>CM062816.1:1632439459-1635188625 GCA_031772625.1 Pinus tabuliformis
AATGGAGATCCTATGCCAAAGTTACAAACCCAGGAAGTTGATGTACCAATTTACCCAAACAAGGCCCACAGTTTGGCGTTTTATCTTCTAGGGTTAGGTTTTTGGATGTTTAGGGTTTTGCATCGTTTCTCAACAATAAATAGGCCTTTGAGCCTCATTATAACACAGTTCAAAGGAATGTAGCCGTCACATCTCTCCTCAGAGATAAGTTGTAGTTCTCGGATAGATCTTTCTAACGAGATATTGTGCGCGTCAAACAGAGATCATATGCCAAAGTTATGACCCCGGGAAGTTGAGGACCCGAAAAATTACTAAAAATAGTAAACTGTGCTACAATTAAGGAAACTGAAAATCTAAAAGAAACAATGGTGGGGGTCTAAGTGGACTTGGCAGGTGGCCACCAATATCCACCTAGATCAGGTTGGTAGGCGGGCTCCAAAACGAAGCTAAGGAAATTTTTTGGAGGGTGGTTGTAGCCGCTACAACAAGCTTTTTCAAAATTA
Source organism: Pinus tabuliformis (assembly GCA_031772625.1). Classification (NCBI taxonomy): domain Eukaryota; kingdom Viridiplantae; phylum Streptophyta; class Pinopsida; order Pinales; family Pinaceae; genus Pinus; species Pinus tabuliformis. The sequence goes on from CM062816.1 coordinate 1,632,439,963, forward strand.
TAATTGATGGCTTACCATCCAAGTCTCACAATCATTCATGACAATAAGCAATTATTTTGGACACAATGAATTACATAACTCTTCAACTCAAAAATAGGTTAGCAAATTCAATTTTTCTGCATCAGAGAAAAATGAATGAGTAACATTAAGTTTGCTCTGGATATTTATAGAATCATTTCAGAGATTCTAAATGGAAATTGCATGTGCTAATCTTGCTTCCTTTGGTAATTGAATTGGCAGGTAGTACTTTAATGTTTCTTCCTTGGTTGTAGTACACGTAGTGAGCAAGTTGCACAAAACATGGTAGCAACAATCAGGTAATTGAAAATTTTCAGTGCTTTACCAAATACCTAATTTAATATCATATTCATGACCTCTAAAGTGGTTGTTGTTAATATTCAAATCGTCAATGGGATAGACAGTTGTAAGGGTTTGTTTGCATTATTTGTGAATGTTATATGTGAAACTATTGTATTTAGCTTCCTTTATGGCACATCTATATCATGATACTAGACATATTGTTTCCAAGATCTAAATTCTTGCTTATTGGGAAATCATTTGTTTGTAGGAATTTAGGAAAGGACATAGATCATTATGCAAAACATTAAAATTGCATATGATTGTAGAATTCAATAATTTTGATGGAGAGTATTCTCTGTTATCTAGCATTTATGCTAATATGATAAAGCATGGATATCTAAGCCAACTATCGATGTATCGAATTTTATTATGCTATTTACCTAAATAAAGAAGGTGCTTTCACATTTCTAAAATGGTACTTGGATCTTTAAGATCTTAATAGTTAATAATCAATAATGTATGATGTTTAAAATCAATGTGAGATTGCAAGTTACATCACAATTCATGTTATCATTGACATATCTATAAAGAAGATCTGCCTTTAATGGAGACTTTGAAGGAAATGTTCACCTAACATTGCCATCACACTATCCTGACTTTAATTGATGGTGTTCTTTTGGGTGCATCTTGTAGAGGTTTTAAAGCAGGTTTGGGATTTGTCTGACTAGGATGGGGACAATATGCTTTCTCTAAGGGAGATTTGCATTGCAATTTATTTGATGGAACAATTTAGAGAAGGTCGTCCCCTTCTTCCGGTGCTTCCTCCTTGTATTCAGATTGATAAAACACTAAAGTCTAGATCTAAAGTGCAAACTACTACACAATGTTCATTTGCGTTTAGTGGAATGTCTTGGTAGCATAACCCATGTATTTTTCATTTTCACTACAAGTTTTTGAAAAAATACCTATGGTTGAAACTCAAACTTTCATTTCATCTTATATTCAAGTCTTATAAATACAAGTTTTTGAGTAGATGCAATTATATTTTGATTTCTTCAAAGTTGGTAAATTTTTATCGGATTTTTTTTAGTTGTACCATTCACTAGAAGAATATTTTCTTGTTTGGTTAATGTTTTTTGGTTGTTGTGATCTGTTAAAAGTGAAATTGGGTATGGCACATTAACATAACATAGGCTTACAACTGCATGCAATCATGGTTTCTTGGCCTAGTATGTATGGTGTTGTTCCTGGAAATATGCCAGGGAAATTTCAAACACCTTGAAGTGATGGATTGAGTACTGAACAGTCGATTCAACAGAAGTCCCAAGTGGTTGTTTTGGAAATGAATTTTTTCCACTGCAACATGAAGAACTCCTAAAACCATTCTTACTTCTCAAATAACATTTTTAGTTAGAGAAAGAATAACAATGATCAAGTTCAAGCAATAACATAAAAATGAACGCACATCTCTGTCAACCCTCTTTAGAAGAAAAAATCTATCTTGGGTATGGATGGATTATCATAGTCTTGCAGAGGTTTATGGAACAAAGTAATATTGACAGGAATCTCTTTTTGTATGGAAAATGATAAGTTGTGCATCCTTTAATGGGGATGCTTTCTCCTTTCATTTGGTGAGATCTAAGCTTTTAGATCAGAGTTTCCAGCCTAGATTACATCTAGAATATGCATTTTTGGAAATGATGTAGACTCTCTTTAGATTAGGGCCATGGAAGATATATTCTCACTCCTTAACTATGTAGGAGAGGTAGTCTTTATACTTCTTGATGTACTCTATTATTCCTTATTGAAATATTAAATATAACCATAATTCTCATTTTCAAAGCTCACCCAACAAATACAATACTACACAAGAATACAATGGTATGCAACATGTTATCAATTTTTCAAGTACATGAGAGAATTATAAAAATTATTGGTTTTCACCTTTTCAATATGCGGATATATTGCAATCACGAACTAGAGATTAAATTTAGTATCCATATTGGACAAGGATAAGTGCAGAAATTTCCAATTAAATGAGCACAAGAGGAAATGCTTTCGACCTTCTAAATTATGAGATAAACACCCTGACCCTATAGAAGATAAAACCAAGTATGCTAAAGTTATCTCTTGTAATGGCTCTAAGTAACTACATTTTTTCCAATGCAACATGAAGCATTCCTAAAACCATTCTTACATCTCAAATAGCATTTTCAGTCAAAGAAAGCATAGCAATGATCAAGTTCGAGCAATAACATAGAAAAATGAATGCACATATTTGTCAACCTCTTCAGAGGAAAAAGTCTATCTGGGGAATGGATGGATTATCATACAGCCTTGCAAAGGTTTATGGAATAGAGCAATATTGAGACGCAGATTTTTTTTATGGAAAGGGAGAAGTTGTGCAGCCTTTAATGGGGAAGATTTTTCCTTTCATTTGGTGAGATCTAAGCTTTTAGATCAGAGTTTCTAGCCTAGATTATATCCAGAATTGGCATTTTTATCAAGTATGTAGACTCTCTTTAGATTAGGGCCATGGAAGATATATTATGACTCCTTAACTATGTAGGAAAGGTAGTTTGTATACTTCTTGATGTACTCTATTATTCCTTATTGAAATATACAATATAACCATAGTTCTAATTTTCAAAGCTCGCCCAACAAATACAATACTACGCAAGAATACAATGGTATGCAACATGCTATCAATTTTTCTAGTACATGAGAGCATTATAAAAATTGTTGGTTTTCACGTTTTCAATATCCAGATATATTGCAATCACGAACTAGAGATTAAAGTTAGTATCCACATTGGAAAAGGATAAATGCAAAAAAATCCAATTAAATGAGCACAAGAGGAAACACTTTTGACCTTCTAAAATATGAGATAAACACCGTGACCCTACAAAAGATAAAACCCAGTATGCTAAAGTTACCTCTTCTAATGGCTTTGACTAACTACATTTTGTCCACTGCAACATGAAGCATTCCTAAAACCATTCTTACATCTCAAATAGCATTTTCAGTCAAAGAAAGCATAGCAATGATCAATTTCGAGCAATAACATAGAAAAATGCATGCACATCTTTGTCATCCCTCTTTAGAGGAAGAAGTCTATCTTGGGAATGGATGGATTATCATACATTATTGCAGAGGTTAATGGAACAAAGTAATATTGACAGGCATATTTTTTTGTATGGAAAAGGAGAAGTTGTGCAACCTTTAATGGGGATGCTTTCTCCTTTCATTTGGTGAGATCTAAGCTTTTAAATCGGAGTTTCTAGCCTAGATTACATCCAGAATTGACATTTTTGGAAAGGATATAAACTCTCTTCATTTTAGGTCCATGGAAGATATATTATTACTATGTCTATTATTTAAACCAAGATAAAATACATTTATCTATTTGAAATATGAGTGCCTTTAGAGCTAGAAATTTGTAGCAGTACTTGCAGGAATATCAAACTTGAGGGCTTCCTACGAAGACACATGAAGAGAGAGGAGTGTGTATAGGGAAGTGCACTACACTTGTTTGATACTTCCACACATTTTGAGGGCGTGCCAATAGAAATGTTAATGTTGTTTGATACACTGACGTTTGCTAGTTTTAGAAAAGTTCTCTTTGTCAAATATGTTGCTTTCATGAAATAATATTTCCAACTAAGAGGATAAAGACTTGGCATGATTGGCATGCTTAAGACAGAGTGGTGTTATTTCTTGCCTGTATTTGTGATTTACTAATATTCCACCACTAATAAATTCATAAAGTAGTTGTTTGTTTAGTAGTATATTAAAACAGGGATTTGTTAAAGGAAATGGATTCTAGTTTGTTTGAACGTCATAAACTGGAAGGAAATTTAGTTTTGAATAAAAAAAATGGAATATATTATGAAAAATATGTTTTTTGATCAAATATAGGCTCGTTTCCTGATCATTAAAAAAATATTGTCATGACAATAAAAAATTATTTTGTACACTATGAATTATAGAACTCTCCAGCGCAAAAATAGGTTAGCATATTTAGTTTTGTCTGCATCACAGAGAAATGAATGAGTAACATTAAGTTTTCTTTGAATATTTATAGAATGATTTGAGATATTCTAAATGGAAATTGCATGTGCTAATCTTGTTGAATTAATTACAGGGAAAAAAAGGGGCATACATAATTTGTTTGCTTCTGGGAATTGGATTCCTTTTCCCCTGGAATAGTATGATGACAATTGAAGATTACTATATTGAAGCTATATTCCCAGTTAGTATCTCAAGTTACAAAGTCTTGTCTTATTCTTTTGTAGTTTCTTGTTGTAATCTTGTGTCAACAATACTTTTCTCCACCCATTCGATTTCTATTGACCAATTTTATTGTTGAAGTGTCACTACTTCTTAAAGATAACTAGAGGAAACAATATATATACAAAAGTTGAGCATGAGACTTTCTTAGTAGAAATTGCTAGCTCTGTTGTGTTTGATTATGTTGGATAAAATAAAAATTGCAATGTACCATAAGCATGGAAATTCAAAATATTGGGATAGAAATGTGTGCGTTTATTTGCATTTATTACTTTAGTTGAAGACAACATTTCATCAACAAATGTTGTACACTGAGAACAAAGCAAGTAGAAAATTTATTCTATGGTGATTTTTTATTTTGTTTATTCATACAGGTCATCTCGCCACATAGTGGCCACTATTGCCCGACTGAAGAAAAAATGTTCGAGTTTCTTGCTTTTATGGGGGAAAATGGCATTAACAATATTGCTAATGTTGAGGTATATATAGTATAAATCCTTTATAGTTTACTTTAGTTTATATTCCAGTGTTCATCGAATTTCATGTCTTATACTCTGCATTGTATTTTTTTTTCAGAAAAGGAATTCGATATTGATGGCAACAAGCAGGAATTGAAGAAAGAGGAGAACAATAATAGTACTAGAGCGAAAAAATGCAAATTAAAGAGAGAGAGAAGATAACTGGTCTAGTGGTACCCGTAGATCCAATAACCCACATAAAATACACACATAAAGACTGATGGTCAAGCCTCCAGAGTTGGTGAATTCACATGCAATGCCTTGGCAACACAATGATAATGTTTTGAAGTGATAAAACAATATTTAATGTGTAAATTGTACTCCAACCAATTTTAAGTTAGAAACTCATATCATAATAGTTGACATTTTATATAATATAATTTATGTGGTTGGAATTATTTATAGTATTGTAATTAACATATGTAACTTTGCATTTTCATATTAGATGAACATGTACATTGTATGACATTTTTTTTTAAATTTAGTTGCAAAATCATACTAATTAATTTATGTTGATTAATAATGAACACATAAAATCAATCTAAAACTACTAAATTAGTAGTTTATATTTATTAATGATGAACACAAATAAAATGAATATACGACTAAATTAGTTGCTTATAACGATTGTTAATGAAAGTAAATGAAATGATTATAAACTACTAAAGTAGTCATTTATATAATGAATATGAAACTACAAAAAAAAAGATAAATGACTATTGCAAATGATAAATTTTTTATTACAAATGACAACTAAATTTACATATATACAACTATTAGTAGCTAATTTACAATATCTTATAACACAACCAAATTTTAGTCATATTTCTTTGGTCATTAATTGGTTTCAAACGATGACTAAAATTTGCATATATATATATATATATATATATATAGCTAATTTACGATATATTATAACACGACCAACATTATATATATATATATATATATATAGATAGATAGATAGATAGATAGATAGATAGATAGATAGATATATATATATATATAGATAGATAGATAGATAGATAGATAGATAGATAGATAGATATATATATATATATATATATATATATATATATATATATATATATATATATATATATATATATATCTATATATATATATATATAGCTAATTTACGATATATTATAACACAACCAACATTTTGGTCATTAATTGTTTTCCTCGGGTGATCATTTAGTAATACATTTTGTTGTATATTTGGTCATTAATTGTGGCAATCAATGACTAAATTAATGACCAACTAATGACTAAATATACTGCTAGACAACAAAATTGAGACAACGAATTAATGACTAAGCTAGAAATGACTAAAAGTTGGTTGCGTTACAAGATATTGTAAATTAGCTACTATTGGTCATTGACCGAAAAATAGTCATTTATATGCAAATTTCATTCGTTTTTTAGTAACTAATTAGCCATTTTGTACTAGTGGATCTACAAGCACTTGTACATATTATTATAGTGATCTTATGGCCGGTTTGTCATAGTTTATATTCTAGTTATATGTTGGTTATATGCATGACTTTATGATGTGCTCTAGCTATGGATATCTCTCGTGATTTGAAAATTTAATGAATGATTGATGAATGCATGAACTAACAAGTGTTATTACAGCTAGCTTGAGAGGGAATTAAGCCTTCTTGGTTTTTTTCAGATGATGTTTAGAATTTATGATCAGATATGCATTCATGACCTGTAGTTTACATGTTTGTCATGTGTTTGACGAAATTTATATCTTGCATTAGGCATGTATTGGTCAATATTTGACTCAAGTTCTTTTTTTTTAGTATTTTTATGCTTATTGTCATGATTATGGAAAGTTACAGATAGTTCTGTGCAGTGGTCTAGAGGCTTTCATGAAAAAGTGGCATAGATCTCGCGACATATGCACTGAACTAAGGAATTGCGGTCATTACATTGGGAGCCAAGAATATGAGTGTGGTTATAGCCTATGAACCACATGCATGCAGTGTTATCGGTGCGTTGGAGAGTTTTGCTTGTGAAAAAAGAGTTCTAGCTCAGGGATTGATCACCTATGGTGGTTTGCAAGCTCTTGAGTGGTCTATAGTCCCCGAGAGATGGTTGTAAGTTGTTGATCAGTCAAACCCACTTCTATAACTGGAACTCAGAGGTCGGGTCATATCATAGTGACACTCATCTCATGTTTACCTGAGAAAGCCTGTAAAAGTGGGTAAATGTGGGAGGAGGCATTACACTGAGTCAAATTTAAGGGGGAGATTATTAGGGTGGGTCAGGTAAACTTGATTTATTCAAGTTACTGGATATTTTCGAACTCCAAATTTATGAAAACCCATGGATTTTTCGTATAGTATTATTCTCTAATATAGCCTATTTAAATGTGGAAAGAGTCCAAGTAAATTTGTCGTAGTGACCAATGGGATCACAAGCAACAATGTCTTTAGAAAACACCACTTCTCCTAGTGTCTCACGATCCTAGCAACAACATTTTGTAATGATCCTTTATGGAATAAATTTACTGTTTCTCACTTTCTTGTTTAGGTATGGTGACCTCTTAGTGAATTGAACTCAAATACAAAATACTCCAATACCCATCCATAAGGAAGACACCATCCTATATTATAGCTAAGTAATGAACCTTAATAATAACTGCTAACTACTTAATAGACCTTTCTTTATGAGGCCACATTACGTTTATTCCATGCTAACTAACTAGTGGACATTATTTTTTTTAACATCCTTAATCGGCCTAATCCACTTTACATTGAATGATTATCATAACTATTCCATTACTACTCTAGTGGGCTCTTTGAACCCCTAATTACAACCCTAAGAAGGATCCCAACATCTTACCATCACTGAATATGGAGTTCTCTTCTCCTCAATAATAGAAGGAAGATATTCCTTTCTCTACCCCACAATTCCTCAATGACCCTCTTCCCTCATAGTGCAAGCAAAAAGAGTGCAAGATCTCTATTTTTCTATTTTGGAATGATTTGGAGGGGGGCAATTGGCTCAAGAAAAATCACAAGGTTTATTGGTGTTTGTTTTTATGGGCATTCCAACCATGTTTTTTCCCTAAAAACCATCCCATTTCCTCTTTTTTCTTATTAACAAAGCCCCAACCATCTAGAGGATTTTCATAACCATAATTCCATGGGGTTCTCTTTTCAATGACATGGATAGCCATAATGGTTTCACACAAGTTCCTTTGTGAACAAAGAGAGAAAGAACATTCAAAATGGGAGGATGGAGAATGTTAATGGGAGATGAGTTATTTCAATCTTTATTTAGGAGTTTAATAATGATCTATGAATGAGGGTGAATAATAGTTTTTCCTCGAGAGTTTGGATGAGTCAAGTGCCCCCTTCTTAAATAAGTATGAAGAAATGTTCAAAATACCAACTAAGTACAAAGTGGATAACATATTAAAATAAAGAAACATGGGAAAGAAAGGTTGTATTTCAAAGAACAAGTGTTAAAGCATATCTTCTATGCACCCCATTTCTCTTCCTAGTATCATGATCTCGATTTTCCATATTCTTTTTCAAACAACTTTTTTGATGAATAATATATTATTATATATTTTCTTTTAATTCATCCATTTTCATTACACATAATCATAAAATTGGCACAATAATTTTAATCCACTATAAAAGCTCACATAGATTCACTAAATTTTGACCTTGATCTCCACTAAAAACTTTTATTCATACCCTAAATGAAATGTAATTATAATAGTAGTGAAATCTTTTTAAAAAATTATAGTAGTGATAGCTATTATTGAGATGTAATTGTGCTTTGAAAATGAGAAAATTATCGGAACCTTTTGAACGTTTGGGCTTCCAAAGTAGTGGGGTTAATTGAGTCCTCTGTTCCTCTGTTTTGCCCTGTTGTGGTTTATCCAGTTCGGCTTTAACGCCTGGTTCCCAGTCAGACAACTCTCTCAGATTAGCAATCAGATTTATAGTTGCCGTAAGCGCAGGCTCTTCTCCAAAGTTGCCCCAAGACAGCACTGAAGGTCTCCTTATGAATCGAAGCGAGGATTGCTTTGAACAAGAGCATTCTAGCGTTCTCTCAAATATCTTCCAAGAGTCAAGTGAGATCCTCAACTTCATTTTGGACAAGATCATCAGTTCAAACGGTCCAAGCACCAGCTCCTCCAGTGCAAGAGTTGCAGCAACAGACAGCCATTCGGAGGCTTTTAATGCCCGCCAGATCAACCTTATAAGCTTCGACTAGATGTATTGCAAAGTCAGCCTGCTTCTGTCCCAATTTATCAGAATTTATACTTGTACTAGGGCCTTTCAATCGAACAGAAAAAGCTTTTTTGTGAACTGTCATAATGTAACACAGCCACAAACTATTCTGGTGAGCTCATCCCTTGTAAAATCGGAGCTTGGTCTCCCCCTTCTTTTTTGAATATATCTAGCAACTGACTTTGTGAAAAAAAAAATAATAATAATAATTGTATTTATAAAAACCAAATCAAAATTGAATACAATACACTTTTTTAACCTTTTGAATATTTGGGCTTCCAAAGTAGTGAGGTTAATTGAGTTCACTTTTAATGTTTAATAATAATTGTATTTATAAAAACCAAGTCAACATTGAATCCAATACACTTTTTTAAATAAACACTAAAGCATGGTTTCTAATACAACAAACCACTTTTTATTTGTATTTGGTTGTAATTTTGGAAATTATGTAAAAAAAAAAAATTAAAAACAAAAGAATTTAAATATTTAAATAATTTTTATTTTTTTTTTACCTTTTTAATAAATAAAAAAAAATTATAATCATATTTAATAAAAAGATAATAAACAAATTTGGATATGGATAACCATCTAACCAAAAAATATTAACCCCGCGGCAACAAAATCCCCACCAAAAATTTGATTTTGTTAAGGAGAACAATTTGATCATTGGGTTCGCCATAGGAAAACTAACTATTCTATTCTATGAAGAATATTTTAATTTTATAACTTTAACTTTATTGCAACAAAGCCCCCACCTACTTGTAATAAAACATATCTGTTAACTCTTTCCTTACGCCTAAGAATATAATACATGAATTAAAACTCGCATATGATACTCTATCAATTGTGATATATTATTCGATACGGTTTATTACGCTCAAGAATATAATAACTAATTCAAAACTCACTTATTTGATATTTAAGTTAATTGAAAGTGAAATTGATGACCTGCTAAATGTCGCGTACGCATGTCATTCCGCGAAGATAGAACAGAGTAATTTAAAAAAAATATTGTAAACTATTATCAGCTACAAAGGTGAATTAAAAAATGTGTTGTTAACTAACCTATTAATAAAGTTTTTAATTAAATAATAATAATAATAATAATATATTGATAAAGTTGAGATATTGATTTTAAATTAATTATTTATAATAAATATTTTTAAATAATAATTTGAAATAGCATTATTAAATAAAATATTTTTTTAACTAATAATGAATACTAATTTTAATTAACAATAAATAATAATTTTAAACTAATAATAAAAATAATTTAAATAAACAATAATTTAAAAAAAAATAAACAATTTGAAATAAAATAATAATTTTACATTATTATGTATTATTTTTAAATAATTGTTTGTTTGTGGATTGGTTTTAGTTCATCACAGATTTCAGGCTTGACCCGTGGCTTGAGAAATCCTGATCCACGAGCATCTAAGCCATCAAAATCACCCGAGGACTGCACCCAGCCTCAGATTTAAATAAACAATTCATTTGGTTTAAAATATCAGAAAATGGAAACCACATCAAAATTGCAGCATGCTATTTTGCACCACGAGTTTCAAAAATCTACAAAGGTAGAGGGCTTGACCACAAAGATCCATTTGCAGTCTTAAAAGCAGATATTGCAACTTATTCGCAGCTAGGTGAAGTCGTTATAGTGGGTGATTTCAATGCTAGCACTGCAAGTGAGCAAGCTAGCATTCTTTGTTGTAAAGATGATTGCGACCCTATTTGGCTTACAGAAGAGAGTAATCATCAGTGGAAAAGAATTTCAGAGGACAAGGGCTGCAATCTCTTTGGTGAACAATTGCTTACTCTATGCGGGGCCTTTGATTTAGTCATTTGTAATGGCTTGACTAGATGGGCAAAGTCCCATAATTTCACTTGCAATACTTACAATGGAGCAAGTGTAGTAGATTATGTAATTTGCTTGCATGGTTTGTGTGAGAAAATGGAGGAAGTCTTGATTGGAGATCAGCCGTGGGACCTAAAATCAGATCATAAGCCAATTTATTTATGTTTCTCTTGGACTAGAAAGAAACAATTAGAGTCAAAAATTCATCATGTCCAACAAAACCTCCCACAAGGCAAAATTCTTTTGACCCCAGAAAATTGTAATACCTTCAAAATGACACTAGAGAGATTCTTCGAGAAGGAGAAAATCACATTTCACAACCTTCATAGTCATGAATTAACACATTTAATTCAATGTGCACTTGCAAAGTACAAAAGAGAAAAAATTAAGAAGTCTGAAACAAATTACTTTCCGGTTAATGCTTGGTTTGACGAGGAATGCAAAAAGGCAAGGAGAATGTGGAAAGAGTCAAACAAGGATAAAATAAAGCTCAAAGCTTACAAGCAATTATTAAGCAAGAAAAAGACCAATTCCATAGTTTCAAGGAGGGAAGATCTAATCTTCCTCAAGAAAAATAATCCCAAATTATTTTAGAAGGAGCTCCAACTGAAAAAGAGACAAACTGGAAATAGTATTACAACTTCTAAATGGTTTGACTATGCAAGACAACTCTATGTGTAGGATCCCAAGGGTGACCCTCCCCCCTGGGTCAATACTGATATTGAACTCTTCACGATGCAAGAGGTAGAGATGGGTATCAAGACGCTGGGTGTTGGAAAAGCAAAGGACTTAGCTAAACTCCAAGCAAAATATCTAAAGTGGGGCTAAAAAATTCTTGCACCTGGCGGGTTCCAGTATTGTAGCAATAATGCTACAACTCCTGGAGCTTCCTTCTTTAATTTTATCAACCCGGTAGTTCGTAACAAACTTGGAAGCGACGGTGTTGTATGCACAAGTACTAGCTCTTGTCGCAGCTGTCACTTGGTCAGCTGGCACAAGTGCGCTAGGGCTCAAGCCAACTTCTATGAGCTCTCAGAAGAAGCTTTTTAACCGATGAACGAAAGCTATCTCAAAGGAAATTAATCTACTGTAGGAAGGAACTGAAAGCCAACAAGAATCACAAACCCTAGCAAACCCTAATTCTACCAGCTAGTCCTACTGATGCAAAGGTGGAAATGCAAACCACTGAAAGAGATGCCATTACTTCTAGGAAGGTGAGATGCATGTGTCTAGACTACTTTGATCTAAAGAAAACATATTTTTGTATTTTTGTTCAAGTTGTTGGAATTATTATGCATGTGCTTCTAACTGGGTCTTGTCTGTGCAGGGATAGATCAAGGGGAGGAATGCTTGGAAGAGGTCAGGAAGGCTCATAGAGGGTCTAAGGAATCCCTAACATCCTTTTAGAGAAGTTCACAAAGTTTAGATGCCTAGCAACCGTGTTTATAAGCTTCTACAGGAAGTCTGCAGGGGTTCTACAAGATGTTCAGGATTTCTACAGGAAGTTCAGTAATTCCTACAGGATGTTCTACAATCGGATTTTTGGGTGATGGATGAGTGGAAGAGGCTGCATGGATGGATAGGGAGGTAGGAGGGGGGTTTGTAATGACTTAGGGACAGAGAGATGGGATGAAGAGGGGGTGCGCTAAACTGGTTGGTCTAAAGGAGGGTAGAGGGAATGGAAGGCCGAAAAGGTAGAATAACGTGGGTAGTAGAAGAGTTGGAAGGCAAGGGGTCTAACTGGGAGATGAGTAGATGACCTAGGCACGGCTTAGAAGGATAAGGGAGTGAGGGAGTAGTACTGCACAGTGTAAACAAAACAAATCATCCACGTCCTGCACATAACCGAAATTTCATCACCCTATTCTAACTGTTTTAATAGAACCAAAGAACAGCAACGTTATTTCTAAGGAAAATCATGCATGGTACTGAAGCAAAGAATCATTCCACAAGATCGAAATGCCTGGACACTTCTACAAACAAAAATATTGCATCAAAGATTGCATGAACATGTAAAACAATGTTTTTGGTGGGTGGCACTGTCTGCAATTCCAGTCCCTAAACAGAGGTGAAAGTGAGTGTGCAGTCAACCCTTTTTGGAACTCTTATTAACTCCAATCTCCTTACTCTAATCTAAACTACTGAAGCAACTCTGTTCATAAAACTAACCTACTTAACCACACCAAGAAATTCAACTCAGCAAACTGCGTTTCCAAATGCATGTAAAGGAAAAGAAATACAATGCTGAAAGAAAGGTAACAATACAAAGGAAGGAGGCCTTAGGCTCTCAGGTTGGGCCCAACCCCGAGAGCTATGGCTCCTTTAAGAACTCAGAACTGAACTCAAATCTGCCTGCTTTCCATTAAAAGATAACAATCATAAGTCAAATAACATGCCACTAATGGCTTACAAAAGAGCAAAACAGAGCTATCAGCTCGTAGTTCAGAATATGCAACAAGGTTTCAAAAGTCCTCTTCGAAGGCTAAAGCCCTATTATTTATACATCTTGAGGCCCCAAGCTGGCCTCCTAAATCAGTGGGGCTTGGCTGACCAAACTAAGAGTGATCTGCTGCTTCCTCAAAATTCGTTTGGCTGCCTTCTAACTCGGTGGTGGTGGCCGTTGGAGCTTGGAGTTGGGGGTGAAGATCATGAGGAAGGCCATTCAATGCTGTGGACAACCTTCCTACAAAATCTCAATCCCATCTTGGCTGTCTCCTAGCCCTCATCTGCATGGTTTTGCTCCATTAAATGTCAAAAAACCTAAAATAAGCACGTGTTAGCCACCTAGGAATAATGACTGCCCTCATTCGTACAAATGACATAAATATACTAAAAAATGATGCATAAGTTATGAAAAATGAAGGGTTGAGCAAGGGTAGTTAGGCCAAATGAGCCCAAAATGTTACCAAATTTGGGGCTCATCAGCACCTCACATTACAAAAATTTTCAACATCATCATACAATAGGGGCTCCCCAAAGATTGGACAACTAGTCTGGCAATACCTCTTTTCAAGAGAGGTGGCATCAATAATACCTCCAATTATAAGACCATCATGATAAACCCTTTGTTTGCAAAGCTATTTGGAACCATGCTAGAAAAGAAAATTAGCAAGTGGGTAGAAGAAAGAGATAAGCATGCTAAAGGGCAAGTAGGTTTTAGACCTAAACATTCCACAGTTGATCATTGTATAACTTTAAGGCACATCATTAAAAAAATTTGGGAGAAAAAGGAAGAAGTCTTTTGTTGCTTTGTTGATTTCAGAAAAGAGTTTGACTCGATTCCTGGGGATAAGCTTTGGCACAAAATGGAGGAACTTGGGGTTCCTAAATATTTGAGAGCAGCTATGCATAGGCTGTATGAAGAGGTGAAAGTAAAAATTAAAACTTCAGCAGGCATTTTTGAAAGTTTCAAAAGTGATATCGAGGTCAAGCAAGGTTTCTCACTATCTCCTACCCTTTTTGGTTTATATATCAACAAGTTTGAGGAGTGGTTAAATTCGCAAGGGGGTGATGGTATCTATTTGGGCAAGTTTGTTATAAGACTTCTTTTGTATGCAGATGACCTTATTCTGCTTGCTAAATCAGCTCTTGGTTTTCAAGAGCACTTACTATCCCTTGAGCATTTTTGTAGAAGTATGGGTATGCAAGTCAATATCAGCAAAACAAAAGTAGTGGTTTTCTCTAAGAAAATAAAACATAACCAACATAAGTTCTACTTTGAAGACAACATTCTGGAAGAAGTTGTGGATTACAAATATCTCGGAATTGACTTCAACAAAAATCTAAGCTGGAATGGTTGTAGAAAGAAAAGAACTTTGGGGGGTTGGAAAGCATTTTATGCTTTTCAAAATAGGTGTAGAGAGGCAGATTTATGGGACTGGAAAACCACTCAAACTCTTTCTGGGCTTCTAGTGATTTCAATGATTCTCTATGGTTGTGAACTATGGGCCAACAGTACATCTGACATGCAGTGGAGACAAATTGAGAAAATTTAGAAGCGTTTGATTATAAATAAATTCAAGATTAAAAGTGCAGTTCCTTATGCTATATTGTTAAGTGAAACAGGGACTTCTTCTATTGAAGCAATTTCTATGGTGTGAGTCATAAGGTATTTAAAAAAATGAGCGAATGGAAGAGGGTAGATGGACTAAGGTTGTCTTTAATGACAGATTGTGCAAGAGAAAAAATACTTGGATTCAACAAAATAAAAAATAGCTTAGTAAATTGGCTATTTGCTTGAACGTGTGTCCCATAAACAACAAAGAGATGAAAGATTTTGTTATGGAAAAGTTCCACAAGCTTACTTGGGATAAGGAGCTAGGAAGAAAGAAAAAGTATTATTTTGAAGTGTTTAATCTCACTTATAGTCATCAACCAAAAGCATACATATATGCCAATATCTCTTGGAGAGCCAAAATTCTTACTGCTCAGTTAAGGATTAATTCTCATCAACTCCATTGTGAAACAGGGCACTGGAAAATACCAAAAGAAGTGTGCGAGGAAAGTGTATGTATTTTTTTGTTCTTATGGAAAAGTGGAATAGAAAAACATTTCATTTTAGAATGTGAGGCCTTCATAGACAATAGGGAAAATTATGCAAATATGCTGGCAGCTAGCTCTTGGGATAATCTATTTAGCGAGGGGTTTGTCGAGAAGCTAGGAGCATTTATTTTGAAGCTTCACAGAAAAAGGGCCGAATACATCAAGTGAAGAAGCAATTTGTCCCATAGGCTATCTTTAGCCTCGTGGACGTTAAAATTTCTTCTTCTTCTTCTTCTTCTTCTTCTTCTTAACATGACTGGATTTTTGCCCACGAAATTTCCATTAACTACACCCCATAACCTGCTATTGTATGCCCTGTAGCCTTTTAAATAATGATTTTAAATGAACTAATTATAATTATTTATTATTAATAAATAAAGCAATTAAAATTAAATAAATTGCTATTATAATTAAATAATAACTTTAAATAAACAATAACTTTAAATTAACAAATTATAATGAAATAAAATAACTAATTTTAATTAAAGAAAGAACTATTTATGTAATCAATTAACTAATTAAAAATGATATGGATATGGTAGTTATACATCGTATTGTAATAAACTATTAAAATTAAAATTACAGAATAAAGTGGAAATTGTAAAGAAATAAAAGAAAAAAAAATTAGGAAGAAAAAAATTATTCTAATAAAAAGAAGAAAATATCAAAATAAAATTATTCAAATTATAGTATTATAATAATATTATTAAGAAACAACCTCTGGATGGGGTGATCAATCATGCACACACCAGGCACATGAGAGGCCCTTGGGGTTAGCCCTTCCTCCACACGGTCATTAAAACAACACTCATGTGTTGTCCCCACATTCACTCCACTCGAGTCACGATATTTCTAGCACATTCAATAGTTAAATTCGAGGGTATGCAAGCATTCTTCTCTAATCTAGAAGTTTGGGTGATGAATTTGGGTCGGGAGGAGAATAGAGGTGTGCAAGATAGGTTCCATGGAGGCTCACTGGGGTCATGGCCTTTGTTGAGCAATGAAGTGGAAGCCCTTTTTGTTTCAGTTTGGATTGGATTTAGCCTTTTGGCCTACCCTTGAGATCCAGGCACTGAGCGGGCAAGCGATCGAGTTGACTCCACGCCATTTTTGGGACATCCTACTACAGGCCTTTAAAAAGAAATCAGAATCTCCTGGATGTCCCCTCCGTTGTGTGGGGTAATGTATCAGCGTTCATAATTGATTCTACATGTCATTATCATTAGATGGCTCTGTCATTGCTTATTTTTGGTCACTCTGTTGTCGATTCCTAGGCAGAAGTTACCTCTAGTTTCTATTCATGTGGAGGTGCTACACCAGTCTCTCGTCAGTATTGTTGGTTGTTTGGGTTCCCATTCGAGGTCAGTGATATTATATTACTTTTTTTGCAAACTTGGGGTTGTGTTGTCTGTGGGTCAATTGATTGGTGGTTGGTGTCTATCTAGGACAACTCTTCAGTGTGGGTAGACACTTGCCCTTCTTGTTTCAAAGTTTGTAGGTTTTTGGTTCTAGTTTATACCCATTTAGAGTATCAGTTTCTTGGTCTTTATTATTGCAACTCCTCTTGCAAGTTCCTTGAAGAATTTCCCTTGACCTTACTTATTAGTCATTTGTCACCTCCTGCTAAACACATTATGCCTTGCCAATGGGGCCAACCACATCACAAAGGAGGTCAACAATTCCATGCAAGGTGTCCTAAGACAGACCATAGCCCATCCTCCGACAACTCAACTAGTCGAGAAACTCAGGAAACTGCAGTTATTTCCCCAGCTCACTCTCCAGGTCACATATTGGGGCCTGCTTCCATGGAATCCATTGCAGAGTAGCGTTAGAATATCCAAATCAATATGGATATTCTCAGGGACCACAAGTATGAATACCGCAATGAAATTGTGCCTTATCTCAGTGATATCCAATATAGCCAAAATGAAATTATGGAACAGTTGGATAGCCTTTGTCGCAGCCACTGTCACACAAATTACCACCTTCAAATCTTGGAAGTGAGTGGAACACAATGATTTCCATACATATGATCTTGTTGGTTATTTCATAGCTTCCCATGTAAGCCTGCCCCACCACCCTCCTTGATATGTTGTTGTCAGTTTTGGTCTCTTTTTTGTTTTCTCCTAGTATGTTATGGCTACAATGCCTCCTGGAAATAAAATTTGTAAAGTGTCTTCTATGGAATCCTCTAGGCCCTAATCTCAACAAGCTTGGTCGAAATGAGAGAAAGGGGGTTGTTGAGACTAATTTTGTAAGCTATGCTTTCTTGAAAATATAATGAAATTTTTTTGAACGATAATTTTTTTATTTATTAAGAAGCAACATAGATTTATCTTAACTCCGAATCTACTAAGTGCCAAAAAGAATCAAATCTTTTAAGGTGAAACCCTTTCTTCAAGTTTTAGACTAAAAAAAAATGCTTACATCTCGAGAGATTTGATCCTCTTGTTATTTTATAAATCTAGAATTAAGATGGATCTATGTTGATTGCACATACAACTAGTGCAGCTATATAACTTAAATGGGTAGTAAATGTTGATAAGCATCAATCCATAATAAACATTAAAACAATTATTTCATCATATATCTCAAGTTGGTAAAATTAAAAAATCTAAGAATTAACTAAATTATAACTTAATTTATAATAATATTTATTATTTTTAATGATAAAAAAAATTAATTACACCAATAAGCATACCTATTTTAAACTGACATTGGATTACTCTGATAGAGCCTTCAATGACTCTAATTTCACAAAGTCCTTTTCTCTTGTGCATTACATAAACATGTTTAATTTAATAATTAAATTGAAATTGAATCGCTTCATCTATTCATTTTCCCACGTGGTTGGTTGTTGCTTCAATCCACAAACATAGAGAAAAGAGTTTTAAGTTTTGTGTGCTTGGAATGGTGGAGGAGGGATTAATTCATAATATCCCCTCCAATCCCCCAGGCTCTCCTGATATCCACCTTTGCATATCCGCTCTGTATTGTGACTTAGCGTTTTGATATAAAGTTGATATCAGTTTGTAGGCAGTCATTTCTTTGCAGCAAAAGCAAATAGCAACAACAAATACACCATTTCTCCTTTCTTCACTTCTTCATTAGTCCTTCCTTATCATTTCCTCGCAAGAGGAAGGCACTCCAAGACATCACCCGCATTATCACATCCCGAAGCTCATCAATTCAATATTTCAAATACGACCATTTCTATCGCCAAAAATAATAATCCAAAAGAGTAATACGACCATTTATATCACTAAAAATAATAATCCAAAAATGTAAGCATCTAAATGGACGACTAAAGAGACATGGAGTTTCCATTCTCGTCCTCACCATCTATTCCAACAAACATAATTTCAAATTAAATTGGGATCAATATTTTCTTGATCACACTGCATTAGTTTGTTAGCTTCTAAGTTGTACCTCTGAGATATGTTGATACCACTGTCAGCTCATTTTCTAATCGGTTTTAATTATTTTAATCAAATATTAAAAAATGGTTATAATGATAAATGTTCATGAAATTTAAAAGAATGGTTGTGATAATAAATGTTACTTGAATTAATTTTAAAAAGTTAATAATTTAAGATGTTCAAGTTCCAAGAATGCTGAGGAATCTACTTCAGATTTTTCAACTATTAATCTAATGATTTAAAGAGAATACACCTATCGGCATATATCAACCACATTTTATTAGTGTAGTTGCACTAGTATATAAATTAGACATTTATACATTTAAAAAAAACATGTAACACTAGCAATTGCACCATATGTTGCAAAGGAAACTCCATAAGACAATAGCATATAGCACTAATTAATTCTTTTTTGACAATTGTTGAAAGAAAAAAAATACCAAGAAAATACAAGGACCATGCTACAATATTTTACTGCAATACTTCTTCTTTGAGGCTTACAAATCATGAGGCCTATATTGAAGTTAAAGGCCTTGTCTAATTATGCCAACATGAATAACTCATAAATAAAGAAATAGAGCGTGATTTTCTACCTTCGAAATTAGAGGCCATTTTGATACAATCCTTCCATATTTCATCTTGATCACTTCCTCCTGCTATAGACAACCTTAATCAATAGAAATAATTTTTTTTATAGTTTGAAATATGTGTTTACAAAGGACTATAACAATTTTGTAAATAAATTATGAATTTCTATGTGAATTAAGATCTACCCTTGAATAAAATAGCACATATATCCAATTTGGAAATTGAACCCAAAAATAATGTCAACTACACCTCTTCTTGACAAAATTTATAGTGTTTTTCTTTTGAATGTTGACTCACATCTATATTATTTCCTTCATGATCCTTGAAACTATTCAAAATATCACATTACTATTTACCACTAATCTCCTTGGTGTCTACCATGTTCTTGTTTTAATCCAAGAGATTCTTCTTAAGTAAATCTAACCCATGTCATGTAGTTGAAAATAATGTAGATATCATTCAACAACATTTAAACCATTTTATCTTGAAAATCACGAAGGTGTGGTCCATAAGCACCACAATGACAATATTGTTTTTTTACATCAAAATGCCACACCTCACCTTGATTTTAAAATAATGGACACAAAATTTATATAACCTACTCGTCTATCTAACTGGTAAAAAAATGAAAGAGTTATTGTGAAATTTTCATTGTAGACAAGAAACATAGGGATAAATTTGAAAAGAAAATTGGATGAAGAAAAAACATGCATGTGGAAATTGCACATATTGACTTTTGTGGTGCCATGAAAATTTATTCATTGGAAAGTCCAAACTATTTTATGACACCCATCAACAATGCTACAATGAAATTTTACTATAATATTGATTCCTTGAGCCTTAAAGATCATTAGGGCCATGTCGAAGTTAAAGACCTTATCTGATTATGCCAATATGAATGTCTCGTAAACCAAGAAATAGATCTTGATTTGCTACCTTCAAAATCAGAGGTTGTTTTGGTACAGTTCCTCCATATTTCTTCTTGATCACTTCCTCCTGCTATAAACAACCTTAATCAGTACAATTTATTTTTTTTTATAGTTTGAAACACGTGTCTACAAAGGACTATAACAATTCTGTAAGTAAATTTTTAATTTCTATGTGAATTAAGTTCTACCCTTGAATAAAACTGCACATATCTGCAATCTGGAAATTGAACCCATGAATAACATCAACTACACCTCTTTTTGAGAAAATTGTTTATGTTTCTCTTATGACCGTGGAGTCACCTATTTATTATTTCATTCCTGATCCTTGAAACTATTCAAAATATCACATTTCTCTTTACCACTAATCTCCTTGGTGTCTTCCAGGTTCTTTCTTTAATCCAACAAATTATGCTTAAGAAAATCTAACCCATGTCATGTAGTTAAAAATAATGGAGAGATCATTCAACAACATTTAAGCCATTTTATCTTGAAAATCAAGCAAGTGTGGTCCATGAGCACCCTAACGAAAATACATGTTTTTACATCGAAAGATTCACCTTGGTTTTAAAATAATGGCCCCAAAAGTTATATAACCTACTTGTCTATATGATTGGTAAAAACATGAAAGAGTTATTGTAAATTTTGCATTCTAGACAAGAAACATAGGGATAAATCTAACAAAATAGTTTGATGAAGAAAAAACATGCACGTGGAAATTTCACATAGTGACCTTTATGGTCCCATGAGAATTTAGTCATTGGCAAGTCTAAATTATTTTATGACATCTATCGATGCCCTTCCAAGAAAAAAATAGTTGCACTTTCTCAAGTACAATTCATTAGCTCTGAAGTCAAACCCATATAATTATACGTCATAAAATCGAACAAATATTAGATCAAAGCATGCATAATATAGAAAGCTTTCTTAAAACATTTTGAAGCTAAAAAAAATATGCAATGTGACAATTTATAGTCAATGAATCAGTTGTCCCATGTGAACCAATAAAAAAGTATGTTGGCTCAAGGTTGTCTCAAATTACTATATGTGTGTTATAAATACTTAGTTCATCACCTAGCAATGGAAACAAGGAGATAGAAAGATATAAAGTAAGAAAATTATGTGCTTCCTTTCTAGGCAAAGAGAAATTGATGATGAAGTGGATGTGATGTTGTGATGTATTGTGTATCAGGAAGGACACAAAATTAAATAGTTTATATAGCATGTTGAGTTTGGCCTCTAAACAAGTAGTTTTATGAAAGTTGTTTTAAAACTTTAAAAGATGAGTATTGACAGTAAACAAGGAAAGAAAACAATAGAACCTGAAGATCTAAATGGTTTAAAGTTTACATAGCTTGTTCAATTTTTCCTGTAAGCAAGAGAGCAACTATATGAAAAATGTTTTAGAACTGAGTATTTACAACACATGTAGAGTAATTTGAGACAACCTTCAGGATTTTTTTGTAAAATTTCCCTCCATCCAATAGATACTACAGATCCTTCTTAAGAGACAGTATATTCTAGTCTATAACCTGATCCATAATCATATAAAAGGGCTAGGGATGTTACAAGAGAAACACATGAAATTTTCTCAAGAATTGGTGTAGTTGATGCTATTCTTTCGTTCAATTTCTAGATTGGAGATATGTGCATTTTTATTCAAGGGTAGATCTTAATTAACATAGAAATTTAAAATTTATTTACAAATTTTTGTTGTCCTCTGTAGACACATGTTTCAAAATATAAAAAAATTACTTTGTACTAATCAAGGTTGTCTATAGAAAGAGGAAGTGATCAAGAAGAAATATGGAGGAATTGTACCAAAACAACCTTTGATTTCGAAGGTAACAAATCACGATCTATATCTTTATTTACGAGGTATTCATGTTGGCATAATCAAATAAGGTATTTAACTTCAACACAACCCTCATGATTTATAAGGCTCAAGGAAGCAATATTGCAGTAAGATTTCATTGTATCATGGTCCTTGTCTTCTCTTAAAATTTATTTTTATCTTTCAACAGTTGTCAAAGAAGCATTAGTTAGTGTTATATGGTATTGCCTTACAACACTTGCATTAATTAGTGTCAATTGCTAGTTTGCGACACCACTACAATTAAGTAAGATATGTGCAATTTTTTAAGGTAACACTAACTTTTTTTTTATATATAACATGAATATTAATTTATGCAATATTAATATTAATATTTTAATTTAAATATTTCTAAAATGTAATTTATTTATTTTTTCTATTTTTAAATTTATAACAAAGTTTTCTCCTCAAAGTGATTGGAATTATTTATATATAAAATTGAGACGAAATATTTATAAATGATTATGATCTTAGATTAAGGGAAGATTTAAGCATGGAATATTAATCAATTATTACTGTCTTGGAAGAAGCAAAACTCTCAACATGAAATATAGATCAATTATCATTTATTATGGCCTTGGAACAAGGCAAGACTCAGTTTGGCTTGCATGAGAACCAATAATTTTGATAACATTAGTTTCCTTCTCTTATGCTTTACCAAATCCTCCACCATTAACTGTTATTTTCACTGTCACTATAATAAATTCTAGGAGTTTTTGACGAAATGGTGACTAGGTGTATTCTAAAGATGTTAATTGATCTAAAAGCCACAACTACTCTCATCTCCTAACCAACCCCCAAAAAATCAAAAGATTAAATAAATGCATCTATCTCATTTTTATACATTCTTTTTATAGTTTGTCCCTATTATATCTAGTAATATTATATTTCTTTGCCTAAATGCAGTTGCCTTCTTGTTGCAATGTGGATATATGCAATTGCCTTGTTGTTGCAATTTTAGTTTTTTATTATTTTTTACTTCAAATTAGCTATATTTAAACATGTGTGAGAAAAGTGAATAGTAAATATATGATAACTTGATATATGTTATACTTTGTATCATATGGAGCTCACATGTGAGTACATATTGTCTATAATCATGTCATGTGAGTACATTTTGTCTGTAATCATGTTCATGTCCTTGTTGAAGATTATTCGGTTCTCTCTATGGAGTGAGGTGGATGTTTATTTTCATTGTTTTAGGCATGTTAGTTGGGATTTCATAATAATGTCAACCTTAGTAGCTAGTAAACGCCGCTTAGTTTAAACATAGGTAAACTGTAGTCTAGACTAGCATTGTAATGAAACTTTATAAATTTAATTAGTGATACCTTTCAGTCTAGAAATTTACTTTTTAGTAGCTATTATTTTTGTTGTACCAACTTAGGAATGTAAACTAGCAATACAAAAATCTAGGTGCAATTGTGTAGCTAGCAGGTGCCTTAAAGCTATGTTTTGTACAAATTATTTAATGTATATTATTGTTATACACAATCTTACATAGTTATGTATTAAATAAATCTTTAAGATAAATTAAGCATTGTAATTGGACAATCTAAATAATTGATATAACATCTCAATCACATTTGAAACTAAAAATAAAATAAAAAATCGCACATAATTTAATACATCAACAACATATATTTTGCAATTAATTAACTTAGCTCATGTCTATAGGATTTCTAAAATATTCTGAAATCTCTACAACCAGTTTGTTCTATGAACTACTCCACAAAGAAGTTAAAATAAAAATAAACATGCATATCATATTACAACTCACTGCTTTTTTTTTCATTTTCTTTTTAATTTAAAAGAACATTATTTTTTTTTGTAAGTTTGGTGGTACCTTTCCTTTAATTTTCATAAATAAAGCAGGTTACATCCATATGTCTAAGAGTTAGGTGGCCTCAACCTGCCTAGAGGGAGACCAAAGATGTTGGCCACCTAACCGCAAAATATGCCATCCACAAACAAAAACTGATAAGTCTAACCAGCCATGCTATGTAAACCTGAGAGTCTTTGTACTTCCTATTTTCTAAATAACTATAAACATAACTGCTAATAATCCTAAAACTTTGGGTTTGAATCATGCAAAAAGAAAAACAAGGATGCACTATTGCTACTTATCAACAGCGAAATCCACCGGAGTAGGATCGTTCACGGTGGAACCCGGCAGCTCTGTGTGGGGTATGCAAGGGATATGCTCCTCAATTCGGCTTAGTCGACCACTCTACTGCTGTATTGAAATAGAATTTTTTGAAACTCTTTAGTATAGTCTCAATGACCTTAAGGGGCTACCTGCATGTCAGGAGGAAAATGTTCTATAGATTTCACCATAATACTCTTCATCATCCAAAACATATGGATGGTTTTCTTGTATTGAGACAATCTGGCACAAGTGTGGTCTAGGTCCAAGATCACTGCTTACCACTCATCCATATCCAATTCAAAATCCTCCTTGGTTTGTCGAATCTCAGCTATTGCTTGACCGGATTGGAGCTGCTAGCATGGTATGCTTGAGTCACATCCTGAATTATACAAGAGGGAGGCTTGCACGTAATTTTTTGTCTAAATGGTGACTGGGTGTATTCTAAATACGTTTATTGATATAAAACCCACAACTACTCTCATCTCCTAACCAAGCCTAGGAAAATCAAAACATTAAATAAATGCATCTACCTCATTTGTATACATTCCTTTTATAGTTTGTCCCCGTTACATCTAGTAATATTATATTTCTTTGCCTAAATGGAGTTGTGTTCTTGTTGCAAGACGGATATGTGCAATTGTCTTGTTGTTGCAATTTTAGTTCTTTATTATTTTTTACTTCAAATTAGCTATATTTAAAGATGTGTGAGAAAAGTGAATAGTAAATATATGATAACTTGATCTATGTTATAATTTGTATCATATGGAGCTCACATGTGAGTACATATTGTCTATAATCATGTCATGTGAGTACATTTTGTCTATAATCATGTTCATGCCCTTGTTGAATATTATTCAGTTCCCTATATGGAGTGAGGTGGATGTTTATTTTCATTGTTGTAGGTGTGCTAGTTCGACCTTCATAATAATGTCAACCTTAGTAGCTATTAAATGCCGCTTAGTTTAAATATAGGTAAATTGGAGTCTAGACTGGCATTGTAATGAAGTTTTATAACTTTAATTAGTGATACCTTTCAGTCTATAAATCTATTTTTTAGTAGCTATTATTTATGTTGTACCAACTTAGGAATTTAAACTAGCAATACAAAAAGCTAGATGCAATTGTGTAGCTAGCAGGTGCCTTAAAGCTATGTTTTCTACGAATTAGTTTATGTATATTATGGTTATACACAATGCCACATATTTATGTATTCAATAATGCTTTAAGATAAATTAAGTATAGTTGGATAATCTAAATAATTGATATGACATCTCAATCACATTTGAAACTAAAAAATAAATAATTTTTTTCACACATAATTTAATACTTCAACAACATACATTTTGCAATTAATTAACTTAGCTCATGTCTATACGATTTCAAAAATATTCTAAAATCTCTACAACCAATTTGTTCTCTGAACTACTCCACAAAGAAGTTAAAAATAAAAAACAAAATGCATATCATAGTACAGCTCACTACTTTTTTTTCATTTTCTTTTTAATTTAAATGAACATTTTTTTTGTAAGCTTGGTCATACCTTTCCATTAATTTTTTTAAATAAAGTAGGTTACATCCATATGTTTGAGAGTTAGGTGGCTTCAACTTGCCCAGAGGGAAACCAGATCTATTGGCCACCTAACCAATTATGCCATCCACAAAAAAAGACTGATAAGTCTAACCAACCACGCTATGTAAACCTGAGAGTCTTTGTACTTCCTATTTTCTAAATAACTATAAACATAATTGCTAATAAGCCTAAAAATTTGGGTCTGAAACATGCAAAAAGAAAAACAAGGATGCACTATCACTACTCATCATCAGCTGAATCCACCGAAGTAGGATCCTTCACAGTGGAACTCGACAACTTTGTGTGGGGTATGCAAGGGATATGCTGCTCAATTCATCTTAGTTGACCACTCTGCTACTATAATTGAAACTATTTTTTTTTTTAATTCTTAGTTATAGTCCGAATGACCCTGAGGGGCTACATGCATGTCAGGAGGAAACTGCTCTAGAGCTTTCGCCGAAATGCTCTTCATCATCAAGAACATGTGTGTTATCTGTTTATATTGAGATGACCTACTACGAGTGTGGCTTGGGTCTGGGATCACTGCTTACCACTCATCCATACCCAATTCGAAATCCTCCTTGGTTTGTCGGATCTCAACTTCCCAATCTACAATCAATTGCTTGACTAGGTTGGAGCTGTTAGCATGGTATGCTTTAGCCACATACCAAATTATACGAGAGGAAGGCTTGCGTCCACAACCTGTTCCAATAGCCCCACCAATAGAGTTGGGTTGTCTTTTCAGTGATGAAGAGACCTTTCTCTATTTTCCCTGGCCTCGACCCCCACGACCATTCTCTCTTGTACCAGCTGCTTGGGCCATGCTTTTCCTACTGCCTAACAAAGGCTTCTCTTTTCCCAACTCTGGGTAATGAATGGAACAGGGTCGCAACATGGGTTCCTGACGCTGCCAAGAGTCGCTCACACACTGCAAACCTGTTAAATCAAATTCAAACAAAACCAGCAAGGTAAGGAACCCACTCCAAACTTTGCTATCAACTGATTGCCAACACGGGATAAGGGTACAACTGTTTTCATTCCTCTTCCTTTTCCCTTTGTGGTGCATGAATGGAATGGTCATGCAATCCATGTTCGAGGCCTTAGAATTATAGCAACACCTCCCATAGCTTATCCACTTCACCAACCAAACACTATAAAAGGAATTAAAAAGAAAGTCGAGACACTGACTACACTGAGCCCGCAACCCACCAAACCCTTTCTGACAAGACTCCATACAGAGAACCTGGGCCACAGAAATCAAACCCCCATGCTTAGAAGTCAGCTTATGGTGATAGACGTCAATCCATAACCAACTCCAAAACCAGAACTGACCCCTAGCTAAAAAGGAATTCCCAACTCGATATACTATGTTTCACAGGATTGGATTGACTCGGAAGCGAACCACCAGGGTTCTTCTACCTTCCCCCCTATGGAAACAAAGGGCATAGATGGAGTTTCATGTATCCACGACTCGACTTCGAGCTCGTCCAAAGCCTAAATACCTTAGAACCAAAAAAATTTCTTCACAGATCCAAACCCCTTTTGATCCTTTCTTGCTCGAGCATGGGGGACCTCCACATCCAAAACCCTTTACCACCCAGACCATACAAGCACCCATGCAAGACAACCAAATTCTATACTCAAAAGACGCTGGGACATATAGAACGATGGACTCAACCCCAACCAGAAACCCAACAAGGCCATGCCTCTGACAATTCCAATTCCCTTTCCCCCAAAACATAGACCCGTGCATCTCATCGGTAAAAGGTCGAATAGACTACTTCATACAAACAAAAGGTGCTAAGTTAAGACCGAAAACATACTAGTGAATGTTGCTAGAACCTAGAGACGTCGACCACCAGCTGCCCTAAATCACCCTCTTAAGCCAAATCCATAGGAACATAAGTTCACAAACTAACATGCTCAACAAGCCATAAGGAATTCTCACTATTCCAATTGTCCTTATACCTCTACCACCTTCGAGCTGGGGCATTAAATGTGCATGCGCACCGCAACCTCTCCAAGTGTTGCATGCATGCAAAGGGTGGTCAGCACAATATGCTAGATCCACATCAATCGTTGGGCTAGGACAAGCCCAATGGGGCTGGCTCGCTCCCCGATCGAGGGAATTTAAAAGAACATTATTAAAACAATACACAAAAAAGATATTAGAAGAGTCGTTGAACCAAAAAATATAATGAACTACTCCCTACCACATAGAACCAAAATCTTCCTTCTTGGAATTGAACTAAATGAGTTCTTCTTGTTCATCTTCATCTAGATTGCATTCCTTTCGTACCCACTTCAAAAAATTGAATTTGATATCAACTCGAAAGCATTTTCGCTTTTCATAAATTTCATGCTTCAAGAGATATGAATTTCAAATTTTTCAAAAACAAATGTGATTTATTTTTTCCAATTTTTTAAGAAATCACAACCTTTTTTTTCTTATCTCTTTTTTGGAGATTGGCTTGGGGAAAAAAAGATCAATTTCATGTTGCAGGTGATATGAATTTCAATTTTTTCAAAAACATGTGATTTATTTTTTCCATGTTTTTCATTAAAAACATTTAAAAAGATAGAATTAAGGAATACCAAATATTTCATTTTTTCCTATTGAAATAAAATATGAACTTACAACAACACAAAAATATTTTCCCTTTTCTATAGGAAACTTCATGCATGGTATGGTATTATGCATTCAGTTTTTCTTTAACTAGTATTAATTTGTCTTTGACCAAAAAATTCTCGTGTTTAACCATAGTTTAACATTCAAAATTAAATTTTTTCTATTTTTTGTTATTATTTAAACTATTTATTTGTAAGGTGATTGGTTGAGGTCTTTTTATGGGCTCCTTAGTAACTCCCATTTCTATTAGTTACTAATTTTTATTTTTAGTTTTATTTCCTTTTTATTTAACCTTTTGAATTTTATTTTATTTTATTTTTTCTATTTTCATGAATTATAGTTTTTTTTCTCTATATTTGCAATTTAAGATCACTTATTATTATATTAAAAACATATTTTCATATATATATATATATATATTAGAAAAAACATATATATTGAAGTGTATATATGTTAAAATAAACAATATTATTTAATCATATTTATTAATTTTTGGGATGGCATTTAACAATACAACATTTTATTTGTTGTTTTATTTTTGTGATGAAATATTTGTCTTTTTTATTTTTAGTTTAATTAAAATATATTTAAGCTAAGCCTTAGGTAGTAGCTACTATGTAGCCCTTGTAGTTATACACAATCTTACATATTTATTGTAACACTTAGTGACACACTGACAATTGTTGTTATCAAGTTTTATTTACCACTATTATTTTTATTTTAGTTTATTTTGAATTGTTAAAACATTTATGCTTAAAATCCAGAAGAGAGGTTGTTAAACATTAATTAAAAGACTTTGATTCAGTTGAGAATGGAACTAGAAAATCAGTTATATGAACTTCTGAAAAACAATTACAGACAGTTCTCTCACTCTCTTCCCTAAAAAGGGAAAAAGAGAGAATTCAGTGGGGGTTGGAAAAGGAGAGAAGGAAAATTGTACTGTGATTAATTTTTCCCAGAGCTGAGCAGGTTAGCCAGTGGGAAAGGAATTGAGATAACAGTTGAGGTACACGACTTGAGGCTGGACTAGTTTCCTGATGCCCAAGGTACTAAATTGTTTATCCTTCACAGAAGTGGAAGAGCTCAGAGGGGGCTTCTGGACATAATTGCTAGATCCGAGGCTGGGTAGTGAGACCTTCCAAATCAAAGGAATACAGACTTGAATCATACTCATTTAGATAACCAGATAAGTAATATTATTGTGTTAGCAACTATTCATTATTAGGGAAGTATTTAATGTTTACTGTAATGATAGAAATTTAGATTAATAAATTAGTATGTTGTAGTAGCATTTCTCTGTTATAGAAAGAAACAGAAATGAAATCTTTAATGAGTTGTATTGCAAAAAGAAAACACATAGTTACCAGAACATATAGGAGACAACAAATATTTCTACCTTTATGATGATATTGTTTACAGAAATAATTCTAATGTACTTGCAGAGAAATCATAAATCTAATAGTCAAGAACTTGAGACAGAGAATCAACATTCGGAATTAGACTTCTCACACTTAACAGACCTCTAGCTTATCCGTAAATATTATACTGTATATTGAAATTATGTACAAAGTATATATTAATAGACTTCCAGAAATTCCAACAGCAATCACTGTACATTTATAATAAGCAAACCATGTATATAGTCGACCCAAAATCATATTATGGTGTGGGAATGTGTATTCCGCTGAAGGGTTAGGGTTATCAGCCTCAGTCGAGTTCTGCAAGAACCCTCCAAGAGCCGAATACCCAGGCTCGTTAAAAGCTTTGAAACCCTTAAATAATATAATAGAGACAGTAGTTAAAACAAGTTCGGCACACTGATAATCATATTCAAAATGGAAAACAATGATTTCTTTCATACAAATCTTTAATCCATTCACGGAAAGTAAAAGATTAATCATGCTCATATTTGAAACAGAAGTTAACCAATATGTATATAAATTGAAGCTTCATAGCAGTTTGGGTCACAACAGTCAAAAATTACATTATATATATATGTGTGTGTGTGTGTGTAAATTCACAGTCTGGTTCCCTTAGAACATTGAAGGTAAGCCAAAATCTAAGTCTTAATAGTGGTAAGGCACAAACTGACCCTAATTAAATAAACTAGATAGCTAAAACCCTCGAGCAGAGGTATTCTGGTGACAAGGCCCAATTCCATCATAATATAATTCCAAGCTCTATGATCATAGGAGGAAGCTTTAAGAACTCGAAACAAAAGGAGTTTCTTAGCCCAACCCACTTGGAGAAAAGACAATACAACAATACTTAGAATGCCAAAGTTCCAAAAAAGCCATGCCGCAAGGTCGAGACAACATCACCGAAATAATTTAGTTGTTCAGAGAATAATGAAATAAGAATCAGTTCTCGTTTAAGAAACTCTGAATTGAAAACTTATGACAAGTAAATACCCTTACTCAAGCAGAGACCTGCATTCCTCGGGGCTGTGACAAAGTCATGTAGGACACATCAACCCTTCAAAATTATACGGGAAGAAGAAATTCAAGTTAACCAAGAAAGGGTGAGACATTACCTTCCGCCAACATTTGAAGTCGAATGCTCCATTTGGAAGTCACACCCATTTGAGAGACGAACCCATTTTGTATCAGGAATACATGCGCAAGCGTAGCAGTGAGAAAAACCACCATCTCATATGCATAGGCTCACAAGAAGAACGATTATCAGAATGCTCAAGACAGTAGTAAAGGCTTGCCATTACCTGGTGGTGAAGAATGCACTCATGGAAAAACAGGAACGATGGACCGAAACCAGGTTAACCTTCTACCAACAGAACCACAGAGCAGAAACATGAACAAATGAGTGTTCCCTCGCAGTAAGAAAGCCTTAACTCCTTCCGTCAACCTCAATCAACCAAGACTATGGATCAACCAGGATCCAATGATGGAGATCGCGCCAGATGCATAGATTCTAGACTCCTCCGAATGGCCGAAGTTAATGCCAGGTTATGTAGCCAGCCATGGAAGGGATGACGATGACAATGGAGGACCTTGGGGATCTCCCGCCTTAATGAGGTGGATTACCTCGAGGCAGGGACCAAGCAGGTGAAATTAATTTCACATTCATTAACAAAGTTTACGTGGAGTCCAATCGAGACTGTGTGCCACGTTGTCCACCTTGAAATAGCTCTGTAGATCGTGAAATTTATGGGTAGTGCAAACTCTTGCTACCATTAACCAATTTAGTTTATTATCCCAATACTTTGCTTATGTAGTGGTTAATTTTTTTTTATTTGATATAGATGTTACAAATGGTATCAGAGCCTAGGCTCATGTACTGAGACTTTTGGGTTAATTTAATACAATTCGTTAAGTCTTTCATCTATGTGTAATCATGCAAAAAAAAAAATTATATAAACTGAGTTTGGATGTATATGAACATAGAGAGAGAAAGAGGAATAGAAGTCAGCACCAAGAGAAAAAAAAATGCAGAGAAGCCCCAAATCAACAAGCCAACCAGAAGCGCCTTACGTGGAGACCAACCCAGAACTATGGATACAATTGGGAGAAGAATTGTGATAAGCCAATGCTTCTCTGCTAGAAATAGTACAACAATTACAAGTAGAAATGATGAACTTGAGGATGAACAATGAGCGACTAAGGCAAGAACAGGAGAAGATCCTTAAAATTTTGTCTGATTGACAAAATCAGCGTGGCCTAGACCCCAGTACAAAGAACAAAGAGAAGACCCCAACTACCAATAATGGGGAGGATAATGCGGAATCAGTAGAAGGCCATAAGGAGGAAGAAGAAGGGCGTTCAGATAATGTGTCCAATCAAAGGAGGACAAAAAAACAGAAGACATAATTACAAGGTGAGTTCAAAAAAACCAAACCATTAATGTTTGAAGGAGAATCCAAAGAAGTAGTGGAAGCCTAGCTGATCGACATGGCTAAATATTTTCAGATTTATGAATATATTGAAAAACTTAAAGGTTGACTAGCAGTTTACCAATTACGGGGGAAGGCCACCCTTTGGTGGGAATAAATTAAAACTGTGAAGGAGATAGATGAGGAGCAAGTAAAGTGGCAAGAATTCCAGAATTTTTTTAAAGATAAATACCTAACTGAACATTACTATGACAAAAAAGCAAAGGAGTTCCATGAATTAAGACTAGGAGCCTTAACCATGGATGAGTATGTAAAGCGGTTTACTTCCCTGTTATGGTATGTTCTGTATATGAAAGAAGAAAAAGCTAAAATTCAGTGGTTTATTAGCAGCTTTCCAAAATTCATGAAGGAAAAATTAGAATTCGATTATCCTAGAACAATGAACGATGCAATACGAAAAGCTCGCATGTCTTATCAGTAGATGAAACAGAAAAAGGAAGGACCTAAAGGAGCCATTGGCAAGAAAATGAGGAACTTACCACCAAATAGGCAACCAAAAGTCATAAATGGCAGAAATAATCAACAAAGGACTTTCGGAAAATATGCAAGAAATGTGCCCAGAACTCAGACTTACACTGAGAATAGACAGTCGGAAGGGGTTAGAAACACTGCTAGATACCAGCCGCCACTGAAATGTTGGGGATGTGGGGAAGCACATTATTACAAGAATTGCCCACACAAGGCTTGAACTGAACAGCTGTCGAACATGCAAGAAGCATCCATAGTGGGAGATATCACAAGAAGAATGCCTAGAATTAATGCTGCCTTAGATGATCATTAAGCGGAATATCAACCCACCATGATCGAATGTGAAGGTATGATTGTTGATCAATGTGTTTCTGTTTTATTTGATCCAGGTGCTAGCCTAAGCTACATTAGCCCTAATGTGGTAGAAAAATGTAAGCTGCAAAGTAGTAAATTTAAGAAACCTTGGCTAGTTCAACTAGCCACCGAGACAAAAAGGAAGGTGTCTGCAAAAACAAAAAACTGCCCTATAACAGTTTTAGGATAGGCCATTCATGTTGACTTGAACATCCTTCCCTTGGGTTCGTATGATATATTAATAGGAATGCACTGGTTGGAGGGTCGCTAGTCTCTGGTGGATTGCAAACAAAAATCAGTCAGTTATCTTACCGAGTCATGGCAATGAAAAGAAATTCAAGGAATCAAGAATAATGTCAAACTATGCCCCATTACATCCAACCAGCTTGGAAGATGCATAAGGAAGGGCTGCCAGATTTATGCTATCCAAGTAGGGTACAACAATGATAGAAATAAGATGACCTCCTTAGAGAGCATTCCTGTAATTCAAGAATTTGTGGATGTATTTCCTGAATCCATTCCTGGATTGCCACCAAGGCGTGACATCGATTTTACCATTGAGCTAGTGCATGGAGCAGCTCCTATTTATAAAGCCCCTTACTGCATGAGCATTCCTGAATTAACAGAATTAAAAATGCAACTTCATGAACTGTTAGATAAAGGTTATATTTGCCATAGTGTGTCCCCTTGGGGAGCCCCTGTACTATTCGTACGGAAAAAGGATGGGACCTTAAGATTATGCATCGATTACTGTCAGCTAAATAAGTTGACCATCAAGAACAAGTATCCTTTACCTCGTATAGATGATCTATTTGATCAAGTGTAGGGAGCTAGCGTGTTCTCCAAAATCGACTTAAGGTTCGGCTACCATCAAATCAGAATAAAGGATGAAGACATCTGCAAAACCACATTTTGAACTCGTTATGGACACTATGAGTTCGTGGTACTGCCTTTTGGCCTTACCAATGCTCCAACCACTTTCATGAGCCTAATGCATGGCATTTTCCAACCATTTCTGGATAAATTTGTACTGATTTTTATTGATGATATCCTGATCTATTCAAAAAATCAGGAGGAACATGAGAAACACTTGAGAACAGTATTGCAGATTCTGCAAGATAACCAGTTGTACGCAAAATTCAGTAAGTGCGATTTCTAAAAATATCAAATCCAATACTTAGGCCATGTAATATCAGCAAAAGGTATAGTGGTAGATCTAGAAAAGATCAAAACTATCATGGAATGGACCACACTGAAAAACATTGCTGACATAAGATCCTTTTTGGGCCTAACATGGTATTATTGTCGATTTATCAAAGGCTTCTCAAAAATAGCTTTCCAGATGACTTCACTGTAGCAAAAGGGGTGTGCTTTCCACTGGAGAGCGAAATGCCAGTAAAGTTCTGAACAACTGAAGAAAATTCTTAGTACTGCCCCGGTGCTAAAAGTGGCAGATCCAAAAAAATATTTTGTAGTATGTACAGATGCGAGTAAGGAGGGTGTTGATGGAGTATTAACTCAGGAAGGAGAAGTCATAGCCTATGAGTCACGCAAACTAAAGGATTATGAAGAATGTTACTCTGCTTACGATCTAGATCTGACCGCAGTAGTGCATGCATTAAAAATGTGGCAAAACTACCTTCTGGGAAAGAAATTTATGTTATTAACTAACCACAGTAGTCTTACACATTTCTTTAACCAATCCAGTTTAAATGCTCGACAGGCCAGATGGACCACATTCTTGAGCAAATTTGACTTTGACAGGAAACACCTCAAAGGAAAATAAAATCGAGTAGCAGACGCTCTAAGATGAAAAGTACATTGCATTTATAAAGTACAAATAAGCCAAGCACAATCCAACCTGCTAGAGGTTATCCAAGAGGCATCCCTCAGACACCTAGAATATACATTCTTATGGTAGCAAGCTTTAGAAGCTTAGGTAAAAGGGAAATAGTCTAAGTATGGAATTAGCCCTGATAAAATGTTAACATTCAGAAATAGAATTTATATTCCCAACCAAAATTCCGTTAAGCAGTTGTTATTAGATGAGTTTCATAGAAAGCCTTATGCAGCTCACCCAGGATACCAGAAACTATTTTCTGGTATGAAGAAAAGTTATTTCTAGCCAGGGTTAAGAAAATTTGTGGCAGAATACATGTCTAAATGTTTAGATTGCTAATTGGTGAAGGCGAAACATCAACATCCTACAAGTTTGTTACAACCCTTGCCCATCCTTGAATGGAAATGAGAGACAATCACTTTAGACTTCATTACTGGATTACCTCATATAAAAAAATAACATGACTCAATCATGGTTGTGGATTCCCGTAAAATCCACTTATAAAACGATGGATATTGCAGACATATTTATGAGAGAAATCTTTCGACTACACGGGATACCCCGAGTGGTGATCTCCGATAGAGATGTAAAATTTACATCTGCATTTTGAAAAACCCTCTTTGCGTAGCTGGGCACTCAAATTCAATTCAACACTACCTACCATCCACAGATAGACGGTCGAACAAAACGAGTGAACCAAGTTTTGGAAGACAAGTTGGGAATGTTTGTAATGCAACAACCCCAAAAATGGGAGGATTACCTCCACTTGGTGGAGTTCGCCTACAATAATGGACATCATAAATCATTAGGTATGCCCTTTTCAAGTGCTATATGGAAGAAAGTGTCGGGTACCCACGGACTGGAATAGTCCAGATAACAAATTAGCATTGGGTCCTGATATGTTAGTGGAAATGGAGGCCATTGTCAAGAAGGTTCGCCAGAATTTGAAGGCCACTCAAGATAGGCAAAAGGTGTATGCAGATAAGAAAAGAACTCATAAAGAATTCCAGTTAGGAGATCACATATATTTGAAAGTTAAGCCCTGGAAAATCACATTGCAATGGAAGGGTTGTGCAAAGTTGGCACCACGGTACTATGGGCCTTTTCAGATTCTGGAATGAATTGGACCCATGGCGTACAAGCTAGCACTCCCGGGCCACATCTGAGTCCACAATGTCTTCCATGTATCCTTATTAAAAAAATATGTATACGACCCTTGACATATTATTAACTGGGAAAGCATTCAGGTAATGATAGAATGAAGTATAAATATTAATAATTGTTGTTTATAAAAAATTTCTGATATCAGATTATGAATGTGTAGGTAGAACCCGAGGGAGAATTTATGGCAGAGCCTCTTCATATCCTTGATCGGAGAGAAACCACCCTGTGGAGGCGAGCCATCACCCAAGTTAAAGTGCAGTGGAAGCACTTTGGCCTGGATGAGGCGACTTGGGAAGAAGAGGAAGCCATGCAGAAAGTCTATCCTACACTGTTTACTTAAAGAAAAGAACACCAGAGACAGTGTTCCTCTCAAGGGGAGGGAGCTGTAACACCTAGTGACACACTGACA
Source organism: Pinus tabuliformis (assembly GCA_031772625.1). Classification (NCBI taxonomy): domain Eukaryota; kingdom Viridiplantae; phylum Streptophyta; class Pinopsida; order Pinales; family Pinaceae; genus Pinus; species Pinus tabuliformis. Next base: position 1,632,477,032 of record CM062816.1, read on the forward strand.
ATTGTTGTTATCAAGTTTTATTTACCATTGTTATTTTTATTTTAGTTTATTCTGAATTGTTAAAAAATTTAGGCTGAAAAGCCAGAAGAGAGGTTGTTAAACATTAATTAAAAGACTCTGATTCAGTTGAGAATGGAACTATAAAATTAGTTATATGAACTTATGAAAAATAGTTACAGACAGTTCTCTCACTCTCTTCCTTGAAAAGGGAAAAAGAGAGAATCCAGTGGGGGTTGGAAAAGGAGAGAAGGAAAACTGTATTGTGTTTAATTTTTCCCAGAGCTGAGCAAGTTAGCCAGTGGGAAAGGAATTGAGATAACAGTTGAGGTACGTGACTTGAGGCTGGACTAGTTTCCTAATGCCCAAGGTACTAAATTGTCTATCCTTGACAGAAGTGGAAGAGCTCGAAGGGGGATTCTAGACGTAATTGCTAGATCTGAGGCTAGGTGGTGAGACGTTCCAAATTAAAGGAATACAGGCTTGAATCATACTCATTCAGATAACCAGATATGTAATATTATTGTGTTAGCAGTTATTCATTATTAGGGACTCGGTATTTAATGTTTATTGTAATGGAAGAAATTTAGATTAATAAATTAGTATGTTGTAGTAGCATTGCTCTATTATGGAAAGAAACAGAAATGAAATATTTAATGAGTTATATTGCGAAAAGAAAACACATAGTTACTAGAACATATAGGAGATAATAAATATTTCTATCTTTATGATGATATTGTTTACAGAAAGCATTCTAATGTACTCGTAGAGAAATCATAAATCTAACAATCAAGAACTTGAGACAGAGAGTCAACATTCGAAATTAGACTTCTCATGCTTAACAAACCTCTAGCTTATCTATAAATATTATAATGTTTATTGAAATTGCGTACAAATTATATATTAATAGACTTCCATAAATTCCAACAGCAATCACTGTACATTTATAATAATTAAACCATGTATATAGTCGACCCAAAACCATATTACGGTGTGGGAATGTGTATTCTGCCTTAGGGTTATCGGCCTAGGTCGAGTTCTATAAGAACCCTCCAAGAGCCGAATACCCAGGCTTGTTAAGAGCTTCGAAACCCTTAAATAATATAACAGAGACAGTAGTTAAAACAAGTTTGGCACACTAATAATCATATTTAAAATGGAAAACTACGATTTCTTTCATACAGATCTTTAATGCATTCATAGAAAGTAAGAGATTAATCATGCTCAGCCTTGAAACAAAACTTAATCAATATGTATATAAATTGAAGCTTTATAGCAGTTTGGGTCACGATAGTAAAAAATTACATTATCTATATATATATATATATATATATGCAAATTCACAGTCTGGTTCCCATAGAACACCGAAGCTAAGCCAAAATCTAAGTCTTAACAATGGTAAGGCACAAGCCAACCCTAATTAAATAAACTAGATAGCTAAAACCCTCGAGCAGAGGTATTCCGGCCGCAAGGCCTAATTCCATCATAATATAATTCCAAGCTCTCTGATCACAGGAGGAAGCTTTAAGAACTCGAAACAAAAGGAGTTTCTTAGCCCAACCCACCTGGAGAAAAGACAATACAACAATACTTAGAACACCGAAGTTCCAGAAAAGCCATGCCGCAAGGTCGAGATGGAATCACCGAAATAATTTACTTGTTCAGAGAATAATGAAATAAGAATCGGTTCTTGTTTAAGAAACTCTGAATTGAAAACTTATGACGGGTAAAGGCCCTTACCTGAGCTGAGACCTGCATTCTTCGGGGCTGCGACAAAGTCCTATAGGATACATAAACCCTTAGCAATTATACGCGAAGAAGAAATTCAAGTTAATCGAGAAAGGGTGAGACATTGCCTTTTGCCGACATGTGAAGATGACTACTCCATATGGAAGTCGTACCCATTTGAGAGACAAACCCATTTTCTATCAGGAATACCTGCGCAAGAGCACTCTTGAGAAAAACCACCATCTCATAGGCATCGGCTCACAAGAAGAATGATTATTAGAATGCTCAAGACAACAGTAAAGGCTTGTCATTACTTGGTGGTGAAGAATGTGGTCATGGCAAGACAGGAACGACAGACTCGGAACCAGGTTAAGCTTCTACCAATAGAACCGCAGAGCAGAAACATGAACAAATGACTGTTCCCTCACAGCAAGAAAGCCTTAACTCCTTCCGTCAATATTAATCAATCAAGATCATGGATAAACCAGGATCCAACGACGGAGATCGCGCTAGATGCATTTATTCCAAACTCCTCCAAATGGCTAAAGTTAATGCCAAGTTATGTAGCCTACCATGGAAGGGACGACTATGACAGCGGAGGACCTCGGGGCTCTCTCGCCTTTATGAGGTGGATCACCCCGAGGCAGGGACCAGGTAGGTGAAATTAATTGCACATTCATTAACAAAGTTTACGTAGAGTCCAGTCGGGACTGCGTGCCATGTTGTCCACCTTGAAATAGCTCTGTAGACCATGAACTTTATGGGTAGTCCAAACGCGTGTTACCATTAACCAATTTAGTTTATTAGCCCAACACTTTGCTTATGTAGTGGTTAATTATTTTTTTATTTGATATGGATGTTACATTTATGTATTAAATAAAGCTTTATGATAAATTAAGCATTATATTTGGACAATCTAAATAATTGATATAACATCTCAAATCACATTTAAAACTAAAAAATAAATAAATTTTTCACACATATTTTAATACATCAACAACATACATTTTGCAATTAATTAATTTAGCTCATATCTATAAGATTTCCAAAATATTCTAAAACCTCTACAGCCAATTTGTTCTTTAAACTACTCCACAAAGAAGTTAAAAAAAAACAGAAACAAAATGCATATCGTATTATAGTGTCTTTTTTTTTTCATTTTCTTTTTAAATTAAAAGAACACTATTAAAACAATACATAAAAAAGATATTACAAGAGTCATTGAACTAAAAAATTATAATGAACTACTCTCTACCGAGAGAAACACAATTTTCCTTCTTGGAATTGATCCAAATGAGTTATTCTGGTTCTATCTTCATTTACATTACATTCCTTTAGTACCCACTTCCTAAAATTGAACTTGATAATAATTGGACAACATTTTTGCTTTTCCACACGAAATTTTATACTAGTGATATGAATTTCAATTTTTCAAACAAACAAAAAAATATGATTTATTTTTTCCAATTTTTTTTTAAAGAAATCACAATTTTTTTATTCATATTTTTCATTAAAAAACTTTAAAAAGCAAGAATTAGAAAACAAAAACATTTTATTTTTTCTTATTAAAATAAAATATGAACTTACAATATCAGATAAATATTTTGGCTTTTCTATGGTAAATTTTATGGTGTGGGTAATGTGAATTTAATTTTTTTTAAAACAAATGTGATCTATTTTTTCCAATTTTTTAAGAAATCATAACTTTTTTATTCTCATCTGGAAAAACAAAAATACAATTTGTGATATGAATTTCAATTTTTTCAAAAACAAATGTGATTTATTTTTTCCAACTTTTTAAGAAATCACAACTTGTTTATTCACATCTCAACTTGTTTATTCACATCTCTTGTTTGAAGATTGACTTGGGAAAAACTAAAAACCAATTTCATGTTGCGGTGATATGAATTTCAATTTTTTCAAAAACAAAAGTGATTTTTTTTTCCAAAATTTTCATTAAAAAAAAAAAAGAAAGAATTAAAAAACAAAATATTTCATTTTTTCCTATTAAAATAAAATATAAATGTACAACAACATAAATATTTTCTCTTTTCTATAGGAAATTTTTCATGATGTAAGTGATATGAATTTCAATTTTTCAGAAACAAATGTGATTTATTTTTTCCAATTTTTTAATAAATCGCAACTTTTTTATTCTCATCTCTTGTTTGCATATTGGCTTGAGTAAAAACAAAAAATCAATTTCATGGTGATATGAATTTCAAAATTAAAATTAAAAAAAAAAAAAAAACAAAAACAAAAACAAATACGATTTAAATTTTCAATTTTTAAAAAATCACAATTTTTTTTTATTCTTACCTCTCTTTTGTAATTGGCTGGGGGAAACAAAAAATCAGCTATGCTAAATATCTAAACACCACAGAGAAAACATCCATCCATAATTATAATTAAATTATGTAGTAATCTACTTAGGTTGTTCCACTTGTAGGAATTGTTACCTCAATCTCTTGACCATAATATCATGTAATAAATCATACAGCAGACAAATCTTTTGGGTTTGCTAGTTAGTCAATTACTTATTCTTATTTCTGGTTTGTAAATTGGCTATGGTAAAAACAAAAAATCAGCTATACTAAATATCTAAACACCACAGATAAAACATCCATCCATAGTTATAATTAAATTATGTAGTAATCTACTTGGATTGGTCAGACCGCTTGTCACTTCAGTCGCTTGACCATAATATCATGTAATAATTCATACAGCAGAAAATCTTTTGTGTTTGCTAGTTAATCAATTAGGAAAGGATGTATTATTTTATTAAATTTGGCTAATGCTTATTAGATGATACAATCTCAAATATAGTGTTTATATTAGTTTAGTGCAATAGCATGTGCCTGTATGAATTCTGTAGATGTCCCTAACAAAAATGAAAAGGCCAAGTCCCTGGAAATTGATGACAGGAAATGAATGAATAACAAATGAAAAGTTAGATACTAGTTTAACACTGTGACAAGTGTAGAATCAAAATTATGACCATACCATGAGAGACTGAAAGCAGCAGTACTGGTTGTAAAAATTATTGGAAATAATTAGTACCAGAAAAAGGAATAATGCAAAAATCATTGGAAATATTTTGTATTAAAAAAAAAAAACGTAGCCAAAAGGTAGAATGCAAAATATTTATTTTCTCTCAGCTAAATTAAAATATAAATTTCATGGGGAAATTTTGGGTGGCAGCAATTTTTTTCAAAAATAAAAGAAGTGATTTTTCAGATTTTTTAAAAACACCCAATTTATATATACAAATTTCTTGTTTGATGAGAAACATGTAAAAATCAATAAGTCCAGGATTTTCCCAGGAGATAAATTAATCTCTCATTTTCAAGATAATCACATGCTCTACAAATAACTCACCACTTTGAAAAGTACCTCGGCGTTCAGCCACTAGTTTAGAGAGTAGCCCAGTTGGTCGAAGAATCGTATTCTTGGATGTTGAGGAGCATGTATTACCCATCCTCGCCGCTGACCGATTCAGAGGTTATCGCAGAAAACTGAATTCATTTGGTAGGATGAATCTATGTGTTGTCCACTTGGTTCAGAAACTGGAACTTGGCTCATCAATGAGAGTTGAGAGGTGCCAAAACTGTTTTGGGATACATCCGGTACATTCTCAAAGGAAAAGATGTTGCTTATAGGTGCACTTTAGAAAGTTCACTCGAAGGGTTTATATGTTTAAATCAACCCAGATATGCACGCATAGCCTTAACTGTTGAAATATTAATTTGCAACTCCTGTGCGCATTAACTCAACTGAAAATCACTCAGACTCCATCAGACCGCTTTTACGGAAGGAGTGGTATTCTTTCAATCGCCCCCGATGCAATAAAAATCTTCCACGGTACATTTTTCAAAACCACTTTTTATCGGGACATAATGTTGGGGTGACTTGATCAGCGATGATCGTTGGATTAAAGTGAAGGTTTGAAGCCGTTGATTAAAGTCAAAGCTGCGTACAGGTCTGCAGCAAATAAATATTGAGTGGAGTGAAAGGTTTTTTTGACCGCCAGGTTTAACAGTAAAATTATTAATGATTTTACTCCTGTCAGTAAACGTTGGTAAAATTTTAATTTTATTATTTGCTTAATTCACATGAAGTATGGGCATAGATAAATGTTTTTAATTTTAATGTTTTTAATATGTACAGGAGTATGGTCATATACACAATGTAATTTCTTTTGGTTTTGTTGTTGCATACGCATCGTATGTATTAAGTTTTTTTTGAGTTGACCATTCTGTAATGAAAGGGTGGAACGCACAGCAGTGCAAAACGAAAACCAGAACAGAGCAGCGTGAATGTTTGATGTTTTGTTTGGTAATGAAATGAAATAGCAGCAACACCGCGTGAGTAAAGAGAAAAGAAATGCTCGACAGAGCCTGAATGTAATTTTTTTTTATTTTGAATATGAATGTAAAACTGCAGCAGCATATGTAAGAATTTTTTATTTACAGCAGTAATTGTAAACAAAAAAAATTTACACACAGCTGTGTAAATCTTTTCAAAAGGAGACAGAGTAATTTTGTTGAAATGTTTTTGGTGAATCCCTCTGAGAGAAAGAGGATGAATTTTGTATCAGGCATTTTATCTTAATGAATACAAAGCTTTTGTGGGTGTATGTAATACTCTGTTCTCAGAAATCAGTTATAGCTTCCCTGTGTTAAAGATCCTGTGGAGAAAACAGAGCATTGTCTCTGTGTTCAGTTAATTTGTTTTTGGAATTTTACCAGAAAAATTCCCAACAGTGGTATCAGAGCTTGTCCAGGCTCTTTGAAGGTGTCAAAGAAGCTGAAGGAAGGATTTTTTTGCTGCAACAACTTCTCCAGCAGAGTGAAGTCTCAGGCAAAAGAATCCAAAGTATTTCTCAAGTTTTTTTTGTGTTGCTGCTGAAGAAACAGTGAGTTATTTTAAAAACACAGTCAGGAATTTTGAAGCATAGTTTAGAGCGCTAGAATGGCTGGCTCCAGCACCAGCACTAGCATGGGTATTTTTAATACTCAGCTCCCACAGTTTAATGGGAAAAACTATGACTATTGGGCAATAACCATGAGAGCCCTGTTTGCCTCACAAGATTTATGGGAACTTGTTGAAGATGGGTTTGAAGAACCAGCAGATGAAGAAGAGTTTAATAACTTAACTCAGGCAGAGAAAGATCTATTGAAAAGCTATAAGAAGAAGGATTCAAAAGCCCTTGTATTTTTATATCAAGCAGTGCATGAGAGTGTGTTTCCAAGGATAGCAGCAACCAAGACATCCAAAGAAACATGGCAAACTCTCAAGACAACCTATCATGGCATGGAGAAAGTGAAGACAGCTAAACTACAGTTGCTGAGGAGGGATTTTGAGAACCTGTGCATGAAGGAGTCAGACAATATTGACTCATTCTTCATACATGTGATTGGTTTGGTCACACAGATAAGGTCTCATGGAGAAACTCTTGAAAAAAGGAGGATTGTGGATAAACTATTGAGGAGCCTACCCTTAAGGTTCCATGTGATTGTCACCACCATAGAAGAGACAAAGGATCTCTCAAACTTTTCAATTGATGAACTTCATGCATCACTGATAACACATGAGCAGAGGTTGAGTAGAAATGAAAACTCATCTCTAGAGCAAGCCTTCAAGACCCAGATGTCCTTTGGAAGAGGAAGAGGTCAAGGCAGAGGAAACAAGAGAGGAAGAGGCAGAAGTCAAAACAGAGGTGGAAGGAACAGTCCAGCAAATGTTCAAGGAAGAGACAGCAATCCAAATCAGAACCAAGGCCAAGGCAGCAGCCAACAAAGTGGACAACATCATGCTCAAGGACAAAGGTATGAAAAATCCAATGTCCAATGTTATTATTGTAAAAAATATGGGCATTATGCAAATGAATGTAGGAAGAAGCAGCATGATATAAATAATAGATCTAGTGCAAATATCACTAAAGAAAATATCAGCCAAGATAATGTCCTTTTAGCTTGTAACATGGCTGAAACAAACAGTGAAGATATATGGTTTCTAGATTCCAGTTGTAGTAACCATATGATAGGAAACATAGCCCTGTTTTCTGCTTTAGATCAAAATGTGAAATCACAAGTCACACTTGGGACTGATAGTAAAATTTATGTTATGGGAAAATGAGAAGTAAAAATCTTTACAAAGAAAGGTGAAAAGAAAATCATAGCAGATGTCTATTATGTTCCTGGAATGAAGTGTAACGTCTTAAGTATTGGACAGCTTGTTCAAAAGGGGTACAATGTTTTCTTTGAGAATGATGTATGCACCATCATGGATAGAGCACCCAGCAAAAGATGTATTGCTGAAGTGAAGATGACGAGGAACAGGATGTTCCCTCTCAGAATAAGGGCATATTTGAAAAACAAAGAAGTAATTGTAGCAGTTACCCAAGAGGCTTTCCAAAGCGTACCAAAAGATGAAAACTGGTTGTGGCATTTGAGATTTGGACATCTCAACTTTGGAGGTCTTAACTTGTTGAGTAGAAAAGGAATGGTAAGAAGATTACCATTGATAGAGAAACCGGACAGCCTTTGTGAAGGTTGTATCTTGGGGAAACAACACAGAGAAAGTTTTCCATCAGGGAAAAGAATAAGGGCAAAGTCACCCTTAGAGATTGTCCACTCAGATTTATGTGGACCGATGCAAAATCCATCACTAGCAGGCAGCCAATATTTTCTAATATTCATTGATGATTTTACAAGAAAAACTTGGGTTTATTTTCTAAAGAACAGAAGTGAAGTGTTTGAAAATTTTCGAAATTTCAAAACACTTGTGGAAAATCAAAGTGGGCTGTGCATCAAAGTTTTGAGAACTGATAGTGGAGGTGAGTATATCTCCAAGGAATTCCTACGGTTTTGTAGACAAAATGAAATCCATAAGCAGTTTACAGCTAGGTACACCCCGCAGCAAAATGGAGTTGCCGAAAAGAAGAATAAGACAATCATGGACATGGCAAGGAGTATGCTAAAGGAAAAGCATTTGCCAAATGATTATTGGGCTGAAGCTGTACACTGTGCAGTATATATTTTGAATAGGTGTCCTACAAAAGTAGTGATGAACAAAGTGCCGGAAGAAGCATGGAGTGGGAGAAAGCAAGGAGTCACCCACATGAAAGTTTTTGGTTGTGTGGCTTATGCACACATTCCAGATCAGCTAAGGAAGAAGTTGGACAGTAAAAGGGAGAAATGTGTTTTCATTGGATATAGTGAGGAATCCAAAGCTTACAGGTTGTATATCCCATCTACCAAGAAGTTTTTTGTGAGCAGAGATGTTCAATTCATTGAGGAGGAAGCTTGGGATGGAAGCATAGAGAAAACAGTGAATGTTAAAAACTGTTTGTCTCATGATGAAGATGATGAGGAGATGGCTGAAATACATCCCCAAACAGCAGTGCCAACATAAGGGCAGCAAGAGACACCCTTGAGGAGAAATGAGAGTGCTTCTCCAAGCACATCACAAGGAGGAAATTCAAGTGCATCTTCAAGCACTTGTACACCAAATGAAAGAGGTAAGAAATTCAGAAATTTAAGTGATATTTATGATAAAGGAATGAATTCCTTGTTTGCTTTATATTGTCATGTTGATGACCCTATTCATTTCGAAGATGCAACTAAAGATAAAAAATGGATAGAAGCTATGGATGAGGAGATGAATGCCCTAGAAAGAAACAATACATGGGATTTAGTTGATCTACCAAAAGGTAAAGAAGTCATTGGAGTTAAATGGGTTTACAAGACCAAAAGTAATGCTGAAGGCAAGATAGAAAGGCACAAGGCAAGACTGGTTGTCAAGGGATACAAGCAGCAGTATGGGAGAGACTATGAGGAGACTTTCGCACCGGTTGCAAGAATGGAAACAGTGAGAGCAGTGTTGTCCATAGCAGCACAAAACAAGTGGAAAGTTTACCAAATGGACGTGAAGTCAGCATTCCTAAATGGAGTGTTAATGGAAGCGGTTTACATTAAACAACCTCTAGGCTATGAAAAGAAAGGCCAAGAACACAAAGTATGCAGATTGAAGAAAGCTCTTTATGGGTTGAAGCAAGCACCAATAGCGTGGTACAGTAGGATAGATTCCTATCTACTGGAAAATGAATTTGCAAAGTGTAAGGGAGAACCCACCCTCTACATCAAAGAAAATGATGGTAAAATTACAATTGTAGTGTTGTATGTTGATGATGTGATTTTTACAGGTAATGATGACTACCTCATTAAAAATTTCAAATCAGTCATGAAAGAAGAATTTGAGGTGACTGACATGGGTTTGCTGAGATACTTCTTAGGAATAGAAGTAGATCAAAATGAAAATGGAATTTTTATTTCATAAGAAAAATATGTAAATGAAGTGTTGGGCAGATTTAATATGCAAGACAGCAAGGCAGCAATCACTCCCATGGTAATGGGATTAAAACTCAGCAAAGAGGACAGCAGCAAGGATTTTGATCCTAGCGTGTACAAGAGCATAGTTGGCAGCCTTATGTATTTAACTGCAACTAGGCCGGATATTATGTTTGTTGTTAGTTTAATTTCCAGATTCATGGAGAGGCCAAAAGAAGCACATTGGCAGGCAACAAAAAGAATTTTGAGGTATGTTAAAGGTACAAAAAGATTTGGCATTTTATATACTGTCTCAGAATGTTCAGATTTAATTGGATACACTGATAGTGATTGGGCTGGAAGTGTAGATGATCGGAAAAGCACATCCGGTTATGTTTTTCACATGGGTTCAGGAGCCATTTCATGGGCTTCTAAGAAACAGCCTATTGTAGCATTGTCTACAGCAGAGGCAGAATATGTGGCAGCTACAGCAGCAGCATGTCAAGCAGTATGGATGAGAAGGATGTTGAGGAGCTTATGCCAAGAGCAAACGAAAGGAACTGTAATTTTTTGTGACAATAGCTCAGCTATTGCATTATCCAAGAATTCGGTGTTTCATAAGAGAACGAAACACATTGACACAAGGTTTCATTACATCAGGGAATTGGTAAGCAATGGAGAAATTGTTTTACAACATTGCAGGACTCAGGATCAGGTTGCAGACATTTTGACAAAGCCATTGGACCAGAAAAGCTTTGAATTTTTGAGGAAGTGTTTGGGTATGACTGAACGCCCAGCAGTTGAAATTAAAGGGGAGTGTTGAAATATTAATTTGCAACTGTCGTGCGCATTAACTCAGCTGAAAACCACCCAGACTCCATTGGACCGCTTTTACGGAAGGAGTGGTATTCCTTCAATCGCCCCCGATGCAATAAAAATCTTCCACGCGTCCACAGTACATTTTTCAAAACCACTTTTTATCGGGACATAATGTTCGGGTGACTTGATCGAGCGATGATCGTTGGATTAAAGTGAAGGTTTGAAGCCGTTGATTAAAGTCAAAGCTGCGTACAGGCCTGCAGCAAATAAATATTGCGTGGAGTGAAAGTTTTTTGACCGTCAGGTTTAACAGTAAAATTATTAATGATTTTACTCCGGTCAGTAAGGGTTGGTAAAATTTTAATTTTACTATTTGTTTAATTCACGGGAAGTATGGGCATAGGTAAATGTTTTTAATTTTAATGTTTTTAATATGTACGGGAGTATGGTCATATACGCAATGTAATTTCTTTTGGTTTTGTTGTTGCATACGCATCGTATGTATTATGTTTTTTTGAGTTGACCATTCTGTAATGCAAGGGTGGAACGCACAGCAGTGCAAAACGAAAACCAGAACAGAGCAGCGTGAATGTTTGATGTTTTGTTTGGTAATGAAATGAAGTAGCAGCAGCAGCGCGTGAGTAAAGAGAAAGGAAATGCTCGGCAGAGCCTGAATGTAATTTTTTTTATTTTGAATATGAATGTAAAACTGCAGCAGCATATGTAAGAATTCTTTTTATTTACAGCAATAATTGTAAACAAAAAAAAAATTACACACAGCTGTGTAAATCTTTTCAAAAGGAGACAGAGTAATTTTGTTGAAATGTTTTTGGTGAATCCCTCTGAGAGAAAGAGGATGAATTTTGTATCAGGCATTTTATCTTAATGAATACAAAGCTTTTGTGGGTGTATGTAATACTTTGTTCTCAGAAATCAGTTATAGCTTCCCTGTGTTAAAGATCCTGTGGAGAAAACAGAGCATTGCTCTGTGTTCAGTTAATTTGTTTTTGGAATTTTACCAGAAAAATTCCCAACATTAACTTGTTTAGAGTCAATAAGAAACTGCTGACTACTGTTGATTTAGAATTTTATGGAGATATTTCATTAGTGGTTTTTCTGTTAACAGAAATCATTGAAATCAAATCGTGTTCATGGCATGGAGAAATATTCATAATTATATGGTTACGATTCTTAGGAATTAGAGAGTACGTACCCAAAGCTTTCCCACTCTCCTGAGCTAGAGAGCTGATCAGAAACGCTCCACAATTGTTTGGAGCTTTAATGGGTAAATTGGAGCTTTTCGTAAACTTTACTACAACCGAGTTTTGACGTTTTGGGAGCTTCACTGTATTTGACGTTCCCAGCTTAGGCGCTGCTGAACTGTGCGAAGCAAAGGGTATGACTTTGGGTTTAGATCTGGATATGGGTCTGGAACTAAGAGAAACAATCCTTTTATGGAAAGCCTTTCTATCCAAATGAAGATCAGGCGTCTGACCAATTCTGATCTGAAAAGCTATTCATTCTCCTCATATATGCAGATGGTAGATGGATATAAAAGAATTTAGAAAGATTGTCTGCCACTAGCAAAACCATCATTATCGTGAGTTAAATGGACAAAAGATGGAATACTAAAGAAAAGAAAAATAGTTGAAATTATGAAATATAAATATTATTAAAAAATATTTTTTAATTTAATTTTCATATTTATTTAAGTATAAAATATATATTAACTTGGAAATTTATAATTTTATCATACAAACTCTTTTTCAGATAACATTGGATTTAAACTCTATTGTTTTAATTTTTTTAATTGCTATTATATATATTTTATTTTTTCTTATCTCTATTATAATTAGATGTAACATATATAATATTGGTAAGATTACATAAGGGCAAAGAATTGAACCAGTGACTTAACATACAGCGTTGCATGAAATCACGTAGTGATAGATTAATAACAATCCTTTTTCAGTTTTGGGAGTTTTGCATGTTTTTTTGCTAAGAAAAAATTTGATTGAGAGATTGTTGATGGATTAATATTTTAACGTTTCTTGTAAATTTGGGCAATACTTTTATGTCAGATATTCGTTCCCACATAGCAAAACTACCAGCCTACCGAAAACTTGTGAAACATAGGAAATACCAAATTTGATCTCAAAATATTTTTCAATACATACCAAGAAGCAAAATTCCAGATTTGATATCAGAATAAATAATTTTAAGTACATACCAAGAAGCAAAATTCATTGGAATCTAGAAAACTGACTTCATCATATTTTCACTACACACCAAGAAGCAAAATTCATTCGAATCTAAGAAACTGACGTCATCATATCTCAGGGCTCCAATGCAGCTTACAGAATTGAATAATGATATCAGTTGCATATACATTACAATGCGATAGGGCTAACGCTGAAGAAACCCCAACTCGATTTGGCAGATTTCCATGCATATAGGAGAAATGCAGAAATATAGCAGTTATCAAACTGTGAATTTGTGTATCAAGTAGGAAACATTTGAATCCATTTCAAAGGAAAACATAGTGTGAAATTTTCTATTGTGTATCTTGAAGGTTAAAATTCTTTAGCAATCAGTGAAAATTTATTGAAATAAAAACCTGGATCACAATGTAATCATCTCAGCAATATTTGCAATTACAAAGTTCTATACTAAATGTAGTATTGATTACATCTTGCAATATGTTATAGTTTATATTAAATATCAACCAATTGAATGTTGCACAAATCACAAATCAAGATTTAGTTGGTAGTTAAAGGAGTGGGATTTAAAGGTAGAATAATTTTCAATCATTTAACATTAGATTTGACCATGTAGTTGGGGAACACCTTACACCCTAAATATACTATATAGATTCACCCACATTTTTAATATGTAAATGTGCTTTGTTACAATAATATGGGCCAATAGCATGGTTTATCAATATCATATGCCAAAAAAATCAATTCATTTCATATTACACTTATTTATTTAAATGACATTTTTTTAAATTAAGAAATTTAATTAAAATAGCAAAACAAACATAACTACATCAAAAATAAATCTTACTTAATCTATTACGAGTATTAAAACACTCACTTTTTTTGTGTAAATCAACAGTTTGTATTAAGACAAAAATTACATATTGTACAAAAAGGTCTGCTTGTGCAGACTAAAGATCGACTTCTTTGCCCGATTCCAACATTACATAACCAACTAGACTGTCAAAAATCCCCAGGGCTCACCATGCAGGGCGGCACAGAGAGGCTGGGGACATCAAAACCAGTATTCCATCTGAGTAAATGTCAAAATAGAGACCAAACAGACCAGAGTTCCTCTGAGACTAGCAAGAAAAACTACGACAGAGATTGTATAAAAGAGAGACAGAGTATTGAAACATAACATGTAAACTCGCTAAGCCAAAACAGTAAAGTACTGACCCAAGACCCATGAAAGCACACAGAGACTCCCAAAGCATCCCATTACAACCCTAAAACGATATAATCCTTGGTGGAGGAATCCTGGCCAGCCGAAGTTGTAGCTCTGCTGGACTGAGGTGGACGATGGGAAGAACACTTCCCCTGACTGGTCCCCGTGGTCTCCTCCGCCCCTTCCCCCATGGCAGCGGCTTCTTGGCAAATGGAATGCCTCAGAAGGCTAATCAGCACTGTCAACTTTTTGGATATGTTACCAAATTGTTGCTCCAGCGAACTGATTTTGAAGTCCAGTGCTTCCAAAACCGCCGTGTGATCCGTAGATATGACAGAAATAGCCTGGTGAGCCTGATGAGCCTGATTGAGATACTCCCCTTGCATACTGATAGCTTTCACTAACATCGTTTTCATTCGCCACATCTCCGCCTGAGTGCGGACATATTGAGTTGCTCGTGTTGTTGTCGTGCCAGGATCCTGGACCCACTCCATTTCCTTTTCCAGTTCATTATCCTCCAAGTTTTCTTCCTCTTCAGCAACAATTGCTTCCAACTCCTCTATTTTGTGTTTTTCCTTCTGCGAGGTTCTCGTTTCGTATGCCTCCCGAGCCTGCTGTAGGTCTTTGTTGGCCGAAGCATTTCTGCTGCCTTCTCGCGCCATCCTCCTATGACAAAGAACAGATAGAAGCCACCTTCTGAGAGCACAATTGAGATGATGTTGGTAACCTTTGGAGATCAGAGCATTGCTCTTGTAATTAGGGACTGTAATTATAGAGGAGGGAGCCCCTGAGTCGCTTGAGGCACCCCATCTCGTCACCTTATGCTCGCACGTCCCTTCATGATTATTTCTACCTCGAGGATCACATTTTTGTTGATGGGCCGGATCCTTGTTATTAAATTTGCCCCGCTTGAACCATTCTGGTGAGTGCCATGTCGCTATTATTTTAATTTGATGCTAGCGGAGTTCATACTTTTTGTTTATGGAGCTCTTAGGAACTGCCCCAACCTGCTTGTGCATTGAATGCCTCTTCCATTCGTGCACTCCTCTCGCCTGCCAACCCTTTATCCCTACTTCCCTTCGATTGGATGGCGTCATTCTCCACTACCAGCGAAGATCTTCATACCCCTAGCCTTATCTTTCGTTAAAAATGTCCTGCCTCGAAAGCAGTGTGCACCTGTTTCTCAGCTCCGTGCAAGTGATGTCCTGCCAACAACTGTCCAAGACGACAGTGGGATTATCTATACCATAGTTTGCCAAATGATCCGCTACAGTGTTAGCTTTGCGTCTAACTGCCTTAAGGATTAAGTCGTTCAGCCAAGAAAGACGTTCGGCAATTCTCTCTATCACCTTGGCCAGTCTCTAGTGTTGAGTGACTTTACTCACTTTGGCTCTCGAATATAGTTTCCTTGCTGCCGTAATCACCAGCTAAGAGTCCCCTTCCACCACAGTTGCTCCAGATTTTAGTTTCTTGAGAGCTCTCAAACCCTGTTCCAACGCTACGAACTCCATTTCGTTGTTAGTTCCTTCCCCTAGAGCTCGACTATAGATATATTGAATATCACCTTCACTGTCCCTGAGAACCCCTCCGATGCTAGCAGGTCCCGGATTACCCCTGGAGGCTCCATCGAAATTGAGTTTGAGGAATCCTAAAGGCGGCCGCTTCCAGGTGTTCATACTGGTATTTAACTCCTGCCGACAATTCGAGGAGGAAGCGAAGTTTCCCTTGTCAAGGTTAAAAGCTTTCAAAATTTGTAAGTCTGCATTCGAGATGTTTGTGTCTTGTTCCATCATTCTTTTGACGAGAACCGATTGTTTGACATTTTGGAGAATTGTATCTTTTAAGTGGTTTAAATTTCTAATTTCGTTTAGGAAGACTATTTGATTCCTTTCTTTCCAAATTGACCATGCAATGAACCCTGGTATGAGTTTCCAAATGGTGTTAGCCAGTTGATTATTGGAGAAATTACTCCTCCAATTCTTGATAGTTTTTTGAATAGAATTCCTAACCCTATCTGTCTTTTGAAATATGGTTTCCGCCCATTTCCATAAACTGTCTACCTAGTTACAGGAGTTGAAGAGGTGATTCATGTTTTCCTCTTCCGTTCCACACATGGGGCATCGTGAAGGGCATGAGAACCCTTTTTTCCATAGATTCTCCCATGTAAGTGTTTTCCTGTGCATTAGAAGCCAAATGAAAGTTTTGATTTTTGGCCAGAGCTGGGAATCCCAAACTTTGTTGCACCATTTGACCTTTTCTTCATACTCTAAGTCTTCTATGTGAGTTTTGGCTTCTCTGAGTGTGAAGTTGCCTCCTTTTAGCTTTCCCCATCTTAATTGGTCACTATCTTCTATTGTCTTTATCCTTCTCTTGTCTAGTTGTGATCTCAGGTTCCTCATACCATTGTATACTTTGGTCATGTGCTCTGTCTCATTGAATATCCAGGTTCTCCACTCCTGGTCCCTTTCATTAGGCTTCCAATATTGATTCACTGTAGTTCTCCCTAGCTCCTGGTTATTTCTTTTGAAATATACGAACTCAGGCCTTTCCAACTTGGGGAGTTGTTGCCATGCATCCTCCCAAAAAAGGGTTGTTTTTCCATCACGAATTTCTCAGAAGCTATGCTCCTGGATAATTTGCCGGTTGTTTCTAGCTAAGTTCCAGATAAGTGAGCCTTTTGGGTTTTCTTGCATTCTGATTAGATTCTGTGAACTATGATTTGGAGCGTACTTTTCCTTCCAATGTTTGGCCCATGGTAATTTAGGTTCCTTCAGCCACTTCCACCATAACTTAGCACCACAGGCTCGGTTAATTGTGGAAGGGTCTTGTAAGTTCAACCCTCCCAGATGTTTAGGTTTTCACAGTTTGTTCCACACTATCAGTAACCATTTCTTCTTCTCTGAATTACCCGACCAGAGAAACGTCCTTTGGATGACCCTTATCTTTTGCAGTACTCCCTTGGGAGTTGGAATAATGGAGAGCATATATTGAGGAATGGCCTGGAGGACTGCTTTGGTTAAGACTAGTCTTCCTACAAAATTTAGGGCCCTATGGGTCCAATGATGACATCTTTTCTCCAGGCTAGCCAGGATCTTTTCCTAGTGGGGTTTTTGCCAGGGTTTGTTAGTCAGTGGTTCTCCTATATATCTCGAGGGGAGGCTGCTTCTTCGGAAGCCTAGAATAGAGGAGAGATTTTTTTGCATAGCTAAATGAGTATTGAAAAAGAAGATGGAAGATTTCGATAGATTTAGATCCATACCTGAAGCCTTGCTAAAGAGATTGAGAATCCTTTTATAGCCCAAGGCTTCTTTGACTGTGGGAGTGCCATGCAACATCATATCGTCAACAAATTGATGGTGGGTAGTTGCTGGAATAGAGGGCAGGGGCTGTAGTCCTATAATAACGCCTTCCTCCTTAACTTTGTGAATAAGTCTACTTAAACCTTCCATCAAGATCACGAAAAGGAAGGGAGATATCGAATCACCCTGTCTAAGACCTCGCGAAGGAGAAAATTGGGCAGAAGGGGCTCCATTCACCAAAATTGAAAATCTGGTAGATTTGACCAAAGCTAGAATTCAAACTATCCATTGTTCAGCAAAGCCAAAGGCTCTCAAAATCGCTTCTAGGTACTTCCAGTTGACCTTGTCATACGCCTTTGACAGATCTAGTTGCATCATCATACCTGCTTTCTTCCGAGTTTGAAGTGTGTGAATCATCTCTTGTGCCAGTAAGACATTGTCTAGAATCTGTCTCCCCTCTACATAGCCAGATTGCTCTTCTGAGATAAGGCCCAGAAGTATGGGTTTCATTCTATTGGCTATTACTTTGGAAATAATCTTGTATACGACATTGCATAGCGCTATTGAACAAAACTTTGAAGGGGTGTTAGCTTCCTCCTCTTTTGGAATCAGGGCAAGGAAGGTGGAGTTGAGGGATTTGAGGATTGAGGCAGATCGTCGGGAATCCTCCACAACTTCCCAAACTTCTGTTTTGACTATTTCCCAACAAGATTTGTAGAAGTTAATGGTGAAACCATCAGGCCCAGGTGCTTTATCATTAGGCATTTCTTTCATGGCCTCTTCCACCTCTTCCATGGAAATTTCTCGAGTCAAAGCTAAGTTCTACTCCGTCGAGATTAGCTTGGGTATTGAGGAGATAAGTTCATCAATGGCCTCCATTTTGTCAATTTCAGGTTCTTGAGCTATGTTGCTGAAGTGCATAATGAGAAGGTTAGAGATCTCTTGATGTGTCTGTAACGTGGCTCCCTGTTCATCTTTAAGGCTAAGGATTTTATTGGCTCCTCTATGGTCAATAGCTGATCTGTGGAAGAATTTTGTATTCTGTTCTCCTTCCTTAAGCCATTGAACTCGAAATTTTTTCTTCCACCGAGTTTCCTCCTGTTGGCAATGAAGTTTCCAGTCCTGCATCAGCATCTTTTCCTTTCTCATTGTTTCTGGGTTTATGTTCCCTTGAATCCATCCTTCATGTATTTGCTCTAATTGCTCCTCTAGTTTCTTTTTTTCTTTGAATATGTTCCCAAAGACTACTTGATTCCAGATTTTGATCTTGTCTTTGATGTATCGCAACTTACCTTGTAATCTATACATTCTGGTGCCCTTAATGCCCACAGGTTCTTTCCACTATTGTTCAATTTGCTGTATGAAATCAGGGTGGATAAGCCAGAATTTTTCGAATCTAAAAGGTTTATTCTTGGAGTACCCTGGATAGCAGCAGTCAATGTAATGGGCCAGTGGTCTGACCCTCCACTGGAAAGAATATCTAATTCCACTATAATTCCTTCCAGCAGTATACCTTCTGAAACTAGAAATCTATTTAGATGAGAAGCTATTTGCCTTTCACCACCCCTTTTATTGTTCCATGTGAAAGCACCACTTCTAGGAAAAACATCCACTAGATTAGCCATCTTCATGAAGTCTAGGAAAGCTTCAGAGTCTTTGTTGAGTTTCCTTATACCTCCTTTCTTTTCCATAAGGGTGGTTATCATGTTGAAGTCCCCTCCTATGATTGCCTTTGCTTGGGGATACCTTAGCTTTAGGTTAAGCAGAGTTCTCAAAGAGAGATGCTTGTCCTCTAGCTTCTGTGGACCATAGATATTAGTACACAGGTAAGTCTTAGAGTTTCCTACAACTTGAGCTTCTACAGCTATGAAGGATCTAGCCACCTCAGAGGAGAGGATCTTGATTACTTGTGGATTCCATAGAGTAATTAAGCCTCCCTCCCAACCATTGCTGGCAGTCTCCAAGAATTCCATATGCTTACCTAATTTTTTGCTTATATTGAATATCGTGTTGCTTGAACATATAGTTTCCTGCACAAACACTATGTCTAGTTGTTCCTTTTGGACTTTCTTCTTTAAAAGACGCTGTTTTGTTTGGCTATTTAGCACTCTAGCATTCCAAGAAAGAATTTTCATTTTAAACAAAGTTTAGGAGCTTAGATAAAAATCCTCTAGGGTTTTCATCTTACCGGAGTTTAAGAGCATTTGTCCCAGCTCTTGCAATGCTTCATTGTTGGTTCTGCGTCCTCTTTTTTTACGGTGTTTGGAATTGATAGAGGTTTGATGCAGACCCTGTGTCCGAACTCCCAGCCCTTTAGCTATACCCAAACTTTTTCTTTGCAGTTCCATCTCTTCTCTTTGTCGTGCTATGAGTATGTCATTAATTCTCTTTACTCTCTTCCGATATGTGTTCCATTCCCTTCTTTTTCCATTTCTCCACCATGTTTGGTAGATCCACACCCTCTTGCTCTAGTATATCATTGAGTTTCATATCTTCGCTTCTGATTTCACTTATGAGCATTTCTGAGTCTTCTTCAACCCCCTCTAATGTTTCTTGAACCTCGAGCACTATGCTCAAAGGGTTCCCCTCTATTTCTTTTATTTCAGGCCTTGTTGTAGCTTTGATTATTTCAGTGGTTTTTTGTCCTGTGATGTTGTCCTCTAATTCCATTTCAGTTTCCAAAATTTCAAAATAATTGCTTATGTTACCTTGTGAGGTGCTTGCCTTGGTTTGGCATTTCCTGTTTGCTCTTTGTTTAGCTTTCAGTGTGGTAAAGATTTCCTTGTTCTTCTCTACTTTTCCATCCTTGTGATCTCCTGCGACATTGTTCAGTGGGCATTCTTTGATTAAATGACCGTGCTCATGACATTTTCTACAGCGGAATGGGATTTTCTCATAATCGATGGCTTGGAAATAATCCTCATCCCTATATTCCAACCATAGGCCCTCATGCAAAGCTCCCGACACATCCATTTCCACATAGATTCTGGCACAAGAGGTGTACCTTTTTTGCAGAGTCACTTCTAAGGCTTTGATAAAGGTCCCTAGCTTATTACCTATTTGTTCAAGAGTTGCATGTCCCCAGTAATCAATTGGTAGGGAAAAAAGGCGTATCCACACTGAAACTTGCTTGAAGGTTTCATTTTCTGGTACAAAGTTGGGTTTCCATGGCCTTATGTAAAGGCCCGCAGAGGCAAAGAAATAAGGCCCTCCATCGAATATTATATCCTTATTTTCTAAATTTGAGAAAACAACAGTAAAAAGCCTTTAGCTCCTAAGTGCAGTCTAACATCACCTTTGGGTTTCCACTGTTGCTTTATCCATTGACACAATGCATGTTCTGTTGGCCAGAACCCCATGAATCTGCAGATCATTGCATGTTCAATCATGTGATCCGAGTATGCTTGAATCTCCAGGTCAGATATCACAACCCTTAGGGTTTCTGCAGCATTGGGTTTACACGGACCCTAGTTCTTCTTTCTGTTAAATGTTGACTCCGTTCCCCCTTGTTCCTCTTTATCTTGATTCAGAGCCTCTTCCTATACTCCTGCTTGCTCCTTTCCCTGTTTGTTTTCATGAGCAAAATGTGCTTGTGTTTGATTTTCTCTGACTCTACTTTCTGTTCTTTTACTGTCATCCTTTTCTTTCAGTTTTTTATTGTTGTTACCTTCATTGCCTATATTGCCTTTCTTCCCCTTACTGGTCAAATCTTCCTTATTTGACCTTTCCTAACCTGTTATCTGCACCCCATCCCGTGTTGTCAGCTTGTTCATCATTATTTGCTTGTAAGGTGGGGTCCCTGTTATGGAACCAGCTCAAGAAAAGATAGAAAAGATAGATCAACGCCTTAGAATTCAGACTCTTCGAGGGGGCAACCTCCTTTACATCACATAAATGAACAATTCTTGGATGATTCAAATGACAAAACCTCCTTTCTATATATAGGAGTCTAGAGAGTCACAATATAATCCAGCCGACCTAACAATAATAATATAAAGGCACAATAATAACAATAGTGGGCTTCTATGGGGCACAATAGTAACAATATGGGCACTACATGGGTACATCAATATAATAAGTGGGTTATACTAATAACAATAAGGGGTTACACTAGTAGTATAGGGGCCTAACATGCCCCTCTCCTTCAAAAAGCGTTGTCCTCAATGCTTGAGTAGTTCTTGATGCTTCTGTATAAAATTATTGTCCTCCCATGTGGAATCTTCAGCGGGTAAGTTCTTCCACTTGATGAGATACTCTGAAATTGATCGATTTCGTAGCTGTCGGGTTCTTGTTTCTGTGACTGCTCCAGGTTCTAATATGATTTTTCCTTCCTCTTCAATTTCTGGCAATATTTTTTGAATTGGGATCTTTTGCAACTTTTGAATAAGTGGCCATACTTCTTCGTCCTTCTTCCAACCTAACAATAATAATATAAAGGCACAATAATAACAATAGTGGGCTTCTATGGGGCACAATAGTAACAATATGGGCACTACATGGGTACATCAATATAATAAGTGGGTTATACTGATAACAATAAGGGGTTACACTAGTAGTATAGGGGCCTAACAGTCCCTATGGACCTCGCGTTTTCCATTTGCCAGGTCAGGTCAGAGTCTGTCCTTCTCTGTGGAGCTCTGCCACTCTGGCCCTGTTCTTCTCCAAATTTGAAACCTCGATCTGATGAGTACGTGAGCGTTAAACCCTCGTTTCCACCAGAGCTCTCCTGTGCTTCCCTCTTCAAGGTAGTTTTGGGTATTGATAAACAACATATTAAAACACTCACTTTATTATATTGTTAAAATTTAAAAAATCATAAAACAAACTAAATTATAATTTTATTATTATTATTATTAAAATAAATTATTATATAATTTAAACATATATTTTTAAAACTGTTTACTTCCTTATAGAAATTTTAATTCTGTATATAATTTTTGTTACAATATCATAAATTATTATTATCAATATTGAAAATTTTAATAATTTATATCTTTTAATATAAATTTTTATATAAATTTTAATAAATAAAAATAATATTTCAATTTATTTTTTTCCAAATTCAAACTCAGTGATTTATTCAAATGGATGCAAAAGACCATGCATCCTAGACAACAAATCTGACAGTGTATTAGGGTATCCATACCTGATTGGGAAACTTCACTTGCTATGGGAAGATAACCCTACCCTCATTTCACTGGACATCATGTTTCCCACCAGCATTGCTAGTGAATGTACTCAATCTAACTCGGGTCGGAATTTCAAAATCGGCCTATCTAGTAAATTTGAGAGTTTTTATATTTGTCTTTACAAATTTGGTTTCGTAAATGTTTTTAAATTGTATTTCACTGACAAATCACTAGGACTGCTAAATTCTATCCCTGAATCCATCCATAATTTACACTAAATATGATTAAAGCACCAAATACTTAAGAAATCTAAGATTTTTATAAAGGATTGAAGAAATTTAATTCTATCCCTGAATCCATCCATAATTTACACTAAAGTATTATTAAAGCAACAAATACTTGAAGTTGATATTTTTATAAACGATTGAAGAAATTCCGGCTGTATAATTTCTGAGAGATTTTTCTGTTGAAAAAAAAGCCTTCTGAGATAACAGCTCATGTCGAGTCACAGTTTTGATAATCTGAAATTTGAAATTTTAGTTGACAGTAAATTATGTTGGCTCCTCGTTAATGGCGGTGTTGAAGGTCAATGTTCCCCGTGTGTTTCGTGGCTTAAATCTAGCGATGTCTCTGTTTACTAACACTTGTGAGTTTTGGTGTAATGGCAATTGTGTCTCCAACAAATGGTATAAGAGCCAAAGGTCTCCAGTTCGAAACATGCTGGGCTCGCATTGGGGGGAGATTGTTGGCTCCCTGTTAATGGTGGTGCATGTGCTTAAGTCTAACTATATGTCTATTTACTAACACCTGCGAGTTTTAGTGTAACATAGCAATCGTGTCTCCAACCAATTAAACAAATATTAGAAAAACCTTTAGCGATCAAATCATAATCATATTTCCGTATCAGTTATGAGAATGGACTGTGGGAAGGAGGGCATCCAATGTTTTGCCTTATCAACATACAGTTAATCTCAAATGAAGCAATAACGAATGATTCTTATTGATGTCGACAGTGGCTCCCATATCTGCAGAGGATCCACGTCGTCTACAACAGGTGCCTCCATATTGGCGTTTTCATTCTCCTGAAGTGACTCCATATTGGCGTTTTCATTCCCCTGAAGTGAATAATGCGATATAGACCTTTACCAATTTTTATATTATAATATTCTTTCTTTTATTATGACAATTCCAATATAATCTATTGTAATCAATATCGATTTCCTTTTATATCAATATCAATTCTCTTTTAATTCTTGGCATACTCTTGCCTTTTCTTTATAAATTAATTACTCATCTAAAACTTTTCCATATACACACGTTAACGCTTAAAAATCATAGGTATTCATTGCATTTACAAATACATATATTTTATTTTATTTTTGTAAACAAGAAATTACAACTCTTCCAAATATACAAATTCAGTCACATACGCTTCGGAGCATCTATCGCCTGACACCATCGCTATCTCTACTAAGACAGAAACTCATCGCACATACATACCTAGATGATAGAAGGATGACAACATTTTAATCGTCATTATGGCCGACACACTTAATCCTCGCATCCAACGAAAGAAAATCAATTTCCTTGGAGAATGCAGGGTCCACTACCATTCGGGCATTCCACTGGTCGACAGTTCCTTCTTTGCTGTTTACGGAGTTTCTTTTTCTGCTTGCTGGAGCTTCTGTTTCTGCTTATTGCCGGAGACGAGGAATTTTCAGCCACTGGAGGCTTCTCAGCAATAGAAGAAACAAGAGAAACGGTCACATCTTCCGCTGGAGGCTTCTTACCAGTTGAGGAATCAGGAAATTGAGGCACATCTTCAACTTCTTGCATTAATTCACAGTTTCTTCTCTGTTGTTGACGAAGCTTCTTTTTCTGCTTCTTGGAGCTTCTCTTTCTACTTATTGCCTGCGATGTGGAGCTTTCATCCGCTGAAGGCTTCTTGAAGGTGGAAGAATCAAGAAATAGATCCTCACCTTCCACTGGTACCTTACTCTTATCAACAAAAATAGCAGTTGAAGAATCAGAATATGCAGCCAAATCTTCCGCTGGAAACTTCTTGATAGTTGAAGAAGCCACAAGTGCCTTCATTTTATCAACACGAATAGTAGCTGATTCAAGGTTTACATCCGAATCTTCTACTGGTACCTTACTTTTGTCAACGCTAATACCAATTGAAGAGTTGGGAGATACAGCCAAATCTACCAACTCTTGAAGCTTCTTACCAGTAAAAGAATCAAGAAATACAGCCACATCTTCCACTCATACCTTAGCTTTATCAACGCAACTGTCAGTTGAAGAAGTAGGATATACAGACGAATTTTCCACTGGTACCTTAGTTTTATCAAGGCCAATACGAGTTGAAGAATCAAGAAATGTAGCCAAATCTTCGACTGGCACCTTAGTTTTATCAACACGAATGCCAATATCTGCTACATATCTCTTATAAAAGTAAGCTCCAACCACCAATGCCAGACTTAATGATCTATTAAGCATATCATCATTTTCATATGCGAGACGAGAAGCAGAACGAACACCATCCATAGCTGCTACTTGCCCACTTTTTCCTGAGGCATTTCTTTTAACAATATATCCCGTCCTGCAGTATATTGCAAAGTCCTCACAGTTGTTAGAAAACAGATCGTAGTTTCCAAAACCATGTTTATGCAGATACATTGCACGGTGAAAGACTTCGTCTGGGGGATCCGACTGTGCAAGTGTACATGTTCCTCCGCGGACTTGTGCCAAAAATACAGCTTTACTAACACCATACTCAAATCGATGCACAACTCCTCCATCAAGAAAACAATCTAGACAAGACCGGATCACTCCACTATTTCCATATTGGAGGCCGCAGCTGTCAGGAGATCTTGGGCAACTCAGATGTTGTTTTGGTATTGAAGTAGAGGCAAACGAATTAATTAAACTGACCCCTGCTCCAATTTCTTGACCCGACCCTCTTGTAAAATGGACAACGTCATCATCCCAAACAAAAATCCCTGTGTAGGATCCCAGGGATCATAAGATGTGAGATGAACTTAAATGGAAAATCATGCAAAAACCAATTACATTTTATTGCAGAACAGCTAAGCAAAGTCATTATGGTAAACGAGAAAAATAAAGTACACGGAATCAAACTCTGCATCCAGATCAGTTAGATGCCAAAACAGAAATGGAAAATATTGCAGAGAACAAGCATAACGATAATTGGCAGCAAGGAAACTGTGCGCTTGAGCGGCTTGGCATGGAGCGAAACCAGTGCTACGCGTCGCCTTCCATGGAACCTCCCTGCCGCTCCCACAACCAATCGACTCTCTGCAAGTAACTCTCTTCACCGACCACCTGGCGCCCATGCGCTTTCGACGTCCAGCCTACAAAACTCTCCGCCACCTTCGCATGCAGGTTTTGATCCTCTGCAAAATGTACGTCCCCCCCTCCTGCATTGAATTGGACCACCTGCAGCTCCTCCCCTGAATAACTCACTCTGAACTCAATCCTAAGCTTGCCTGCAGCTCCCTCCCTGAATACATTTCGATTATACATTGCAACGGCTTCTCCGGTT
This sequence comes from Pinus tabuliformis, assembly GCA_031772625.1. NCBI lineage: Eukaryota > Viridiplantae > Streptophyta > Pinopsida > Pinales > Pinaceae > Pinus > Pinus tabuliformis. The sequence continues at coordinate 1,632,503,325 of CM062816.1, forward strand.
CATGGGGTGTATGCGGTTCGTGCACATGGGTTTCGGCTCCAGGTAAGACTCTGCAAACTGCCTACTTGTTTTCTCTTTTTCATTGCTCTGTCTGTCTCAGTTTAAATTTCTGTTATTATATGCTGTCGCTTTGCGGGCTTGCTTAGGCTATACTTTCCCCCGAGAAGCTCTTCACAGGTCTTTTCTATGTTTTGCATAAACGCTTGTCTAGCCAGCTTGCATAGGCTCTAGGTATTCTACAGTCCTGCTCCCTATGGGCTTTTGCCTAAGGGCTCTACATTCCCTCTAGCTTCATCCCATCCTGCCAGCAGAATGTTGAAATCTCTCCTCTGCAAGCTTCGAAACCACTTCAATATTTATAAGCCTTGCAACGATTTTCGTTTTAAAATCGGACATTGGTGGTGCATTGTGAAAGTCTACTGCTGCTGCATCCTTTGTGATGAACAGCCTCAGTAATTCCACTCCCTGCTGCCATTGTTCTCTGTTATTCCACTGCATCCACCCTTGGAGCGTTTCGAACCAGGGTCCCCGGAAAATTTTTCCGTCCGTCATTTCTTGCCGACTCTCGCTTCCCGATACCTGCTGCTTCCAGGCATTACTCTCCGCAGCTACCCTCTGCCTGATCGATCTATTTCTGGATCTCGATTTGTCCTTCATACAATCGAGATCTGTACTCCCTTGTCCTTTCTTCCAATTCACTTGCTGGAACATTCATTCCTTCTATACATTGGAAGCCATTGGGTAGCTGAGTTTTGTCAGAACCTTCCACTTGGTCCTTTCCACTTTCCTCCTCATTTGTACTTTTCCTCGATTACTCCCATTTTGGCGGTGCATGGAGGAAGTATACGGTTCTATTCCAACAGAGGACCTCATCAATGCCTCTGTCAACGCGGAGAATGCGTGGTCATCTGCCACCTTGGCAACTATGAATAGCCTACTTGTCTCTCCTTCTCTGGCCAAAGCTAATCCAAGTCACAAGCATATGGAACGCGGGCCAAAAAAGCATCAAAAGGCAGTGAACACCTCCTCCCCTCCACGTGCGATCCGGATTGACATCGCACAGCTGGACGACAGACTTGAGAAACTCCAGCAAAACGCTCTGGTGGGGAAGTGGCACTTCCCGGAAATGACCGACGCTGAAATGAGAACCTGGGTTGCCAAATACTGGAAACCGGTCATTGGATATGCCCCGGTCATTTCCAGCCTCATGCGCGACTGGTATAGCTTTATTTTCCTCTCATCTGAAGATGCAGGCAAAATCCTTGGTCGACCCTGGGTCTATAAGCGCAGCTTCCTGGCTCTGCACAGGTGGTTCTTGGGCTTCAATCCGCTGAAGAACACTCCAGTCAACAACCTGATCTGGGTTAAATGCCCAAATTTACCTCTCGAATTATGGACTCCGGAATCCCTTCAGATGATCGGAAATGCTATTGGCCGATTTATTTATGTCGACCCCTGGTGCATTGGCGAGCGAGATAAACGCATCGCTTGGATTCTTATCCAGCGAACATACAAGGGTGGATTCCCCGACCATATTGAAATCAACTGGAAGGACCAATCCATCTCCCAACGATTGGATTACTGGGGAATCCCCTTCCGTTGTGCTGCTTGCAAAAAAACAGGTCACCTTGTAAGGAATTGCCCAAGTGCCAAGCTATACGCAAACAGGAAAGGTCTCAGGAAATCCTTTCTCAATGGCAGCAATTCGCCCCCTTCCTCCCCTGTCAAATCCGGATCCCAAAGTATAACCCCCCCCCATCTGACTCAAATCCTCCCCTTTGTCATGCAATCCCCCCCATTTACTGAACCCCTCGACGACCCCCCTGTCCCTTCTCCGCAACCGGTGGACCCAAGGAATTTCTCCCCCGCCCCCCAGCACATTCCTTCGCTCCAAAAGGATTTCTCTGTTGGGACAATTCCCATTCCAATCTCCTCTTCGTCCCCGGGGGCTAGACCAGATAAAGGGAAGGAGAAAGTGCAGTCTGTCGGCCCCACCCCTCCAAACTCCCCCTTCTCCTCCCCTGTCAATCTATTCGACAGCGACCTCGATCTCTCGCAAGTCAGGGCGTCTCTACAGCTTGTTCCCTTGACGGTCCATAAACCTGGGCCTTGCTCGCCTGTCATCAGTCCGGCATCGGCCATGAATATCACGGTCCGGAAGAGGGGTCGAGGTAGCTCTCGTCACTTCAGAGGTCATGAAGGCATCCGAAATCTTTCTCTTGTTGAAGTCCCTGTTCTTGATGATACATCTTCACAGCCCCTTAGAGCAAGCAAGGCTGCAAATTCTCCAAAATGATCTCTATCTTATCTTTCAATATCCGCGGTCTTGGCGTGGACCCTAAATTCAACACGCTAAAGAATTTTTTCTTCCATTCCAGGGTTTCAATTATTCTTGTACAGGAAACGATGCACGGGAAGGAAGACTCTCTGTCTTATTTTCGTAAGATGCTGCCCTCCTGGCACATGGCTGCTACAGATGCGACTGGTCTTTCAGGTGGCATGATCTCACTCTGGGACCCGACAAAGGTCAAGGCGAAAGCCTACAGTTGCTTTGCTGGAATTCTTATATCAGTTACAATCCGGGGTATAGATTTACCTATCAACATCCTCAATCTATACGCCCCGTATAAGTCCCGCATCTCCTTCTGGCACAGGGTGTTTGCCTCTGACCTCTTCAATCTAAACAGTCTAATCATTGCGGGAGATACAAATGTTGTTTTGTCCACTAACGAGGTTTGGGGTATGGGCAAGGTGAACAGCACCCTGGCGGATCTCATCTCCACTGAACTGATAAACAGGAACATGGCCGACATCTGCCCAGCCCGGAACAGGCCGACATGGACAAACGGCAGAATTGGAAAGGCCTACATCGCCAAACGACTGGACAGGGTTTTCATCCATCTCAGCCTAATTGACAAACTTGGTCTCCCAAAATTATCTGTGGAGAACATCATGATCTCTGATCATTTTCCCATCCTCTTATCGTGGCCAGGCAAGATATTCAAAAGGGGCTACTCTTTCAAGTTTGACAACGCCCTTCTTCTCGACCCTGCTTTCAACCTCTTTATTCAGACAGCTTGGAAAGACATAAAGTTCCGGGAGCAATCAAATTTCATTTTCTCCACTTTCAGAGAAAAATTATCGGAACTCAGAGACCTGGTCAAAAATTGGCAGTTCAATCGTCACAAGGAAGATAGAGAGGCCCTTAATCGGGTCCAACTGGAAATCCAATCCTACATGGACTCCACTGATTTTTCCTCCTGCTCTCTCGAAACTAAGGCCCGCATCAGGAATCTTGAGAAGCGAAGATCATGTTTATTAAAACAGGAAGAGGCAAAATGGCGGCTCAAGAGCCGAGCCACCTGGCTCGAGTTGGGGGACAAAAACACAAAATTTTTCCACAAATTTGCCAATGCTCGCAGAGAAAGGAACTTCATCTGGAAAATCAAGGATGAATTGGGGAATGAAGCTTCTTCGCAGGGAGACATCACTCGTCTCGCGGTAAGATTTTTTAGCAAACAGTACAGCAGATCGAATGACATTTCTTTCACTGATATCAGATGGGCGATTGATCCTATGCCTGTGATGTTTGATAATGCTATGAATGAGGAAATATCCCGCCCTGTCGACGAGGACGAACTCCTTCGCGCCATGAAAACCTTCAAAAAGGATAAAGCCCCTGGCCCGGATGGCTGGACTATTGGCTTCCTCATCCACTTTTTTGATCTTTTTAAAAATGATCTGCTGAGTATGATCTTTGCCTCAAAACAATCTGGTCAAATCCACAGCCATACCTCCTCCACTCTCATAGCCCTCATTCCGAAGAAAGATGAACCCGGAACCTTCTCCGACTTCCGCCCGATCTCCCTCTGCAATATCTCCTTCAAGATCATCACAAAGATTATTGCGCTCAGAATCAAGGATACTCTGGCCCGCCACCTCTCTCCAAACCAGCATGCTTTCCTCAAAGGTCGTAACATCCATGACGCCGTCGCCTCCACTCAGGAATGCCTTCACTCCATCGTTGTCAATAACACCAAAGCGGCCATCCTAAAAATTGACCTTCACCGGGCTTTTGATGTTATCGACTGGGCATTCCTTCAATGTCTCCTCGCCAAAATTGGGCTATCTCCCGCTGTCATTCGCTGGATTATGGGATGCATCGAAAATGTAAATTATGCGATTCTGGTGAATGGACAGCCTTCCCCTTTTTTCAAGGCTGAGAGGGGCCTTCGGCAAGGCTGCCCCCTGTCCCCCCTCCTCTTCATTCTTGCAATCGATGCCATGAGCCTCCACATCAATCGCGCGGTGGCCCTGAAAGAACTTCAACCGATTCGGATCTGCAAGAACATCAAGATGTCCCACAGCCTTTTCGTCGACGACGTACTCATTTTTGCTATGCTCTCCATGGCTTCCTGGACATGCATCAAAGCCATCCTCGACCGACTTCACAGGGCATCGGGACTGTCCATGAACAAAGCAAAATCAACCCTGTTCCATAATGGAGCCGATGATCTCCTTATCTCCCGGATTGCCCAGATTTTTGACATTCAGCATTTGCCGCTTTCAGAGGGCATAAAGTATCTTGGATTCTATCTGAAGAGCCACTCCTACAAGCCGACAGACTGGCGCTGGATTGTTGATCGATTCCATAACAAGCTCGCTATTTGGAGCTTCCGCTCCCTCTCGTTGGGAGGCAGGGTCGTCCTTGTCAAATCCGTCCTTACTCAGCTCTCTGTCTTCTGGGGACATCTCTTCCTCCTCCCGTCATGCATTATACATTCAATCAACAGAATTATTTCCTGCTTCATATGGGGAGCAAAGGCCGAGCGGCACAAAATCCACCTTGCAAAGCTGGACTCTCTCTCTATGCCGAAAAATTCTGATGGTTGGGGCATCCTGAACATTAAAATTTTTGGCGCTGCTCTCATCTGCAAATCCCTGTGGAGGGGTATTTATGGAACTAGTCTGTGGAGCGACATCGTCAGGCAGAAATATCTAAAAGGCAGGGGAATCGAATTCTGGTTCAGATTCGATACAATCGGCATCAAACGGGGCTCCGCAATCTGGTACAGCTTTCGAAGAGTCCAACATTATTTCCTCAGCAATCTAAAATGGGAAATTCACACAGGTAGCAAGATTTACATTGGGCTGGACTCTTTCGCTGGATACAGGGGATCCTTGCTGGTTCCTCCTCCTCTTCTTTTCTTCCTCCGCAGATCGGGCTTGTTTACATGGAATCAAATCATAAAAGAATGGGATGGTTCTCAGCCAGTGCTTCGAGATGCGGATGATATTAGCCTCCCAATCGATCTCATCCCCCTTTGGTCTGATCTCTCCTCCTCCCTCCAGCGGGGTGGCCTTCTGCGTTCCACCGTTGCAGACCATCTGACCTGGTCTCTCCCTTTCTCTGCTCCTCATGCAATTGTAAAGGATATATACTCTGATCTCATCTCTGTTAATGCACCTGCAAATAGACGCTTTCCAGTCTTCTGGTGGAAGCTTCGCTGCCCCCTTAAGATTATTTTGTTCTCCTGGTTGGTGCTTTTCAACAAGAACTTAACCTGGGACTCCTTGAGGCGGCGGTCATGGCACGGCCCCAGCAGATGTGCTCTCTGCAAGATGGACGAGGAAACAAATTTTCATCTCTTCTTCAAGTGCTCGGCTGCCCAACAAATCTGGTATGACCTTGCAAATTTCTTCTCTTTTCAACATCTAAGCTTCATCTCTGTGGATGCAGCTTTTGACTGGTGGGGGCGCCAAAAATCCCTTCGCCCCATTCTGCCCATCACCCTCTGGTCTCTCTGGAGGTGGCGGAATCTGATAATTTTTGAAGACTCTCCTCTTTCTGCTAAATTTGTCCTGCAATCAGTCTCTGCTCTGTACACCCCGATCTGCTGAACATGGGGTTTGATATTCTTCTCAAATTCTGTTAATAGGTTCATGTCATATGATGGTTATCTGACACATGGTTTTTCCAGATGCTGCTTACTAGAACTATAAGCTGTTTTGAGCTATAAGGTTTCAGGTCCACCTGAACTTTTTGTCTGTATATCTCCTCAATATAATATCAAGATTTTCTTTCTAGAAAAAAACGATAATTGGCAGCAAACCATAACTCAAACATTTGGAGGAAACACCTAGTAGCGTCTCCAACCTAATTTTATAGATATAGGATAATGTTGAAGTGAACTAAAGCCAGCGAACCGATTGGGGTATCCAATTAAAAACAAATGCATTAAAATCCAGAGGAATACAATGAGTTCTCTGTAACTATATTGAATATAAAGGTCACATTAATGCGAGGAAATGTAACTATATTGAATATAAAGGTCACATTAATGCGAGGAAATGTACCGTGGTGAGCATATGTGTAAGCTGTCCTCCATGAGTAAATATGGTCGCCAGCTCTAAGATCCTTCCTCTCCACCTCGTTGAAAAGAATGCCCATTGAAAAGATAGGAAGTGAACTGGACCAGCAGAGTCTGTTGATGGCGCAATGCAGAAGACTCTCCTGTTGTCGAAATAGCAAGCGAACCGTTTTCGGATTTGCAATGAGATGTGGAAATTTAGGCCTTAGCATCATCATTTATACATCTATATCATTTGATGATGGTGCAAAAGGGTAGTAGGAAAACCCACCACCAGGTTCCGCGAAGGGCACGCCTTGTTGCCTTTTGTTGGACTACGCGGTATGCTATCACCTAGAAATTTCCAAAACGCGGATACATGATGGGATGGGCACACTGGTTTTTGGAAATTGCCAAGCACTTTTGTTCGCCAAGCTCTTTCGAGGGACATCATCTATCAGATCAATCTTCTTGTCTTTTGTTCCCACCACCAGGTTCCGCGAAGGGCACGCCTCGTTGCCTTTTGTTGGACTACGCGGTATGTATCACCGAGAAATTTCCAAAACGCAGATACATAATGGGATGGGCACACTGGTGTTCTGAAATTGTCGAGCACTTTTGTTCGCCAAGGTCTTTGGAGGGGAAGCCATATTTACTATTCTATAGGATATTGAATGCCTTGACAGTGACCCTGACACCGGAGGCTTCTGACATTTGCTTTCACCGTAAACTCGTGTACATAATTTCTCCGGCAAACACACTTTCCCGTTAACGGTTGCGGAAATGGGATGACGCATCATCCATGGCTTATGCGAATGCCAGATGGTTCCATGAACATGATTGCCGATAAATAATGTTTGTAGTCATACAGTACGTGATCCAGTCTGGCGAAATTAATGTTGAAAACCCATTTCAAGTGAATTCAAATTTGAATTTTGAAGGGTGCTATTTTATTTATTCCAAAATTTATTGCTTTTAATTAATTAAGCTTTTATCGCAGTTTGGCTCTTTTCAGTTTTTGTGATAACCCACCGCAGCAGCATCTTGCAGGTTTTCCATGGATCTGGCTATGGATGTTTATACTCCAGAAGATTATGTCAAAAGGCGCTGCAAGCCAAATATATCGATGCAGAAACTTGCAGGTTTTCCATGGATCTGGCTATGGATGTTTATACTCCAGAAGATTATGTCAAAAGGCGCTGCAAGCCAAATATATCGATGCAGAAACTAGATGGGCGACCTTTTTTCAACGATGTGGAGGCTATTATTATTATTACTCTTTATAATTAGAGATCATAGAGGTACGTTTAGGGAGCCTTTTTTCAACGATGTGGAGGCTATTATTATTATTACTTTTTATAATTAGAGATCATAGAGGTACGTTTAGGGAACTAGCTCCCCTGGCGTTCACACCAAATATGAACAATTCGTTTTTAATGCATGAAATGTTTTTTTTTTTTTTTTCTAATTATATCAAATTTATGTTTAATTTAAGTTTTTTTCTATAATAAAATTAAAATTAATTAATTAAATTGTGATAAAATATTTTTCAGCATTATATAATAATTTAATATATAATAATTTAATAAATATTTTTATTTAAACAAGTATTTTTATTCACATAAATATCTATATGTTATATAAATATATTATATAAATTAAAAGAAATATTTTATATACACACTGTACAATAAACCATAAAAACTTATAACTTGATTTTCTTTATTAATAGATAAGTATAAAAAACCATAAAACTTATAAACTGATTTTTTTATTAATAGTAATTATAAAGAAGTAGATATTTTATTAATACAATATATATTAATAATTTACTTCATATAAATATTTTATATAGGTTGAGAAATATTTATATATACACTCCACCATGAACTATGAAAACTTATAAATTGATTTTTTTATTAATAAATAGTCATAAAGAAGTAGATATCTTATTAATAAATATATTAATAATTGATTACTTTTATTGATATAATAACTGGTCACTTAATATTTATGAGTTATTTTCATTAGTGGGCCTAACACGGCTTGAGTGGGCCTAATGGTTAAGAGCATGTGTTTCCTCCTAAGAGGTCACAGGTTCAAAACCAGGGGAGGGGGGTACAGTATGTATGCCTTGCTAGATTCAAATCCTTGCACGCCTTGCTAGATTCAAATCCTTGCACGAAGGTACACTATGTATGCCTTGCTAGATTTTAGCAGTCAAATCCTTGCACGAAGGAAGGTACACTATGTATGCCTTGCTAGATTTTAGCAGTCAAATCCTTGCACGAAGGTGAGGGGGGTACAGTATGTATGCCTTGCTAGATTCAAATCCTTGCACGCCTTGCTAGATTCAAATCCTTGCACGAAGGTACACTATGTATGCCTTGCTAGATTTTAGCAGTCAAATCCTTGCACGAAGGAAGGTACACTATGTATGCCTTGCTAGATTTTAGCAGTCAATGTATGCCTTGCTAGATTTTAGCAGTCAAATCCTTGCACGAAGGAAGGTACACTATGTATGCCTTGCTAGATTTTAGCAGTCAAATCCTTGCACGAAGGAAGGTACACTATGTATGCCTTGCTAGATTTTAGCAGTCAAATCCTTGCACGAAGGTGAGGGGGGTACAGTATGTATGCCTTGCTAGATTCAAATCCTTGCACGCCTTGCTAGATTCAAATCCTTGCACGAAGGTACACTATGTATGCCTTGTGTAACATCCCTACCGCGTAAACCGTATGAGATATTATGGGTCGGTTATAAACCGAAGGTGCATAGTAGCTCAGTGTGATTATCAGTTATGAATAGTTATCATTCGAAACTGATTATTGGATTCTTGGTATTCTGTTTCATGGTGCGGTTGTTATTAAAACCGGAAATCTTGTGTTGTGTTGAGGGGGGTGCGCTAATTAAATGGCAGGTGGTATACCTTAATGTTTTGATGGAATGTTGGTATAGTGCGTCCACGAAAGTCGGTGCTGCTGCCTTGTGTTAAGGTTTCCCATTTGGGAGCAGGGACTCGGCAGAGGGGGAATGTATTTCTGATCTTTCGTTTTCTACCGCAAGTAATACAGGCTTGTCAGGTTCAAGGCTTTGGACTATCTGCCTGCGGCATATATTAACGTCTGGTGGAGAACAGATCCTTATCTCCTTATTTTTGTTTCAGTTCTCAACTCGGAAACTTAATGCAGCTCTGAAACTGTGGTTTCTGTTCAAACTTCAAAGAAGGCTGACATGGAAACTCAATTCGATGTTTTTCTTTTGGGTGAATGGGACGAGGAAACCTCTGGAGCTCTAAGGTTAAAACTGGCAAAATTTTAGAGGAAAATGTCAAAAACAAAACCGCTGAAATGAGAACAGAGGGAGACAAGGTTTCAATACTGATTAGTAATGTTGAAGTTGTAGAAATACAGTTGAAAATGATAATGAGAATAGAAGCGGCGGAGAAGCGAAGACTGTGATGAAGAAAGAAGCCGAACTCTCTGAAAGAACGTGTGTCGAAGAAACCATGTGTCGTGGAAATGAAGAGCTGCTGGAGATTGGAGGATCCAGTGAAGACTTTCTCACCATGATTTATTCAATTGACTCCCCAGTGACGACCATGCCGGATAAGACGCAACCAAAGACAACGTCAGATTTGGAAGCGACTTCAATTTCAGGACAGACTTCGTTCCTGAGCTCATCCCACAGGCCATGAATTTCATTTTCGAAAGAAATGTATTGAAAAGAAATCCAATGCTAGTCAGCAAATCAAGCAAGCGATTATATTTCACTTATAGGGACCTCAGCATGCGCTATGGCGACGAAGATATCGAAGGATAGAAAGATAAGTTGACCTTGTGTGATATTCTTTATTTATGTGCAGCGAGAGAATGTTTAAATTACATGTTTTCTCAGTAGAAAATTTGTTGATGCATGCAGATAGAAAAGATTATTTGATATATTTTCTTGGTGGGGAAAACCTATGATAATGCATGCACTGAAGGAATTATTATTATGGCTGCTATTTATTTTGGAAAATAGGAATCTGGTTTTGATTCTATTCTCAGTTTTACGTAAGCTAATGAGTTAGAACTCTCTTGAAAGGAGTTATACATTAGTAAACATTGTGGGTATATATGCTAGTTTAATGGTAAGTCATGCTTGCTTATGCATATGAGACGATGCTAAAGAATCTATTTCAGACATTGTTTATTGATTCTTTAATAATGTAACTAATCTTGTTGCCAAGATTGTTGATGACTGCATTGACAGTAGATGTTGATTATTGTTTGAATGTTATTGTAACTAATCTTGTTGTCGAAATTGTTAATGACTGCATTGACAGGAGACGATGGCAGATGGTGCCAAGGATAGTGTGTGTTAACATTATGGCAGGAAAAAGGATTATTCGTCCATGCAGATGGATTCAAGCTGCAGTATTGTCTTTTGCTGGAACCATTATGCCACAAGGGATGTTGTATGTGGCGGTATGTAAATAAAGATTACATGTAAGCTGTATTAGCTTTCAACTAGTTATGTGATAGCTTAATGATAATTTATTGTAAAGATTTTAATACAATGGTTAAGGGATGGAATCCCTTATAAGCCATTGAGTGAGGGGTGAAAACCCTCACGAGCGTTTAATAAGAAGATTAAACGTTTGCTGGTTTTCACCCTACGGGGTTTCCAGGGTATATCTGTGTTCTATGGTGTGATTGATGTGATTGCCTTATGTGTCTGTTGATGATGATGGTTCTTTATTTGTTGTGACAAGCGGAATGTCTTAGTGCATGATTATTTAATATGATTAAGGATATCAAGAAATGAATGCAGGGATTCATGAGACAGCTTATGTCAGAACACTACCACATGGATGGTTAATGGTTATGAAAATGGATATATATCTTATTGTCTTTCACTGCAATATACTTGATGTGTTAGTGAATGTTATATCTATTGGTTAGTGATGATTTGTGGGTTTTGAGTTGATTAATTACTTGTGGTAATTGTATAAAAATTCTAACTCCCTACTTTTACCTGCGAGGTTACCGGGGTATGTGACAAGTGGTATCAGAGCTAAAGGTTGCAGTACTGGCACCTTTGGGAATTGGTAAGCGGAAAGGATATTGAGGTACGCCATCAGTAGGCATTAACTCAGGTATGAGTTTAATCATTCGCATATTCATTTATGTCGTACACTACTTTTGGCATGACTGGTGTGATTCATGTTTATAACTTCTTTGAGAAGTAGGTAATAAGTTGTTGCATAACTACATTCATAACATTGGATTCCTGATGAGGAAAAGACAATGAAACTTTTGTCGCACTTACAAACAAAATTGAACACTCATTACACTTAAGAACAATATTGAACACTCATTGAGGAAGTGACAGCCAACTACCAACTTTTGATTTGCACATATGGCAATAACAACAATGCATATATTGAACTAGATTGAAATTACAATGAACGAAACTTAATGAGCCAATGCATGAATATAAAATTAGGGGGAACATCCTTGAATAGGATGAAAGATTGTTTTAAAAAGGACATTAGAAGAACCCCTTTAGATATTGAAAAACATGCAATGAGTCAAGTAGCGAGACTTAATTGTCATAACTAACTTTTGATTCAGTCTTGTCATGAATGCATGAAGACGATTGGTAGTTGAGATTGGTTAGTGTTGTATGACTAACCCATAGAACTTATATGCATTAATTGAATTGGACTAAGATTGTCATGAATGCATGAAGACGATTGGTAGTTGAGATTGGTTAGTGTTGTATGACTAACCCATAGAACTTATATGCATTAATTGAATTGGACTAAGATTGCTACAATTCGTAAACAAGTGAAGTTGATTGATGTCACATGCATGGAATGTGTTTGTGAAGATTCTTACTCTCTCTGTGCTAAAGTTCTAATTGTTTATGAGAAGAGTTCTTAATTTTATTCACCATGAGAATGCATGATGAATATTATATGCTTATGTCCTAATAGTTTTAATAATGATTACCTTCTAATTAACTGAAATCCATTAGCATGGTATGTGCTTATGTTAATCATTACTTGTTGGGAGATAAAAACCATTGGAGGCTCGATTTAAGGATGGTTGAATTTATCTCTACTATGGGAATGATGGATTTCTTATGCATGTTGCATTCCAGTGTGAAGTTAAGGGTAGAGGCATGTGCAGTGGGTAACATTTCTAGGACCCATTCATGGTATAATTACATGTGATAATTATTCATTAATAGACTACCTGTGTTAATACAGTTGTCAGTAAACTCTAATTGCCTTCCCCAACCTTAGATGCTTCCAATGGAAAAGGAGGCAAGGAGAAGGAAGAAGACCGTGCTGTAGGGACACACGGAGATGGGAAAAAGAAATCGCTAAGTCTGGTGATGACCAGATAAAGCAAGCTTTGAGTGTTAGAATCTTGCAGAAGACTCTAAGTCTTGGGATGACTAGATAAGCGCTCGATGTGCATGTGAGTATTCCCTTGACCATGCGTAAGAAGTTGGAAAATGATAACTATAGTGTATTGATGTTAATGATTTTCGTAATGTCTCCTTGAAGTTATTATTCTGAAAATGTCACATAGTAGTGTTATGATAGTAGTTGCATCTAGCATCAAGTGGTAACTCTGGTGCATGTGCGACACTTAGGAGATTATGCTTCTAAATGCATAAGTAGAGTAATTGCTCCTGGTAAGGGTGGGTTAACTTGTTAGTTATGCATGTTGACCCAGGATAAGATAAGTGTCTTGTTCACCTACTTGAAGAACACGTATGAATGTTTTATATGATTTCTTAGTAGAGAAAGTATTTGAATGCATGCAATAAAAGAATGGTTCTTTTATAGATTTTCTTGGTAAAGAAGATGGGTTAAGGCATGCAGTTAAAACTTGATTGTTTATATGTTTCTTGGTAGAGAAAATATGATAATACTCGCAGTAAAGAGAATAGGTAGTTCCTCCTAGTAGGATTACATGTGAGTCTTGTGAGAGAAATGCTTGTCTCTTGTCTATAAAACCCTTGCTAAATATAGCCAAAGTATCTTTTTGAGGAAAGAAGATGAGGCATATAAATGTCCGGAGGACATAGCATGGAAGGTGGCCAAGTTTGCTTGAATTAAAATATGTATCTTTATTTGATAAAGGCTTCTTGGAATATATATATATATATATATATATATATATATATATATATGCTAATTGCATTATGATTCTAGTTAGTTTCTAAGTCCTAGTGAAATGATTATGCATTACATGCATGATAAAAGATAACTAAGGATGTGCTCCTAGGCACATAGATATTCATCCCTAATTTCTTGAGGAAAGAATATGACACATATATACATAAATATAGTCTCATCTTAAGAGTATGCATACTTCATGTATGAAGATGCAGGATTTTATGAGAATTTTCTTGAAAATAAAAATAGAGGTTCTTTCCTTAAAGACACATTAGGATAGTGTTCATACAAGAACCAAAATCCTTACTTGATTCATGAAAAGAACTATGTGCATTAAAGTAAAGTAATTGTGTTAGGAGAACACATGTTGCATATTGGTAGCTATTGTGACTTTGGAATTGTAATTCGGGGTGTACTTAGAGAAAGTGGTCATGTTAGCTTCTTTGAAATTAATAATCTCTTGGAGAGATTGCCTTGTTGGATGAGCTGTGTTGATTGCTTGATTTTGATGCATAAGGGATAGTTAATCCTTGTTTTTGTATCTTGATTTTTATGCCTAAAGAAAGATATCTTTAATAATTTCTGGAAAGGGAATCTTGAGAAACCCTCACATCTGAGGATAGAGAAATGAGGATTAAAATGACTTCCTTTAAGAAAGAGGTGTGTGGTTTGTTGTATGTGATGATGGTAGTATGCTAGTGAAAGGCTTATATGATAAGCAATGGTATGCACAAAGATTAGTCATTATGATATAGAGAGTTATGATCTTTGTATGTTAGAGAGATTATGTTTAATTACACTAACAATGCATGACTAAAGCTAGCCATAGTAAACGTAAGATAATACTCCATTAATGATGATTTGAATTGAAACAACAGACTATGGCAAATTGGGAATGCTGAGAGTATTAACTCAACTGTTGTTGACATCTATACATTAATGAGTATTTGCATATGCTTTTATACATGACAATATTGTATGCATGAACATTCTTGGAAATGGAATACGTGTTAACTGATGCATATTTATAACTAACGTTGCTGATGAGATTAAGTAGTGGTAGCTTAATGGCAACAAGAAAACTCATCACATAAATTGCTGCAATGTGAAATGCAATTATAAATGAGAAAGAATGATGTTATATAATATGCATGAATTATGTTATTTGGAAAATTTGCATGCATATAACGTGTATGATGGATATGTTTCCCATTAATCTTGATGTTGTGGACCCATTTTGGGGGTTAAGTGTAAATGCATGGTATACATGCATGATTGTTATGCTAATGATAATATTCATGCTATGTCTGGTTAGGATCAGATGGCATAAGAGGAAAGAATTTTCCTGTGTACGCTATGTCTGGTTAGGATCAGATAGCGTTTACTGGCGAGACCAGTGTAATTGCGGTCGAGTAGGACCTGCAAGTGCTTGGGTTGATGGCAATACCTGCCCGGAGGGGTTGATGGTACTTGTCTGCCCGGAGTTGGGTTGATGGCAACTACCTGCCCGGAGGGGTTGATGGTACTTGTCTGCCCAGATTTCCTCTCCCTAGAATTCTTGAGCTGGTTGGCCAGTGGAATCCTATGTTAGACCTGGTAAGGTCTCTATCAAAGAAACTGTCTGGATGTGAAAATGACTCGATTTGGTTGTGGGAACCAGTTCCCATGGGTTGGGAATTCTTTAGTCCATTGTGGTCTCATGGCTAAAGGAATTAACTAATCAGCTATATGTTATGTTAAAAAAAAAAAAAAAAAAAAAAGAATTTTACATATAGTTGTGTAAAATATGTTATGCACATTTAACAAGAAATGAGCTTAGTGCTCAATAAGGAGTAATTGGAAATTTTAATTCCTTTATTGTATTATTAATATTGTGAACATCTTAGTGGGAGCTAAGATAGTTTTTGCTTGATGCAGTGATTGACTGCTTTGATGATTAGAGAGCTATGTGCTCTTTTGGTACTTCTCGAAGTACTTTGCGGATGTCTTTGGTGAGAATTCGTTCAGTATGCACGTGGAACAGTGATTTATCATTTGATGATTAGTATTAGTGCTCTTTAAGTACTTATAAAAGTACTGTGATTTAGAAAGCATCTAACATTGCAATTGATTGCTAGTCAAAAGTATTTCATTTGACTCAAAATATAGTGACTAATGTGATTGAGTTGTTAGTCATATATTACAGGAGTTACTTACCATGGAAGGTTGAAGAATTGTCCAACCTCTATTAAAAGGCTTACATGAAAGTATTCAAGCATAAGATGGTAAGTTATGGTAAGTTGACACAGAGAATTGTTATCATGAATGAATAAGGGCCAAGTGGTGGCGATTAGAAGTTGCATATTTTTGCAATTACGAATGCTTATGACTATTGATGCTTACGACTAATGATATTTCTTATGACTATATCATTACTATTTTGTTTGTCGTCCTTCCTTGGAATGAAATCGTTGATTTTAAAAGGAAAGGATCACATTTTGTGTGGTTTAGATGGTATATCACGAGTAAAATATCAAGTTCCGATGAAAGAAGAACACCGAGGACGGTGTTCATGTTAAGGGGGGGAGTATGTAACATCCCTACCGCGTAAACCGTATGAGATATTACGGGTCGGTTATAAACCGAAGGTGCATAGTAGCTCAGTGTGATTATCAGTTATGAATAGTTATCATTCGAAACTGATTCTTGGATTCTTGGTATTCTGTTTCATGGTGCGGTTGTTATTAAAACCGGAAATCTTGTGTTGTGTTGAGGGGGGTGCGCTAATTAAATGGCAGGTGGTATACCTTAATGTTTTGATGGAATGCTGGTATAGTGCGTCCACGAAAGTCGGTGCTGCTGCCTTGTGTTAAGGTTTCCCATTTGGGAGCAGGGACTCGGCAGAGGGGGAATGTATTTCTGATCTTTCGTTTTCTACCGCAAGTAATACAGGCTTGTCAGGTTCAAGGCTTTGGACTATCTGCCTGCGGCATATATTAACGTCTGGTGGAGAACAGATCCTTATCTCCTTATTTTTGTTTCAGTTCTCAACTCGGAAACTTAATGCAGCTCTGAAACTGTGGTTTCTGTTCAAACTTCAAAGAAGGCTGACATGGAAACTCAATTCGATGTTTTTCTTTTGGGTGAATGGGACGAGGAAACCTCTGGAGCTCTAAGGTTAAAACTGGCAAAATTTTAGAGGAAAATGTCAAAAACAAAACCGCTGAAATGAGAACAGAGGGAGACAAGGTTTCAATACTGATTAGTAATGTTGAAGTTGTAGAAATACAGTTGAAAATGATAATGAGAATAGAAGCGGCGGAGAAGCGAAGACTGTGATGAAGAAAGAAGCCGAACTCTCTGAAAGAACGTGTGTCGAAGAAACCATGTGTCGTGGAAATGAAGAGCTGCTGGAGATTGGAGGATCCAGTGAAGACTTTCTCACCATGATTTATTCAATTGACTCCCCAGTGACGACCATGCCGGATAAGACGCAACCAAAGACAACGTCAGATTTGGAAGCGACTTCAATTTCAGGACAGACTTCGTTCCTGAGCTCATCCCACAGGCCATGAATTTCATTTTCGAAAGAAATGTATTGAAAAGAAATCCAATGCTAGTCAGCAAATCAAGCAAGCGATTATATTTCACTTATAGGGACCTCAGCATGCGCTATGGCGACGAAGATATCGAAGGATAGAAAGATAAGTTGACCTTGTGTGATATTCTTTATTTATGTGCAGCGAGAGAATGTTTAAATTACATGTTTTCTCAGTAGAAAATTTGTTGATGCATGCAGATAGAAAAGATTATTTGATATATTTTCTTGGTGGGGAAAACCTATGATAATGCATGCACTGAAGGAATTATTATTATGGCTGCTATTTATTTTGGAAAATAGGAATCTGGTTTTGATTCTATTCTCAGTTTTACGTAAGCTAATGAGTTAGAACTCTCTTGAAAGGAGTTATACATTAGTAAACATTGTGGGTATATATGCTAGTTTAATGGTAAGTCATGCTTGCTTATGCATATGAGACGATGCTAAAGAATCTATTTCAGACATTGTTTATTGATTCTTTAATAATGTAACTAATCTTGTTGCCAAGATTGTTGATGACTGCATTGACAGTAGATGTTGATTATTGTTTGAATGTTATTGTAACTAATCTTGTTGTCGAAATTGTTAATGACTGCATTGACAGGAGACGATGGCAGATGGTGCCAAGGATAGTGTGTGTTAACATTATGGCAGGAAAAAGGATTATTCGTCCATGCAGATGGATTCAAGCTGCAGTATTGTCTTTTGCTGGAACCATTATGCCACAAGGGATGTTGTATGTGGCGGTATGTAAATAAAGATTACATGTAAGCTGTATTAGCTTTCAACTAGTTATGTGATAGCTTAATGATAATTTATTGTAAAGATTTTAATACAATGGTTAAGGGATGGAATCCCTTATAAGCCATTGAGTGAGGGGTGAAAACCCTCACGAGCGTTTAATAAGAAGATTAAACGTTTGCTGGTTTTCACCCTACGGGGTTTCCAGGGTATATCTGTGTTCTATGGTGTGATTGATGTGATTGCCTTATGTGTCTGTTGATGATGATGGTTCTTTATTTGTTGTGACAAGCGGAATGTCTTAGTGCATGATTATTTAATATGATTAAGGATATCAAGAAATGAATGCAGGGATTCATGAGACAACTTATGTCAGAACACTACCACATGGATGGTTAATGGTTATGAAAATGGATATATATCTTATTGTCTTTCACTGCAATATACTTGATGTGTTAGTGAATGTTATATCTATTTGGTTAGTGATGATTTGTGGGTTTTGAGTTGATTAATTACTTGTGGTAATTGTATAAAAATTCTAACTCCCTACTTTTACCTGCGAGGTTACCGGGGTATGTGACACCTTGCTAGATTTTAGCAGTCAAATCCTTGCACGAAGGAAGGTACACTATGTATGCCTTGCTAGATTTTAGCAGTCAAATCCTTGCACGAAGGAAGGTACACTATGTATGCCTTGCTAGATTTTAGCAGTCAAATCCTTGCACGAAGGTGGGGACTCGCTGTGACTTTAAAAATGGATATTCATACACCAATAAATGGATATTCATACACCAATTTGGTGTCTGGCTTAGCTGTGACTTTAAAAATGGATATTATTATTATTATTATCATTTATTAAAAATTAATTTTTATATAAATATTTTATTTTCATTATTAATTATATTTATCAATATCATATATAAAATTGTGTAAACTCTCATAATTTATTTTAATATAAAATATTATTTATCAATTATAACTTTCCATTGTCCCACAAACAAGGGGGTCTCATACACCAATTTGGTGTCTGCCTTAGCTGTGACTTTAAAAATGGATATTATTGTTATTATTAATATTTATTAAAAATTAATTTTTATATAAATATATTATTTTTATTATTAATTATATGTATCAATATCATATATAAAATTGTGTAAACTCTCATAATTTATGTTAATTTAAATTATTATTTATCAATTATAATTTTTAATTTATCATTTTGAAAAGTGCGTAAAAGATCACCATGATCATAAAATCTTACAAATTGCATAACTATAACAAAGTCTACAACTCTTCTGTAGGAAACAAATAGATGGTAGCATGTGCACTTTACTTTCCCAATCCTTGCCATTTTAGATACAATATTAACATAACATAAAGATAAGCTTTTAAGAATATAAATCAAAATATCAAGGCCAACATCTCAAATATTTTTCCAAGTGCAATAAAGACTAGCAATTAAATTGCATTGAACAATCTATGAGTTATTAGACATTCATTTAAACTTGAAGTGGAAGTTCAAATGCTTGGAATTTATTTCCTTATAGCATGAGGTTTTTATTGCAACCATACAAAGGTTAAGATGAAGGCATATAGATATTTATTTCACTTCAAAAATCAAGTACTAATCAAATATAAAATAGGTAAGAAGACCATAGAAACACCTAGTGGAGTTACTGGAACCTTGTTGAAAGACAAGTACTCTAGTTACATTGCAAAGGTCTCACAATAATCAACTTATATTAATTTTCATGGCTTGAGTTTTGGCTATAAATGAAATTCAAAACTAAGCTTAGAAATTTGGTGTTTAATAAATTGAGAAGATAGTTTTTTTTTGTTAAGCTTGGTAGATCCTTCTTGTTCATTATAAAATAAGTAAGCAAGTTACACACATATATCATGGGAAACTACGTCTGTTGACCACCTAACCACAGTTTAAGTTGTCTAGTAGCAAAAAATACTTATTCTATCTATCCAAGCTATATAAACTTGATAGTCATGTCCACAACCATATTCTAGTTGTCTATACATATATATGACTGTAAACTATAAATTAAAAGCTATCTGCATGAAAACAAATAAAAAAAGGACTAAGAGTCAACATTCTATTCCTCCTATTTGGTGGAAGCCGAAGCCACCGGGGCCAGATCTTTCACGCTGGAGCCTGGAATCTCAGTCAGCACGAACATGCATGGGAAATGTTTCTCTATATGATCCAGGTGGCCATCCTACTTCTGCAATTGAAATTGCAGTTTTTGAAAGTCCTATTTATAATTTGGAAAGTCCTTGACAACAATCATCTAGATTTGCTCCATGGCCTTGCCCAGAAGGCATTTCATGAGCCAATACAGATAAATGGACTATTTGTATTTTGCCTCTTGACCTTTGGTGTGTCCCGGGTCTGGAATCAGGATCTTCCAATCCTCTGTGTCTGTTGGCTCCACACTCGCTTGACGATTTATATTTTCCTCCCATTCGGCTATGAGCCGTTTGATTTCCCCTATGGTGCCCCCTGCATATGCAACCACTGCTTCCTGGATCAGGTTGGCCACAAGCTTCCTGCCCCGACGTTTGCCCGCGGTGCTCGGCTCAACCTTGGCCTCGCTCCCTCGCAGTCTCTTCCTGCAACCCTTGGTAATCGCTGCTCGAACCATAGCCACAATACCCATGTACCTTCCGGGCACCTTCAAACATTGGTCTGAAATAAACCTCTATGCTTTTCTTGGATAAGGAAAGTTACCTCCCAGCTGACCTGTTGTGGGAGCAAGAAACCATAATTTCTAAAATGTTAATTTCTGAATTGCCTTCATCCCACGGTTCTGACAATGCAACAAATCTATCACCCACAATTTATGCGCATAACCCTCGAGCATAAGGGACCTCCACCCGAGACTCCCGAGACGCCCCTGCATGACCCCTGCCTTGCTCGCGCTGTGACCCTGGTCTTGGAGGTGAGGTGCATGGCCACCTACCAAACTTGTAACCCAGAGGTCAAGTCTAAAGGAATTGCGCCCCTCATCTTTGTTGCCCCTCGTTGACTGCCTCTACCCCCATTCCCCTTGACTTAGCCTCTGCTTAGCATGACTCAGATCCTCCCCGCGACCTGACATCTAAAACCCAACACCCACAAGGCATCATGCCTCTAGCTTACTCACCACTCGGCTTCCCAGCGACTGGCTTAAGCTAGCCTGACCAATATTCTTTGCATGCCAATTCCCATATTAAAGAAGTCCCTGACTCGCGACAGTCTTCCCTTGCCTAACGCTCCTTAGGGGCTTGGCGTTAGAGAATTTTAGGAATTGGAGTGGTCCGACCGCAACGATAATTGCCACTTCCTTACCTTCAACTCCCGGGTTTGCCAGGCATACAATAAACAACAATTCGCTCAGGCAGAATCCCTCCCATCCCATCCCTATAATCCCCATGCAAGATAGCAGAATGCCAAACTTAAGAGACAACCAAGCAGACCCCCTGGAATTGGGATTGTTCCCGCAGACCACCTCCTCCAGGCTAATTCCCCCACCCCAGTTACTCGCCCACACAAACCCCGTGCCCCCATGAAAGCCCCAGTTACTAGACCAAATGTAGGGAAGCATAACAAAATGTAGGCTGAGCCAATTAACATACCCGATTATCTATGTTTGAAGACGTCGTATCTCATCTCTTTCCTGAATTCATCACTCCTCTTTCATCATCGTCACCTCTGTGCTTACACCCTCCAAATTATTCTCTCTCTTTGTGGCTAGTGAACTCAATTGCATGCAAATGCCACCTTCCCTCCTCTTGCTTTCCTTAAGCCTACCGATGGCCACCACACCCTGCGTGTCAAACATGTGGGAGGCAATGGAACCATCCCTTCTTGTGCTTTTCATTATGACAGCCTTAATGGCTCTATTCGCCAGCTCACACCCTGATCGGGGGGAGAAGATAGTTTTTTAATTTACTCAAATGAATTAAATTACAATACAAATTACATTACAAAGGTCTCACAAACATCAACTTATATTAACTTTCATGGCTTGAGTTTTTGTTATAAATGAAATTCAAAACTAAGATTAGAAGTATGGTTTTTAATAAATTGAGAAGACGTAAATTTACTCAAATGAATTAATCACAATACAAATTAATTTATCCTGTTGTAACAAGCCAATTTGGTTATTATAAGAATGAGTTTATGTTTTCATAGAAAAAATGTTAGTTGGTAACATAGTATAGTTGAAAGGAAGCCTAGACTTTAAGAAGCATTATGGCGAGTGGAAAATTTGTGTTTGTGCTCAGAATCATAAACTCAAATTATAATATGAATTATTTTGTTGAAGCAAATAATTCATATATAGTTATTATTGTGTGCACAAATAGATTGTTCTACATACATTATGGAATGATTGAACCTATGACAAAATAAGAGAAGGAAGATAACTCCCATGGGTAGGACAATCATTGTAGAGGGTAACCCCGTTGATTTGTGATGACCTTAATTCAATATGAGTCACATATTGTCTATTCATATCTCAACAATATAATATATTTTCACCAAGTCGTTCATGGCCAAATCCCAACAAATATGGGTTGTTATTTCATAATGCCAAATATTTCAAAGTTTCAAAGGAGATAGTAGAGAAGGTGAGAAGAGGGAGATAGAGGAGAGAGAGAGGGATTCATCATAGATATGGTATATGTGTATATAAAAACCAACCTATATCCATCTTAATCCCGGATCTATCAAGCGCCAAAAGGGATTAAATATCTTTTCACTTTAAAAGAGGTTTGTATCTCAAGAGATTTGATCCCTCTATGTGCTTGATATATTCGTGGTTAAGATGGATCTAGGCCGGTATTTTGTGGAAGTAATATTTGTGCAAAAGATTTATTTTTATGTTTATATTATTTATTTTTTCATATATAAATTGAATATCATTTTACTAATATTAGTATTATATTCAATGTTTCTAAAAATTAAATCCACTTTATTTAGTGAGTTCAATTTTAACAATTATATTGTATGAATAATCTTCAAAATGACTTAAATTACAACATCTCTTCCATACTGGGCTAGAGAGCCTCTCTTGGTGGAACGAGCATTAATAGAAAGCAATAGTAAGCTTATTAAACTAGCCTAGATCCATCTTATCTCTATATATACCAAGCGCCGAGAGGGATCAAATCTCTTTTCACTTTAAAAGAAGTTTGCACATCAAGATATTTGATCCCTCTTAGCGCTTGGTAAATCCAGAGTTAAGATGGATCGATGATAGTTTAATTGTTAATTATAATTATATTAACACTTTTATTTTTTTAATTTATTTTTATTTTTATGTAAGCCTGATGGGGTTGAGCGAACCAAGAAGTACCGGGGTGGCGGTGGATGCTAGCCACCCATATGGGCTCGATGGCATTTAACGAGTTGGTGTCATGGCGTTTGCCTCACATGTAAAAGTGTGTGAAGGCATATGCGTGGTGTGTGAACACATTGTTCTATTTAATGGTGGCTTTAGTTTTGATGAAGAGCCTAGTGTCCTTGTGTTGTGGTGATTCTGTTAACTAGTGGAAGGTTCTTTAGTCTGGTATGGGGTGGCTTAGAGCAAGAACTTGTTGTATTGACATAGTATTTGTGGTGGTGAGTTTAGGAAGAAATAACCATTGTTTGTTTGTGGGGGGAATTGGTGACGTGCTCTGGAGTGGCAGAGGGGGAGATATTTGCATATGCAAAAGTTGCACATATATGAAAGATATGTGCATATATAGAAGTTGTGCATATATGGAGGCTACATATATATGGAGGTTGAAGTTGTGCACAACTTTTGTATATGCGCATATATGGAAGTTGTGTATATACGGTAGATGCACATATATGGAAGCTACGCATATACGGAAGTTGCACATATATGGAAGATACACATGTATTTTGTATATGCACAACTTCTATATATGTGCATATATTATGTATATGCACATACCTTCCGTATATGCTTAATTTCCGTACATGCGCATATCTTTTGTATAGATGCATCTACTATATATGTGAAACTTCTAGATATGCACATATACGAAAGATGTGCATATACAGAAGTCGCACAAAATCTATATATGCACATATTCTGTATAACACATCTTTCGTATATGCACATATCTTTTGTATATGCAGAACTTTCGTATATGTGCATATACAGAAGTTACGCATATACGAAAGTTGCGCTTGTACATAGGTTGTGCACAACTTCAACATTCAATGAGGTGCTAGAAAAGTGTATAAGGCCACTCTCTAGAATGGCTAGGAGGTGGCCGTTAAAAGGATTTTGAAGAGGATAAATGAATGGCTAGGAAATATATGTGCATATACAGAGGTTGTGCACAACTTCAACCTACATATATATGTAGCCTTTGTATATGCGCAACTTTCGTATATGCACATATACGAAAGTTTTTCATATACAAAAGATATACGTATATATAGAAGTTGCGCATATATGGAATATATGCGATACAGAAGATGTGCATATATAGAAGTTGTGTGACTTCCATATATGCACATATTTTGTATAGGTGCATGTCTTCTGTATATGAACATATTGGTTATAGCTATGCTTCATATGAAGATTATCTCAAAAGGAATGTTGTATTCTTATCTTAGATAACTTTCTATTGGGTATTATTTCCATAAGTTTTTTAAAATACTGAGTCTTTATACTTCATCCATAACGTAGTAGGTATTAGAGTTATGAGCATTTGAAAGAGGGAGAACAACTTTTGTGAGATCCCAATGTCTGAAGTTCTACATCTATTTCATAGTAAGGAGAATGTTATTTTACCCTCACACAACTTTTTGTGGTTTTTTTCCCTTTTCTGTTGGACATAGTTTTTATTCTATGTCCTGTGATACACACTAGAAAATTTTCCTAAGGTCTTGTTTACCACCGATGTTGTCCAAGTTTAATTCAATGTACATAAGCACAACCAAATTGTTTTTGACTTATGGTTGAACATTGATTACTATTTGCACCATGAACAAATACTTTTCACCATAACTTGCCACGAGACAATCCCGAGAGTAACAAATTATCAAGTTTGAGGTTTGGAAGACATAATTTCAACAATATTATTGATATTTAATAGACATGGAAGTAGATGTTGCCAACAATATTTGTCCTAGAATTTGTTGGAGGACCTTAAGCTTAAATGGAATAAACCTTCAGTTTGATTATGTTTTGAGAGAGTTTTATAATGAACTATTTTAATAAACTGTTTTCTAATTGTTATAGGTAGGCTCCTCTAAGATGCATGAATGAAACTTAAAATTTCATTTGGAAACAACATATCAAGCTTCATAAAAGAGAGGTAAGAAAGTGCAACCTTTCCAGAATTGGATGACAAAAGGAATCTATAAATGTTATATTCTCTCATTGAGAGGTTTCAATTTTTTATCTATCTTTTGTTGTTATTCTTTGTGATTTTAAAACTTATTTCGAACATAATTATAGAGGTAGTGTTAGCTCTGTTATGCAGCGCTGACTTTCTAATGTCAGAGAGAGGCCTGGTCTGTTCGATTGTGTCCTAAAAGAGGCTTACATTGGTCACTTTTCCCTTTCTTCCTTCACCCCGCTCACCTTTAAACCTTATCCATATGCCCGCACGCGCTCATAAACCCCTCATCACTTTCCTGTCGTTGATCATTCCCCGGCAATCTAACGGCCCACGTCGCACTCGATAAAGGTGACTCGCTTGACCAATTTTCATCGTTATATCATCTCCGCCAGATCTGACGGTCTTCGCATACATCGCGCAAACAACTTGATCGAGCGATAACATGCAATGAGAGCAATTTTTCTCTCTCATCTGCTGCTACGTGTCGATCATTGAGTGGAATCGCTCGACACTGGGCATTTACCACTTAGCACCCGAAAGCAGTGCGATGAAAACCGTTACCGCCCGACCAAACTGCCTCACCCATTAAACGCCCATGCAACTCCGTCGCCTGATGACTGTCTCAATCAGTGAAAATTTATTGAAATAAAAACCTTGATCACAATGTAATCATCTCGGCAATATTTGCAATTACAAAGTTCTATACTAAATGTAGTATTGATTACAGCTTGCAATATGTTTATGGATTATATTAAATATCAACTAGTTGAATGTTGCACAAATCGCAAATCAAGATTTAGTTGACAGTTAAAGGAGTGGGATTTAAGGGTAGAATAATTTTCAATCATTTAACATTAGATTTGACCATGTAGTTGGGGAACACCTTACACCCTAAATATACTATGTAAATTCACCTACAATTTTAACATGTAAATATGCTTTGTTACAATAATATGGACCAATAACATGATTTATCAATATCATATGCCAAAAAAATCAATTCATTTCATATTACACTTATTTATTTATATGACATTTTTTTAAATTAAGAAATTTAATTAAAATAATAAAATAAACATAACTGCATAAAAATAAATTTTACTTGATCTATTACGAGTATTAAAACACTCCCATTGATTGTTAAAATTTTAAAAATCATAAAACAAACTAAATTATAATGCAATATTGGCGTTTTCATTCTCCTGAAATGAATAATGCAATATAGACCTTTACCAATTTTTATATTATAATATTCTTTCTTTTATTATGACAATTCCAATATAATCTAATCAATATCGATTTCTTTTTATATCAATATCAATTCTCCTTTAATTCTTGGCATACTCTTCTCTTTTCTTTATAAATTAATTTACTCATCTAAAACTTTTCCATATATACACGTTAACGCTTAATTATTTTCCATATATACACGTTAATTTAATCCTCGTCTCACACGAAAGAAAATCCATTTCCCTGGAGAATGCAGGGTCCACTACCATTCGGGCATTCCACTGGTTGACAGTTCCTTCTTTGTTGTTGACGGAGTTTCATTTTCTGCTTCCTGGAGCTTCTGTTTCTGCTTATTGCCGGAGACGAGGAATTTTCAGCCACTGGAGGCTTCTCAGCAGTAGAAGAAACAAGAGAAATGGCCACATCTTCCGCTGGAGGCTTCTTACCAGTTGAGGAATCAGGAAATTGAGGCACATCTTCAACTTCTTGCATTAATTCACAGTTTCTTCTCTGTTGTTGACGGAGCTTCTTTTTCTGCTTCTTGGAGCTTCTTCTTCTGCTTATTGCCTGCGATGTGGAGCTTTCATCCGCTGAAGGCTTCTTGAAGGTGGAAGAATCAAGAAATAGATCCTCACCTTCCACTGGTACCTTACTCTTATCAACAAAAATAGCAGTTGAAGAATCAGAATATGCAGCCAAATCTTCCGCTGGAAGCTTCTTGACAGTTGAAGAAGCCACAGGTGCCTTCATTTTATCAACATGAATAGTAGCTGATTCAAGGTTTACAGCCGAATCTTCTACTGGTACCTTACTTTTTTCAACGCCAATACCAATTGAAGAGTTGGGAGATACAGCCAAATCTCCCAACTCTTGAAGCTTCTTACCAGTAAAAGAATCAAGAAATACAGCCACATCTTCCACTCGTACCTTAGCTTTATCAACGCGACTGTCAGTTGAAGAAGCAGGATATACAGACGAATTTTCCACTGGTAC
The DNA here is from genome assembly GCA_031772625.1 of Pinus tabuliformis. NCBI lineage: Eukaryota > Viridiplantae > Streptophyta > Pinopsida > Pinales > Pinaceae > Pinus > Pinus tabuliformis. The sequence continues at coordinate 1,632,530,762 of CM062816.1, forward strand.
CTTAGTTTTATCAAGGCCAATACAAGTTGAAGAATCAAGAAATGTAGCCAAATCTTTCACTGGCACCTTAGTTTTATCAACACGAATGCCAATATCTGCTACATATCTCTTATAAAAGTAAGTTCCAACCACCAATGCCAGACTTAATGTTCTATTAAGCATATCTACATTTTCATAGGCGAGACGAGAAGCAGAACGAACACCATCCATAGCTTCTACTTGCCCACTTCTTCCAGAGGCCTTTCTTTTAACAATGTATTCTGTCCTGCAGTATATTGCAAAGTCCTCACAGTTGTTACAAAATAGATCGTAGTTTCCAAAACCATGTTTATGCAGATACATTGCACGGTGAATGACTTCGTCTGGGGGATCCGACTATGCAAGTGTACATGTTCCTCCGCAGACTTGTGCCAAAAATACAGCTTTACTAACACCATACTCAAATCGATGCACGGCTCCTCCCTCAAGAAAACAATCTAAACAAGACCGGATCACTCCACTATTTCCATATTGGAGGCCGCAGCTGTCAGGAGATCTTGGGCAACTCAGATGTTGTTTTGGTATTGAAGTAGAGGCAAATGAATTAATTAAACTGACCCCTGCTCCAATTTCTTGACCCGACCCTCTTGTAAAATGGACAACTTCATCATCCCCAACAAAAATCCCTATATAGGATCCCAGGGATCATAAGATGTGAGATCAACTTAAATGGGGAATCATGCAAAAACCAAATACATTTTATTGCAGAACAGCTAAGCAAAGTCATTATGATAAATGAGAACAATAAAGTACACGGATTCAAACTCTGCATCCAGATCAGTTAGATGCCAAAACAGAAATGGCAAATATTGCAGAGAACAAGCATAACAATAATTGGTAGCAAACCATAACTCAAACATTTGGAGGAAACACCTGGTGGTGTCTCCAACCTAATTTTGTAGATATAGGATAATGTTGAAGTGAACTAAAGCCAGCGAACCGATTGGGGTATCCAATTAAAAACAAATGCATTAAAATCCATAGGAATATAATGAGTTCTCTGTAACTATATTGAATATTATAAAGGTCATATTAATGCGAGGAAATGTACCGTGGTGAGCATATGTGTAACCTGTCCTCCATGAGTAAATATGGTCACCAACTCTAAGATCCTTCCTCTCCACCTCGTTGAAGAGAATGCCCATTGAAATGATAGGAAGTGAACTGGACCAGCAGAGTCTGTTGATGGCCCAATGCAGAAGACTCTCTTGTTGTCGAAATAGCAAGCGAACCATTTTCGGATTTGCAATGAGATGTGGAAGATTTAGGCCTTAGCATCATCATTTATACATCTATGTCATTCGATGATGGTGCTAAAGGGTAGTGGAAAAACCCACCACCAGGTTCCGTGAAGGGCACGCCTTGTTGCCTTTTGTTGGACTACGCGGTATGCTATCACCGGGAAATTTCCAAAACGGTGTTGGAAATTGCCAAGCACTTTTGTTTGCCAAGTTCTTTGGAGGGACATCATCTATCACATCAATCCCCACCCGGTTGGAATTTTAAAACAGACCGACCTTAAAATAGATTTACTTCAAATTTGATGGTTTTCACAGTTACTAGATTTATCTTCACAATTTCAAGGAAACATCTTAACAATTCTGTAAAACAATTTTGCCCTTCAAATGCCATCCCTGATACCCCTGATACCCACAATGGCTTTGCAAACAGTATGCTGTTCACATACAACAAAGTGATTAATGCTGCTCAGCAGTCTGATATCAATCTTGGCATCAATCCCCACCTTATTGGGATTTTAAAACAAGGCCACTTTTCAAATTTGATGAAATTTGATTTTCACAATTTCAAAAAAGCATCTTGACAGCTATGTAAAACAATTTTGCCCTTTGCAAACAATATTGCATTCACATACAACAAAGTGATTAATGCTGCCTCAGCAGTCTGACATTCTCACGCTATCCTGTTGGAAATTTCTGGTAATTTCAAACACAAATTAACTGAATACAGAGTCAATGCTCTGTTTTTCTCCTCAGGATCTTTTGCACAGGGAAGCTAACATGTTTTCTGAGAATAGAGATTTTTCACACCCATAAATCTTTTATATTCATTAATAAAATGCCTGATACATATTTCTTCCTCTTGAGGGATTCACCAAGAACTTTCACCAAAAACAAATTACTCTGCCTCTTTTACAAATAATTTTACACTGCTGTGTAAAATCTTCATTCACTGCTATGTGAAAATTTTTTACATTCATTGCTGTAAAAATAAAAATTCCTTACATAGGTTTACTGCTGTAAAATAAAAAAACTTTCACATTCACTTCTGAGTGAAATTTTTCATTACATTCCTGGGTTTTCACATTACATATTCAATAAAAAAAAATTACATTTGCATTCCCATTCGTTTCAACAAACTGCAAGCACCTGTAAAAGGGAATCCCAAAATTTTTATTTGCTGCCGCAAGTCTTTCTCCTTTTCCACACTGTTGTGCTCCCCTGGTTTTTCATTCTTCGCTGCTGCGAACACTTTCTCCTTTCATCCCGTGTTACAATGCAATACAATACAAAGTCAACACCTAAAACAAAACTATATCACATATATTTTTTTGTGTTAATACATGTCGTATGAAAACATAAAGTTTTTACCTAAAACTATGACACATTCATTTAATGCATTAAAGTTAAAACCATTCAGTAAAACCAAAAAAACGATTCGGTAAAACCAAAAAGGTTCAGGCAGCTTGAAAGAGATCCTGGTCCTTTTAGGATCATACACAGGACGCGTGTCACTTGGTCGGGGTGTTCGGAGGCCCTCTAACAAAAACCGCTTTGTGCGAAAGGTGGTGCAATATGAGACAATGGTTTTGTGGAATTAATGACGCGCAGGTGAAATTAATGTTTCAACACTCCCCTTTAGTTTCAGCTGCTGGGTTATCAGTCATACCCAGACATTTCCTCAAAACTTCAAAGCTTTTCTGGTCCAATGGCTTTGTCAAAATGTCTACAACCTGTTCCTGAGTCCTGCAATGTTGTAAAACAATTTCTCCATTGTTCACCAATTCCCTGATGTAATGAAACCTTGTGTCAATGTGTTTCGTTCTCTTATGAAACACCAAATTCTTGGATAATGCAATAGCTGAGCTATTGTCACAAAAAATCACCGTTGCTTTTGTCTGCTCTTGGCCTAAGCTCCTTAACATTCTTCTCATCCAAACTGCTTGACATGCTGCTGCTGTAGCTGCCACATATTCTGCCTCTGCTGTAGACAATGCTACAATAGGTTGTTTCTTAGAAGCCCATGAAATGGCTCCTGAACCCATGTGAAAAACATAACCGGATGTGCTTTTCCGATCATCTACACTTCCAGCCCAATCACTATCAGTGTATCCAACTAAATTTGAATGTTCTAAGACAGTATATAAAATGCCAAACCTTTTAGTACCTTTAAAATACCTCAAAATTCTTTTTGCTCCCTGCCAATGTGCTTCCTTTGGCCTTTCCATGAATCTGGAAATTAAACTAACAGTAAACATTATGTCTACCCTAGTTGCAGTTAAATACATAAGGCTGCCAACTATGTTCTTGTACAAGCTAGGATCAAAATCCTTGCTGCTGTCCTTTTTGTCGAGTTTTAATCCCATTACTATGGGAGTGATTGCTGCCTTGCACTCTTGCATGTTAAATCTGCCCAACACTTCATTTACATATTTTTCTTGTGAGATAAAAATTCCATTTTCATTTTGATCTACTTCTATTCCTAAGAAGTATCTCAGCAAACCCATGTCAGTCATTTCAAATTCCTCTTTCATGACTGCTTTAAAATTTTCAATGAGGTAGTCATCATTACCTGTGAAAATGACATCATCAACATACAACACAACAATTAGTAATTTACCATATTTTTCTTTGATGTAGAGGGTGGGTTCTCCCTCACACTTCTCAAATCCATTTTCCAGTAGATAGGAATCTATCCTACTGTACCATGCTCTTGGCGCTTGCTTCAGCCCATAAAGAGCTTTCTTCAATCTGCACACTTTGTGCTCTTGGCCTTTCTTCTCATAGCCTAGAGGTTGCTCAATATAAACCTCTTCCATTAACACTCCATTCAGGAATGCTGACTTCATGTCCATTTGGTAAACTTTCCACTTGTTTTGTGCTGCTATGGACAACACTGCTCTCACTGTTTCCATTCTTGCAACCGGTGTGAAAGTCTCCTCATAGTCTCTCCCATACTGCTGCTTGTATCCCTTGACAACCAGCCTTGCCTTGTGTCTTTCTATTTTGCCTTCAACATTACTCTTGGTCTTGTAGACCCATTTAACTCCAATGACTTCCTTACCTTTTGGTACTTCAACCAAATCCCATGTCTTGTTTCTTTCTATGGCATTGATCTCCTCATCCATAGCTTCTATCCATTTCTTATCCTTAATTGCATCTTTGAAATGAATAGGGTCATCAACATGACAATACAAAGCAAACAAGGAATTCATTCCTTCATCATAAATATCACTTAAATTTCTGAATTTCTTACCTCTTTCATTTGGTGTGCAAGTGCTTGAAGATGCACTTGAATTTCCTCCTTGTGGTGTGCTTGGAGAAGCAATTTCATTTATCCTCAAGGGTGTCTCTTGCTGTCCTTGTGTCGGCGTTGTTGTTTGGGGATGTATTTCAGCCATCTCCTCATCATCTTTATCATGAGACAAATAGTTTTTAACATTCACTGTTTTTTCTATGCTTCCATCCCAAGCTTCCTCCTCAATGAACTGAACATCTCTGCTCACAAAAAACTTCTTGGTAGATGGGATATATAACCTGTAAGCTTTGAATTCCTCACTGTATCCAATGAAAATACATTTCTCCCCTTTGCTGTCCAACTTCTTCCTTAGCTGATCTAGAATGTGTGCATAGGCCACACATCCAAAAACCTTCATGTGGGTGACTCCTTGCTTTCTCCCACTCCATGCTTCTTCCGGCACTTTGTTCATCACTGCTTTTGTAGGACACCTATTCAAAATATATATTGCATAGTGTACAGCTTCAGCCCAATAATCATTTGGCAAATGCTTTGCCTTTAACACACTCCTCGTCATGTCCATGATTGTCCTATTCTTCCTTTCAGCAACTCCATTTTGTTGCGGGGTGTACCTAGCTGTAAATTGCTTATGAATTCCATTTTCTCTACAAAACCGTAGGAATTCCTTGGAGATATACTCACCTCATCTGTCAGTTCTCAGAACTTTGATATAAAGCCCACTTTGGTTTTCCACAAGTGCTTTGAAATTTCGAAATTTTTCAAACACTTCACTTTTGTTCTTCAGGAAATAGACCCAAGTTTTTCTGGTGAAATCATCAATGAATGTTAGAAAATATTGGTTGCCTGCTAGTGATAGATAAGTCTGAGTGGACAATCTCTAAGGGTGCCTTTGCCCTTATGCTTTTCCCTGATGGAAAACTTTCTCTGTGTTGTTTCCCCAAAATACAATCTTCATAAAGGCTGTCCGGTTTCTCTATCAATGGTAATCCTCTTACCATTCCTTTTCTACTCAACAAATTAAGACCTCCAAAGTTGAGATGTCCAAATCTCAAGTGCCACAACCAATTTTCATCCTTTGGCACGCTTTGGAAAGCCTTTTGGGTAACTGCTGCAATTACTTCTTTGTTTTTCAAATCTGCCCTAATTCTGAGAGGGAACATCCTATTCCTCGTCATATTTACTTCAGCAATACATCGTTTGCTAGGTGCTCTATCCATGATGGTGCATACATCATTCTCAAAGAAAACATTGTACCCCTTTTGAACAAGCTATCCAATACTCAAGAGGTTACATCTCATTCTAGGAACATAATAGACATCTGCTATGGTTTTCTTTTCACCCTTCTTTGTAAATATTTTAACTTCTCCTTTTCCCATAACAGAAATTTTACTATCAGTCCCAAGTGTGACTTGTGACTTCACATTCTGATCTAAAGCAGAAAAGAGGGCTATGATTCCTATCATATAGTTACTGCAACCGGAATCTAGAAACCATATATCATCACTGTTTGTTTCAGCCATATTACAAGCTAAAATGACATTATCTTGGCTGATATTTTCTTTAGTGATATTTGCTTAGATCTATTATTCATATCATGCTACTTCTTCCTACATTCATTTGCATAATGCCCATATTTTTTACAGTAATAACATTGGACATTGGATTTTTCATACCTTTGTCCTTGAACATGATGTTGTCCACTTTGTTGACTGATACCTTGGCCTTGGTTCTAATTTGGATTGCTGCCTCTTCCTTGAGCATTTGCTGGACTGTTCCTTCCACCTCTGTTTTGGCTTCTGCCTCTTTCTCTCTTGTTTCCTCTGCCTTGACCTCTTCCTCTTCCAAATGACATCTGGGTCTTGAAGGCTTGCTCTAGAGATGAGTTTACATTTCTACTCAACCTCTGCTCATGTGTTATCAATGATGCATGAAGTTCATCAACTAAAAAGTTTGAGAGATCCTTTGTCTCTTCTATGGTGGTGACAATCGCATCAAACTTTGAGGGTAGGACTCTCAATATTTTCTCCACAATCCTCCTTTCTTCAAGAACTTCTCCATGAGTCCTTATTTGTGTGACCAGACCAATCACATGTGTGAAGAATGAGTCAATATTGTCTGACTCCTTCATGCACAGGTTCTCAAAATCTTTCCTCAGCAACTGTAGTTTTGCTGTCTTCACTTTCTCCATGCCTTGATAGGCTGTCTTGAGAGTTTGCCATGCTTCTTTGGATGTCTTAGTTGTTGCTATCCTTGGAAACACACTCTCATGCACTGACTGATACAAAAATACGAGGGCTTTTGAATCCTTCTTCCTATTACTCTTCAATAGATCTTTCCCTGCCTGAGTTAACCTATTAAACTCATTTTCATCTGCTGGTTCTTCAAAACCATCCTCAACTAATTCCCATAAATCTTGTGAGGCAAACAGGGCTCTCATGGTTATTGCCCAATAGTCATAGTTTTTCCCATTAAACTGTGGGAGCTGGGTATTAAACATACCCATGCTAGTGCTTGTGCTGGCCATTCCTTGCATTCTCAGCTATGCTTCAAATATTGGACTGTGTATTTAAAATACTGATTGTTTCTTCAGCAGTAACAAAAAAAACTTTGAGGAATACCTGGATTCTTTTGCCTGAGACTTCACTTTGCTGGAGAGGATTTACTGATGCAACAAAAGGAACCTTCCTTCAGCTTCTTTATCACCTTCAAAGAGCCTGGATCTGCTCTGATACCATGTTGGAAATTTCTGGTAATTTCAAACACAAATTAACTGAATACAGAGTCAATGCTCTGTTTTTCTCCTCAGGATCTTTTGCACAGGGAAGCTAACATGTTTTCTGAGAACAGAGATTTTTCACACCCATAAATCTTTTATATTCATTAATAAAATGCCTGATACATATTTCTTCCTCTTTCTCAGAGGGATTCACCAAGAACTTTCACCAAAAAAAAATTACTCTGCCTCTTTTACAAATAATTTTACACTGCTATGTAAAATCTTCATTCACTGCTATGTGAAAAATTTTTACATTCACTGCTGTAAAAATAAAAATTTCTTACATAGGTTTACTGCTGTAAAATAAAAAAACTTTCACATTCACTTCTGAGTGAAATTTTTCATTACATTCCTGGGTTTTCACATTACATATTCAATAAAAAATGCAAGCACCTGTAAAAGGGAGTCCCAAAATTTTTATTTGCTGCCGCAAGTCTTTCTCCTTTTCCACACTGCTGTGCTCCCCTGGTTTTTCATTCTTCGCTACTGCGAACACTTTCTCCTTTCATCCCGTGTTACAATGCAATACAATACAAAGTCAACACATAAAACAAAACTATATCGCATATATTTTTATGTGTTAATACATGCCGTATGAAAACATAAAGTTTTTACCTAAAACTATGACACATTCATTTAATGCATTAAAGTTAAAACCATTCGGTAAAACCAAAAAGGTTCAGGCAGCTTGAAAGAGATCCTGGTCCGTTGACTTAATCAGACGAATTTCGCAAGCTTAAGCCACACAACTCAAACGATGTTTAATGGCCGGGGGATTGGTGGTTTTAGGATCGTACACAGGACGCGTGTCACTTGGTCGGGGTGTTCGGAGGCCCTCTGACAAAAACCGCTTTGTGCGAAAGGTGGTGCGATATGAGATAGTGGTTTTGTTGGAATAAATGCGGGCGCAGGTGAAATTAATGTTTCAACATATCCTCCTATGAATTGATTGATACATCCTGATCCCCTCATTGCTCTGAACGTACATGCCCATGCACAACCATTCCTTACATTCCTCCATGGTTTCGAAAATATTATCCAATCACTTGACTGATGAATCCTCTCATACATTTCCTCCGAATATTCTCCCACATATCAATTCACTGATCCATCCGCTGCTTTGAGAATACATTCCTAGAGAAATCCATTCTCAAAAATTTCCTCCTGCACGACCTTCCAATGAATTTCCTGATCCATTTCCTCATTGTCATACATACATCAAGTATGGCACCATGAAGTCATGTATCCATCGCCACATTGCTATGAGCATACATGTGACACATGCATCCATTACAGAACCCTCTTATTGCTATGAGCATACACGCTACACATACATCGATTACAAAATCTCAAGCATGCATATTCTGATACATTTCATCCTGGGTTCTGACATTGTAACACTATCTCCTCACCAATTCACTGATCCATCTCATTACAACTTTTGGTTACGGAAGAGTTAGCACTGATCCATCTCATTATAACTCTGGGTTACTGAGGAGCTAGCAGTTAGCATTTCATGGAGGGCAAAAGTTTTTATTGAGTTAAGAACTAATTTGCATCAATTTGTGTATGAAACATAAATGTGGAAAAAGCCTAAAAGCACTTGGGAAAAACTGTAACGACAATTAATTTATTAATATGTAACGACTAGTTTTTTAAATTAATTTATTAAAACCAAATATTACTAGTTTTTGAAAAATAATATTTAAATTGTGATATTAATTTATTAATTTATTAAAAGCCAATATCAATAAGTAATCGTAGTTTTTGAGAAATAATGTTTACAAAAAAATCAAAAATCAAACTTTAAAGGAGGGGAGTCAAAAATTATAAAAATGAGTGAAGAGAGAGACAAGAACATTTGATAAATAAAATAATTAAAAAACATTTGATAAATAAAATAATTAAAGGAAATAAAATAAATTAAAAATAATTAATGGAAAAATAAATAAAATAAAACAAAAATATACACAAGTCAAAACAAATATATATATAAATAAATAAATAAATAAAAATAGAAACATATCTATATATATATATATATATATATTAAACGGCGTCAACAATAAAATATGGAGCTCACCGCCATCAAACAAATAACAAAAATACTAAAAGGAGTTAAGAACGAATAGGATGATAAAATACATAAAAAACATGAAGGATCGAGAAAATAAACTATAATGAATAATACTATAAAAAGGATGCCAATACCTACATAGATAAACAAATAAACAAAATAAATCCCAAAAAGAAGCTTAAAAAACTAGGAGGATAGGACAGGGACCGAACTTCTACTAATATTCCAACCATCATCTCTATTCAAATTATTGGGTCTTTTTTCAATTTCTAGGGCCTCCCTCAATTTACGATGATGGAAATGACTAACCCTAGCAACGAGTTGGGCATCCTCAATGCAGATGTGATGCTTAGATTTATCTGCATGCTCCGCCAAAGCAGAGGAGCGGGTCCTGCCATGCTTGATGTCAGCAGCATGCTCATCAATCCTTTGATTAATCGAGCGACCAATCTCACTAATGTAGGGGGTCGCTCCTAATAATAATTTAAATATTATTTCTCAAAATCTAGCTGTTTAATATAGTTGTTTAATCAAGCATCAACAGTTATGAGGATTCGAATACCGCACAAAATAAATCTTCATTTAACAGCAAAGCAGATCTCCTAGACCAAACTTCTTCTCCGACTATCTTCAAAAGGACGAACACAATAGATCGCGAAGCTAAGACACCAATGTCCCAAGAACCAGAAGAGATGAAGGAGATGCAAGATAAAGGAAGTTGGAAGACTGTAGAGAAAAAAAAGAAAGCTACAACACCAATCTCGCCAAGAAAGATGAGGAGCCAGACAATTAAAAACTAAGAAAATTATAGGTCTGATAGACCAATTTGGTCTACTATTATCATCATCATCATCATTAATATTTGTTTTCAATAAATTAATAAACTAATATCACAATTCAAATATTATTTTTCAAAAAGTAGTAATATTTGGTTTTAATAAATTAATTTAAAATACTAGTTGTTACATATTAATATTTTTAATAAATTAATAAACTAATATCATTATTTAAATATTATTTTTCAAAAACTAGTAATATTTGGTTTTAATAAATTAAATATTATTTTTCAAAACCTAGCCATTTAATATAGCCGTTACCTATTAATATTTTTAATAAATTATTGAAATAATATTATTATTTAAATATTTTTTTCAAAAACTAGCCATTTAATATAGTCGTTACTTAATAATATTTGTTTTTAATATATTAATATATTAATATTATAATTTAAATATTATTGTTCAAATATAGTTGTTACTTCAAATTATGTCTCTACATTGCTCTCTATTTAAGCCTTTGACATGGTCTGCCTCTTCATCTGGTCCTGATGATGAACCACACTTGTTGGTTTGAAACGCGTCGGCCAAAAAGTTCTCTTATGTGATTTTTACCGAAAGACGTTGCTTAAAACTAAGAGTTGTTTATGATAAGTATTCAACTCCATTTTTTGGTTGTGTTGCTCTTTTAAGACCCACCAAATTACTTGTAAATAATATTTGTAGCTCCAACAACTGATGACTGCGCACAGCATATTTAGTTCAGAAATCATGATTGAAGGTTGCCCATTAATTTAAGTGGATGAAAACCTACCTCTAGTGGTGTTGCTGACAAAGTTTTGGGTTGTGTTCATGTATATATATATTGAAAATATTTATGTAAATTTCTAGTTGAGTGTTTTTAATACCTTATAAATCTCATTTAATATTGAATGATTATTTTCCACCAGTAGGATTAATGGTATGTATTTTGAATTTCCCCTTCTGAACTGACATAGTCTTGTAGCAGATCTTTATATTTATGAATTTCCAAGTGAGCTTTATTTATCAGGGACAATTCTTGAATTTCCAAGCAGGCCTTATTTATAGACCAGGTGAACTTCAAAAAATTTCTCTTTGAAGAGGGACAAATTTGTTTGCCATTAGATGATCAAAACTCGTACAAGTAATTAGGGGGCATACACCGAAATATGATCCCTAACCAATTTAGTTAAAATTATAATGTAATCTAGTGACATATAGTAGCAAGGTATTCCACATTAACATGGCCTTCCACAACTTTTTATAAAGTTGTCCTTGACCAGGTAATCCTTTTAACTAATTAATTGTTGAAATAGTACAACTTCCAATGTTGAGACAGACCTCTATTTGGAAACCACCAAAATTCAGGTGGTTTCCATCTAGTGAAAAGAGCATATTGTGTGTCTTATCCTCTATACTAAATAGATTATGCCTGAATATCCATAAAATTGGTCTGCATCCCTCCTCACTGTCAAAATTTGGACTAATTCTAAGAATCACACATTCAAGGGTCAAATCCCGTTCTGGTAGAGGCCACTAAGAACTAGTGGTTCTCCTATATATATACCGAAGATACTATATCTGAGATGGGATTAGACTTAGAGGAGATAATAGGTGTAGAATCTCTTTAGGGTCCTTCCTGAGAATAATTTCCAAAGTCTTGTACTGACATGTATTCTACTTCTTGTAAATGAGAAGGGTAACCAACATGAAAGCAATAACATCCCATCCTCCCCTCTCACAGTGCATGAAAACTACATTATGTTGGCCTTCCAATGTCATCCATCTCTCAACTGACCGTAAAAAATGATGGTCCATCTCCATAGGAAGCAAAGGGAAACCCTCAAACTACTTGGGGTATTCCATGACAGTGATCATGTCATACTATGACAAAATGGCTGTCACTTATTCGCAATCTACAAGCATTGCAATGATCCCTAATAATTGTAATTTCCTCCTTGTAATAGTCTCAACAACAAGATATCTATTAATGATGTTCAGAGTGAGATACAATATCTCTAACATTAGTTCATGTTTTAGATGCAGCTGAAATTTTTTAAGATTTTGAAATCAAGCCTAACAAATAGCCCAAACTAAGACCTCTTTCAAATCCTAAGCTTAAAAGAAGTTGGAACTATCATAGGAACAAATTGTTACCTTTATCAACCAATCAAACAAGACTACCCTCATCTTTTTATTGATTCCAACCTGCCTTTTCATATAATATGGAGATATGTAACTAATGGTTTAGAATATTGTGCTACCAATTTTTAATTAAAGAAAATAAATCTTTGTCTTCAATTCACAAAAAATTGTTATCATTGACAAATATATACCCCAATATTCTATTAAAATTTGTATATATCTTCAACATATTCCACAACTCCGCCCACGGGGCTTTGGATTGACGGTGAATGGGTGCATTGTTAAGGCACTCCTTGCGATAGGTCACCGGTTCAAATCCCCCGTGGGTACGTAGGTTAGTCTTAACAAGCAAAAAAAAAAAAAAAAAAAAAAACATATTCCACAACTCCCAATTTATTTTTCAAGGTCTCCATCATCAATGGTAGGAAGAATCTCATAAGAGTCCCTGTGTGCATCCCAAAATACTCTTATCAAGATTATTAATCATTTTCATCTCACTTTAATCATAAATAAACACAAAGCTATCTTAAGACTTTAATATCCACCAGTAATTAGGTGAGGATGAGGGTTCCTTTCATCTGTGAATGTGTGTATTTGAACTTGTGGTAGAAAAAAGAAGTATCAGTGAAATACTACAACTTCCAATGTTAAGAAAAACCTCACTTTGCCTTGATAACATTGCAGTTAGTGATTGTATTCCAGCTTTCCTTATTTTCATTTGGCTATTGATTTAAATCCACTTTCTTTTACACGTAAATTTATGTTATCACCAATAGTAATGATAGTATATTTGTTGGAGCTACAATCATCATTAGCAGGTAAGTTGGAATGGCCTAAGAAAGCAACATAACTAAAATATGAAATTCGATACTTATTATGAACAGTTCTTAGCCAATTTCCTCTTGCATTTAGGTGGATGTTGACCATCAAGTGTGCGCATCCCTATAACAAGTCAAATGAATTTCATTATCTCACAATCTATAGAATTAACTAAATGTGCACACACCCTAGAAAGTTCAATGTGCACATTAACCAATTGTTATTATATCTTGTATTAGATACACTCTCGCAATAATGTGAGACGATTAGTGCCAATATATACAAATCAGGGAAAAAAGAATGTTGTCACTGATTATACTAGGGCAAAAATTGACTTCAGATACAATCGATGTTTATTTAAAATCGTTATTTAATGAGCTAGTTGAATTGTGGAAAGGAATTAAAGCAATTCAAACTTTAAGAGAAGGTAATTAAATCCAATTCAAGTCAAGAACCCACCATGAAGAGGCTTGCATATAAGATGAAATCTATCTTCATTTCCACAATACAATCCTTGAGTTTAACTTGTACACCACAATTGGATGGAATTTAACTTTGGGTAGCTGCAGTCAATTAGGTTCAGTAAATCTACTAAAAATCTATTCATATTTATTTGATTTCTTATGAGGGAGTCCAAAAAATGGAGAGGTAAAGAATCTTCGATGAAGCAGTCCATATAAAAAAAATTGAGTCCAGAAAACGGCCTAATAAAGAATTTCCCATGAAGCAAACCATATACATCAAAGTACGCTCAATCAATAAAAGTTTAATAAAACAAATTTCACTCCAATACAACATCAAATAAAGACAGAAGGGAGGGAACGCCATAGGAGGACACATTCACATGCAAATAGGAAGTACAATGAAGGGTTTTCAAGGGAAGTTATAATTAGTTCTCCTTGAAGAATCCAAAGAGCATTATGGTTGTAAATGTTTGTTGTGAAAAGTGTTCTTTTATTTAGAGCATTAGTCAACTTTGAGCCAAGGGTTGACAACTGACTGTTTTCACATTACCATAGGTTATGTAGTTTCTTCTAGCACATAGATGGAAAGGGCCAAGCAAAAGTGCGATCAAGCATGACTAGTAGCTTGAACCTCATCCATTTCTTTTTTTTTGTTATGATGGTTTTGACTCTTTACTATTTAAATAATTGTGTGTGCGATACAATGATTATATGATGTATCATTGTATTTCATTTTTATATTGATAAATATTTTTGTTAAGATGCTTTGTTTAAATATTAATATCAATAGTAAATGTGCATGGTATTTTATTCCAAAAAGAGGTTGTTGAAGCAACCACTTCAAGCTCGATTAAAATTTTATGCATTTGTAGCAGTAATTGCCCAAAAGTTTGAGGTTGATTATGATCATTATTCCTTCACTTGTGGTATTAATGATTACTAGTGTATAACTTAATTTCTCTTGGTAACACAACAGGGTTGCATGCATACTACTAATTTTTGTGTTGTGTTTTCCAAATATTGATGTTGGCCCTTAATATGCTCAAGCCTAAATTTATTGTCACCATTTTCATTGCCATATACTAATAATTAAGAATTTCAGTCTGAAGTCAAAATATATTGTTGTTATATTTCATTTCCAGATATGAAGAACTAATAATTTATGCCTAAACCATGTTGTAGGGATCAATATGTTGCATTTTTACTTGTATGTTTCTTTTTCTAGGGATAAGGATTCAATGTTGAAATTTCACTGCTTCTTGATATTTAGCTTGAAATTGTTTAGAAAACCTCTAGAACTTGTAGCAAAATAACTGTTCATGCATTCCTGAAAGCCATTTATATGAAGAAATGAACCATCATGCTCTATGATATTGGTAGATTGGAGCTCTTGGCACATGCACAAATGTGCTTAGCCAAGTTAGATGAGTTGTGACAAGATGTTAAAACAGAAGTGTAACTATGTGTTGAAAGGGAACATGAGTAGTTGGAATCAAAAGTTGAATAATGTGTGCAGCAAGCATAGATAAATAGGATGGCTCTTCTAGAGGTAGAGAAACAATGGAGGGTTGTTGCCCGGGAGAGGATGGAACATTTGCTTCTACATCGGATGTTGTAGGAAGATAAATATAAAGAGCATATGGCAACACTTTATGCAACAATATGTCAAAGAGTTGCAATTGCACAATAGAAAAATTTGGGTCTTTTAGATCCTGGAAAAACTCGTACACTTGCAATAGTTATGCAAGAAAGAAAGGTTGCCAAATTTGTTTGTATTCAAAGGGAAATGGAGATTAAAATTTTTAAGGAGAAGTTGGAAAATATATTGCAAAGGGTATGTTTATGGTGTAGTTGATTTAAGACGTACAAAGGAAAAACACATAAGTACAGAGCTTCTAAGGCAAAGAGGAAGATGTGGAGGTATTCATCATATCAATCATAGCAAAATGTATAAAAATGGGGCCCGTCTCTCAAGAAAGTTGGCCAAAACATAGTCTAAATTATAATGGAATTCAAATATTGATTTTAGAAATCCCGATATACTGATGTGACACAGTTTGTTGTTTTATGAACCTTACTAAGTTCTTGCCTTATAGGGTTTGAAGGCAGTTCCAAAATTCAATACGTACAACATATGCTTTAAAACGAGAGCTTACTACATATGAAACCAATCATTCCTTTGTTAATTCAGTTCCTTTTGAGCAACTTGCAACATGCATACAATCGACTTCCACATTACAGGTTGTGAAAGTACTTCTAGCTTGCATTAAGAGTGATATTTTGGTGTCACAAGCAAGTCAGTCTAATGTTGTATAGATAGATCATTTTCTTAAACAATTATCTCCAAGACACAAAAAGATTTCTTCAACCAAAAATATAGTTGTAAAGATGGTTGTTTCTCAAGTGTATGTTAAAGGGATAACTAGAGGTCAAAATTTTGAACAAAAGGAACTGTTATAGGTAC
The DNA here is from genome assembly GCA_031772625.1 of Pinus tabuliformis. Lineage (NCBI taxonomy): Eukaryota > Viridiplantae > Streptophyta > Pinopsida > Pinales > Pinaceae > Pinus > Pinus tabuliformis. Next base: position 1,632,546,840 of record CM062816.1, read on the forward strand.
CTAGTATGTGTCTTTTTGTGTGCCTATATGATTTTGGGTCATCTTAAGGCTTTGTTCAGTGGTAGAGGAGATCGTGAAACTAGACTTGCATAAGTAATAGTTAGGCTTATTCTGGAATTTGAATTCTTAATCAATATTATATTAGATCAGCCTTCTTCTAGCTCTTTATTAAGACCTACTTCTCCAAATGCATCAATCGATGATTGGGGTTCTGAAGAACCTCGGAATTTAAGTCAACAATGGCCATTTGCAGCCCAACTAGCTACAATTGATGCTACATGCTGCTCTTACTTATATAAATTTGTTTTGTGGAATTCAAGGATGCACAATCCCTTGAAGAGGATTTAGTTAGAGTGGCTTTCCATCTTGAAGTTTCAATGTTGCAGAAGTGCGAGCTTACATCAAGAGATGGGGGTGATACTAGTCATGACTCAGAGGCCATTCACAAGTAGGTATGAATTACTACTTTATATTCACATGTACTCAGTATTCCCATGTTCATATTAATTAAGTGTATAGTTATAATTATTCATATATGAGGATGTCACATGAGTGACTAAATTGTGCATAGATTTTCAATCTTAATTTTTGTATTGTTATGCTCTACTTTTATGATGATTTTTGTCACCTATAATGAGATGATATTGTTGGTGGATACATAAGGAAGATATCAATAAGTTCAGTAGAAGGATTTGCAAGGTATATATATATATATATATATATATATATATATATATATATATATATATATATATATTTCAACTGGTTTTCATGGATTTGGGATTGTAGAAGCCACTAATTACTATTAGTACACCTTAGTAACTCATGGTTGGTGGTTTTCTATAGAAGCTAGTTTTGTATTATTTATTTGTATTCTAAGTTAAAACCTTTGAGAAAATACTAGACTTATGAAACCTACCTCTTCAAATGGTCCTTTTGTCTTTTATCTACCATTAATTAATCCTATTAAGATGGGTTACTATCTGTTCTTAGTATGGAGTACCTACTTCAGTATCAATGCGTGTTTTTTTATTATTAATTCTATAAACCCATTTTGAGTCTAAATTCTCACCATTACATGCATTTTATAGGTTATGGAAGATCAACAAATTTTGTGAGAAAGGGTTCTTCATTTGAGTGGAAGTGGTGGAGAAACAAGGATGAAAATGGAACTATCAAATGCACGAGCTAAATTTATGGAATCAAAAGATAATGGAGCTCTACCAATGTCACCTTTTTACCCTGCATCATTTTTTCCATCTCACAGTCCCTTTGATGTCCAAAAAAGTGATAATAGAAAACCAAAGAGGGTTCCCCAGTGGTTATTTAAAAGCATTTCAGAACTAGAAACTTCCTCAAGCACCAAGTTAACTCCAAGAATAGATTGGGAGATGCAGTTGAGGAAAAATTGTTAAATGGCAATGAAATTATGGTTAATGATATTCTAAATGATAGAGATGGATCGTTGGCTAATATTCTCTGTGGGATAAATAAAGGTTATGATAAAATTAAGGTGATGACAATTAGAATTTGTTGAAAGGTAGGACTTGGTCTTCTTTTGGATGAAGTAAGCAGATAATTTAGTTCCTTCACATATGTTTTGCAGGCACAAGTTAAATCAACAATGGAGAATTTTTTTTTGGAATGGTGTTGAAGAGTCCCTTGCACAGGATCATCCTAATTATAGTTGGATTGTCGAACTGGTGAAAGAAGTCAGGGATGAGTTTTTTTCATTGATTCTTAAAAGTTGGAAGCAAAAACTCCTTGAAAGCATCGATGTGGACCTCTTGTCTTAGGTGGTATTTCTTTGGAAGTGATAATTATTTTGTGGCATTATATTGATGTGGGTTTTGATTAAATTTCATATTTTCTTTGTTCATCCAGATATTGAAGTCAGGAAGCCAAGAAATTGAGTATCTCAACAAGCTTAAATTATATTATTCATTAAGTGTTGTATTGAAGCTTTCTATTCCAACAAATGATAAGGAGTCAAAAGCAACTCATGAAAATTTATTTCGTGAATTTTCTAAGATAGTGACTGGAATGGACAAAAATTCAGACTATTCCTTTGCACATGTACTGGTGAAGGAACTTTTCTTTATTCTAGAAAAAATATAGGTATTACTGTCGCATGTCATTGATGCATATAATATTCCAGTTTAGTAACTAATGCTTTTATATCATTGTTGAGAGATTTAATAGGTGTATTAATTCTCCTGCATCTATATGCCAATTCGGGCTTGTAAACATGAGTTGTATTGTGCTTTCTACATTCATTTCTTGGTCATAGCTTTAATGTTTCCTTATGATGATCAACTAAGTAATGAAACACACAAATGCTTGTAAACACACAACTCAAATAGGTAGAATCAATAATCAAATTCAACTTAAATACTTTGAAATTTCTATGAACTTAACCTGCTTGATACTAGAACTGAAATCTGGACATAAATGTCAACTTGATTCTTTACCACAGATTCCAATCTAACAGGTTATGAAAGTGAATGCGTAGTCAAATAGACTCTACACATAACTTAATCATTCAAAACCCAAATCCTAATTTCCAACTCTTACAATTTCCACTTGAAAGAATTAAAAGATCTAATCTACTTGGAATGGTAATTCAACTTTAAACTAAGCAATCAATCCTGCACTCAATGACTGTTCTTAATTCGAAACCCTAGAATGAGAAAAGCTTCACATTAATTCCACTATTTTGACAATAAGTAAAAGATCTTTATGTTGGGAGATAATCTGAATACTTTGTCTCACACCCTTAACCAGGCAACTTGATCTCTCACACTCAACTAATCTGCATACATATTCCTAATCTATCATAACCTTAAGAACAAGCTTCAAGCCTTAACTCTATTCTCAAGAATGACAACAAATAAAACAACTATAAATTGCTATTAGGCACACAAAATTGTACTCAGGAAGCTATCCTACAGTTGCATAAATCTCAAATTAAACTCAAGCAAACCTATTCAAAATCTCGGCGAACCAAAACTCTGTCTTCTCACAGCTGATTGCAACCTAACTTCGAAATCAAATCAAGCACACATTTGATGGAAATTACCTTAGGCTGGAAACTACGTTTTCAATCAACAGTATTAGACTCTAGGCTATAGTACTACACTCAAGCACTCAAAACGAAGCAAGGGAAATCACACTGAAAATTAAAACTAAATCGTTCACTTGAACTCCAAAATCGATCTGCAAATTTATTAAGAAACTGAGAATCTATTTGAGAAACAAGACAAGATTAAACGATGTTAAGCTAACTTAATCAATCAATTTGGAAAGAAATATTTCTATGGTGCACACACTCATGAAAATAATTTAGCAGAAAACCAATCGATTTGGACTAAATCAAACTTATGATGAGTCAAGCTATTCTGATCAATCAATCTGGAATGAATACTCCTATGGCACACGCATTTATGAAAATAATTCGGTAGGAAACCAACCAATTTGATCATTGAAAGAAACAAGCAAATGCGATTTATTCGGAATTAATAATAATAATAATAATAAATAAATAAATAAATAAAAAAAAATCCACTTCAATGCATAATTAAACTCACACCAGATAAATCCTGATTACTCAATGAATTATCTCGACTTCAGATTCGAGGGTTGCTCTGCGTTTTCATTGGATGGACCAACTCACCACAAGCATTCAATTTATAATGTGATTAAAGAAAGCTTTTATATAACTACGACAACACAATCAGGGCAATAAGGTTTGTGGCTTTAGAGAACAAAGTATGACTCTGCCTTAGAAGTAGGAGTGCTAATCACACAAGAACCATACATTCAAATTACTGAAGTAAAGGATCTGAAAACGCATCACATGGTCAACATACCAAAATCATTTCAATTTCAATAGAAACCTCCACGCAGCATATAAACAATTGATAAACCAAAGATAAACAAGAAGAAGTTATGACTATCACATAGCTATGTTCCTAAGAAATGATACAGAGCTGATCCCAGATGGTGGTGGGCCTGGCCACACCTGGGGAGCTTATTTACTTATAGGAAACGAAAATCTTTAACACCACTAATTCATGAATTCACAGTGAACTATCCAACAAATTGATCTGAACTGAATACATCGCCATCATAATAATCTTTTAATTAAAAATATATGTATGGAGATAAACGATACAAGTGATAGTATATCCTTCTGTTCTCTACCTTCCTAGTTATTACAGAGCAGCCTTTATAGGCATCGACTTGGTTAAAAACAACCTGAACCATACATAGAAAATTTTAATAGCTCGGCTAAATCGATCTTCCAGATTAGATTACTGGAACAACCTGTTCGATTTAGCATAACAAACCCTCAACTAACCCCAAGATTGGTACCAGCTAAGTTTAGTGAGGATAGTGGAGATCTTTATCATGGCAGAAGTTGAACTTGTTCGAGCATAGTTGTAGGTGGCTCATTCATCTAGAAGTATGCGACCTATCCATCCTTTACATTGTTAAGTACTGATCCCGAAATGGTTGTTGAGTACAAAAATGGTGGAACATGGTTCATGGACCAGCACTCTCCTAATCTCATCCTGCTCAGCTGCTGCAATATCCACACTCGACCATATTGATTAGTTAGTTCATTGGTAACAACTCAAATTTGCTTAAATTTAACTAATAAACAACAAAATGACACAATGAAATGCTTTACCTCATAGTAGGATTTTGACAGTTTTAGAGCAATAAAAATGGCAGGAGAGTAGGTATAGGAGTACAAAAAGGACAAGAAAGGAGGTGGAAATATAGTGGTAGTGGGGACAAAATGGGGTACCAACAATCATGCTTTTTTTACATACCTACAAATTGGAAAATGGGCTATGGATGGCATACCTTCTTGTGGTTTTTTGAAATATGGATGTGCTAGGGTCAACATTAGTATAAAGAAATTTATTGTTTATATTAATGGACATTTTTTATTTTATTTTATTTTTATTGTTTTTTCATGGTTATTTAATTATTTTTTTCAAGGAAATATCTCAAAATATCCACCCGAAGGGATCACTTTCCACTGGCTTATTAACAAAGCCTAACCCCAAGGACGTCGAGGAGAATTGATCCCATGACCTCCCGTTAGTGAGGTGACTTAAGCAATGGGAACTTGACCAATTGAGCTAACCATCCGGGGTATTTATTTGTTTATTTAAATGCTTTATATTTAATTACTGAATAATATAATGTACATAAGATTGATAAAAGTTATCACAAATGTGCACCCTCTTTATAAAGTGTAGGGCACACATATTTTCTTTGGGTCCAAGGTTAGGAGAATCTATGCTTCATAAATATAGCATCATGGTTAAGAGATGCATAGCCACCTATGATCTAAACGATGTTAGGTCTCCTTCTTGAAAGACCTTTTACTTGCAAAGTTCTAAATCTATAATTAGGCAATAATAAGGGATGACTTTTTTAAATTGGTGATGCATTATTGGTACCATTAGTGAAATTTTTTGTTGTTGTTATGTTACCTAGGTTTTTAAGCAACATATCAGTGTTGCACAAATTAGAGTGTTGGAGCCACTGGTCTAGGGATCTGCAGGAGTTAGCAACTTGCAGCAAGCATTCACTAATTGTTATGGCTCTTCTTTAGGGGCTACAAGGTCATTGCCTCAAACCATACAATGTCTTATAACTTTAGTGCGAAAATCTGTGGAGCAACAAAGAAGTGAATTTGAAGTGATGAAACAATATTTCAATTGGTAATTCAATTCAATTGTGTAATTTTTTGAAGTGATGAAACAATATTTCAAGTGTAAATTGTAGTCCAACCAACATTAAGTTGGAAACTCATATTGTAATACTTGACATTTCATATAATATAATTTATGTGGTTGAAATTATTTATAGTTGTACTTGATATTATTTAGTATTGTAGCTAACATATGTAACTTTGTGTTTCATATTAGATGAACATGCACATTGTATGACATTTTTTAAATTTAGTCGTAAAATTATACTAGTTAATTTATGTTGTTTAATAATGAACACATAAAATTAGTCTAAAATTACTAAATTAATAGTTCATATTCATTAATGATGAATACAAATAAAATGAATCTAGAATTACTAAATTAGTCATTTATAATGATTATTAATGAAATTAAATGAAATTAATATAAACTACTAAATTAGTCATAATGAATATGAACTACTGAAAAAAAGATAAATGACTATTGTAAATGATAAATTTGTGATTATAAATAATGACTAAATTTTGCATATATATGACTACTAGTAGCTAATTTATAGTATCTTATAACACGACCAAAATTTAGTCTTATTTAATTGGTTTCAAATGATGACTAAAATTTGCATATATATGACTAATTTATAGTATCTTATAACATGACCAACATTTTGGTCATATTTCTTTGGTCATTAATTGGTTTTCTCTTGTGATCATGTAGTAATATATTTTTTTGTGTATTTGGTCATTAATTGTGGCAATTAATGACTAGATCAATGACTAAATTAAAGGCCAAATTTATGACTAAATATACCACTAGACAATAAAATTGAGACAACCAATTAATGATTAAGCTAAATATGACTCAAAGTTGGTCGCGTTATAAGATACTGTAAATTAACCTCTATTGGTCACCGACTCAAAAGTGGTCATTTATATGCAAATTTTAGTCATTTTTTCAGTAACTAATTAACCATTTTGTACTAGAGAAGAGGACAAAAGATGTCAAAGCATGGTTGATTGGAATGAAGAAGTTCTCGATATTGCAAGAGTATTTAGAGAACATAAAAGCCAAGATAACTACCTTCAGTCTCAAGGGAAAAGCAGATATCTTGTGGGAAGATGTGAAGTGTGTCAAAGGCATCAGGGTAGAGGAAATAAGTTGGCATGAGTTTAAAAGACTCTTCATGAAGAAATACATGTCAGAGAGATATTATGACGGAAAGATCAAAGAGTTCTATGAGTTGAATATGGGTTCCTTGATAGATGAAGAGTACACAACCAAGTTTCTGGAGGTTTTGAGGTATTTTCCCTACCTTAAGGATGAGAAGACAAATGTCCAAAGGTTCATCAATAGATTGCCTTTACCACTTAAAGATCAGATTGAGTATGATGATCCTTGGTCATTGGAGGGATTCGTCGGGAAGATGGAGCATTGTTATGAGTAGTCAAAGCACAAGTATAAGCCTAAGTGGGATCGGAAAAGTAATGAGAATACTAAAAGAAAGTGGGATAAGAAGCGATGAATACCTCAGGATGCAGGTGACAAGGAGAATGTGGCACTGTACAAAAAGTTCAATGTAGTTGATAGACGACATGGATTTAAGCCTGAGGAGAAAAATAAGGGCGATGGTAGGAAGCCTTTGAGGTGTTGGACTTGCGGGGGAGAGCATCCCAGGAGTGAATGCCTATCACACCATGGTGGCATACCTAAGATTTATAGTGCTTAGGAGGAACAAAAAATTGGAGATGTTGGGAAGAGTATTCCTTGTATTTATGCAGTAGTGGATAATATGCAAGTTGATCATTAGGCATCCATTATTGAGATGGAAGGAAATCTTTGTAGTCAAGTTGTCTCCATTTTGATTGACCCTAGATCTAACTAGAGTTATATCAGTCCCGACCTAGTGGATAAGTGTTGCTTGAATAAATAAATGCATGCAAAACCTTAGTTGGTGTAGTTGGCTATAGGGACCAAAAGAAGTGTTCATCATTAGGTGAAATATTGTGCATTTGAGTTGAATGGTATGCCTACATCATCACATCTAAATGTGCTTCCTTTGGGATCATATAATATGCTTTTGGGCATGGATTAGTTGTTCATCCACAAGACCAAGGTAGAATGCTATGATAAGACTATTGAGTGTCTGGATGATGATGGAGAAAAGATAATCGTGTAGGGAAAGAAGAATCCCACATCAGTGAGAATGATTACATCTATGCAAGAAGAGAATAGTTTTCGGAAAGGATGTGTATTTTTTGCAGTTTAAATTTCCGATGACAAAGGGAATATGTCGAGGATGATGAAGTCTTGAAGAATTATCTTGTTTTGCAGCAGTTTCAGGATGTATTTCCAGCAGAGATTTCAGAGTTGCCTCCTCATAAAGAGGTGGTATCTTCTATTGAGTTAATGTTGGAAGCAACACCAACATATAAGGCACCTTACATGATTATCACTCTAGAAATGGTGGAATTGAAGGTGTAGCTTAAGGAGATGCTTGATAAATGATACATAAGGCCAAGTGTGTCACCTTGCGGTGCACCACTATTGTTTGTAAGAAGAAGGATGGTACTCTCAGATTATGCATTGATTACATGAAGATAAATAAAGTGACTATCAAGAACATGTATTCATTGTCACAGATTGATGATTTGATTGATCAATTGAAGGGAGAAACAATGTTTTCGAAGATTGATCTGAGATCAAGATATCATCAGGTGCGCATTAAGGAAGAATATATTTACAAGAATACATTTCGTACGTGGTATGGACATTGTGAGTTCGTTGTGGTTACTTTTGGTCTTACTAATGCTCCAGTCACCTTTATGTGTTTGATGAACAATGTGTTGTGTCCTTACCTGGACAAGTTTGTGATAATGTTTATTGATGATATATTGATATACTCCAATAATGAGGAAGAGCATGCAGAGCACCTAGAAACAATATTGAGATTGTTGAGAGAGCATTAGTTATATGCCAAGCTCATTAAGTGTAGTTTCTTTCAAACTCAGATTCACTACTTGGGACATGTTATTTCTAAGGAGGGGATATTAGGGGACTCGGAAAAGATTAAAGCTATCATGGATTAGCCAACTACTAGGAATATGGATGAGGTCATAGCATTCATGGGACTAGTAGGTTATTACAGGAGGTTCATTAGGAAATTCTCACAGATTGGCTATCCTATTACATATTTGCAAAGAAAATGGAAGAAGTTTGAATGGATTGAGGAGTGTGCAACTAGTTTTGATTTGTTGAAGAATTTTCTTACAAATGCTCCAATTTTGAATATTGTAGATCATGACAAGGAGTTTGTGGTATGTACAAATTCTTGCAAGGAAGGACTTGGTGGAGTCTTGATGCAGGAAGGACAGGTCCTATGCTATGAGTCAAGGAAGTTGAATGAACATGAGAAGAATTATGTGACTCGTGATCTTGAGTTAGCAACTATTGTTTGTGCATTGAAGATGTGGAGACCTTATCTTCTTGGCAGGAGGTTCGCCTTTATGAGTGATCACAGTGGGAGGAGGTACTTGTTTGACCAACCCAATCTGAATTCCAAGCAAGCTAGATGGTTGGATAGTCTTAGTGAGATTGATTTTGAGATTAGATACATCAAAGACAAGGAGAATTGATAGAGGGAAATGTTCCCCTAGGGCTTTTTGGGTAGAAACCTTAGCAGATTGAAAGTTATCTATTCAAAGAAACATGCATTCACACAACCATTATGATATTGTAAGAAAATTCTATGATAAGGGTACGTACCTTTGGTCCTACGTTTGAGAAGGCCCTTAGGGTCCAAACCCTTCTTGGAGTTCCCTTCTTCTCTTTTGTCCTGCAAAACAAACAATTCAAAGAACACAGCAGTATACAAACAAAAACTTATAAAGAAACCATCTTTATGTTATAAAGAAAGGTAGCTAGTTATGAAATCCAAACAACCATTTACATATGAATTCTAAACATGAATATCATTAACATAAAGAAGATTCATTTCGGGAACCAAGACATGTGTTTCTTTTATTATAGACAAATAAAGTACATAAAAAGGAATATTTTCACCTGAGTCACCTTCAGCAGGCTCCAAGCAAAGCTTCCTTCCGGATCTGTTCCAGCCTCAAGCCTCTAGCAAACTCCTTCCATGACTCTCTCCATGATGTCACAAACGGTGGATGAACATCAACACACAAGAAAACAAAGGTTTCCTGTACAAAATGGGGGAAGTGCAGAAGGCACAAGGGACTTCAGACCTGGTCAAGGGAAATATCTCAGCATAACCTTTCTCTCTCTTCTCTCCTCCCTTAGGCCTTCCCTTTGAGGTATTTTTATACCATCTCCAAAGTAGTTTTTTAGTTAGGAGTTGGTTGGGAACAGTTGGGCCACGGGCACTAACAAGTGATCAGCAGGTAAAAAACGCGATCTCCGCCCGAAAATAAGGAGTTTTATATTTTTTTTAAGTGTTTTAATACATACACGCGGGTTGGATATACACAAACCCGCGTATACACGCGTTTAACTCAGGGAAATGTCGCGTATAAGGGATAAAACACTTTTTTTAAATTTTAGGACCAGGTCTGGAAGGAGGGGTTGCCCTAGGCCATGAGTACAGCATCACCAACCATAAGAGTGAGATTTGGAGCTATAACAAGAATAGGGTTGAAGATGCTCTCAGTAGGAGAGTGCAGGTGAATCACATTTCAATTGTGAGCTCTAATGGGATAGATTTGCAGGAGAGGATCTTGCATGCAGGGTAGTATGATGATAGGTACCAACAACTAAAGAAAATATTACAACAACGTGGTGAAGGTGATAGAGATGAGGAGTATCACTTCACGAGATATGTCTTGGTAAGATTCAGGAACAAGATTTATGTGCTAGATAATAGTGAGCTCAAGAAGCTTATCTTGAAGGAGTTTCATGTCAAGTCATATTCAGGTCACCTAGGATATCAAAATACTTTTACAGTTGTTAAGAAGTTTTATTATTGGCCTAACTTGAAGAAATAGGTGGTTGAATTTGTTACGAGATGTTTGGTTTGTTAGTAGGTGAAAACTGAATGTAAGCATCCAACTGGTTTGTTGTAGCCTATTCTGATTCCAAAATGGAAATGGGAGGTCATTTCCATGGACTTCATTGTAGGTTTTCCAAGGACATCTAGGCAACATGATTCCATCATGGTTGTGGTTGACAAGTTGAGCAAGGTAGATCAATTCATTGTAGTCAAGTCTAATAATTTAGCTAGTGAGGTAGCTTAGATCTTCATCAGGGAGATAGTGAGATTACATAGTGTTCTGAAGAAGATCATATCAGACAGAGATGCCAAGTTCACTTCTAAGTTTGGGAAGGAGTTGTTTGCAAGATTGGGGACAAAGCTAGCTTTCAGTACATCTTATCATATGCATATAGATGGAAAGACATAGAGGATTAACATGATTCTTGAGGACCTGTTGAGGATGCATGTCATGCATCAATAGAGGAAGTTGGAGGAGTATCTTCCACTGGTGGAGTTTTCATATAACAATGAGTATCATGAGTCCTTGAATATGAGTCCATTTGAGGCTCTTTATGGGCAGAGTTGTAATATTCCTACCAGCTAGAGTGATCCAATGAATAGGGTGTTGATTGGACTGGGTATGTCGGCTGAGATGGAGCAGGAGATGCAAGTTATTAAAAATAATTTAAAGGCAGTGCAAGACAGGTAAAAGAGTTATGAAAATCAGCATATAGAATTAAAAGAGTTTCAAGTAGGGGAACATGTGTACTTGCACATCAAACCCAAGAGGAGCTCCTTGAGGATTGGATCATCTATCAAGTTGGCACCTCGGTATTGTCAGCCTTTTAAGTTCCTTGAGAGGATTGGACCAATGGCATAATGACTTGCACTTCCACCAATAATGAAAGGCCATGATGTTTTCTATGTTTCCTTACATAAGAGATATGTCCAGGATGTTGATCATGTGATTGATTGGTTTGTATTGCAGGTGGAACCAAAGGAAGAATTCAAGTCAGAACCTTAGTGCATTTTGCAGCAGAAACAACTCATGCTCTGGAACCTAGCAATAGAGTAGGTTAAAGTGTAGTGGAAGCAATTTGGGCCCGATGAAGATACATGGGAGATGGATGATTAGATGTGGGATATGTAACCTTCCTTATGTTTTGGTTGAGAAAATGTGTTTAACTTATGTTTTTTTAATTATATAGATGTATATGTGCATTGTCAATACTGCAATGATTTGTGTTATAAAGCTCCAATAAACAGTGTGTTGTGAATATTGCAGCGAGATGTGTTATAAAGCTCTAATAAGAAGTATGATGGTCATGTTTTCAGCAGTTTGGTATGTTGTAAATATTGCATCGAGTTGTGTTATAAAGCTCCATAAGAAATATGTTTTGTTGTTTATAAGTGTCATAGAACACCAAGGATGGTGTTCCACCAAGGGGGAGGGGTTTTTAGTAGTCCCTAGTTGATTTTCCATGGAAATAAAATAAGACCAAGGTCATGGGACACGTATTCCAAGCTGAATGGTGGAAACATTATAGTTGGCATCACTTATGGTTAATTAATGGCTATGGAAATTGGCAAAGGCATTGGAAACAGAAAAGAGGAAATAAATGCCATTTAATTATGAAAATAAAGGTAAATAGGAGAAAAGGAAGGCGAAGAGACAAAAATTTTCATGCAAGGGAAATTAAAGGAAAATGAAGAAAAGGATAGGCATCAATGATAAAAATTCATCAGAGAAATAGTTCACATCTTTTTTCAGTTCAGTTTTGGCTCTCTCCTTTCATTCTCACATTCTCTCATACTCTTGCAAACTTAGAGCATTCTTAGAGCGCTCTAGCATTCACTTGGATTGGGAAAAGAAAGAAAAGCAAAGCAAGGAAGCATAAGGAGACATTTAGATCAACAGCTACAACATACTTACTTCAAAGGTAAGATGTTGCATGTGTGATCTCCATGTTGGTTTTTGGATGATTGGTATATGGATGTGGTTCCTTGGTTATGTGTTGTCATTGGCATGGAGATTTGCCTCAAATGATAGTGGTTTCAGCCTTGTCTTTTCATTTCCTGGATAACCATGGTGTAGTGGGTTCCACATTTGTTTTCCTGATTATTTCTTTGGTTTCCTATGGCGGTGGGTTGGAATAAATTATCTGGAACCTTGAAACAACTTGGTTTCCGTAGAGGCTATGGGTTTAATTACTAGTCCCTGAAGCCTATGGCTTGGGACCAACACTCTAGAGCCTTGAAACAACTCAGATTCTGTAACCACCCTGGGTTAAAACTTCATGTAATAAAGTTAATAAAGGAAAAATAATAACCATGGTCATGGGACACATATTCCAAGATGAATGTTGGGCAAAAACATAGTGATAGGGATCACTTATGATTAATTAATGGCCATGGAAATTGGCAAAGGCAATGTGGCATTTATTGGCAAAGGTAAAGGAAAAGGCAATGACAAAGGATTTGGAAAGGAAAAGTGACATTTATTGGCATTTTGTTTATGAAAATAATGAAAATAGGAGAAAAGGAAGGTGAAGAGTCACACATTTCATGTGAGGTGGAAAATGAAGGAAAAATAATGGAAAATGAAGAAAATAGAGGTCTCATTAATAAAAAGGATTCTAAGGATCAGTTCATGGCTTTTGGTCAGTTCAATCTTGGCACTTGCATTCTATTCTCTCTCATACTCTTGGACACTTAGAGTTTTCTTGGAGAACTCTTGGAGGAGTGTGGAATACTTGGGATTTGGAGCAAGAAGGCAAAGGAAAAGTAGGAAAGCACAAGATGACAATAGGATCAACAACTACAAAGAATTTTCTTTGCAAGTACTGATTTGCATGTATGGTTTCCTTGCTAGTTTTGGCATGCATGGCACATGCATGTGGTTCCTTGGTTATGATATGTCATTGGCATGGAGGATTTCCTAGGTTGACAGTGGTTTTTCCTATCCTTGCCATTTCCTGGATAGCCATGGTGTTGTGGGTTTCCTTTCTTTTTGGAATCCTTGGTTGGAAAAACTCTCTGGAAGCCCTTGGTGGGTTGAGTTACTAGTCCTGGAATCCCTAGTTAGAAAAATGCTCAGGAAGCCCGCAATAGCTGTGGGTTGAGTTACTAGTCCTGGAATCCCTGGTTGGAACAAATGCTCTAGAGCCCTGGACAACTTCAACAGAGACCGATATGGTGATGGTTAGTGATATTTGACTGTGAGGTGGAGTATCTGGTTGAGTGTTGAGGTGGTTTAGCCTCTGGAAGCCCTGGTTTGGTTTTGTTCGAGCTGTTTCATGAGATCCCACATTCACACTTGGAATATGGCATAAGGGTGATTGGCTAAAATAAATATTTTGTTCAACCCAATATATGGTTGGGCGGTACATCAAAAATCGAGAACTGGTTTCATTTTCATATGTTAATGAGAGATCTGCTCCTATTGTAATTCAAGGGTAAATGTACTTGTCATTATGCGGCTTTAATGGTTGTTTCCTCATTGATATATCTATGTTTATATGCTGGTTATGAGCATGGTTTATGACAAACTTGAGTTATGGATCTCATCATGTTTAGATTATTATATTAAATGTTAATGAATGAATTACCTAATAAATATCATTGCAACTATTGGGAGGGGATATTGGTTCTCCTTGATGATTCTCAGATAAGTATGAGATCCATATGCTTAGATCTCTTGTTATGACTTCTAGATTACATGTTTATGATATATTTGATGATGTTATTGACATGTCTAGTGGGGGTCAGGTCAAGTCCTTATTCAAGTGTTTACATTAGTAACATTGTTTCAATGTTATTTATCATTTATAGAAGTTTCATGAAGTTATGGATAGTGGCCTGAGACCTAGCCCTGAAAAAGTGGCTCAGAATCCAGGGTTGCTAGCATAAAACTACCTGATAAAGGCCACAATCACATGGATGCCTTGCTGTGGGAGCGACTGGAGGGTATCATTCACATGCATGACCTGTCATCACTATGACTGGGGCTCTAGTTCAACAAAACAGTAAGTTGTCTCATGGGTTAGTCACCTGGAAGGGTTGGTTGGCTCCTGAAGGTTTCATAGCATCATTGGAAGGCCAGAATGGTTTTTTCTTGTCAGTTCCACTTCCTTAACTGTACTTGGGGAGTTGAATCATATCATAGTAATTCTTTGTCACATATTTACCCTGATGGACCGATTATCTTGGGTAAATGTGGAAGTATGGTGTTACAGGGTGGTATCAGAGCATGGTTCTCTTCTCCTTGGGTGATGTTTGGTTTCCAATCTCCTTGATAAATGTGTTGTCATATGTACACGATGTTTGTATGTGTTTCATTACGCTTGTGGTCTATGTGCTTGTTGTGTATGCATGGTGGTGGTCATGGTTGTCGTTATGAAGTCATGTAGAAGTTGAGGGTGTTGTTTTCACAAAGTGTTCGTCATGAATGCATGTCAATATTTGTATGTATTGTGTATGCATGCATGTCATACCTATGTTGTTATGCATGCATTGTGTCTAGTTGGTGTTGAAGTTGTGGCATCAAGCGTGCTAATTGGATGGTGATTGAGATGATGCCTATATATTGTTGTGATTATGATTATACATATGTTATGCTAATTTGGTTGGTCTTGCAGACGACATATCCTCACCGAACTATACAGAGGTACGTTGGTTTGTTGATGAATTGGTTTAGATGAAATAGTATGCCTTGCAAGAAGAGAAGAAAAACAATGCATAATGGGAATGGTAGACTACAATTCATGAGATTCTCCCTATAGATCAGATGAGGAACATGGTGATGAGTACTCCCCTCACATAGGATACACTTTGAGAAGTTTGAAGGTAGAAATAAGGATTTGAAAAGAAGATAATGATTGAATCATTCAATCACAAGAGATACTTGCTAGGGCACAGGAGAAAGAAGAAGAAGTTAATGTATTTATCCTTCAACACTTGTCAAACTTACAAAGACAAGGACCTCTTAAAATCAATCATGGATAGGAGGATAGGACTAATGGGGCATATGGGAGTCGGTCTCACGGTGGGCACATGTCAGATAGCAATGACATGATCATAGCTGGTAGATTCATTGATACACCAAACACGAGAGGTGATGGACACAGGTTATATTCTAGTTTTGGTTCTAACAGGTATCATGATCATCATCATTATCATCCTTACAGAAGGAACGACAGGGGATATTTTTCGGATGAGCTAAAGAAAGCAAAGGTACCTACATTTGATGGGGAGATGAAGAAGTCACAGGATGTTGAAGTGTGGTTTCTTGGGATGAATAAGTTCTTTAGGTTGTATGACTACTCATCAAACATGAAGGCTAGAATAACTACATTCAGCCTTGAAGGTTAAAAAAATATATGGTGGGAATATGTAAAGAACGTTAGAGATATTCATGAAGAGGAGTTGACTTGGAGTGAGTTCGAGAGACTAGTCAGGAAGAAGTATCTATTGGAGAGATACTATGATGAGATGGAAAAAGAATTATATGAGCTGAATATCGGAGCCATGACCGATGAGGAGTACACTAGTAGATTCTTGGATTTATTGTGGTATGTGCCTTATCTCAAGGAGGAGAAGGCCAAAATTCATAGATTCATTAGTGGGTTGGTGCTAGAATTCAAATACAGGATTGAGTTTGATGAGCCGAGATCATTGGAGGAAGCCATCAAGAAGATAAAGCACTGTTATGAGCAATCAAAGCATAAATCTGAGACTAACCAGGGTTGGAGAGGTAATGAAAAGAATAAAGGTAAATGAGATAAGAAGAAAACAAGGCCTCATGAAATAGGTAACAAATAGAATGTAACGCTGCCTAAGAAGTTCAATTCATCTGACAAAGGGCAAGAATTTCAATCTTAGGAGTAGAACAAGGGTGTAAGATGGAAGCCTTTACAGTGTTGGACTTGTGGAAAGGATCATTGTAGGAGAGATTTTCCACAACATCAGGGTGGAAGACCGCAAATTTGCAGTGCTTAGGAGGCATAGACAGTGGGGGATGTTGGATAAAGTATTCCTCATATTTATGTAGCATTGGATAACATGCAGGAAGATCATCAATCATATATTATCGAGATGGACAGTAATATTTGTGATCAATTTGTTTCTATTTTGATTGACCCTAGATCTAATTATAGTTATATTAGTCCTGAATTGGTGGATAAGTGTGGTTTAAATAAATAAGTGCGTGCAGAGTCTTAGTTAGTGTAGTTGGCTATAAGTACTAAGAAGAGAGTTTATCATTGGGTAAGAGCTTGTGCATTTGAATTGAATGGTATGCCTACATCCACACATTTGAATGTACTTCGGTTGGGATCATATAGTATGATTTTGGGTATGGACTAGCTATATCTTCACAGGACTAAGGTAGACTGCTATGATAAGGCTATTGAGTGCTTGGATGACAATGGGGAGCAAAGAATCTTGCAGGGTAAGAAGAAAGCTATGTTAGTCATAATAGTTACATCTATGCAGGAAAAACATAGTTGCGAGAAAGGGTGTGAGTTATTTGCAGTACGTATTTCTAGTGATAAAGGTAAGGATGTTGAGGATGTAGAGGTATTGAACAGGTACTCGGTTCTACAACATTTTTAAGATGCATTTTCCACATATATTTCATAATTTTCGCCTCACAAGGAAATGGACTTTTCTATTGAGTTGATACCAGGGGTAGCACCAACATCAAAGGCACCACACAGGATGAGCACACTAGAGTTAATGGAATTGAAGTTGCATTTGAAGGAAATGCTTGACAAGGGGTACATTAGGCCAAGTGTGTCACCGTGGGGTGCACTGGTATTGTTTGTAAAGAAGAAGGATGGTACTCCCTGGTTATTCATTGATTACATGCATTTTAACAAGGTGACAATCATGAATAGGTATCCATTTCCAAGGATTGATGAATTGTTTAATCAGTTGAAGGGAGAAGCAGTGTTCTCAAAGATTGACTTAAGATTATAATACCATCAGGTACGCATTAAAGAAGAGGATATTACAAGACAACTTTCAAGACCAGGTATGGGGATTATGAGTTTGTTGTAGTTCCTTTCGGTTTGACTAATTCTCCAACTACTTTTATGTGCTTGATGAGTGTATTGCATCCTTATCCAAATAATTTTTCATTGTATTCATTGATGATATATTTATATATTCCAATAATGAGGAATAACATACCGAACATTTAGCAGCAATATTGAGATTGCTAAGAGAGCATTGATTGTATGCCAAGATTAGCAAATGCAGTTTCTTTTAGAAAAAGGTACATTACTTGGGACATGTGGTTTCCAAGGAAGGAATAGCAATGGATCCAAAAAAGATAAAAGTTATCATGGAATGGGCATCTCCTAGGAATGTGGATGAGTTAAGGTCATTTATGGGGTTAGAGAGTTATTACAGGAGGTTTATGAGGAAGTTCACTTAGAATACTTATCCTATTACATTGTTGCAAAGGAATGGTAAGAAATTTGAATGGACAGAGGAATACATAGTTATTTTTGAGTAGTTGAAGTCGTTGTTAACAAATTCCCTAGTTTTAAAGATTGCAAATCCGTATAAAGAGTTTGTGGTGCGAACAAATGATTGCAATAGAGGACTTGGTGGAGTCTTGATGCAGGAAGGACAAATAGTGTGCTGTGAATCAAGGAAACTAAATGAGCACAAGAAAAACTATGTCACACAAATGATCTTGAGTTGGAAACGATCATACATGCATTGAAGATGTGGAGGCTCTATCTTCTTGACAGGAGATTCATACTAATGAGTGATCATAATGGATTGGGGTATCTATTTGAGCAAACAAATATGGATGCTAGACAAGCTAGATGGTTGGCCATGATTGGTGAGTTTGACTTTGAGACCAGGTACATTAAAGTAAAGAGAACAGGGTTGCATATGCTCTTAGAAGGTGGATATAGGTAAATCACATTTCAACTATGAGTTCTTATGGGACGGATTTACAGGATCAAATCTTATAGGCAGGTTAGTAGGATGATAGGTATAGAGAGCTTAGGCAAAGGTTACAACAGGGTACAGGTGAACAGAATGTGGACTGTCATCTTCAACAGATGGATTGGTCAGATTTAGGGACATGATCGATGTGCCATACAAGAGTGAGCTCAAGAAGCTTATCTTGAGGGAATTTCATGCTAAGTCATATTTAGGTGACCCAGGATATCAGAAAACATTGATAGCGATGAAGAAATTTTATTATTGGCCAAATCTAAATAAGAAGTGGCGGAGTTCGTGGCTAGATGCTTGGATTGTCAATAGGTAAAAAGCAGAGTTTAGGAATCCAAGTGGTTTAATACAACTGATTTTGATTCTAAAGTGGAAATGGGAGTTCATTTCCATGGATTTCATCACAGGTTTTCCAAGGAAATATTGACAAGATGATTAAATTATGGTTGTGGTGGACAAGTTGAAAAAGGTAGCGCACTTAATTCTAGTAAATTATGCATATTCAACTAGTGATGTGACACATGTATTCATCAGAGATGTGGTGAGGTTACATGGTGTTCCGAAAAAGATTGTGTTAGACAGGGATGCTAAGTTCACTTCGAGATTCTGGAAATAGTTATTTGCAGGTTTGGGTACAGAGTTGGCCTTCACTACAACTTATCATCTGCAGACAGATGGATAGACAGAGAGGGTCAATAGGATTCTAGAGGACATGTTGAGGATGTATGAGATGCATCAACAACGAAAGTGGGAAGAGTATCTACCTATGGTTGAGTTTTCTTATAACAATCAGTATTAAGATTTGTTGAGGATGAGTCCATTTGAGGCACTCTATGGGTAGAGTTGTAATACTTCTATCAGTTGGAGTGATCTAATTAACATGGTGTTGATAGGACGAAACATGTTGGAAGAGATGGAATAGGAGATGCAGGTTATCACACAAAATTTTAAAAGTAGCACAGGATAGGCATAAAATTTATGCAGATCAACACAAGTTGTTTAAGGTGTTTCAAGTTGAGGAACATGTGTATTTGTGCATCAAGCCCATGAAGAGCTCCTTGAGGATTGGGTCATGTGTGAAGTTAGCACCTCGATATTGTGGGCCTTTCAAGATCTTTGAGAGGATTCAACCTGTGGCCTATCGACTTGCACTGCCTTCGATAATGAAAGTCCATGATTTTTTCCATGTTTCATTGCTTAGCAATTATGTTAAATATGTTGATCATGTGATTGACTTGTATGTACTGTAGGTGGATCTAGAAGGAGAATTCCAATCGGAACCTCAGTGCATTTTGCAGAGAAATATGTTCATGCTTTGGAACCGAGCATTCGACCAGGTTAAAGTGCAATGGAAGCAGTTTGTGCCTGATGAAGCTACATGGGAGATGGTTGATCAAATGCAGGCTAGGTATCCTTCCTTGTTTGTCGGTTCAAGCAAGGAAGTTTTGGTGTATGTGTTGATGTTTTGTTTTGGTCATGTCCATGTATATGTATATGTATGATGTAAATACCACAATGAGCTATGCTATAAAGCTCCAATAAGTGGTATGATTGTCATGTTTTCATGTTTATCATGATTGGTTATGATTTCAATAGGTTTATCATTGTAAATACTGCAATGAGCTAAGTTATAAATCTCCATAAGCAGTATACCATGTTTTTTAGGTGTTTTGCTGGTTGTAGGTGTTATTGAGCATCGAGGATGGTCTTCCCCTAAGGGGAGGAGTTTGTAACCACCCTAGGTTAAAACTTCATGTAATAAAGTTAATAAAGGAAAAATAATAACCATGTTCATGGGACACATATTCCAAGCTGAATGTTGGGAAAAAACATAGTGAAGGGGATCACTTGTGATTAATTAATGGCTATGGAAATTGGCAAAGGCAATGGCAAAGAGGAATTTATTGGAATTTTATTTATGAAAATAGGACAAAAGGAAGGTGAAGAGTCATAGGTTGCATGTGAGGAGGAAAATGAAGGAAAAATAATGGAAAATGAAGAAAATAGAGTCCTCATTAATAAAAAGGCTTATGAGGATCAGTTCATGGATTTTGGTCAGTTCACTCTTAGCACTTTCATTCTATTCTTTCTCTCATACTCTTGCATACCTAGAGTTTTCTTGGACAACTCTTGGAGGAGTGTGGCATACTTGGGATTTAGAGCAAGAAGGAAAAGGAGAAGCAGGAAAGTGCAAGATTACAAGGGGATCAACACCTACAACAAATTTTATTTGCATGTACTGAGTTTCATGTATGATTTTCTTTCTAGTTTTTCCATGCATGGAACATGCATGTGGTTCCTTGGTTATGATTTGTCATTAGTATGGAGGATTACCTAGATTGATAGTGGTTTTGCCTAGCCCTTCCATTTCCTAGATAGTCATGCTATTGTGCGTTTAATTTTGCTTTCTAGTTGGTTCTCATGTTCCTTATGGTTGTGGGTTAAGTTACTGGTTCCTAGAAGCCTTAGTTGGAGAAACACTCTGGAAGCCCTTTAACAACTTGGGTTGAGTTACTAGTCCTGGAACCCTTGGTTGGAAAAATGCTCTGGAAGCCCTTGGTGGGTTGAGTTACTAGTCCTAGAACCCGTGGCTGGACAAACGCTCTGGAATCCCGACAACAACTGTGGGTTGAGTTACTAATCCTGGAAGCCTTGGTTGGAACAAACGCTCTAGATCCATAAACAACTTAAGTAGAGACCGATATGGTGATGGTTAGTGATGTCTGACTATGAGGTGGAATCACTGGTTGAGGGTTGAAGTGGTTTGGTCTCTGGAAGCCCTCCTTTGGTTTTGTTCGAGTTGTTTCATTAGATCCCACATTCACGCTTGGAATATGGCACTGGGGCGATTGAGTGAAAGAAAGATTTGGTTCAACCCATCTATGGTCAAGTGGTACATGGAAGTCTGAGACCTGGTTGCATTTACATATGTTAATAAGAGATATATTCCTCTTGTATTTTATGGGTAAATGTACTTGTCATTATGTGGATTTAACGGTTGTTTCCTCATTGATATATCTTTGGTTATATGTTGGTTATGAGCATGGCTTATGATAGACTTTAGTTATGGCTCTCATCATGTTTTGGTTAGTATATGAAATGTTAATGAATGAATGACCTAATAGATAACATTTTAGCTATTGGGAGGAGATATTTGTTCTCCTTGATGATTCTCAGATATGTATGAGATCCCTATGCTTAGATCTGTTGTTATGACATATAGATTACATGTTTACACTATGTTTGAGGAAATGTGCGACATGGATAGTGGGGGTCAAGTCAATTCCTTGTTCAATTGTTTACATTAGTAACCTTATTTCAATGCTATTTATCATTTCTAGAAGTTTCATGAAGTTCTAGGCAATGGCCTAAGACCTAGCCCTGAAAAAGTGGCTCAGAATCGCGGGTCGCTACCATAGAACTACCCGAAAAAGGCCACAATTGCATGGATGCCTTACTGTGGGAGTGACTGGAGGGTCTCAGTCGCATGAATGCCTTGCCATCAGTGTGACTTTGGCTCTAGTTCAACAAAACAATATGTTTTCTCAGGGGTTAGTCACCTGGAAGGATTGGTTGGCTCCTGAAGGTTCTGTAGCATCTGTGGAAGATCAGATTCGTCTTGTCATGTTAGTTCCACTTCTTTAACTGTACTTTGGGATTTGAATCATATCATAGTAACTCTTCATCACATGTTTACCCCAGTGGACCGATTAGCTTGTGAAAATGTGGGAGAAGGGTGTTACAGGTTTCATGGATGTCGTGGGTTTAGTTACGAGTTCCTGGAGCCCTGGAAAACTTGGGTAGAGACTAATACGGTTGATGTTAGTGATTTCTGGACCATATATGTGAAATAATTGTGCTTGAGGGTTGAAGTGGTTTGGCCTTTGGAAGCCTTGGTTGGTTTTATTTTGGTTTAACACTTATTATCCCACATTCATGCTTGAAATATGGCATGGGGGTGATTGGATGAAAAAGAGATTCGTTCAACCCAATATATAGTTGAGTGGTATGTGGAAGTCCATGATTTGGTTGGAATTTTCATATGTTAATATGATCTATTTTCATATTGTGATCTATGAGCACTTCTACAGATTATTATAATGATCTTATGGCTGATTTGTTATAGTTTATATTCTGGTCATATGTTGCTTATATGCACGGATTTATGATGTGTTATAAATATGGATCTCTCTCATGATTTGATAAGTTATTGAATGGTTGATGAATGCATGAACTAACAAGTGTTATTGCATCTAGCTTGAGAGGGCATTAAGCCTTCTTGGTTGTTCTCAGATGTAGTTCAGAAGATTATGATAAGATATGCATTCATGATTTGTATCTTACACGTTTGGCATGTGTTTGACGAAATGTCTATCTTGCATTAGGCATGTATTGGTCAAGCTCTGGCTCAAGTTATGTTTGTTTAGTATTGTTATCCTTATTGGCATGATTCTGGAAAGTTACAAATAGTTCTGGGCAGTGGTCTAGAGGCTTGCCTGAAAAAGTGGCAGAGATCTCGCGATTGTATGCACTGAACTAAGGAATTTCGGTCATTAGTGTTGGCATCAAGGTCTATGAGTGCGGTTATAGCCTCCCATCTGCATGAATGCAGTGATATGGATGCGCTTGGGGAGTTTCCCTTGTGAAAAAGAGTTCTAGCTCAGGGATTGATCACCTCGGGTGGTTTTCAGACTCCTGAGTGGTCTGTAGTCCCTAAGAGATGGTTGTAAGTTTTTGGTTAGTCGATCCCACTTCCATAACTAGAACTTGGTGGTCGGGTCATATCATAGTGACACTCATCTAATGTTGACCACAAAGAGCCTGTAAAAGTGGGTAAATGTGGGAGGAGGCATTACAGTGAGTCAACTTTAAGGGGGGGGATTATTAGGATGGATCAGATAAACTTGATTCAGTCAAGCTCATGGATATTTTCGAGCTGCAGATTTATGAAAACCCATGGTTTTCCCCCATATTATTAATATCTAATATAACCTATTTAAATGTGGAAAGAATCTCGGTAAATTTGTCCCAATGTCTAATGGGATCACAAGCAACAATGTCTTTAGAAAACACCACTTCTCTCAGTGCTTCCTGATCCTAGCAACAACACTGTATAATGATACTTTATTGAAGAAATCTACTATTGCTCACTTTCTTGTTTAGGTATGGTGACCTCTGAGTGAGTTGAACTCAAATACAAAATACTCCTTGATACCCATCCATAAGGGAGACTCCGTCCTACATTATAACTAAGTGATGAACCCTAATCATAACTACTAACTACTTAATATACCTTTTCTTATGAGACCACATTACATTTATTCTATGCTAACTAATTAGTGGTCATTATTTTTTTTAACATCCATAATGGGCCTAATCCACTTAACATTGAATGACTAACATAACTATGCCATTAATACTCTAGTGGGCCCTTTGACCCCCTAATTACAACCCTAGGAAGGATCCCAATATCTTGCCATCAATGACTATAGAGCTCTCTTCTCCTCAATAATAGAAGGAATCTATTCCTTCCTCTACCCCACAATTCCTCAATGACCCTCTTCCGTTATAGTGCAGGCAAAAAGAGTGCAAGATCTCTATTTTTCTATTTTGGAATGATTTGGAGGAGGCCAATTGGCTCAAGCAAAGTCACAAAGTTTACTGGTGTTTGCTTCAACTCTTATGGGCATTGCAACCATGTTTTTTCCCTAAAAAACATCCCATTTCCTCTTGTTTCTTAGTATCAAGGCCCCAACCCTCTAGAAGCTTTTCTTAACCATAATTCCATGGGGTTCTCTTTTCAATGACATGGATAACCACAATGGTTTCACACAAGTTCTTTTGTGAACAAAGAGAGAAAGAACATTTAAATGGGAGGATGGAGAATGCTAATGGGATATGAGTTCTTTCAATCTTTATTGCGAAGTTTAAAAATGATCTATGAATGAGGGTGAATAACAATTTTTCCTCGAGAATTTGGATGAGGCATGTGCCCCTTCCCAAATAAGTAGGAAGAAACGTTCAAAAGACCACCTAAGTACAAAGTGAATGGGATATTAACATAAGGAAACATGGGCAAGAAAAGTTGTATTTCAAAAAACAAGTATTAAAGCACATCTTTTGCACACCCCATTTCTCTTCCTAATATCATAATCTCCATATTTTTTTTCAAACAACTTTTTTGATATATATATATATATATATATATTTTAACTCATAATTTTTCATTACACATAATCATAAAATTGACGTCATAATTTTAATCCACCATAAAAACTCATACAGGTTCACTAAACTTTGATCTTAATCTCCACTAAAACCATTTATTCACACTATAAATGAAATGTACTTTTTTAAACTTTGATCTTGATCTCCACTAAAACCATTTATTCACACTATAAATGAAATGTACTTTTTTATTTATTTATAGTGGAATTGAGATGTAATTATTCTTTGAAAATGAGAAAATTATACCTTTTGAACATTTGGACATCCAAAGTAATAGGTAGTGGGGTTAATTGAGTTCACTTTTAATGTTTAATAATAATTGTATTTATAAAAATCAAATCTAACATTGCATCTAATACACTTTTCTAAATAGACACTCAAGCATGGGTTGCCATACAACAAACCACTTTTTATTTGTATTTGGTTGTAGTGGTGTTAATTGAACTCATTTTTAATGTTTAATAATAATTGTATTTATAAAAATCAAATCAACATTGCTTTGAATACACTTTTCTAAATAAAAACTGTACCATGGTTTGTCATACAACAAACCACTTTTTATTTGTATTTGGTTTTCACTTTTAATGTTTAATAATAATTATATTTATAAAAATCAAATCAACATTGCATCCAATACACTTTTCTAAATAGACATTGAAGCATGGGTTGCCATATAACAAACCACTTTACACTTTTCTAAATAGACACTGAAGCATGGGTTGCCATATAACAAACCACTTTTTATTTAGATTTGGTTGTAATTTTGGAAATTAGGTAGGAAATTTTTTTTTATATAAAAAATTTAAAATAAAATAATTTATAAATTTTAATAATTTTTATTATCTATTTTTACCATTAATTTTTTTAATAATTATAAAAAATTATAATTATATTTAATAAAAAATTAACTATTAATAAACAAATTTGAATATGGATAACGAAAAATTAACCATATTTATTTGATGGGCTTAATAATAAACAAATTTCAAATTCCACCATGGTCAATGCAAGGGTTAGTTCGGAGTGCCTTAGAAGTGGGTCAGTTAGGACTTTGAGTAAACAATTTGTTCAGTAACCTGTCAGAAACACTTTCCCCGCTGCTTCTCCGACTAGACTCGACTCTGGGAATCAGATCTCCGGCTACTACCATACGGAACCTAACTATCATATGATGAATATTTTAATTTTAACCCTAGGGCAACATAGTCCCCACCAAAAATTTGATTTTGTTGGAGAGAACAATTTGATCATTGGGTACGCCATAGGAAAACTAACTATTCTATTCTATGAAGAATATTTTAATTTTATAACTTTAACTTTATGGCAACGAAGTCCCCACCAAAAAATTGCTTTTAGCTCAGTTAATTTTTTTATTTCATTTCAAACTTTAACCTTTTCCTTTAAGCTTTGACAAAAGTAACAATAGTTTGTTGAAGAAGTGATGAATCAAACAAAGTTTTTAATAATGTTGACCCACACGTACAATAATTTAAAGAAATGGTGGATCCGACACCGAGCTGTAGGATTGGAATTTGGAATCAAATCTCATTATTATAACCATTTTATTGTTATATTGTTATTTTATTTTGAAGATGAATAATCTTGACTTTTATTTCCAAGGAATCATAAAATTCATAGAATCCAAGATTGAGATCATATCTATGTGTAATAAAACATATCTGTTAACTCTTTCATTACACCCAAGAATATAATAAGTCAATTAAAGCTGGCATATGATAATCTATGAATTGTGATATATTATTCGATATCGTTTATTACGGCCAAGGAAAAAAAAAATCAATTATAATAAATATCATTTTAAGTGGTTAAAAAAAAAAATTAACTAAATGATAAATTTATTTCAAAGTGGTTAATTATTTTAAAAAAATAATACATAAGTTAAATATATATATTTAAAAAAAATATGTAATAAGTTTTTTATTTTTCGTTGTTTGTTTGTATGTTTGTTAGTTAAATTGAGATTACGTATTTATATTGAAATTGTTGAACAAAACACTTAATTGAGTACATTATACAAAAACATATTAGTAGTGGTGGCCTGCATAATTTAGTGAGACAATATATCCTCATGTATTTCCAAAAGTTAACACACAAATTTCCCAAACAAACTATACAACATTTCATATTGTTCCATTTATACATACACCAATGCTAGTCCACCAAAAAACAAAACTTGTTGTACATGTCGAAATACTAAATCACCCCCCTATTATCATTTTCACTATCACAACCTCATTATCATTGATCCTCTTTAATAGAATCTCCCCTAGTTGTAATATGATATAATCCATATCATCTTCATGCATTGATTTCTGGTTTGAACGTGCTACATATTCTCCAATATATCAGATAATTCCTAATGCAAGATTCTCATGTTGTGTCATTAAATCTCATAAGGTACTTTTGTGTCGTATTGTTACATGTTCAAGGGATGTCTCAACCTTAGTCGACCATCTGCAGTCCTTGTTGACCTTTTGTGTCATTCATCCCCGTGTTAGTTGTATCTCATGACCTCATCCATTCACATCATCTCTTGGTGTGTTTCATGTCAATTGATAGGGGATACTTCAAGGCCCTCCTTCGATGGATCTTCTCTTGTTGACTTCAACTCATTATCCAAGGGTTTGGTCTAGGAACCAGTATCACCTTGGTGCTTGCAGACATTAGTGGGGGGTTCCTCGCAGTCAACAATAATCTTACCTCATTGGCTCCTAATTGGTTGAATCCATGAGTGTTAAATGTTAACACATTTATTCCAACTTTGTGGGTTGTTTTAGGGATCTTGGGGTCCATTTTCATTATTGGTGGGTCCCCTCGCTTCTCTTTATAATATAATACCCTAATGATTAGTAATCAGATGATTTCTACCATCATCAAAATCAACTTATTCATTCACATGCTATAGATTTGTACCATCAGGGTTGAGTAGAAGACCTTCAGATAGGGATATCTCACTCTTATATGGCACCTTCCCAAGCTATGTTGGATTTATCTATCATTTTATGTACTTTGATAGCTACTCTAGAGGACCTCTCTTCTATATGTTTGTAGCCTTGTTGATGTATACTACAACATAGATCCACATTATATGTGTTGGTGGCTATGATATTTTGATTTATTGCTTGGATCTACTATGTATGTATTATGGTCATGTACTAGCATTTCATGTCATGGATCCATAGAGTATGGTTGGTGGCCATGTTCAATTTATGTATATGCCAAACATGGGTATGCCCACCTCAAGGAATATCATCTTATGGTTGAGAGTTGGGTATCAATATGAGTCCAATCTGATCCTTTGGTATTAACTCCTTCCTCACATTTTGTCACATATTTTTGTATCGTACTCCAGCCATTAGTTTCTCTTCGGGCCTCATGCATTAGGGAGCATCTGTTATAACCCATTTCTCCCACTTCATGTCATCAAGAGAAACCCTAGTCCTACCTTATGATGTTTCATCCTAAGTGAATCCTTATCCCTTCTTGACTTTTCATTTTTAGTATCTCGTCACTCTCGCAGGTTTGTCATCTTGACACCCATTGCTCCCTTATAGTGTGATAACCTAACACCTGGGTACCCTACTTGCCTTTGGCATGGAAGCGATGAAGGTGATTTTTCTAGAATAGGTCAATAATGAGGAGATTAGTTCCACCCACTTGTTCGTGAGATGGTTGAGGGTAAATTATTTTGAACATTTCCTAACTTCTCATGGCCCTAGGTGTCAAGATACATTCTCTTGAGTTCAAGAAAAAACCTATATATAGATTCCCTATCAAGATGGAGAGATAATATAGAGAGTATTGCTCATATATGCTAGTGAGTTTCTACCAAAAATTCCTTCGCATGTGAGGTGAGCCTAGTCTTGTAGTGATTCAAAGGAAGGGTCATGCCAAGGATAGAGGAGTGCATCTATATGCCAAGGTATAATGTATTTCTTCCATTCTAATTAATAAAAGAATTTATGAATTCTCCCCCATAAGTTTTATGTCTTTTTAGATGTATCTAGATTTGATTATTGTTTGTACATGTTGACGTACTTTCCATGGAGGAAAAAAATTATTTTGTTTGGTTGTGCTTGTGTGTATAGAATTGGAAATTAGAGCTAGGAGTAGGACCTTTGGGTTGAAGAAGGATCTCCAAAGTTGTCTGCAATATCTACAAACTTCACCAACTTGCAAGGGATTAGATATGCATCTTCTATCTCATTTGATAAGATGAATAGTATGTACTTGCTTTGAATCTTGAGAGCTCATGTACACATTTCCATACACTATCTAATAGATCCGAGGGAAATATCCATGGAAAAATAGCTTCTTGCCTTTTGAGGTAACACCCATGCACTATATCATTTTGACAAAATGCACATTTAAAACTTCCAATTTATTTAATTCAATCCATATAACTTATTTGTTTCTTTTAAATAATAATCCATTAAATTTGACATGGCTAAAAATGTTGAAAAATGCAGCAAGAAATTCTCAATTTGATTTTTGCCTTGATTAAATTGAGAAATTTTGAATTTTCACATCATTAGATAACTTGGATGATGTTAGCTTGACTTACATGGCTTTTGTCACCCAGTTTACTCAGTAAATTGGAGTTGGAGAAGTTAGAGTTCAGTTTATCATGTGTGATTGATAATTTGTAGCAATCAAGGTAAGTTATCTAAGGTTTTTTTCAGTTAAACTAGTTCCAACTGTTGGAAGAACTAGTGGAGGGTCAAGTTGTGCAGTGGGACTTCAGTAAAACTCAGTGATCATCCAATTAACCGATCAATCAATCCAAAGTAACTAGTGCATACAGATAATTCAAGTTACCCAGTTGATATGGAAATTCCAAGGTAGTGTAACATCAGTTGTATACTACTTTTGAGTGTACAGGTGTTGCATGCAATTAGAGGAAGGACCTAGAGGAAATGCACAATTCAATTGAGGGAATTTCCTTAAAAATAGGGACTAATTCCTCCAAGAACAACACAAGGAAATAGGAGCTCAAGCCAAGGAAGAAATTGATTAAGTCTGGGTCAGAGGTCTTCAGTGAGTATAGAGATAGGTTGTGCACTTGCAGGGTAAGATCAGTTGAGAAAAGAAATTGTATTACATCTCTATTTGTATGATTAATGCAAGAGGCATTGGGGTTTTCTATCATATTTCTTTCCCCAGATAAAAATACTTATTGCATGTCTAAATTTTTTGTTCTAAATTGTGAAAGAATGTCTGCAGAAGAGTAGAGTAGGTTTGTATCTTGTGATTTTGGTTAAAAATTCATGATTCGTTGCAAATATATAACATAATTTCTACATGGTATTAGATCCGGATTCACAGTAGAGCAAAATTCAAAGTTGTTTCTCAAAGGCTTGAATTTGGAGATCAGTGTTGCAGGTTTCTTTAGAATTGAGAAGATGGTTTTCAATGGACTAAGGCTAGAGTATGCCCTGGAAGGCACCTCCAATTTTGTTTCGTGGAAGGACCGCATGGAGGTAGTATTGGATGACAATGGGTTGCTAGAATACATCAAGTCAGTTGTTGACCGAACATCTGAATCTGATGCCCAAAATTGTGCTCAATTGAAGAAAGATGTGGCCAAAGGGAGGAGAATCATATTGGAGGGATTATGGGATCATATTGTATCAAATATCTATGGAAAAGAAACTCCATTCACAATGTGGAAAACACTGTCATATTTTTCAAGAATAATAGTGACCATAAGAAGTTGGCACTCAATGATAAACTTCGAAGTATCAAGATGCAGAAGAATGACATAATTCTGCAGTATCTGAGTAGGTCCACATAATGTCATGATGAACTTGGTGGGGTCGGTATTAATGTCCTTGAAGAATACATGGTAATCCTAGCCCTTCTAGGCCTTCCCAAGAGCTGACACAATTATCAAGATTAAATGAATGGTAGGGAGAAACTACTGAATTGGGAGTGTTTATGGTTTGATTTGGTACAGGAGGAAATAAGGTGGAATACCAGATATGTGACTTCATCCAAGGGTGAGGATGAAGAGAAATTTGCATTAGATGGAAAGGAAAAGAAGGGAAAAGGGAAGAAATCCCAATCCAAACTAGAATCTAGTCAAGGGGGCAAGAAGAAAAATTTACCAAAAAATAATTTCTTCCATTGTCATGAATTAGGGAATTATGCCGTGAAATGTCCACACAAGAAGGAAAGAAATAAGACCTTAGGAGGAGGAGTAGGTGAAGCCTTCAATTTACCCTCATTGCATGCATGGACAACATAGTGATGGGGAGCATGTGGTACTTAGATTAAGGTGCCTTGTTCCACATGATAGGGAATAAAGACTTTTTCAGTGACCTAGAAGAAAAGGACTTGCAGATGCACATCGCCATGGGGGATGACGAAAGGTACAACATGAATGAGGTTGGTACAATCACCTTTCAGAGGGAGTCAGGCTCCCCTTTCAAGCTCAAGGATGTCACGTTCATTCCAGGCCTAAGGAAAAATCTTGTCTTTGTTGTAGTTTTGGAAGATTGTGGATATGATGTGATATTCAACAAAGGAAAGGCATTCTTGAGACACATAGTCACGAGACATGTGAAGCCGATAGGGGTTCAGGTGAATAATCTATACAAGATAGATGTGGCATTGAGAACGAAGGTAGAGAAGGTGCATAGCCACGATGTCTGTGAACTTTGGCATAAAATACTTAGCCATTTGCATCATGGTTCTTTGAAGATCATGTGACTGATAACCATATAGCTTCCCAAAGGAGAACTTAAGCAGCATGATGTATGAAAAGGATGTACTTTGGGGAAGTACACAAAATCCACTTTCCATGATCATGACAAAAAGGTGCATGCAGTCCTAGAAAGGATCTGCTCTGATGTCTGTGGACCTTTCTCGACAGCCTCCACTATCAGGCACAGATATTTTGTCATTTTCATTGATGACTATTCGCAAAAGTGTTGGATCTTCTTCATGCGAGAGAAGGATGAGAATTTCTCCAAGTTTGTAGAGTTCAAAGTACTGGTGGAGAAAGAAAAATGCAAGAATGTGAAGGCTGTTAGGAGTGATAATGGAGGTGAGTACGTGTTGAATGCGTTTAAAAATTTCTATGCAAAAAGAAGGCATTTGACAAGAGTTGACAACACCCCACAACTGCAGCAGAATGGGGTGGCTGCGAGAAAGAACCACAAAATTGTGGGAGTAGCGAGGGCAATATTGCATGATCAGGGCCTACCTCTGCACTTGTGGGCTAAAGCATGCAACACAACGATCTATTTGCAGAACCGAAGTCCACATTGTATTTTGGGCATGATTACAACACAGGAGGCTTTCTTGGGGAGGAAGCCGAATGTGTCACACTTCAGGATCTTTGGAGCCTCTGTCTACTGCCATGTCTCCAAATATGCCAGGAAGAAGCTAGAGCTAACAACAAAGTTGAGGATATTTGTGGGTTACACTGAAACTACCCACAATTATCGTGTGTACTTTCCATCCCTCACAATGAAAGTTGTGTGAAGGGATGTGAAATTTTATGAAGAGAAAGCCATGCGGTGCTATTAAGAGGGATCTTCAGATCCCACTAGCAAAGGAGCTTCTAGCTCCAAAGGAGGAACCTCAAGAAGTTGTGGAGAAACCACAAATTGAGGAGTAGAGAGTGGAGATATGCACTCAATCAAAACCATTCAGAGAAGGCAGAAAAAGGACTCGGGACGCTGAGAGACTTGGAAGGATATGAGGAAGAATGTGGGTGCTCCTTCAAATCAGCGTAGGCAGAGAAGGTCACCAGATCGATACACTGACTACATGGATTTGATTATACAACTTGTAGATTCTAAGCCATCTTCTTTAGAGGAAGAAGTAGATCAACCTGTATGGGTTGATGCTATAGTGGAGGAGTATGAATGAATTGCAAATAATAGTGTTTGGGAAGTGGTCCCAAGACCAGCAAACAAATCAATTGTGGGATCACAATGGGTCTTTAAGGCAAAGCATGCAACATATGGAAGCATACAAAAGTACAAGGCCAGATTTGTTGCCAAGGGGTACTCTCACATTGAAGGGATTGACTATGAGGAGACCTTTTCTCCTGTAGTGAGGTACTCATCCATCAAATCAATTCTTGCTTTAGGTGCACAGATGAGGTGGAAGATCCACCAGATGGATGTGAAAACAAAATTCCTCAATGGAGTTATTGAGAAGGAGGTGTATATCGAGCAACCAGAAGGATTTGAGACTTTTTATCGAGAGTCTCATGTGTGTAGACTCAAGCAAGCGTTGTATGCTCTCAAGCAAGCACCCCATGCTTGGTACACCAAGATCAATAGCTATCTCACTGGTTTGGGCTTCACTAAAAGTGAAGCGGATGCAAACCTATATCATATTTTGGTAGAAGGTAAATTGTTGATTATTGTCTTATATGTTGATGATTTGATTTTAACTAGTGGTGAACAACTCACAAAATCTTGCAAGGAGGACCTTGTAAGAAAATTGAGATGAAGGTCATGGGTCTCACACACTACTTCCTCAGATTGGAAGTGTGGCAAGGAGATGGGGAACTGTTTGTCTCTTAAGGAAAGTATGCCAACGAGATACTTCAAAGGTTCCACATGGACATATGCAAATCCATGGAGAATCCTCTAGCGACCAACTAGAGGAAAGAGGATGCCACTTCAGGTGTGGAAGTGGATGCGACTGTTTACCGACAGTTGGTGGGTTCACTCTGAGGTACCTTATGAATACACAACCATATATGTGCTATTCATTCAACCAGTTGAGCCAAGCCATGGTTCGACTGACCAAATTATTTTGGAGGGAAGCTAAGCATGTTCTACAATACCTCAAAGGAACTATCCAATTTGGACTATCATATAGATGGACATGGGAGTGAAGTTGCATCGCTTCAAAGATGCAGACTGGGTGGGAAATCCATCAGACCGAAAGAGTACATCAGGTGGAATTTTCAGCGTTGGGTCTGCATCTTTTTCTTGGTACAACAAGAAGAAAAGATCAATGGTACTTAGCTTGGTAGAAGCATAATACATGGCTTCCAGTCAAGCAACTTGGGAGGCTACTTGGATGAGAAAGATACTTTTTGGATTGTTTGGTTAAATGATTGATTCAATTGTGATCTATTGTGATAATAAAAGTTGCATCAAACTCTATGAGAATCTTGTTTTTAACAATCGATCTAAGCATATAGATATATGGTATCACCATCTATAGGACTGTGTGCAAAGGCAGATAATGTTGTTGCAGTACATTCCGACAGAGGAATAATATGCTAACATTTTGACAAAGGCCTTGTTAAGAGAGAAGTTTGAGTTCCACTTGTGTAGGATAGGGGTTGATCCAGGAGGACCCATCAATCCAAATGAACATAACAATGTAAACTTTGAAACGGGAACTGATACTATTACCCATTTCGTAGAGATAACAAAAAAATTGACCCGATTTTGAAAAGGGGCGATGCATAACACACATATTTTTTTTAGAACATAGTTTTTGGCACTTTAAATAACCGATACGATTACCCATTTCATAGGGGTAGTAAAAACGTGACCCGATTTTCAAAAGTGGTGATGCAGAATACATTTCTTTTTTTTGAAGCATATTTTTGACACTTTAAATTTTCTTATGTATCAAATATAAATATTTGTTTTTAAATGTTAGTGATTTTCATACTGATTTTTAAATGTGTAGATGCAGCATACTGTTTTTTTAGAGAGCTTATTTTTAACACTTTAAAATTGTTTATGTCCATTTTTTTTTAAATTATGATTACTTAACGGATTTTCAAGTTGTTTTATTTTTCTTTTTTATTAATGTCGATTAGTTTAAAGAAACAAATATAAAAATATACATAAAAAAAGACAAGCAAAAAAATAAAATATGTTAAAAAGAAAAAATTTATTTCGTAAACCATCAAAGAATTTGGCAAAAAAGATAAAAATTATATATATATATATATATAAAGTTAAGCAAGTAAAAATAAAAAGATTAAAAAAAACCTTAACAAAAACTAGGAAAAAAAAACTAAAAACAAACTAAATTAAACAAAAATAGAATATTAACAAAAAAAAATTAAAATTAAAAACTAATAAAATTAGTATTCAAAACATTTAGAAAAAACTAAAAAGACAAAAATAAGCTCAAATTATATATATATATATATATTAAAAATATATGTCTTTTCCAATTAAAAAAAAATTAAAAAAACATTTTAAACTTAGAAAAAAAATGTGTTTTTTTTTTTTTATTTAAAAAAAAAATAATATTTTTTTTAATTAAATTTTCATTATTTATTTAAAAAGAAACTAATAAATAAATTTTAAATATAATTTTTTTTAAAACGAAATTTTGTTTTTTTTTTCTAATAAAAAAATTTATTAAACAATTTTAATAAAAATTGTTAAACATATTTAATAAACAAAATATATTTTTAACAATTTAATAAACATATTTAAATAAATAATTAATAAAAACATTTTTAATAGACATATTTATAATTAAATATTATTTAATAATTTTAAAAAAATTATTAAACAAATTTTCCATTTTTCATTTTTTTTTTTTAAAGAATTGGCCCATTGCTGCGCCACCATCGGGCTGTGGGCAGGCCGTTGGGCAATTCCCGGAATTGCCCAACAGCCAGCCCACCGCCCATTGGTGGTGCAGCTGTGGCCGAGGGGCTGCACGCAGCCCTCGGCCCACGACCGCGCCACCACCGAGTAGTGGGCGGGCCTTTGGGCAATTCCCGAAATTGCCCAAAGGCCCGCCCACAGCTTGGTGGTGGCGCGGCCGTGGGTCGAGGGCTGCATGTAGCCCCTCAGCCCACAGCCGTGCCACCACCGGGCGGCGGGCGGGCCGTTGGGTGATTCCTGAGGGTTGCGTGCAGCCCCTCGGCCAACGGTCGCGGCACCACTGGGCGGCGGGCAGCCCCTCGGCCCACGACCGCGCCACCACTGGGCGACGGGCTGGCCATTGGGTGATTCCGGGAATCGCCCAACGGCCTGCCCACCGCCTGTTGGTGGCGCGATCGTGGGCCGAAATTTTTTTTTTTTTTTTTTATATATTAAAAAAAAAAAAAAATTGTTTACTAATTTTTTTTTTAATTATTAAATTATTATAAGAAGGTCGTCAACCCCACCCTAGAAGATCAAAAGTATCTCTCTATTTTAACTAGCTCAAAGAAGAAAATTAATATAGCAAAGATTAGAACGAATTCTCATGAGCTCCATAGTGAAACAGGTCGTTGGGCAGTTCTTAAAACGCCATGGACGGAAAGGATTTGCCATATATGTGAGAATAGGAACATCGAGGATGAAAACCACTTCCTCTTAGAGTGCCCCGCGTATAACCACATTAGATCTCAGTTTCACAATCTTTGTTACAATACTGACCTTCCTAGCCTTTTACAATGTCAAAATTATAGTGAGCGCGGGAGGCTTCTCTCCAAGCTTTTTGAGCATAGGAATAAAATCTTAAATCAAAATAGATAATTTGTTTCTTTAGGTCCGATAGACCATTATTTGGTCTCAGCGGACGTTAACCATCATCATCATCATCATATTTGTTTTTTTTCCATTTTTTTTAAATATGTTTTTTTTACTATTTATTTTTTTATAATTTGTAATTTTTTTCTCGTTTTTTAATTCTTATCTTTTATAGGTTAATTTTGTTTTGTTTTGTTATTTTTTTTTACATTTTTATGATTGATTTTTATTTTTGATGTTTGATTTTTTTTGTTTTTTGTTTTTATTTTATGTTTTGTTTTTAGTATATATTTTTATTTATGTTTTGTTATTTTTTTTTACCTTTTTTTGTTTTGTGTTTTTTCATTGTTTTAATTTTTTTATTTTTATTTTATGTTTTCATTATTTTTTTGAAATTTTAATGTTTTTCGAGGTCATGATAAAATATTTTACGCTATTATTTCGAAATGTTGAAATTTTACCCGTAATTTTTTTTTTGTTATCCCGGCATCAACACTTTTCGTTTTGAGGGTGTTTTTTGCACAAAATTTACCATTGAAAAAAAAAATGTTATTCGAACATCAACACTTTGTCTTGAGGGTGTTTTTTGGACAATTTTTGCACAAAAAATTGGTTTTCACCACCATTTTTAAAACATGTTGAAAATTTACCCTAGAAAAAAAAGGTGTTATTCCAGCATCAACACTTTTTGTTTTTAGCACTATTTTTGATGTTTTTCGGGGTTTTTTGGCTAGATTTCCCGTTTTGAGTTTATAGTTCCAGTTTCAAAGTTTACATTTTGTGTTCGAAGTGTTGACATCAGTGTTCATAAGTGTCGTTCAGTGTCACTTCAGTTCAGTTTCGATAAATCGACAGTGTTGGTTATGATCAGGTTCAGGTAATGTTATGGTTTCATGGCGTTCAGTTGATGTGGTGCTGTACCTGGCTATAGACTTATGTCATCGACAGTTCCGCTAGGGTTTGGTCGACGAAATGTGTTTTGTCATTTGACTTTGTAGGATTTATGATTGAAATAGTTGATTGTGTAAAAGGGTTCGAGTTAAAGTACCTGGTCGATGACATAGTCTTGTCGTCATTACCAGTGTCAGTTTTAAAGATGTGATGGTTGTTGTCATGCAATGTTGAAAAACGTCACACGGAGACCACAAGGATGTATAAGGGTCAATCGTCCGGTAAAGGTTTCAGTTTCGCTGATGTCGCTGTGCAGAGTCGACATGGGTCTTGAACAATTAAATGAAACCATAAACCTAAGCCTAGACATAAACCCTAATGCCTAAGCTATCCTATTTATCTTTGTTTACCCTAAAGGACTATGCTCATTAACCTAATCCCTATATTCATGTCAAATCCATGCACTAAA
The DNA here is from genome assembly GCA_031772625.1 of Pinus tabuliformis. Taxonomy (NCBI): domain Eukaryota; kingdom Viridiplantae; phylum Streptophyta; class Pinopsida; order Pinales; family Pinaceae; genus Pinus; species Pinus tabuliformis. Next base: position 1,632,584,610 of record CM062816.1, read on the forward strand.
TACCAAATACATTAAACCATGTATTAAAAACCCTAATGAATTACACTATGTATTCAAAATCCATTACAAGTCATAAAACTATGTATTAAAAAACATTCGAACCTTAATACATAACCCTCGGCCTATTCCTATACATAAAAACATTGTTAAATTCAATGCAATAACCATATATCAGTCTAACCGCCAGAGATAGACCACGCGGAAACTATAACCGCAGCATTTCCATGTGAGCAGGTTAGCGGATAAGTAAAACCGTGGGTCCCTAACCACGTCCACAGACCACACGGAAACTGCCATACATGTGAACAGGCAATAGTTAAACCGCGAGTTCCAAACCGACAACAGAACTGTCGGCACGTAAACCGCGGAAAGCAGCACTAGTCACATGGACCGTTAGCACCTCTACTCGGTTAGGCTAGCTGTTAGTGGTTTCGGGGATAACCAATGTTATTTATGGGTTTTTATGTATTAAATTGATTTTTAATTAATTTGGTGCCATGACTAAGCCTTGAGGTGGCTAAACAAACCCTAAAACTCATCTATCAACCCCAGAAGTCAGCTGATCCATTCTAAAGGAGGATATCAGAGGTTATGATGTATTTGTAGGCCTTTTTAAGGCGAATTCTTCATTGAAGATAGGAGAGGAAAGTTTTCAGCTTTTGTATGTAGGTTCTGGAGGGATAGAGGCGATTTTGTTTTCAGTGTTTTGGGAACATCGGGAGTCAGATTTGGAAACCGTAAGCGGCGTTGGAAAGTTGGTTCAAAGAGCTATTTGATGAAAGAGGTTAGTATTGCCTGTGTGCAAGTTTAGTCTGACTAAATCACTGTGTAATCCACTTCTTCTTCTCATTCCTAATAAAAGGGTCGCCCATCTTGAAAGTAGACCCGGAGAAGTAGTCCATCAGGGACGAACTCCGTAATCAATATCACTGACTGGTATATCTATGTTTTCACTCTTTAAACTTCTATTTTTCATGTTTATTATGGTTTATCAGCTGTTGTAAAGTGTTTCGCTCCAGCAATTTTCCTCATTTTCCGTGCTTTCGGTTTTCATTCAATTCACTAATGGCTAGTCAACTCTACATCAGTATTTAATATATGATAATATTAGATCATATAATTTGGTATTAGAGTAGGTTTTCATTTGTAGAGTTGCCATTGAATTTTAACCAGGTCAAAGTCGCAACGAGGAGAAGGAATCCTTGAGCAGATCAGTCCAGAGATTTGAAAGCAACGAGTTGTTTAAAATGCAACCATGTCAAGATCTGATGCAGGTGAAAACACTGAGACTAAGATGAGTGAGGAATAGTTTCAGAAGGCATTCTTAACTATGTAGCAGATGTTGGGAGAATTGTACGAAGACAAGAAGGCGAGAGATGCAGCTTCTTCTTCGAAGGCATCGAAGAAGGACAAAGGTAAAGGCAAGGATGATAAACCTCCTTCACCTCCATCATCTCCATCATCCTCTTCTAGTGCAGCATCTGAAATGGATAAGAAACCTAAGAAATCATCTCTTTTGAAACTTGATGTTAAATTTGAGTTACCTGTTTATGATGGTGAAATGAATCCTGAAAATTTAGATAACTGGATAAAGCAATTAGAAGTGTATTATCGCATTCAAAACATTTCTAAAGATAAAACTAAAATTCAGTTAGCTACACTTAGAATGGGGGGAACAACTTTAATCTGGTGGGAAAGCAAAACTCAGTTAGATGTTAAGCGTACAGGAAAATTTATCTCTTCATGGTCTAAGTTTTTGAAAGCTCTTAGGAAACAGTTCTATCCTTTAGGATACATGCAGCAAGCTGTTATTGATTGGAAACATCTGAGGCAAGGTAAAGGGCAGAGTGTTCAGGAGTTTACTCATGAGTTCAGGAAGAAAGCATGGGCGCTTGGTATTTCATTGGATACACATGAAACTTTGTTAAAATACATCAGCAGTTTATATTCATATTTGCAGCATGCTTTATTAATGTTTAATCCTGATGATTTTGACGAGGTGTGTGTTCAGGCCATACATATTGAATTAGGTGGTATACCATTCAAGTTGTCATCTCAGTCATCCAAAGAGATGGAAAACAGAGAATCCAGAGACAGTAAGGGGAACAGTTCGAAGAGAAAGAAATCAGCAGTCGTTCAGAAGGAAAGACCTACCTGTTCTCATTGCTAGAGAATCGGTCATGATGAATCGAAGTGCTGGAAACTTCATCCAGAACTTAAGCCCAAAAAGTTCCTTAAGGCGAAGGATGAAAAGAAGGCAAATGCAGCAATCCAGCAAGACCTCGGTTTAGATTCAAGTGATGAACAGAAAATAATTGCCATGGTTACGACAGGTAAAACTTCTGATATTGGTTCAAGTTCGAAATCTAATGTATCTTCTTCCAACATAAATCCTCCACATGAGGATAAACGACTTGAACTCTTCCACATAAGGATGACTTCTAAGCATACAAATATTGACACAATGTTTGACAGTGGATCGCAAGCAAATTTAATATATGAACATGTAGTTAATCAATTGGGATTGGAAACACGAAATCGTCCAAGACCATACCCATTAGGTTGGATTAATAAATCAACTTAGATACATGTCACAAAGCAGTGTCGGTTAAAATTTGCAATTACATCTAAGTACATCGATGAAGTGGAATTAGATGTGGTCCCAGTAGACATTTGTGGAGTTGTCTTAGGGAGTCCTTATCTTTATGATAAAGATGCAGTGTTTTACAGAAGAGAACATAAATATCACCTAAAGAAAGAAGGGGTTGAATTTATTGTTAGGGCACGCAAAGTCAAATCAAACTTGGATTTAATTGTTTCAAATCAAATTAAGCCGTTTATAAGTTCAAGTAAATATGTACTCATGGTTATTAAGGAACAACATAAGGTTGATTGTTCAAGATGCGAGATTCAGTTTATAGATCAATTGGTTAAGGTGGTTAATTATTCTCCAAGAAATCTTATTCATGAAGAGGATAAGCAACATGAGATACATTTAATGTCCTACAAACATCTTCTTAAAGACAGAATGAATCTCAATTCATTCATTAAACTGAATTATAGAAGCTATCATCATTAGCAATGTATTGCTAGGAATGGTACATGTGAGTCTAAGAAGAGACTTATTTCAGATGGTATGTTTATTTTTAGTTTTAGGGGTGCAGGTCAGTATTGGGGAAAGATAGTGTTGCATTTATTTAGTATTGCATCACCATGTCATGCTTTTAAAAGTAATGAAACCTCTCTTCAAATGGAGAGAAAGTCTATAAGTTTTCATGACAAAGCATTTTCAAAAGCAGATCTAAAGTTTCCTTACCAAGGTTTGAAAACTAATGCATTAACTGAAAGTGTTAATCAATGGAAATATCAGTTAATAGACATAGTGATTCAAGTAAATCAACAATTACTTAGATACTTTCAGAATCAAACTAAGTTGCAACAGTCTTTACATCACAACTGGATGAGTTATGGGCAACAAATTCACTTAGTAATCAGTCAACAGGAAAGTAAATCAAGTCAAGTAATTGATGTAAAATCAAAATCAAAGGAGTCTTTGAATATTTCAGTTATTCCGAAAAGTAGATTGTTAATACCCATCAGATGTATTGAACAAAGTTCTACAAATACTATTTTCAAAGATGTTTCTGAATCACTAACTCATGATTCTTCGTGGAAAGAATTCAATTGCCATGTTGATAACATGTTGTTTGCCCATCGTCGCAAGTTGGCCATACTTTGGATGGAAGAAACATGTCACCAAGTCAAAATGTGTCATGGTCAGCATCATCAGGGTCATTGCATGTAGATGATTGATCGAATGTATTGGTACATCGTTAGGTCAATATGGAAAGAGAGGGAATTCTACCCTCATCGACTATTTAATTAGTCAAACTTTTGTGGTCCAAAAGCTTTCAAGTGGAGAGGAATGATCTAGGAGGATCCATCGATCCAAATGCACATGTGTTCGAAGTGTCGACATCAGTGTTCATAAGTGTCATTCAATGTCGTCGTCACTTCAGTTTAGTTTCGATAGATCGACAGTGTTGGTTATGATCAGGTTTAGGTAATGTTATGGTTTCATGGCATTCAGTTGATGTGGTGTTGTGCCTGGCTGTCGACTTATGTCATCAATAGTTCCACCAGGGTTTGGTTGACGACATGTGTTTTGTCATTCAACTTTGCAAGATATATGGTTGATATAGTTGATTGTGTAAAAGGGTTCGATTTAAAGTACATGGTCGACGACATAGTCTTGTCGTCGTCACCAGTGTCAGTTTCAAAGATGTGATGGTTGTCGTCATGAAATGTTGACGAATGTTACATGGACACCACAAGGATGTATAAGGGTCGATTGTCTGGTAAAGGTTTCAGTTTCACCGATGTCACTGTGCAGAGTCGACATGGGTTTTGAATAATTAAATGAAACTCTAAACCTAAGCCTAGACCTAAACCTTAACGCCTAAGCTATCATATTTATCTTTGTTTACCCTAAAGGATCCTATGCTCATTAACCTAATCCATACATTCATGTCAAATCCATGTACTGAATACCAAATACATTAAACCATGTATTAAAACCCTAATACATTACACTATGTATTCAAAATCCATTACAAGTCCTAAAACTATGTATTAAAAACATTCAAACCTTAATACATAACCCTTGGCCTATTCCTATACATAAAAACATTGTTGAATTCAATGTAATAACCATATATCATTCTAACTGCCAGAGATAGACCGCGTGGAAATGATAACAACAGTATTTTCATGTGAGCAAGTCAGCAGATAAGTAAAATCGTGGGTCCCTAACCGCATCAACGGACCACACGGAAACCGCCATACATGTGAATTGGAAATAGTTAAACTGCCAGTTCCAAACTGATAGCGGAACCGCCAACACATAAACCGCGGAAAGTAGTGCCAGTCACATGGACCGTTAGCACCTCCACTTAGTTATGCTAACTGTTAGTGGTTTCAGGGATAACCAATGTTATTTATGGGTTTTTATGTATTAAATTGATTTTTAATTAATTCGGTGCCATGACTAAGCCTTGAGGTGGCTAGACAAACCCTAAAACTCATCTATCAACCCCAGAAGTTAGCTGATCCATTCTAAAGGAGGATATTAGAGGTTATGATGTATTTGCAGGCCTTTTTCAGTCGAATTCTTCATTGAAGACACGAGAGGAAAGTTTTCAGCTTTTGTATGTAGGTTCTGGAGGGATAGAGGCGATTTTGTTTTCAGTGTTTCATGAGCATCGGGAGTCGGATTTCGAAACCGTGAGTGGCGTTGGAAAGCTAGTTTAGAGAGATATCTGATGACAGAGGTCATAATTTTTTGTGTGCAAGTTTAATCTAACTAAATCACTGTATAATCCACTTCTTCTTCTCATTCATAATAAAAGGGTCGCCCATCTTGAAAGCAGACTCAGAGATGTAGTCCATTAGGGACGAACTCTATAATCAATATCGCTGACTAGTATATCTATTTTTTCACTATTTACACTTCTATTTTTCATATTTCTTATGGTTTATCAACTGTTGTAAAGTGTTATGCTCCAATAGTTTTCCTCATTTTCCGTGCTTTCGGTTTTCATTCAATTCACTAATGGCTAGTCAACTCTACATCAATATTTAATATATGATCATATCAGATCAGGGGTGGTTGATAATCCCTTTCTTGCCGAGAGAGATTATTGAAAAATGCATGAAGAAATTCTCAATTTGATTTTTGCCTTGATTAAATTGAGAAAATTCGAATTTCCACATTAGAAGACAACTTGGATGATGTTAACTTGAGTGACATGGCTTGTGTCACCCAGTTTACGTAGTAAATTCGAGTTGGAGGAGTTATAATTTAGTTTAGCATGTGTGATTGCTAATTTGTAGCAATCAAGGTAAGTTATCTAAGGTTTTTTTCAGTTAAACTAGTTCCAACTGCTGGAAGAACTAGTGGAGGGTCATGTTGTGCAGTGGAACTTTAGTCAAACTCAGTGATCATCTAGTTAACTGATTAATCAACCCAAAGTAGCTAGTGCATGAAAAGAATTCGAGTTACCTAGTTGAGATGGAGATTCCAAGGTAGTGTAACATCAGTTGTAGACTAATTCAGAGTGTACATGTGTTGCATGTAGTCAGAGGAAGGATCTAGAGGAATTACACAATTCAATTGAGGGAATTTCCTTAAAAATCAGGGCTAATTCCTCCAGTAATAGTGCAATGAAAATATAAGCTCTAGCTAAGGCATAAATTGACTAATTCTGGGTCAGAGGCCTTCAGTGAACAGAGGGATAGGTTTTGCACTTGCACAGTGAGCTCAGTTGAGAAAAATAATTGTATTACATCTCTATTCTTTTAATGCAAGAGGCATTGGGATTTTTTAGCGGATTTCTTTCCCCAAATAAAAATACTTGTTGGATGTGTCTTATCTCTTATTGTATGTCTAAATTTTTTTTGTTCTAAATTGTCAAACAATGTCTACAAAATAGAAGAGTAGGTTTATGTCTTGTGCTTTTGGTTAAAACTTCATAAACAGTTATGAATCTACAACATAATTTCTACAAAAAATTAATAATGCTACTTTATCTCCAAAATTAATTTTATTACTAATTTATTTACAAAATCAATTTTACTAACACATTACAACTTTAAAAATATTATTAGAAACACATTGTTCAACACATTGAGTACATAGCTTGTTATTATCCTATCTCACATATCTACACCCATATTAATCATAGCAACTTCGTCTTTCACAAACTACAACAAGGACTACAACTCCTTGTTGGCAAGTTACTCTAACACAAATAGATCCTCTAAGTGACACTTATTTTTTCATATTAATTAATTGATTTATTACTCAATGCGAAGTCTATCACCCTAAGAACTTTAATGTATTTTTAATTCATAGCACCTATTCCACAATGGCTAAAACACAGCCACATCTCTCACACCTTCCAGCTTGCACTAATTGACACTTTCTGCTATGCTCCCGAGGGAGCTTCTTTTTCTGCTTTCTGGACCTTTTATTTCTACTTATTTTCGGAGATGTAGAGATTTCAGCCACCCAAGGCTTCTTACTAGTTGAACAACACATAATTACGTCCTCATCTTCCACTGTTAATTTAGATATATAGTTAAATCTTGCACTAGATGCTTCCTTCCAATTAAAGAATCAAGAAATACAACCACATCTTGCACTGTTGCCTTAGTTTTATCAAGGTGACTACCAGTTGAAGAATCGAGATAAACAAATGATTTTTCCATGGGTGCCTTCGTTTTATCAACGCGAATGACAGTTGAAGAATCGGGATAGACAACAAAATTTTTCACTGGTACATGTGAATATAGGTTGGATAATTAAGACATACAACCAAATTTTCCAATGGTATCTTGGTTTCATCAATGTGAATACGAGTTGAAGAATCAAGATATATAGCCAAATATTCCACTTGTACCTTAATTTTATGGACACAAACACCAATACCTATTTTATGTATATTAAAAGTGAAGTTTCCAACTAGGAATAATGCGAGATCTAGCGAGTTATGAAGCATATATCAATGGCCATAGGTGAGAAGAGAAGAAAAAAAAAAAAACATTCACAGTTGCTACTTGCCCATTTCTCCCTAAGGCATTTTTGTTAACCATAAATCCTATATTGAATTATATTGCAAATCCTTCACAATCATTAGAAAATAGATCATAGTTTCCAACCCATTTTGATGTGGGTACATTGCACGGTGAATGTTTGTGTCTAGGGATTTGATTGTTGAAGCATGCATGTCTTATGAAATTGAGCGATAAATACAGTTTTAATAACACTATACTTAAATCAACGCACATGACTTCCCTCAAGAAATCAATCTAAACATGAACATATCACTCCACTACTTCGATTTCAGAATCCACAGTCGTTATGAGAAACAAAAAAACTAATACAATACAGAGAGATGAAAAAATTGTCTCAATGAGAGACTTTTATTAATTCAAGCTCATACACAAAATATATAATTGTCTTATCACTAGATAATCACAACAACTTCGAAGATAATGATGCCTACACAATTCCAACTCACTCTTGCATTATAAAATGACACATTCTAGAACATGACATTAAAAATATAACAATTTAGAATCTTAATTTATGTAATTATCTTTGACACTCCCCTTTAATTAGTAAATGAATTATTTATTGCACGTAACTTGTCTCTACATAATGTCAACTTATATTTTCCTAGAGGATCAGTAAAGATGTCTAGCATATTATTATTTGTATTACAATATATCAAATCAATTTCCTTTGAGTAAAGTTTTTCTAGTACAGAATGATGATGCGTGTCAATGTGTGTTGATCTAACATGATAAATTGGGTTGTTTATGAGTTTCATAGAGCTTTGATTATCACATTTGATGATTATTTGTCCTTCCTATTTTTCTCCCATCTATTCAATAATCCTTCTTAGCCAAATTTTTCATATGCTGTGTTGCATAAGGCCTTGTACTCAACTTCGTGTTATAGCCACTACAACAACACCCAAAATTTTAGCCTGTATATCAGAATTTTTCCCCCCCTATACTTTTCAAGGTCTTAATGGTTACCCATGTTGATCATAATGGTCGAAACTCTTTAATAACAAAGCCACCATCGAAGCTACAATTGTTGTATAAGAACACTATCTAAGCTTTCCATCTTGCTTCATCCTCGACACTAGGGTTTAAGGCAGTTGCATTAATTCATTTTTCCTTATATCTTGTAGCATTGTTCTTCGATCCCTACTTATTTATGTAGAGAGTATATTTTTTTGGTGTTTATGTGTGCTTTTGTATGTCCCAGGGTTTGGACAAGACTACAACTAAATCAAAAGATGCAATTCATAAAAAGAAGAATATATCATTATGTCAAGGTTTATAAGATGCAACATAAGCCATCTGTAGTTCAATGTTAGCTTACCATAGCAGGTGTTGACCAAGCATCATCGACACTTGATTCCACATGCAATAATGAATTTGGACCCCCCTATACTAGACTTTATTTACCTTCCTTTACCAATGGCCTCTTAGAGTTTCACTCCTTATTTACTTATTTAGGGTTTCCTTAGAACTTAGAAAATTTTACCCTAAAAGACAAAAGATCTAAGTTCTTCTCCTAGTCATTGATCTCAGTCTCCATCAAGTCGCAGATCCACCAAAGGTAACATTAAACCATTGTGTAACTTATGATTTTAGATCCCTTAGACGTATAGTCACAAAATCACGACTGGAAAATATAGTAACCTTTATGACCTGGTGTCTTTTGCGACCTTGTGACCTCTCTCATTTTTGTGACTTGCAACCTTCTCTCTCCCAGCGACCTTATTATCAGACCCCTAGTCACTAAGTCGCAATCATGGGTGCAAAAACCAACAACTCCTGTAACCTTTCTATTTATGCAACCTCAGATCTACCTCTTGTTGCGATTTGCGACTGACCATTCCTTAGTCGCATAGTCATAAGGTTGCATCTGAGAAGGTCAACGACCTATGTGACCTACTCTCTCGTGTGAACTTGCGACTTGTTTTTCTCCATGACCTCGTAATTTTGTCTTCTCTTGTGACTTGTCCTCTCTATGCAACTTGTGACCCAATTTCACCCTGCAAGTCCCCTCAAGCCATGATTGCTACCTGTGACTTGACCTTGCAAATGAAAGTTGCGACTAGTCACTAGATCTGCAACCTGCGACTAGCCACTAGTTTTTCAATTTGCGACCTCCCTATCCTTGTGTTTTCCAATTAAGACTTGTTCATGTGTCTCTTCATATCTCTGCCTCTTCAGCTTCCACAACCCTTCGTATTCCCTAAACCCCAACCTTATATCCATATTTCCCCTTTGTATTTTACACCTAAAATCTATCCTTATTCATCCTTTGCATATCCCTCTTATGCCCTGACTCTTCGAGGTGTTCTCTCATTGTAATCACTACACCTCTAGCACAACCTGCAATTTATTCTTACACTTGAATCTTCACCCTTTGCCACTACCAACTGAGGTAACAACTTAAAATTTGAGCATGAAAATGACTCGTTGGCCCTTAATTGTTCTTTCCATCACCACTATACATTTCCCGCCCTCCTATCATTTCAACCTACGAATAGAATTGACCATATTGCTACCTTAAGTCACAAGTCAACCTTTTAGTCACTAGCACTATGACATCAAAATGTGACCAACATTGTGAAAAGGAAATGCAACTAGCATTATGAAGAGGAAATGTGACCAACATTTTGAACAGGAAATGGAACGAGCACTATGAAGAGGATTTACTACCAACACTACGAAGAGGAAATGTGACCAACGCTATGAAGAGGAAAATGTGACTAGCACTATGAAGAGGATTTGCGACCAACACTGTGATTTTGAAGATGTGACTAGCCTCTTCTGATGCTATTTGCGACTTACTCACAACCATCTAAAAATGTGACTTGAAACTAAGCTTTTTCTCACTATATGTGACCAAGCGAAGTTGCGCTTTGAAACTGCAACTATCACTGAAAATTATGATTGCAACTCCAAGGGTGACTATGAATAGGAAGTGTGACTATGACCACAAGTAATATGGAAGGTCAAGAAGAATTAGGGCAGATGAGAGATCACAAGAGAAGGTGAAAGGCCACCATCCTCATTTCTATAAATATACCCTCATGTCTCATATGCAAGGGAACTTTTAGCCCTTGCACTTAGACTAGTAGTAGATAATTCATCTGTGCTTGAAGAGCTAGAGGCACTTAGCTCTTGGTAGCTAGTAGGGTGAGCTATAGTGAGACTAGGGTTTTGTATTGGATAATGGCATGAGAAACCCATGTCCCACTATTGGGTTTTTATTAATTTCAAGATATGTACTTTTATTTTCATCAATATTAATAAGAATTTCTTCATTTCTGGCACAGATTCCCATGTTTACTCATAGTGGTTGTATTGGTCGTCCAATATTTCCACTGTATTTGTATGTGTGCTTTCATACAAGAAATATGTAATAGACTAGTTTGTAGCTATTGTATGTGTGTTCACTTTTGAATTTGTGCTTATTTTCCCCTCCCCATGTTGGTGACCTATTGTGAAATAATTTGAAATTAACCTCTGACATGTTCTTGTTCACGTATGCTTGACGTGGTTTTAGCTCACTAATCCTTCTCATGGTCTACTTCTTCCTACTATTGTTGTCACTTTCTTGTACCTCTTTCTGTAGTTTGTCAACCATGGTATGACTTTGTTTCATTGTCTATACATTTCTTTATTTTCCTCACTCTGACATCTTTTCATTTGAAGGTTAAGAGAAAAAACATTGATGGTGGCATCCAGGCCCACATACCAGATGAGGCTCCTATTCCAAACAATGTGAGTTCTAATTAGAACTTCACACCAGGGACACCCCCTAGTTGTTGGTGGCATCCAACACCATCGATATATTTTGCGTTAGAAGGAGGACCATATGACAAGTTGAGCCTTTGGGGCATGTAGTTTAGTTTCATATATTTAAATGGCTCTATCTCGAATCTCTATCCTGAGGTGTTTTTCTAGAAGCATTAATATTTCTGTCCCCATGAAAATTACCTATCACTTATCTCAGTTTAAGTTTAATGGCTAGGGTCGAACAACAATGTTTGGAAACATGCTTCAAGTTCTTCATTTATTAGAATACATTGTAAAGATGTTATTGGCTGGTTGTTTACCCTCACGCATGAAGGCCACATCAAACAATGGTTCCACACATTGCCAAAAACTTCCATCCATTCGTTCGAGCAACACATGAATAAGATCCAATAAGCCTCTAATAGGTATGATTTTCAAGATCATGTGTTTAGAAGGATAAATAAGCTTAGAATGGAACCTGAAGAATCATTAGAGGATTTTGTTGCTAGGTTTGTTCATCTCTGTTGTGAATTTCTAGAGAGAGATGCTGATTGGATGTATTTGAATGAAAAATTTCAGCAGTTGGTTCACATTTCTTTCCAACACCTTCAATTTAAAACAAATCCTAATTCTTATGATCATCATGATAATCTATAAGTTACAAATTGGCTTGATCTTTTCCCTGATCTTGTCTTTCCTATTTTTTGAGTCGGGAAAAGCCTCAAGCCTCCAAGGATGAATTGCTGCATGTGAAATTTGTCATTCTCCTTAAAATGCATTACCTAATGAAATTTCAGTCATAAAAAATTCAATTGATGAAGAGTGTTTGCAGGGAAATGAATCAAGTGGTTCGGCTACCGAACCTCTCATACAACTTGTTGAAATGTGACAACTCGAGGATCAATTTGAGATGGCATCTATGCATGTTGATGAGATTCAGCATGAGCCTATTAATAATCTTTCCGAATTTTTCCATGAGTCTCCTCGTATTATGCTCCCTCCTTCATTTGTTGACCATGATTATGAAGCAACAATCCTTCCCACGAAGCATGATACAAGAATTAGTCTATTGGTAAATAAAAATCTTAGATGATTTGGTTTAAAGTGATGCTTCTTCCAGTGATCCCTTACAATCTCCTTCATTCACAACCCCAACACAAAGGTTTGTACTATATGATCGCGAGTACTCAATCAATTCCACAAAGCATAGCAAGCATGTTGATTCATTTCTTTCTCAAGATGACCTCAATGCGCAAGGTTTAAGTTCTGAACTAAATCTAAATGTAACTAAGGCCTCTTCACCTAAACCTTTTCATCCATTGTACCCTCATTTGTTCCATGAATCTGATACATCAACGGTTTCTCCAAAATATTTTAATCTTTCTGGGTTCGATTGCAATCATCTACCTAAGGGTGATATTTTGCAATCAAAGGATGTGCATATTGAATCCCTGGCTCATGATCTATTCAATCAACAATGTCTAATAGCTTAAGAACAAGACCCTACTTCTCAGAAAATTCAATATTGTCCTATGATTAATTCATCATCATTCTTAACCTTTGAAGAGTCTCATGTACCAGATTCCCAATCTCACCAAATCGGTGGATTTGACAACTGTTATCCTCTCAACAATGTATTCTTTGACATTTCTGGTGATGATTTTGCATGTTCACTTGTTAACCTCACTAAGCCACTAAGATTTGATGATCAACAGTTTGATGGTGAAAGGACTTGTCATGAAGTTGAGGCACTTTAGCTTCTGTTGATGGTTATGTCAGGTTCTCACGATCCTGGCAAGATCCCCAAACTAGGTCAAATTAGGGATTCTAAAATTATATTTTCCTCGTATGATTCCAAAATCAATACCATCCCATCCAATGAGAGATCATTTTCAAAATATTTTGATATGCCATACTCTTTGTACCCTAACTTGTTTGTTGAAGAAAATGACCAACCATTGTTTCAAATCCTTTTGATTCTTGGTTAGATGGTGTAGATTGTCATCAGGTACAAGATGGTGTTGTCATGCATTTCACTGTAACCAAGAAAGTAAACTAAATTACTGAGTATTTTCGTGATAATAATATTTCAATTCATCTCCAGCTAATCTATGAGACAACTAGTCTATTAACACTTAAAAATTTGATCAAACTAGTGATATATTCATTGATGATTTTCCTATCATAGTTGACGATGACCGTATGCATTCACCTATTGAGCTTATGATAGCGCCATTATTTAGTGATTTACCATTTGAGTATTCAAAAGGTTTTTTAGGATGGTGAGGCACTTTGGCTTTCATCGATGGTTATGTCAGGTCCTCACTTCCTCAACAAAATCCATGAACAACTACAAACTAGGGTTTCTGGAATTAGGGTTTCTTCACTTTAATTTTCTGGTATCTTAGTTGCACTTGAAAAAGGCCCATATTTTCAAATTCATCTAGTTGATCATCCTCAATATCATGATAGGATTATTGACTGGCTTGAAGGATATTTCCTAGAAAATGTATATGCAAGCAGGCAACATCTTACCTCACTTACGTTGGATTTAGGGTTAAACACAAATCAATGCTATCATGGCTAGATGATTATGATTTTCAAATTTATGATCCTGTTTACCAATATATAACTGTAGATTGGATGGAACAGTCTTTCCTAGCACATTTCCCTACCAACAAGTATGACCTTCTTGCTCTTGTGCATGTTTCATAGGTAAGCATTGTTGTTTTTGCACAATGATTTACATTGGTTCTAATTGCAGACATCTTTGTTCTTGTAGGTTGAGAACTACTTCGGTGGTTGCATTGGAAGTTTGATTTCACATGATCCAACCTTCTTTCTGGTTAAATTAGGGTTTTAATTTTAATCTAGTCCGAGTTTTCTAGTTAAGGTTTTCTTCTTAAGATTTGCTCTATGGTTTATATATGCTTTGTTGTGTTTTCTTTGTTATAGGTGTTTTAGTTTGTTGCATCATATTATGCTTCAAGCTTGCATTTTAATTCTTGCATTGCTCATTATTGCATGGCATTCATGAAATCTCTACATATGCATTCCATGGGTCTTTTAATTGTACATAGTTCATTTCTTCCTTTCATTTACATAGTATTGCATTGTATTGTATCCCTTCATGTTGCATTATCTTGTGCATTCATCTTATTGCATAACATAAACTCGTTGTTAACCTAGCCTTGCATTTTCTCTTTATTGTATGCCACTGCACGAGCTTTCACAAGCCTTGATCCCTTCGAATCTTCAGTTTTGTGACTAGCTTTCTTACGTGACTTGCACATGCTCAAACCCTAAAGGAATATTGCTTTAACCTCTTCGCACATGTTGAAACCCTAGAAGAGATTCCCTAGTCACCTTTCCCTAATACTAAAATCCTAACCCTAATTATTGTGTGTGGTTGTGATGGTTACTCCAAGGGGAAGCTTCTCTTAGAACTAATCATCAAAGCTACATCCTAAACATCTTTCCTATGATTTTGACTCAATAGAAAGGAAAATACAAACATGTTTCTCGTGGGTAACCCTAATCAGTTCTAATGACATAGACCTATAACCTAAAACTTGTGCTTGACATGCTCTTGAATATTTCAATGACTTATTTTCATTGTTCACTTGTTAATTGGAGATGAGATGTGGAAGCTTGATATGAGGACAAACCTAGAATAAAATATATTTCGGTTTCTGTCAAACAAGAAACAACCTCTCCTACCCGTAAAATAAGTCGGGATCCCTCATCTTCCCTAGCACAATAAATGGCCAATAAATAATGCTAATAACTTTTACATTGCATTTCAGTCATTTTTTTCTCTTATGAACTCATGCATTAGGGAGCATCTGTTATAACCCATTTCTCCCACTTCATGTCATGGAGAGAAACCCTAGTCCTACCTTTTGACATGTCATCCTGAGAGCATCCTTATCCCTTCTTGACTTTGCATTTTTAGTATCCCATCATTCTCGTAGGCTTGTCATCTTGACACCCATTGCTCCCTTGCAATGCAATAACCTAACACCTGGGTACCCTACTTGCCTTTGGCATGGGAGTGATGAATGTGATTTTTCTAGAATAGGTCAATCCTGAGGAGATTAGTTCCACCCACTTGTTCATGATTTGGTTGAGGGTAAATTATTTTGAACATTTCCTAACTTCTCATGGCCCTATGTGTCAAGATACATTACCTTGAGTTCAAGAAAAAACCTATATATAGAGAGCCTCTCAAGAGGGAGAGGTAATATAGACAAATTTGCTCATATATGCTAGTGAGTTCTACCAAAAATTCCATTGCATGTGAGGTGAGCCTAGTCTTGTAGTGATTCAAGGGAAGGGTCATGCCAAGGATAGAGGAGGAGTGCATCTATATGCCAAGGTATAATGTATTTCTTCCATTATAATTAATAAAAGCATATATGAATTCTCCCCCATATGTTTTATGTCTTTTTAGATGTATCTAGATTTGATTATTGTTTGTACATGATGACCTGCCTTCTGTGGAGGAAAAAAAAATGTTTTGTTTGGTTTCTCTTCTATGTATCAGATTGGAAATTAGAGCTAGGAGTAGGATCTTTGAGTTGAAGAACGATCTCCAATACTGTCTGTAATATCTACAAACTTTACCAACCTGCAAAGGATTAGATATGCATCTTCTATCTCATTTGATA
The DNA here is from genome assembly GCA_031772625.1 of Pinus tabuliformis. Taxonomy (NCBI): domain Eukaryota; kingdom Viridiplantae; phylum Streptophyta; class Pinopsida; order Pinales; family Pinaceae; genus Pinus; species Pinus tabuliformis. The sequence continues at coordinate 1,632,600,671 of CM062816.1, forward strand.
ATATGAATAGTATGTACTTGCTTTGAATCTTGAGAGTTCATGTACACTTTTCCATACACTATCTAATAGATTCGAGCGAAATATCCATGAAAAATAGCTCCTTACCTTCTAAAGTAACACCCATGTAGTCTATCATTTTGACAAAATGTGCATTTTAAACTTCCAACTTATTTAATTCAATCCATATAACTTATTTGTTTCTTTTAAATAAGAATCCATTAAGTCGCATGTTGACGATGACCGTATGCATTCACCTATTGATCTTATGATACTGCCATTATATAATGATCTACCATTTGAGTATTCAAAAGCTTTGTTGGGATGGTGAGGCACTTCGGCTCTTGTCGATGGCTATGTTAGGTCCTCACTTACTTGAGAAAATCCATGAACAACCACAAACTAGGGTTTCTGCACTTTAATTTTTGGTATCTTAGTTGCACTTGAAAAAGGCTCATATTTTCAAAGTCATCAAGTTGATCATCCTCAATATCATGATGGAATTATTGACTGGCTTGAAGGATGTTTTCTAGAAAATGTATATGCAATCATGTGACATCTTACCTCACTTGCGTTGGATTTAGGGTTAAACACAAATAAATCCTATCATGGCTAGATGATTATGATTTTCAAATTTATGATCCTATTTACCAATATATAATTGCAGATTGGATGGAACAATATTTCCTAGCACGTTTCCCTACCAAGAGTTATGGTCTTCTTGCTCTTGTGCATGTTTCACAGGTAAACATTGTTGTTTTTACACAATGATTTACATTGGTTCTAATTGCGGATATATTTGTTCTTGTAGGTTGGGAACTACTTCGGTGGCTACATTGGAAGTTTTATTTCACATGACCCAACCTCCTTTCTGGTTAAATTAGGGTTTTAGTTTTAAGCTAATTATGGTTTTTTAATTAAGTTTTACTTGTCCGAGTTTTCTAATTAAGGTTTTCTTCTTAGGATTGCTCTACGGTTTATATATGCTTTGTTGTGTTTTCTTTGTTATAGGTATTTTAATTTGCTGCATCATATTATGCTTCAAGATTGAATTTTAATTCCTGCATTGCTCATTATTGCATGGCATTCATGAAATCTCTACATATGCATTCCATGGGTCTTTTAATTGTACTTAGTTCATTTCTTCCTTTCATTTACATAGCATTGCATTGCATTGTATCCCTTCATGTTGAATTATCTTGTGCATTCATCTTATTGCATAACATAAACTCGTTGTTAACCTAGCCTTGCATTTTCTCTTTGTTCTATGCCACTACATGAGCTTTCACAAGCCTAGATCCCTTTGAACCTTCAGTTTGTGACTAGCTTTCTTACATGATTTGCACATGCTCAAACCCTAAAGGAATATTTCTTTGACCTCTTCACACATGCTGAAACCCTAGGAGAGATTCCCTGGTCACCTTCCCCTAATACTAAAATCCTAACCCTAGTGATTGTGTGTGGTTGTGATGGTTACTCCAAGGGGAAGCTTCTCTTAGAACTAGTCATCAACTACATCCTAAACATATTTTCTATGATTTTGACTCAATAGAAAGGAAAATACAAACATGTTGCTTGTGGGTAACCCTAATCAATTCTAATGACATAGACCTATAATCTAAAACTTGTGCTCAACATGGTCTTGAATATTTCAATGAATTATTTTCATTGTTCACATGTTAATTGGAGATGAGATGCGGAAGTTTGACATGAGGACAAACCTAGAATAAAATATCTTTTGGTTTCTGTCAAATAAGAAACAACCTCTCCTACCCGTAAAATAAGTCGAGATCCCTCATCTTCCCTAGTGCAATAAATGGCCAATAAATAATGCTAATGTTCACATGAAAGAAAATAAACAAAATAAAATGGTAAAGGATTTAGAAAGGCTTCCTACACAGAGACGTGATGCAAGCAACTCTGCTGGGATATTGTCCAGGCCTGCTAGCAACGGAGAAATGTTTGTGATTTTTTGAAGTGACTCCACTAGGGTACTGTCTAGGCCTACTGGTAGTTGTGCAACACTAGAAACGTATTTTAAAATTTTGAATACAGTTAGCCCTCTGCCTTGTTCTATGCATCATCATTAAATACTAGCATGTGTGAACTTCTGATGTGGTCTTTAATGACTAACGTGACCTAGCCAAGTCACAAGAGAAGGATATATCCATAAAAGGTCAAGTGACCATAGGAGTACCCATAGTGTTTGTTCAATACTTCCTTGTATCATTAATGAAACTTGATTTGTTGTAAGTATGTAGGCAAAGATGTTGGATTCTACGAGTGGTTCACCAATTGTTGCAGCCGCTACAACAACACCCAAAATTTTGAGCTTGTATATCCAAATTTTGGGGCCCCCTATGCTTTTCAAGGTCTTAATGGTTACCCCTATTTATCATAATGGTCAAAAACCTTTAATAAGACAACCATCATCGAAGCTACAATTACTATATAAGCTTTCCCATCTTGCTTCATCCTCGACACTATGATTTACAACATTTGCATTCATTCATTTTTCCTTGGATCTTGCAACATTATTTTTCCATGCCTATTTATTTATGTATACAATATCTTGCTTTGGTATTTATGTGTGTTTTTGTATGTCCTAGGGTTTGGGCAAGGCTACAACTAATTAAAATATTCATTTCCATTAAGATGAAACTCATAGAAAGAAGTGGATATCATTATGCCAACATTTATAAGATGCTACACAACCTATTTGTAGTTCAATGTTGGCATACCATCGCAGGTGTCGACTAGGCTTCATCGACACCTAAGTCCACATGCAATAGCCAATTTTGACCCCTATATACTGGAATCTCTCTACCATTCTTTACCAATGGCCTCCTAGAGTTTCACTTCATGTTTACTTATTTAGGGTTTCCTTAGAACTTATAAAATTCTACCCTAAAAGCTAAAATATCAAAGTTATCCTAGTCACTAATCTCAGTCTATATCAAGTCAAAGAACCTCCAATAGTAACATTAACCCGTTGTGCAACTTTTGGTTTTCTTAGATCCCTTAGTCGCAAAGTCACAAAATCATGACTCAAAAAGATAGTAACCTCTATGACCTAGTCTCTTTTATGACCTTGCAACCTCTCCTTTTTGTGACCTCTCTCCATTTTGCGACTTGTGACCTTCCCTCTCCCGCGACATGACTGTTAGACCTCTAGTCACTAAGTCATAATCATAGTTGTAGAATCCAACAACTCATGCAACCTAGTCTCTTGCGTGACCTTGCGACCTATATATTTATGTGACCTATGATCTACCTCCTATTGCAATTTGTGACTGAACATTCCTTAGTCACATAGTCACAAGATCAAATTCGATAAGGTCAACAATCTATGTGACCTACACTCGTCCGCGACCTTGCAATATGTTTTTCTCCATGACCTCACAATTTTTCCTCTCTTGCCATCTATCTTTTATATGCAATCTGCGACCCACTTTCACCTTGTGAGTCCCCTCAAGTCACAATTTCTACCTGTGAATTGGCCATGCAAATGAAATTTATGACTAGTCTCTAGATCTGCAATCTACAACTATACATTATTTTTGCAATTTGTGACCTCCCTATCCTTATGTTTTGTGATTACAACTTGTTCTTGTGTATCTTCATATTTTTTCCTCTTCTTCTTCCATGAACCTTTGTATTCCCTAAACCCTAGCCTTATATGCATATTTACCCTTTGTACTTTACACCTAAACCCTTGTCCTTCTTCATCCTTTACATATCCCCCTAATGCCCTCACTCTCCAAGGTGTCCTCTCCTTGTAATCACTACACCTCTAGCACAACCTGCAATTACTTCTCAGACTTGAACCTTCACCCTTCACCACTACTAGCTAAGATAGAAACTTACACTTTGAGAATAAAAATGACTCTTCGGTGTTGGAAATACTGGGGGGGGGAGTGAATCAATGTTTATTTTACAATTGTTACTTTACCATTTAGATCACTTATAAACATAACACAAAGTGAAAAATACATAATAAATAGTTATATTAATTAGAAATATCAAGGACTCCAATCCTCTTTTTACATTAAGTCAAGTACTATAATGTTTAGGGATCCAACCCTAGATGAAAGCACCAATCTCTAATCCACCAAGTTTCAACCTATAGTTTTTCCAAGCACCAAGTTGGTATTTACGAGGCTCCAACCTCTAGGGCTCCAATGATATCTTTCACAACGCTCAAATGGTGTCTTCTTGAGGACTCCTATCCTCTAGGGCTCCAACCCACTTCAACTAGTACAGGGTCCAACTTATTCTTCTTTAAGGTCTCTAACCCACGACTTCAAGATAATGTAGGGTTTTTGCAAGACTTCAAAAAAAGTATTCTAACATGTCCTTGACAATGTATTCATGTATCTCCAAGATTAACTTCACCAAAATTCAATTATCCATGGGGGTCTACTTAATGATGACTCCAAGAACATCTTCACCAAGCTTCAACTATGTACAGGGGTTTGTTCCAAGAATGTCTTTACTCATCAATGACAACTTTCAAAGAATATGTCTCCAATACTCTTCATGATACCCAAAAACCTTTCCCAAAGTCACTTCATAATGCCTTCAATCAAGCATCAATACTTCTTCAAGACTCTTTAAGACAACACCAGAATGAATCTTATATTTCTTCAACATGTACCTGCAAGAGATTTCTCCAACATTTCCAATAGTTGCTTCAAGTATCTTCAAAAAGTGCTATAGGTTGGTCTCAAGAGACTACTTCAATGGCTTCAAGTATTACTTCAAGTATGCAAAGCTTTAAGGATGTCTTTTGACAAAGCTTAATGTTCCAGGTCACCTCAAATATGTTATCACTATGAATACTCCCAATAGAAAGTCTTCAAGGTGAATTTTAGAAGAGGTCTTGGTCTAGGCTTGCTCCAAAAATATTTAAGACTACCCAAAAACACTCCAAGAATGCACAAAAGGAACAAACCTAAAGAGGAAAAATATCTTTGATCCAATATCTGCTTCTAAACCACAGGACTAAGGTATCTTAACAAAGGGAGAAGGTATCACATATATTTTCTCTTTTCTCTTTTCATCACAAATATTAGATATCCAAGCACCCTCAAAGCTAGATATTTTATAATTGTACTGGTTTTCACGAGCTTCCACTGGTCTACAATAATGGGTCACTTCTGATCAACGATTAATAACAAGTCTATGAGTTTCCAATTTTCTGTAATTTCAACTAGAACTATAACTCGAATTTGCCACAATGAATCTGCAATAAGAAGTAGCTATAGGTTGAAAAACTTTAGGTATTAGTTTGCAACAAGAATCCAACCAATACAGGTCTACAAAAATATCCAACTAGTTCGCACAAATATTCAAAGTTTGCAACAAGAAATCTTCCGAAGGTCCACAATATTCACAAGTTTGCAATTGAGTTCGATTATCATAGGTATACTTCCAAAAAAACGTAGGGCGCTGACACTAAAAATACAAATAATTCTTACAAGGTTGTTAGGGATTACTTATTACAATTCTGCAAAAATATCTTCTTGTCTCAGGTCTGCAACAGTAGATATAGGTCCGCACCACAAAAGGTTTGAATTATTTCCTTCAGAAATACACCTTTAGACATTTTATATCATTTGTTTCCTAAGTTCTAGAGATATGAACTTACCCAAATTCACTTGTTCAATCTTGTCTAATTTCTTACTCATCGATGACTAAAATTCAGTTTATATATATCATTTGTAAAATATTTATAAGGTTCATGACAATTGGATAAAGCCGACATGTGAGTGTAACACTGACACAATAAGTGTGGTAGATAGTTTTTAATTGTATTTATTTTCACTTTTAAGAATATAGCAAGGGTATGTGCATAGGGTATCAAGGAAATTTTATAAAGAGCTTTATAATAGAGTACTAGAATGTGATAGGGATTTTAGTATGGGCTTATTAGGATTATATATGGCAAGGTTTTTAATAGAGTACTAGAATGGGCTTATAAAGGGATTTATAATAGAGTACTAGAACGTGACAGGGATTTTAATATGAGGACAAGGGTTGCATGGTTATTTAGTGAATCTATGTTTTTGTTAATGTTAGGGCATCATCAAGAACTAGGGTTTCCAAGGACTACGGCATAAATAGCATCTTCAATGAGGATAGGGCAATATCACAAATAGGCTATTCATTCATAAAAAAGGTTAAGGAAATATGTGGAATCAATATCTACCTCCAGGGTTTGTCATATTAACAATACATAGGAGAAGGTTCAATTTAAGACTTCATTTTTCATTTAGGGTTTGTACTTTTTAGGATTAGGGTTACAAGGCTCCATCAATAAATTATGGTTAGGATTATGGTTTAACCATCTTCAACAATTCCATATTGACATCAATGATAACTTTGACCAACATTTGACCCTTAATTGTTATTTCTATAACTAGTAGTCATTTCCTACCCTCTATCATTATAATTTGTGACTAGACTTGACCATCTTGTCAAAAATATGCTCACTATTGAATCTGTAGTGAAAATGAATATGTGCGGGGGGTGAATCTGTAGTGAAAATGAATATTAAAATTTATTTTTGATTACTGAATCACAATCACACATTACACCATTAGAAAATGAGCTCATATAATACATTAACCAACAGGGAGAATACCATGATCAACATATGAAAAACCATAACAATCACATGCACAAGGGACATAAGGATCTATGGTGGAAAACCTCCCTCCGAGGAAAAAACCACCATTGTTACTTTTTTTGCTCTATTTATAATTTTATTAATCAAGCAAAGCAATTTACATCATAGCTGGCTATGCCCAACAAGGAAGTTTCTCATATAACATTAACTGAGTGAACTCCTATCCCCTAAAATCCTCGCCCAACCACCATTGGGCTGTGAGAATGTTTCTTCCTTTTACTAGCTACCTACACCCATAGGAAAGGAACACATATCCCTTCTTCACCAAGCTAATTCGATCTGTTGTTGATCAATCTAGGACCACCTTTCAGAATATTTCAAACTAGGACCCATGCACAAAGCCACAACAAATTTCTCTTATGAAAATCATCTCAATCAAACAATATCAATAATGTAAATACAATGACTACAAATCACTGGAACTTCCACTCATAGCCTCATTCCATCCATTCACTCAAAATAATCCACATACCACTCTCAATCAACATAATCAATTAAACAGTGCAATATGTCTCTCACATACACACACCAAACTCAACACATTAGCTGCATAATTTAAAATAAGTGGCATAACTATGAAATGCTATAGTGATGTAAATCAAACATGTAGCCCATGCATACACAAATAAAATAGTGATAATCAAGGAGAAATTCTCTCCTCATCATCTCCTCCCTCAAAATCTCAAAACCTGTAGTAGAAACATGCTTGAAGCTCTAGCACATGTCTCTGAAATTATTTTGTTGCAGAACCTCCAAAAAATTTGTTACATTTACCAGAACAAATTTTGCCTCACCACAACAATTTTTTCCCTCACAATGAATCTCCTCATTGCATGACCTAAGAAGATGATATCTCTATGTGCTCTTATCAAAAAATTCAACCTCTATGCTCTAGGAGGTCATCCTCTCTTCTCTACTCAAGGCTCTTCTCTATTTTCACTGCTCCATATGGTTGATCTACACCATCTTTTATACAATTTTTACCTCTACTTGACTACTTGGTCCATTAAAGGCATTCACACTTCTAAACACATGAAGACGTGTTGATTAAGTCAATTCGACCTTTAATGAAACTTCCCGAGCAAGATATCACATAAAAACCAAATAATACATTCGAGGAGCATGAGAAATGTGGAAAAAACTCATCTACAGGCCCAGTTGCTCCCATGACACACTATGCAAGCATCCAGGTCCTTAGTCTCTCTCATGACACACCATTCTAGAATGCAGAGTCGCTCCCATAAGCCTCTATGCCCACGTCCAAAGCAGAGAACCTTCTTTTTCTATCAATCTTGACTGAATCTCGAAAAACTGCTCATTGGAAAGAGAATTGGGTCCATTCTACACAAACCCGTCTCTATTTTCAGATTCATCTCAATTTTCCCATAAACTCAAATCCAAAACTATCACTTCTATCCAAACACCATACTAAACAACTGGGCCAACAAACTTCTTTGCAACATCCCTGCTAATAGTATGTAGTTACAATACCTATCAGAAATCCTCCAAAACAGTACAATCATCTAGAACATCCACTACCACATGTAACACCTCTCCACACCCAAAACATAACATCATCAACATGTATACCTAATTTGGAACATGGAGATGAAGGAGACCAAGGAGGCATAATCATCAAGGCACCTCACCTCTAACTCTTGTAGCATCCAACAACCTCGGTATTCAACAACACTATCATGAAGACCATTATCATGGGAAGACCTCCAAGCTAGTGCAACACATGAACATCCATCCTCTAAGCTAGTCCAAGCTAGCAAACACGCTAAACACCATCTGCAACTCATCCATACAAAAACCACCTGCAACCACCTATACTCATGCATAACCAACACATCTGCAGCCCAAGCAACTATGTTGACATCAATGACAATCAACCACACATCTACAACACTGTAGCACACCTCAATGCCAACAATCTCCCCCTTTGGAATTGATGTCAAACCCCCAGCTAAAACAATCATCTGATGATCCTCAAATTCTCCCCCCTTTGACAACAATGGCAACGAGAAAAACATGTCAAAGATGAATTCTATAAGCTCTTCTTCATGCAAGGGGCTCCATCAAAAAAACATATGCAAGTGATAAACAATGGAGTAGAAGGCGGGCATACAACACTCCCCAGGACATATGCTATTTCCAATCATCAACACACACAAGTAGTAGCATACATCTCCTACCAACGGAATCTGTAAATTCTCGCTCAGTAGCAACAAACACATGCTCTCCCCCTAAAGCAACAACAACATAGTCCAAGTCATATCAACAAAAACAGATCATATCACCAACACATAACAACAACAACATAATGTGATCTACTAGCAACACTAACTCTGATCAACTCCATAGTAGCAACAACAAATATCCATCCACTCTGAAGCAACAACAACAAATGCATCCTCTCCACAATGTACTCCCCAACACCATTCTCTCCATCAACATCACTAGCAGGAGGAAATACACACATATCAACAATAATGGAGCATCCCTCTGAGGTAGATATGGTAGTAACAAATTCATGATGGCATGTCACAACAGTATGGCCATCCATACTCCATTGAATGCAATCATCTCTAAGGATGAATGTGCACTTATATACATGGTTGTCAATTCCTCCTTGCCACATTCAAGAGGCTACTCCAAGACTATGACTAAATGATATGCAACAGAGTACATAACCTTAAAGGCTTATTACATGACTAAAAAGGTACATCAATAAGCCCATATATGGTTGAACATGACTCACATGAATCTTTCTCAATACATGCATGACTCTACAAAGCCTCTCCATGATAAGTATGAGAGTGTACAAGAATAATACATCAAAAGTATGGTTGTAATGACACTATTAACAACCCATATAATATGAATAACTCTCATGACTCAATATACATTATATGCTAAACATGGCTTTCATAATAACTCTCACATCAATGCATATCTAATACTATGTCATGAAACAAGTACATGGATCATATGATCAGCCATAATTCAGTATTCCAGCAACAGCAACATATCACATCATTCAACCTAATACAACATCTCTTCATGATTGTACATAGCAACAACAATAACCAACATATGGAGCATGAATAAGGATACACTGATAGAAACAACTCGACAAAGATAGCAGCAACATCATATCAGCAAATATAAATATCATCCACCATCATGCTAATTCATAAGAACATCACATGCAAAATGTCATCAAATGTAGTAGCAACAAAATAAAACACATGAGCATGGAAAGCATGTCCAACTCCACAAAGGAGCCACGGAAGCATACAAAGTTCTCCCCCTGAACTTGTGCCATCTCTCCTCCTGATCACACTTCAACAAAAACATCAATAACAAAAATCCATAAACATAAGATAAACATAATCATAGAGATAACCATCACAAATAACTGCATGCAAAAACAATAAGTGCCATATACTCCCCCTGAGCCTATGAATGATTCACATCTATTTTGTAGTTTAAAAGATCTATCATGCAGGAGTGGACTGTGATATGTGTTGATATCTTCTAGTCTGAATCTGAATAAGTGTACTCTCTTAGTCTCTTCTTTCTCTTCTCTCTTCCCTTCAACACATACACATTATCTGGGGTCATGATTCCTCTAGCAATGATTCTATTTGAACCTTCCTTATGAATGATACAACCTTTGGAGTTAAAGATCACTTATTTTCCTCCATCAACCATTTGGCTCACACTTAAGATATTATTCTTTAGAACTTCAATGAGCCAAACATCTTCTGCATTTGTTCTCCTCTCACCAAGATTGCTTTTACCGCTTCGCAACACTCTAGCGGTTTCTCTACCTTCAAACACAACATGGTGATTCTTGGTTTTATTGAGAAAATGAAATTTTATCTTATCCCCTAACATATGGTGTGAGAAACCACTATTTATATACCACAAGTCATCCTCATCATGAGAACAAAGTGCAATGAAACATCTTCCTAACTGTTGCTCTTTCTTCCTTGTGTTCCTAGGATGCACATTCTCCCTTGACTGCTTCTTTTGATTAAATGGCCTCAATAGTTTAGGCATTTTACCATCCTTGCCCATGTGGCAAAAATTATGGCACACATAACACTCTATGTGACCAAGATAATGTAGTGAAAGGATTTAATCTCTTGTTTCTCATATTAGACCTCCATATTTTCACACTAGATCTACAATCAATGGATTTATGCCTGAAAATGTTACAAACAAAAAAAAAAACCATTGAAATAGTTTTTATACTTGAATGAAGGCCCTTATTTTGGACGATCATACTGCGACATGGATGAGTGCATTCTCCTCCTACAATCAGCTGCCACATGACCAGAATCGTGACAGTTGAAGCACTCAATTTCATTCATTAAGGGGGTAAAGGAGTTTTGACTTCTCCTTTGAAAACTTCTACCTCCAACCATAGGAGAAAATGGTCTTCTATATGTAAACGAATATTTTGGTTTTCTATTTTGTTGTTGCTTATGGATCACATTATTTGCTACAGGTTTCTTTGGTTCTGCTTTGACATTCTTTCCTACATGCAAACTTGACTCGCCCTTATGAAGATTGTTGCCAATTTTTCTCACTTTTACAGTGTTCTTTGCTTTCTCCAACTGCTGGTTTTTTCCTTCAAGTTCATTTCTCAGTTTATCAATCACACCCTTAAGCAATTCAACATAGTCCTTTTTATCTTTTTCATGGCTGTAATTGACGTCTTCTAATATTTTCAAATTTTCTAGCTATGTTCTCAAGGTATTGATTTCTTCCTTGAGATTTGTCTCCATTTTATCACAATCCTGTAATTTCTTCTGATGCTCCTTTCATACATTTGTTAATCTCCCAATTTCACTTGAAAGTTATTCAATAAGAACCATGGTAGACTTAGATTCAGCCTTAAGAATCATATAATTGTGATCTATTCACTAACTAAATCTGAATCATTTTCACTACCGCAATCGGAATTATAACTCAAAAGTATATCATTACGACTTATACCTTCAGATTTTTTATCCCTTTTCACAGTTGGTTCAATAGGAACTTCCTTCATCATTTTATTGCTATTCTTAATCTCTTCATCACTGTTGTTGCTAGTGGTTCCATATAGCATATGCAATCTATACCAAATTTCCTTTGCAGATTTCAATTCTCCAATTTTCTCCAAATATGCACTATAGATATTTTTGAAAATAATTCGCCTTGCTTGAAAATTTTTCTTCCGTATTTTAGATGTAGGGAAATCTTCATATTTTCCTTCAAAAACCAATCTCCAAATTTTAGAGCCATAATGAAATAATTTATTTCTCACATATTCTTGCCAAACCTTAAAATTTGCCGCAGTAAGAAACAATTTCTTTGGAAATCTAATTTTGAAAAAAAATATGTAATTTTTTTTGAAAATCTCCAAGATTCACTCTCTAGCAATCAAGCTGCACCCAAGAGCCCATCTCTAATACCAATTGTTGGAAATGTTATCACTACTAAGAGGGGGGGGTGGTTGGGGGGGGGTGTGGGGAGTGGTGAATCAGTAGTGACAATGTATATTAAAATTCATTTTCTATTACTGAATCACAATCAGACCTTACACCATTACAAGATTAGTTCATATAATACATTAACCAACAGGGAAAACACCATGATCAACATATGCAGAAATATAACAATATCACACACAAGGGACATAATGATATCTAGTGGAAAACCTCCCTCTGAAGCAAAAACCACCCTTGTTGTTGTTGTTTCTTTGCTACTAATTTTATTAATCAATAAAATCAATTTACATCATAGCTAGCTATGCCCAACAAGAAAGTTTCTCGTATAACATCGACTAAGTGAATTATCCACTGGAGGCTCCTATCTCCTAAAAGCCTCGCCCAACCACCATTGGATTGTGAGAATGTTTCTTCCTTTTACTGGATACCTACACCCATAGGCAAGGAACACTTATCCCTTATTCACCAAGCTAATTCGATTTACTAATCAATATAGGGCCACATTTCAAAATATTTGAAACTAGGATCCATGCACAAAGAAACAACAACTTTCTCTTATGAAAATCATCTAAATCAAACAATATCAATTTTGTAAATAAAATGACTACAAATCACTGCAACTTCCACTGACAACCTCATTCCATCCATACACTCATAATCATCCACACACCACTCTCAATCAACACAATCAATCAAACTACTCAATATATCTCTCACATGCACACACAAAACTCAACACATTAGCTACATAATACGAAATAAGCGACATAACTATGAATTGTTATAGCTATGTAAATCAAACATTCTACCCCTGCATACTCAAATAAAATAGTGATAATCAAGGAGAAATTATCTCCTCATCATCTCATACACCAAACTCTTGAAACCTGGAGTAGAAACATGTTTGAAGCTCTAGCACATGTCTTTGAAATTATTTTGTTGTAGAACCTCCAAAAAATCTGTTACATTCAGTAGAGCAAATTTTTCCTCACCACAAAAATTTTCACCCTAACAATGAATCTCCTCACTCCATGAGTTAAGAAGATGATATCTCTATGTGCTCTTATCAACAAATTCGACCTCTATGCTCCAAGAGGTCACCCTGTGTTCTTTACTCAAAGCTCTGCTCTATTTTCACTACTCCAAATGTTTGATCTACTCCACCTTTTATACAATTTTTGCCACTACTCCACTACTTAGTCCATTAAAGGCATTCACACTTTTAAACACATGAAGACATGTTGATTAAGTTAATTCAAACCTTTAATGAAATTTCTTGAGCTTGATATCACATAAAAACCAAATGATACATCTGAGGAGCACAAGAAATACAGAGAAAACACATCTACAGGTGCAGTCTCTCCTAGGACACATTTGTGCGAATGTCCAGGTCCTTAGATGCTCTCATGACACACTGTGTGAATGTCCAGGTCCTTAGATGCTCTAATGACACACTGTGCTAGCATGTAGAGTCACTCCCACAAGCATCTATGCATGCGTCCATAACAAATAACCTTATTTTTCTCCCAATATTGAATGAATTTTGAAAAACTACACCTTGGGAAGATAATTGGGTCCATTCTTGATCCAAGAGGATCTCGTCAAATCAGTGACACAGGTTCAGTGTCATCGTCAGTATTCCGGTCCGGTGTCGTCAGCTTTGACAGTGTTGTTTATGGTTCAAGTTGTTCATGTGATTTCAATGGTTTTCATGGTGTTCAAAGGATATGGCCTTGTACTTAGCTGTTGACATGTGGTTTTCATCAGTTCCACTAGGATATGGTTGTCGACATGTGGTTGTCATCCACTTCGCAAGATTTGGTTGTCGACGGGTTTGTCGTCATGTGACATTTGTTACTAATGTTGCTTTGTGACATTTAGTTGTAAATGGGTTATTTTTTTAAATAAACCTAATACAAACCTAATCGTAAACCTTAACCATGCATTAAATGTCAAAAACCTAAGTCTACACCATACATAAGTCCTATAGCTAAACCCATGCATAGAAATTAAATTAAACATACATAAACCTATGTAAAAAAACCCTCTTGGGCCATTGTATTACATTGAAAACATTATAAAACCATTGCAAAACACGTAACATGTTCCCTAACCACAACGGTTATCCGCGTCAGAACCGTGTCATGTGTGCACTCGGGAGATAGTAGTTACAATGTGTAAGAAGAAACGATGTCAAAACCTTAACTGTAGTCCCTAACCTTGGGAGTTAACTTCTCGGAAACCTTGGGAGTTAACTTCTCGGAACAGGCCTAATTGTAGATGTGTCGAAAATGTGGTCTTGTGAGCAGAGTCAGATAAGCCGTCAGGGTTAGCATCGGAGTAAACCATGGAATTAGCCGTGCGGGGAGTTAACTATGACAGCAGTCCATGTGAATGGGCCAGAGTCACCGCCAACCATCACCGTTTCGACAAACGGTCAGTGGAACCACCGGAGCCCAAACCACTAGGGTTATCCACCTGCGCACATGCACTGTCTCCTCCTCCGCCTGGTTAGCAAGCCGCTAATGGTTTTGATCTATTATATGGTTTATATTTGGGTTTTTTTGTTGCAGTTTGTTAAAAATTAATTGAAAGACCATGCGTATGAACCCTAAGGTGGCAAAACATAACAAGACTAAGACCAAACAAACCCTAAAATCAGGCAATTCATTCCTAAACTAGGAAGAAGGAGTTTGAATGTACTTGCAGGGTTTTAAGAGGTAGTTTTTGCTCATTGTAGAAGGGGAGAGTGGTTTTGGGTTTTGTATGTAGGTTCTAGAGGTTATAGTTGATTTTGTTTTCAGTGTAACAAGAGCATATGGAGTCAAAATTAGGAACCCTGATAGGCGTTGGAAGACTGGTTCAGAGAGATATCTTATGATAGTGACCAGAAGTTTCTGCTTGCACATTCAGTTTGGTCAAATTTCTATGTAATCGTCCTATTCAATTTTAACCCTAATATAGCAGACCTAGAGATGTAGTCCATCAGGGACAAACTCTATAATCAATCTTGTTGTCTGGTATTGTTGTGTATTTGTTGTTTTCACTTCTGTTTTGCATCATACTTATGTTTTATCAACTATCGTAAAGGCTTTCTTCTCAAACAGTTCTCATGATTTCAACACTTTAAGTTAACATTCATTTCACTGTTGGCATAATCAATTCTACTTTAGTTTTACATATGATCATTTCTTATCAACTCTGCATGAAACCCATGTCTCATAATGTTAAGATTCATCTTAATTTGCTGATAAAATCAAATAAAAAACTACCGCTTCTATCCAAACACCATACTAAACAATTGGGCCATCAAACTTCTCTGCAACATCCCTACCATCAGTATGTAGCTACAATACATGTCACACATCTATTGAAAATGCAACAAGATGATGGAGCTTAGTGAAAAGAAGTCACCTTCACTAAGTGGGCCCGTAGGCTATTTTTGGCGCAAAGTCTATTTTTAGACTATGTCTATTTTTAGACATATGGATCATGGTCTATGAGTTGCAGGATGCTATTTATGGATGATTGGTCATGTTGGTAAAAATATATGGACCTCTATTTTTAGACATATGGGTGGAGTCTATTTTTAGACTGCCAGTCAAAAAATAGAGCAGTCGAATATTATTAGCTCTTAATAATACTTGGACTATAAACATTATCTTATCCTCTTGCAGCACTTCAGTTCAAGCTACGAATGTGGCACATGCAACTGCCAGAAGGAAATACGCTTTTCCTATGGGTTATTTGGGCTATTGCATGATGGAATTCAGTTAGAACTCAAGTGATTGAGTTTGGTGGAGCTGATTGAGGAGTTGATGGAATTGTGTTAAATTTGACTTAGTTGAACTAGTTGTATTTAGTCTAACTGACAAATACACTAGTAATGAGTGGTGTGAATTAATTATTAATTAATTCACTAATTATTAACTCATAAATCAACTAAAGAATACATCAGTTAACTCAGCGCATGGACAGTTCAGTGGAGACAAGTGTTAGAGGTGGGTGAAAGGGTGAGACTACTATCAGTTGTGACTATAGTTGTGCATGAGATTTGCACAATCATTGATTGAGATTGCCAATGAGTATTGCGCAGTACAAGCCAAGGGAATTCGAACTTGGATTAGATCTATTCTCAACTTGGATTGCGCAGTAGAGACAGGCAAACAGTGGAGGAGATTTGAACCTGTGACTTGTTTAGATCTGAGCTAGTTTGTGTGTAGCATGTGGAGATAGTACTGAGTACTTGTGAGGAGTATTGTACTATGTATTGTTACATGTTCTCTATCATTATAATATACATATAGTTGGGGGTTTTCAGCTGCATGCTTTCCCCATTACATGCTGTGTTGATATGTGTGATTGATGTTTCATTGTGCGCATGCGATTGTTTTTTTAATTCCGCAAATTGATGATCAATGGTAGAGGAGGTTATGTATTATGCATGCATTCTACAAATAGTGTATAATCAGGATAATCTTTGTGAATAAGTGTTATATTATTCAAATTTCTACAACATCCTCCAAAACTTGTACAAACATCTCAAATGTCCATTGCCACATGTAACACCTCTTCAAGACCAAAACATAACATCATCAACATGTAGACCTAATCTAGAACATGGAGAACAAGGAGACATAATCAACAAGGCTCCTCACCTCTAACTCATGTAGCAGACAACAACCTCGTTATGCAACAACATGATCATGAAGACCATCATTGTGGGAAGACCTCCAAGCTAGTGCAATGCACCATCATCCATCCTCCAAGCTAGTTCAAGCTAGTAGACATGCTAAGGATGATCTGCAACTCATCCATACAAAAACCACCTGCAGCCACCTATACTCATGCATAGCCAACACATCTATAGTCCACGCAACCAGGTTGACATCAATGAAAATCAACCACACATCTACAAAACTGCAACATACATCAATGCCAACAATCTCCCCCTTTGGCATTGATTTCAAACCCCCAGATGAAACAATCATCTGACGATCCTCAAATTCTCCCCCTTTAACAACAATGGCAAAGGGAAAAAACTTGTCAAAGATGAATGCTATAAACTCCTCTTCATGCAAGGGGCTCCATAAAAAAAACATATGCAAGTGAAAAACAATGAAGTGAAATGCAGGCATACAAAAACACTCCCCCAGGACATAAGCTATGTCCAATCATCAACGTACAGGGGTAGCAGCGTACATCTCCTACCAACAAAATCAATAAATTCTCGCTCAACAGCAAAAAACACGTGCTATCCCCCTGAAGCAACGACATAATAGTCCAATTCATATCAATAACAACAGATCATATCACCAACACATACGAGTAACAACATAATGTGATCTACTAGTAGTAACAACATTGATCAACTCCATAGCAGAAACAACAAATATCCATCCACTCTAAAGCAACAACAACAAATACATCCTCTCCACAATGTACTATGTAGTAGCATTCTCTCCATCAACATCACTAGCATCAGGAAACACACACATAGTAGCAACAATGTAGCATGTCTCTCTGGTAGAGATGGTAGCAGTAACTTCATGACGATAGGTCACAACAGTATTACCATCTGTACTCCACTGAATGAAATCATCTCCAAGGCTGAATATGCATTGATATGCATAGTTGTTAATGCCTCCTTGCCACATCCAAGAGGCTACTCCAGGACTATGAATCAATGATATGAAACAAAGTACATAGCCTTGAAGGCTTATTACATGACAACAAGAATGATAATACATGACTGAACAAGTACATCAATAAGCCCATATATGGGTGAACATGACTCACATGACTCTCTCTCAATACATGCATGACTCTAGAAAGCCTCTCCATGATAAGTATGAGAGTGTACAAGAATAATACATGAAAAGTATGGTTATACTGACATTATTAACAACCCATATAACATGACTAACTCTCATGACTCAATATACATTATATGATAAACATGGATTTCATAATATCTTTCATATCAATGCATGTCTAATACTATGTCATGATAGAAGTACATGGATCATATGATCAACCATAATTCAATATTCCAGTAGCAGTAACATATCACATCATTCAACCTAATACATCATCTCTTCATGATTGTACATAGCAGCCATAATAACCAACATATGGAGCATGAATAAGCATACACTGATAGCAACAACTATACAAATATAGCAGCAACATCATATCATAAACTATAAATATCATCCACCATCATGCTAATTCATAACGACATCACATGCAAAATGTCATCGAATGTAGCAGCAGCAAAATAGAACACATGAGCATGAGAAGCATGTCCAACTCCAGAAAGGAGCCATGGAATCATATAAAGTGCCCCCCTCGAACTTGTGCCATCTCTCCTCCTGATCACACTTTAGCAAAAAAATCAGTAGCCAAAATCCATCAACATAACATAAACATAATCATAGAGATAACCATCACAGATAACTACATGCAAAAAGAATAAGTACCATATACTCCCCGTGAGCCTATGAAGGCTTCACATCTATTTTGTAGTTTAAAAGATCTATCATGTAAAAGTGCACTATAATGTGTGTTGATCTCTTCTAGTCTGAATTTGAAGAAGATTACTCTCTTAGTCTGTTCTTTCTCCCTTCAGCACATACACATTATATGGGGTCTTTATTCCTCTAGCAACAATTCTCTTTGAACCTTCCTTTTGAATGATACAACCTTTGGAGTTAAAGATCACTTTTTTTCCTCCATCAACCATTTGGCTCACACTTAAGATATTATGCTTTAGACCTTCAATGAACCAAACATCTTTTGCATTTGTTCTCTTCTCACCAAGATTGGCTTTACTGCTTCCCAATGCTCTAGCGGTTTCTTTGCCTTCAAACACAACATGACCATTCTTGGTTTTATTGAGAAAATGAATTTTTCTGCTATCCCCTGACATATGGTGTGAGAAACCACTATCTATATACCACAATTCATCCTCATCACGAGAACAAAGTGAAATGCCACATCTTCCTAACTACTTCTCTTTCTTCCTTGTGTTCCTAGGACACACATTCTCCCTTGACTGTTGCTTTTGATAAAATGGCCTCAATGGTTTAGGAATTTTACAATCCTTGTCCATATGGCCAAGATTATGGCACACATAACACTCTATATGACCAAGATATGTAGCCAAAGGATATAATATCTTGTTTCTCATATTAGACCTCCATCTTTTCACACTAGATCTTCAATCAATTGCTTTATGCCCGAAAATTTTACAAACAAAATGAAAACCATTGAAAGAATTTTTATACCTGAATGAAGACCCTCCTCTTGGATGATCACAATTCTGCATGGATGAGTGCATTATCCTCCTACAATCAACTTCCACATGACCAAAATCATGACAGTTGAAGCACTCAATTTTTTCCATCAAAAGGGAAAAGAAATTTTGATTTATCCTTTGAAAACTGCTACCTCCAACCATAGGAGAAAATGGTCTTCTAGATGTAAAAGCTTGTTATGGAACCAGCTCAAGAAAAAGATATAAAATATATATCAACGCCTTAGAATTCAGCCTCTTCGAGGGGGCAACCTCCTTTACATTACATAAATGAACAATTCTTTGATGATACAAATGAAAAGACCTCCTTTCTATATATAGGAGTCTAAGGGGTCATAACATAATCAGAGCCGACATAACAATAATAATGTAAGGGCACAATAATAACAATAGTGGGCTTCTATGGGGCACAATAGTAACAATATGGGCACTACATGGGTACATCAATATAATAAGTGGGTTGTACTAATAACAATAAGGGGTTACACTAGTAGTATAGGGGGCTAACATGCCCCTCTCCTTCAAAAAGCGTTGTCCTCAACGCTTGAGTAGTTCTTGATGCTTCTGTATAAAATTCTTGTCCTCCCATGTGGAATCTTCAACAGGTAAGTTCTTCCACTTGATGAGATACTTTGAAATTGATCGATTTCGTAGCTGTCGGGTTCTTGTTTCAGTGACTGCTCCAGGTTCCAATATGATTTTTCCTTCCTCTTCAATTTCTGGCAATATTGTTTGAATTGTGATCTTCTGCAACTTTTGAATAAGTGGCCATACTTCTTCATCCTTCTTCTATTCATCCCTTGCTTCGTTTATCCAATCTGGTTGGATAATAGAAATAGCACAAAACAATGCTTCCACATCCTCATCGTTGAAGAGACTTCCCGTTCGGTAAGGTCACCATTTTTTAAGTGCATGTAGTATTGCCAACATTTTCTTCTCATAAATAGCTTGCCTGAGATGTAGTAGTAAAAATACCCAATCACCTACATCAAAAAAATTTTCACTACGATGTTGGTCTACCTGTTGTTTCGTTTGATTTTGCACCGAAGTGGCATTATCCTTTAAAATTTGGAGAACTTGTTGTTGATGCTCAATGTGATCTTTCACTGCTTGAACCTTTCTCTTCTTGATATGTCCTTCTATCTCTGGAGTTTGAGGAGTGGTAATTTCTTCCAATCCTTTACAAGATATGGTCAGATTCATTTCTTGATGCTCGATGTGATCTTTCACTTCTTGAACATTTTTCTTCTTGATATGTCCTTCTATTTTGATAGTTTGAGAAGTGGTAATTTCAACCAATGAATTACAAGATATGGTTGGATTCATTTCTTCTTTCTAGATGTGATATTTCACTTCTTTCACTTTTTTCTTCTTGATATGTCCTTCTATCTTGAGAGTTTGAGGAGTGGTAATTCTTGCCAATGCTTTACAAGATATGGTCTGATTCATTTCTTCTTTCTCTGGGGTGGGGTCCTGGCATATATCTTCTTCTTTTGATGTTTCTTGATCCTTTTCTTCCTCCTATTCATATTCTATGTAAAATAATTTCTTCTCAGCACACTTATGACCTTTAGTGCATTTGCTATCACAATTGTAACAAAGCCCTTTTCTCTTTTTCCTTCCAATTGTTGTGGTGTAACCCTTGTAGGTTGTGGAAGGCTAGGAGAAACAACACTTCCATCTTTATAGTTGTGAGGGGTAGGCTTCCAGGTTTCCATAATGTTTCTTTCCAATATGTCACTAAGCCCTTTTACTCTTTCCAATTGGTGTGGTGTTGCTCTAAAGAAGGTGTTGCACTTTGTATCCTCATAATGTGCTATCATTTCCTCCGTGAAAATTGACCACATCACAAGTTGTTTACGAGAACAAAGCCCTTCATACCATAAAAATTGATCTGGTTCTAAATATGAAGATGCAATACATACCTTTTTTAAAAGTGGTACACCATGTCGATCAAAATATTGCTTCATCTGAAGTATCCAATTTACCGGATCCTTGCCATCAAACTTCCTCATCTTGCTTTTTCTTGATTTTAGGAGCTCGATCTTGAAATGATTGTAACTTTGTACTTTCAGATCTTTAAGTTCTCAAATTGCGACCTATGGTAGCCCTCTGTGTCCTCTTTCGAATGCCACCAGTCTGAGCCCAATTAGATTCTCCAATGAAGAGTTATGCCAAATCTCCATAGTGACTTGATTATAGACTAATTCAGTAGAGCAAACATGTATGACGTGCCACGTGTCCTTGTTTTGACCTATGGATATGAAAAATGCATACAAGAAACTACAATCTGTCCTCTTTCTGTACCTTCTTACAAAATTTCAATCCGATCCCCAGAGAGAAAGTTATGACGATTTTCCCCAGGTCACCTGTTTGGAATGTAATTCAGGAGTCTGCAGAAAGACCAACTTCCTCAGATCATATCTCCGCAAATATAGCGCAAAAATCTCTGAAATTCGGACCCGAAGTTCAGCGTGATTTCTTCTCAAATTGTGTTTTTTTCAACTTCTGAAACGTCGCAGAAAAAATTTATAGCGAAAATTCCACGATGACTTGTTTGGAGCAGCGAAACCTTAGAATCCAAAGCTCTGATACCAAATGTTATGAAACCAGCTCAATAAAAAGATAGAAAAGATATATCAACGCCTTAGAATTCACCCTCTTCGAGGGGGCAACCTCCTTTACATTACATAAATGAACAATTCTTTGATGATACAAATGAAAAGACCTCCTTTCTATATATAAGAGTCTAAGGGGTCATAACATAATCAGAGCCGACATAACAATGATAATGTAAGGGCACAATAATAACAATAGTGGGCTTCTATGGGGCGCAATAGTAACAATATGGGCACTACATGGGTACATCAATATAATAAGTGGGTTGTATTAATAACAATAAAGGGTTACACTAGTAGTATAGGGGCCTAACAAAGCTCCTTTTGGTTTTCTATTTTTCTGTTGCTTTTGGATCACATTATTTGTTGTAGGTTTCTTTGGTTTTTCTTTGACATTATTTCCTACATGAAAACTTGACTTACCCTAATGAAGATTGTTGCCAATTTTTCTCACTGGTATGGTGCTCTTTGCTTTCTCCAACTACTGGTTTTTTTCCTCAAGTTCCTTTCCAAATTTATCAATCACACCCTCAAGCACTTCAACATAATCCTTTTTATGTTTTTTCTTGCTGCAATTGAGTTCTAATCTTTTCAATTATGTCAGTTGTGTTCTCAAGGTATTGATTTCTTCCTTAAGATTTTCCTCCATTTGATCACAATCCTGCAATTTATTTTCATGCTCCTTGCATACATTTGTTAAAATACCAATTTCACTAGAAAATTATTTAATAAGAACCCTGGAATTCTCATATTCAGCCTTAGGAAGAATATAATTGTGATCATTATCTCTTTCACTAACTAAATCTGAATCATTTTCACTACGACAATAAAAAATATAACTAAAAAGTATATCATTATGGCTTATACCTTCAGATTTGTTATCCCTTTTTACAGCTGGTTCAAGAGGATCTTCCTTCATCATTTTTCTTCTCTTCTAAATCTCTTCATCATTGTTGTTGTTGGTGATTCCATATAGCATATGCAATCTATCCAAAATTTCCTTTGCAGATTTCAAATCTCCAATTTTCTCCAAATCTGCACTATGGATATTTTCAAAAATAATTCGCCTTGCTTGAGCATTTTGCTTTTGTATTTTAGATGTAGGCTAATCTTCATATTTCCTTCACAAACCAATCTCCAAATGTTAGAGCCACAATGAAATAATTTATTTTTCACATATTATTGTCAAACCTTAAAATTTGCAACAGTAAGAACCAATTTCTTTGGAGAACTCATTCCAAAAAACATATGCATTTTTTGTGAAAATCTCGAAGGTTCACTCTCCAGCGATCAAGATGCACCCCAGAGCCTGAATTTGATACCAATTGTTGGAAATGTGCTCACTGCTTAGTGGGGTGGGGGGTAGGTTGAATCAATAGTGACAATGTATATTAAAATTTATTTTCGATCACTGAATCACAATGACATAGTACAACATTAGAAGATTAACTCATATAATACCTTAAATAATAGGGAAAATACCATGATCAACATATGAAAAACCACAACAATCACATGCATAAGGGACACAAGGATCTTTGGTGGAAAACCTCCCTCCGAAGCAAAAACCACCCTTGTTGTTGTTGTTGCTCTATTGCTAATTTTATTAATCAAGCAAATCAATTTACATCATATTTGGCTATGCCTAGCAAGGAAGTTTCTCATATAACATCGACTAAGTGAACTCCTATCCATTGGAGACTCCTATCCCCTAAAATCCTTGCCCAACCACCATTGGACTGTGAGAATGTTTCTTCCTTTTATTGGCTACCTACACCCATAGGCAAGAAACACCTCCCTTCTTCACCAAGCTAATTCGATTTGTTGATCAATCTAGGGCCACATTTTAGAATCTTTCAAACTAGGACCCATGCACAAATCAAGAACAAATTTATCTTATGAAAATAATCTCAATCAAATCATATCAATTCTGCAAATACAATGACTACAAATCACTACAACTTCCACTAACAACAACATTCCATCCATACACTCATAATCATCCACATACCATTCTTAATCAACATAGCCAATGAAACTACTCAATATCTCTCTCACACGCACACACTGAAATCAACACTTTAGCTGCATAATATGAACTAAGTGACATAACTATGAACCGCTAAAGTTATGTAAATCAAACACTCAGTCCCTGCACACACAAATAAAACAGTGATAATCAAGAAGCGATTCTCTCCTCATCATCTCCTTTATCAAACTCTCATAACTTGTAGTAGAAACATGCTTGAAGCTCTAGCACATCTCTGAAATTATTTTGCTGCATAACCTCCAAAAAATTTGTTACATTCAACAGAACAAATTCTTCCTCACCACAACAATTGTCACCCTCACAATGAATCTCCTCACTCCATGATCTAAGAAGATGATATCTGTGTTTGCTCTTTTCAACAAATTCGACCTCTATGCTCTAAGAGGTCGCCCTTTGTTCTCTACTTAAGGCTTTGCTCTATTTTCACTACTCCAAATGGTCTATCTGCTCCATCTATTATACAATTTTTGGCACTACTCCACTACTTATTCCATTAATAAAATTCACACTTCTAAACACATGAAGACATGTTGATTAAGTCAATTTGAACCTTTAATGAAAATTCCCAAGTGATATATCACATAATAACCAAATAATACATCTGAGGATCATGAGAAATGCAGAGAAAACTCATCTATAGGCCTAGTCGCTCCCATGACACAATGTGCAAGCCTTCAAGTCCTTAGTCGCTCTCATGACACACTGTGTTAGTGTCCAAAGTTGCTCCCACAAGCCTCTATGCCTGCGTCAAGAGAAGAGAACTTTATTTTCCTCCCAATCTTGACCAAATTTCGAAAAAATTCTCACTGTGAAGATAATTAGGTCCGTTCTGTACAAAACGCATGTTTCAAAATTTTCAGATTCATCTTCATTTGCCAATAAAATCAAATGAAAAACTATCACTTCTATCCAAACACAATACTAAATAACTGGGCCATCAAAGTTCTCTATGATCCAGGTGGATATTGGTGGCCACCTACCAAGTCCACCTGGACCCCCACCATTGTCTTTTTCAGCATTTTCAGTTTCCTTAATTGTAGCACAACTTACTATTTTTAGCAGTTTTTCGGGTTCTGAACTTCCGAAGCCGTTTTGAGGCCCTAAACGACGTTTTTTGGGGAATCCGGGGGCAACATGGGTCCATGGACCGATGTTGCCCGTTCCAACAATGATAGTGCTCGGATATATCTTTCTAATGAGCTATTGTACGCGTCAAACGGAGATCATATGCCAAAGTTACGACCCCGGGAAGTTGATGTACCAACTTACCCCCAAACGGGGCCCACAGTTTGGCGTTTCATCTCCTAGGGTTAGGTTTTGGAATGTTAAGGGTTTTCCATTGTTTCTCAACAATAAATAGGCCTTCAAGCCTCATTGTAACACAGTTCAGAGGCATGTAGCCATCACATCTCTTCTCAGAGATAAGCTACCATCGCCCTAGCTGGTTTATTTCCATTTCTGGTTGTAAGCATATTTCAGTATTTTCCATTAATGAAATGAAGTATTATTTCCGCTGCATCTTTGTGTACATGGTTATCTCTGTAATTTGTTGCGTTCCTGTTTAAATCCAGATCAGTGGTATCAGAGCAGTCTGCTTTTTCTCTGTTTTTCTTTGCATGTCCCCAACAAGGTCGGGATATAAGGAGTTAGGGCTTGAACTGGTTGAACCTTTGCAAGACCAGCCTCGCAAATCCTGACAGCCTCCCATGGCGGATGAGAAGAAAGACGAGGGGGCAGGAGATCCCATCAAAATCTTGCTCGAAGAAGCCCTCGAGCGACAACAGAACGCGATGATGGACAGCTTTGCCAGATCCTTCAGTGGCTACCCAGAAGCAACGCATCGGCTTCCAGCAGCTACTCTAGAAACGCCACACCCTTTAAGGTACAAGTTAATTTTGAAATCCCCATATTCGAGGGTCAGATAGACGCAGATGCCGTAGATAAATGGTTAAATCTGCTAGAGGGTTATTTTTCTGTTCATGAATTTTCGAGTCGGGAAAAGATTGTTTTTTCTCTCCTCAAAGCAGCCCCCCATGTCAAGGACTGGTGGGAAACCTACTGCGAGCAGAAGGATGAAAGTACTGGCTCACTATTTTTAGCCGCACCCACCTGGGATTCGTTCCGGGATGCCATCAAGGAGCAGTACTACCCTGTCGGAGCTATGAGGATGAATACATAAAGTGGACCACGCTGCGGCAGGGAAGGGACCAAGACGTGCCGGAGTTCACCAATCTTTTCCATACCCTTCGCACAAAGTTGGGTATCAAGGATTCGGAGCAACATTTGATACTCAAATACCGTGGCTGCCTGCACAAGTACATCCAGGAAGAAATACAATTCCTAAACATCCCCTCGCTCGGCGCAGCATACCGGTATGCCGTCAAGGTCGAGCAGAAGTTTAAACAAAAGAAGCGAGACTTTGGATCTGCGAATCCAAAGCAGGGGAAAGGTGCCCCTAAACCACAGAACAAAGGACAAAGCCAAGGCGGGACAGCCCAAGACAACCAGCCGAAGCTGCAAGCAAAGAACAACGCCGCGAAGCCGAGAAAGGACACTGGAAAATGGTGCGAGTTCCATAAGAGCTCCACTCACAACACAAGTGAGTGTCGGGCCAAGCAGTCACTGGTGGCTGAGCTAAAGGTTTCAGAATCAGATGCATGTTCCGACTCTGAGTCAGAACCCGATAAGGGGTATGAAAAAGGGAAGCAGATCATTGATGCGGATCCCAGCGCCACTGTTGCTACCGCAAAGATCCAGAAAAATGAACCCGAAGATCCAGAGGAGGAGGAGCGTCTCTTCCACTCCCAGATGTGGGTAAAGGGCTCCCCGATACAGTTCATTGTTGATAGCGGGAGTCAAAAGAACCTCATTTCGGCAGAGGTCGTGAAGCGGTTGGGCTTACCGACCACAGCACATCCACAACCATACACCATTGGGTGGCTTCACCAAGGACGAGATCTTCGCGTGAGCCAGCAGTGTCGCCTTCCATACAACATCAAGCCCTTCACGGATGAGGTATTGTGTGACATTGCTCCCCTTGAAGTTTGTGATGTATTACTAGGACAACCATACTTGTGGAAGCGACATGCTGTGTATGAATCAAGGCCCCGTGCTGTTATTATTACATTGGGAAATAAGTTGTTCAGGATACCAGAGGTAGCACCACCTGCCGCCATCTCTTTGATTACTGCAAAACAATGCAGTAAGATCATTTCCAAAACCAGGAAATTTGTTTTCCTGATGATACGCCCTCAAGGAAAGAAGAAGACAGTGGCCGCGGCCTCCAAACGGGGCCCCTCTGCACGACAACTACAGATGGACAAGATTGTGGAGGAGTACGAGGACATCTTCACCTCCCCGGCAGGGGTTCCTCTGCACTGTCAAGTCAAGCACTCCATCGATCTGACCCCAGGTGCGCCGCTACCCAATGGACCAATTTATCGGCGCTCCGTTCTGGAGAACGATGAAATCAAGAGGCAGATTCAGGAGCTCCTGCAGAAAGGTCACATCCGTCCGAGTTCATCGCCCTGTGGGAGCCCGATCGTGTTGGTACAGAAGAAGGATGGGACGTGGAGACTCTGTATTGACTATCGGGCGCTGAACAAGATCACTGTCCGTAATAGGTACCCGATCCCGCGGATTGATGACCTCCTAGACCAACTAAAGGGGGCGAAATATTTCAGCAAGATCGATCTGAAGTCAGGATATCACCAGGTACCAATCGAACCCTCCGATGTGTGGAAGACTGCCTTCAAATCCAAGGAGGGCCTCTTCGAATGGTTGGTCATGCCTTTCGGATTGACGAATGCTCCTGCAACCTTTATGAGGCTAATGGATGACATCTTGCGGCCATTCACCAACTCCTTTGTAGTAGTATACTTGGATGACATTCTGATCTTCAGCCAGAGTTGGGAAGAGCACCTCCACCACATCCGACAGGTTCTCCAAACACTGCGGCAACACAAGCTATGTGCCAATTTGGAGAAATGCACTTTTGGCATGACCCAGGTTCAGTATCTGGGATACATCATTGATGAACAGGGGGTGCATGTCGATCCAGCCAAGATCCAAGTCATTCGGGATTGGCCCTCTCCAACCACTCTAACAGAGCTCCGCAGCTTTCTAGGTCTTGCCAACTTCTACCGCAGGTTTGTGTTGGGGTTTTCTCATATTTCTTGGCCCTTGAGTCAAGTCACCAAGGGCGGGGCGAAAGCAAAATTCTTTTGGTCTGAATCTCAACAGAAGGCATTCAGGGAGTTGAAGGATCGCCTCTGCACGGCACCAGTGCTCGCGTTACCAGATTTACAACAACCATTTGAGGTCGAGACAGATGCCTCTGACTATGCTATTGGGGCAGTCCTTACTCAACATGGACATCCAGTGGCATATCACAGTGAAACACTTTCAGACACAGTCCGGAAGTACCCCACTTATGATAAAGAGATGTATTCCATTGTACAGGCCTGCCGACAATGGAAGCATTACATTTTGGGGAAGGAAACGGTCATCCACACAGACCACCGACCTCTGCAGTTCATACAGACCCAAGGGAAATTGCAGAATGATCGCCATCAGAAGTGGTCTACATACCTGCAACAGTTTCACTTGAATATCAAGTATAAAAAGGGCAGCACCAATAATGTTGCAGATTGCCTCAGTCGACCACCGATCATGGCGCTAACCACCGTGCTCAACTCTTGTGGGCACGAGACTTCTGATTGGCCACTTCTCTACAAAAGCGACCCAGAATTCGGCCACACATACCAGACACTCTTGGAGGGTCGGCAGGTTGCAGATTTTCACCTCCAGGATGCCCTATTATGCCACCTCGGTCACCTTTGTGTTCCTTCAAGCGAGCGTGCCAAGATGATTTGGGAAGCACACTACAGTCGGGCTGCTGGGCATTTCGGGGTCGAGAAAACAGTGGCAGTACTGCAAAATTATTTCTATTGGCCGAATCTTCGACAGGATGTTGGGAAGTACATCCGATCATGTACTGCCTGTGCCATTGCCAAACCGACCATTAAGAAGCATGGCCTCTATACCCCGTTGCCTACCCCTAGTCGACCTTGGGAATCCATCTCCATGGATTACATGTCAGGCCTTCCTTCCACTAAGCATGGAAATGACTGTGTTTTTGTGGTCGTCGACAGGTTCTCGAAGATGGCCATTATGGTGGCCTGCAAGAAGAATATCACAGCAGAAGCCACTGCTAAACTCTTCTTTGAACGAGTGTGGGTGCACTTTGGGATCCCACAGTCTATCATCTCAGATCGGGACAGTCGGTTTCTCAGCACATTTTGGTCCAGTCTCTGGTCAATGCTGGACACCAAACTCACGAAGTCCACAGCCTTCCATCCTCAAACTGATGGCCAGACAGAGGTTGTCAATAGGATGATTGTGCACATTCTGCGCATGTATAACTCAAAGCATCCACGCACATGGGACGAGAGCCTCCCCTATGTTCAGCACAGCTACAACCGAGCTCTTCACAGCTCCACTGGCCATAGCCCTTTTCAGGTGGGTTTGGGATTCCAGCCACTATGCCCCATTGATGTGGCCATGCCACTTGCAGCTACTCACATGAATTCAGCTCATGTCCAGTCCAAAACAGATAAGGCCACCAGCTTCATTGAGCGCATCCAACATATTCGCCAGCAGGTCCATGACATTCTTGAGAAATCAAATGCCAAGTACAAGCAGCGACATGATCAACATCGGGTGCCACACAAGTTTCAGGTGGGCGACAAAGTCTGGTTGCATTTGCAAAAGGAACGCTTTACTGGAGCCTATCGGAAATTGAGACCACTCCGATATGGTCCTTACACCATTACTAAGGCTATGGGAGACAATGCATTTGAGCTCAGCATTCCCCCATTCCTTGGCCTGCACCCAGTGTTCAATGTGGACCGCCTTCGGCCATACTTTCCACCATTGCTAGACACATCCGACATTGCAGAACAGCTCAAACCCACAGAATTAAATCCAGATTGCATGGAACAAGCTGCAACTGATCGGATCATGGACACACAGATCAAGAACACTCGCCAACAGAATATCCAACTGTATCGAGTTGTCAAAGCAGGCCAACTCCTTCAGCAGGGCAAGTGGCTCACCAGGGAACAAGTTCAGCAGAAGTTTCCTCATCTCATGGAGGAGCTCAACGCAATGGGGAACATTGCTTCCTAAGGGGGGAGGAATGATCCAGGTGGATATTGGTGGCCACCTGCCAAGTCCACCTGGACCCCCACCATTGTCTTTCTCAGCATTTTCAGTTTCCTTAATTGTAGCACAACTTACTATTTTTAGCAGTTTTTTGGGTCCTGAACTTCCGGAGCCGTTTTGAGGCTCTAAACGACGTTTTTTGGGGAATCCGTTCCAACAATGATAGTGCTCGGATAGATCTTTCTAATGAGCTATTGTACACGTCAAACGGAGATCATATGCCAAAGTTACGACCCCGGGAAGTTGATGTACCAACTTACCCCCAAACGGGGCCCACAGTTTGGCGTTTCATCTCCTAGGGTTAGGTTTTGGAATGTTAAGGGTTTTCCATTGTTTCTCAACAATAAATAGGCCTTCGAGCCTCATTGTAACACAGTTCAAAGGCATGTAGCCATCACATCTCTTCTCAGAGATAAGCTACCATCGCCCTAGCTGGTTTATTTCCATTTCTGGTTGTAAGCATATTTCAGTATTTTCCATTAATGAAATGAAGTATTATTTCCGCTGCATCTTTGTGTACATGGTTATCTCTATAATTTTTTGCGTTCCTGTTTAAATCCGGATCACTCTGCAACATCCCTGCCATCAGTATACAACTATAATACCTATCAGACATCCTCCAAAACATGTACAACCATCTCAATGATCCACTAGCACATGTAACACCTCTCCAAGCCCAAAACATACATCATCAACATGTAGACCTAATTTGGAACATGTAGACCAAGGAGACATAATCATAAAGGATCCTCACCTCTTACTTGTATAATAGCCAACAACATTGGTATAAAACAACATGATCATGAAGACCATCATCATGGGAATACATCCAAGCTAGTGCAACACGCCATCATCCATCCTCCAAGCTAGTCCAAGCCAGTAGACATGCTAAAGACCATATGCAACTCATCCATACACAAACCACATTCAACCACCTATACTCATGCATAACCAACACATCTACAGCCAAAGAAACTAGGTTTACATCAATGATAATCAACCACACATCTACAGCACTACAACACACATCAATGCCAACACATCTTTATCCCTTAGGTCGCAAGTCACACTTTTAGTCACCAACACTATGACTTGAAAATACGACCAACACTGCGAAGAGGAGATGTTACCAACACTGTGAAGATGAAATGTTATCAACACTATGAAGAGGAAATGTGAACAACACTATGAAGAGGAAATGCGACCAACACTATGAAGACAATTTGCAACCAACATTGCAAAGAGGAAATGTGACCAGTGGTGTGAAGAGGAAATCGTGACTAGCACTATGAAGAGGATTTACAACCAACAGTGTGATTTGAATACGTGACTAGCCTCCACTGATACAAATTGTGACTTACTCACAACCATCTAAAAATGAAACTTGCAACTAATATTATTCTCATTGCATGTGACCAAGGCAAGTCACACTTTGGAACTGCTACTATCACTATAAATTACAATTGTGACTACAAGGGTGACTATGACTAGGAAGTCTGACCATGACCACAAGTAATACAGAAGGTCGAGAGTCATGAGGGTAGATGAGAGGCCACAACAGAGGGTGAAAGGTTACCCTCCTCATTTCTATAATATTCTCTCATGCCTCATTCATAAGGGACCTTTTAGCATTTTATATTTGACTATTAGTAGATGGTTGAGTGTTCTTGAAGAGCTAGAAGCAATCATATATTGGTAGCTAGTAGGGTGAGTTGTAGTGAGGCTAGAGTTTTGAATTGGATAATGGAATGAGTAGCCCATGTTCCAATATTGGGTTTTGATTAATTGTAGGATTTGTACTTGTATTTGCATCAACATTAATACGAATTTTTCATTTCTGGCACTAATTCCCACGCTTACTCATAGTGGTTCTATTGGTTGTCCAATATCTTCACCGTATTTGTATGTGTGCTTTCATACATGTAATATGTTGTAGAATAGTTTGTAGCTATTCTATGTGTGTTCACTTTTTAATCTGTGCTTATTTGTTCCTCTCTATGTTGGTGACTTATTGTGAACTAATTTTAAATTAACCTCTAGCATGTTCTTTTTCATTTATGTCTGAGGTGGTTTTGTCTCACTAATCCTTCTCATGGCATACCTGTTGGGTCCTTCATTTTGGAGATAAAATTTTGGCATGTTTTGACGATTGACCATATTTTGACCAAAGTTGACTGATGGGAAGTCATGGAGAAGGAAGTTGAGGAAAGAGAAGGAATCTTCGAAAGTTTGGCAGTTTCTGAAGATCGTCCAAGGAAATTAGGGAACATGCACTCACAACTGAGCTGGAATGTTCGTTGATAGTCTAGGAAGCAACCACAACCAAGCAACAAAGGAATCCGAAAAGGAAAGGTTAGAGCATCTGAGAAAGAAAGCAACACTCCAAGCAAGTGGAGTGTTTAAAAAGGCCGAAGGAAAAGTCAGGGAGAGAGAGAAGTGTACTGAAATGTTGTCGCAAAGCCTATTGAGGTTGCATGATTATGTAATCACCTTGTTGTATATAAGATTATATTCCTAGTCTTTGTTTTGTTGAGAAGGATTCCAAGATGAATGTACTGATGTAATGCTAGCTGAAACTAATAAAAGAGGAAGTTGTACGGATGTCTGATAGTCTTCTTGTGTTTGGTTTATGTGTCCCTTATAAAATTTTACTATGCATGCATGTGCGTATTCTATGTTCGTCTGAATATTTTAGTTGTTTTATTCTACAACAGTTGTATGTATGATGTCTTGGTTCTAAGTTTAATAAGTATTGGTAACTTTCGTGCGATTTCCTTGATGTTTGGTTTTAGTCCCTTAACCAAGTAAGGTCATGGTGTGCCTCAGGTGAGATGCCTTATTCTTCTTGTGTAATGTGAAAATGTCAGTTCTACGCTAGACTACGACAAACCCTTTGTTGGCTTTTGTGCCTTAACCTAGGGTCTCTAACCTGATCACCATTTTTCGCCAATGAATGATTCTAATACCAGGGCCTGAGAACTTTCTAAGGGGTCTGGAATATGGTGTTGATGATATTTAAGAAGGATTTGCAAGATTGGTGGCATGAACAAGTAGAGAAGTTTGCCTCTCAACAAGCACAACTCCATCACGAAGCGTGAAGCGGCTGAAGGAAGAAATTTTGTATGCATAACTTGTAAGTGATTAGTACGAGATATTCTAGTGCAAGTTCCTAAAGGAACTCTACAATTGGTTGTGGAGGTTGCAGATACAAGAAATACCAACAACAAGAGATGATCTCCTCATACCTGGACCCAAGTTGGTCTTATATAATTTCATTGGCTTGACATGGACCTGACTCGAGTTGTCAATTTCTGGGTGTTGACAACTCTAAAGGGGTACATGATCAAGTTTGCTAGATAGGGCCATTGGTCCTTCTCTAAATCCGAGGCCGTATTCAAATTAGGGATGCAAGGGATATTTCTGAAGGAAATCTCATTGTGGATTAAAGTTCTAATGGTAGAAGAGAAATTTTTGGTTCCAGGGCCTAACCATGGAAATTTAAAGCCCCGGTATTGGGGGGAAAGGCCTAAGTGGTAGAATGATACTTGGATGGAAGCTATGAAAATATTGGAGAAATGGATGTAGATGACTTCTATAAGGATAGAGATATGAGAGCACAAAGGAGAGCATAGATAGTTGAAGATTGGTGGGAGAAAGCTTTGCAGGAGTTTTATAGACGACATAAAGAGCTACCCCAAACAAGAGAGTTATTAAGAAGTTTAGAGGTATGAGAAGGAGAAAGAAGTTGGTTTAAGTTATGGAGCAATGGTGATGATGCTAGAGTGAAACCTAGTCCAATAGGATAGGCCGAGACCGCCAAAGTGACAGAGGTTCAGAGAAGCAATAATGATTTCACCCTGCTAGCAGAGATGGGAATGCCAGATAGATTGGGGCCTATAAGCTCTAAGGAAAGCTCGGATGATGACATGCAGTTCACAATGAGAAGATTTATTTCCAAGAATTATGTGTCTCTCGTGAGTAGCGATTCGTTTCCCAGCAACTTAGGTAGTACCTCCCCCAACGTTCCCTGGGTATTTTATAACAACCATTGTCAATTTTTGTCTAAGCTAGTTAAAGTTATAAAGGTCCACAATTTACACATTGCCTATAGGACTCATCCCTCTAGTGGTAGAAATAGTAATTGTAGATTAGGTCCCCAAGGATCATCATAACTAGGTTCCCAAGGCTTCATACTCATTTTATCAGTTCAACCATGTATGGTTGGTAACATAGCGGTATCCTTCACTAGATATTCAGAATTCTTAGGAAAGGGAATGAAGATGTCGAACAAGATTGGTACATGTGTGAGGCCATCTAGAGAGCTCGCCAAACTCCATATGCCAAAAATATTATTTAATTCCATACAAATATTAGAGATAAACCACTGAGATGGTTCATAAAGTAGTCCACACTACAACAAAATCTGACAATAGACAATGAGGTTCGGTGGGAGTTCGTTCAAGAGTTTAAACTCCCTCAGACTAACCATCAAGGGCAATGAAAACTATGGGAAATTAAGTAGAGGGAAGGTGAAACCACATGGGAGATGATGTAAATATATAAGGATGCCATTGGAAAGCTAAGCTACCCTATTGATCTTAACCATCAGCGAGATTGGTTTATTAAATCATTGTTGACACTCACCTACAAACCGCTGAATCAATAGAAGATTGATATTTTGCAGGACACCCTAGAATAGGAAACATGAATCAAGGGCATGGAAGGATACCCACATGAACATCGAGGAGGAATGCTCTCCCACAACCCCACTCTCATAGGACTGCAACATCAAGTCGCTGATTAGACAAAGAAGTTAAGGAACATGTAGTTGGTGCGCCTTTCACAACTGCACATATGGTGTACCAACTTCCATGTCGAGGGGCACCATGCCATGGAGTGCCCAAGACTAAGAGGCCTGAACACTCCCTTTGTATTGGAAGAGACCTCCACATATTTACCCTCTGCCAAAGTTGCACAAGTTGGTACACAAGGGTTATATGCAAGGCACATGCAGTTCCATGCTTTTCCTAACCAATAGGGTGCAGCTCCAACTGAATATTATGAAATTTACAGGTACTACGAGCATCTCCCTCACCTCTTTCAAATTTTACAGAAGTATTCAAATGTCCAAAACAATGTTTTTTTTGAGCTTTGTGGTTTACCTACTGACCACACTGATTAGTGTAGGGAATTAGATGCCTAGATGATTGACTAAATCATTATGCTTACAAGATCAATGAAGGTCCTCAGGGACGAGGAGGTGGAGGAACAAGGGGGGCGGAGAACATGAGGTAGAGGTCTGATTCATTGTTACAATTGTGATTGTTACACAAAAATATCGTCACCATGATTATTTGCAGTCAGTATGGGTCTATTATCACTTATACTGTCCTCCTAAGCAAGTCTCAGACCTCAGCTCTTCAAGTCAAGCTTTGAAAATGGGAGAAAGACATTAAAAATCAATGAAACTTTGGTTCCACACTTTCTCTCACTGACACCTGCGGTCCCGCACCTTCTGTGTACTAAAACTGCGGACCTTCCCGCTCTGTCCCTAACGGTGTGGGTGTGGACCCCTGTGTAAGTCAAAAGGTGCAAGTTTTATCTTAAAAAACTCACTTTGGGTTAATTCTAGAGGATTCTAGAAGGAATTTTGACATGGATTGTTCGCTTTGAGGTGGTTCATGCATCCCAAAAGAGAAGGAGCTAATCCCTTGATGAGAGGAGCTATCCCTTTGAAGGAGGGCTTTATCCCTTTGAAGGAGGACCTAGTAACCTCCCTCCATTGCACTATAAATACAGGCATTGGGCTGGTTGCTGGGGAGGTTAGAAGCTGAACATTTTTTAGGGTAAATGCTGGTGAAATTAAGACTTCCTAGTTGAGCTTAAGAGGAGAGATCACATACCTTTTTGGCTTCATTGGGAAGTGAGTGAAACTTGTCAAAGTAGAGGAGACTTCTTGCTGGACCCTAGAAGGATCTTGTACAGCGTCAAGGCACATGTTGTAAAGTTCTTCTTCTTTTGAATTAATACAATCAAACTCATTTTTCTCAACAAGTATCTCATGTTATTTGTTTCATGGACTCCTTGACTTTCATGTTAAATATGTTTTATGATATTGGCTTTTCAGGTGCTATTTAATTTGTTTGCCTTGTTTGTGTTTGCAGATTCACAGCAAAGGAGCTCATTTGGATCAAAGGAGCGACGACATCCACAAACTTGCGTTGGACCTAAGGTAGGCCCTAAAAACACTTGTTTTCCATTGTTTATAAAAGCATGTTTAGAGAAAGATAGTGTCTGGTTGGTTTGCTTGTCATTAGGTCTTCTTTAGATTCTAGGAAGGTCTATCTTGTCCGCAAGATCGACTCATTCCGTGTGACAAAATGGTGACCATACTGGGGAATTGATTTTTTCCTTGTTTTTACTTTGACCTGAGAAACTGTGTTTTTGTTTCTGTTTTTGGTTTGTTGTGTGTGGAATTGGGTAGATTTAGTAAATCCAGGGTTATTTTTTGTTTTTCATAACTTTGGGAGAGGACCGCACCCTAGGATTTTGACACAGTGCGGACCTATCCGCACTTTTGCTTTTAGCACAGAGCGGTACCGCACCTGTGTTAACTGTGGGCCTGCGGACCCTATCAAAATTTTGGAAAACCTAAGATTTTCTCTGTTAGTCAACTTAGTTTTTTATTTAGATGTTATTATCCCCTGCCCAGACCTGCATATAGCCTGTCAGAAGCTTTCCTTAGGTTAATTCCATTGGAATGCCTGTTTTGAGCTTTTATCAATTGGGTGTTTTGAGTCTCTTTTTTGAGAAATTCTTAATTTGATTTCCTTTGGTCATTACTTGGAGGTTTGTCTCAGTATTTTCACAATTTTGCATATTTTTGCTTTTGTTTTTGTATGAGTGTTAATCGCCTTTGAGTGTTTTTATGTTTTGATCTTTGGATCTCTCACCCAATTTTCTTGACTTGCACTTGATTGGTTCTTAGATTACATTAGAATCATCTTGTGTTTGAGAATTCTCTTGCATAGATCACATTTGCATAATTAGAATTCTCATTTTCAGAATATGAATGAAAAATGTGCATAGATTACATTTGCATACTTTTCAAGTGAATTGTGCATAGATTACAATTGCATAGTTTACATTATGAAAAATCAATCGTAGATTTAGATCAGCTTTCTTTGATTTGAATTTACATATTTTTATTCTTGTTTTTAACAAACAAAAATAAAAATGAAAAAATGTTTTGGAATTGATTTGCATTACTTTTTCTTGATGAAATTAGTGCATTAGAGAATTTGTTATATTTTCTCTTAGTGATCAATTTCCTGCATTGTTGGAAGTGAAAGGAAACTCTCTCTTTACTTTAGTTAGGATTCATCGAATTGAAAAGATTACATTATCATATTCGATTGCATTCAGTTTTGGGTCGGGTCATAACACCATTGGTTTCATATCCATTTACCCCTTTGAGTAATAACAGCCTAAATAACACAACGCTTAATTAAAATTCATCTAGTAATTTTTACATTTTGAGGGCTCTTTCCACCAATCTAGCTTAGGCTAGTGTCTTGGAATAGGTTTTAGTTAACTCTCCAAGACAGTAAAACAAACAAGTAGCTGTATCTTGCGGTAGGAGAAAAATCCAATTGTTGCAGCTATGCTCTGGGAAAGCTCCTCTTAAAGGAGAAGCACGAGATCGTGTTTGAACCAGTGTGGGAATCAATCCTTCCTCATTGGGAACAACGCCAGATACTCACGTATTAAAAACAGTAAACCTCGGATTAACCATTGTCGAGGAGCCTGGGGTCACTTGTTGGTAAACCTTGGATTATGTCAAGGAGCCTTCAAGGGGATTGAGCTTGTTACTCTGCCCTTGCGTGCATATCGGATCGTAGAATGTTCCCCCAGGTATATTTGTTTCCGTTGGTAACCATAGTGACCATATTCTATAGGATTCTTCCTAAGGTGACAGTGGTGGGAAGATCCCACTGTACCTGGAGCAGACGTCGGCTAGACTCACTTGGATTTTCTGGGGGGTTCTCTTCACTCGAGACGATTTAGTGGAGGAACTTGTGCCAGTCTATTCATTAAGCAGTTTGTCGGGGTAACTGTTCCAACCGCCATTTCTTTATTGAATTCTGCGATGTTGGATTTCATCACCAACTAGTGTTTTCGGTACGGAAAGTTACTGTTTGTGTGTGGTTTGACTCCTAGATTTGATAGTGCGTGTTAATTTGTTTGTTTTTACTTTTAGAGACCATAGGTGTGAATTGTGAATTTTAATTGTTAGGTGTGAATTGTGAATTGTTAATTTTAATCTTAAATTGTTAATAAAATTCACTGAAGTTGAATATAATGGCAAATGTTCCGGAATTTACCAACCAAGGAACCCCTCTTAACGAGAATCCTAGTACTTTTCCTTACCTTGGAAATGTTGGTCCTCCTTATATGGCTACTTTGTCATTACCTGGATTTACAATAGGTTTACCGATATGGTTATTTTCAACTTCGTTGGCCCCAAATACTCCAATTGTTCCACCTCAACCGAATGCTTCACCTCAACAGAGTTCACCATCTCAACATCACCAACCTTTTGTTGACCCTTTACCTTCTTCGCCTAATTTTTCTTCCTCCATTTCTTCCTCTTCGCTTGGTAAAAGCCTTGACGCTAGTAACCAAGTAGCTAAGAAGAAGAAGAAAGGGAAGAAGAAGAAGAAGAAGAAGAAGAAGAAGAAGCAAGAGAAGAAAGAAGTCAACCAACCAACCATCGTTGTAAGTGTTAGTTGTGTTGAGGAAACCTCCAACATGCATCGTAAACCAAAATACCCTTGCAGGCTTTGTAAGGGTGACCACTTCCTTATCAATTGTCCTAGTATTCCAAAGGTCTTGGAAGTATGGTCAGAAAAATCTCATCAACTTTCCATTGATCCATCAACTAGTGATAGTCAGGTTCCTGGGAAAAAGGGTAAAGTTAGGTTTCCTTGTAAGTTATGCAAAGGGAGTCATCAAACTCACATTTTCCCTCACATGGATGAAGCCTCAAAATTGTTGGAAAACTTTACTGTTCCACAGCAAGAATTTCCAACTGGTTACCGTAAACTTTCTCCCAACCTACCGTCAACTGACGGAGTGATTGATCTAATTTCAAGTACAGTCAATCACACTCTTCCATTGGAGAGTGAAACTCATGTCACTCAGGTTGATGATCCATTAGTTGATCAAGTGGTCGATTCAATTTCACATTCGGTCGATCCCACTTTCCCTTTAGAGAGTGAACTTCATACCGCTCAGGTTCTTTTTGTTACATCAGATTCCTCTATGCCGGGGGGCATTTCACCTGTTTCTATGGAACCCCCTCCAAGTACCGAGGTCTTTTCCTTTGATTGGAATAGATTGACAGAACCTCGTCTTCCTTCCTCCATCCCTTTCCAAATCATTGTCAAGGTTGGTGGTAGGGACATGCATCGCACACAGGTAGATGAAGGTGCTTCTGTTAGTATTTTATCCTCAATTGCTTGGAAAGCTTTGGGTTCCCCTCAGCTTGCGCCTATTACGCAGAATCTGAAAGCTTTTAACAGAACCATTAGTGAACCTTTAGGGATCCTTCCTAATTTTTCCATTACCTTGGAAGGTAAAACTGTCTGTATTGATCTTATGGTAGTTCGAGGTCCCTTGGATTTCAATTTACTCCTTGGGAGAGACTATGTTTATGCAATGAAAGTTGTCGTATTGACACTCTTTTGTGTGATGTCTTTCCCTCACAATGGAAATATTGTGACTGTAGACCAGCTTTCGTTCCCTAGTCTTGTTTCAACTACCAATAATATGACAACCCTAAATGTTCCTGATTCTCAAGTGGTATCTACCCCGCCACGGGTTAATTATGTGGCAACTGGTCCCATGTTTTCAGTTACCGATGTAAGTGAGCCTCTCACTGTTTGCTCATCTTCCTTTGATTTAGATCCGGTAATTGACATGGAAAACTCTATGGGATTACTTGAACACGATGTTCTTATCCCTTTTGAGTCCCTTGACATGTGTTCCTTCCAAAGAACTATTCTTCCTTCTGATGAAGACCTTTTGGAAGCCATGATCAAGGTGTGTCCATTGACATGTCTTTCTTCCAGTTGGAAGCCATGATCAATGAGTGCGAGGATAGTTTTTTCCTGTATCAACCTCGTTAAAAAATGAAACAGGCTGCCATGAGGACAGTTCTTTTCCTGTGTCAACCTCGTTAAAAAATGAATCAGTTGGTCAGAGGAAAGTTCCTATTACTGAGTCAACCTCGTTAAAAAATGAATCAGGTATGAGGATAGTTCTTTTCTTGTGTCAACCTCCTTAAAAAATGAAACAACTCCCTTTTAAAGTTAAATCTTGAAAGTAAACCTTCATCCCATCCACCTGGTTGAATACAATGAAGCTTGGGGGGCCTGTACCTCGCTTTGCATCATTATGCTGGGGGCATGCGAACTTCTGGAGCATAGTTCCTTTTGTTGTGTCAAGCTCATTAAAAAATGAAACAAGGAGTCTTGAGCATAGTTCCTTGTCTTGTGTCAAGCTCTTTAAAAAATGAAACAAGGGTAGGTTATATAGGTAGATTGTAGAGAGTAGAAGCGAGGATAGTTTTGTTCCTGTGTCAACCTCGTTAAAAAATGAGACAGGGTGTTAGAGGATAGTTCCTGTTACTGAGTCAACCTCATTAAAAAATGAATCAGGTAGATTTTAGGATATATAGGTAGATTGTAGAGAGTAGTCATGAGCATAGTTCCTTATCTTGTGTCAAGCTCGTTTAAAAAATGAAACAAGGGTTTTGAGGATAGTTCTTTTCCTATGTCAACCTAACTAAAAAATGAAACAACTCCCATGAGTCTTTCCAAGATTTCGAAAGTAAACCTTCATTTCATCCACTTGGTTGAATGCAATGAAGCTTGGGGGGCATGTACCTTGATTTGTGTCATTATGCTGGGGGCATGCGAACTTATAACAAGCATAGTTTTTCGTTTCAAGCTTGCACAAACATGAAACTGGATCCGAGCATAGTTCTTTTCCTGTGTCAAGCTCGTTAAAAAATGAAACAAATCCTCCTCTAATTGAGCCAAGAGTTTGACTAGATCTCATAAATGTTAAGTTGTATATTTAGGTTAGTTATTTCAGTTTTTTGCATAATTTTCTTACAGTTTTAGGTCGAGTCTTTCAAATTATCTCGTAACTGAACCTTCATTTCACCCAACTGGTTGAATGAAATGAAGCTGGGGGGCATGCGCTCTAGCAATTATGCTTAGGAGGCATCAAGCATAGTTTTCTTCTGTTTCAAGCTTGTGTAAAAATGAAATTACTTTGAAGCATAGTTTTTCTCTGTTTCAAGCTTTTGTAAAAATGAAACCTATCTCGAGTCAATTTCAGTTATTTTCAACTCATTAAAACAAATGAAAATTCCGAGTTCTTTCCGTCCTTTCCTGCTCGTAAATTAAATTGAAAGTCGGCCAAATGAGTACATTTTTATCATTTTTTTGAACTCATTAAAACTTATGAAAAAGTGAAAACCATGAGTACATTTTTATCATTTTTTCGAACTCGTTAAAACTTATGAAAAAGTGAAACATTTAGAGTCACCTTTAAGCTCTTTTCTGACTCCTAAAACATGAAAAGATCGCCGAGTTTTTCTTTTTAAACTCGTTAAAACGTAACTAAAAGACGGTCCACTTACAGCTCTTTTCTGACCGTAAAAACATGAAAATATTGCTGGATTTTTGTCGTTTCAAATTCGATATTGGTTATAAAACGACGTGTCGTTGATCTCTTTTTTACTTTTTCGGATCAGGGACACTAATTACGAAAAGTACTCCTTGGTCGTAAAAGATCAAGCGGTTCTCTCAAGTATTATTTTATACTTTTTCGGGCTTGGGAGACACAAATTTACGAAAAAGGTCAACCCTGGAGTCTTCTTAAGTTTTTTCAGACTCTCTAAAATTGAAAAATTCCGAGTTTCTCCTATATTGGACTCGTTAAAATTTCACAGTAAAGGACCTGTTCAATTGCAAACAGGAACGAACCAATCCTTCTTAAGATTCGAATTTAAACTAAGTTGGACTCATCTGAAGGATGAGCTTATAATCAAGCAAATGTTATCCTCCTCAAGCTTGTCAAAAATAAAGAGGTACTTGCCAGAAATGATGGGGGAAAAGAGAGAAAAATGAGCCTGTTTGTCATACTTTGTAACCACTCTTGAACACGACACTTTTATTCACCTGGGTTGAGAAATCCTTTGCCTAATAGTTGATCAAACCACATTGAAAGTCTTCAACCGGTTTCTGGGTATTAACTTTGGGTCAATTGTCACCAAACCATCTGTCGTGTCGTTATGTGTTCAAGAGGTCACTGCCAATAAGCCATTCATCTGCAAAATATCTGTCATCCATCTTGACCATCCCTGAGTCATTCCTTGCAACTAAATTTCTTCGACTTGATCTATGATTTCGTGTTGTGGGCTTGCCTGCGACGGATCGCTTTCTATCGACTTCAGCTCATTA
This sequence comes from Pinus tabuliformis, assembly GCA_031772625.1. Lineage (NCBI taxonomy): Eukaryota > Viridiplantae > Streptophyta > Pinopsida > Pinales > Pinaceae > Pinus > Pinus tabuliformis. The sequence continues at coordinate 1,632,643,613 of CM062816.1, forward strand.
TCTAGAAAGATGATCTAGAAATCGTCAGTACCTTGAGATCTGCATGCCTCAATGGCAGGTTTCTCGCCTTCGACGACAGGTTGCATCATTGACCTTCGATCAAAGGATTCCGTGACATGTTTGACATCAACACATTTATTCGCATCTCATGGATTGTACTGGGTACTTTGAGAGCCATTGACATCATTGGTGGTTTCTCTCACAGTGATCAATAGGGGCATGTTGCAAGAGATTTTCCACTGCCTAGAAGACCCTAGTGCTCTCAGCGCAAGGTCAATAGGCATGCAATTAAAGACTATCCAGAGCTAATTATTAGATGGGAAGAGTGCAACTGCCAAAGGGGAAAAATATAATTAATACTGAACTAATGGAACCCAAGACAAATCTCCTTTCATACATTAATATAGTCACCTGGGGAGGGAAGAAGACCAAAGCTAACTTGGGAATTGCTAAACAACTAATAATTATAAAGCCAACCTCACCAAAGTACTCATATGATTCTAGCTAGTACAAGCAGTATCACAAAGAGGCTACATATATTTTTTAAAAATTGACTCCAATTGTTGAGCTCCAAGGTGAACAACCAAAACCTTCAAAATCTAGAGGCTTGAACCTATTACAACATAATTCCCAACCTATAGCCGAATGATTCAGGTTGTTTCTACATATTGTGAACGAGAAGCAAATTCTTGGAAAGTTGCGAGAAAATATTAAACTTGTTGTCAATGATGGGGTGGTTGGGGAAGGACTCATTTCCACCAATTTACCTAAAATACACTCTAGATGGGTCTGCAAGAATAAGAAGAGAATGAAGAAGAAGTTCCATATTGATGCCCAAATTGTAGGCTTTCCTATCAAGGATACAATGCTATAATTGGGGTGACTATCTAGCCAAGGAAAACCTAGGAAGCCTTGGGAAGGCCTATATTAGCGTTCTCTTTGATTCGTTTACATGTGGAAAACTAGTATTGTATCCTCCTGGATGGACGTCTGGATGATGTAGAGGTTGACATAGCAGGGGTAAATACTTATGTTGACTTCGAGATAATAGATATTGTGGGAGACAAAGACCCCTATTTGGAATTGTTAGAAATAGATTGGGCCTTTGAAAATTATGCAGTAATTGATATGAAGAGGGATACAATGACCTTTGAAGTGGAGGGAGCTAGGGTGATCCAACCCTTGGACCCATGTCAAGGGCCGAGGTTCACCGGGCCAATGGAGGATAGAGAAGAACCTGATTTGTTGGACCAGTTATACCGACTGGCGACAGGAAAAAGGGAAGGCTATATTAATCCTACAACAGGAGGATAGATCAACTGGAGAAGTGTTTAGATATTTGAAGCTAGATCTGAGGCTGCATGGGATGGCTGCCAGCAGAGCAGACATGAGATCAACACTAAGCGCTGCACCACAATCCACCGTATCAACTGGATTGGTACTGAGATACGATAATTTTCTATTTTTAATGGAATTTCCTTGAATAGAAGCGGAAATTAGCTTTGATTGGGGACAACTGAGATAAGAAAAGTACCAAGGAAATCTTCAATCTCCTAAGAGAATACAAATATTAGTACACTTCATACATTACATAGCTTAAGGGGATTAAGGGGGAGCTAGGGGAGATGTAGATTATGCTTAAACCTAATGTAAAACTAGTGAAACATCAGCCATAGAGATTGAACAGGAGGGTGAAAGAGAAGGTGAAGAGGGAATAAGACAAAATGTTGGTTGCATGGCTCATCTTCCCAATTGACAATGCTGAGTGGGTCAATCAAATTTTTATATAGAACAAAAAGTACTTTGAAGAAATTCGGGTTTGTGTGGACTACAGGAGTCTAAACAATGCTTGTGTTCATGACCCTTTCCCCACCACTTTCAACAATGGAGTCCTAGACAATGTAGCAGGAAATGAAGCTTACTCTTTCATGGATATATTTTCTGGTTACCACCAAGTCCGTATTGCGGAGGAGGATAAAAACAAAACCACATTCACGACTGAATAAGGATCATATATCTACCATGTCATGCCTTTTGGACTTAAGAATGCACCAACAGTGTTCTCGATGATTATAATTGCTTCCTTTGGAAACTATATTCAAAGGTTTCTTGAGGTTTACATGGATGATTAGACCATCTACAGTTTACTAGAAATACACTCCAACTTGCTCCAAGTGATGTTTGACCATTGTAAACAACCGCGTATCTTTTTAAACTTGAATTAGTGCATATTTGTTGTCCCTTTCGAAACACTTCTATGGCATATAGTATGTAAAGAGGGAGTATGTGTCGATCCCACTAAAGTTGTAGTAATCCTAAATATTCCCCCACCGACAAGTGTTAAGCAACTAAGATCCACCCTTGACCACACAAGATATTACAGCAGGTTCATACGTAACTATGCCTCGATCACTTCACCACTAGAAAAGATATTGAAGAAATCTACAATGTTTGCATGGTTTGATGTGTGTGAAGTTAATTTCAATGTGTTAAAGGAAAATCTGACAAGTTCACCCATTCTGGTTTATCCAAACTGGAACAAGCAATTTCATGTCCATATCGACGTATCGGGAATTGCGTTGGGAGTTATTTTACCTCAACCCTAAGATGGAAATCTTGATCACTTGATTTACTTTTCTAGTAGAAAATTGTCCATATTGGAAAGGAACTATACCATAACCAAATGTGAAGCACTTGTGATGGTGTACTCACTACAAAAATTCTGGCACTATCTTCTGGGGGCTCGTTCAAGTTCTTTACTGATCATTCTACTCTGAAGTACCTAGTGAACAAGCCTATACTCAAAGGAAGGATTTGTATATGGCTTCTGTTATTCCAGGAGTTCACATTCGAGGTAATCATCAAGCTAGGAAAGTTGAATGTGGGTCTTGATCATCTTTCCCGGCTAGAATCGGGTGAAGCTAGGGGGTCAGTAGATGATCAATTGTCAAATGACGACCTGTTCCAAGTTGAGGCCATACTATACTACTTGTAAGACATTGCATTATTATTAGACACAGGAATATATCCGAAGGAGTACACGGTGACACAACGAAGGCACATGGTGTTTCAAGTTGTAGATTACCAATTGATTGCAGGACAATAATACAAGATGGGCCTTGACCAGATATTGCAACGATGTGTTCTTGATCATGATAAACATGATGTATTATGGGAATTCCATTTGGGATTTTTAGGTGGAAATATGGACGAGAAGGCCACCACAAAGAAATTGTTGCAATAAGGACTCTATTAGGTCACACTTTTTCGAGATGCAAGGGAATACATTAAAAAATGCAATGTTTTCAACGCATGGGAAAGCCATCGCACCAGGATGAACATCCCTTACAGTTGGTACAGGCACTGCAAGAATTTGAGAAATGGGCAATCAACTTTGTGGGACCCATTAATACTCTGGCATGTCCCTCCCATGCTAGGCACATTATCACTGCCACATATTACCTTACCATATGGGTTGATGCTACACTAGTTAAAGATTTCACGATAGACATTGTTCCAAGGATCATCTTCAAAATAATTATCACTTAGTTTGGGTTCTCCCAAAGCCTCACAAGTGACCAGGGGACCCACTTCATTAATGAGGTAGATGCTTCATTATTGCAAAACTTTATGATCTAGCACCATAAGAGCAGCCCATACAATCCTCAAGTAAATGATACTGTGGAAAATTTTAACAAAATCTTAGAGAGGGGCCTCACCAAGATATTCTTTGCTAACCGCGATGACTGGGATGAGTAGGTGTCATCTAAATTATCGTCTTATCATTGAACTATCAAGCACCTACACACGTATATTCCCTTCCAGCTTGTTTATGGGTGAGAAGTCATAGTGCCCGCCGAGTTCATTATCCCCAAATCTTTCATTACATGGGTTACTCACATGACAAAAGATTAATCAATTAAAAAACGCTTGGACGAGATCTGGGAATTGGATGAAGCCAGATTCTTAGCATATTCCCACCAAAATTTCGAGAAGGAGAGGCGGAAAGCATGGCACGATTGAAATATAAATAGAAAATCCTTTGTAGTTGGGGATCATGTTCTCTTATACAAAATCAAGTTCTTAAAACATCCTGGAAACTTGAGAATGCATTGGTTTGGACCATTCATTTTTTTTGAAGTGAGAGAATGAGGAGCTATCAAACTCACACAACTGGTTGGAGTCCTATTGCCTGACTAGGTGAATGGTGCATGGCTAAAGCCCTTCCTCGACACAACCGGTTCTACATAAAAATGATTTGATCTCTGAAAGGGGATCATATTTAGGTCTAGGTAGAGCCAATAAGTTATATTAGTGTGTTGATATCTTTAGTTGCATAATTTATTTTAGTTGCATCAATTATTTCAGACATGTCAGTTAAGAATAATTTTTTGTCAGTTATTTTAGTAGCATTAGTCGAGTATGTTATCACTCAGGTTGTCCTTAAGCTCTGGAAAAGGATACGACCAAGGTAATCATAGACCAACTTTGGACTGTAGGTTCTAGCCAACCTGCAATCAAAGAGGGCTCTCTCTTTTAGATTTAGCTTTGTTTGAAAAGGATTTTAGGCTAGGTCTCGAGTTCAGAGGGTTTTTTGTTTTGTTTTTGGTGGGAAAATTGATATTTCAGGTAGAGAGGCAGAGCATAGTCTAAGGGTTTCGAACCATTGGGTGTGGAGTCGAGGAGAAAAACTGCTAGTGCTTTTCCTTAATAACAGTGAGGGAAAATGGAGCAAGATAGCTGAGCATGAAACAATGTTTCAGGTTTAAGGGATGGAAAGAAGTGCTAAGTAATGAGAGGCAGTTAAGAATCTCTCAATTATGCTTAATAAGGGAAAATAACAGGGCGCTACCTAGGGGCAGTTAAGAATCCCTAGATAATTAGCAAACATAGGTGAATCGGGGTAAACATGAGCCAGAAGGAATTCATATTCATAACCAATTCAATCAATGGAAAACATAAAGAAATAGCAGAAATTGAGCATAGAGAGTATTTAAACTAATTCTAGGCTATTCTTTCTTTCTGCTATTTAGATAGTGGGAAACAATAAACAGAGGTAAGATGCACTTATTGCTTTAGGCTGCAACACAAGGATTCCATCTTCATATCTCCACAAACATTCATTCACAACAGACAGTTTGCTCTCCAAGCTTTCGGCAATCTTTGATTATGGAAATACTTAGGTATACACAGTGAGTCACTAGTGAAATTCTCAATTGACCAACCCTTAAAACTATACAGAGGGTGGTATATATAGGGAAAAAATTTCTATCCACAGAGTTATTTATTACATCTTGACCTAATCAGGTCATAAAGAATAATTAATTTACCTACTCCTATCTGAAATAAATGCATGAAAATATCTCAGGCTGCGCTGGAGCGGCCGTACAAAAATGAATAAATGATGTGGTCCTTGGTGCCTTGGTGCCTTGGTGCAATGCTTCTGAAATAAATATGCATGGGTTTCTGCTTCTTTGCTGTCCTGTGGCTTTGAATGCCTTAATTGTGATTTGAAGGTAAGGATGGGCTGATGATGCCTGATTTGACTTTCTGGGGGCTTCATTAATGTACAGGTGCTTCGAGCCCCTAAAAAAAATCTTTGCTGATACTCTTTGGCGTCTTTTCTTCCTTCTGATACTCTTTGACAAAATCTGGACTGTTATTCTGATGTGCTGTGGGTCTAATCACGCATTGATGGCCGCTGTTCAGCCTCTGTTCCCATAAAACTGGCTTCTACTTCTTCCTGAATGCTTTTGCGAAGAAAATGGGTCCTTTTGTGCCTTTTCGGGCTTCCTAGGGGCTGCATAATGGAAAGATTCCCTGAAGATTCCCCGAAGATTCTCCATTTTGGCCTAAAAAATCCTACGATGAGCGATTTGTGCTAGGTGCAAATCGCTCATCAAAAACTGCCTCAGAATCGGATTTCAGGGCTCCGAAGTGTGATTTTTGCTCCTTCGCGCCAAAAAGTGCTGATGATGTCAGCATGACGTGATGTTGTACGGTGGGTGACGTCAGCGATGACGTTAGCATGATGACATGGCGGGATGACGTCAGCATGACGTCATCATGTACGGTCGGTGACATGGCATGACACGTGGCAAGGGGCCATGCAGGTAGATGACTCGGCGACATGGTGGCAGGAGGCCACGCAGGTAGTTGACGTGTCGCGGTGACTGGGCAAGGGGGTGACGTAAGCGGAGACATGGCATGTGACATGGGGCTTACGTCACAGGGGAGGGCGGTAAGCGGTATTGTGGTGCACCGCTTTTTGGGGATGGTGGTTTCGTGAGGGGGGCCTCCGCCACATCCCAACGCTTGACGCGTGGCGGGAGGTACGGCGGCAATACCGTCCATCTCCCGGACGCTAAAGCTCGGGTGCTTAGGAGATGGGACGGCCCGCCCACCGTTGATCTGTGGGGCGGCGATCCAACGGTCAGCGGTCGGTGCGAGGTGATGGCAGGATAAAGGACGGGGAATATGCGAAGAATATACCTTTTTTAATATGCGCGCGGGTGGGTTATGACTTAGGGAAAGTGGGTTACGAGGGTTAATACGGGTGGGGTTAATATTTTATACAAAAACTTTGGGTTAGGGGCGGGGAAAGGGGGTTTATGGATGTAAAATGAGCGCGGTCAAAATATTTACAGCTGAGACTTAGGGATGAGGGGTAAAACATGGTTTTAGAGGGTTTTGGGGCTAGGTGAGAGGTTATTAGTCTGACCAGGTGTCAGATTAATCCCTGTTATGACTCGGATGGGTTTAAAACAACCCCAGATGGGCTATTTTTCCCCAGACTTAGAAAAAATATGGCTATATTGCCAGGGAGGGGATATTTACATAGGGAAGTTTATATACATAGTTTAATAGGGGATGGGAAAACTAATAGGGAGTTATATAATACTGTTAGTAGTTAATATGAAGGTGACCAGCAGGCGCTAAGGTCAAGGACCTTAGGCTAAATTTGGGGAAAATAACTTGAAAGAAACTGAGATCCTTGAGTGAAGGAGATCTTCACCAAGGTGACTGATATGGGTGATGATGAAGCTAAGAGGAATCAAGCAGATCTTGACCTCTTTGGGGAAATTAGTAAGTGACTTGGGGAATTAGAAGAAGGGGAAGTTAGTGATGTCCAGCTTTGATCTCTTTCTGAATGAAAACTGCCTGCAATGTGATCTGTAAAGATAAAACAGTTTGAAACACAAAATTGATCATAAATCACCTTTCTGCAACCACAGCTACCTACCCATCCTACTTTCCTAACATTTTTTCTTCTTTTCTGATTAGGGTGCACTTAGACTTGCAGACCCAGAATTACAATTTTTCTTTTGAATGTTTCCTATCTAAATCTGCACTTATTTCTGCCAGGGCCCAGATTAAACAGTTGGGTCCCTTTGATTCTCTACCTATCTACAAAATCTGCCAAGGTTAAACTGTTTGGACAGATGCATTCTCTATATTCTACAACAAGAAATTGAAACCTAGGGAGACCAAGATTATACTATTTGGACCTCCCTTAAATGAAAACTCTTCGAAACTGGGACAACTCATCAAAATGGAATCTCAGCAGTGGCATTTGGACTAGCACACTCTCATGGTATCTTCTGGAAATATGGAACACTGCAGCTTGCCAAGTATGACATATTTGGCATGTAAAAATGTCAATCATGAAAAATTATACCCTGTTGCAACAGGAGGCTAACAGTGGCTCCACTTGGGGATGGCTTTTCCTTGTGAAAAGTCAAGAATAGCAGGTCAGATTGCCTTGATCTTCTGTTTGTTGCTGTGGACTGGGAAATTCTTCTTTGTTCTGGCTGTTAAAAATATGAAACTTTGAACTATGAACAACTCCTCCTCAACTGAGCTTTCTGTGAATGGTACAACATCGCCTGCTTTCTTCTGCGTGCTTGATAATTATGCACAATGCTGCTGGAACATGCCTTTTAAAACAATTTAGGAACAAGGATCAAACTGCTGTGCTTGCCTTGCTTTTGCTTAGAGCAAGGTGCTGATATGAACTAAAAATTTTTCTCTGTTTTGATACTCTTGAGACTGGAAAATTTGCATCGGCTGAGTCCTCACCGAATTTACTGTTATTCCTCAAAAAATCAGCCGGTTTATACAAAAATAAAAACTGAGTGCTGATATTTACAAATAATATTGTACAAAGGTATTTACAGAATTTGCATTGTTTCAACAACAAGGATCATGATAATGTTTCAACATCCTGCCATTCACAGGGCCTTCTTCAACAGTGCTGTCCTCCATAGATCTGAGAAAATAAGTGTTGTTTCCCTGAACAGCAGAAATTACAAATGGACCTTTCCATAGAAAATCAAACTTGGCATGTTTTCCCTTGTCTTCCCTTCTTGAGTCCCATCTTAGAACTTTGTCACCAACATTGAAATATTCAGCTTTAGCCCTTTTATCAAACATCCTTTTGAGCTTTTCCTACAGAATTTGTGCTCTGTCATAAACTTGTTCTCTGGTTTGCTGCAGATGGATGGTCTGATTAATCCTTCTTTGAATGTCATTTGGTTCAACCTGAATCTCTTGTAACAGCGTGATAGTAGGAATGCCCAGGGATGAAGGAAATCTAGCCTCCATGCCATATACTAGCTCATAAGGGCTCATCCCAATTGATGTTTTGCTTGAAAGTCTGTTTGCCCATAGGGCATTTACCAACTTTTTGTGCCAGTTCTTCTTGTTTTCTTCCAGCACTTTCTTTATGATGTTGATGAGGCTTTTGTTAGATGATTCGGCCAAGACATTGCCTTGAGGGTAATAGGCTGTGGAGTGGCCCAAGGCAATATGAAATCTGTGGCAAAAATTGATCATCTTTTTGGACTTAAAGGCAACGGCATTGTCAGTGATGATTTTCTCAGGGCAGCCGAATCTGGAAAGGATATTGCACTCAAGGAATTGGATAATAATGGTATCATTGGCCTGTCTACAGGGAATGGCTTCAACCCACTTAGTGAAATAGTCGGTGGCTGTTAGAATCCATTTGTGCTGGCCTGAGGAAGAGGGATGGATTTCTCCAATGAAGTCAAGACCCCATTGTTGAAAAGGTTTTTCGGTGGAGATGGGTTTAAGGGGCAGGGGCAACAGCTTTCTCTTGCCCTAAAAAATTTGGCATTTGTGACATGACATGGCAAACTTCTTCACATTTGCAAAAAGAGTGGGCCAGTAAAAACCAGCCCTTAAAATTTTATCAGCAGTGGACTTCCAATATAGATGTCCTCCGCAGTCACCTGCATGGAATTCTTTCATGACGTTGTTAGTTTCATTCATGGTTAAACAATTAAGCAATATATCTTCTTGATTTCTCCAAAATAATGCACCATCTATAACACACAACTTTAAAGCCTTCATTTTCAAAAATCTTTTCTTGGTTCTGGACAATCCTGGGGGAGCACACAGGTTTAACAATGCAAAGCAGATATCAACGTACCATGGGGATTGTAGAAAGATTTCACTGATCTGTGGAGTCGCCAGATCTGGTTCATTGTCCAGCTGGTTAATCTCTAAGGCTTGAAAATTCGTCTCGGACATCAGTTTAGCTAAACCTTGTCCCTTTATTAGCTTGGTTGGTTTTATTTCTATGTCATATTCAAGGATGTTTGCAATCCACTTGCCTCTTTTGCCTTCTAATCCCTCTTGAGTCAATATGTCTTTAACAGCAGCATGTGGGACATAGGCAATCACGTGTGAATACAGTATGTACACTCTAAAATCCTTGATGGCCTTAACAAGTGCGTAGGCCTGTTTTTCCATTATCGGGTACTTCAAGGGGGCGTCTCTTAAGGCTCGGCTGAAAAAAGCAATTGGCTTTTCAGCTCCCTGCTCATCCTTTTGCAACAGGATAGCAGCTATAGTGTGATCTGATGCAAACGAAAATATGATAAAATCTTTATCAAACTGTGGGCTAGTTAGGACAGGGGTTTGTGTTAAGGCTGATTTGATACTCTCAAATGCTTGCTTGGTTTCAAGAGACCATTTTACCTTGGCATCCTTCTTTAACATGTTGCTTAACAATCTTATCAGCTCAGCTAGATTTGGAATAAATCTTCTCAAGAAGTTGATTTTCCCAAGGAATGCTTGTAGCTCTTTAATGTTTCTTGGAAATGGGATTTGGAGGATGGCTTGTATTCTTTCAGGATCAATTCTGATCCCATCCTTTGATATGATGTGGCCAAGTAATTTTCCTTCTTCAAGGCCAAACATAGACTTCTTGGGGTTCAAGGAAATGCCATATTTCCTACATGTCATGAAAATTTGCCTAAGATGCTTGAGGTGTTCTTCATCAGATTTGGAGAATGGGGTTAAGTCATCAAGGTAGACAACTAGGAAGTCATGTATTTATTTTGCAAATGCAATATCCATTGCTCGTTGAAAGGTAGCACCAGCGTTTTTCAGACCAAATGGCATCTTTACATACTTGAATGTTCCCCAGGGTGTAGTAAAAGCAGTTTTGTCTTGGTCGTCTGGGTGAACAAGTATTTGGTTAAAACCTGAAAAACCATCTAGCAAAGAGATTCTAGATGATCCCACTACTCTTTGCAAGATGTGGTCCATTTTAGGCAAAGGGTAATGGTGTTTTAGGGAGACTTGGTTTAAATTTCTGAGATCTACACAAAGTCTGATTTCACCTGTCTTTTTTCTTGTAGGAACAAGATTGGACACCCATTCAAAAAATCTGATGGGTGCTATTATGTCTGCTTCAAACATCCTCTTTACTTCCTTCTCAATCGGGGGAAGAAGCATGGGGTTAATTCTTCTAAGTTTCTGCTTGAAGGGTTTCTGATTTGGTTTTAAAGGAATGGTGTGTTGGATTACCGAGGTGTCATAGGATTTCAAATCCTCATAGCTCCAAGCAAATACATCTTGGAACTCTTTGAATAGGTCAATGTACTTGGGCTTTTGATCTGGCGGCACATTTTTGGACAGTTTGATCATTTTCGGATTTTCTACTGTCCCAATGTTGTGTTCTTCTATTTCAGTGTTTATTGGCTGCAATTTTGGCTTTCTGGGCACGTCATTAGCATCAAACATATCTTCCAAAGGGGTTAGGCCAGCGGGCAAAAAATTATCTTTCAAGTCAATGACCTCTGCCTCTGTTTTGTCTATCTCTTCTATCTGTGTTTGTTTCAGCTGTTCTATGTTTTCTTTGTCAAAAACAGTCGGTTTCAGGATTTGCTTGACTGCTGTAGCTGTTATATCTTGCTGATTTTCAGTTGTTTGGTGTTCTGTATCTGTCATAGCATCCATGTCAATGTTGATACTTGAAAACTCATGCTCAAGTGTGAGGAAATTATTAATCTGGGCATCATTTTCGAATACTTGCCAGTCTCTAACGTTATTTGGGACAGTAGGCCTATGTTTTATTTCAGCCGTGAAGTGATGGTTTGGGTCAAAAGGAAGCTTGCATGTACTAGCAAAGGTGGCTAGGCTGTGTGCATGAATGTTGTGATTTCTGGAAATCTTGTCAAGCTTGAATTCAGTGAATGCCTGGAGTATGTTTGTAGCAGCAGTCCTATAGGCTCTCATTCTGTTGTCGTTGGTAACAAAATTACCTTTCATCTATTGTATAACTAGGTCAGAGTCACCCAAGATAGACACTTTTACAGCTCCTAGAGTTTTTAGCAGTTTAAGGCCTAAAAGCAGAGCCTCATACTCTGCCATGTTATTTGTGCATTTGAAGTTCAGTCTATAGGCATGGCCTTCTGCATGGTTGTTGTGTGTATTGTGAATCCAGACACCTGCACCTGCTCCTAACTTGTTGACAGAGCCATCAAACTCTAAATACCATGTGATTTCTTGCTTGTGGTTTGTATCAAGAGATTGAGCTGTTTTAGGATTGGGCAGATTTGCAATTTCTATTTGGGGATGTTCTTCTAACAAGCTGGTTGCATTTGCTGTTTTGACATTTTCGTCCATGTGAGCAACCGATTCTTTGTTGATGTGTGCTTGTTTCTCTAAAGCGAAGGGCTCATTATCAATTGAAACATTTGTATCATGATTAAACAAAATAAATGAATCCATATCAGAGTGGATTGAGTAAATGGGAAAATTTTCAGGCCTGCTCTCACTACTCACCACATATTTCATGAGTGTTTCTCTGTACAGTCTCTTTGGTTGCCCAAAGACTGAAATGGTGGCATAGGAAAGGTCTAATTGAAGGGATCCTTGGAGCTTTGCTCCCCATGATCTTGATAGGAGCATACCGTATTTTGGTGGGATGTCAGCCACCACTACATCCATGAGGATGGTCCTGTTGGGATATTGGACTAAGGAGACACACAAGTCTTTGATGAGGCCTAAACATTTCACTTGACTTGAGTCAAATGAGTACAGATCTTTATAAGGTCTTGTAACATCAAGATTTAGTTTTTCCATAACTGCTTTGGGCATAACATTGTGTGATGCCCCTGAGTCAAACATAGCATTGTGCAAAACTTTGTCATGTATATGCAAACTGACATAAAAAGGTGGGACAGGTCCATGTGTTGGTTTTCCGTTAACATCTGGGCCAAATAACAGCTCTGGGGTGTCGTCTAAAACATTTACATCATCCTTGTTTTCTGGAATTTGAAGTGACTTTTGAATTTGCTGCCTATATACATCGTGTTTAGCCAGTTCTGAAAGAGGAATGGCTATCTTCAACTTAGCTATTTCTGTCTCTAAATTAAATGGTTTTTCCAGTGGAGTTTTGGTGTTGATAATGGCAGTTTTTTCTGTTTCATTTGAATTCTCAGCGATCTGCTCTTGTTTATCAGCGTTATGGGAAGTTTTTGCTTGCGGTTTTTCAGTTTCAGGAGTGCTTTTTGGGATACTGTTTGAATTTTCTTTTGAGGAAGAAGGTGGCAAAGGCTGCTCAACTGAAGGCTGCGAGTCTGTTATGTCTTCTACAGTCACTTGATGCAGGTTTGGAACAGGTATATCAGCTGGTTCTGTTATGACAGCCTTGTTTTTAATCTTGTTGGGCTGTTTTCTATCCTTTGTTTTACTAGGTTCGGAAATGTCAACGGTCCTAGCTCTCAGCTTATATTGTTTGTGTACCTCATACAAAGCAGTATCATACCCTTGTTTAAAATCAAAAGAATCGCCAGACTTAGTCTGAAACTGATTGTAATCGGGTTCATTTTGGTCTTCTTGGGACAGGACAGTTTGGCGCTCACCCTTTAGATCCATTAAGTTCATGTGAGTGTCCTCTATGGGTTTACTAGAAGTGGATCCTTCAACATAATTATCTTGGAAAGGGGGTCTTATATCATGGTCTTGGTTAGGCCTACCAGCATTTGTGTTCTGTGTTTTTGTAAAATTTGGGTTCCTTATGGTATTAGACTGTTGTCCTTCCCATGATGCTTTTCTCTCAACATTTTCTACTCTTTCTCCTAGTCTTTGCAGGCCATTGATAATAGCATCAAGCTTCTGGTCAAAAGTTGAGGGTTCTTCTTTCCATTCTAGCTCTGTTTCTTTTGGCAATTAAATTGGCTTCTACGCTGACAGCAACATTTTGCATGTCCGCAAGGGTTTGAGGAGCTCTTTCTTTTAACTGTTATGCCATATCTGGGTCAAAACCGTCAGGAAATTTGGACAAGGCCAGATCGGGTGGAGGCCTTAAGTTCTGTGGTATTGCATTATATACATTATTGAATCTTGCACAGTACTCCAAAACAGTCTCTTGAGGACCTCGTTTGATCGTATCATATTCAGCTAGTATGTGCAAGGGGTCTTTCTTTTTCTCCCATCTGTTGGTAAAGGATTGGTAAAGCTCATCTGGGGTGGTTATGGAATTTGTAGCAAGTGATCTGAACCAAGTTCTTACATCACCTGTCAAACTCTGAACAAAAATTCTCATCCTTACACTATCATCGTCTATCTCATAGTTTTCAAAATAGTCTTGCATCTTTTTGGTATGCTGAATGGCTGTGAAAGGACGGTAGAATCAAAATATGTGATTTTAGATTGGTACTCTTGAGGTAAAGCCTCAGCATTAGCAGGTAATTGCAGGGGTGCATATCTATTAGCCATATTGGCAGGTATAAGTGGAACAACGGGGATAAGTGGAACAACTCGAGTAACGGGGATCACAGGAGTAACTGGAACGCTGGAAACAACAGTAGTGTTAGCATGTGCAGTGAATGAAGGTGTGGAAGGAGTACTATGGGATGTAGATGATGAATTGATAGAAATAGGGGTTGACCAGAACAAAACCTTGACATGAGTGGGAAAACAGCTAGGGTAAGTTGTTTCAGAGCTCAAATCCTCAAAATTTTCCTGTCTTTCTTGCTTCCTAAGGATTTTCGAGATTATATTAGGGTTTTAAAAAACAGCTGGAGGGTTGGGGTCTGGATTTGACCTTGTATATCGTGGATTTTTCTTGGGAGCCAGCTTCCGAATTGTTTTTTGGGTATTTTTCCTGGGAATGTTTTTGTAATCGACAAGGGACTAATTAAAATATGGGACAGCTTGTTTGTAACTTAAAACTAGCATGAAGATTGACTGAAGCAGCATTTATTTACTCCTGTTAATGCAAAGCAAAAAACAGTCTCAAAGGCTTCCTGGCTGACATTCAGGCTTCATCTGTAGTTTTAAGAGATAAACAGCAATTGGAAAGTTCAATTTATGGTCTCAGCAGAGCTTTCTTACCTTCTTCGTGAAAATATCTGAGGAAGTTTCCCAGTGGAGTCTTCCAACTTAATCAATAAAACTTTCTGAGGATTAGATCCCCAGTGGAGTCGCCATTATGTTATCACTCAGGTTGTCCTTAAGCTCTGGAAAAGGATACGGCCGAGGTAACCACAGACCAACTTTGGACTGCAGGTTCTAGCCAACCTGTAATCAGAGAGGGTTCTCTCTTTTAGATTTAGCTTTGTATGAAAAGGATTTTAGGCTAGGTCTCGAGTTCAGAGAGTTTTTTATTTTGTTTTTGGTGGGAAAATTGATATTTCAGGTAGAGAGGTAGAGCATAGTCTAAGGGTTTCGAACCATTGGGCATGGAGTCGAGGAGAAAAACTGTTGGTGCTTTTCCTTAATAATAGTGAGGGAAAATGGAGCAATATCGCTGAGCATGAAACAATGTTTCTGGTTTAAGGGATGGAAAGAAGTGCTAAGTAATGAGAGGCAGTTAAGAATCTCTCAATTATGCTTAACAAGGGAAAATAACAGGGCGCTACCTAGGGGCAGTTAAGAATCCCTAGATAATTGGCAAACACAGGTGAATTGGGGTAAACATGAGCCAGAAGGAATTCATATTCATAACCAATTCAATCAGAGGAAAACATAAAGAAATAGCAGAAATTGAGCATAGAGAGTATTTAAACTAATTCTAGGCTATTCTTTCTTTCTGCTATTTAGATAGCGGGAAACAATAAACAGAGATAAGATGCACTTATTGCTTTAGGCTGCAGCACAAGGATTCCATCTTCATATCTCCACAAACATTCATTCACAACAGACAGTTTGCTCTCCAAGCTTTCGACAATCTTTGATTATGGAAAAACTTAGGTATACACAGCGAGTCACTAGTGAAATTCTCAATTGACCAACCCTTAAAACTATACAGAGGGTGGTATATATAGGGAAAAACTTTCTATCCACAGAGTTCTTTATTACATCTTGACCTAATCAGGTCATAAAGAATAATTAATTTACCTACTCCTATCTGAAATGAATGCATGAAAATATCTCAGGCTGCGCTGGGGCGGCCATACAAAAATGAATAAATGATGTGGTCCTTGGTGCCTTGGTGCAATGCTTCTGAAATAAATGTGCATGGGTTTCTACTTCTTTGCTGTCCTGTGGCTTTGAATGCCTTAATTGTGATTTGAAGGTAAGGATGGGCTGATGATCCCTGATTTGACTTTCTGGGGGCTTCATTAATGTACAGGTGCTTCGAGCCCCTAAAAAAAATCTTTGTTGATACTCTTTGACGTCTTTTCTTCCTTCTAATACTCTTTGACAAAATCTGGACTGCTGTTCTGATGTGCTGCGGGTCTAATCATGCATTGATGGCTGCTGTTCCGCCTCTGTTCCCGTAAAACTGGCTTCTGCTTCTTCCCGAATGCTTTCGCGAAGAAAACGGGTCCTTTTGCGCCTTTTCGGGCTTCCTAGGGGCTGCATAATGGAAAGATTCCCTAAAGATTCCCCGAAGATTCTCCATTTTGGCCTAAAAAAACCTGCGAGGCGGAAATCGCTCATCAAAAATTGCCTCAGAATCGGATTCCAGGGTTCCGAAGTGCGATTTTTTCTCCTTCACGCCAAAAAGTGCTGATGACGTCAGCATGACGTGATGTTGTACGGCGGGTGACGTCAACGATGATGTCAGCATGATGATGTGGCAGGATGACGTCATCATGTATGGTCGGTGACGTGGCATGACATGTGGCAAGGGGCCACACAGGCAGATGACTCGACGACATGGTGGCAGGAGGCCACGCAGGCAGTTGACGTGTCGCGGTGACTGGGCAAGGGGGTGACGTAAGCGGAGACATGGCATGTGACGTGGGGCTTACGTCACAGGGGAGGGCAGTAAGCGGTATTGTGGCGCACCGCTTTTTGGGGATGGTGGTTTCGTGAGGGGGGCCTCCGCCATAGCCCAACGCTTGACACGTGGCGGGAGGTACGGTGGCAATACCGCCCATCTCCCGGACACTAAAGCTCAGGCGCTTAGGAGATGGGACAGCCCGCCCACCATTGATCTGTGGGGCGGGCGATCCAACGGTCGGCGGTCGGTGCGAGGTGATGGCGGGATAAAGGACGGGGAATATGCGAAGAATATACCTTTTTTAATATGCGCGCGGGTGGGTTATGACTTAGGGAAAGTGGGTTACGAGGGTTAATACGGGCGGGGTTAATATTTTATACAAAAACTTTGGGTTAGGGGCGGGGAAAGGGGGTTTATGGATGTAAAATGAGCGCGGTCGAAATATTTACAGCTGGGACTTAGGGATGAGGGGTAAAACATGGTTTTAGAGGGTTTTGGGGCTAGGTGAGAGGTTATTAGTCTGACCAGGTGTCAGATTAATCCCTGTTATGACTCGGATGGGTTTAAAACAACCCCAGATGGGCTATTTTTCCCCAGACTTAGAAAAAATATGGCTATATTGCCAGGGAGGGGATATTTACATAGGGAAGTTTATATACATAGTTTAATATGGGGATGGGAAAACTAATAGGGAGTTATATAATACTGTTAGTAGTTAATATGAAGGTGACCAGCAAGCGCTAAGGTCAGGGACCTTAGGCTAAATTTGGGGAAAATAACTTGAAAGGAACTGAGATCCTTGAGTGAAGGAGATCTTCACCAAGGTGACTGATATGGATGATGATGAAGCTAAGAGGAATCAAGCAGATCTTGACCTCTTTGGGGAAATTAGTAAGTGACTTGGGGAATTAGAAGAAGGGGAAGTTAGTGATGTCCAACTTTGATCTCTTTCTGAATGAAAACTGCCTGCAATGTGATCTGTAAAGATAAAACAGTTTGAAACACAAAATTGATCATAAATCACCTTTCTGCAACCACAGCTACCTACCCATCCTACTTTCCTAACATTTTTTCTTCTTTTCTGATTAGGGTGCACTTAGACTTGCAGACCCAGAATTACAATTTTTCTTTTGAATGTTTCCTATCTAAATCTGCACTTATTTCTACTAGGGCCCAGATTAAACAGTTGGGTCCCTTTGATTCTCTACCTATCTACAAAATCTGCCAAGGTTAAACTGTTTGGACAGATGCATTCTCTATATTCTATAACAGGAAATTGAAACCTAGGGAGACCAAGATTAGACTGTTTGGACCTCCCTTAAATGAAAAATTTTCGAAACTGGGACAACTCATCAAAATAGAATCTCAGCAGTGGCATTTGGACTAGCACACTCTCATGGTATCTTCTGGAAATATGGAACACTGCAGCTTGCCAAGTATGACATATTTGGCATGTAAAAATGTCAATCATGAAAAATGATACCCTGTTGCAACAGGAGGCTAACAGAGTACATCCCTCTACAACTATTTGTGGTCGAGGAATCACATGTGGAAATAATATTATCCATAAGAATTAGTAATAATTCCCGACATCAGTTTGAATTTGGGCTAAATATCTCCCATAATATTCTTGACATGATTCGTTCATCAACTTCTAGGAACCTGCCATCATATCATCATAATTAACCATCATCCCCAGCCTCCTTTTTCATTCGGGTAAGGTCTAGGTCACAATCATCATTATTGCCACGATTCAAATCGAGTATAGAAAGCTACTGTATTAATTAGTAAAGTAGTCTAATCAAAACTTTCATGTCGAGTATTTCTATTTAGTTTTCATGGGAAATAATAAGGTTTTCATAGGAAAATCATAGGTGGTCGAATTGCCCAGTCTAGATTTTGTGTCTAATTTTCCCGGTCCTCAGCCCAAATTCAAATCCCCTATGTCTATTATGTATAGTCTCTAGATTCTAACCGTGACTAAGGCCACCATAATCTCTATTCCAGCACTTGAAAGTAACTCCAAAGATATTGAAATAGAGCCTCTCTATGACAAATATTACAAGGTTGCGCTTGTGGATAATGACCTCTTAGTCTCTTTCCATTTACTAGCACTAGAAGTGTGAAGTTTATACAAAAGGTGTTACCAAATCACACAAAATCCATATATCTAGAATCAAAGAGGATTTTAGAGGTATGCAAAGATTTATGTTGCTAAACTTGTGAATTTTACTAGTGTTTGACACTATAGGAGAAACAATGCAATGTACCAAATTTATCATCAGCTGAATGCATGGGGGTTCTCTCTAGCTTGACAAGGAATACTGCATACACACTAGTGACATTCAAAGACTCACAAGACTATCTACTGTAGGAGCCACAGTGTCATCTGCATTCCAGAATACTTCCAAGTGGGGAAAGAAGATGGGTGACGACAACTACTACAACAAGTATAATACTCAACGTGGTAGTAACGGGCCCCTTATTGAACCAATTAACAATTTTTCCATCAACTTTTCCTGTTATACAATTCCTGGAAAACTCATGTGCCATTTATCAAGGGTGAATGCACCCTGGACACCATCTCAGTAGTAGAAGCTTGTGTGCAAGGCACACAATTAAATTGGTGCAGTTTTCTGTTAAATGAGCTCTTTGAAGCCTGTGAAGATGTCTACAAGAGGGAAAAATCTATTATATATGGATATCTTTTTTCTCCTTAGCTATGATGAAGTGGTGCCCACTAGAAGGTATAAATATAGCACTGGTTGTCGAGGAACAACCCCTTCCATTCAAATATTTACCATGGTAGACTTTCGAGGACCCTAGCAGAAAGGAAATTAATGAGGCTTCTTTTATGGTACCATAAAATGTTGCCTATCACCAAATCCAGGCCCAAGATCCCATCATTACTCCTAGATGAATATTCAAAATATGTATGGTTTGGTATAAGTCATAACAACACTTAGGTTCAACCAAAATGTGTCAACCCATACATGTTTCAGATGCATGCTCAGCCATTTGTTCTCTCAGAGGAGGCATTCCATACTGAAGTCGCATCCTAGCCTAGAATTGTTATAGAATTTTAGGATGGAAAGATGACATATTCATTCAAAGGGATGTTTCCTAAGCCACTACTTGGAAAAACTCCTTCCACCTCCCAGAAGTGGATAGAAGAAGAAACAATCAATCTAGTTCTAAATAAGCTCAAGACAAAGAAGATATCCTTATGCAATACTCTGGAGGATCTTTGGGCATCACTAAGTCCTTTCCCTTCCTTTTTTGAATTTATCAATGTTAGTACAATTGCTTCTTTGACCTATAGCCTGGACATTGCTTCAATCCCCTCAGTGGGCCCCCATTCTCATACTAAACCCACCATCCAAAATACTCACCCACTTGGGTCCAGGCCACCATCAATTCCCAAGAAACTGATTAAAGCTACCTCTACTCAAGTCATTGATCTTACTAGCGAAGAACCCCAATTTCACACTAGCACACCCATCATTGAAGAAAACCACAAGAAAACCCACAGTCCACATCTGTTGTATCCCCAATGTCTCACAATCTATCACCCTAAATAGCCTCCACCTTAGCCACCATTTCATACACTCCTCCATCTGGAAATCTTTCCGGCATTGAAAAAATAAATGGAGGTAGACTTTATAACCAATGAACCACTCACAGTTCCCCCTAAAAACACATAATATCTTACTATGCCTCTATTATCTTTACTACTAGTACCAGGCCCATTAAAGGAAACCTATCAAAATATCAGCTTTGAACACTAGGTCAAAAAAACAATACACACCTTTCCCCTAACTTCCAACCAAGCCTCCCTTCCACTATCACAAACCGGCCCATACCATATCAATACTCACACCACCGAGCCATTACAGTGAGAGACCTAACCCCAAGGGCAATCTAATAAATCAGTTTCTAGTGCCTAACCACTACAAAGTCGGTATTGTACAGCCACTACTATGACCCCTGATGACATCCAGAGTTGGTCGTTGTCTCAATTGTTTACTTTCATTCAACTGGTTGCATGCTAAGAAGAGGCATTGCACAAAAATCTAGCAGCCAAACATGAGCAGCATAAATAACAAATTATTTCCATTGTAGCAAAAAGAGATCAAATTCTTTAGGAGAAGAAGATGCTACAGAATTAGGTTGACAAAATAAGTGAAAAGATTTAAGATCTCTAGCCCTCAGTTTCTGAAATAGTCATAGATGCACTAGAAGACTTTTCGGCCTACATTATTTCAGAATGCTGCAATCAAATCAAAAATTCCCGCACTGATCTCCTCTCAACAAGCAAAGATCTCAAAAGAACTAATGTCACCACTCAAAGGGCACTACGCGATCCAGTAAGATCGAGAAGAAAATCACTAAAGAGACTTGTTTGAAATCATTTATCATACAGGTTATGGGTGAAGCTAAAGCACTCTTAGCTCAAGTTTGAGATTGGTCAAGTTGCCTTGTAATGAAAAATAAACTAGTTTACTCCTTGCGCCAATAGGCTAATTAAATCTTTAACCAAGCCATGACAAATCGACCAAGCCCAGCAGATGTCGTCAAAAAGCATATCCATCAAATTAAGGATGAATCACGTGAGGCAAAGACTCTACTCCATGAAGTTAAGCCACTAGCATAAACCCATTTCCAGAAGCTACAACAGATTAGATTGGAGTCAGAAACTCAATGGAATTCCCTCTTGATGACACACCCTACTCAACCAATAACTGAAATCACAGCATAATTCATCGAGAAAGAAGGCACTATCATAGGTTCATGGTAGGTGACACTCGTCGAATACACACATTTCAAGACTTCAACCATCTAGTCTGTTCTAGAGTTGGATCCTTCGTTTGAAGGAAAAGGCCAAGAAGTAGAAACACTGGTAGTAGGTGCACTAAGATTGTAAAAAGCACTAGCATCACTAACAAATGATTGACTTGGGGACAAGTCAATGGATTGTGATCAGGGCCTATTGGGTCCTTCATTTTGGAGACAAAGTTTTGTCATGTTTTGACAGTTGACCATATACCAAAGGCAAGTGATTGGAAGTCACGGAGAAGGAATATGTGAAATTCTAGTAGTTGTAGAAGATTTATTAGGGAAATTAGGGCACATGTAGTCACAAGTGAGCTGCAATGTTCATCGACAATCAAGGAAGCATCTCCAGCCAAGCAATAGAGGCATTCAAGCCCACATAGCAGATGGGGTTCCTATCGCAAATAGTGTGAGGTCTAATTGCGACTTCATACTGGGGAGACCCCCTAAATTTTGGCAACATCCAACATCCTCAACATTTTGGTGGAATACAAAGAAATCATTGGTTATTTCTTGATGCTCCATGACAAAATTTTGGATCCAATATTGAATTTATAATGCTAGGTGAAATTCCTTAAATCTATATCTCTTGCCCAATCAGAATTTGAATAACTTGTCAACTCAACATTCAAATAATTAGTTATTCAATACAAAAGAATTGTCTTCTTCACATATAGAAGGACTCTCTTGGCTACTTTATAGTGACTTTCATGTGGCTTAGCCATGAATTGACTAAGTATGTTGACTGGATAAGCAATATATGGTCGGGTTGTAGTTAAGTAATTTAGCCTTCCCACCAATTGTGTATATAGTGTGTCATTAAATTCTTTTGTTTCATCATCACTACCAAGTTTAACATTCTATTCCAATGGTGTCGACTTTGCTTTACATCCATTCATATTGAATATTCTAACTAATTTCTGTGTATATTTACTTTATGTGACCAAGGTTCTACTATTACCATCCAAACTCTAGACCTAAACAATAATGCAACTCTCCAAATATTCTTCATTTCAAATTCCTATGGTAGGCAACTTTTGATCATTTCAATTAAGTGGGTAATATTTTGTGTTACGATAAGATCATCAACATATACAAAAATCAAAACAATATGTGATTTTTCATCCCTCTTGATATGCATATTTAGATCTCCTTTACTTTTAGTAAAATCGCGTTGAAAGAAAAAATTATCAATCTTCACATACCATGACCTAAGTGTCTATTTGAGTCCATAACATGATTTCTTTAACCTACAAACAAAATGTTCTTGCCCCTGTTGTATAAAACCTTTTGGATGAACAAGATAAAATTCTTCCTTTAGTTTTCCATTTAGAAACGTCGACTTAACATCTAATTGATTTAGCTTTCAATTATTCTTATTAGACAAAGAAATCATCATTATAATGGTATTCAGTTTAGCTACAAGTGAAAAAGTATTTTCATAATCTATCCATTCCTTCTACAGATAGTCATTTCTTATCAGTCTAGCTTTATATTTATCATTAGTTCCATCAACATTAAATTTAGTTTTGAGCTAACATTTTGAGCATATGGGAAATTTATCCTTTGGATATTCTTTCAATTCCCATGTTTCATTTCTCGTAATAGAATCATATTCTTCTTTAATGGAATTCATCATTTATTTATGGTATTTGGCTTTCCCGGAATTTTAAGGTTCTAATATATTCATTACTTGAGTAATTAATGCTTAATGTTTATACTTAATTGGTGTTTGAATTTTCCTTGTTGATATTCGTAATGGATCATTGCTTTTTGGAGTTGCTTCACTTCCTCTTGTTGTGCTAGTAGCTTCAATGCTACCTTGTTCTTCAACATCATCCTATTGATCTTCATCTTCTTATGTTTTGTTGTATTGAGGTAATTTCCATACATTATGCTCTCCCTCTTTGGAATACTATCTATACATTCATGAAATATGAAATCTCTACTTGCAGAGACTTTGTGATTCATTGGATCATACATTTTATAAGCTTTATAGTCAGAACAATAACTAATAAAGATGCATTTGATTGCCTTGGCATCAAACTTTCTCCTATCTTCTTCAGAAACGTGAGAAAATGTTGTGCTTCTAAATATTCTCAAATTGCTCACTAATGGTTTATAGCCATGAAATGATTCATAAGGTGTTTTATGCTCTATATATTTTGTAGGACTTGTATTTGTCAAATATACAACAATATTATTTTCTTTAGCTCGAAATCATTAGACAATTTTTTACCTTTTTATCATGCTTCAAGCACACTTAAATTAAGTTATGTTTTTCCTTTTTGCTACACTATTATGTTGAGGATTATGTGGCGCTATAAACTATTGCTAAATTCCATGGTTTTTGCAATAGTTGATGAATGCCCCTAATGTGTATTCTCTCCTTTGATCCAACCTGGAGATCTTGATATATTAACATGTTTTCTTCTCAACCATATTTTTAATTCTTTAAACTATTCAAATACATAAGTTTTTTTTATTTTGATAAAGTAGACCCATGTGTATCTAGTTTTATCATTAATGAGTATAAGGATATATGAAGGCTTTCTTAGTGAATTAGTTTGTATGGGACCACACACATTACTATGTATTAGCTAATAATTTCCCTTTTTCTCTTTTCTGTTCTTGTAGGAAACTCTTCACTATGTTGTTTTCTTAATGCACATCCTTCACTTTCAACATATCATTCTTAAAATTTAGGAGACCCTCCAGAATTCCTTTCTATTGAAATAACACACTGAATCATGGAGACTGAGATGACCATACCTTTGATGTCATAACTTGTATACTACCATGGTTGTAGATACGAATCAAACCATTCCTTACTACATGTCACTAATGAATTGAAGCACCAGAGTCAATAAACTGTGCATTAACATCATCACTTTTGGTTGATAAAGCAACATCTAAATGAATAAATTTGATATTTTTAAGACTATCACTAACCATGGCTTTCTTATCAACAAAATTTCCTAAATGGCTTCTATATTTGGACTCATCAAATTTCTTTTCTACATCCAATCTTGTTTTGTTATTGTATCACTAGTTATTAGAATACAAATTTCTTCCTCATTTTGTTCCTTTATGATGACAAGTGGAGCCTTATGAAGTACCCTACCTGATCTAAGACTAATATTACTTAGATCAAGTAGAGTAATAATATAGGTAGGGAAATTTTATAACTTAGTATTGTAAATGGGTTGAGTTACTTTATTATTATGATTTCGTATGGGTTATGAAATTAGTCGATTAGTCCTTTAAGGAGGCTGAGTAGAAGGTAATCATAATTGTTGTGATTCAGGTTTTTTTTTGTGGTGGAGGTTGATAGGGTTTCTTGATATTGAGCTTGATATAGAGGAATTTTTTGGGAATATTAAGGATATTCTTGAGGATACTATGGATATTGTTGAGAATATTGTGGAAAGTTTGGCATATCATCATTAGCTAATCCTTCCCATTCTTGTTGCCAATGTTGGTTTTGGTTTGGTTGTTGTGGCCATGTTTTCCAAGGCATGGGGATATTCCATTTTTGTTGTGTATATTGCTGATAATAATTAAATTGTTGTGTAGGATCTTGAAATGTACCTAGTGTTCATGGTTGCTAGGGTCTCCTCGGTGCTACAAGATAATTGTTTTTTATAGGTTATGTATTTCCTTCACACATAAATTTCAAGTTAGGAAATTATGAGAAATTTGTTGTTTCATGATTTTTTGCACATATTACAAAAAATTCAATATTATTTAAGGGAAATCACATAATGAATGTTTCTTTCTACATTTAGGAAAAAAATAACAAAGATTCATCTTCTTGTCTTTTCTTTTGTTGGATTTTCGAGGTATCAATTTGTTCACTAAAATTTCCTAGAATATCCATTTTAAATTTTTGAACAAATTACCATTTCATCTCTATTTGTTGAAGAAAGTAACTAGTGTTAGTCTTCATAATTGTATTTGAGTCAAGATGTAATGTATTTTTCAAAGAAAAAGAAAAGAAAAGTATTGTAAAAAGAAAATTATTATTTAAGCATGGGTTTTATGTTTTATTAGTTTTAGGTCATACCTCCATTTAAGGCTTCTAGGATTGAGTCATAGGCATATTTCATTGTCATCCAGGTCTGGACCCTTATTAGGCATTGTGTATCAAAGAAAAAAAATTATTTTTATGAAATTGAGTCATCTTATCCTCCTCCATCAAGTTGTCATGTCTACCATTCATGTCGGCCTCAAGAACAAATTGAAAAAACTATAAATACCCTTGCATTCAACCTATTGAGGAGGAAATTCACTAATGTAAATTTTATCTGCAGCTACAAGAAGAGATGAAGTATACAATACTTAAAAGAAAAAAACGAAGCCACATGAAGGAGATTAGAATTATAGAAAACATTTGAAGCTCTCATATTCTGCCACACATGTGAGGTAGACTCATACTTTGTTGTGGGGCTGAAAAGTACAAAATTTGTTGTAGGGCCGAAGATATAGATAGTAGAATGGTCCTAGACCCTAGTTCATCTTCGTTTTGGAGAACTGATCTACGTTGATGTGAATACATGAAGGTTGTCTTGATCGATGGAAGGAATTCTTTGTCTAAATGTCCTAATTGTCTCAAATTTATTTAAAACTACTAGTGGAAGAGTTTGACTGGGTTTTCCCCTTTATAGGGGTTTTTCCCTGGTTGAATGCCTATATTTGGTGTCCATTTGCCTTTGATGATCTTCATGTTTTTGGTAATTAGAGAAAATTTTGGTACATTAGAAAAATTTTGAGGTGTAAAATGGACTTCCTAAGGAATCTTATAAAATAATAGTGGAAATAATAAAATAAGGTTATATTACCTCATCATGTTTTGGAGGGAAAAAAGAAAAACTACTTTTTCAACTCGTATTTTCAACTTATCTCCCTACAATTTTACTCAAATTTGGAGAAGGAGCACCCGTTGGATGCATAATTTAATTTTTCATCTAAGGATTAACCATGTTGCATACTTTCGATGGACCCTACTACACGAAAAATGTGAAATATATTAAAAAATGTGATTGTAATCACATTTTTTCATGTATTTCACAATTTTCATTTAACAATGATCTGAAAATTGTGGAAGAAGATCGTTCACTGACATCTGAGAAGATTGAAAATGGGTCTTTAAAACATCCTATTAATTTGGTGTTCCCTCAAGCATGAATTAGTTCACATGTGGAAATTAACCATAAAGAAAATAACACGGATAATCACACAAATAGCAGGAACAATGACACCAAGATTGATGATCGAGTTCACCCCTCCTGGGCTACATCTTTGGGCCTTGCTCAACAGGCTAGGACACTCATATTCCAATATTTAGAAAGAGGTACATCAATTTCCTGTTTACAATTATGGTTATTTCCTCTGCAAGGAAATGTTCTCCTACAGAGAAACCTCATTAATCACTTGAAAAATCTATAATCAACATGTCATCTATAACAAAACAAAGAGTCTCTTGCAAGGACTCTGTAGAGTTCCATAACTGTTTTGTTTTGACACCCTTTTTCCACCATTTTCCTCTTTTTCATCATCACTATCAACTCAATAAAGGTAGTAAATCATAGATTTTGATAAAGTAACAACTCTTACATGTCTTATTTTTCATATGTGTTAATTTTCCTTATTGTTATATTAAAGAGTGCATTAGCTACATAATTAACATGATTCTATAGCCATTTTATAAATCTGTAGGTACCTCCATGGTTCGAGGGGTTCTGGTGTTCTAATGAAGCAACTAAGCATATGAATAGTTGAGGATTGATCCCCTCATGGATATCCTCCTATTTTCTCGAGCCAGTTCACCAAAGGGATCACACAGTGGCATGGTCAAAGATACAAGTCAACACATAGCAGCAAGGGTCCAGGCACAACATGTTTTCTCGATTTTCTTTCCAACTAGCAAATTGATGAAATAACGCTTTTACTATTTAATTTTCATATTTGAATTAGGATCGAACATCATACCTATCTGCATAGAAGTATCAACAGATTGAGCACGCATTTTTATATAAATATGTATCCTCTATAAATGATATCAGAGGAGGAAGTATTAAGTTAATTGCTGAAGAAATTGTGAACCAGACCTTCTTTCTTGCACTAATTTGAAGTTACTTTTCTAATTTGATGTGTATGTGATTGTGAATCATAGCTACTAGATGCGGAGGGCCCCTGTAGACAGTCAAGGTTTTAGTTTATTTTAATTTCGTTCTTTAGAATTGCTTTCATTCAATTGCATTCTGTTATCACTACATTTTAGTTTAAATTACTTCAATGTTTTCATTATTTTGTATAAACTCAGTTATATTGTTTACTATTTCGCATTTCATTATGCTTGTAGTTAATCAATAGATTATTCCTTCAATGTTTTTCAATTCATCATAGTCAATCTTTCCATGCTTTCTAGATTTAGATTTATATCACTTTGCAGTTTGTAATTAGAGACTTCTTTCATGCTTTTTGAACTCAGAATTGTATATATTTCATAGACATGCTCTCGAATTTCAATACTTTGTTTCATAGCAGCAAGTTGTTTATATAGATTCATAATTTTAGGATGAATAATATAAGATAGTTTAGAATTATACTCAATTAAATATGATTTGATAAATTTATCTAACAATAGTTTAACGTCCATTTTTTCTAACAGTAGCTTAACTTCCATGTATTAATTTGTAGAAATTTAACTCTACTAAAAATCCAGATAACAAAGAAAATATAAAAAAAACATAACCATCATCTTACTAAACAAAAGAGTATGCTTCTAGCATATATAGTGCACATCCACTTCATAAGTTTACCAACTTTGGTTGATAATTTATGCTTGCAACTTAAGAACATTAAATTGAACAAACATTTTGGCGTTGTTGTCGGGGAAGTATAAATAGAAGCCTTAAAAAAAAAAACAATTCCTACATCATCACTCACTACACCACAAACTCGTAGTGCCACACCACCCACACAAACTCGAATTCCATCTATAGCAGGCCAATATAGACTTCCTGGAGTCTTAAGATCTGAAATCCAATCTAAAGGTTCACCAAATTCATCAACAAAGGTTTTGATAGAAGAATATCCTACATCTCCAACAACTGGAATAATGTTTCTATGTTAAACTAGAGAACAACTTCTAGCTCAAGACTTAGAAGTTCCTTCTGAAGAAGAAGAGGAAGACATTTACTTCAAACCATTGATAAAGGAACCAGAAGAACTAGAAGAGAAACTAGATAATCATGTTGTAGAACTAGATATCTCTTCTAAAGAATCAATTATGGCTAAATAAGGAGAAGGAAAAGTACAAAATGTTAATGGTGAACAACATAAGATTAGGGGAGGAGGAGGAGGAAACAGAGGAGGTAGAAGAGGGGGTGGTAGAGGTAAAGGAAGAAGAGATACAGAACCTTTTGGATTCCCTATCCTTGATGAAGATACAACATTAACAATGAAGAACATCTCACCCTCTATTCTCCCCAATTTTCATGGAATAAGAAGTGAAGACCCAAAGACATTTCTCTTTGAATTTGAAGTATTATGTACATCATATGATTATTTGCATGATGCTCAAAAACTAAAATTGTTCCCTGCCACCTTAAAGGATGCAAGATTAAAATGGTTTATGAGTCTAGAAACAAATTCTATAAGGACATGGGCACAAATGAAAGATGAATTCTTAGAGAAATATAAGGATTATTGTATGCCTCATAGCATCAAATATGTAGTCTTCAAAATGGTACAAAAAGAAAATGAGAATCTTAAAGACTTTGTCAAGAGGTGTTTATAATATCAAAAGGGCAAAAATGAACAATCTGGATCAGGAAACTTTGAAATTTCTCTTACTCAAATCCATTAAAGATGAGCGGATTGATCTTCTCAATCTAATGGTAAAAGGAGATATTTCTCAGTTACCCATTGCATATATCTGTGATCTATATATACATATTTCTAGAGGTAAAGCAAGAACAAGAAAAAGTTCAAGGGATCCTCTTTTGTAAAGAGTAAATAAATCTGCAGCTGGGACAGTAAGTATGGTAGAAATAGGTAGTTTGCTTGATAAATTTAAAAATATATATTTTAGGGAGTCTCAGTGAGAAAATTGACACCCTTAAAATACAAAACAAGTAGAAAGTCGAAAATGCTGTATTATCCATATTTTTTCCTAGATGTAGAAAGAAACATGCTCTAAGAGAATGTCCTTTAGTTTGAAAAGGCATAGAAACCTATGTTATATGTGTATAAAATCACAATACAAAATAATGTCCCTCTATACCAGGTCTTAAGGCTGTGTTTAGTGAAGAAGGAATGCTAAATCAGGTATACCCCCTTTACTTTATTGCCAAAATACCATGGCAAAATCCTCAAACAAATCAAACTCAAGGTTTTAATCCTTAGCTATTTGCACAATCTTCACAAAATAATTGGAATCCGCCTATGCCATTGTTGTCGTGGGCTCAACTACCACAATATTGGAATCAAGGATGGAAAAATCCTTATGGAAGATATTCTCAATATCAATAATATCTGCCACCTTATCCAAATTTTCCACCACAATACTTCCCTAAAACCAACAAATTACCTTAAGCTCAAACTCAAAATGCAAATCCACAACTTTCTTTTCCATTTTCACAAAGACCAAATCAATTACCCATTTAACTACTTCCAAATCCAAAAAATAAAACTTCACAACCTGTTTACAACTTAGAAGGACAGAATCCTCAAACTTATATGATAACTCCATTAGATCTCACTAATGTTCAATTAAGATCTGATAAAGTATTAGAAAGGAAGAAACCATTTGTTGTTATCTAGGAAACATAAAAGAATTCTCAAAAGATAACAATAACTCTGAAGAAGAAATTTCCCTTCCTCAAAAAGAAAATATTGAAATAGAAAAAAGTCCTACACATTCTAATAATACTCCTATTATAGAACAACCTTCGGTATCTGTCTCAAGACCACCTTTTCCTGAAAGGATAAAAATCGATAAAGGAGTAGAAAAAAAAATCGTATTGCATGATTATGATATGTTAGATGAATTGAAAAATGTCTGTATAAAAATTCCTTTATTACAAGCAATAAAAGAAATACCGATTTTTGCAAAAAAAATTAAGGAATTGAGTACTAAAGGATTAGGAAGAAAAATAAAAGTAATAAAAAGAATTCAATTAGTCAGGAAAGTTGCAGAGATTATGATGGGGAAGACAACAATTTAGAAATATTTAGATCCAGGAAGCCCCATTGTAAAAACACACATCAATGGAACTAAAATACCAAACACTCTGATTGATCTAGGAGCATCCATAAACATAATGAGCAAACAAAATATGGACAAATTGAAGCTTCCTAATCTTCAATACACACCAACCTTGTTACAATTCGCAGACAGATCTATAATTAAACCCGATGGTGTGTTAGAAGATATATATGTATCCTTAGATTCTTGGGAATATCTTGTTGATTTCATGATTCTAACCCTGAAGAATAATTTAGGATGAAATCCATTAATTTTAGGAAGGCCATGGTTAGCTATAGCCGATGACTTTATCATTTGTAGATCAGGAGACATGTTTATCTCAGATGGAAGATCGACAAAGAAATTTACATTGTACCCACTTGCAAAAACAATGATGGAAGTAGAAAATCAAGAATGGATGGATAAAGATAATGATAAACAACCATTTTTCACTATTTCACAAATAAATGAGAGGATCAAATTTTAAATTCAATAAAAAATCATGAACCCTCTTTATATTGTGATGATAGCCAAAATTTTCAAGAACAATGTAATATTGAATATCTATCATCCTGACAAATGTCTTTACATTCTGTGGAAAAGTTTGGAAATTCTTCAATAGAATTTTTTCTAGGAAAAACCTTGAACATCAATGAAAACCTGGAAGAATTACAGAAAACGAAACTGGTAGAAATATTAGAAAAACACTCTTCTGCATATGCATGGGAATACATTGATATGAAAGGAATTGATCCTATAACCTACATGCATCATACCTATATTGAAGAAAATGATAGACCAGTTCAACAACCACAAAGAAGAATGAATTCAAACTTAAAATAATTTGTTAAAGAAGAATTGCAGAAATTGTTAAATGTAAATTTAATCTATCCAATATCAGACAGTCAATGGGTTTCACCCGTAGTAATCGTTCCTAAGAAAAATGGAAAATGGAGAGTATGAATTGATTAGAAGGGTTTAATAAATCAACTTTGAAAGATCAGTTTCCAATTCCTTTCTTATACCAAGTTTTAGATACATTAGCAAGGAAGAAATATTTCTCATCTTCGGATGGTTTTAGTGGGTATAATCAGATTCAAGTAGCAGCTGAAGATCAAGACAAAACGACATTCACCTGTCCATGGGGGACTTATGCTTAGTGAGTACTTCCTTTTGGGTTATGAAATGATCCAGTAACATTCCAAAGAGCAGTACTAGGAATTTTCTCTGATCTTATTCATGATTGTGTGGAAGTGTATATGGATGATTTCATAGTTTATGGAAATCCTTATGAAGAATCATTTGAAAATTTAGAAAAATTTCTCATAAGATGCAAAGAAACAAATCTTTCATTAAGTCATGTAAAGTGTTTTATGATGTTTAATGAAGGAATTGTTTTAGATCACCATATTTCAGGAAATGGAATTAAGGTAGACTCATCAAAGGTAGAAGTTATTTCCAAATCATCAATCCCAAGTTGTCAACATGATGTTATGATTTTTCTTGGTTTTACTAGATATTATAGAAGATTCATAGAAAAATTCACAAAGATTGCATCTCCACTCTTCAAATTACTCATCAAAGGCCGTGAATTTATTTGGAACTCTAATTGTTAGAAGGCTTTTGAAAATTTGAAAAAAAAATCTCCAAAGCACCCATCTTAAAAGGACCTAATTGGAAATTGCCTTTTCATATATCAAATGATGCTTCAGATACAGCTCTAAGAGCTGTGTTAGGACAAAAATAACTCACTCCTTATGCCATTTATTATACTAATAAAAGTTTAACTCCTGCAGAGCTAAAATATGCTGTAATTAAGAAGGAGCTTTTAGTTGTCATTCATGCCATTAAAAAATTTATGTAGGAATTTACAGGGTAAGTTCCTCAGGTAGAAGACCAAAGGACACCGCTCACAAACAGATCATGGATCAATACACCAATATTCTTGACATGGTTAAAACCATCAAAGAGGGAAAAAATCCACGGTCTGAGCCAACATGGCCACTTCAGGCAATTTATTAATAAAAGAAAGAAAATTTACATAAGCTTCTCTCATGAACGGTCACCCTACAAATGACCCTCCATGCTCTTTAAATAGAGATCATGGACCAATCAGGTGTTAATCCATGGATCAAGTGTCGGTAATACCAAGGAGAGAATGAATCGTTGGATCACGTCATGTCTAGAACATATCACGACCATCAGATTGCAAGTTACAAATGTACATAGTAAAGAAACACACTTTACCTAACGCTACACTAGACCAAGTTATACTTAACTATTTCCTATGTGTCAAAATATCCTAACATCCCCCCTTAAGAACAACTTGGGATAGGATTGAAGGATTTACAAATATGACACAATAGGAGAAGGAAGGAGGCATGAGAGCCTATTCCCCGTTAGTGACAACTTCCTAAACTCCAACCATAAATCGAAGTTTAGTAAAATTTTCCTCTGTGAGAGTCTTTGTAAAGATGTCTGCTACTTGATCATCAGTTGAACAATATTGCACTTCAAGAAAATGGTCATGAATGAGCTTTCTGATGAAGTTCATGTGTAGTTCAATGTGTTTGTTATGCTGATGTTGGAATGGATCTTTGCATAATTGAATGGAACTTTGATTATCACACCAAAGTGTAGTTAGATGATGCTGCTGAAAAACCAAACTCTGACAGGATTTGACAAAGCCACAGGGCTTCCTTACTAGCTTCTACGATGCCACGATACTCTACTTCTGCTGAAGAAAGAGAAATGGCACTTTGTTTCTTGCAATCCCATGTAATAGGTCCGGAACCAAGAGTGAAGACATAACCTGCAATAGACTTCCGATCATCAGGGTCACCAACCCAATTGGAATCAATGAAACCAACCAATAGAGGAGATGATTCTACACTATAATGAATCCCAAACTGTACTATACCTCAAACATAATGAAGTATTATTTTAGCTGCTTTCCAATGACTTTCATGTGGGTTTTTCATAAACCGAGCAATAAGGCCAACAACAAAGGAAAGGTTAGGATGGGTATGGGTCAGATACAAAAGTTTTCCTAC
Source organism: Pinus tabuliformis (assembly GCA_031772625.1). Taxonomy (NCBI): domain Eukaryota; kingdom Viridiplantae; phylum Streptophyta; class Pinopsida; order Pinales; family Pinaceae; genus Pinus; species Pinus tabuliformis. The sequence continues at coordinate 1,632,677,241 of CM062816.1, forward strand.
AAGCTGATGGTATAAGGTAGCATCAACTTCAGGGGAAGTACAAGTGACTGAAATTTTGGCTCCAAACTAAAAGGGATAAGAGGTTGGCTTACAATCTTCCATGTGAAAGTGGCATAGAAGATCACATGCATACTTGGGCTGGGAAAGGGAAATACCTTCCTTGGATTGCAAGACTTGAATACCAAGAAAATAATGCAAGTGTCCTAAGTCTGTCATTTAAAAATTCTTTATAAGGCTAGACTTCACATGGTTTATAAGGTTGGGATCACTACTAGTAGAGATAATATCATCAACATAAAGAACAATAATGATAAGATACTTACCCACTTTCTTGGTGTAGACAGTGTTGTGAGAATGACACCTAGAAAATATAGTATCTAAAAGAAAAATATCCATTTTGGCATACCAAGCCCAAGGGGCTTGCTTGAGACCATAAAGGGATTTCTTAAGCCAACATACAAGATTGGAGTCTGTTTGTATAAATCTAGTAGGTTGTTCCATATAGATTTCTTCATGTAAGTCCCCATGCAAGAAGGCAGATTTAACGTCCATCTAATGGACTTCCCATTTGAAAGAGGCGGCAAGGGAAAGAACAAGGCAAATAGAATTCATTTTGTCAACAGGGGAGAAGGTTTCAGTATAGTCAATGCCTTCAACTTGTGAAAAACCCTTAGCAAAAAGAAGATCTTTATGTTTATCAACTTTTCCATCTGGTCAATACTTGGTTCTATAAACCCATTTGCATCTAACAAGTTTTCGTCCCTTTGGAAGAGGAACAAGATCCCATGTATCATTTTCCAATAATGAACGATATTCTTCATTCATAGCTGCATCCCAATCTGGATGGCTTGGAGCTTCTATAAAGGTGTCAGGATCATAATTCACTGAAGCTTGAGCCAGTAAAGAAGAGGCTCTATCGAACTGAGAATGTGTATGTCGCTGATCTGTAGGATCACCTGCAAGAGCACCTGCTATATCCCTAGTAGCACAGACCCATTTTGGAAGCTGGGTATCTAAAGGAGGATCATGAGAAGGTGGGGGAGGGTTTTCATCCTTGCTATCATCATTTGAAGAAGAAATATTTTCAAAAGTAGAAGGGACAGAGAGAGGTGGCACATCTGCTGAACTAGGCTCGTAGGCCGATATATTTTCAGCAAACTTTACATCTCTTCTAATGATAACATTTTTGGACTTAAGTGGAATACGTCTTGCTGGAAATAATACTGAGAGGGGGGGTGAATTAGTATTATCAAGTTCTTTTAATAAATCTTCCTTATTTATTCCTTAAATTATTTTTGCATGTCAGTACCATAAAATAATGAGCATGAACAAAGAAAACAGATAGTCACACCAAAGAACACAAGATGTAAGGTGGAAACCCAATGTGGGTGAAAACCACCTGCTGCAATATGTCTCTATCTTCTTTCAAATTAGAAACTCCTTTTACAATGGTTTTGTACTGGTGCAGTCCTTTACCAGTACGCAGGCTGCAACCTGCAGAGAGCTACAACTCTCTCTCGTTTTCCAGTCTCTCCTGGAAGGGAGCTACAACCCCCTACTTCTTTTCTTTCAAGGACCACTTTTCATAAATTTTCAAACTGGATCCAAGAACATAAAAAACCCATCAACTACACTTGCATCATCAATCTCTGATTTCACCAAAGACAACCCGCATACAGATTTGCAAATATTTCCTTATAACTTTGCAGTTGTTACATCAGACATACCCAGATCATAACATGTGTAAAATAAAACATGCATCAATAATTTAGACCCAGATTATTAGATTTATAGATCAAGCGTATGCCACATATCACAGATCAAAATCATATAGAGATACCACTATTCCAGCCTTAAGATTTTGACCTATCACTAGAACTTATCCTTCTCCTTACGCTCAGGTTCCTTCTTCATTCAGATCCAGATCTGCACCAAAACCCAATCACAATATTCCAGATCTAGCACTTTATCAGATATTTGATAATTCAGAAGATGCTTTGCCAAATGATCTCCTTCCTCTTTTATAGTCTTAGGCCTTTCACAATACCACGGGCCAAAACCATAGGATCAAAAAACTATTGGACTAATACCATGAACCAACCATGAAAGTACGTGAGATCAACACTTTTGGATGCAATACCACGGGCCAAAACCATAGGATCAAAAACTGTTGGACTAATACCATGAACCAACCATGAAATTGTGTGAGATCAACACTTTTGATGAGGTACCATGGTCCAAAACCATACGTTCAAATACCAAGGACTAACTACCATGGACCAAAGGTAAGTTCTCCAACATATACGCGCTTTTCCTTGCATGAAAGTGCATACCATGGTCCAAAACCATAGGTTCAAATACCAAGGACTAACTACCATGGACCAAAGGTAAGTTCTCCAACATATACGCGCTTTTCCTCATAGGTTCAAATACCAAGGACTAACTACCATGGACCAAAGGTAAGTTCTCCAACATATACATGCTTTTCCTCATAGGTTCAAATACCAAGGACTAACTACCATGGACCAAAGGTAAGTTCTCCAACATATACGCGCTTTTCCTTACATGAAAGTGCGTGAACTTTTTCTCTACATGAAATAAACTTTTCTCTGCATAAAAGTGCGTGAACTTTTCTCTACATGAAATAAACTTTTCTCTGCATAAAAGTGCGTGAACTTTTCTCTACATGAAATAAACTTTTCTCTGCATATAAGTGCGTGAACTTTTCTCTACACCATAATTTATTATCTGAGATGAGTGGGTTGCCATCAAGTACAACATATGTATCATAATGCCAACAATCTCCCCCTTTGAACTTGATGGAAACAACAACCAATCACTCTCCCCCTTTGACATCAAGGGCAAAGGGTTATGCTCCCCCTAAGAACATGCTCCCCCTGACTATAAAACCAGATCTGCAAAGAAGAACCATAATCCATGACCATGAAAGAGATAGAGACGTATTGCAGCAATATTCAGACCAGCATCCATGATCTCCTTCTGTACTTCCTCCATAATGCCAACAATGCATGATATGCTCCCCCTGAACCTGTGCCATTCGATCTTTGACCAATCCGCAACCCAGCACATGTATGCATATACTTCAGATGAACCTTGCGTACAACCAACAATCAGAAGAGATTCAACAACAAGATGATGCATCAACAACCCCCAACTTTTGCCTGAGGTATTCAAAGGTCTCCCTAGGCAATGGTTTGGTGAGTATATCAGCAACCCGTTCCTTAGAAGGAACATACTCCAACTTGACCTTTTGTTCAAGCACTTGTTCCTGGAGAAAGTGATACTTGATTGGTATGTGCTTGGTTTTTGAATGCATGACTGGGTTCTTTGAAATGCTGATTGCACTTGTATTATCACATAAGATGGAGATGGGTGGTGTACAAGTGATTTGAAAATCCTGCAAGGTCTGCATCATCCAAAGGAGTTGAGTGCAGCAATATGCAGCAGCAACATATACTGCTTCAGCTGTAGACAAGGCAATCGAACTCTGTTTCTTGCTGAACCAAGATACTAATCTGGAACCCATAAAGAATGCACCACCACTTGTGCTTTTCCTGTCATCCACGCTTCCGGCCCAATCTGCATCTGTATAAGCATGAAGTGTGAGATCTGTATCTCTAGGATACCATAAGCCATAGTTTTGAGTCCCTTGAAGATATTTGAAGATTCTCTTTACTGCTTGAAGATGAGTTTCCTTTGGATTTGCCTGAAATATTCCAACTATTCCCACTGCATGCATGATGTCTGGTCGGGTACCTGTCAAATAAAGTAGACTTCCAATCATAGATCTGTAAGTTGGTTGATGCACTACTGCTGATTCATCATTTGCACTGAGGTTACATCCTGTGACCATGGGTGTACATACTGGTTTTGCTTCTTCCATACCATATTTCTTCAAAATCTGCTTGAGATACTTGGTTTGAGACAAGAAGATCCCTCCTTCATTTTGTTGGATTTGCAAACCAAGAAAATATGTCAGTTCTCCCAGCAAGGACATTTCGAATTCTTTCTGCATCACCAAGGCAAAGCTTTGACTCATAGCTTCTTCATTGGTGCCAAAGATAATGTCATCTACATACACAACAAGTATCAACAATTTGTCATTTTCAACTTTTATATAAAGATTGTTGTCTGCTGATCCTTTTGAAAAACCTTGTTGATGGAGATATTTGTCCAAACGATAGTACCAAGCCCTTGGAGCTTGTTTGAGGCCATAGAGAGCCTTTTTCAATCTGCATACAAGATTTGGATCATTTCCAAGAATGAAACCATCTGGCTGCTCAATGTATACTTCTTCTTCCAAGTCTCCATTCAGAAAGGCTGATTTCACGTCCATTTGAAATACTTTGAAGTTTTGAAAGCTTGAGAGAGCAAGGAACATTCAGATGGCCTCAAGTCTTGCAACAGGAGCAAAAGTTTCTTCAAAATCTATTCCTTCTTGCTGCGCATACCCTTTACAAACAAGTCTGGCCTTGTTTCTAATTACTTCTCCATTTTCATTCAATTTATTTTTGAAGACCCATTTTGTTCCTATAACATTCTTATCCTTTGGTCTAGGAACCAGCTCCCAAGTGTTTTTCTTTTCGATCTGCTCAAGTTCTTCATCCATTGCTTTGACCCAACATTCATCTTTGCATGCCTCTTTCACATTTTGTGGTTCAGTGGAAGAGAGTAATGCCAAATAGCTTGAAGCTTCTGCAATTGTTCTTCTTGTTTGTACACCTGCTTCTTTCTGTCCCAAAATCTGAGATTTTGGATGATTCTTCTGAACATATCTGGATGGAGTCTTCTCTTCTATCCTTATCTGCTCCTCTGGTTCTTCTTGAGGTTCTTCTTCTTCATCATTCTGTCTTTGAGGATGGCCTTCATCTTCTTCGATATCTTCATGATTTACTTGCCTAGGAATGTATCCCTTCTCATCAACCACTACATCAAAGCTGTCAACAATTCTTCCAAGTCTTTTATTATAGCACTTGTATGCTTTGCTGTGTGGAGAATAACCAAGAAAGATGCCTTCATCTGCTCTAGGTTCAAGTTTTCCAAGTTGCTCATCAGTATTTTTAATATAGCATTTGCTCCGAAAGATTTTGAAGTGCTTTACCGAAGGAGTCTCACCATACCAGAGCTCATGAGGGGTTTGAGTGTTGTTCACTCGGACATTTGTTTTGTTGAGAATAATAACCGCAGCATGTGCTACTTCACCCCAGAAAGTTGCGGGAGTTCCAGATTCATCAAGCATAGCACGAGCCATTTGTTGGATAGTTCTGTTCATTCTTTCCACCACTCCATTTTGCTGAGGAGTTCTAGCTATAGAGAATTCTCTTCTTATCCCATGTTCTTCACAGAAATCGAAAAATTCATTTGAGGTAAACTCCCCACCTCTGTCGGATCTAAGACACTTAATTTTGTATCCTGATTCATTTTCAACCAAGGCTTTAAAGGATTTGAATTTTTCGAATGCTTCATCTTTGTGCTTCATAAGTCCCAACCAGACAAACCTGGAGAAATCGTCAATGAATAATATCAAGTATTCTTCTCCTTGAGGTATCCTTTTCCTGAATGGACCACATGTATCTGTATGTACTAGCTCAAGAGGCATGCTAGCTGATCCTTCCTTTTCCAGAAAGGTAGTTCTGGTTTGCTTTCCAAACTGACATGATTTGCATATGGTGTTGTCTGGAACTTTGATATCTGGAAGACCACGAACTGCCTGATATTTGCATGCTTTCCTTATTTGTGAAAAGCTTAGATGCCCCAACCTCTGGTGCCATAACCAGTGCTCATCATCCTTGCTCAGATAGCATTGTTGTTGTCCTTCTTCAAATATGTATAGATTATTTGGAGTTCTTTTACCTTTGATCACTGTTTTACCTGTATCAAGATCACAAACAAGACATCCATTTGATCTGAATATCACCTCGGTTCTTTGATCACACATCTGGCTGACACTTAGAAGATTATGTTTCAATCCATCAACATACAAAACATTTCCAGCTTTGACCTTTTCTTTTAACTGAGCAGTGCCTTTTCCTTTTATAGTTGCAGGAGTATCATTTCCAAAAGAAACTTTCTTTCCTTTTTCTAGAGCAGAATATGATTCAAGTTTTTCTTTATCACCTGTCATATGCTTCGAACATCCACTGTCAATGTACCATAGATTTTCCTGTCCCTCTGCATAAAATGCTATCCCACATCTTTCTGTTTGTGGCTCCTTTATTCTCCATGTTTTGGTGCTTGAGGCTTGTTCCTTTGTCTGCTGAAACCTGCTCCTGCATTCAGAATCTTCATGACCAAAGTTATTGCAAATAGAACATTCAACTTCATTTTCAAGAACCGAAAAGTTGTTATAGGTCCTTTTTGTAATCCCGGTCATACTTCTTTGTTTTTTAGCTTCTCTAGTCATGATCGTTTTATATGCAACACATTGAGCTGCTTTGTGACCAAAGTTATGGCAAGAAAAGCATTGTCCATTGAAGAAATTTCTGCGGTTATCAAATCTTCCGGCCAAACGATTGTAATTTCTATTGTCATTCATTCTTGAAGCAAATTGAGAGGATTTTACCTGTGGCTGGTTGTAGCTTTTGTTCATCCTTAAGACAGATTGCCCCTGATTTGCCTGATAGTCTTTGTTTGTAATTGGTCCTTGCTTTACTTGGTGATCTCCATTGTGCTTTTGCTCATTCCTTCTTGCTGCATCAAGATAACTCTTTGAGGTGGATGCTTGAGAAGTTTCTCCATTATAGCCCAGACCTGTCTTGTTTAGAGGAGAGCGCTGTACATTGATGATCTCATCCAGAGTTTCAGATCCTTTGACAAACTTAAGATTAATAGCCTTTGTTTTCTCAATCTCTTTTCTAAGACCAACAATTTCGCCTTCTAACTTTTCAAGATATTTTTCTTTTTCATCAATTTGAAGTTGTAGAGTATCAATGATCCTATTCTTTTATTCTATACATGTCTTGAGTCTAGAAATTCCTTCACAAAAGCTATCCACATCTATAGCATCCATGTAATCATCATATTCAAATGACATTAAGAGTTTATAGTCATTACCTTGTTCATCTTCGTCACTATTTGATAGACCATCACTATCTTCATGAGTGTAGTAGCTTTTCTTATTTGCAATCTGTTTATTGTTCCATCTAGCAGGTTCCTTTCCTTTATCCTTATGAGGACATTTTACAGCATAATTACCTACTCTTCCACAAGCAAAGCATTTAAAAGGTAACTTACCTCTGAACCTTCCAGTTCCCCTTTGAAGATTTCTGACAAAATTTGATTCTTCTTCTTCTTCTTCTGGCACGTGACTTGCTTCATAATAGTCTCCTTTGCCTGAAGCCTTGAAAGCATCTTCTCTTCTGTCTGATGGACCTCCCTTTCTCATTTCATAAGCAGTTAGAATTCCGTGTAGCTGAGACATAGTAAGAATTCGTAGATTTTCCTTTTCTTCTATTGCAGACACTTTAGATTCAAACTTGGGGGACAATGATCTTAGAACTTTTTCAACCACAATAGCCTCTTTTATTTCTTCACCCAAGTTTTTCATACAATTAACAATCTCATCTACCCGAAGGAAATAGTTAGCCACACTTTCATCATTATACATTCTGAGATTCTCATACTGAATCCTGAGGGTTTGAAGTTTAGCACGCTTTACCTGTTCATATCCTTCGTAGCTCAAGACAATCTTGTCCCATATTTCTTTTGCGGATTTATATTGCATAACCTTCACGAATTCTGTTTGAGATAAGCATCCCAGCAGAGTATTGACTGCTTTAGCATTTGTTTCATATTTCTTCTTCTCGACTGTATCTGTAGGAGTAGCTGAAGGAAAAGTGTAGCCTGTATCTATGATATCCCAAACTTCTGTACCAAGAGATTGAAGATAGGCAGTAACTCTTACCTTCCAATAATTGAAGTTTGTCCCAACAAAAATTGGTGGCCCGATTGATGCTTCCCTCTCGTAGTTGCTCATGATGAATGATCTTCCTTCAAGCGATCAAGCTTCTCTGAAGGACCTGCTCTGATACCAATTGTTGGAAATAATACTGAGAGGGGGGGTGAATCAGTATTATCAAGTTCTTTTAATAAATCTTCCTTATTTATTCTTTGAATTATTTTTGCATGTCAGTACCATAAAATAATGAGCATGAACAAAGAAAACAGATAGTCACACCAAAGAACACAAGATGTAAGGTGGAAACACAATGTGGGTGAAAACCACCTGCTGCAATATGTCTCTATCTTCTTTCAAATTAGAAACTCCTTTTACAATGGTTTTGTACTGGTGCAGTCCTTTACCAGTACGCAGGCTGCAACCTGCAGAGAGCTACATCTCTCTCTCGTTTTCCAGTCTCTCCTGGAAGGGAGCTACAACCCCCTACTTCTTTTCTTTCAAGGACCACTTTTCATAAATTTTCAAACTGGATCCAAGAACATAAAAAACCCATCAACTACACTTGCATCATCAATCTCCGATTTCACCAAAGCCAACCCGCATACAGATCTGCAAATATTTCCTTATAACTTTGCAGTTGTTACATCAGACATACCCAGATCATAACATGTGTAAAATAAAACATGCATCAATAATTCAGACCCAGATTATTAGATTTATAGATCAAGCGTATGCCACATATCACAGATCAAAATCATATAGAGATACCACTATTCCAGCCTTAAGATTTTGACCTATCAATAGAACTTATCCTTCTCCTTACGCTCAGGTTCCTTCTTCATTCAGATCCAGATCTGCACCAAAACCCAATCACAATATTCCAGATCTAGCACTTTATCAGATATTCGATAATTCAGAAGATGCTTTTGTTGGCATTATGATGCATGTGTTGTACTTGATGGCAACCCCCCCTCATAGAAGACCATCTCACTTATATACATTCAGAAGAGATATCAGATGTAACATAATACATAGATGCAGGACAGCTCAAAGGAATCAAATGGCAAGTTCTTAGTAAGCTTTGCCATCAAGTCCAAAGGGGGAGATTGTTGTCATTATGGCTAAAGTGTTGTCCTTGATGGCAACCCTTTCAGGTGGTAGTTCACTATTCTTCAAGTCAACAGCAGAAGTTGATGATCAGCTCTCATTTTATTGAAAAATTATGAAGGACGCAGGAAGCCAGTTCAGAAAGTGCGTCCCCGCAGGTATACCATGCAGAACCCGCGTCCTTTTGCTTCAGGGACGCACCTGATCCTCAGTCGCTCTACGTCCCCACGCAGATCTTCAGTTACTGAACTGCGTCCTGGACGCACCTGGACTTGGTCTGGCCTGCGTCCGCACGCAGGTCTCCTGTTACTGCACTGCGTCCTGTACTTTCAGCTTCCTCTGATTCTGGTATGTCTGTACATTGTACTGTGCCATCCTTTTCTAACTGTACTTCCTTTTTCCTCCATATCTTCAAGCGTGATGATGACATTTTCTCCTTTTGATATGGTGTCCAAACTTTGTTCCTGCATTCCTTGGCTATATGTCCAAGCTTGTTACATGCATAACATCTTACATGTTTCATATTCCTCCTGTAACAATCAGTAGCTTTGTGACCAAACATATTACAAGCAAAGCAATATCCATAAAAGTACCTTGATTGAGATGACCTTTCTGCATAATGGTCTTGAACTCTTCTTCTTCTACATCTAGCTGCAACATGTCCAAGATTATGACATACATAACATTCAACATTATTCATAGGAGGAGTAAAGGATTTTCTTTGAGGAATCTCTTTCCTTGGTTGATGATGAGATTGATCTTTCACTTCTTCGTTGATCACTTTAGATTTCCTTTTAGAGTTTCTTGCCTCACCTTGTGAACTAGATTCACCTTCAACAGATTCATGGAAACCAAGACCAGTCTTTATAGCAGGGGACCTTTGACTACTAAGAATATCATCCAATACTTTAGAGCTATCTTGAAATCGTAAAAGCTTATCCTTTTCTTCTAGTTTACCTTTCAAGATATTTACCTCAACCTGAAGCTGTTCTTCCTTTTCAAGAGATTTCTTTTTCAAAACTTCTTCAGCTTTCCTTCCTTCTTCCATTTGTTCCCTTAGTTTGAGAATTTCTTTTTCTTGTTCTTCATACAGATCCTGCTGCATTTGACGAACTCGGAAGGCACATTCCAGTTGAGATTTTAAGCTGGTGACTTCGTTTTCTTGTTTTGCAATAGCTTGGAGTAGATCTGTATTCTGCTTCTTTGATTCTTCAAGATCTCCTTTTAGTGAGAGGATTGTAGCTTCAAGATTTTCATAGTAGCTGGATCTATCTTTGAGTTTCTTGATGGTTGTGCTTCTTTCGTTGACTTCTTTTCTTAATGATGTCACTTCATGCTGCAATTTTTGACATTGGTCTTCCTTGTCCTTGAGTAGCTTTCTTACCTTGTTTCCTTCTTCTAGTTGTGCCCTTAGTTTGGTAGCTTCTTCTTTGAAATCACATTCCTTTTTGTTTAATAGATCTTGTTGATCTCTAATTTTGTCTGTCAGCCTTTTAAATTCTGCCTCTATTTGATATCTTTCTTGTTCACCCATAAGAGCAAATTCAGTAGTTTCGCTATCACTTTCATCTCTTTCACAAGGAAATATAGCTGGAACATCAGAGGATAACACATTCATACCTGATAATGACTCTGAATCTGATTCTGAATCTGAAGAGCTTCTTATGCCTAATCCCCAATCGATTCTTCCACTGTCATAGTTCTTCTGAGATGACTTCTTTTTCTTATTAGCTTTCTTCTTAAGCTTCTTTCCCATTCTTCCACGGATCTCCTTCAAGCGATCAAGCTTCTATCAAAGGACCTGCTTTGATACCAATTGTTGGAAATAATACTGAGAGGGGGGGGTGAATCAGTATTATCATATTAATAAAACTTTTTCATTTCCATAATCAGATTCATATATGCTACTTCCACAACTTCTTATGATTAAGTTAATCGATCTTCAATGAGTGCATTAGAACATTATCAACCATATTATCAGTTAACAGATGCAGTAACATAAAGTAGATCATCACACATAAGGCACACACATGAACACAATGATGTAAGGTGGAAACCCAATGCGGGAGAAAACCACCTACTGCAAGTCATCTCAATCTTCTTCTTAATAAGAAAATTCTTTTACAATATTTGTACTGGTGCAGCCTTATACCAGTACGGGAGCTACAACCCCCTTTGCTCTTGTACTAGCCGATCCATTTACTAGTACGCAGGCTACTACCTGCTACAATGCTCCAAAGATTTCCTTTAGCTCTTGTACTAGCTTAGATACTAGTACGTAGGTGCCGGCCTACAATCTTCTCTCCTTCAAGTACCACGTTTCATCAATTTTCATACTGGATACACTGAAGTACAACCCATAAACTGAAAGGCCACATTTCATCCAATTTTCATACTGGACCCAACAACAACATTGAAGCTCAAACAATCTTCTGAAACACCCAATCAACTGAAATAACTAGATCAACAATAATAGGACCAAACCCAGAACACAACAATGATAAACAAATATTTTAAGAGAAGGAAGCACCCTGCTCAACTGCTAGCCTGAGTCCGGACTCACCCTGCTCAACTGCTAGCCTGAGTCCCGGACTCACCCTGCTCAACTGCTGGCCTAAGTCCCTGGACGCACCCTGCTCAACTGTTGGCCTGCGTCCCGGCGCACCTGAACCCTTCTGCGCCTGCGTCCGGCGCACCTGAAACTCTTCGCTCCTGCATCCCGGACGCACCTGAACCCTTACTGCACCTGCGTCCCTTCGGTCATAGATGATTTCAAGACTTTAGAAGTAACCCAGACAATCAGATCCACAGATCTGAACATGCGCCAAGAGATCTCGGTCCATTAATAGATTCGCCTTCATTAGATCTAAACCAGATCTCACCTCATAAGATATTCAACAAAAGACATGCCAAATCCAAATGATCTCCTTTGCTTTATATAGGCAAGTTCCTCCTTAAAACATGGAACAATACCACGAGCCGACACCATAGAAACATAAAACCGTCGGCTAGATACCACACAAGAAACCCCCACGTGCTTTTCTCTGCCTTGAAATGTGTGCACTGGGTGGACGCACCCCCTGAACGGCTGGCCTGCGTCCTTGGACGCGGGTTCTGCATGGTATACCTGCGGGGACGCACTTTCTGAACTGGCTTCCTGCGTCCTTCATAATTTTTCAATAAAATGAGAGCTGATCATCAACTTCTGCTGTTGACTTGAAGAATAGTGAACTACCACCTGAAAGAGTTGCCATCAAGGACAACACTTTAGCCATAATGCCAACAGCTTTGCCAAATGATCTCCTTCCTCTTTTATAGTCTTAGGCCTTTCACAATACCACGGGCCAAAACCATAGGATCAAAAAATTGTTGGACTAATACCATGAACCAACCATGAAAGTACGTGAGATCAACACTTTTGGATGTAATACCACGGGCCAAAACCATAGGATCAAAAACTGTCGGACTAATACCATGAACCAACCATGAAATTGCGTGAGATCAACACTTTTGACGAGGTACCATGGTCCAAAACCATACGTTCAAATACCAAGGACTAACTACCATGGACCAAAGGTAAGTTCTCCAACATATACGCGCTTTTCCTTGCATGAAAGTGCGTACCATGGTCCAAAACCATAGGTTCAAATACCAAGGACTAACTACCATGGACCAAAGGTAAGTTCTCCAACATATACGCACTTTTCCTCATAGGTTCAAATACCAAGGACTAACTACCATGGACCAAAGGTAAGTTCTCCAACATATACGCGCTTTTCCTCATAGGTTTAAATACCAAGGACTAACTACCATGGACCAAAGGTAAGTTCTCCAACATATACGCGCTTTTCCTTGCATGAAAGTGCGTGAACTTTTTCTCTACATGAAATAAACTTTTCTCTGCATAAAAGTGCGTGAACTTTTCTCTACATGAAATAAACTTTTCTCTGCATAAAAGTGCATGAATTTTTCTCTACATGAAATAAACTTTTCTCTGCATATAAGTGCGTGAACTTTTCTCTACACTATAATTTATTATCTGAGATGAGTGGGTTGCCATCAAGTACAACATATGTATCATAATGCCAACACGTCTATATCCTTTGACATCTTCAGAATATCCAACAAAAAACATTTTTCACTCTTAGGTTCTAAAGCTTTATGTTTCTCATCTAGAATATGGGCAAATGCTTCACTTCCAAAAACACAAAAGTGACTTACATATGGTTTAATTGAGCTCCATGCTTCTTCTGGAGTGATATTCTTTAAAACCTTAGTAGGAGTGTGATTTACTATGTAATTTGCACAGTTAATTGCTTCTACCCAAAAATTTAGACTAAGTCCTTTAGATTGAAGCGTACAATTAGCCATTTCCTTTAAGGTTCGATTCTTCCTTTCAGCTACACCATTTTTTTGTGGAGTATATGGAACAACATGTTGCATTTGAATTCCATTATTAGTGCAAAAGTTGATGAATTTGTTGTTCACATATTCTCTGACATTATTAGATCTTAGCTTAATAATTTGATGTCCATATTGTTTTTCAACAAAGGCCAAGAACATGTTAAATACTTCACTCTTGAGTTTTAAGAAGTATACCCAAGTGCGTTTGGAGAAATCATCAATGAAAGTTAAGAAATACTTGTAGCCAGAGAATGAAACAACTGGAAGTGGATCACATAAATCACTATGCATAAACTCTAAAGGGGGTGAGGCATGCCAAGAGGCATGCTTTCCAAAATTATCCCGATGATTTTTTATGAGTACACATCCGGAACAAAAACCATCTCTGCAAGATACCATAGGAAGACCTGTCACCATATTTTCTTTACATAGATTTTGAAGGGAGCGATAGTTTAAGTGACCAACTCACTCATGCCAAAGTTATCTCACTTCATCATTATGAGAAACAAATACTGAGGGAAGAGTTGATGACCCAAAGTTGTTAAACTTATACAACCTTGTAGAATCATCAACAATGCCAGTAGCTAAAATATGTTTAGGATCTCTTAGGTCCTTAATTACAACATCGTGAGGTGAAAATTCAACTGTTTTACCTTCACCTGAATGAGTTAGCTGATATACAGATAGAAGGTTGTAGGATAAGGTTGGAACACATAATACATCATTAAATTGACCATTGTCTAGATGAACAGTTCCGGTCCCTACAACACTAAGAGATCTATCATCACCAACATATATATTTTTGGTGTTACAATCAATTAAAGAAGAAAACATGGATTTCTTTTTCTCCATGTGATAAGAAGCTCCAGAATCAATGAGTCACTCATGAGAATGAGAAGAAGAAGACACATTTAGTGCATAACAAGACCGATATGCTTGACAACCACATGCAAAAAGCGTTATTCCTGAAGATGAAGTTGAAGCTGAAGAGTGCTCCAAATGGATGTTATACTTATTCATTGCTACTTCCTAGGCTTCCATCTTCTTAAAGAATTTGGATTCTAAGTGGCCATCTTGATTACAAAAGTGGCAATGTCTATCAGTCTTCTTCCCTTTGTTTTTATTTGCCTTATCATTTTGTTGAAATGATTTTTCATTTTGAGACTGAAATTGCTTAGGACCCTTGTTTGGTTTAGCACCATTCTTTTTAGAATACTGCTTCTTAGGATTCTTTGAATTTGGTTGCTGCTAGGCAGCTAAGGCTTTCTTAGAGGAGTTTCCAAGATTAAGAAGACCAAGATGTAAGAGTTTTTCTTGTTCTCTTATTAAAGAATCACAAAAGGCATCAAAAGAGGGGGGCTTGTAGTCTTGTCCTTGAGAAATAAATGCTTCTTTAGTATAATGAAAGGTGGAAAAAAACACAGAGTAGGCTGGTCCCAACTTAGTAAGAATGGAATAGATAAGGTTACCATCTTCTTTCTTAACCTTAACACCTTCCAAGAGAAGTCTAAGGGTCTAGAACTTGGATAAAAAATCTTCAAAGGAAGATAAATTATTCAGGTAAGCAACTCATTTTCGAGTTGATGGGCTCTAATTTCATTTTTAATTCCAAAAACTTTAGTGAGTTGTTTAATTGCTTCATTAGGGGTATCAAGTTCTGCGATATGGAATCTAAGGTCTGGAGAAATAGACATCTCTATCAACTCACATGCTTGATCTTGCCTATTTTCCCATTTGGTTACTTTATCTTCATCTTTAAGTTTAGTTTCTTGGCCTGAGGCTATTCTGTAAATACCTTTACTTCTAAGTAAATCCATAATGTAGGACCACCATTGGAAGTAGTTGGTATTGTCAAGAATAACTTGGCATGGACTTTCCATTTTAACAGAAACTAAAGTTGTAGATGATGAAACTAAGTGTTCCAATGGAAATATGTTGCAAAATTAGGCTGATTATAAAAAATGGCTCTGAAAACAACTTCTGGATGAAGAAGTTACGGCTTTTTGAAGGAAATTTTTTGAAGATGCTGATGAAGTGTGTGAATGTGCAGAAGTGAATGATAATGTTATATTTAAAAAAAATCTCCCCCCTTTCCAAACTTAATCTAATTAGCTCACTTTAAATATATATATATATATTTTATGTGATCCACTTTTATAAATAAGTGAAAGTCACTTTTACAATAGTACTTTATGAGCTACTCACTAAATTGTAACTTAAATAAAAGATAAAAAGATTTTAGAATTATAAGTGACTCACTTTTTATAATGGGTGAGAACACTTTTACATAAAGTAACTTTAAAACATAAGTTACATGTGCTTTTTGAAAAGTAACTCAACAAAAAGAAATACTTAAACCCAAGACCTCTATTCTCATAAAGCAACTTTTCACTGAGTGAGCTAGTTTAAAAGGTTAGTAATTTTTGGAAAATGAAGAGTTTTTTTTTTTTAGTCATTGAAGCTTTGGGGTGTGTTCTTACTTGAAAAAACAACTTTTTCCTACAAAACAAAAAACCACACAACCCAACACAGACATGCAAAACAAACCGAACCTTATGGATTGAAGTTACCTTTCACCGAAAACTAAATATTTTCCTCAATGTTTTTGATTTTCCGAGATCACACTAAGGCGTGACGGAAAAGAGCATACGCATGAGAAAAATCCTTTCTTTCTATTTCTGATTTGCCCAAATCACACAGAGTCGTAGGGCAAAGAGCATACGTAGAAATGAAAGGTATAGATTCGGTAATAAAAATAGATAGCTAAATAAACTAAAATAAATAGAGAGATGAATAACTAGAACTGCAAAAAAAATTGTATACCTCCAGATCTTTAAAATGACGTAGCTAGGGCTACCGGAAACCTTTTTGCGTGAAACAAAAGGGGTTCCTCACTAGAATAGATGCTCCTAACACAATAGAGCAACCCTATATGCCCAAAACCAGTCAGAAATAGTAGATCTAGGAAACAACAATCGAATGCAGTTGTACCAGCTTCGGATTTGGATCACTAACAGATGCGACCCTCGAATAGCTTTGATACCATGTAGGAATTTATAGGGTAATTTCCTTAGATAGAAGACCAAAGGACGCTACTCACAAATAGATCATAGATCAATACACCAGTGTCTTTGACGTGGTTAAAACCCTCAAAGAGGGAAACAATGCATAGCCTAAGCCAACATGGCCACTTCAGGAAATTTATTAATAAAAGAAATAAAATTTGCATAAGCTTCTCCCATGAATGGTCACCCTACAAATGACCCTTCATGCTCTTTAAATAGAGATCATGGACCAATCGGGTGTTAAGACATGGATCAAGCATTGGTAATATCGAGTAGAGAATGAACAATCAAATCACTTCATGTCTATAACATATCATGACCATTGGATTGTAAGCTACAAATGTACATAGTAAAGAAACACACTTTACCTAACTCTACACTAGAGCAAGTTATACTTAACTATTTCCTATGTGTCGAAATATGCTAACAATTTAGACATTACATTACTGGCTATGAAACTTTCATTCATACAGACCATTTTGCCATTAGATATTTAATGAATAAACCAATTACTAATGGTAGAATAACAAGATGGCTATTACTGTTGCAAGAATTTAATATCACCATTATGGACTGACCAGGAAAACAGAACAAAATTGCTAACTTTTTATCTAGAATTCAAAATGATAACAATGATATACCTGTAGAGGATAAGTTTCTTGATGAATATATTTTTGCAATGTCTACTAAATCACCTTGGTTTGGAGATATTTCCAATTATTTAGTTTCAAGAAAGTTACCCTCCTATTTGTTTCCTAGAGAAAAGAGAAGAATAATCCAATCAAGTGCATCTTATTCATGGACAAATGAAGAATAATACAAGATAGGACCATATCTCATCATTCGAAGGTGTGTAAGAGAAGAAAAAATACCTAAAATACTTAAATCATGCCATGATAAACCATGTGGGGGCCATTTTGCTGACAAAAGACCTGCTTATAAAGTCCTTCTCTTAGGATATTATTGGCCTTCCCTTTTAAGGATTCCAAGGAATATGTTAAGAGGTGTGATAGTTGTCAAAGAATGGGGAAACATGTTCCCTCAGATGAAATTCCACTACAACCTCAAGTACTCATCGAACCTTTTGAAAAATGGGCTTTGGATTTTCTTGGACCAATTAATCCATCTTCAACACAAAAAAAATATATTATTGAATGCATGGATTATGTTACTAAATGGGTAGAAGCTAAATAACTTTCTTTTGCTACTGAAAATGATATAGTTTCATTTTTTTAAAGGATAGTTTTACTCGTTTTAGTGTCCCAAGAAAAATTGTAATAGATCAAGGAAAACAATTTACATCTAGAGTAGTGCAAAAGATAGCAAAATAATATAAAATCAAGCATCGAAAGTCTACCCATACCATCCACAAGAAAATGGACAAGTAGAGTCTACTAACAAAGTGATTGAAGCAATCCTCACCAAGACAGTTCACTTGCACAGAAGGGACTGGGAAGAAAATATTCCAAAAGCTTTATGGGCCTACCATACTGCATGGAGGAACACTACAAGACATACTCCCTATGAAATTGTTTATGGGAAGCAAGTCCTATTTCCAATTGAGTTCCAGATTCAGACCCATAAGATAACAGTTAAGTTGGGACTATACTTATTAGAGGCACAAAATCAAAGAATGGGACAACTCAATGAGCTTGATGAAATAAGCCAAGATGCTATCCAAAATCCTAGTATAGTCCAGCAATAGAGATCCAGATCGCATGATAAATACATCAAAGAAAGAAAATTTCAGCCAAGAGACTAGGCATTACTATTTGATTCGAAGTTCAAAAATTTCCAAGGAAAATTTCAAACTCACTCGCTTCAGCCTTATGAGATTGAATTTTTTTTTGATAATGGAGCAGTCAGAATTAGTGTTAGGGCCCTATACTACTAATGTAACCCCTTATTGTTATTAGCACAAACCCCTTATTGTATTTTTGTGCCCATATAGTCCCCATGTTGTTATTATTATGTGCCATAGAAGCCCACTATTGTTATTGTTGTGCCCCTACAATATTATTGTTATGTATTCTTTGATTGTATTGGGACCTCTTAGAATCCTATATATAGAAAGGAGGTCTTGTCATTTGTATCATCCAAGAATTGTTGATTTTTGTAATGTAAAGGAGCTTTCCCCCTCAAAGAGGCTTATTTTTAAGTCGTTGATCTACCTTTTCTATCTTTTTGTGAGCTGGTTTCATAACATCTGGTATCAGAGCTTTGGATTCTAGGGTTTCGTTGCTCCAAACAGGTCATCATGGAATTTTTGCTATAACTTTTCCTCTACGAAGTTACAGAAGATAAAACCAAAACCCGTTTGAGCCAAAATATTTCTGAATCTTAGGTCTAAATGTCAAATCTTGTCTCGCTATATTTTGAGAGATATGATTAGTGGAAGTTAGGGTTTTTCCAAGCTCCATAATTCCATCTCAAACAGTTCATCGTCGTATTTTTGCTATAAGATTTTTTCTACCAAGGTTCAAACTTTGAAATTAAAACCCATTTGAGCCGCAATCGTGGTGAAGCTCAAGCCTGAATTTCAAATATTTTTTCGCTATATTTTTGTAGTTACAGTCCAAGACATTTAGGGTTTCTTGCAGCTCCTGAATTACGTCCCAAACAGATGACCTTGGGAAAATCATTCTAACTTTCTCTCTGAGCGTCAGATTGAAATTTCATAAGAAGTTATAGAAAGAGGACAAAATTTAATTTTCTATGTATTGTTTTCAGGTCCGAAGGTCGAAACCGTGACACATGGCACATCGTACAAGTTCACTTTACTAAAAAAGTATATAATCAGGTCATCTTGGGATATTGGCCATAACTCTTTCTTGGAGAATCCAATTTAGAACAGACTTGCAAAATTGGAAAGAGGACACAGTGGATACTACAGGTCACAAATATTGATCTTGGAGATCCGAAATTTCATAGATACAACATATCCAAGATCGAGCTACTAAAAGCAAGAAAAAGAATGACTTGAATCAAGAAAATAGAAACACCTAGTAAGAAAAATTGGATGGATGATTTGAAGAAAGTGATCGAATCTAAGATAAATAGTTTTATATGTGCCATGGTAGCTAATATCGATGGTAGGGAAGCAAATTTGAAGAAAGGCATGGAGGATTTGAAGAAATATATGGAAGGTTTGAAGGAAGGTGGGACAAAGCTGCTACAAGAAAGGCCTCCTAATGACGAAAAGGTTGTAGGGGAAATTCATGATGAGAAAAAAATAAATGTTAATCATGATCTCATACAATCTAACATTGGATTGAAGACCCACCATATTCCAAAGATCGATATGAGGAAGTTTGGTGGCAAGGATCCCATAACATGGATACTACAAATGGAGAAATATTTTGATCTACATGATGTGTAATTGTTACAAAAGGTATGTATTGCATATTTATATTTAGAACCGAATCAATTTTTATGGTATAAAGGGATTTGTTCTCGTAGACCACTTGTCACTTGGTCAATTTTCATAGAGGAAATGATAGCACACTATGAGGATACAAAGAGAAACACCTTCTTTAGCAAATTGATAAATCTCAAACAAAAGGATTTAATGGCAGAGCACATTGAGGACTTCCAAAAATTGAATATAAGGATAAATTATATTTCAGAGAAGCAGAGGATTGATGCCTTCATAGGGACTTTAAAGGATAATATTCAACATGAGGTTCGCCTTTGGGAACCTGATTCATTGGAGAAGACATACAGGTTGGAAAGAAAAATTGAAAGCAAAATTATGGCAACAATGAAACCTACCAATCATAACTATAAACATGAAAGTGTTGTTTCTCCTAGCCTTTCACCACATACAAGGTTGAAACCACAAAAATTGGGAGAAAAAAGAGAAAAAGAGATTTGTTACAATTGTGATATAAAATACACTAAAGGTCATAATTGTGTTGAGAAGAAATTAATTTACATAGATGGGGAAGAGGAGCAAGAAAAGGAACAAGAAATGTCAAAAGAAGAATATATACACTAGGAACCAATTCCAGAGAAAGAAGAAATGAATCTGACCATATCTTGTAATGCATTGACAGGAATTACCACTCCTTGAACTCTCAAGATAGAAGGGCATATCAAGAAGGAAAAGGTAACATTGTTGATTGATTTGGCTAGTACCCATAATTTTATTCATTGTAAGATAGCCAAGGAATTGAATTTTTTCCTATATCCAGCACCAAAGTGTCAAGTAATGGTTTTAAATGGAGGAACCATAAATTTCTTCAAAAAGTGCCATAATATCAAGCTATCCATGGGAGAACATGCCTTGAATAGTCCAATGATTTCCATTCCAATAGGTGGTGTGGATGTTGTACTAGGAGTTACATGGCTACAATCTTTAGGTACGATAGCTGTTAATTTTCAAGAACTTTTCTTGAATTTTTTTTGGCAAGGAAAGGAATTTTAATTAAGGGGTATCGCAGGGAATCCAAGAAAGATAATCAGTTCTAACGGCATGACAAAGCTTCTAAAGAAATAACAACAGGGTGAAATTGCACAATTATGTTCACTAGAATTACCCAGCTTGAAGTCATCTATTTCTCCATATCTCCAAAAAAATTTGGACTGTCATTCCAAGGTATTCGAGAATCCAAAAGGCCTCCCACCTATTTAGATCATGATCATTCTATTCATTTGATTCCAGGAAGTGTTCCCCTAAACATCAGGCCTTACAGATATCCATATGCCCAAAAGAGTGAAATTGTACTTATGGTTGTAGAAATGCTAGAGGTTGGTATAATTCAACCTAGTCAAAGTTCTTTCTCTACTCCAGTGGTGTTGGTACACAAGAAGGATGGATCACGGCGCATATGTCCGGATTATAGGGATCTCAACAAGCTTACTATTGAAGACAAATTTCCTATTCTTGTCATTGATGAATTATTGGATGAATTACATGAAGCAATTTACTTCACCAAGTTGGATCTTCGTTCAGGATATCATCAAATAAGAATGAAGATTGAAGACATTCCAAAAAAACATTTAGAAGACATTCCAAAAACAACATTTAGAACTCATGAGGGTCATTATAAATTTTTGGTCACGCCTTTTGGCCTTACCCATGCACCTTCTACATTTCAAGGTTTGATGAATTTCATTTTCAAACCCTTAGAAAATTTGTGTTAGTATTTTTTGATGATATACTAATCTACATCAAGTCTTGGAAGGATCATGTTCAACATGTTGACAGGGTGCTCAAAATATTGGAAGAGAAACAATTATATGCAAAAAGCTCCAATTGTTTCTTTGGAGTACAAGATGTGGAACATTTGAGTACTCAGTTAGCTCATAGCTCATCTTATCATCCTGAATCTGATGGGCAAACTGCGATAGTGAACAAATCTTTGGAAGGATATATCCATTGCTTTGTATTTGATAAATAGACACAATCAGTCAAGTGGTTTCCTCTCGTTGAATTGTGGTATAACACTTCCTTCCATACTGCAACAAAAATGATCCCATTTATTACACTTTATGGATATCATCCATCGTCCATCACATCATCTTTAAAAGGAAATTCTAAGGTTCAAGCTGTGGAGGATCACATCGAGCATCAACAACAAGTTCTCAAACTCTTAAAGGATAACCTCACTTTGGCACAGAGTAGAATGAAACAACAAGCAAATAACAATCGCAGTGAACGAAGTGTTGATGTAGGCAACTGGGTATTTCTATGACTACAACCATTCAAACAAATGTCCCTCAAGCAAGATAAGAAGGATAATAAATTATCACCAAAGTATTATCGTCCATACAAGGTTTTACAAAATATTGGTACTATGGCATGCGAATTGGAGTTTCCTGCATCTTTCCGAGTGCACCCATTTTTCCATGTTTCATGCTTAAAGAAGGTTATAGGTGAGAATATCCCAGTTCACACAATATGGCCAAAATTTGACAAGGAAGGAAAAATCGTATTGGAACCTAAAGCAATCACAAAAACAAGAAATCAACAGCTATGAAATCGATCAATTTCAGAGTATCTCATCAACTCGAAGAACTTACCCACTGAATATTCCACATGGGGGGATGAGAATTTTATACAGAAGCATCTAGAACTACTCAAGCGTTGAGGACAACACTTTTTGAAGGAGAAGGGCATGATAGGTCCCTATACTACTAGTGTAACCCCTTATTGTTATTAGTGCAACCCCCTTATTGTTGGAAATAATACTGAGAGGGGGGACGGGGGTGAATCAGTATTATCAGATCAATAATTTTTAATTTTTCATAATCAGATTTATATATGCTACTTCATAGAGGGGAACTAGCATGTACACGCAACTGTCTTTAAGGCAACCATAATTTATGCAGTAAACTTATGATTCAGTTAATTCATCATATGTTGATCTTTAATCATTGCATTAGTACTTCATCAATCATTAAAAAATAACCATGTGTAGTATAAACGTAATAAAACATCACACATTAGCAACACACATGAACACCAAAATTTAAGGTGGAAACCCAATGTGGGTGAAAACCACCTGTTGTTGTCGTCTCTATCTTCTTTTAATAATAAATAAATTTGCTTACAATCTTGTATTGGTGCAGATTCATACTGGTACACAGGCTTCTACCTATAGAAGGTTACAACCTTCTCTCATTCTCCAGCTTCTACTGGAAGGGAGCTACAACCCCCTAGCTCTTGTACTAGCCAACATGACTCATCAATAACCCATCAGAAATTTAGAAACTCAAACTTCATCAACCAACATGCATTTAATCTGAAACAATCAGATCACTATCATCAAAACACTGTGTTGAACCATGAAACCTGTATCAACATTCAGAACCAACTGAAACATCAAAAATTCATGTGTCAGACTATATACAAAAATTCAATTAAGAAAACCTACGTGTATATGCTACTTCCTTCAGCCCAACCTACGTATACCTTTAAAGATTCTGAATCATAAAATCTCTAAATCACAAACTATGCAAACCAATAGTATACTGAACATCTATTGTCAACTTACATAAATTTACACAAACGGGCAACAGAAAACACTTCTTCTCACTTATACAAACAAACAAATATCAACCTCCTTATGCATTCAGATTTACATTCAGATCTAAGAATACTTCATTGACAAACAACAGTAAATAGTAGCAGTAATAAATCAACAATACTAATCTGACAAATCAGTCAGCTCTGAACATCAAGCCTTACTTTTGTATACGCTACTTGAAAGAATAGAACCTGCGTTTATACGCTCTTTGGCCGAGACAAACCTGTGTACAAATCTGCAAATATTGACTCAGAACTTTGCTGCAATTCCAAACTTCAGACAAACCCAGATGAATAAAACAGACACAAAACATCAGATCTAGCCTTAACCAATATCAGATCATTCATGAATAAGTCATTTCAGGTCTCATTGTCCTGATCCAATATTGAACTCAAGGTGCACATAAATATTTCAGATCTAGTCCCAAACATAACCCTGCAACATAAAATATACTTCAGATAGAAGTATTCCTTAGAATCTTATTCTCTTGCACATCTGGCCTTATGATCCTCTCTTCTTCATATAGTTTTTGGCCTTTCTCAATACCATGGACCAAATCCACTTAGGACCAATACCTTGGATCAAATACCACGGACCGAATACCTTGGACTAAATACCTAGGGTCAATATCATGGTCCAAAGATACTTTGGACCAAAAACATGGTTTCCAACATGTACGCGCTTTGCCTTCTATGGGAGTGCATGTGAATGTTATACGCTTTTTCTATTCTAAATACCTATGTGTATATGTTGCTTGGACTAAGTGAACCTGTGTGTATCTCTTAAACTGCTCTTACATCATCTTCTTCCTTAAAATTCTTTATTTTGATCAATAGTCCTTAGTTCCATCTTCCTGATCCTCTGTACCACTGCCCTATTGCCTCTGAATATTCCTATTAGTCTCTTATCAAAACTGAGTTGACCTGTAGAGTTTCCATCAAGGACAATACTTATATCATAATGCCAACAATCTCCCCCTTTGGACATGATGGCAACCATGATGGTGTTGACTACTGCAAGCTATAAAGACTGTTGGAGATACCATAAAACACCAAAACGCCAAAATACTCTCCCCTTTGACATCAAGGGCAAAGGGCGGACCACTCTACTCTCCTCCTTTGCATGATGTTATCCATACTCCCTCTGAGTACATGTTGCATCTACATAGAGATGATTCAATATAATAACATGACACTATAACTCAACAAAGTGAGTACGACCTCCCTATGACCACAAACTGATACATACATCAATCACCCAACCAAGTGGGGATACACCATATTTGACTCATCTGCCCAACAAAGTGGGGATATACCAAAGTTTATATATGACAGAAACACAACAGTTATTACATCATCCATCCCAAGGATATTAGGGAAATTACATCATATGACTAATAGAACTCATTGAAATATAGACCATGACTAATGCAAATAAGAAATAGCTAAGTTCAATAACCATAATGCCAACAATGTGGAATATGAACACTCCCCTTGAACCTATGCTACCACTATTTTTTTGTTAGAAAAACATATACATGGTTTCAGCCAAGGCAACCTGCGTGTACCCGCACATATACTTCATGAAACCAGCGTGTAGTAAACCTCCTCTAAAAAAATGGATTTAACAGTAGGTTGATGCAGCAACAACTCCCAATATTTGTCTGAGATATTCAAATGTTTCTCTGGGTAGTGGTTTAGTGAATATATCAGCAACCCGTTCTTTGAAGGGGACATACTCCAATTTGACCTTTTGTTCAAGCACTTGTTCTCATAGAAAATGGTACTTGATGGGTATGTGCTTGGTCTTGGAGTGCATGACTGGATTGTTAGAAATACTGATGGCACTTGTATTATCACATAGAATAGAGATGGGTGGAGTGTAGGTTTTAACCCCGTACAAAAACTACCTGCACACGAATTCTAAAACATAGAAAATAAACAATGCGAGAGCATGACACATAAAACACATATACACAGAGATTTTCCCATGGATCCTAAAACCGGGACTACCAGCTTGATTCTTCATTATATTCCTTTCAATGTTACAATACATATTTATACATGTCGAAGCATCCAATACCATGGATCGAAAACCATCGCATCCAAAATCATGGACCGAAGAAAACCATAGGTAGGTCCACCTAACTTAATATAGGGTCCAATTTTTTTTTTTGCAGGGTGCTACCCCAGACCCTGTAGAGGGGGCCTGCCCACCCCCATCAAACCCCCCTGCAACCCCCCCCCCGCCCCCCACTACACAATTAGTGCACCGAAGGGGGGGCTCCATCCCCCCTCTGACCCCCCGATTCACTACATGGGCTAGTCATGGAAAGAATATAACACAACTCAACATGGAATACATGTGATCTGAATGTCTTGCAAAGTTTGCATCATCAAAGTAGTTGTGTGTAGTAAGATGCAGAAGCCACATATTCTACTTCAGCTGTAGATAAAGCAATTGAACTTTGTTTCTTGCTAAACCAAGACACTAACCTAGAACCCATATAGAATGCACCATCATTAGTGCTTTCTCTATCATCAACACTTCCTACCCAATCTGCATATATATATGCATGAAGAGTAAGATCTACATCTCTAGGATACCATAGTCCAAAGTCCTGAGTTCCTTGAGGATATCTGAAAAATCTTTTGACTACCTAAAGGTGTGATTCCTTTGGATTTGCTTGGAATCTTCCAACTATTCCTATTGCATGCATGATGTCAGGTCGGGTACCTGTTAGATAAAGCAGACTGCCAATCATGGATCTGTAAGTTGGTTGATGTACTGCTGCTGATTCATCATTTGAGCTGAGACTGCATCTTGTTACCATTGGAGTACATACAGGTTTAGAATCTTCCATTCCGTACTTTTTCAAGATCTGCTTGAGATATTTGGTTTGTGAAAGAAAAATACCATCTTTAGTTTGTTGAACTTGTAGACCAAGAAAATAGGTAAGTTCACCAAGCAAGGACATTTCAAATTCTTGCTGCATTACTGAAGCAAAATTCTGACTCATGGATTCTTCATTGCTACCAAAAATGATATCATCAACATAAACAATAATAATTAGCAATTTATCATTTTCAATCTTTGTATATAAATTGCTATCTGTAGAACCTTTTGTAAAACCTTGTTGGTGTAGATATTTGTCAAGGTGGTAATACCAAGCCCTTGGAGCATATTTCAAACCATAGAGAGCCTTTTTGAGTCTGCATACAAGTTTTGCATAATTCCCAAGAATGAATCATTCTGGTTGTTCAATATAAACTTCTTCTAAATCTCCATTAAGGAAGGTTGATTTTACATCCATTTGGTATACTTGGAATTTCCGAAAACTGAAAAAAGAAAGAAACATTCTTATGGCTTCAAGTTTGGCAACAGGTGCAAAAGTTTCTTCAAAATATATACCTTCTCGTTGAGCATACCGTTTACAAACAAGTCTGGCCTTGTTTCTAATGACTTCTCCATTTTCATTCAGCTTGTTCTTGAATGTCCATTTAGTTCTTATAATATGTTTATCATGAGGTCTAGGAACTAATTCCCAAGTGTCATTCTTTTCAATTTGCTCAAGTTCTTCATCCATGGTCTTCACCCAACATTCATCTTTGCATGCTTCATTTACATTTTGAGGTTCGGTGGAGGATAGTAATGCTAGATAGCTTGAGGTCCCTGTAATAGTTCTTCTTATCTGTACACCAGCCTCCTTTTCCCCTAAAATTTGAGTTTTTAGATGATTTTTCTGAACATACCTGGACGGAGTCTTTTCTTCTACAATTATATCTTCTTCTGGTGCTTCATTGGTTTCTTCTTCAATATGATTTTGATTTGATGTGGGAAAGTAATACCCATCTTCCTCATTGTCATAATCTTCTATTGATTTTATTTTTTTTGGATTTCTGCATGCTTCATCAATTACAACATCAATGCTTTCAACAATTTTCCAAAGTCTTTTATTATAACATTTATATCCTTTACTTCTGGAAGAATAACCAAGAAGAATACCTTCATCTACTCTGGGTTCAAACTTACCAAGTTTTTCATTAGTCCTTTTGATAAAACATTTGCTTCCAAAAACTTTAAAGTATTTTACAGTAGGAGTCTTACCATACCAAATTTCATGTGGAGTTTGAGTGCTATTTACCCGAACATTTGCTTTGTTGAGAATAGTCACGACAGCGAATGCAACTTCACCCCAGAAGGTTGCAAGAGTTCCAGATTCATCTAGCATGGCTCGAGCCATTTGTTGAACTGTTCTGTTCATCCTTTCTACTACACCATTTTTCTAAGGTGTTCTTGCAGTGGAGAATTCCCTTTTTATTCCATGTTGTTCACAAAAGTCAAAGAATTCATCTGATATAAATTCCCCTCCTCGATCAGATCTGAGGCATTTGATTTTTCGATCTGATTCATTTTCAACCAAAGCTTTGAAGGCTTGGAACTTTTCAAATGCTTCATCTTTATGCTTTAGAAGACCTATCCAACACATTCTGGAAAAATCATCAATGAAAAAAATAAAGTATTCTTCTCCACGAGGTGAATGTTTCCTTCTTGGTCCACAAAAATTAGTATGGATAAGTTCAAGAGGCTTACTAGCTGACCCTTATTTTTCCATGGAGTGAACTCTAGTTTTCTTACTAGCTGAGTCTGCATGCTTTTCTTATTTGAGAAAAGCTTAGATGTCCCAATCTTCTATGCCACAGCTAGTTTTCATCATTTTTGCTTAGATAGAATTGTTGTTTTCCTCCTTTGAGCATGTATAAGTTGTTTGGAGTTCTTGTACTTGTTATCTCTGCTATATAGTGAGGATTTTCTATGGTCAGAGACAGGCTTGGTCTGCTTGGTTATGCTCAAAAGGGTTCATGGAATACACAGATAGTCTCCAAAATCCTCTTAAGGATCTGTTATCACTCAGGTTGTTCCCTTTGACTCCCAAGGGAATACGGCCGAGGTAACCACTAACCAATCTTTTGGTCACAGGTTCTAGCCTACCTGTGACTAGAGAGGGCTCTCTCTTTGTGTTTTAACTTTGTTTGAACAATATTTTAGGCTAGTTATGATGCTCAAGATTTTGTTTTGGAATTTGCTGGATGATGACTTCAATCAAGATATATATGTGCTTACCAGGGTGTTCTAGGCCATTGGGCATGGAGTCAGTGATGCTAAATCAGTTTGATATGTCTGTGTTGTTACAATAGTGATGCTGCAGAGCCAGATAAGTGTCTGAGAAACAATTCTTTGAATCTGTGATTTAAGTGTGATGTAACCAGGGTATGAAAGGCAATTAAGGATCTTTCAACAAACTGGTATGGAGAAACAGTGAGAATATTATTTAGAAGCAGTGAAGAATTTCTACATAACATTCATATTTATAGAATTAATGAAAACATGAGCAATTAAGAATTCATGTTCATGATCAATTCTGAAGAAAACAATTTCAGCAATAGAGATTGAGCACAAGGTGTAACCAAACATTTCCTGTACTATTCCTTTTCTCTACTGCTAGATTAGTGAAACATGTATATGATTTAAATAAACATAAGAAGACAAAACATAGATTGAGAAAACTTATTGTTCCATCAGACAGCACAGGAATTCTGCAACAGCACCCATAGCATCACCAAGACATCAAAAATTCAGGGAATCACTGAGCTTTTCCAGCCCTTTGCATTAGATAATCTGAAAATATACAATACATTTGCCTCAGAATGAAAATCACCAACCCCTCATACATTGCCAGGGGAGGTATATATACATAATTTACATAAGAAAATATCTAGCTGATGAGTAAATGTTCCATTAATATCGGGCCAACTCCTGGAGCATGGTAGCTGAGAAAGTAAATGCTGTAGTAACTCTTCAGTGCCTTAGCTGTCCAAGATGGTCAGAAAATGTTGACTTTGTGGCTGTTGAAGTCGGCTGAGGATATGCTATCCAAAAATTGCGTATTTCTTATCTCTTGGCTTGCTGTCATTGTCTATATGCCGAGTCACCTTTCGGCTACCTTAAATGCTGTCTTTATTCTGCTGTTTTGACTTTTGCTAAGTTGGAGCTGGCGATGATCGAGCAACTGAGGCTATTGTGGAAAAATTTGAAGCATTGCCTGCCACCAATCCTCTTTGGGCATTTGATGTCTTCGAATCTTCACTAAAGTTTCGTCTGCCTCTGTATATCTATAAAAATTTGGAGGAATCTCAAAAAGGTGATTTACCTCATTTTCAATGAAAAATAGACCTTCAAGTTTATTATATAGGCTCTGCCCTGTTGGAGGCCCTGTTTCCTCAGAAGTACTGCCAGATGCAGTGATTTGATTCTCAATAAAATTTGACATTCTGGTGGCATATTGCTCACGGGGGAGCAGTCTTCCTGCGCTGTTTAGTAGACTAGGCAGTCCCTTTTGTTGCAGTGCTCCCATTTTGAGTTTGTACTCATCCACCTCAGCCTGTATTTCATAGCATTTCCTCTCCACGGTTTGTACAAAGTTCCTGAGAGTCAGCACCTTTTTAGCTGTAAGGACAGCCTCTATTCTGTTGACAATGTTGATGGCTGCCAGTTCCTCCTTAGTCTGGCTGTTCAAAAAATCTATCATTCTATTGGCTTGCTCAGGCCTGTTTCCCAGCACTGTTTTGGCATTCTGAATCTCTATCTGTGCTTGGCCAATTAAATCCATTTGTTCATGCACGGTTTTAATTGACTTCCATTGTCTAGTGATGGATTGGTCAATTCTGGCCCACAGAATTCTTTTTATTTCAGCCATAGCACTTTCTAGCTTAAGCTCTTTCTCCAAGGCCTTTATCTTTTCTTTGAGGGCCTTTATTTCTCTTCCTTGCTCTGCCACAGTCATCTTTGATTTATCATATTTGGTCTCTAGCTCTACCAACTTTTCCTTGGCTTGTTTTATCTCAGTAGCCTGGAGCTCCATTTCTTTAATAGCCTTAGTCAACTCTTCCATGCTTGTACTGGAGTCTGGAGCTGTTGTTGTTTTTGCTTCTGTTGTGGGTGTGGTTGTCACAGGGGTTACTACTGCCTCTATTTTTGTTGCCGTGGTTGAAGTGGTTGGAGGAGCTTGGGATGTGGATTCTCCCTGCTTATCTTGTAGTGCTCCTTCAAGTTCCTTCTCCAAATCAAGGACCTTCTGGTTGAGCTGCATTATAAGATCCAGTTGCTCATCGGCCTCCTTTTCCTTCTGTAATTCTGCTGTTTGAGGGTGCTCGGTGGGCAACAGCTTTAACCTTTTCTTCAATGCATTAAGGTCATCTTCTTTTTTCTTCAGGAGGGCCCTTACGCCCTTTGGATCCTTAGGATCATGTCCTAGGTCGATGATGATGTCCTCCAGTGATTTAATTCTATTGTCCTTGGCCATGGAGGACATTCTCTCAAAATCCAACTGAATGTTGGTATTTTTCAGTGATTCCTTTAATTCATGGGCCATGGTTGCCCTGTCCACCAAGGTGGCATAGACCATTTCTCCAGTTTGCTTGTGGAGTTCTATTTGGTCCATGGGGTGAATGTCCTTTGCCATGACCTCCACCCTTGTCCTTACAAAATCTGCAGCTGATTTAGGCTGCGGCACCTTAGGTTTAAAGTGACTAAGGATCATTTTCTCCTCTTGAAGGTCATATACAGACATCAGCCTTTCTTGCTGGGCTGGTGTTGCATTTAGAAACTGTTTATACACTTCTACTCTCAGCAAGTCATTTTGTGCCTTTATTTGTTTGAAAGAAGCCTTAGTGCTTGTAGGTTTCTTGCTCTGCTGAGTGGAGGATGACACCTCCAAGCCAAGTTGTGATCCCTGCTCCTGCTGAAAGGAGCTTGTACCTGTTTGCTGGCTGCCTTCCCCATCTTTCCTTGGGCTGTCAAGGATTTCTTCATTGATTTCTTCTATCTCTGGGGAGTCAACCCTTTGCCTTTTGGCCTCTGGTTGCTGGGAGGATCCACTTGCAGGAGTGGACTCTTCTCTGTCTCTTTTCTTACCCCTCTCCTCATGTGCTGGAGTCTGCAAGATTGGCGCTGCTGGTGGCTCAGTTTGTGGAGGGGGGGTT
The DNA here is from genome assembly GCA_031772625.1 of Pinus tabuliformis. Taxonomy (NCBI): domain Eukaryota; kingdom Viridiplantae; phylum Streptophyta; class Pinopsida; order Pinales; family Pinaceae; genus Pinus; species Pinus tabuliformis. The sequence continues at coordinate 1,632,708,808 of CM062816.1, forward strand.
TGCTCTTGTTGTTGCCCACTTGAGGGGGCATGCTGTTCTTTTAGTGCTTCCTCTTCAGCACCCATTATTCCTTTACCTTTATCTGTACCTGGTGCTTCTGTAGAAGGTGCTTGTGTGGTTGGTGCAGTTGTTGTGGCCGAGGTCCCTTCTCCTACTGGGTGCGGTTGTTTGAAGGATACCTGCTGCACATAATCTAAGTCAAGAGTCTTTTCCAAATCCTTGACATTCTTTTGCATTATCTCTTCTTCAGTCAATTTTTCAATTAATGTATCTAGTTTCCATTCTTGCTGATTGGCATACTGTTCAATGTGTGGATATTTGCAATGCTCATGGCCTAGCAGCCTGTACTTGACTCTTCTGGCAATGATGAAGCCTTCAGGGTCATAAGGGACCCACCGGAAGCTTTTTGAGAGCTTGTACTTGTCTTTGAGGATTAGTTCAGCATCTTGCCATCCCTCTTTCTTATTCATAATGAAGGGGCCCAGGTGGTGCTTGAACTTGAGATGGGCTTTCTTTTTGGAGCTGTGAAAGTGAGTGAGGTCAGAGTGAATGAGCTGCCTATAATACTCCAAGGAAAACAGTCTCATGGGCACATATTTTGGGAGCCTGTATGGACAGAGCTCACAGCCATAGATTCTGATGACTGTATGATCCTGGTATAGGTACCAATCACCTATTTTAAAATTCTTGGAGAGCTGCAGGATTTTCTGTATTTCAAATGACACTCTGGGAGGAGGGGACCTCATCAACAAACAAGAGACTGGGTAAACAAATTGATCAATGAATTCACAATATGAATATGGTGAATTTTGCACTTGGTGGAAGACAGATGTCCAGAAGATAACATATCTTCTTTCTCCTTTAGAATCCAACTTTTTAATGTGGCATGGAAAAGCCTCGGACTGGTAGTACATGAACAGGTGGTAGATATAAGATGAATACTTGAAGATGCCCTCCCTGTCCACTTTGAAAAGCTGCTCATGTATTCTGTTGGCTATGAACTTGGCAAAATTGTATTTGTAGGCAGGAGGTTGGCCTGGGCTATAGGCAGCTAGTAACACCAGCACTGTCTCATCAACAAACTCGCTGGTTTTAGACCCCAACACATAAGCAATCATGTCCAACAGGAGCTTGCCTACCTCAGTAAAGTGCACATACAAATAGGGAGGTGGCCCTGTGGGTTGGCGGTCAGGCCTCATAAATGTCTGGGTGATTTTCTGAATGTCAGCAGTGGACATCTTGGCACCTGTATCCAGCAGATAGTTCATGGAGAAAGGGAACAACAGCTGAGTTTGTTTGAAATTGAGCATCTGGTTGATGGACTGAGCATTAATGTGAAAGAGGATACTCCCAGATGGAGACTTGATAGCTCTTTGACTGGCATCATAATTCTCAGCACAAAGGCGGATAATCTCTGGAAAAATATTGACAGATGGGAGGAAGTAGTAAGGGAGATTGGATTCCCATATCCCATATGTATCATTGTTGTTTAAGTAGTCATCTCTCAATTCCCTGAAAGTCTGCAAGTGGTTCCTATCACCTACAAAGTCTTGGATGAGGAAATCTCTGTCAGCAAGAGGTAAGGACTCCAGGTCTTTATTTGGTGCATTTATGGGGGCAACACTGAGAGCTGTGGGTGCAGGAGCAGCCATTATGTAGTTTGTGAATGGAACAAGGTAAGTGCAATGGTTTGCAAGGTTCCTCAAAGCTCAAGTGACAGACTGAATGTAGATAATGCTAGAAATTTTATTCAAAGTGGAATAGGCAGGCTAGACAGGCTTGCCTCTATTCTGCTTGGGTAAATTCACAGGGATTGTGAATCAATGGGGGTGAATTGCAGAGGAGGGGGTAGGATTACAACTTAGTAAAATTCGTTTTTTCAAATATGTACCCGGCAAAAGGGAACAATGCCGGGCGATTTGGATGACAATTTGTGAATTTAAGGCCGCGAATTATTGTTGTAACATCAAATTTTTGGAGCAGAGGGCAATGCAGGTTGTTTAGTCCAGAATTGACTAAGAGACCTTCTTTAATTTGGGAATTACCAGGTGCTTAATGGAGAATTTGCAGAGAAACGGCATGCACAGGGGCAAAATAAGAGAATTGCGGTGAATACCTGGATGAACAGTGCGAAAAACCTTCGGGTTGAACAACGGGTGCACAATGCAGTTAAATTGATAAGTTGCGGCGTCTGTAGCTTTGAATTTGGCGGTTCGGAGGCAATTTCGCAGTGAACAAGCTCACAACGGCTCTGTCCTTTTTGCGTGAAAATGACATAAAACGGCCTGTTTGGGTGCTTTTAACGACAAATTTGGGAAAATGCGGGTTATTGGCGCTTTTCCGATGATGACGTCAGCATGACGTCATGGCAGGCCCAGGGTACTGAGGGTGACGTGGGCGTTGAGCTGGAGGCCAGCGTGGCGGGACATGGTGGCGGGCGGTTTGGGGTGGCAAGGTTACGTGGAGGGCGACGAGGCGCGGGGGCGGGGGTCGGCGACGTGACGTCATGATGACGTGGAGGTGACGCGCCATCAGAGGGGCGGTATCGGGGAAAGTGGTAAGCGGTCTCCCCGCACCGCTTTTGGGAGAAGGCGGTATCGGGGAGGGGGGCTCCGAACACCCCCGCCGGCTGCCACGCGTCCAGTGTACGGGGGCCAAAACCACCCGTTCCCCGGACGTTAAACAGCGGCGGGTTCAAACTCAAAAAAGACCGCCCACCGTTGGATCAGGGGCAGCAGATGATGGATGGCTGGCGGGCGCCCCGACCCATCGTGCATGTTGGGGGGACCCGTCGGCTATTTAAATAATAATTTTAATATGTCGGGGTCGGAACTTTGGTTAAGGGATTTTTTGTGGGTTTTGATGGGTTTTGAAATATATATGGATCAATGCGTCGGGGTTAATCAAAGAGTTTAACCTTAGGTTTGAACAGAGGGAAAGGGGTTTTTCATGAATTTTTCGGAAAAGAGGGGAAATGAGGGTTTAGTATAGGTTATTACTTTGACCAGAGGTTAGAGTAATCCCAAAGCAGGGTTGACTATAGTCCCTGGTGGACTAATGTCTCCCTTAGAAGTATTATTTAGCTATACTGCTAAAGGGGGGGATATTTATACATTGCTTGGGCTTTTATACACTATGGTGTTATAGTAGTAGGGGAAAGGGGAACATAGGGGATTTAGTGTAGATACAGTTAGTAGTTAGTATTTGGAGGGGAATGTGAATGGGAAGTGACAGAAACTAAGATTTTTAGGAAATAAACTTAGTTAGGGAGTAGATCAAAATGAAAAGAATTTTTACACAAGAAATGTGGCTTCTTTTCAAAGAGAGAAGTCATTTCTGACATGAAATTTGTACAAATGAAGAGTGTAAGGAGGACTGATCAGGCAGATCCTGCAGTGCTCATGGGGAGGTTAGTAAGAAACTTTTGAAGGGGATGAGGGAAGTTAGTGATGGTTTAGTAGTATGCCAAATAGGCCACTGCTCTTGCCTTTCTCCTGATGGTGACATCTTGTGATTTATTCCAAGTGATATGCTTGGATCTTGCTTTCTGCAACCTTCAACTGCCTACCCTACCTATTATGCCTGACATTTTTTCTTCCTTTGTATAGGTGCACTTAGCCTTGCAAACCCTAATAATTCTCTTTTCTTTTTGCTGCCCTCCTATCTAAGTCTACCCTTATGACTTCCAAGGGCCCAAATTAAGCAGTTGGGCTCCTTTCTTTCTCTATCCACCTAGTCATCTGTCAAGCTTGAACTGTTTGAACAGGTACTTCCTCTCTAGTCTACAACATGCAATTTAAAACATGGTGAGGCCCAGCTTGAGCTGTTGGGCCACCCATCAAAGTAGTAGTGGCAATTTGAACTAGCCACTTTCATGGTCTTTGTTTGGGGTTCATTTCTTTTTTTTTTTCTTTGACCAATTCATTTTCTTGCCCTTTGATTTTTCTTTTAAGGCATACCCTCTTTACATTTTTTAACTGTCTGCTTTCTTCACAAAAATGGAACCTTAGTGGCCTGGAAGGTGAGCATTTTTGGCACTTCCACTGTCAATCATGAAAGATGAAAACCTATTGGTATAGGAGGCTAACAGGATCATTCAAAGGCAAAACCATCGCAAAAGGAGAGCACTTGGAAGGGCGGAAATACATTATCGGGAGGAAAAAACACTCCAAATCCATGAAAAAGCCAAAATCGCAGGTTTAAACAGTCCAAATGCATGAAAGCCATTCGATCTGGCCCATCAAGGGTCCAAATCTAATTGGCGAATCGCATCGGCAAATCGAAATCGGCAGGCAGGTAGTGGCAAGCGGCGCGAGACACCGCCGATCAGCGATCGCCGATGATCGCATCGACGGATCGCAGATTGGAAAGAACAAGGGGCAGGGCCTTTATGGATTCCTATGTGTGATGCGATAAATTTGGTCCTGAAGACATGGTGAATGATATTCCATAATATTTCAAGTCCGTGCCAAGGCATTTTTCATGCATATTTTTATGTGATTTCATTATAAACGAGATATGAAGGGGCATTGCGATTGAGATCAGTGATACAATGTGGACCGTCGATCACGCATGTGGATCGACGACCCACATCGCATCGCTATATCACTATTAGCGGAAACCAAGAGATGGGGCTTTAACACAGGCATGTGTGTGACCCGATGGGTCGGACTCGATGGAATTATATGCTGTACTTGATAAATGTTCAGCTCCGCGGGAAGGCATTTTCAATGTTTTTGTGTAGTTTCATTGTTTCAATAAAATACAAGGAAGCAAGGGACCCGGACTGCTTGCGACATGCGACAGTGACCCAAGGGCGGACCCGATTAGATATATATGCCATGTTTGAGGACTTTTGAAGTCCGAAAAAAGCATAAATGGGCGGGATTTAGCAGTATTGTAGCGTTTTCGCTGTTTATGACCCAAGTAGCCACAACAACAGAAAAACGTTCATGGCTATCATCTGAAAGGGACCGGTGTAGGGATTTCATAGGCACGATAGCCACTCCATTGCAGGTTCAAGTGGCAACCCATCCTTAAAGGATTCAAGCAGTCATGTTACATACTAGAAGAAGGATTCGGCAAAGAAACAGTGGCCGACAAACAAAGCCCGGAAAGGGAAGGAGAAGGACCACTGCACACCACAACCCAAATCAAACAAAATCATGGAGCAATAACAGTCCTACCAGTGCAACAGTCATCCTAACAAACATGATTGTGGGGCATCTTTGGCACGAGAGAGCTCCTAGGCATCATAGCAGGCCACCCAAAATATCTAAAAGCGGTTACTCTTCTGTCAGAAGATGGAAATCGCCAAGCCACGCTTGCCGATTAAGGGAATCAAATAGTTAATAGGACAGGGAGATAGATCAAGACCTATGAAGCGTCAGAAGGCTTAGTATCATTGTAAAGGGCCTATATAAGGCTGAAAACTAAATGTAATGAGGGGGGATGGTTGTTATTTTTGATGTAAAGTTCAACTTCTGAAGACTGTAACTACTGTGATACTTGCAGCATCTGGTCTTCATTTTCAGTTAATACAAGCTTCTTTTATTGTTAATTGCTCACTTTCCACTTCTTCTTTGTTCTAGGTTGTGCCTGTAATGCATTGTTCATGTGCTTTTGATATTTAGCATTTGAGGTGTTGTCATCCCACCTCTATGTTGAAATCTAGAATGTATTACTGAATTTGTTATTGCAGTTTTTTGTTTGTTTAGTGCCAGAGAGCTGTCATCCTGTCTGTGCATTAGGAAATAGATTTGCAGACCTTTTACTAGTTGCAGCCGGTGATCACATGGTCTTGTGCATTTGCTGGTGTGGTCAGTATTCTCCATATTCACCTATTCCTCAAACTGTGAGCAGTTGGTGGTCTAAAGCCTTGTATTCTGGGGGTGTTCACCCATGTCTGGGGTTAAGCATAGTAGAAGTGGTTATTTGGCTTGAACAAGCATCATTCCTTCCATTCATCCATTTCCAACATCATGTTGAGTTTGTAATGTTCCCGAGCATCTCTGAGATACAACCTAGGAGAGTTTCTTGGGGTGATAACATTAATTGGCACTGTTGCCGGGGGGAGGAGATTAAAGCTCAGCTTCCTTGGGAGACGACACAGTTCCAGATTTTGATGATAGACAAAGTCTGGGCACATTTCTGGTTGTAATCATCTATCTGGCGACTCCACTGGAGGAAGACCAGCCTTTGGTGACTCCACATTGAAGTTCTGGCGCAGTTTGTGAGGCATACTCGATGAAATCCTCAGAAATTCACTAGCTAAACCAGTGCCTGACCCTGAGAAGATTGTCAAGTCGAAGAAAACTTCGCAGATAGGAGCATCAAGATCAGGTAAGCCTTAAAAGTTTCATGTATCCCTGCTAGCGTAGAAATACCTTCAGAGATTCATTCAACTCCTGTCCATTCGTTTCCCTTTCGGATATCAGTCCCAAATAAGGCATCCCATGCTGTCCATCGTATTCTCCTGTCTCTACTATCCTTTTCATTGATCCATTTTACTCATTCTACCAGTAGCCTTTCATATAACTCAGTCATGGAAAGCCAGGGAGCTCCCACAAATATTGAAAGAATCATTGCTGATAGGTATGGACCCTTGGTCTTGCCTGTCCCTTTGAATGCCATGCCTGTAGGAGATTATTAGGAAAATATGCTTAAGTTTACTGGTATAGAAGGAGTAACAGCTGAAGAGCACCTCGAGTCCTTTTATAACTATGCTGATAACTTGGATATCAATGAAGAGGATGTGTGGATGAGGGTTTTTGTCCAAAGCCTAGATGGGGAGGCTATAAAATGGTTCAGAGAATTACCCCCTAGGTCTATTGCAGACATTGAGGCTTTAGATGATGTGTTTCTAAAGCATTCGGGGGATAAGAGAGATCTGCTCTATTATCATACTGAATTTGGGAACTTGCAGAGGGAAGATGGTGAGCTGCTGTCTGACTTCAACATCATATTCAACCATTTGTACAGCAGAATACCATACGAAGTAAAACCCACCTCTACTTCTGCTATGCTTACTTATGCTAATGCCTTTGATTCTCAGTTTTTCCTGCTATTAAGAGAAGGAAGATGTACTTCTCTGGCTGGTATGCAAGATGCAGACTTTGAAGTAGAATCAAACATCATGGCTGCAGAAAGACTCAAAGGTGACATTGATAGGAAAAGGCAGGGTGGTGAGTCCTCATCATCCTCAGATCCTGAGATCGATAAACTGGCTAGGATGATTGAGCTATTAGCCACTGAAGTTTCCAAAATGATGGCCAAGCAGCACTCTAAAGAAGCAGGAGCTCCTTGTGTATTTTCTCTTCCATATCCAAGTCTACATAGAGGAGCACAGGAGCAGTTGCACATTATGCAGAAAAGAAAAGCTGCTAACAAAGACTAAAGGGTGAAGACCCTTTTTTAGAGTATAGTCATGAAAGAAGAGCTATTTGAAGAAGAGAAGGAGGTCCATGGTTTGGAAGATAAGGGCAGTCCCTCTTTCTTAGCAAGAGCTTCCTATGAAAAGTCATTATCCAAAAGCACCGCTCATGAGTTTGTTGTACCTACAGAACAACAAGCCTATCAGCAGAAGCAACAGGAAGCAGGTCCTACAATCCTCGAAGACCCTGAGCTTGAAGCTATCCCATCTTCCCATGACTATGTAGATCTGCAAATTCTCCAACCTGCTTTTATTCCCAATCCAGTGATCAATAAGGGAGAGGAAAACTCCCCATCATCTTTTGTCCCTCTGTCTACACAAATGAAAATCCTTCATAGTTGTCCACTAAATACTGAGGCAGGTTATAACCCAGTGCCCAAGGCTGATATTGATAATCTCAGTCTTGATCTTCCTATGCCTGCCCAGGAGGCCTCCACACAGTTTGAAAGGGCAACTTGCCAGATGACAGAAGAAGAGGGTGCACAGTTTTGGGACTCCTCCTTGGATGAGAAATGTTCTCAAAATAATGAAGGAGAAAATGATGTCTATGTGTCCCCTGCACAAGAAATCGATGGTGCGTCATTCATATTAGTGGTGCAGGCCACAAACGACACAGAGAAGTGCACAACAATTTTGGTTATCCAGCAAGTGTACAAAGGCTCCTATGAAGAACATCCAAGGAGGAGCACACACAGAAAGGGGATGAAGTGTAGATCATCTCTACCTAATGAACTCGAATGCCCTAAACTTTTTGAGGTGGATGATTAAATAAATCCAGTTTTGTTGATATATGATGAATCGGCTGACAAGCAACAATTTTGATGACCCAGCAAATGGGCAGTTTTTGAAGTTTTAAGTTTTTAGGCTTTAATAGTTGTAAGCAATTTCTTTTTTAGTTTTAGCAGTAGGCTTAATATGACTCCATGCCTAATGGAATACTAGGCAAAGTTTTTTGAAGCTGATTTTGTATGAAGGCATTGCTCTGCAGTTCTTGAGACCTCACAGGGAGGATCTATCCCCAGAAGGAGCCAGTGTTAGCTCTGCTATACAATGAGGATTTGCTATGGTCAAAGACAGGCTTGGTCTACTTGGTTGTGCTCAAAAGGGTTCATGGCATACACAAATAGTTTCCAAAATCCTCTTAAGGATCATTCAAAGTCAAAACCATCGCAAAAGGAGAGTCCTTGGAAGGGCGGAAATACACTATCGGGAGGCAAAAACACTCCAAATCCATGAAAAAACTAAAATCGCAAGTTTAAACAGTCCAAATGCATGACAACCGTTCGATCTGGCAGATCAAGGGTCTAGATCTAATTGGCGGATCGCATCGGCAGATCGCAATCGGCAGGCAGGCAGTGGCAAGCGGCGTGAGACACCGTTGATCAACGATCGCTGATGATCGCATCAACGGATCGCAGATCGGAAAGACCAAGGGGCAGGTCCTTTACGGATTCCTATGTGCGATGTGATAAAGTTGGACCCGACGACATGGTGAATGATATTCCATAATATTTCAAGTCCGCGCCAAGGCATCTTTCATGCATTTTTTATGAGATTTCATTATAAACGAGATATGAAGGGGCATTGCGATTGCGATCAATGATGTAATGTGGACCGTCAATCACGCATGCAAATCGACAGCCCACATCGCATCGCTATATCACTATCGGCGGAAACCAAGAGATGGGGCTTTGACACAGGCATGTGTGTGACCCGATGGGTTAGACCTGACGGAATTATATGTTGTACTTGATAAATGTTCAGATCCGCGAGAAGGCATTTTCAATGTTTTTGTGTAGTTTCGTTGTTTCAATAAAATATAAGGAAGCAAGGGACCGGGCTTGTTTGTGACATGTGACAGCGACCCAAGGGCGGACCCGATTAGATATATATGCCATGTTTGAGGACTTTTGAAGTCTAAAAGAAGTAGAAATGGGCGGGATTTAGCAGTATTGCAGCGTTTTCTCTATTTATGATCCGAGTAGCCACAACAACATAAAAACCTTCATGGCTATCATCTGAAAGGGACCAGTGTAGGGATTTCATAGGCACGATAGCCACTCCATTGTAGGTTCAAGCGGTAAGCCATCCTTAAAGGAGTCAAGCAGTCATGTTACATACTAGAAGAAGGATTCGGTAGAGAAACAGCAGATGACAAACAAAGCCCGGAAAGGGAAGGAGAAGGACCACTGCGCACCACAACCCAAATCAAAAGAAATCATGGAGCAATAACAATCCTGCCAGCGTAGCAGTCATCCTAACAAACATGATTGTGGGGCATCTTTGGCACGAGAGAGCTCCTAGGCATCATAGCAGGCCACCCAAAATATCTAAAAGCAGTTACTCTTCTATTAGAAGATGGAAATCGCCAAGCCACGCTTGCCGATTAAGGGAATCAAACAGTTAACGGGAGAGTGAGACAGATCAAGACCTCTGAAGCCTCAGAAGGTTTAGTATCATTGTAAAGGGCCTATAAAAGGTTGAAAACTAAATGTAATGAGGGGGGATGGTTGTTATTTTTGATGTCAAGTTCAAATTCTGAAGACTATAACTACTGTGATACTTGCAGCATCTGGTCTTCATTTTCATTTAATACAAGCTTCTTTGATGTTAATTGCTCACTTTCCACTTCTTCTCTGTTCTAGGTTGTGCCTGTAATGCATTGTTCATGTGCTTTTGATATTTAGCATTTGAGGTGCTATCATCCCACCTCTATGTTGAAATCTAGAATGTATTACTGAATTTTTTATTGCAGTTTTCTGTTTGTTTAGTGCCAAAGAGCTGTCATCCTGTCTGTGCATTAGGAAATAGATTTGCAGACCTTTTACTGGTTGCAGCCAGCCATCACATGGTCTTGTGCATTTGCTGGTGTGGTCAGTATTCTCCATATTCACCTATTCCTCAAACTGTGAGTAATTGGTGGTCTAAATCCTTGTAGTCTGGGGGTGTTCACCCATGTAAGGGGTTAAGCATAGTAGAAGTGGTTATCTGGCTTGAACAAGCATCATTCCTTCCATTCATCCATTTCCAACATCATGTTGAGTTTGTAATGTTCTCGAGCATCTCTGAGATACAACCTAGGAGAGTTTCTTGGGGTGATAACAATACCTTTGATCATGGTCTCTCCTGTATCAAGCTCACGAATAACACATCCATTTGATCGAAACACCACTTCATTTCCTTGATCACACATTTGACTGAAACTCAACAGGTTATGCTTTAAACCATCTAAATACATAACATTTACAACTTTAACCTTTTCTTTCAAGAAAATAGAACCTTTACCTTTTATGATAGCTAGAGTGTCATTTCCAAATGAGACATTCTTTTCCTTTTCTAAGGCATTATGTGAGTGAAGTTTCTCTTTGTCACATGTCATGTGTTTGGAGCATCCACTGTCGATGTACCACTAATTTTCTTGTCCTTCTGCATACAAGGCTATACCACATATTTCTATTTGAGATTGTTTTGTTCTCCATATCTTGGGATTTAATGGTGTTTGCTCCTTTTAAGGTGTTTGCCGAAATTTGCTCTTGCATTTAGATTCTTCATGACCAAAGTTGTTAGAGATTGAGCATTCTATTTCATTTTCAAGAGGAGAAAATTTATTATAGGAATTTCTCTTGATCTCTGTTATATTCCTTTGATTTCGTGCTTCTCCAGTCATGATGGTTTTGTAAGCAACGCATTGAGCAGATTTGTGCCCAAAATGATGACATGAAAAACATTTCCCATTAAAGAAGTTTCTACGACTATCGAATCTATTTACCTGTTGCTTATAGTTTCTATTGATATTCATATTTGGAGCAAATTGAGTATGATTTGCCTGAGGTTGGTTGTGGCTTCTATTGATATTCATCCTTGGAGAAAATTGAGTATGATTTACCTGGTGATCAACCTTATGCCTTTTGCTGACGATTGTCATATTGTTCGTTGGTCTTTGCTACATCAAGACAGCTTTTGGTGGAGGTTGACGACTTCCGTGATTGAGATGCTTCTTCAATATATCCAAGACTTGTCTTTATCATAGGAGAACACTAAACTTTGATAATTTCATTTAAAGTTTCTAATCCTTTAGCAAGTCTAATATTGAGAGATTTTGTTTTCTCAAGATCTTTTCTTAGACACACAATTTCACATTCTAGTTTTTCATTGTGTTTTTCTTTTTCAACAAGTTGGTATGTCAAGGTATCTATGATCATATTATTTTATTCTAAACAGATTTTGAGTTTCGATATTTCTTCATGAAAGTTTTCCTCTTCTAAAGCATCCCAAAAATCATCATTGTCAAAAGCCATGGGAACTAGTCTATAATCATCACTATTAGATAAACCATCACTATCCTCTTCTAAACTATCCCAAAAATCGTTGCTATCGTAAGCCATGAGAAGTTTGTAATCTTGTCCAGTTTCATCTTCATCACTATTAGATAAACCATCGTTATCTTCATGAGTATAGTAACTCCTTCTATTCACAACTTGTTTCCTATTCCCTTTTGCATATTCCTTTCCTTTTTCATATTTATATTTATGAGGACATCTGGCAGCATAATGACTGACTCTACCACAAGCAAAGCATTTGAAAGGTAGCTTACCTCTGAACCTTCCAGAACCCCATTGAAGCTTCTTGACAAAATTTACCTCATCTTCTTCTTCTGAAATGTGTCCTGATTCATTGTGTTCTTCCTTTTCTTTTCCTTTTGTTGAAGCTTTAAATGCAGCTTCTCTCATATCTGATGGACCTCCTTTTCTCATCTCAAAAGAAGTTAGGATTCCGTGAAGTTGTGTCATAGTGATATTCTACAGATCCTGTTTTTCTTCTATGGCAGACACTTTTGATTCAAATTTAGCAGACAAGGATCTCAAAATTTTCTCAACTAAGGTAACTTCCTTTATTTCTTCACCCAGATTCTTCATACAATTAACAACTTCATTTATATGTAAGAAGTAACTAGATATACTCACATCACAATGCTTCTTAAGAGTTTCATACTGAATTTTGAGAGTTTGAAGCTTAGCACATTTTATTTGAGAGTCTCCTTCATAGCTCTGAATGATTTTGTCCCATATCTCTTTTGGCTGATTTGAGCTGCATGACTTTGAAAAACTCTGATTGTGACAAACTTCCCAATAAAGTATTGACAGTTTTGGCATTGGTTTCATATTTCTTTTTACCTGTCGCGTCTGTAGGAAATGTTGTTGGAAAATTATATCATCCTTCCACAATTTCCCAAACATCTGTTCCAAGAGATTGCAGATAGGTTGTGGTTCTTATTTTCCAATAAAAAAAGTTGCTTCCATCGAAGATTGGTAGTCTAATGGATCCCATTCTTTCGTGATTATTCATCTTGATGGATCTTCCTTCAAGCAATCAAGCTTCATCTGAAGGACCTGCTCTGATACCAATTGTTGGAAATAATACTAAGAGGGGGGGGGGGGGGGGGGGGGGGGGGTGGATCAGTATTATTAGATCAAGAATTTTTCTTTTTCATAATCAGATTTATATACACTACTTCATAGAGGGGAACTAGCGTGTACACACAACTGTCTTTAAGGAAACTAGCGTTTATGTTGTAAACTTATGATTAAGATAATTCATCATATTTTCATCTTTAATCAGTGCATCAATACCTCATCAATCATTAAATAGTAACCATGTGCAGTATAAAAATAATAAACCATCACACATAAGCAACACACATGAACACCAAGATTTAAGGTGGAAACCCAATGTGGGTGAAAACCACCTGTTGCTGTCATCTCTGTCTTCTTTTAATAATAAGAAAATATGTTTACAATCTTATATTAGCATAGACTCATACCAGTACGCAGGCTTCTACCTGCAGAAGGTTACAACCTTCTCTCATTCTCTAGCTTCTACTAGAAGGGAGCTACAACCCCCTAGCTCTTGTACTAGCCAATATGTTTAATAGTACGTAGGTTCCAGCCTACTGAAAACTCCACTCTTCCACTCTTCCAGACTAGATGCTCCTGGCATATATCAAAACATATGAAGACCTTGACTCATCAATAACCCATCAGAAATTTAGAAACTCAAACTTCATCAACCAACATGCAGTTAATCTAAAACAATCAGATCACTGTCATCATAACACTGTACTGAACCCAAAAACCTACATCAACATTTAGAACCAACTGAAACCTCAAAAATTCATGTGTCAGACTATATATGCAACTTCAATTAAGAAAACCTACGTGTATACACTGCTTCCTTTGGCCCAACTTGCATATACCTCTAAATATTCTGAATCATAAAATCTCTTAATCACAAACTATACCAACCAGCAGTATACTAAACATCTACTGTCAACTTACAAAACTTTACATAGGCAAGCAACAGAAAACACTTCTTCTCACTTATACAACCAATCAAATATCAACCTCCTTATGCATTCATATTTACATTCAGGTCTAAGAAGACTTCATTGATAGACAACAGTAAAATAGCAGCAGTAATAAATCAGCAATATTGATATGATAGATCAGTCATCTCTGAACATCAAGCCTTTCTTTTTTATACGCTACTTGAAAGAACAGAACCTGTGTGTATACACTCTTTGGCCGAGACAAACTTGTGTACAGATCTGTAAATATTGACTCAGAACTTTGTTGCCATTCCAGACTTCAGACAAATCCAGATGAATAAAACAGACACAAAACATCAGATCTAGCCTCAACCAATATCATATCATTCAAGAATAAGTCATTTCAAGTCTCATGATCCTAATCCAATATTGAACTTAAGGTGCACATAAATATTTCAGATCTAGTCCCAAACATAACCCTGCAACATAAAATATACTTTAGATAGATGTATTCCTTAGAATCTTATTCTCTTGCACATCTAGCCTTATGATCCTCTCTTATTTATATAGATTTTGGCCTTTCTCAATACCATGGACAAAATCCACTTAGGACCAATACCTTGGATCAAATACCACGGAACGAATACGTCGGACTAAATACCTAGGGTCAATATCATGGTCCAAAGATACCTTGGACCAAATACCTCAGACCAAAACCATGGTTTTCAACATGTACGTGCTTTGCCTTCTGTGGGAGTGCGTGTGTACGTTATACTCTTTTTTTGTTCTGAATACCCTCATGTATACGCTTGAACTTGTGTGTATCTCTTAAACTACTCTTACATCATCTTCTTCCTTCAACTTCTTTATTTTGATCAATAGTCCATAGTTCCATCTTCCTGATCCTCTGTACCACTGCCCTATTGCCTCTGAATATTCCTGTTAGCCTATTATCAAACTGAGTTTACCTGTAGAGTTGCCATCAAGGAAAATACTTGTATCATAATGCCAACAATTATTGTATTATTGTGCCCATATAGTCCCCATGTTGTTATTATTATGCTCCATAGAAGCCCACTATTTTTATTGTTGTGCCCCTACAATATTATTGTTATGTAGTCTCTGATTATATTGGGACCCCTTAAACTCCTATATATAGAAAGGAGGTCTTATCATTTATATCATCCAAGAAGTGTTCATTTGTGCAATGTAAAGGAGGTTGCCCCCTCGAAGAGGCCGATTTTTAAGTCATTGATCTATCTTTTCTATCTTTTTGTGAGCTGGTTTCATAACAATTATGACTATTGATGAAGAAAAAGTTCCTCTCCTAGTGAATGGACATCGACTCAGGGTCTATCAAAAGCCAATGACAAAAGAGGAATTTGTAAAGATTTTTCAAGACAACTCTGATTTGAAGTTGGTTAAGAATTCTTCTTCTTCTTCTCCACCTTAAATTTTTCTTTTTAATATAAGAATAAAAATAAAAATAAAAATAAATAAATATGTATAAACATGAAAACCAACAATTGTTGGCATGCTTATGCAGAAAATTGAAGATGAAAACCAAGAATTCTTGGCATCTTAAATTTTCTTTGTATTCCATTTTCTAGAATCACATTTTATTTTATCCCTTTCTTTAAAAAAAAAGAATAAATAGCTACAGAATCATTGATTTTCTACATCTTTGATGACTTTCTACAACCAATGTGACAGACACCTCTGATCATGCAATTGAAGGAATTATTGACTCCCTTCACTGCAAGGTACTTGAAGACAGCATAAAAGGCAACAAAAGGTCAACAACCAAATAAATTAAAGGTATACATTTCTTTAATTTAATAATAGGGATTAAAACATTACATATATGAATTATAAGACATAGTACTACTGAAAAATCAAAATCATTATTGCAAAGATTTGGTCGTGTCATGTCAAATCTTGCATAATCTGCCATTCACTTACAATCATCATCGCTCATATCCCGATCCATTTAATCGAACACCCAAAACATAAACATGAATAATCTTAACGGTTAGATTCTGCCTCATTCCATTATATCCTCACTACCTACGTTCTCATTGTTCCATTACGCATGCTCTCGGCCTCTCCACTCTAAAAACCCTACCAAGCCATCCTACCCTATCAAACAAAGAAGTTGTGAAACAAAGCTTCTCAACCATGGGTGTGATAGTCAGAACAAAGCTGATAGGAAATAATTTTTAGAGGGGTATCCACAAGCAAAAGAATTACTGCAGAAAGCAGAATGACTCAAATTTGTAGAGAAATGCAATGGATTTCATAGAGAAGTGATCAAATCCTTCACTAGGGCCTTTGATGGAGTCGAAGTGGAGATAGAGGACATCAAATTCACAGTGATAGAGTCATTTATAGCCGAATCCATTGGATTGTAGTGGATAGGAGAGAAATGGTTCAAGAACAGAGGTATAGAAACAGAGGACTAAAAGGTTTTCGTGAAGAAACAAAGCATGGACACCACCATTTTCAAGAAGGGAATCTGAAGCAAAGCATTGAAAAGAAAGTGGAGAAACCTACTTCTAATAAACCAAAAAAAATTACCTATGAATGAAGGTTTGGATGTATGTTTTTCTATCATATTCGGCTGCTAATGAATTTACTTGAATAAGATGAGATATACCTTCCCATATTTCTTGTTGAATAGTCTTACAAAGATGTCAGGAAATGTTCAAAGGAGAATTCAGTTCATAAATAATACAATGTATCACCATGGTCTAGTCAAGATACATGTTGAATTTCATCTCCAAAACATAGGTGATAATTGGGAGAGTTGTTTTAGTAAGAAATCACTTTCAGGAAGAAACTCATGGGCAACCAAATAACAACAGACCTAAGAGGGGAAGGAAAATAAAAATAGATGAGACACAAGAACAAGAACCACAATAGCCACACAACCTATCAGAAGATGACATCCCACTTTTAGAAGTTTTGGAGAAAATGAACAAAAGAAATGTTAGAAGAAAGAAAGAAAGAAAGAAAAGAAATAGAGATTTCATCACAAGTAGAGAAGCCTAAAATAGAAAGGAAGAAAACTCAAAAGACCCTTGTCATAGTTTTAAGAAGGAGTACCAGACTCAACTCAGCAAAAGGACTACCCTCAAAGAGCACAGAGCATGTCAGTATAGAAATAGAAGAAAACTCAGAAGCCGAAGAAGAAGATTCAAGAACTCCTCCAAGAGTTTCATCTCCAAGGGTTTCATCACCAAGGGTTTCACCACCGAGGGTTTCATCACCAACTGTCACATCGCCTCCTCAGAGTCCAAGATGAAGAACGCCAGAGATTGATCCAGTGCAATAGGAGATCTATGATTATATTGAATCCTTGGAGAAAAGGGACACAACAAGAACATCAATTCCAATTCAAGAGGAAGAAGAAAGTCAGTTTAATGAGCCACAAGAACCTCTAGTATTCAATATATTGAAACAAGAAATCTTCGAACTGGAGACATTAAATAGGTATATCAAAAATTAAAAGCAAGTCTTGAAAGCACATAACGAAATTCAAATAGATAAGAGTGACAATCTCCTCTTACATCTAAGTATGTGGTTTAATAAGAACAAGAAACTGAAGAAGAAAAACAAGGCTTTAAGGCTTTGCAGAAACAAATTATAAACTTGAAATACAAGATCCTCATGAGGAAACCAAGGATGGCAATTATTGGAATGAAAGTGAAAAACATGAAGTTGGATGTATTGGCAGAAGTGTTCAAGCAAATGAAGTAGTTCAATATATCAATTTTTCAATTTTTATGAGGACATACAAAATCTTCAACGTGGGGGAATGTAGAGTTCCATAATTGTTTTTTTCTTACACCCTTTTTCCACCATTTTCCTCTTTTTCATCATCACTATCAACTTAATAAAGGCAGTAAATCATAGATTTTGATAAGGTAACAACTCTTACATGTCTTATTTTTCATATGTGTTAATGTTCCTGATTCTTATATTAAAGAGTGCATTAGCTACATAATTAACATGATTCTACAGCCATTTTATAAATCTTCAGCTACCGCCATGGTTTGCTGGGTTCTGGTGTGCTAATGAAGAAACTAAGAATATGGGTAGTTGAGGATTGATCCCCTCATGGATCTCCTCCTATTCGTGTTGGAAATAATACTGAGAAGGGGGGGGGTGAATCAGTATTAGCAAATCAATAATATTTTTCTTTTCATACTCTGATTCATATACGCTACTTCAGTTAAGGGAACTCATGTGTACACGCAACTGTGTTTAATGCAACTAGCATATATCCAGTAAACTTGTGATTCAGTTAATTCATCATATGTTGATCTTTAACCAGTGCATCAGAACTTCATTAACCATATAAATAGTAAACATGTGCAGTAAAATAGAACAGATCATCACACATAAGAAACACTCATGAACACCATGATATAAGGTGGAAACCTAATGCGTGACAAAAACCACCTGCTACCGTCTTCCTTTAATATAAGAAAAACTTGTTTACAATCTTGTACTGGCACAAACTCATACCAGTGCACAAGCACCCACTTGCAGAAGGCTACAACCTTCTCTTGTTCTCCAGCTACTACTGGAAGGGAGTTCCAGCCCCCTAGCTCTTGTATTGGCCGATATGTTTACCAGTACATAGGCACTGGCCTACTGAAGGCTCCAACCTTCACTCTTCCTCCAGGGACCACGTTTCATAAATTTTCAGACTGGATACTCCTGGAACACCACACCAATAAATGAAGGCCACGTTTCATCCAATTTTCATACTGGACCCATCAACAACATTGAAGCTTAAAATCAATCACAACTGCAATACAACCATTGCATCAACCAATCATTCAATTCTGAATCACCCAACACTGAATCACTGAAGACCTGTCATCATAACACAGAGCAGAACCTAGAACTCAGCAATAACCACCAGAACCATCTGCAAATTCAAATATCATATTTCATAATGTATACGCTACTCTGATGAACCGAACCAGCGTGCATATGCAGTTTTACCAAAGCGAACCTACGTACAGATCTACAAATATTAACTCATAACTTTGCAGCTATTCCAAACATCACTCATACCGAGATCATAACATTTATATAATAAACATGCATCAATAATTCAGATCTAGACTATCCATGATCAAACAACATAATGATAATACATTTCAAGCCTTACGATCCCGATCCATCGTCCATCATCATTCACATAGGTGCATCCTTAGTTCAGATCAAGCAAAGCATTAGTAACCCATAACCTGCATACTAGATCTCACACTTCATCAGATATATAGTACTTTCACACCTTGGCCTAATGATCTTCTCATCCTTTTATAGTGTTAGGCCTTTCTAAGTACCATGGTCCAAAACCACTTCGAACCAATACCTTAGACCAAATACCTGGGGTCAATACTTTGGACTAGATACCTTGGACCAATACCATGGACCAAATACCACAGACCAAAACTTAGTTTTCCAACATGTACGCGCCTTTCCTTCTATGAAACTATGTGTGTACGTTATACGCACCTTTTGGTTTGTTAATCCGCGTTTATACACTCCTTTGTCAAGATAAACCTACGTATACCTCTCTCTAATCATTAATTCTTTGCTATTGACCTGCTGTAGTATGATCTCTCATCTGAGTGAGTTGCCATCAAGGACAACACCTGTATCATAATGCCAACAATCTCCCCCTTTGGACTTGATGGCAACAACCACACCAAGTCACTCTCCCCCTTTGACATCAATGGCAAAGGGTGGACCAGGATATTCTCTCCCTTTGATATTCATTATGTTGTCCATACTCTCCTTGAGTACATGTTGAAGTCTCTGATTGAGCTCTCCCTCTTTTTACATGCCAAGATGTACCAATCATCCTTACTCCCCTTGAGCACATGCAGAGTCTGTAAAAATATTTTCAAAAGAATAACATGGCTCTATAACTCAACTAAGTGAGTATGACCTTCCTATCACCAATGACTCATACATACATCAATCTCCCAACCAAGTGGGGATACACTATTTTTGACTCATCCACCCAACCAAGTGGGGATATACCAAATGTTTATACATGACTAAAAAAGAAATTATTACATCATCCTTCCCATGCATAGTGAGGGTACAAATTAGGTCTATGCATGACCTTTACATCAAATGATATACATGACTTTTATAACAAAGACCAGCAATCTAAATAAGACCATGATAGTCATCAACAACTATCATACACCATATATTATCTGCACCATAAGCATCTGTTAACAACATCTAGACCTGTAACCTACAATACCATTCTCTTGACCAACCAACAATAAGTAGCAAGATGTATCACATAAGCATCATCACCAAAGACTTCTAACCATAATGCCAACAATGCATTATTTGAAACATACGCTCCCCCTGAACCTGTGCCATACCATCATCAAACAGAGCAGATAAGTGACTAAACCATATCAACCCCTTTTTCTTGAGTCTGTTCCACAGCTTTTCCTCAACCCATCATATACACAATTGTGTAGCTTCAAACTTGCATATATACGTGACTTGTCTTCATGAAACTCGCATATGAGATTTAGAGCACTAAAGTTTCACACTTTTAGCTCCCTCTGAGTCTGTCATGTCTGTATACTATGCTATGCCACATCTTTCTGACTATACTTCCTTATTCTTCCATATCTTCGACTGTGATGATGTTTTCTCCTTTTGGTATGGTGTCCGTACTTTGTTCCTACATTCCTTTGCTATATGTCCAAACTTGTTACATGCATAACATCTTACATGTTTCATATTCCTTCTATAGCAGTCAATGGCTTTGTGACCAAACATATTGCAAGCAAAAAAATATCCCTTTAAGTACCTAGAACGTGATGATCTTTCTGTGTGATGGTCTTGCATCATTCTGCATCTCACTGCAACATGTTTAGGATTATGACATACATAACACTCAACATTATTCATCTGAGAACATAACCGACTATCACTTCCATAGTTTGGAGTAAAAGATTTTCTTTGACGGATTTCTTTCCTTGGTTGTTGATGTGGTTGACCTCTTATCTCCTTGTTGAGCATTTTAGGTTTTGCATTAGAGTTCCTTGCCTCACCCTGAGAGCTAGATTCACCTTCAACAGATTCATGAAAACCAAGACTAGTTTTGATAGTAGGGGATCTTTGACTACGAAGAATATCATCCAAAATCTTAGTACTATCTTGAAATCTTAACAGTTTATCCTTTTCTTCTAATTTACCTTTTAAGTTATCTACCTCAACGTAATGTTGCTCTTCCTTTTCCAGATGTTGTTTCTTCAAGATTTCTACAACCTTTCTTCGTTCTTCCACTTGTTGCCTTAATTTGAGAATCTTATTTTCTTGTTCTTTATCTGCTTGAGGTAGTTCTTCATTCTGCTTGTTTTTGAATGATATCACTTCATCTTGCAGCATTTGTTGTACTTTGAAGGCACACTCCAGCTGAGCTTTTAATCTGGAAACTTCTTCTTAGAGGGCACTCTCTCTTTTGCTAAATAGATCTTGTTGATCTGACGCTACATTTGATTGTTCATCTTCAATCTGAGGTGATTCAGAATCTGAATACTTGCTTCCACCTGACGGAAAGTTTTTGTTGTTCCTTTGAGTTGTCTTCTTCTTCTGACATGCTTTCTTTCCCATTGTTCTACGGATCTCCTTCAAGCGATCAAGCTTCTACCAAAGGACCTGCTCTGATACCAATTGTTGGAAAATATACTAAGAGAGGGGGGTGAATCAGTATTATCAAATCAATAATCTTTTTCTTTTCATACTTTGATCCATATATGCTACTTTAGTTAAGGGAACTCATGTGTACATGCAACTGTGTTTAATGCAACTAGCATATATCCAGTAAACTTGTGATTCAGTTAATTCATCATATGGTGATCTTTAATCAATGAATTAGAACTTCATTAACCATATAAATAGTAAACAAGTGTAGTAAAACAAAAAAAATCATCATACATAAAAAACACACTTGAACACCATGATATAAGGTGGAAACCCAATGCGAGACAAAAACCACCTGTTCTCATCTTCCTTTAATATAAGAAAAAGTTGTTTACAATCTTGTACTGGCGCAGACTCATACCAATACACAGGCACCCACCTGCAGAAGGCTACAACCTTCTCTTGTTCTCTAGCTACTACTGGAAGGGAGTTCCAACCCCCTGGCTCTTGTATTGGCTGATATGTTTACTAGTACGTAGGCAACGGCTAACTGAAGGCTCCAACCTTCACTCTTCCTCCAGGGACCACGTTTCATAAATTTTCAAACTGGATACTCCTGGAACAACACATCAATACATGAAGGCCATGTTTCATCCAATTTTCATACTCGACCCATCAACAACAATGAAGCTCAAAATCAATCACAACTGCAATACAACCATTGCATCAACCAATCATTCAATTTTGAATCACCCAACACTGAATCACTGAAGACCTGTCATCATAACATATAGTAGAACCCAAAACTCTGCAAAATCCACCAGAACCATCTACGAATTCAAATATCATATTCCATAATGTATACGCTACTCTGATGAACCGTACCAATGTGTATATGTTCTTTTACCAAAGCGAACCTGCGTACAGATCTGCAAATATTAACTCATAACTTTGTAGCTATTTTAGACATCAATCATACCCAGATCATAACATTTACAGAATAAACATGTGTCTGTAATTCAGATCTAGACTATCCATGATCAAACAACATAATGATAATACCTTTCCAGCCTTATGATCCCGATCCATCATCCATCATCATTCACATAGGTGCATCCTTAGTTCAGATCAAGCAAAGCATCACTAACCCATAACCTGCATACTAGATCTCACACTTCATCAGATATACAATACTTTCACACCTTGGCCTAATGATCTTCTCCTCCTTTTATAGTGTTAGGCCTTTCTCAATACCATGGTCCAAAACCACTTCGGACCAATACCTTGGACCAAATACCTGGGGTCAATACTTCGGACTAGATACCTTAGACCAATACCATGGATCAAAATACCATGTCCAAATACCACGGAAAAAAGCTTAGTTTTCCAACATATACGCGCCTTTCCTTCTATGAAACTGTGTGTGTACGTTATACGTGCCTTTTGGTCCATTAACCCGTGTGTATACGCTCCTTTGTTAAGGTAAACCTGCATATACCTCTCTCTGATCACTAATTCTTTGCTATTGACTTGCTACACTATGATCTGTCATCTGAGTGAGTTGCCATCAAGGACAACACCTGTATCATAATGCCAACAATTCACTCAAGCCATTTCACCAAAGGGATCACACAGTGGTGCGGTCAAATATACAGGACAACACGTAGTAGAAAGAGTCCAGACACAACACATTTTCTCGATTTGCTTTCCAAATAGCAAAGCGACGAAATGATGATTTTCCTATTTAAGTTTCATATTTGAATTAGGATTGAAAATCAAACCTGTAGGCATAGAAGTCTCAACAGATTGAGCATGCATTGTTATATAAATACGTATCCTCTGTAAACAAAATCAAAGGAGGAAGTATTAAGTTAATTGCTGAAGAAATTGTGAACCAGGCCTTTGTTCTTGCATTAATTTGAAGTTACATTTCTCATTCGATGCGTATGTGATTGGGAATCATACCTACTGGATGCGAAAAGCCCCTACAGACAGTCCAGGTTTTAGTTTATTTTCATTTCTTGCTTTAGAATTGTTTTCATTCAATTGCTTTCTATTATCACCGCATTTTATTTTAAATTACTTCATTGTTTTCATTATTTCATATAAACTCAGTTATCTCGTTTACCATTTCGCATTTCGTTATTTTTGCAGTCGTTTAATATATTAGTCCTTCAATGTTTTCACCTCATCACAGTGAATCTTTCCATGCTTTCTAGAATTATAATTTATATCACTTTGCAATTTATAATTAGAGACTTCTTTCATGCTTTTTGAACTCAAAATTATATATATTTCGTAGAGAACCTCTCGAATTTCAATATTGTATTTCATAGCAGCGAGTTTTTTATATAGATTCATAATTTTAGGATGAATAACATAAGATATTTTAGAATGATACTAAATTAGATATGATTTGATAAATTGATCTAACAGTAGTTTAACTTCTATTTGTTCTAACAGTAGCTTAACTTTCATGTATTAATTTGTAGAAATTTAACTCTACTAAAAATCTAGATAACAACAAAAATCTCAAAACAAACATAACCATCATCTTACTAAACAAAAGAGTAGGCTTCTAGCATATGTAATGCACCTTCACTTCATAAGTTTACAAACTCTAGTTGATAATTTATGCTTGCAATTTAAGAACATTAAATTGAACAAACAGACTCTAAACCTCAACTGAAATTGAGAAATCATTCATCAACAATACGTCATTCAATTACCTGTCTCAACTTGACTTAGAGAGGCAATGGTTCATGTACTGAATTCTAAATAATTAGCTGCTGCAACTCTCTAATAGGACTTGCCGATGAATGTGGAGCGCACCAAAATGCCTATTTCAGTTCTTTAAGCACCAAATTTGGACTCCAAATGACTTCGGAATGCCAAGCCATACAACTTCTAGATATAATAATTTCTTTCTCGTTCTGATGGCGTGATGGCTCAACACCTTCTAGCTAACATTTCTAGACTTCAACACCACCCTGGGCTTCACTTGCCTTTGACTTTGAATGGCTTGCCTCTGCCTCTGCCTTCAGATTTATTTTTGTTTTTTCTTTGGTGCAATGAAAACCTTTTATAAGGTTTTGTAACTCTATGTTTTTTCGGTGCAACAACAATACCATATATATTATATGGTTTTTCATAACCCATGTTATATCTGACGTAGAATGCAACTTTGGAATATACTTTCAAACGAAGTATAATCATACACTTACTCCTGTGCATTCGTATGATATATGTATTATATGAACATATTGTGAACCTTCCACCCAAACCATATCATATCGTTGTAACAAACATTAAACGTGGCATATATGTTAAACAATGTTGCCATACCATTACCGTTGCATATATTACTCCATTGAATTTGCTCGGGGCGTCAACAATGCGTCAAAGTTTTGGCATTGTGTTATTAGTGAAATACTTCGCAAACTGTGCTATTGTAGAGTCTCTGCACTGAGTTGGCCAATCTCATGGCATTATGGTTAAAAATATTAAAACCCCACGCCATAGTTATAACAAGCATAGGCTTAGTGGTTTATGACTCGACTCCTGTGGCTATATATGTGGCATATAATTAACACTATAACATATTAACTCCATCAATCTTCCTGCATTCAAGCATATGGTTTTAGACTTTAGCATATATTCCACCTGAACCATATGGTTGTAATACTTCTATGCTAACGTGTTGATGTCGTGGCACACATAATCCAGTGCCATATGAATTGAACTCTATATATTTTGGACTATGAATATATCAAACTTCTCACAGATATACTATATCAACTATGTGTGTCATATGACTGTTATAACAAAATCCCTAGAAAATAATGTGTGAAACTCCGTGGCATGATCCCATGGCATGTGACTTGAACTGTAGACTTACCATTGGAGTTAACACCTGATGGTTATGTCATATACATTGACTGCGCTAACATTTAGAGAGGTGGATAACTCCACGCCATTTTAGTGGATAGTGTTGATAGTCTTAGCCCTTGGGTTTGGTGGGCTTCACCAACCTTTTACCACATATGCCATAACATAACTTTAAATAATGCCTTACCACCATTGTAAATAAAATGAAATTCATGGTCCAATGATTTGGATTGGAGTTGTTTGATTCTAGGTCATGAGGTCAAATCTCCTAGAGGCCCTGTACTCATAACAATTTTTTAGCATGCCATGAGGAGGCCATGTGGCAGCCAATCATTGGCCCACGTGGTGCTTCATTATTGGCAGTAATAAAAATCAACCATCCAATCATAAATTCAAAAATTTTGACAAACTAGAAGGAGCCACTTGGTAGAATTTGAGCGTGCCAAGTGTCATATTGGAACCTGTTAGGTTCCTATACCAATAGGAGTCATAATTTTTGAATGGCTGAGATTAAACCTGTAATATGTGCATACCTTTTCCTTCTGCAAATGTTTTCCATATTCAAAAAATTAAAAAATTTAAAGAGGGTATGTCCTAAAAGAAAAGACCATGAAAGTGTGCAAGTCAAAATGCCACTCCTAGTTACTTTTGGTGTAGAATAAATGATTGTGTGTAGCTTGTTATCTTTGCCACAATCCATGATAGTCAAAATGTTTAAGCTTGGCTATTTCATGTTTTCAATTTCATGCTTATACATAGAGAATAAAATCTGACCAAACATTGTAACCTTGGCAGATAATTAGATTAGGTAGAGTGAATAAAAGGAGCTCAACTATTTAATCTGAGCCCTTGGATGTAATAAGGTTAGAATTTGTTAGATTACTATTGTAAAAGAAAAGAAAATGTTTTGATAAGGGTTTTCCAGCTTAAGTACACCCTAATAAAGAGAAGAAAAAATGGTAGGATGAGTAGATGGGTAAGTAGTAGAAAGGTTGTAGAATTATGATAATTGTTAGAAAAAAGCATATTTATTACCCTCATCATGAAAGTTCTAAGTATGGATGAGAAATTGGACATGCATCAAGTTCACAAAGTCAAATGATTAATTTCCCTTACTCATTACACCTTTCACTTAACTAATTTCCAATAAAAAGTCTTAAGTACCCAAAATCTTAAAGTCAAAGGGGCTAAGAGCATTTCCTTGACTTCTAGAGGGACCGGTCCCTCGGCCAAATGACTTATAGATCTTAAGTACTGAAATATCCTCATAAACATTTACCCCCCTTCAATTCATTCATTTTCCCTAATAAATCCCTTTTCTTAAGGTTAAAACTCTATTTTTCCTAAGGAAAAGCAATCACCCCCATGAATACACCTTTTTTACGAAAACCCACAAAAATACACTTAGCCTAAGTTCTAATGTTTCTATGTAAAAAGCAAATGAATTACAAAAACACATTATGCTTAGCACAATCCATTTTCATCCTCTTTCATATTAACTTTTGATTTTGTTTAGATTTACTAATTCACGAAAAAACCCCTTTTGCCGTATATTTTATTAAATCCCTTTAATATTAATATCCCTACCCCGAAGTTTGAAATATAAACTTTATATTATCTGAACCCCGACAAATGACATAATTAATCGATATGTGATTAATTAAAGTCAAACCATCCACCAATCATATCCCGCCCGATACCTTAATCCCCACCTTAATCCCTTATTAAACCAAAACTGTTGCGCTTAATTGCCCGCCGCCCCCCCCATTATCTTCCATGCGACTCCATTGCCCGACCACCATGCAAAATCCCCCCCCCCCCCATCTGACGGCCCATGTTGATTTCAGAAGGGCTTGAAATCCGAACGATACCTACCCGAAATGGGTTGTTTTCCATTGGGCCCCCGAGGCGACGTGGCGCTCGATGAGTGGAATCAGGCGGCCCCTCCCAAAAACCACCTGACACACAAAAATGGTGTGAAATAAACCGCTAACCTCTTGCTAAATGACAAAACTGTCTACTGTTCACTTTGTGCCAAAATTCAAGAAAATCAAGCATTTACCCGTTGAACAGGAAAACCCTAGTTTTGCTCATTTTCACCTGTTTGTGCAGTAAAACCCTGTGTAAGCCTTCTGCGCCACCTGAAGCCTCTGCTAACCAATTCAAGCATGGTTTACCTCCTGAAAGCACTTTGGACTCACTCCATAGACCTATAAAGCTTGATGAAACCATTAATGACCCTCCCTGTCAACCCAACGTTTTCCTAACAATTTGTTTTATTTTACAAGCGATCAAAAGACCACAGCCTTGGATAAACAGTCTTAATACTAGTCATAAGACCTATTTACTCCAAGATTGTTATCAAATCTATTCAAATAGAGATGCAAAATAAAACATACAGTTAAAAGACAAGTAGAGGAAGCATGAAATTAAATGATTCACTGTTGAAATAGACAGTAAAAACATAAAATATATAGTGAAGGTAAAAGGATACAGTAAAGAATAGTCAAAGTGTATTAGGGTTAAAGAGTACTAGATTGAAGACCAAGTCAATTAAAGTAGCTAATATGAAGAAAAATAGCAGGGAAGACAGTTACAAAGCATACAGATTCATGTCAAAGTGAAGATAGATGAAAAAAACAGAGCAGTAAAAGTAAACAGTAAAAGTAAACATGGAGACAGTCAGGGTTAAACAGAGATGAAAAAATTTTCACCAGCAACAATGAAGTTTATCCAAAGTAAAAGTGAAAAACAGTTAAAAAGAAATTTAAGGTTAAAAGATGAAATTAGAGCAAAAATGACACATTCTTCAGAAATTTCCTGTTTAAGTCATAGTTTTGAAAAGACTATTTTGGCTAATACAAGATGTATTTGGAGAAAATGGAGGAGGTTTGTGTCAATAAAAGGTTAATCTACAAAAACCTATCTCATTTTTTATACAGGTATTACCAAAAGTGAGATAAGTGCATGTCTTTACAACCTATTTTTCAGACTATGTAAAGTCCTGTTTTTGACATCTTTTTGCAGACAATATTGTGAACATATGGAGCTGAAGTCATGCATCTCAGATTAAGATATACAGAGATATCAATGGACCCTAATCTTGTAGAATTGCTAGAGCAAAATTCTCAAATAAAGGATGTAGTTAGTGACTGGGATGACTCATCATCAATTAAGAGTTGTTATCAAATTCAACTTTCTCTTCTTTCTCACCCTCAACCCATAAATAGAGTGCCAAATAGATTCATTAGTTTTGAGTGTCATTTATTTAAGTTCTATTAATGTAAAACAGTTTGAGATATTTGTAAAACCAATCTTGATATTTTTTCAAGATATTTCAGTTTAGAATTTGTGTAAATACTTTTTCATTTGAAGTATTTTGGTGTGGATTCAAAGAAATTTCTATAGACATTTTCCTCTCAAGTTAAAGTGTTATTGTATCAATACTGGATTGGCTTGCTTGATCAAGGAATAAAGTAAAGACATTTCACAGGATTCTTGTGTAAAGCGGAAATCAAATAAGTATTTTCTCTCATGTGTATTATTGTTTTTCTTTATGTTTATTAATAATCATATGTGTTTCTATGAAATTTGAATGGTAAACTAGGAATGATATTTCAGAATTGGCTTTAATGCTCTCTGTCTTAACTGTTTACATTCTTAATGTTTTCTGCTAAACTATCTTAGTTAGGGAATTCTTAAATGATCCCTTACTTCTGTAGTTTCCCCCTCGGTCTATAATAAAGGATTCTTAGTTTCCCTTTGCTCATGATCACCTCTTACTCTTCATCTTAATCCCAGTCTAAGGATTCTTCATTTCCCTTTCACCTTGGTTAGGACTACCTCATCCATTGAACCTGAGATTTGTTTTTTGCTTTGCTAGCCTGCCCTGTGAACACTCCCTTTAGTGATCTGGTCCAGTTAAGCCATCCTTTGATTGACTCCATAGCCCAATGGCTTGAAGGCCTTGCTCTATCCATCTATTCCAAGAATTCCACCACCCAACCAAAATCAAAACCTTATGAGAACTAAGAACTAGCCTAAAATCCCACCTAAAACAAAGTTAAATTATAAAGAGAGCCCTCTCTAGACTTAGGTTGGCTAGAACCTGAGTCTAAAAGATTAGGTTTGTAGTTACACTGGTGAGCTCCTTCTTTAACCTTGGGAAATTACTGAGTGATAACATAGTGACGACCATACTGGGGAGAACTAACATTTTCTTCAGAAATATTTTGTAGGTTTAGATCTATTTTATGATGGTGGACAATGATCAGACACACAAAAGTTAAAATCATCCACCTGGTGATTCCAAATCAATTCCAAAATCAAAACTCCACTGGAGGAATGAACCTGAAAGAACAATATGAAAAGATCAAGCTTTTAACTTGGATTGTTATCCAAGACATTATGTTCTTTCTCATTGATAAATATTTTCAATGTATATTGTATTTTAGAGAAAATTTTAGATTAATATTTTATTATTTCCCTTTGAAAAGTGTAGATATAAAGTCTCCTTACACATTTGAACAACAGTCTTCTAACTCTTATGAAGATCATTTTCCAATTGAGGAGCATCAAACAATCAAGACTAATCATACAATCCCTGTACATATTCCAATACCTCATAAAGTTCCTGATAGATATAAGCCACTCATCTTACCTCCTACACTCCATGCTTTCCCTAACAATTATTACAAGTATCTCCCTAGGTTTGATGGAGAGAATGGTATCACTGCTCAAAAACATATTCAAGGTTTTGAGAATTATCTAGACTTATTTGAAATTGATGAAGATGATGTTATTATCAGGCTTTTTGCTCTTTCTTTGCAAAGTAGAGTAAAGAGTTGGTTCAAAAATTTACCTATTGCAAGCATCTCAAATTTCCAACAGTTTGTCAAAATTTTCCTTGATAGATGGATAATCAAAGTCAATCTTCTTGTAATCATAGAAGAATATAATCAGTTAAAAAGACAACCAAATGAAACAATACAACAATTTTCAAACAGATTTAATCAAGCCTATTATTCAATGCCATCAAATATAAGACCTCCCCCTAATTCAGCTCTTTTGCATTACCCAAGAGCATTTGAACCAAAGATAGAATTTTAGCTAAGAGAAAGAAACCCCTCAACACTAGAACAGATGCAGAACATTGTAGTAGATGTAGAAGTTAATTTGCAAATTAGAAGAGAAAAGTTGAAAGCAGAAAAAGAGGAAAAACTCAACATTTTGATGAAGAAAACAGAGGAAATGATGAAAAAGATCACCATGAAAGATGAATGTTTTTCTAGAAATCACCATGACACATTTATTCCACACCAAGAAGAGATTGAGAATCATGAACAAATTCCTACTAATTCCAACTACCATAGATCATAAGATACATTCATAAAGCAATATGTGGAGGAGAAATCTCCTGATCTAATGTGTATACTTGATGACATTAATTCTTTTGATGATTTGCCCAAATATGATCAGTATGATGATAATCATGTTCTTCAAATCCAAACTAGCTTTACAAAGTAATTAGAAGCTAGTTTGGAGAATAAGGAAATCCAGTTTCACCAGCTTGAAAACGTTGACCATCTAATCCATGTCAGCTATTAAAGTGAAGAAGAAAGTGCAGAAAATTTGGAAATAAGTGAAGCTTCCTTGCCTCTTTGTTTTGAATCATTTCAATTTTTAAAGGAAATGTGGTATAACATCTCTAAAGAAAAATATGAGCAGCTTGTAGAAACCTATGAAGTTCCATTCAAACCTATATGTAATAAGTTGCAACAATCCTTCCAAGTTGTTTATAGTCCAATAGCTGATAGGTTGGATGATGAGTGCAATCAGAATTTTTCTCCATTAACAGACTATGATAGTAAAAATCAAGATGATAAAAGTTTCACCAAACAGACATTACAATCAATAGAAGTATCATCATAAAGCTCATCTGAAAATCTGCAGGGTGTTAAATATAAAAGTGATATTTCAGTTTCATGGCATGGAAGCCATCTAGAACAAGTGGGCAGTTGCTTAAATCAGTTGAACAATAGTGTATATATTTTGAAAGATCATTTTGTACATTTTTTAGAGCCTACAAAGGAAAGCAGGTATTTCCTTATCTTCTCATTAGTTGACAAGGTTATATTTGGCTTTAGAACCTCAATTTTAATCACAAACAAACCCAAGCAGCAAAATTCATCAATGTATATAATGCTTGAGTGGTTGCATTGGTTGTTTCATTTTACCTAACCAACAGTTAGAAAACTGATTAGAGTAAGTAGGTAGGATTTCAGTTTGAATAAATTTAGTTTTCAGCAACAAGTTTATGTTAGATCAGATTTAAGTTTGCAAAAAAGATTATATTTTCAATTCAAAATATTTAGTAACAAATTTTATACAATAGAGCATATACATGTGTGCGATTGGACCAATGGATTAGGCTACTAGTCGATGGTGTTCTTGAAATTTCACCAGGAAATGCCATCCCCAAGTGGAGCCACTGTTAGGTTCCTATACCAATAGGAGTCATAATTTTTGAATGGCTGAGATTAAACCTATAATATGTAGCCTCCTGCAAATGTTTTCCATACTCAAAAAATTAAAAAATGTAAAGAGGGTATGTCCTAAAAGAAAAATCAAAGGACAAAAAGAATAAAAAAGGTCAAAAAAATGAAAAAATGAACCCCAAGAAAGAAAAGACCATGAAAGTGTGTAAGTCAAAATGCCACTCCTAGTTACTTTTGATGCAGAATAAATTATTGTGTGCAGCTTGTTATCTTTGCCACAATCCATGATAGTCAAAATGTTTAAGCTTGGCTACTTCATGTTTTCAATTTCATGCTTATAGATAGAGAATAAAATCTGACCAAACAGTGTAATCTTGGTAGATAATTAGATTAGGTAGAGTGAATAAAAGGAGCTCAACTATTTAATCTGAGCCCTTGGATGTAATAAGGTTAGACTTTGTTAGATTACTATTGTAAAAGAAAAGAAAATGTTTTGATAAGGGTTTGCCAGCTTAAGTACACCCTAATAAAGAGAAGAAAAAATGGTAGGATGAGTAGATGGGTAAGTAGTAGAAAGGTTGTAGAATTATGATAATTGTTAGAAAAAAGCATATTTATTACCCTCATCATGAAAGTTCTAAGTATGGATGAGAAATTGGACATGCATCAAGTTCACAAAGTCAATTGATTAATTTCCCTTACTCATTACACCTTTCACTTAACTAATTTCCAATAAAAAGTCTTAAGTACCCAAAATCTTAAAGTCAAAGGGACTAAGAGTATTTCCCTGACTTCTAGAGGGACCGGACCCTCGGCCAAATGACTTATAGATCTTAAGTATTAAAATCTCCTCATAAACCTTTACCCCCCTTCAGTTTAGTCATTTTCCTTAATAAATCCCTTTTCGTAAGGTTAAAACTCTATTTTTCCTAAGGAAAACCAATCACCCCCATGAATACACATTTTTTACGAAAACCTTAGAAAAATACACTTAGCCTAAGTTCTAATATTTCTATGTAAAAAGCAAATGAATTACAAAAACACATTGTGCTTAGCGCAATCCATATTCCACCTTTTTCATATTAACTTGTGATTTTATTTATATTTACTAATTCTCGAAAAAACCCTTTTTTCCCGTATATTTTATTAAATCCCTTTAATATTAATATCCCGACCCCAAAGTTTGAAATATAAACTTTATATTATCTGAACCCTCACAAATGACATAATTAATCAATCTTCGATTAATTAAAGTCAAACCATCCACCAATCATATCCCACCCAATACCTTAATCCCCACCTTAATCCCTCATTAAACCAAAACTGTCGCGCTTAATTGCCCGTCGGGCCCACCCATTATCTTCCATGCAACTGCATCGCCCGACCACCACGTGATCTCCCCCCTCCCCATATGACGGCCCATGTTGATTTCGGAAGGGCCCAAAATCTGCACGATACCCACCCAAAATGGGATGTTTTCCGCCAGGCCCCCGAGGCGACGTGGCACTCGATGTGTGGAATCAGGCGGCCCCTCCTGAAAACTACCCGACGCACAAAAGAAGTGTGAAATAAACCGCTAACTGCCCTCTCACTAAATGACAAAACCGTCTACTATTCACTCTGCGCCAAAATTAAAAAAAAATCAAACGTTTACCCGTTTAAGCAAGAAAACCACAGTTTTGCTCATTTATGCTTGTTTGTGCAGTAAAACCCTGTGTAACACTTCTGCGCCACCTGAAGCCTCTTCTAACCAATTCAAGCATGCTTTACCTCCTGAAAGCACTTTGGACCCACTCCATAAACCTATAAATCTCGATGAGACCATTAATGACCCTCCGTGTCGACCCAACGATCTCCTAATAGTTTGTTTTATTTTACAGGCGATCAAAAGACCAAAGCCTTGGATAAACAATCTTAATACTAGTCATAAGACCTGTTTACTCTAAGATTGTTATTAAATCTATT
This sequence comes from Pinus tabuliformis, assembly GCA_031772625.1. Classification (NCBI taxonomy): domain Eukaryota; kingdom Viridiplantae; phylum Streptophyta; class Pinopsida; order Pinales; family Pinaceae; genus Pinus; species Pinus tabuliformis. The sequence goes on from CM062816.1 coordinate 1,632,742,616, forward strand.
CAAACAGAAATGCAAAATAAAAGAGATAGTTAAAATACAAGTAGAGGAAACATGAAATTAAATGATTTACTGTTGAAATAGACAGTAAAAACCTAAAAAATACAGTGAAGGTAAAAGGGCACAGTAAAGAAAAGTCAAAGTTTATCAAGGTTAATGAGTATTAGATTGAATACCAAGTCAAGTAAAGCAGCTAGCATGAAGACAAACAACAGGGAAGACAGTTACAAAGCATACAGATTCATGTCAAAGTGAAGATAGATGAAAAAGATAGAGCAATAAAAGTAAACAGTAAAAGTAAAAATGGTGGTAGTATGGGTTAAACAGAGATGAAAACACTTTCACCAGCAACAAAGAAGTTTATCCAAAATAAAAGTGAAAAACAGTTAAAAGAAATTTAAGGTTAAAAGATGAAATCAGAGCAGAAATGGTACATTCTTCAGAAATTTTCTGTTTAAGTCATAGTTTTTCAGAAATTAGTGTGGCCAATAAAAGATGAATTTCAAGAAACCGAAAGAGGTTTGTGTTCATAGAATTCTAATATACAAAAACCTATCTCACTTTTTACACAAGTATTACCAAAAGTGAGATAAGTGAATGTCTTCACAGCCTATTTTTCGGACTGAATAAAGTCTTCTCTTTGACATCGTTTTGCAGAGAATATTGTGAACATTTGGAGCTGAATTTTGGGAAACTGAGAGAGTTTTGTCTCAAGAGAATACTTATCTACAATCACATTTTACATATCTATCTCGAATTGAGATATACAAAGGTATCAATGGACCCTAATCTTGCTTAATTGTTGGAGCAGAATGCACAAAGAAAGGATGCAGTTAGTGACTGGGATGACTCATCATCAATTAAGAGTTGCTATCAAATTCGACTTTCTCTTCTTTGTCACCTTCAATCCATAAATATAGTGCCAAATATATTCAATAGTTTTGAGTGTCCTTTATTTAAGTTCTATTAATGTAAAATGGTTTAAGAAAGTTGTAAAACCAATCTTGATATTTTTTCAAGTTATTTCAGTTTATAATTTGTATAAATACTTCTTCATTTTAAGTATTTTGGTGTGGATTCAAAGACATTTCTATAGACATTTTCCTCTCAAGTTAAAGCGCTATTATATCAAGACTGGATTGGCTTGTTGGATCAAGGAATAAAGTGAAGACATGTCACAGGATTCTTATGTAAAGCAGAAATAAAATAAGTATTATCTCTCATGTGTATTATTGTTTTTCTTTATGTTTATTAATAACAATTTGTCCTTCTATGAATTCTGAATGGTAAACTAGGAATGATATTTCAGAACCAGCTTTAATGCTCTCTATCTTGACTGTTTACATTCTTAATGTTTTCTTCTAGACTATCTTAGTTAGGGAATTCTTAAATGCTCCCTTACTTTTGTAGTTTCCTCCTTGGTCTATAGTAAAGGATTCTTAGTTTCCCTTTGCTCATGATCACCTCCTGCTCTTCATCTTGATCCCAGTCTAAGGATTCTTCATTGCCCTTTCATCCTTGTCAGTACTACCTCATCCATTGAACTTGAGATTTGTTTTTGCTCTGCTAGCTTTCCCTTTGAACACTCCATTTAGTGATCTAGTCTAGTTAAGCCATCATTTGATTGACTCCATAGTCCAATGGCTTGAAGACCTTGCTCTGTCCATCTATTCCTAGAATTCCACCACCCAACCAAAATCCCACCCAAAACAAAGTTAAATTATAAAGAGAGAGCCCTCTCTGGACTTAGGTTGGCTAGAACCTGAGTCTAAAAGATTATGTTTGTAGTTACCCTGGTGAGCTCCTTCTTTAACCTTGGGAAATTACTGGGTGATAACATAGTGGCGACCATACTGGGGAGAACTAACATTTTCTTCAGAAATATTTTGCAAGTTTAGATCTGATCTATGATGGTGGACAGCGATCAAACACACAAAGGTTAAAATCATCCACATGGCGACTCCAAATCAATTCCAAAATCAAGATTCCACTAGAGAAATGAACTTGAAAGAACAATATGAAAAGATCAGGCTTTTAACTTGGATTGTTATCCAAGACATTATGTTCTTTCTCATTGATAAATTTTTTCAATGTATATTGTATTTTAGAGAATATTTTAGATTAATTTTTTATTATTTCCCTTTGAAAAGTGTAGATATAAAGTCTCCTTACACATTTGAACAGTAGTCTTCTAACTCTTATGAAGATCATTTTCCAATTGAGGAGCATCAAACAATCAAGACTAATCATACAATCCCTGTACATATTCCAGTACCTCATAAAGTTCCTGATAGATATAAGCCACTCATCTTACCTCCTACACTCCATGCTTTCCCTAACAATTATTACAATTATCTCCCTAGGTTTGATGGAGAGAATGGTATCACTACTCAAAAGCATATTCAAGGTTTGGAGAATTATCTAGACTTATTTGAAATTTATGAAGATGATGTTATTATCAGGCTTTTTTATCTTTCTTTGCAAAGTAGAGTAAAGAGTTGGTTCAAAAATTTACCTATTGCAAGCATCTCAAATTTCCAACAGTTTGTCAAAATTTTCCTTGATAGATGGATAATCAAAGTCAATCTTCTTGTAATTATAGAAGAATATAATCAGTTAAAAAGACAGCCAAATGAAACAATACAACAATTTTCAGACATATTTAATCAAGCCTATTATTCAATGCCATCAAGTATAATACCTCCCCCTAATTCAGCTCTTTTGCATTACCCAAGAGCATTTGATCTAGAGATAGAATTTCAGCTAAGAGAAAGAACCCCCTCAACCCTAGAACAGATGCAGAACATTGTAGTAGATGTAGAAGTTAATCTGCAAATTAGAAGAGAAAAGTTGAAAGCAGAAAAAGAGGAAAAACTTGACATTTTGATGAAGAAAATAGAGGAAATGATGTAGAAGATCACCATGAAAGATGATTTTTTTTCTCGCAATCACCATGACACATTTATTCCACAACAAGAAGATATTGAGAATCATGAACAAATTCCTACTAATTCCAACTACCATAGATCAGAAGATAGATTCATAAAGCAATATGTGGAGGAGAAATATCCTGATCTAATGAGTATGTTTGATGCCATTACTTCTTTTGATGATTTGCCCAAATATGATCAGTATGATGATAATCATGTTCTTCAAATCCAAACTAACCTTACAGAGTAATCATAAGCTAGTTTGGAGAATAATGAAATCCAGTTTCACCATCTTGAAAACAGTGACCATCTAATCCATGTCAGCTATGAAAGTGAAGAAAAAAGTGCAAAAAAATTGGAAATAAGTGAAGCTTCTTTGCCTCTTTGTTTTGAATCATTTTAGCTTTTAAATGAAATGTGGTATAACATCTCTAAAGAAACAGATGAGAAGCTTGTAGAAACCTATGAAGTTCCATTCAAAACTATATGCAATAAGTTGTAGCAATCCTTCCAAGTTGTTTATAGTCCAGTAGCTGATTGGTTGGATGATGAGTGCAATCAAAATTTTTCTCCATTAACAGACTATGATAATCAAAATCAAGATGTTAAAAGTTTCACCAAACAGACATTACAATCAGTAGAAGTATCATCACAAAGCTCATTTGAAAGTCTACAGGGTGTTAACGATAAAAGTGATATTTCAGTTTCATGGCATGGAAGCCATCCAAAAGAAGTGGGCAATTTCTTAAATGAGTTGAACAATAGAGTATATATTTTGGAAGATCCTTTTGTACAGTTTTTAGAGCCTACAAAGGAAAGCAATTATTCCCTTATCTTCTCATTGGTTGACAAGGTTATATTTGGCTTTAGAACCTCAATTTTAATCACAAACAAACCCAAGTAGCAAAATTCATCAATGTATATAATGCTTGAGTGGTTGCATTGGTTGTTTCATTTTACCTAACCAACAGTTAAAAAGTTGATTAGAGTAAGTAGGTAGGATTTCAGTTTGAATAAATTCAGTTTTCAACAACAAGTTTATGTCAGATCAGATTTCATTTTGTAGAAAAGGGTGTATTTTCAATTCAAAAGTTTTAGTCACAAATATTATACAACAGAGCATATACATGTGGGGGATTGGCTCAATGGATTAAGCTACTAGTCGATGGTGTTCTTGACATGTCACCAGGAAATGCCATCCCCAAGTGGAGCCACTGTTAGGTTCCTATACCAATAGGAGTCATAATTTTTGAATGACTAAGATTAAACCTATAATATGTACATACCTTTTCCTTCTGCAAATGTTTTCCATATTCAAAAAATTAAAAAATTTAAAGAGGGTATTTCCTAAAAGAAAAATCAAAGGACAAAAAGAATAAAAAAGGTCAAGAAAAAATGAAAAAATGAACCCCAAGAAAGAAAAGACCATGAAAGTGTGCAAGTCAAAATGCCACTCCTAGTTACTTTTGATGCAGAATAAATTATTGTGTGCAGCTTGTTATCTTTGCCACAATCCATGATAGTCAAAATGTTTAAGCTTGGCTATTTCATGCTTATAGATAGAGAATAAAATCTGACCAAATAGTGTAATCTTGGCAGATAATTAGATTAGGTAGAGTGAATAGAAAGGAGCTCAACTATTTAATCTAAGCCCTTGGATGTAATAAGGTTAGACTTAGTTAGATTACTATTGTAAAATAAAAGAAATTTTTTTGATAAGGGTTTGTGAGCTTAAGTGCACCCTAATAAAGAGAAGAAAAAATGGTAGGATGAGTAGATAGGTAAGTAGTAGAAAGGTTGCAGAATTTTGATGATTGTTAGACAAAAGCATATTTATTACCCTCATCATGAAAGTTCTAAATATGGATAAGCAATTGGACATGCATCAAGTTCACAAATTCAATTGATTAATTTCCCTTACTCATTACACCTTTCACTTAACTAATTTCCAATAAAAAGTCTTAAGTATCCAAAATCTTGAAGTCAAAGGGGCTCAGAGCATTTCTCTGATTTCTGGAGGGACCAGACCCTCAGCCCAATGAATTATAGATCTTAAGTACTAAAATCTCCTCACAAACATTTACCCCCCTTCAGTTCATTCATTTTCCCTAATAAATCCCTTTTCTTAAGGTTAAAACTCTATTTTTCCTAAGGAAAAGCAATCACCCCCATGAATACACCTTTTTTACGAAAGCCCACAAAAATACACTTAGCCTAAGTTCTAATGTTTCTATGTAAAAAGCAAATGAATTACAAAAACACATTATGCTTAGCGCAATCCATTTTCCACCTTTTTCATATTAACTTGTGATTTTATTTATATTTACTAATTCTTGAAAAAACCCTTTTTTCCCGTATATTTTATTAAATCCCTTTAATATTAATATCCTGACCCCAAAGTTTGAAATATAAACTTTATATTATCTGAACCCTCACAAATGACATAATTAATCAATCTTTGATTAATTAAAGTCAAACCATCCACCAATCATATCCCACCCAATACCTTAATCCCTCATTAAACCAAAACTGTCGCGCTTAATTGCTTGCCAGCCCCCCCCCCCCATTATCTTCCATGCAACTGCATCACCCGACCACCACACGATCTCCCCCCTCCCCATCTGATGGCCCATGTTGATTTTGGAAGGGCCCGAAATATGAACGATACCCACCCAAAATGGGATGTTTTCCACCGGGCCCCTGAGGCGATGTGGCACTCGATGAGTGGAATCAGGCGGCCCCTCCTGAAAACCACATGACATACAAAAGCAATGCGAAATAAACTGCTAACCACCCTCTCACTAAATGACAAAACCGTCTACTGTTCACTTTGCACCAAAATTCAAAAAAAATCAAATGTTTACCCGTTTAAGCAAGAAAACCACAGCTTTGCTCATTTCCACCTGTTTGTGCGGTAAAACCCTGTGTAACCCTTTTGTGCCACCTGAAGCCTTTTCTAACGAATTCAAGCATGGTTTACCTCTCGAAAGCACTTTGGACCCACTCCATAGACCTATAAAGCTCGATGAAACCATTAATGACCCTCCCTATCAACCCAACGTTTTCCTAACAGTTTGTCTTATTTTACAAGCGATAAAAAGACCACAGCCTTGGATAAACAATCTTAATACTAGTCATAAGACCTATTTACTCCAAATTTGTTATCAAATCTATTCAAACAGAGATGCAAAACAAAACAGACAATTAAAAGACAAGTAGAGGAAACATGAAATTAAAGGAAAGACAGTTACAAAGCATACAGATTCATGTCAAAGTGAAGATAGATCAAAAAAACATACGGGTAAAAGTGAACATGGAGGAGGTAAGGGTTAAATAGAGATGAAAACACTTTCACCAACAACAATGAAGTTTATCCAAAGTAAAAGTGAAAAACAGTTAAAAGAAATTTAAGGTTAAAAGATGAAATCAGAGCAAAAATGGTACATTCTTCAAAAATTTCCTGTTTAAGTCATAGTTTTGCATAAACTATTGTGGCCAATACAAGATGCATTTAGAGAAACTAGAGGAGGTTTGTGTTCATAAAAGGCTAATCGACAAAAAATTATCTCACGTTTTACACAAGTATTACCAAAAGTGAGATAAGTGCATGTCTTCACAGCCTATTTTTCGGACTATGTAAAGTCCTGTTTTTGACATCTTTGTGCAGAGAATATTGTGAACATCTAGAGCTGAATTTTGGGAAACTGAGAGAGGTTTATCTTAAAAACATACTTATATACAATAAAATCTTTCACTTTTTACATATCTATCTCGGATTGAGATATACAAAGGTATCAATGGACCCTAATCTTACAGAATTACTAGAGCAGAATGCACAAAGAAATGATGCAATTAGTGACTGGGATGACTGATCAACAATTAAGAGTTTCTATCACATTCAACTTTCTCTTATTTGTCACCCTTAATCCATAAATATAGTGCCAAATATGTTCATTAGTTTTTAGTGTCCTTTATTTACGTTCTATTAATGTAAAACAGTTTGAGATATTTGTAAAACCAATCTTGATATTTTTTCAAGTTATTTCAGTTTAGAATTTGTATAAATACTTCTTCATTTTAAGTATTTTGGTGTGGATTCAAAGACATTTCTATAGACATTTTCCTCTCAAGCTAAAGTGCTATTGTATCAAGATTGGATTGGCTTGCTCGATCAAGGAATAAAGTAAAGACATTTCACAGGATTCTTGTGTAAGTGGAAATCAAATAAGTATTTTGTCTCATGTGTATTATTGTTTTTTTTTATGTTTATTAATAATCATATGTGTTTCCATGAAATCTGAATGGTAAACTAGGAACGATATTTCAGAACTGGCTTTAATGCTCTTTGTCTTGACTGTTTACATTCTTAATGTTTTCTGCTAAACTATCTTAGTTAGGGAATTCTTAAATGCTCCCTTACTTTCGTAGTTTCCCCATTGGTCTATAGTAAAGGATTCTTGGTTGCCCTTTTCTCATGATCAACTCCTGCTCTTCATCTTCATCCCGGTCTAAGGATTCTTCATTGCCCTTTCACCCACTACCTCATCCATTGAACCTGAGATTTGTTTTTTGCTTTGCTAGCCTGCCCTGTGAACACTCCCTTTAGTGATCTAGTCCAGTTAAGCCATCCTTTTATTGACTCCATAGCCCAATGGCTTGAAGACCTTGCTCTATCCATTTGTTCCTAGAATTCCACCACCCAACCAAAATCAAAACCTTGTGAGCACTAAGAACTAGCCCAAAATCCCACCCAAAACAAAGTTAAATTATAAAGAGAGAGCCTTCTCTGGACTTAGGTTGGCTAGAACCTGAGTCTAAAAGATTAGGTTTGTAGTTACCCTGGTGAGCTCCTTATTTAACCTTGGGAAATTACTGGGTGATAATAGAACCATTAGCTTTTATCAACAGAACCATGAGATTTGAGCACCACCTTCATTGGCTTTGACCTACGTTGACTTTGAATTTGTACTTGCTTGGAGAAAAAAATTCAAAACGCATTTTCTTCCTCATACATAGGCCATTTTCAAGACCATATGTACCACTAGAATCAACATGACAAGCTCTTACACTTTGCACTGATTTCGTGAGCATCTAGGACTGCAAAATTTTGAGCATGTTGTGAACTTTTGCTATCTTACGACCATATTGGTCTTCAATCATTACATAGAAAACTAAAAATAGACTCAACAAGATCCATCGTGGATCAAGTAGGGTCCATCAAAAGTATGTAACATGGGTACTCCTTGGATGCAAAATTAAATTCTGCATCCAATGTGTCCTTTCGCTCAAAATTTGGATAAAATCGTTGGGATGTAAGTTGAGAAAACGAGTTGAAAAAGTAGTTATTTTATTTTATTTTATCTTTTTACCTCAAAAATGGTGAATCACCCCCATGGTTGACATCATATTGAATCCTATTGGTTCTTATAAAGTTTATTTTTGTTGTACATTTTTGTTTTGAGGCCCATTTTTTACCCCAAAATTTCTCTAATGGTTGTGTGATGATAAAAGAACATACTAACAATAAGGAGAAGAAGAATCTAAAAAAAAATGTCACAAAAAACTATCAAATTTAAGAGAAGTCTAATTGAATAAGCCCTAACTAAGTTTCCCTAGATTTCTCAACATGGTTTCATAGCTTGGTTTGATTTCATAAGGGCAGTAAGAAAGTCATGTTAGCTTCTAGACAAGAAAAGAAGGTTAATTACCTAGGAACGAGTTCCTAGGAGAAAGAATAAACAAATTTTGGGCACATTTATTAGATCTCATCACGGTAACTAGGCTGCAGTTCTCTCCAAGAAGAGCGAGGATTTTTTGAGAGCCTGGAAGCTTTGTTATAGAAGTCCAAAAGGCTAATCTACTAGCCTAAAGTAGGTTGAAGATCTTGGAAAAGAGAGTGAGGTTCTAAAGGCTCGTCTATAAGGTTTGAATTATGTGTTATCTCAGTGATCCAAATCACCAAATGTGTAATAATAATTTATGGTAATAAAAACTCATCTCAAAGCATCTATTGTGGAATTATTGATAACCATCGAAGGATAGCTACTTTAAAAATACCAAAACAAATTTTTTTGAAATTGTTATAAGCCTAGTTGAAAGGTTGGACATGAAGCTACAGTCACTCTAGAAAGGAGCCGAGTCTCCCACAAAATTTTAGGTATAAGTGTATTGTGGAAGGCTTGAATCATAGCCTTCATCACCTACAAAAAGGAACCTAGACATGTGCACATAAAGGACTGAAGACCGAATCTACAAAATTGATCTATCTCCAAGTTGTAGTCACCATTCTTGGAGTAAATTCATTTTTCCATACTAGTCCTGTACATTGGTGTAGAAGTTGAGAAGGACACAAATCTATGCATATAAAGGAAGGTTGACTCACCATAGTTTCATAATACCTAGCCTAGAGATTCAAAGGTAATTTTAGTGGTTTCCTATTTCAGTGATCAAAGTAGTCCTGTAGAAACTAATGAGAAGAAGCAATCTATATTAGTGTGAGGGGAATAGTCTATTTAAGTCATGTAGCAGCTCCTATAAGCCTCTACTATAGTCAAGGAAAATGAATTCAATGTTTAGGAATTATCTTGAAGTATTAATTTAAAACAAGTAAGTATTGTTAGTGCTCTTTATGGTTTTAGTCATCTAATAATGTTTATACAATTTGCATGAAAAAGCAACAAGCTCAATAAAATATCAATCTTTCGAGCATGAAAAACAAAGGTATGGAAGTTCTTGAAGTATGTATAACTTGAGGTATATCAATAAATTGAATTAATTGATTTAACATAATGTTGTAGGGCCTATAAGGGTTTGTATCTAAAATCTCTAGGAGTTCAATCTATAAATGGAAATGTAAACCTTAGATAATGATCACACTATTTTACTTGCATATTTTGGTTATGCTTGTCCATGAATAATACAAATATATAATAAAGGAAGAAATAACGAAGCAAACATGTTGACAATGACTTGGTAAATTGAGTTGGATCCTTGGACACTCTAAGCAATAGTTGACTCATATGAAAATGGACCATGAAGATGTTTTCATGATTCAGAGGGAGCACGTCAATAAGAAAACCCTATAAGGCTTGTAAAAGAAGCAACTCAAGGTATGTATAAAAGTAAAATATTTCTAGTAGGTCTTCTTCATTAAAAGGTATGATCATTTTGAAATTTGCTTTATATTACTACCTCTTTCATGTCTAGGGTTTTCTATAAAATCATTAAGATTCTATATTGTTATGGTTATTAATATCTAGATTAAATCAACCCTTGTCACACATTCTATCTTTTGTTGACTTTGGGAAAACCATAACCTTTAGGGTTCACTGTAAAACCCTAGCCTTTTGATGCTTAGGGTATGTTGACAATAATGATGAAACCCTAGTCCACTTAGGGTTTGATAATAAAGTTTGGAGCCTATGATTAATTCCTACTCTCTTGATATTTAGGGTTTGTTGATGTTATAGAACCCTAACATTTTAGGGTTTATTGTTGATGTCTAGGTTATATGATAAAACCCTAGATTTTTAGGGTTTGGTGAAATAGGATTTATAACAAAACCACTGAAATATTTATTGAGAGATCCTAGGAATAAACCCTTGGTGAATGTGCTTTTGTATGATTTATAAACCCTAGCTTGGTTGAACTGTTGTATTTGTAACTTTAGAGTTTTGATCTAGGGTTTACAACAAAACCTAATAGAAATTGATATAATATTCTAGGGTATGATGATGAAACCCTAGACGTAAAATATTATTGGAATACTAATTTGATGATTTCTAAGGTTTATGTTTGATGAAATCTAGGGTTTGTGACAAAGCCCTAGTAAAATTGTTGAGGTATGAAAGATGCAAACCTTGTTAATTGTAAAACGAACTAGGTTTAGGTTTTGGATGTCTAAAGTTTTATTTCATGTTTTAATAACCCTATATGCTCTCATTGTAATTACATTCTGATAAAATTGGCTTCATTCTCCTGTACATATATTTGTGTTTGGTTTTATTTGTTGTTAATAAATTTGTAGGTACATAATATTCAAGATGTTGAAGATGTTCACCTACCATATAATTGGAGATGACTTGATAGTAATGATGATCATGATGGAAAGAGGGAGTTGTAAGAATGATGATGACATTAAAAAAGGATATATGACCTTGTTTCCACAAGAACGAATGATGTTCCTGAAGGAACGAATATTTGAAATGTTGAAGTTTCTCTGATGATGTGATGATACAAATAAAAGAGCTTGTAAGAAAGAGGTTTCTATTATAAAGAAGAAGCTTGGATAAAGAAAGGGTATATCTCCCCAGTTAAGAGGGAGGGAAAATTGTGACAACTATAATACCTTTAAGAAAGAATGAGATTGGAGAATGGCTAAAGAACTACAAGATAGTTATTCATAATGTTGCGAAAAAGACTTGGATGTTTTTGGAAGTAGTGCTAAGGCTAAGTTTGGTGTTACTGTAGAAATTAAAGAATAAATCTTTCGAACAAGATGTGTTTTGGTAATATGATGATGACCTAAGTAGCATCAACATATTTGAGAACTTTGGAGGTGTGTACTAACTTATATATATTTGAAAGTTTTCTACTAATTGGGGTTGTGATTTTACATGTTTATCTCTCCATAAGAACGTCAAAAATTCCATAAGCATGCTTCGACTGGTGGATATATCTTATTTAGTTTATAGGGAGAGATGAAGCATATTGGGGTGATAAGATGCTTGAGAGGACATCTGGTCGGCCTGTGATGATGTCTATATCCTGAATTAGGGAGGGTATCATTGGTATTATGGAGCTTTGACTTTGGATATGATACCTAGATCCCTAGGTTGGTGTTAGAGTTGAATCCTAATGGTACCGATAGTGGCTAAATCTTGAAACACACCTTAGTCCCAACTGGTTAGACATTGGTCAAGCATCTAATATATAGCATTGTGTATGCTATGAATCTTTGTATAACATATCATTTTGAGTTCATCCTTGCACCTATATATATCATACCCCCTAGTTAAGAGGGAGTGTTAAAGAATGTAACTAATGTCGATCTTAATAATTGTATTTGAGTCATGATGTAATGTATTTTTCAAAGAGAAAGAAAATAAAATTATTGTAAGAAGAAATTATTATTTAATAACATGTTTCATGCTTTATCATTTTTAGGTCAAGCCTTAATCAAAGGCTTCTAGGATTGAGTCATACGTATAAGTCATTGTCATCATGGCCTAGACCCTTATTGGGCACTTTGTATTAAAGAAAAAAAATTATTTTTATGGAATTGAGTCATCTTATCCTCCTTCATCAAGTTGACTTGCCTACCATTCATGTCAGCCTCAAGAATAGATTGAAAAAAGTATAAATACCCTTGCATTCAACCTATTCAGGAGGAAATTCACTAGCACAAATTTGATTTGCAGCTACAATAAGAGATGAAGTGTGTAATAAATAAAAGTAAGAAAGAAAGCCAAGCAAAGGAGATTAGAAGTATAGAAAAGATTTGATGTTGTCATATTCTGCCACACATGCGAGGTAGGCTGAGACTTTGTTGTAGGGCTGAAGATATTGATTGCAGAAAGGGCCTAGACCCTAGTTCATCATTGTTTCGAGAATTGATCTATGTTGATTTGACTACATGAAGGCTAACTTGATGAAAGGAGGGCAGTCTTTGTATAAATGTCCTAATTGTATCAAATTGATTTGAATCTACTAGTGGAAGAGTTTGATTGGGTTTTCCCCTTCATAGAGGTTTTACCCTGGCTGAGTGCCTAATCTGGTGTCCATTTTTCCTTGATGATATTCATGTTTTTGGTAGTTGTTTGATGATAGAAGAACACAATAATAATAAGGAGAAGAAGAATCTAAACACAATGTCGCAAGAAACTATAAAAGTTAAGAGAAATCAAATTGAATAAGCCATAACTAAGCTTCCCTAGGTTTATCAACACTACTTGTAGAATTTCTTACAAATTCTCTACAAATATACCTCTGAGATCTAAGTAGAAAATTTGCCTGTAGATTAACTCGATAATGAAATATACCAAAGAAAAATATTATAATCTACTTCTACTATCAAACTTGTGGAAGCTTAAAGATCGAGCTGAACCAGAGTTGAACACATATAACCATAAGAAGAAGAATCAATATGCATGAAACACAAAAAATACTCAGGGGAAAGCCTCAGCTAAAAACCCCACTATCTGTATTATCATACAAGGTGGAAATAGATCAGAATTATACATTGAAGCCTTAGCTCTCACAGTGAGCCAGCTCTCAGTACAATCCTCCTGGATGCTCACAGGCAAACAAAGCTTCTCACAAGCCTTCTCCTCTTCCCTCCAAGCTCCTATTTCCTTGCGCAATTACCTCTAAGATGATCTCCTCATCCAATGTAACACTGCTCTCACACACTGCTCTAACACACTGTCAGAACTACGCAATCCTCAAGGAACCTTACCTTAACTGCAATAGGAAAACACATGCAATTGATAGTAACCTGTCCTTGACATTTAGCTCAACTAGGTCTTTCTCAGAACAGACATGCATGAGTTAATGATGAGAGAATCTTCAGTTATCTGGAGTACACTAGTTGAGTGCATGCATGCATCAACTGACTGATAACTCACAATTATTTCCTCAAATAGTTTGGAACTAATTTAACTATGATTAACTCAGTAAACTGAGCTAAATAATTACAACTCAAATATAACTCAATCTTATCTCCTTAATTAAGGGATAATATACCTAATTTAAGGGATAACGGTTGCATGACTTCAAACTACTTCTAACTTGAATTTCTCCAACTAATTAATCCATAATGAATTAATTAATTATGTTCAAGCAGTTGGTGAGACTAAATTTGATTTTAATTCACAATTTTAATAGGACAAATTAAAATTGGAATATTCTGGATTCTATTTTTATCGTTTCTTATTGTTATTTTTAGCACTCCCTCTCAACAAGAAATGAATTCAACTTGATCCCGATCCTAAACCTTTGGAATGTTTTGCATGCAACACTTCTCTCTAGCGTTGTTGCTCCAGCAACTCCAGAAACAAAAAGCATCCAACATGAATCAGAATGATGTCTCTCTCATCAAAGTCTCTGACTACTATTGCCTCTGTCGACTAAAAACTCTGTGCTTCTGTTGACTCATCCCTTTTGCACTATTGTCAATCCTTTTCTGCACTCTTTAGTATCTGACTGATCTAGCCTTTGTCACTTTGATTTTTGACTGCATCAATCCCACTGATTCCTCCCGTTACTATGTGCTTTGGGCTCCTGTAGCAAGGTATGATCCATGAGATAAAACCTCTTAATGGACCCTTCCCAATTTCAGCCTTCTTGGGACTATCACTTCACATCACCCCACCTCACACCTGGAGGTATGGCTACATGTGATCCCTTTGCTGACTCTAATTGTGGCTCCTCCACAATTATCTGAGACTTCTTCTGGGACTGCATGTTGAGAGGTAATGTACTCTCCCTCTCAACCACCAAGTCTCTAACATTTGCCTTGCTCCTCAAGTCTTTGCATGCATCTTGAACCTCAAGAGCATACAGGTTCTTGACTCATGAACTGATCTGTTTCACCTGTCTCGTGGTGATGTGTCTAAGGAAAACCTTTCCCTTACTGAAGACAACATTGTATCCTTTGTCCTCCAACATCGCGACCGATACCAAGTTCTTCTTCAGTCTAGGAACATACTTCACATCTGTCAAGGTGATAGAAGCTCCATGCTCCCTCTGAAAAGCAACCATGCCCACTCCTGAAACAATAAAATTTTCGTCATCACCCATCTCTATGCACATCTTGAGGTCTTTCTCCTCCAAGGTACTGAATAAAACTTTATCGTTGGTCATGTGGAATGAGGCTCCACTGTCAAGATACCAATCAGAACCCATTATTGATGACACCATGCATGTGATGAGGGTGAAGTCCATTGCGAACTGAGAGGCTAATGCCTCACCTTCCTATCCTTCCGAGGATCCCTTCTTGGACTTCTTTGATGGGAAATTAGTCGCATAATGACCCATCTCGTGACAATTAAAGAATCTCACCTTAGACTTGTCAACCTTCTTCCCTCCATGAGAAGAATTTGATTCAGAATGGGATGCTTTTGAGCATAAATAGAATAACCATAACATCAACAAAATACTTCAAATTTGAAAAAAATGTTTCAGGATCTTCAATAGACTTACAATTAGATTTTGGTAGTACCGATGGTTCATATTAACATTTGTTGTTCGATCTTAGATGGGAAATCCAAATTCTTATTCAATAATTTGTTTCATTTGATCTATTTTTTATCGTGTTCCTTCAATGTTTGTCATAGTTTCAAATACGAAATTATACTCATGGAGTAGAGTGTTCATATTCAAAATTTTCTTTGCACTATCTACTCCCATTATCTTGAGAAAAAAAATGAGTCATCTACTAAGCTCTAGATCAAAAAATTGGTTTTGTTCTCCTTTTTCTTTATTTCTGCAAGTTGATTTTTCTAGGCATTAGACAATGCCTACATAGTTGCTTGATCTAGCTCTGTCAAGTCATTCTCCACTACTTCCTAGAATTCATATAATTTTGAAAGACCTTCATTCTCATATAATATAAGTCATAGTTCTTTCCAACAAGAAGTAGTCCCGTTATCCATGATAACCCCTAGAAATAATTTTTAGTTTGATTAATCATTTTAGATAGGGTTTTCATGTTTAGGTTCATGTGAAAGTTGTCATATGGTACATTTAGTGTTTGATAGGGCCATCATAAAAGAGGAAATGTCATGATTAAATTTGTTTTGAGGTCATTGTTTCATAATTGAGTTGTCTAATAGTTTTACAAACTTTTGAAGCAACTCCAGTTCAGCAAACCAAGAACTCACTATGAAAGTTCCTGACAGTTTAATAGAAAAACGGTCCATCCTAACACTTGTATTGCTACAAAACTCAGTTGTTGTCTAATGGAATTATTTTAAATGATTTTTAGTGCTGTCAAAGTTGTGCTACTTCATACAACGCCTTTATTCTCATGTCCCACACTTCTTTTCATTCACCCTTACCTCTCCTTTTCCATTTTGTACCATCTATGCCTATCAAAAATTTCATAAGTGATTTCGTGGAACAGGGTTTTTGCAGCAAAACAAGCTTAGTCATGGTCTGAGTGAGGTCTAGGTGTTCTAAATTTGGTTTGCAGGTGAAGAGGAAGCAACTCACAAGCTCACATATATGAAACTACTTTAAGAAGACCTAACTTTTGCACAATCATTTGGCAGCATGGGATGTGTTTGATTTTGTCAAAAAATGCAGGGTTTTCATGCGCAAATCACTAAGGACTTCGCCCTTAATTTCACAGGGATTTGCATGAAGGTTGGAATCTTAAGTTTGAATGTCTCTCCAGACACCATTGCTCATGCTACTGAATTCCCAAGGTCGGGGGAAACATGGCTTAAAGTTCAGAATTTCCAGCTACAGAATTATGATGAATTCTTGAAGGAAGAACATCAAGGGATTGATATGACAGTGGGCATTCCCAGAACTTGACTTAAGGAGAATTATTCCAAAAATATTTTACATGTGAATGAAGGTTCCATATGGTCTACCAATACCACTTCAGGTTGCTGCTCCACTTCACAGGTAAACAACCCTTAGATATCACTTTTTGTCTCTTTAGGATTTTAGGAAAGATGGATGACAAGGTTCAAGCTAAACTAGATACAAGTAGTACCTATGTTTTTTATCATGGTCTTATCAAATTGTTAGTAGTTGAAGAGTTAAATAGATTGAACAAGGATTGGCTTACCTTTTTGTTCCTAAGTGGATACGAACTAGATATTTCTACCCCCTCTAGAAAAACTCCAAAATCCAAATCTACAACCCCTAGAGCAGAGCAGCAACCTAGAGCAGAGCAGCAATCAGTGATAGAGCAACCTATAATTGAAGCTTCTACAAGTACTAAGAGGAGAATGACCAGAAGACAGAATAAAGAATAGAGTATAAAGAAGGGAAAACATTCTAGAAGCTATAGACATTGAAGAAAGCCCAATTGAGCAACTTGCAAAAGTGACTCCAACTGAAACCAAGAAGAAAAGAAAGAGAGCAAAGAAAATAGATTTTACTCAAGAAGAAAATGGTTTCATATTTATGCCAAGGAAACATGTCACAAGATCAATGCAGCAAGTTTAAGAGATACCTTAAGCACCATTGGATAAAACAGAACCATCAAAGAAACCATCAAATAGAATGAAAGGCAAGGAGGTTGTTTAAGAAAAAAGTGAAATAGATGTCCTACAAGAACAATTAAGGGAGGCCATAAAAAAAATGATCAAGACCAAGCTTGAGTTTGATGAATACCAAAATGAAGTGTTAAAACAAATATATTTTTGTGATGAAATTGCAAACAAGTCTAAAAACATGACAAGAAGGATTATGCCTTTGCACAGAATGCTAGAGCATCTGTATAAAAGTAATAATTGGTTACAAGTACATAGGAAAATCCTACAATGACAAGTCACAACACTAGAAACTCAAATTGAAATGATTCAAGCTGATCTCAAAAAGAGAAACCTCAAGATTATCGTTGAAGTAAGTGCTACTCCATGATATGGTAAAGTCTTCAATTTTTTCTTCACTAGACCTAAATCAATTAACTCAACCATATGTATAGTAAAAATTATATTAGAAGTCATAAGGAGGCATTGAGAATCATGCAAACTAGAAAAACTCGGAATTTTGGAACTTTCGTAGCAACTGCCCATAATGAAGCCAAGAATTTTTTACGAAATTGTTGTAGCTTTCCATGGAGGTTAAGGCTGGTCTAAAGTTCAGCAAAGATAATTCTAAAGGCCTATGTTTAGCTTATAAACATCAAATAAGACCTCAAAATCAACAGGGAGAGAAAAGAGGTAGCATAAGAGTGTTTTTTGAAGTTGCTACCAAAGTTTTCTATGAAACTGCTGAAAACATTGTTTTTGCTATGAAATCATAAAAAAAATTGTTTTTTTTCTGCCTTTTTGAAGATTTTGAATATCAGACATCCAAGCTCCAAATGGATTACAGATGATAAAGGGTGTCCACTTCATCATGTTGAACTCCTATTTTTTAGCATGCCAAGTCAACACATAGCCACATCAACATAATAGCCAGCTCATTAAGACAATCAACAAAAAATGAAATTTAATTGATGTTTATCATTTGATGACACTTGAGAAAATATAGCATGCCATTGGGCTTGATTATCTTTTCAACAGAAAGTGGTTATAGCTTTAAAGCTAGTAGGGTCCCAGTTGAATTCCAACTATTGTAAAACAAAAAATCCCTATGAGGACTCTGTTAGTTAGAAGAAAAGTAGGAATAGGTCTTTGAAATAGTGGATCAAATTTGGCCCAGGTGGCAGGATAATGTAAAGAGATCTTTTCTCTATAAATAAGTAGGTTTTCGACTTTGAGCAAGGTTGATCGATGATGTGAGAAGGCCAGATTATGTAAATTTTTATCCAGTTAATATACATTTGCAACATACTCTATTTTTTTTCTACTTGAGAATCAATTTTGGCTTATTGTTTTCTTATCATGTTTTTATATTGTTATCAATGTTCATATCATATTGATTACTTGGAATTCATGTCAGACTTGCTCCAACTTCCTTCATGTTCGCTATTTTACTGTAAAAGTTTAATTCACTCCATTTCAAATCCAAAAATGCCTAAGCTTCCTTTAAACAATTTTGTTTGTAATTGAATTTTCTCTTAATTGACTCCATGCCCAATGGTGGCAGCCATCTCTCTCTTTCACCTGCAAAAATCACATAAAAATCTAGAGTTAGCCATCTGAACTTTGAGTTGTATACAATCGATTTCATAAATATTTTGAGAGAGCCCTCTCAGATTGGAAGGGCTAACTTCTAGTCAAAAGTTGGTTTGAAATAGTTATACTTGGTTGGAGGTTGACACAACACAACATGTTCTGACCCAGTGATAACAATAAATATGCCCTATATTACTTGTATAAGCTAAAAAAATCTCATACTGCCATTATTCTTTTTCTATATCCTTTAAACCAATTTTTTTTAAAATTAAATGAAAAATATTTCATTAACATAGAAATAATAACAAATCCCTTTCACCAATAAATAAAACTAGTCACCAATACTAATCATAATATAAGTATATAAAAATCATTTTCATCGATACATAAAGCTTACACTAATAATTCCCCAGGGGGGTAGCTCAATTAGCAACCGTCATGAAAATAAAGTTTCATGTACAAAGAGATTCAAGGCTCAAATCCCCCTGACTTACCCGTGTATGTGCAAGCAACATATGTAGGTACCTAGGGGTTATAGTGGTAGTGGTCAAAATCGAGTGTTACATGAGTACAAAACCGACCAAGTTTTTATTCTTCTACTAATAAAAATAAATAAATAAAAATAGTTACATCAATGAAATAACATTTTATCACACTTTATAAAAAAAATTGTGCAAAATTCCTAATAACATGAAGTGAATTACTTGCTTTTGGAATTGTGAGACATTCAAAAAAATAATTGTCACCTTAATATGTTCACCATAATCTTCACCATAAATTGTTGTGCATGTCATGAAATTCCAACCTCCTATGTAAATTTTCTTTAGTTTTGCTAATAAACTTCTAGATGTTTTGTACTCATGGATTGCTTGAACGGTAGTGAAACAAATGGTCAATGGCATAGAAAAAGCATAATGAACGATGTCTCTTTGAAATATTAGACCTGTAGTTGTCCCCACTATCCTAAAGAGAGTAAAATGGGTTTGATACATGCTAGCAATGGTCCATGTAAGTGACAAGAGTCTTGATGGTAGAAACTCTACTAAAAAAAACTGTCAAGAAAAATATCACAAATAGTAATCTCTATCAAATCGACGCATAGGTATGGAAAACTATACCATGACTCTTATTTGTCTCTTTCATGTAGATTTCTTACACACACATGGATTGTGAACAATAACCTCAATTTTTTCCTCTACATAACCACCTCCTTCCACATTTACCCACTTTCACTGGCTTGTTGAGGTAAACATGAGATGAGGGCTACTATGACATGAATCAACCTCCTAAGTACAATTAAGGAAGTGGAACTGAAAACTGAAAACTTTACTGACCTTCCTCAGGAGCTACAAGGCACATAGGAGCTAACCAACCACTCCAGGTGCCTATACCTTGAGCTAGACTACTTTTTCACTAACCCTGGTTACCAGTCACATGCATAATCCTACGTCCATGTGATGTAGACATCCAGTCGCATGCATAAGCCTGCAAGGTAGCATTTGTAGTCCCAATTTCGCAGTTTTGAGCCTACAACCGCGACATATGTGCCACCTTTTCAATGCTAGACTCCATATCACTGCCAACAACTTTATGAGACTTTCCAAAACAATAAATGACACTAGGACAAAGCCTCTAACACAAAACTTGATCAAGGAATTGACCTAACCAGGCCTAGCCATGAAAATCATCCCATCAAACACATGGTGAACATGAAATCTACATGTCATGAATGCATATCTAAATATAGAGATTTGAAACTTATCTGAGAATCATCAAGAAGATCATTAGGGGAATTTTGAGGTCTAAAATGGCCTCCTAAGGAAATTATAAAATAATATTGGAAGTAATAAAATAAGATTGATTACATCATCAAATTTTAGAGGGAAAAAAGAAAAGCTATTTTTTCAACTCATCTCCTATGAGTTTACTCAATTTTTGAGAGAAAACACTTGTTGGATGCAAGATTTGATTCCTCATCCAAGGTGTGCCCTTGTTGCATACTTTCGATGGACCTTGCTACAAAAAAAAAATGAGAAATACATTAAAAACATGATTACAATCACGCTTTTTCATGTGTTTCTCATTTTTCGTGTAGCAGGGTCCATTGAAAGTATGCAACATGGGTACTCCTTGGATGAGGAATTAAATTTTGCATCCAACGAGTACTCTTTCTCGAAATTTGAGTAAAAACTTAGGGACATAATTTAAAAATACGAGTTGAAAAAGTAGTTTTATTATTTTATTATATTTTAATCTCTTTACTTTTTTACTCCAAAAATGGTGAATCATCCCCCATGGTTGACATCATCATATTGAATCCTATTGGTTCTTATAAAGTTTATTTTTGTTGTACATTTTTCTTACAAAGCCCATTTTAGACCTCAAAAATTCCCTAATGGTAATTCCCTGTCACATAACTACAATAACATATATCAGGTCATGCATTCAATAACCATTCATTTACCAATCAATTCATGTTAAGAGCCATAATTGGAATCTATCATAAAACCATGCTTATAGGAATCATATAACCAGAATAATAACAATGATAGAACCATCAAACCCACATATAATAAGTACATTTACTCATAAAATACAAAAGGAAAATGATTATCATTAACACATGCAAAATCCAACCAAGTCAAGGACTTCCACGTACAACTCGACCATAGATTAGGTTTAACCAAATCTTTCTTCCAGCTAATCACTCCCATGCCATATTCCAAGCATGAATGTGGGATATCATGGGATCAACCAATGCATAAAAAACTAAGGGAATCTAGAGGTTAAACCACCTCCACCCTCACAATATCGTGATCTCACCTAAACTGGTCTTGAGATCACAAAACCAAACCAAGCTTGGATGCTTCAGAGCTCCTTCACCATCCCTTGAGGAATTTTCCTGTCTCCACCCACCCGTTGAGGGCTTCTCAGAGAAAACCATATCCACCCCTAATCCTTGGGATTTTCCTGAGACCACCTCACCTGAATCCAAAACCATTCGAGAATCCAAATCTCAACCAAGAATGAATCCCATTACACTATGGCTATCCAGAAATGACAAGGAAAGGCTGAAACCACTATCGAACCAGGCAAAAGCCATGCCAATGACAACAAATGACCAAATCCACACATGCGTGTACCATGCATGCCAATACCAACTAGGAAATCATACATGTAACTTGTTACCTGCAAGTATTCTCATTGAAGGTGCTTAATCCAACTTTTCCTTGCTTGATCCTTGCTTTCCTTGTCCTTCCTTTGCATGATTGCTTGCTTTATCCTCTTGGTTCTATTCTCCTCTTTGAAGCCAATTCCAAAACTCAACTGAAAAAAGGCCCCAAACTGATTCTCTGATGCCTTTTTATTAATGATTCCTTAAATTTATTCAATTTTCCTCTATTTTCCTTCAATTTTCTCCACATGCAACCTGTGAACTTTCATCTCCCTTTTTTCCTATTTTCCTTTATTTTCATAAATTAATTCCAATTAATGCCTTTTTTCCTTTTCAAAGCCTTTGCCATTTTCTTTACCAATTTCCCATTAGCCATAATAAATAACAAGTGATTCTCACTAGGATGTTTTTGCACAACATTCAACTTGGAATACGTGTCCCATGACCATGGTCATATTTTTTCATTTATTAAATTTATTACATGAACATTTAACCTAGGGAAATTACAAACCCCTCCCCCTTAGGGGAACATTTTCCTCAATGTTCTATGACACCTACAACCAACAAAACCATTGAAAGCCAAAACATACAATCCATGGAGCTTTATAACACATCTCATTGTAGTATTTACAATGAACAACCCGCTCAAAAGAAAAACCATCATGACAAACATGACAACATGAAAACCGTATTGCTTATTGGAGCTTTATAACACAACTAGTTGTGGTATTTAAAATAACAACCATACATAAATATGTAAATAAACCAAAAAGTCATTTTCCTCCACTAGCAAATAATGAAGGATACATAGCCCATACGTGATCAGTCATCGCCCATGTAGCTACATCGGACAAGTGCTTCCACTACACTTTAACTTGCTCAATCTCTCTGTTCCGGAGCATGAGTTGTTTTCGTTACAATATTCACTGAGGTTCTGGTTGGAATTCTCCTTCTATATCCACCTGTAATATAGACCAACCAATCACATGTTCAACATGCTTTACATATCTTTTAAGCAATGAAACATGGAATTTCACTATCGAAGGCAATGCAAGTCTGTAGGCCACTAGTCCAATCCTCTCAAGGATATTTAAAGGCCTGTAATACCAAGGTGCCAACTTTGTAGATGATTTAATCCTCAAGGAGATTTTCTTGGGCTTGATGTGCAAGTACACATGCTCCCAAACCTGAAACTCCTTATATTCCTTATGCTAATCTGCATGACTCTTTTGTGTATCCTTTGTTGTTTTTCCATGATCCTGGTGTCTAGGATAGAATATTAAATCAATGATGCTACCAAAATGAGAATCACAACGAGGCTACTCTGCATAGTGGAATATAAATGATAGTAAATCTACTAGTGCATAAAATATAGAAAACTTTTTAGGCAATTTTGTACAATAACCCAATTTCACTATATTAATCAACATGAATAATACAACAGCCTAGGGCTCCTATACCAGGGATAATGGAACTCATACATGCACTGATACAAAGATACAAAATTGGGGCTTGGTTTCAGTCCAGCGACAACCAATCTATGCTCAACAAGATATTATGATCGTTTAGCTGGTGTAGAGCTCCTCGCAACTACCTTGGTCGTACCCTGTACCTTCCTAGTCCTTCAACTCTCGATCTGCAACACTGCCTCTATCAATGATCCAAGTCCATCTGGCCACTGAACCTCGGCTATCTAATATTCTCTCACGTTTATCGTTCATCCATTAACACATCAACACATCAAGACTCCTGTTGAGTTGGTCACAACTTTGTTTATGAACAACTCATAACTTCCCATTACCACTCTCAAAATTTATCCCACTATAATCTTCCTACGCTACTCTAATGAAGACTAACATAGGGCATGGAGGGATTCCACGTCTCATTTCTACAAGTCTCTTCTCCAACAATGAACATGGGCTGCAACAACTGCTCCTCCTGCTAATCAAACCTGAGCTCCAAACTGCCTTTTCTAGTGGTCACCTTACTAGTCTATCAAGGTGCCACATAGGCTATCAACCCTTCACCCAATCACACAATAGTCTAAAATCCTTCTTGTCTGCTACTCTAGGGCTACTTTGGACACCAACGCGTTGCCCTCCAACAAACTAAAGGTGCCCAATACTAACTATCCACATTAAGACACTATCCATCTAGCATACAAAACTACACAAATACATACCTCTTCAAACTCAAGGGCTAGTGCTTTTATCTACAATACAGGTTAGGGCTTGTTAGCATCTTACTACAACACCTGTTTCTCCACCTTCAGACCTTCACCAAGATTTTGACCTCCCTCCAACTTTCTTTTCTTTTCTTCGCTGCTAACCTAGGCTAGTACTTATACCTCCAGCAAGCCATCCATCAACCTGAATAGGGAAAATATGCCTGCGACCTATTATGTACTCAGAATAGCCTCTTGGCCCTCCTATTCCAAGTCAAATAGTCCTGCGGCCTACCTTTAGCTTCACACAAAAAATGTGGCCTGATGTTAGAGAGTTCTCACCCATAAATCATGCCAAAACACCACCTAGATATTCCATTAATCCTACAGCTAGCTTCCTGCTCCTAACTCGGACATGTGGGAGACAAATGAACCAAAGAATAGTCCCAAACAATTCATCCTCCCTGCTTCTCTAAGTTGTGGCTCCCTTAAAAGTCTTACACAAGAGATGAATGTACTTTTGAATATGTGGAATAAGGCCTCTCCTCACTCCTTTATATAGCTTTCTCTAGGGTGACATCCAACCTATCAAGAAGGGCTCCTTGTACTAAGACTGGCTTGATCTTATGACATATTCACCCACACAATTATTCAAAAATTCACATCTCCATTTCTACATGTCAGATTTTTATGATTTCCATTTCCTCAGGCTTCTCTCGGAGTTCTCTATAATCTTCATCACTCCTATGCCAAATTATCATTATGGTTTTGGCCCCAACATCCATGGTTACAAAACCCCAAGCTTGGCTTTCAAGCCCACAAAATAATTTTGTATAAAGCCTAGGGCTTGGAGTATATACCAAGATACAAATATAAACATCCTGTGTTTCCTTTATATTCTTCTTTGTAACCTACATTTCCTGTTCCATCTCTGTTAACATGTCTGGTCCAATAAGTACCTTGTTCACTAGATCACTCCAACTGATGGGAGTATTACAACTCTTCCCATAGAGTGCCTCAAACATACTCATCCTTATTGACTCCTTATACCCATTGTTCTAAGAAAACTCAACTAATGGAAGATACTTGTCCCACCTCCTCTGTTGGTACATAACATACATCCTCAACATGTCCTCTAGAGTCTTACTAACCCTTTTTTTCTATCCATCTAAGTATGGACGAAAATTTGTACTGAAGGCCAACTCTGTACCCAAACCTGTAAACAACTCCTTCCAAAACCTGGAAGTGAACTTGGCATCTCTCTCTGATATGCTTTTCTTAGGAATACCATGTAATCCCATTATCTCCCTTATGAAGATCTGTGCTACCTCGTTGGATGAACTAGTAGTCTTTATTAGAATGATGGAATCAACTATAATCATGATCGAATCATGCTACTTCGATGTCCTCAACAAAACCTGTAGTGAAATCCATGGAAATGACCTCCCATTTCCACTTCGGAATCGGAATAGGCTGTAACAAACCAATTGGGTCCTTACACTCAACTTTCACCTACTGACAGTCCAGACATCTAGCACCAAAATCCACCAATTCCTCCTTCAGATTTAGCCAACAGTAGAACTTCATCATACCTATCAACATTTTCTGATATCTTGAGTGACCTGAATATGGCTTGACATGAAAATCCCTCAAGATAAGATTCTTGAGCTCAATGTCATCTCACACATAGATCTTGTCCCTAAATCTCACCAAACCATATGCCTTGAGATAATAATCCACATCCTATTCACCTTTACCCTGCTATTGTAACTTGTCCCTAAGCTCCTTGTACCTATCATCCTATTTTCCTACCTGTAAGATCCGATCTTTTAAATTTGTCTCATAAGAGCTCATAACTGCAACATCCTTTACCCGCACTCTTCTATTGAGAGCCTCTGCAACCCTATTCTCCTTTCCTTTAATGTATTTGATCTCAAAGTCAAACTCACTGAGGGTAGCCAACCATCTAGCTTTATTTGCATTCAGATTAGGTTAGTCAAATAGATACCTCAGTCCACTATGGCCACTCATCAAAATAAAACTCCTTCCAAGAAGATAATGCCTCCACATCTTCAAGGCGTGAATAATAACTGCCAACTCAAGATCATGAGTCACATAGTTATGTTCGTGCTCATTCAATTTCCTTGACTCATATCACATCACTTGTCCCTCCTGCATGAGGACTCCACCAAGTCCTCTCTTTTAAGCATCTGTACACACCACAAACTCTTTATATGGATCTACAATCTTGAGAACTGGAGCATTTTTCAACAACTACTTTAATTGCTCAAAACTTGCTTCACATTCCTCTGTCCATTCAAATTTATTTACTTTCCTTAGTTATGATGTAATAGGATATGAAATCCATGAGAATTTCTTGATGAACATCCTGTAGTAGCCTACTAACCCCGTGAATGATCTAACCTCATCCACATTTCTAGGAGTTGCCCATTCCATGATAGCTCTTATCTTTTCTGGATCCAATACTATGCCTTCCTTGGAGACAACATGCCCCAAATAATGTACCTCTATCTGAAAGAAGTTGCATTTACTAATATTGGCATATAACTGATGCTCTCTCAATAGTCTTAAAATTGATGCCAAATGTTTTGTATGCTCTTCCTCATTCTTAGAATATATCAATATGTCATTAATGAATACAATCACAAACTTGTCCAGATAAGGATGCAACACACTATTCATCAAGCAGATGAAAGTAGTTGTAGCATTATTCAAACTAAAAGGAACCACAACAAACTCATAATGCCCATACCTGGTTCGGAAAGAAGTCTTGTAGATGTACTCCTCTTTGATGTGTACCTGATGATATCCTGATCTTAGATCAATATTTGAGAACACTTCTTCTCACCTCAACTGATCAAATGTGTCATCAATTCTCGACAAGGGATACCTGTTATTAATCATCACGTTGTTCAACTCCCTGTAATCAATGCACAATCTGAGAGTACCATCATTACTCTTCACGAAAAAACCTAGTGCACCCCAAGATGATACGCTTGGCCTAATGTATTCCTTATCAAGAATTACCTTCAACTGCAACTTTAGTTCTACTAGCTCTGGAGTGCTCATCCTATAAGGTTCCTTTGATGTTGGTGTTTCTCATGGCACCAACTCAATAGAAAAGTCCACTTCCGTATGGGGAGGCAACTTTGAAATATCTATCGGGAATACATCTGAAGACTGCTACAAGACGAGCGTTAGGTCCCTATACTACTAGTGTAGCCCCTTATTGTTTGAGATTTATCATTAGGCTAAAAAATCTGTTGCTTTTTATATCTTCATAATGTGCTATCATTTCCTCCATAAAAATTGACTACATGAGAAGTGGTTTACGAGAACAAATCCATCTATACCATACAAAATGATTGGATTCTAAATATAATGAGGTAATACATAACTTTTGTGAGGGTTTCACATCATGTAGATCAAAATATTGCTCCATCTGTAGTATCCAAGTTACTGGATCCTTGCCATCAAACTTCCACATATCTATATTTGGAATGTTGTGGTTCTTAAACCCCACATTGGAGTCTCTAAAGTCATAATTGATATTCCTTTTGTATTCATCATGATTTTCATGGATTGCCTTGTCACCACTGGGACGCCTTTCTTCTAGACACTTTTCCAAACCTTCCTTCAACCCCTCTATCTTGACATTCATCATTTCTTTCATGTCTTGTTTTAAACCATCATTTAAAACTCCCATGTCCCTTTTTATACCATCTATATTAATATTCATCATGGCTTCCAATTCATTTTTAATTACTTTTTGCGAGAGCAAAATTTGTTGCACTTGGTCTCGTAAATTTGATATATCATGCTACATTTCTTCCTCTTCTTCATGTGTTGTTGGCTACATGGGGCCTAACCCAGGTTCAGCAGTGAGTTTAGCCAAGCAAATCGCAGTACTACCGGCCCTTTCGGCAACAGTCCACAGAGCACGGACTGAGGTCTCACCAGTCTGGGAGGGCGCTGGAACCAGGTTTTTGCACCCTAGGAATGTCTGGATGTGGGAGATCAATGCCTGATCCACCCTTCGCGCTTACTAGATTATGCATACTCAAAATCCTCTGGCATTCCGGGGAATCACCTTCACGCAGCTTCGACCGTAGTGCGATCAAAGTTAATCACGTGATTCTTCCTTAATTAGGGTTTGTTCGTTAATTACTAAGAAGATTATCAATCATAAGCATACATATAAGTGCGCGCAGATAAATAAATAGGTATCATCAACACATAACATTCAATTATAGATCTATGAACAAAATGCACAATATGTCAAACCAACTGATCTTTATTAATAATGCCTTCAAAGCTTGATCCAATATAGACTCGACTCCTTCCTGCACACTCAGTTACAGGGGTCCACACACTCAGCTGCAGACTCTACTAGGACTCTGCGCACTCAGCTGTAGAGCCTCTACCCTCTACTACAACCCAATACACTTCAGATTCACCTCTATGGTCTAACCATGCCTTCGAAACTATCTATTACTTATAAAAGGACTCAAACCTGACTTTACACCTAGAGCCTTGCTCTATTTATACAATCCCATGGTCCGCAGACCATGGGTAGGCCGACACACTCTATATTAAATTACATTATTTTAGGGCAAACAACCCTAGACTCTCGCGCTCCGCGCCCACATTTTACGGGGTCCTTACATTTCATTGACCAAAACTCGGGCTTGAAGCCCCAAAAACTTGCTCTAGGGGGTCTGCTACTCAACAGGCCCCCAACACAATCATCATGACTCGTCCTGAGTCACTCGGCTGGTGCAGCAATCGTTGCGTGAAGTCCATCCATCTTTTCTTAAGATACGCGAAGGTCCGCTGTGCACTGTTCTGTCATTTGTTGTATCTGCTCCATGTCTGCTTCTAAATCATCTACATCTGAATGGATTTGCCTCTTTGGGCCGGCTTCTAGCACATGTGTTTATAGTCCCACACCCTTGTCTGACTGTTCAGGTCGCGAAGACTGTGCTTTGGGCGGTTAGTCAGACAACAGGCCCACCCGTGTAGGGCTTCAGGCGACTGCCATTTACTTTTCCTAGAAAGGGTTCTCCATTAAGTTTGACTAGCTAGACCGCGCCTCCGTCGGTGACTTCTTTTACCACATATGGTCCCAACCAATGCATTCTGAACTTTTCGGGAAACTTTTCGAACTTGTTGTCATACAACAACACTAAGTCGTTTACTTTGAATGTGCGCAACTTGATGTGGCGATTGTGCCAGGCTTTCTCACGTTGTTTCTGTACCTGCTGATGGAATCTCGCTAGAAACCGTTCTTCCTTGAGTTCTTCTAATTGCGCAAGCCTCTCTTCCAAAGCTTCGTGGTCCGACATGCCTGTAAGTGCTACTATTCACAAACTGGGTATGATGTATTCCATTGGCATGATTGCTTCCATGCCATAGAGTAACCTGAAGGGCGTCTAGCCCGTTAATTTTTTGCACATGGTTATGTATTCCCATAATACTGCAAGTATGCGTAGGTCCCAGTCGTTTCACTATGTGTTACATACTTTGGTCAGCGCAGTCTCCAGTATCTTGTTGAATGCTTCTACTATCCCATTAGCTTGTGGATGGCACGGTGTACTTTTCTGATGGTTTCGTTCAAGAAATGTGTTTCATGGTCACTCATTAAGATTTTCAGGCAACTAAACCGTGTCAACACATTGTCGAACAAAAATTTTGCAGCCTTAACGGCTGTGCAGTCCCCGGTTGTGCTTCCCCCCATTGAGTCAGGTACTCTATAGTAGTGATTATGTAGCATATGCTCATCTTTCCTTGAGGTTTGATTGACCCCACAAAGTCGATTGCCCATTTTTCGAATGGCTGCAATGTCATCTGCGGATTGAGTGGCATCTCATCCCTTCTTGATGGTTTTATAGTCCTTTGACATATGTCGCAGGCCCAATAGTGTGCTTTTGAATCTTGGTGCAGGGTTGGCCACCATAGCCCAGCGCAAAGAATCTTTTGCACCGTCACGTGTCTAGCATAATGTCCTCCTGCAGCACCCCCATGTGCTTCTACGAGAATCTGTTCGCATTCGAATCCAGGTACATATCCTCGCAATATCTCATCGTTTCCCATTTTGTAGAGGTGCCCTGCAAGGAAAGAAAAGTCCGTCGCACATACCACCAACTCCTTATTTTGTTGGCTTGAATATTCCTTAGGCGCAGTCCTTGTGGTTAAAAAATGGATTATATCTTTGAAATGACCATCCGCAATGCACACTGCAAAGAGTTGTGCATTAGGTGGTCCCTCCTCCAAATTTGTGGGCTCCTTGCCTGTCTCAATTCGTGATAAGTGATCTGGTCCTGCATTTAGGCATCCTGGCTTGACGATGACATCAAAGTCATATTCTTGGAATAGTAGCAGCCATCTGCATATGCACCCCCCCAACACAGGCTTGTTCACCAAGTATTTCAACGCGTAATGATCGGTATACATCTTGAAGTTCCCGCCAAGTAAATAGTGTCGGTATTTCTGGAGCACGTAGACCATTTCCAACCCTTCGCACTCAGTAGTAGAGTAGTTATTTTTAGCTTTGGACAGCCTTTGACTCGCGAACGTGATCGGGTGATCCACACCTTCTGCACCTTCCTGCGTGAGTACAACTCCCAGCGCGATGCACGACACACCATCATGTACATGAAATTCCACGTCCCATTTTGGGAAGATCAATATGGGAGTGGATGCCAATTTCTCCTTGAGAACATCCAAACTTTTCATACAATCATCATTCCAACAATATCTAGCATCCCTTTTCAATAGTTTTTCCATAGGCATTGTTATTTGGCATAGCTCTTAATAAACTTCCTATAGTAACCCATGTGCCCCAAAGTAGCGCGTAGTTGTTTGACACTCGCGACGCCTCCAAATTCAAAATAATAGCAATCTTCACAGGGTCCACCATCAAGCCTTGTTTGCAGACCACATGGCCTAGCAAGTTTCCAAAGGGAATGAGGAAGGTGCACTTTTTAAGGTTCAGCGCAATCTGGTGTAAGCAGCAAGTATCCAACATCAACTGTAAGCTCGCTATGTGGTGTTTGACTAACACAAAAACAGTCCAATCATCCAGATAGACCTCCAAGAACTTGTGGATGTATTCCTTGAATGTGGCCACCACAATGCGTGAAAAAATCACTGGCGCGTTCTTCAGTCCAAAGGGCATCACGGTATATTGAAAGCAGCCCCATTCTATTGCGAAGGTCATCTTACTCATATCTTCTAGCACGATCTTGATCTGATGGTACCTGGAGAAGCCATCCCTGAATGAATAAGCCTCCTGGCTACCCACATTCTACAATACTTCATCTGTGAATGGTGTCGAGAATGGATCGTTAACACAGGCGTCGTTAAGCTTCCTGAGGTCCATGCATATTCTAATTTCGCCTTTTTGTTTTTTCTCTTGCACTACCATAGGACTCACCCAGTCAGATTCTTCCAGTGGTTCAATAATTCGGGCTGTAAGCATTTTGTCTAATTCTTCGTGGACCTTTTCTTTATACTTTGGATTCAAACGGTAAGGTCGTTGCTTAATGGGCTTCGCATTCAGTTTCAGGGTGATCCTCATCATCCCTAAGTTGCCAATGATCCCCTTTAAGTCCATGATTTTGGTCAGGAACAAATCTTGATATTTACGGAGTAACTTGGTGACCTTGTCTACTGTAGCATCATCCCAATAGTCACCAAGCATCGCACACTTCAGCTCTGTGTCTGTGCCAATGTTTACCTGCTTTTTTTTAGCGATGCAGTGATGTCAGGATCTTCAATTGATGGTCCTCGAACCTCACGACATCCTTCGGTTTTTGGAATATTAATATTTCGAGGGTCATCATTATCCTCCTTTGTGTGTACATTATAACATTCTAGGGAACTTCTTAGCTGGGTTGCCCATGCGGGTTGAAGTACTTCTAGTGGCTCCTGTGATACTTTGAAAATGGCGGCTTTTACTGCTTGCAGTGCATCGTCAACAGTATCTGACCACTAGTCTTCAAATGTGAATGTTAACAAAAATCCCTCACGCAAGATATCCCATTCACTCGTACCATGTTGGAGTTCTGTCTCAGTATACCAGTTCATGGGTATAACATCTAGGGTATGGTAGAATAAGTGTGCCCATTTAGGCTATGGTTCTTCCCCATAGGCCTTAGTCCATTTCGCAAGGTGCGCACGTAGGTCATCTCATCCATCGTATTTTTCTTCTAACCATAGTTGTGGTTTCCCAAATCATAGGTGCATCATCCTTCTACATCTGCGCCAATTCTCAAAAGTTCCTTGATGTGTCCCCCACCAGCGTGCAGGTGTTGCACGTAGCGCCCACTTCAACACATCAAACTGCTATTGTTCTGGTATTGCGCTTTCAAACTTGCTCAAGAATTCATCCACCTCTGTCAATCCATCATACGTCGGTAGATCATGGGCCTGTGTTGTTACGCAACGTAGTGATCTAATCATCGTGTTGCAATTCAACATTTTTACTTCACTCAATTGATTGTGCCAGAACTTGTCTTCTTCGTCTGAGTCCAAGGTACAAGAGCTAGCGTACTCCCACGAGATCCTCCCATCTGCAGTTGGGTTCACCCAATCCTGATCTCGCATAGTTATCTTGTAAATACAATCCAACTCATTGTCACTTTCATCATTGTGCACTGGTTCAGTGTAGCGCGTTCCTTTGGCTGGGTCTAACAGGACTACCACTCGTAGTGAATTTTTCTCGAATATCATCTTCCTCTTCTTCAAGTTTATGACTCCATTCATATCAGTCGCCTAGTTTATTCCTAGCAATGCAAGATAGGGATTGCTATCATCGACAATCTCTATCACTTCAAAGTCCGTTTGTGTGCTCGCGCCTTTGACATGAACTGTTACTCCTTGCAACCTTCCCATGGGCACGATATTTTGTTGGTTCGCCATTTGTAATTGACTAGGGGACCACTGCAATGTGGGCTTGCCCATGCGTTCCCAGGTTTACTTAGGTAACACATTTGTGTCTGACCCCAGGTCCAGGATAACCTGATCCATTTCGTATTCACCAATCTACGCTATCAATCTCATTTCCTCCCAGTGCGCAATGTATGCTTCCCCAGTTTCTACACCACGCGCAGTTCTCCCGACCCCGCACACCAATTGATCAGCTCTTGTAGTCCTTTAACTGCCTTATTGTCGTGCAACAACTTCATGCAGGTCTCCAGAAAGGTAGTAAGCATGGAAGGATCCATTTCTGGCTCTGGTTGGTCCTTACTACCTGAAGTGGAGGCTTTCGTGAAGCTCTTCTTAGCTTCCATAAATGTCTCCTTTGCGCGTTCCAAGTCAAACTCAGGTTCCTTTACAGGAGCCTTGCGAGCCCATGTATCTTCCTCAGGCTGCTTCCCCTTATCTTCCCCTGTGGTCATGCCACTTCTAAGCATCATGTTCACGTTGGGGTCTTCTTCACAGGGTTCAAATTTCATCATTTGGATATTCTGAGTTGGAGGGGATTGGAGTACCCCTTTCTCGCGCATCTGTGTGATCAACGTAGGACAATCTATCATTTCATGATCAAACTGTTCACAATATGATCAAGACATTCTCGTCGGGTTAGTACAATCACGGGCGTAGTGCCTTGGCCCTCCGCAATTGTAGCAAATCAACTGTCCCTAACCCCTTCCTGTACCCATTCCTCCTCATCCTCGACCTCACCCATGAAATCCAACGTGCGCCATCCCTGCAGCTGGGTTCAGGGCTCACATTTCTGTTTGCATCCTATAGGCTAGGGTTCGATCCATCATTAGTTTGTAACTACGACAAGTGCGCTCGTCATGGCCTACCGACCTATAGAAATTACAAAACAGTTGTTGCGGGGTCTATGTATACTTTTGTAGCAAGTGACAGTTGTTTGTCATGTGTTTTCCTCCTATCTGACAGATTGCACACCATAACGCTGGTGTTGCACTCGGCCCTGCCTGTGCTTCTAGTCTCAATGGCATTGGTCCCCCTCCTTGCAAGTAGTTTGCAAATACTGGACAATGATCCTTTTCGTGGCCTGTTACACAAAAATATCATCACCATGATTATTTGCAGTCAGTATGGGTCCATCATCACTTGTACTGTCCTCCTAAGCAAGTCTCAGACCTCAGCTCTTCAAATCAAGCTTTGGAAATGAGAGAAAGACATTAAAAATCAATGTAACTCTGGTTCCGCACTTTCTCTCACAGTCACCTGCGGTCCCGCACCTCCTGTTTACAAAAAATGCGGACCTGCCCGCTCTGTCCCTAACTGTGTAGGTGCGGACCCTTGTGAAAGTCAAAAGGCGCAAGTTTTATCTTAAAAAACTCACTTTGGGTTAATTCTAGAGGTTTCTAGAAGGAATTTTGACGTGGATTGTTCGCTTTGAGGTGGTTCATGCATCTCAAAAGAGAAGGAGCTAATCCCTTGATGAGAGGAGCTATCCCTTTGAATGAGGGCTTTATCCCTTTGAAGGAGGACCTAGTAACCTCCCTCCATTGCACTATAAATACAGGCATTGGGCTGGTTGCTGGGGAGGTTAGAAGCTGAACATTTTTGAGGGTAAATGCTGGTGAAATCAAGACTTCCTAGTTGAGCTTAAGAGGAGAGATCACATACCTTTTTGGCTTCATTGGGGAGTGAGTGAAACTTGTCAAAGTAGAGGAGACTTCTTGCTGGACCCTGGGAGGAGCTTGTACAACGTCAAGGCAAAGGTTGTAAAGTTCTTCTTCTTTTGAATTAATACTATCAAACTCATTTTTCTCAACAAGTATCTCATGTTATTTGTTTCATGGACTCCTTGACTTTCATGTTAAATATGTTTTATGCAATTGGCTTTTTAGGTGCTATTTAATTTGTTTGCGTTGTTTGTGTTTGGAGATTCACGAAAAGGAGCTAATTTGGATCAAAGGAGCGAGGGCATCCACAAGCTTGCGTTGGACCTAAGGTAGGCCCTAAAAACACTTGTTTGCCTTTGTTTATAAAAGCATATTTAGAGAAAGATAGTGTGTGATTGGTTTGCTTGTCATTAGGTCTTCTTTAGATTCTAGGAAGGTCTATCTTGTCCGCAAGATCGACTTATTCCGTGTGACAAAATGGCGACTCCGCTGGGGACTTGATTGTTTCCTTGTTTTTACTTTGACCTGAGAAACTGTGTTTTTGTT
Source organism: Pinus tabuliformis (assembly GCA_031772625.1). Classification (NCBI taxonomy): domain Eukaryota; kingdom Viridiplantae; phylum Streptophyta; class Pinopsida; order Pinales; family Pinaceae; genus Pinus; species Pinus tabuliformis. The sequence goes on from CM062816.1 coordinate 1,632,777,859, forward strand.
TCTGTTTTTGGCTTGTTGTGTGTGGAATTGGGTAGATTTAGTAGACCTAGGATTATTTTTTGTTTTTCATAACTTTGGGAGAGGACCGCACCCTCGGCTTGCAACACAGTGCGGACCTATCCGCACTTTTGCTTTTCACACAATGCGGTACCGCACCTGTGTGAACTGCGGGCCTGTGGACCCTGTCAAAATTTTGAAAAACTTAAGATTTTCTCTTTCAGTCAGCTTAGGATTTGTTTATGTGTTTTTAGCCTCTGCCCAGATCTGCACGTGACTTGTCAGGAACTTTTCAAAGGTTAATTCCATTGGCATTCCTGTTTTAAGCTTTTATCAATTGGGTGTTTTGAGTCTCTTTTTGAGAAATTCTTAATTTGATTTCCTTCGGTCATTACTTGGAGGTTTGTCTCAGTCTTTTCAGTGTTTTTATTTTTGATCTTTGGAACTCTCACCCAATTTTCTTGACTTGCACTTGATTGGTTCTTAGATTACATTAGAATCATCTTGTGTTTGAGAATTCTCTTGCATAGATCACATTTGCATAATTAGAATTCTCATTTTCAGAATATGAATGAAAAATGTGCATAGATTACATTTGCATACTTTTCAAGTGAATTGTGCATAGATTACAATTGCATAGTTTACATTCTGAAAAATCAATCGTAGATTTAGATCAGCTTTCTTTGATTTGAATTTACATATTTTTATTCTTGTTTTTAACACACAAAAATAAAAATAAAAAAAACTTTTTGGAATTGATTTGCATTAGTTTTTCTTGATGAAATTAGTGCATTAGAGAATTTGTTATATTTTCTCTTAGTGATCAATTTTTGCATTGTTGGAAGTGAATGGAAACTCTCTCCTTACTTTAGTTAGGATTCATCGAATTGAAAGGATTACATTATCATATTCGATTGCATTCAGTTTTGAGTCGGGTCATAACACCATTGGTTTCATATCCATTTACCCTTTTGAGTAATAACAGCCTAAATAACACAGCGCTTAATTATAATTCATCTAGTAATTTTTACATTTTTAGGGCTCTTTCCACCAATCTAGCTTAGGCTAGTGTCTTGGAATAGGTTTTAGTTAACTCTCCAAGACAGTAAAACAAACAAGTAGTTGATCTTGCGGTAGGGAGAAATTCCAATTGTTACATCTATGCTTTGGGAAAGCTCCTCTTAAAGGAGAAGCACGAGATCATATCTGAACCAGTGAGGTAATCAATCCTTCCTCATTGGGAACGATAGAAGGTATTCACGTATTAAAAACGGTAAACCTCGGATTGACCATTGTCAAGGAGCCTGGGGTCACTTGTTGGTAAACCTTGGATTATGTCAAGGAGCCTTCAAGAGGATTGAGCTTGTTACTCTGCCCTTGCGTGCGTATCGGATCGTAGACTGTTCCCCCAGGTATATTTGTTTCCATTGGTAACCTTAGTGACCATATTCTATAGGTCTCTTTCCTAAGGTGACGGTGGAGGGAAGATCCCACTGTACCTGGAGTAGACGTCGACTAGACTCACTTGGATTTTCTGGGGGGTTCTCTTCACTCGAGACGGTTTAGTGGAGAAATTTGTGCCAGTCTATTCATTAAGCAGGTTGTCGGGGTAACTGTTTCAACCGCCATTTCTATATTGAATTCTGCGACGTTGGATTTCATCACCAACTAGTGTTTTTGGTACGGAAAGTTACTGTTTGTGTGTGGTTTGACTCCTAGATTTGATAGCGCATGTTAATTTGTTTGTTTTACTTTTAGAGACCATATGTGTGAATTGTGAATTGTTAATTTTAGTTTTAAATTGTTAATAAAATTCACTAAAGTTGAATATAATGGCAAATGTTTCGGAATTTACCGACCAAGGAACCCCTCTTAACGAGGATCCTAGTACTTTTCCTTTCTTTGGAAATGTTGGTCCTCCTTATATGGCTACTTTGTCATTACCTGGATTTACAATAGGTTTACCGATATGGTTATTTTCAACTTCGTTGGCCCCAAATACTCCAATTGTTCCATCTCAACCAAATGCTTCACCTCAACAGAGTTCACCATCTCAACATCACCAACCTTCTGTTGACCCTTTACCTTCTTCACCTAATTTTTCTTCCTCCATTTCTTCCTCTTCACTTGGTAAAAGCCTTGACACTAGTAACCAGGTGTCTAAGAAGAAGACGAAAGGGAAGAAGAAGAAGAAGAAGAAGAAGCAAGATAAGAAAGAAGTCAACCAACCAACCATGGCTGTAAGTGTTAGTTGTGTTGAGGAAAAATCTGACATGCATCATAAACCCAAATACCCTTGCAGGCTTTGTAAGGGTGACCACTTCCTTATCAATTGTCCTGGTATTCCAAAGGTCTTGGAAGTATGGTCAGAAAAATCTCATCAACTTTCCATTGATCCATCAACCAGTGATAGTCAGGTTCCTGGGAAAAAGGGTAAAGTTAGGTTCCCTTGTAAGTTATGCAAAGGGAGTCATCAAACTCACATTTTCCCTCACATGGATGAAGCCTCAAAATTGTTGGAAAACCTTACTATTCCACAGCAAGAATTTCCAACTGGTTATCGTAAACTTTCTCCCAACCTACCGTCAACTGACGGAGTGATTGATCTAATTTCAAGTACAGTCGATCACACTCTTCCATTGGAGAGTGAAACTCATGTCACTCAGGTTGATGATCCATTAGTTGATCAAGTGGTCGATTCAATTTCACGTTCGGTCGATCCCACTTTCCCTTTAGAGAGTGAACTTCATACCGCTCAGGTTCTTTTTGTTACATCAGATTCTTCTACGCCGGGGGGCATTTCACCTGTTTCTACAGAACCCCCTCCAAGTACTGAGGTCTTTTCCTTTGATTGGAATAGACTGACAGAACCTCGTCTTCCTTCCTCCATCCCTTTCCAAATCATTGTCAAGGTTGGTGGTAGGGACATGCACCGCACACAGGTAGATGAAGGTGCTTCTGTTAGTATTTTATCCTCAACTGCTTGGAAATCTTTGGGTTCCCCTCAGCTTGCACCTATTACGCAGAATCTGAAAGCTTTTAACAGAACCATTAGTGAACCTTTAGGGGTCCTTCCTAAGTTTTCTATTACCTGGGAAGGTAAAACTGTTTATATTGATCTTATGGTAGTTCAAGGTCCCTTGGATTTCAATTTACTCCTTGGACGAGACTATGTTTATGTAATGAAAGTTGTCATATCGACACTCTTTCGCGTGATGTCTTTCCCTCACAATGGAAATATTGTGACTGTAGACCAGCTTTCATTCCCTAGTCTTGTTTCAACTACAAATAATATGACACCCCTAAATGTTCCTGATTCTAAAGTGGTATCTACCCCGCCACGGGTTAATTATGTGGCAACTGGTCCCATGTTTTCAGTTACCGATGTAAGTGAGCCTCTCACTGTTTGCTCATCTTCCTTTGATTTAGATCCAGTAATTGACATGGAAAACTCTATGGGATTACTTGAATGCGATGTTCTTATCCCTTTTGAGTCCCTTGACATGTGTTCCTTCCAGAGAACTATTCTTCCTTCTGATGAAGACCTCTTGGAAGCCATGATCAAGGTGTGTCCATTGACATGTCTTTCTTCCGGTTGGAAGCCATGATCAGTGAGTCACGAGGATAGTTTTTTCCTGTATCAACCTCGTTAAAAAATGAAACAGGCTGCCATGAGGACAGTTATTTTCTTGTGTCAACCTTGTTAAAAAATGAATTAGTTGGTTAGAGGAAAGTTCCTGTTACTGAGTCAACCTCGTTAAAAAATGAATCAGTTGGTCATGAGGACAGTTCGTTTCCTGTGTCAACCTCGTTAAAAAATGAATCAGTTGGTCATGAGGACAGTTATTTTCCTGTGTCAACCTCGTTAAAAAATGAATCAGATGGTGTGAGGATAGTTTTGTTCCGGTATCAACCTCGTTAAAAAATGAAACAGGATGTTTCGAGGATAGTTCCTGTTACTGAGTCAACCTCGTTAAAAAATGAATCAGGTCTGAGGACAGTTCTTTTCCTGTGTCAACCTCGTTAAAAAATGAATCAGTTGGTTAGAGGAAAGTTCCTGTTACTGAGTCAACCTCGTTAAAAAATGAATCAGGTATGAGGATAGTTCTTTTCTTGTGTCAACCTCCTTAAAAAATGAAACAACTCCCTTTTCAAGTTAAAATCTTGAAAGTAAACCTTCATTCCATCCACCTGGTTGAATGCAATGAAGCTTGGGGGGCATGTACATCGCTTTGCATCATTATGCTGGGGGCATGCAAACTTTTGGAGCATAGTTCCTTGTCTTGTGTCAAGCTCGTTAAAAAATGAAACAAGGGGTCTTGAGCATAGTTCCTTGTCTTGTGTCAAGCTCTTTAAAAAATGAAACAAGAGTAGGTTATATAGGTAGATTGTAGAGAGTAGTTATGAGCATAGTTCCTTGTCTTGTGTCAAGCTCGTTAAAAAATGAATCAAGGATTTTATGAGCATAGTTCCTTGTCTTGTGTCAAGCTCGTTAAAAAATGAATCAAGGATTTTAGAGTATAGTTCCTTGTTAGGTAGATTATAGAGAGTAGTTATGAGCATAGTTCCTTATCTTGTGTCAAGCTCGTTTTAAAAATGAAACAAGGGTTTTGAGGATAGTTCTTTTTCTGTGTCAACCTCACTAAAAAATGAAACAACTCCCACGAGTCTTTCCAAGATTTTGAAAGTAAACCTTCATTTCATCCACCTGGTTGAATGCAATGAAGCTTGGGGGGCATGTACCTTGATTTGCGTCATTATGCTGGGGGAATGCGAACTTATAACAAGCATAGTTTTTCATTTCAAGCTTGCGTAAACATGAAACTGGATCCGAGCATAGTTCTTTTCCTGTGTCAAGCTCATTAAAAAATGAAACAAATCCTCCTCCAATTGAGTCGAGAGTTTGACTAGATCTCATAAATGTTAAGTTGTATATTTAGGTTAGTTATTTCAGTCTTTTACATAATTTTCTTACAGTTTTAGGTCAAGTATTTCAAATGGTCTCGTAATTGAACCTTCATTCCATCCAGCTATTAATTGTACTTAGTTGAATGAAATGAAGCTGGGAGGCATGCACTCTAGTAGTTATGCATAGGGGGCATCAAGCACAGTTTTCCCTCTGTTTCAAGCTTGTGTAAAAATGAAACTACTTTGAAGCATACTTTTTCTCTATTTCAAGCTTTTGTAAAAATGAAACCTATCTCGAGTCACTTTCAGTTATTTTCAAGACTTGTTAAACTCATGAAATCCCGAGATTATTTTGCTATCTTTCATTCTCGTAAAACAAATGAAAATGCCGAGTTCTTTCCGTCTTTTCTTGCTCGTAAATTAAATTGAAAGTCGGCCATATGAGTACATTTTTATCATTTTTTCGAACTCATTAAAAGTTACGAAAAAATGAAAACCATGAGTACATTTTTATCATTTTTTCGAACTCGTTAAAATTTACGAAAAAGTGAAACCTTGGAGTCACCTTTAAGCTCTTTTCTGACTCCTAAAACATGAAAAGACCGTCGAGTTTTTCTTTTAAACTCGTTAAAACGGAATTAAAAGATGGTCCACTTACAGCTCTTTTCCGACCGTAAAAACATGAAACGATTGCCGGATTTTTGTCGTTTCAAATTCGATATTGGTTTTATAACGACGTGTCGTTGATCACTTTTTTACTTTTTCGAATCAAGGGCACTAATGACAAAAGGTACTCCTTGGTCGTAAAAGATCAAGCGGTTCTCTCAAGTATTATTTTATACTTTTTCGGGCTTGGGAGACACAAATTTACAAAAAAGGTCAACCCTAGAGTTTTCTTAAGTTTTTTCAGACTCTCTAAAATTGAAAAACGCCGAGTTTCTCCTATACTGGACTCGTTAAAATTTCACAGTAAAGGACCTGTTCAATTACAAACAGGAACGAACCACTCCTTCTTAGGGTTCAAATTTAAACTAAGTTGGACTCATCTAAAGGATGAGCTTATAATCAAGCAAATGTTATCCTCCTCAAGCTTGTCAAAAATAAAGAGGTACTTGCCAGACATGGTGGGGGAAAAGAGAGAAAAATGAGCTTGTTTGTCATACTTTGTAACCACTCTTGAACACGACACTTTTATTCACCTAGGTTGGGAAATCCTTTGCCTAAGAGTTGATCAAACCATATTGAAAGTCTTCAGCCAGTTTCTGGGTATTAACTTTGGGTCAATTATCACCAAACCATCTGCTGTGTCGTTATGTGTTCAAGAGGTCAGTGCAAATAAGCCATTCATCTGCCAAATATTTGTCATCCATCTTGACCATCCCTGACTCAGTCCTTGCAACTAAATTTCTTCAAACTTGATCTATGATTTCGTGTTGTGGGCTTGCCTACGACGGATCGCTTTCTATCGACTTCAGCTCATTATCTAGAAAGATGATCTAGAAATCATCAGTACCTTGGGATCTGCATGCCTCAATGGCAGGTTTCTCGCCTTTGACGACAGGTTGCATCATTGACCTTCGATCAAAGGATTCCGTGACATGTTCGACATCAACACATCTATTCACATCTCATGGATTGTACTGGGTACTTTGAGAGCCATTGACATCACTGGTGGTTTCTCTCACACTTGTTAACAGTTTACATCATTGACTGGTAATCAAGTGGTTTCTACCATGTTCGACATCAACACATTTATTCGCATGGATAGAATCGTACTGTTTCGGGAAGTAGAAATGAAGACCTTGGATCTAGCTTCCACAATCTAGGCTGCGAGGAATTTTATATTCATTATAATGGACTATTCATAAACAGATGGTTGTGTCCATACTGTGTCCACATGAGTCTATACTTGTGATGTTTTACAAGATCATTCCTGTATCAGAGCAGTAGTTAGTTTTCTAGTCAGTTTTGATCTGAGTATGGGAATGCCTACCTCAGCGATGATATGATCTCATATATATATCTTGCATTGAATGTTTTTACAGGTTCCAACCAGGCTCTCCACAAGATGATCCTCTAAATGATAAAGTACTTCACTCTTCCTAAATGATATGAAATCCTCATCTACTACAGACTTCGCACTTTAGGGGGCAATCTGTTACACAAAAATATCGTCCCCATGATTATTTGCAGTCAGTATGGGTCCATCATCACTTGTACTGTCCTCCTAAGCAAGTCTCAGACCTCAGCTCTTCAAATCAAGCTTTGGAAATGAGAGAAAGACATTAAAAATCAATGTAACTCTGGTTCCGCACTTTCTCTCACGGTCACCTGCGGTCCCGCACCTCCTGTTTACAAAAACTGCAGACCTGCCTGCTCTGTCCCTAACTGTGTAGGTGCGGACCCCTGTGAAAGTCAAAAGGCGCAAGTTTTATCTTAAAAAACTCACTTTGGGTTAATTCTAGAGGTTTCTAGAAGGAATTTTGACGTGGATTTTTCGCTCTCAGGTGGTTCATGCATCCCAAAAGAGAAGGAGCTAATGCCTTGATGAGAGGAGCTATCCCTTTGAAGGAGGGCTTTATCCCTTTGAAGGAGGACCTAGTAACCTCCCTCCATTACACTATAAATACAGGCATTGGGCTGGTTGCTGGGGAGGTTAGAAGCTGAACATTTTTGAGGGTAAATGCTGGTGAAATCAAGACTTCCCAGTTGAGCTTAAGAGGAGAGATTACATACCTTTTTGGCTTCATTTGGGAGTGAGTGAAACTTGTCAAAGTAGAGGAGACTTCTTGCTGGACCCTGGGAGGAGCTTGTACAGCGTCAAGGCAAAGGTTGTAAAGTTCTTCTTTTGAATTAATACTATCAACCTCATTTTTCTCAACAAGTATCTCATGTTATTTGTTTCATGGACTCCTTGACTTTCATGTTAAATATGTTTTATGCAATTGGCTTTTCAGGTGCTATTTAATTTGTTTGCCTTGTTTGTGTTTGCAGATTCGCGAAAAGGAGCTCATTTGGATCAAAGGAGCGACGGCATCCACAAGCTTGCGTTGGACCTAAGGTAGGCCCTAAAAACACTTGTTTGCCTTTGTTTATAAAAGCATATTTAGAGAAAGATAGTGTGTGATTGGTTTGCTTGTCATTAGGTCTTCTTTAGATTCTAGGAAGGTCTATCTTGTCTGCAAGATCGACTTATTCCATGTGACATGGCCCTAACCTTTACATTTTATACACCATACTTCTTCGCACGCCTCTGCCCATGGTGCCCTATCCTGCTTCAAACTCTGCATCTCCAAGCACAAATTTTGTAGTTGTGTGTGGATTTGTTGAACTCCCAACCCAGGGTTTTACATCTAGGTCTCATGCAACCTCATTGCCATTTCCAATGCTTCAACCTGGGTTGAAAGCTTTTGTTGTGACAGCGCCATCCTTAGGTGCGGTGTCAAGGATGCCACAAACCATGCACGGTGCTGCGTGTCTGTGAGCTTCATATTAGCCTCACAAATCGTACTCTTCAGCCGCTGATCCACATCCCAGGGGGGTCTCACCTAGGATCATTGCGATATCTTTGAACCCAATGATTGACTGCTTCTCGGATTTCAGTCAGCTAAATTCTCTGTTCAACGCATTCTAGATCTCTACTATCCCTGTGTTTGGGTGATCGTTAGAGTGCTTGATATACCAAGTCAGCATATGATCCTACAACTCATTCACCAATGTAGCCTTCTTAATGTTATCATCTGTGACCCCTTACGCTTACCACACTGCTCTTACCATGAACCAGAACCGGTCTAGGTCCTTATATCCTACTCCTCTGAATACAGGTAGCTTGATCACATTCGCCATGTTGAACTGTTGGATTGATGAAGGTGGACTGGGAGGAGATGGAGGTGAGGGAGGTGAAGCGGGTGGTGGCGTGGGTGGAGGTGGTAGCTGTGGAATGCACTACTTTATCAAACTAACCGCACTTCTCGGAGAGAACCAAGCGAGCTCTTCCTCTCTCTCTCTCACGAAGGTGAAATCAAGGGACTATTTTCTAATTCTTCGCTACCTTTGTAGATCTTTCCACTCCATATCGTTCCAAACATTAATGTATTCGCATAACCCGCTTTTCACATAACAACATCTTAATCCAAGTATTCAAAGATTTGATGTACTTACCTCGTGGTCCTTTGAGAAAACGTCATTCAGCTTCGTTGTAGCTCACGATCATGTCTATCGCAGACTCAGTGATGAATCCCCCTATTATCCGATCAAGCCAGTGATCCACATCTCACACGATCTTGTCTTTTGATTCCTCTAGTCTGCGCACCAACTCCGGGGTCCACACTATTGGTTGGTCGAGATTATACCTTCTGTGACTGTCGACTAATCTCGCGATCCAATCATACAGTTCATATGGAAAGGATACAAAGAAAATCTCGTGGATTTCCGTATACACGTAGCGATCCAGCCACCTTTTCTCAGATAGCTGTGGAGTTTTGTTTTCCTGTGTCACGAACTCGTGAATCTTCTGATCCAACCACTCTTCAATTTCCTTCTTTTTTGGGTTCCAGTGGCACGACACTAGACATCCCTTAGGCAGATCCCAGTCCTAGCAACAAAACCATTTGTTGGCTACGTGGGGCTTGACCCAGGTTCAGCAGTGAGTTTAGCCAAGAAAATCCCGGTACTACCGGCCTTTTCGGCAATAGTCCGCAGAGCGTGGACTGAGGTCTCACCCGAGGTAGTATGGGAGGGTGTTGGAAACAGGTTTCTGCACCCTAGGGATGTCTGGATGTGGGAGATCAGTGTCTGATCCACCCTTCGCACTTACTAGATTACACATACTCAAAAGCCTCTGGCATTTTTGGGAACCACCTTCATGCAGATTTGGCTGCAATGCGATCAAAGTTAATCACCCGATTCTTCCTTAATTATGGTTTTTTTGTTAATTACTAAGAAGATTCTCAACCATAAGCATACATATAAGTGTGCCCAGATAAATAAACAAGTATCATCAACACATAACATTCAATTACAGGTCTATGAACCAAATGCACAATATATCAAACCAACTGATCTTTATTAATAATGCCTTCAAAGCTTGATCTAGTATAGACTCAACTCCTTCTCGCAGACTCAGCTGCAGGGGTCCACACACTCATCTGCAGACTCTACTAGGCCTCTGCACACTCATCTGCAGAGCCCCTACCCTCTACTACGACCCAACACACTTCAGATTCACCTCTATGGTCTAACCATGCCTTCGCAACTATCTATTACTTCTCAAAGGACTCAAGACTGACTTTACACCTAGAGCCTTGCTCTATTTATACAATCCCATGGTCTGCGAACCATGGGTAGGCCAACACACTCTATATTAAATTACATTATTTTAGGGTGGAAAACCCTAGACTCTCGCGCTCTGCGCCCACATTTTGTGGTGTCTTTACATTTCATTGACCAAAACTCAGGCTTTAAGCCCCAAAAACTTGCTATGGGGGTATCCACTGCCCAACATGTGTCATAGTAGAGAATTTGGGTTGCTTACTAGGTGTTTCCATTTTCTTTCTTCGTGGCATCAATTAATGATAATTATGCTTCACTATGCCCTTTGAATACTTCAAACTATTTTTTCAAAAAAAACTTATGTAAAATTTTTAAAAAGACTACACACCGTTTTTCGCTTTATAGGAGCTTGATATTGAATCTATTGTATCTCTGAAATTTCAAATATCCAAGGTTTGAAATGTCATCCTGTGGTATCCATTTGAGTCCTATTTCCAATCCCACAAGTCTGATCAATATTGGATTCTCTGCAATAGATTTGACCTGCAAATATATGAAAATAGAAATATGCCAAGAAATAACAAGATCTGAATATAGCAATGCTTCTCTTTATTAGTCAAAACCCTTAAGGTATGGTAGCACCATGCAATCACTCCTTAAGGAAGGAGAACACACCACAAGTGATATGCTTGCCAATACAATAATCCTTCATACCTCTCAATGGGGAGTCTCTAGCCTCTATATAGGCTTTATACATACAATACGCTGGGTCATTACCATGGGTCTCTCAATACCATATATCTAATACAATGAGCTTATCACATTATTCCTAACTACTAGTGGTCCCTTACATGATGCAGGTTAACCACTTTATTTATTAATTATGGCCCATCACCTTATTACCTTATTCCCTTGGGTACCTCCCTTTCTACCCCATACCCCATAATATCCCCCCTAGGTATACTACACCAAGGCTTGGAGTTGAGCACTAAAAATATGCACTACATAGTCCTAGGAGGTAGGAGTTGTGCATTGTATAGTGTCAAGAGGCAAGGTTGCAACTTGAGGGTTCGGTTTGCGCAATGCACAATTCAGGAACGCTGAATGAGGCTAAGTTGCTGGGAATTTTTTGAAATTTGGCTAAGTGTAGGATCAGTGAAACTGATGTGAACGGTGATAGGAATTGACTATGATCACACACTTAAACATTTTATGACACAACATAAATCATCCGGAACACATGAACACATACTTCCCTCATTGTGGAAAACTTCGCAACATCTTACACCAAGTGCAACAGTAAAGGTACACTTTGTGATGACTATGACGACACTTGTGCGATAATGCTTAAAACTTTTGAAGTGAGTGCAATAGATTTCTACATGGTAAGATCAACTCATTTACACAAATATAACCTCTTGAGACCACCAAAACAAGCTTCCGTACATTGTGTGATACTTAACATGCAAAAATATGATGATTTATACAGTGCAAACAACACTTTCTATATGTGAACACTAGTGAAAGTAACACATGCCAGAGAAAATATAACATGAAAACAAAACTAATTAGAGTGAAAGCAAGTGAAATTGACAACCGAAAACATGAAAATGACACTCGCGAAAACAAAGGTGTGTGGAAGCGACAGTTTCCAAAACTCACCGAAATAGAAGTACAAACACAACTAGAAGTGAGAAAGTGTCGATGTCAATGGGCATTAACTGTCAACATGGTGGTGAGCACTAGTATTGCATCAATAATGCTGCAACTACTGGGCTTCCTACTTTACTCTTATCAACCCGGTAGTTCGTAACAAATTTGGAAGCATCGATGTAGTATGCACAAGTACTAGTTCTCACTGCAGGTTGTCACTTGGTCAGTCGGCGCAAGATCACTAGGAGCTCAAGTCAAATTCTATGGATTCTAGAGGAAGCTCTATATGTGATGAAAGAAAAGAAAGATTAATCTACAGATGCTACTCTAACTACGGAAAGGAGAAAGACTGAAATGTAAAGCAAACCTAGTAAACCCTACTTTACCAACTAATCCTACTTTTGTAGAAAGCACTATGAAAACCATGAAAGGAATGCCATTACCTACTCAAGGAAGTAAACAACATCTAACTAAGCTATTTATGGAAGTAAATAAGCAAAAAACATTTTTTTGGATTTTTATGTATTTTTATGTGAATTTGACATGCATGTAATTTATTGTGTGTGAATGTGGCAGCGAATAGGTGGTGTTGGAGGGTGGTTTTGGAACTTGAGAGGATGTAGGATGGTGTGGATGGGTCTTAGGAGGTCACAGGTGGCCTTTTGGAGGCTTTTCCCACACTTGGCCTTCAAAAGAAAGCCTATAGGAAAATCTACAGGAGGACACAGGAAATCTACAGGAGGAAAACAGGGAACTATAGGAGGCCTACAGGAGGAGGCCGAGAGCAGTTTTCACTATTTTGAGGGTGTGAGAGAGGGTGGAAAAGGTAGATGAAGGTGGGAATGAGGTGTTAGGATGCCTGGGGTCTACCATGAATCAATGGGAAAGATGCAGATGGTCGGGTTTGCTCAAGGAGAGAGGAAGAAGTTCTATGGAAAATGCAGGAAACTAAAGCAGAATTAAGGTGAGACTTGGGTGACCTATAGGGCATGGATTAGGTGGAGTATGGGATGGCTGATAAGCTGGCCTACTACAAGAATAGATCTGCTGCAAAGGGACTGACAGTCAACCAATAAGATCAAGCAAGCAATGAAATAAGTGCATCTAGAAAAAACAGAATTTTTCATCAAAGTAGTCCAAACCATGATCTATGAAAGGAAATGCTGAGAAATGCTGCAAGAAAGGAAAACATGAAAGAAAACTATTTCAAATAAAAAAGTGAGCATGATGTAGAAGATCTGAAGCAAAGCAAAACTGGACTATTAACCTACTAAAAAGCTGCAAACACTAGAAGACCTATGAATGAGGAAAATGTGTGTTTTTGGGGCAGCAAGAGGGTCTTTGCCTCAAATCATGGTCCCAAAGGGAGGAAGAGAGTCCAAGGCACTCTTGCTAGCCTTTTGAATCTTCTCTTTATCATTGCTTAACCTGTTATAGAAAGCACAAATGGAAGCAAACTACTGAATCATCAAAAGCAACCTATTCTTAACCATAAAAGAAATACATCTAATAGCAACCTAATCTACAGACTGAAATAAACATAAAAATACAAGTAAATAGGAGCTTGGATGCTCGGATTGTGCCCTAACCCAAGAGATTCATCCCTCTAAGGTAACTCACTGCTAACTCAAAAAGGATTCCATCTTTATTTCCAAAACAATAGCAAGATTACATGAAACTGTCACAAAATAATAAGCTCGAAGTTGAGCAGAGTTTACATAAGAAAAAAGCCAACAAAAATCTGACCCTAGTGAAGCCCTAGGCCTCTCTACTTATACAAATGAAGCTACCAATAGATTCCTTAAAATCAGGGAGGCTTAGCTCCCAAAACTCGAGATAACCATCAGTCATCCTCCACTTGCTCGGCTGCCTTCTAGTGCATGATTTGGCTGCTTGTACTCCGATCTGAATGAAGGGGAATTCGAAGTGAGGAGTAATAAATGAGGGGGATTCCCTCCTATAAGTCCTCTCTTTTTTCCACTTCAAGTTATTTCTGCCATTTGTCCACTGGATCCTTGACTTTGACCTCAAAATTCATCAATAATCTGCATTAAACAGATGTTAGACCACATGGCATCATAGTTAACTCAACTCACTCCATAAGCATAAATATAATCATAAAATCATACAATAAGCTAAGAGAAAGGTTGATTGACTAGGTTAGGAGGTAGAATGAGCCCATATAATTATCCATTTATGAGGCTCATCATCACCCCACTATTGAATGTGTTGTTCATCCTCTGAGCAACTTAGTCCATCTCCTCATCTTTTATGGCCCTGGTGGCCTCCCTAGCATCCCAAGCTTCTGATGTGGTCTCCTCTTCCTTGTCATAGAATCCTACCTTCCTTTCTATCTCTTCCCACTGCTCCTCCTCTTCTTCTTCTCTTTTGCCTTCCAGCATGCCTAACAGCAATGGGGGACTCAGTTTGAGGCCAATCCAGTTGACCTTCAACCTTTGCATGGAGCGCTTGTACATTGGCACTCTTCTTAATGCCTCCTTCATCCTCATGGGGGAATGATATTCCCTGATCTACAGACTGTGTGGTAAGGTGTTCCATCTCCTCATGCATGCATGCACACAGTCATCCCCAAGTAGCCTTTGCATATCCTCAAAGTGTGCAATGGCTTGTGCCTGATCACTTATATATCTAGGGGCAATCTGAGGATTATTGGTAAGCAAGTTGTGTGTGCTAATGAGTGCCATGGTATCTGATGGCTCAACTCTTATCATTAACAGCTCATTCTACTCTTTTATCATCAATATTCTTATTTCTTCTACCCTCAATTCTTCATGACTCATCCATGAGGCCATGGCCATTAGTTGCAGGTCCCCTAGCCTAGCATTGGGGTCCCACACATTCATGTCTATGAGGGCCATGTTATGTAGGTAGAATTCTGCCATCTTTGCCTTGTCTTCTGATGTGCTTTAGTCACACAAATCCATAAATGCCTATAATCTTGGAAAGACATTGTGCCTCTTTGTGCCAAAGTCTTTATCTGAAATTGTAACCATTGGTCCTTGAGATATAGGCCATAGGATTTTGCTGGTGTTCTACATTGCAATGCCTCCATGGATAAGTTGGCCATGCATGCCAGCTGAGTCTCTTTCTCTTGCAGCTGCCTCCTTAGCAATTCATTTTCAGTTTCAAGGTGGCTTCTTGTAATTGCTTCCCTGTGTTTGATAGCACTCAACTCTCTGCCCATTTCTCTGAGTTTGTTTTCCATATGGCCAATATCCTCAACTCCTTTGGATTTGGCTATTTTCATCCACCTATGTGTTCTTATTCTCTCTTTCTCTAATTCAAAGAATAGTGGAATTGCAAATTTTTGTGGAATTATCCTTCCTCCCTCAAGTAGATTGTAGTAGGAGGCAAGACTAGGCTGGGGATCAGGTTCTTGTAGCTCTGTTTCTTCCTCCTTTACCTGTGGCTGTCCTTCCATCCTTTCGTTGATATTTTAGGTCTCTTAAAGTTTTGACAGTGTCTCTTGTAGAGCTGTCTGAGCCTCCTATAGGACTATTTTTGGGTCCTATAGTTCTACCTTTTCTTTCCATGTGGGAGATCTAGGAGTCCCCCTTTCATATGTGATAGGTGCCTTGGAAGGGGATTCTTTCCCTTTGGCAGAGGGTGAATCTTCAATTGTAATTGGCACTTTTGAAGAGGGCTAAGGTTTCCCTGTTTTGATTCTTGTGTTCTTCCTTGCCTGGAAATACATTGAGGCCTGCCCTTTCCTCTTTTTCTTTGGCTTGATTGGTGTATTGAGGGTAGCAAGGGCAGTTGCTTCCTTCCTTTCTAGAGTCTCAGGGGACCCTTCTCCTTGTTCTGCCTTTTCTGCCTCTTTTTCTCCTCCTTCTGTCTCTTCTTCTGTCTCTGTTTGCTTTGTTTCTTCCTGCTCTATTTCTTCAGATTTCTCCTCCTCTATCTTAGCTTCTTCCTCCTTCCTTCCTTGTTCTGCTAAGTCACTAATGGCTTCACCTTATCCCCCTTGTTGCTCTTCCTCCTCACTGCCAATAGGACTAATATCATAGGTTAGGGCCTTTATGTCATCCTCAGCTCTCATGTTTCAGAAGACTTCCCATGCTATAGGGAGTGTAAATGTATGGAGGGATTCTTCCACTAGGATTTTGATTAACCCATGGTGAGCTAGCTGCTCTGAATTCCGTACTTGAACTTTAGTGCTGGAGTCAATGAGGGACTGCAGGAGGAAGTAGGGGATGTTGAGCTTATGAGGGACTGGAGTGTCCATGCCATACCTTAATTCATGAAGGATTATAAAGTGATAACCAGAGACAATGTTGTACCTCCCCTCAAAGGAAATGTATTTGATTATTCGGTAGCTAACCTCATCCCAAGGATATGGAATGCTAGCCCTTCTAATGCCATTTTTATCCTCTACAGGGATTTCATTGTTTTGGAAAAAGTTTTTCTTGGCAGCCTGGCCAATTGGTTTCTCATCCTTACTCCAAGGCAACCCAAGAGGAAGGGTAGTGACCCTACTGATAAATTTAGGGGTTATCTCCATGGAAATACCTCTAAAGTTGACAGTGGCATGAGTTCTTGTGTGGGGTACTAGAGAGAGAGAAAACTCTTGGGCAATCTCCTCATCAAACCCTCAGAATTTCTCAAAGAAATTCATCCAATTTGCCCTTGTGAAGATGTCCACCACTTGTGGATGTGCTTGGAGCCTAGTGGAGTTGGTGGGCTCTTTTCTCATAAATCCTCCTGTCATTTTTTTTATACTCTTTTGGGAAAACAACTGTGGAGATGGAGACAACAATTTTTTGAGAAAAACAGAGAAATAGAGGAGACTGTGTTTCTTTTTTTTTTTAAATAAGCAGAATTTTTTTATGTATTTCCTCCTCCTAAAGGCTTTATTTCCTCCTCAAATTTAAACCATTTCTTGAATATATTGATATTCAATGTGGGCATGCATGGAACATACCTCCTCAAACCAAAAATTGTGCTAAAACCCGTGTTTTCTCCCTTCAAAACAACTCACTGCCCCTCCTATAGAAGCCTGTTGTCCCTCCTGTAGAATTCCTGTAGGTGCTCCTGTAGAACCTGTAAGTGCTCCTGTAGAAAACGCCGAGAGCACAAATATGGGAGAGATCAATGGAGGACGATGGTTACGAGGCTGTGGGGGCACAAGGAGACTACTGTAGCTGAGTTACGAGAGAATGAAGGAAAAGGTGGTGAGAGTGCTCAGGGAGGAGTACTTATTACCCTTTATGGATATTTCCGGTGATGGGGGGTGAGTTGGCAAAGTATACGTTGGCCATATTCGAATCGTTGGTCCCCACCTACCTTGTCATCATGGCCCCTCCTTGTAATCATCCCTCATGATTGCATCAGAGTTCACACTTCCTCCACTACCTGTCCTTGACATATTTCTTGAGTTGACTATGCGCACGTGTGGGTGACATCTCGGATGAGTGGAGTCAACTAGATGAAGGTGGCCAAGTTAATTGGCCACCTTTCCCTCATTCAACCTCAACCATCTTGTTGATTTTTCATGCCTTCTAATTAAACAAATGCAAACAGAGGAACACGTTAGTTACTTACCTGTGATCTGAATGTATTCGTTGTGAGGTGTTGTGGCTCTCTCTCTACTGCATGCCTTTACTTCTTTTGATGCATGTTGTCTTCTTGTTGATGTGTGGTTGTGTCTTTTGCAGGTTCTTCTCTGGCTGGGTCTGAGCTTAAGGTGCCTTCTCAACCTTCATGTGTGCATTCTCCTACTATTGGTGTTGGGTTTTGATGGGATCAACTATTACATGAATTCCTACATGAGGTCTTGTAGTTGCTTCTCCACTTGAAACTTCAGCTTCTTTCAGTGCTTGGAGCTTTGAGGAGGATGTCAGAGATGTAGATAGAGATGGAGAGGTAATAGGTAGGCTTTAGGTGAGGTGGATGGTGCTGCTTCCTCTCTTATGTTTATTTTTTTTCTTTTCCTGAAAAACTGTTTTTTTTTTTGGTTTCTCTTGGACAGGAAGAAGAATGATTCTTGGGGTGTGATGCAGGCTTGGAAATGATGGCAAGGAGGTTTGAAGGCTGTAGGAGGGTTTATAGGTTCCTCATGAAGCTTCCCTGACCCTCAAACTTCCTTTTATATCCATTTCTGGCTCTCTGTAATTCCTACAGGAGCCTCCTGTAGAAACATAGAGCTTGTTGTAGAAAACAAAGTTTTTGAAAAAGAAGCACAATGGGGTGAAAGAAATGCCAAAAATGATGGAGAAAAGTGTGGGAAGGTAGGATAGGTGTTGATGTGGATGTTAGCGCTCCCTTGGCACCTTCTTTCGCTTCCTGTAGTCCTCCTACAAACCTGAAATGCAAATGAAAATTCATTTTTCTTCTCCTCTTTTTTTTGAAAACAACTAGGGCACCTCAAGCAGGTTTTCACCCTAATTTCCTGCCTTGGGCGCCTCCAAGGGAGGTTTTCACCCAGAGATCTTATTTTTTTCTTTTTCTTTTTTTTGACATCACTGGGCCGCCTCAGAAGAGGTTTTCAACACAATGATGGGACTCAAGCGCCTCATGGAGGTTTTCACTTGAGTCCTTATTTTTTTTATTTCTCTTTTTTATTTTTCTTCAGTGAGTGGATGAAGTGGACACTAAGACATGCTCCACTACCATCATTATCTTATTCAAATATTCAATGAAATCTCGCTTGGAGAGGGGTTTCTTGTAGACTTTCAACCGGTGTCCATTGACAAGCATGGGATGGTTGCATCATCAATGGTTCTGATCAAAACTGAACCATTGTCATTGCATTTCTCCACAGTGTAGGGTACCAGCCATCTTGTCCTTAGCTTGCCTTTGAAATATTTGTATCTTGAATCATAGAGTAGTGCCCAATTTCCCTCTTGGAATTGCTTCTCCTTGATATTTTTGTCATGCCATATCTTTCTCTAAAGCTAAACTACCTCTGTGTGGAGAAGGACGTGCAATCTGTGTTCATCCAACCCATTGAACTGAAGTAATCTTTCTTTCTGTGCATTTCTGAGGTCTAGGTCCAGTTGAGCTGCCATCCTTAGGGTATTGAATTCAAATTATATTAACAGCAAAGCCTTCTTCCCATAGACCAGGTCATAGGGTGTGAACCCTATGGTGGTTTTCCATGTTGTGTTGTAGGCCCAAGTGGCCTCAACTAATCTGTCTGCCCAGTCTTTTCTACTGCTGCTCACTACCTTTGTCAGGATCCCTTCCAATGCTCTGTTAGTGACCTCCACCTACCCATTGGCTTGTGGATGGTAAGCGGTCGAAGTCCTGTGCTTGATTCTATGATGTGTGAGCAGGTCTTCAATCAAATTGGAAGTGAACTGACTACCTTAATCTATGACCAACTCTCTTGGATACCCAAACTTGTAAAATATGTTCTCTCTCAAAAGCTCAGCTAATTTTTCCTCTGTCGCTGCTTTGTTTGCTTTTGTCTCTGCCCAATTTGTCAAGTAATCGGTGCACACAATGATGTATTTTTTCTACTTTGAAGGAGGGCTGATAGGACCCACAAAGTCCATGCCCCACTTCTCAAATGGCTCAAAGGTCACTTGAGGTTGCATGGGAATCTCATTCTTTGTAGTAGGTTTCCCCATCCTCTGACATTGATCACACTGGCTTGTATATCTCCTCACATCCTGATGAAGAGTGGGCCAGTAGTAGCCTGCTTGCAATATCTTGAAGGCAATTCTTTTTGCTGCAAAATGACCTCCACAAGGCCCGTCATGACAGGTTAGGAGGATGTCAAAGACTTCCTCCTCCTTGACACATCTTCTCAAGATCTGATCTGGGCCAAGTTTGAAGAGATTTCCCCCAATCCAGGTGAAATGGGCGCTTTTCCTTACTATCTTGCTCTTCTCTTTTGAGGACAGGTGTGGTGGGAACTGTGCCGAAACCAAGTAGTTTGTTATATCAACAAACCATGGAGAGAGTACTAAGATAGCAAATAGATGTCCATCTGGCATTTTGTCATCCACCATTCCTTCTCCACCTGCAGGCAAATTTACTCTAGACAAAAAGTCAGCGACAACATTTTCTTTACCAGGCTTATCAATAATGGTCAAATCAAATTGATGCAGTAAAAGCAACCATCTAATAATGCGAGCATTTACATCTGGTTTGTTCATTAAATATCTAATTGTAGCATGATCAGTGAGCACAAAGGTTTGATAGCCTGTGATATAATGTTTGAATTTGTTTAAGGAATTCACAATATCTAGGAGTTCCTTCTTGGTCACTATATAGTTTAACTCTGCCTTTGACAAGTTTTTGCTTATAAAGTATATGGCATAAGGTAAATTTTCGTCAATTTGTCCTAAGGCTACTCCTATTGCTTTGTTCGAGGCATTTGTGTGAATGTGGAAAGGTAGGGCCCAGTTTGGGCCTCTCAGAATTGGGGCAGTCACAAGCTTGCTCTTTAAGGTATTGAGGGCTTCTTGACAGTTTTCTAACCATATGAACTTGACATCTTTGCCTAAGAGGCCAAACAAAGGAGAGGCTAGCTTGCTGAAATCTTTAATGAATCTCTTGTAATACCCAGCTAAGCTTAGGAAACTTCTAACATCTCTCACCTTTTGAGGAGGTCAGACTCTTTGGATGATGGCAATTTTGTTGGGGTCCACCTACAGTCCCTGCTGAGATATTGCATGACCTAACACTGTCCCTTCAGTCATCAAAAATTCAGATTTTTTTGGATTGAGGGATAGGTTCATCTCAATACACTTGTCTAGAACTTTTCCTAGGTTAGATAAAGCTTCCTGAAAGTCAGAGCCATAAGGAGTAAAGTCATCCATGTATATCTCTACTGCATCATGAACTAATTCAAAGAATATACTCAATACTGCTCTTTGGAAAGTGGCTGGCACGTCACACAAACCAAAAGGAAGGACCCGGTATGCAAAGGTACCCCAAGGACAAGTGAAAGTGGTCTTATCTTGGTCTTTCAGGCTGATTTGAATCTGATTGTACCCGATAAACCCATCTAGGAAAGAGAAAAAAAATTCCCTGCCAGACCATCTAACACTAGATCTATGAAAGGTAAAGGAAAATGGTCCTTCTTAGTGGCTTTGTTCAATTCCCGATAGTCGACACAAATTCTCCACTTACCATTTTTTTTTGGAACTAGCACCAAAAGAGAGACCCATTCACTGTCAGAGATGGGATAGATGAATCGTGCATCAAGCAATTTCTATAGTTCTTCCTTAAAAATATCTTTAAGTGTTGGATTCATCCTCCTTTAAGGCTGCTTGACTGGCTTGCAATCCTCCTTGACGTATGTATGATGAGTACATACTGAAGGGTGTACTCCCTTCATCTCCTTATAACTCCAAGCTAAGGCATCTAGGTGTTTTCTCAACAGGCTACACAGTTCCTTCTCCTGGGAAGTGGATAGGGATGGATTGATTTTCAAGGTTCTCTCTGGGCCGAAATCTATATTCTTAACATGGAGAGGAGTGGAGTTGATCACACAGAGATCAGTTGAGGGGTTGTTTTGGGTTTCTCTTATTATGTCCTCTAATGGCGATACACTGGGAGGTGGATTCTGAATCAGATTTTCGATCATATCATCCTCATCTTGTTGTTTTCCCCCCATGGTGATTTCTAATGCATAAAGCGGTGTAGAATAGACTTCATCCTCATCTTCCTCATCCAACCAGAGAGGTAGATCATGTTCTATCAAGGGTTGGGCAGGAGGATATGGGATTAATTGCTTGGACATGTGCCCGTTATTTATGGTCATGTTCCCAGCTCGACAGTTGATGTAGGCATCAGTAGTAGCCAACCAGGGTCTTCCCAGAATGAGAGGATACCCAGTGAGCTTTGCCTTTGGCTGGAGAATTAAGAAATCAGTAGGGTACTCCAAAGAATCAATGGAGACCATCACATCATCCACAATCCCCTCACGGGTCACGGTGGAATGGTCTGCTAGCTGTAGCACGGTCATGGTCTTCCCAAGGAGCCCTGAAGGTTGAGTTTGAGAATTGTGTCCTTTGTCATCACATTAATGGAAGCTCCCAAATCAATCAAGGTGTGTGGGATCATGGTGCCATTGATGTGGACATTGACTACTAGGCTTCCAGGGTCCAGATATTTTGGACAAATTACCTACCCTAACATTAGGTCGGACAGTTGCCCTATGAAATTGATGCTCGGGCATCTCTCTTGTGCCTTCCTAGATGCCTAAAGCACTTCTCTTTGATCAACCTATTGTAGATAAGCACAAATTTTATGGCTTGGAGAAGTGGTATCTTCACACATAAATGTTTCAATTCTCCTAGGAGTTTAGTTTCTTCTGGGGTAGACTGGATTATCACGGATAGTCTCTCAGGAAAGGGTGGAATTGCTTTAGGTTCACTTTCCTCTTTATCTTCCTCAGCCTCCCTGGGTGGATGTTGGCTATCTGGGAGAACTTTCCCAGATCACAAGTTAATTTCCTGAATCTCCACAACATAAGTTGGGCATGATGGTTCCCCACTATACACTGGTTGAGCCTGTCTGTTGTTCAAGTTCAGATTTGGCTGGGCAGGCATTTTGGGTTGCTTTGGTGGAGTAGGAGGTAACGGTTGTGGTTGGGTAGGTGGTGGAGGAAAAAGAGCGGGAAGAGAGTTGTATTGGGGCCTCCACCCCTGATGAGGTGCATTCCACTGAGGTTGTGGCTGAGCATAGGATTGAAATGAATGGGTGGCTAGTTGGGCATGATATTGAGATGTGAAGGACCAAGGAGGAGGCGTGGACCAGGAAGGATGAGCAGGAGGGCCCCAAGAAGGCATGAAAGTGACTTGGTTGGGGTTGTAGTATGCCTGAGATGTCCCTTGCATCCCCTACTGGTATGGTCTAGGTCCATGTGGCCTCCTTTGGTTTATGTAATAAAGTTGTTCAGTGACTCCCTTAGCCCCTTGATATACAACTTCAAGTCCAGGTAAGGAAGGGCACTTATCTGTAGAATGATTTTCTTCACAAACTGAACAAACCTCTAGAGAGTTCGATGGGCATTCATTCCTAGGATGCCTCTTGGTACATCTATGGTAAAAAATGGCCAAATCCCTCTCTGCTTCCTCTTGTTTCCTTTTGATATGTAAGGTATCCATTTGCATGGTAAGAGTCTGCAGCATCTTACTCTTGAAGTCTTCCAGCATGTTTCCAATTTCTCTTTTAATGGATGAGTTAGAGGAAGAGGGACTGGCTATGGGTTGACTCCCACTACCTTTCTTTCCGACTACTCTAGAATGGTTTCTAAAAACAATCTTTATGTCCTCATAGGATAGTTGGTAGATGTCTCCCCCGGCCAGTAGATGGAGGGTGTCTAAAAAATCTTCCTGAATTCCCCTGAGCAGGACCAGCTTCAGAGACTCAAGGTCAAGTGTACACCCAGCCCTTTTATAACTGAGCTGGAACCTCTCTTCATAGTCCTCCAAGGACTCATCACTTCCTATGGTCATTCAGAAAATTTCTTCTTTAGTATCTTTTGACCTACAATAGTCTCGATACTTGTTGTTAAAGGCTTGCTGCATCTGAGCCCAAGTTGTGATGCTATTGCCAGGTAATCCCATGAACCAGCGCAATGTTGCATCCTTGAGAGTAGAAGGGAACAGTTTCAACTTTTGCTCATCTTTTGCATAGTCATAGGTTCAACAGATAACAACAAACTCAAAAAAAAAGGTGTCAGGATCTTCTGTAGTCAGACCATGGAAATGAGGTAGGGTGGAAGGGCTTATATTCTTCATTTTGGTGTCCCCATTGGTCTCCCGAATGGGAAAGGTACCCTCTATTCTCTCTCCATTCCCCCTAGCATTTATGTGTTCAGCCATTGGCTCAAAAGGAATGTTTTCTTCTTCTTCTTCCCCTATAGGTTCTTCAAATATTCCTTGTTGTTCACCTAAGGGTTCTTCTTGATCGCAGCTGCCGAAGAAGAGAGAAGGCTCACTGTGTGAAGCAGTGGGGGTGTTGGGAAAAAAATTTCCTGAGTTATCTCTATTCCTACGAGGCATGAAAAGAAATATTTTTGGTTGGTATTTTTTTTCCCCACACTGATAGTACCTGCAGAAACTGAAATTGATTGAACAAAACAAATTGCAACTAACTGAAATGGACTTGTTGAAATGAAATTTGCAGTATTGAGAAGGAAAGCAAGGAAATGCAGAACTGAAGGAAAATGAATGGCTAGTCTACTTTTTCTGAAATAAAATTTGCATAATTGAAGAGGAAAGCAAGGAAATGTAGAACTTGAAAGAAGAGAAATGACTAGTCTACTTTTGTTGAAATAAACTATTAGCAAAATTTTACAATAGAAAATAGAAGAAAGTAGTTATCACAGAATACTCTGATGCTTCCTTGGCAATGGTGCCAAAAAGTGGTGAGTACCAGTATTGAAGCAATAATGCTGCAACTCCTGGGTTGCCTACTTTACTTTTATCAACCCGCTAATTCGTAACAAACTTGGAAGCGTCGGTGTTGTATGCACAAGTACTAGTTCTCACTGCAAGTTGTCACTTGGTTAGTTGGCGCAAGATCACTAGGAGGTCAAGCCAACTTCTATGGATTCTAGAGGAAGCTCTATATGTGATGAAAGGAAACAAAGATTACTCTATAGATGCTACTCTAACTGTAGAAAGGAGAAAGACTAAAATGTAAAGCAAACCTAGTAAACCCTACTTTACCAACTAATCCTACTTTTCCAGAAAGCACTATGAAAACCATGAAAGGAATGCCATTACCTACTCAAGGAAGTAAACAAAATCTAACTAAGCTATTTCTAGAAGTAAATAAGCAAAAAAAAATCTTTTTGGATTTTTATGTATTTTTAGGTGAATTTGACATGCATGTAATTTATTGTGTGTGAATGTGGCAGTGAATAGGTGGCGGTGGAGCATGGTTTTGGGACTTGAGAGGACATATGATGGTGTGGATGGGTCTTAGGAGGTCTCAGGTGGCCTTCTGGAGGCTTTTCCCACACTTGGCCTTCAAAATAAAGCCTACAAGAAAATCTACAGGAGGACACAAGAAATCTACAGGAGGAAAACAGGGAACTACAGGAGGCCTACAGGAGGAGGCTGAGAGTAGTTTTCACTGTTTTGAGGCTGTGAGAGAGGATGGAAAAGGTAGATGAAGGTGGGAATGAGTTTTTAAGGCGCCTAGGGTCTACCATGAATCACTGGAAGAGAGGCAGATGATCGTGTTTGCTCAAGGAGAGAGGAAGAAGTTCTATGGAAAATGCAGGAAACTAAGGCAGAATTAAGGTGAGACTTGGGCAACCTGTAGGGCATGGATAAGGTGGAGGATGGGATGGATAATAAGCAGGCCTACTACAAGAAGAGATTTGCTACAAAGGAACTGACAGTCAACCAATAAGATCAAGCAAGCAATGAAATAAGTGCATCTAGAAAAAACAACGTTTTGCATCAAAGTAGTCCAAACTATGATCTATGAAAGGAAATGCTGCAAGAAAGGAAAACATGAAAGAAGACTATTACAAATAAAGAAGTTAGCATAATGAATAAGATCTAAAGCAAAGCAAAACTGGACTATTAACCTACTAAAAAGTTGCAAATACTAGAAGTCCTATGAATGAGGAAAATCTGTGTTTTTGGAGTAGCAAGAGGGTCTTTGCTTCAAATCATGGTCCCAAATGGAGGAAGAGAGGCCAAGGCACTCTTGCTAGCCTTTTGAATCTTCTCTTTATAACTGCTTAACCTGTTATAGAAAGCACAAATGGAAGCAAACTACTGAATCATCAAAAGCAACCTATTCTTAACCATAAAAGAAATACATCTAATAGCAACCTAATCTATAGACTGAAGTAAACATAAAAATACAAGTAAAGAGGAGCTTGGCTACTTGGATTAGGCCCTAACCCAAGAGCTTTAGCCCTCTAAGGTAACTCAATGCTAACTCAAAAATGATTCCATCTTTATTTCCAAAACAATAGTAAGATTACATGAAACTGTCACAAAATAATAAGCTCGAAGTTGAGCAGAGTTTACATAAGCAAAAATCCAACAAAAATCTGACCCTTAGTGAGGCCCTAGGTCTCTCTACTTATACAAATGAAGCTACCAATAGCTTCCTTAAAATCAGGGAGGCTTAGCTCCCAAAACTCGAAATAATCATTAGTCACACTCCACTTGCTCGGTTGCCTTCTAGTGCATGATTTGGCTGCTTGTACTCCAAGCTGAATGAAAGGGAATTCGAAGTGAGGAGTAATAAATGAGGGGGATTCCCTCCTATAAGTCCTCTCCTTTGTCCACTTCGAGTTATTGCTGCCATTTGTCCACTAGATCCTTGACTTTGACCTCAAAATTATCAATAATCTGCATTAAACACATCTTAGACCACATGGCATCATAACTAACTCAACTCACTCCATAGGCATAAATATAATCAAAATATCATACAATAAGCTAAGAGAATGGTTGATTTGACTAGGTTAGGAGGTAAAATGAACCCATATAATTACCCATTTATGAGGCTCATCACATGGATTGGGCATAGCACATGCACATTCCTGATGGGTCATGCTATTCTCATTCAAGTGTGCATAAAAGAATGCACTCATGCACTTATTACAGGCAAAGCATGTGTGAGAAAGTGACTTCGACACTTCCTATCCAAGAACGAAGCCCAAAAGAAATAACTGACGAAGAAGTGAATACAGAATGACTAATCACATGATCCATAGTAGGCTCCAAAATTCAAGTGTAGGAAAACTTTTGGAGGGTGTTTACTGCAGTGGCAATAGGTTCCTTACAATCTCATCTCAATTCTTGCTACTCTAGATAGCCCTTAAGGTTATAGTCATGTTTATTTTTAAGTGTCTTTTTAGTTTAGTTTTCGTATTGGCTCTCTTGTTGTTGGCTTCCCATGTATGTGGTGCAACAATTGTTTTGGGTCTTTGTTAATCCTAGACACTCAATTATTTTTGTTATTTCTTGACTCTTCTTGTCACTTGCTATTGGCTTCCCCCATAGTTGGGGCAACAAGTTTCGGATCTTTGTTAATCCTAGAAACATAATTATTTTTTTTCTAAAACTTTAATAATAAAAAAATAAATTTAAATATTTAATATATTAATCACACAGATAGAATTATATATGCTGAAATAGGGTTTATGGAAATTTTAATTTAATTACCAATAATTATTAGGTGGATGGTAAAGATTTAACCTCCATGGAATATTCATAATATTCTCAATAATAATCACAAATCAAAGGTTGAGATTTATCTCAAAAATAGTTATTCCCTTTCTGTCTTTCTTAATTAGATTGATTAATTGAAAAATGTCATATGAACATGAGTTATGATTTTTTGGGCATGTGGTATTAGTAAGGGATCACCCATGGTATTATAACAAAGTCTATTCACAATTTAAGGATCTTCATGGTAAAGTAGGATGAATCTCCATAATTAATAAACTTGTTGCACATTTTTAAAGAGTTGTCTTTAGTGCGACTTTTTGGACTTTTCAATTTTGGAATCCGGTGGAAAAATTTGAGGTGAAATCTTGATTTGTGTTATTTAAACTAGTTTTTTTTACTGTATATATGGATTCAACACCCTGGAAAACCCCTAGGGCACTTCGATTGCACAGGATTACCAATCAAGCTTGTGGTTTCCTTTCTCTTTCTAAATCATTCATATCATGTGCCTTTCAAAATTTGTGAATTTCCTCTTATGATAGTTGAGTTTCAAATAATTTATAACGAAGTTTATGAATGCGCATTTACCTCAATTCCTTCTAAATCAAAGTTGTGCATGCATATAGGTCAATGTTTGATGCATGTACATGGATTCAGGGATAATGTCACTATACCATAGGAATACATGGCAATTGTTTCTCAACACTTCTTTCCATTTAGGGATTGGTACATATTATTATTCTTCACACATAAACTATGAATTATTTGGCACATATAGTAGTTGATCATGATTTTATCTTTAGTAGATATCACATTGATACATATTATTGTTCTTCACATGGGACAAAAACTTTGAATTATTAGGCACATATAGTAGTTGATCATGATTTTCTCTTTAATAGATATAAACTATGAATTATTTGGCACATATAGTAGTTGATCATGATTTTATCTTTAGTAGATATCACATTGATACATATTATTGTTCTTCACATGGGACAAAAACTTTGAATTCACATATAGTAGTTGATCATGATTTTCTCTTTAATAGATATCACTCGCTCCATCACGCCTCTATTACACTACAACCCTCAGCATGTCAATAATATTAATTTTCTTTTTTTTTTACAAAATCAAAACCCAATCAAATGAAATTGAATTAACTCTCAAGAGAGGCTTACAATATTCTTTGTTCTATCATGTTACCAAAAAATCGTCTCTGTAAAATAACCAATGGATAGATGGTGACTTCATGGCCACCTATTACAGAAATCATTAGTGGTGAATATTTCAAAGAGACTTAATCATATTTATCAGATTGTACTTTGGAGGAATAATTTCACTGTGAGAGCCAACCCTTCAAACTCTAATAGCAAAATATAAATAATACTTACTTCTAGGTAAATACTAACATAATCCCTTTATTTATTAAATTTTAAAATTAAAAATCAATTTCAAAAATGTGTTATATTTTATATTGCAAAATTTAATTTAAAAACCAGAAAAATAAAATAAAATATAATGTTTACTTATTTTTTTATTAAAATCTTAAAATTAAAAAATAATTTAAGAAATTTGTTTAGAGTTACAATTTGCTGGAAAAAGAGATTTCATAGTTACCATTTTCGATAAAATTATAATTTAGTTTGTAATCTTATTTACTTATTTATAAAATATAATGTTTACTTATTTTTTTTTACTAAAATCTTAAAATTAAAAAATAATTTAAGAAATTTGTTTAGAGTTACAATTTGCTGGAGAAAGAGATTTCATAGTTACCATTTTCGATAAAATTATAATTTAATTTGTGATCCTATTTACTTATTTTTTTGTGAAAACACTCAGAGTAAAAAATAGACTTAAAATATATACTTTATTTCTCATTATTTCTCATTTCAAAAGAATATAATTTAAATTAGAATGTTTTTTTTTCTCTTAATTTTAAATTTTATCATACTTTCAAAAAAAAAGTTATATACGATTATATTTATCTTTAACTGTAATATTTTTTCAATTAACAGTATCATCCTCCATATCACCCTTTCATTGAGTCAACATTCACTTTCACCAGCTAAATAAATATGCTAATAATACTCCAAAACTATTTTAAAAAGTTATGATGAACTTCTTCAAAACCGCTCTAATTAAAAAACCAATGCATCCCAACAACACTCACTTAAACTTTACACTACATGAATTAGTTTACGTGTCCTCGATTGGACCAACCCTGAATTTTATACTATAAGAATAACGTAATAGTTCTTAACGTAATCTTCTTATCAGAAAAGGGACATTTCTCCAAACTAAAGGTTGGGGTGGGGATGATAATAATTATAATTATAAAATGAAGATTAAAGTGTGAGGTTACATAGATTGTTAATTTCAAAATATTTCTCAATTATGAGGATACCATAATTTTGTTGCTCACTAAAATTACATTTCATTACACGGATTGGCATAATAATAACCATAAAATTAAAATTAAAATCCAAGATTATATTTTAGTTGAAAGATTGATAATTTCAAAATATTCATTCTTGACACTGAGCAAGCAATAAAGTAGACAGTATGTTTTTTTTGCACTCAACTCCCATGGTGGTGGAGAGTTCGTACCTTATCTTAGCAAATCATTTTTTTCTCTGTCACTAAGACATAGACAACAACAAACAGGCTGATTTAGTCCACTCTGGGCATGAGCGTCTCTCGTATTCTCATGGACCAAGTGCGATCTTAAAGAAGTTTAGCCTTCTCTTTTTGTTAGTTTTTTGGAGTTTTTGTTGAGAATCATAATTTGGAGGAAAAAATTGTAATCAAATCTTGATTTTGTGTTGTTTAAACGGTTTTGTTTTACTATATATAGATTTAGCGCTCTGAAAAATCCCTAGGTAGTTGGATTTTGAAGAATTCACCCCTCAAACTTGTAATTCCATTAAATCCCTGTCAAATTTTAGACAAATTAAATTGGAAAATAGATGAGAAAATTTTCCAAAAAAATATAACTTATAACCTGAACTCTTATTTTTTTCTTCTCAATGCTTGGATATGGAAATCTGAAAATCATTTCTCGTCGTGCACTACTTCACTCATGCCTACCTCTATAGAGTGTACAACCCAAACCATGATTTAGCTTCTACAGTCTAGCTTAGAGCGTACAACCCAAACCATGATTTAGCTTCTACACTCTAGCTTAAGAACGTGATAAGGCCTACTTATCAAATTGCAATATAATTTCAAGGGCTTTGGAGTTTCACCTATTTCAGCATCACAACATACTAAACTACTTACAAAATGAAACGAAAACTCGTTGCTTATATACCCTTGCTCAAATTAAAATATAAAATAAGGTAATAGATAAACCTAAATTAATAGGGATTAATAACTAATAATGATCATATAATGCAATAGAGATGGTCAAAATAATAACTTCTTACATAAAGCTCTATTATTTAGAGGCCTCCATCAACCTATCACAAGTCTATTTGCATAGGAAGTTTGTTTGTAGTTGGTGTATGTATGATGCTCACATGACACTCGTGGTTTTTTTTTTGTTGAACGGTTTTATAGAATATGATGATCCAACCCCTCTTATGTGATTCATAGCCCAATGATGTTATCAAGGTACCATGCTACACTAGGGTGTGAGTCAAGATGGCTATTGCATTTTAGATTTCAATAACTATCCACTCCTAGATGATGATGGGCAAGTGGGTTAAGACTTCATGTAGGTAGAGGAAGACCTAGAGTTAGATTTTACCTAGCATTCTCTCTATTTTGGGTAGACTCAACCCTCCCCCTAGAGTTCTCCCATGTCAAAGTAGTTGACATGGAGTCTTAGAATAAACTATGATCATAATTTCCTTAAGAAATATAGAGGTATCAAAAACTATCAACCACCTATCCGTCCAATGATCTTAGGATGGTTGGTAGATGCATTTGTACATACTAATGGATTTCTTGTTGATTGGTATTTATTGATTGTTTATTGGACAATAAAAAATGATAGGAAATCTTGTTTGGTAATGTTCAAGTTTATAATTTGGTCTTTATTTAGACTATTCATACATCCTAGCCCTATAACAAAAAAATTATTAGTTAATAGGCCTTGGGAATTAAAAATGGATGATACTACCCCCGATCGGGGTGTGAAGGGAGATTAGATTCGAAAGGGGGTCTTTAACATGGTAGAAGGACGAATGGTCAGGGTATGTGGGCGACCCACCCAAGGACCCCACAAGAACATAGCAGAAGGTGCCGGGAGAGTGAGGCAAGTGGAGGCAGCCTTGAGAAAATAAATGATTAGGTGGGTAAGTTTTCAAGGCAAAAAGGTGGCGAGGGAGTTTAGTGTATGCATGAAAGGTTCGAGGAGGGAATGAATGGCAGGTGAAGAGACTGGAAGCCGAGAGGAGAACCAGGCATGAGGGAGAAGGGATTGTCGCTTGCACTTGGAATCTGCCTTCAATGCCCTGGAAGGAGACTGATATGTAACTTAAGCCTACCTAAGTATAAATATGGAATCAATGTTGCAAGATTGGAGGTGAGGTTGACATTGAATGGGGATGGTTTCAAAAGTTTCTAGAAAATTCTAGTCCAGTCTTATGTTGTTGATGTTTGGTTTCATAATTGCTGCAATATATGGAAGAATGAAAGAATTATGGCTCAGTTTCCTGCTGTTAATGTATGGTTATGTATTTGTTGCAATTTATGGAAGGTTGTGGGGGAAAGAGGGGATCTATGGAGGGTTAGGAGGGACTCTCAGATCGTGGGGGATGAAATTGGCAATTGTGACCTTGAAAACCCACATACAGGGATTTAGAAGAGGTCGTGGCTCCTCTGAAAGCCTGCGGTGGTCTGGTAGTCTCCAGAACTAGCCGGGGGTGCGAGGGGGGTATGGGAAATCAAAGATAAACTTAGTCTGGTTAGTCTGGTTAGTGGGAGATTTGCAAATCTTAAGGGGTAGGAAAGGGATGTAGGGGAGCCGTAATTGTGGTAAGCCCAACCAAGTGCTCTCAATATGGCACCTAGGTAATCCTGAGAGGCAGCAGGGCATGAATAGGGAGGAGGGAAACTGGAACCCCAGTGCGACTGGTAAGTCCACCATGGCAAGCAATATCTAGTGGAAATGGCGGTATGATTGGGTTGAGGCCCGTAAGTATGACCGGGGGGGAATACTACATAGGCTACTAAATTCTCTCTCTATCATTTTGTTTCAAGGCAGACTGCAAGGTCGCGCCAAAATCCTCAAAGGAAAGAGGGAGGAGTTGAGGCATCACGACTCCAGTGGGCTTGCATTAGCTACTAAAACCGAGCCAAACCCTTGCATTTCTTGCTTTGGTCACCCCAAACCTTGCCTGTCAACAACCCCGGGTGGAGCTGGACCTCAGCTTGGGATCAAGTTGGCCGACCCCAAGGGCGGAATTGAGAGGTGGAGGGAAGAGACACTCTTATGGTTGCACACAATAAGGATTAAGGAAAGATGTGAAGGGACTCGAGGGAACCCAGGTCGTTGCTTGCAAATTCGAATTTGTTATTCTATAAATATGATTTGTAGGGAAAGGTTGAAGTCCACGAATGAAATATGGATTGGTTATAACGTTTGCACTTATGTTACCCTTACAAGTTTATTTAACTCTTCTGTCATTCTAACTCTAACGCTTCAACACCAGGAGTAGGAAAGAATGAGAGAGGGGTGGGGGCCAAAAGAATTGCAGAAGGAAAATATGGTGAAGGCGGGCTCGAGGCAGGGAATAAAAGGGGGTCGTTGGGCCGGAAAATAGGCAGAAAAGAAAATGAAGGCTTTAGTGGTTTTGGCAAGCAAAACCCAGTGAAAAAGGGGAAGGAAAATTAGAGAAGAAAACATGCAGAACTTAATGCATGCATACTATTATCACCCTAAAATCTTTGTCTCTAAGCTTTGGAAAGTTGCCTTGTTTCTAGTCATAGTCTTATAAGTTTTGAGTCATCTCATCACAATTATTGTCATTCTCATTTACAAACCCTTCTTCTAGTCATGGTGTTAAAGGGTCTCTAGGTCATTTCATGCTTTAAGGGTTAGGTCATAAGGTTAGAAGTCTTTTAAGGTCATATCTCTTTTCCAAATAAAGTTTGACAGCCTCATTCCATGTCCTAGAAGCCTTACCAGGTGTTTAGAAGTCATATCTCACATCATGTTGGAAATATTTTGAAACTAGCTACGAAATCACTGAACTAGGAGTTTTCGTAGCGCGCTACGAAATCCCTGAAAAAGCCTGTTTCAGCATAAAAAACTCTGCTTTCTGCGTTTACTAGTCAACTTCCAGAAGGGGTCCTGAGCATATGAGAACTAAATTTTGAAAAATAAAAGAGGCTTTTCTTCCTAACATACCAAAATAAAAAAACCTCTTTCAGTTTCTTCAAATCCATTCTGAGGTGGGAGGAATTTATGGTTAAACTTGCGCTACGAAACTGCTGAAAGTCAAGCTTGGTCTTCTGGTTTTAGCAGTCTTTTTCAAGATCAGTTTCTGGTCACATGAAAAGGTATTTTGGAATTCTAAAGGAGGTTTCTCTTCATCAACTCTCCAGCTACAATAACCTATCTCACTTTCTTCATAAGTGTTTTCAGTTGGGAGATAATAAGCTTTCTTTGAAACCCAAAATTTAGAGAACGGATTTTTCCTGTTTGACACGTGTTTTTCAAGGATAGATTCTGGATAGCTGGAGAAGTATTTTAAAAAACCAAGAGATGTTTTTGTTCTATACATCATGGAATACAAAAACCTCCTTCAGTTTCGAAAAATGTTTCATGGATGAGGAGATAAAGGCTCTGTCCCACGTGCCATTTTCAGGGATCCTAAACCTAAAAACAGGGAAACATGTTCCCTAATTTCTAGGGTTTGTCTTCAGCAGTCAGATGACCACGTGGGAGGCTTCATCAAATTCGACTTCTTGAGGTTGCAAGTTGTCAAAGAATGCTTTAAATGCTTAGGTAAGGTTGTTGTAATCAGAAGTTACGCTCCTAGTTGTATTAGGTCTCTAGGACTGCTAGTTAGGTGCCATTTGCATTTAATAGTTAGTTTTAAGTATCAATAGGTGTCATAGTAGGATGAATTCGAATTCCCCTCATGCTTGAGGAGGAATCTAAGTTATGTAAAGAGCTCTATATATAGAAGAATATGTAATGTACAAAAGGGTTGGAAATTTTCAGAGAAAGACTCATATTGTGCCATTGTAGAAGATTATGTTTTTATGAATGCAGACTTTGGCTTTACTTCTCAGGATTCAGAAAGAGTTCAATGGTGCAATGGTGGCTTGTTTATGTTTTTCCTTATCTCCTTATTTGCAGTAGTATGAATGTATGATACTTAGAATTCATTGGTTGTGCTCTAACTTCCTTCATACATTTGTAGACTATGTTTTCCTTTATGCTACTGATGTACCCTTCATATGTTGATTCTAGATGCCCTAACTTCCATGTAAAGCTAATTTTATTGTCATACTGAAGCATTTCTTGACTCCATAAGCCCAATGGATTCTTACTGATCATGTTCAACCATTCATATTTCTTCACTTGTTTCATAGAGTTAGCCATCTAATTCATTATCAAAAATCTTTAATCTTGTGAGAGAGCCCTCTCAGGTTGGGGAGGCTAAGCCTCAGCCAAAAGTTGGTTTGAAATAGTTACTCAAAGTCTTCCTGATCAGCAGCCTATCAGGGGTCTGATTTTGTGATAACATTTTGGTGCGTCTGCCGAGAGTCTGAAGATTAATCATTCTCGAAATCAAGAAGCTGAACTTCTGAAGGTAGCAAGAGCTTAGAAATCTTTCGAGGTTGCAAAACTACCTTGGCGACTCCATTGTTGAAGAATTCGAAATTCATAGATTCATGGTGATTCCACTGGAGTTATGAAGAACTCAAATGCTACCATTCTTACTTCAAGGTATGCATGCATAAATTTTTCAGGAATTCATGGTTTCCCAAATCATTTTCCCAAAGATACATATTTTCTAAGGAATGGTCCAAAATTCAATGGAGAAGATTTGAGTTTAACTTTGAAGCATATATCAGATTTTTGTGATTTTACCAAGATTCTTAGAGTCAAACATGAGGATGTTTGCATTATGTTGTTCTATGATTCATTTCAATGGAAATGTAAACAGTGGATTGAAAGCTTTCCTGCCAAATCTATTAAGTCATTTGAAGATTTTTGGTTTATGTTTTTGGAGGAATGGATAGATAGATCAGAGTTGGTGGCAAACTCTCCTTCAGTTCAAGGTTTCAAACAATGGAATGATGATCATATTAATGAAGAAATAGATGAAAATTTTTCTTTGTCCTTGTCTTCTTATCTAAAATCATTTGAGTGCAAGACAGAAGATAAGATGAAATTTTTGGATGAAGTTGCTAAGGACATTGAGAAAGACATTGAAGGTTTACAAGGTCAAATTCAATCATATAGTCTTCATGATCATGATCATACTTTTCAAAAGCTTTATGTGGCAAAACACAAGGAGAGGGTGTTGCTTCCTTTCTCTTTCGTGATTGAGGAAGAATACATTGTTATTGAAGATCAGTTTGCACAACCAGAAAGTTTTGAGAATCATCAAACTAACCATGTGTTTTTTGACCCTATAGCTGAATACATGGAAAATATTTACTGTTCAGGCTTCCAGTTATATGTTCATCTTGAAGAACAGTTACACCTCATGCTGCCTTGGTTATTTCAGTATCTGGTTCATTTTTTCTTCAAGCACAGTCAAGAGATTCAAGTGTCAGATCAGATCGATGATTGGCTTCATTGGAAGTTTCATGTTCCTTGAGCTACAAGTGGAGATTGCAGCTGATAGGGTAGGTAGGAATGTGCAAATAAGCTCAGGGTAGGTTGACTGAGCATCTGTTTCAGTAGGTGCAGTTTGAATTCTTTGTTCAGAAATCATTAAAGGCTTGAGGAGCAAATTGGGCAGAGGTTCAGAGTTTTATTCTAGAGGATGGATAGCGGCACTGGAGCTACAAGTTCTTAGTATACCACAAGGGCACACTATCCCTAGTGGAGCCACTGTTATCACCCTAAAATCTTTGTCTCTAAGCTTTGGAAAGTTGCCTTGTTTCTAGTCATAGTCTTATAAGTTTTGAGTCATCTCATCACAATTATTGTCATTCTCATTTACAAACCCTTCTTCTAGTCATGGTGTTAAAGGGTCTCTAGGTCATTTCATGCTTTAAGGGTTAGGTCATAAGGTTAGAAGTCTTTTAAGGTCATATCTCTTTTCCAAATAAAGTTTGACAGCCTCATTCCATGTCCTAGAAGCCTTACCAGGTGTTTAGAAGTCATATCTCACATCATGTTGGAAATATTTTGAAACTAGCTACGAAATCACTGAACTAGGAGTTTTCGTAGCGCGCTACGAAATCCCTGAAAAAGCCTGTTTCAGCGTAAAAAACTCTGCTTTCTACGTTTACTAGTCAACTTCCAGAAGGGGTCCTGAGCAGTTGAGAACTCAATTTTGAAAACTGAAAGAGACTTTTCTTCCTAACATACCAAACTACAAAAACCTCTTTCCGTTTCTTCAAATCCATTCTGAGGTGGGAGGAATTTATGGTTAAACTTGCGCTACGAAACTGCTGAAAGTCAAGCTTGGTCTTCTGGTTTTAGCAGTCTTTTTCAAGATCAGTTTCTGGTCACATGAAAAGGTATTTTGGAATTCTAAAGGAGGTTTCTCTTCATCAGCTCTCCAGCTACAATAACCTATCTCGCTTTCTTAATAAGTGTTTTCAGTTGAGAGATAATAAGCTTTCTTTGAAACCCAAAATTTAGAGAACGGATTTTTACTGTTTGACACGTGTTTTTCAAGGATAGATTCTGGATAGCTGGAGAAGTATTTTAAAAAACCAAGAGATGTTTTTGTTCTATACATCATGGAATACAAAAACCTCCTTCAGTTTCGAAAAATGTTTCATGGATGAGGAGATAAAGGCTCTGTCCCACGTGCCATTTTCAGGGATCCTAAACCTAAAAACAGG
The DNA here is from genome assembly GCA_031772625.1 of Pinus tabuliformis. Classification (NCBI taxonomy): domain Eukaryota; kingdom Viridiplantae; phylum Streptophyta; class Pinopsida; order Pinales; family Pinaceae; genus Pinus; species Pinus tabuliformis. Next base: position 1,632,814,809 of record CM062816.1, read on the forward strand.
GAAACATGTTCCCTAATTTCTAGGGTTTGTCTTCAGCAGTCAGATGACCACGTGGGTGGCTTCATCAAATTCGACTTCTTGAGGTTGCAAGTTGTCAAAGAATGCTTTAAATGCTTAGGTAAGGTTATTTTAATCATGATAAGAAGTTACACTCCTAGTTGTATTAGGTCTTTAGGACTGCTAATTAGGTGTCATTTGCATTTAATAGTTAGTTTTAAGTATCAATAGGTGTCATAGTAGGATGAATTCAAAATCCCCTCATGCTTGAGGAGGAATCTAAGTTATGTAAAGAGCTCTATATATAGAAGAAAATGTAATGTATAAAGGGTTGGAAATTTTCAGAGAAAGACTCATATTGTGCCATTGTAGAAGATTATGTTTTTATGAATGCAGACTTTGGCTTTACTTCTCAAGATTCAGAAAGAGTTCAATGGTGCAATGGTGGCTTGTTTATGTTTGTCCTTATCTCCTTATTTGAAGTAGTATGAATGTATGATACTTAGAGTTCATTGGTTATGCTCTAACTTCCTTCATACATTTGTAGACTGTGTTTTCCTTTATGCTACTGATGTACCCTTCATATGTTGAATTCTAGATGCCCTAAATTCCATGTAAAGCTAATTTTATTGTCATACTAAAGCATTTCTTGACTCCATAAGCCCAATGGATGCTTACTGATCATGTTCAACCATTCATATTTCTTCACTTGTTTCATAGAGTTAGTCATCTAATTCATTATCAAAAATCCTTAATCTTGTGAGAGAGCCCTCTTAGGTTAGGGAGGCTAAGCCTCAGCCAAAAGTTGGTTTGAAATAGTTACTCAAAGTCTTCCTGATCAGTAGCCTATCAGGGGTCTGATTTTGTGATAACACATACCATGGAGGAACTTCAGCTCACGTAAAATCCATAAGATCAACATGGGAGGCAGAGCTAAATGCTAAGGCTGCAATTGAAGCGCTTCCAACGGAGGACTGGGATCCACTGCTCATAGATCCACGATACACTAGAGGTTGGAAAACACTATTTAGACAGACAGTCCAACATTACTGGGTCATGAATAACCTATTGGCCAGGGCCATGACAACATACATGGGCAGAGAAGAACCAATGCAAGCTCGTCAAGAGGAGCCAAGCCTAAAGGACATCCAAAAGGAGATTCAGGCGTTGCAAGTACAACAATATCATCAGAACCTCCATTTTCGTCGAATTGAAAAACAAATTCAAAACTTGCTGCATAATGAAGTGCTCAGGTTGAGTGCCAAGGACCTGGCCTCTATTGAGTCATATGATGACTGACGCGGAGTAGCAGAAAGTAACTTTTTGTTTTAATGATAGATAGCATTTACTTTACAAGTCAAAGGATTAAGCATATAGTAGATACAATAGCATACTTAGCATGGATGGATATTATCAAACTATTTAAATTTTGGACAGCATATGATGTTGATCGGTGGCCAACAGACCTGGTTTCCCTCGGGCATGTTGAGGCCATCAAACATATTTTTGTTACCTGCCTATATATAATCAATAGAAAAAGGAAGTACTACCAAGCTTACAAAATAAAAAAAGTGGATCATACTACTGAATTCAGAGGGATCTCTAGTGTTTTTGAGATCATGTATGAATGCACTCAAAGTAGTAAAAGATGCATTGACATTGGCATTTGGATTTATTTGTTTTAAGTTTGTGTTTGGTTGTTCCGAGTTATGATTTAGTGATGGTAGGTTGAAGTTATCATTATGATCCAAGGTAAGAATGTCTCATGAAATTCATTAAGGTACTTGTCTTTAGGACATCATTTAGGTTTTCTCTCCCAATTTTAAACTATTTTTCTAAAAGAAAAAAAAAATCATTAGAATGCTCGCTTAGAATTTGAAGATGATTCACTAGATGTAGACCAAGGAGGAAATATTTGGCTCAATGAAATTTTAAAATTACGTAGTGTGGTCATGTTGATGGTTTCTGGAAGTTCGTCAACCAAGGGGGTCTCCCTGATATGTGGTCGATATTAGTCCTCACACCATTTGGAATAGGAGCCGCATCCGTAGTACAACCGGATTACTGTTTTCTCACAGGATTTCCTTAGCTCTAACTATTAGCAAGAGGGAGAAATCCATAGGTGCCTTCGAAAAGAAAGTAAGTGTTCCTGGTGAGTGTTCGGTTGTAGGTGTGTCAAAGTTCTTCTATTACGGATAGGGATAAAAGTGTGCCCATAAGAGAGAAGGAATAATACCACCCTAGTAGAGACACACGTAAAGAAGAAGGATTCGTCTAACATCCAGTGAAATAGTCCACAAAGATGCGACGGTCAGTGCAACCAACACAAACATGAAAGTTTGTCTGATATCCAATGGAACAGTCCACAAAGATGTGACAACTATAACAACCATTACAATGCATTCTCAATATGATAAGCACTAAAATAATCGGAATCGTTCATCCACTTTAGCACAACTAAAAGAAAACATGAATTACAAACATTCACATAATAGTCTTACAAATATTCATAATCCATGCATGAAAACATGCTAGACATGAGGCTTTTGATATTAAGTAAAATTCTCAAGACACATGTATACAACGAACACCACTAACTCCACTAGTGGAGCATTGGATCCATTTTGTGCTCCTCAAGAGAACTAATTTGTCTCTCTAATGCATTATGGGAGGAGCCAAGGTGAAAATTTCCTTCCTCATACAATGAGGGTGTATATATAACCAATGGAGTGATGCTTCACATCCCTTGTGACTCTTTGACTGCCATCATGACTTTCCAACTTCCTGTGACTTTTCAACTTTACATGACTCTTCATATTCTGATTGTGTCCTTTGGACTTCCACTTTACAATACATTTTTGAATACATAATTATAGGTTCCACAATATTTATGTGGCATATGACGAGTTGTCAAATGACATGACATTGATGACATGTATTGCATGATGAAATGGAAATGTCAAGCCACTCTTTGTTGTTTCTTTTTCTTCAATAAGAAATTTTTGATGCTTCATCTTCATGAGAGATATTCTTTGTTCTTCATATCTGCCCTCCAAAGGGTTGTCAATCATATGGAGCCTACATGCAGTCCTCATCTTTGATCTTCTATTATAATATAGTGTTCCTTAGTATTCTTTCTTGATGATCATCTTATCTCCTTAGCTCCTTAGGCGTATTCTAGCATTTCCTCCTTCTCCATCTCCTTCTTCATCATCTTGCCATAGCATGATAGAGTAAATGCATCTGTAATAAGCGCCTAGTCTAAGTTGTTGCATGACGATCCACTAACTAAGCCGAATCTAGGTGGCAGGCTGAGGGGAGGCTCAGTGTCTGCACAATTGTGCATCTTAGGAAATCAAGAGTTAGGCTTGAGCCTTGAGGTTGGCAATGTGCAATTCAGGCTTGGATTGACCAAAAAGATTGCGTAGTTGGGGAGCTCAAGGAGGCAGGCTGAGGGCTTGAGCACTAATTTTTCCCACTACACAGTTCTTGAAGGAAGAGGATCTCAGATGATTGTGCATTTCAAGATCTCAGGGTTGAGGCTTGAGCCTTGAGACTACGTAATACATAGTAATAACTGGGCAGGAGATAACGACCATGAAGTTCTGGAGCTCAGGGACTAGGCTTGAGCACTGAGATTGCGAATTATGCAATATTGGAAGGATAAGAGAGCAGATGATTGCACAATTCAGGAGCTCAATATCGAGGCTTGAGGACTGAGACTGCGTAATGCATAGTGTTGGCTTGGATGAAGAGAAATATTGTGCAGTTCTGGGACTTGGGGGCTTGGCTTGAGCACTAAGATTCTGAAATGTGCAGCTCTAGGAGGCAAAAATTGCACAATTATGCAGTTCCAAGTGACAAGGTTGCTACTTGAGGACTAATATTGCACAGTACATAGTTCAAGAGGGCTATATGAGGCTGAGTGGCCTGGTTAGGAGTTTTTTCCAATTTTGACTAAGTGTTGGATCAGTGAGAGGAAATTGAATAAAAGCAAGACTTGAACATGATCACACACTTAGTTAACTTGGTGACACAACATAGAACACTCAGAACACATGAACAACAGAATTTCCTCAATGTAATAACATCGTGACAACCCATTCCAAGTGCAACACCAAAGATACACTTTGCGATGACAATGACAACACTTGTGCGACAATGCGTGAAACTTTGGAAATGAGTGTGAATCATTTCTACATGATAAGAAAAACTCATTATCACAAATATTTTCCCAGTAATCGTCTGCTCTCACCACTTTGTGGTCAAACTTATACAACTCGACTCGCTGGACCAAAAATACTTGTTGCTGGAAATTAATCAATAAAAATATAAATTCATTTGATGTAGAAAACCAGTGACTAGGACCTTTCCTTCCAAGACCATATCTTCTCGAACTCGTAGAGCTCTTTGAGGAGAAAAAGATGAGTCATTCCTTCTCCTATCAAGTCGTCTAGCGGGATAATAAGTGTGTAATATAAAACTAAGGGACACCCTTTTCTATAAAAGAGAAACGAACAATGAGGAATCGTGAGTCACCCAGCTGGAACGTGTCAAGGTGTCGGAGCCTTTCATTTCTTTGATATATATGGTAGTAACTATGTTTTTCTAGAAAGGTAAACCATCAAAAGTACATTCTATACATTTCTAAACCCATCACAAGAAACGACTATTTAAAAAATTTGAACATAAAATATGGTCAAAATACCCTGTGACAGCCAAAATGCCTATCAAATTCCAACCCTGGTTGTCATGGTAAGAAGGGAATATTTTTTAGCCACGTTACGTGTTTGAATGGCTGATAAGAAAGTGCAAAAGAAAGGGACATCATTTATTGGACCTTAGGATGAAATTTGTCTTGTTCTCGTACATTGAAGGCACATGTTTCTTCCCTCTTTGATCTTGATGGAATTCACTATACAATTCAATAATACCACGTAGGCTTAGCCTGTTACCTATGATATTTCCTTCTTGTCAAGCCTGTGATTTAATATTTTTTGTAAGTCTAATACATTATTTGTTGACCAACTGAGGCTTAAATTGAAGCTTGACTATGAGGATTTAATATAACCTTATATCAAAACTCAATATCCTATTTAAAATTTTTATGAAAATAAATATATTTATGAATTTTTATCTAATAATGTGATTGTAAAATTTAAAATTCAAAATAAAACAAATTTAAATCAACTAAATTTATTAGAAAAATTATCCAATTATTATTATTTCAAATTATAATAATGTGAACCTAAGCAATATGATAATCAATTTCTTGTTAGCATCCATATTGAAAGTAAAATTAGCTTAATTCATATGAAAATAAGATTTCAATATTTGAAAACACAAGTGGAAAAATAGAAAACACAATCACTCTACACAACCGTGGGACTTTAATGTATCATGGCAATCAGAATTCATGGGATATTAGTGAAGAACGTAAATTAGTGAGTAAGCTCTTTAATAAAAGTAGTCGGTAATCTGAATGAAATGTGCAGGCTCATTATATGTAGTATCAAACAAATCCAAGAATTCGGTGATAAAGTTGCGAAAAGTCCGATGATGGAGTTGCAGAAATAGGCCAACACCAAGGCAAACTTGAAACTATGTGGATGAAAGAGAGCATGCCGTAAAACAATTATCCGATAACAAGGTGGGACAACAAATTTCAAAACAATGCGGGAAATCAAATTTTAAATTCAAATGGACTCAAGGAGTAGCGAACATAAATGGAAATCTACCGATAATAAAGCAGACGTATTGTCATAGACCGCAAGCACTTTTAAGGCACATCGCCTCGATATTTCCCGGTGGAGACTGGAGTCCTTTCTCGGACGGAGGTTTGTACGGTTGCATGTCCATGCATATATGGTGGAGCTGCTAACAGATGCATTAAAATTCCGACAGCAAGCCCGTTATTAGTTTCTTGTAGTCTCCCTTGCATCAATGGATTATATTTTTCAAGTTAACTTTTTTGTATGTATTAATTTATAATTTAATATAGATTTAAAAATTTACTAACCTGGCTTAAATATGACCATTGTGGCAGCTTATAACAGATCTATGTTATGACGATGGGATTAAGAAATTCAAGTAGGCCTACCCTTCTCATCGCTTTGTTTCCTTTCTAATAGAAGTTTGTTTTGGTTACCATATTCGCCTTCTTAGTTAATAAAATTGCCCATCTTTTCTTTCAGTAAAGTTTTCTTTTTTCTAAAACTAAGCTATCCAACTTGATTAATGACCTACACATGTAGTAACACATTTGTGGCATGTATGCCTAGGCAAGCAATAATCAACTTGCTATAGAGGTTTTAATACACCCCAACACCATACATACATGACCATCTATGTGTGAGGAGTTTCCGGTGCCTTGTCGCTACTGCCACCACTAGATCGTAGGAATGCGAGGGTATACAATATAATGTATGCCTTACTTGCATGTTCATTTGAATTTTAAGTTTGAATTTGATAACTCCGCTAATAATTTGAAATTTGAATTTATATAACCGCTTGGCCGATGTTTTTCACAGCTGTTGCATTCAACTATCAGAGGCTATTTTAGTGGTGAACGAATTCACCATGGATGTTATCAGACGTCAAAGAAGTAAGATGAGTGACACAAATGTTTATGTGACTTGCAAACACCAAGGCTTCACTATGCAGGTTTTTAAGTGCAATGAATGGGAAGCAGTGGTGAAAAATAATGTGAGTTATGCATGATACGAGAAGGATTATTGGGCCAAGATCAAGATTAGGTTGTGAATCCATGGTGACCGATGAAGTGGATAGGTGAGACTACTACCTACCCTGTGGAAATTCATCTCATTGAGAAGCTTGACAATCACAAAAACTTCTGTAGAGGTTCTGCCCTCCGATTTTTCAATGATGTGGAGGACAAAACACACATTTTGTTGTGTCCTATTCCTACCAAGAAGATGGATCTCCACCACAGACAATGACAATATCTGTTGGATTTGGGTACCAGTGCATTCAGCACCAACCTTATCTAGTTTCTTCATATGTACCTTTGTGATCTCACCGAGATTCACACATTCCATTAGGGGAATTTTGAGGTCTAAAACAGGCCTACTAAGGAATTTGTAAAATAATAGTGGAAATAATAAAATAAGTTTAGATTACATCATCAAATTTTAGAGGGAAAAAAAGAAAAAACTATTTTTAAACTCGTATTTTCAACTTATCTCCCTATGGGTTTACTCAAATTTTGAGTGGAAACACTTGTTGGATGCAGAATTTGCATCATCATCCAAAGAGTACCCATGTTGCATACTTTTGATAGAACTTACTACACTAAAAATTATAAATACATGAAAAATGTGATTGCATACTTTCTATGGACCCTACTACACAAAAAATGAGAAATACATGAAAAATGTGATTGCAACAACGTTTTTACATGTATTTCTAATTTTTCATGTAGCAGGGTCCATCAAAAGTATGCAACATGGATACTCCTTGGATAAGGAATTAAATTTTGCATCCAATGACTGCTCCCGCTCGAAATTTGAGTAAAACTTTAAGGAGATAAGTTGAAAATACTAGTTGAAAAAATAGTTTTATTATTTTATTATTTTTTAATATTTTTAATTTTTTACTCCAAAAATGGTGAATCATTCCACATGGTTGACATCATCATCTTGAATCCTATTGGTTCTTATAAATTTTATTTTGGTTGTACATTTTTCTTAGGAGGCCCATTCTATACCTCAAAATTTCCCTAATGGAAGTCAATTCCAAGCTCCTACGAATGCTAAGCCCGCCTGGTTTTAATGAAGAGAGGAATGTGGAAAAGTCGAATCCCTCCTCCCTCACTATAAGGGACACTCCAAAATCCCCCCAGTGGAAGGTGGATCGAATCCAACTGCACTACAATTTTGTGTCAGACAAAGATGATAAATCCAATAATGTGGTAAACATAACGAGGTTTATGAAAGAGGAGTTGCAATTGCAAGGCATTGATATAGTGGTTGTATGTATGGACATTGAGGGAAGTGAATGGACAATTCTAAGGAATTGGATCAGCGATCCAAAGATGCCTCTCCATGTGGACGAGATCCTTGTGGAGGTTCACTACAATCACCTATCCAAGTGGAACTACCACTAAGCTAGATTTGGTCACATCACCACGGAAAATGTGAAAGAGCTTCTTGCAGATCTTAGATGGCATGGATTCTATGCCCACTTTTTTTCCCTAATTCATTAAGCTATCTCACACTCTCCTTTAACTTTCACTATAACTTCTCTCTTTCCAAAATTCCATCGACCAGCTAGCATCTCTAATCATCATAAGAAATTAACGTGAAAGAATCACATGGAATGATGACCCTTTTTTTTCTTGAAGGAATCTTATTTTTCTTTTGCTTTAATTTACATTTTTGCATTTAGAGAAAGTTTCAGATTCACACTAGAAAGGTGTTGGGTGTATTCAATTGATGGGAGCCAACTCTAGACCCAAATCATTCATGTTAATGCCTTTTCATTATACTTTGTAAACTAGAAAGTACATATACGTTTTGTTTAAGAAACATTCAAAGTTGATAGTTGTTTTTCCATGTTTTATGTTCAAATGATGTTGTAAATTTCAAGTTTTCCAAAAATTGCATGGTTTGGCTTATGGAATCTCTGAAAAATTTCAAAGAGATTGTACTTAACGAGAGATAACAATCAAGGTAAGTTCCACTTTGTTGGCCTCTATTTACACCCCAAATTATTGTTCTTAAGGCAGGTATTTTGGTTAATTTTCCATTATAACATGTCGTGGGTGACTTCTACTATATTTTTGTGAACAATTTATATTATCTAGGCCATTAGTTTTTGGTTTCTTGGTGGTGTGTTTCTCAAGTCTTCTAACTTCTATGTTTTAGGTCCTAAGTAAATTAGAAATTTGTCCCATTTTTTCTCTGTCATTTAAGCCTTTGTAGGGGTCCGCACTTTCATCTCCGAGCTTTGTTTCCTTGGTATTTAGTTCTACTTGTGATGGGTGGTCATGATCAGCATGTTGGGCTATGAATTGGATGTGTAGTGAGCTTGAAAACCTTCTAGGATTTGGCCCTATGGAGTGGTTTTCTGTTGATGACTTAATTGTTTATAAATCAAGAATTCAAGGCATTCCTCTTTGTCCTTCGATGTCTTTTATAAGCCAAGGTCTCTCTGTTGGTTTTCCTCATTGTCTCTCTATAGTTGTGCTCATGGATTCAAGGCAGCGAATGGTTAGTCGATGAGGTGGTTGAGGAAATGTTGGGCATAAAAGGATGTGCCCATTTTCCTATGATTAATTGGCCACTACCTTTGATTTTATTCCTTTGGAGGTGCATAAGGAGATTTTGATTTGAAAAGTGTGGAGGTCGGGGACCATCTATATTTTTTAGATTCTTAATTAGCAGGAGAAAAAGTGAAATGTCTTCCAAATATGGGTCAATTTCGAAAAGGAGGTTTCCTTTTTTGAGTTTGTTGGCATTAAACCAACAAACTAAAACTTTTCTATGTCTCCTCTTCAAGGACAAACATGCAAAAACTTATAATGTTTTCTCATCTCTGGAAGATATTAAGAGGATGATTCGCAATCTGTATTTTTGTTTGAACACCATTGATTCTCGTTTGGCACATGTGGAGACTTTCTTGGTGAGTGACTCTGGGTTGGGAGATCTCACTAATCCTCCTGCTAACAACGTGCATACCCCTGCGTTGATCTCTTCAGAAAATGACCCACATGGTGAAGACAAATGAGGATGAGTACCTTTGCATTTTCTTTTGTCAAGGTCATTTGCACTGGTAGTTTTATAATGATATACTATGTTACTGGTGTGGTATGTGCATACTCATATGTTGATCATGGTGGATTTAGTTCTATTTTCGGTACAATATAGTGTTATCTTTATGTTGTGTGGGTTGATGATGTGCGAATGGTGTGCAATGATTTGATGGTTTTCTTTTGAATGAATGACACATCTCTAGACATAAAATTGCATCTCTATGGTATGGAAGTGTCTAGCATCAATATTGCATCGACCATTTTTATGGAGACTTCCTGAAGAAATATTTGGATCAGATTCTATTTGGGTTGGGGTATAAGAATATTTTAAGCTTGCTTTTTGTAGTTGTGTTTCATTGGTAACATTTATTGTTTTAAATTGTAAACATGAAGGTTGGATGAAACTAATTGCTATGCGAGGTATGTGAGGTGATAGTGCTTGTTTGTATTTCCTGGTGCATTTTTCTATGGATACTTTCTAGTAATGGACCATTAAGTGAAATGATATTGTAACCACTATGGTTTGGTTATGTCTGGGCCATTGCTTATTATATATATATGATGTTTTGGTAATGCAATATAAAACTATGTATTTACGAAAAAAGAAAAAGAAGTTAGTTATTTCATCCAAAATAAAATCATTAAATTTCAACATAATGTAAAAATGAAAAAAGAAAAAAGAAAGTAGAAAGTTTTCTTAATTAAAATCCCCATAAGTTAATTTCCAACCAACAAAATTGTCACAAAAATTGAAGTGGCAAGATAACAGTGTTCACTTTAACCATTCAAACTTAAACTTCATTTACCGTAACCAAGCAAAGACCAAAGGAACTTCCCATATCTTATACTTATGGGAGCTTATCTTTTGACTAGCTTGAAGTTTCAAATATCATTAGGAATCATGTCTAATGTGTACACGAATTAGAAACATAATATCATTGTGGGAATTTTGTTCATGATTTTGGTTACTTCGTAGAGGTTGATGAAAACAAAATTGAAAGTTCATGTGTGGTAGGTATGATAATAGCTATGAGAGAGTTTTGTAATGGGGGTGTATGTGGGGAATGTCATCTCATAGCAATGAGGGGTTAGGTGGATCAGTTGTTTCATGGTTCTGTAACGAACATATCTTTGGGGCATGTATGGTCATATCAATGAGGGGATTCCAATTTCCATCTGTAATGGATGTGTGGAGCATGCATGATCATAGCATTGAGGAGATGGATCATTCAATTCATCTATAATGGGTGTGTTGATGGAATAGTAGAGGATGAAAGACACAACTTTCACACCAAAAAACTATATGAGTTGTTTCTCTTCTATTGATCACACAAAACTTGACTTGATTACAATGAGCCTATCATGGGGTATTTATGCTTTTTTAATTAGAAACTCACTCAGAATAACTTCAACATGAAAACACACACTATATTTGACTTTACCAAATATAAGACTGAACTCGAACTAACTCACAGTTGACTCAATTAACTCACACTCTAAATTTAGACTACTTTTCATGCATTAGTAATTACAATTTCCAACACTCTCCCTTAATTATGACCGTATGAATCAACATTAATCAATAATGACTCAACATGACTCAACTATGTCTGCTAGGATTACAATAGAAATCAACTCAATCATCACTCAAACATGCCTGTTGGTCTATGTCTCAGTTAAGCTTATAATGATTCAAAACTTTTATAATTTTTCAATTTCTTTTTCGTTTCTTATAAATTCTATATCCTCCAAATTAATTCATTCTTAGTTGTACTTTCTTGTCGTAGGCTTTCTTCATTTGTTGCTACTGAAAATTTTCTTCCATTTCTCTTGTATTTTGTTTTGTGTTTGTCTTCTACAACTTTTTCTTCAAAGATTCGTTCAACCATGGACTGCTACCACAACCCGTCAACTTCAAATGGTGTTCTTTGCTCTGCTTCATGTGCTTCATATTCTTGAACTTCTTTCTGCCATATTTCTTGATAGTAGAATCTAATTTCTTCTTGACTCGACTGTTGAACAATTGTTTTAACACATTCTTCCTTGTTTTCAGAAACTTCCATGTCCTTCTCTTCACTTTCATTATCAGGTACTACTTCTTTTCTCCTGTATTCTACACACTCAAGATTATCATTAGGCTTACATGTAAAGTCATAATCAGTCTCCTTTTTCACATACACCATTTCATTTAATGATTTTATTCCAGCTGCTACTTTAAGACTGTCATCGATTTTCTCAAGAAGCTTCTCAATCCATTCTTCAATGAGCTTCAAATTTGCTTCAAACTTATGAACAATTTTTTTTCAACTTCATCTCCCTTGCTATTTTGAACACCTGCATATTCAAAAACAATGTTAAAAACATCTTCATTATGCTCTTCAGTGAGAACTTTCTTCTCATCCTCTTCCGTATTTGCCTTCTATTCAACTGCATTAAGATTATCTTCCACTATTATGCAATTAGTGGATATTCTCATCAAAAATTCTTCAATCACTTTATCCTGTTCTTGATCATTAGCTTTTGCTAGATCACATACTGCTTCATGAGAAATTCCAATTGCTTCATATCTTACTTCTACAGTGGTAGTTTCAACCTTCAATTCTTCATCAAACATGGCGCTTACCATATTGCCACAATCAATCCCTGTTTCAAAAAAGAAACCACACATATCATTAACATAATGTTCTTCCAACCTATGGTGGGTTATCCAAGCATGCATGTGCTTATTATAAAATTCAACTTCACAAAATTCATTAGTTGCAACTAGATTCATCAATGCACATATCACTTTGTAGTCATCATCCATATGTCCTTTATCACCATCATCTGCACCATCCATGTTACACTGGAGTCCTTGAGCATTTATATGCTTTTTCTCTACTTCACACATAAAGGCTTTAGTTTCTCTCTTTGCAATCTTTGATGCATCTTCTTCATCCATATGCATGTTTGCATAATGGATTTCACTTTTATAGTCTTCATGAACATCATCCACTTTTGAGTGGGATTCTCCAAGCTCTGTTGTCTTCTAAGAGTCTTTCTCATTTACTACTTTTGTTGAAAACTTCTTTTATTGTGACATAACTGGATGTTGCATGTAACTCCCCCTTGCACCAAATTCTTCTTCCAAGATCTCCCACGCTTCTTCGGCAGAGATATATTTTTCTACCTTGCACATAATCGTTTCATCCATTTCTTGTTGAATGAAACTCAATGCCAAGGCATATTTACCTCATCATGGGGGTTAACATTCCTCAAAATAGGCATACAAAAAATATTTGAAACATAAATAAGTTCTCAACTTAACAAACCAAATTTCAAAGTTCTTACAAGTAATCATAGGTGGTGATAGCAGATCCAAGATACACCAATCACCCTCGATCTATCTTTCGTCTTCTGCTAGACTATGTTTTACTAATGTGTCCCACTATGTTTGATTATTAATATTAATCAATAATATTAATAGGCGATTATGTTTGACCGAAGTTGAAGAGTGTTGACTATCAAACATAGTCAAACATAGTCAACCACATTTTAAATATGGCTGACCACATTTTGTAATGTCACATTGTGGTATTAATTAAATTGCAATGTAATGTAACATTGTGACAATGTTTGTCACACTGTGACATTGGATAAATTTTTGTTCCATTTTGAAATCAGAATATGATTACTATTATTATTATCATTATTGTTATTCAACTTTATTAATATTAATTTATTGAAATTAAACATTTTTAAATCTTGATTATGACCAACCAAGGATGGCCTTAGTTGACTAAGGTTGATAATGTTTGACGTTGGTCAATCAAGGTTGACTATAATTGAATATGGTTGAGTTACATTGGTTGTGGATGACTATGAGTGAACAAGGTTGACTATTGTTAAATATGGTAAACATAAGGTTGACCAAGTTTGATCATGGTCAACTATTTAAAAATTGATTATAAAGGTTGACTTTGTTTGAATATGTTTGACTAATGTGGTTGACTATGTTTGATTATTAATATTAATGAATAATAATAATAGGTGATTATGTTTGACTGAAGTTGAAGAGTGTTGACTTTCAAACATAGCCAAGCATAGGAAAGCATAGTTGAACATAGTCAACCACATTAGTAAACCAATGTGTTTTAAACCATATTAATATCAATATTATTATTATTAAACATTTATTATGGGTAAACATGGTTTAAGCATGGGTGAACATGCCTATGTTTAACAATTATTTGATTATGGTTGAGCACAATTGACCAGAATTATCCATGTTCACCATGTTTAAACATTGCTAACTATGTTTTGGCTATGAATGACAAAGGTTAAGGATTGTATGACTATGATTGACCATGGTTTGACTATGGTTGATCATGAAGGACTATGGTTGAACATGGTTTAACTATGATTGACCACTGTTTAAACATGGTTTGATTATGTTCAACCACAGTTGAATATGTGTTGGGCGTGTGTCATATTCTTTCACAACTAGACCAAGAATGGTGGGTGGATCCAAAGATGGTGGGTGGACCCAAAGATGTTGGGTGGACCTACCCATGGTTTTGTGCATGGGTTTCGCACATGGTTTTGGGAATGATGGTTTTTTTCCCATGGTATTTTGTAGATCCGGTCAAGGGAACTACGAATAAGTTCTAATCCAGGGTTAATCGATTGGAGTTTATGAATGCTTCAACATGTATCTATATGTATTGTAACATTGAAAGAAATATAATGAAAAATCAATCTGATAGTCTCAGTTTTGGGATCTAGGGGAAAATATTTGTTTATATTTGTTTTATGTTCTCACTATTGTATATTTTTATGTTTGAAGAATTAATTTGCAGTTAATTTTTGTATACAGGTTAAAACCTACATTTGGTGTCAGAGTTGTTTTCGCTTCAAGGGGACACCTTTACTACTCAGGGGTTTTTCTCAGGCCTATGGTAGACCCTGTTACAATGAGAGATATATGGGATCAGTTCTTGTGCTGAAAGAAGAGGGAAAATAGTGGAAACATAGAGATCGAGAAATTCAATGGACAAAATTTTGAGTTGTGAAATCTCAAGATGTAGGATCTGTTAGTGGATAAAGATCAGTAGATCACAATAGATCTGGGTACTAAACTAATGACAATGTCAACAAAAGAACGAGTGAAGTTGGATTAGAAGGAAAATAGAACAATATGGTTGTGTATCCCAGATTTAGTATTGTTTAATGTATCAGGGGAAGCTACAATGAAGGCTTTGTGGGATAAGTTAGGGACTTTGTACCAATCTAAGTCTTTGGTGAACAAACCGTTCTTGCAGAAAAAGATGTATAACCTGAGGATGAAGGATGGAGACTCGGTAACAGAGCATATGAATGCCTTTAATACTATGGTAAGATAGTTTTTATCTGTTGATATAAAAATTTTAAATGAAGATAAGTGCATAAGTTTGTTGTGTTCTCTACTAGATTTGTGGGATACTCTGGTTGTTGCAATAGATAGCAATACAAATACCTTGAAGTTTGATGAAATGGTCTCATCGTTACTGTCGGAGGGCATGAGATGGAAAAATATGGAGAGGCATAATGGAGATGCCTTATATGTACCAGGATGGTCCCAGAATAGAAACAAAAATAAGTCCTCGAGTGGGAGATCTAAACCTAGAGGGGGATCTAAATCTCCAGGAAAACCTGTAAAGGTGTGCTGCAAGGAAAAGAAGGGCACTACAAAAAGGATTGTAGATCTAAAGCTCCTGATAAAGGAAATGGATCCGATGATGCTCCTTCTGTAGAGGTGAAAACCACCTCAAATGAAGGTGGGGATGTGTATTTATCTTCTTCTTTAAGTACACATGTAGATCATGAGGCATGGTTGATTGACTCAGCTACATCCTTTCACTTCACTCCCCATAGGGAGTGGTTTTGTGAGTACGAGAAATATGATGGTGGTGATGTCTTCTTAGGGGATGATGGGAAGGCCAGAATCATCAGACGTGGAAAATTCAAGCTAAAGTTGCAAGTTGGAAGGCTTAGAACACTTCCTGATGTTTTGGATATTCCTATATTGGCCACAAATCTGGTTTTTGTAAGAAACATGGATGATGCAGGTGTAAAAACAATGTTCAAGAAAGATGCCTGCAAGATGGTTCATGGAGCACTGGTATTGATGTGAGGAGTTTTGATTGGAACTTTGTACAAGCTATTAGGTATAATTTTTATTGATGGGTGAAACAATTGTGTGGTTCCTGAAAGTGGGGCAGAAAATGTAGTGGTCTCTGGAGAAAATACCATTTTATGGCATCAAATGCTTGGACATATTGGAGAGAAGGGCCTTTGAATACTGCATGGTAATTTTATGGTAGAAGGTATGTCTAATTTCTCTCTAGATTTCGATTTCTATAAACATTGTGTATATGGGAAGGAGAATCGGGTGAGTTCCCCCTCTAGTGCTAAGAGGGTGAAGTTGATATTAGAGCTTGTGCACAGTGATGTGTTTGGACCTGTGTCAGTTCCATCATTGGGTAAGTCTATGTACTATGTCTTATTTATATATGACTTATAAAGGAATACATGGATATATTTCCTCAGGAAGAAATCTGAAGCCTTTCGTAGGTTTAAAGAACTTAAGGCTCTGGTGGAAAATCACACAGAGAAGAAGATTAAGGTGTTGAGGACAAATAATGGTGGAGACTTTTGTAAGAAATAATTTGAAAAGTTTTGTAATAAGTGTGGTATAGCATGGTAGAAGACTACTCCATACACACCTCATCAAAATGGAGTTTCAGAAAGAATGAATAAGACGTTGATGGAAAAGGCAAGAAGTGTGCTTAGTGGTGTCAAGTTAGGACAAGAATTTTGGGTAGAGGTAGTGTAGACTGCATGTTACATATTCAATAGATCACCTTCATCAACGTTGGAGGATAAGAATCCACATGAGGTATGGACTAGTAATAAACCCTCTCTTTCACATCTAAGGGTATTTGACTGTGATGCATATGTACATGTTCCAAAGGAGAAAAGAACCAAGTTGGATAGTAAATATGAAAGGTGCATCTTTATTGGGTATAAGGATGGTTTAAAAGGTTATAAGCTTTAGAACCCATAACCAAGAAAGGTAGTGTACATCCGAGATGTGGTGTTTAGAGAGGTAAAAGATGTTATTAAACATGAAGTCCTACCAAAGGAATCTGAGAAGATAGACTTTGAGCCAAAGGAGGAAAAATCAGACTCTATAGCACAATAGGAATTAGAAGAGGAAGATCCAAAAACTCTAGTTTTGAGAAGATCAGTTGAAGAGAGAAGGCAACCAGAAAGGTATAGTCCATCTGCTTTCTATTCAAATTGTGTTTTATCTATTACTGATGATGATCCCAGAACTATTAGGGAGGCAGTAGAATCAGAGGATGTCAAACTCTGGAAAGAGGTCATTGCTGATGAAATGACATCTTTGGACAAAAATGAGGCTTGGGATGTAGTGGAGTTGTTGGCTAGAAGGAATCCCATTGGAAGAAAATGGGTGTTTAAGAAGAATATGAAAGAAAAAGGCAAGGTGGAGAAATGCAATGCTTAATTCGTAGCAAAAGGTTATTCCCAGGTGCCAAGAATTGATTTTGGTGATATTTTTCTCCTGTTTCTAAGTTAGATTCTATTATATTACTTTTATCTGTTGTTGTTGCTTTTGATTTTGAGGTAGAACATATGGATATGAAGACAAATTTCATCATGGGGATCTAAAAGAAGAGATCTAAATGAAGCAACTTGAAGGATTTGTGGTGAAGGAAAAAAAACTGGTATGCAGGTTAAAAAAGTCTCTACATGGGTTAAAACAATCACCAATTATGTGATTTTAGAAATTTGATACTTATATATGACGACTTGGCTTCACAACAAGAAAAGCAGATCATTGTGTGTATTTTAAATTAATTGGTGACAATGTTATTTATTTGGTCTTTCATGTGGATGATATGTTGCTGATTGGAAATGAAAAATAAATTATCCAGTATTTGAAGACCCAATTGTCCTCCAAATTCGACATGAAGGATCTTGGTGATGCAAACTATATTTTGGGCATAGAAATTAAACGAGATTGGGCAAAGAGGAAGCTCTAGTTAAACCAGAGGAAGTATGTTGAGATAATATTGCATAGGTTTAATATGGAGGATAGTAAACGAGTGAAGGTTCCTATTCCCGTAGGTGTAAATTTATATGTTGAATAGTGTCCTAAGACACAAGAAGAGGAAGAGGACATGTCCCATGTTCCATATGCGAGTGTAGTTGGTAGCCTGATGTATGCAATGGTACATACTAGATTATGCATTGCACATGCAGTGGGAGTATTGAGTAGGTTTAAGTCAAAACCAGGGAAGGATCACCAGACATCAATGAAGCGGGTTTTTAGGTGGTTGCGTGGCACTAATGATTATGGTCTGTGCTACCAAGGAAGACCAGGATTGGACATATTTTTAGAAATCTATGGCTTTGTTGATGCAAGTTGGGCTAAAGATATAGGTCAAAGAAGATCTATAATTGGATATGTGTTTAACCTATTTAGAGGAGCAGTCAGTTGGATGAGCAGGAGACAGTTTGTAGTGCCTCTTTCAACTACAAAGGTTGAATACATGACAACAAATCATGCAAGCAAGGAAGACGTTTGGTTGAAAATATTGTGTTCAATTATGGGGTTGGTACAGTGAGCTATAAAGATATGTTGTGATAGCCAAAGTGCAATTTTCTTGGTAAAGAACCCTGATTACAATTCAAAGACAAAGCACATTGAAGTTCACTATCACTTTGTGAGGGATATGGTTGAGGAAAAAAAGGTGTTGTTGGTAAAGGTGGACACTTTGAAGAATGTTGCAAATGCATTGACAGATTTTGTGAGCACTGAAAATTTTTCTTGGTGTAGAAACAATGGGCGTTACAGGGCTGGACTAATGAATAAACGCTCCTATGACTGCATGTGTGGAAAGAAAATAGCAAGTGGGAGAATGTTGGGTGTCTGTTATATTCTTTCCATGACTAACCCAAGAA
The DNA here is from genome assembly GCA_031772625.1 of Pinus tabuliformis. NCBI lineage: Eukaryota > Viridiplantae > Streptophyta > Pinopsida > Pinales > Pinaceae > Pinus > Pinus tabuliformis. Next base: position 1,632,833,587 of record CM062816.1, read on the forward strand.
TGGGGGGCAAACCCAAATATGGTGGGTGAACCTACCCATGATTTTGCGCATGGGTTTTGCACATGGCTTTGGGCATGATGGTTTTATGCCCATGGTATTTTGTAGATCTGGTCAAGGGAACTATGGTTATGTTCTAGTCTAGGGTTAATGGATTGGGGTTTATGAATGCTTCAACATGTATATATATGTATTGTAACATTGAAAGGAATATAATGAAAAATCAATTTGGTAGTCTCGGTTTTATGATCCAACGAAAAATCTCTGTGTATATTTGTTTTACGTTCTCGCCATTGTATATTTTTTTATGTAAAGAATTCATTTGTAGATCATTTATGTACAGGGCTAAAACCTACAATATGATTGACTATAGTTGGTCATGGTTTGAATATGGCTTAATTAAGATTGAACATATTGTGACTATATGGTTTATCTATAGTTGAGCATAATTTGACTATGATTACAATTGCAATGGTGGTTGTTGATGGTTAACCATGGTTTGACTATGGTTAACCTTGACCATTCATTACAGGTATTCATGGTTAACACCTGGCAATAGGTTTTGAAACCGAAAAATGATGTTGGTTAAGACAAATTTGAGACCATTAAAAACTATATTGGAAACATTTAATAACTATATTAAAAGCATATTATTATGAAGATGTTTTTAATATTAATGTGAATGTTGTTGTTTTTGTTGATGATATATATTAATATTAATGTTTTTGAATGTAACTAATAATGTTATCAATGTTATTGATGTGTTACTAAAGGAGGTGTTCGAGATCAAAGATAACCCGCCTCGTGAGACGACTATAGGACAAGGGCATGATGTGAATCTGGAGCAACACATGAAAGTGGCTCACCCTAAGCAAGAAGATTTTAGGCAACGAGTGGAAGATGATAGTCCGTGGCAGGTGAATAGTGTTCAGAACGGGTAAAATGGGCCCTCTAATCTGGAACAATCTGGTTATGGTTATCACCCTAAGTTCTTTTGAACGCATTGTAAGTATATATGATACATTGGTGTTTTTCAGAGGTCTTACAAGTTAAGTATTGTTAGTATTGTAAGCAGAAGTAGGGAAGGTGGAAATAAGCTCTTTTTTGTGAAGCTTTAGATTTACGAAAAAAAAGAACATGGTATGAATGTAAAGGCACCCTCTAATCTGGAACAATCTTGTTATGGTTATCACCCTAAGCTCTTGTGAATGCATTATAAGTATATATAATACGATGGTGTTTTCCAGAGGTCTTACAAGTTAAGCATTGTTAGTATTGTAAGCAAAAGTAGAGAAGGTAGAAAGAAGCTCTTTTTTGTGAAGCTTTAGATTTACTAAAAAGAAGATCATGGTATGAATGTAAAGGCATTGGTTTTTTTACCATTTGATTAATAAAAAAATATCCGCTCTCCTTAAAAAAGATAAAATAAAATAAACATTAATACTTATTACCTATAATATTATTATTACATTAATAACATATTTATGTTATAATGAAATAATATTATTAACGTAATAAAGTATTAATACAACATTATTATATTTACTACTAATAATAAAATGTTCTTAATACTAATATTAATCTTATCGATATTTTCTTGAAAAATATTGTGGATAATTAACATTAGTGTTATATAATTTTTATTAATATTATAAAAAAATTAATATTAATATTATTGAATTTAATAATTAAAACAATATTTTAATATAAAAATTAAAACTATTATAAAACTTATTGTGAAACAAAAATATAAATAAAACGTAATATTATTAGAAACCTACCCGTATATTATCAAATTATCAAATGAACTAATGTACAAAGTTACTGGTATACATGACTCATCACTATAATTAATATCAGCATTATATAATTGTTATTAATATTATATAAATGTTAATATTAATAATTATATCGTCATTATATAATTGTTATTAATATTATATAAATGTTAATATTAATATTAATATTAATGAGTTTAATGTTTAAAATACTATTTTAATATAAAAATTAAAACTACTATAAAATTAAAAGTTATAAAATTTACTGGGACATTAAAATATAAATAAAATTTAATATTATTATAAATTTATTCAATGGGCTATGTAAATAAAGTATTATATGTAAATAAAGTATCTCAAATTCATTTGTGTTTGTAGATTATGAATTTCATAATAAAATGAGATACGGTTTTTTTTGGGCATATAGTATTGATAAGTCCTCATATTGACTCATGGTATTGTAACAAAGTCTATTTACTAGTTAAGAATTTCTATAATAAAATGAGTTGAATCTCAATAGTTAAGAATATTGTTACATGTTCTCTTAAACGTATATATACTTAAGTCATACATTAATTCTTTTTATAATATAAAGTTATAACCTAGTTAACTTTTATAAAAAAAAGTTAAGCTTAGTAATATGAGATGTATAATGACTATATGGTTTTTTAACCATTTAATTTATGTCACTACATTAGTCTTACATTTCATACAATAGCTTAGACCATTTTAACTCTGGATCTACCAAGTGCAGAGAGAGATTACATCTATTTTCATTCTAAAAGAAGTTTGCATCTAAAGATATTTGATCCCTCTTAATGCTTAATAAATTCTGAATTAAGATTGATATAAATTAATTTAATTATTAATTACTTATTATATTTTAGTTTTATTTTATGTAATTGACCCTATTCAATCAAACATTTCATTATAATATCTCTAAAATTATTTTATAATTTCAATTTTTATATATAAATATTTTTTTTTTCTAAGTAGCATTAATTCTATTAATGAAACAATAAATTTACAGTGAGGCTCCAACCTCTGCGGTGCTAGAACAGAGTTATAACAAGTTTAGACATCCAAAAGACTGATTCAAGACTGCCCACTGAGGGGAAACTAGTCTGAAAAACCGATGGAAAATGTTTCCCGCGCAGGGGTTACAGCTCAAAATCCAAGAGAAACAGTTATGGTAAATTACCAAAATTGACAACATAATTTGAAAAAACATTAAAAAAAGCCCCTAAGAATAGGAGCTAGGAATCGAAACCTGGCTACGTTGACCCTCTAGGTGTCGTTTGGTGGAGGAGTCTCTTCCCCGACTAGACACCTGTATTCATCCCAATCATCCTCAACTGCCTGCGTGCTACCAAGAATGCCTTCACCATGCTTGGCACTATCATGGGTGCCTTTGCGTTTGCGAGAACCAAAGCTACTGCTCGAGGCCTTTTCTTTGCTGGTGGCCAGCTTCTCCTGAGCCGCCTTCTGTTTGCCGGTGTCTAGCTTCTACTGAACAATGGCGAGTTGCGTAGTGATAGGATGTTTTGTAGTGGTGTGAGTCTGTTCATTCTGCAGGCGAGTCTCCTCTCTGAACGCCACAAAGATGGTGGCGATGATGGCAGGGTAGTTCATGGTACAGTGGAAGCGGAATTGGGCTGTTTTATGTAGCTAGTGAGGGGATACAGAGAGGTTGAGCATCTGGGTTGCAGCATTGACACGTCAAGCTTCGATGGGTTGGACCGACCTCTTCCACTGTGGGTTTCGGGATATATGCCGGATAATTGGGCTGTGGACGGGGTGGAGGAAGGGGAGGACGAAGGGGTCATTAGCTCAGAGGGGGATGGAGAGGGGGGGCGAATGGCTCTGCCTCGGCTGCTACCCCGCCTGCAACACATTCGGTGGCGGAGTCGCGGCATGGTCCTGCGGGTGGGGTGGAGCTGACTGGTGTGGGCCGAAATGACGAAGGTGCTAACAGTGTGCGCAGAGGAAGAGGCAGACTCAGCACGGGAATTCATAGGGCAATTCAGGTGAGAGATAGAGACCAAAACCGAGGCTTCAGTTTGCAAAGTTCAGAGAACATTCTGGGAAAAATGGATTCCATCACCCAAATCTATACAACTCAGGAGTCAACAGTGCCTCCCTGTTATCGTGCGAGTGCTTGACTCCACAGCATCAGGGAGGCAGGAGAAATTCAGAGGGGGCAGGGTAGAGGTATGTAGTCTTACCGAAGCCATGGACTTAAACTTGCAGAGGATTCCTCGACCTGTGCATCAGAGTAATGGCGTCTGCAGGTTGACGATGGCTTGCCATAAATCATCTTGGGTGGGAACGCGGGTGGCCATGTGGCTAAGCCACCTGCCGTCCCACTGTCTAATCCACATTAACCCATCTTTAACCACTCGCATCTGGGGGTGCTGCATCATTTTGCACCAGTTCTATTCATTCCTGTATCTGGGATCCATCATTTATAATGTCGAGCGAACCTGAGTGTAGAGTTTGATCACTGTCCACCCCCAAATTTGCCAGGAGATCAGCCACTTTCTTTCCTTCTCTTCTGATATGTTTGAATGTGATCGCTATGTTAGTTGTGAGCCATTGTTCAATGAGCTCTAAACATGCTGCCAATCTCCAACTGTAGGCCACTTTGTGAGCAAGGGTCCCCTGTAGAATTTGATTTTCCATGTTGATAAGTATCTGAGAGTCTCCTTCAATCACTAAGGGGAAGAAGCCATGATGCTGAGCTAGATGAAGTCCTTGCCACAGTCCCTCAAACTCAGCTAAATTGTTCGTGTCCCATCCAATTGTGCCCAAGAAAATCAAGAGAGGTTTGCCTTTGTGATCCCTGAAAATTCCTCCATAACCTTCCATGCCTGGGTTGCCTTTGGAGGTTCCATTAAAATTTAATTGAGTCATTCTATGTGGTGGAGGGAGCCATTTGCTGGAAGTTTTATGATTTAAAGAGGATTTACTGGGGTTCTCCCGTATCTAGTTAATCTGAAGATTCTAATTCTTCCATATGTTCTGCTCCTGTGGAAGGGTGGGAAAATCATCTCTGTGCCATGTTTGGATCATTAAGGTTTCCTGAAGATTGTTGCAGAGATTGCTCCATATGATCTCTATTGGTTTCCATTGATTCTTGAAGATTTGGTAGTTCCTTTCCTTCCATATAGTCCAAATGAGAAGACCTGGGATGATTTCCCACAAACATTTTAGCAGTTTGCTCTTGTACAGATTGATTGCCCAACTGTGAATGGTGTTGGTAATGTCCCCTTTTACACTGCCTTATTTTTGACATCTGAAGCTTGTTTTTTCCCAGAGTTTATTCCGGTTTGTGAGTTCTCTGTCAATCTCCTTATGTATTAGCTCTGTTCCTTTCCTGATGATGTGTGCAGCGCTTAGCCATTATCTATAACCCTGATTGAGGGCGGGAGTCCAGCGTTGGTTGACTTTGTCCATCTGATGCTCATCCCAATCCTCTATTTGGGGTGGTCTAATCAGGTTGCTTAGCCTGGGTCTTTGCTACCAAGAGTCAACCCAGAAGTGGGCGTTGTTGTCATCTCTTATTTTGCATAAAATGTGTTGTTGAATCATGGCTCTGTGTTGTCTGGCAGCATTCCAAATTAAGGAGCCTTTTTCCGTATCTGTGAGTCGGATTAAACCGTCTAGCAGTCTGTTGTTTGCATATTTGGCAGTCCAGAGAATGGCCCAAGGTGTGTGTGGAGCAGAGAGCCATTTCCACCATTCTTGTTTCCATGATTGCATTACTGTGTTGAGGGTCTCAGAGACCAATACCCCCAGAGTTTTTTGGGAGGCATATTGTTGCCCATTTGACCAATGCCCATTTGTGATTTTGACCAGAAGATCCCCATAAAAATTTTCGTTGTAGATTTTTTATCTTTTTAAGCACCCATTTTGGTGCTGCCAAAACAGAGAAGAGATAAAGAGGCATTGATTGCAAGACAACTTTGACTAGCACTAGACAACTAGCCATATTGAGGGCTCTATAAGTCCAGGAGGAAAGGCAGGCTTCAAATTTTTCTAGGAGCAATTGCCAGGAGGTATGCTTTAATGCAGAATCAGTAAAGGGGGCACCAAGATATTTGGATGGGAGAGAGGCGATAGAGAATCCAAGAATGCGGGCTATAGAGGATTGAGTTATGGAGGGAGTGTGAAAAAAGAAGATTTGGGATTTGACAGTATTTATGCTGGCTCCAGATGCTTCTGAGAAATCATCGAGTAGGGATTTGAATTTTAGGGCCTCTTGAACCGAAGGGTGCCCAAACAACATGTTATCATCCACAAATTGTTGGTGAGTGATAGCAGGGGAATTATGGATAGAGATTCCTCTAAGCTACTGAGATTGAAGTGCATTCTTGATAATACGACCTAACCCTTCAGCCATAAGTACAAAGAGAAAGGGGGAGAGGGGATCTCCTTGACGGATGCCTCTAGAGGGATGAAAAGGGATGGAAGGAATTCCGTTAACTAGAATGGAGAAGAAAGTAGAGGATATTAGACTTATGACCCATCTTACCCAAGGAGGAGAGAAGCCAAAGGATGAAAACATTGTTTGAATGTAAATCCAACTCAACTTATCAAAAGCTTTAGAGAGGTCAATTTTGAGGAGCATACCTTCTTTTTTATGGTGCTTAAGGAGTGTATCATCTCATGGGTGAGAATGATGCCATCTATGATTTGCCGTCCTTCCACATAGCCCGATTGTTCTGGCAAGATGAGCAGGGGAAGCAGCGGCTTCAGTCGGGAAGCAATGACTTTAGATATGACTTTATAGATAACATTACAGAGAGCTATAGGCCTGAATTTGTCCGGAGTAATAGATTGCTCTTCTTTGGGAATGAGAGCAATAAAAGTCGTGTTTAGAGAGGGAAGCATCCAATGGAGGGTCCTAGATTCTTCCACTACCTGCCAGACTTCCTCTTTGATAAGATCCCAGAATTTATGAAAGAAGTTTGAGGTAAAACCATCTGGACTAGGTGCTTTTCCTTCCTTGAGCTGATGCATGGCAGACTCGACTTCCTGTAAAGAGACCGGACAAAGGAGCAGTTGATTGTGTTCTTCTGTTATAATTTTTGGGATGTGCTGGAGAATCCTTTCTATAGCTGGTTGTCTATTGATTTGTGGCTCTTGATGAACTTTTTTGAAATGATTGAGGAGCTCTTTTTCAATATCCTCATGTTCTTCCAATATTTCTCCCTGCTGATTCTGAATTTGGGTAATGTTATTGTGCATTCTTCTCTGTATGGTGGTGCGGTGAAAGAATTTCGTATTCCGCTCTCCCTCTTTTAGCCATCTTACTCTGGATTTTTGTTTCCAGAGGATCTCCTCTTGCTTTTCTCTTTCTGCAATCTGATTCTGAAGGTTCTTTTCCTGTTCTGAAAGTGCTTCAGTCCTTCCTTCAGTAATTATGGTCTGCTGGATTTTCTTCATTTCCTGAGCTAAAGCATTTTGAGCTTGAAAGATGTTTCCAAAGGTCGATTGATTCCACTGCTTGATGTGCATTTTGAGATATTTGAGTTTTTGCTGGAATTGAAACATTTTTGTTCCTTCTGGGGGAATGAAGCTTTTCCATGCAGAATTGATCCGGATTTAAACAGGAATGCAACAAATTACAGAGATAACCATATACACAAAGATGCAGCGGAAATAATACTTCATTTCATTAATGGAAAACACTGAAATATGCTTACAACCAGAAATGGAAATAAACCAGCTAGGGCGATGGTAGCTTATCTCTGAGAAGAGATGTGATGGCTACATGCCTCTGAACTGTGTTACAATGAGCCTCCAAGGCCTATTTATTGTTGAGAAACAATGGAAAAACCCTTAACATTCCAAAACCTAACCCTAGGAGATGAAACGCCAAACTGTGGGCCCCGTTTGGGGTAAATTGGTACATCAACTTCCCGGGGTCGTAACTTTGGCATATGATCTCCGTTTGACGCGTACAAAAGCTCATTAGAAAGATCTATCCAAGCACCATCATTGTTGGAACGAGCAACATCGGTCCATTCCATGGACCCATGTTGCCCCCGGATTCCCCAAAAAACGTCGTTTAGGGTCTCAAAACGGCTCCGGAAGTTCAGGACCCGAAAAACAGCTAAAAATAGTAAGTTGTGCTACAATTAAGGAAACTGAAAATGCTGAGAAAGACAATGGTGGGGGTCCAGGTGGACTTGGCAGGTGGCCACCAATATCCACCTGGATCATTCCTCCCCCCTTAGGAAGCAATGGTCCCCATTGCGTTGAGCTCCTCCATGAGATGAGGAAAATTCTGCTGAACTTGTTCCCTGGTGAGCCACTTGCCCTGCTGAAGGAGTTGGCCTGCTTTGACAACTCGATACAGTTAGATATTCTGTTGGCGAGTGTTCTTGATCTGTGTGTCCATGATTCGATCAGTTGCAGCTTGTTCCATGCAATCTGGATTTAATTCTGTGGGTTTGAGCTGTTTTGCAATGTCGGATGTGTCTAGCAATGGTGGAAAGTATGGCCGAAGGCGATCCACATTGAACACTGGGTGCAGGCCAAGGAATGGGGGAATGCTGAGCTCAAATGCATTGTCTCCCCTAGCCTTAGTAATGGTGTAAGGACCATATCGGAGTGGTCTCAATTTCCGATAGGTTCCAGTAAGGCGTTCCTTTTGCAAATGCAACCAGACTTTGTCGCCCACCTGAAACTTGTGTGGCACCCGATGTTGATCATGTCGCTGCTTGTACTTGGCATTTGATTTCTCAAGAATGTCATGGACCTGCTTGCGAATATGTTGGATGCGCTCAATGAAGCTGGTGGCCTTATCTGTTTCGGACTGGACATGAGCTGAATTCATGTGAGTAGCTGCAAGTGGCATGGCCACATCAATGGGGCATAGTGGCTGGAATCCCAAACCCACCTGAAAAGGGCTATGGCCAGTGGAGCTGTGAAGAGCTCGGTTGTAGCTGTGTTGAACATAGGGGAGGCTCTCGTCCCATGTGCGTGGATGCTTTGAGTTATACATGCGCAGAATGTGCACAATCATCCTATTGACAACCTCTGTCTGGCCATCAGTTTGAGGATGGAAGGTTGTGGACTTCGTGAGTTTGGTGTCCAGCATTGACCAGAGACTGGACCAAAATGTGCTGAGAAACCGACTGTCCCGATCTGAGATGATAGACTGTGGGATCCCAAAGTGCACCCACACTCGTTCAAAGAAGAGTTTAGCAGTGGCTTCTGCTGTGATATTCTTCTTGCAGGACACCATAATGGCCATCTTCGAGAACCTGTCGACGACCACAAAAACACAGTCATTTCCATGCTTAGTGGAAGGAAGGCCTGACATGTAATCCATGGAGATGGATTCCCAAGGCTGACTAGGGGTAGGCAACGTGGTATAGAGGCTTTGCTTCTTAATGGTCGGTTTGGCAATGGCACAGGCAGTACATGATCGGATGTACTTCCCAACATCCTGTCGAAGATTCGGCCAATAGAAATAATTTTGCAGTACTGCCATTGTTTTCTTGACCCCGAAATGCCCAGCAGCCCAACTGTAGTGTGCTTCCCAAATCATCTTGGCACGCTCGCTTGAAGGAACACAAAGGTGACCGAGGTGGCATAATAGGGCACCCTGGAGGTGAAAATCTGCAACATGCCGACCCTCCAAGAGTGTCTAGTATGTGTGACCGAATTCTGGGTCGCTTTTGTAGAGAAGTGGCCAATCAGAAGTCTCGTGCCCACAAGAGTTGAGCACGGTGGTCAGCGCCATGATCGGTGGTCGACTGAGGCAATCTGCAACATTATTGGTGCTGCCCTTTTTATACTTGATATTCAAGTGAAACTGTTGCAGGTATGTAGACCACTTCTGATGGCGATCATTCTGCAATTTCCCTTGGGTCTGTATGAACTGCAGGGGTCGGTGGTCTGTGTGGATGACCGTTTCCTTCCCCAAAATGTAATGCTTCCATTGTCGGCAGGCCTGTACAATGGAATACATCTCTTTATCATAAGTGGGGTACTTCCGGACTGTGTCTGAAAGCGTTTCACTGTGATATGCCACTAGATGTCCATGTTGAGTAAGGACTGCCCCAATAGCATAGTCAGAGGCATCTGTCTCGACCTCAAATGGTTGTTGTAAATCTGGTAACGCGAGCACTGGTGCCGTGCAGAGGCGATCCTTCAATTCCCTGAATGCCTTCTGTTGAGATTCAGACCAAAAGAATTTTGCTTTTGCCCCTCCCTTGGTGACTTGACTCAAGGGCCAAGAAATATGAGAAAACCCCAGCACAAACCTGCGGTAGAAGTTGGCAAGACCTAGAAAGCTGCGGAGCTCTGTTAGAGTGGTTGGAGAGGGCCAATCCCGAATGACTTGGACCTTGGCTGGATCGACATGCACCCCCTGTTCATCAATGATGTATCCCAGATACTGAACCTCGGTCATGCCAAAAGTGCATTTCTCCAAATTGGCACATAGCTTGTGTTGTCGCAGTGTTTGGAGAACCTGTTGGATGTGGTGGAGGTGCTCTTCCCAACTCTGGCTGAAGATCAGAATGTCATCCAAGTATACTACTACAAAGGAGTTGGTGAATGGCCGCAAGATGTCATCCATTAGCCTCATAAAGGTTGTAGGAGCATTCGTCAATCCGAAAGGCATGACCAACCATTCAAAGAGGCCCTCCTTGGATTTGAAGGCAGTCTTCCACACATCTGAGGGTTCGATTGGTACCTGGTGATATCCTGACTTCAGATCGATCTTTCTGAAATATTTCGCCCCCTTTAGTTGGTCTAGGAGGTCATCAATCCGCGGGATCGGGTACCTATTACGGATAGTGATCTTGTTCAGCACCCGATAGTCAATACAGAGTCTCCACGTCCCATCCTTCTTCTGTACAAACACGATCGGGCTCCCACAGGGCGATGAACTCGGACGGATGTGACCTTTCTGCAGGAGCTCCTGAATCTGCCTCTTGATTTCATTGTTCTCCAGAATGGAGCGCCGATAAATTGGTCCATTGGGTAGCGGCGCCCCTGGGGTCAGATCGATGGAGTGCTTGACTTGACAGTGCAGAGGAACCCCTGCCGGGGAGGTGAAGATGTCTTCGTACTCCTCCACAATCTTGTCCATCTGTAGCTATCGTGCAGAGGGACCCCGTTTGGAGGCCGCGGCCACTGTCTTCTTCTTCCCTTGAGGGCGTATCATCAGGAAAACAAATTTCCTGGTTTTGGAAATGATCTTACTGCATTGTTTTGCAGTAATCAAAGAGATGGTGGCAGGTGGTGCTACCTCTGGTATCCTGAACAACTTATTTCCCAATGTAATAATAACAGCACGGGGCCTTGATTCATACACAACATGTCGCTTCCACAAGTATGGTTGTCCAAGTAATACATCACAAACTTCAAGGGGAGCAATGTCACACAATACCTCATCCGTGAAGGGCTTGATGTTGTATGGAAGGCGACACTGCTGGCTCACGCGAAGATCTCGCCCTTGGTGAAGCCACCCAATGGTGTATGGTTGTGGATGTGCTGTGGTCGGTAAGCCCAACCGCTTCACGACCTCTGCCGAAATGAGGTTCTTTTGACTCCCGCTATCAACAATGAACTGTATCGGGGAGCCCCTTACCCACATCTGGGAGTGGAAGAGACGCTCCTCCTCCTCTGGATCTTCGGGTTCATTTTTCTGGATCTTTGCGGTAGCAACAGTGGCGCTGGGATCCGCATCAATGATCTGCTTCCCTTTTTCATACCCCTTATCGGGTTCTGACTCAGAGTCGGAACATGCATATGATTCTGAAACCTTTAGCTCAGCCACCAGTGACTGCTTGGCCCGACACTCACTTGTGTTGTGAGTGGAGCTCTTATGGAACTCGCACCATTTTCCAGTGTCCTTTCTCGGCTTCGCGGCGTTTTTCTTTGCTTGCAGCTTCGGCTGGTTGTCTTGGGTTGTCCCGCCTTGGCTTTGTCCTTTGTTCTGTGGTTTAGGGGCACCTTTCCCCTGCTTTGGATTCGCAGATCCAAAGTCTCGCTTCTTTTGTTTAAACTTCTGCTCGACCTTGACGGCATATCGGTATGCTGCACCGAGCGAGGGGATGTTTAGGAATTGTATTTCTTCCTGGATGTACTTGTGCGGGCAGCCACGGTATTTGAGTATCAAATGTTGCTCCAAATCCTTGATACCCAACTTTGTGCGAAGGGTATGGAAAAGATTGGTGAACTCCGGCACGTCTTGGTCCCTTCCCTGCCGCAGCGTGGTCCACTTTATGTATTCATCCTCATAGCTTCCGACAGGGTAGTACTGCTCCTTGATGGCATCCCGGAACGAATCCCAGATGGGTGCGGCTGAAAATAGTGAGCCAGTACTTTCATCCTTCTGCTTGCAGTAGGTTTCCCACCAGTCCTTGACGTGGGGCTCTGCTCTGAGAAGAGCAAAAACAATCTTTTCCCGACTCAAAAATTCATGAACAGAAAAATAACCCTCTAGCAGATTTAACCATTTATCTACGGCATCGGCGTCTATCTGGCCCTCGAATATGGGGATTTCAAAATTAACTTGTACCTTAAAGGGTGTGGCGTTTCCAGAGGAGCTGCTGGAAGCCGATGCGCCGCTTCTGGGTAGCCGCTGAAGGATCTGGGCAAAGCTGTCCATCATTGCGTTCCGTTGTCGTTCGAGGGCTTCTTCGAGCAAGATTTTGATGGGATCTCCTGCCCCCTCGTCTTTCTTCTCATCCGCCATGGGAGGTCGTCGGGATTTGCGAGGCTGGTCTTGCAAAGGTTCAACCAGTTCAAGCCCTAACTCCTTATATCCCGACCTTGTTGGGGACATGCAAAGAAAAACAGAGAAAAAGCAGACCGCTCTGATACCACTGATCCGGATTTAAACAGGAATGCAACAAATTACAGAGATAACCATATACACAAAGATGCAGCGGAAATAATACTTCATTCCATTAATGGAAAATACTGAAATATGCTTACAACCAGAAATGGAAATAAACCAGCTAGGGCGATGGTAGCTTATCTCTGAGAAGAGATGTGATGGCTACATGCCTCTGAACTGTGTTACAATGAGACTCCAAGGCCTATTTATTGTTGAGAAACAATGGAAAAACCCTTAACATTCCAAAACCTAACCCTAGGAGATGAAACGCCAAACTGTGGGCCCCGTTTGGGGTAAATTGGTACATCAACTTCCCGGGGTCGTAACTTTGGCATATGATCTCCGTTTGATGCGTACAAAAGCTCATTAGAAAGATCTATCCAAGCACTATCATTGTTGGAACGGGCAACATCGGTCCATTCCATGGACCATGTTGCCCCCGGATTCCCCAAAAAACATCATTTAGGGCCTCAAAACGGCTCCGGAAGTTCAGGACCCGAAAAACTGCTAAAAATAGTAAGTTGTGCTACAATTAAGGAAACTGAAAATGCTGAGAAAGACAATGGTGGGGGTCCAGGTGGACTTGGCAGGTGGCCACCAATATCCACCTGGATCAAGAATGGACCAAATTGTTGAAGTCTGGATGTGTCAGCCAAAATGCTTCAAAGCGGAAGGGTCTTCGAGTGGAATTTCTAGGTCTTTTCCATTGAAGCGAGATGGACCAATGGTATGATCCAAATAAAGGTAAGATTGAGGCTGAAAAGTCTCCTCCAAGGTGGATGGAATTTTCTGAAATCAGGAATCGATCCAGCCGGGAGGCAATCTGCTGGGTGCCTGATCTTTTATTATTCCATGTATAGATTCCATTGTTAAATGGCAGATCAATGAGCCAGTTGTTTTGTATGAAATCCTTGAAATGAGTACTTTCAATGTCTAGTTTGATTCGGCCCCCGCTTTCCTCAAGTTTAGTGATCATGTTGAAGTCACCACCTGTTATCCAAAGTGGATGGATTCTGGTGGAGTTGAGCAAAGTTAATGTATTCAGAATTGCTAACTTGTTCGTTGCTTCCTGGGGAAAGTAAACATTGGTGAGATGACCATGAACATTGGTCCCTATGATATGGAAGGTAGCTTGAATGAAATGATGAGACACATGGATATCAGTGAGTGTAATAGCCTGTGCATCCCATGCTATTGCAAGTCCCCCTGAGGCTCCCGAGGCGTCCACTGCTACTATTTGGCTTCCTGGCCAAGCTTTTGAGAGAATGGTGCCAAGTGTGATACTATTACATTTAGTCTCTTGCATGAAGAAAATTTGAGGTTTCTCCTACTGTATCATGTTTTTGATCATTCTGTATTTCACAGGGCTATTTAACCCTCTTAAATTCCAAGATGTGAGCTTCATGATTCAGTATTGGGGAGTGACATGTAATAATTTGTTAACTTGGAATATCTTCCTGATTCCACCAACATTTCCCCAATGAGGATGGTTCTTTGTAGATCTGTCTTTCTCCCTTGTTTCTTGGTATCTTTGGGAACATTTTTCTCGTCCCATTGACTCCTTGGTTGAATTCCTAAAGTTCACTGCTAATGTGATCTAGAGAGAATTACCTCCAAACTTTCTAGCTATCTTTCCGAGATTTTGTCAAATTCTTTTTTCCTACAGGCTTGCTCAAGGCCGAATATGTCTAGATCTCCTATGTCTATACTTTCAAGCTCTTCTTCCATATGCTTGGGTTCACTGCTTTCTACCAGGAAGTCAGTTGAATGGTTGGGTTCTTGCAGAAAGATATCGATGTCCATACCATTAGGTTTCCAATCAGAATCCATATTGGAAGTGGAGATTGGGAATTCTTTGGTCCGTGAGGGCTTTTGTGCTTGCCTTGAATCTATGGGATTGGTTGTAGAGGGTGGCTTGGGTGGCTCAGCAGAATGCATGGGGGGTTCAGAGGCCAGTGATGCTGGTTGAGCCAGGATGTCGAAGCTGTTGCTAGTAGAGGGTATTGAGGCACTGGCTGGGGGATTTTTGGGGTACGATGCAGGTTTTTTGTGATTCTTTTTCTGATTGTTTACTTTGGTAAATCCTTCAGAATCAGGTTTCTCTGAGGTGGTATAGGTAGTGGGCTTTGCATTTTGCGAGCAATCACGAAAAATATGGCCATGGGCATGACATTTTCTACATCTGAAGGGGACATGTTCATAATCTATAGACTGAATCCACTCAAAATCATCATGATATAGACTTACCAAATCTGGAAGAGCTTTGTTCAGATGCATGTAGACACAGATGTGGGCGTAGGAAGTATATCTTCTGAGTTTTGTTTCTTCCGCGATCTTTATGAACTCCCCCAAACCATTTCCAATGTCTTTTAGTGATTCTTCATCCCAATACTCCAATGGAAGGGAGTATAGCCGAATCCAGACTGGTGCCCAACTCAGATCCTCTTTTTCTAGGTTGAATATTTTAATCCAGTCTCTCAGGTACAGGCCTGCAGCGTTGAAGAAATAGGGGCCGCCATCGATTACCCTATTTCAGTCTTCTATGTAGTTAAAGACCACCGTGAAGAAACCTTTTGGTCCCAGCTGCAGGGTGATATGCCCTTTGGGTTTCCATTTGGCTGCAATCCATCCCTGCAGGGCTTTCTCCGTTGGCCAGAAGCCAATAAATTTCCCAATTAGAGCATGGTCTTTCATGAACTGGATTTGGGTATTGATTCTTTGACTTGGTAATTCAATCTTTGTTCTCTCTGCTGCAACAGGTTTGCAAGTTGCAGAGGTTGCTTTGGGAACCTCATCGTTTCCTACAGTGTCTTGCTGCCTATTCTAGGGCATTGCCACCATTTCTTGTGGCCCTTTCTGTTTACCTTGGTTATTCTGGTTTTCCTGCTTTGTCGTGATGGTAGGTTGATCTAATGCAGATGCCCTGTCAGTTCTATTCTTAGATTGAGGCTCGCTGTAATCACTGGGGGGAGGCTCTAAGTCCCCCCCCGGAAGGGAATCCATGATGAATGTGCTATTCACTGCTGTATGTAGTCTACAAGGGTGCAGAAGTGTTGTTGCAAACACACCGTGATTAGAGTAGAACCTTCGTTGCAGGGCCTGACAAAACCCTAATCCGCCATGTTCTACTCAGCCCCCTTGTGTTTTCTGTTTTCGATACATTCATATAGATATTATTTTTTGATAAAATATTAATTAAAGATTAAAAATCTTAAAACTACTACAATTAGATTAAACCAACACAATAGCTATAACATTTATATTAAACAACCTCAATGGTAACGAGTTGTCTTTAGTGCGACTTTTTGGACTTTCCGGTGCCGGAATCCGGTGGAAAAATTTGAGGTGAAATCTTGATTTGTGTTATTTAAACTAGTTTTTTGATTGTATATATGGATTCAGCACCCTGTAAAACGCCTAAGGCACTTCGATTGCACAAGATTATCCATCAAGCTTGTGATTTCAATAAATTCCTGCCGAATTTTAGAGAAATTACACCAGAAAATCCTACCGTAAAAACTTCCAAAAAACCCCACTAAAGACAACTCCCAATAGTAATATTGACAATTACCATCCTCTTAAATTTTAGAAAGTTAATACAATAAGATATGCATACTCTGCTCTATTAAAACAAAGACAGATCTCAGATACCCAACTAAACATGACATAATGGTCGTTCAAGAAAGAGAGGCGTGTGACTCCCTTGCGACCTGAGAATTGTTCGCCCAAATTAGAAATGGTTTGGCCCACAAAAGTTGAATTAAAGTCAAAGATAATACCATCATGGACACGATAAGTTACGAGTTCAAGCTGTGTCCCCGACGTCCCTACACATTCCCAAATTTTCACAGCCTGCAAACCCTGCAGTTAGTCGATCCGTAGGATCGCAGTTCAGTCTTTCGATGGTACAGTTCTTATGGTGTTGTGGAGTGGTTAATTCAATATTGGATGGTGATAATTAAAAAGAGAGAATGAAGATTCAATATATTTTCACGGTTGAATTTGAGAACCTACTCCTACTTCTAAAGTATACACATTTATCAATACAATTAATTTAAATATGATGATAAATTTTATGAGTAACAAATTTTAAATTAATTTACAACCAACAAACTCATTACAGTCATAAGGATACAATATTCACTTTAACAATTCAAAATAAAATTTAGGTAGAAGACTAAAGATATCACATTTTTTGGATTAAATTTTGGGGTTTTTTTGGTAAATTTTGTGGTTTATTTCAGATTTTGTTGGGTTAAAATCTAGCAATTGCATAAGATGTGGTAAAGAAAACAACATCATAATGTATAAATTAAAAAAAAAACCGGTGACATATACAATATCACTTAATAAAAAAAATTAGTAAACAAAATGTCACTCAAAAGTTGTTGGCTTGTTTGGGCCTGACCCAAGTTCGGAGGTGATTTAGCGAAACAAATCCCAGTACTACTGGCCCTTTCGGCAATAGTCCGCAGAGCACGGACTGAGGTCTCACCCGAAGTAGTATGGGAGGGTGCTAGAACCAGGTTTCCCCACCCTAGAGATGTCTAATGATTTTCAGTGGTCCGCGGTTTGACCCTGCACGCACGTCGCTACACGCACTTATCAGTACCTCACAGCCTGTGATGTTGCCTTCGTGCAACCGTACTCGGGGCTCCATTCACGTTATTACCCAATCCCTTACTATTAGCCCAATATTAGCTGATCACTTAGCTTATATGCCTGTGTTTAGTTATGCTTAAGATTGTTTTATTCATACAAGTGCGCACAATAATTAAAACAGTATAATTGCAAAAGATAGATAATAACTCAAAAGAGATACACAATATTTGGAATTAAACTTCTCTTTATTATTCTCCTCCCCTGGTTACAGACTTGACTCCACCCTGCGCACTCAGCTGCAGGGGTCTGCGCACTCAGCTGCGGACTCTACTAGGCCTCTGTGCACTCAGCTGCAGAGCCTTTTCCTACTACTATGACCCAAGACGCTTAGAATTTTCTTTTATGCTTTTTTATCTCATTCTATCCATTAGATTCTATCCTTTCTTCATTGATTCTCCTTTTACAACTTAGAGTGAGGCTCTATTTATACAATCCCATGGTCCGCGGACCATGGGTAGGCCGACACTACATTCAAAACGTACAACCTTATGACTCTAACATACAATTTGTGCTCTGTGCCCGTAATTCACGGAGTCTTTACAACAATGTTACTCAAAACTTGGGCTTTGAACCCCAAAACATGTTGTAATGGGATTCCATGCCCAACAAGCCCCCAACACAAACATCGTGACTCATCCTTGAGTCACTCTATCGGCGCAGTGATCTTAACGTGGAGTCCCTCCAGCTGGTCCTGAATGGCCTGAATGTTAGCAGTGCACTGAGTTGCTGCCTGTTGAACTTGCTGCATTCTTGCTTCTGAACCCTCAGTGTCTGAATTGTTTCCTGACATTTTTATCGGCATCTACTGCGTGTGTTTATATTATCAAGCCCTTGTCCGCCTCCTCAGGTCGCGAAGACTGTGCTTCGGCCAGAGAGTCAGATAAATGGCCCACCCGTGTAGGGCTTCCTATAGCTGCTATTTACTTTTCCTGGGAAGGGTTCTCCGTTTAGTTTGACTAGCTGGACCGTGCCTCCATCTGTGACCTCCTTAACCATGTATGGTCCTAGCCAATGCATTCTGCATTTTCTCGGAAATTTTTCAAACTTACAGCAGCACTAAGTCATTTACCTTGAAGGTGCACAACTTGATATGGCAGTTGTGCCGGGCTTTTTCACACTGCTTCTGTACCTGCTAATGAAACCCAGCGAAAAACCGTTCTTCCTCAAGTTCTTATAATTACGCGAGCCTCTCCTCTAGAGCTTCACGGTCCGTCATCCCAGTGAGCACTGCTATTCACATACTAGGTACAATATACTCCATTGGCATGACAACTTTCGCACCATAAACTAACTTGAAAGGTGTTTGTCCCATTAATTTCTTGCACGTTGTCCTGTAAGCCCATAGTACGGTAGGTACGCGAAGGTCCCAATCGTTTTGCTGCGTGTTGCACACTTTGGTCAACGCAACCTCTACTATTTTGTTGAATGCCTCTACTGTCCCATTAGCTTGTGGGTGGTACGGTGTACTTTTCTAATGATACATCTGGAACTCTTCTATGTGCATGCTGATGGTTTCATTCAGGAAATGGGTTCCACGATCACTCATTAAGATATTCGGACAGCCAAATCGGGTCAACACGTTTTCGAACAAAAACTTCGCAACCATGGTGGCCGTGTCATCTTTGACTAGTTGTGCTTCCACCCATCGCGTCAAGTACTCCGTCGCAGTGATGATGTAGCGTGTGCCCGTCTTTCCCTGAGGTTTGATAGGTCCCATAAAGTCGATTGCCCATTTTTCAAACGGTTGTAGTGTCATTTGTGGATTTAACGGCATCTCATCACTCCACGAGGGTTTTCCAGTCCTTTGACACATATCGCAGGCCTTACAGTGTGCTTTCGAATCCTAGTGCATGGTTGGCCACCATAACCCTGCGCGAAGAATATTCAGTGTGGTCGCACATCCTGCATAATGTCCTCTTGCAGTGCCCCCATGTGCTTCCACAAGGATCTAACCTCATTCAAATTCAGGTACATATCTTTGCAATATCTCATCATTTCCCATTTTGTATAGGTGCCCCGCAATGACAGAAAAGTTCATCGCGCGCACCACCAATTCATTTTTCTGTTGGATTGAGTATTCCTTTGACGCCGTCCGTGTTGTCAGAAAGTGTCCGTTTGCGATGCGCACTACAAAGAGTTGTGCATCAAGTAGTCCCTCCTCCAAATTTGGGGGTTCCTCGCCTGTCTCAATGCATGACAAGTGATCTGGTCCTGCATTCAGGCGTCCCAGTTTGACTATGATCTCAAAGTCATATTCCTGGAACAATAAGAGCCAACTGCATATGCGCCCCCCAACACAGGCTTATTGACTAGGTATTTCAGCGCGGAATGGTCGGTATACATATTGAAATGTCGTCCTAGAAAATAGTGTCAGTATTTTTGGAGCGCGTACACCATCGCTAGCCCCTCGCACTCAGTGGTGGAATAGTTCTTTTCTGATTTGGACAATCTCTGACTTGCAAACGCAATCAGGTGATCCACGCCCTCTGCGCCCTCCTGTTTGAGTACTGCTCCCAACGCAATACATGATGCATCAACATGTACATGAAATTCCACATCGCATTTTGGGAAGACCAGGATTGGAGCAGAGGCCAGTTTCCCCTTCACGACATCCAAGCTTTTCATGCAATCGTCATTCCAGCAACATGTAACATCCTTTTTCAATAGATTTTCCATCAACCTTGTTATTTGGGCATAACTTTTGATGAACTTCCTATAGTATCCAGTGTGTCCCAAGGTAGCATGCAGTTGTTTAACACTTCACGGTGCCTCCAAATTTAGAATCACAACAATCTTCACAAGGTCCACCATCAGTCCTTGTTTGCAGACCACATGTCCTAGTAGGTTTCCAAAGGGAATAAGGAATGTGCACTTCTTAAGGTTCAGCGCAATCTGGTGTTAGTGGCAAGTATCCAGTATCAAGCATAAACTTGCTACATGGTGCTTAACTAATCCAAAGATAGTCCAATCATCCAGATAGACCTCCAAGAACTTGTGGATGTACTCTTTGAATGCAGCCACAATGATGTGCGAAAAGATGGTTGGTGCGTTCTTCAATCCAAAAGGCATAATGGTGTATTAAAAGCTGCCCCATTCTGTTGCGAAGGTCATTTTGTTCCTATCTTCTAGCGCGATCTTGATCTGATGGTACCCTGAGAACCCATCCGTGAATGAGTATGCTTCCTAATCACCAACATTCTCCAGTACTTCATCTGTGAATGGTGTCGGGAATGGATCGTGTATACAGGCGTCATTCAGCTTCCTGAGGTCCACGCATATTCTTATTTCACCTTTCTTCTTTTTCTCCTGTACTACCATAGGACTCACCCAGTCGGATTCTTCCACTGGCTCAATAATTCCAGCTGTGAGCATTTTGTCTAATTCTTCACAGACCTTTTCCTTATATTTTGGATTCAAGCGGTAAGGCCACTGCTTAACCGGATTTGCGTCGGGTTTCAGGGTGATCTTCATCATCCCTAAATCGCCAATGATCCCTTTTAAGTTCGTAATTTTGATCGGGAACAAGCCTTGGTATTCACGAGTAACTCAGTGACCTTATCCACCATGACATCATCCCAATAGTCCCCAAGCATTGCATACTTTGGCTCCGCCTTCGTTCCAATGTTTACTTGTTTTGTTTTTAACGTTGCGGTGATGTCGGGGTCCTCAATCGATGGTCCGCGAACCTCGTGAAAACCTTCCGTCTCCGGAATGTTAATATTTCGAGGGTCCTCATCATCCTCTTCAACAGTTACATTGTAACACTCCAGCATGCAACTTAGCTATGTCACCCATTCGGCTGAAGTACCTCCATTGGCTCCTGGGGTACTTTGAAGATAGTTTCCTTTACTGCTTGTAGCGCATCATCAATAGTATCCCACCAACAATCTTCAAATGTTGAGGTTAACAGAAATCCCTTGTACCATAGCGGAGCTCCGTCTTAGTATACCAATTCATGGGTATGACATCCAAGGTATGACAGAACAAATGCACCCATTCAGGTTGTGGCTCTTCCCCGTAAACCTTGGTCCATTTTACAAGGTGTGTACGTGGATCATCGCCTCCGTCAAATTTTTCTGTTAGTTGCATCCGCGGTTTCCCAAATTGTATGCGCATCATCCCTCTGCATTCGCACTAGTTCTCAAAATTTCTTTGATGCGTACCCCACCATCTCGCTGGCGTAGCGCGCAGTGCCCATTTTAGAGCGTCAAACTGCTGCTGTTTTGGTACTTCTTTTTCAAATTTGTCCAAGAATTCATCCATCGATGTCAACCCATCATACATAGGCAGATCCCTTGCCTTTGTTGCTACACAACGTAGTGACCTTAGCATCATGTTGCAATTGAGCGTAGTTACCTCGTGTAACCGCTTATGCCATCATTCTACTTCTTCATCTGAATCCGTAGTGCAGGAGTTGTTGCGCTCCCATGAAATTCTTCCATATGTTGCTGGATTCACCCAATCCTACTCTCGAGCAGTTATTTTGTAGATACTGTCGAGATCGTCATCACTATCATCATCGCACATCGGTTCTGTATAGCGCGCTCCTTCAGCCGGATCTAGCGGTACTACTACGCAGTGACCTATTCTCAAAATTCATTTTGCGCTTCTTCAGATTTATTACTCTATTCATATCAGTGGCCCTGTCTATTCCCAGTAGCATGGGATAGGGATTGCTGTCATCGACAATCTCTATCGCTTCGAAATTTGCAAGTGCACTCGCACCTTTGATGTCTATCGTTATCCCCTGCAATCTTCCCATTGGTAGGATATTTTGTTGATTTGCCATTCTTAATTGAATAGGAGACCATTGCAACGCGAGCTTACCCATGCGCTCTCATGTCTGCTTTGGTAGAACGTTCACGTCCGATCATAAATCCAAAATCACTTGATCCATTTCATACTCTCCGATTTGCATAGTCAATCTCATCTCTCTTCTTGTTTGCTTTGTGTGCTTCTCGGGCTTCCAGACTAAGCACGGTTCTCCTGACCCAGTGCACCTAGAGATGAGTTCCTGTAGTCCTTTCACAGCCTTGCTATCATGCAGCAGCTTCATACATGTCTCCAGAAAGGTAGTGAGCATTGAAGGATCCATCCCTGGTCCTAGTTGACCTTTACTACCTGAAGTGGAGGCCTCTGCAAAGATCTTCTTAGCTTTCATGAATGTGTCATTTGTGCGTTCCAAATCAAACTCTGGTTCCTTCGCAAGAGCCTTGCGAACCCACGCAGTTTCTTCCGACTGCTTACCTTTGTCATTCCCAGTTGTGATACCACTTCGAAGCACTATGTTTACGTTCGGGTCTTCTTTGCATGGTTCAGACCTCATCATTTGTAGGTTCTGAGTCGGGGGAGGCTGGAGTATCCCTTTATCGCGCAACCTCGCTATCAGTGTAGAGTATTCCTCCATCTCATGGTCAAACTGGGTACAATATAAACATGATGCTTTTGTCAGATTTATACAATCACGGGCATAATGCCCTGGCCCTCCGCAATTGTAACAAATCAGTATTCCGCGACCCCTTCTTGGTCCCATTACACCTCGACCTCGTCCGCGCCCTTGAAATCTAGCACGCGCCATCCCTGCATTTGGATTGAGGGCTCATGCTTCGGTCTGCACTCTATAAGCAGGAGTTCAGTCCATCATCAACTCATAACTTCTACAAGTGTGCTCATCATGGCCTACCGACTTGCAGAAATTGCAGAACAACTATTGGGACGTCTATGTATACTTCTGTAATAGGTGACAGTTATTTGTAACGTGCCGCACTCAATCCTGCTTGTGCCTCTGGTCTTAATGGCATCGGCCCTTTTCCTGCCAAGTAGTTCGCGAAGACTGGGCAATGGTCCTTGTCATGCCCCTGGCATTTCCATTTTATGCAACACACCTCCTTGCGTACCTCTGCGCGAGTTGTCTTGCCTTGTTTTAAACTTTGCATTTCCAGACATAAATTCTGCAGTTGTGCGTGGATTTGTTGGAATCCTAGGCTCAGATCTTGTATTGGGGTCTCATGCAGCCTCATTGTTATTTCCAAGGCTTCAGCCTAAGTAGATAGTTTCTGTTGTGATAGTGCAGTCCTTAGATGTGGCGTTAGTGATGCCACGAACCATGCACGATGTTGTCCATCTATCAAAGTCATGTTGGCTTCACGAATCATACTTTTTAGTCTCTGATCCAACTCCTAGGGGGTCTCGCCTAGAGGCATTGCGATTTCCTTAAACCTGATAATCGAATGTGTTTTTGATTTTGGCCTACTAAATTCCCAATTTAGCACAGTCTGGATATCTGCGATCCCCACATTTGGATGGTCATTAGAATGCTTAATGTACCATCTCAACGCGTGGTCCTACAACGCGCTAACCAACGTTGCCTTCTTGATGTAATCATTTGTGACTCCTTGCGCTTCCCATACAGCTTTTACCATGAACCAAAATTGGTCTGGATCTTTGTTTCCTACTCCCCTGAATACCAACAACTTTATTGCACTCGCCATACTAAACTATGGTGGTGGCAGAGGTGGTGTGGGCGAAGTTGGAGGTGAAGATGGTGAAACCCGTGGTGGTGAAGGTGGGGGTGGTATGCACAGAATTTGTTGTCTTATCAGACTGATCACGCTCCTCGGCAAAACTCTCGCGAGCTCCTCCTCGCTCTCCCATGGAGGTGAAATCAAGGGACTAGTCTCTAATTCTTCGCTAGTTCTATTTCTATAGGTCCTCCCACTTCGCGTTGCCCCAAACATCATTTTATTCGCATAACCCGCTTTTCACAGAGTGGCATTTTAATCGAAGTGTTCAAAGATTTAATGCACTTACCTTGCGGTCCTTTGAGGAAGCGTCGTTCCGCCTCGCTGTGACTGACTGTCATGTCTATCGCAAACTTGGTGATACATCCTCCTATAATTCGATCGAGCCAATGGTCCATAGCGCATGCGAGCTTCTCTTCCAATGCTTCTAGTTTGCGCACCAATTCTGGAGTCCCCACAATTGGTTTGTCGAGCCTACACTTTCCCTGACTGTCTGCTAGCTTTGCGATCCACTAATACAACTCAGAAGGGAAGGACGCAAAGAAAATTTCATGGATTTCCGTATATAAGTAGAGCTCCAACCACTGTTCCTTCAACACTCGCGAATTCCAATTTTCCTGTGCCGCGAACTCGTGAATTTTTCTGTCCAGCTAATTTTTAATTTCTTTCTTTGTCAGATTCTAGTGACACGACATCAGAAATCCCTTATGCAGATCCTGGTCCCAGCAACGGAACCACCTGTTGGCTTATTGGGGCTTGACCTAGGTTTGGAGGTGATTTAGCCAAACAAATCCCGGCACTACTGGCCCTTTCAGCAACAGCCCGTGGAGCGCGGATTGAGGTCTCACTCAAAGTAGTATGGGAGGGTGCTAGAACCAGGTTTCCACACCCTAGAGATGTCTGATGATTTTTGGTAGTCCGCGGTTTGACCCTGCACGCACATCACCATGCGCACTTATCAGTACCTCGCAACCTGTGATGTTGCCTTCACGCAACCCTACTTGGGGCTCGATTCATGTTGTTACCCAATCCCTTACTATTAGCCCGATATTAGCTTATCACTTAGCTTATATGCCTGTGTTTAGTTATGCTTAACAGTGTTTTATTCATACAAGTGCACACGATAATTAAAACAGTATAATTGCAAAAGATAGATAATAACTCAAAACAGATACACAAGATTTGAAATTAAACTTCTCTTTATTATTCTCTTTCCTTGGTTACAAACTCGACTCCGCCCTGTGCACTCAGCTGCAGGGGTCCGTGCACTCAGCTGTGGACTCTACTAGGGCTCTGTGCACTCAGCTGCAGAGCCTCTTCTTACTACTATGACCCAAGACTCTTAAACTCTTCTTCTATGCTTTCTTATCTCATTCTATCCATTAGATTCTATCATTTCTTCATTGATTCTCCTTTTACAACTTAGAGCGAGGCTCTATTTATACAATCCCATGGTCCGCAGACCATGGGTAGGCTAACACTACATTCGAAACTTAGGGCAGACAACCTTATGACTCTAACATACAATTTCCGCTCCGCGCCCGCAATTCGCAAAGTCTTTACAACAATGTTACTCAAAACTTGGGCTTTGAGCCCCAAAACATGTTGTAGGGGGATTCCATGCCCAGCAAAAGTAGAAGATAAAGAGAAATCACTTACATTATGTCAAATTTACAGATTCTACAAAAAAGATGTTCTTTCAAGTTCCAATAGCAAATATCTGATTAAAAAAATGCTCTTTTGAGATATTGAATTGTCTCACTTGATCAAAAGCTTACATACTTTTACCACTTGTTCTTAAGGTGATTAGATTTGTCTTTGCTTGTCCTTGCTCAACTTCTTTGGGGCATTTTGAGTAGTTGGTGACTTATGAGGTTTATTGAATTTTTTTTTCCAAGATGACAAATTCAAAATTTACCATTGGAAGAACTAGTTTAAAGTAGAGCAATGAAATAGATATATCAATAAGCTAGTCACTGACATAACAAATTTACAATGCTTGATAGGAGAGAAGTGGATCTTTTTTTGCACACTGATTAAATAATTCTTTCAGCTGATATAACAACTTTAATTCACCTTTCAGAGGTACCATGGTGAACTCTTATGGTACAAGTCACAAGCTTTCCTTTATTCAGGATGATATTTTGCGAGACTTGGCTATGTATTTGACCAAGTAAGGGCCCATAAATAAAAGCAAAAGGCTTCAGATATTGAATTGTCTCACTTGATCAAAAGCTTACATACTTTTACGACTTGCTCTTAAGGTGATTAGATTTGTCTTTGCTTGTCCTTGCTCAACTTCTTTAGAGCATTTTGAGTAGTTGGTGACATGGGAGGTTTATTCAATTTTTTTTTTTCCAAAATGACAAATTGAAAATTTACCATTGGATGAACTAGTTTAAAGTAGATCAATGAAATAGATATATCAATAAGCTAGTTATTGACATAACAACTTTACAAAGTTTGATAGGAGAGAAGTGGATCTTTTGTTGCACATTGATTAAATAATTCTTTTAGTTGATATAACAACTTTAATTCACCATTCAAAGGTACCATGGTGAACTCTTATAGTGGAAGCTACACACTTTCCTTTATTCCGGATGATATTTTGCGAGACTTGGCTATGTATTTGACCAAGTAAAGGCCCATCAATAAAAGCAAAAGGCCTTTTTATGCCTCAAAACAGAGACTCTATTCCAAAAAGGTGGACGAAGGGTATGAAGTGAGCGTTTGATGCTAAGATTGTTTCCTTCCACACAGGTTTCATGCATATTTATTTATCCTCTCCTTGCATATTTATTTCTCCTCTCTTTGTTGTTTCTCACCATTTTTCAATATTGAAATGTCTCACTTGATCAAAAGCTTGCAATCTTTGACATTCTACTTGCACATAATTTGATTCCAAATGTGTTAATTTCTACGTTATTGTATGTTAAGTTCCAATGGAAATATTTGTGTAATACATAAATCTTATAACTACCGTTAAGTTATTTGAATAGAATATCTGATACATAAACAAATAAAATAAAAAACAAAACTCTACATTTGTATTTTTGTACCTTCTCTACTAAATCAGATGTTGGATGGAGATTTTTTTTTTTAATAGGAGACTCGAGCCATTACTAGTAATCGAGCTGGGCTAGAAAGACCATAAAATTGCCCAAGGCAGATGAGGGCTCAATGTTAAGAACAGTGAAACATTTGTGAACCAATATGCACCAAAGTGTTGGGTTGACCACCGAGTGAATTGCAATTGTGATAACCAGCTGCATGGAAATCAGACATGAGTGTAGGTGATGGAAATTGGTGAATGGTAGAGCTGCTAACCAGTAGCCATGACACAATGAGCATATTTTAATATGTACGCCCAAAAGTTAGTGTTCTCAACTTTATAAACCATATGTCAACTTGGGCTCAAACACGGACAAGCCGCAGAAACATGAAACAACATGTTTCCAGCCACGGAAACACGGACAAGCCGCAGAAAATGGGTCACGCTAATCCGTGCAAAATCCTGAAAGGAAAGGTAACCATAATTAAAAGCCCGATTTTCAAGAAAGAAACTCTGGCTTTCGTGTCTAGCTTGTGGAAATCACACTGAAATTAAGGTCGGAAACATTAGTGTCATAAATGATACGAGAAGTTGCAATAGAATTAGAAAAATAATAACTAAGGGAAGAAATCGTGTTACCGTTTCGCCAAAGCATTGAACCTAGCACCATTCTGGCCATAAGCCACGCCAGGTCTGCCATAACATCGATTCGAAAAACTGGATAAGAAACAAGAATGGCACGGTCGGAAATGGGAAACCTTGAGGACAAAGCTGAAGCTATGCGAATAACAAAGAAGCGTCCACACCATTCCAGATTTGTAGACTTGTAAGGAGTGTGCAAAATCAAGGTATTTAACAAGGAAATAAATAAGGATCAAGCACAGCGCCCCCCTCGGACAATAATCCCAGAAGTAATAGACAAAGGTCAGTCTTGGGCGTACTTCGATGGCTTGGCCCAACCAGAGGGCTGCGGAGGAGCTGTCCTACACCTAAACGAGTCTGTGAGCTTCAAAATGTAAACGAGTCTGTGAGCTTGAAAATGAAAGTGGGACTATGGAGAGGCACTAACAACTTCGCGAAACTAAACAGTTCCAGACACCTCCTTCTCTTTGCCAAGTAAAAACACTGCCACAACATTCAAATTTTTGGAGACTCTCAGCTCATAAGCGGGACTATGGAGAGGCACTAACAACTTCGCGAAACTAAACAGTTCCAGACACCTCCTTCTCTTTGCCAAGTAAAAACACTGCCACAACATTCAAATTTTTGGAGACTCTCAGCTCATCATAAACTAGATAAATGGGATCTATAACTGTCATTTGCGTACACACTCAGAGACTTGGTGGAAGAAACCATTGATTTGAAATCACAGTTTGAGTTTTTTATCTGCTCTCTCATCTCTCATATCTACATAGAAAGGAATGAAGTCGCTATCTTCTTTCCAGAAAGGCCGCGCAGCTGACCAGAAGACAGTGGGTAATTCAAGAGTACAGGGATGGAAACTTTTTCCAAATCTACCACAAGCCTTTCATCTAAGAGGCGGTTCACCTACAAAATTGATCAATAGGATCATCCTAGTTTTTGCTTCTGTTTATTTTTGCTCTAGAGTCTTTAACATTGCAAATACAGTCATGGTTTTTTTAACCTTTCAAGTTTAATAAAAAATATGTAAATATAATGTTCATAACGTCTGAACTGACTTACCTGCTGATAGTAGTGAAAGCATTGCTCTAATGTTGACATACAACTTGTAATTTTCTTAATAATCTTAATTTAAATTGCGCAATTTTCCTTGAAAAAAAAGGTCTCAGGGAAAACATAAATCTTATTATTTGGGGTGGCTTACCCTCGAATTAATGGTAGACTGGAGCAACCCTCTGAATGTACCCATATTTGCAATCCTATAAGTCTTACCACTGAAACTGAAAGCGAGCAGGACGACTAAGAGGGGCCACTCTCTGCAGTTAGCTATTCACGCCTGAGAAATGAAGGGCGGTATAGGCAGTTGTATACAGTTTATCGTCCTAACTTCAACGTACCGGTGCCACGTGTATTAAGCAGCTTTTGACTAGCCCGAAATTTCAAGGATCATCAGAAATCAGATGTATGCGAATCAGAAATCGGGTATGGTTGTGGGAATTCCGTTCACGATTTTGGCTACTTCCTCAAGGGTGGCGAAAAGCGGTTGAAATTTCATGTGTGGTGGGTATGCTCATAGCTATGACAGGGTTCTGTAATGGATGTGTATGTGGGGCATGTAACCTCATAGCAATGAGGCGGTGGGTGGATCCGTCGTTTCATGGTTCTGAAAAGGACGTCTGGTGGGGCATGTATGTTCATAGCAATGAGGGGAGTCCAATTTCCAACTGTAATGGATGTGTGGGGCCCGGGGGCATGCATGCATGGCTCAGTCAATTCATCTGTCATGAGTGTGTGAGGGTGGCATGGATGTACATAGCAATGAGGGGATGGATAAGTGAATTCTTGGGAGATGGTGTTACATTATCAGAGCCCAGGAGGAAATGTATGAGAATGGGTATATATGAGATTTCATAATGGATGTATGTCTGCCATCTATGCTTATAGCAAAATGACAGGGTTCTGTAATGGATCCATGAATTCATTTGAACACCTAACAAAAGTGCTGGGCAATTTCCAAACACTAGTGTGCCCATTCCATCATGTATCCGCGTTTTGGAAATTTCTCAGTGATAGCATACCGCGTAGTCCAAGAAAAGGCAAGCAAGCGTGCCTTTCGCCGAACCTAGTGGTGGGTCGTCCCACTACGCTTTAGCGCCACCATCAAATGACATGCATGTATAAATGATGCTTAGGCCTAAATTTCCCACATCGTCTTGCAAATCTGAAAACGTTTCGCTTGCTATTTCGACAACAGGAGGGTTTTCTGCATTGCGACATCAACCGACTCTGCTGATCCAGCTCACTTCACATAATCTAAATGGGCATTCTCTTCAACGAGGTGGACAGGAGGGATCTTAGAGCTGGCGACCATGTTTACTCATGGAGGACAGCTTACACATATGCTCACCACGGTACATTTCCTCGCATTAATATGACCTTTATAATATTCAATATAGTTACAGAGAACTCATTATATTCCTCTGGATATTAATGCATTTGTTTTTAATTGGATACCCCAATCGGTTCGCTGGCTTTAGTTCACTTCAACATCATCCTATATCTATAAAATTAGGTTGGAGACACTACCAGGTGTTTCCTCCAAATGTTTCATTTATGGTTTGCTGCCAATTATCGTTATGCTTTTTATCTGCAATATTTGTCATTTCTGTTTTGGCATCTAACTGATCTGGATGCAGAGTTTGATTCCGTGTAGTTTATTGTTCTCGTCTACCATAATTTATTGTTCTCGTCTACCATAATGACTTTGCTTAGCTGTTCTGCAATAAAATGTTAATGGTTTTTGCATGACTTCCCATTTAAGTTCATCTCACGTCTTATGCTTCCTGGGGATCCTACACAGGAATTTTTGTTGGGGATGATGACGTTGTCCATTTTACAAGAGGGTCGGGTCAAGAAATTGGAGCAGGGGTCAGTTTAATTAATTCGTTTGCCTCTACTTCAATACCAAAACAACATCTGAGTTGCCCAAGATCTCCTGACAGCTGCGGCCTCCAATATGGAAATAGTGGAGTGATCCGGTCTTGTCTAGATTGTTTTCTTGACGGAGGAGCTGTGCATCGATTTGAGTATGGTGTTAGTAAAGCTGTATTTTTGGCACAAGTCCGCGGAGGAACATGTACACTTGCACAGTCGGATCCCCCAGACGAAGTCATTCACCGTGCAATGTATCTGCATAAACATGGTTTTGGAAACTACGATCTATTGTGTAACAACTGTGAGGATTTTGCAATATACTGCAGGACGGGATACATTGTTAAAAGAAAGGCCTCAGGAAAAAGTGGGCAAGTAGCAGCTATGGATGGCGTTCAATCTGCTTCTCGTCTCGCCTATGACCATCGAGATATGCTTACTAGCTCACTAGGCCTCGCATTTATGCTGGTTGGAACTTACTTTTTAAAGAGATATGCAGCAGATATTGGTGTTCGTGCTGATAAAACTAAGGTGCCAGTGGAAAATTTGGCTGCATTTCTTGATTCTGCAACTCGTATTGGCCTTGATAAAACTAAGGTACCAGTGCAAGATTCGTCTGTATATCGTGCTTCCTCAACAGGCAGTAGCGTAGATAAAGGTAAGTTACGAGGGGAAGACGTGGCTGTATTTCTTGATTCTTTTACTGGTAAGAAGCTTCAAGAGTTGGGAGATTTGGCTGTATCTCCCAACTCTTCAATTGGTATTAGCGTTGATAAAAGTAAGGTACCATTAGAAAATTCGGCTGTAAACCTTGAATCAGCTGGTATTCGTGTTGATAAAATGAAGGCACCAGTGGCTTCTTCAACTGGTAAGAAGCCTCCAGCGGAAGATTTGGCTGCATATTTTGATTCTTCAACTGCTATTTTTGCTGATAAAAGTAAGGTACCAGTGGAAGCTGAGGCTCTATTTCTTGATTCGTCAACCGTCAAGAAACCTTCATCTGATGAAAGCTCCACATCGCAGGCAATAAACAGAAAGAGAAGCTCCAAGAAGCAGAAAAAGAAGCTCCGTCAACAACAGAGAAGAAACTGTGAATTAATGCAAGAAGTTAAAGATGTGGCTCAATTTCCTGATTCCTCAACTGGTAAGAAGCCTCCAGTGGAAGATGTCGCCGTTTCTCTTGTTTCTTCTACTGCTGAGAAGCCTCCAGTGACTGAAAATTCCTCAGCTCCGGCAATAAGCAGAAACAGAAGCTCCAGAAAGCAGAAAAAGAAACTCCGTCAACAGCAAAGAAGGAACTGTCAACCAGTGGAATGCCCGAATAGTAGTGGACCCTGCATTCTCCAAGGAAATTGATTTTCTTTCGTGGGAGACGAGGATTAAGTGTGGCCGTCATAATGACGATTATGACATGGCGATGGTGAAACAAATTAAAATGTTGTCATCCTTCTATCATCTATGTATGTGCAATGAGTTTCTGTCTTGTATGCGCAATGAGTTTCTGTCTTGTCTTGCGAGAGATAGTGATGATTCTCCGAAATGTATATGACTTGAATTTGTATAGTTGGAACAGTTGTAATTTCCTGTTTAAAAAAGTAAAATTA
This sequence comes from Pinus tabuliformis, assembly GCA_031772625.1. Lineage (NCBI taxonomy): Eukaryota > Viridiplantae > Streptophyta > Pinopsida > Pinales > Pinaceae > Pinus > Pinus tabuliformis. The sequence goes on from CM062816.1 coordinate 1,632,865,641, forward strand.
AATATATGTCTTTGTAAATTCAATGAATATCTATGATTTTTAAACGTTAATCGTGTATATATGGACAGTTTTTAGATGACTAAATTAGTTATAAAGAAAAGGGAAGAGCCTGCCAAGAATTAAAGGAGAATTGATATTGATATAAAAAGAAATTGATATTGATTAAAATAGATTATATTGGAATTGTCATGATAAAAGAAATAATATTATAATATAAAAATTGGTAAAGGTCTATATTGCATTATTCACTTCAGAAGAATGAAAACGCCAATATGGAGGAGCCTGTTGTAGACGACGTGGATCCTCTGCAGATATGGGAGCGACTGTGGACATAAATAAGAATCATTCATTATTGGTTCATTTGAGGTTAACTGTATGTTAATAAGGAAAAACATTGGATGTCCTCCTTCCCCAAAGTCCATTCTCATAACTGATACAGAAATATGATTACGGTTTGATCGCTGAAGCTTTTTCTAATATTTGTTTAATTCACTGTCAGCTAAAACTCCAGATTGTCAAAACTGTGACTCGATCTGAGCTTTTTGTAATCTTTGTTTAATTCACTGTCAGCTAAAATTTCAGATTGTGAAACTGTTACTCGATCTGAGCTGTTATCTCAGGAACTTTTTTTTTTCAACAGAAAATTCTCTCAGAAGTTATATAGCCGGAATTTCTTCAATCGTTTATAAAAATATATATCAACTTTAAGTATTTGTTGCTTTAAGAATATTTTAGTGTAAATTATGGATGGATTAAATTTCTTCGATCGTTTATAAAAATTTTGATTTCTGAAGTGTTTGGTGCTTTAATAATATTTAGTTTAAATTATGGATGGATTCAAGGATAGAATTTAACAGCCAAATTGTCCTAGTGATTTGTCAGTCAAATACAATTTAAAAACACCGTCAAATTTACTGGATATGCCGATTTTGAAATTCCAACCCGGGTTAGATTGAATACTTTTACTAGCAATGCATTACTTAGCATTGCTGGTGGGAAACATGATGTCCAGTGAAATGAGTCAAGGCTTATCTTCCCATAGCAAGTGAAGTTTCCCAGTCATGTCTGGATACCCTAATACACTGCCACATTGGTTGTCTAGGATGCATGGTCTCGTCCATTTGAATAAATCACTGAGTTTGAATTCGGAAAAAATAAATTGGTATATTATTTTTATTTATTACAATTTATATTAAAAAGTAAAAATCATTAAAATTTTCAATATTGAGATTGTAATAAATATTTTTACACAATTAAAAGTTCTATGGGAAGTAAACCATTTTAAAATTGTATGTTTAACTTGTATAATAATCAATTTTAATAATAATAATGGTGTTATAATTTAATTTGTTTTATGATTTTTTTTTTAAATTTTAATAATGTAATAAAGTAAGTGTTTTAATACTAGTAATGGATTAAGTAAGATTTATTTTTGATGCAGTTATGTTTTTTTTTGCTATTTTAATTAAATTCATTAATTTGAAAAGAATATCATATAAATGAATAAATAAGTGTGATATGAAATGTGATATATTGGGCCATAATATTGCAATAAAGATTATTTACACGTTAAAAATTTCTATAATAAAATGTGGGTGAATTTACATAGTTAAAAATATTTAGGATTTACACTTGCCACTCTCAACACTTGTTAAAGGATTGAAAATTCTTTTACCATTAGATCCCACTCACTGTCAGCTGAATCTTGATTTGTGATTTGTGCAACCATTCAACTAGAAATTTATCATAACCCATGAATCTATTGCCGGTCGCAATCAATGCTATAATTAGCATAGAACTTTATAATCTCAAATATTACAATGGCCATGTATTTTGTTCGTTGTTTTGATGAAAGCGCTGGATAATTACATTGTGATCAAGGTTTTTATTTCAATGAATGTTCACTAATTGCTTAAAAAAAAAAATTAACCTTGAAGATAAAGATTCAAGGATTCAGTGTCATTTAATAGAAAATTTCAAGCCATTTTTTTCTTTGAAATGGATTCAACTGTTTCCATACTTGATACACAAATTCACAGTTTGCTAACTACTATATTTCTGCATTTCTCCTAGATGCGTGGAAATCTGCCAAATCAAGTGCCTTTTTTTTTACGGGAAGGGGTTTCTTCAACATTAGCCCTATAGCATTGTAATGTTTAAAGTTACTATATGCAACTGATATCATTATTCAATTTTGTTAGCTGCATTGGAGCCCTCAGATATGATGATATCAGTTTCCTAGATTCGAATGAATTTTGCTTCCTGGTATGTAGTGAAAATATGATAATGTCAGTTTTCTAGATTCAAATGATTTTTACTTCTTGGTATGTACTGAAAATTATTCTGAGATCCAATCTGGTATTTCGACATGAACACGATTTGATTTCAATGCTTTCTGTAGATTGTAACAGAAAAACCATTAATGAAATATCTCCATAAAATTCTAAATCAACAGTAGTCAGCGGTTTCTTATTGACCGTAAACAAGTTAAGGGTTGATTTAAACATATAAATCTTTAAGTTTTTTTCAAGTGAACTTTCTAGAGTCCACCTATAAGCAACATCTTTTCCTTTGAGAATGTACCGGATGTATCCCAAAACAGTTTTGGCACCTCTCAACTGCCATTCATGTGCCAAGTTCAAGTCTCTGAACAAAGTGGATAACACATAGATTCATCCTACCCTGATACCCTCTGAATCAGTCAGCGGCGAGGATGGGTAATGCATACTCCTCAACATCCAAGAATACAATTATTCGACCAGCTGGGCTACTCTCTAAACTAGTTGCTGAAGGCCGAGGTACTTTTCAAAGTGGTGAGTTATTGGTAGAGCATGTCATTATCTTGAAAATGAGAGATTAGTTTATCTGTTGGGAAAATCCTGGATTTGTTTTTTTAACATGTTTCTCCTCAAACAAGCAATTTGTATATATAAATCGGGTTTTTTACAAAATCTAAATGATCACTTTTTTTTGGAAAACGATTGCCAAAAAGTCAAAGCCAAAATATTTCTCTGGTTGGGAAATTATATTTTAATTTAGTTGAGAGAAAAGAAATAGTGTGCATTCTGACTTTTTGGCTGCGGTTTTTTTTTTAATACAAAATATTTCCAATAACTTTTGCCTTATTCTTTTTTCTGATACTAATTATTTCCAATCATTTTTGCAACGAGTACTGCTGCTTTCAGTGTCTCACGGTATGGTCTACACTTGTCACAGTCTGTATTAAACTAGTATCTGACTTTTCATTTGTTATTCATTGATTAAACTAGTATCTGACTTTTCATTTGTTATTCATTCATTTCCCGTCATCAATTCCCAGGGACCTGGCTTTTTCATTTTTCTATATTTGAGATTGTATCATCTAATAAAAATTAACCAAATTTACTAAAATAATACACCCTTTCCTAATTGACTAATTAGGAAACACAAAAGATTTGTCTGCTATATGATTTATTACATGATATCATGGTCAAGGGATTGAGGCGACAATTCCTACAAGTGGTCAACAACCTAAGCAGACTACTACATAATTTAATTATAACTACAGCTGTTTTATCTGTGGTGTTTAGATATTTAATATATAGCTGTTTTTCCCCAAAACAATCTACAAACAAGAATAAAAAAAGTTGTGATTTCTTTAAAAAAGAATTGGAAAAAAATAAATCACATTTATTTTTAAAAATTTTGAAATTCATATCACCTGCAGCATGAAATTGATTTTTTGTTTTTCCCAATCCAATCTGCAAACAAGAGATGAGTATAAGAAAGTTATGATTTCTTAAAAAATTGGTTAAAATAAATCACATTTGTTTTTGAAAAATTTGAAATTAATATCACCTGCATCATGAAAAATTTCCTACGGAAAAGAGAAAATATTTCTATGTTGTTGTAAAGTTCATATTTTATTTTAATAGGAAAAAATCAAATATTTTGTTTTTTAAATTTTTTAATAAAAAATTTAGAAAAAATAAATCACTTTTGCTTTTGAAAATATTGAAATTCATATCACCTCAACATGAAATTGATTTTTTGTTTTCCCCAGCCAATCTGCAAACAAGAGATGTGAATAAAAAAGTTGTGATTTCTTAAAAGGTGGGAAAAATAAATTACATTCGTTTTTGAGAAAATTGAAATTCATATCATCTACCACATGGAATTGGTTTTTTGTTTTTGACCAAGCCAATTTGCAAACAAAAAATGAGAAAGTTTTTATTTCTTTAAAAAAAATTGGAAAAAAATAGATTTTTTGAAAAAATTGAAACTCATATTACTTACACCATAAAATTTACCATAAAAAAACTAAAATATTTCTCTTTAATTGTAAGTTTGTATTTTATTTTAATAAGAAAAAATAAAATGTTTTTTGTTTTTTAATTCTTGTTTTTTTAATTTTTTGAATAAAAATTTTGGAAAAAATAAATCACATTTCTTTCTGAAATGAAAAAATTAAAGAAATTCATATCACCTGCAACATGAAATTGATCTTTTCTTTTCCCAAGCCAATCTTAAAACAAGAGATATGAATAAAAAAGTCATGATTTCTTTAAAAAATTGGAAAAAATAAATCACATATTTTTTTTAAAAATGAAATTCATATCATTAGTATGAAATTTCTTATAGAAATGCTGAAATGTTGTCTAGTTATTATCAAGTTCAATTTGAGGAAGTGGGTACTAAAGAAATGCAATGTAAATGAAGATGAGTAAGAAGAACTCATTTGGATCAATTCCAAGAAATTTTGTTTCTATCTGGTAGTTTAGAGAACAAATTCGTTTTAGAGAGTTTATAATATTTTGGAAATGTTATAGATATGAACTAAATTAATTAATTGCAAAATATATGTTGGTGATGTATTATATTATACGTGAAAAAAATATTTATTTTTTGGTTTTAAATGTGATTGAGATGTTATATTAATTATTTAGATTGTCTCAATATATTACTTAATTTATCTTAAAGCTTTATTTAATACATAAATATGTAACATTGTGTATAACAACAAGGGTTATATAGTAGCTGGTACCTATGGCTTAGCTTAAATACAGTTTAATTAAACTAAAAATAAAAAAATAAATATTTCATCACAAAAATCTTACAAGTTGGTTCAAAACGCTTCGATCCAATGTGATTTCTTCCGAAAATGTTTTCAAATAAACAAATAAAATATTGTATTGTTGAATGTCATACCACAAATTAAAAAATATGATTAACTAATATTGTTTATATTAACATATATACACTTTAATATCTATATCTATATATATATATATATATATATATATATATATATATATATATATATATATATATATATATGTTTTCTATATAATAATAAGTGATCTTAAATTGAAAATATAGGGAAAAAAACATAATTCCTGAAAATAGAAATAAAATTCAAAAGGTTAAATAAAAAGGAAATAAAACTAAAAATAAAAATTAGTAACAAATAGAAATGGAAGTTACTAAAAAAACCCATTATAAGACCTCAACCAATCACCTTACAAATAAATAATTTAAATAATAACAAAAATTGAATTCCCAATGTTAAACCATGGTTAAATAAGGGAAATTTTTGGTCAAAGACAAACTAACACCAGTCAAAACAAAAATGAATGCATAATACCATGGGTGATGTTTGCAGTAGATATAATAATATACATAACACAATTTGTAGAAAACATAGTTTTAAGGCACGTGCTAGCTACACAATTGCCTCTAGCTTTTTGTATTACAAGTTTACATTCCTAAGTTGGTACAACATAAATAATAGCTTCTAAAAAATCGATTTATATACTGAAAGGTGTTACTAATTAAAGTTATAAAGCTTCATTACAACATATTTTTTAGACTCCAGTGGAAAAAATAAATCACATTTGTTTATGAAAAAAATGAAATTCATATCATGAGCAGCCTTAAATTTATTTTTTGTTTTTTCCCAAGCCAATCTCCAAACAAGAGATGAGAATAAAAGTTTTGATTTAAAAAGAGACAAGAATAAAAAAGTTGTCGTTTCTTTAAAAAATAGAAAATATAAATCACATTTGTTTTTGAAAAAATTGAAATTCACATCACCTACACCATGAAATTTCTTATAGAAAACCGAAAATATTTTTGTGTTGTTTTAAGTTCATATTTTATTTTAATAAGAAAAAATGAAATATTCTGTATTCTTTAATTCTATCTTTTTAAAAAAAATTAATGAAAAAAATTGAAAAAATAAATCACATTTCTTTTTGAAAAAATTGAAATTCATATCACATGCAGCATGATATTGATTTCTTGTTTTTACCCAAGCCAATCTCCAAACAAGAGATAAGAATAAAAGAGTTGTGATTTCTTAAAAAATTGGAAAAAATAAATCACATTTGTTTTAGAAAAAAATGAAATTCATATCACCTGAAGCATGAAATTTCCGAAAAGCGAAAATGCTTTGGAGTTAATATCAGGTTCAATTTTTTGAAGTGCGTATGAAAGGGATGCAATGTAGATGAAGACAAGCAAGAAGAACTCATTTAGGTCAGTTCCAAGAAGGAAGATTTTGTTTCTCTGTGGTAGGGAGTAGTTCATTATAATTTTATGGTTCAACAACTCTTATAATATCTTTTCTGTGTATTGTTTTAATAATGTTATTTTAAATTCCCTCGATAATGGTGCAAGCCGACCCCATTGGGCTTGTCCTGGCCTAACGATTGATGCGGATCTATCATATCGCTTCGGCAACCCTTCGCATGCATGCAACAGTTGGAGAGGTTGTGGCACGCATGAAGCTTTTAATGCCCAACTTGAAGGTGGAAAAGGTACAAGGATAGTTGGAACAGTGAGAATTCCTTCCAGCTTGTTGAGAAAGTTAGTTTGTGAACTTATGTCCCTGTGGAATTGACTTGAGAGGGAGACTCAGGGCAGCTCATGGTGGACGTCTCCAAGTTCTAGTAGCATTCGCTGGTATGTTTTGGGTCTTAAATTAGCATCTTTTGTTTGTATGGAGCATTCTATTCGACCTTTAATGATTAGATGCATGGGTCTGTGTTTTGGGGGAAAGAGAAATGGAATTGTTAGAGGCATGGAATCGTTGGGTTTCTGGATGGGGTTAAATCCATCATTCTATATGTCCTGGTGTTTTTCAAGTATGGAATTTTCTTGTCTTGCATGGGTGTGTGTATGGTCTGGGTGGTAAAGGGTTTTGGATGTGGAGGTCCCCCATGCTCGGGCAAGAAAGGGCTAGAAGGGGTTTGGGTCTGTGAATAATTTCGCTTGGTTCTAGGGTATTTAGGCTTTGGACAAGCTTGAATTTGAGCCGTGGGTACATTTAACTCCAGCTATGCCCTCTGTTTGCATAGGAGTGAAGATAGAAGAACCCTGGTGGTCCACTTCTGGGTCAATTTGGTCATGTGGAACAGAGTCTATCGAGTTTGGAATTCTTGTTTAGCTAGGGGTCAATTATGGTTTTGGAGTTGGTTATGGCTTGATGTATGTCACCATAAGCCAACTTTTGAGGATAGGGGCTTGATTTATGTGGCCCGGGTTCTTTGTATGTAGTCTTGTTAGAAGGGGTTTGGTGGGTTGCAGGCTCAGTGTAGCTGTTGGCTCGACTCTCTTTTTAATTCCTTGTATAGTGTTTGGTTGGTGAAGTGGATAAGTTATGGGACGTGCAGATATAATTTTGAGGTCTCGAACATTGATGGCATGGCCAGTCCATTCATTCCCCGCAAAGGGCAAAGGAAGAGGAATGAAAACAATGGCATCCTTATCCTGTGTTGGCAGCCAGTTGATAGAAAAATTTGGGGTGGGTTCCTTACTTTGTTAGTTTCGTTTGAATTTGATTTAACAGGTTTGCAATGCATGCGCAACCCTTGGCAGTGACGAGCACCCATGCTGTGACCCTGTTTCGGTCGGTGCCCAGAGTTGGGAAAAGAGAAGCCTTTGTTAGGTAGCAGGAAAAGCATGTCCCAGGTAGCTGGTACATGAAAGAATGGTCGTGGCGACCGAGTTGGAGGAAAACAGAGGAAGGCCTCTTCATGAACAAAAATCCAACCCAACTCTTCTGGTGGGGTTACTAGAACGGGTTGTGGGTGCAAGCCTTCCTCTCGTATGATTCAAGACGCGGCTCAAGCATACAATGATAGCAGCTCCAACCCAGTCAAGCAATTGATTGCAGATTAGGAAGCAGAGATCTGACTGACCGAGGAGGATTTCAAATTGGATATGGATGAGTGGTAAGCAGTGATCCCAGACCCAGGCCACACTCGTGGCAGATCATCTCAATACAAGAAGACAACCCATCTATTCTGGATGATTAAGATCATTCTGGTGAAATCTCTAGAGCAATTTCCTCCTCACATGCATTTAGCCCCTCGGGGTCATTCGGACTATACTAAAGAATTTCAAAAAATTCAATTTCAATTACAGTAGTAGAGTGGTCGACTAAGCGGAATTGAGCAACATATCCCTTACATACCCCACACGAAGTTGTCGGGTTCCACTGTGAAGGATCCTGCTTCAGTAGATTCAACTGATGATGATTAGTGACAATGCATCCTTGTTTTTATTTTTGCGTGATTCAAACCTAATTTTTTGGGCTTATTAGAAGTTATGTTTATAGTTATTAGAAAATAGGAAGTACAAAGACTCTCAGGTTTTCATAGCGTGGTTGGTTAGACTTATCAATTTTTGTTTGTGGATGGCATAGTTGGTTAGGTGGACAGTAGATCTAGTTTCCCTCTAGGTAGGTTGAGGGCACCTAACTCTCAGACATATGGATGTGACTTTCTTTATTTACGAAAATTAATGGAAAGCTATGACCAAGCTTACAAAAAAAATTGTTCTTTTAAATTAGAAAGAAAATGAAAAAAAAGTAGCGAGTTGTAATATGATATGCATTTTATTTTTTATTTTTAACTTTTTTGTGGAGTACTTCAGAGAACAAATTGGCTGTAGAGATTTTAGAATATTTTGGAAATCCTATAGACATGAGCTAAGTTAATTAATTTCAAAATGTATGTTGTTGATGTATTAAATTATGTGCGAAAAAATTATTTATTTTTTAGTTTCAAATGTTATTGAGATGTTATATCAATTATTTAGATTATCCAACTATAGTGCTTAATTTATCTTAAAGCTTTATTTAATACATAAATATGTAAGATTGTGTATAGCAATAATATACATAAAATAACTTGTAGAAAACATAGCTTTAAGGCACCTGCTAGCTACACAATTGCATCTAACTTTTTGTATTGCTAGTTTAAATTCCTAAGTTGGTACAACATAAATAATAGCTACTAAAAAAGAGATTTCTAGACTGAAAGGTATCACTAATTAAACTTATAAAGCTTCATTACAATGCCAGTCTAGACTCCAATTTTCCTATATTTAAACTGAGCGACATTTACTAGCTACTAAGGTTGACATTATTATGAAAGCCCAACTAGCACACCCACAACAATGAAAATAAATATCCACCTCCCTCTATATAGGGAACCGAATAATCTTCAACAAGGACATGAACATGATTATAGACAAAATGTACTCACATGACACGATTATAGACAATATGTACTCACATGTGAGCTCCATATGATACAAAGTATAACATAGATCAAGTTATCATATATTTATTATTCACTTTTCTCACACATGTTTAAATATAACTAGTTTGAAGTAAAAAATAATAAAGAAATAAAATTGCAACAACAAGACAATTGCACATATCCATCTTGCAACAAGAACACAACTCCATTTAGGAAAAGAAATATGATATTACTAGATGTAATAGGGACAAACTATAAAAAGAATATATACAAATAAGGTAGATGAATTTATTTAATCTTTTGATTTTTGGGGGGTTGGTTAGGAGATGATATTACTTGTGGGTTTTAGATCAATAAATGTCTTTAAAATACACCCAGTCACCATTTAGTCAAAACTTGCATGTAGGCCTCCCTCTTGCATAATTCAAGACATGAATCAAGCATACCATGCTAGCAGCTCCAACCCGATCAAGCAATTGTTGAGATCCGACAAACCAAGGAGGATTTCGAATTGGATATGGATGAGTGGTAAGTAGTGATCCCGAACCCCTACCATACTCATGGAAGATCATCTCAATACAAGAAGACAATCCATCTATTATGGATGATGAAGAGTATTTTGGCGAAATTTCTATAGGAGTTTCCTTCTTACATGCATGTAGCCCCTCAAGGCCATTCAGACTATATTAAATAATTTCAAAAAAGTCAATTTCAATTATAGCAGCAGAGTGGTCGGCTGAGCCGAATTAGGGAGCATATCCCTTATATACCCCACACGAAGTTGTCAGGTTCCATTGTGAACGATCCTGCTCTGGTGGATTCCGCGGATGATGAGTAGCGATAATGCATCCTTGTTTTTATTTATGCTTGATTCAGACCCAAAGTTTTAGGATTATTAGAAATTATGTTTATAGTTATTTAGAAAATAGGAAGTACAAAGACTCTCGGGTTTACATAGTGTGGTTGGTTAGACTTATCAGTTTTTGTTTGTGGATGGAATATTTTGTGGTTAGGTGGCCAACATATCTGGTTTCCCTCTACGCAGGTTGAGGCCACCTAACTCTTAGACATATGGATGTAACCTGCTTTATTTATGAAAATTAATGGAGAGGTACACCAAGCTTACAAAAAAAATAATGTTCTTTAAAATTAAAAAGAAAATGAAAGAAAAAACACTGAGTTGTAATATGATATGCATTTTTTTTTAACTTCTTTGTGGATTAGTTCAAATAACAAATTGGTTGTAAGGATTTAGAATATTTTGGAAATCCTATAGACATGAGCTAAGTTAACTAATTGCAAAATGTATGTTGTTGATGATTTAAATTATGTGTGAAAATTATATTTATTCTTTAGTTTCAAATGTGATTGAGTTGTTAATCAATTATTTAGATTGTCAAACTATAATCCTTAATTTATCTTAAAGATTTATTTAATACATAAATATGTAAGATTGTGTATAACAATAATATACATAAAATAATTTGTAGAAAACATAGCTTTAAGGCACCTGCTAGCTACACAATTGCATCTACCTTTTTGTAATGCTAGTTTACATTCCTAAGTTGGTAGAACATAAATAATAGCTACTAAAAAATAGATTTGTAGACTGAAAGGTATCACTAATTAAAGTTATAACGCTTCATTACGATGTTAGTCTAGACTCCAATTTACCTATATTTAAACTAAGCGACATTTACTAGCTACTAAGGTTGACATTATTATGAAAGCCCAACTAACATGCCTACAACAATGAAAATATAAACATCCACCTCACTCCATATAGGGAACCGAATAATCTTCAACAAGGACATGAACATGATTATAGACAAAATGTACCCACATGACATGATTATAGACAATATGTACTCACATGTGAGCTGCATATGATATAAAGTATAACATATATCAAGTTATCTTTACTATTCACTTTTCTCACACATGTTTAAATATAGCTAATTTGAAGTAAAACATAATAAAGAACTAAATTTGCAACAACAAGGCAATTGCATATATCCATCTTGCAACAAGAAGACAACTGCTTTTGGGCAAAGAAATACATTATTACTAGATGTAACAGGGTCAAACTATAAAAAGAATGTATACAAATGAGGTAGATGAATTTATTTAATCTTTTGATTTTTTGGGGTTGGTTAAGAGATGAGAGTAGTTGTGGGGTTTAGATCAATAAACGTCTTTAGAATACACCCAGTCACCATTTAGTCAAAAACTCCTTGAATTTATTTAATTACTTTTTTATCATCAATAATGTTTTTACCAAAAGAAAGAGAAATAATAAATAATTGAAATAACTTAAAAGAATTTTTGTGACAGTGACAGTGAAAATGACAGTTAATGGTCGAGGATTTGGTAAAGCATAAGAGAAGGAAACTAATGTTATCAAAATTATTGATTCTCATGCAAGCCAAACTGAGTCATTGCCTTGTTCCAAGACCATAATAAATAATAATTGATCTATATTTCATATGTTGAGAGTTTCCCTTCTTCCAAGACAGTAATAATTGATCAATTTTCCATGCTTAGAGCTCCCCTTCATCCAAGACCATAACCATTTATAAATATTTCATCTCAATTTTATATATAAATCATTCTAATCACTTTAAGGAGAAAACTTTGACATAAATTTAAAAATAGAAAGGAGAAAAATTGAAACTACATTTTAGAAATATTTAAATTAATATATAAATATTAATATAACATAAATTAACATTGATGTTATATATATAAAAAAAAGTTAGTGTTACCTTAAAAAAATTACACATATCTTACTTAATTGTAGTGGTGTCATAAACTAGCAATTGACACTAATTAATGCAAGTGTTGCAAGGCAATAGCATATAACACTAATTAATGCTTCTTTGAAAACTATTGAAAGATAAAAAAAATATCAAGAAAAGACAAGGACTAGGATACAATGAAATCTTACTGCAATACTGCTTCCTTAAGCCTTACAAACCATGAGGCTTATGCTGAAGTTAAAGACCTTATTTGATTATGCCAGCATAAATACCTCGTAAATAAAGAAATAGATCTTGATTTGTTACCTTAGAAATCAAAGGTTGTTTTGGTACAATTCCTCCATATTTCTTCTTGATCACTTCCTCCTTCTATAGACAACCTTGATCAGTACAAAGTAATTTTTTTATATTTTGGAACATGTGTCTACAGAGGACGATAAAAAATTGTAAATAAATTTTAAATTTCTATGTGAATTAAGATCTACCCTTGAATAAAAATGCACATATCTCCAATCTAGAAATTGAACCAAATAATAGCATGAACTGCACCTCTTATTGAGACAATTTCCTGTGTTTCTCTTGTAACATCCCTAACCCTTTTCGCTAATTATGGATCAGGTTATAGACTAGAATAGTACTCTCTTAAGAAGTATTTGTAGTATCTATTGGATGGAGGGAAAGTTTACAAAAAATTCCTCAAGATTGTCTCAAATTACTCTGTGTGTTGTAAATACTTAGTTCTAAAACATTTTTCATATAGCTTCTCACTTGCTTAGAGGAAAAATCGACCAAGCTATGTAAACTTTAAACCATTTAGATCTTCAGGTTCTATTGTTTTCTTTCGTTGTTCACTGTCAATCCTTATCTTTTAAATTTTAAAAACAACTTTCATAAAACTACTTGCTTAGAGGCCAAACTCAATGTTCTATATAAACTATTTAATTTTGTGTCCTTCCTGATACACAATACATCACAACATCACATGCACTTCATCATCAATTTATCCTTGCCTAGAAAGGAAGCATATAATTTTCTTACATTATATCTTTGTATCTCCTTTTTTACATTGCTAGGTGATGAACTAAGTATTTACAACACACATATAGTAAGCTAAGACAACCTTGAGCAACGTACTTTTTTATGGGTTCACATGGGACAATTGATTCATTGACTATAAATTGTCACATTGCAGATTTTTTTTAGCTTCAAAATGTTTTAAGAAAGCTTTCTATATTATCCATGATTTGATCTAATATTTGTTTAATTTTATGATGTATAAATATATGGGTTTGACTTCAGAGCTAATGACTTGTACTTGAGAAAGCACAACCAATTTTTTCTTGGAAGGGTATCAATAGATGTTATAAAATAATTTAGACTTTCCAATGACTAAATTCTCATGGGACGATAAAGGTCACTATGTGCGATTTCCACATGCATGTTTTTTCTTCATCAAACTAATTTTCTCATATTTATCCCTATGTTTCTTGTCTAAAATGTAAAATTCACAATAAATCTTTCATGTTTTCGCTAGTCAAATAGACAAGTAGGTTATATAAATTTTGGGGGCATTATTTTAAAACCAAGGTGACTCTTTTGATGTAAAAACACGTATTTTTATTAGGGTGCTCATGGACCACACTTGCTTGATTTCCAAGATAAAATGGTTTAAATGTTGCTGAATGACCTCTACATTATTTTTAACTACATGACATGGGTTAGATTTTCTTAAGCAGAATCTGTTGGATTAAAACAAGAACATGGAAGACACCAAGGAGATTAGTGGTAAAGAGAAATGTTTTCTTTTGAATAGTTTCAAGGATCACGAATGAAATAGTAAAGAGGTGACTCCACAGTCAAAAGAGAAACATAGACAATTTTCTCAAAAAGAGGTGTAGTTGATTCTATTCATGGATTCAATTTCTAGATTGAAGATATATGCGGTTTTATTCAAGGGTAGAACTTAATTCACATAGAAATTAAAAATTCACTTACAAAATTGTTATAGTCCTTTGTAGACACATTTTCAAACTATAAAAGAAATTCTTTGTATTGATTAAGGTTTTCTATAGTAGGAGGAAGTGATCGAGAAGAAATATGGAGGAACTGTACCAAAACAACCTCTGATTTTGAAGGTAGCAAATCAATATCTATTTCTTTGTTTACGAGGCATTCATATTGACATAATCAGATAAGGTCTTTAACTTCAACATAGGCATCATGATCTTTAAGGCTCAAGGAAGTAGTATTACAGTAAGATTTCATTGTAGCATTGTTGATGGGTGTCATAAAATAGTTTGGACTTTCCAATGAATAAATTTTTCATGGGACCACAAAGGTCACTATGTGCAATTTCCACATGCATGTTTTTTCTTCATCCATTTTTTTGGTCAAATTTATACCTATGTTTCTTGTCTACAATGAAAATTTCACAATAACTCTTTTATATTTTTACCAGTTAGATAAATGAGTAGGTTATATAAATTTTGAGTACATTATTTTAAAACCAAGGTGAGTTGTGGTATTTTGATTTAAAAAAACATTATTGTCATTGTGGTGCTTATGGACCACACCTTTGTGATTTTCAAGATAAAATGGTTTAAATGTTGTTGAATGATATCTACATTATTTTCAACTATGTGACATGAGTTATATTTACTTAAGCAAAATCTATTGGATTAAAACAAGAATATGGAAGACACCAAGAAGATTAGTGGTAAAGAGCAATGTGATCTTTTAATAGTTTCAGGGATCATGAAGGAAATAATACGGTGAGTCAACATTCAAAGAAAAACACAAGCAATTTTCTCAAGAAGTGGTGTAGTTGACGTTATTCTTGGGTTCAATTTCCAGATTGGATATATGTGTTATTTTATTCAAGGGTAGATCTTAATTCACATATAAATTCAAATTTATTTACAAAATTGTTATAGTCCTTTGTAGACGCATGTTTCAAGCTATAAAAACATTGCTTTCTATTGATTAAGGTTGTCTATAACAGGGGGAAGTGATCAAGATGAAATATGGAGGAATTGTATCAAAACGACCTCTGATTTTGAAAGTAGAAAATCACGATCTATTTCATTATTTATGAGTTATGCATGTTGGCATAATCAGACAAGGTCTTTAACTTCAATATAGGCCTCATGATTTGTAAGCCTCAAAGAAGAAGTATTGTAGCATGGTCCTTGCCTTTTCTTGATATTTTTTTTCTTTCAACAGTTGTCAAAGAAGAATTAATTAGTGTTATATGTTATTGCCTTACGGAGTTTCATTTGCAACATCTAGTGCAATTGCTAGTGTTACATGTTTTTTTTAAATGTATGTATGTTTAACTTATATACTAGCGCAACTACATTAATAAAATATGGTTGATATACGCCGATAGATGTATTCTCTTTAAATCATTAGATTAACAATTGTGTATTCTCTTTAAAGCATTAAATTAACAGTTGAAAAATATGAAGTGGATTCGTCACCATTCTTATAACTTGAACATCTAAAATTATTAGCTTTTTAAAATTAATTTAAATAACATTTATTATCACAACCATTCTTTTTAAATTTCATTAACATTTATGGCTATAACCATTTTTTAACTTTGATTAAAAGAATTAAAACCCATTAGAAAATGAGCTGACAGTCGTATCAACACATCTCAGAGGTATAACATAGAAGCTAACAAACTAATACAATGTGATCAAGAAAATATTGATCCTAGTTTACTTTGAAATTCTCTTTGTTGGAATAGATGGTGAGGACGAGCATGGAAACTCCACGTCTCTTTGGTCATCCATTTATATGCTTACATTTTTGGATTATTGTTTTTAGTGATATAAATGGTCGTATTACTTTTTTGGATTATTGTTTTAGCGATAGAAATGGTCATATATGCAGTACTGAATTGATGAGCTTCAGGATGTGATAATGCGGGTGATGTCTGGGAGTGCCTTCCTCTTGCGAGGAAATGATAAAGGATCAATGAAGAGAGAAGAAAGGAGGAATGTTGTCTTTGTTGTTGCTATTTTCTTCTGTCGTCAACAAACTGATATCAACTTTTATATCAAAATGCCAAGTCACGATACAGAGTGGATAATAATAAAAATAATAAATATTATTATAAATAAAGTTATAATTTAGTTAATTTTTAGGTTTTTTAATTTTAACAACTTGAGATATATGATGAAATAATTGTTTTAATGTTTATTATGGATTGATGTTTATCAACATTTACTACCCATTTAAGTTGTATAGTTGTACTAGTTGTACCGGAAATCAAGATAAATCCATCTTAATTCTAGATTTATAAAATAACAAGATGATCAAATCTCTCAAGATGTAAGCATCTTTTTTTAGTCTAAAACTTGAAGAAAGGGTTTCATCTTAAAAGATTTAATTCTTTTTGGCACTTAGTAGATTTGGAGTTAACATAAATCTATGTTGCTTCTTAATAATAATAAAAATGTGTCATTCAAAAAAAATTCATTGGATTTTCAGGAAAGCATAGCTTACAAAATCAATCTCAACAGTCCCCTTTCTCTCATTCTGACCAGACTTGTTGAGATTAGGGCCTCGAGGATACCATAGAAGACACTTTACAACTTTTGTTTCTAGGAGGTAGTGTAGCCATAACATATTAGGAGAAAACAAAAAAAAGACCAGAACTGAGAGCAACATATCAAGGGTGGTGGGGCGGACTTACAGCGGAAGCTGCAAAATAACCAACATGATCATACATATGGAAATCAATGTGTTTCATTTGTGCTTCCAAGATGCGAAGGTAGTCATTTGTGTGATGGTCACTGCGGCAAAGGTTATCCCACTGTTCCATAATTTCATTTTAGCTATATTGGATATCATTGAGATAAGGCACAATTTCGTTGTGCTCTTCATACCTATGGTCCCTGAGAATATCCATATTGATTTGTATATTCCAATGTTGCTCTGCAATGGATTCCATGGAAGTAGGAGCCACTATGTGACCTGGAGAGTGAGCTAGAGAGATAGCTGCAGCACCCTCGGTTTCTCGAATGACAGAGTTGTCGGAGGATGGGATATGATCTGGCTCGGGACACCCTGCATGGAATTGTTGACCCCCTCCACAGTGAGGTCGGACCCGTTGGCAGGGCATAACGTGTTTGGTAGGAAGTGACAGAGCATTGATAAGTAAGGTCTAGGGAAATCCTTCACAGGACCTACAAGAGGAGTTGCGATAACAAAGACCAAGAAACTAATACCTCGAATGGGTATAAATGAGAACCCAAAACCCACAAACTTTGAAACAAGAAAGGTAAGCGTCTGCCCACACCGAAGAGTTGTCGTGGATAGACACCACCCACCAATCAATTGACCCACTGAAACAAACAACACAACCCTAAGTGTGCAGAGAAAGTAATTCAATAACATTGACCCCGAATGGGAACCCAAACAACCAACAATACTGACCAGAGACCGGTTTAGCACCCCCACACAAATAGAAACCAGAGGTAACTTCAACCTAGGAATCGACCACAGAGCGACCAAAAGCAAGCAATGACAGAGCCCTCCAACTATAATGACATGTAGAATAAATTATGAACACAGATAACTTACCCCACACAATGAAGGGGAGATCAAGGAGATTCCGCTTTCTTTTTAAAGGCCTGTAGCAGGATGTCCCAAAAATGGCATGGAGTCGACTCGATAGCCCATCCGCTACAGTGCTTGGATCCCAGGGCAGGTCAGAAGGTCAAATCCAACCCAAACCAAAATAAAAAAGGGCTTCCACTTCATTACTCAACCAAGGCCATGATCCTAGTGAGCCTCCATGGAACCTATCTCATGCACCTCTATTCTCCTCCCGACCCAAATTCATCACCCAAACTTCATTGGAGAAGGGCACTCCCATACCCTGGTATTTAACTATTAAATGTCCTAAAGAAATCGTGACTTGAGTGAAGTGAATGCAAGGACAACACATGAATATTGTTTTAATGACAGCGCGGAGGAGTAGCTAACCCCAAAGACCTCTCATGTGCCACGTGTGTACACGATAGATCACCCCATCGACAAATTGTTTCTTAATAGGTTTCTTAATTGTTTTCTTAATAGGTTATTTAACAACACATTTTTTAATTCACCAATGTAGCTGATAATAGTTTACAATAATTTTTTTAAATTACTCTGTTCTGTCTTCGCGAAAATCATTTTCAATTTGAACGCTTCGTGTTCCCTGCACCGCAGTCGTCAATCAATGATTCATACTGTTGAAAATGCAACAAGATGATGGAGCTTAGTGAAAAGAAGTCACCTTCGCTAAGTGGGCCCGCAGGCTATTTTTGGCGCAAAGTCTATTTTTAGACTATGTCTATTTTTAGACATATGGATCATGGTCTATGAGTTGCAAGATGCTATTTATGGATGATTGGTCATGTTGGTAAAAATAGATGGACTTCTATTTTTAGACATATGGGTGGAGTCTATTTTTAGACTGCCAGTCTAAAAATAGAACAGTCGAATATTATTAGCTCTTAATAATATTTGGACTATAAACATTATCTTATCCTCTTGCAGCACTTCAGTTCGAGCTACGGATGTGGCACATGCAACTGCCATAAGAAAATACGCTTTTCTTATGGGTTAGTTGAGCTATTGCATGATGGACTTCAGTTAGAACTCAAGTGATTGAGTTTGGTGGAGTTGATTGAGGAGTTGATGGAGTTGTGTTCAGTTTGACTTAGTTGAACTAGTTGTATTTAGTCTAACTGCCAAATACACTAGTGATGAGTTATGTGAATTAATTATTAATTAATTCACTAATTATTAACTCATAAATCAACTAAAGAATACATCAGTTAACTCAATGCATGGACAGTTCAGTGGAGACAAGTGTTAGAGGTGGGTGAAAGGGTGAGACTATTATCAGTTGTGACTATAGTTGTGCATGAGATTTGCACAATCATTGATTGAGATTTCCAATGAGGATTACGTAGTACAAGCCAAGGGAATTCGAACTTGGATCACATCTATTCTCAACTTGGATTGCGCAGTAGAGGCAGGCAAACAGTGGAGGAGATTTGAACCCGTGACTTGTTTAGATCTGAGCTAGTTTGTGTGTAGCAGGTGGAGATAGTACTGAGTACTTGTGAGGAGTATTGTACTATGTATTGTTACATGTTATCTATCATTATAATATACAGATAGTCGGGGGTTTTCAGCTGTATGCTTTCCCCATTACATACTGTGTTGATATGTGTGATTGATGTTTCAATGTGCACATGCGATTGTTTTTAATTCCGCAAATTGATGATCAATGGTAGATGAGGTTATGTATTATGCATGCATTCCGCAAATAGTGTATAATCAGGATAATCTCTGTGAATAAGTGTTATATTATTCAAATTTCTACATGGTATCAGAGCTAGCTGAATTGTATTCAAAATTTCTACATGGTATCAGAGCGAAGTTGATCATCAGATCTATTATTTAGAAAGTGATTACATTTTATTTCTTCAGGCAGAGTCTGTAATCGGGCCAGGTAGCCTCTGGATTCATCCTTCTTTTGGAAGGTGAGATATCCAATAAATTCCCACACAGTCAATCTCTGTACGAGAAATACTTTGTTCTCACGAATTTTAGATCAGAAGCGGTTGAGTTTTGAGCTGGTGGAATTCGAATTTGCAGCAGTGTTTTCTTGGTGTCGAAGTTGAAATGTCTTTCAACGGATTGCGATTGGAGTATGCCCTTAAAGGCAGCTCGAATTATATTGCATGGAAAGACAGGATAGAGGCGGTGTTAGATGACAATGGGTTGAAGGAGTTCATAGAGGCTGAGGTCCCAAAGCCTACTGATGCTACTCACGTTGAGGCTTGGCAAAAGAAGGCAGCAAAGTGTCAAAGGATTTTGTTGGAGGGCGTGAAGGATCACATTGTATCCAGCCTGCATGGAAAGGCTTCTCCATACTTGATGTGGAAAGCGTTGATAGATTTATTCCAAAGCAAGAGCGACTAGAGGAAGTTGGCACTCAAGGATAAACGCAGAAACATTAAGTGTGAGAAAGGAGACAGTATGCCCAAGTATCTCACGAAGTTCACCCAATGTCGGGATGAGCTGGGAAGTGTGGGGTTGACTGTCGATGATGAGGACTTGGTGAGCTTGGCTCTCCTTGGTCTTCCAAAGAGTTGGCATTCCTATCAGGACTCTGTCAATGGTCGGGAGAAATTGCCAGGATGGGAGAGACTTTGGTCTGATCTTGTGCAAGAGGAGATCAGGCGGAATACCAGGGACAGATCTTCATCAAAGGCATCTGATGAAGAAAATTGCACTTTGGCTGCCAAAGAAAAGAAGGGGAAGAATAAGAAATCTTCTCATTCTGGTGCGAAAGGAAAGAAGCAGGACATGTCCAAGGTGAAGTGCTTTCACTGTCACCAGCATGGACATTATGCCACAAATTTTTCGCAGAAGAAGAAAAATAAGCAAGCTGCTAGATCTACAGTGGGAGAGGCCTTAGCCTCGCAGTTTGAGCTGGATTTTTCACTAATCGCATGCTTGGTATCAAGTGTGATGGGATCGGTATGGTTCTTGGATAGTGGTGCATCTTTTCACATGACAGGAGATCGAGATTTGTTTTCTGATCTGGATGAGAAAGATCTTGGAGTGCACATCGAGATGGGCGATGATGGTAGATACAGTGCGACCGATATCGGTACCATTTCCTTTGAGAGGGAGTCTGGTAAACCCTTATTATTGAAGGAAGTCATGCATGTTCCAGGATTGAAGAAGAATCTTATCTCTGTGGCGATGTTAGAAGACAAGGGATATGATGTTATCTTCAACGAGGGAAAGGCTTTCCTGCGCAGTAAGACAACTGGAGAAACCCGGAAGATAGGGGTTCGGGTCAAGAACCTGTATGAATTGCATGTAGATGGCTGCGCAGCAATGGCATGCAAGGTAAAAGGATTGGTGAGCCGGGATGATGGCGAGCTGTGGCATCGGAGATTGGGCCACCATCACCATGGAGCCTTGAAGATACTGCAACAGATTTCTACTGGGCTTCCTAAAGGCACTCTTGCACAGTTAGATCAGTGCAAGGGGTGTACTTTGGGAAAATTTGTGAAATCCACCGCGCCACAACGATCCTTGAGAGAATTCACACAGACGTGTGTGGACCTTTCTCAGTAGCTTCGACAGCAAAGCACAAGTACTATGTGATCTTTGTTGATGATTTCTCTCGAAAGTGCTGGATCTTCTTCATGCAGAAGAAGAGCGAGACATACTGAAAGTTCTGTGAGTTCAAAGCACTGGTCGAGAAGGAATCGGGGAAGAAGGTGAAGGCTCTTAGGAGTGATAATGGTGGTGAATTCATCTCTGGCGAGTTCAAGGACTTTTGCAGCACAGAAGGGATTCGAAGAGAGCTCATAGCTCCCCATAACCCACAGTAGAACGGGGTTGTTGAGCGGAAGAACAGAACGATCGTGGGTGCTGCATGGGCGATGTTGCATGATCAGGGCCTACCCCTTCACTTGTGGGTGGAGGCATGCAATATTGCAATATATGTGCAGAACCGTTGTCCTCACAAGATACTTGGCATGAGTACACCCGAGGAGGCTTATTCTGGTAAGAGGCCTGATATTTCCCATTTGAGGATTTTTGGTTCTCTTGTTTACATGCATGTGACAAAGGATGCCAGGAAGAAGCTGAGCCGACTGCAGAGGTTGGGACATTTGTGGGGTACACTGATACGCCCCACAACTATCGTGTGTATTTTCCAGACAGTCGCAAGACTGTTGTGCGATGGGATATCAAATTTCAGGAGGAGAAAGCCATGAAGTGTTCGCTTGAGAGGAAGCCACACTTGCATGCAGATGAGGAGCTATTAGTTCCTAAGGATGAGCTTCAGGATGTGGAGCAACCACAAGATGAAGTTCATGGAGTGGAAGAGACCACTCATGCAGCGCCAACCATCGGAGGGCAGAAGTGCACTATAGAAGCTGAGCGACTGGCTCAAGATGTAGAGAAGGTTGTAGGACCACCTACAGCACAGCGCAGACAGAGACAGTCACCTGATCGGTACACTGGATACATGGCTCTTGTGAGCAAATGTGTCGTGACTGAGCCATCCTCTTTTGAGGAAGTTGTGGAGGATCCCACATGGGTAGATGCCATGGTGGAAGAGTATGATTCGATTGTCAGAAACAGTGCATGGGAGATTGTCCCAGGACCGGAAGGGAAATCAGTGGTGGGTTTGAGATGGATCTACAAAGTGAAGTAGACAGCTGACGGGAGTGTGGAGAAGTACAAGGCAAGATTTGTTGCCCGAGGCTTCTCACAGATAGAGGGGATCGATTATGAGGAGACCTTTGCACCTGTCACAAGGTATTCTTCCATACGGACGATTCTTGCTCTCTCAGCGCAGATGGGGTGGAACATCCATTAGATGGATGTGAAGACTGCGTTCCTCAACGGAGTCATTGAGGAGGAGGTGTACATAGAGTAGCCCGAAGGTTTTGAGATCTTCAGCAGCGAGTCGCATGTGTGCAGGCTCAAGAGAGCGCTGCATGGGTTGAAACAAGCACCTCATGCTTGGTACACACGGATAGACAATTATTTCACCGGACTTGGATTCTCCAAGAGTGAGGCAGATCCTAACCTATACCAGATTGTGGTGGAGGGTAAGTTGCTGATCATTGTACTTTATGTAGATGATTTGATTTTGACAAGAGATGAGCTGTTGATACTTTCATGCAAGGAGGATCTTGCTAGAGAGTTTGAGATGAAGGACTTGGGCCTCCTTCATTATTTCCTGGGATTGGAAATTTGGCAGCGCAGTGATGGACTATTTGTTTCTCAGGGTAAGTATGCCCGGGAGATACTGGGGAAGTTCAACATGCATGGCTGCAAGCCTGTTGATACTCCTCTTCCTAGAGGTTGGAGGAAGGAGGATGCTACTTCAGCGGAGGTAGTGGATGCCACTGTTTATCGACAGTTGGTGGGGTCGCTTATGTATTTGGTCAATACATGACCCGATATATGTTATGCTGTTAACCAGCTTTCAAAAGCTATGGTTAAGCCAACCAAGCTCTTCTAGAAGGTAGACAGGCATGTATTGCATTATCTCAGAGGCACATCGGGATATGGATTGTGGTACACACAAGAGGATGAGGTGAAGCTATGTGGCTTCACGGATGTAGATTGGGCAGGGAGCCCAACGGACAGAAAGAGCACATCTGGAGGGATCTTTAGTATCGGTTTGACAACAGTTTCTTGATACAGCAGGAAGTAGAGATCCGTGGCACTCAGTTCAGCAGAGGCCGAGTATATGGCAGCAAGTTTGGCTGCATGCGAGGCTATATGGATGAGGAAGGTCCTGGTCGGGTTGTTCGGGCCACACTTGGAGCCTACTGTGATTTATTGTGATAACTAGAGTTGCATTAAACTCTCGGCTAATCCAGTATTTCATGATAGATCCAAGCACATCGACATCAGGTACCATCATATCAGAGATTGTGTGTAGCGGAGAATCATGTTACTTTTATACATTCCCACGAAGGATCAGGATGCTGATATCTTGACGAAGGCACTCACCAGGAGCAAATTCGAATACCACAGAGGCAGGATAGGGGTTGCAGATAATCCATATCTTGTTGAGAGGTAGTGTTGAAAATGCAACAAGATGATGGAGCTTAGTGAAAAGAAGTTGCCTTCACTAAGTAGGCCCGCGGGCTATTTTTGGCACAAAGTCTATTTTTAGACATATGGATCATGGTCTATGAGTTGCAGGATGCTATTTATGGATGATTGGTCATGTTGGTAAAAATAGATGGACTTCTATTTTTAGACATATGGGCAGAGTCTATTTTTAGACTGCCAGTCTAAAAATAGAACAGTCGAATATTATTAGCTCTTAATAATAATTGGACTATAAACATTCTCTTATCCTCTTGCAGCACTTCAGTTCGAGCTACGGATGTGGCACATGCAACTGCCAGAAGGAAATACGCTTTTCTTATGGGTTAGTTGAGCTATTGCATGATGGACTTCAATTAGAACTCAAGTGATTGAGTTTGGTGGAGTTGATTGAGGAGTTGATGGAGTTGTGTTCAGTTTGACTTAGTTGAACTAGTTGTATTTAGTCCAATTGCCAAATACACTAGTGATGAGTGATGTGAATTAATTATTAATTAATTCACTAATTATTAACTCATAAATCAACTAAAGAATACATCAGTGAACTGAGTGCATGGACAGTTCAGTGGAGACAAGTGTTAGAGGTGGGTGAAAGGGTGAGACTACTATCAGTTGTGACTATAGTTGTGCATGAGATTTGCACAATCATTGATTGAGATTGCCAATGAGGATTGCGCAGTACAAGCCAAGGGAATTCGAACTTGGATCACATCTATTCTCAACTTGGATTGCGCAATAGAGGCAGGCAAACAGTGGAGGAGATTTGAACCCGTGACTTGTTTAGATTTGAGCTAGTTTGTGTCTAGCAGGGGGAGATAGTACTGAGTACTTGTGAGGAGTATTGTACTATGTATTGTTACATGTTCTCTATCATTATAATATATAGATAGTCGGGGGTTTTCAGCTGTATGCTTTCCCCATTACATATTGTGTTGATATGTGTGATTGATGTTTCAATGTGTGCATGCGATTGTTTTTAATTCCGCAAATTGATGATCAATGGTAGAGGAGGTTATGTATTATGCATGCATTCCGCAACTAGTGTATAATCAGGATAATCTCTGTGAATAAGTGTTATATTATTCAAATTTCTACACAGACGAAGCAAATTCAAACATATTCACTTCACATTTAATCACGGCCATCAATTTAACCAACAAAAAAAATATAAGATAAGTGAGTTTTGAATTAGTTTTTTTTAAAGGGGGGGGGGGGGGGGGGGCGCGCAGAAAAAGCTTTTTATTATATATTACATATTGTACAGATATTTTACAAATATTGCGTCATACTGACCGCAACCCACCATATTACAATATACGATGCGCATACAGCATCCGGTAGATACAAGTAGAATCGATCACGGGTGGGATGCGTGAAAACCGACTTCCCCAGCCGCGTGAATTGTGCACTCATGAATTAGTCATTATATTCTTGAGCGTAATAAACCATATCAAATAATATGTCACAATTCATAGAGTATCATATGCTAGCTTTAATTCACTTATTATATTCTTGGGTGTAATGAAAGAGTTAACAGATATGTTTTATTACACATAGATATGATTTCAATCTTGGATTCTATGGATTTTATGATTCCTTAGAAATAAAATTTAATATATTCATCTTCGAAATTAAATAAAAAATAATAATACAACTAATAAAATTGTTATAATAATCAGATTTGATTCCAAATTGCAATGCTACAGCTCAGGGATCCACCATTTCTTTAAATTATTGTACGTGTGCGTTAACTTTAGAAAAAGCTTCATTTGATTCATCACCTCTTTCAGTTATTGTTACTTTCGTCAAAGTTTAAAGGAAAAGGTTAAAGTTTGAAATGAAATAAAAATTTCTCGTCAAAACAAAATGTTCGATAAAATATACTTTAGAAATCATTACTGAGCTAAAAGCAATTTTTTGGTGGGGACTTTGTTGCAATGAAGTTAAAGTTATAAAATTAAAACATTCTTCATAGAATAGAATAGTTAGTTTTCGTATGGTGTACCCAATGATCAAATTGTTCTCTTTAACAAAATCAATTTTTTGGTGGGGACTTTGTTGCCCTATGCTTAATTTTTTTTTGGGTAAATGGTTATCCATATTCAAATTTCCTTATTATTTTTTATTAAATATGATTATAATTTTTTTTAATTATTAAAAGAAATTTGAAAATAGATAAGAAAATTTATTTAAATTTAAAAATTATATATATATGTTTTACATAATTTCCAAAATTACAATAAAATATAAATAAAAAATGATTTTTTGTAGAAAACCATGCTTTAGTGTTTATTTAGAAAAATATATTCGATTTAATGTTGATTTGGTTTTTATAAATACAAATATTATTAAACATTAGAAGTGGACTCAATTAACCCCATTATTTTGGAAGCCCAAATGTTCAAAAGTTCCAGATAATTTTCTTATTTTCAAGCACGATTACATCTCAATAATAGCTATCACTACTATAATTTTTATAAAAGATTTCACTACTATTATAATTACATTTCATTTAGGGTATGAATATAAGTTTTTAGTGGAGATCAAGATCAAAGTTTAATGAATCTCTATGAATTTTTATAGTGGATTAAAATTATGATGTCAATTTTATAATTATGTGCAATGAAAATTGATGAATTAAAAGAAAATATATAATAATATATTATTCATCAAAAAAGTTGTTTGAAAAAAATATGGAGAATCAAGATCGTGATACTAGGAAGAGAAAAAAATGTGCATATAAGATATTCTTTAATACTTGTTTTTGAAATACAACCTTTCTTTCCCCTGTTTCTTTATGTTAATATGTCATCCACTTTGTACTTGGGTGGTATTTTGAACATTTATTCATACTTATTCAAGAAGGGGGTACTTGACTCGCCAAATTCTAGAGGAATAATTATTATTTAACCTCATTCATAGATCATTATTAAACTCCTAAATAAAGACTGAAATAACTCATCTCCCATTAACATTCTCCATCCTCCCATTTTGAATGTTCTTTCTCTCTTTGTTCACAAAGGAACTTGTGTGAAACCATTGTGGCTATCCATGTCATTGAAAATAGAACTCCATGGAATTATGGTTATGAAAAGCCTCTAGATGGTTGGAGCCTTGATACTAAGAAAAAAGAGGAAATGGGATGGTTTTTAGGGAAAAATCATGGTTGGAATGCCCATAAAAACAAACACCAGTAAACCTTGTGACTTTGCTTCAACCAATTGGCCTCCTCCAAATCATTCCGAAATAGAAAAATAGAGATCTTGCACTCTTTTTGCTTGCACTATAAGGGAAGAGGGTCATTAAGGAATTGTGGGGTAGAGAAAGAAATAGCTTCCTTCTATTATTGAGGAGAAGAGAGCTCCATATCAAATGATGGTAAGATGTTGGGATCCTCCTTAGGGTTGTAATTAGGGGGTCAAAGGGCCCACTAGAATAGTAATGGAATAGTTATGATAATCATTCAATATAAAGTGGATTAGGCCCATTAAGGATGTTAAAAAAAACAATGTCCACTAGGTGGTTAGCATGGAATAAATGTAATGTGGCCTCATAAAAAAAGGTCTATTAACTAGTTAGTAGTTATGTTTAAGGTTCATTACTTAGCTATAATGTAGGATGGAGTCTTCCTTATGGATGGGTATTGCAGTATTTTGTACTTGAGTTCAACTCACTGAGAGGTCACCATACCTAAACAAGAAAGTGGGAAATAGTATTTTTCTTCCATAAAGGATCATTATACAATGTTGTTGCTAGGATCGTGAAACATTGAGAGAAGTGGTGTTTTCTAAAGACATTTTTTTTTGTAATCCCATTGGTCACTGGGACAAATTTACCTGGAGTCTTTCCACATTTAAATAGGCTATATTAGAGAATAATAATATAACAAAAATCCATGGCTTTTCATAAATATGGAGCTCCAAAATATCTAGTAACTTGACAGAATCAAGTTTACCTGATCCACCCTAATAATCTCCCCTTAAAATTGACTCACTGTAATGCCTCCTCTCACATTTACCCACTTTTACAGGCTCTTCGGGGTAAACATCAGATGAGTGTCACTATGATATGACCCGACCTCCGAGTTCCAGTTATGGAAGTGGGGTCGACTGACTGACAATTTACAACCATCTCTCAGGGACTATATACCACTCAAGAGCTTGCAAACCACCCTAGGTGATCAATCCCTGATCTGGAACTCTTTTTTCACAAGGGAAACTCTCAACCATGAACCATTCAATAACTTATCGAATCACGAGAGATATCCATAGCTAGAGAACATCATAATTTCATGCATATAACCAACATATAACCGAAATAGAAATTATGATAAATTGGCCATAAGATCACTATAATAATCCATACAAGTGCTCATAGATCCACTAGTACAAAATGGCTAATTAGTTACTAAAAAACGACTAAAATTTGCTTATAAATGACTATTTTTCGGTTGGTTACCAATAGTAGCTAATTTATAGTATCTTATAACGCGACCAACTTTTAGTCATTTTAGCTTAGCCATTAATTAGTTGTCTCAATTTTATTGTCTAGCAATATATTTAGTCATTAATTTGGTCATTGATTTAGTCATTGATTTCCATAATTAATGTCCAAATATACAACAAAATGTATTCTTAAATGATTACCTGAGGAAACCAATTAATGACCAAAATGTTGGTCGTGTTATAAGATATTGTAAATTAGCTACTAATAGTCATATATATGAAAATTTTAGTCATCGTTTGAAACCAATTAATGACCAAAGAAATATGACTAAATTTTGGTCATGTTATAAGATACTGTAAATTAGCTACTAATAGTCGTATATATACAAAATTTAGTTGTCATTTGTAATCAAAAATTTATCATTTGCAATAGTCATTTATATTTTTTTGGTAGTTTCATATTCATTATATAAGTGACTACTTTAGTAGTTTATAATCATTTCATTTACTTTCATTAACAATCGTTATAAGCAACTTTTTTAGTCGTATATTCATTTTATTTGTGTTCATCATTAATAAATATAAACTACTAATTTAGTAGTTTTAGATTGATTTTATGTGTTCATTATTAATCAACATAAATTAATTACTATGATTTTGCAACTAAATTAAAAAAAAATGTCATACAATGTACATATTCATCTAATATGAAAACAAAATGTTACATATGCTAATTACAATACTAACTAATATCAAGTGCAACTATAAATAATTCCAACCACATAAATTATATTATATAAAATGTCAACTATTACAATATGAGTTTCCAACCTAAAACTGGTTGGAGTACAATTTACACATTAATATTGTTTCATCATTTCAAAACATTACCATTGTGTTTCTAAGGCATTGTAGGTGAATTCACCAACTCTAGGGGCTTGACCATCAATCTCTATATGTGTATCTTATGTGGGATATTGGCTCTACGGGTACCACTAGACTGGTTATATTCTCTCTCTCTTTAATTTCCATTTTGTCGCTCTAGTACTGTTATTTTTCTCCTCTTTCTTCAATTCCTACTTCTTGCCATCAATACCGAGTTCCTTTTCTGAAAAAAATAAAAAGTAAATAAAATAATACAATGCAGAGTATAAGACATGAAAGTCAATGAACACTGGAATATAAAATAAAGTAAACTATAAAGGATTTATACGATATACCTCAACATTAGCAATATTGTTAGTTCCATTTTTCCCCATAAAAGCAAGAAACTTGAACAAGTTTTCTTTACTTAGGTAAGAGTGGCCACTATGTGCCTAGATGACCTGTATAAACAAAGCGAATAAAACATCACCATAGAATAAATTTTCTACCTGCTTTATTCTCGGTGTACAACATTTGTTGCTGAAATGTTATCTTCAACTAAAGTAATAAATGCAAATAGACACACACATTTCTATCCCAATATTTTGAATTTCCATAGTTATGGTACATTGCAATTTTTATTTTATCCAACATAATGAAACACAACAGAACTATAAATTTCTACTAAGAAAGTCTTATGCTCCACTTTTGTAGTTGTATCATTTCCTCTAGTTATCTTTAAGAAGAAGTGACACTTCAATAACAAAATTGGTCAATAGAATTCGAATGGGTGGAGCAAAGTATTGCTGACACAAGATTACAACAAGAAACTAAAAAATAATAAGACAAGACTTTGTAAATTGCAACACTAACCAGGAATATAGCTTCAATATAGTAATCTTCAATTGTCAACATACTATTCTAGGGGAAAAGGAATCCAATTCCCAGAAGAAAACAAATTATGTATGCGCCTTTTTTTCCTTGTAATTAATTGAGCAAGATTATCACATGCAATTTCCATTTTGAATCTCTGAAATAATTCTATAAATATCCAAAGAAAACTTAATGTTACTCATTCATTTTTCTCTAATGCAGACAAAATTAAATATGCTAACTTGTTTTTTCGCTGCATAGTTCTGTAATTCATAGTGTCCAAAATCATTGCTTATTATCATGACTGTTTTTTTTTTAATGATCAGAAAATGAGCCTATATTTGATCAGAAAACTTATTTTTCAAAATATATTCGATTTTTTTAATTCAAAACTAAATTTCCTTCCAATTTACGACGTTCAAACAAACCAGAATCATTTTCCTTTAACAACTCGATGTTGTAATATACTACTAAATGAACAACTACGTAATGAAATTATTAGTGGTGGAATACTAATAAATCACAAAAACAGGCAAGAAATAACACCACTGTGTCCTAAGCATGCCAAGTCTTTATCCTCTTGGTTGGAAATATTAATTCATGAAAACAATGTATTTGACAAAGAGAACTTTTCTAAAACTAGCAAACGTCAATGTATCAAACAACATTAACATTTCTATTGGCATGCCCTCAAAATGTGTGGAAGTATCAAACAAGTGTAGTGCACTTCCCTATACACACTCCTCTCTCTTCATGTGTCTTCGTAGGAAGCCCTCAAGTTCAATATTCCTGCAAGTACTGCTACAAATTTCTAGCTCTAAAGGCACATAGATTTCAAATAGATGAATGTATTATATCTTGGTTTCAATAATAGACACAGTGATATATGTTCCATGGACCTAAAATGAAGAGAGTCTACATCCTTTCGAAAAATGCTAATTCTAGATGTAATCTAGGCTAGAAACTCTGATCTAAAAGCTTATATCTCACCAAACGGAAGGAGAAAGAATCCCTATTACAGGTTGCACAACTTCTCCTTTTCCATACAAAAAAATATGCATATCAATATTACTCTGTTCCATAAACCTCTGTAATACTGTATGATAATCCATCCATTCCCAAGATATAATTTTTCCTCTGAAGAGGGATGACAAAGACGTACATACATCTTTCTATGTTATTCCTCGAACTTTATCATTGCTATGCTTTCTTTGACTAAAAATGCTATTCGAGGTGTAAGAATGGTTTTAGGACGCTTCATGTTGTAGTAGATAAAATGTAGTTACTCAGAGCTATTATAAGTGGTAACTTTAGCATACTGGGTTTTATCTTTTGTAGGGTAAGGGTGTTTATGTCATATTTTATAAGGTCGAAAGTGTTTCCTCTTGTGCTCATTTAATTGCAATTTTTTGCACTTATCCTTGTCCAATGTCGATACTAACTTTAATCTCTAGTTCGTGATTGCAATATATCTGCATATTGAAAAGGTGAAAACTAATTTTTATAATGCTCTCATGCACTAGAAAAATTGATAGCATGTTGCATACCATTGTATTCTTGCGTAGTATTGGATTTGTTGGGTGATCTTTTAAAATTAGAACTATGGATATATTGTATATTTCAATAAGGAATAATGGAGTACACCAAGAAGTATACAGACTACCTTTCCTACATAGTTAAGGAGTGAGAATATATCTTCCATGGCCCTAATCTGAAGAGAGTCTACATGCTTTCCAAAAATGCCAATTCTGGATGTAATCTAGGCTGGAAACTCTAATCTAAAAGCTTATATCTCTCCAAATAAAAGGAGAAAGCATCCCCATTAAAGGTTGCACAACTTCTCCCTCTTATAAAAAAATATGCTTGTCAATATTGCGTTGTTCCATAAACCTTTGCAAGATTGTATGATAATCCATCCATTCCCAAGATAGACCTTTTCCTCTAAAGAGGTTGAAAAATATGTGCATGCATTTTTATATGTTATTGCTCGAACTTGATCATTTCTATGCTTTATTTGATTGAAAATGCTATTTGAGATGTAAGAATGGTTTTAGGAATGCTTCATGTTGCATTGGAAAAAATGTAGTTACTTAGAGCAATTACAAGAGGTAACTTCAACATACTGGGTTTTATCTTTTGTAGGGTCAAGGTGCTTATCTCGTAGTTTAGAAGGTCGAAATCATTTCCTCTTATGCTCATTTAATTGGAAATTTCTGCACTTATCCTTGTCCAATGTGGATACTACCTTTAATCTCTAGTTCATGATTGCAATATATCTGCATATTGAAAAGGTGAAAACCAATAATTTTTATAATTCTCTCATGTACTAGAAAAATTGATAGCATCTTTCATACCATTGTATTCTTGTGTAGTATTGTATTTTTTGGTTGAGCTTTGAAAATGAGAACTGTGGTTATATTGTATATTTCAATAAGGAATAATAGAGTACATCAAGAAGTATACATACTACCTTTCCTACATAGTTAAGGAGTGAGAATATATCTTCCATGGCCCTAATATAAATAGAGTCCACATCCTTTCCAAAAAAGCATATTCTGGATGTAATCTAGGCTCACAACTATAATCTAAAAGTTTAGATCTCACCAAATGAAAGGAGAAAGAATCCCCATTAAAGGCTACAAAACTTCTCCTTTTCCATACAAAAAAAGATTCTTTTCAATATTACTGTGTTCCATAAACCTATGAAAGACTATGATAATCCATCCATCCCAAAGATAGGTTTTTTCCTCTGAAGAGGGTTGATAGAGATGTGCGTGCATTTTTCTGTTATTGCTCGAACTTGATCACTTTTATGCTTTCTTTGACTGAAAATGCTATTTGAGATGTAAGAATGGTTTTAGGAATGCTTCATGTTGCAGTGGAAAAAATGTAGTTACTCAGAGCCATTACAAGAGGTAACTTCAACATACTGGGTTTTATCTTCTGTAGGGTCAAGGATTTTATCTCATAGTTTAGAATGTCGAAATCATTTCCTCTTGTGCTCATTTAATTGGAAATTTCTGCACTTATCCTTGTCCAATGTGGATACTACCTTTAATCTCTAGTTCATGATTGCAATATATCTGCATATTGAAAAGGTGAAAACCAATAATTTTTATAATTCTCTCATGTACTAGAAAAATTGATAGCATGTTTCATACCATTGTATTCTTGTGTAGTATTGTATTTGTTGGTTTAGCTTTGAAAATGAGAACTGTGGTTATATTATATATCTCAATAAGGAATAATAGAGTACATCAAGAAGTATACATACTACCTTTCCTACATAGTTAAGGAGTGAGAATATATCTTCCATGGCCCTAATATAAAGAGAGTATACATCCTTTCAAAAAATGCATATTCTGGATGTAATCTAGGCTCACAACTATGATTTAAAAGTTTAGATCTCACCCAATGAAAGGAGAAAGAATCCCCATTAAAGGCTACACAACTTCTCCTTTTCCATACAAAAAAAAGATTCTTTTCAATATTACTTTGTTCCATAAACCTATGCAAGACTATGATAATCCATTCATCCCCAAGATATATTTTTTACTCTAAAGAGGCTTGATAGAGATGTGCGTGCATTTTTCTGTTATTGCTCAAACTTGATCATTTTTATGCTTTCTTTAACTGAAAATGCTTTTTGAGATGTAAGAATGGTTTTAGGGATTCTTCATGTTGCAGTGGAAAAAATTCATTTCCAAAACAACCACTCGGGACTTCTGCTGAACCAACTGTTTAGTACTCAATCCATCACTTCGAGGTGTTTAAAATTGCCATGGCATATTTCCAAGAACAACACCATGCATACCAGGCCGAGAAACCATGACTACATGCAGTTGTAAGCCTATGTTATGTTAATGTGCCATACCCAAGTTCAGTTTTAACATATCACAACAACCAAAAAACATTAACCAAACAAACAAATATTCTTCCAGTGAATGGTACAACTAATAAAAATCCGATAAACATTTAGCAACGTTGAAGAAATCAAAATATAATTGCCTCTACTCATAAACTTGTATTTACAAGACTTGAATACATGGTGAAATGGAAGTGTGAGTTTCAACCATAGGTATTTTTTCAAAAAAGTATAGTAAAAATGAAAAATACCCGAGTTATGCTGCCAAGGAATTCCACTAAACACAACTGGACATTGTGTAGTAGTTTTCACTTCATCTCTAGAATTTAGTGCTTTATCAATCTGAATACCAGGAGGAAGCACTGGAAGAAGGGGATGGACTTCTCTAAATCATTCCATCAAATAAACTGCAATGTGGAACTCCCTTAGAGAAAGCATACTGTCCCCATCCTCATCAAACAAATCCCAAACCTGCTTTAAAACCTCTACATGATGCACCCAAAAAAGCACCAACAAATAAAGTCAGGATAGTGTGATGGTGATGTTAGATAAAAATTTCCTTCAAAGTCTCCATTAAAGGTAGATCTTCTTTATAGATATGTGAATGATAACATGGATTGTGATGTAACTTGCAATCTCACATTGATTTTAAAAATCATACATTATTGATTATTAAATATTAATATCTTAAAAATCCAAGTACCATTTTAGAAATGTGAAAGAACCTTATTTATTTTGGTAAATAGCTGAAGAAAATTCGATACATCAAGAGTTGGATTAGATATCCATGCTTTCTCATATTAGCATAAATGCTAGATAATGGAGAATATTCTCCATCAAAATTACTAAACTCTACAATCACATGCAATTTTAATGTTTTTCATAATGATCTACGTCCTTTCCAAAATTCCTACAAACAAATGAATTCCCCCCTAAGCAACCATTTTGAGATCTTGGAAACATTATGTCTAGTATCACGATATAGATGTGCCATAAAGGAAGCTAAATACAATATTTCACATATAACATTCACAAAGAATGAAATGAACCCTTACAACTGTCTATCCCATTGACGGATTTGAATATTAACAACAACCACTTTAGAGGTGATGAATATGATATTAAATTATGTATTTGGTAAAACACTGAAAAATATCAATTACCTAACCATTGCTACCATGTTTTGTGCAACTTGCTCGCTGCATGTACTACAACCAAGACAGAAACATGAAAGTACTACCTACCGATTCAATTACCAAAGGAAGGAGTATTAACACATGCAAATTCCTTTTAGAATCTCTGAAATTATCCTATAAATATTCAAAGTAAACTTAATGTTACTCATTCATTTTTCTCTGATGCAAACAAAACTAAATATGCTAACCTATTTTTGAGTTGAAGAGTTTTATAATTCATCGTGTCCAAAATCATTGCTTATTTTCATGAATGATTGTGAGACTTGGATGGTAAGCCAACAATTATAATTGTGAAGGAAGTTTGTTGTAGCGACTACAACCACCCTCCAAAATTTTTCCTAACTTCGTTTTGGAGCCTCCTTACCAACCATATTTAGCAGCATGTCTTACATTGTCCAAGTACATATGCTTCAGTCGCGTTTTATTGGCTTACCAGCCTGTGCTTATCATCTTGTTTGTTTCCCACCGACAAGTTAACATTCTGGAACTTGGTCAGTTTCTGGTTGTGATGTTCACCTAGAAAATTGCGCAATTTTGGAGGGGAACGAGCCTTCCCTCTGGAAATTATGCAATCCAGCCTAACATTGGGCTTGCTCTCAAAAATTTCTCAATTCTGACTAACAGCCAGGGCTTCATTCCATAAATTGCGTAATTCCTGAGAGAATTCTTTTAAGGCCAACACGTTCTTCATGCATGACTTAAGAAAGTTTGTAAGACTATTTGGTGAATGTTTGTATTTCATGTTTGTTTTCACATGTACTAAGATAGTTGAATTATTTCGGTTATTTTAGTGCTTATCTTGTTGGGAATGTGTTGTAATGGTTGTCACTATTGTCTCATTGTTGTGGACTATTCTACAGGATGCTAGACATACCTTTCTTTTCTTATCATTTAACAACCATCACATCCATTGTGGACTATTCCGCTGGATGTTAGACGTATCTTCCCTTGTTGATTAGTTGTAACGATTATCACATCTATTGTGGATTATTTTGTTGGGTGTTGGACAAGTCTTCCTAGGTTCATGTGTGTCCCTTCATGGGTGGTACTATTACCTCTCACTTAGAGGCTCACTTTTCTCCCCCCTTTTGCAGTAAGAGAACCTAGACATAGTTGCATTGCATACTCACCAAGCACGTTCACCTTACTTTTTGAAGATACCATTGCATCACTATCTTGTGTTGACAGCTAGAGCCAAGGAAAATATTTAAGTATTTGCCAACCGGGCCTTTATACCAGATGGGAGTCCTACACAAAATGGTGTGAGGTATGATTGGAACTTTATATCAGGGAGATCCCTTGTTGGCAGGTCCAACACCATCAAGACCCCCCTAGGTATAGTATAGTCTCTTAAACTCATGCCAACTTATTTCCTTTACCCTAGTGCCTCTGACACACTTCACATATTCCCACCAGATATATGATTTTCCCTTAAGATTGAAGGTATATGTCTTGGATTTCATGTTCTCTAAATACTCACGTAATCTTGAGAACTTCTTCATTCCAAGCAACCATGCTTCTGCATCTTTTTTTCTCTTCATGTCTCCATCAAAAGTAGGAGGCTTGAATTTTTTTAACTCTTCTGGAAAACATTGCTTTTCACTTGTCTTATAAGGACATTGGTGGTGATAGTGATGATGTCTCTTAGAATTGGAACTAGAATAAAATACGTGAGTTCTAGCTTGCTTGTCAGGTGTATCCAAAGATCTGTCACCTCTAACTATGTCATATTTTTCCAACCTGTATCCTAATCAAGACCTGCTACCATATGCCCCATTAGTCTTTTCCTCCTGTCCATGATTGATCCTCAATTTTTCCTGTTTCTACAAATATGAAAGACTTTGAAAGATGGCTGCTTTAACCTTTGCTTTCTCTTCTTGAGATTTTGAAAGCCTTTCCTATGCCTCAATCAACCTGTTAGTATCTGTCTTACAACTTTTGATTTCCACCTTCAAGCTTCTCAGTGTATCTATTATATCAGGAGAGTATTATTCTCCTTGCTAGTCAACTAACCTGTCCCATTCCATTGAATTAACATCAGGCCTGTAAGGGGAGTCATGTGAACTGTAGTCCCTAAGGGATGGTTGTAAGTTGTAGGTTAGTTAAATCTGGTACCACCCTATAATGACTCCCCCCACATTTTCCCACTTTTATGGGCTCTCTAGGGTAAACATGAGATGAGTGTCACTATGATATGACCTAAACTCCAAGTTATGGTTATGGAAGTGGGGCCGAATAACCGACAACTTACAACCATTCCTTAGGGACTACATACCACTCAGGAGACTGCAAACGACTTCAGGTGATCAATCCTTGAGCTAGAACTCTTTTTCACATGAGAACCTCACCAACCACACCCATAAAACTACATGCATGCAGTTGGGAGGCTATAACCACACTTATAGGCATGTGTACCGGTGGTTATGACCAAAATTCGTTAGTTCAATGCATGCAGTTATGAGATCTATGCCACCTTTTTAGGCAAGCCTCCAAAGCATTTCCCAGAACCGTCTCTAACTTTCCAGAATCATGACAATAAGGATAACAATGTTAAACAAACATAACTTGAGCCAAATATTGACCAATACATTCCTAATGCAAGATATACATTTTGTCAAACACATGACAAACATGTAATCCACAGGTCATGAATGCATATCTTATCATAAACTTATGAACTTCATCTAAGAATCACCAAGAAATCTCAATTCCCTCTCAAGCTAATTGCAATAACACTTGTTAGTCCATGCATTCATCAACCATTCAATAACCTATCAAATCATGAGATAGATCCACAACTAGAGCACATCATAAAGGCATGCATATAACCAACATATAACTAGAATATAAGCTATGACAAATCAACCATAAGATCACTATAATAATCCATACAAGTGCTCATAGATCACAATAGGAAAATAGCTCATATTAAAATATGAAAATTGCAACTAACTCAGGGACTTCCACGTACCACCCAACCGTAGATTGGGCTGAACCAAATATCTCTTTCAGCCAATCACCCCCACACCATATTCCAAGCATGAATGTGGGATCATAAGCGTTAAACAAAAATAAAAAGAACTAAGGCTTTGAGAGGCCAAACCACCTCAACCCTCAAGCATAGTGATCTCACCTATATGGTATCGAAATCACTAACATCGACCATATCAATCTCTACCAAAGTTATCTAGGGTTCCATAAACTAGTAACACAACCCATAGCCTCTAGGGAACCCAGGCTATTTCAGGGCTCCAAAGTGTTTGTCCCAACCCACAAGCTCCAAGGACTAGTAACTCAACCCACAACCTCCAAGGAACCCAAGTTGTTTCATGGCTCCAGAGAATTTGTTCCAACCCACATCCATAGGAAACTGAAGAACCAATCACAAAACCAAATGGGGAACCCACTACACCATGGTTATTTAGGAAATGGCAAGGCAAGGCTGAAGGAAAATATCCATGCCAATGGTAACACATAACCAAGGAACCACATGCATATACCTTGCATCCAAAAACCAGCAAGGAGATCACACATGCAACCTGTTACCTACAAAGTAAGCCTATTGTAGTTGTCGATCAACTGTCTCCTTGTGCTTCCTTGCTTTGCTTTACTTTCTTTCTCCAATCCAAGTGAATGCTAAAGCGCTCCAAGAATTCTCTAAGTGTGGAAGAGTATGAGAGAATGAAAGGAGAGAACCAAAAAAAAATTATAAAAAGCTGTGAATTGTTTCTCTAATGCATTTTTATCATTGATGCCTCACTTTTTCTTCATTTTCCTCTAATTTCCCTTGCATGCAAATTTGTCTCTCTTCACCTTCCTTTTCTCCTATTTTCCTTTATTTTCATAGTTAAATGTCATTTATTGCCTCTTTTCCTTTGGAAATGCCTTTTCCAATTTCCATAACCATTAATTAACCACAAGTGATGCCCGCTATAATGTTTTCCCACCATTCAGCTTGGAATATGTGTCCCATGACCTTGGTCTTATTTTATTTACTTGGAATATCAACCAAGGGTTGTTACATTTAGGAAAATTAACATGTTCTCAATCATTAATTAATTGTCTCACCTGAGATCTCACATTCCCTTCCTCAATCTAGTATAGTAGTACACCTGCTACACTAGGACCTCTCCAAGTGGTCCATTCCAAAACTTGATGACTCCATGTAAATTTATCATGGAGGCCAATGGGATACTGATTGTTAGGATCATGAAACATAGAGAGAAGTGGTGGTGTCTAAAGACATTATTTTTGGGATCCCACTAGCCACCAGGATAACTTTTCCTAGAGTCTTTCCACCTTTAATTAGGTTTATATTCCATAAGAAAACCTTGGGGAAAAACCATGGGTTGTCATAAACCTAGAGCCTAAACATAGCCCATAACTTAACCGAGTCAATTTTACTTGAACCACCCCTGACAAACCCCCCACCCCCCCCCACACCCTTAAACTTGACTTGGTAAGATTAACTTGGTAACTATCATTAATCAACCAAATCACTTGAGATCTCACATTCCCCTCCTCAAGTTAGGACACCATTACACCTGCCATCTTGGTATCTATCCAAGTGGTCCATTCCATAACTTGATGACTCCATGCACCACTACACTACATGTATTCCCGATCAAATCCTTTAGGCCTTACAAAAATCCATGCTCCTACACAACATGTATGCATGAGAAACAAGTCTTACAACTTCCTAGAGAAATACACCTGCCTTGGACCAAAACCTTTAGTGTGTTCACACATCACTGGTATTATGACACAATGTAGCTCTCATCACAAGATGGATCCTTGACTATCTCAAACCATTCACTCCACTATTTTCTCATCCGTATGACCAATATCTCATTGCACCTCTATATTTGTTAATTCATATCTTGACCTAGCCTTCCAACATTATTTTCACTCACAAAATACACAAAGTCTCATTAACACAACTTGTACCCTTTTAATGAGCTTCATTCACTTTGCCACAACCACAATAGCCTTGTGTTGCACATATGCAATCTTTTCCTCACATCTTCTCCATGGCTCTTAGCTTGCACTTAAAATCAACCTTCTGTAAACATACTCTACCAAGCCATCCATGCTCAACCTGAGCTCCAATATTCACCATCTTATAGTACCGGTTGTTAGGATCATGAAACATCAAGAGAAGTGGTAGTGTCTAAGGACATTGTTGCTTGGGATACAACCTATCACTAGGAAAAATTTACGTGGAGTCTTTCCACATTTAAATAGGCTAAATTAGAGATGAATGCCAAGGGAAAACCATGGGTTTTCATAAACCTAGAGCTTATAAGCCTTTGGTAACTTGACTGAGTCAAGTTTACTTGAACCACCCTCACAGTTGCCCTATCTTATGAGTATTTTGATATAATCAAGTAAAGGTGATTTTGTATCTTATTATTGGATATCTTTGTGTATGATTGTATTTTGATATTCGAGGTATATAAAAATTGGTATTAGAGATTCTTCTTAGGCAAGAAAGAGGAATATCCTTTTTACTTATCTTTTTAATCTTTTTCTAGGGAGAAAGGATGGAAATATTTGGATCTATTCTTGTAGCTTCATGCATGTAATTTAGGAAAATCAGTTCGACATATGAATTCTTCAATAAAAACGTCTAATTTTTGGGAAGAATATTCCAATCAGAGTCTACAAAGTGGAGATATCACCAATTTAAAGTCAATTATTCTCAAGTATTTTTGTGACAACCACAAATGTTTTAAAGAAAAGATTTTTTATCAAAGCGCCTAGATTACAAAAAAGACTAATGTCATAAAATACTGATTTTTAAGGTTTTGATATGATATTATGTTATGGTTTTGATCAATATTCAATGGAATATAACCCTAGAAAATTTGTATCAGCTACCCTCATGGGACCAAAGAATAACCATGAAATTAGAGGATCAAATCTTATAAACAATACAAGAGCTTTAGAAGAGTTCATGTATCATGACATTGGTGAATATTATAAATTGGATATAGTTATTTGGTGGGATTTAAATGGTACTTGTGATGGATGGTACATGAAAAATTAACATTTATATGAACATTATTACTGTCACTTTCAATTTGATGGTTATACTACACCTTATGTAGAAAACATCATTGATGGTAGTGAACATCCCCTTATGCCTACTAGAATTTATCCTAGATATTATTTGATGGAAATGTTCCCTTTAGCTCTAAAACTAACATCTTACAACTATGTGGATTGTCTTTTAGATTCTATTTATTTAGATACACATAACCATTATGGTAATTTAAAGCACAATACTTGACTATTCATTGAGTTAAGGAGTCATTTTTTCACAATCAAGGTGAGCATTTAGAGATGGGATCTAGTTTTGCAGATGACCTTTTTGGATCCTTTTAGCACTATAGTTAGTATGTGAACATGGGACACTAGCTATTTTAGCATTTTATTCATCACTAGCACATGGAACCCAAGATTATGGATTCTATAGGACTACTCTATTTTTGTGATTGACCCTTGTATGTGGGATCTTGACTTATTATTTTATATCCTTACTACAAGTATTGTGTTAGGTCCCTATAATACTAGTTTAGCGACCTTATTGTTATTGTTGTGCCCATGTAGCCCCCATATTGTTATTGGTGTGCCCAATAGAAGTCCACTGTTGTTATTTTTGTGCCCTTACATTATTACTGTTATGTACCTAGGCTTTGATTATATTATGGCCCCTTAGACTCCTGTATATACAAATGAGGTCTTGTCATTTGTATCATCCAAGAATTGTTCATTTATGTAATGTAAAGGAGGTTTCCCCCTCGAAGATGATACTTTTAAAGTCGTTGATCTATCTTTTCTTATGTTTTGTGATTTGGTTGTATAACATATTGAGGGTTGTGCTTTCCAAAGTGGGGTGGAATATTGGGATCCTCACTAGGGGTGTAATCAAGATTGGGTTGGTGTGGGCTGTGGGAGGTAATATAGTATAAGTATATTATGGACGGGGTCCAATATGGTTATTATTTCTAAATAAGGCCCATTGGTTAATTAGTATGGAATAAATGTAATCTAACTTCATTAATGAAGGTCCAATAGGTGGTTATGATTAGGGTTATCTATTTACATATAGATAAGGATGGAATCCTTCTTATGGATAGGTAATAGAGAGCTCATTGAAAGGTCGCACCACCTTAAGAGGCAAATCAAAGGATTGAATTCCTTTCATTAAAATGAT
Source organism: Pinus tabuliformis (assembly GCA_031772625.1). NCBI lineage: Eukaryota > Viridiplantae > Streptophyta > Pinopsida > Pinales > Pinaceae > Pinus > Pinus tabuliformis. Next base: position 1,632,908,053 of record CM062816.1, read on the forward strand.
CATTGTATGGTGTTTCCCTACCTTAAGATAATCAAGTAAAAAGTGGCGTTTATCTTATTCATGAATATCTTGTGTGTGATTGCATTTTGATATATAAGGCACATAGAATTGGATGAAGGTTTGTACTTAGTGGCAAGAAAATTGGTCATGTCATGCAATAAATGGGTTGCTTTGAGTGAAATTAGAACCACATAGAACCTTCTTTCACCTTGGTGGTATCATGTTATGCCTTGGGGGGGATATAAAATTGATTCCTATAATTGTAAATGGGTTGCTTTAAGTAAAACTAGAACCCCATAGGTTCTTCTCACCTAGGTGATATTTTGATACATCTTGGGGGAATCTATAATTGATTCTTATGATTGGACAATGAATGGGTCTTAATTAATCAATTTAATAAATCACATTTACTTATATTCAAGTGTTCATAATTATTTTTGAGTAAAATGCTTTAGCTTGGATATTTATGTGAATTTGAATAAATAATGTACAATTCAGTATATACATATGCATGGTTATTTCTATTACCATTTTAGAGTTACATATAAATTATGTTTATATCTTTGTTAGAATTTAAATTCTACTTAAATACCTCTATACCGAAAAAAAGATATCTAAATATATATATATATATATATATATATATATATATATATATATATATATTATGGAAAGAAACATGGTTATAATATTGACCTAATGTTTATATGAGTTTAATTGAAAGTTCAAACAACACATTTAAAAAAAGACATTATCAATATAGATTAAAATTATGAAGATGAAATAAATAACAAAATCGACTATTAATTAATTAATTATTTTTTTCGAATTATTTAATAGATTAAAAATAGTTAATTATTTATTTTTCTAGTATTTAGATATGTTTCATTCTTAAAAAAATACATATTAAAAAAAAATTAAAAAAAATTGTAATATTTTTCTAAATTTTTTTATAAATTTCATTAAATATTGTTATTTTTTTTCAATTACTGCATTTTGCATTTTGTGTATTCATGTTTATAGAGAAAATTACTACATACTAACATTTTCTAAAACCCACAAAGAAACTAACTTAACATACCAGTGACAACCATACCCAATAGAACATAATAGCCCATATACACAGACATCAAAACCAACATATACTTCATTAAATTAATTAATAAACTTCATTAAAGGTTAACATATTTATATTTTATCAATTTCAATCAATAAAGGAAAAAAAATTAATCACATTTTTTTATATCATGATACATTACAACAAAGAAAAATTAACATGCAGCATTAAAAAAAATGACCTAATATAAATATAGGTATTTTAATAAGTTTCATTAAAATATTCTTATTTTAATTAAAAGAAAAACAATAATAAAATTGAAATAAATAATCATGTATATTAATAAAATTAATTAATTTTGTTTTTTTTCTCACTTTTTAACTAATTTAAGTAGAGTTAGTTTAATTGTGTTTTTCTCACTATTTAACACATTTAAAGAAAATTAATAAATTGTGTTTTTTAAAGCAAAAATAATATTGTAATATTATAGTTACAATATATAGAAAGTTTATATATATAGAGTAAGTTTTGCATGAATATATTTTCATCATGTCTATTATATCATTGTGATCCAGGGAATTGAACTAAAATATCCCAGACTCTATGAACTAAAATATTCATATTTTATTTAAAAAAAATGATTTTTTAACATCAATTTCCATTAAAAAAATGAAATTGAAATAAATAATTATGTACATAAATGAAAACTATTTATTTCCTATTTAAAAGATCTAAAAATACTAAATTAATTATATTTTTTCCACTAATTAATTCTAAAATGTGCACAAGAATTGAATCCAATATCGTTCAGTGAGAACTAACCATCCTGTTTACCAACTTATGTACCTTCCAATTCAATATAAAATTAATTTCAACTTAGAAATTCAAAACCTTTTTCCAATTAACATAATGGAACAAACAATCTTGGTTGTGGTTAACTTCACACAACCTATTATAAAGTGTTGATGTAAACTATAAGATTTGGAGTTCAAATCCCCAACTTAACATAACGTCATTATAAAAGTGTTGGTCTAAACTATAAGATTTGGATTTTATATCCCCAACTAATTTATGGGAAGTTGGTGATAAAAATGATAATGTTTGTATTAAATGAAATGAAACCCACTAGTCAGCGCTACAAAAGAGAGTCTGAACCAGGAGAGTCTGGCTCTGCAGAACGCTCTACATTGTTCATGTACATCACACATTATATAGTAATCATGGTTTTAGGGAAGTTAGAACAATAACCTAAGAAATAGAAACTAATTCATATCCTGGGGTCACATGAACCAACTCACACTATTCTAGGATATTCTACATTATCTTCAAAACTCCCCCTTAATGGAAAAGGGGTTCACAAATATGCTTAACATCTCCCTAAACATTTCAAACTTAATCCTGCCAAGAGGCTTAGTGAAAATGTCTGCAACATTATCACATGTATTACAATATACCAAATGTATTTCTTTTGATTGCACTTTCTCCCTAACAAAGTGGAATTGTGTATCAATATGTTTACTTTTTTTGTGAAACACTGGATTATTAGCAAGTTTGATTGAACTCTGACTGTCACATCTAATTATTGTTGCATCTATCTGTTCTTCCTTGACACCCTAGAGAAATCTCCGCAACCAAACTGCCTCACACATTGCTGCACACATGGCTTGATACTCTTCTTCTGCTGAAGACAAGGAAATTGTGTTCTATTTCTTGTTGCTCCAGGTAATCACCCTGGATCCAATGCTGAATGCATACCCTGTTATGGATCTGCGGTTATCTACATTTCCAACCTAGTCTGAATCTGTAAATCCTGTCAATCTAACATTAGAGGAATCAGTGTAAATAATACCATAATCTATAGTGCTTTGTAGATACCTCAAAACACTTTTCACTGCATTCCAATGACTTTCAAGTGACTTGGACATATATTGGCTTAGCACATTGACTGCATAAGCCAAATTAGGTCTAGTGGTGGTCAAGTAGATTAGACTCCCAACCAACTGTCTGTAAAGTGTCGCATCTGCCGCTTTAGAGCCGTCCTCACTCTCCAATTTGATGTTCTGCTATATTGGTACTGTTGTAGGCTTACACTGATCCATCCTAAATATTTCTAATAGACCTCTAATATACTTTCCTTGGGATAGAAATGTTTGTCCTAAATCTCTCCAGATCTCAAGACGAAACAGTATCTAAGTTCACCAAGGTGTTTCATTTCGAACACCTGTGACATCTGTTTCTTGATTTCTTTGATTAGATAAGTGGCATCACCTGTAATAATCAAATCATCTACCTACAAAGAAATCAACACTATGCGCCCTTTTTCATCTTGCATGATATAAAGATTAGGGTTGTTTTTACTTTTGTTGTAGCCAGCTTGCAGAAAAAATGAATCAATATTTTCATACCAAGACCTGGGTGCTTGCTTTAGTCCATAAAGTTTTTTCTTTAATCTACAGACTAAATGTTCTTTCCCTTTCTGGGCAAACCCCTCCGGTTGCTCTAAATAAACCTCCTCTTTTAGTTCTCCATTTAAAAATGCAGACTTTACATCTAGTTGGTGTATCATCCAATGTTTCTTAGTAGCTAAAGCAATTAAAATTATGATAGTATTTAATTTAGCTACAGGGGCGAAGGTTTCTTCATAGTCTATACCTTCTTTTTGTGAATACCCCTTTGCTACCAATCTAGCTTTTAGTTTTTCTATGGTTCCATCTGCATTAATCTTCGGTTTATATAACCATTTACAACCTATGGTTTGTTTCCTTTTAGGAAGTTCAACTAGTTCCCAAGTGTTGTTCCTGATTATTGAATCATATTCCTGTTCCATGGTTGTTTTCCATTCTCTACATTCATTTGCTTCTTTATAACTAGAAGGCTCAACCACATTCATCATACTAGTTATAAAAGCATTTTAGTTATATCTTGCAGGCAATTGAGCTTTCCTACCTGATCTCCTTAGAGGTGGGGTAGCTTCAAACCTTGTCTGATCATCATTTTCTTTTTCTTCCTGGTGTTGTTGCTGTTGTTGTTGTTCATCTTCTGCCTTTGTCTGCTGTTGATCCCAATTATTCATTGTTCCTTCACTTTCTTCCACCAAGAACGGAACATCCTATTCCTCATTGTGCTTATCAGATTCTTCATGATCGTGCTCATGGAATATGACATCTCTACTAAAAAAAATCTTGTGAGTGGAGGGAGTAAATAATCTGTAAGCTTTATATTGTGAACAATACCCTATAAAAGTACATCTGATGGATTTTGAATCTAGTTTTCTTCTATCTTCCTTTGGAATATGGGCAAATTCTTTAGACCCAAATACTCTTAAGTGTTTCACTACAGGCTTAAATCCATATAATGCTTCATAAGGATTTTTAAACTCAAGACTCTTTGTAGGACTCCTATTTTTCAAATAAACTGTAGTATTCAATGCTTCAGCCCAAAAACCTTTTGAAAGATTCTTACCTTTCAACATGCTCCTAGCACATTCCACCAGTGTTCTGTTCTTTCTTTCAGTTACTCCATTCTGCTACAGAGTATGGGGTGTTGTGAATTGCTGCAATATTCCATGGTATTTATAATATTTGATAAGCTCATCCTTCCTATATTCTCCCCCTTGATCAGAACAGAGAATTTTTATATGTTTCCCTGTTTGCTTTTCAATCATATTTTTGAACTGCTTAAAGTATTCAAATGTGTGACTCTTCTTACTCAAAAAATATACCCAAGAAAACTTTTTGCAATCATCAATAAAAAGTAAGAAATACAGTGCACCTCCTAATGACTTTGCTTTCATGGGTCCACAAAGGTCTGTGTGCACTAATTAAAGTATATCTCTCTATTTCTTCTCTACTCGAACAAGGAATTCTTCTCTATGCATCTTTCCTAATGTATAGGCATCACAATCATTATGTACTTGTTTTAACATAGGAAGATCTCTTACCATTTCCTTTTTTTGTAGTAGCAAAAAATCATTGTAGTTGATATGACCAAACTTCTGATGCCATAGCTTTTTTCTAGTAAACTCGTTGTTGTCAAAGCTCGAACTAGTGTAGGTCTTACATCTAATTTGTACAGGCCTCCTATTCATGTTCCTGTACCAATAGTCTTCATGCCATCTAACAAATCTTTAATATAACAGTTAGATTAAAAAAATTCAACTTTAAGATCTTGATCTGTAATCATGGATACAGAAATCAAGTTCTTTGTTACATCGGTTACATACATAACATTATGAATTTGCTTTACATTACCATTAGGTAAAATGTCAGAAATTTTCCCACACCCTTTGATCTGATGACTTCTATCATCACCTAGGTAAATTTGTGCTCCTTCGTTGATTTCTTTAAAATCTTCGAACCAATGCTTGTTCCCTGTCATATGTGTTGATGCTCCCAAATCTACATACCAGATGTCTGCATCAACATTCTCATCAAAATCTGCCATAAACAATTTGAAATTCTGCACATGATTTTCATTCGCGAGATGACCTGCATGTCATTTCTGCTTTTGCTGTTCTTCATGATATTTCTTCTTCCTGCACTCCCTAGCCATATGACCAAGTTTTCTGCAATAAAAACATTTTATTTCGTAGTTGTTTCTATTCGGATGCATACCTTGGGTCTGATTTGGTCTTTTCTTTGAATTTCCTTTGTTTTGCTATTACGGATTTCCTTTCCCTTTGAAGAAGTTCTTTCTCGCCATTAATGTAAGATCGACACTCTGGGGCTTCAGAGTCGATCTTCTTTCTTCTTCTTGCATCAGTATTCCTGTCAGTTCTTCAAACTTCGGGATCTTCTCTCTTGCATTTATCCCAGTGATGAACATTTCATAATCATCTTGTTGGAAATAATACTGAGAGGGGGGGGTGAATCAGTATTATCAGATCAGATAAAACTTTTCAATTTCATGCTCAGAAACATATACGCGACTTAAGTTAAGTGAACCCGCGTGTACATGCGACTGTGTCTAAAGAAACTAGCGTATATGCAGAGATCTTATGATTCAGTTAATCTTATCTTCAGTAAATGCATCAGGATATTATTAAGCATATTAACAGTAGACAGGTGCAGTATAACTGAATAGATCATCACACAAAAGCCACACACATGAACACCATGATATAAGGTGGAAACCCAATGTGGGTGAAAACCACCTGCTGCAATTTGTCTCTTTCTTCTTTAATGAGAAACTTCTTTTACAATGTACTGGTGCAGTCCTTTACCAGCACGCAGGCTACAACCTGTAGAGGGCTACAACCCTCTCTCGTTTTCCAACTACTTTTGGAAGGGAGCTACAACCCCCTCAGCTCTTGTACTAGCTGATCTATTTACTAGTACGTAGGTGCTGACCCTACAACCTTCAGGGACCACGTTTCATCAATTTTCAGACTGGATCCAAGAATACAAAGCAAACATTACCGCAATACAATCATCAACTTATACTTGCATCATAATTCATTAAACAACCCAATACCGAATCACTGAAACCTTGTCATCAAGAACACAGAACCCTAACCAGAATCCAGAACTCTGCAACAGCCACCAGAATCAGCAGCAACCTGAAATATCAACCCTTATCATGCATACGCTACTTCACTGTACCAAAACCGCGTGTATACGCTCTTTCTCCAAAGGCAACCCGCGTGCAGATCTAGAAATGATTACTTCTGCCTTCGCTGTCAGATCCGACTCTTGCCAAGCGTCCCGAACAGATAACCAGTACTACCAGATCTTCTCACTACGTCAGACACCTCATACACCCACTTTGCCTAGTGATCTTCTCCTTATATAGCCTTAGGCCTTGTTCAATACCAAGAGCCAAAACCATAGAAACACAATACCATCAACTTCAAAACTAGGGATCGACACGCCCGTCGAGACACAATGGTCCGAAACCATAGGCACAACTTCCAAGGACTAACCGCCATGGACCAAAGGTACTTTTCCACATACACGCGCTTTTTCTGAAGCCAACCTGCGTGTACACGCGACTTGGGCTTAACAAACCTGCGTGTATAAACTTCCTTGGCAAGCTGTACTAGAATCTGTCTTCTGATTAAGGTGTCATCACTGTACCAACTTCTGAACATCTGTACCAACCTCTGAGTGAGTTGCCATCAAGGACAACACTTGAATCATAATGCCAACAATCTCCCCCTTTGGACTTGATGGCAACCACCACACCAAGTCACTCTCCCCCTTTGACATCAAGGGCAAAGGGTGGACCAAGATATTCTCTTCTTTGGTATACCTTCTGCTGTCCATACTCCCCCTAAGTATCTGCTGAAATCTCCAAATGTGCTCCCCCTTTGTGTATGCCAAAGTGTACCAATCTATCCATCCTGCTCTTGCTGAATTGTGCTGTTCATGCTCCCCTTGACTGTAGGCAAGATCTGCAAAAGATGTTCTTCAAGAGGAACAAAGACTTATACATCATAGAAGACCTTCCTATCACCAAAAGACTCAACATACATTCATCACCCAACCTAGTGGGGATATACCAATATTGACTCATTCACCTAACCATGTGAAGATACATGATAATACATGAACATTTCATCATTCATCCCAGGCATAGTGGGGAAACCAACATAGGCCGTTACATGACCTTGACATCATAAAAGAGATACATGACATAGTGATGAAATATCTAGACCAAGACTTATGAAAGCCACCAACAACATCATGATCTGTACCATAAGCATCAGCCTGCAATACCATTCCTAAATAGTAAGATAGACTTTATCAACAACTTCTAACCATAATGCCAACAATGCATTATTTGAAGAATATTCTCCCCCTGAGTGTGAGCCAACCATGTCTGAACCATTTCCTGAGTCTGTTCTGCTCCCCCTGAGCCTGAGCCAACCATGACTGAACCTGGGTCTGTTCTGCTGCCCTCTTTCCATATACGCGACTTTGCAGCCTGTAACTCGCGTATATACGCGACTTGTCTTCATTATATCAGCGTATGCAGGATGGAATACTGAATTTCATCACTTTCAGATTCCCCTGTGTCTGTTATGTCAGCTGACTGAGTTATCCCACACCTTTCTGTCTCTGTCTTCTTCAATTCCTGCAACTGTGATGATGTATGGTCCTCTTGTCTTGAATTTTGAAATCTGCTCCTGCATTCCCTTGCTTTATGCCCATAGTTGTTGCATGTATAGCACCTTATATTTTTCATGTTCCTTCTATCACAATCAATTGCTTTGTGTCCATATGCATTGCAGGCAAAGCAATATCCTCTGAAGTACCTGGGATGCGATGATCTTTCTTGAACCATTCTACTTCTGCATCTGGCTGCAACATGTCCAAGATTATGACATACATAACATTCAACATTATTCAGCGGAGGAAATAATCGTCTATCACGTCCATAGTTAGGAGTAAAGGATCTTCCTTGAGGAATTTCTTTCCTTGGTTGTTCCTTGAGCATTTCAGATTTCTCATTAGAGTTTCTTGTCTCACCTTGTGAACTAGATTCACCTTCAACATATTCATGAAAACCAAGACCAGTCTTGATAGCAGGAGATCTTTGACTATTAAGAATATCATCCAAGACTTTAGAACTATCTTGAAATCGTAAAAGCTTATCCTTTTCTTCTAGTTTACCTTTCAAGATATTTACCTCAACTTGATGTTGTTCTTCCTTTTTCAGATACTGCTTCCTTAGGTCTTCTTCAACTTTTCTCCCTTCTTCCACTTGTCGCTTTAGTTTGATCACTTCATGTTCTTGATCTTCAAGATCTTCTTTTAGAGAGAGGATCTTTGATTCAAGTCTCTGAATAGTTGTGCTCTGATCTTTTGCTATATCCTGCAATTTCTCCCTTACCCTGGTTTATGTCTCCAATAGTTCTTTTAGTTTGGCAACTTCTTCAGTTTCTGCATTCTTCTCTTCATGTGCCATGAGACTTTTAATATCCTCGCTATTATTGGATGAAGCATTCTTCTTCTTATGTGCCATGAGACTTCTAATATCCTCACTATCATTTAATGAACTTTTAATATGGGTATAATAGCTTCTACCATCTTCTTCATATATCTTTTCTTTGTTATGAGGACATCTAGCAGCATAGTGACCAACTCTACCACATAGAAAACATTTGAAAGGTAGCTTATCTTTGAACCGTCCAGATCCCCGTTCAAGATTCTTGACAAAATTTACCTCATCTTCTTCCTCTGACACTTCGAATGCGGCCTCTGGTGGTACCTCTTGTCGCATTTCAAAAGCAGTTAAGATCCCGTGAAGCTGTGACATGGTAATTTTCCGCACATTCTCCTTTTCTTCTATGGCAGATACTTTAGAATCAAATTTAGTAGACAGAGATCTCAAAACCTTTTGAACTAAGACAACTTCCTCAAATTCTTCACCCAGATCTCTCATACAATTCACAATCTCATCCATACGCAGGAAATAATTAGCTATGCTTTCATTACTTCGCATCTTAAGAGTTTCATACCGGATTCTGAGAGTTTGAAGCTTTGCTATTTTTACCTGATCATCTCCTTCGTAGCTTGTAACGATTTTGTCCCATATTTCCTTAGCTGATTTGAGATGCATGATCTTCATAAATTCTGATTGAGTCAAAGTACTCAATAGGACAGTAACTACTTTGGCATTGAGCTCATATTGCTTTTTCTCTGCTGGATCTGTAGGAGTTGCTGATGGGAATTTGTATCCTCCTTCTACGATTCCCCAAGCTTCTGCTCCAAGAGACTGTAGATATGCAGTGGTTCTTATCTTCCAGTGAGTAAAATTGTTCCCGTCAAAGACTGGTGGCCTGATGCGTGCCTCTCTTTCTGGATTAGCCATTTTGATGGATCTTTTCCTTCAAGCGATCAAGCTTCTTCTGAAGGTCCTGCTCTGATACCAATTGTTGGAAATAATACTGAGAGGGGGGGGGTGAATCAGTATTATCAGATCAGATAAAACTTTTCAATTTCATGCTCAGAAACATATACGCGACTTAAGTTAAGTGAACCCGCGTGTACACGCGACTGTGTCTAAAGAAACTAGCGTATATGCAGAGATCTTATGATTCAGTTAATCTTATCTTCAGTAAATGCATCAGGATATTATTAAGCATATTAACAGTAAACAGGTGCAGTATAACTGAATAGATCATCACACAAAAGCCACACACATGAACACCATGATATAAGGTGGAAACCCAATGTGGGTGAAAACCACCTGCTGCAATTTGTCTCTTTCTTCTTTAATGAGAAACTTCTTTTACAATGTACTGGTGCAGTCCTTTACCAGCACGCAGGCTACAACCTGTAGAGGGCTACAACCCTCTCTCGTTTTCCAACTACTTTTGGAAGGGAGCTACAACCCCCTCAGCTCTTGTACTAGCTGATCTATTTACTAGTACGTAGGTGCTGACCCTACAACCTTCAGGGACCACGTTTCATCAATTTTCAGACTGGATCCAAGAATACAAAGCAAACATTACCGCAATACAATCATCAACTTATACTTGCATCATAATTCATTAAACAACCCAATACCGAATCACTGAAACCTTGTCATCAAGAACACAGAACCCTAACCAGAATCCAGAACTCTGCAACAGCCACCAGAATCAGCAGCAACCTGAAATATCAACCCTTATCATGCATACGCTACTTCACTGTACCAAAACCGCGTGTATACGCTCTTTCTCCAAAGGCAACCCGCGTGCAGATCTAGAAATGATTACTTCTGCCTTCGCTGTCAGATCCGACTCTTGCCAAGCGTCCCGAACAGATAACCAGTACTACCAGATCTTCTCACTGCGTCAGACACCTCATACACCCACTTTGCCTAGTGATCTTCTCCTTATATAGCCTTAGGCCTTGTTCAATACCAAGAGCCAAAACCATAGAAACACAATACCATCAACTTCAAAACTAGGGATCGACACGCCCGTCGAGACACAATGGTCCGAAACCATAGGCACAACTTCCAAGGACTAACCGCCATGGACCAAAGGTACTTTTCCACATACACGCGCTTTTTCTGAAGCCAACCTGCGTGTACACGCGACTTGGGCTTAACAAACCTGCGTGTATAAACTTCCTTGGCAAGCTGTACTAGAATCTGTCTTCTGATTAAGGTGTCATCACTGTACCAACTTCTGAACATCTGTACCAACCTCTGAGTGAGTTGCCATCAAGGACAACACTTGAATCATAATGCCAACACATCTGTCACACCATTCATTGTAATGGTTACAAGATCTATATCTGCAACCGCATCACCAATATTTGACAGTTTGTTCTTCATATCCTTGATCCTTGCTATGAATGAATCAATTGTTTCATTCTCCTCCATCTTCAGGGATATCATCTTGCTCTTTAGGAACAGAAGACAATTTGAATTCTTGATCTCATACAAATACTTCATAATTCCCCAGATCTTGCTAGCTGACTTACATTCTTTGATGTGTGGTATGATGCAGTCTTTCACTGACATCTTCAGCAGCATCTTTGCTTTACCTTCTCGTTTCTGCCAATCTGGGATCGATGTTGATCCAGTCGCTGGTCTCGGCTCATCCCCATTTGCAATCGTCCAAGCACTTTGCACTTCTAACAGAGTCTGAATCTTGAATTTCCAATTCGCATAATTGGAAACATAGATCTTGTTATGCTCATTCAAGCATGCTTCAAACATTTGATTATTCATCTTGGCGATTAAAACAAATTTGACAGGTAAAAAAAAATGTTGGATTTACCCCAGATCTGTGTCAAAGACAAAGATCGTTGATCTCTAATGTTGTTTTTAATGGCCTCCTTCTGGTCTTCTTCTTGGCAAACCTCGGCCTCCATGTAGCCTTTTCTTGGCAGCCACCGCCAAAATGCAGCCCCACTTTTTGTTGTGATGGTGTTTTTTGTTTCTCGACCTCGCAGCCTTCTCTCGACTTCTCTCATCATGGTCGTCATGCTTATCCACCACGAAGTTGCGACGATCATCGCAGATGTACATGTGATATCTACGACGACCTCATCGCAGATGTACACTGAAAACCTACGATGGCTGAAAAATAGAGCACGCTTAGGGAGTTCATCAACTTCAGTGTTATGTTCTCTTAAAACATGTTGGAAGTAAATCACCGAGAAGAAGGTCTTTAGATCCAGAATCTGTTGCATCCAGTTGAAAAGGGAGGGGACTTATAAGGCATTCCAGTCTTGGATCCATCTGATCATTGAAAGGGAGTCCTAACAACCATAATACTATCAACACTAAACCACTGAGCCACTTGTAAAAGGCACCCCATAAGGCTAGCATTTTTGGCGTACAATTATCCCCAAAACCTCCAAACCACTTGAAGCAATAGAACATTTCAGAATTAATGTGTAGGGATAATCCACAACCACAATGCCCACTAGTTGAAGCCTCGTTGAAGAAGAAAATTGTAAAATTGTTGGACAAATCGACCAATGAGATTGTCCTGGAGGATTCCTTGGGGCACCAGTGGCCGATTTTATGAAAATGTGCAATAATGCGAAGAGATGACAACTTGGCATCATGAGAAATCTCTTCGAAGATGAAGTCATTCTGAGAGCACCATATGCCCCAAAAAACGTAAATAGGAACAGCTTGGAATCCTTTTCATTGTCGTTCCCATGAACAAATCCAAGCAGCAATGGAATACATGTCGCCATAAATCTGGATCCCCAAGAGAGAGGGAACCTTCTTCCATATGTCCAAAGAGAAGTGGCAAAGAACGAAAATATGTAAGCAATCTTCCCAATCATATTTGTAGAGTGAGCATTTTCCAAGTCCCACAAAACCTTTCTTTAGGAGAGTATCCCAGGCTAATATACGATTGTGCAGGATTAACCATGAGAAACATAAAAGCTTGAGAGGGGTTTCCTAGGTCCACAAGTGAGCAGAGATATTAGCATAAGGAAGAGCTTGAGTACAGAAAGTGATATGTTCGTAAGCTTCAAAGGTCACAATCCTGCCATCGAATAAGTGACCACCCCAAACCAGTCTGTCTGGATGGAGGGACAATGTGATACCTGCTTGGTAGAGATTACCACGATATGCTTCCCACTCTGCCTCAAGATAGGTCGGGATCCCAATATCCCAAGCATGAGGCCAATTGGGGAATGACAAAGGCAATTGGGGACCCCTCTTGATTTGGCCATGTTGAAAATCCACTGCTGGTTGAGATCATGAATGATAGGGGCCAAGAGGAAGTGACTTCTTAGCATACCTTGATTGCATCCAACCCCACATGTACCTTCTATCCATTGCCAACAACCCAAAGAAGATTACTGCTAAGCCATGAGATTGCAACCCGAAGGCTTCTCCACGTTGTTGATATACATGTTTTCAATGGTAATCCATCATATATCCACTCCTCCAATCCACGACGGTGGATGTATTTCACCATCATAATGTTTTTCCAAAGCCCTTTTCTCCAAAGGTTTGCCATAGGTTGGAAACCAGGAGGGCTAGATTGAAACTTCTGAAATTCAAAATGCCCCAGCCACCTTTCTTTACTGATTTGAAGATTAAATTTAAACAAGCAAGGGGGATCCTTCATTTAGAGCCAAAATCGGACCATGGGAAATTGGCCACAATGGATTCAATTTTCTTAATCAAAGATTAAGGAATGTGAAAAATATGCATCCACTATATTGGAATGCCTTGGAAAACTGCTTGAATCATGATAAACATACCTCTTATTGTTAACCATCTATGGTCCCAACGATATAACATCTTCTCAAATTTATCTACAAGCCAATCTCAATCTGAAGACTTGTAATTGCGGTGCTTCAAATGACAACCCAAGTATTTGAAGCCATTTGACAATGAACAAATATTTACCTCAAACATAGATGCAATCCCTTTTAGCTCCATCAAGTCTCCATCATTAGAAATACATTTAGTTTTATCTTTGTTATTTTTCAATCTCGGGGCTTTGTTGAATTTATGAGAAATCTTATGGAATGTCTCCCATTCTCAATTTTTTTCCGTCATCGCACATATAATGTCATCCACGAACAATAGATGTGATAAATGATAATTTCTGTAAATCCCACAACCTTTAATGGCACCAATCTCCTTCGTGGTGTTGATCCCTCTATTAAATGCATCCATTACGAGAGTAAATAACAATGGAGACGATGCACATCCTTGTCTTAAACCTCATTTGATTTTGAAGAAATTGGTGAGCTACCCATTGATGAGAACTGCCATGGATGCAGATGTGATGCATGCCATTATCCATTGTACATGCCTGTATTTGAAACTAATTCTGTATAGAATCATGGTGAGGAACTCCTAATCCACACAACCAAATGCCCGATTGAGATATATTTTCATAAAGCATGATTTTTGTTTCCTTGTTTTCACTGAATGAATGCCTTCTTGAGCAATGGCCACTGCATCTTGGGCTTTCTTATTGGACAAGAAACCAAATTGTTCCAACGAAATATGTGGGTAAATGATCTTTTTGACACAGTTAGTGATGAGCTTAGTGATGAGCTTGGACATCATTTTATAGGCATAATTACATAATGAGATTGACCTATAATCTTTGAGAGACAGAGCATTAGATTTCTTAGGAATTAGAGTTAGGAAGGTTGAATTGATTGCACCTGGGATTTGACCGAAACTTTGACAACTTCCACCTTCTTTACCAATTCCAGTCCCATTAGATCGAAGAAATGGAGAAAGAATTCGTTAGGCCAACCATCATGACTAGGACTTTTGTCCTTGGTCATCTCCTTGAGAGTTTGGACAGCTCCTCTTCAATGATTTGATCGTCCATCATAGCAGTGTTCTCATTGCTAACTCATAAAAACCATGAACAAGAAATTTAGAACAAACCATATGTATTTTCCCATAATATACATATTGTTATATAAGTTGGATATATATGACAATTGCAAAGTTATGGAGTGGATGGATCAATGATTTCATGGCTCTATAATGAATGTACATGGGTCATGTATGGTCATAAAAATGAGGATATGTGGGTCGTAGTTTCATTATTAGAGTTTTTTTTGGCTATACAAAATTATAAATTTAAGTGGTTTAAAATTCTAAAAAAAATTATTGAATATTAGTCAAAATTTCATAAATAAAACTTAAAATTGTAATAATTCCTATTGAATTTGGATTTTAGTTCAAATTGACTTAAAAAAGAAAAGAAAGGATTTTAGTAAAAAAAGGTGAAAAACATCTCACCAATAAATACCTTCGTATGTAATGGATGCGTGTAAGGCATTCATAGGAATCAGTCAATTGATGAGGAGATAGTGTTAGAATGTCAGAACCCCAGGATGAAATGTACTAGCATTTTGCACCAGATGTTGCAAAGGAAACGCCGTAAAACATAAAGTGCGGAAATCCATTATCCATGTAGTGTGTGCATTATTCAACAAAGTGGATCTCTCTAAATTTGTTGCAAACATTTATGTTGTTGCATTGCTAATTTATTTAGAATCTACTACTACCTCCTCTTCTTGGAAATTAAATTTCTTATTACAATCCCTTTGATTATTGGCATCACAATTTTTTCCACTTTAGTGGCTTTACCTTCAACCTAAAGAAACATGAATTTGAGTCACTCAATTAAAAAGAAATAACCAAATTATTATTTATCAGGTTTTGCATAAAAACAATTAATAACTCATATTTACAACCCTTTAAAATGAAACTAATTATCTATATTTTTATTAATAATAAAAAGAATCTTTTTTATAAAACTAACACTCACATGCTACCCCTATATATTTATCTTATATTTAATATTCAGTGTCCATCAATTGAATGACAAGTTGAAAGCTCAACTTAATTGCACCTTTCTGAACTCCTTTGTGGGAATTCATGTGCCATTAATTTAATGGCAAAATGAAGTTTCAAATATAGTACACATTTTATACGAGATTCGGGGAGTTCATGAACAAACTTTCAAGGTTTTGATGGATCTGGAGTTCATGAACAAACTTTGAAGGTTTTGATGGATCTGGGTCATTTGTATTTTCTCTGATGTTCTGGGTCATTTGTATTTTCTCTAATGTTGACTATATTACAAAAGTCAAAATCTCTTGGATTGTGGTGAAACCATGGCTAAACCATAATCCAAGAGGAACCATGAACAATCCAGAATTAGCGAGTATATTACGAAACCCAAAATGGTGTAACCTTGGCTAAACCATAAATCCAATTGGAACCATGAATAGTCAAGGATTATCGTCGCCAAAAACATAAAAAGGCACATTGTTTCTATTAGTATACGTCCAATAGAACTTGTTGTACCATATTGTGGATTCCTGTGGCCAACCAATGAGAACCAAATACTATGCTACCTTTGTGGGTGGAATCTAATTAGCTGTATCTAACCCCGACCAACGTGCCGTATGCCCCAATGAATATCTAATAAACTATATAATCCAAGAATTCTGTAACACAGCATATACTGATAAGGAGGTCTCCTTCCACAGGCTCTAGCATTTACAACGTGGAGTTGCAGCAGTAACTCGCTATTGAAAAATAACTATTTGGCAATGTGTATATTTTGCAAAGAAACACGCTAGACAATATTCTATATGGGCACAGACTAGAATTGACTAACAGAGACCAATTAACATTTCACATTTGTAGCTTTGATAACTGTTTATGTTCTATAAAATACTGATAAAATGATAACCTTACAGAAAACGCAGACATCACTTTGTAGGGTGTGTTATTTGTATTTACACAATTGATTTTTTTATTCAATCAACTATGTTATTCTCTGTGCTTTTGTTGAGTTCCTTCATCACCACCATCATTGGGAAATTCATTTCCCTCTTGAAGTATGAAACGAGTAGCAATTCCCAATTGATCTCACACTACCACCCCAAAGAAGCTAGCAATCCTGATATACAAATCGAACCAGCCATCCTATGAAGCAATCCATGTAGTTCTCGGTCTATAGCTTTGATAACCCAAAACTCAAATCTTTTATATCTAATATGCACATAAATTTTCACATTAATATGTCTGGATCTCATTCTAAGATCTTTACAGATCTGATACAGAGGTAAACCAGATTTTTCATACTATGGCAAGCAATATTATCAAGTCTTGAAGTCTCTCTTATGTAATGTCTCCTTATTTGATATCGTTGCTTTAGTATGGTTTGATACAGAAACTTAATTGTAGATATTGGTCTCCTGATCTCTTGCAAACATTCTGATCTGATGATTGTTATAGCTATGCATCCCATGAATACTATGGAGATTTTAACTGCAAACCTTCTGATTGAATATAGGGATATTATCATACAAATTTCTGCTCTTATGCAGAAATTGGTAGTATAAGCCTTCTCATCTTTAGGAAGGCTTTTGTATGAGCAACTTGTCTACTCTATAAACAATAATATACCATAGTGAAATGCTACAATTGTCTCATGAGTAAAGGCCTGAAGCTATAGACAGTTTCTTTGCACCTGATATATTGATTGTATATACTTATTGCTATACACAGAATATAGCAAGCTGCTACTGTTCATTCCATGCACAAATTATGACAATTTTCATGTATACCATAGAAACTATTATACAGATAAGTTGTAGAAAGAACAATCTATTTTGAGTTAGTATCTAGAAAATTTTGACGTATACCAATCTTAGTCCTTTTGAAAAGAATTCAAAATCTCTGTGAGGAGTAGTTGCTTAGGTGGTCCAATGCATGTTCTAAATGTAGGGAAGTCTTAAATTCTCTTGACTGTCATTCAATGCGCTTAGGAAGTTCTACTGTTGGAAAGTTTGATTGGGCTGCAATGAATTAAGCAAGGCTGAAACATTATTGTTGATGTTGTCGTTATAGTTGTTCTGCATGTTGTTGAATTTCTTTGCAGGGTTGGTTTCATCGTCCCCATATGCTAAGGAGAGGGTCCTCTTGGGAGAATTGAATTTGTTGTCATTCTCCACTGCTAATTCTTCTTGTTTTGGGACAACTTCATATCGGCAATCACTATAGTTGTCATTGTTATCGCTGAAATTGTTGTGAGAGAGGTTGGAGGACTGGACTTGAGGTAGCCCGCTGTTGTTTCCATTGCCATCCATGGCTTCATCGTTTAAAAAACCATCTATGAAAGGATCGTCACTCTCCAACAACCCACTGAAAGAGGCAATTATGGGCAGTTGCAGTTTGTTTTGCTGATCAATATCAGGCAAAGAAGCCATCACTTCATCTGCACTTGGTGATTCATCTCATTCTACCCCTTGTAATCTCTGAGAATGACCATTTTTCTTGTAAATTCGGCACAGCACCCAATCATCAAGCTGGAGAACAGAAGTACCATCAAAATCAACAATACCAATTTTAGTTGAATGAATCAATTCCTATTCATAAAGAATCAAAATGCAAGAACTGTTAAAGGAAAATCATTCATATTGATCAATATTCAAGAAGACATCACTTTGCAGGGTGTGTTATTTATATTTACACAATTGATTTTTTTATTCGATTAGCTATGACATTCTGTGTGCTTTTGATGGGTTCCTTCATCACCACCATCATTGGGAAATTCATTTCCCTCTTGAAGTATGAAATGAGTAGCAATTCCCAATTGATCTCACACTACCACCACAAAGAAGCTAGCAATCCTGATATAAAAATCGAACCAGGCATCCTATCAAGCAATCCATGTAGTTCTCAATCTATAACTTTGATAACCCAAAACTCAAATCTTTTATATCTAATATGCACATAAATTTTCACATTAATATGTCTGGATCTCATTCTAAGATCTTTACAGATCTGATACAGAGGTAAACTAGATTTTTCATACTATGACAAGCAATATTAGCAAATCTTGGAGTCTCTCTTATGTAATGTCTCCTCCTTATTTGATATTGTTGCTTTAGTATGGTTTGATACAGAAACTTAATTGTAGATATGGGTCTCCTGATCTCTTCCAAACATTCTAATTTGATGATTGTTATGGCTATGCATCCCATGAATACTATGGAGATTTTAACTGCAAACCTTCTGATTGAATATAGGAATATTATCATACAAGTTTCTACTCTTATGCAGAAATTGGAAGTATAAGCCTTCTCATCTTTAGGAAGGATTTTGTATGAACAACTTGTCTACTCTATAAACAATAATATACCATAGTGAAAATGCTACAATGGTCTGATGAATAAAGGCCTGAAGCCATAGACAGTTTCTTTGCACCTGATACACTGATTGTATATACCTATTGCTATACACAGAATATAGCAAGCTGCTACTGTTCATTCCATGCACAAATTATGACAATTTTCATGTATACCATAGAAACTATTATACAGATCAGTTGTAGAAAGAACAATCTATTTTGAGTTAGTATCCAATTTTTTTTTATGTATACCAATCTTAGTCTTGTTGAAAACAATTCAAAATCTCTGTGATGAGCAGTTGCTTAGGTGGTCCAATGCATATTCTGAATGTAGTGAAGTCTGAAATTCTGTTCACTGTCATTCAATGCGCTTAGGAAGTTTTGCTATTGGAGTTTGATTGGGCTGCATTGAATTAAGCAAGGCTGAAACATTATTGTTGACGTTGTAGTTGTAGTTGTAGTTGTTCTACATGTTGTTGAATCTCTTTGCAAGGTTGGTTTCATCGTCCCCATATGCTAAGGAGAGGGTCCTCTTGAGAGAATTGAATTTGTTGTCATTCTCCACTGCTAATTCTTCTTGTGTTGCGACAACTTCATATCGGAAATCACTATTGTTGTCATTGTTATTGCTGAAATTGTTGTGAGAGGGGTTGGAGGACTGGACTTGAGGTAGTCCGCTATTGTTTCCATTGCCATCCATGGCTTCATCGTTTAAAAAACCATCTATGAAAGGATCGTCACTCTCCAACAACCCACTGAAAGAGGCAATTTTGGGCAGTTGTAGTTTGTTTTGCTGATCAATGTCAGGCAAAGAAGCCATCACTTCATCTGCACTTGGTGATTCATCTCGTTCTACCCCTTGTACTCTCTAAGAATGACCATTTTTCTTGTAAATTCGGCACAACACCCAATCATCAAACTGGAGAACAGAAGTACCATCAAAATCAACAATACCAATTTTAGTTGAATGAATCAATTCCTATTCATAAAGAATCAAAACACAAGAACTGTGAAAGGAAAATCATTCATATTGATCAATATTCACCGGTATATGAACAAAAATACCATCAAATATTATCACAAAACAGTCAAATTAGAAGATTTCAACAATATTCTGGAGCCCAGATACAGGAATTCAACTAATAGCTATACTTACTCTCAAAGAACCCTTCTTGTTAGGTATGTAATGGGCATCCTCCATTGCACAGTCAAAATGCCAAGATTGCCATTAGCTTATGTCGTTAGCAATAGCCAATTTTCTAGGCATAACAAGGAGTACTTTATCAAGTTTCTACAGTATACAAACTGGGTTTTTTACACCAAAATCCAACCTCCCTTACATTACAAATATATATTCTAATGAAAGAATATATAGGAAAAACATAATCCTCAAGCTATTACAAGATTTTAGGAATAAAATCCTAACAGTAAACTAAAAATAAAATAAATGTGAAGTTGCTACAAGGGATACGGAAATGATAGAAAATCCTCTGCCATCAAATTGGAAATTGATTCTTTGACTGTTGATATCCTGCCTGCAAATTTGAATCTGTTGTAAATATTCCTGAAAATCTATCGACCTCCCTTTAAACAGGGTCAACTATGCCACCTGTTATCCAATGGTCCTTTTATCCAATTTTGAAAGAGACTTTTTTGTCATCTGTTGAAGTATGGTTTGTAAAACCTTTTGTTTCATATAACTTATTTGAAAAATATACTCTACTTTATCCATGGGTTAATTCCTCATGTAAAAATATAATTAGTGGTAAAATTCGTAGGATAAATTAATTATTCTTTTGCTAGACATCTGGCAAAACTACAAAAAAAAAGTGTCTAGCTATCGAAAACCATGGTTTTCATCTCTTTGATATCCTAATGCCATAAAACAATGATATAAGAGTCCATCAATAATTGGAAACCCATCGTGTTTGGGGTTTATCAATATTTGTACGTTATTTTCCTACCCTCTCTTTTCCAACAAGAGTTACGAATGTACATATGACAACATCACTAGCAGTCAATTCCCTCATATATGGCTCTGCATGTGCTTCAAGGAAAATAAGCTCCTTCATGTGAACAACTTGGTCATAGACACCACTAAAGCCATCTCTATTATCAACATTTAGCTGCTCTGTTTTGAATCCATGACCAAATTGCAGAGGTAGCATCTTCTCGTGCCTAAGAAACTGCATAGATTGAGATTGATGGAAGCCATCATTAGCTTACATACATAAACTTGTAGCTAACATACACATTATACAATATTAAATATTGAATATTTCTCCATAGACCTTGACCCCATAGTAGACCTATAAACAAAAACCTCAATAATATGTTGTACAATTTTGACATTCACTTGCTTGTTTGCAAACACACTCTCTAAATTATCTAAACAACTCCTTGGATTGGCAAGATCAAAAATCCAGATCAGCATCAAGATGATACCAAACCAAAGCATTCTCTTTAGCTTCTATGGAAAAACCATCAGTAGTCTCAGTACATAATTTCATAACAGGCTTTGTTGTTTTCTTCCAGTAAAAGTTTGTAGTGGGTTGTTGTTTTTCATTTAGTATCTTGGTTCATTTAGCAATTAAAGGTGTTCCTTTCTTGCACTACTTTTGGCTATTGCATATTCCTTTATTCTTTTGAGCGACATACTTCATTTTATCCTCTCATCTAGCTTTCACAAGAGTTGTCCTTTCTTTATCTGTGAATATGTCAAATAAAGGCCTGGGTGACTAGGAAGGCCAACATAATATACTTTCTCTCTTAGAGAATGATATAAAAAAAATTCTGCAAATTTCCTTGCATTCTTCTGTTGTTTCTTAATGCACAAAGTCATTGTATTTATTCTTCATAAGCATAGCCAAGAGTGAAATGAAGTTAGACCAAACCTTCTGCATTATGTAGGAAATAAATATCTTTGGCCCAACTTCCCCCCTGAAATTGTATCTTTTGGACTCACGATTGTTACCAATACTACAATAACTACCTGTTGATGGAGAGCCTCAAAACTTTGTTGCATATTTATACTACACATAAGTGTTTTTTCACTTGCTTCAAAATATTATATGAATTATTCCCAATGTTGTTCTCTAGTGCTTGTGGATCTTCAATCGAAAGTATGTCGTCGCTTAAAGTCTACACGATACCCCAAGATTTGATATAGACAGAACTTCAACATTCTCAAATGTTAGTCGGAAACTGGACCAAGGTCTTGGAAATTCCCTTTATAACAAATGCAATTGGTTAGCAGACTCAAGATATTTGCTTTTAGAATGTGCTCAGAGGCAGATTTATTAAGCTATGTATGGATGAATAAAACTGAATGAATACAAAAGAGTTATGAATAATTTTCTCTTGAATATCAAAACCAGTGACTTCTAAAACTCTGATAGGAGATGCACCTAGATCTGAAAAAGCATTTTCATGATATCAAAGCTTCTAATTCCAAGCCATGAAAGAAACATGCACCCAACAACCAACCTTCAAATAAAGGATCAGTTGTTTTGCAAAACTCGGGCATGCCAAAAACTGAGTATATACCCTTTAGAAAACCAACAAAATCTCCCAAATTGTTGACAATTTTAAAAAAATTCTCGTGTCTCATCTAATTGAGGCCATTTTTCAAAAACCCCATTGTTTGGAATTTTGAAATTCTCCTTCAATTTCTTGGAAACTGCACCTAAAGTTCATTGTTGGAAAATGCCCATGAAATTTTGATGAGTGGTTTCCAAAAGCAATTTCTCAGTGGAGGGGGAGAGGAGGGATGGGTTCCATGGTATTGAAAACTGTCAAGGGGGTGCTACTATGAACCTGCTGCTGCCACATCACCAATAGTTTTTTTCACTCCCTTTGTTAAACATTGAACAAACAGAGGGGGTTCACGATTTATAATAACTATCGATCTGCTATCATCTTATACTAGATCTACACGATACCCTAAGATTTGATATAGACATAACTTCAACATTCTCAAATGTTAGTCGGAAGGACCAAGATCTTGGAAATTCCCTTTATAACAAATGCAATTGGTTAGCCGACTCAAGATATTTGCTTTTAGAATGTGCTCAGAGGCAAATTTATTAAGCTATGTATGTGATGAATAAAACTAAATGAATACAAAAGAGTTATGAATAATCTTCTCTTGAATATCAAAACCAATGACTTCTAAAACTCTGGTAGAAGATGCACCTAGATCTGAAAAAGCATTTTCATGATATCAAAGCTTCTAATTCCAAGCCATGAAGGAAACATGCACCCAACAACCAACCTTCAAATAAAGGATCAATTGTTTGGCAAAAGTCAGCCATGCCAAAAACTGAGTATATACCCTTTAGAAAACCAACAAAATCTCCTGAATTGTTGACAATTTTAAAAAAATTCTCGTGTCGCATCTAATTGAGGGCATTTTTCAAAAACCCCATTGTTTGGAATTTTGAAATTCTCCTTCAATTTCCTGGAAACTGCACCTAAAGTTCATTGTTGGAAAATGCCCACGAAATTTTGATGAGTGGTTTCCAAAAGCAATTTCTCGGTGGAGGGGGAGAGGAGGGATGGGTTCCATGGTATTGAAAACTGTCAAGGGGGTGCTACTATGAACCTGCTGCTGCCACATCACCAATAGTTTTTTTCACTCCCTTTGTTAAACATCGAACACACAGAGGGGGTTCACTATTTATAATAACTATCGATCTGCTATCGTCTTATACTAGATCTACACGATACCCCAAGATTTGATATAGACAAAACTTCAACATTCTTAAATGTTAGTCAGAAATTGGACCAAGATCTTGGAAATTCCCTTTATAACAAATGCAATTGGTTAGCAGACTCAAGATATTTGCTATTAGAATGTGCTCAGAGCCAAAATTATTAAGCTATGCATGCGATGAATAAAATTGAATGAATACAAAAGAGTTATGAATAATCTTCTCTTGAATATCAAAACCAGTGACCTCTAAAACTATGGTAGAAGATGCAACCAGATCTGAAAAAGCATTTTCATGATATCAAAGCTTCTAATTCCAAGCCACGAAGGAAACATGCACCCAACAACCAACCTTCAAATAAAGGATCAGTTGTTTTGAAAAACTCGACCATGCCAAAAACTGAGTATATACCCTTTAGAAAACCCACAAAATCTCCCAAACTATTGACAATTTTAAAAAAATTCTCGTGTCTCATCTAATTGAGGCCATTTTTCAAAAACCCCATTGTTTGGAATTTTGAAATTCTCCTTCAATTTCCTGGAAACTGCACCTAAAGTTCATTGTTGGAAAATGCCCATGAAATTTTGATGAGTGGTTTCCAAAAGCAATTTCTCGGTGGAAGGGGAGAGGAGGGATGGGTTCCATGGTATAGAAAACTGTCAAGGGGGTGCTACTATGAACCTGCTGCTGCCACATCACCAATAGTTTTTTTCACTCCCTTTGTTAAACATCAAACACACATAGGGGGTTCATGATTTATAATAACTATCGATCTGCTTCAATGAGGAAAAACGTTCAAAATTGATTCTGGACACATGGTAAAATTTGCATTTGGAACTTTCTACTAATTATGTGACTAGATATAATCTCTAACCATATGCAAAATGATTATTCTGATTAGCTGGAGGGAAAGCATATAAGACTTCTCACGTTTTTGTATAGCATGGTTTGGCATGGACCGCCATGGATGATCCTTTGGAGCAGGTTGAGCAAACCAAACATCTCCACTATAACCTGCATTGCAGAAAGTCCCAAGATTTAGCAATTCTGTGAAAGGGAATCTTCTCCCTTGAAGTATATGTCTAGCATATCCTTCGTTCCGGCTGCATGCCTTATCTAAAGTAGAGATTTTATAAACAATTACTTAGAAAACTGTGAAGAATATCTCAGTATTTTTTTATGATTCCTACTGCTGCCGAAAGCAAACTCGTTTGAAATATCCATGCCTTCTTGAAATGGCAGTAATAACCTTTCCTCCTCACCTGCCTGATTATTGCAATGAGATGAGACTCCACTCTGCCCCGGTGTCCACAGCCTACTGTCATCCATTGCCAAGCTGTGCTACCAGGGCCACCAGATTGAAAGTAGGCAAGGAAGGTAGCAACCAATAGTAAGGTTATTGTAGAGTCAGCCACGGGAATAGAATTATCCTCTGAAGTTGATGACTTCTTCACTTTATATTTAGATTTCAGTTCTCCTATGGTTGTAATGAGTGTTTCAAATGCACTTAATAAAAATGTATCCATTGTTGACTCTAGTGGAACGTTCTTCAGCTCTCTGAATAATAATCAAAATGCAGGGGGAGATGATACAATCACCAGTACCCAATAGATGTACAATTATCAAAGCACTCAAGGTTGCTATTCCAAGCAAGTTAAAGCAATCAACTCAGCACTTGGGATAAAATCCCACAAAGCAATTCTATCCCTGCTCTTCAAATTCCTTCAAGCTTTTGAAAGTAAAACCAATGAATTATCAATATCATTTTACAATAATAAAAAACAATTAGAAGGCCTTTAGCGAGCTCAAATTGCTCATCCGTTAGGCTTGAACCAACATTTCTTCTAGAGAAATTCAACAATTCTAATTTAATAATCCTATCGGCCTCTCTTTGTACCTTTTGTGACAATTGCTAGTTTAGTCAATTGGTTTGAACCAACATCTCTTCTAGAGAAATTCAACAATTCTAATTTAATAATCCTATCGGCCTCTCTTTGTACCTTTTGGGACAATTGCTAGTTTAGTCAATTTTGTCTAAGGTGTAGTAAACATATGCATAATTGTAATTTAAATTGTTTAGTCTACATAATCCAAGTGCCCAATTGGATTTTGAAGTCATTGGATCCATTTATGCATTCAAAAGTAAAATTTAAAAATACACAGGATCAAATCTCTAAGAGTACAGAGGATTTACATGCTTTGCACTCTCTCTAAAAATAAAGACTATTTACAAGTTCTGCACTTTAAAAAATTTGATCCCTCTCAACACTTACTAAATTCGTAATTAAGATGGATCTATCTTTTATATATATATATATATATATATATATATATATATAGATATTTACATGTTTATAATTTTTTTTTTTTATATATTTACATTATTATTATATATAATTATAAATATATATAATTGTTTCCTCTTAAATAACATATCTTAATTAAATTGATAACTCCTAAAAAAAATTAATTATCACATTATTTTCCTATTTAATTTTTCATGAAAAAACAATTTTTATCTAACATTTAACATTATTTTTACTTTAATTTTTTTTTCTTAAATATTTTTTTATATACTTACATTATTATTATTATATATAATTATAAATATATATAGTTGGTTTCTCTTAAACAACATACCTTAATAGAATTGATATATATTGTTTCCCTATTTCATTTTTCTTGAAAAACAATTTTTAACATTTAACATTATTTTTATCTTAGTTATTTTTTCTTAAATATTTTTTTATATACTTACATTATTATTATTATATAATTATAAATATATATAATTGGTTTCTCTTAAATAACATACTTTAATAAAACTGATAATTCCTATAACAAAAGAAACAATAATAATAATTAAATATTATGTTGTTTCCCTATTTCATTTTTTTATGAAAAACCATTTTTATCTTTACCATTATTTTTATTTAAAAAGACACGGGTATTGACAAAGTCACGCATAACAATCATCTTAAATAGAAAATGTACTTTTCCACACAATAATAATATAATAAATAAATAAATAAATAATGCACAACTAAAACTGAATAAACTTTAAAAAGCACCACTAGAAATTACATATCAAATAACCATGGAAAGGGAAAAAATGGAACAGCAAAAGGTCACGTCCTCCATATTTGGGTACGCGGTTTTGAAATGTCTATGGGAGTATTGGTTTGCTACATAAGCATCTAGTGATACGACATGAAGGAATCATTATGTTTACACTTCCATACGTTTAAATAAGATCTACATGCCATGTTGAGGCTGTACGGTAACCATAGCGATGGGAGCATGCCTGTATGCAGGTGAAACACTGGATGAGAATCTCTGCAAAATCATAGCTAACGCAGTCTTGGCCTCTAACATGGCAAAGTTTTGGCCAATACATGTTCTTGGAACCATTGAAAATGGTAAAAAGGCATTCGGGTCAGTAGCTGCCTTTTCACTGTGATGCACTCCCAAAATTGAGAAGCTCAGGAGTGCGCCTTTTGGAAGTGAAAACGGGCCGAGCTTCATCTCCTTGCATGGTTCTCTTATTATCGAATGCGCAGGTGGGTATAGCCGTAGAGATTCTTTTAACACCATAGTCATCTGCCAGCGAGAAAAAAAAACAGACAACAGTCACTATGCTACCTTAAATGAGAAATAATCAACAAATCCAATGAGAAAAGTCACTATGCTACCTTAAATGAGAAATAATCAACAAATCCAATGAGAAAAGTGATGGAATACACACTGATTTCATCCTGCTAAGCATGTCTGCATCTGGTATGCCCGTGCCACAAATACTGTTAACTTCTTTTCCTAATATTTCCTGCCAATCCAGATTTATTGCAAGCAAGAATATTGTCTGGACACATGCTTCCGTGCTCCAATTCACTATTGCCAACATGCCCTAGCCTTGTCATTGAATAAAATTTGTGTGAACATGCAATACCAACAAAAACTAATAACAGGCAATGAATTTCTTGAGATCTAATGTATATTTTCAAGAAAATAATCTATAAGCCATATACATCTTATAATGGATTGGAAAATTGAATAATTCTGCATTTGTAATGATATTTCTGGGGCCTTGAAAACTTGTAGTCCATAATAAACTGGAACAGATGAATTACAACTCACTGCTCAATTAACAAGGTAAAATGTTTATGAGACAACTGACGCAAAAGTAGGCAAAAGCATGGAAACATGAAGACAGATAGAAGTTAAAAGTTAAAACAGACTAAACGTTATTTTCAAGCATAAGGATCTGAGTGATGATCAAGGCACAAAATGAAAAAGAATTGCATATAGCTCACTACGATATAAGGTTCTAACTTC
This sequence comes from Pinus tabuliformis, assembly GCA_031772625.1. Lineage (NCBI taxonomy): Eukaryota > Viridiplantae > Streptophyta > Pinopsida > Pinales > Pinaceae > Pinus > Pinus tabuliformis. The sequence continues at coordinate 1,632,936,251 of CM062816.1, forward strand.
TATGATAGTTGAAAGAATACAGGAGCAGATTCTCTAACCACATATCGAAATATAGCATGTTGAACATGGTAGGTATGACAGTAATTCTAACATACTCATCGTCAAGTTCATAGATTGCATCAAGGTGCTTAAATAAACAAGATCCGCCAAAGATTTCATGGTTCGACTTCAGGCGGTGAGGTTCGTCTGGCATTCGAATTTTCGACTTTCCCATCGTGTAGCGACGCCACGAGCGGCTCAAATATCTCCGTTGGAAAGCGACTCTGCATGCCCCTTCTTGCCCACGTCCAGAAGGCTGTTGCCAAAACGGTTTGCAATTCAAGTCTGTTGCCAAAACGGTTTGCAATTCAAGTCAATGGCCGAGCAGAAGCTAATCGTCTAACAAAAGATCCAAAGTCGCAAACAGAGGACACGTAATCAGGTGAAGGAGTTGGTTTCATAGGGAAACGCCTTACGGCGTAATGAGAATGCATGTGCGTGAGATTTTGTAATGGATGTATCATGCATCTGGGGCGTGTATGCTCATAGCAAGGATAGGGTTCAGTAATCGATGTATCATGAATCTGGGGCGTGTATGCTCATAGCAATGAGAGGGTTCTGTAATGGATGCCTGTGTCACATGTATGCTCATAGCAATGTGGCGATGGATTCATGACTTCATGGTGCTAAACTGAATGTATGTGTGACATATTTGCTCATCATTCATCATAATGAGGAAATTCATTGGAAGGTCGTGTAGATTGTCAGAACCCGGGAGGAAATGTATGGGAATGGATTTCTCTGGGAATGTATGCTCAAAGCAGGGGATGGGTCAGTGAATTGATGTGCGGGAGAATATCAGGAGGAACATGTATGAGAAGATGGATCAGTCAATTGATCGGATAATATAGTCAAAACCATGGAGGAATGTACGAAATGGCTGTGAGCGGGAATGATAGATGGAATCGTTTGTGGAGGTGAGGAATGGTTTAGATTGTTAAAAGTGGTTGGAATTTGGGTAAAATAATTTCAATTTTTTTTATAAAAACAATATTTGAATCATGTTTTGATTGTAAAGGTTTTCCATTACATCAAAGGTTGAAAGCTCCACATCACAGGCATAAGCAAAAAGAGAAGCTCCCAGAAGCAGAAAAAGAAGCTCCGTCAACAACAGAGAAGAAACTGTGAATTAATGCAAGAAGTTGAAGATGTGCCTAATTTCCTGATTCCTCAACTGGTAAGAAGCCTCCAGCGGAAGATGTGGCCGTTTCTCATGTTTCTTCTACTGCTGAGAAGCCTCCAGTGGCTGAAAATTCCTCATCTCCGGCAATAAGCAGAAACAGAAGCTCCAGAAAGCAGAAAAAGAAACTCCGTCAACAGCAAAGAAGGAACTGTCAACCAGTGGAATGCCCGAATGGTAGTGGACCCTTCATTCTCCAAGGAAATTGATTTTCTTGCGTGGGAGGCGAGGATTAAATGTGTCGGCCATAATGACGATGATGACATGGCGTGGTGAATGCTCTCATCCTGTGTATGGACTGTCCTAGGTGGTGGGTTTCCGTGTTCCTAGAGTGAACGATAGTGTCAGGCTATAGATGCTCAGAAGTGTATATGACTATATGTATTTGTCTATTTGGAAGAAGTGTAATATTCTGTTTAAAAAATTAAAAAATAAATATATGTATTTGTAAATTCAATTAATATCTATGATCTTTAAAAGTTAACATTGGTATGGTATTTTAAAACTTATGTACTGGAAAAGTTTTACCTGAGTAAATTAATTTATAAAGAAAAGGAAAAGACTACCAAAAATTGAAGGAGAATTGATATTTGATTAAAAAAAAGGTATTTTATAAATGTCGGTGGAGTTGTTATTATAACATAATATTATAATATAAAAATCGGTAAATGTTAATGATTTTTTAAAATCTGGATTTTTTTTTTATTATTAATTAAGAGGAATTATATGACTTACATATAATTTATTACAATATAGTATAAAAAGGTAAAAACAACAGTTATATATATATATATATATAAGATTTATATGGATAGTGTTTTTTTTTATTGGAAATTGCTATATTAATTGTTTTTGTTAATTTCAATTTTTTTATAATGCAGAATTAAATATGTTGCAGATACTTGTAGTTTTTTTTATCAATGGATTAATTCATTTTTTAAGTTAATTTTTTTTATATGTATTAATCTATGATTTAATATAGGTTTGAAATTTATTTTTACAATGCAAGTTTAAAAATTTACTAATCTAGTTTAATATGATTATTAATGGAAATTAGAATGGTAGGTATGATACTTTTGTAGGAAGCAGAGAATGTACACAAATATTTACGGGAACAACTTTTTCAAGTGTGTACTATTTGCACCATTGCATAGAATCTTAATAATTAATAGTTAAGAGAAAACTAATAGCTCAGGAGCTTAACGAGCACGTTTAAAAAATAATCAAACAACTACTTTTTGGTAAACTGTTTCTTGATGGCTTAACATGTAGGCTTATTCCGGTCTTGGTTCTCTAAAAGATGGTTTCTTTTCTCTTTCTAGATCATTCATATCATGTGCCTTTGGAAATTTGTAAATTTCATGTTATGATAACTGAGTTTCAAATGATTTATAATGAGTTTATGAATGTGCATTTACCTCAATTCCTTCTTAAATCAAAGTTATACATGCATATAGGTCAATGTTTGACGCATGTCTATGGATTTAGGGATAATGTCATTATACTATAGGAATACATGGCAATTGTTGCTCAACACTTCTTGCCATTTCTACGAGGCATGCCATTTTGGAAGAGGGATTGATACATATTATTTTTCTTCACAAAAACTTTGTATTATAGCTCCATCACACCTCCGTTACGCTGCAACCCTCAACATGTCAATAATATTAATTTTCTTTTTTTACTAAATCAAAACAAAATCAAAACCCAATCAAATGAAATAGAATTAATTCTCAATTGAGGCTTACAATATTCTCTCTTTTGTTATGTTGCCAACAAATCATCTCTATAAAATAACCAATGGATAGATGGTGGCTTCATGGCCACCTATTACAAAAATCATTGGTGATGAATATTTTAAAGAGATTTAAATAAATCTGAAATTAACAACTTACTTTGGAGGAATAATTTTACTCTGAGAGCCAATCCTTGAAACTCTAATAGCAAAATATGCATCATACTTACTTTTGGATGAATACTAACATACTACTTTTATATATTATTTATTAAATTTTGAAATTAAAAATCAATTTCAAAAATGTGTTGTATTCAATCATTTTGCAAAATTTAATTTAAAAACAAGAAAAATAAAATAAAATATAATCTTTTTTTTTGATAAGTAAGAGATGAACCTTCTATTAATATGACCAAATTACATAATATACAGAGTGCCCCAGACAGCAGGGGCGGCAAAAAACCATGGATCGAAGCTTACAAGAAGCTTACAAACAACACAAAGTGGTTCCTACTACATTCATCAGACAGACTCGATGGCAACAGTAAAAGATTCACAAAACAAACTAGGTTCAAACCCTCCGGCACCAAGCAGAAACCAATCCTCGCCTTTGAAAACAAAACCCCAATCCAATGGTCAACAAGTAAAGGGACCCACAATCGGGCAACCAGCACAACCAATCTTAGCAGTTGAAAGCAAAGTCTCGATCCAACGGCCAACAGGGATATCATGCGAATGAGAAGAACTGAGGTTAGTCGCGCGATGAGAGTGGTTTCCTCTCACCTCTAAATGTCACGTGTTACCCCCTGAGTGGAATCGCATGCACCTTCCACAAAACCAGATACCAGCCATGTCCCGCGCAATATACCACACAAGGTTTTGTGTTCATGGTTTCGCGGAAAGTCCGGGGTCCATACAGGAACCCAAAGTGGACCCTACTGCCCCTAGCACACGAACCCAACCGCAGCTCTAAACTGGGTCCAATAAAGATCAACAGGTTTGGAACCCTAAGGCAACAAGCACGACTCATCTCAACCGTTGAATACATAATCTTGATCCAATGGTCATCAGGGATATCGCACAGACCAGAAGCACAGAGGTTAACCACGCGATGAGAGTGGTTTTCTCTCACCTCTCGATGCCACGTGTTATATGCTGGGTGGAATCACATCCACCTACCCAAATCCCAAATTCCAACTAAGTCCCGTGCGAAATACCACTTGTGGTATTGAGTGCTTGGTTGTGCGAAAATGCCAAAACAATCTCGAGGGCCTTGCTGAGCCTTTCGCCTGGAGTCGCCAACAGAAACCCGCTGAGCCAAAGACACCCAGGCTGTCTGATCTGCTTCATTGCCCGACTTGAAACCTACATTATTCATCCTAAATTAACTAAATTGTGAAGAGCATCCATATCCCAAAATAGTAGACAAATTAGGTTGTCGGATCCCTTCAATCAGCACTATTCATCCATAAATCCCAATCTTTGGTTGCCAGGATGATACAGTCCTCTCGTAGTTTCCCTTCAAGTAACAATTCCCATGCACACCGAGAATCCCTATCCTTATTGGCCACACCTTTGTTGGCCAACCGATCTGCAAGCATATTTTCCTTTCTTTTGACATGAACAAATCTGATTGTTTTCAGGGTTTGCAAGTGAGAGTGGGTTTGTTGAAAAACCTGCAGCAACTTCCAGTGCTTCAACACTTTATCCTGTGAAGTTCCATTGTGAATCTTTTTGGCTGCTCTAATGATTAAATCTGAATCTGCTTCAATGATAACATTTTGTAAATTTGCCTCCACCAGGACTTCCAAGCATTGGTCTAAAGCTAGAAGTTCAGCCATGTTGTTGGTACCCTTTTCCTAGTGGCCATGGAAGATGTATTTTGTGTGCCCCTGAGCATCTCTTATAGCACCCCCAAAGCCAGCTTCCCCTAGATTTCCCTTAGAAGCTCCATCAATGTTTACTTTGAGGAAGCCGTGAGGAGGGAGCTGCCATCTACTGGCCCCTGTGCTAATGGTACTCAATTCCTTCCTTATTCCATGAGGATTGGTGGATTGAAGACCTAAATTAAGAATAATAATCTCCTCGTGAGGCAGAGGAGGATTCGAGGGAATTGACCTCAAAAGGCTCTTGACTATTTCTTTAAGCTGAATTAGAATTTGATTAATTATATGCTAGGGTTCGCTGGCTTTATTTGTGAAGATCCTCCTATTGCATTCTTTCCAAACATTCCAGATAACGAAGCCAGGTACTAGCATCCAAGATTTGTTGATGATCTCATTCTCTGAGAAGTTCTTCCTCCAGTTTGTCAGAGTGTTGGATATGCTGAGACTGTCCCTGTCAGTTTGTTGGAAGCTTGAGGCCACCCAGTCCTAGACCTTAGTAGAAAAAGAGCAGTGGTTGAGCAGGTGCTCAATCGTTTCCTCATGAGAGCCACATAGGTGACATTTGGAAGGGCCAATGAAACCTTTTTTTAGGAGGTTGTCCCAAGTTAGGATCTTCCTTTGATGCACAAGCCAAATGAATAGCTTAATTTTCATCCAGTGAGGAGTTTGCCAAAGTTCCTGCCAGACTTTATCAACATTAACACAATTGAATCCTGTGATTGCTTGTTTAGCCTCTTTGAGATTAAAGTTACCTTCATTTTTCTTCCCCCATCTTAATTGGTTGTGTGAGGAGGACACCAGAATCCATCTATGCTTTAAGTCCAAGGTGAGAGCCTCTGCCATGGGATTCAAAGGATTCTCATCACTGTAACTTAGTTCCTTCCACTTCCTCCATTTTTCGTTGTTCCTTCCCTGGTCCCAGAAATATTTTACCATTACTAGGCCTTTACTATCTGTGTGTCTCTTGAGGGTTGCCAGGTCAATCCTATTGAGGATGGGTTCCTGTTGCCAACTGTCCTCCCAAAATCGAGCTTCGTCCCCTACTCGGATTTCCCAGAAATAATGCTGCTGAACAATGCTTTTGTTCTCCCAAGCAAGGTTCCATATGTGTGATCCTCTGTTTTGTTCCATCATCCTAATAAGATCCTTTTCCTGCCAGTGCTTGGCGTACTTTGTTTCCAAAGCTTGGCCCAGAGGGCATTCAGCTCCTTGATCCATTGCCACCATAGCTTAGCTCCCGAAACCTTGCTGAGAGTTTCCAGATCATGCAACCCCAAGCCACCATGGCTTTTGGGCTTGCAAAGCTCGTCCCAGGCAACTAAGGCCCACCTTTTTTTCTCTTCCCCTATGCCCCATAGAAAGTCCATTTGAATGTTCCTTATCTTCTGCTTAATACCTTGAGGAGCAGGGATAGCTGCAAACATGAAAATGGGAATGGCTTGCAAGACCGCCTGTGTGAGCACAATTCACCCTACTAAGTTTAAAGATATGCATGTCCATTTGTTGATTTTGTCCTGAAGTTTATTTAAAATTGGTTCCAAAATTTTCTTGCTGAGAGGTTTATCAGTAAGAGGAATGCCAAGATATTTGGAAGGCAACTGATCTCTTTGAAAACCCAGAATTCTAGTAATGTTTCTTTGTATAGAAATATTAGTGTTAAAGAAAAAAAACTTTGGACTTGTTTTGGCTTACCTCTGTGCCTGCTGCCATAGCAAAGTCGTTTAAGATATCTTTGATTGCCTTTGCTTCCTTGACTATGGGTATGCCTTGCAGCATAGTATCATCCAAAAATTGTTGATGAGTATTAGCTTCTCCATCCGGGGTAAGCTTGATCCCCTGAATTCGACCTTCAACATTTGCCCTTTTGATTGCCCTACCTAGCCCTTCCATCATGAGGACAAAGAGGAAAGGGGAGAGTGGATCACCTTGTCTGAACCCTCTGGAAGGAGTGAATGTATTTGAAGGGGCTCCATTAAGCAGAATGGAAAAGATGGACGTGGTGACTAGTGCCATAACCCACCTAATCGAATTTTGGTCAAAGCCATATGCTTTCAGAGTAGCTCTGATATAAGACAAACTGAGTCTGTCATAGGCTTTCACAATGTCCAACTGAATAATCATGCCTGCTTGCTTGTTTCTTTTGAGAGAGTGTACCACCTCATGTGCTTAGATGATGTTGTTGAGAATTTGTCGTCCTTCCACATAGCCTGTTTGCTCTTCCGAGATGAGGGAAGGTAGTAGGGGCTTGAGTCTTTTGGCTACCACTTTGGAGATGATTTTATACACCACATTACATAAGGCTATGGGTCTAAATCCATCCAGAGTCATAACATTGTCCTTTTTGGGGATTAAAGCTATGAAGGAAGCATTCGGTGCTTTCAAAGCCTTTTTATATTTTCTCGAGTCTTCCACAACTTCAAAGATATCCGTTTTGACTGTATCCCAACAGGCTTTGAAGAAATCAACATTGAATCCATTCGGGCCTGGTGCTTTACCACTTTGCATTTCCTTGATCACCTCACTGACCTCCTCTTTTGAGACTGGCCTGTTGAGATTGTGGTTGTCCTCTCTAGTGACTAACTTGGGGATATACTGGGTGAACTGATTGATGAACCTAGATCTATCCTCCATTGGCTCCTTTGCAATATTAGAGAAGTGTTGTACTAGATTTGCTTCCATGTCCTTGTGGGAGACAAGCTCAACACCCTGAGAATCCTTAATCTTAGTGATTCTATTATGTGCTCTATGGGCCATAGTGGATTTGTGGAAGAACTTAGTATTTCTTTCTCCCTCTTTGATCCATTGAATCCTGGACTTCTGTCTCCAGTAAGTTTCCTCTTGTAAGCATCAATCCTCCCATTCTTCCTACAAAGAATTAGTTAGCATTTTCCTCCCTTCATTGAAGCTCTCTCTGATATTGATCTGATTGATTTCCTGTAGTTTTTGTTCAGTCTCAATTCTAGCCTTGAGGATATCCCCAAATTCCTTTTTGTTCCAAGCTTTAAGTTTGGATTTAATATATTTCAGTCTCTACTGTAGCATGTACATTTTAGTGCCCTGAATATTCAGATCCTCTTTCCACCATTTGTCAATGTTACTGGTGAATTTGGGGTGTGAGAGCAAGCATTCTCAAATCTCAAGGGCCTGTTCCTTGGAGTGCACATAAAGGTAGCTTCTGTCTGAACTGGCCAATGATCCGAACCTCCAAAGGGCAAAATGGATGTTGTGATGGCTAGTCTTGTGAGGAGGAGATCTTCAGAGACGATAAATCTATCAAGTTTTGAAGCAACTTGCAATACCTCTCCCCTTTTGTTGTTCCGCATGAAGGTTCCATTTATGGTCTCGGTGTCCACTAGTCCCATGTTCATGATGAAATTTTGGAAGGCTTCAAAATCTCTGTCTAACTGTCTAGTGCCTGTAGGATTTAACCTCGTACAGAAATTACCCACATACGAATTCTAAATCACAGAAAAATAAACAATGCGAGAGCATAACACATAAAACACATATGCACAGAGATTTTCCCCTGGATCCCAAAACCAGGACTACCAGCTTGATTTTTCAATATATTCCTTTCAATGTTACAATACATATTTATACATGCCGAAGCATCCAATACCATGGACCAAAAACCATCACGTCCAAAACCATGGACCGAAAACCATAGGTAGGTTCACCCAACCTGCATGGGTTAGTCGTGGAAAGAATATAACACAACCCAACAGTGCCTCCTTTTTCTTCCGAAAGAGATCTTATCATATTTAAATCACCTGCAACTATCTAAGGCATATTGGGATATCGTGTTATTAGATTTTCGATGGAGGTAAGAAGCTTGAGTTTATCTACTTGCTTCTGGGGTCCATAAACATTTGTTATCATATATGTTTCCTGATCACCTACTAGACTACAAACCATAGATAGATAGTTCCTGGATGATTCAACATCCAAGATTCCAAATTTCTGTGGATCCCATAGTGTAAGAATCCCACCTGCCGAGATATTTGCCTTGACCTCTAAATACTCATACTTGATTAACCATTTATTATGAATTTCTCTTATTTTCTCCATTGAACATTTAGTCTCCTGTATAAAGACCATGTCTGGTTTTTCTTCTTTAATTATGTTACTCAGATTCCTTTGTTTCCTTTTACTACCTAAACCTCTAATTTTCCATGTTGTAAGCTTCATTAAGAAAGGTTAGTAAAGGAATAGTTCGTAAGATCTTTCATCTTACATGAGTTAATCAGTAATTTTCCACATTCGTTTAGCAGTTCATTCTGTCTTTTCCTTCCTCTTTTTCTTCTTGAGTTCTTTGGAGATTGTTCCTGTAACACATATTTCATTAAATTTGGAAGTAAATAGTGGATCTAGAATTTCAAAATAACCAAAAATCTCAGTTCTAGTGATGTCCTTGTAATAAAATATTTCCAATTTTAATGAAATATGTGTTGAGTTCTCCATCAATTTGACCCCACTTTGCTCCTAGATTTCATGGTTTCTCTTGACACCAGTTCCCTTTGATTGTGCCCTCCATAGAAAGAGTTGTTGAACTTGATCATAGTCTTATTTCGACAAGGAGTCCACTCCTTTGTTCCTACCTTGTTCCAGAAAAAGTTCTAGATCTAGATTTTCCCTATCTAGAATCTCCTGTAGTTCTTGGTCCTCTGTTCCTGCCTCACTTGGAGTCATCTCATAGTCTTTACTGATCTCCATGCAGCTTGGTGGATCCTCCTTCTGCTGATTGTTTACTATGATATCCTCTATTTCAGCTTCCATTTCCTGCTCCTCGGATACGTTCTCCCTGTCTTGGACCGTCTCCACTTTCTCCTCTATTTCCTCTAGGATTTTGAAACTATTATGTCTTGTGTTTCTGTCTTCACTACTTTTCTTGTGTGGCCATTTACTCCCTTTCCCTTTGGCCCCAAACTTGGTAAAACCCTCGAGATCTCTATCCAATGATGTTTTCCCATTGCCTTCCATATTGTTTGTTGGGTAGTCTCTAAACAGATGGTCGTGTTCATGACATTTGTGGCACCTGAAAGGTATGTGCTCATAGTCCACCTTTTGGACCCAATCTTCATCATATACCTCTAAAATTATTGCTTCCGGAAGGGCTCCAAAGAGATCCATTTCCACACATATTCAGGCAAAGGAGGTGTATTTACCTTTGAGAGTTGCCTCTGATATCTTTAGAGAATGCCCTAGCTTGTTGCCAATAGTTTTCAAAGATTCTGGGAGCCAGTAATCCAGAGGTAGAGAGTATAGTCTGATCCAAACCGGTACAGATGTAAATGTTTCACGTTCAGGTACAAAGTTCATCATCCATGGCCACATGTAGAGACCTGCCGCAGCATAGAAATAAGGCCCCCCTTCAAACACTCTGTCTTTGTCCTCTAGGTTCGCGAACACCACCGTGAAGAAGCCCTTAGAACCCAAATGTAAATGTATTTCTCCCTTTGGCTTCCAATGGCTCCTAATCCAGATGTGTAAAGCCTTCTCTGTTGGCCATAACCCCATGAACTTGCAGATGATCGCATGTTCTTTCATATGATCCCTGTGTGCTTGAATCGCAGGATCACTCAATATGACCCGGGGAATGGTGCTCGATTTGGGTTTGCAAACTCCCGTAGTTCTTGTGGAAGTCATTTTTCCGCTATCGCCTCCCTTCTCCTTATCTTTACTGGTTTCCTGTTGATTCCATTCATGATCCTGGGATTCGTTTCTTCCATCTATCTCCTTGCCTCTTGCTTCTGAAATCTTTCTAGATGGTTTTTTTAAATGCTTCCCTCCTGCTTCCTTGCCTCCTTTTGTGACTACCTGCCTGTAGGAGGGAGGCGCTCCCCCTTGCATGTCCCGCCATGGAACCCTAATGCAAAACCCTTGCATCAATTTCGGTCCTCGTTCAAGTTGCAGAGCTCTCCCCCTTCAAGCCAATCGATTTCTCCAATCGGGAATAAAATATAATCTTATTTGTTATATGTTTACTTAAATTTTTTTATGAAAATCTTAAAATTAAAAAAATATTTATGAATTTTTTTTAGAATTACAATTTGTTGAAGAAAAAGATTTCATATTTACCATTTGGAAAGTTAATTTTCAATAAAAGTATAATCCAATTTGTAATTCTATTTACTTATAATTTTGTAAAAACATGATAATAAAAATAGATTTATATATACTTATTTCTCATTTCAAAAAAATTTAATTAAAACTAAAATGTTTTTATTTAATTTTAATTTTAAATTTATTATATACAATTATATTTATCTCTACCTGTAATATTTTTTCAATTAACCATATAATTTTCTATACCACCCTTTCATCGAATCAACATTCACATTCACCAGCTAAACAAATATGCTAATAATACTCCAAAACTATATTAAAGACTTGGAATGAACTTCTTCAAAACCGCTATAATTAAGAAACCAATGCATCCCAACAACACTCGCGTAAACTTTACCCTGATTGGACCAACCCTGAATTTTATTCTATAAGAATAACGTAATCTTCTTATCAGAAAAGGGCATTTCTCTAAACCAAAAGTGGGGGTTGGCATGATAATATTTATAAAATGAATATTAAACTCCGAGGTTACATCTAAATTTAAGGATTGTCAATTTTAAAATATTTCTCGACTATAAGGATACCGTAATCTTGTTGGTCACGAAAGGGACATTTCGTTAACATAATGTTGGAATTGGAATGAAGATTAAAACCCAAGGTTACATCTAAGTTGAAGGATTGATAATTTCAAAATATTCATCCTCAACACTGAGCAAGCAATGCAGTGGATAGTATGTTTTTTTCGCACTCAACTCCTTCCACGGTGATGGAGGGTTCATTTTTTATCTTAGTAAATCGTTGTTTTCTTCATCACTAAGACATAAACAACAAAAAATAGGTGGAGTCAGTCCACTCTGGGCATGAGAGTTTCCCGTATTCTATTGGACCGAGTGAGTGCGATCCTAAACAAGTATCCATCTTTTGAAGATATTTGAGGGTGAGGGTGAGGGTGTACTTGAATTTATTACAGTAGATTAATAAACATTTTTGCTTGAGGTTTTTTATTTGTTGGTGGGAATTAGAATTTAGTGGAAAAAATTATAATAAAATCTTGATTTGTGTTGTTTAAATTGTATTTTTTTTACTATATATATAGGTTTAGCATCTTGAAAAATTCACCCCTTAAACTTGTAATTCTATTGAATCCCCACTGAATTCTAGACAAATTATACTGGAAAATAGACCAAAAGCTCTTCCAAAAAAATTTAACAGATAAACTAAGATTTTCTTTTGTTCTTCTCAATGCTTGGATTTCGAAATCTGAAAATCCATCTCTCGCCATGCACTGCTCCACTCATGCCTACCTCTATAGAGAATACAACCTAAACCATGATTTCGCTACTGCAATTTGTAGTTTTTATTTTTATTTTCGGAGGAAAAAACGCTTTTGAATTATACTAATAAAACAGATAGTACAATTTTCATAGATTTTTGAATTTGTCTACAAAAAAGCCCTTTTATTTTCCTTACAATACAGTTGTAACTACCATATCTCCTATTTTTTCTAGAGTAATCCATAACCTAATATCTTTCATCCATAGTCCAAAAAACAAAAATATCATTCTCTTTACAAATTTGACAGGAGAGATCTCCATGGCCAAATAATTGATGTTCCTTACATTGTCAAAAACACATACCATCATGCCTCCTAGCTCTAAGAAAAGTTAATGTTGCTCTCATTTGTCATGGCTCCTTGTTCATACGCAGAAAAGAAAAACTTACCAAGTGCCTTATCTATTCCTCTCTTTGATAATAAATTTGCAGTCCAGTTTTTCTCCCTGTAAATGTGATAAAAATAGATATGATGATAAGTTCCTACAAGCGTCATAACGTGCTTCATACAATTGGTTAATATAGGAGGATTGAAATTATTATGTCCTTTGACCCAATCTATGATTCCCTTTGCATCACCATAGATCTGTATGTGTTCCAATCCCAACAATTTCGCTGCGATTAGTACTCCCATAGCGCAACAATCTTTGTTTTTCTAGTAGTGCCTTGACCTCCTTACCACCAAAAGTGGTACTATTTACTTGGTTCTATAACAATGTAGGAACTGCACCTACATTTCCTCCTACAACATGCACCATTGAAGAAACCCACTGGATATGTTTGCTAAATGTCTCTTCGTTTGAAAATTCTAGATTTACTACTATTGATGGATGGTCCATATAATTTCCTTGAAATATGCAGCAATTTTAATGACATCCTCCCTTACTGTCGGATATTTATTTTCAAATAAAAGTGCATTCCTACTGTGCCAGATGGACCAAATAAGGTACAAAGGTAGAAATTTGTATCTATCATGGTATTTGAACCACCTCCTGAAACAACACCTCAATGATGGAGAATGTTGTAGTGGAACAATGCCAAAAATGTCCAATAACCCCTCCAAAGCGCTTTCACATAAGGGAAGTGCAAAAATAGATGAACATTATCTTCAGCACTATTATTGCAGAGGAGGAAAATTCCTGAGCCAGAGTACCCTCTGCATTGTAGGTTGTTCCAGGTTAATAATCTATCCATGATAGCCAACCAATAGAAACATTTGATTTTATTAGGTATTTTCCCTTTCCATATAAATGAATCCATGTAGGAAACTGATTCCCCTTCTCTATCCATTGTATTCCATTGTATATATCTTTCACCAATGGGTGTCCATTTTTTAGGCAACCCCCCCATGTCATTTGGTCCTCCTGATAATTAAGGGAGATACCTACATTTCTTAGATTAGCAATATATACTTCCCATTTCCAAACATACTCCCCAGGCATCTAAATATCTCCAACACAAATCCATGATTGTTGGTCAATACAATGATCATTATGTAAAAATCTATTTTAGGAAGATAATCTCTTTGTCATGAAGAAAATTAAGGATCCAAAAAGATAATGAGTGGTTTCCCAACATACCTTTAATAATGTCCAATCCAATCTTGATCTTGGATCCATCCCCTACCTCCCATCGAACAAACCCCATCATCTAGTGTATGTTTTTCATCATACTTTTCCAGATATATGATGAAATAGTTTTCCTCTTAGCCCCACCCATACATATACTTTTGTTTGATGATATGGGACCATATTCTAGTGCGTGACACTGCCCTCCACATATTTTTAATGATTAATGATATGTTGAAGGCAGAAGGACCAATGATCCCCCATCCACCTTCCTCAATGGGACTAGCAATGAGAGACCATTTTACCAAAAGAAACTTCCCTTAAAGTAATGTTTTGGCCCAAAAAAATCACCCCATGATGGATTGGATCTTTTTAATAGCCTCCCTAGGAAGTAGAAAAAGGTGCATCTTGTATATCGCTATATTGTGTAGTACTACTTTTAACGAGATCATTCTACCTCCAATAGTCAACCATCTATGTTTCCAATGATCTAGTTTCTTGTGGAACCTCTCTACTAACCAATCCCAATATTTGTTGCAGTAATTATTAGGCTTCAGGTTGAAACCCAGGTATGTAATACCTTCATCAATATGTCTGATACCAACCCCAAAGAGTAAACTGATGTCCTTAATCTCTATACCTACAATGCCATTCTGTATGAGAATGTATTTCGATCCATTCATACATAGTCCCAATGCCTCTCCAAAATATTTAATGATATTATGTATAGCTATCCATTCAGAAATGATAGGCTATCCTGTGAATAGGAAGTCATATACGAACATCAAGTGAGCGATGTCAATATGCCTAGATACTCTAACTCCAAAAATTATACCCTAGACTCTAGCATCCCACACTTTTCTGCTAATACTATCAATAACCATGAGGAATAACATTGGAGATAGAGCACATCCCTACCTCAAATCCCTATGTGTCGAGAAGAAAAGGGAAGGAAGTCCATTTATGATGACAACGAAATTGATGGTCTTGATGCAAGCCATAACTAGACAAATATTAGATGAGGACATACCTGCTTTGATCAAAACCAGTTTAAGAAATTGTTACACTAAAAAAATGTCACCTTGACTACTTACAGTTAGTATGGCTCAAATCAACAGTCATGCTACCCTCTTAGGCAAGTCTCATGCCTCTGTTATCCATCTCAAACTCAAAGAAGAGAGAAAGTCTTGTAAAAACTATGTTTATCTCTGGGGTCGCAGGTTCTCTCTAGCCTTACCTGCGGGGACGCTGACCATGTTCACAAAATATGCGTCCATGGACGCTCTGTATGTTAAGGGACAGGTGCGTCCCTCTGTAAAAGGCAAAATGCGCGAGTTTTATCTTGAAAAAGTTACTTGTGGTTACTTCTAGAACATTCTAGAGGTCGGTTTGATGAAATGGATGCGCCTCCAGTTGGTTCATGTATCTCTATTAAGGGGAAGCTTATCCCATCAATAAGGGAGCTATCCCACCCAAAGAGGGGGATGATCCCATTGATAGTGGACCTGAATAACCTCTTTACAGCACTATAAATAAAGGCATTGAGCCAGAAGGAGGAGAGGTTGGAGCTATACATTTTCTTTGGGTAAATGCTGCAGGATTTAGGTCTTCCATTAGAGCCTTTGTGAGGAGAGATTGTCTTCACTTGATTCTACTTGGGAGAGGGTGAGCTTTGTCAAAGTAGAGGAAAACCCTTGATGGACCCTGGGAGGAACTTGCACAACACCAAGGCCAGGTTGTAAGAGTTTCTTTGTTTCGTTATTAATACAAACTGGTTTATTTTTCTCAATAGCTTGTGTTAATGAGTTATTTCATGTGTTCCTTGGTCTGCATGTTGAATATATGTTTTATTATATGAAATGCAAGTGCTTGGTAATTGTTTGATTGTTTGTGGTTGCAGGAATTGACTTGAAGGAGGAGCTCATCCGGATCGTCAAGAACGGACTTCAACAACAGCGTTTTGGAATAAGGTAAGCCTAAACACTTGTAGTTTTCATGTTGTAAAAGGTGTATTTAGAGAAAGATCACTCCATTTTGTCTTGTTTGTCATTAGAATGTCTTAGACTTCTAGGAAGGTCAGTCGTGTCCGCACCCTTGACAGATTCCGTGTGACAAATTGGCGACTCCGCTGGGGAATCCATTAATGAGAGAGTCTTTTCCTTTATATGAACTTTGCTTTGAGAAAATCATTTTTATTTTCTGGTTTTTGACTGTGAGAATTAGTATTTGGGTGGCTTAGCTTTAGATTTAGTTGGCTTTAGTTTTTCTTCCTTTTTCCAGAAGGACGCAGTCTCTGTGTGCTGCACAGTGCGTCCTTGGACGCGCTGTTGTCGACTGCACAGTGCGGGGCCGCACCTGTGACAACGGGTGGCCTGCGTCTTCCTGTAAAAGTTAAGAAAATTCCATTTTTGCTTTAAATTACTTTTAGATTTTGTTTTTTCTTAGTGTTTTCTGCCCAGATCCTTTAGTACCCTGTCAAGAATTCTCACCTGAACTGGTTTTGTGAGCTTTGAGTGTTTTAGTGGTTTTCAACGAAGTTTAGACCTAGGGTTTGATTTTTGGAAAGGCTTTGTAGTGACTTTGAGCTTAGAAAGTTGTCCAGCCTTAGATATCTCTGGTTAGTCAACCTTCTTAGAAGTTGAGCCTGTCGTAAAGTCTCCTTGTTTGAGCAACTTGTCATTTGAGTTGTTTTGGGTCAAATTTCGAATTGCTTGTTTTTAAAGTATTGATTTCCATTTTCAAAAAGGACAAAAAGATTAGAATTTTGTTTTGACTAGTTTTTGGTTCTGCAATAAGCTAGTCCTTGATTTGATTGTGATCAAGTAAAACACCTTAGAAATAATCATTGTTAGTTTTGGCCTCGTTAAGATTGCTTAGAGTAAATTTGCTTTTAGTTTGCTTATGAGTGCATTTTCATAGATTTTAAGAGTTGTTAAGATTGATTTTTGGTTATATTAGATTTATTTGCTTTATTAAAAGAAAAATACAAAAACATCTTCTTAAAAAGTCTTGTTTCAAGTAGCTTTTTGTTTTCAAAAGAAGAAAAGAGTTTTTTTCGTGCATGTAAAGAGAAGTTATGTTTTTATGCTTGGAAAAGAAAAACGAATTGTTTCTTTGATTGTCTTCAATTAAGAAGTTGCTTTTATAAAGATTGCATTCTCTCAACTTTTTAGTTAAGCAATTCATCGAAAAAGTAAAGTAGTGGATAAATCATTTTAGGTGCATTTTGTAGTGGTTTCGAGTCGAGTCAACACACCACTAGTTTCACTTCCATCACCTTTTGACTTAAGAAACAACCTTAAAAGTAACGCTTAAATTAAAATCAATCTAGTAATCTTTATTTTTCTAGGGCTCTGAAGCACCAACATAGCTTAGGCTAGGGTCTTGGAGTAGGTGAGTACTTAACTCTCCAAGACTACAAAACCAAACAGATAGTCTATCTTGAGTAGAACAAATCCAATTGTTTCAGTTACATTCTGGGAAAGCTCCTCTTAAAGGAGAAACACGAGCTCGTGTCCGAACCAGTGAGGGGATCATTCCTCCCTCGTTGGGAACGACGCCAGGCAGTACGTATTACAAACGGTAAACCTCGGATTAACCATTGTCGAGGAGCCAGGGGTCACTTATCGGTAAACCTTGGATTGTTGTCAAGGAGCCGGTAAGGGGATTGGAGCTTGCTACTCTGCCCTTGCGTGCTGTCGGAGTTTAGACTGTTCCCCCAGGTGTAATTGTTGTGATTGGTAACCTTAGTGGCCATAATATCTAGGATTCTACCCAAGGTGACGGTGGAGGGAAGGTCCCACTGTACCTGGAGCAGACGTCGGTTATACTCACTTGGATTTTCTGGGGGGTTCGCTTCACTTCGAGACGGTTAAAGTGGAGGAACTTGGTCCAGTCTATTCATTAAGCAGGTTGCCGGGGTAACTGTTCCACCCACTATTTCTGTACTGAATCCTGCGAGGTTGGGCCTAATCACCAACTAGCGTTTTTGGTCCGGAAGACTACTGTTTGTGTATGGTTTGACGCTCTAGATTATTTAGGCGTGTGCTTCAAATTTGATTGGTTCTTTAGAAGACTTTAGGTGGTTTGATTTGAAATTTTTTACTTTGTTTTCGTGTGTTGTAGTTAAAATCTTTAATTGTGGCGGAATTACCGAGAAGGTCCCGTCGTATTGCGGGCCAGTCTCCTGAAGTTGTATCTGTGGCCGAATTGTTGAGAAGATCCCGTGAACTTAGGGGTTCACCTCCTCGAGACGACCCCAGTTATTTAGAAGGTTTAAAGGTCCTTGTAACTCCTAGTGGCAGTAAAATAGGTTCACCTGAAGAAGGAGAATCTTCTTTGGTAGTCCATCCAGATTACCAAAGATTAGAAACAGGTTACAATCCCGAAGCTGTTACAGTTTCCGAGCTTGCTGGTAGTTTTTCATCTGCCAGTGAAACAGGCGAAGAACCTGAAATTTCTGAACCTGTTACTCCAACTCCTAGTGTTCCTGATTCACCAAGAATAGAAAGAATTATCACCGAAAATCTTCCTGTTGGATTAATTGCTATAGAAGAACTTGTTCCAGAGGAAGAAATAGGCGTTTCTGATTCTGAAGATCTAATTACCCTTGATCTAAGGGAGCGTGAATCCATCTTTTACAGTCCTCCTAGAAGTGAATCTTGGTACCTTGCATTAACCAATTTTTTAGACAACTCAGTAGGTTTTTCTACACCTCGTACTCCGGTTCCACCTAGAGGAATTCATTCTCCTGTAAATATGTCTGGTCAGTCATCTGTGTTTTCACAAAGTCCTGAATCATTTTTACATGGCGGTCCTTCTGTTCCTACTGGGTATCAATCACTTTCTGGTACCTTTGCGGGAGCATCTCCTCAACCTGTTGATCATGGGTTATTAGTTGGAAACAGTGGTAATGTACCATTGAGTATAGGTGAAGTTTATATGATGTCAGGTTCAACTCCCATTAACCAACCTCAAGGTGGCCAATTACCGCCTGGGGGGCAACCTTCGTTAATGCCTGGGGGGCAACCTCAAGGTACTTCATTCGTGACTGGGGGGCAACCTCAAGGGTATCAACCCCAGCCTCAATATGTACCCCAAGGGTATCAACCTCAAGGATACCAACCTCAAGGTCAAGGTCAACCCCAGTATTCGTATTTACCTCAAGGTTATCAACCTACGGGTCAATACCCTGGTCAAGGTTATCAACCACCTCAAGGGCAATCATATGGGACTGCACCTTACAGTTATCAACCCTATCCTCAATACGGCTATGGATCTCAGTATCCTCAACCTGTTACGAGTCAATACCCTGGAATGTTAACATGGGATCCGTCACAGGGTCAACAGATGTCGCAACCAAGTATACAGTCGGTACCTCAAGCAGGACAACCTGCAGTTCCTGGTCCACCCCAGCAACCGCAACCTGTCCAGTCAAGTGTTCAGACCCCTGTAACTTCTGTAGTTACTCAGCCGCCAATTGCACCTAGTACTCCACCTCACACGGCTGCAGCAACTACCGCTTCATCTACCATGCTTACTTCTGGAGTATCGGCAGCTCCGGTTTCTACTGTCCCTGTAACCGCTCCTCAGACATCTGTACCGTTGTCTGGACCCACGGTTCAAACCACAGTCCAGATGCCTGCAGGCCAACCTGGTACAAGTACGGTTGTTACTACTCAACCTCAATTTGTTCAACCTCCGTACCAGGGACAGTATCAACCTGGGCAAGCTGCCCAACAACCGGTTTACCAGTATCAACCGTATCCTGGGTACACTTATCAACCACCTCAGCAACCCCAGTACGGTCCGGTTAATCCTGGTTTTCCAGGAGGATATAATATCCCAAATGCGACTCCTGTTCCTAGTTATCCTGGATATCCTCCTCCTGGGGCTGGTATTGTGACTCAGAGTTTTAGAGATCCTAACCGGCAGTTACCGTTTATTGCGACTTTAGATTTACCCGACTTGACGCGCCTAACGAACGATCCAATTCAATATCTTCCGTTCTGGCCGCCAATGCCAAATAAGTTGCCCAGCGATATACCCAAGTTCGAAGGTAAGTCTGGAGAGGATCCGTCTAATCACGTGATGACTTACCACCTCTGGTGTGCATCAAATTCCATCTCAGATGATTCTATCCGCTTACGTCTTTTCCAGCGTACACTCATTGGTCTCGCAGCCAAGTGGTACATTGAGTTACCACGGGCTTCTTTTTACAACTTTAGCCAGTTAGCTACTTCATTCTTAACTCATTTTCAGTTACCAGTCAGATACGATAATGGTACAGAATTATTAACTTCGCTAAAACAATCGACATCCACGTACATTTCTGATCACATCCATGAGTGGAGACGTCGAAGGAGATTAGTGAAAGTTTTTATCCCGGACCAAATCTTAGCTGAATGGTTTGTCAAATCATTATTACCAAGAATTACTGAAGATGTAGCTAAGGCCGGAGTAGTTACTGAGGAGCAAGTCATTGCTCAGGCACAATACCTTGACTTAGTTTACACTCAGTCGGGTACGTTACACGAGAAAATTCCGGATCTTCCAAAGTCAAACCAAATCGCTGCTGCTCCTTCGGGATCTCATGCCGCTGATGGTATGATCGGTATCGTGACTACGAAGAGTAAGAAGAAGTCTTCCAAGACCTCCAATACTCCAATTATCACTTTGCCTGATTCTCCGACAGGAGAGTCTTCTCCTCCTGAACTTACCGCCGACATTCACGCTGTAGAGTCATCTACGGCCAAATCCAAAAACGGTGGAAAGAAGAAAGGAAAGAAGAAGGCTAAAGCAGACAAGGCTCCAAAGGAGAAAACGGAAAAGTCGGAAACCAATGACGAAAAGCGCAAACCTCGTTATCCTTGTCTCATTTGTGAAGAAGATCATTTTACGAGAGACTGCCCTCATCGGGCCGAGGTAGTGAAAATAGTTAAAGGTTCTCCCACTCCTGCTGTGTTAAAGAATCCATTTCCCGAGCAGGAAAATAAGATGATAGGTTCTTCTTCGAATGCCAGTGAAGAACCCATTTTGATGATGTCTCATGTCAGGATTGCGACTCGATCGCAAGATTATGGTAGTAAGGCTCCTGTTGATGGTAAAGAAGCAGAATCTTCTCACTCTAACCCATCAACCTCAGCTCCTGGTTCCGATCCACTACAGATCGAAAAACCTAACCCAGACTTAGTGATTAAGCCGCCCGCCAAGGGTGTACTTCGAAGGTCTGCTTTCAATCCACATGCGAGAGCAGCCCAGAATTACAACATTGTTGAAGACTTAGCTGTTTCACCTTCAGCAATGTCGGCACTCGAAGTGCTGCAATCATGTCCAGCGCAACGAAAATTGCTTTTGTCGGCTATTGGAGCTGTCGATGTTCAGGACCCGAACCTAATGATCTTTGATCTAGAAAGTAGTACACCGCGTCTCCCCCATCAAATGGCTTTCCAAATTCCAGTGATAGTCAAAAACAGGCCTATTCATCGGACTGTGATTGATGAGGGAGCTTCTACGTGTATTATGTCGATTCAATGTTGGAGATCGCTTGGTTCTCCTTCGTTGAACCAATCCCCCACCATCCTTAAGGCCTTTGATGGCCGTGGGTTCCGTCCGTTTGGTATTCTACAAGAATTGCCTATAGGGGTCGAAGGTAAAACCGTTAGTCTGGATGTGGAAGTGGTTGATGCCCCTCTAGACTACAACCTTCTTTTGGGTCGAAGTTGGTCATATGCTATGACAGCGGTCGTTTCATCGGTCTTCAGAGTCATTAAGTTTCCACATAACGGTAAGATCGTGACTATTGATCAGCTGACATACTTTTCATCCGACCCAACCTCTTTAGAAACTATCCAGCATGTTGGTAAAACGACAATCCCTTATAGGGACATTGGTGTAGGTTTAGTTAAGGATTCCGGTTTACTGGGAACTTTTCCTCTCCCTCCACTCAATGCAGACCCTTCGTTGCAACAATTCATATGATCACGTCAGAAAACATTATTTATGATGATCCTTGGTATGTTCCCTCTGACTCTGAGCTAGACTCACTCGGTGATGTTATGCCGTTGAGTCCGTATGAGATTGCTTATGAAGCTCTTATGTCTTTTACCGACTTTCATTCAACCGACCAAATGAATGTGGTCAGTGAAGAGTCACTTTTCACCTCACCCTTAGAACGGATAACGTTTCCCGAAGAAGTGTCATCTGACGAACAACTTCGCGAAATCCTAAGTGTAGATGATCTACCATGGGAAGATCTCCATCACAGATCTTCGTTTTTACCTAAGGATGATGCATTTGAAAATGATTTTTCATCTATCTTTACCGCTGAATATGTCAAAGACGCTCAGGATCCAACGAAACATTCTGATTCAGAGCTGAATTTAGGGAATATTTCTCGTACTATTCCCATTGATATTTCAGTGAAGCCCGGAATCGAGGAGAACATTCATATAGGTGCCGCATGTACTGAAGAAGAAATCCAAACTTACAAGGCCCTATTCCAAGAATTCCGCGACGTGTTTGCCTGGTCCTACGAAGAAATGCCAGGAATCGATCCTGCCATTGTTGTTCATGAAATCAAAACCTACCCGGATGCTAAACCCATTCGGCAACGGTTGCGTCAGATTCACCCTCGAAAAGCAGCTGCAATCAAAGCCGAAGTCGAAAAGCTGTTGAAAGCAGGTTTCATTTATCCGATCCCGTTAACGGATTGGGTATCGAATATTGTTCCCGTCAATAAAAAACAAGGAACAATAAGAATCTGTATCGATTATAGGGATATCAATCGAGCTTGTCCAAAAGACAACTATCCTACGCCTTATATCGATCAAATTATTGATGATTGTGCCGGAAGTGAGATGTTTTCCTTCATGGATGGTTTCTCAGGTTATAATCAAATCAATATTCTACCTGCCGATCAACCAAAAACGGCATTCATTTGTCCATGGGGGACATTTGCTTATTGCAAATTACCTTTTGGCCTTAAGAATGCCGGTGCTACTTTTCAACGGGCCATGTCTTATGCATTTCATGACATCAAGCACATTGTGCAACCCTATCTCGATGATTTGCCTGCTCATTCTTTACAACGAGCTGATCACCTTGTCCACCTACGAGCAATCTTTATGAGGTGTAGGCATTATCGAATTCGGTTGAATCCCCACAAGTGTGTTTTCTGTATAGAAACAGGTCGATTGCTGGGATTTGTTGTTTCCAAAACCGGCATTCGCGTCGATCCCTCGAAAGTCGAGGCTATCATCCAATTGCCTCCTCCTTCGAGTTTGCGCCAACTCCAAAGTTTGCAAGGGAAAGCGAACTTTTTACGCCGATTCATCCCTAACTACGCCGAGGTCACTAAAGGTTTTACACGGTTGTTGAAACAGAACGTACAATTCTTTTGGGACGAGATTGCTTTTGATGCACTGAAACACGCGTTGACCCATGCACCGTTATTGCATCCTCCCAACTACAACCAGGACTACTTTTTATACCTCGCAGCTTCGCATTCCACTATTGGAATGGTGTTAGTTCAAGAAGATGAATTCAACGCAGAGCATGTGATATATTACCTTAGCAGAACCTTAAATCCAACTGAGTTAAAATATTCACATGTGGAGAAATTGGCCCTGGCAGCCGTTCAAGCTGTCCAGCGTTTTCGTCACTACATTCTTCTCCGCAAAACTACTGTTATTTCGGATTGCAACCCTATGATTTATATCTTGACAAAACAACTGCTAGGGGGCAAGTACTCTAAATGGATCGTCATCCTGCAAGAGTTCGACTTGGAGTTTGAGAAGTCCAAGTCTAAGAAATCTTTAGTCTTCGCGGAATTGATGTGTGATTTCCCGAGTGCTGACACAGAGACTGTGGCAGAGGAGTCCATTGCGGACGAATCTTTGTTTCTTATTAGCACTGTAGATCCGTGGTATGGGGATATAATCATCTATCTCCAAACCCAAACCTTTCGGCCTGAAGCTTCCAAGGAAAACCGTCGAAAAATTCGGTTTCAATCCCAGCAATACAGAATTATTGGAGATACACTTTATCGCCTGGGGGCAGACTTAGTTTTTCGACGTTGTTTAACTCACGATGAGGCTGAGAGAGTTTTGAATGATTGTCACTCTGGAGCATGTGGCGGTCATATGTCTGGGTATGCCACAGCTCAGAAGGTGTTGCGCGCTGGCTATTTCTGGCCGTCTATGTTTAAAGATTGTATCCTTGCCGTCAGAAAATGCCACAACTGTCAAGTGTTTGATCGCAAGATGCGCGCTCCACCTGCTCCTCTCCACCCTATAATTGCCGCTGGTCCATTCGCCAAATGGGGCATTGACTTTATTACTTGTAACCCTCACTCGGCCGGGGGGCATGCGTATATCATCCTTGCGGTTGATTATTTTACTAAGTGGGCCGAGGCGATGCCTACATTCGACGCAAGCGGCAAGACAGCTGCACTTTTCGTATTCAATCATATCATAACTAGGTTTGGTGTCCCACAAGCAATCATTACGGACCATGGAAGCCATTTTCGAAATGTCATGATGACTGAGCTTACAAGCCAGCTTGGTTTGCGCCACGATAGCTCTACACCTTATTATCCGCAAGCCAACGGTTTGGTTGAGTCAATCAACAAAGTTCTAGTCGTCATGATTCGACGGATCATTGGTATCCATCGAACGAATTGGCATAACATGTTATTTTCGGCGCTATGGGCATATCGAACTTCAGTGAAAAATTCAACAGGTTTCACCCCTTTTCAGCTAGTTTATGGCTTAGAAGCTGTGTTACCTATTGAGTGCGAAATCCCATCACTTCAAATGGCTGTCGAATTACTTCCAGCTACTTCCGAAGAGGAGAAACGGTTGTTATACTTGGCTAAATTAGATGAGACTCGACGTGACGCTACTTTAGCTATCGAGACTCACGCGAAACGAATGAAAGCTCAGTACGATAAAAATGTAACCCCTCGAAGTTTTTCGGAAGGAGACCTAGTACTATTATATGATCAAGCGAACGATAAGCTAGGTGCTGGAAAATTCGTTCCCATGTGGCATGGGCCCTACATTGTAAAGCGAAAGCTAGCAAAAGGGGCTTATGAGTTAGTTGATTTTGATGGGGACTCTTTGGGCAAACCCAGAAATGGACTTTACCTAAAGAGGTATTATGCTTAAAATGATGGATGGAGAAATTTTTAGATAGGTTAGATTTCCTTTCTAGCTAGCAAGTGTGTTAGTTTAGTCAATGTGCTTAGCTTAGCGAGTGTGGTTTTTCGTCATTATTTTGGCTCATCTTGGTTTTACTCTTGATATTGTAGATGTCGACGCCTCTCCAAACATACATTGGATTTGCTGATGGTGCTTGTCGTAGTACACGGAATATCTCTTCCGCAGCTTGGGTTATCTATTCGCCCTCTGACGAGTTAGTTTCTATGCATGGGGTAAGCCTCGGTCAAACAACGAATAACATTGCAGAATACAGTGCAGTGGTTGAATTATTATCCGAATCTATTTCATTTGGAATTCGACGTTTGATAGTGAGGTTAGATTCTGAACTTGTTGTATTACAGCTTAATAGAGTTTATGCCATTAGAAATCCTGTGTTATTAAGGTTGTTTTTGAGAGTGCGTCTCTTGGAACGTGAATTTGATTACATTGAATATCAACATATTCCAAGGTCTTTGAATACATTAGCAGATGCAATTGCTTCTCGAGTGTTGGACAGACATTTATAATAATCATGCAAGTAAATTTAAAAGACATTTCATCATACATGTTAAACAAGATAAGCCGGTAATAGTGATATATAGATATAGATAGAAGTGTGTCCAAAAATATATACATCGTCTTCGATCATAGGTTTAACACACCTTATGATCGGCAAAATGATAGTACAAAAAGTCAAAAATGTCACATGTGACTACAAAAGTGACTAGTCAATCACTGGTGGTGCTCTCTGTACGACACCACTGCGCGCGCTACCTTACGCAAAAATCTCCTAAACGGTCCAGGGACCGCAACTACGAAGCGCTGAAGCCTCATAGGAATATCGTCCATAGTAGTCTCAGGTATATCTGCCGTGAGACGCTCTAGATCATGCTCCAAATCAGCTAGTACTTCTGCAGCCGCGTCCTGTGGAGCCGGTGCCGGTGCAGCTGGATGTCGTCTGTCGTAAGGCCGGAGATTGGCTGGACGCTGTGGTCCAACATCTGCATTTTTAAAATTTTACTGTTACTTTGAGACGATATATATGAAAAATAAAAAATACATAATTAGAAAACTTGTGAAAATGAAAGTACCTCTGTCATCCCATTGTTCTCCCTGTGGAAGAACCATGTCCGGATCACCTCTGAAATCCATTCCGGCATATGGAAAGTCTTGTATCACAAAAAGCTGGCCCTCTAGCCAGTCAAAGTAACTGTCTGAGAATCGAACCACTGCAGCACCCTCGTCAGGATGCCGGGCCATCACCGCAACCCATCGAACAAGCTTTGGCTCCCGAGGACCCAAGTCATCAACAGTGAGTTGCTGAGGGATCAGCATAGGAACTCTCTCCAAGGCAAAGCTCACGACTATAGGCCCATATCCAAAAGTCTTTAGTCGTCCGTTCTTTGCCTTGGTCAGTTGGCTCTTCATATGAGCCGACACAGCTTCGCACCAGTTGAAGATGGTGCCTTGGTAACAGTCAACTGCCATCCGCATTTGGGATCCGGAGGCAATGTGCAAGGCGGCCGCGCCACAAATCCTGGTGACCGTAAATGCAATAACTCTAAGTTCCGCCAGAGCGATGTGCTTTATCTCCACGCCTTTTTTATGGCGAGTCCCTGGTCTGCACCACTCCTCGCGGAGATCATCAAGGGATTGGCCACCCGGCCTGGTCCCCGCAAGGTTGAGTTGCTCACCTCTGTTTGGCAAGCCAGTGAGAAAGTATACATCCGAGGGCTCTATCTCGAGCTGGTGCCCTCCAATGTAAAAACATTGATCTTGAACGTTCCATCGCTCAACCAGCCATTCCAAAAATCTTACCTGGCCCCTCATGCCCGGTATGGTCCAATATTTGTACAATCCACATGTTCTTAAGGCATCCAGAGAGGGTTGGTGGTTAATCGCAGCTTCATCGTCTTCTACGTGCTCTCTCTCTCTCCAGTCTAACATGTTTTGGGCCCTGTGCATCAAAAGAGTCAATTAGAAATTAATTTGAGAAAATTTGGTGGTTTTTTGAGAGAGTTAGGGTTTTGAAATGCGCCCTTTGCGGAAGACGCACCCCGGCTTTGTCGCACAGGGCGTCCGGACGCAGCTCGCCTGAAGGCGGACTGCGTCCCCCGACCTTTTTCCCGTGTGAGAAAAAGTCGGGGGACGCAGGTCACCCGAAGGGCACCTGCGTCCGCCGAGGGGCGCATTTTGAACCCAAAACCCCCCCAAAAAATGAAACAGAGACCAAAAACAAAAAACTAAACGGATAAAAATGAAGAGTGAGATGTGTAAAATACCTCGGTGAAGCGGCGTTCGATTCCGACGGTCAGATTTTCCGCAGCAACCACGGGAAGTTTCTTGTCAAAAGCTCCTTTTTCAACCTCAACAGTGAAACGGTAAAAATGACATGGTAAAAGGTCTTTTTATAGGTTTTTTGGATGAATTAGTTCATTTTTTACCATGAAAAGATGTTTTCGAATGTATTTTTGCCTATTTTAAACAGGTATGAGTAATGTGTCGCTTTTGTGCAGGACGAAGGGATTTCGAGGGAAATTGTAATTTTTCACAAACAAAATTTCAGAGTCATCTTTTAAGCCCTTTTCTGACTCCTAAAACATGAAAAGATCGCCGAGTGTTTCTTTTTCACTCGTTAAAACGGAATTAAAAGACGGTCCCCTTTTAGCTCTTTTCTGACCGCAAAATCAGGAAAAGATTGCCGGGTTTTTGTCGTTTCAAACTCGATAAGGAAATAAAACGACGTGTCCTTGATCGCTTTTTACTTTTCAGGTTAACGACACTATTATGAAAGTACTCCTTGGTCGCAAGATCAAGCGGTTCCCCCAGGTATTATTTTATACTTTTTCGGGCTTGAGGGACACAAATATACGAAAAAGTTCAACGTGGAGTTTCCTTAAGTTTTTCAGACTCTCTAAAAATGAAAAACGCCGAGTTTCTCCTATACTGGGCTCGTTAAACTTTTACAGTAAAGGACCTGTTCAATTACAAACAGGAACGAACCACTCCTTCCTAGGGTTCGAATTTAAACTAGGTTGGACTCGTCCGAAGGATGAGCTTATAATCAAGCATATGTTATCCTCCTCAAGCTTGTTAAAAATAAAGAGGTACTTGCCAGAAATGGTGGGGGAAAAGAGAGAAGAATGAACCTATTTGTCACCTTTTGTCTCGAAGAAACTTTATTACCACTCTTGAACACGACACTTTTTCATT
The DNA here is from genome assembly GCA_031772625.1 of Pinus tabuliformis. NCBI lineage: Eukaryota > Viridiplantae > Streptophyta > Pinopsida > Pinales > Pinaceae > Pinus > Pinus tabuliformis. The sequence continues at coordinate 1,632,964,471 of CM062816.1, forward strand.
CACCTGGGTTGGGAAATCTTTTACCTCACAGTTGACCAAATCACTTTGAAAATCTTTAACCGGGTTCAGGGATCAACTTTGAGTTATTCGTCACCAAACCATCTGTTGTGTCGTTATGTGTTCAAGAGGTCTGCAAGCAAAACTTTCATCTGCAAAATACTTGTCATCCATTTGACCATCCCTGAGTCAGTCCTTACAGCAACATTTCTTCAACTTGAACAATGATTTCGTGTTGCGGGCTTGCCTGCAACGGGTCGCTTTCTATCGACATCGACACATTATCTAGAAAGATGACTTAGGAATCGACAGTACCTTGAAGTCTGCATGCATCAATGGCAGGTTTCTCGCCTTTGACGTCAGTTTACATCATTGACTTTCGATCAGAGGATTCCGTGAAGTGTTCGACATCAAAACATCTATTCACATTTCACGGGTTGTGCTTGGTACTTTGAGGACCATTGACATTACTGGTGGTTTCTCTCACGCTTGTTAACAGTTTACATCATTGACTGGTAATCAAGTGGTTTCTACCATGTTCGACATCGAATCATTTAATCACATGGCTAGAATCGTACCAATTCGGGAAGTAGAAGTGAAGACCCTGGATCTAGTTTCTACCATCCAGGCTGCGAGGAGTTTTGTATTCATTGTCTATGTAGACTAATCATAAACAGATGGCTGCGTCCATACTGTGTCTACAAAAGTCTATAAAAATGATGTACTGCAAGATCATTCCTGTATCAGAATAGTTAGTCCATTAGTTAAAGTTTTGAATCTGAGTATGGGAATGCCTACCTCAGTGATGATATAATCTTATCCATGTATTTTGTGTTGAAAATTGCAGGTTCCAACCAGGCCATCCACAAGGCAATCCTTGAAATGATAAAGCGCTTCACCCTTCCTAGAATTACAAAACCCTATTCTATTCCAGGCTTCGCACTTTAGGGGGCAATCTGTTACACTAAAAAAATGTCACCTTGACTACTTACAGTTAGTATGGCTCAAATCAACAGTCATGCTACCCTCTTAGGCAAGTCTCATGCCTCTGTTATCCATCTCAAACTCAAAGAAGAGAGAAAGTCTTGTAAAAACTATGTTTATCTCTGGGGTCGCAGGTTCTCTCTAGCCTTACCTGCGGGGACGCTGGTCATGTTCACAAAATATGCGTCCATGGACGCTCTGTATATTAAGGGACAGGTGCGTCCCTCTGTAAAAGGCAAAATGCGCAAGTTTTATCTTGAAAAAGTTACTTGTGGTTACTTCTAGAACATTCTAGAGGTCGGTTTGATGAAATGGATGCGCCTCCAGTTGGTTCATGTATCTCTATTAAGGGGAAGCTTATCCCATCAATAAGGGAGCTATCCCACCCAAAGAGGGGGATGATCCCATTGATGGTGGACCTGAATAACCTCTTTACAGCACTATAAATAAAGGCATTGAGCCAGAAGGAGGAGAGGTTGGAGCTATACATTTTCTTTGGGTAAATGCTGCAGGATTTAGGTCTTCCATTAGAGCCTTTGTGAGGAGAGATTGTCTTCACTTGATTCTACTTGGGAGAGGGTGAGCTTTGTCAAAGTAGAGGAAAACCCTTGATGGACCCTGGGAGGAACTTGCACAACGCCAAGGCCAGGTTGTAAGAGTTTCTTTGTTTCGTTATTAATACAAACTGGTTTATTTTTCTCAATAGCTTATGTTAATGAGTTATTTCATGTGTTCCTTGGTCTGCATGTTGAATATATGTTTTATTATATGAAATACAAGTGCTCGGTAATTGTTTGATTGTTTGTGGTTGCAGGAATTGACTTGAAGGAGGAGCTCATCCGGATCGTCAAGAACGGACTTCAACAACAACGTTTTGGAATAAGGTAAGCCTAAACACTTGTAGTTTTCATGTTGCAAAAGGTGTATTTAGAGAAAGATCACTCCATTTTGTCTTGTTTGTCATTAGAATGTCTTAGACTTCTAGGAAGGTCAGTCGTGTCCGCACCCCTGACAGATTCCGTGTGACAGAAATTCCCAGTCAATGAAGTCATATGCCTTGGTCAAATCCACCTTGAGAAGGCAAGACTTAATATTCCTGGTTTTTATGGAGTGCAAAATTTCCTAAGTAATACCAATTGCATCTTGAATTTATCTACCCTTAATAAACTTGAACTATTCCTCAGTAATATGCTTAGTCAGAATCGGTTTCATCCTCCGAGCTACTAGTTTACAAATCAATTTATACACAGTGTTGCAGGGGGATATTGTCCTGAAATCAGCAAAAGATTTAGGATTTTCCTTCTTAGGAATGACCACAATAAATGTGGCATTGATAGCCCACGGAATAAACCCATTTATTCTAGATTCCTCAGCAACCGCCAGAATATCTGGCATCATCAGATCATATAAATGAATAAAAATTTCTACCCCCCAAACGTTCGGTTTGAGGCTTTTGTCCCTAACACTGTCGCACATGGTCTCAATCAACTCCTCTTTAGTGATGGGATGACCTAGAATATTGTTATCCTCCACCGAAAACATCTTCAAAATCTGAGAAATAAATGCAGACAAAGAGAGTAAGTCATGTTCTTGGTCCATATAATGGCTCTTGAAATGTGATATACCTGCATGCTCCAGAGAATATTGTGAGGATAGGATATTACCCACAACATCTCGGATGGTCCTAATGGAATTAATGTTCTTTCTGATGTTGAATTTTTGGTGAAAATATTTCGTGTTCTTATCCCCTGCTTGTACCCATAATTCCCGACTTTTCATGCGAATGCCGGCTTCCTGATTCAACAGAATCAAATTTATAATTCCTTCTAGCTCAATAATATTGCCCCTATATGTATTTGACAAATATAGAGGATCAGAAGGGTCATTCAACAGTCTGATAGAATGATCAATGTCCATAAGATTTTTAATCTCCTCTCTGTTTTTTTTCCAAAATCCACGATCGAGCTTCCCTTTTTAACAACGAAAGCTTAGGATATGGCAGACAAAAATTCCGCAGGGTCCGGAGACAATGGCCTTTTCCATGCTGATTTTACCAAATTTTCACAATCCTTCATCTGCAACCATCTTGGATTAAATTTAAATGGGTATGATCTCCTCAAGTGCTCCTCACTCCAGGATAGCATAATAGGCATATGATCAGAGATGGTGGAGTGGAGAATTGATGATTCCAACTTATATCGATCATGATACAGAGATTGGCTCACCAGAAATATGTCAATCCTCTTAGTAATTCCCTCCCCTCCAATGCGCCCATTCCACCAAGTGGGGCCTAAGGGATCTGGTGCAATGTCAACCAGTGTGTGAGCCTTCATCATGTCTATGAAATATGTAGTTCATACATCCTCCCACACCCTAATGCCCCAAACCTCCAACTTCCCCAATGAAACGTTTAGATACCTAGAAATAATGAGCGAACTCAGCCCTGATAGTCCAGATTTAGCCACGTAGTCCCAATATAGTCTTTGACTAGTATAAGGTGCATAAGAATTGATATTCCTTATTCTTTGGTTTGACCCCAAATTATATTCGGATAATATGATACTTGCACACGAATTTTATGCCTTCAGTTTATAGATGTTGGGGTTCCACATCACCCCCAAACCCCCCGAGAGTCCATTGGCATTTGATGCACATACTAGCCATTGAGGATAAACATAGAGCATTGTTTCCCATGCTTTATCGTGCTTTGTCATGGTTTCTTGAAAAATTATCATAGATAGGTTATACGATCAAATAAAACCATGTAGAGAGCAGATTTATGGGGCACTCCCATCTCTCGAACATTCGGGGAGATAATGGTCATGGCGGAACCCCATGGTCGAGTGTGTCCTGTATAAGGACCTGAGTACCATGGAAATCAGAAATAGAAATCCGTCCAATAATGAAAGTGGTATCAATGCTAAATGGTTCACCTCCAGGATCTAGGTACGAGGATGGGATAACACAATGTTGTTTCACTCAACCACGTTTTTGAAATGCGAAGCCCTCTTCTTATAGTGTGTGACATTTTTTCGAGAGGGAAATCCATATACAAGCTTATGATACTGGAAAAAATATCACTTGATGGTCAAAGGTTCAAGGGACTCAGTAGAATCGACCATGGCTTCCAACTCTCTGTCGGGTGAGAGAATAGATGAAGGTGGATTCTCACTAGGAGGAAAGGATGAGGATGTGAGCCCGCCCGCTCGCCCATGAGGTGCATGTGAAGGAGATAAATTCATAGGGCGGTCAATATGATAAGGGGTGGTCCTAGGGCGATCACATGGGACCGTTTTATCTGGAGAAACTAATTGTAGAGACAGAATCAAAGGGGTTGGCTGAGGGGCCTTCTTTTTTTTTTTTCTCTGTAAATACTATTCTATTAAAAAGTGAAAAAATATGTACAATGAGGTCAGAGCCTCAGAGGAGGCCGAGGCCGTTCCTCAACCATAAACTCAGGGACAATACAGTTTAACCTGTTAACCGGATTTGCAATGCAGACCTCAAGAGTATGATTTCGGTCCCTGACATACTGATAAAAAATACCCGGACTGCAGTTAACATACCCTTTAGTGATCTTAAAAACACAGTAGCATCTATCATGTCTGACTTTACAACAAAAAATGCAGTCTGAGTTGACTGAAATTACTATCTGAAGCATAAGACTAAAACAGACAAGAGATTTGAGCTGTAAAACCGAAGACACAGAATCAAAAAGCATAGCATGTGCACCGAGTGGAAATTCAGTCCGCCTGACTTGGATCAGCTTGCATGTCCTCCTTCGCTGGGGTTGGAGAGGCAACCCAAGTAACAAACCCATCTTCGTCTAGAAGCGGCTCTCCACCAGAGTCAGTGATCAAATGCAAACGGCCAGTTGGGCATTGAGATGGCTCGCAGACATTTTCATCATCCTTGGCTGGGGCTGGATGCTGAGGCACTTCATGAGCAGGGGTGCCCTCATTCCTGCGGTCGACATGATACACCAGCCCAACCATATCCCCAAGTAAAATGCTGTTCTCCTGAGAATTTGAGGAAGCCGGAGGGGTTGAGTTGAGCTGGTAGCTCTCCTCCTCAGAAACAAAAACTGTAAAATTCACTGTCACCGTTGGCCTGTTGAGCCGGCTTTGGAAAACAAATCTGGATGTCTGGTAAGAGTTGTTTAGGATGAATCTCTCTTGGTCTGACAGCGGAGATAAGGGAGGGACCAAGGCCATTGGGGCAATTTGCTGGGGCTCAGAATGGGCGGGGCTAGCTCTGATACCAGACCGACCCCCCCGACGCGGAATACCTCGACTGCGAGGCATTGCAACAGAGCCAGAAAACCTGAGCAATCGACTAAGACAGAGGAAACCTGAAGTGGCTAGAATGCTGCTGGTGTCCAGACAATTCCGGAGCCAACCCACTAAAACGACATGAAAAACCAGATAAGGGAACTGAGGCGGCATGGTTTCATATAGAGCAAAGGCATTTACTGCAGCAGAGGAATTTAGGCGTTCCATGTTGATGAGCCGAATCAAGGACAGAGGAGCCATGCGCGCATTGAAATTCAGCTTACTTCGAGACTGAACATGCTTTAATTCGCCTGCCTTAAACCTTAAACAAGCTTCGATGACGCATACCCGGTTAATCTCCCGCCTGCCATCTGTCAGGCCAGGTGTCTGCGAGGTAGGCACGATCATTGATTGCGAATGTAAACACCCGCATCCGGGTGGCTGAGGGGCCTTCCTTATCAATGAGTGTTGTAGTGTTTTCTTCTCAAAGATGTACGAAAAGAACCCACTTAAGATTGTGGATGAAAAACAATATCAACAATATAAATGACTGTTAAAAGTTGTAGATCTGCAGCAACTGATAGAAACAAAACCTGCCAAAACCCTGATCTATGCCACAATCATAGTTAAACAACAAAAATAAACAGTAATAACTCCAATCATCCAATGGAAACCAGATATACAAAGAATAGTTTTTATTATAAAACCTTTGAAGGGAATAAATAAATGTTACTAGTCCCCCTCTATGGGATGGGTTATTGGCTATCCTCAAACGTTTTTAGCTTTTGTAGAGTCTCTCTCCTTTATAATGTGTAAACCAAGCAAAAATATGGTGTGTGACAATGAAAATAATCAAAGTTCCAACAATGAGTGCAACAATGAAAATAATCAAAAGTGAATAATGAATGCAAAACCCTTCTATTTATAACAAAATGTTGAGTTATCCTTGAATAATGAGCAATAATAAGATATTATTAACCCGATTCTTAGAATAACCACTTGGAATGTTTTATTATATTTGGTTAGGAGGGAAAAAAATTTAAACTTTTATTTAGAAATAATAAATAAATATATGATTTATTTATCATCTCAAGGAATTCGTTAAGGAATAACAAATAAATAATGATTTATTTAATTATTCCTAAGGGATTTAATAAAATTTGACAAAGAATAATAATTAATTAGTGATTAATTAATTATTCTTAGAGAAAAATATGATATTTAATTATTTATCTGTTTATTTTCTATGTTCGGGTCAAATACGACAAGGAATAATAATTAAACAATGGTTTAATTAATTATTCCTAAAAGAAAATTAAATAAATAGTGATTTATTTAATTATTCTTCATGGGTTTAATTATAAATTACTTAACAAAGGTGGTTTATTAAGTAATTTCTCACAGTGAAAACAATTTTACTATGGTAAAATGGCTTTACATGGTGTACTTTGATCCATTTAGTAAATTAGGCTAGACGATCAATTTTTTTAGTGATAATAGATTGCCACCCAACGTATGAGTGTTAGGAGCAAAATGTATGACCGAAGTACATTGTAAGGACACAATCACTAGACAACACAGTGGAGTTGGAGAAAGAGAGAGAGAGAGACCAATAAAGCTAAAGTGAAAGAGGATAGGGAAATAGGGGGTGAGACTAATGCAAGTCTCCTTTTATGTTGTGGTACCGAACCTCAATGAGGGTGGGGAGGCATACCCATACCTGCCGAGATACCTTAGTACAAAAATAATGGTGCGCCCAGAAACATAACACTGAGCAATGAAGTACACGCTGAATGGTACATGACATGCTAGAATAACAAAACCAGAAAATAATACAATGTATCCCATATACATAATTCACTTGGTGTTATCACCTGGATTGAACCTCAGGCTGAAGGAAGGCAATGCCAAGGTAACCACAAACCACGCTTAACCAAGTAGCTAGCCCTACTAGGTCGGGAGAGGGCTCTCTCCGTAAGTATCTCAGCCAAGATGACTGGATCAGATATAGGATATCAGCCTAGGTATAGTAGCATGAATGTTTTGATTGGATTTTGTAGGGGTTTTGCCGGATTAGGAGGAGATGGACAGTTTAGGTCTAGGGAATTAGGTCAGAATTGCAAGGTGTTCAATGGGGCAAGGTAGGCATAGGCTTTAGCACTCTAGGGTTTGATGGGTGAGTTGCTTAAGACTGGTGAGAAGCTAATAAGGGCATGTGAAAACCATGGATCATTCTTGGACTGCATAAAACATGAAATGGTGAATGGTTTCCCAAGGCAGAGCATTGATGCAACGAATTCTGCCTATCAAACTTGAAAACATTCAACTAGAAGCAATGAAATGATTAATGGCATACATAAAACATATAAACATATGATCACAGAAGAAGAAATTGTACTAAAACTCCATATCACAAGGATCCCATAAAAATAGCTGCAATTCTTATTAATCTCCTGCCAAATTGCTTACAAAAGGTGTACAATCAAGGTCTAAGCATCCAACTGAGTCCAAATCTCAAAAAAGAGAAAGAAGAAGAAGATATAGACATGAATTCAACCTCCTCCCATCCTCAAGGGTCGAATCCATAAGATGAGGAGCTAATCCAACTGATACTAAACAAGAAACAGGAATATAGGCATCATCAACAACTTACCTCTAAAAGTGAAAAAATGATTCATTTGAGCTCAAACTAACTCCTAAAGCAATGAATCTACCCTCTATTACTATTTATCTATCATAATTACATGCCAAGTCATCATTTAAAATGGTAAATCCTCCACCATGGGAGAGAATCCATGATTACAGTAAAAAACTGGAAAAATAGCAACCCTGAGCAAAACTGTGAAAAGCATAGCACCACTAGCCAAAAGCACAGTGCCACTTTCAGGTCCCTTTTGGAGCCCTTTCCAGAATCCAAATTGAGCCCATGATAGTTCATTGGAAAGGTCTTCAAGTCTGCATTCCAAAACACCTAAAATTTCTGAATTTGAAGCTCATTTGACCCATCAAAACGTGATTCGCCCAAGACTACTTCTGTGTGTCCAAAAAGTGGCAGAAATGTCATTTTAGGGTGTTTTTTAACCTTTTGACAGACCAGTTCTACCCCAAAAACATTCAAAATTTCTAGGGTGCATTTCCTCATCACTCTGAATCCAAAAATGCAAACCATTTCTTCATTGAGTGCCCCTAAGAAAAGCACAGTGCCACCAGCCAGTTTTTCTGTGTATTAATTTCCAAAATTTGCAAATGACAAAATTTGCTCCAAATTTGACGAAAATTGGTGAGAAGCACCATCATCAAGTGCTCTGATGAGCCAAGGAAGCTTCAGCCAACATCCTAAGTCTATCCTCCTCCTTCTTTCCTTTCAAGGCCCACCTTAGCCTAGCTTTCATCTTCCTAACCCTCCTGTTACAAATCTTGTTTCAGGTCCTGTAATGATAGGCCATGTGTCTGAGCATCTCATTGCCTCTGTTGGCCTCTTGTAGTAGCTTCTCAAGGTGCAGGTTGACTTTCTCAAGCAAAGTCTCCCTATCATCTTTAATTTCTTGCTCAATGGGAATCAAAGTGACTTGTGCTCCTTCACCACTTTGTCGTTTTACCTTGAGCATTTCCAGCTCCATGGGGACTTATTTTTCACTCAATTGCTTGTTTTCTTGCTCCAAGTATGTTATGACATACTTGGCCCTCTCCAAATTGTCCATCAGAGCATGTACTTGAGCCTCATGTTCCCGTATGATGATGTCTTTTATTGTATCCTTATCTTGGTCCTCTAAGTCAATGATTTCCATGCCATGATGAGAGTGATGTTGTTCTGACTCATCATGCTCTGTCAAGTCAAAGTCCCTTTCCTCCTCATCATCATCCGACATCTTTTCCTTTCCTTTGTGCAGCTGCTGCACCTGTACCTGTTGTGTCGATGAAGAAGGAAAAGACCCTTCCACATCCTATGGAGCAAGCGTTTTCCTATGGGCTGATGAAGAAGGCAAGGCCCCTTCCACATATCGTGGAGAAAACACTTTCCTATCGGCTACAAATAGTCTCCTTGTGCCCCTCTGATATGTCATGTAAATGGGCACCTTAGTATTTCTTGTCTCCTTGGTCTCCTCATCTGTTTTCACTTGGCTAGAAGGTCCTCCTGCTTCTTGAGACACTGGTGGAAGAATTTGAGGACCCCTAGAGATATCATGAGAAATAAAGGTCTCCCAAGAGATGTTAAGGAGACTGAGATGATGAAGCACAATGACCTTGATCAGAGAGTAATGATAAAGACTACTCATCTATTGAGGGTATGGCTTCCTTTGGACAATATAAGCCATTTTCCCAATACTCCTGAACAAGTAGTAAGGGGGGTTTTAACATACTCACCCTGGTAAAATGCATGAGGAGCCTGATGTGATAAGTGTATAGCCTAGAGAATCTGCCCTCACAAGTGAAATACTTCATGATGATTTTCATCATGGGGACATACTTGTTCTCAAGAAATCTGAAAGGAAATAGTCTCTTCACCTCATTTCTGTACCGGGGTTTGATATAAGGCTCATAATAGTGCTCATCCAGGTCCTGGCCCTTGAACCACTTCTCCCCTACATTAGGAATCCTGGTGGCATCTGAAATGATGGAAGATGAGATGGTGAATGTTACCCCAGCAAGAGTCACCTTGTTGTCCTGAAGATGGGCTGCAAAAAGTCTAGTGAGCTCTGGGTGATATTGAACTCTCTCTACCTGTTCACAGAATTCATAGTAGCCAAGGTATCTGAAACATGTGACAACCAACTCAGAGGCCTGCAATTCCCTAAGGTTTGATGGCTCTTCTCTGATAATCTTGCCTCCCTTGTGTGGTTTTCTCGGTTGCCTGGCTCTATCTGCTGAAGTGTCACTGCCTGTGTTCTCCTCCTCATAGTCTCGGTCTTCTTGGTCCATGTTTGCAAGGTTGAGGTGTATGAAAGGAATGGGTGAAAGTTTTTTTAGGAATGAGGGGATGGAAGATGAGCTTGTGACAAGGAAATGAATGGAGGAGTATGAAATGAGAGGGAGGGCTTGTTTGCTTGAGAATTTTCTCTTGGGGAAGAGGGACAAAGGGAATGAGAATCATATGGAATAGGGGTAAAGGGAAAAAGAGATCGGGTGATAGGGGAATTTAGAGTTGTAGGGATAGGTGCTAGGATGAAAAACGAGGATTTATGGTTTAGGCATCATTAGGGAGATTTTACGGTTTCATATTAAACATGGAAAATGATGTTTATAATTTGGATTTGGAAATCAAAATCAAAGTGAGGGATGTCTACTCACTTGTAATGATGCAAGGAAAGAGCAATTTTGGAATTTCATTGAGGGTTTGAGGGTTTTTAACCTCTCCTGCCAAAAGTACAGTGCCACCGCTCAGAAGCGCAGTGCCACCCTAGAAGCGCAGCGCCAATGTAAATTTACACTATGAAATTCTGCTAGAAGCGCAGCACCGGGCTCAAAGCGCAGCGCCACCTTCTAGAAGCGTAGTGCCAATTCAAACCAAATTTTGACTGCCTTCCCGATGTCCAAATTGGGAGTGGGATAGCTCATTGGAAATCTTCTCAAGTCTACTTTCTAGAACATCTTGAATTTTGTAATTTGGATGTCGTTTTCCCTATCAAAAGCTCAATCTCCCAAGACTGGTCAAAATGTGCAGAATGAGGCTGCCAAAATGCAGAGTGTTGTTTCAGTCAACGTTTGGAGGTCTTCCTCAACTCCAAATTGAGCTCATGATAGCTCATTGGAAATCTATGTTTAGTTATCATTTGACTCATCAATAAAGTCATTTTGTCACTCCAGCTAGGAGAAAGCGTGATTTTCCCAAGGTCACTCCAGAAGTGCAACAACTCTCTTGTAGCAACTGTATTTTTGACATTTCTCTAAAACCATGACTCCTGTGTAAAAAGTGAAGGAGGTTTTTCTTCATTGGCATATTATGTACGAACACCTCTCTCATGTTTTCAAAATTCTACCCTATTTGGTCTAAAACATAGTTTGAAGAAAAATCGGCTCTATGTGTGGCAAATGATTTATGCCTTGCAATGACTTATTGAGAAATTATGGAGACATGATGTGTATGAGTTGGAATGGCCTCATACTCACTAAAATGACCTCCCTTATGCCTCATATACTAAGATGTCTTTGATTCCATAGCCAACCCTAGCTCAATGGGTGAGGAAATTAGGGTTTAGTGCTTGTCCCTTGGGGAAAAACAACTCGCTTTGGCATGCACTTAACCCTTTGAAACTTTATCCTTTCACTTGACTATTTCTTTTGAAAAATTGATCTTTTGATGGTATGGCATCTTTGGAACACTGAGTTAACAGCTTGGGATGGTGAAATTATTACATTTGAAAGACATAAGATTACATAATGAAAGAAGCATTTCTCTTTACAAATCATCTTCACATGGTGAAGGGATGTTATTTGATCACCCTTTACTTGTTGGTCTTATGCAATGGAATGGAACCTTGGAAACCCTAATGACCTAATGAAACCTTGAAAAAACCTAAAGACCTAACGAGACCTCGAAGGACTGAATTTCAAGATGACATAATGACCTCATGACTGATACAAATGGCATGATAAAAATAACTTTATGGATGATGTACAGTCAACAAGATATGAAACTATGCCAGCAAGTAATCACATTTAGGGAAGAGTGATGTTTTTGAAATTTGGACTAGGACTACCATTAGTGACTAATTGTTTTGCATGACCTAGTGGAATGATAAAAAATTGTTGAATCAGACCCTTAAAATGATATGAAAAGAGGATTTTTGATCACTGATGGCAGGATGCAAATACTGACACTAACATCGGCCTTATTGGGGATGGCAGCTCCTTAGAGGTGTCAAGAACATCGTAGACCAAGTGCCTAACCATGTGGGCCAATACAGTCAAAAACTTAAATTGAAATGCATGACTGAAAACTGACGACTTGACGACACAAACTAACTCTGAAACTGAACCATGCTCACTTCTGTGAGCTTATTAATCACACCCTACTCTAAGTGATCCATTCCTCACCTGATCAAGTGAAATGAAACAACCAATGCAACCAAGTAATCATTATGGCTGTTGTTTGAATTCTCAGCAAGTGCTTGTTTATGACCAAGCAAAGAGAACTACTGAAATGCAACTCCCATGAAAACTTGTAAACAGATCCAAATTTTCCCAGATTGAATAATATGGATTCTCTATCTGACTCCAAAAATATTGCATAAGGATCTTGAAATTCATGTGCACTGGAACTTAGCTCATCCAATGGATTACTTTTCTTCTCCTCATACCATGAATGCAAACTTTCATCTTAGCTTTGTGACAAGATTCCTGCTGAAAATGACAAAGAAACTGGCTGCCGGATCAAGTTTGTATTCATACTTTTTTTAAACTCATAGTTAGCTAATGGAGAAGGACTTTGACTGCAGACTTCATCCAACACATCAGCTATTGGATCGTGAAAAACTTTAAAAGACTATTGCAACCCATTTTCTATTGGTTCTAATGAGATTGCATGATTTTCTACAGGTTGCTCATTTGAAGATATACTATGCAAAATTCCCTTCAAAAGCTGAAATGATTCAAAACATAATGGTACAAAATCATCTTGCATCATTTGATCATATGTTCCAGCTTCCAAGTCTTCATCTGCAACCTGACATTCAATGGCATTCCGGGGCTGCAAATCTAGATATGAGAAGTCTTGAACAAGGATTTCATTGCCCTCAAGATGGTCTAGATCAAAACTTATCGATGATTGATTTTTGATTGCACGAAAGTTGTCTCTGATGAACTGAAATGAAGTAAAACAAAGAGGCAAAGATCCTTCACTTACTTCAAAATTTTCTGCACTTTCCTCCTCACTTCCACAGCTGATATGCAATAGCTGATCACTGTATTCGAGTTGTTGCTCCATCCACAAACCAGCTACTTATTTGTCTACAAGACTACCTTCTGTTTGGAGAACATAATCATCATTATACTGATCAAACTTAGGAAAATCATCAGTATAAAACACACCATCAAGCATACATGTCAGATCAACAGATCTCTCTTCTCTAAGATGATCTATAAAACAATCATTATCAGATCTATGACAACTAGGATAAGAAAGGAAATGTTTTGGATCAACCACTTGTTTTTCTTCAATCAGCGAGCCATGGTATTGAACATCATACTCATTCCTTGTGGTGATATTTTGCATCATCTCTTCCACTGCACTTACCAAAATGTCGATCTTTACCTCTAAAGATGTCGATTCCTCTGGATCTATGTTCTTCATCTCTTCTTCCTTCAACTTTGCCCTTCTGATCAGAAAATTAGCCTCTACATCTACTGCATTGTTTTGCATCTCTTCAAGTGTTGCAAGGTTCCTTTGTCTCAGCTAAAACTCCATTTTCGGATCAAAGGCTTCTGGGTAGTGTAAGAGAGCGGATCCAGGAGGAGGTCTTATATTAATAGGCATCAAACAATAAGCTTGGTTAAATCTGGCAGAAAATTGTTGTATTGTCTCCCCTGGTTGTCTTTTCAGCTGGTTATACTCTTCTAAAATCAATAAAGGGTTCTATCTGACCACCCACTTGTCGAGGAAAACTTTGATGAACTACTGGAAATCTGAGATGCTCGCATCAGGCAGGGTTTTGAACCAACTCTTGACTTTTCCTTGCAAAGAAAGAGCAAAAAGCCTAATACTGACATCCTCTTCATCAACTTCAAAAAGGTCAAGAAAAGAATCAAAATTCAATACATGTCTCTCAGCAACGATGCTGTCACATTGACCATAAAATCTTGGTAGATATATGTAATAATTTTTAGGGAAAGCATGGGATATAGGAGGTAAAATCAGAGGCTTGTATCTATCTGGAATTTTACGAGGTATAGGAATATGTACAAAAGGTCTAGAATTAGTCTTGGTCTCTTGAGGCTCATCAGTTTGAAGACGGTCATCATAAGATTCAGAAGAAGGGTCTTGATCAAGATTAAAGGCATGTGAAAATTTTGTATTCACATTCTTCAATGGGAAAGAATCAAATGCAAGTCTAGGATCTTTTCTCAAATACAATATACTTCGTAAATCCTTCTTGACGTTGTTGGCAAAGAGAAGAAATAATTTATAACAAAGAACATAATGTCTTGGATGAAATTCCAACTTGAATACCTGATCTTTCCATACTGTCCTTTCATGTTTCTGCCGGTCAAGTTCATCCTCCGATGGAGTCCTTGGGTCTGATCTCGAAATTGATTTAGAGTGGCCAAGTGAATGATTTCAACCTTCTGGTGTCTGGTCGTTGTCCACCATCAACAATCATATCTAGATATGAAATTTATACATTTTTTTGAGGAACATAAAACTATGTTCCCCAGTATGGTCGCCACTATGTTATCACCTGGATTGAACCTCATGCTGAAGGAAGGCAATGCCAAGGTAACCACAAACCACGCTTAGCCAAGTAGCTAGCCCTACTAGATCAGGAGAGGGCTCTCTCTGTAAGTATCTCAACCAATATGACTGGATCAGGTAAAGGATATTAGGCTAGGTATAGTAGCATGAATGTTTTGATTGGATTTTGTAGGGTTTTTGCTAGATCAGGAGGAGCTGGAAAGTTTAAGTCTAGGGAATTAGGTCATAATTGCAGGGTGTTCAATGGGGCAAGGTAGGCATAGGATTTATCACTATATGGTTTGATGGGGGAGGTGCTTAAGACTGGTGAGAAGCTAAGAAAGGCATGTGAAAACCATGGATCCTTCCTGGACTACAGAAAACATGAAATGGTGAATGGTTTCCCAAGGCAGAGCATTGATGCAATGAATTCTGCCTATCAAACTTGAAAACATTCAACTAGAAGTAATGAAATGATTACTGGCATATATGAAACATATAAAAATATAATCATAGAAGAAGAAACTGTACTAAAACTCCATACCACGGGGATCCCATAAAAATAGCTGCAATTCTTATTAATCTCTTGCCAAACTCCTTACAAAAGGTGTACAATCAAGGTCTGAGCATCTAGCTAAGTCCAACCCTCAAAAAAGAGAAAGAAGAAGAAGATATAGACATGAATTCAACCTCCTCCAATCCTCAGGGGTCGAATCCCTAAGATGAGGAGCTAATCTAACTGATACTGAACAAGAAACAGGAATATAGGCATCATCAACAACTTGCCTCTAAAAGTGAAAACTGATTCATTTGAGCTCAAACTAACTCCTAAAGCAATGAATCTAACCTCTATTACTATTTATATATCATAATTTCATGCCAAGCCATCATTTACAATAGTAAATCCTCCACAATGAGAGAGAATCCATGATTATTGTAAAAAGCTGGAAAAATAACAACCTTGAGAAAAACTGCCAAAAGCACAGCGCCACTGGCCAAAAGCGCAGTGCCACTTTCAGGTCACTTTTGGAGGCCTTCTCGGCATCCAAATTGAGCCCATGATAGGTCATCGAAAAGGTCTTCAAGTCTACCTTCCAAAATAGCTAGAATTTCTGTATTTGAAGCTCATTTGACCCCTCAAAACTTGATTCTACAAAAATGCAAACCATTTCTTCATTGAGTGCCCCTAGGAAAAGCACAGTGCCAGTGGTGCTACACTTCTAAGCAGTTTTTCTGTGTATTAATTTCCAAAATTTGCTCCAAATTTGCCCAAACTTGGTGAGAAGCACCATCATCAAGTTCTCTAATGAGCCAAGGAAGCTTCAACTAGCATCCTAAGTCTATCCTCCTCCTTTTTTCTTTTCAAGGCCCGCCTTAGCCTAGCTTTCATCTTCTTGACCCTCCTATTGTAAATCTTGTTTCAGGTCTTTTAATGATAGGCCATGTGTCTGAGCATCTCATTGCCTCTGTTGGCCTTCAGTAGTAGCTTCTCAAGGTGGAGGTTGACTCTCTAAAGCCAAGTCTCCCTATCATCTTCAATTTCTTGCTCAATGGGAGTCAAAATGACTTGTGCTTCTTCACCACTTTTTCGTTTTACCTTGAGCATTTCCAGCTCCATGAGGACTTGTTTGTCACTCAACTGCTTGTTTTCTTGCTCCAAGTATGTTATGACATACTTGGCCCTCTCCAAATTGTCCATCATAGCCTATACTTGAGCCTCCCGTTCCCGTATGATGATGTCTTTTACTGTTTCCTTATCCTAGGCCTCGAAGTCAATGATTTCCATGTCATGATGAGAGTGATGTTGTTCCGACTCATCATTCTCTGTCAAGTAAAATTCCCTTTCCTCCTCATCATCATCTGACATCTTTTCCTTTCCTTTGTGCAGCTGCTGCACCTGTACCTGCTGTGTCGATGAAGAAGGAAAAGCCCCTTCCACATCCTGTGGAGCTAGCATTTGCCTATGGGCTGATGAAGAAGGCAAGGCCCCTTCCACATCCTGTGGAGAAAACACTTTCCTATCGGCTGCAAATAGTCTCCTTGTTCCCCTCTAATATGTCATGTAAACAGGCACCTTAGTAGTTCTTGTCTCCTTGGCCTCCTCATCTGTTTTCACTTGGCTAGAAGGTCCTCCTACTTTTTGAGACACTGGTGGAGGAATTTGAGGACCCCTGAAGATATCATGAGAAATAAAGGTCTCCCAAGAGATGTTAAGGAGACTGATATGATGAAGCACAATGACCTTGATCAGGGAGTAATGATAAAGACTGCTCATCTGCTGAGCGTATGGCTTCCTTTGGACAATATAAGCCATTTTCTCAATACTACTGAACACGTAGTAAGGGAGTTTTAACATCCTCACCCTCGTAAAATGCATGAGGAGCCTGATGTAATAAGTGTACAGCTTGGAGAATCTGCCCTCACAAGTGAAATATTTCATGATGATTTTCATCATGGGGAAATACTTGTTCTCAAGAAATCTGAAAGGAAATAGTCTCTTCACCTCATTTCTATACCAGGGTTTGATAAAAGGCTCATAATAGTGCTCGTCCAGGTCCTGGCCCTTAAACCACTTCTCCCCTACATTAGGAATCCTGGTGGCATCTGAAATGATGGAAGATGAGATGGTGAATGTTACCCTAGCATGATTCACCATTTTGTCCTAAAGATGGGCTGCAAAAAGTGTAGTGAGCTCTGGGTGATATTGAATTGTGTCTACATGCTCACAGAATTCATAGCAGCCAAGGTATCTGAAACATGCAATATCCAACTCAGAGGCCTGCAATTCCCTAAGGTTTGATGGCTTTCCTCTGATAATCCTGCCTCCTTTATGTGGTTTTCTCAGTTTCCTGGCTTTATGTACTAAAGCGTCACTGCCTGTGTTCTCCTCCTCATAGTCTCAGTCTTCTTGGTTCATGTTTGCAAGGTTGAGGTGTATGAAAGGAATGAGTGAAAGTGTTTTTAGGAATGAGGGGATGGAAGATGAGCTTGTGACTAGGAAATGAATGGAGGAGTAGGAAATGAGAGGGAGGGTTGGTTTGCTTGAGAATTTTCTCTTAGGGAAGAGGGACAAAGGGAATGGGAATGATATGGAATAGGGGTAAAGGGAAAAAGAGATCAGGTGATAGGGGAATTTAGAGCTGTAGGGATAGGTGCTAGGATGAATAGTGAGGATTTAGGGTTTAGGCATCATTAGGGAGATTTTAGGGTTTAATATTAAACATGGAAAATGATGCTTATAATTTGAATTTTCAAATCAAAACCAAAGTGAGGGATGTCTACTTACTTTTAATGATGGAAGGAAAGAGCCATTTTGGAGTTTCGTTGAGGGTTTGAGTGTTTTTAAAATCTCCTACCAAAAGCACAATGCCATAGCTTAGAAGCCTTGTGCCACCCTAGAAGCGCAGCACCAGTGTAAATTTACACTGTGAAATTCTGCCGGAAGCACATCGCGGGGCTCAAAGCGCAGCACACCTTTTAGAAGCATAGTGCCGCTTCAAACCCACTTTTGAATGTCTTTCCGATGTCCAAATTTGGTATGGGATAGCTTGTTGGAAAGCTTGTCGAGTCTACTTTCTAGAAGATCTTGAATTTTTCAATTTGGAGGTAATTTTCCCTATCAAAAGCTCAATATCCCAAGACTGTAAAAAATGTGCAGAATGAGGCTGCCAAAATGTAGTGTTGTTTCGGTCAACATATATTCTGAGTCAGAGTAGGCTGTAGTACCCCCTTCTCATGCATCTGTGTGATCAACGTAGGACAATCTATGATTTCATGATCAAACTGCTCATAGTATGAACAAGATATTCTTGTTGGGTTGGTACAATCGCGAGCATAGTGCCCTGGTCCTCTGCAATTGTAACAGATTAGTTGTCTGCGACCCCTTCCTGGCCCCATTCCTCCTCATCCTCGACCTCGCCCTTGGAATCCAGCGTGCGCCATCCCCACAGATGGGTGAAGGCCCCGTGTTTTTGTCTGCATTCTATATGCTAGGGTCCGATCCATCATTAACTCGTAGCTGCGACAAGTATGCTCGTCGTGGGCCAACGATCTACAAAATTTGCAAAACAATTGCTGGGGATTCTGTGTGTACTTCTATAACAAATGATAGTTATCCGTCATGTGCTTTCCTCCCACCTAATAGATCACGCACCAGAGCGCAGGTGTCATACTTGGCCCTGTCTGTGCCTCTGGTCTCAATGGCATCGGTTCCCCTCCTAACAAGTAGTTCGCGAATAACGGATAGTGATCCTTGTCGTGGCGCTGGCCTTTACATTTTATGCACCACACTCCTTCGTGCACCTCTGGTCATGGCGCCCTATCCTGCTTCAAACTCTGCATTTCCAAGCATAGGTTCTGTTGTTGCCCGTGGATCTGTTGGACTCCCAATCCCGGATGCTATATCGGCGTTTCATGCAGCCTCATCGCCATCTCCAGTGCTTCTGCCTAGGTCGAAAGCTTCTGCTATGATAGTGTCGTCCTCAAGTGTGGTGTCAAAGATGCCACAAACCACGCGTGCTTCTGCGCATCCGTTAGCGTCATGTTAGCCTCGCGGATCGTACTCTTTAGTCTCTAATCCAGATCCCAGGGGGTCTCACCTGGAAGCATCGCGATCTCTTTAAATCCGATGATTGACTATGTCTCTCATTTCGACCAACTAAATTCTTTGTTCAGCACATTCTGGATCTTCGCTATTCCTGCATTAGGGTGATCATTCGAGTGCTTGATATAACATGTCAGTGCGCGATCCTACAGTGCACTTACAAATGTGGCCTTCTTAATGTTGTCATCCGTGACCCCTTGTGCTTCCCACACTGCTCTTACCACAAACCAGAACTGGTCCGGATCCTCATTTCCTACTCCTTTGAATACGAGTAGCTCGATCACGCTCACCATGCTAAAGTGCGGGTTTGGTGGAGGTGGGGTGGTTGAAGATGAAGGTGAAGTAGGTGAAGTGGGTGATGGTGTAAATGGAGGTGATAACTGCGGAATGCGCTGCCTTATCAAACTGACCACACTTCTCGAGGAAACCCGAGAGCGCTCTTCCTCACTTGCTCGCGGGGGTGAAATTAAAGGACTATTTCCTAACCCTTCGATCCCCTTGTAGATCTTTCCACTCCGCGTTGTTCCAATCATTAATGTATTTGCATAACCCTCTTCTCATATAACAACATCTTAATCCAGGTATTCAGGGATTTGATGTACCTACCTTGCGTTCCCTTGAGAAAATGTCGTTCTGCTTCGGTATAGCTCATGGTTGTGTCTATTGAGAACTCAGTGATAAACCCCCCTATTATCCAGTCAAGCCAATGGTCCATGGCCCAAGCGATCTTATCTTTTGATGCCTCTAATCTACGTACTAACTCTGGAGTCCACACTATCGGTTGTTCGAGCTTGTACCTTCCCTGGCTATCAGCTAACCTCGTGATCCAATCATACAGTTCTGAAGAGAAGGTTATGAAGAAGATCTCATGGATTTCTGTATATACGTAGCGATCCAACCACCTCTTCTCGGATATTTGTGGAGTCCTGTTCTCCTGTGTTACAAACTCATGAAGCTTCTGATCCAACCAATATTCAATTTCCTTTTTCGTAGGGTTCAAGTGTTCCAACATCAGACATCCCTTAGGCAGATCCTGGTCCCAGTAATAGAACATCGTGACTCACCCATCCCGGTTCGATCATGAAACAGTAGATTGTCCTACATTGATCGTGCAGATACGAGAGAAAGGGGTACTTCAGCCTACTCCGACGCAGAATACTCAAATGATGAGGTCTGAACTCTGCAAAGAAGACCCAAATGTGAATATGGTGCTCAAGAGTGGTGCGACCATAGGGGAGGATAAGGGAAAGCAGCTTGAGGAAGATACATGGATTCGCAAGGCTCCTACAGAGGAACTCGAGTTTGACTTGGAACGCGCAAAGGAGACGTTTATGGAAGCTAAGAAGAGCTTCGCGAAGGCCTCTACTTCAGATAGTAAGGATCAACTAGAGCCAGGAATTGATCCTTCTATGCTTACTACCTTTTTAGAGACATGCATGAAGTTGTTGCACAACAATAAGGTAGTTAAAGTACTACAAGAGCTGATCACTAGGTGCCCGAGGTTGGGTGAACTGCGTGCAGTCTGGAAACTGGGAAAGCATGCATTACGCACCGGGAGGGAAATGAGATTGACGACGCAGATTAGCGAATATGAAATGGATCAAGTAATCTTGGACATGGGTTCAGATGCAAATGTATTACCCAAATAGACATGGGAACACATGGGCAGGCCCGCGTTGCAGTGGTCCCCTATTCAATTACGAATGATGAACCAACAAAAGATCTTGCCCATGGGAAGGTTGCAAGGGGTAACAATGGACATCGAAGGCGTGAACACACAAACAGACTTTGAGGTGATAGAGATTTTTTATGATAGCAACCCTTACCCCGCGTTGCTAGGAATAGACTAGGCCACAGATATGAATGGAGTCATCAACTTGAAGAAGCGGAAGATGATTTTTGAGAAAAAGTCCCTATGTCTAGTAGTTCCACTAGATCCAACCGAAGGAGTGCACTACATTGAACCTGTGTGCGATGATGACATCGACGATGAGCTAGATTTCATTTACCAGATAACAGCAAAAGACCAAGATTGGGTGAAACCGACTGCAGATGGGAGAATCTCATGGGAGTGCGACAATTCCTGTACTTTGGATTCAGATGAAGAAATAGAACGTGGCAGAACCGATTGCATGAAGTAACAATGCTGAATTGCAACATGATGATTAGATCACTGCGGTGTGTGATGACCGAAGCAAGGGAACTGCCAACATATGATGGGGAAACAGGCGTGGATGAATTCTTAGACAAATTTGAAAGGGCAATGCCAGAACAGTAGTGGTATAGTGCGCTAGAATGGGTGTTGCATGCGACACCCGCGCAATGGTGGAATACAAACTAGAACAATATTGGAAATTGGTGCGAATGTAGCAGACGGATGCGCTTATGATTTGGAAGTCACCAGCGATGAATGCGAACTGGGTAGCCAGGACGAAGTAGTTTGCATGCCCACTTGTGTCGATGGGTGCAGATGTGTGTTGTGCAAACACCTCCCAGACTAAGGATCAAAAATAAGAACCTGACGTGGCAGCAGGGAAGGCGACACACTCCACTAACAGTCCACGACAGACCATTCAAAAAGCTATGTGGAGTCATGAACATAGTTCACCATATGAGACATACCGACTGGGACCTACACGTACTAGCGGTTCGATGGGCCTATAGGACCATAAGAAAAAACCAGAGCATGGAAACGACCCCAACATTGACAAGAAGAGATGAAACTAGGAGGACAGAGAAGAATCCCCAGACCATAGTTCTCGCAACAGGGACAGGATGCGAGGACTTGGGTAAAAGAATTAGGCAGTTACAAGGCCATTCAGTGGCGGAGCTTAAAACTTTGTGAACTCGATGAAGAGTGGGCACAACTGAGAAAGAAAAGTGTGACATCGGATGAAGAAATCAGCAAACTAGAAACCGAAGTTGCATAAGCGGGCTGCGAGAAATTACGCATGATGGGACCAAGTCTAGTCGGCCCTACTACTGCATTAGAAAGAGTTGCGACCCTGCTATCATGGCTGCAACCGCACCCTACTAAACAGGGGACCGTACCATATAAACAAGAACGTGATGCACTACCAGACGCAAGGGTATTTGAAGGGTGCCTGCAGCCCAGGCTAGCAGGAAAATCGGAGCCTCGCACCGGGGGTGCAACCACCTGACTATCTATAGGAAGCACAGTCTCAGTGCTCCAAGCAGTTGAAAGAAGGCGCGGGACTATAAACGAGTCTACAGGAGAGCTGCACAGAAAGGAGGTTCCGCACAGGGCTAGTATGTTACAGGGATTGCGGTCACGCATAAGGGGTTGTGCTTCTGTGTGGGTAGGCAGGGAAGTGACCGTTGATGTCATTGTTCATGACAAGAGGTCTAAGTTAAGGCAGAAAGGAGCCAGCGGCGAGCCATTAAGACAAGAATTAAGAGCTAGATTCAGGATGATCTGCCACCAAGAAGATATTAATGACTCAGAAGTGGAGGGCATGGGCGAATTCAAATTCAAACGTTACTATAAAATCCCTTGGGGTAGCCTTGAGGCAACACTTGGTTGTTTGAGATTTAATCTAGTATAGAGTATTGAGCACCAAGCTACCTTGCCACCCGTGAGTACGCGATCGAATGAATCCAGTGTAGAAACAATAACAGCTGCGAGAACCAGAGTGTGATTCACGGAAGTAACCCCAGAGCCCTAGGAGGAGCTTAGAGAGGCAGCAGTTGCACTAGAGGTTCCCAAGTCCCCACGCACATCGTGACCGCAAAAAAACAAGCAGCCAATGGGGCCAGTTCGGGTATCACCACGGAACCCACAAGTTAGTAAATTGTCAATGACAGAGAAGGGCAAAGCTGTCATCGTTGAAACAGAGGAGGAGGAGGAAGATTTGCAAGCCCTGATCGCCCAAATTGAGGCATAGGACGATGAGGCAGAGAATGTTTCCTAAGTACCTTCAGCAATAAAATTACCCCCCTACATCCCCCCGTGGAAAGGGATAGCCAAGATACCAAAGGACTTGGAGGCCACGAAGAGTGTGCTCCAGACCCCGCTTCTTCCGGATGAAATCAAATTTGACGGTCTGTCACTGGGACGGGTGCCTAATATAAAGTTCAAAGAATGGGACCTCACGGGTAGCGAGAAGTTCCCATAGCTAGCCGCGGAGCAATTATTGCAGTAGAAATGGTTACACGGTGTGGACAAGGTTGGGTTACTACATCTGTGGTGGATACTAAACTACCACTCCGCGCCCATCACAATTTTTGTCATCTGGCAGCTACTGTGTCTAGTACATGATGGGTATCTTTGGTTGGAGGAGACGATTCGCATCACGACCGACTTAATTCACCAGATTTCTCGGCTACCCATCAAAGGAAACAATCTTGCAACCATAGTAGGAGAAAGCGGCGACTTGGCCCTCGCAGAAGCGATGAAGGCCAAATACAAGTTGTAGAAGAGAAAGCAAGGGTATGTAATAGCAAGCATCAAGGACAAAGGGGTGCGCATAGCCACCCAACTACTGGCTGGCAAGCTAATGAGGACATGCCGCGCAGATGAGGTGCCAACATTTGTAATTGTTTTAGCAGAGCAGTGCATAGAGGGGGTCCAGTTCAACTGGGTGCAGTTTCTATGTAATGAATCTTTGATGAATTGTAGGGAAGCCTAGGCGTAGGGTAAGACCTTCCACTACATGTGTGTGCTCTTATCCATCCTGGTGGTTGCTGGTGAGTTGCCGACGGACAGCCAGTTTCCCACCATTGAGAGGAACCTACCCGAGGCCATGAGGTACACCTCGCTCTAGGCAACGAAAGACACGACGAAGATTTGCAAGATAAAAGCGTTTTGGGCATTCATAGAGGCAAGCTTATGAACATGGATCAACCGCAGGCCGCGCTTGTCCCTGATAGTATATAACAGTTTACAAAGCGCAGCAGAATTCAAGGCGGATATGCATAACCTGTATATCTGGGCGTGCAAGGATCTAGCCCGAGCATGGGTAAAGTTGTCGTTCATTGCCACAGATGATGCAATCTTTGAAGTGATGGCATCATGGTCTCCGGAGTGGCGCGCCCCAGACTTGGCAGAATTGGAAAAATCAAAGCACAACAGAGAAAGAGGGAGACCAAGCTATGCATCGTGAAGCTGGCAGAGAGAAAGTATCAGGAACAAGAAGCGGCCATGCAGTGGAAGGCGGCTATGGTAGCAACAATAGAGTAGAAGGAACAAACCACAACTGCGCCCACCGAAGAGACTGAGGAAGGTCAGGAAATGTCCACAGAGCAGGACATACAGGGTAAGGTTGAGACACAGGAATGCCCGGACCTTACAACAAAATCGACCCAACTCAAGAGGCCACGCTTCCATGAGAAGCCAATCGCATGCAAAAAGACAAAGACAACAAAGACAGTGGAGGGAGACCTTGCTGACAATAGCAAACCAGTTCGCGATGTCACTAAGGATGATCTCGAACAGTTGATGAGGGAGCAGACAACTGTGTTGGGGGAACTCAGAGCACAGTTGCAAGCATTACAGGTATGACCCCTAGGAGTGATGACACCGCACCTTATGGAAGGTGTAGCCGAAGCTGAGTAGATATTGTGTGCCTGCACAATGAACACTTTGGTGTTACCAGAAGGCGCCGTCTTAGTAGAAGTCGAAGGTGATATAAGGGGCTGGGGGTTGAATTTGGTCGCCCTTCCCAGAGAAACCCTATACCAGCTGCAGGATGGGGTAACTACTGAGCTTCGTGCTAGGGAGGGTCGCGCTCTCCAAGTCTTGAACGAGAAGAAGGTAAATTTAGAACAGCTCAGCTTACAGCGTGACAACCTAGTCGCCCAAAACTAGGGATTAGCATAGGTAGTGGAGGAGACCTGTAGCAGCATTCCGGAGTTGGCCGTGCCGGCAGCACTCCCCACCGCAGAAAAGATTCACCAACTGGCAGCTAGAGTCCGTAGGACCCAGGAGGAGGCCATGAAGGTTCAGTTGGAGCTAAACTTGCAGATCACAGAGCTGCAACTGAAGGCGCAACCATCTACACCCTCGGAAGTTAGAGAGAAGTTCCACTGTGCCATTCAATCGGCGTTGAAAGAGATAGAGCACACTATACAGGATTGTGGGACCAGTCCCTATTCACACTCACTTCACTGCTGGAGGACCCAATACTACAACAATTAGAAAGAGAAGCACGGGAATTGCAGCAGGCCTATGACAATGTCCGGGGGACCATGCAAATGGTCGCCCTTACTCAGCAATTGGCCAAGATGAGGGAGGCCCAGGCTCTGAAAGAACAGGTGGATGCCACACGCCAGAAAGAAGTAGGGCTTAAAGCATGCATCCAGCCTTGGCTCGAGGAAGCATTCATGGTCACCGCCACGATCGAGGGGAAGCTGGCCCAGATGTAGGACACATATGCGCAAAGGCAAGAGGGTGCCTCTGACAACGATGCATCAAAGAGTCATGCACAATTGATTCAGCAGATAGCATAGGAATGTGTGGCAGACGTTCGCGAAGCACAGAAGTTGCTAGATGGACTCTGAGAAAAGATCACCACACTAGCCAAGTGACTCGAGACAAGGCACGATGATTGTGTTGGGGGCCTGTTGGGCAGTGGATCCCCCCATAGCGGATTTTTGGGGTTTAAAGCCCAGTTTTGGGCCAATGTAATGTAAAGACCCTGCAAAATGCGAGCGTGGAGTGCAAGAGTCTAGGGTAGTCTGCCCTAAAATATTGTAATTTAAGATAGAATGTGTCAGCCTACCCATGGTCCGCGGACCATGGGAATGCATAAATAGAGTGAGGCTCTAAGGGTAGAAAGTAAGTTTTTAGTTCTGATCTGAAGTGTTATGGGTTTTTGAATAAGGAATTCGCTCTGAGTTTGTAAGTCTAAGTCCTGGGTTATAGGAATAGGAAGAGGCTCTGCAGCTATGTGCACAGAGGCCTGGTAGAGTTTGCAGCTGTGTGTGCGGACCCCTGCAGCTGAGTGCGCAGGGTGGAGTTAGGATTGTACTGGAATAGAAGATTAATAAAAGATAAGTTGATTCTAGAACACTGTGCATTTTCTCATAGATCTGTATGTTTATGCTTTTGTTATATCTGTGCATCTCTTTACCGTTTATGATTGCGCGCACTTGTTATGAATGTTAAATGATTGATGAGAATATTGGGCCCACAAAATTAAGTTAAGATCTATAATAATAACATAGTAAGGATAAAGGATCTAGATAACGCCTCTTTGTGCTCTTTACAGAGCTATGCAAAGGTCAAAACAGTTGTGCGGAGTAGCGCAAGCGTGTAGGATTGGTTCGCGACCCTCCCAGATTTCATCAAGACATCCCTAGGGTGCGGAAACCTGGTTCTAGCACCCTCCCATACTACCTCAGGTGAGACCTCAGTCCACACTCCGTGGACTGTTGCCGAAAGGGCCAGTAGTTTCAGGATTTGTTTGGCTAAATCACTTCTGAACCTGGGTGTTATCGGGAAATATAGTGTCCACTCGGATCTGCTAGTCCCACTAAGACTGGTAGCTATCTTAGAAACAAACAAACTAAAACCACTTTCGTTTTCCTTTATGAGAAGTAGATAAGAGGGGAATGAAGGACACCAACCTCAGTCTTGCGCTTGGTTCCTTGCTCGATTCCTCTCCCTTCTGACAGATCCTTGCCGCTTCTCCTTCATCTACCTAGCTTCAAATAGAACCTGTAGAATCAAAGCAGCGTAATACTATCGAAGAACAGAGATCTATAATCATAAACAATATAGGACCAGATATATATTGACCACACAAATGCACATATCATCAAACATACAATAATGTGGAGGAAAACTTGAATAGCTTTATTAATATCAAGAAGAAGCAAAGAGGATTACAACCAATTGTTCTAACCTAGCGTCATCCTCTAGCATGAAAGCCCTTCTTTCACCTCATGAAAAGCTTAGATCACCCAATACTATGATGTTCCAACAAGAAACCAACATACTTCCTTACAAGATACAAAATTCCAGCCTCCAGATCTCTGGGATGAGGGATCCATATATAGATGATTGCAGGGGGGTGAGTCAGCTTCTAGGATTTTGATTAGTGTCCTCTCTCTGATAGTTCTTGATTCCACTTGGAGATTGATGATCTCTTACTCATCCCTGGGCAAATTCAGAGAGGCAAGTGTCACAGGAGAAGTTTCTGGAAGATTCCATGATCATCCACCTCACAAACTGTCTCTGCCATTTGTCCACTCTCGCCCATCGCACCCCATAGAAGGGCTTTTCAGTATGCATCGCACCTCCTGTGTGCATTAGGTGGGATGCATTGCACTTTGACCATGGAGCAGGTGAGATGGTCCAGTTTTGACCAGTTCTGAGTAGTTTTTCATGGAGAACTTTTGGGAGATGATGTAATCAGTTGACCTTGTTCTTTTAGGGTATGGAACAACACTTTTAGGGACTTAGGAGCCCTTGGTTTATGGACATGTTTGATTGGGGTTGTAGTGCCCAAAAATGTCTATAACAGTTGGCCCCTAAAGCATGAGTTCGTTAATATTTTGATGTCGAGTGAAATGATTTATCATGAGGATCCGAAGTTTTTTCGAGTTGGAAGGTGACCTGTAATAAGATACAATACAATACATTATCTTCATAATATTTTTCATGATCTAGCTGAGGCGGGAATTCCCATGCTCAGCTTTATAAATTCATTTTCATGTACATAAGACAGACAACCATCTGTGTGGGAGACTGATGATAGATTCATCATCCTTTGATTCGGATGATCATCTGTGCAGCAAAAATGTACATTTGATGTCTTTATTTTCCTGAATATATTGTAGCCCGGATGGATGAAACTAGATCCGAGGTCTTCAAACTCATTCAAACTTCACTCGAAGTACAATTCAATCCATGTGAAAGATGTTCTGGAGTCGAACATGGAAAGACATCGCCTGATTACCAGCCAATGATGTAAGCTGTTAACAGGTGCGAGAGGAATCATCGATAATGATGATGACCCTCAAGGTACTACAATACAATTCGCGTGGTGTGAAAAGGGACTTGGCGTCGGACACCATGAAAAATCTTTCGGTCGAAGGCCAATGATGTAAACCTGTCGCTGGAAGTGAGAAACTTGCCATTGAGGCATGCAAGCTTCAAAGTACTGAAAGGGTTGTCCCTAAGTTGACTTCTTGGATAATGAGCTGATGTCGACAAGAAGCGACCCGCCATAGGAGGGCCTTAATGAATCCCACATCTATGACACGGAACGGAGTAAATGATTTTGGAGGTGAAAACGATCTGATGATACAGGGTTCAGGGTGGCGGTCATGAAAGAATGGAGCGTGAATGTATTGCAGCGGATGAGACACAGGTGAATTCTCTAAGCGACTTCTCTTGAACATACCGGTGACATTGACATGGATTGGTAGCATTAACCCCAAATATGGATGGTGTGATGGACCAATGGTGATATGACCAGTGAACGGAACAACCCAACCCGACTCGAATGCAGAGTGAAAGTGTCATGTTCAAGAGCGACTTGCTACCAATAAAGTTTCTTCAAGTTTTCTTCCCAATTTTTCCCCAGTCATTGCTGACCAGTACCTCTTTATTTTTGTCAAGCTTGAGGAGGATAACATATGCTTGTTCTATAATTTTCCCTTCGGGCAAACCCGTCACTATATTTTAACGAGCCTAGTGACAGTGAAACTCGTTCTTGTCTGTATGGACAAGTTTGTCGCTATTAGGTTTTAACGAGTTTAATGACAAAGATAACTCGGTCCTTTTCAATTTTAGAGAGTCTGGAAAGGGACGTAAAGGAAACTCCAATAATCCTTTTTCATCATATAATCCCTTAAGTCCGAAAAAGTATAAAATAATACGAAAGGGATGAATTTTCGATAATTTTAACGAGCCGAACAAAACAAGCGCTTGATCTTTTTGTGTAATAATCCCTCAGGTCCAAAAAGATTAAAATCTAGAAGAGGGATAGCACTTCCGGTCGCTTTAACGAGCTGGAGAGGCCAATCGCTCGACAATATTTTCATGTTTTACGAGTCAAGTGAAAAGAGCTTAAAGAAGACTCGTTTTTTAGGAACAAGTGATAATTTCGGGTAGCAGCTGATTCTAGGTAAGGTTTAGAATTTTCCAATCATGGCAGTGTCACAAGGATGGCTAATAGGATCACTCTTCGCAGCTGTTCCTCAAAAGGGTTAAACAATCAAATGGAGGTGAATGATCAGCTAAAAGAGAGTGGAGGTGATGATGAGAACACGACCAGGGCTCAAAAGCTGATGATAATGCATTCACAATGGTTATTTACCGGAAATTGGTTCATTTTTTAATGAGCGTAAACTCTGGGGGAACATTTGCTCATTGCTTATGTTTAACTTTTAACGAGCTTGAACTCCATGTAAAAACTACTCGTGCCAGTCGTATAATAAGGATATCTCATCTGATATGCCATTTTTTATGGAGCTTGCACCTTTCAAAGCTTTGCCCCGGATCCTTTCTTTACGCAAGTTAGGAATGATCAATCCTACGAGTTTAAAGGGTTGAGAAACTAGAAACTATAAAAATAAATGGTCCCTCTTCGCTTGCACACAAAAAGGTTTGCATGCCCCCAGGTATAGCAAAAAGTTTCTAGGCTACCATATGAAAGCTCTCCATCCGCGTTGCAGACAAAATGCTTCCTTGGTGATGTCTACTGAAATAGACAAAGGTGAGTGGCGTGGTCGCCTCCACTCACATAACTTTGACGAGGGAATCTTATTCCAGTCTAATCCAGTTTTCCTAAACGGACGGGTGTGTCAGACTAGTCATATATCCTCCACGGAAACCTACCCTATACCCAAGGTTTTCCTACTGAAACAGACCAGGGTGCATGCCCCCTTGGTTTTAGTCATGTCCTCCCGAATCACTCGCGCTCTTCAGGTGGACGGACTGGAGATTGATGAGACATTCCTTGCGTGAAAAGACCATTTAGGGATGGTATTTGACTATTAGCTATGTGTGAGCCAGGAAACGACAGCTGGTCTATGAGCTTGACCACTCTGCCTTCATGCGGAAAACACATTACTCTAAAGAGTGAGGAGACAATGGCTCCCATGCTATAAATATAGTCGCGTCCAAGGAGTAGATTATAATCTAGAGGTCCTCGGACTACCATTATGTTCATGTAAACGGTTTTCCTTCTCAACTTTATGGGCACATTGGGAAGGATCCCTAAAGGTTGACTGGTTCCTTTGTTGAAGCTTGTCAGATTTCTCATCTCAGGCAGAAGCGATGGTGAACCAAGCACTTCCCAAGCAATTGAGGAAAGGATACTCACAGAAGCCCCTTCATCTATGATGGTACTGGCCATGATCATTTTGTAAGCTTGTACAATGATTTGGAATGGTACATTGGCCGGTACCCAGGGTCTGCCTAGTAGATTCCAATCGAAAGAAACAACTAGGTTGCTTGGAGGTGGGACCGAATAGACGGTCGGATATGAATTTGACGAACTTACTTCCTGCGGTAAAGGAACAGGTAGACTGCCCCCATGTTCATCGGAGTCTGTGTTTACGAAAACAATTTGGACAGTGTCGTTCTCATTCTCTTTGGTGATTGTGTCATCTGAAGATGGACCTTCTGAAGACAAGACCGGGTCGACTGCCGCCTCAACCTTTTGACTTTCATCTGGTATGGGTTCAGTAGGTTTATCTTCAACGACAGATGCTTCGACCGACCGAAATGGTGTGTCAGTCAGATTTTCAACCAGTGACGGACTCGGTGAGAGTTTCTTATATCTAGGAGGAAGCCATAACGGTGAAGCCGGACGGTCATCCAAAACTCTTTTAGCTTCGTCTAGGAAGGGACAATGGTGGACGGTGTGATCGCCTTCACACAGTTTACAAGGAAATTTTCATTTCCTTTTTTGGCCAAATTCTTCGCTTTCACTAATTGATGGTGTACTTTCAACATGGTCTTCAGAAGTTGATGACACAGGGTTGTGCAAACAAGGAGACCCATCCCTTAAGATCTGATGGATGCAAGGACAATCTCAATGATAGTGGTCTCCTTTGCAAATGACACATGGAGATTTAGGTTTGGACGGTGCAGTGTGTGGATTTTCACTAGACGATGCATGGTTGCCCCTCTTCGCCTTTGTCTCCTCCTTCTTCTTCTCTTTCTTCTTCTTCTCCTTCTTCTTCTCGGTTACTTGGTTTTTAGCTTTACCAGCTTCATCAAGCGAAGAGGAAGGAGGAGAGGGAGAAACGGACGAAGTAGAAGGTTGGGGGGTAACTCTAGTATCATCTTGTTGCTGACTTGATTGTTCAGGAATCACGGTATTTTGAACGATGGAGGTCGAGAAGAGCCATATCGGCAAGCCAATCGTCAATCCTGGAAGTGACAATGTGGCCATATGAGGTGCACCAACATCTCCCCAAGAGGAGAAAGGACTAGGATTTCCTCCAAGGGGAACTCCTTGGTTGGTGGACTCCATTTTCCTCAACCTAAGACCAATGCGGGAATGGTGATATTATTCCGATTAAAATAAATTTTAGATGCTTTGACACAACTTGTTTTTTCAATTTTTAAGAGTCGAGAAAAAACAAAAGATGACTCTAGTCGCCTTCGATTTTTAATGAGCCCGAAGTGACAAGTGCTCAGATGGACCTTTTCCTTTAAGGAGTCTGAAAAGGAACAAAAGAGACTACTATGGAAATCTAGACAGAGGGATTACCAAACCAATTGCAAAACTGCAAAATAATTTTTACGGTATGACAGTCAATCTTCCCAAATGTTGCATTCAGTGCATTGCGATTGATAGCGCGGCAGACACGGCTTCCTATGGATAAAGGATATAGCCTATTGTTATCTCCCAATATATACTCGATGGTACGTGGGAGCACAAGTCTGTACTGGCACTTGTCATCTCAAAGAGGAGGAATCACCCAACCAACAGTGAAAGTGACAGTTATCAAGCTTTAGGACGCTAGAATACGTCTCTAGCCTAGACTTCTAGATGTTGTGCGTTAGGTTCCAAAGCGTTTTTAGGTTCATTAAATTTATTTTACAGTTGATCTTTCTTAAGAAATTTTCCTTTCAGGTTCACCATGTGATGTAGATGTACAATTCCTAAAATGCAATCTAAGATGATAAACAATCATTTAATCTTCTTTTTGCAATGAAAACCCTAGCAACTAAAGAAAGAGAGATGATATTCTTTCAACATAGAGCAGAAAGCACACACTAGATTCACTGTCCTAAATCAAACCAACAAGCAGTCTAAATGCAAATGCACATGCATGTATTTGTTTTCAGCTTTCTTAATGTGTGAATGACAAGAAGAATGCTAAGCACAAATCTAAATTATCTTTTCAAAGTGACAGTACTAACAGATTTCTCTTCAAAAACGAAAGGAAGATAATGACGACACTTTACTATTTTGAATTGAAAACCTCTTTCGGCACTTGAAAAACTACTAATTCAAATCAAATACAAGAGTAACTGTATAATCGACCATCAAGAACAATAGAATTCTTTTCTTTGACTGAAAACGACACTTGCAACACTTTCAAATCAAAGGACGACAGTTCGACTATGCTACTACTTTGTAAGAGAGAACTGAAAATGGCAGAAAATACATAAAAAACATTCACAGTTATTTGCACAATGGAGGTGGAATGATGGAAAGGAAGGGGGTATCCACAATGGTATACTGATCACAGACAACAAAACTCCTGAATAGAGCTGAAAAGAGCGAAGAAAAACCAAAACCTGGAGGCAAAATTAGCCTTTTCTGATCATCGCACCTGTAACACAGGGAAACAGGGATGCATCCCACCTACTGCACACGGGAGGTGCGATGCATACTGGTTTCCTTGAAGAGAGGGTGCGATGGTACCAAGATGAGACTTTACTTGGCTCTTGGTCACAGTTCGTGGCTCAATTCAGGGATTTAGGCCGAGCAAATGATGTACAGTAAATAGAAATCATCGGGGCTGATCTAATGAGGTTACTAGAGCCACCACTAGGGCAATTAGAAAGTTTGCAAATCGATTGTTCAGTTTATAAACAAAACCCGGAGATAGACTGAAGCAGCATTGATCTACTTTTCACTTGCATAGCAAATGAAGTTCGAAGGCTAGCTGGCTTGACTTCAGGCTCCGTTTGTAAGTTTATAAAACAAACACATATAGACAAACAAACAATCTATTCGCTCCCCAGCGGAGTCGCCATTTTGTTATCAGGAAATCTAGTGTCCACTCGGATCTGCTAGTCCCACTAAGACTAGTAGCTATCTTAGAAACAAACAAACTAAAACCACTTTTGTTTTCCTTTATGAGAAGTAGATAAGAGGGGAATGAAGGACACCAACCTCAGTCTTGTGCTTGGTTCCTTGCTTGGTTCCTCTCCCTTCTAACAGATCCTTATCGCTTCTCCTTCGTCTACCCAGCTTCAAAGAGCACCTGTAGAATAAAAGCAGCGTAATACTATCGAAGAACAGAGATCTATAATCATAAACAATATAGGACCAGATATATATTGACCACACAAATGCACATATCATCAAACATACAAGAATGTGGAGGAAAACTTGAATAGCTTTATTAATTTCAAGAAGAGCAAAGAGGATTACAACCAATTGTTCTGACCCAACATCATCCTCCAGCATGAAAGCCCTTCTTTCACCTCATGAAAAGCTTCGATCACCTAACACTATGATGTTCCGACAAGAAACCAACAACACTTCCTTACAAGATACAAAATTCCAGCCTCCGGATCTCTGGGATGAGGGATCCATATATAGATGATTGCAGGGGGGTGAGTCAGCTTCTGGGATTTTGATTAGTGTCCTCTCTCTGATAGTTCTTGATTCCACTTGGAGATTGATGATCTATTACTCATCCCTAGGCGAATTCAGAGAGGCAAGTGTCACAAGAGAAGTTTCTGGAAGATTCCATGATCATCCACCTCACAAACTGTCTTTGCCATTTGTCCACTCTCGCCCATCACATCCCATAGAAGGGCTTTTTAGTATGCATCTCACCTCCCATGTGCATTAGGTGGGATGCATCGCACTTTGACCATGGAGCAGGTGAGATGGTCCAGTTTTGACCAGTTCTGAGTAGTTTTTCCTGGAGAACTTCTGGGAGATGATGTAATCAGCTGACCTTGTTCTTTTAGGGTATGGAACAACACTTTTAGGGACTTAGGAGCCCTTGGTTTATGGAAATGTTTGATTGGGGTTGCAGTGCCAAAAATTGTCTATAACATTGGATCAAGCCCCAACAAGCCAACATCAGGCCTATGGTAGACCCTGTTACAATGGGAGATATATGGGATCAGTTCTTGCGTTGAAAGAAGAGGGAAAATAGTGGAAACATAGAGATCGAGAAATTCAATGGACAAAATTTTGAGTTGTGGAATCTCAAGATGGAGGATCTGTTAGTGGATAAAGATCATTGGATCGCAATAGATCTGGGTACTAAACTAACGATAATGTCAACAGAAGAACGAGTGGAGTTGGATTAGAAGGAAAATAGAACAATATGGTTGTGTATCCCAGATTCAGTATTTTTTAATGTATCAGGGGAAGCTACAACGAAGGCTTTGTGGGATAAGTTAGGGACTTTGTACCAATCTAAGTCTCTGGTGAACAAACTATTCTTGCAGAAAAAGATGTATAACCTGAGGATGAAGGATGGAGACTCGATAACAAAGCATATGAATGCCTTTAATACTATGGTAAGATAGTTTTTATCTGTTGATATAAAAATTTTAGATGAAGATAAGTGCATAAGTTTGTTGTGTTCTCTACTAGAATTTTGGGATACTCTGGTTGTTGCAATATGTAGCAATACAAATACCTTGAACTTTGATGAAATGGTCTCATCCTTACTATCGAAGGGCATGAGATGGAAAAATATGGAGAGGCATAATGGAGATGCCTTATCTGTACAAGGATGGTCCTAGAATAGAAACAAAAATAAGTCCTTGAGTGGGAGATTTAAATCTAGAGGGGGATCTAAATCTCCAGGAAAACTTGTAAAGGTGTGTTGGAAATGTGTAAAGGAAGGGCATTACAAAAAGGACTATAGATCTAAAGCTCCTGATAAAGGAAATGGATTTGATGATGCTCCTTCTGCAGAGGTAAAAACCACCTCAGATGAAGGTGGGGATGTGTACTTATCTTCTTCTTTAAGTACACATGTAGATCATGAGGCATGGTTGATTGACTCAGGTACATCCTTTCACTTCACTCCCCATAGGGAGTGGTTCTGCGAGTACGAGAAATATGATGGTGGTGATGTCTTCTTAGGGGATGATGGGAAGGCTAGAATCATCAAACGTAGAAAATTCAAGCTAAACGTGCAAGTTGGAAGGATTAGAACACTTCCTGATGTTCTGCATATTCCTATATTGGCCACAAATCTGGTTTTTGTAAGAAAGATTGATGATTCAGGTGTAAAAACAATGTTCATGAAAGATGTCAGCAAGATGGTTCATGGAGCACTGGTATTGATGCGAGGAGTTTTGATTGGAACTTTGTACAAGCTATTGGGTATCATTTTTATTGATGGGTGAAACAATTCTTTGGTTCCTGAAAGTGGAGTAGAAAACGTAGTGGTGTCTAGAGAAAAGACCATGTTATGGCATCAAATGCTTGGAAATATTGGAGAGAAGGGCCTTTGAATACTGCATGGTAATTTTATGGTAGAAGGTATGTCTAATTTCTCTCTAGATTTCAATTTATATGAACATTGTGTATATGGGAAGGAGAATCGGGTGAGCTTCCCCTCTGGTGCTAAGAGGGTGAAGTTGATATTAGAGCTTGTGAATAGTTATGTGTTTGGACCTGTGTCAGTTTCATCATTGGGTAATTCTATGTACTATGTCTTATTTATATATGACTTATCAAGGAATACATGGATATATTTCCTCACGAAGAAATCTGAAGCCTTTCACAGGTTTAAAGAATATAAGGCTTTGGTGGAAAATCACACAGAGAAGAAGATCAAGGTGTTGAGGACAAATAATGGTGGAGACTTTTGTAAGAAATAATTTGAAGAGTTTTGTAATAAGTTTGGTATAGCATGGTAGAAGAATATTCCCTACACAACTCATCAAAATGGAGTTTCATAAAGAATGAATAAGACGTCGATGGAAAAGGCAAGAAGCATGCTTAGTGGTGTCGAGTTAGGACAAGAATTTTGGGTAGAGGCAGTGTAGACTGCATATTACCTATTCAATAGATCACCTTCATCAACGTTGGAGGATAATAATCCACATGAGGTATGGACTAGTAATAAACCATCTCTTTCACATCTAAGGGTATTTGACTGTGATGCATATGTACATGTTCCAAAGGAGAAGAGAACTAAGTTGGATAGTAAATATGAAAGGTGCATCTTTATTGGGTATAAGGATGGTTTAAAATGTTATAAGCTTTGGAACCCATAACCAAGGAACGTAGTGTACATTCGAGATGTGGTGTTTAGAGAAGTAAAAGATGTTATCAAAAACATGAAGTCCTACCAAAGGAACCTAAGAAGATAGACTTTGAGCCAAAGGAGGAAAAAATAGACTATACAGCACAATAGGAATTAGAAGAGGAAGATCCACAAACTCTAGTTTTGAGAATATTAGTTGAAGAGAGAAGGCAACTAGAAAGGTATAGTCCATCTACTTTCTATCCAAATTGTGTTTTATCTATTATTGATGATGATCCTAGAACTATCAGGGAGGTGGTGGATTCAGAGGATGTCAAACTCTGGAAAGAGTTCATTGCTGATGAAATGACATCTTTGGACAAAAATGAGGCTTGGGATCTAGTGGAGTTGTTGGTTAGAAGGAATCCCATTGGAAGAAAATGGTTGTTTAATAAGAATATGAAAGAAAAAGGAAAGGTGGAGAAACGCAATGCTTACTTCGTAGCACAAGGTTATTCCCAGGTGCTGAGAATTGATTTTGGTGATATTTTTCTCTTGTTTCCAAGTTAGATTCTATTATATTACTTTTATCTGTTGTTGCTGTTTTTTATTTTTAGGTAGAACATATGGATATGAAGACAAATTTCTTCACGGGGATCTAAAAGAAGAGATTTAAATTAATTGGTGACCATGTTATTTATTTGGTCTTTTATGTGGATGATATGTTGTTGATTTGAAATGACAAATAAATTATCCAGTATTTGAAGACCCAATTATCATCCAAATTTGACATGAAGGATCTTGGTGATGCAAACTATATTTTGGACATAGAAATTAAACGAGATCAGGCAAAGAGGAAGCTCTAGTTAAACCAAAGGAAGTATGTTGAGATAATATTGCATAGGTTTAATATGGAGGATAGTAAATGAGTGAAGATTCCTAGTCTTGTAGGTGTAAATTTATATGTTGAACAGTGTCCCAAGACACAAGAAGAGGAAGAGGACATGTCTCGTGTTCCATAAGCGAGTGCAATTGGTAGCCTAATGTATGCAATGGTACATACTATATTATACATTGCACATGCAGTGGGAGTATTGAGTAGGTTTAAGTCAAATCTAGGGAAGGATCATTGGACATCAATGAAGCAGGTTTTTAGGTAGCTGCGTGGCACTAATGATTATGGTCTATGCTACTAAGGAAGACCAGGATTGGACATATTTTTAGAAATCCATGGCTTTGTTGATGCAGGCTAGGCTAAAGATATAGATCAGAGAAGATCTACAAGTGGGTATGGGTTTAACCTATTTGGAGGAGCAGTCAGTTAGATGAGCAAGATACAGTCTATAGTGCCTCTTTCAACTACAAAGGTTGAATACATGACAACAACTCATGCGAGCAAGGAAGACGTTTCGTTGAAAATATTTTGTTCAATTATGGGATTGGTACAGTGGGCTATAAGGATATATTGTGACAACCAAAGCGCAATTTTCTTGGTAAAGAACCCTGATTACGATTCAAAGACAAAGCACATTGATGTTCAGTATCACTTTGTGAGGGATATGGTTGAGGAAAAAAGGTGTTGTTGGTAAAGGTGGACACTTTGAAGAATGTTGCAGATGCATTGACAAATTTTGTGAGCACTAAAAATTTTTCTTGGTGTAGAAACAATGGGCATTGTAGGGCTGAACCAATGAATAAACTCTCCTGTGACCGCATGTGTGGAGAGAAAATAACAAGTGGGAGAAAATTGGGTGTTTGTTATATTCTTTCCATGACTAGCCCAAGAATGGGGGGCGAACCCAAATCTGGTGGGTGAACCTACCCATGATTTTGTGCATGGGTTTTGCACATGGTTTTGGGCATGATGGTTTTATGCCCATGGTATTTTGTAGATCTGGTCAAGGGAACTATGGTTATGTTCTAATCTATGATTAATGGATTGGGGTTTATGAATGCTTCAACATGTATATATATGTATTGTAACATTGAAAGGAATATAATGAAAAATCAATTTGGTAGTCTCGATTTTGCGATCCAATGAAAAATCTCTGTGTATATTTGTTTTATGTTCTCGCCATTGTATATTTTTTTGTGTGAAGAATTCATTTGTAGGTAATTTATGTACAGGGTTAAAACCTACAATATGATTGACTATAGTTGATCATGGTTTGAATATGGCTTAGGTAAGATTGAACATATTGTGACTATATGGTTTATCTGAAGTTGAGCATAATTTAACTATGATTACAATTGCAATGGTGGTTATTGATGGTTAACCATGGTTTGACTATGGTTAACCTTGACCATTCATTATAGGTATCCATGGTTAACACCTGGCAATAGGTTTTGAAACTAAAAAATGATGTTGGTTGAGACGAATTTGAGACCATTAAAAACTATATTAGAAACATTTAATAACTATATTAAAAACATATTATTATGAAGATGTTTTTAGTATTAATGTGAATGTTGTTGTTGTTGATATATATTAATATTAATGTTTTTAAATGTAACTAATAATGTTATCAATGTTATTGATGTGTTACTGAAGGAGGTGTTCGGGATCACATATAACCTGCCTCGCGAGACAACTATAGGATAAGGGCATGATGTGAATTTGGAGCAACACATGGAAGTGGCTCACCCTAAGCAAGAAGATTTTAGGCAACGAGTGGAAGAGGATAGTCTGTGGCAGGTGAATAGTGTTTAGAATGGGGAAAATGGGCCCTCAAATCTGGAACAATCTAGTTATGGTTATCACCCTAAGTTCTTGTGAGTGCATTGTAAGTATATATAATACAATGGTGTTTTTCAGAGGTCTTACAAGTTAAGTATTGTTAGTATTGTAAGCAGAAGTAGGGAAGGTGGAAATAAGCTCCATTTTGTGAAGCTTTAGATTTACTAAAAAGAAGAACATGGTATGAATGTAAAGGCACCCTCTAATCTAGAACAATCGTGTTATGGTTATCACCCTAACCTCTTGTGAATGCATTATAAGTATATATAATACAATGGTTTTTTTCAGAGGTCTTACAAGTTAAGTATTGTTAGTATTGTAAGCAGAAGTAAGGAAGGTAGAAAGAAGCTCATTTTTGTGAAGCTTTAGATTTACTAAAAAGAAGATCATGGTATAAATGTAAAGGCACTAGTTTGTTTACCATTTGATTAATAAAAAAAAATTCGCTCTCCTTAGAAAAGATAAAATAAAATAAACATTAATATTAATATAAAAATAAGTTGTTACATATAATATTATTATTACATCAATAACATATTTATATTATAGTTAAATAATATTATTAATGTAATTAAATATTAATACAACATTATTATATTTCCTACTAATAATAAAATGTTTTTAATACTAATATTAATCTTATAGATATTTTCTTGAAAAATATTGTGGATAATTAATACTAGTGTTATATAATTTTTATTAATATTATAAAAATAAAAATTATAAAAATATTAATATTAATATTATTGAATTTAATAATTAAATTAATATTTTAATATAAAAATTAAAACTATTATGAAACTTACTGTGAAACAAAAATATAAATAAAACCTAATATTATTAGAAACCTGCCCGTATATTATCAAATGAACTAATGCATAAAGTCACTGGTATACATGACTCATCACTATAATTAATATCAGCGTTATATAATTGTTATTAATATTATATAAATGTTAATATTAATATTCTTGAGTTTAATGTTTTAAATATTATTTTAATATAAAAATTAAAACTAATATAAAATTAAAATTATTATAAAATTTATTGTGACATAAAAATATAAATAAAATTTAATATTATTATAAACTTATTTTATGGGCTATGTAAATAAAGTATTATATGTAAATAAAGTGTCTCAAATTCATTTGTGTTTGTAGATTATGAATTTCATAATAAAATGAGATATGGTTTTTTTGGGCATATAGTATTGATAAGTTTTCATATTGACTCATGGTATTGTAACAAAGTCTATTTACTAGTTAAGAATTTCTATAATAAAGTGAGTTGAATCTCAATAGATAAGAATATTGTTACATGTTTTCTTAAATGTATATATACTTAAGTCACACATTAATTCTTTTTATAATATAAAGTTATAACCTAGTTAAATTTTATAAAGTTAATCTTATTAATATGAGATGTATAATGACTATGTTTTTTAACCATTTAATTTATATGGCTACATTAGTCTTACATTTTATACAATAGCTTAGACCATTTTAACTCTGGATCTGCAGTGAGAGATTACATCTATTTTTGTTCTAAAAGAAGTTTGCATGTAAAGATATTTGATCCCTCTTAATGTTGAATAAATTTTGAATTAAAATTAATCTAAATTTATTTAATTATTAATTATAATTAATAATTACTTATTATATTTATTTATATTTTATGTAATTGACCCTATTCAGTCAAACATTTCATTATAATATCTCTAAAATTATTTTATAATTTCAATTTTTATATATAAATATTATTTTTTGATAAAATATTAATTGTTGAATTGAGGTTTATGTGATCCATATCAAGTTTACGAGAGATTTTTCGGCGTAAATCACATGATATTTCATTTGACCACGCGTTTCCAACCATTAAAGAACCAGATCAAGCTTTGCATGTTAAATAGTTAGAGCAGAACCTCCAACTGCTATAATTCTTGAACGATCAATGGCTATATTGACCAACAACTAAATTTCACTTAGGTGGACCAAGGTCATAAAATAAGTTAATTTAATATATTAAATTGGAAGTTAGTCATATTAAGTCAGAGGGACATATGACCTCACCTTTAATATATATATATATATATATATATATATATATATTAAATGGTTGTTAAGTTAATAGTTAGTTATAAAAGATATTAACTTTTTAATAAATACATATAAATATTAGAATAAGAATATAATATTAAGTTAATTGTTTATCTAATTGTTAATTGTTAAATAAACCTAGGGGATTTTTTTAAATTATTTAATAAATTATCCAGATTTAACTAATTGTTTATATGAATATATCTAAAGGTTTAAACTACTTTATAATATATATATATATATATATATATAAATATAAATTAATTTAATTAAGATAATAATTAGTTATAAAAAAATAATAATAATAACATTAGAATAAGTCAAGGGTTGGAAGGAATAAAAATATTTTAAATAATATAAAATTAATTGCATATCTAATTGTTAAATTAACTTATTATTATACAAGTAATTATATAATTAAAAATTAAAAATCCTAAAACTACTACAATTAGATTAAACCAACACAATAGCTATAACATTTATATTAAACAACCTCAATAGTAAGGAGTCGTTTTTAGTGCGACTTTTTGGAAATCTTGATTTGTGTTATTTAAACTAGTTTTTTGACTGTATATATGGATTCAGCGCCCTGTAAAACCCCTAAGGCACTTCGATTGCATAATATTATCCATCAAACTTGTGATTTCAATAAATGACTTTCAAATTTTAAAAAAATTACACCGAAAAAACCTATTATAAAAATTTCCAAAAAACCACATAAAAACAACTCCCAATACTAATATTGACCATTGCCATCCTCTTAAATTTTAGAAAATTAATACAATAAGATATGCACACTCTGCTCTTAAATTTTAGAAAATTAATACAATAAGATATGCACACTCTGCTCTATTAAAACAAAGAGAGATCTCATATACCCAACTAAACATGACATAATGGTCGTTCAAGGAGAGGCGTGTGACTCCCATGCGACGTGGGAACTGTTCGCCCAAATCTGAAAGGGTTTGGCCCACGAAAGTTGAATTTAAAGTCACAGATAATACCATCATGGATGATAGGTTACGAGTTCGAGCTGCGTCCCCGACCTCCCTGCACATTCCCAAATTTTCACAGCCTGCAAACCCCGCAGCTAGTCGATCCGTAGGATCGCGGTTTGGTCTTTCGATGGTACAGTGTTTGCGGTGTTGTGGAGTGGTTAATTCAATATTGGATGGTGATAATTAAAAAGAGAGAATGAAGATTCAATATATTTTCACGCTTGAATTTGAGAACCTACTCCTGCTTCTAAAGTATACAAATTTATCAATACAATTAACTTAAATATGATGATAAATTTTATGAGTAACAAATTTTAAATTAATTTACAACCAACAAACTCATTACAGTCAAAAGGATACAATATTCACTTTAACAATTCAAACTAAAATTTAGGTAATAGACAGAGTTCAGCCTTGGCGTACTTCGATGGCTCGGCCCAACCGGAGGAGCTGTCCTACACCTAAACGAGTCTGTGAGCTTCAAAATAAAAGTGGTAGTAGGGAGAGGCACTAACAACTTTGTAGAACTAAACAGTTTCAGACACCTTTTTCTCTTTGCCAAATAAAAACACTCCCACAATATTTAAATTTTTGGAGACTCTCAGGGCATCATAAACTGGATAAATGGGATCTATAATTGTCACTTGCACACACTCAGAGACTTGGTGGAAGAAGCCATTGATTTGAAATCACAGTTTGAGTCTTTTGTCTGCTCTCTCATATCTACTACAGGGAAAGGAATGAAGTAATTGATCTTCTTTCCAACGAGGCCGCGCAGCTGACCAGAAGACAGGAGGACAGTGGATAATTCAGGAGTACAGGGATGGAGACTTTTTCCAAATCTACCACAAGCCTTTCATCTAAGAGGCCGTTCACCTACAGGATTGATCAAGATGATCATCCTAGTTTTTGCTTCTGTTTATTTTTGCTCTAAAGTATTTAACACTGCAAATGCAGTCATGGTTTTTTTAACCTTTCAAGTTTAATGAAAAAATATATAAATATAATATTCATAAC
Source organism: Pinus tabuliformis (assembly GCA_031772625.1). Lineage (NCBI taxonomy): Eukaryota > Viridiplantae > Streptophyta > Pinopsida > Pinales > Pinaceae > Pinus > Pinus tabuliformis. The sequence continues at coordinate 1,633,007,947 of CM062816.1, forward strand.
ATCTGGATTGACTTACCTGCTGATAGTAGTGAAAGCATTGCTCTAATGTTGACATACAATTTGTAATTTCCTTAAAAATCTTAATGAAAATTAAGCAATTTTCCTTGAAAAAAAATGACATGGTTCTGTAATGGATCCATGAATTCATTTAAACCCCTAACAAAAGTGCTTTGCAATTTCCAAACACTAGTGTGTCCATTCCATAATAACGATGATGACATGGCGTGGTGAATGCTCTCATCCTGTGTATGGACTGTCCTAGGTGGTAGGTTTCCGTGTTCCTAGAGTGAACGATAGTGTCAGGCTATAGATGCTGAGAAGTGTATATGACTATATGTATTTGTCTATTTGGAAGAAGTGTAATTTTCTGTTTAAAAAATCTAATTATAAATATATGTATTTGTAAATTCAATTAATATCTATGATCTTCAAAAGTTAACATGGGTATGGTATTTTAAAACTTATGTACTGGAAATGTTTTACCTGAGTAAATTAATTTATAAAGAAAAGGAAAAGACTACCAAAAATTGAAGGAGAATTGATATTTGATTAAAAAAGAGTATGTTATAAAAGTCGGTGGAGTTATTATTATAAAATAATATTATAATATAAAAATCGGTAAATGTTAATGGTTTTTTAAAATCTAGAATTTTTTTATTAATTAAGAGGAATTATATGACTTATATATTACAATATAGTATAAAAAGGTAAAAACAACATTTATATATATATATAAAAAGATTTATATGGATAGGTGTTTTTTAATTGGAAATTGCTATATTAATTGTTTTTGTTAATTACAATTTTTTTATAATGCAGAAATAAATATGTTGCAGATCCTTGTAGTTTTTTTTGTTTTAATGGATTATGTTTTTTTAATTAATTTTCTTATATGTATTAATCTATGGTTTAATATAGGTTTGAAATTTATTTTTACAATATAAGTTTAAAAATTTACTAACCTAGTTTAATATGATTATTAATGGGAATTAGAATGGTAAGTATGACACTTTTGTAGGAAGCATACAATGTACACAAATATTTACGTTGGTGTTCTCTTTTGAGAACAACTCTTTCAAATGTGTACTATTTGCACCATCAGATAGAATCTTAATAATTAATAGTTAAGAGAAAACTAATAGCTCGGGAGGGTAACTTCAAAAAATAATCAAACAACTACTTTTTGGTAAATTGTTTCTTGATGGCTTAACATGTAGGCTTATTCCGGCCTTTGTTCTCTAAAAGATGGTTTCCTTTCTCTTTCTAGATCATTCATATCGTGTGCCTTTGGAAATTTGTAAATTTCATGTTATGATAACTGAGTTTCAAATGATTTATAATGAGTTTATGAATGTGCATTTACCTCAATTCCTTCTTAAATCAAAGTTATGCATGCATATAGGTCAATGTTTGAAGCATGTCTATGGATTTAGGGATAACGTCATTATACTATAGGAATACATGGCAATTGTTGCTCAACACTTCTTGCCATTTCTACAAGGCATGCCATTTTGGAAGAGGGATTGATACATATTATTGTTCTTCACAAAAACTTTGTATTATTCGGCACACTTGATCATGATTTTTTCTTTAGTAAATATTACTAGCTCCATCATACTACAACCCTCAACAGGTCAATAATATTAATTTTCTTTTTTTACTAAATCAAAACAAAATCAAAACCCAATCAAATGAAATAGAATTAATTCTCAATTGAGGCTTACAATATTCTCTCTTTTGTGATGTTACCAAAAAATCATCTCTATAAAATAACCAATGGATAGATGGTGGCTTCATGGCCACCTATTACAGAAACCATTGGTGATGAATATTTTAAAGAGATTTAAATAAATCCGAAATTAACAACTTACTGTGGAGGAATAATTTTACTCTAAGAGCCAATCCTTGAAACTCTAATAGCAAAATATGCATCATACTTACTTCTGGGTGAATACTAACATACTACTTTTATTTATTATTTTTTAAATTTTGAAATTAAAAATTAATTTCAAATATGTGTTGTATTCAATCATTTTGCAAAATTTAATTTAAAAACAAGAAAAATAAAATAAAATATAATCCCTTTTTTTTATATAAGTAAGAGACGGACCTTCTATTAATCTGATCAAATTACATAATATACAGAGTGCCCCAGACAGCAGGGGTGGCAAACAACCATGGATCGAATCTTACAAGAAGCTTACAAACAACACAAAGTGGTTCATACTACATTCATCAGACTTACCCGATGGCAATGGTAAAAGATTCACAGAACAAACCAGGTTCAAACCCTCTGGCACCAGGCAGGAACCAATCCTTGCCTTTGAAAACAAAACCCCAATCCAACGGTAAACAAGAAAAGGGACCCACAAAGGGACCCATAATCGGGCAACCAGCACAACCAATCCCAGCCGTTGAAAGCAAAGTCTCGATCCAACGGCTAGCGGGGATAGCGTGCGGATGAGAAGAACGGAGGTTAGCCGAGCGATGAGAGCGGTTTCCTCTCACCTCTAAATGTCACGTGTTACCCCTTGAGTGGAATTGCATGCACCTTCCACAAAACCAGATACCAGCCATGTCCCGCGTGATATACCACACAAGGTTTTGTGGTTTTGTGTTCATGGTTTCACAGAAAGTCCGGGGTCCATACAGGAACCCAAAGTGGACCCTACTACCCCTAGCACACAGACCCGATTGCAGCTCTTAACTGGGTCCAATAAACATCAACAGGTATGGAACCCTAAGGCGACAAGCACGACGCATCTCAGCCGTTGAATACATAATCCCAATCCAACGGTCATCGGGGATATCGCACGGACCAAAAGCACGGAGGTTAACGACGCGATGATAGCAGTTTTCTCTCACCTCTCGATGCCACGTGTTATCTGCTAGGTAGAATCACATGCACCTAACCAAATCCCAGATTCCATCTAAGTTCCGCGCAAAATACCACTTGTGGTATTGAGTGCTTAGTTGTGTGAAAATGCCAAAACAATCCCGAGGGCCTTGCTGAGCCTTCCACCTAGAGTCGCCAATAGAAACCTGCTGAGCCAAAGACACCCAGGCAGTCCGATCTGCTTCGTTGCCCAACTTGAAACCTACGTTATTCATCCTAAAATTAACTAAATTGTGAAGAGCAGCCATATCCCAAAATAGTAGACAAATTAGGTTTTCGGATCCCTTCGATCAACACTGTTCATCCATAAATCCCAATCTTTGGTTGCCAGGATGATATAGTCCTCTCGTAGTTTCCCTTCAGGTAACAATTCCCATGCACGTCGAGAATCCCTGTCCTTATTGGCCGCACCTTCGTTGGCCAACCGATCTGCAAGCATATTTTCCTTTCTTCTGACATGAACAAATCTGATTGTTTTGAGGGTTTGCAAGTAAGAGTGGATTCTATGAAAAACTTGCAGCAGCGTCCAGTGCTTTGACACTTTATCTGGCGAAGTTCCATTGTGAATCTTTTTGGCTGCCCTAATGATTAAATCTGAATCTGCTTCAATGATAACATTCTGTAAATTTGCCTCCACTAGGACTTCCAAGCATTGGTCTAAAGCCAGAAGTTCAGCCATGTTGTTGGTACCCTTTTCCAAGTGGCCATGGAAGATGTATTTTGTGTGCCCCTGAGCATCTCTTATAGCACCCCCACAGCTAGCTTCCCCCGGATTTCCCTTAGAAGCTCCATCAATGTTTCCTTTGAGGAAGCCCTGAGCCGACCATCTAATGGCCCTTGTGCTAATGGTACTCACTTCCTTCCTTATTCCATGAGGATTGGTGGATTGAAGACCTAAATTAAGAATAATAATCTCCTCATGAGGCAGAGGAGGATTCAAGGGAATTGACCTCAAAAGGCTCTTGACTATTTCTTTAAGCTGAATTAGAATTTGATTAATTATCTATTGGCATTCGTTGGCTTTATTTGTGAAGATCTTCCTATTGCGTTCTTTCCAAACATTCCAGATAACGAAGCCAGGTACTAGCATCCAAGCTTTATTGATGATCTCATTCTCTGAGAAGTTCTTCCTCTAGTTTGTCAGAGTGTTGGATATGCTGAGACTGTCCCTGTCGGTTTTTTGGAAGCTTGAGGCCACCCAGTCCCAGAACTTAGTAGAAAAAGAGCAGAGATTGAGCAGGTGCTCAATCATTTCCTCATGAGTGCCACATAGGTGACATTTGGAAGGGCCAATGAAACCTTTTTTTAGGAGGTTGTCCCAAGTTAGGTTCTTCCTTTGATGCACAAGCCAAATGAATAGCTTAATTTTCATCTAGTGGGGAGTTTTCCAAAGTTCCTTCCAGACTTTATCAGCATTAACACAGTTGACTCCTGTGATTTCTTGTTTAGCCTCTTTGAGATTAAAGTTACCTTCGTTGTTCTTCCCCCATCTTAATTGGTCATGTGAGGAGGACACCAGAATCTGTCTGTGCTTTAAGTCCAAGGTGAGAGCCTTTGCCATGGGCTTCAAGGGATTCTCATCACTGTAACTTAGTTCCTTCCACTTCCTCCATTTTTCATTGTTCCTTCCCTGGTCCCAGAAATATTTTACCATTACTAGGCCTTTGCTATATGTGTCTCTCTTGAGGGCTGCCAGGTCAATCCTGTTGAGGATGGGTTCCTGTTGCCAACTGTCCTCCCAAAATCGAGCTCGGTCCCCTGCTCGGATTTCCCAGAAACAATGCTGCTGAACAATGCTTTTGTTCTCCCAAGCAAGGTTCCATATGTGTGATCCTTTGTTTTGTCCCATCATCCTAATAAGATCCTTTTCCTACCAGTGATTGGCATACTTTTGTTTACAAAGCTTGGCCCAAAGGGCATTCGGCTCCTTATCCATTGCCACCAAAGCTTAGCTCCCGAAACCTTGCTGAGAGTTTTCGGATAATGCAGCCCCAAGCCACCATGGCTTTTGGGCTTGCAGAGCTTGTCCTAGGCAACTAAGGCCCACTTTTTTTTCTCTAGCCCTATGCCCCATAGAAAGTCCCTTTAAATGTTCCTTGTCTTCTGCTTAATACCTTGAGGAGCAGGGATAGCTGCAAACATGAAAATGGGAATGGCTTACAAGACCGCCTCTGTGAGCACAAGTCGCCCTACTAAGTTTAAAGATCTGCATGTCTATTTGATGATTTTGTCCTGAAGTTTATTTAAAATTGGTTCCCAAATTTTCTTGCTGAGAGGTTTATTAGTAAGAGGAATGCCAAGATATTTGGAAGGCAAGTGATCTCTTTGAAAACCGAGAATTCTAGTAATGTTTCTTTGTATAGCAATATTAGTGTTAAAGGAAAAAACTTTGGACTAGTTTTGGCTTACCTCTGTGCCTGCTGCCATAGTAAAGTCGTTTAAGATATCTTTGATTACCTTTGCTTCCCTGACTGTGGGTATGCCTTGCAGCATAGTATCATCCACAAATTGTTGATGAGTATTAGCTTCTCCATCCGGGGTAAGCTTGATCCCCTGAATTCGACCTTCAACATTTGCCCTTTTGATTGCCCTGCCTAGCCCTTCCATCATGAGGACAAAGAGGAAAGGGGAGAGCGGATCACCTTGTCTTAGCCCTCTAGAAGGAGTGAATGTATTTGAAGGGGCTCCATTAAGCAAAATGGAAAAACTGGACATGGTGACTAGTGCCATAACCCACCTAATCCAATTTTGGTCAAAGCCATATGCTTTCAGAGTAGCTCTGATATAAGACCAGCTGATTTTGTCATAGGCTTTTGCAATGTCCAACTAAATAATCATGCCTACTTGCTTGTTGCTTTTGAGAGAGTGTACCACCTCATGTGCTTGGATGATGTTGTTGAGAATTTGTCGTCCTTCCACATAGCATGTTTGCTCTTCCGAGATGAGGGAAGGTAGTAGGGGCTTGAGTCCATTGACTACCACTTTGGAGATGATTTTATTCACCACATTACATAAGGCTATGGGTCTAAATCCATCCGGATTCATAGCATTTTCCTTTTTGGGGATTAAAGCTATGAAGGAAGCATTCAATGCTTTCAAAACCTTTTTATATCTTCTTGAGTCTTCCACAACTTCAAGGATATCCTTTTTGACTGTATCCTAGCAGGCTTTGAAGAAATCAACATTGAATCCATTCGGGCCTGGGGCTTTACCACTTTGCATTTCCTTGATCACCTCACTGACCTCCTCTTCCGAGACTGACCTGTTGAGATTGTGGTTGTCCTCTCTAGTGACTAACTTCGGGATATACTGGGTGAACTAATTGATGAACCTAGATCTATCCTCCATTGGCTCCTTTGCAATATTAGAGAAGTGTTGTACTAGATTTGCTTCCATGTCCTTGTGGGAGACAAGCTCAACACACTGAGAATCCTTAATCTTAGTGATTATATTATGTGCTCTATGGGCCATAGTGGATTTGTGGAAGAACTTAGTATTTCTTTCTCCCTCTTTGATCCATTGAATCATGGACTTCTATCTCCAGTAAGTTTCCTCTTGTAAGCATCGATCCTCCCATTCTTCTTGCAAAGAATTAGTTATCTTTTGTCTCTCTTCATTGAAGCCCTCTGTGATATTGATCTGATTGATTTCCTGTAGTTTCTATTCAGTCTCAATTCTAGCCTTGAGGATATCGCCAAATTCCTTTTTGTTCCAAGCTTTAAGTTTGGATTTAATATATTTCAGTCTCTGCTGTAGCATGTACATTTTAGTGCCTTGAATATTCAGATCCTCTTTCCACCATTTTTCAATGTTACTGGTGAATTTGGGGTGTGAGAGCCAAGCATTCTCGAATCTCAAGGGCCTGTTCCTTAGAGTGCCCATAAAGGTAGCTTCTATCTGAACTGGCCAATGATCCAAACCTCCAAAGGGAAAAATGGATGTTGTGATGGCTGGTCCTATGAGGAGGAGATCTTCAGAGATGATAAATCTATCAAGTTTTGAAGCCACTTGCAATACCCCTCCCCTTTTGTTGTTCCGCGTGAAGGTTCCATTTATGGTCTTGGTGTCAACTAGTCCCATGTTCATGATGAAACTTTGGAAGGCTTTAGAATCTCTGCCTAACTATCTGGTGCCTCCTTTTTTTCCAAAAGAGATCTTATCATATTGAAATCACCTGCAACTATCTAAGGCATATTGGGATACCGTGTTCTTAGATTTTCCAGGGAGGTAAGAAGCTTGAGTTTATCTACTTGCTTCTGGGGTCCATAAACATTTGTTATCATATATGTTTCCTTATCACCTACCGGACTACATACCAGAGATAGATAGTTCCTGGATGCTTTAGCATCCAGGATTCCAAATTTCTGTGGATCCCACAGCATAAGAATCCCACCTACCGAATTATTTGCCTTGACCTCTAAATACTCATATTTGATTTACCATTTATTATGAATTTCTCTTATTTTCTCCATTGAACATTTAGTCTCCTGTATAAAGACCATGTCTAATTTTTCTTCTTTAATTATGTTACCCAGATTCCTTTGTTTCCTTCTACTACCTAAACCTCTAATGTTCCATGTTGTAAGCTTCATTAAGAAAGGTTAGTAAAGGAATAGTTGGTAAGATCTTTCATCTTACCTGAGTTAATCAGTAATTTTCCACATTCGTTTAGCAGTTCATTCTGTCTTTTCCTTCCTCTTTTCCTTCTTGAGTTCTTTGGAGATTGTGCCTGTGAGTTCTCCATCAATTTGACCCCACTTTGCTCCTGGCTTTCATGGTTTCTCTTAACACCAGTTCCCTTCAATTGTGCCCTCCATAGAAAGAGTTGTTGAACTCGATCATAGTCTTATTTCGGCAAGGATTCCACTCCTTTGTTCCTGCCTTGTTCCAGAAATAGTTCTAGATCTAGATTTTCCATGTGTAGAATCTCCTGTAGTTCATGGTCCTCTGCTCCTGCCTCACTTGGAGTCATCTCATAGTCTTTACTGATCTCCATGCAGCGTGGTGGATCCTCCTTCTGCCGATTGTTTACTGTGATATCCTCCATTTCAGCTTCTATTTCTTGCTCCTTGGATGTGTTCTCCCTATCTTGGACCGTCTCCACGTTCTCCTCTACTTCCTCTAGGATTTTGAAACTATTGTGTCTTGTGTTTCTGTCTTCACTACTTTTCTTGTGTGGTTGTTTACACCCTTTCCCTTTGGCCCCAACCTTGGTAAAACCCTCATGATCTCTATCCAATGATGTTTTCCCATTGCCTTCCATATTATTTGTTGGGCAGTCTCTAAATAGATGGTCGTGTTCATGACATTTGCAGCACTTGAAAGGTATGTGCTCATAGTCCACCGTTTGCACCCAATCTTCATCATATACCTCTGAAATTACTGCTTCCGGAAGGGCTCCAGATAGATCTATTTCCACACATATTCAGGCAAAGGAGGTGTATTTACCTTTGAGAGTTGCCTCTGATATCTTCAGAAAATGCCCTAGCTTGTTGCCGATAGTTTTCAAAGATTCTGGGAGCCAGTAATCTAGAGGTAGAGAGTATAGTTTGATCCAAACCTGTACAGATGTAAATGTTTCATGTTCAGGGACAAAGTTCATCATCCATGGCCTCATGTAGAGACCTGTCGCAACATAGAAATAAGGCCCCCCTTCAAAAACTCTGTCTTTGTCCTCTAGGTTCGCGAACACCACCGTGAAGAAGCCCTTAGAACCTAGATGTAAATGTATTTTTCCCTTTGGCTTCCAATGGCTCCTAATCCAGATGTGTAAAGCCTTCTCCGTTAGCCATAACCCCATGAACTTGCAGATGATCGCATGTTCTTTCGTATTATCCCTGTGTGCTTTAATCGTAGGATCACTCAATATGACCTGGGGAATGGTGCTCGATTTGAGTTTACAGACTCCTGTAGTTCTTGTGGAAGTCATTTTTCCGCTATCGCCTCCCTTCTCCTTATCTTTACTAGTTTCCTGTTGATTCCCTTCCTGATCCTGGGATTCGTTTCTTCCATCTGTCTCCTTGCCTCTTGCTTCTGAAATATTTCCAGATGGTTTTTTGAAATGCTTCCCTCCTGCTTCCTTCCCTCCTTCTGTGACTACCTGCCTGTAGGAGGAAGCGGCGCTCCCCCCTGCACGTCCTGCCATGGAACCCTAATGCAAAACCCTAGCATCAATTTCGGTCCTCATTCAAGTTGCAGAGCTCTCCCCCCTTCAAGCCAATCGATTTCTCCAATCGGGAATAAAATATAATCTTATTTTTTATATGTTTACTTAAATTTTTTTTTATGAAAATCTTAAAATTAAAAAATTATTTATGAAATTTTTTTAGAATTACAATTTGTTGAAGAAAAATATTTCATATTTACCATTTGGGAAAAATAATTTTCAATAAAAATATAATCCAATTTGTAATTCTATTTACTTATATTTTTGTAAAAACATTAATAATAAAAATAGATTTAAAATATATGCTTATTTCTCATTTCAAAAAAATATAATTAAAATTAAAATGTTTTTATTTAATTTTAATTTTATATTTATTATATATCTTTTATCATATACAATTATATTTATCTTTACCTGTAATATTTTTTCAATTAACCCTATAATCTTCTATACCACCCTTTCATCGAATCAACATTCAACATTCACAAGCTAAACAAATATGCTAATAATACTCCAAAACTATTTTAGAGACTCGGGATGAACTTCTTCAAAACCGGTATAATTAAGAAACCAATGCATCCCAACAACACTCGCTTAAACTTTACATGAATTAATTTACGTGTCCTCGATTGGACCAACCCTGAATTTTATTCTATAAGAATAACGTAATCTTCTTATTAGAAAAGGACATTTCTCTAAACTAAAGGTGGGGGTTGGCATGATAATATTTATAAAATGAAGATTAAAGTCCGAGGTTACATCCAAATTTAAGGATTGTTAATTTTAAAATATTTCTCCATTATGAGGATACGGTAATCTTGTTGCTCACGAAAGGGACATTTCACTAAACTAATGTTGTAATTGGAATGAAGATTATAACCCAAGGTTACATCTCAGTTCAAGGATTGATAATTTCAAAATATTCATCCTCAAGGCTGAGCAAGCAATGTAGTAGACAGTTTGTTTTTTTCGCACTCAACTCCCTGCACGGATTTGGAGGGTTCATTTTTTATCTTAGCAAATCATTGTTTTCTTCGTCACTAAGACATAAACAACGACAAACAGGTGGATTCAGTCCACTCTGGGAACAAGAGTCTCTCGTGGGCCGAGTGCGATCATGAACAAGTAGCCAGCTTTTGAGGATATCTGAGGGTGAGGGTGAGGGTGAGGGTGAGGGTGAGGGTGAGGTCGAAGTCTTACTTATATTTGAATATATTACAATAGATTAATAGACATTTTTTGTTTCAGGTTGTTTACTTGGTGGGAATTAGAATTTGGTGGAAAAAAATTATAATCAAATCTTGATTTGTGTTGTTTAAACCGTATTTTTTTTAAAATATATATAGGTTTATCATCTTGAAAAATTCACCCCTTAAACCTGTAATTCCATTGGATCCCTGCTAAATTTTAGACAAATTATACTGGAAAATAGACCAAAAAATTTAACAGATAACCTAAGATTTTCTTTTGTTCTTCTCAATGCTTGGATTTGGAAATTTGAAAATCCATCTCTCGTCATGCACTGCTCCACTCATGCCTACCTCTATGGAGAATACAACCTAAACCATGATTTAGCTACTGCACTTTGTAGTTTTTTTTTCAGAGGAAAAAAATGCTTTTGAATTATATTAATAAAACAGATAGTACAATTTTCATAGATTTTCAATTTGTCTGCAAAAAAACCCCTTTTATTTTCCTTACAATACAATTGTAACTACCATATCTCCTATTTTTTCTAGAGTAATCCATAACCTAAGATCTTTCATCCATAGTCCAAAAAACAAAAGTAACTTTCTCTTTACAAATTTGACAGGAGAGATCTCCACAACCAAATAATTGATGTTTGTTACATTGTCAAAAAATCATACCAGTATGCCTCCTAACTCTAATAAAAGTTAATGTTGCTCGCATTTGTCATGGCTCCTTGTTCATACGCAAAAAAGGAAAACTTACCAAGTGTCTTATCTATTTCTCTCTTTGATAATAAATCTGCAGTCCAGTTCTGCTCCCTGTAAATGTGATCAAAATAGATATGATGATAAGTGCTTACCAACGTTGTGACGTGCTTCATCCAATTGGTTAATATAGGAGGATTGAAATTGTTATGTCCTTTGACCCAGTCTATGATTCCCTTTGCATCACCATAGATCTATATGTGTTGCAATCCCAACCATTTTGTTGTGATCAGTACTCCCATAGCGCAACGATCTTTGTTTTGCTATTAGTGCCTTGACCCTCTTTCCACCAAAAGTGGTAGTATTTACTTGGTTCTATAACTATGTAGGCATTGCACCTACATTTCCTCCCACAACATGCACCATCAAAGAAACCCACTGGATATGTTTGCCAAATGTCTCTTCGTATGAAAATTCTGGATTTACTATTATTCATGGATGGTACATATTCCTTGAAATATGCAGCAATTTTAATGACATCCTCCCTTACTGTCGGATATTTATTTTCAAATAAAAGTGCATTCTTACTGCGCCAGATGGACCAAATAAGGTACAAAGGTAGAAATCTGTATCTATCATGGGATTTGAACCACCTCCTGAAACAACACATCAATGATGGAGAATGTTATAGTGGAATAATGCCGAAAATGTACAATACCCCCTCCCAAAGCACTTTCACATAAGGGAAGTGCAAAAATAGATGAACATTATCTTCAATGCTATTATTGCAGAGCAAGGCAGATCCCTGAGCCAGATTACCCTCTGTGTTGTAGGTTTTTCCAGGTTAATAATCGATCCATGATAGCCAACCAATAGAAACACTTGATTTTATTAGGTATTTTCCCTTTCCATATAAATGAACCCATGTAGGAAAGTGATTCCCCATCTCTATCCATTGTATTCCATTGTATATGTCTTTTACCAATGGGTGTCCCTTTTTGAGGCAACCCCCCCATGTCATTTCATCCTCCTGATAATTAAGGGAGATACCCGTATTTCTTAGATTAGCAATATATACTTCCCATTCCCAAACATACTCCTTAGGCATCTAAATATCCCCCACACAAATCCATGATTGTTGGTCAATACAGTGATCATTATGTAAAAATCTGTTTTAGGAAGATAATCTCTTTATCATGAAACAAATTAAGGATCTGAAAAGATAATGTGTGGTTTCCCACCATACCTTTAATAACTTCCAATCCAATCTTGATCTTGGATCCATCCCCTACCTCCCATAGGAGAAACCCCCATCGGCCAATGTATGTTTTTCATCATACTTTTCCAGATATATGATGTAATAGTTTTCCTCTTAGCCCCTCCAGAAATTCATGTAGTGAAATATTACCCATACATATACCTTTCTTTGATGATATGGGACCATATTCTAGTGTGTGATACTGCGCTCCACATATTCTTAATGATCAGTGCTATGTTGAAGGCAAAAGGATCAATGATCCCCTATCCACCTCCTCAATGGGACTAGCAATGAGAGACCATTTTACCAAAAGAAACTTCCCTCAAAGTAATGTTTTGGCCCAAATAAATCACCCCATGGTGGATTGAATCTTTTAATAACCTCCCTAGGAAGTAGAAAAAGGTGCATCTAGTATACTGCTATATTGTGTAGTACTACTTTTAATAGGATCATTCTACCTCGAATAGTCAACCATGTGTGTTTCCAACAGTCTAGTTTCTTGTGGAACCTCTCTACTAACCAATCCCAATATTTGTTGCAGTAATTATTAGGCTTCAGGCTGAAACCCAGGTATGTAATACCTTTATCAATATGTTTGATACCAACCCAAAAGAGTAAACTGTTGTCCTTAATCTCTGTACCTACAATGCCATTATGTATGAGAATAGATTTTGGTCCATTCATACATAGTCCTGATGCCTCTCCAAAATATTTAATGATGTTATGTATAGCTATCCATTCAGAAATGATATCTTGTCCTTCGAATAGGAAGTCATCTACGAACATCAAGTGAGTGATGTCAATATGCCTAGATAATCTAACTCCAAAAATTATACCCTGGACTCTAGCATCGCACACTTTTCTGCTCATACTCTCAATAACCATGAGGAACAACATTGGAGATAGAGCACATCCCTGCCTCAAACCCTTGTGTGTTGAGAAGAAAAGGGAAGGAAGTCCATTTATGATGACAACGAAATTCGTGGTCTTGATGCAAGCCATAATTCAACAAATATTAGATGAGGACATACCTGCTTTGATCAAAACCAGTTTAAGAAATTCCCAGTCAATGAAGTCATATGCCTTGGTCAAATCCACCTTGAGAAGGCAAGGCTTAAGATTCCTGGTTTTTATGGAGTGCAAAATATCCTGAGTAATACTAATTGCATTCGGAACATGTCTACCCTTAATAAACTCGAACTATTCCTCAGTAATATTCTTAGTCAGAATCGGTTTCATCCTCCGAGCTATCATTTTAGAAATCAATTTATACACAGTGTTGCAGGGGGATATTGGCCTAAAATCTACAAAAGATTATGGATTTTCCTTCTTAGGAATGACAATAATAAATGTGGCATTGATAGCCCACGAAATAAACTCATTTATTCTAGATTCCTCAGCAACCGCTAGAATATTTGGAATCATTAGATCAGATAAATGAATAAAAATTTCTACCCCCCAACCGTTCGGTCTGGGGCTTTTGTCCCTAACACTGTCGCGCATAGTCTCAATCAGCTCCTCTTTAGTGATGGGATGACCTAGAATATTGTTATCCTCCACCTAAAACATCTTCGAAATGTGAGAAATAAATGCAGACAGAGAGAGTAAGTCATGTTCTTGGTCCATATAATGGCTCTTGAAATGTGATATAGCTACATGTTCCAGAGAATACTGTGAGGAGAGGATATTACCCGCAGCATCCTGGATTTTCCTGATGGAATTAATGTTCTTTTTGATGTTGAATTTTTGGTGAAAATATTTTGTGTTCTTATCCCCCGCTTGTACCCATAATTCCCAACTTTTCATATTTCTTGATTCAATAGAATCAAATTTCTAATGCCTTCCAGCTCAATAATATTTCCCCTGTATGTATCCGAGAAATATAGAGGATCAAAAGGGTCATTCAAAAGTATGATAGAATGATCAATTTCCAGAAGATTTTTAATCTCCTCTCTGTTTTTTTCCAAAATCCACGATCGAGCTTCCCTTTTTAACAACAAAATCTTCGTGGATATGGCAGACAAAAAGTTCGTAGGGTCAGGAGACAATGTCCTTTTCCATGCTGAGTTTACCAGATTTTCGAAATCCTTCATCTGCAACCATCTTGGATTAAATTTAAATGGGTATGATCTCCTCAAGTGCTCCTCGCTGCACAATAGCATAATAGGCATATGATCAGAGATGGTGGCGGGGAGAATCTATGATTCCAAGTTAGATAGATCATGATACAGAGATTGGCTCACTAGAAATCTGTTAATCCTCTTAGAAATTCCCTCCCCTCCAGTGCGCCCGTCCCACCAAGTGGGGCCTTAGGGATCTGGTGCAATGTCAACCAGTGTGTGAGCCTTCATCATGTCTATGAAATATGTAGTTCATATATCCTCCTGCACCCTAATGCCCCAAATCTCCGACTTCCCCAATGAAAATTTTAGATACCTAGAAATAATGAGCGAACTCAGCCCTAATAGCCCAGATTTAGCCACCTGGTCCTAATATAGTCTTTGACCAGTATAAGGTGCATAAGAATTGATAATCCTTATTCTTTGGTTTCACTCCAAATTATATCCAGACAATATGATACTTGCACACGAATTATATGCCTTTAGTTCATAGATGTTGGGGTTCCACATCACCCCCAAACCCCCTGAGAGTTCATTGGCATCTGATGCACATACTAGCCATTGAGGATAAACAAAGAGCATTTTTTCCCATGCTTTATCACGCTTTGTCATGGTTTCTTGAGAAAGTATCATAGATTGGTTATATGACTAAACAAAACCATAGAGAGAGAAGATTTTATGGGGCGCTCCCATATCCCAGACATTCAGGTAGATAATGGTCATGGCGGAACCCCATCATCGATTGTGTCCTCTCTAAGGACTCGAGTACCATGGACATCAGAAATAGAAATCCGTCCGATAGTGAAAGTGGTATCAATGCTAAATGGTTCACCTCCAGCATCTAGGTCCGAGGAAGGGGATAGCACAATGTTGTTTCACTCAACCACTTTTTTGAAACATGGAGGCCTCTTCTTATGGTGTGTGCCATTTTGTCGAGAGGGACATCCGTATGCAGGCTTAGGATACTGGAAAAAAGATCACTTGATGGTCAAAGGCTCAAGGGACTTAGTAGAATCGACCAGAGCTTCTAGCTCTCTATCGGGTGAGAGAATAGATGAAGGTGGATGCTCACTAGGAGGAAAAGGATGAGGATGTGAGCCCGTCCGCTCACCCATGAGGTGCATGTGAAAGAGAGAAATTCACAGGGTGGTCAATAGGATAAGGGGTGGTCCTAGGGATATCACATGGGACCATTTTATTTGGAGAAACTAATTGTTAAGACAGAATCAAAAGGGGTGGTTGAGGGGCCTTCCTTATCAACAAGTGTTGTAGTGTTTTCTTCTCAAAGATGTACGAAAATAACCCACTTAAGATTGCAGATAACAAAGAATATCAACAATATAAATGGTTGCTAAAAGTTGTAGATCTGCAGAAACTGATAGAAACAAAACCTGCCAAAGCCCTGATCTATGCCACAATCATAGTTAAAAAACAAAAAGAAACAATAATAACTCCAATCATTCAATGGATACCAAATATACAAAGAATAGTTTTTATTATAACACCTGTGAAGGGAACAAATAAATGTTACTAGTCCCCCTCGATGGGATAGGTTCGTGTCTATCCTCAAACGCCTTCAACTTGTGTAGAGTCTCTCTTCTCTATAATGTGTAAACCCAACAAAAATATGGTGTGCGACAATGAAAATAATCAAAGTTACAACAAGGAGTGCAACAATGAAAATAATCAAAAGTGAATAATGAATGGAAAACCCTTCTATTTATAACAAAATGTTGAGTTATCATTGAATAATGAGCAATAATAAAATATTATTAACCCCATTCTTGGAATAACCACTTGGAATATTTTATTATATTTGGTTAGGAGGGAAAATGTATTTAAACTTTTATTTAGAAATAATAAATAAATAAATGATTTATTTATCATCTCAACAAATTGGTTAAGGAATAATAAACAAATAATGATTTATTTAATTATTCCTAAGGGATTTAATCAAATTTTACAAAGAATAATAATTAATTAGTGGTTAATTAATTATTCTTAGAGAAAAATACGATAATTAATGATTTATCTATTTGTTTTTCATGATTGGGTCAAACATGACAAGGAATAATAATTGAACAATGGTTTAATTAATTATTCCTAGAAGAAAATGAAATAAATAGTGATTTATTTAATTATTCTTCATGTGTTTAATTATAAATTACTTAACAAAGGTGGTTTATTAAGTAATTTCTCACAATGAAATCAATTTTACTATGGTAAAATTGGCTTTACATGGTATACTTCGATTCATCTAGTAAATTAGGCTAGATGATCAATTTTTTGGTGATAACAGATTGCCCCCCAACGTATGAGTGTTAGGAGAAAAATGTTTACATTGTAAGGACATAATCACTAGACAACACAGTGGAGTCAGAGAGAGAGACCAATAAAGTTGAAGTGAAAGAGGATAGGGATAGAGGGGGTGACACTAATGCAAGTATCCTTTTATGTTGTGGTATCGAACCTCAATGAGGCAGGGGAGGCATACCCATACCCGCCGAGATAACTTAGTACAAAAATAATGGTGTTCCTAGAAACATAAAACTGAGCAATGAAATACATGATGAACGGTACATGACATGTTGGAATAACAAAACCAGAAAATAATACAATGTATCCCATATACACAATGCACTTGGAATAACATGAGTCAGGGCTGGATACAATAATATCTAAGTACATGAGATATAATGGCCCTTCCCTCAAAAAATGGGTAGGAGGGAGGGTAGAACAACCGGAGAAACCCCGCTAAATAGGGAAGGGCTTTGCAGAACTGAATGGATCATTTGAAGGAGACATGCATGATATGAACACTGCGATCAGTAGGAACCAAACCCATCAACTTTGCGGAATTGCATCTGAGGCTATAGCATAATAAGAATGCATTTGGGCATGTGGGGGGCTACCAGAAGGGCCACCCCCTCGTGAGGTTTGAAACATCTCACACACACCCAGGAATCACTAGTACAATCTGTTGCATAACTGGACCATCAAGTGTATGAACCATGAAGATGAAATGACCAAGTCAAAGGGAAATAATAAGTCCCTTTGCTTGATCTGAGGCGCCGAACAAGAATGGAAGCTGGAAGGGAAATAATGAGTCCCTTTGCTTGATCCGAGGCACCGAAAAAGAATGGAAGCTGGAACCAAGGTACACCACCCTCTAGACTGTTCTTCTGGAATAAATGAGCTAATGTCGATAGAATAGGGCCCACAATAGATGAGGCAATGAGGATCCTCAACTAAGGCACGAGGAAAAATAGTAATGTGACTGATGGACTGAGACTAGGGATAATGGAGAAAGTAGGACTAGGGGACAAACAGATGACTTCCCTTGTCAGAGCATAAAGTGCATGGTTGACCTTGCAGCAACTGACTCAACTCCAGAGGGGATGGGGACAGTATGATTGGAGGCCAAAATTAGCAACATAGGATGAACTATATGAAACGATGGATGGGATACTATGACATGATATAATGGGACGTTAAACAGACTCCATGGATGCGATGGTGACTCATCGCGGATGCTCTGAACAAGGGTGACTTGATGACACTGCCACACAGACTAGAAGGGTGTTGTATAGTCTTGAGTGTTTAGAAATGGGATGAAGAAGTACAAGAAGGCTCAGAAGAAAGAGATATCTGGGAAATTTTTGGGAGAAAACTGGGAACTAAGTGTAGTCCTTAGCAGAGTCGCCAATTATGCTATAGGGATTAATGCACAGATATTTGGGGATGTATAAACCCTCAAGGAGAAAACTGGGAACTAAGTTTAGGCCCTAGCAGAGTCACCAATTATGCTATAGGGATTAATGAATGGATATTTGGGGATGTATAAACCCTCAAGGATCTTCTCATGATCCTTGGTAGACAATTAGATTAGCTGCAGTTGGCTCAAAGATGCATGCATATTTATGTTAAACAAATGAGAATCAAAGCAGGAAGTAGGACTTATTACCTCAAGTCTTGGTGTCATGTTTCTCGAGAGCGCAAAGTAGGAAGGTGGAATACCCCTTAGCTAGCTCCAGATCAAAACCTGCACATAGATAAGACAAGCATAATATCACAACATATAACTTTGACAAACAATGCATTAACATATAAATATATCTAATTACATGTATCTAAGCCACTCATAATAACGACATTGCATAAATATGTAAACAAATTACACTACCAATATCACAGAGTGGACAACACAATTGCAGTTCTATATTGATGTAGAAAAGGGTGATTAAAACCATCGGTTGTATCATCCTTCCCTTACTCCTCTAGCTCCTCTCTCTCTCTCCCTTCTTAACCTCTTCTAATGCCTTATTCATTATTCGACACACTTCATCATGATTTTTTCTTTAGTAAATATTACTCGCTCCATCACACCTCTGTTACGTTGCAGCCTCAACAAGTTAGTGATATTAATTTTCTTTTTTTTACTAAATCAAAACCCAATCAAATGAAATAGAATTAATTCTCAAGAGAGGCTTACAATATTCTCTCTTTTGTCATGTTACCAAAACTCGTCTCTATAAAATAACCAATGGATAGATGGTGACTTCATGGCCACCTATTACAGAAACCATTGGTGGTGAATATTTTAAAGAGATTTAAATAAATCTGAAATTAAGATTTATCAGATTAACAACTTACTTTGGAGGAATAATTTTAACAACTTATTTTGGAGGAATAATTTTATTGTGAGAGCCACTCCTTGAAACTCTAAGAGCAAAATATCCATCATACTTACTTCTGGTTGAATACTAACATATTCCTTTTATTTATTATTTATTAAATTTTTAAATTAAAAATCAATTTCAAAAATATGTTGTATTTAATCATTTTGCAAAATTTAATTTAAAAACAAGAAAAATAAAATATAATATAATCTTATTTTTTATATGTTTACTTAATTTTTTTTATTAAAATCTTAAAATTTAAAATTATTTATGAATTTTTTTTAGAATTACAATTTGTTGGAGAAAAAGATTTCGTAGTTACCATTTAAAAAAGATAGTTTTCGATAAAATTATAATCCAATTTATAATTCTATTTACTTATATTTTTGTAAAAACATTGAAAGTAAAAATAAATTTAGAATATATACTTATTTCTCATTTCCAAAAAAATATAATTAGAATTAAAATGTTTTTATTTTCTTTTAATTTTAAATTTATTATACTTTCAAATTTTTTTTATACACAATTATATTTATTTTGCTTGTAATATTTTTTCAATTAACCATATAATCCTCTATATTTATTTATGCATGATGATATTCCTTTCATGAAAAACAACACAACATTCAAAGAACATGGGAGTTTATTTAAATAGGGTTAGGTTTAGAAATAGAACCTTGCATACTCTGTTTCCAATAAAAACTATTGATGAAAAATTGCCTTTGGCTTGAGCTTCCCTATACCTATCCTCCTCTCATAGAAATGAAATTTATACCTATCCTCCTCTCCTCTATCTATGGGAGATGATCAACCATTAGATTTTGAGAGTTATTTGGGTCTGTGACTGTTCTTTGGGAGAAACGGATAGATTTTTGTCCAAATATGTCCCAGGGCATTTTTACATAGTCACTATTGTAAATCTTTTATGGACTTCTAAATGCTTTACTGGCTTCACAACTAATATGGGAACGTTTAACTAAGGATCAAAGGCAATGAGGACCTGTTATGAAACCAGCTCAAGAAAAGATAGAAAAGATAGATCAACGCCTTAGAATTCAGCCTCTTCGAGTGGGCAACCTCCTTTACATTACATAAATGAACAATTCTTGGATGATTCAAATGACAAAACCTCCTTTCTATATATAGGAGTCTAAGGAGTCATAATATAATCTAGCCGACCTAACAATAATAATATAAAGCTGTTTGGTCAATTTAGTGTGATCTAAATTGCTATTTATAATGTCAACCCGGGGTTCGTAAACTGACGAAGTGAAGTGTACTATATGTACTAGATAACCATTTCCTTAATCTTTTGTCGTTTTTCACTTTTTTTAAGTTTGTTTTTGGATTTATCTTTTCCTAATGTGAGATGATGAAAAGGTGATAAAGCAAGTGAAATATGGATGATTATGGTGATCTCTAAAACTTAAAAGAAAGCAAGCTTTAAAATGACTGAAATGAATTCAATTCTTAAAAAGAAATAAAGACATCAAACAATGAACTAATGAAATCGGCCCAGTATCTTTGTTGCTGAATGAAAATGAAAGTGAAATCTACACTAAATTCAATTAAAAGTAAGAACAACTAATCCACACTATTTCAACTTTTCGACTCAATCTTCCTTATGAAAAGATATCATGAAATGTTAAGCAATGTGAAATCTAAAAGAAGTTAAACTGCATAAAAGAAACTAATCACACTACTTTAACTTCCTTGACCTTTTGCCTTTCAGCTTAATTTACCCTATGAGAAACAGTCATGAACAAGTCAAACAATGTGAGATCTAAAGCAGACTGAATCAAGTTATAATGAGTGATATTCTGGTCCCTGATACAGTTATTTGATTATAGAAAGGAACCATTAACAGATGAATAGCATGATATCTAAGAACAGAAAATAAATGTACTACTCAAGGAAATGACAATACTTGAAAATCAAACTTCAGAAAACAAAAGTCAGCGACAAAGACAAGATGATCTCGTATGCCAATAGTGATAAAAAGAAAAGGTGAAAAATTGCCCCGGGCTGCCTAAGAAAACCTGCAAAAACATTGATCAGTTGTAACCATGAAAGAGCAGCAATGAAATTGTAAATCAACAGAAATCAAAAGCTTTGTTATGTACAACTAATATACATGATGAAATAAAATGCAGCATTTAAATGACAACTGTACAGCTAATATACATGAACAGAAATAAAGTAATGCAAAAGTTAAAGGACAACTGTACAAGGCTTCAGTAAGCAAGGGCCCTCTGCCACTTCAACCAATTCAACGAACAGCTACACGCGAAAGTTTAAACCAGTCTTCTCATATATTAAACAGCAACGTAAAAGTGCAGTGGGGAAATAAAACAGTCTTCAAATTACATTAACAACGATTAACTTTACAGCGTTCATGGACGTGTTATTTATAAGGAAAGAAAGCTAAACAGATTAACTACATCTACGCTATTAACCACGCTGCCAGAGACACGTAAATCCTCCTCAGCCCAGATCTAGGTAACTGTCATCATGTTTATTAAATCCGAGAGGTATGGCTGTTGGATTTGCACTACCAGGATTTCTTCGTGGCTAAGGATTGTGCCACGTAGCTTCACGTGCTCAAAAACAGAGCTACACAGAGTCGTGCCACCGCTGGACACTTCCGTTGACTATCCTTTGCCCCCTGTTTGACCGCGGGCTTTCATGGCCGTGCTGGATGATCTGGAGGGACACGATCCATGTCCTTGACTCCTGGAACTTGCCCATGTGGCTCATTCCTTTAGAGGACACCTGTAGCATGGTGTTTGACAAAACGGCTGCGGAATCCTGTGCTGGCTACAGAATCCTGGGTCAACTACGGAAACCTGTGTCGGCTGCAGAAACTGAGAAGCTTCTGCAGCTGTCTGAACAAAATTCTAAACCAAACAACAGTCATCAGCGTAGTTAGAAAATCATGTCAAAAGCTCCTTTTTAAACTAAAATACAATGATTTAATCAACGTGGTGGATGAAATGAGTGGAAAAAGAAGGCTGAGAGGGTGTATAGGAAGGTGCAGGTTCGAGGCTCAACATACCCCCACTGTGAAGGTGTTGCATGTCCTCATGCAACCAAAACTTAGTTATTTTCCCTCAATCCATATGCTCTGAGGCTTCTGCAAGAACATCTAGCCCTCTTCTTTTCCTCTTTGATGCTAAAACAGTCCTTGGTTTCCTGACTAGACATTTGAACTTAAGATTAATCAATGCCCTGCTCAACTTTTTACACTTTCTCTTCAGCTTCCTGTTCTTCTTTTGCCACAGTCCTAAATGGAGCATAGTGTTATCATGGACAATCTTGTCTACCTTACTCTGCTCTTTGAGTGCTTCGTTTTCCTGTTTAATGTGCCTATTTAGGACTTCCAATTCAAACACTTCCTGTTTTAAAGACTGTACTTGTGCATCAAGTGGCAAGGTGGTGCTTGGTCCTGCAGCTGATTGTTCCAAGGACTCTAGGTAGTTATATGCTTCTTGCTGGTTGGAATCTACCTCAGGTGTTTTTCTCGGCCTGAACTCAAATTCTGGTAAAGGAGGACTGTTTTCTCTTTCTAGCTGAAAAGGGCTTTCCTCACGTGGAGGACTTGACTCAATGTCTGGCTGAGTTGGAGCTTTTTCAGGTGTTCCTTCACCTAAATCAATAAAGTGAGATTGTTTTTCTTGGGCTACACTCTTCTTTCCTTTTAGCCTACTACTCCTCCTCACGTGTGGACTAGTGCTCTTTTCCTGTGCACTATGTTTTCCTTTTTGTTTCTTTGCTATGGAAACAGCTTGAAGATGTGCTAATCTTTCTGCCAAAGTTTGAGATTCTTCCTCTATGGATGGTTCAGGGGATGGATAGGTTTCTTGAATGATTACTTTGCCCTTATCCTTCTTCTGTTTCTTGTTTTTAGCTCCCTCTTCTTCTTCTTTCTGAATAGTTTCCTGAATGTCTATTGTAGGAGAGTCTTGGGCTATAATATTCTTTTCTTTCCTCCTACTTCTCTTTGGAATTTTTGGGGGACTGCTTCCAGAGGCTTCAGTCAGTTCTTGGAAGTGGTTTCTTGTCAAAAAATTTTCCCAAGTATCCTTAGTGTTTTTCAACTGTTCTTCAATAAGGATTTTTATGAACCCGTGATGGTAAAGATGGGGTTCAATATTACCTACGTGTTTTTGAACAGTAAAGCTCATTTTCTTCAAGCTTGATAACAGAAAATAAGGCAAATTAAGGGTATAACCTTCCATAAAATTCATCATTAGCCTGGCATGATACATGTACATGGAGCCAAAACGACCCTCGCATGTAATAAATTTCTGGATAAGTAATAACAAAGGGGACCATTCTTCTTTTATTGTATGCACAGGGATTCCTTTGGTAAATACAGAGGTATCCATACCTGGGTTTTGTAGCATTGTTTTCCATATTTGATCTTCCACACTTCTGTTTTTGAACCACCTTTCACCTTCTTGCGGAAGACTTGTTGCAGCTGCTATTGTGGCCTCGGTCACTGTAAATTTCAAGTCTCCAACCTCCGCTGTTTGTCCGTTAAAATACCTTGCAAAAGATTTAGTCACTTCTTTGTTATAGCCCCTGAACTTTTGAATGAATCTCAGCCACCTTGCTTTCTTTAACGACTCCTTCGTTTGAGGATAACCCTCCAGGTATTTAGGTCCTTCCGGTTCAGCTCTTAGCAGTTTTCCCATTCTCGGCTTTAAATTCCGACTGGAAATTCTACTGCGTATGACGGTTCAGGAGAAAAATGGCTGATTCCAGGGTTCTTAGGGTAACTGGAGTGGCCGTAATCGAAGTTCGGAATGTATGTGGTGACTGTGGCTAGGGTTTGGAGCAAGCTGTAGTGGACGCAGCGAAAATGGAGAACAGGGAATGGTATGAGCACCGAGGTAAGCAACAGTCACGAGTTTAGCATTGAATGCATGCGGGAGTGAAGTGATAAATGGGTAGAATAACGACTGAGTCACTTTGGGATCGGTTGGCTTGCGTACACATCTCAGCAGACGGCTGCGGAAATTATGGTGAAGGAGAGTCGTAGTACAGTCGGTCACGTCTCCAAAGTACAGCCAATAAATGGGAGAGCAATCCATAAATTTAGAATGATTATGGAACCGTTAGAAATGAATAAGGTGTGAATGGAATGACATCGTGGAAGAGGAGTGGTATGGGGCTTGCCGTATCAAATCATTGCATTTAGTGGAACTTGCCATGGTTTAATAACTATGCATAAAAATGACATTGAATTGTTATTTGGTAGAGATTTTTGATCATACCTTTGGAAGTTTTATCATTTCTTGATTAAGGCTTCTGACCCATTGTTGTTCTATGATCTTGCAGATGCCCCATGCCTTTGCAGCACTTGGTGATGATGACACTAACCTTTGACTGTGATTTTTTTGAAAACAAAGTGATGTCGGCTGTAAAGACAGAGTGATGCTGGCTGTGGAAATCGTTTCTAGCTGCGGAAACTGGTTCTGGCTGCGGAAACGGTTTCCAGCTGCGGAAACTAAGACAACACCCCTTTAACTGCACAAAGATAGTTAGAAAAAGAACTAACTGAATGAAAATAGTTCTGAAGGGGACTATTATTGATGGAATGAAATGAAATGAGTGGAATGAGATGGAAATGAAGTGGAGTGAAGTGGAATGGAGATGAAAATGAGATGGAGGTGAAGTGAAATGACAAGTGAGGTGGAGTGACGATGGAAAGAAAGAAAGATTTTTTTTTTTGGAAAATATAGAATTTCAGGTGTCCCTGATTTTCACTCTACATTTTCTGTATAAGACTGCCAATCTATGATTAGTTTTCAGGCTTATACAAAAGATTTTTTTTTTTTCTTTTTCTTTTTTTTTTTTTTCAACTGAAAGAAACAAAGACTAGGCTGATGGAGGAGAAGGATTCCTCTCCACCAGCCTCATTGTAGAATTTTCTTGAAACATTTTGACAATGTCCTCTTTTGAGAGTGGCTTATGATAAATTTTCAATCGGTGGCCATTCACAATAAGAGGAGTTTGAAACTCATCAATGGTCTTGACTCGAACTGCTCCATTGCTAAAGACTTCGTCAATCTCATATGGTCCAAGCCAATGAGTCTGAAATTTTCCTTTGAAGTCTTTAAACTTGGAATCAAACAGTAACGCCCAATCTCCCTTTTGAAACTTTTTCTCTTTGATATATCTGTCATGCCACTTAGTTCTTTGGTGTTGAACTAGATCAGTCCTTAAAATTGCATCTTGTCTTATTTCATCTAGCTCATTCAGCTGCTCCATTCTGTGCTTTTGGGCTTCTGATAGATTCATCCATAACTGAACTGCCATCTTGAAGGTCTTGACTTGAAACTCAATGGGGAGCAGGACTTCTTTCACATAAACAAGTTCATAGGGAGAATGTCCTGTTGTATTCCTCCATGTAGTTCTATAGGCCCATAAGGCTTCAGGAAGCCTTTCTGCCCAATCTCTTCTGTGGAGATGAACAGTTTTGGTGATGATGCTCTCAAGAACTTTGTTTGTGGATTCCACTTGACCATTTGCTTGCGGATGGTACGGAGTAGATTTTTTGTGCTTGATTTTGTATTCTTCCATCAGCTTCTCCATCAAGTTAGATGTAAATTGACTTCCCTGATCTGTCACAATTTCTCTTGGGACACCAAAACGAGTAAAAATATCCTCAAAAATAAATTGAACAACAGAATTTTCAGTGGCAGAAGGCAATGCCTTGGCTTCTATCCATTTAGTAACATAATCAGTGCAAACCAATATATACTTATTTTGTTTAGATGGTGGATTAATAGGTCCAATGAAATCTAAAGCCCATTTTTCAAAGGGTTCGATGAGTACCTGTGGCTGTAATGGCATTTCATTTGAAAGAGTTGGTCTCCCAATTCTTTGGCAGCCGTCATACCTTCTGACATATTGTTTTGCATCTTTGAAGAGAGAAGGCCAATAATATCCTAAAGAAAGGATTTTATAGGCCGTCCTCTTGTCAGCAAAGTGTCCACCGCATGGTTCATCATGACATGCCTTAAGAATGTCAGGCATTTCATCTTCCCGAACACATCTTCTGATCACACAATCTAGCCCTGTTTTAAACAATTCATTAGAAATCCATGAATAATTTGAACTCTCCTGAATAATTTTCCTCTTCTTATTAGGAAATAAGTGTGGAGGTAGCTTCCCTGTAACCAAATAGTTAGCAATATCTGTATACCAAGGAGTTTTAGTAGTTACTGCAAACAAATATTCATCTGGAAACTTATCCTCTACAGGAGAATCTTTGTTAGTATTTTGGATTCTAGACAAGAAATCAACTACTGTATTTTGTTTCCCTGGTCTATCTAACACAGTAATATTGAATTCTTGTAAAAGTAAAAGCCATCTTGTAACTCTGCCATTAGTAACAGGTTTGTTCATGAGATATCTAATTGTAGAATGATCAATATGGACAAAAGTTTCATAGCCTGTTATATAATGTCTAAACTTGTTGATTGCATGAACAACAGCTAAGAACTCTTTTTCAGTCACAGTATAATTTAACTCAGTGGGAGTCAAATTTTTACTGGTGTAGTAAATGGCATAAGGAACTAAATCCTTTTGACCCAACACAGCTCCTAGAGCTGTATCTGAAGCATCTGTAGAAATATGGAAAGGAAGTTTCCAATTCGGCCCTCTCAAAATGGGTGCTTCAGATATTCTTGTTTTTAAAGTTTCAAATGAAGATTGACAGTTAGGATCCCAATTGAATTCACAGTCTTTTGTAAGTAATTTGAAAAGCGGAGATGCTATCTTAGTGAAGTTTTCAATAAATCTTCTATAATATCCAGTGAATCCAAGAAAACTTCTAACATCTCTTTGACAATTTGGAATAGGTAACTTGGAGATGACTTCAACTTTTGATCTATCAACTTTAATCCCATCTCCTGAAATATGATGTCCTAAAACAATCCCTTCAGTAAACATCATAAAGCATTTCTCATGACTTAATGAAAGGTTTGTTTCTTTACATCTTATAAGGACTTTTTCCAAATTCTCTAATGCCTCTTCAAATGAATTACCATAAACTATAAAATCATCCATATAAACCTCTACACGATCATGAATTAGATCAGAAAAGATTCCTAGTACTGCCCTTTGAAATGTTGCGGGTGCATTACATAATCCAAAAGGAAGTACTCGGTAAGCAAAAGTTCCCCATGGACAAGTAAATGTGGTTTTGTCCTGATCTTCAGGTGCTACCTGAATCTGATTATAACCACTAAAACCATCCAAAAATGAGAAATACTTTTTGCCTGCTAAAGTATCTAATACCTGATCAATAAAGGGTAAAGGAAAGTGATCCTTCAAAGTTGCTTTGTTTAATTCCCTGTAATCAATGCAAACCCTCCATTTACCATTCTTTTTAGGTACTATAACCAAGGGAGAAACCCACCGGCTATCTGAAATAGGGTAAATGAAGTTTACATTAAGTAACTTTTGGAGCTCTTCTTTCACTATCTCCCTAAGGTTTGGATTCATCCTTCTTTGAGGTTGTCTGATTGGTCTACTGTTTTCCTCAATGTAGATGTGATGAATGCAAGATATCGGTATACTCCCATGCAAATGCAGTAGAATGTTTTTGCAAGATTTTGGTTAGCTCTTCCTGTTGTGATTTTTCCAAGTTTTTGTTGATATTCAATGTTTTTCCTGGAAAAATCTCAATGACAGAACTACCAAACTCTTCCATAGAGAAAAGAGACATTTGTCTAGATGATAGACACTCGATGTCAGAATCCAACTGAAATTGTGTGTGGTCATATTCTGAAGATGGTTCAAAGTTTTCTAATGTGTTCATAATTTGACTATCTTCACTGATCTCAGAAATGGTAAAGACAGGTTGCATAGTATCTTCATCATCAACCCACTCATTATCTCCTATTTCTGTAATTGCTTTTGCTGGAGGATACAGATTGAACTTCTTTGTCGAATTACCATCAGAAATATACATATCCCCAGACCTACAACTTATGAAAGCATCAGCTGTTGCTAGCCAAGGTCTTCCTAAAATAAGAGGATGTCCTCCTAGATTACTCTTGGGAGTTAAAATCATGAAATCCACTGGATATTCCCAAGAGTCTAAGGAGACTGGAATGTCTTCTAATACACCATCTGGTTTAATAATTGATCGATCTGCAAGTTGCAATAAAGTAGGTGTAAAGAGAAGGTTAGGAAGTTTTAGTTGTTCCATAGTCTGTCTACTCATGATGTTGATAGCAGCCCCTAAATCAATCAAAGTATTTGGTATTTCTACCCCATTGATATGTGTTTTGACAATTGGACTACCGGGATCTATGTTATAGCTCCAAATCTCACTCTTATGATTTGTGATGTTGTACTTATGGCCTAGGGCAACCCCTCCTTCCAGACCTGGTCCTAAAATTTAAAAAACAATGTTTTATTCCTTATACGCGACATTGCCCTGAGTTAAACGCGTGTATACGCGGGTATGTGTATATCCAACCCGCGTGTATGTATTAAAACACTTAAAAAAATATAAAATTCCTTCTTTTCGGGCGGAGATTGCGGGTTTTACCTGCTGATCACCTGTTAGTGCCCGTGGCCCAACTGTTCCCAACCAACTCCTAACTAAAAAACTACTTTGGAGATGGTATAAAAAGACCTCAAAGGGAAGGCCTAAGGGAGGAGAGAATAGAGAGAAAGGTTATTATGCTGAGATTTTCCCTTTGACCAGGTCTGAAGTCCCTTGTGCCTTCTACACTTCCCCCATTTTGTACAGGAAACCTTTGTTTCCTTGTGTGTTGATGTTCATCCACCATTTATGACATCATGGAGAGAGTCATGGAAGGAGTTTTGTTAGAGGCTTGAGGCTGGAACGGATCCGGAAGGAAGCTTTGCTTGGAGCCTGCTGAAGGTGACTCAGGTGAACATATTCCTTTTTATGTACTTTATTTGTCTATAATAAAAGAAACACATGTCCTGGTTCCCGAATTGAATCATCTTTATGTTAATGATATTCATGTTTTGAATTCATGTGTAAATGGTTGTTTGGATTTCATAACTAACTACCTTTCTTTGTAACATGAAGATGGTTTTTTTATAAGTTTTTGTCCATGTACTGCTGCGTTCTTTGAATTGTTTGTTTTGCAGGACAAAAGAGAAGAAGGTAACTCCAAGAAGGGTTTGGACCCTAAAGGCCTTCTCAAATGTAGGACTAAAGGTACGTACCCTTATCATAGAATTTGCTTATAATAGCATAATGGCTGTATGAATGCATGTTTATTTGAATAGACAACTTTCAGTCTACTAGGGTTTCACCCAAAAAGCCCTAGGGGATTTTTTCCCTCTACCAGAATTGGCGACTCCACTGGGGACAACACTCTTGTTGTTCCTAGTTTGGGTGTTTTTCAAGCCAATCAGGGCTCAGCTGCCTTGTCTGCTTGCTGTTACTGTCTGGTCTGTTCTTGAACTTTAAGCTTTGCCAATTTCTTCAGTTTGTCTTTTTTATTTTTCTTGAAGCTTTTCATATACGTTGTTTTTCTTAGATAGAGAAGTGTATATACGCTTGTTTCTTTGAATGATTCCGCGTATACGCAGGTTTCCTCAAACACAGTCGCGTATACACGCAATCTGTACTACAGTACAGTCGCGTATATATTCTAATTTTCAAGATTTGTAAATCTTTTTGGCCTCTAAAGGTTTGTCTGGTGGTATGAGTCAATCTGAAACAGTCATTTTCCAGTATCAGTTATTTGTTTTACAGTGAGCATCTCATTCTGAATTCTCTCTGATTATAAGGAGTGTTGGTTTGGCTTTTGTTGATTGCAAGCGTCATCGTTTTTGGCTAAAGCAAGCAAGATTTCTTGCTAGGAATCTTGGCTGCTCTGTTTCATTAGGGTAGGAAGATTGAATTCGATCTTTGTGTTAATTTTGCTTTTGGTGACCTTCTGTTTGCTTGACAAAATCGTTTTTTGTGACCATCTGCTTCTTTGTTTCATGAAAGTTGTTGTTTGACACTTTCTTGGAATTTGTCTTTTTGATCTTTTGGTTTTCATGGCCAAGGCTTTCATTACTGCTTTTGATTGTTAAGAGCGATTTCAAACACATTTATTTTTGTTGGGTTTTCATCCATTAAGTGGTGTTGATTCGCAAAAGTGTTTAATTGCCTATTCTTCAATCACAAGTTTCAGTGTTGTTGAGAGCATTTTTTGAAAAGACTTTTTGTTTGTTGCTTTGAAGAAAATCTTTTGAAAATCTTAGTTTTGCTTTCTTGAACTTGTTTTTCATTTGGTTTCCTTTTAGAGAAGTGAAAGTGCTTTATGTTTGTCTTAGAACTTGTTTTTAGTGTTTAGACGAAATGAATGGAAACATCTCATATTCCATCTAGGCATCTTAAGTGGCAAGATAAAGTTTGATAAACAAGCAACTTTCATTTTTGTTTTTAGAGTAGTTTTGAATCTTGCATCCACATATAGTTGTTGCATTAGGATAGATTTGCATCCCCTTTTAGGCATATATAGCTTTGTTAACTTTTGTGAGTGTGAAGTGTGCATTAACGAAAAGAAAAGAAAAATTTGTTTTATTGGAAGTACCTCTGAACCCTATAGAAATTGCTCTTCATCGAAAAACGAAAAAGTGCATGTGCATGTAGTTAAGTTTTTATTAATTTCTTTTGCATCAAAAAACACCACTAGTTTCACTTCCGTTACCTTGTGACTTAAAGAACAGCCTAATAAAATCAAGTGCTAACTAAAATTCAATAGAACTTTTTGTTTTAGTCAGTTACACCAACAAGATTAGGATTTTAGGGCCTTGGATTAGGTGAGTGGAGAATTAACTCTCCAAGGCCATATAAACGTCAAACGTAGGAGTCTGAATAACGAGAGAAAATCCAATAGCGTTAGGAAGACTAGGAAAGCTCCGGATCTGGGAATTAAGCACGAGGATCTGTGAAGACAGGGAAGAGAGATACCCCCTCTCCTACTTGTCCGAACTTACCTCACGACTATTCCGCCTGGATTCTGTGACGAGTTGGTATCCATAGTTGCTTCTCCTAGGGAACTACACAGGTGGCTGTGGAGGGGAATCCCGTGGCACCTGAGGTCGACGTTGCATCACTCTCGACAGTACTACTGGAGGGAAACCTTGTGAAGCTTGGGGGCTTGCACTGGCGCAGGCTGTTGTTAGGAGGTCAGCGTAACTTCCTCTGATACCTTCGCTGATAGGACTGAGCCCTCATCATCCCAGACTATCTTCGGAAGGCCCCTTATTTCACTTTCTCATATTTTGGTGTCTGGTCTTAATCACCCGGAGCGGAAATACTTGGAAGTTGTTTGACTGGCTGTATCTTTAGGGACTTTATAGTGTGTGCTCTGTGCTCCTAGTTGGCTTAGCTTTCAATTTTTTGAGTCTTTAGTTAGATCATAACAAAAAATTCAAAGTGGCTGACCGATCTCCAAGACGGTCTCGAAGACTTCGTGGTCTCTCGCCACCAAGTTTAGAGCCTTCTCCTAGAAGGCGCAGAAGCAATACTACCGGTGGGTTCTGTCCCACACCGGTTGACGCATCGGGGATTGATCCTCCTCTCGAGGGCATTAGCGGCCAAGCTAGGCCTGGGACTTCTGAGCAAGAGAGGGACACTCCAGTCCTTTCTCGAGTTCGCTTTCAAGCGGAGAATAACATAGAGGTAGAAGAACTTTCAGAGTCATTAGTGGCTCCAAATTCTCCACTACCATCTAGTCATCTAGACGTATTACAATACGTAGGGACTCCGACGCATAGACCATCAAGTCCAGGTTACGCTACGTGCTTACCATCGATGACCACTACTGGAAGCATGGCTTCTACGAGTGCTACGACTATGCAAACCCCAACATCGGTGCAAGGGGGAGGAACCATTTCCATCCCCTCTGCTTCCTTGTTCGGATCTTTTGCTAGCACATCTTTAGTTGGGTCTACCTCCATTCCGTCCACGAGTGGAAATGCCCAAACCAATGCTTTTGGTACTGGACTCTTCCCTTTTGGCACCCAATCACAGGGTATTCCATCGGTTCCGTTTAGTGCCGCTACGTCCATGATGGGCGGATCGGCTTCATTCCAGGGTTTTCCTTTCGGAAGTGGTCATATACCACATTCCAACCCGACGATAGGATCCATGCCTTTTTCTTCTGTAGGACAAAGCAGCAATCCTTTCCAAGGTTGGAATAACCCTGGGGTTAGTAGTGCGGGAACTGGGAATTCGTTTATCGGCCAACAAGGGAATAGGCCGTACTCCACGGTTAGCATGTTTCAAAGTATTCCTCCCCTTGCTTCGGCTTGGAATCTGTATCAGGGGTTATCAACTCCCTACAATCCTTTAGGAGGAAACTTTGCTGGTTATGGAGGTTATACGGCCGGAGTTTGTCAAACTCCGAATTTTGCTGGACCACAAGGCCTGCCTTTTGGTTCAGTCGGTTCTACTGGTCACTGCGGGCAGCCTGGTGCCTCCCAAATTCCAGGACAATCTTTTCAGAGCTTTGGGAGTTCTGCCCAGTCTGGGTGGAATCCCCAAGGTCATCCTAGGCTTCCGTTTCTGGCAACGTTAAACTTGCCAGATCTCACTAAGTTAACAAATGACCCAATCAGGTATAATCCGGCCTGGCCTCCGGTCCCAACCAAACTCCCTTCGGACATTCCGAAATTCGAAGGGAAGAGTGGTGAAGACCCAGGCGACCATGTAACCACATTCCATTTGTGGTGCTCATCTAACTCCCTTATCGCTGACTCGATTAGGTTGAGACTCTTTCAGCGCACCTTGACTGGTAATGCGGCCAAATGGTATATAGAGTTGCCAGGGGGTAGCTTTACATCGTTCGCTGACTTAGCCAATATTTTATTAAATCACTTCTAGTTGCATGTCCGCTATGACGCTGGAACTGAACTTCTGGCCACCTTTTGTCAGGATAAGGCAACCCACATTTCTAACCATATTCAGGAATGGAGACGGAGAAAGAGGCTCATTAAAGCCGAAATCCCTCCGAAGTACCATCTCGAGTGGTTTTTGAAGTCTTTACAACCCGAGATCTCCAAGGATGTCTCCATGTCTGAGGTCTATTCTGAGGAGCAAGCCATTTTTAGGGCCCAGCAATTAGAATGATCTACTCTCAGTCTGGGATCCTACAAAAGTACTTTCCAGATGCTCCTGGATCTAAGGTTGATGTAGCTAGGTCGAAGCCAGGTCCGCACGCGAATGGTATCGTCGGGTCAGTAGACACAACTACCGTGAACTTGTTGAATCAATTGCAGCAGTTGTCCTTGCAAACTGCTTCTAACAACCAAGTCACATCGTCTAATTCTCCTGCTTCCCAAACTTCTTCAATAAATGTCGTCCAATCTGATAATCCCAAAGGAAATCAAAATTCCAATGGGAAAAAGAAAGGACGAGGTAAGAAAAAGAACCAGGATGGGAAGCCTGATGCAAATAAATCCGGCAACAATGCTGGTGGTGGTAGAAATGAGTCGAGAAAGAAAGTCAAGTTTCCATGCAAGTTGTGCAGTGGAGACCATCTAACTCATCTCTACCCTAAGATTGAAGATGCTCAGCGCTTGTTAGGACAGCAAGGGACTTCTAGTTCTCAAGTTGTGTTAACCAACCTGTTTCCCCAAGGGCAGCAACTTCTTGCTGGCGCGAGTTCGAACCCTGGAACCTCCGCTGGGGACAACCAGGAAGGGGAAAAATTGTCAAATGTTTTCATGATGGGTTCTAACGTCCATGTGGCTACTCGGTCACGTGATTATGGTGAAGCCGAAACTTCCAAGGACAAGACTGTTCCCGGAAGTACTGACCTTCATATCGAGCGACCCTCTGTCGAGACTATACCACGGATACCGAAAGGTTCCGCTAAACGTGCGATGATTAATCCTAATGCTAGGGCCACCCAGAATTACTCCATTGTGGAGGATCTGGCTCAGAGTCCGTGCGCCATGTCCGCTTTAGAGGTTCTCCAATCATGTCCAACTCAGAGAAGCGCTTTACTCTCCGCAATTGGAGCAGTCGATCCAGCTAACTCTTTAGTGCTCACTTTTGACATGTTAAATGTCAAAAAGCGACTCCCTCATCATATGGCTTTTCAAATAAAGTCAACATACCGGAAAATCAATATTTTTCGCACCGTAGTAGATGAAGGAGCTTCCACATGCGTTATGTCGATGTCATGTTGGAAGGCTATTGGATCACCTTCGGCTGTTCCTTCACCCACCGTCTTGACTACATTTGACGGTCATTCTCACAAGCCGCATGGGATTATCCCGGCCTTTCCTATATGTGTTGGGGGAAAGGTCGTCAATATTGAAGTAAAGGTCATAGACGCTAACCTAGACTATAATCTCCTATTAGGAAGGAACTGGGTATACGAGATGGATGCCGTTGTTTCGACTCTGTTTCTTGTAATTTGCTTTCCTCGTGAGGGGAAAATCGTTAAGGTTGATCAATTGGACTATTGTCCAGTTGATCCTCAAGCAAGCTCTGACTCTACTGTCCCTTTAGTGGATAACCCTCGCCCGCCGACTGAGAATTTAGGAGTAGGGATGTATTCCTCATTGATGGGTACATTTGATCTTCCCTCTCCTTTCGCTAAAATTAATGCTATTTCATCATCTAAGGAGTCTCCTCCAGAAGAGTTCTTCCGAACTCATTATTTTTTAGACCCTTGGACCTTGCCTTCACCTACGACCACATTAGTTGAAGGACAAGTAAATGGAATGGCATTCCCTATATCTGCAGCTGAGCTTAGATATCAGTCTATCGTAGACTCTGCAGACAGCCATTCTACTCCTTTTTCTGAAGAGGAGTTAGATGGTCATGTGGCCCCGGCTTGGAGCCTTGATTCTACCTTTGCCTTGGACTACTTAGATTCGGTTCTGCCTTCTGAAGAAGCAATCCTCGAAGTAATGATGGGTATAGATCGACCTTGGGAAGACTTACACCATCGTTCATACTTTCTTCCTCCATTGCAGGAAGTAGAATCTAGATTCTCCGAGCTCCTCGCTAGTGATGTTTGTACGGTGTCGAACCCTTTGGCTCCAGCACGCGTTCGTGCCGAAGGTAATATGTCAGTAATTTCAAAAACGATACCTATAAACATCTCTAGGGACCCTAACATCATCGAGAATATCTTCATCGGAATTGAGTGTTCCCCTGAAGAAATTCAAATTTACACCGACCTATTCAAGGAATATCGTGATGTATTTGCTTGGTCTTATGAGGAAATGCCTGGCATTGATCCTTCTATAGTTCCACATGAGATCAAAACGTATGAAAACGCAAAACCAGTTCGTCAAAGGCTTCGGCCGGTCAACCCTAGGAAAGCAGCGGCTATCAACGCTGAGGTTGAGAAGCTGCTAAGGGCGGGTTTTATATACCCTGTTCCTCTTACTGATTGGGTTTCTAATCCAGTCCCAGTGGACAAAAAGCAAGGAACAATCCGAGTATGCATCGATTTTAGGGACCTAAACAAGGCTTGTCCGAAAGACAATTACCCCACGCCATTCATTGATCAGATTATCGACGAGTGTGCGGGTAATGAAATTTTTTCCTTCATGGATTGTTTTTCGGGTTATAATCAAATCTCTATCCGTCCTGAAGATCAACATAAGACAACTTTTATATGTCCCTAGGGTACCTTTGCATATAGAAAGATGCCCTTTGGTCTTAAAAATGCTGGAGCCACTTTTCAGCGGGCCATGTCATACGCTTTCCACGACATTAAGCATGTCATTGAGGCATACTTGGATGATCTCGCTGCTCGTTCTTGAAAGAGAACTGATCATCCTAGTCATCTTCGATTGGTTTTTGAACGTTGTCGTTTTTATAAAATCCGGTTGAATCCCAACAAGTGCGTTTTCGCGGTTACATCCGGTCGGTTGTTAGGGTTCATAGTGTCCAATGAAGGGATTCGAGTTGATCCTTTCAAGGTTGAGGCAATAGTTCAGTTTCCTCCCCCGTCCTCAATTCGTCAACTTCAAAGTCTTCAAGGGAAGGCTAATTTCTTAAGACGGTTTATAGCAAACTATGCCGAGATCACTAAAGGGTTCATGCGTTTGCTACGAAAAGGAGTTCCATTTGTGTGGGACGACTTTGCGCAGCGGTCGTTTGATGCTTTGAAAAAGGCATTAGTCTCTGCCCCGCTTTTGAGTCCACCGGATTATGGTAGAGACTTCCTTTTATATCTCGCTGCAGCAGAATCAACCATTGGTATGCTCTTGCCGAGCACGTGATTTATTATTTGAGCCGAGGCTTAATAGGCCCTGAACTCCGCTATTCTCCGGTTGAGAAGTTGGCCTTGGCAGCTGTCCACGCTGTCCAGAGGCTCCGTCACTATATCTTGCTTCGCAAAACTTTTGTCTTAGCGGCGGTCAATCCATTTCAATTTATCCTCAGTAGGCGAGTGATTGGGGGAAAATATAATAGATGGATAGTCATTTTGCAAGAATTCGATCTCGAGTTCTTGTCAGCCAAGTCTAAGAAATCTATGGTTTTCACGGAGCTAATTTCTGAGCTTCCTTGTGGAGAGGATACTGTTTATGAGGAAAGTTTTCCCGACGAACATTTATTCCTCATCTCTTCACTCGACCCTTGGTATGGAGATATCATTGTTTATCTCCAGAGTTCGAAGTTTCCCTCTACTTTCTCCAAGGATGAACGTCGCAAATTACGTCACCTAGCTAAAAACTATGTTATCATTGGTGACACGTTATACCGTCGAGGGGTTGATTCAATCCTTCGGCGTTGTTTAACCTTAGAGGAAGCAGAGTCTGTGCTTAATGATTGCCATAGTGGAGCTTGTGGCGGTCATCTATCAGGGCTTGCTACAGCCCAGCGCATCTTACGTGCCGGCTATTTTTGGCCTTCACTTTTTAAGGACTGTGTGGAAGCGGTAAAACGCTGTCACCCGTGTCAAATTTTTACTCGCAAGATGCGCGCCCATCCAGCTCCCCTTTTTCCCGTCGTCACCGTCGGTCCCTTTACTAAGTGGGGTATTGATTTTACAACTTGTAATCCGCCTTCAGCGGCGAATCACAAGTACATTATCGTGGCTGTAGACTACTTTACGAAGTGGGCTGAAGCCATGCCTACTTATAAGAACGACAGTGACACGGCAGCTTTGTTTCTTTTCAATCAGGTTATCTCAAGATTCGGTATCCCAAGAGAGATTGTCACTGACCATGGCAGTCATTTTCAGAATCAATTAATGTCCGAATTGGCTCTTAAATTAGGTTTCCGTCAGGAGCATTCGTCCCCTTATTATCCTCAGGCCAATGGACAGGTCGAGGCAGTCAATAAAACTCTTAAGATGATACTCCATCTCTGAAATTCCATCTCTGAAGTTGGCTGTTGAGCTTCTTCCTGAGACTTTGAGTCTTGAAGAGCGCCTAGTTCACTTGGAACATCTCGATGAGCAGCGTCGAGATGCTGCCACGATGAATGAGGCCCATAAGAAAAGGGTTAAAACTCAGTATGATAAGTCTGTCCGTCCTCGAGTCTTTTCTGAAGGTGACCTTGTCCTGGTCTATGACCAAGATAAGGACGCCTTGGGGGCAGGCAAATTTAAGCCTATGTGGTACGGTCCTTTCATCATTAAACGAGTTTTAGAAAAAGGATCATATGAGTTAATTGATTTCGAAGGAAACAAGCTGGCGGAGCCCCGAAATGGGCTCTACCTAAAGAAGTACTTTGCTTAGTTTTACCAGGCAATGGCTTCTTTGTATTTTATGTATATTTGTACATATATCATCGAGAGTTTTCTGATATCAGCACTTTTTGGTCTGCTTTGGCAGGTGTTGATGGATGATTTGGTTTATTTTGGGTTCGTCGATGGTGCTAGTCGGCACACTCGGAATCTTGCTTCCGCATCTTGGGTACTCTATTATCCAACTGGTCAATTGATGGCATCAAGAGGCGTGTGCATCGGTCCTACTTCAAACAATATGGCCGAGTATATTGCTGTTATTAATTTATTATCCGAGGCAATCTCTCATGGGATCGACTCGTTGGTAGTTTATCTTGATTCTCAATTGATAGTATCTCAATTAAATAACACTTATCGGGTACGGGATCCATCTTTATATCGCCAGTATTTAAGGGTGAGGTTGTTGCAAAGATCATTTACTTATATTAATTATTTGCATATTCCAAGATCTCATAATTGGTTAGCTGATTCTATCGCTAATCAAGCATTAGACTGGCATATTAATCATTCATCACAATAAAATCACGCATCAAAAAGTCAAACTGTATATATATATATATATATATATATATATATATATATATATATATATATATATATATATATATATATATCGTAAAGCGTCTCGAGTGTACATATGTGTGTCCAAAAATATACAAAATTGGGACTCAAATGCCCATAATCATGTCTGGCATATCTAATGCCTCGGCTCAGGATGAGCGTCTAAGTATGTCACTATAGCAGTCGCCACACGCCGAAAGATGCGAACCCAGTCACGTGGCATGCCAACCACATAACGCTGCATATCCGGAGGAAGGTCCTCTATGACGGCCATCGGTACTCGGCAGCTCAGTCTCGCCAAGTGTCGCTGGACGTTGTTTAGAGTCCATTCTGTATCAGCAGCCGCCTCTTCGGCTCCTTGGCCACGCCGTCCATGCCGCGGGAATCCATCTGGTCGTACAGGCCCAATGTCTGGAACATGATCATCATATCAATCATTTGAATCTCATCAAAAAATATTTTTCAAAATTCATCATTATATTTGAAAAATCCAAAAAAATCATAAAATCAAAAAATCTTACCGATCTCACCCCATGCTACATTTGGTGGCAACGCTAAATCAAGATCTCCCCGGAAATCCAGTCCAGCATAAGGGTAGTCGTCCACGGCGATGATCTGCTGATCCCACCAGGTGAAGAAGTCATCGTCAAATGCAGTCCTTGGGACCTCCCCACCCCCCAGACATTTCATCAGATCAGCCCACTGGCCCATGCGTGGATCGCGTGCGGTGCTGATGGAAACTGCTACCCTGGGGCGGAGTGTGGGAATCTTCTCGAAAAAGAAAGTGCACAAGATGCTTCCATAGCCAAAGTTTTTAGTCTGACCCCTCCTGATATAAGTGAGTTGGCTCTTCATGTTGGCCAGAAGAGGAGTACACCAGTCAAACACAGTAGTAAGACAGTCAACTGCCATGCTCATGTTTTGCTGTGATGCCTGATACAGAGAGGATGATCCATTCACCCGAGCCATGGTAAATAGGATTATCCTAAGTGACAAACTCGCCACATGTGTAATGGAAATCTGGCTCCCAACCTTCTTGGGATGTCCAGGGCAGTATATCTATACATAGTCCTCTATAGAGAGGGCACTCCATGACCTGCCCCGGGACTGTACGACCTCTCCCCTTCGGGAAAGGCCCGTGATAAAATAGATGTCCTCCACTTCTACCCTGAGTGGCATCTGATCGATCATAAAAGCTTCCTCATCGACATCCCAATAGTCAATGAGCATCTCGAGCAATCGCGTGTTCGCTTTCATATTTGGCAATTTGAAAAATTTAAGCAAACCGCATCCCCGGAGTGCGTCTAATGCTTCTGGACTGTTCATAACTTCATTGTCTACCGCTGCATGTTCTCTTTCATGCCACGTGATAGGCATCCTGAGAAAAAATCGAGTTTTAACCGTTAGTTTTTGTTTAAAATGATTCGCGGCGTATACGCGGGTCCCTTTGCACATAGTCGCGTGTAGGGCTCGTGTATACGCGGGTTCAATATTACCAACCCACGTATACGCCGCGAGCGAATTTTTGACAAAAGTTCAACGGTGAAACCTCAACCATAAATCTTAAAAACTGTCACAATCAATTGCAAGCTAAGTATAAGGGTTACCGGGAGGTATTCGGCGAATTTGAACGGTTGAATCTGGCTGTGGGAAGATTGCTCCTTTTGCTCCAAATCTTTTTCTCTCAAACTCAAATGGTAAAGATGGTGAGTCCAAAATGCTTTTTATAAGTTTTGAAAATGCAAAATTTTTTCAAAATTTTATTTTGTTTGGCCTCATGTGACTTTTAACTTGGGAGCTTGGAATGTCGAGATTGGTTTATTTTTTTCAGGACATTTTGGACGTTTTCCGACAATTCGAGGCGGTTCCATGACTGCTGACCCGTCATGGCAGGTATCGCATTCTCACTGGCATATAGGTTAGGGACACCATTTTTCCGTTGCATTATGCATACTAGCCTCCATTTGACCGATACATCTGCCATAGGGTCGATCCCATCGTGTTATGGTTCGCAAGCCATCTTCACTCGCCGATTCTTTAAATCATGACACGATGGTAGAGCCATCCTTTACATGGGCATCCTAGTTAGCACCTCACTGAAATTTGTTGCCCATGCTGCTCCGATTTGAGTAGGCTCGGGAGTCCTCTGTAGTCCCGCCATGACTTATGCGTTGAAGACTCATTCCTCTAGCTTCTCCGCTTTGTTCTGGCCTTATACCCTAGAGGCTCCTTTGTGTTGAGTTGTACTACTGCATTGCATGTTGACCACTTGCACCTTTTGGCCTAAAGCCGGCTTCACTTGGACTCGTGTTTAAGCCAACTTTTGACCATGACGTCTGCAAAATCAACCTTGCATACCTTTGACTTCTGCAGCTTGACACACCTTGACCCGTGGAAGGAACATACCTTTGAGTGTCACATACCAGTTTTCACCTCCCTGCATTGAGCATAGGAACGTTCCTTTCCCAGGAACTAGATCATCTGTTTCACTGACACTCGTTCTTTCCACTGTACCATAGCATTCTTTTATTCTTTTTCCGGCTTAACATAAAAAGACAAAAAAATTAAATATTCCAAAAAGAGCGGGAACGGGACATTATTTCCATTTATTGTTGGCAGCTAGAGTTAGTCGTGTCGCCCTTGAACAAAGCACTCAAAAAAAAGTCTCCTCCGCATGGGTGGGATTTAGTTTGACTTAGGTATGCCATAACCTTGTTATTGAGTCAGTTCTCCCCCGATTGGTTATCTCTTCCAATCATATGGAGGGTTCGTTCGTGCCTCCTGCATGGCAAACTTATACAGAGTCATCATATGCTGCCACATAGTCACATTGAGTCGTGCTTTTGTTGAAGGGAAGTTAGCCTGAGTCGGCCTCTCTGCGGTGTCTCTTGACTCATTTTTCAGTCGGCCATCCCTGGTTGTCAGTGTCATGTCTATCATCACATCAGTTATATTGGTCCTTTACTCGTGCCAGTTTGAGAAGGTCCCCATTGACTTCTTGCTGGCGGGTCTTGTCCTTATCGACGACGACACCTTGCTCTGAGGACAGGCCTAGAGCCGCACC
Organism: Pinus tabuliformis; assembly: GCA_031772625.1. Classification (NCBI taxonomy): domain Eukaryota; kingdom Viridiplantae; phylum Streptophyta; class Pinopsida; order Pinales; family Pinaceae; genus Pinus; species Pinus tabuliformis. Next base: position 1,633,049,308 of record CM062816.1, read on the forward strand.
TTGGCCCTATTTTCATTATTGATAGGTCACCTTGTGCTCAGCATCGATCAGTATCATGGGTCTTTGACTGAGTGGTTTCCCTTGTGTTCGACATCAGCTTACATTATCACACATTGGGATTCGTGCAGTACCTTGGTTTCCATTTGACCCTATTGGTGGATACCTCGCCTCTGTGTCGGCTTTCGTTATTGGTTGGTTCAGAGGGTTTCTGCCGTGAGCTAGCCACATCTTGTGTACGCCGGAAACGTACTTCGGTTGGGTTACTACATCTTTTTCGTCTAATTCCTTCCACATTATTGGCCTACGGGTTACACTCGCGCTAGATTGATGGAGGATGCCTTAATGCCTTCCTTCTAGTGGATCTTTCCCTATCGACTTCAACTCATTGCTCTGGGGCAAAGATCTAGAGTCCATTTGGCAGTACCTTGGGGTTTGCAGTCATTAGTGGCAGATCCTTCGCTATCGACAGTGGGAAACCATCATTGTCTCCTGATCGATAGATTCTTACAGGTGTTCGACTCCAGCTCATCTATTCACACTTGTTAGATTGTACTGGGTACCTTGACGCTCATTATCATTATCGGTGAGTAGTCTCGCGTTTGTTAACGGTATACATCAATGACCGGTAATCAAACGATTTCTCACATGGTCGACTTCAGATCATTTATTCCCATGGTGTATAAATGTACCATGGCGGTCGGTGAACACCTCAGGTTGTATCAGCATTCATTGGTTCACTTGACAGTTGCTCCTGTTGCTGCTAGTTGATACCACTCCACTTTATATGTTGCAGTCAGTCATGGCGACATTCTATATGCTGGCACCTAAGTTTGCAGTGTAGTACCATCCCATTCCATCATGTTCAGTTGGTACCTTTTGGGATCAGTCCTTGATATCAGTGATCCGTTGCATCTTTCAGCATCATTGACAGTCTTATATGTAATATTCAGACATGTACTTGTTCATTATGATCAGATGATCCATTATGTATTTTTCAGTCATTTATACTTGTATACTTAGTGGATCCGCGTGTACTTGATATGCGGACATGCTTTACTTTTTCTGAGCATGGGTATGCCCGCCTCAGACAGTGTTTCTTTCTGATCTCCTTTGGTGGCTTGGCAGGCTGAATTCTGGTGAAGTCCTCCTCGGTTTTTGACAGACTTCCTTTCCATGTACTCGCATAATATTTTTCGGCCATCATGTACCCCTTCTGACCTCATATATTAGGGGGCATCTGTTATAGCTCCAAATCTCACTCTTATGATTTTTGATGCTGTACTTATGGCCTAGGGCAACCCCTCCTTCCAGACCTGGTCCTAAAATTTAAAAAACAATGATTTATTCCTTATACGCGACATTGCCCTGAGTTAAACGCGTGTATACGCGAGTATGTGTATATCCAACCCGCGTGTATGTACTAAAACACTTAAAGAAATATAAAATTCCTTCTTTTCGGGTGGAGATCGCGGGTTTTACCTGTTGATCACCTGTTAGTGCCTGTGGCCCAACTGTTCCCAACCAACTCCTAACTAAAAAACTACTTTGGAGATGGTATAAAAAGACCTCAAAGGGAAGGCCTAAGGGAGGAGAGAATAGAGAGAAAGGTTATTATGCTGAGATTTTCCCTTTGACCGGGTCTGAAGTCCCTTGTGCCTTCTGCACTTCCCCCATTTTGTACAGGAAACCTTTGTTTCCTTGTGTGTTGATGTTCATCCACCATTTATGACATCATGGAGAGAGTCATGGAAGGAGTTTTGTTAGAGGCTTGACGCTGGAATGGATCCGGAAGGAAGCTTTGCTTGGAGCCTGCTGAAGGTGACTCAGATGAACATATTCCTTTTTATGTACTTTATTTGTCTATAATAAAAGAAACACATGTCCTGGTTCCTGAATTGAATCATCTTTATGTTAATGATATTCATGTTTTGAATTCATGTGTAAATGGTTGTTTGGATTTCATAACTAACTACCTTTCTTTGTAACATGAAGATGGTTTTTTTATAAGTTTTTGTCCATGTACTGCTGCGTTCTTTGAATTGTTTGTTTTGCAGGACAAAAGAGAAGAAGGGAACTCCAAGAAGGGTTTGGACCCTAAATGCCTTCTCAAACGTAGGACTAAAGGTACGTACCCTTATCATAGAATTTGCTTATAATAGCATAATGGCTGTATGAATGCATGTTTCTTTGAATAGACAACTTTCAGTCTGCTAGGGTTTCACCCAAAAAGCCCTAGGGGAGTTTTTCCCTCTACCAATCTACATATTTTTTCATAGTAATTTTTCCCATCATGATATCTGCAATTTTCCCTACCAGGTGGATTCTTCTGGTATCTCTTGGTTTCCTTCCTGGTCTTTTAAGACTCAACTCCTTTATTGTTTTTGCTAGAATAGGAATCTCTTTAATGGCTTGTAACAAGGGAATCTTGATACAGACATTCTTCAATTCATTTAGAAAATTATAGTCAGGCAACCAAATTTGTTTTTCCACTCCTTTGTCAATTTGTAATCTTTCAGGAAAAGGAGGTGTGGATAAAGATGCAGGTTGCTCAACTATGGGAGTTGTGGGGGTTAATTCTTTTTCTTTTTATTTTTGAGTGTTTGGGTTTTGAAGAGATGCTTCAGAACCATTATTGGCTTCAAGAGAATCTTCCTCAAAAATGCTTTGCTTTAGAGCATTTATAGAAGGCTTATCTAAGACTCTACCTAATCTGAGTTGTACATCATTGAGAGGAACAATCATATAGGTAGGAAATTGTTGACCTTCCATCATGTAAGCATTTTGAGGGTTTTTGTTATTAGGGTTTGGCAATGGCTGAGAGGGAAGTTGATTTGACTTTTGTTGGAATGGAAGCAAGAGTTGAGAATTTGGATTCTGTTGAGAAGGTTGTTGTTGTTGAAATGGCAATGATAGTTGTGGATTTTGATTTGGAAGTTGTGGAGCTTGTTGGTTTTGAAAAGATGGAGGATATTAGTAAAATTGAGCAAATCTCCCATAAGGATTTTGCATACCTTGTACCCATGATTGAAAAGGATTTTGAGGTTGGGACCAAGGTTGCTGCCAAGGATTCCAATTTGGTGGGGTTTGAAAATTCATAGAGTTGCTAAACCCTTGATTTTGTTTCCCCTGCCAAGGTCTCCTTGCAACAAAACAGAGAGATTCGATTGTATTTGGATCTTCTTGAAAGACAGCTTTGAGCCTAGGAATTGAAGGACAATCCTTGGTCTCATGATTCTCTGAACAAATTACACATGTTTCTACAACTTTTGCATCCAAGGGACATTCCCTTAGAGCATGTTTCTTCCTACACTTTGGGCAAAAGATGGCCAAAGCCTCAGCTTCTGCTTTCTGCTTATTGTGAATCTTAAGGGTGTCTAGTTGCTCACTAAGACTCCCTAAGATGTCAGTTTTGAATTCATCAAGCATGTTGCCAATCTCAGCCCTACTTACTGATCCAGTTGCAGATTTATTTGCTCTGATGAGAGAAGGATCTCTAGGCCCTTTTTGAGTTTTAGATTTCCCCCTTGAGAGATGGACACATAACTCTGCTATATCAGAAAGTGGAAGTTGAGATATATCTCCCTTTCCCATCATGTTCAAAATATCTATCCATTCATCTCTAATGGCTTTTAATAGAAGGGCTTTCAAGGTCTCCTCATCTAAGTTACTCATTTTTGCTCTTTTTAGGTTATATTGAAATCTTTCAAGTAACTCCTCCAAGTTTTCATCTTCTTTTTGCACCATTTTGAATACTTCATCCTTGTGATTGGTGGGCATACAATAGTCCAGGTACCTATCCAAAAATGCTTGTTTCATATCATTCCAAGACCTAATGGATTGAATGAGTAATCCCATGAACCATTTCAAGGCTGCTCCTTTCAATGTTGAAGGAAACAATTTGAGTTTTTGAGAGTCTTCCAAATAATCATAAGTTCGACACACAACCTCAAACTCAAATAGAAATGTTTTAGGGTCCTCATTCCTAAACCCATGGAAGTTTGGGAGGACAGATGGTGAGATGTTTTTCATTGTGGCTCGGGAGTCCTCATCAACTATAGGAAATCCGAATGAGTTATCCCCATCCCTATTTCCCCCAATGTTACCTCTACCTCCTCCATTGTTTCCTCCTCCTCCTCTACCTCTACCTCTACCTCTACCAAATCCAGTTGCTCCTTCCTCTGTCATGATAGTTTCCCTGGAGACTTCAGAGTCTTCTGGTTCTTCTACTAAGGGTGAATGAGAAGGAATTTCTCCCTCTTCTTCAGATGATTCTACTTCTTCAATTACAATTTGTCTCTCTGTAGAAGGAAGGAAAGGATCTCTTTCTAGTTCAGATTCGATGGAAGGTGTGGGAGAGTCGACTGCTGCCTCTTGAATTCCAGGAATCCTAGGGCTAGGAGTGTAAGTTGGAGATGTTGGAGGTGTCTCTTGTCTATTCCTTGAAGTAGATGGAGTTGTAAAAATTGAACTCTTGGCTCTAGCTAAAAACCTTCCCCTAGAATCTCTTGCTCTATGCATGTCATTTTATTTAGTTATTTATTTTTATTTTTTTTTCTTCAAGTCGGGCTAATAATTCTCTTTCTGATCTTCCAGGTCACTCTAGGTGCAAGAAGAGAGCATACTCAAGAAACTATTAAACCAATAACTTTCTCTTTTCTGATCCTCCAAATCACACTAAGTGCAAGAGGAGAGCATACTTTGAGAGGTTATCAATTTTCCTTTCTTGAAATTTTCTTGTTTTTTTTTTTTTTTAGAAATTGGCTACCTAATTTCACTTCCCCGGCAACGGCACCAAAATGTTTGGTCAATTTAGTGTGATCTAAATTGCTATTTATAATGTCAACCCGGGGTTCGTAAACTGACGAAGTGAAGTGTACTATATGTACTAGATAACCATTTCCTTAATCTTTTGTCGTTTTTCACTTTTTTTAAGTTTGTTTTTGGATTTATCTTTTCCTAATGTGAGATGATGAAAAGGTGATAAAGCAAGTGAAATATGGATGATTATGGTGATCTCTAAAACTTAAAAGAAAGCAAGCTTTAAAATGACTGAAATGAATTCAATTCTTAAAAAGAAATAAAGACATCAAACAATGAACTAATGACATTGGCCCAGTATCTTTGTTGCTGAATGAAAATGAAAGTGAAATCTACACTAAATTCAATTAAAAGTAAGAACAACTAATCCACACTATTTCAACTTTTCAACTCAATCTTCCTTATGAAAAGATATCATGAAATGTTAAGCAATGTGAAATCTAAAAGAAGTTAAACTGCATAAAAGAAACTAATCACACTACTTTAACTTTCTTGACCTTTTGCCTTTCAGCTTAATTTACCCTATGAGAAACAGTCATGAACAAGTCAAGCAATGTGAGATCTAAAGCAAACTAAATCAAGCTATAATGAGTGATATTCTGGTCCCTAATACAGTTATTTGATTATAGAAAGGAACCATTAACAGATGAATAGCATGATATCTAAGAACAGAAAATAAATGTACTACTCAAGGAAATGACAGTACTTGAAAATCAAACTTCAGAAAACAAAAGTCAGCGACAAAGACAAGATGATCTCGTATGCCAATAGTGATAAAAAGAAAAGGTGAAAAATTGCCCCGGGCTGCCTAAGAAAACCTGCAAAAACACTGATCAGTTGTAACCATGAAAGAGCAGCAATGAAAATGTAAATCAACAGAAATCAAAAGCTTTGTTATGTACAGCTAATATACATGATGAAATAAAATGCAGCATTTAAATGACAACTGTACAGCTAATATACATGAACAGAAATAAAGTAATGCAAAAGTTAAAGGACAACTGTACAAGGCTTCAGTAAGCAGGGGCCCTCTGCCACTTCAACCAATTCAAGGAACAGCTACACACGGAAGTTTAAACCAGTCTTCTCATATATTAAACAGCAACGTAAAAGTGCAGTGGGGAAATACAACAGTCTTCAAATTACATTAACAAAGATTAACTTTACAGCGTTCATGGACGCGTTATTTATAAGGAAAGAAAGCTAAACAGATTAACTACATCTACGCTATTAACCACGCTGCCAGAGACACGTAAATCCTCCTCAGCCCGGATCTAGGTAACTGTCATCATGTTTATTAAATCCGAGAGGTATGGATGTTGGATTTGCACTACCAGGATGTCTTCGTGGCTAAGGATTGTGCCACGTAGCTTCACGTGCTCAAAAACAGAGCTACGCAGAGCCGTGCCACTGCTGGACACTTCCGTTGACTATCCTTTGCCCCCTGTTTGACCGCGGGCTTTCATGGCCATGCTGGATGATCTGGAGGGACACGATCCATGTCCTTGACTCCTGGAACTTTCCCATGTGGCTCATTCCTTTAGAGGACACCTGTAGCGTGGTGTTTGACAAAACGGCTGTGGAATCCTGTGCTGGCTGCAGAATCCTGGGTCAGCTGCGGAAACCTGTGTTGGCTGCGGAAACTGAGAAGCTTCCGCAGCTGTCTGAACAAAATTCTAAACCAAACAACAGTCATCAGCGTAGTTAGAAAATCATGTCAAAAGCTCCTTTTTAAACTAAAATACAATGATTTAATCAACGTGGTGGATGAAATGAGTGGAAAAAGAAGGCTGAGAGGGTGTATAGGAAGGTCCAGGTTCGAGGCTCAACAAAAGCCACAAAAATAACAATTGAGGGATTCTATGGGGCACAGAAATAACAATATGGGGGTAATAGGGGCACAACAATATAAATAAGGGGTATAATTACAATAGTAATGGGGTAATCACTAGTATTATAGGGACCCAACATGCCCCTCTCCTTCAAAAAAGTGTTGTCCTCAACGCTTGAGTAGTTCTGGATACTTCTGCATAAAATTCTCATCCTCCCATGTGGAATCTTCAGCGGATAAGTTCTTCCACTTGATAAGATACTCTGAAATTGATCGATTTCGTAGCTGTCGAGTTCTTGTTTCTGTGACTGCTTCCGGTTCCAATATAATTTTTCCTTCCTCGTCAAGTTCTGGCAATATTGTTTGAATTGGGAGCTTGTCACCTATAACCTTCTTTAAACATGAAACATGGAAAACTAGGTGCAATCGAGAAGCTGCAGGAAGCTCCAATTTGTATGCCATAGTACCAATCTTTTGCAACACCTTGTACGGACCATAATACTTTGGTGATAATTTATTATCCTTCTTAGCTTGCTTTAGGGACATTTGCTTATATGGTTGTAGCCGTAGGAATACCCAATCACCTACATCAAAACTTCTTTCACTGCGATGTTGATCTGCCTGTTGTTTCATTCTATTTTGTGCCAACACGAGGTTATCCTTTAAGAGTTGGAGGACTTGTTGTTGATGTTCGATGTGATGTTCCACTGCCTGAACCTTAGAATTTTCTCTTAAATATGATGTGATGGATGGTGGTTGATACCCATAAAGTGCCATAAATGGGGTCATTTTTGTTGCTGTATGGAAGGAAGTGTTATACCACCATTCAGCCAGAGGCAACCATTTGACCCATTGTGTCTGTTTATCAGATACAAAGCAACGAAGATATCCTTCCAAACATTTGTTTACTATCTCAGTTTGCCCATCAGATTGAGGATGATAAGATGAGCTATGAGCTAACTGAGTACCAAGACAAGAAAATAATTCTGTCCAAAAATTTCCAGTGAAAATGGGATCTCTGTCACTTACAATAATCTTTGGGTTTCCATGTAGCTTTTGAACTGTTTCCATAAATGCAGTAGAAACTGTACTGGCTTTAAATGGATGTGATAATGCACAAAAGTGTGCATACTTGGTAAGTCTGTCAACTACCACCATGATGACACTCTTTCCCTCAGACTTGGGTAAACCTGTGATAAAATCCATTGAAACCTCCTCCCAACGTTGGCTTGGAATGGATAAAGGTTGTAATAGACCCGGTGTCTTAATTGTTTCAACTTTATTTTGTTGGCAAACCAAACATTCCGCCACAAACTTTTGAATATCTGATTTAAGGCCATCCCAAAAAAATTCCTTCTTAACCCTGTGGTAAGTTTTAAAAATCCTGAGTGCCCTCCTAAGGGAGAAGTGTGCAATTCCATAAGAATCTTTTGTTTTAGCTGGGAATTCTTACAGAGGTATAAGCGATCTTTGTACCATAACGAATCATTTTGCCAGCTAAATGTATCAGAAGTACTGGAATCTTGTTGTAGCTTTCGAATAAGTGCCCACACTTCTTCGTCATTCTTCCATTCCTCCCTTGCTTCGTTTATCCAATCTGGTTGGATAATAGAAATGGCACACAACAATGCTTCCACATCCTCATCCTTTCTTGAGAGTGCATCTGCCACCACATTTTGCTTCCCTTTTTTGTAGATGATTTCAAAGTCATAACCCAACATCTTTGTGACCCACTTTTGTTGCTCTTCAGAGGATAATCTTTGTTCTAAAAAGTATTTAAGGCTATCATGATCCGTTTTTACCTTGAAGTGTCTTCCCATTAGGTAGGGTCGCCATTTCTTAAGTGCATGGAGTATTGCCAACATTTCCTTCTCATAAATAGCTTTGCTTAAAAACTTTCCCTTGATTGGACGACTTTCAAAAGCAATGGGTCTTTCATCTTGCATTAGAACAGCACCAATTCCATTTCCTGAAGCATCACATTCCACAATAAAGGTTTTTGTGAAGTCCGGTGTAGCTAAGACCGGTGCTTGGCACATTGCCTCTTTAAGATGTTCAAAGGCCTTTGTTGCTTCCGGAGTCCATGAAAATGAATCTTTCTTCAATAATGTTGTTAGAGGTGCTGCTATTCTCCCATAATTCTTAACAAACTTGCGATAATACCCTGTCAACCCAAGAAATCCTCGCAGATGCTTTATGGATGTGGGGATTTTCCATTCCTTAATGGCTTTAATTTTGCTAGGGTCTACCTTAACTCCTTCATGAGATACAATATGACCCAAATATTCCACCTCCTGGACTCCAAAGAAACATTTGGATCTTTTTGCATATAATTGTTTCTCCTCCAATAGTTGTAGCACCCTGTCAACATGTTCAACATGATCCTTCCAAGACTTGCTGTAGATTAGTATATCATCAAAAAATACTAACACAAATTTTCTAAGGAATGGTTTGAAAATTGAATTCATCAAACCTTGAAATGTTGAAGGTGCATTGGTAAGGCCAAAAGGCATGACCAAAAATTCATAATGACCCTCATGAGTTCTAAATGCCGTTTTCGGAATGTCTTCAATCTTCATTCTGATTTGATGATATCCCGAACGAAGATCCAACTTGGTGAAGTAAATTGATCCATGCAATTCATCCAGTAATTCATCAATGACAGGAATGGGGAACTTATCTTTAATAGTGAGCTTGTTGAGCTCCCTATAATCTGGACACATGCGCCATGATCCATCCTTCTTGTGCACCAATACTACTGGAGCTGAGAAAGAACTTTGACTCGGTTGAATTATACCAGCCTCTAGCATTTCTGCAACCATACGTTCAATTTCACTTTTTTGGACATATGGATATCTGTACGGCCTGATGTTTGGAGGAACACTTCCTGGAATCAGATGAATAGCATGATCATGATCACGCATAGGTGGGAGACCTTTGGGAGTCTCAAATACCTTGGAATTATTGTCCAGGACTTTTTGGAGATCTGGAGAAATAGATGATTCCAATGTGGAAACATCTAGTGAACATAATTGTGCAATTACACCTCTTTGCTCCTTTTTTAGAAGCTTAGTCATGCCATTAGAGCTGATTATCTTCCATGGTTTCCCTGCAATACCCCTTAATTCAACTTCCTTTCTTTCCATAGAAAATTTGATGAAAAGTTCTTGAAAATTAAAAGCTATTGTACCCAAGGATTGTAGCCATTGGACTCCTAGTACAACATCAAGACCTCCCATTGGAATGGAAAGCATTGGGCTAGTCAATACATATTCTCCCATGGATAGCTTGATATTATGGCACTTTCCAGAGCAAATTATTGTTCCTCCATTTGCAATCATCACTTGACACTCTGGTGCTGGATATAGAAAGCAATTCAATTCTTTTGCTACCCTACAATGAATAAAATTGTGAAGTGCTTCCTGAATCAGTCAACACTATTACCTTTTCTTCTTGATTTGTCCTTCTATCTTGATGGTTTGAGGAGTGGTAATTCCTGCCAATGCATTACAAGATATGGTCGGATTTATTTGTTCTTCATCTAGGCTTTTTCTTGGAGTATATCCTCTTCTTTTGACCTTTCTTGCTCCTTTTCTTCTTCCTCTTCACAATCTATGTAGAATAATTTCTTCTCAGCACACTTATGACCTTTTGTGTATTTGCTATCACAACTGTAACAAAGCCCTTTTGCTCTTTTTTCTTCCAATTGTTGTGGTGTCAACCTTATAGGTTGTGGAAGACTAGGGGCAACAACACTTCCGTCTTTATAGTTGTGAGTGGTATGCTTCCTAGTTGCCATAATTTTGCTTTCCATTTTTCTTGCTAACCTGAATGCCTTCTCTAATGAATCAGGTTCCCAAAGGCGAACATCATGTTGGATATTATCCTTTAAAGACCCTATGAACACATCAATCCTATGCTCCTCTGGAATATCTTTTACCCTTATGTTCAATTTTTGGAACTCCTCAATGTGCTCCATTATTGAACCCTTTTGTTTGAGACTTATCAATTGGCTAAAAAAAGTGTTGCTTTTTGTATCCTCATAATGTGCTATCAATTCTTCCGTAAAAATTGCCCAAGTGATAAATTGTTTACGAGAACAAAGCCATTGATACCATACAAACTGATTTGGTTCCAAATATACAGTTGCCATACGTACCTTTTTTGCGTTTTGCACATTATTGAGATCGAAGAAATGCTCCATCTGTAATATCCATGTGGCGGGATCCTTGCCATCAAACTTCCTCATATTGATTTTTGGAATATGGTGATTCTTCGATCCAACATTAGCGTCTATGGAATCATGATTAACATTTCTTTTGTTCTCATCATGAGTTTCCTTTACTACCTTTTCACCATTAGTAAGTATTTCTTGTAGAAAATTTGTCAAATTGGTCTTCAAATCTGCCATGCCTGTCTTCAAATTTGTGTTCAAATCTATCTTCAAATTGTCCATCTTAGCTTCCATGCCATTAATCTTAGCTTCCACGCCATTTATCTTAGCTTTTGTTAACTTTTGTGAGCTTGACATTTGTTGCACTTGTTGTAATTTTGATATATCATGTAACATTTCTTCCTCTTCTTCATGAGTCATGCTAGAGCTTTCAGGTTCCTTACTAGGTGTTTGCATTTTCTTTCCTTGGGGCATTAGCTACCGATAATAATGCTCTACTATGCCCTTTGAATTCCTTCAAAATAAATTTTCAAACCAAGCTTAAGCAAAAATTTAAAAAAATCTACACTCCTTTTTTCACTTTGTAGGAGCTCGATATTTCTTCTGATGTATCTCTGTGCTTTCCAATCATCTAGTTCTGAATTTGTGACCTATAGTAGCTCTCTGTGTCCTCTTTCCAATGCCACCAGTCTGATCCAAATTGGATTCTCCAAGGAAGAGTTATGCACAATCTCCCAATATGACCTGATTATAGACCTTTCCAGAAGAGCGAAGTTGTATGAAGCGCCACGTGTACAATTTTCGATATTTGGTTCTGAAAAAGATATACAAGAAACTACAGTCCATCCTCTTTCTGCACCTTCTTACGAAATTTCAATGTGATTCCCAGATAAAAAGTTATGACGATTTTCCCCAGGTCACCTGTTTTGAATGTAATTCAGGAATCTGCAAAAAGACCAACTTCCTTAGATCATATCTCCACAAATATCATGCAAAAATCTCTGAAATTCGGACCCAAGGTTCAACGTGATTTCTTCTCAAATGGGTTTTTTTTGCGACTTTTGAAACGTCACAGAAAAAACGTTATAGAGAAAATTCCACGATGACCTGTTTGGAGCAGCGAAACCCTAGAATCCAAAGCTCTAATACCAAATGTTATGAAACTAGCTCAAGAAAAGATAGAAAAGATAGATAAACGCCTTAGAATTCAGCCTTTTCGAGGGGGAAACCTCCTTTACATTACATAAATGAACAATTCTTGGATGATTCAAATGACAAAACCTCCTTTCTATATATAGGAGTCTAAGGAGTCACAATATAATCTAGCCGACCTGACAATAATAATATAAAGCCACAAAAATAACAATAGAGGGATTCTATGGGGCACAGAAATAACAATATGGGGGTAATAGGGGCACAACAATATAAATAAAGGGTATAACTACAATAGTAATGGGGTAATCACTAGTATTATAGGGACCCAACAGGACCTATGGGCTATCCTAGCTTCAACAAATATTTAACCAGATGTGAATGCTATATATCCTATTTGAAACATCTGAGACTCAATGTATTGTCCTACAATTTCATTTTCTAATGACTTCGTGGCTGTCACCCAAGTACAATTATTTTTTATTTTGGGAATACGGGGAAGAGGAAGTATTCTAAGAATAATTTATTAGGACAATGGTTATTATGAATTAGGGGAAGTAGGTCATTCCTTATAGCTAGAGAAACATGGATAGGTTTTTGTCCAAATCTGTCCCAGGCCATTTTTAAATAGTCACTATTGTAAATCTTTTATGGACTTCTTGTAAAATAGTAACCTTTGAGATTCAAGTACAGTTAAAAGTGAAATTGCAAAAATCAAAGTGCAAGAAGTAAACACATATATTACAACCTCAAAATATTACTACCATAAAGATTAGAACCCTTTTCAGAAAGGACATGAGTTTTTGGCATGGATTTTGGCATGGAATCCTCATATTAAGTTCATCTATATTATAGCATGCTAATTGTCTCCTATGCATTCGATCACATTGTTTTGAATGGTTTGAGAATCCAATTTTCAATCACATTCATAATACTATCTTTGTTATTATGTTATGTTTCATTTCAAACCTAACACATTTTATATTCTAGCATGCTAATTGTTTGCTTTGTATTCGATCACATTGTTTAGAAACAGAACCTTGCTATACCTCAGGACATTGCTCCAATTCAGTCCTGCTATGCCTCAGGACAAAGCTCCAGTTCTTTTCAGAAAAACGCTCTTTCCTTATTTCCTCCTATTTCGATTCAAATGATTACGTTCATCTCATTTTTACACAGTCAAAATTATTCTCCACCCAGGATACTTAGGGAACATGGGAGTTTATTTAAACAGGTTTGGTTTCCTTAGATGGACTCATCAAAATAAGTTCTTTGAACATATAAATAGAATGAACTATCTTAGGCTAAATGCTTTACTAGCTTCACAACTCTTACCTTATTTCCTCCTATTTCGATTCAAATGATTAAGTTCATCTATATTCTAGCATGCTAATTGTCTGCTTTGTATTCGATCACATTGTTTTGAATGGTTTGAGAATCCATTTCGTTGTCAGAACTGAGTTGGTGCCTTATTTCCTCCTATTTCGGTTCAAATGATTATGTTCATCTCATTTTTACACAGTCAAAATTATTCTCCACCCAGGATACTTAGGGAACATGGGAGTTTATTTAAATAGGTTTGGTTTCCTTAGATGGACTCATCAAAATATGTTCTTTGAACATATAAACAAAATGAACTATCTTAGGCTAAATGGTTTACTAGCTTCACAACTCTTACCTTATTTCCTCCTATTTCGATTCAAATGATTAAGTTCATCTATATTCTAGCATGCTAATTGTCTACTCTGTATTCGATCACATTGTTTTGAATGGTTTGAGAATCCATTTCGTTGTCAAAACTGAGTTGGCTCACACTTTGGCCCAGTGCAATTCCTTCGTGGGCACTTGTGCTTATATGAGTCCTGAAAGGTTCGATCCTGATGGGTATTAATATACAATTTCTATTGTCTTCTGCAATGCAGTTCCTCTGGTTTTTGAGTTTTTTCTGTTGTATCAACAGAAATTAGGTACATTCTGCAGCCTTAGTCAGGATGATACATCTAATTTTGGTTTTTAATGTTTAGACTAGACTCAATAGACAACAACTATACACGAAATGTTAGCAGATAATATGCCAATATAAACAACTCAGTGGTAGAAACAAAAATGGTCAAATATAGAGGACTCAAGTAGATTGCTAATCTGGAGATATATAATGTAGTATTTTGTTTAATGTGGCAGGTTTTTACTACTTTCTAAATTCAATCGCTGATTTAATTGGCAGAAAGTTTTGGGCCAAACAATTCATTAAATTCTGAGTTGGGATGATTGGGATGATTGAATTTTGAAGTTCATCCTTGCACAAGCTAATTGCGATGTCTTGGTAGTCTTTTAACATATTCAAGTATTTTGATTTGGATTTGCTAATTTTGGTAGTTAAGGGAGTTCATTCCACCTTTTCTCACTAGATTATATTTCCATGAGTCTAGTAAAGGGGAAATGGATTCAACCTACATCCATGTAGTTTGAGTTTTTTTGTAAGGCTCAAAAATATGCTTTACAAGAGGGAGAAAGGAGACCTAGATGGCACAGATCATAATGTAAGGACAATCCATAATTAACAAGGACTGTGTAACATAGGTCTTTTCAGGTTCAATGGAAACCTTCTCTCCAACTTGAGATCTTGGACTTATGCTTCTAGGACGCCGAGTTAATCTATGGATTGGCCTTCATTCATCAGTAAGCATCAACATGCTTAATTTAATATTTTGGTTGTTTGGAATGAATCCAATTCCAAGGTCCATGGCCATCAATGAACATCAACATGCTTAACTCTCTAATGATCCATTTAGCACAAAGAGCTTGCCTTTGGGTATCAATGTCAATTATTCCAGCCAATGCTTGATTACCAATCTCATCTCTGGGTAGAAGAAATGATAAATCGTTGTTGAAATTTCTATGAAGTGTAATGGCACTTCCAAAATTGATTTGTAATGCTAATTCTGTATCAGAGTTTGTAGAACTAATAGACTTTTCCAATTGCTAGAAAAAAATAGAGTAATGGTTTACTGAAAATCTGAAATATGTAGTTTCGATTACAGTATAGGGTATGGTTGGTCTATTTTGACAGTTCAACCAAAGGAAGGTTTGGATTCTGGATGCAGTCTCTGTGCAATGTTGTTTATTGTTTAGACTAGACTCAATACACAACAACTATACACGAAATGTTAGCAGAAAATATGCTAATATAAACAACTCAGTGGTAGAAACAAAAATGGTCAGATATAGAGGACTCAAGTAGATTGCTAATCTGGAGATATATAATGTAGTATCTTGTCTAATGTGGCAGGTTTTTACTACTTTCTAAATTCAATTGCTGATTTAACTGGCAGAAAGGTTTGGGCCGAAAAATGCATTGAATTCTGAGTTGGGATGATTGAAGTCCTATTATACCTCATGACAAAGATCTAATTCAGTGACATGCCATCTATCTTTCCTCATGATTTTCGTCCTCCATATGATTAAATCCACTTTGTTGACCATTTTCTCAAGCTACAACAACACAAAACAGAAATATAAAATACCCAAACACAAATATGAAATACCCAACACAAAATTAATGCGGTTTTCATGTGTGTGACGTGATTTGAAAAAGAATAAAATACCTACCCACCTAATGTTAAAATTCTTTCATCCTAAAAAGCAATGCACTTTTTATATTCTTATTTGTTTTATTATCCATTTTTTACATTTGTAATGTTCTCATCCTTCTCTACCTTTATCAATAACCCTCACATATAATTTTCATGTGGCCATATAATCTTCCACTTAATGTCGCAATGTCTTCCAACAAGCTCAACTATTCATATTATAGAGTATTCTTTGAAATTGATTCTTTTAACATAGTTGTCATATGAATTGCATCAATGTTATTATAGGTCCCTTTAATATAGTTGTCATAGGAATGACAACATTGTTAATATATTTTCTTCACAGTAATTTAGAATATTTGTATCTTTCCTTCCATTGAGAATATTTGTACTGATTTGACCATGGTTTCATCAATACTTTACAATATAATATGATTATATTATTGCTAAACTGTCACTCTCCTCTTATTCTTCATAATTATTCTTTGTCTGTAAATTTCAGATATCAACGAGAAGAAGCAAGAATTGAAGCTTGGATAAATCTACAGACTTCAAAAGCTGAAGCTAAAACCAAAAAACTTGAGGTATAAGGAGTGTGCCTATAAATATTTGTACACATTTTTTTGTTAAAATATTCAATGATATTTCATCCAGGCAACATCTTTGTCTGCTACCTAACAATTGGCAAATTGTCTTGGATAGCTTAATAATTAGATTGTAGACTACAGAAATTTGAAACACCATGCATTTGGCACGAATCTTACTTCTACTGAAAAGGAAATGTTGGTATGCATTGAATGCCATTTCTCCACTTTTCATTTCGTGGAGACTATATCATTTAGAACATATTTCGTAGCTTAGGTTTCAACCTTAATAGGATTTTTTCATACGAAATGTTTCTAACATGTGCTAGTTTCTGAAATTTTCAATTTATAGTATTAAGTATGTTACGCCTGTCTAATTGTTTCTAACATGCGTAGGTTTCTGAAATTGTCAATTTACAGTTTTAACTATGTTTGAAAGAGAATGATCATATGGAAGTTGTTGTCATAAATATCTTCATTTTTATGTTTACAAGCCTAGATAACCACTCAATTACAAACAAATTGAACATGCTTCCTGCCCTTTAGTTCATAAATTTTCATGTAGTGTTATAGGAATGTAATGAATGTTAAACATATTACGCGAAGAAAACCACATTTATGAGTTTTGCTTTGTATAACACTCATTTTGTTGTCTCTACTTTCAGAAAATGAAAACAAACCTTACTGAGAATGTTATTTTCTCAATGCTCTCTGGATCAACTCATATTCAACCATGCCTACAAATTGTTGAACTTGAAGCCATACAATCAATGCAAAATTAAACTCCACGATATCCCACTGCCATCTCTGATGGCACACATATGAAACACCTTATGCTTCCAACAGATTTCAATGACCTTGTATCAAGAGACTTGCTACAAAAGGGTTCTGTTATAAATCTTAAAAGTTGGACTACTTCAACTATTGTTCCATAAATGTAAGTTTGTTATAAATTTCTTATTTCAACTTTAACATTTTTATCGATAACAATTCCTCTAAAAATTATTCTTATGACTCTCATTTTCCATGTAGGTCTATAAAGCTAATAAACTTCGAGATTTCTACTTCATCTACACCCTTAATTGGTAATCCAAAAAATTTGAGTATCCTGATCACATTTGAAGAAGACACTCCCTCCTCATCGAACCGAGATCCTTCATAAAAAAGGCACTGCCCTCTTCCAACTACTCCAACCCCATCCATCATTTCATTCCAAATTCCCATCAAATCACTAAACCCTTACCATTCAAATTGGTGCATAAAAGGATACGTTCAAAGGAAAAAAACTCTTCGACAATTTCAGAATCAATACGGACCTGGTAAAGTGTTTGGCTTTGACCTGTTCGATACATAAGGTGCAGAAATACATATTACTTGTTTCAACAATGTCGTTGATTATTTTTTTGACAAAATCCAACTTGGAAATGTCTACATTATCTCTAAAGGGAATGTGGGAATGGCTAATAAGCAATACAACCCCTTAAACAATGACTGGGAAATTTTGTTAAATGCAACATCTACCATAGAGCATGTTGCCAGTGAAAAAAAGAATAAGCCAACAATGCAATTGAATATAAAATCAATCAATGATATCAGAACAACAAACATCAACTCCATTGTTGATATTCTTGGTATTGTCACTGACATTTCCAATGTGTGCACTATACGTAGAAAAGATGACTCTGAAGTTACTAAATAAACACTACACCTTCAAGACATGTTTGGGTATAACATGGATGCAATCTTTTGGGGAGGAAATTTTGATGTCGTATCACAAGAAATATCCTCCTTATGTGTTGTAGGAAATAACCCCATCATTGCAATCAAGTCTGCCCGTGTTGGAGAATTTAATGGAAAAAATGTCGGCACTACAACGAGATCCATTATTCTTGTAGATCCTGACATTGAAGAGGCCCACACACTAAAGTCATGGTTTAAAAGAGAAGGTTCCGCTGCAACTTCTACATCCTTGACAACAAGATATTTAGCTCCTTTTGGCCATCAACAAAAAAAAGAACAATTGCTGATATTTACAATATGGATTCCTCATAGAAACCAGCATTCTTCCAATTGAAGGGTACAATAACAAAAACTGGGATGGACAATTTTTACTACATTTCTTTCCCGTCCATCATTGATGGGAAAAAATGCATGAAAAAACTTATTCCACAAAATACATGAATGTGGTTTTGCCCAAAATACAACACCAAAGTAACTGACTGTGATTACAAATACTTACTTAAGATCGACATACAAGATCACACTGGTGAATTAGCTTCAACTGTTGCTTTCAAAGATGCGGGATCTACAATTCTTGGGAATAATGCCAAAGACTTCTATTTGTTATCCTCAGATCCAGATCTAATCAAGGAAATTTCCTCCAAAGCACTATGGACAGATCATATCTTCACACTATTAGTGAAGACAGAAGCATTTAAAGGAATACCACGATTGAAATGTGTTATCATGAAAGAAGAAAGCTTGCATTTCACAATGGAATGCAACAACATCCTTTGAGCAATTGATAACATGTCGATATCGTAGATAGATATCATAAAATGTATTTCTCGTTTTCTGACAGTTTCAATTATCTTATGTTATAAATACAATTTTGCACCATATACTATTGCATGCCTTCTCGCCAAATTCTCTTATTTAGTATTGAAATAAATATTCGTCCTCCATTGTATCTAGCATTGTGTATGTACACTTATTCACATTCTTTTCATCTTCTTTCTTTTAACAAATGAGGTAACTTACTACATTACACATGCAACTATCTACATGTATAAATGAAAATTACTTAAATGTTCTTTCAAACACATTATTCAAATAAAAAATTCACATAAAACTATTCAAAACTTCAATTTATTTCTCCTCTTTCGCTTTTATACAATAACATGGTTGTTCTCTCCAAATAACATTCATGTTTTCCCCTCTCTTGCCTATAGGTACCATAGCTTTTTCAAATGCCTTCTTCTTGTAATGATGAACGTGCTCGAAGATACTATGCAGCAAATAAAGAATGAATAAATGCACGTCGACGTGAGCTTTATCAGGCAAAAAAAGGCATCACAGAATGTCAAAAAAACAAAAAGCAGAAGGAAAACCAACATTCATCGTCTGAAACGTGTGAACATTCACATTGGCCGTCAAACCTCTCCGTATTTCCCAATTTCCATCCCGAAAACAATCCTCCTTCACAATTATCAAACTCTCTATCTTTTCAGCAAACCTCTCAAACAAACACATCCATACCTCATTTCCCTAACCCCTCCTTTGCACATGCTTTCAACAACGTTTACACTAATGAAGCACATCGAGAATTCCGTGCAAAGATTGATAAACTTGCACCTAAATGCCCATGCTTCATTTGTCTTGAATCATATCCTAGAATACAAATCCACAATTCGAACCAAATGTATTGTTGCTCCAGATGCATATCTAAAACAAAGGGTCATCGGTTCTCAATATCAAACAACATGGACCCTGGTCCTTAGCCAGCTGTCCTTATGTCTCTTTCAAAAATAGAAGAAATTTTCATTGCTAGGGTTAACCTTATACTCCAGGTAACACATGCACGTGGTGGCCAATATAAATATAGTGGCCACACAATTTGTTTTCCACAAGACATTACAAAAATCGCAAGCATGTTGCCACGATGTGTTGAAGACTTGGACATTCTAATTGTAAACCATCATAGTAGTGGCCATCATGCTTATGATTGCATTGTCAGTAGACATCGTGTTCTCGTTGCATTAAAATACAAATTAGCAAATGACCCATACTATAAGAATCCTCGTATTGATAACAACGCACTAACACCCTTACCAACAATCCCCACTGATGTCTCCTCCTCCCTTCGCCATTCCAATACCTCAGAAACAACTATCCACCTTTCACCTGAACCACTACTTGAGCGCACTAAATATTTTGCAAACCCATCCCTACACCAAACATCATCATTCATACCCATTATTCCCAATACAAATATAGAAATCCAAGAAATACTCCATTATTTACATGCTTACAACCACCATTCTGATACTACAATTGAATGGCCATCAATTGGCTTATCCCCAATTAATGAATACAACACAGGAGGTCTACCCTCTATGGCTTTCCCCACCCTTTTCCCCATAGGAGCTGCAATGCCAAATCAAGCAAGAATGAAACTAGTGCATTTACTTGAATACCCACTTCATTTCATATGTTACTACAATAACAGATTCTACAAGCACCCACGCTTTTGTTATTACACATATAATCTCATGATGCGACATTGCATTCAAGCAACAACCTCTGTTTTTGTGAAAAAGAACATCGCAGATAACTTTCCAACATCTATTCAAGATCTGAACATCCGATTAGAACAATTTCCAAACTAGCAATTGGCATAGAAAGTCATGTGATTCAATTTCTCTTTACGTGGAACAAGATTTTTTTGGCACAAAGCTAAAAATGAACTAACATACATGATATCTCAGCTCAGTTGCTCGAAATTCTTCTTCAGATTAAGTGCAGCTGATACAAAATGGCCTGATCTTCATGCAGTCATGCTCGAATGTCAACCTTCTGATATTGAAAAACAATAAAAATGGAGAAGCGATAACATTATCTCTAACCCACATTTAACATCACTATATATGCACCATAGATTCACAGCATTTTGTGAATTTATCTTAGAGAAACACTTGCAAACAAAAGACTACTGGTACAGGTACACATTCTACCACATTTCTTTCGTAACCCTCTAAACATCATACCTCATCTACTACAAAATTATCTTACACAAATGCATACTTGATAGGTATGAATGGCAACATAGAGGATCTGCACACATCCATGGTATCCTTTGGATAGAAAATACACCTAATATGGAAAGCCTCAATTGAGAAGACACAAAAGCAGTTGATATTGCTAGGCAATTCCTAGACAAATATATTTCAGCTTGGAACCCTCGTATCCTTTTTCTTTCAAACCAACCAATTGCTCGGAAAAATCTAGAAGACCCTTGTTTATTGTCCATGCTACAAATCTTCAGAACCAATCCTTTCAATGATTATGAACAACTCATCAATTGCATTGAATGTCACACAAAATGTACCAAAAGCACATGCTTAAGAAAGAAAGGATCCTCATTCGAATGTTGCTATAAAGCACCATGGGAATTACATCCAAAATCATCCTTATTCACTGACTCTAATGGAAAAAAAACATACACCCCTGCTCGCAATGATGATAGACTCAATACCCATAACCCTACCATCCTATCTATTAGGCGTGCAAATGTTGACTGCCAACCAATACTCTCCATACATGTTGTATAAAAATATATTGCAAAATATGCATCCAAAGCATAAAAAAAAATCTCAAAGCTTCCACCACATGCTATGTAGAATTGTCCTCGCTTCACCCATTGCTGACCCAACAACATCTGCATTTCGAAAATTCCTTGCAGAAATCCTTGTTGATTGTGACATTCGAGCACAAGAAACCTGCCATATGCTGCAAAAATTACCATTAAGATTGTGTAGTTGATCATTATTTTCTTTAAATGTAAGCCAAAAAATTTATATGTGCCTTCCACAAACTAAAACCATCTCTTCTACATCCCCACACATCATAGATACATATATCCAATGCCCATCTACCCTAGAATCCACATCACTTATAGAAGTAGCAAGATCCTGGTCATATGATCCTCGTCGCAAAACAAACAAATGGAAACTTCAACCTACAGAAGCAATTATTTGGGTCATACCATGCTACTCCTCCATACCATCCACAACAAAACCTTGCTATGTTGACTTTTGCAGAGTTGAACTTATGCTATACAAACCCTTTCACCATATTGTACAAGATATAAGAGATTCTGCTGCAGAATTCATCACAAACTGGCAAACATTTCGTCCATTCTACAAACCTTGGCATCAACACCGCACACTATCTAATATTGAATCTGTTGCAAATGATAACTCAACTATTCATGAAGCCAATCCTCCAGACACCATGGAAATAAATGAATGGGAATTACTCTCCCAATTATACCCTACAAACGAGCTCCTCATAAATGACCTTGACATGCTTGGCCTTCGTGGCTTTGATGACAACCATAACTGGAATCATACCACTATCCCATTAGATCTACAAAATAATGCATACAATTAATTAAGAATAGTTGCTCCATCCAATGCGTTCTTCAAACACATCAACATATCCTGACGACCCTTACTACATTATCTCTAATGCAAAGAAAAACTCTAAATATTATTTCTAATCATTTTTCTAAGAAGGATATTTTAACCGCTCTCAGAATGATAATACAGGGCATTGCTGGTACAGGAAAATCCCTCCTTATCAGTTGCATCAAAGATATGCTCATAACCCTTGCAAGCCTAGAACCTTCATCGATCATGCTCCTCACCCCTATAGGCATTGTTGCCTTCAACATATAAGCATCGATAATCCATTCTACCCTCCACCTTCCTATAAAGGATCTTACACCCTTAGAAGGAAATGCTCTTGCAAAATTCCAAGAAGAACTCAAGCATATAAGGTGCATACTAATCGATGAAATTAGCTTCATTGGGCCAAAGCTTCTCAACCATATTGACGAACATCTTCAAGAGGCATTTCCACTGCAAAGAAACACTCCTTTCGGTGGTTGTTCCATTATATTGGTTGGTGATCTCAGCCAGTTACCACCTGTCAAAGACATACCTCTATATGCAGGCATGAGCCATGGAAGCGCATTGTGGAACACATTCAACACAGTCATCACATTAGACACAATATTTCGTCAACAAGGCGACAACATCGCCCAGGTTACTTTCAGGAACATCCTCCAGAACATTAGAAATGCAAATCCAACAATTGATGACTACAACATACTCATGTCACGCACAGATTCCTTCTTATCAGAAGATGAAATACATTCCTTCCATGATTCCATGCATCTATTTCCAACAAAATCTCAAACAACGGTCCGTAATAAGCAAATTATAAAATCTCTAAACACTTTGGTCTTAAGATCCATTGTTGAAGACGACAACACATATTCCAACAATTCCTTAGAAGACGAGCAGCTTGAGCAAATTGTGTTACTATGCAATGGCCAAAAAGTGATGCTAACTTCCAACCTTTGGGTTTCAGCCGGACTTGTTAATGGTTCCCTCAAAGAAATTATAACCATATTTTACAAAGAATCAACTGCATCTCCACAACTTCCAACATTTGTTGTCGTGGCTTTTCCCAAATGCATCGGGCCTCCTTGGGATGAAAGAAATCTCACTCACTTTCCTGTTCCAATAATAAAAATAAATGTACATATGCAAATTCCACTAAAGATGGCTTGGGCATTAACCATACATAAATGTCAAGGTATGACACTGCTAAAAGCAACAATTGACATTGGGAAAATTGAATGTCAGGGTCTCACATTTAGAGCAATTTCAAGAGTACCTTCTCTACAAGATCTCCGGATTTGCCCCACATTCAGTTTCGATCGTTACAACAAAATGAAGGACAACAAAAACATTGCTCGCAAAAAACATGCAGAAGAAGTTCTCTGTTCAATGCCACCTCCATACAATCTGCTCCAATCCATACATTAACATCACCAAAAGCTTTCTTTTATTTATTAAGGTTTCATATCTTTGGACAATAATAAAATCTAATCATTATTAATACATGGTTGCAAATATTACATTTTCATTATATTTTCTATACACTTGATATTAACATTTTCTTTCTTTTGCAACAAGACATATGGACTCAGAAATAGCACAACTATATAACTATTGGGACAAAATTGAGGCATCAATACTTACATCGCAACGTATACAAAACAGATTTCTTCCGGTACCAATTCTAGCAATACCATTATACCGCTTCCGTCCAACTATACAATTATTACTACAAATTAAATCTTCCCTGAAACACATCAACCACATTCATCAACGTGACAGAATGTGAAAAATACTGGTAGAATGGAAATAAAGAAATATGCATCTCCAATTACGCATAAATCTCCAATGGTGTTCGTTATGTCATCATTCACCTAATTACATCCTCGACTAACAATATTTAAATCCCCATGACAAAGGTAAGTTCATTTCCATTCATTCCAATTTCATTTTAACAAAACTCACATACAAACTATTACTAATGAATTTCCACAGTTAATTTACATATTAGAAATTTTAACAAAATATACATTTTCTAGGTTCATTGCTTCTTCTTTGGGTCTTCAATGCCTCCAACAAATTTCGATGCATCCTCAAATATGGAATGACAACCACAATGTTCTTCACAATATTATATTTCTTTTCTCACCTCATCCATTACAATTGCTACCTGTTTTTTTAATTGAAACTTCAAAAAGGATGTTTGAAGATCAAGAGACATTCTTCATTACAAACATTGCACTTTTTGTTAATTCCACCTAATCTATATCACTTACCTTCATCTTCCACTATTACATGCAATCTTGTTTATTAAATATTATTATCAATAACCTTTCCAATGTAAACTACTACTAATGAATTTCCACAATTAAATTTCATATTTCAAATATTAATAATACTTCTACATCACTTTAACAAAAAAAATAATTCAACTATAAAATGACAACCATGAGGTTGTTCACAATGTCGTATCATATTTCAAATATTAATAATACTTCTACATCACTTTTAACAAAAAAAATAATTCAACTATAAAATGACAACCATGAGGTTGTTCACAATGTCGTATCGCTTATTTCAACTCTTTCATTACAATCCACTAGTATTTTTAATAACGCCATAAACAGTAACATATGGAAAAACATAATCTCCAAATACAAAAAAAACCTTACAATAATGAACAAAAACATGTTCACATAAACAACAACTACTGCATGGATAATGGGTAACCTCTACATGACATTAACTATAACTCATTATCATCCACCATTGCTTTCAAGAATGTCCATTCAAATGATGCTATTCTTCCAAACACTACTATTACTTATAAAATATCCATATTTGAAACACACATAACCAATACTTTCAACCATAACTCAATATGATCCACCCCTTACTTTCAACAATGCCCATTCACATGTCACTATTCTTCTACACACTAATTTTATTTACAAAATATCCATATTCAGCATATACAAAACTAACAATTTCAATTGAAACTCATGGATCTATGAATTCATTTGAACCCCTAACAAAAGTGCTTGGCAATTTCCAAACACTAGTGTGCCCATTCCATCATGTATCCGCCTTTTGGAAATTTCTCAGTGATAGCATAGCGTGTAGTCCAAGAAAAGGCAAGCAATCGTGCCCTTCGCGGAACCTGGTGGTGGGTCGTCCCACCACGCTTTAGCACCGCCATCAAATGACATACATGTATAAACGATGCTTTGGCCTAAATTTACCTCATCGTCTTGCAAATCGGAAAACTGTTCGCTTGCTATTTCAACAACAGGGGAGTCTTCTGCATTGCGCCATCAATCAACCGACTTTGCTGATCCAGCTCACTTAATATAATCTAAATGGGCATTCTCTTCAACGAGGTGGACAGGAGGGATCTTAGAGCTGGCGACCATGTTTACTCATGGAGGACAGGTTACACATATGCTCACCACGGTACATTTCCTCGCATTAAGCATAACTTTTACATTCAATATAGTTACTGAGAACTCTTTACATTCTTCTGGGTTTTAATGCATTTGTTTTTAATTGGTTCCGCGACATTTGTATGGATATGGATGGTGTGATAACCCATTCGGTTTGCTGGTTTTAGTTCACTTCAACATTATCCTAGTTTCAATGGCATCTCTCTCTATCTATAAAATTAGGTTGGAGAAACTACCAGGTGTTTAATTTCCTCATGTTTGAGTTATGGTTTGTTGGCCAATTATCGTTATGCTCGTTCTCTGCAACATTTTACTTTTAGTTGACATTTGTATGCCATTTCTGTTTTGGCATCCAACTGACCTGGATCCACATTTTGGTTCCATGTAGTTTAAACTTTATTGTTCTCGTCTACCATAATGACTTTGCTTAGCTGTTCTGCAATAAAATGTAATTGGATTTTGCATGCTTTCCCATTTAAGTTCATCTCACATCTTATGGTCCCTGGGATCCTACACAGGGATTTTTGTTGGGGATGATGACGTTGTCCATTTTACAAGAGGGTCGGGTCAGGAAATTGGAGCAGGGGTCAGTTTAATTAATTCATTTGCCTCTACTTCAATACCAAAGCAACATCTGAGTTGCCCAAGATCATCTGACAGCTGCGGCCTCCAATATGGAAATAGTGGAGTTATCTGGTCCTGTTTAGATTGCTTTCTTGAGGACCTGTGCATCGATTTGAGTATGGTGTTAGTAAAGCTGTCTTTTTCGCACAAGTCCGCGGAGGAACATGCACATTTGCTCAGTCAGATCCCCCAGACGAAGTCATTCACCGTGCAATATATCTGCATAGACATGGTTTTGGAAACTACGATCTATTTTGTAACAACTATGAGGACTTTGCAATATACTGCAGGACGGGATACATTGTTAAAAGAATGGCCTCAGGAAGAAGTGGGCAAGTAGCAGCTATGGATGGCGTCCGTTCTGCTTCTCGTCTCGCCTGTGACCATCGAGATACGCTTAATAGCTCACTAGGCCTCGCATTTATGCTGCTTGGAACTTACTTTTTAAAGAGATATGCAGCAGATATTGGTGTTCGTCTTGATAAAACTAAGGTGCCAGTGGAAAATTTGGCTACATTTCTTGATTCTTCAACTCGTATTGGCATTGATATAACTAAGGTACCAGTGGAAGATTCGTCTGTACATCGTGCTTCTTCAACTGACAGTAGTGTTGATAAGGCTAAGGTACGAGTGGAAGATGTGGCTGTATTTCTTGATTCTTTTACTGGTAAGAAGCTTCCACTGGAAGATTTGGCTGTATCTCCCAACTCTTCAATTGGTATTAGCGTTGATAAAAGTAAGGTACCAATAGAAAATTCGGCTGTAAACCTTGAATCGGCTGGTATTCGCGTTGATAAAATGAAGGCACCAGTGGGTTCTTCAACTGGTAAGAAACCTCCTGCGACACATTTGGCTGCATATTCTGATTCTTCAACTGCTATTTTTGTTGATAAAAGTAAGGTACCAGAGGAAGGTGAGGATCTATTTCTTGATTCTTCCACCTTCAAGAAGCCTTCAGCGAATGAAAGCTCCACATCGCAGGAAATAAGCAGAAAGAGAAGCTCTAAAAAGCAGAAAAAGAAGCTCCGTCAACAACAGAGAAGAAACTGTGAATTAATGCAAGAAGTTGAAGATGTGCCTCAATTTCCTGATTCCTCAACTGGTAAGAAGCCTCCAGTGGAAGATGTGGCCGTTTCTCTTGTTTCTTCTACTGCTGAGAAGCCTCCAGTGGCTGAAAATTCCTCATCTCCGGCAATAAGCAGAAACAGAAGCTCCAGAAAGCAGAAACAGAAGCTCCAGAAAGCAGAAAAAGAAACTCCGTCAACAGGAAAGAAGGAACCGTCAACCAGTGGAATGCCCGAATGGTAGTGGACCCTGCATTCTCCAAGGAAATTGATTTTCTTTCGTGGGAGACGAGGATTAAATGTGTCGGCCATAATGACGATGATGACATGGCGTGTGTATGGACTGTCCTAGGTGGTGGGTTTC
Source organism: Pinus tabuliformis (assembly GCA_031772625.1). Classification (NCBI taxonomy): domain Eukaryota; kingdom Viridiplantae; phylum Streptophyta; class Pinopsida; order Pinales; family Pinaceae; genus Pinus; species Pinus tabuliformis. The sequence goes on from CM062816.1 coordinate 1,633,077,140, forward strand.
CGTGTTCGTAGAGTGGTGGGTTTCCGTGTTCCTAGAGTGAACGATAGTGTCGGGCTATAGATGCTCGGAAGTGTATATGACCGCGTAGTCTAACGAGGCTGACGAGTTGCCCCGAAAGTTATGGAAACTCCGGTTATATTTAGAGAAAACTCAGCCAAGATTTTTGTAAATCCAAATTATAGTTGTTAAACTTCAAAATTTTAGGCGTTTTAGACGTTTTTGATGGTGCTGAATCCATTTACACCATAAAAACATGATTCAAACAGTGTATTTACAAGATTTTTTGAAATTTTTTTTTACCTAAATTACGATCACTTTTGACTCTCCGAGCAATTCCTCTGCCTCGTTAGACGACTCCATATATAACTATATATTTGTCTATTTGGAAGAAGTGTAATATTCTGTTTAAAAAATTAAAAAATAAATATACGTATTTGTAAATTCAATTAATATCTATGATCTTTATAAGTTAACATGGGTATGGTATTTTAAAACTTAAGTACTGGAAAAGTTTTACCTGAGTAAATTAATTTATAAAGAAAAGGAAAAGACTACCAAAGGAGAATTGATATTTGATTAAAAAACAGAGTATGTTATAAAAGTCGGTGGAGTTGTTATTACAAAATAATATTATAATATAAAAATCGGTAAATGTTAATGGTTTTTTAAAATCTGGATTTTTTTTATTAATTAAGAGGAATTATATGACTTATATATAATTTATATATAATTTATTACAATATAGTATAAAAAGGTAAAAACAACAGTTATATATATATAAGATTTATATGGATAGGTGTTTTTTTTTTTTTGTTGGAAATTGCTATATTGATTGTTTTTGTTAATTACCATTTTTTTATAATGCAGAATAATGCAGAATTAAATATGTTGCAATATTTGTAGTGTTTTTTTAATTATCAATGCATTATATCTTTTAAGATAATTTTTTTATATGTATTAATTCATGGTTTAATATAGGTTTGAAATTTATTTTTACAATGTAAGTTTAAAAATTTACTAATTTAGTTTAATATGATTATTAATGGGAATTAGTATGGTAAGTATGACATTTTTGTAGGAAGCGGACAATGTACACAAATATTTAGGTTGGTGTTCTCTTTTGAGAACAACTCTTTCAAGTGTGTACTAATCTGCACCATCGGATATAATCTTAATAATTAATAGTTAAGAGAAAACTAATAATCAAACAATTACTTTTTGGTAAACTGTTTCTTGATGGCTTAAGATGTAGGCTTATTCCAGTCTTGGTTCTCTAGAAGATGGTTTCCTTTCTCTTTCTAGATCATTCATATAGTGTGCCTTTTGGAAATTTGTAAATTTCCTGTTATGATAACTTACTTTCAAATGATTTATAACGAGTTTATGAATGTGCATCTACCTCAATTCCTTCTTAAATCAAAGTTGTGCATGCATATACATCAATGTTAGAGGGATTGATACATATTATTGTTCTTCACAAAAACTTTGTATTATTCGGACCTCTGTTACGTTGCAACCCTCAACAGGTCAGTGACATTAATTTTCTTTTTTTTACTAAATCAAAACCCAATTAAATGAAATAGAATACAATATTCTCTCTTTTGTCATGTTACCAAAAAATCATCTCTATAAAATAACCAATGGATAGATGGTGGCTTCATGGCCACCTATTATAGAAACCATTGGTGGTAAATATTTCAAAGAGATTTAAATAAATCTGAAATTATGATTTATTATATTAACAACTTACTTTGGAGGAATAATTTTAACAATTTATTTTGAAGGAATAATTTTAATGTGAGAGCCAATCCTTGAAACTCTAAGAACAAAATATGCATCATACTTATTTCTGGTTGAATACTAACATACTCCTTTTATTTATTATTTATTAAATTTTGAAATTAAAAATCAATTTCAAAAATATGTTGTATTCAATCATTTTGCAAAATTTAATTTAAAAACAAGAAAAATAAAATAAAATATAATTTTATTTTTTTATGTTAAACTTAAATTTTTTTATTAAAATCTTAAAATTAAAAAAATATTTACGAATATTTTTTAAAATTTCAATTGGTTGGGAAAAAAGACTTCATAATTACCATTTGAAAAAAATAGTTTTCGATAAAATCATAATCCAATTTGTAATTCTATTTATTTATATTTTTGTAAAAACATTGATAGTAAAAATAGATTTAAAATATATACTTATTTCTTATTTCAAAAAAATATAAGTAAAATTAAAATATTTTTATTTAATTTTAATTTTAAATTTATTATGTACAATTATATTTATCTTTAGCTGTAATATTTTTTCAATTAACCCTATAATCTTCCATACCACCCTTTCATCAAATCAACATTCACATTCACTAGCTAAACAAATAGGCTAATAATACTCCAAAACTATTTTAAAGACCTCGGATGAACTTCTTCAAAACCGCTATAATTAAGAAACCAATGCATCCCAACAACACTCGTTTAAACTTTACATGAATTAATTTACGTGTCCTCGATTGGATCAACCCTGAATTTTATACTATAAGAATAATGTAATCTTCTTATCAGAAAAAGGGACATTTCTCCAAACTAAAGGTGGGGGTTGGCATGATAATATTTATAAAATGAAAATTAAAGTCCGAGGTTACATCCAAATTTAAGGATTGTTAATTTCAAAATATTTCTCGATTATGAGGATACCGTAATCTTGTTGCTCACGAAAGGGACATTTCACTAAAATAATGTTGGAATTGGAATGAAGATTAAAACCCAACGTTACATCTAAGTTGAAGGATTGATAATTTCAAAATATTCATCCTCAACACTGAGCAAGCAATGCAGTAGATAGTATGTTTTTTTCGCACTCAACTCCTTGCACGGTAATAGAGGGTTCATTTTTTATCTTAGCAAATTGTTGTTTTCTTCGTCACTAAGACATAAACAACGAAAAACAGGTGGAGTCAGTCTACTCTGGGCACGAGAGTTTCTCGTATTCTGGTGGACCGAGTGCGATCCTAAACAAGTAGCCAGATTGTGAGGGTGAGCGTGACGGTGAGGGTGAGGGTGAGGTCAAAGTCGAGTTCGAACTTTGAATTTATTAATTTTAGATATTTTTTTGATTGAAGTTGTTTATTTGTTGGTGGGAATTAGAATTTGGTGGAAAAAAATTATAATCAAATCTTGATTTGTGTTATTTAAACTGTATTTTTTTTACTATATATAGGTTTAGCATCTTGAAAAATTCACCCCTTAAACTTGTAATTCCATTGAATCCCTGCTGAATTTTAGACAAATTATACTGGAAAATAGACCAAAAACTCTTCCAAAAAAATTTAACAGATAACCTAAGATTTTCTTTTGTTCTTCTCAATGCTTGGATTTTCGAAATCTGAAAATCCATCTCTCATCATGCACTGCTCCACTCATGCCTACCTCTATAGAGAATACAACCTAAACCATGATTTAGTTGTTGCACTTTGTAGTTTTTTTTTTTTCAGAGGAAAAAAACGCTTCTGAATTATATTAATAAAACAAATAGTACAATTTTCATAGATTTTCAATTTGTCTGCAAAAAAGCCCTTTTATTTTCCTTACAATACAGTTGTAACTACCATATCTCCTATTTTTCTAGAGTAATCCATAACCTAAGATCTTTCATCCATAGTCCAAAAAACAAAAATATCTTTCTCTTTACAAATTTGATAGGAGAGATCTCCATAGCCAAATAATTGATGTTCCTTACATTGTCAAAAGAACATACCATCATGCCTCCTAGCTCTAAGAAAAGTTAATGTTGCTCGCATTTGTCATGGCTCCTTGTTCATACGTAGAAAAGAAAAACTTACCAAGTGCCTTATCTATTCCTCTCTTTGATAATAAATTTGCAACCCAGTTCTGCTCGCTGTAAATGTGATCAAAATAGATATGATGATAAGTGCTTACAAGTGTCGTGACGTGCTTCATCCAATTGGTTAATATAGGAGGATTGAAATTGTTATGTCCTTTGACCCAGTCTATGATTCCCTTTGCATCACCATAGATCTGAATGTGTTCCAATCCCAACCATTTCGCTGCGATCAATACTCCCATAGCGCAACGATCTTTGTTTTGTTATTAGTGCCTTGACCCCCTTCCCACCAAAAGTGGTAACATTTACTTGGTTCTATAACTATGTAGGCATTGCACCTACATTTCCTCCTACAACATGCACCATCGAAGAAACCCACTAGATATGTTTTCCAAATGTCTCTTCGTTTGAAAATTCTAGATTTACTACTATTGATGGATGGTCCATATTCCTTGAAATATGCAGCAATTTTAATGACATCCTCCCTTACTGTCGGATATTTATTTTCAAATAAAAGTGCATTCCTACTGCGCTAGATGGACCAAATAAGGTACAAAGGTAGAAATCTGTATCTATCGTGGGATTTGAACCACCTCCTGAAACAACACCTCAATGATGGATAATGTTGTAGTGGAACAATGTCGAAAATGTCCAATACCCCCTCCCAAAGCGCTTTCACATAAGGGAAGTGCAAAAATAGATGAACATTATCTTCAGCGCTATTCTTGCAGAGGAGGCAGATCCCTGGGCTAGAGTACCCTCTACATTGTAGGTTGTTCCAGGTTAATAATCGATCCATGATAGCCAACCAACAGAAACATTTGATTTTATTAGGTATTTTCCCTTTCCATATAAACTGAACCCATGTAGGAAACTGATTCCCCTTCTCTATCCATTGTATTCCGTTGTATATGTCTTTTACCAATGGGTGTCCCTTTTTTAGGCAACCCCCCATATCATTTGGTCCTCTTGCTAATTAAGGGAGATACTTGCATTTCTTAGATTAGCAATATATACTTCCCATTCCCAAACATACGCCCCAAGCATCTAAATATCCCCAACACGAATCCATGATTGTTGGTCAATACAGTGATCATTATGTAAAAATCTGTTTTAGGAAGATAATCTCTTTATCATGAAGAAAATTAAGGATCCAAAAAGATAATGACTCATGAGTGGTTTCCCATCATACCTTTAATAACGTCCAATCCAATCTTGATCTTGGATCCATCCCCTACCTCTCATCGAACAAACCCCCATCAGCCAGTTTATGTTTTTCATCATACTTTTCCAGATATATGATGAAATAGTTTTCCTCTTAGCCCCTCTAGAAATTCATGTAGTGAAATATTACCCATACATATACTTTTGTTTGATGATATGGGACCATATTCTAGTGCGTGATACTGCCCTCCACATATTCTTAATGATTAGTGCTGTGTTGAAGGCAGAAGGATCAATGATACCCCATCCACCTTCCTCAATGGGACTAGCAAAGAGAGATCATTTTACCAAAAGAAACTTCCCTGAAAGTAATGTTTTGACCCAAATAAATCACCCCATGATGGATTGGATATTTTTAATAACCTCCCTAGGAAGTAGAAAAAGGTGCATCTAGTACTGCTATATTGTGTAGTACTACTTTTAACAGGATCATTCTACCTCCAGTAATCAACCATGTGTGTTTCCAGCAGTCTAGTTTCTTGTGGAACCTCTCTACTAACCAATCCCAATCTTTGTTGCAGTAATTATTAGGCTTCAAGTTGAAACCCAAGTATGTAATACCTTCATCAATATGTCTGATACCAACCCCAAAGAGTAAATTGTTGTCCTTAATCTCTGTACCTACAATGCCATTATGTATGAGAATAGATTTCGGTCCATTCATACATAGTCCTGTTGCCTCTCCAAAATATTTAATGATGTTATGTATAGCTATCCATTCAGAAATGATAGCCTATCCTCTGAATAGGAAGTCATCTACGAACATCAAGTGAGTGATGTCAATATGCCTAGATACTCTAACTCCAGAAATTATACCCTGGACTCTAGCATCCCACACTTTTCTACTCATACTGTCAATAACCATGAGGAACAACATTGGAGATAGAGCACATCCCTGCCTAAAACCCCTGTGTGTCGAGAAAAAAAGGGAAGGAAGTCCATTTACGATGACAACGAAATTCGTGGTCTTGATGCAAGCCATAATTCAACAAATATTAGATGAGGACATAATTGCTTTGATCAAAACCAATTTAAGAAATTCCCAGTCAATGAAGTCATATGCCTTGGTCAAATCCACCTTGAGAAAGCAAGACTTAAGATTCCTGGTTTTTATGGAGTGCAGAATCTCCTAAGTAATACCAATTTCATCTTGAAACTGTCTACCCATAATAAACTCGAACTATTCCTCAGTAATATGCTTAGTCAGAATCGGTTTCATCCTCCAAGCTATCAATTTAGAAATCAATTTATACACAATGTTGCAGGGGGATATTGACCTGAAATCTGCAAAAGATTGGGGATTTTCCTTCTTAGGAATGACAATAATAAATGTGGCATTGATAGCCCACAGAGTAAATCCATTTATTCTAGATTTCTCAACAACCGCCAGAATATCTGGAATCATCAGATCAGATAAATGAATAAAAAATTCTACCCCCCAACCATCCAGTCTGGGGCTTTTGTCCCTAACACTGTCGCGCATAGTCTCAATCAACTCCTCTTTAGTGATGGGATGACCTAGAATATTGTTATCCTCCACCGAAAACATCTTCGAAATGTGAGAAATAAATGTAGACAGAGAGAGTAAGTCATCTTCTCGGTCCATATAATGACTCTTGAAATGTGATATAACCACATGTTCTAGAGAATATTGTGAGGATAGGATATTACCCGCAGCATCCCGGATGGTCCTGATGGAATTAATGTTCTTTCTAATGTTGAATTTTTGGTGAAAATATTTCGTGTTCTTATCCCCTGCTTGTACCCATAATTCCCGACTTTTCATATGAATGCCAGCTTCTTGATTCAACAGAATTAAATTTCTAATGCCTTCCAGCTCAATAATATTGCCCCTGTATGTATCCAAGAAATATAGAGGATCAGAAGGGTCATTCAATAGTCTGATAGAATGATCAATGTCCAAAAGAGTTTTAATCTCCTCTCTGTTTTTTTTCCAAAATCCACGATCGATCTTCCCTTTTTAACAGCGAAATATAGTGGATATGGCACACAAAAAGTCTGTAGGGTCAGGAGACAATGGCCTTTTCCATGTTGAGTTTACTATATTTTCGCAATCCTTCATTTGCAACCATCTTAGATTAAATTTAAATGGGTATGATCTCCTCAAGTGCTCCTCACTCCAGGATAGCATAATAGGCATATGATCAGAGATAGTGGCGGGGAGAATCAATGATTTCAAGTTAGATAGATGGTTATACAGAGATTGGCTCACCAGAAATCTGTCAATCCTCTTAGAAATTCCCTCCCCTCCAGTGCGCCCATTTCGCCAAGTGGGGCCTAAGGAATCTAGTGCAATGTCAACCAGTGTGTGAGCCTTCATCATGTCTATGAAATATGTAGTTCATACATCCTCCCGCACCCTAATGCCCCAAATCTCCGACTTCCCCAATGAAAATTTTAGATACCTAGAAATAATGAGCGAACTCAACCCTAAGAGTCCATATTTAGCCACCTGGTCCCAATATAGTCTTTGACCAGTATAAGGTGCATAAGAATTAATAATCCTTATTCTTTGGTTTGACCCAAAATTATATCCGGACAATATGATACCTGCACACGAATTGTATGCCTTCAGTTCATAGATGTTGGGGTTCCACATCAGCGCCAAACCCCCCGAGAGTCCATTAGCATCTAATGCACATACTAGCCATTGGGGATAAAAAGGGAGCATTGTTTCCCACACTTTATCACGCTTTGTCATGGTTTATTGAAAAAGTATCATAGACTGGTTATATGACCAAACAAAACCACAGAGAGAGCAGATTTTATGGGGCGCTCCCATCTCCCAAACATTCAGGGAGATAATGGTCATGGCAGAACTCCATCATCGATTGTGTCCTCTCTAAGGATATGAGTACCATGGACATCAGAAATAGAAATCTGTCTGATAATGAAGTTGTATCAATGCTAAATGGTTCACCTCCAGCATCCAGGTCCGAGAAAAGGATAGCGCAATGTTGTTGCACTCAACCACTTTTTTGAAACATAGAGGCCTCTTCTTACGGCATGTGACATTTTGTCGAGAGGGAAATCCATATGTAGGCTTAGGATACTAGACAAAAGATCACTTGATGGTCAGAGGCTCAAGGGACTCAGTAGAATGGACCAGGGCTTCCAGCTCTCTATCGAGTGAGAGAATAGATGAAGGTGGATTCTCACCAGGAGGAAAGAATGAGGATGTGAGCCCGCCTTCTCGCCCATGAGGTGCATATGAAGGAGAGAAATTCACAAGGCGGTCAAGAGGATAAGGGGTGGTCCTTGGGCGATCACATGCGACCATTTTATCTGGAGAAACTAATTCTTCAAACGAAATCAAAGGGGGTGGCTGAGGGGCCTTCCTTATCAACAAGTGTTGTAGCGTTTTCTTCTCAAAGATGTACGAAAAGAACCCACTTAAGATTGTGGATGACAAAGAATCTCAACAATATAAATGGTTGCTAAACATTGTAGATCTGCAGCAACTGATAGAAACAAAACCTACCAAAGCCCTGATCTATGCCACAATCATAGTTAAACAACAAAAAGAAACAGTAATAACTCCAATCATCCAATGGAAACCAAATATACAAAGAATAGTTTTTATTATAACACCTGTGAAGGGAACAAATAAATGTTACTAGTCCCCCTCTATGGGATGAGTTCTTGGCTATCCTCAAACGTCTTCAACTTGTGTAGAGTCTCTCTCCTCTATAATGTGTAAACCCAACAAAAATATGGTGTGCGACAATGAAAATAATCAAAGTTACAACAATGAGTGCAACAATGAAAATAATCAAAAGTGAATAATGAACGGAAAACCCTTCTATTTATAACAAAATGTTGAGTTATCATTGAATAATGAGCAATAATAAAATATTATTAACCCCATTCTTGGAATAACCACTTGGAATATTTTATTATATTTGGTTAGGAGGGAAAAAGTATTTAAACTTTTATTTAGAAATAATAAATAAATAAATGATTTATTTATCATCTCAAGGAATTGATTAAGGAATAATAAACAAATAATGATTTATTTAATTATTCCTAAGGGATTTAATCAAATTTGACAAAGAATAATAATTAATTAGTGATTAATTAATTATTCTTAGAGAAAAATACGATAGTTAATCATTTATCTATTTATTTTTCATGATTGGGTCAAATATGACAAGGAATAATAATTGAACAATGGTTTAATTAATTATTCCTAGAAGAAAATGAAATAGATAGTGATTTATTTAATTATTCTTCATGGGTTTAATTATAAATTACTTAACAACGATGGTTTATTAAGTAATTTCTCATAGTGAAAACTATTTTACTATGGTAAAATTGGCTTTACATGGTGTACTTTGATCCATTTAGTAAATTAGGCTAGATGATCAATTTTTTGGTGATAAAAGATTGCCCCCGACGTATGAATGTTAGGAGCAAAATGTATGACTGAAGTATGTTGTAAAGACACAATCACTAGACAACACAGTGGAGTCAGAGAGAGAGAGAGAGAGACCAATAAAGCTGAAGTGAAAGAGCATAGGGACAGAGGGGGTGAGACTAATGCAAGTATCATTTTATGTTGTGGCACCGAACCTCAATGAGGCGGGGGAGGCATACCCATACCTGCCGAGCTAACTTAGTACAAAAATAATGGTGCACTAGGAAACATAAAACTGAGCAATGAAGTACATGATGAATGGTACATGACATGCTAGAATAACAAAACCATAAAATAATACAATGTATCCCATATACACAATGCACCTGGAATAGCATGAGTCAGGGTTGAATACAATAATATCTGAGTACATGAGATATAATGTCCCTTCCCTTAAAAAATGGGTGGGAGGGAGGGTAGAACAATCGGAGAAGCTCCGCTGAATAGGGAAGGGCTCTGCAAAACTGAATGGATCATCTGAAGGAGATGTACATGATATGAACGCTGCAATCGGTAGGAACTGAACCCATCAACTCTGTGGAATTGCATCTGAGGCTGTAGCATAATAAGAATGCATTCGAGCATGTGGGGGGCTACCTGAAGGGCCACCCCCTCATGAGGTTTGAAACATCTCACACACACCTGAGAATCACTGGTACAATCTGCTGCATAATTGGACCATCAAGTGTATGGATCATGAAAATGAAACGACCAAGCCAAAGGGAAATAATGAGTCCCTCTACTTGATCCAAGGCGCCGAACAAGAATGGAAGCTGGAACCAAGATACATCGCCCTCTAGACCATTCTTCTGGAATAAATGAGCTCATGTCGACAGAATAGGGCCCACGATAGATGAGGCAATGAGGATCCTTAACTAAGGCACGAGGGAAAATAGTAATGTGACTGATGGACTGACACCAGGGATAATGGAAAAAGTGGGACTGAGGGACAAACATACGACTTCCCTTGTCAGAGCATAAAGTGCATGGTTGACCTGGCAGCAACTGACTCAACTCCGGAGGGGATGGGAACAGTATGACTGGAGGCCAAAATGAGCAACACAGGATGGACGATATGAAAAGATGGATGGGATACTGTGACATGATATAATGGGACGTGAAACAGACTCCATGGATGCGATGGTGACTCATAACAGATGCTTTGAACAAGGGTGACTCGATGACGCTGCCACATAGACTAGGCTTGGTGGGGACCATCAAAACATGAGTAAATGATGGTTACTCATGACGAAAATTGACACATGGTATGAAAAGTATTAAGAGGAGGTGGACCTCAAAGTACAAGTGTCACTTTATGAAGAAATTCGATTTTGAGAGGCGATGAAGTGACCCTTTTTGGAAAAATGACTTCCTGGTGAAGTGTCAAATCGTCGAAAACTGAGGAAGACCCATTATAGTAATCGATGAGAGTTTTCCAACAGTGCTGATGGTTCATCAAAATGAGTTATGGTTTGGTCACAATGAGCAACATAAAAATTATGGATTTTTCTATGAAAGGACGTTTTCCCTCCAATTTGAATTCATTTTCTAAGTGAGTTGTGGTGAATTTGGAGAGGAGAAAAAGGCCCTAAATATTGTGGAGATCATAGAGGACAAACTGACCATAGGAATCGGGATCTACGACTTTCAGGCCAGTGACCTTACTTGTCTAAATATGGCCTTAATGCTTCTTGGAACGATGGTTCGTGGTGAAGAATTAAGGGAAGAGGAAAATGAGAATGAACTACTAGAGGAAGTCTAGAATCATCCTCACCCACGAAGTCAAACATGGGGACTATGTGGACATAAAGTAGAATATTTGAAGATATGATATCAAATGTCTACAATATGTGGTGTGCATATGGCACGCCGGAGAGGCTGGTAGGACAAACTATCCACAGAATGGGAGGATAATCGACCATACCTAGATTCAGTGGGATCTAGGCCGAGACTTATGTTAATCAATTGAGAAGATGGTCAGGGGAAAACCATCATGCCCCCAAGCATGGGATACTACCCGCAAGCATATGTGATGGAGGGGACTTATCTGGTATGCAAAGGTGGGAATGATACCCCATAGCAGGAGGAGTTTGTGGAGCGCCATTATGTTCGAAGTGCTGGAAAAAGGGATTCAAGCGTCTCGGCCCAACTTGGCATGAGATCCTCCAAAGCATGATAAGGAGATGTAGGGGCCTATGTGCCCCCCCAAGTATTTTATGGGTGTAATGGATGTATTTAGGGTGGTGGACTCCAAATATAGGAGGAAGTACGCACGATGGTGCATATTGTCCCAAGGATGATCAAGGGTAGTCATGGCTTCCATGATGTCCTCATCATAATGGAAGATGGGGGCATGAGAGGAATATTGACTACATGATGCAGCAGCGGTACCTGGTGCATCATCCTGAGAAAAAAGGTTCACATACGCATCATCTAGAATGGTAGAAGATGAGCTGGTAGATGGAGGATCTACGAATGTTGAGACCTAGGATTCTGCCGAAGGAGGTTTGATAGATGCGTGTGTAGAAAAATCAAAAGGGTTTGCCTGCGAGAAACTCAAGGATGAAGACAGGGAAAGGATATGGCCCGTGGTGTCCGTCAGCTCGACATCAGGGGGAGGGATCACGATGGTGGGAATAGAGTCCCCCTATTCTAGTTTAGTGGTAGCAGAATCCATGGATAGAGGAGTAGGTGATCCACTACGAGTGGTCTCGTATTCGCGAAGTGCCTTAAGGAAATCATGAAATTCGTCGAGACAAGGGAAACAATGGGAATAATGACCATGATGATCACACAAGGCACAAGGGTGATTTGTGCGTAGCTTTTTTAGTTTCTTGGTTGGTCTCAGTAAGGTAATTTGGACCTCAGGGATATTTGACTCAGGGAACGTTTCATGAACCAAAGGTTTGAGATGAGGAGGCTCAGGACAATTATTGGTGGTGTGTCCATCCACTTTACACAAAGCACAAAGAGGTGAAGGATTTTGGGCCTTGGAGGCTGGAGGAGCTGGGGGAACCTTGTCCTTAGGTTCTTTCCTTTTAGCTTTGCCCCCCTATCTGGATGCTTTCGCAACAGGAATGGTTTCCTGTTGAGGTTGTGATGGAACTGAAGTAGCAGCAGGGGCCATGGGGACCGGTTGAACTGGGGTCAAAGCATGATAAGGTCTTAGCTGAACAGGCATAATGTTTGCAGGGGCATAGATGTACCATAATGGGATCCCCAAAATCATGTTAGAAAGGACCATCGAAGCCATGACAGGGACAAAAAATACTCCCAATGGGGGGAATAAGAAAGGTATCTGGCGTACAGGGTAACGTCCTGACGGAATAGTTCCTGGATGGTTGAGACCTAGATGAACGTTTCTAGTGGAAATATAGGAAAGGCACCCACAAACGGAGGAGGTCTTGGGGGGGTGGATCCAGAGGACTCCGCTGGGATGGCAACAACAAGGTGTTGAGGAGCTGGCTAGTGATCAGATGTACCAAACTGCTTGAGAGCAACCCGTGATGCTTGTAACATGAAAAACTCATAGAGTTAGGCTCTGAGATGGGAAGGGGAGGACCAGGGAAAGCACCCAACAATGAGGAATCTTTATAGACTCTAGGTGAGACACTGGTGAGAGGAGGTGAGGACTTCTTATCTAACATTGACGAGATAATGGACTCAGGGGAGGTCATGGATGCCGGCTCGTAGTAAGTCAATTGATCGATGGTAACGATCTTCCCTTCATGGGGGAAGCACATCTTGTGAAAAATCACAGATGGGATGGATGACATGGCATATGTGTAACTACGACCTAAGAGAATGTTGTAATCCAAAGGGGCATCAATGAATTCAATGTCGACATGGACAGTCTTACCCGCAAGGGTCACTGGACAGTTTCTGTACATGGCAAGAGGCTGGGAGGAGTGTCCATCCCACGCACGCAAAGTGATAGTGGAGGGGGACAACTCAGGTGACTTGAGTTGTTTCCAAATAGTAGTGGACATCACATAGGTGGATGCACCTTCATCAATAATGCATCGGGAGATGATGGCATTACATACTCAGACTGGTATCTGTAAAGCAATAGATGAAGGCAATGGGGGATGTTCTGATGTATCAACTAGGAAGGCAATCAAACGATTGTAAGAAGGATCTACTGCACCAAAAGTAGTTAGTAGAACTTTCTTTTGAGATGGGCACGACTGGAGAACTTCCAGTGTCGACATGGCAGCAGGTGATTGTGATAGGCCGTCTACTATACTGTATGAATGGGTAACTCAGTTAGAAGTCGTGTTATGGTGTAATGGTCCTATTGGGATCTTGGGAATGGCCTCAACTTTAGGCTAAGGGATCTGTAATGGACCATTTGATGTCGTAAGAGGCTTAGCGATGTTTTTGACTCAGTGGCGGATGAATTCGATGGCTTGTCATATTGACGTGACTAAGTTTGCGGGTTGATATCGGAGGGGTTAACCTCTTTAGAATTCATCATAAGGATTTGGTAGTCACTAGGACCAGAAGGTTGGGGGGATGGGCTACTTAACTTGGCTTAGGTTGAGCAATAACAAATCCTTGCTAAGGGAAAGGATTTGTAAGCACTACCGATTGAGATGGCGCAGGATTCTGAGGCAATTGTTGACCTTTAGAAGCTGCTTGAGCTTCCCACATTTGGAACATCTGGGGTAAGAGAGAAAACTCATGTGTATAATGGCCATGTACACCACAACATGCACAAGGCTTGTTCATACGAATAGCCTTCTTCTGCTTGGTCTGGCTGTCCTTTTTGTTGGTCAGTGGTGTTAGGCTGGTTCCCCTGGGGTTCACTAGGTTGGTTACCCCTATTACCCTGGTTACTCTTGTTACCCTTCCCCTTATTATTTTTCTTCAAATTTTGGGGATTGGTCACACTCTGCTGTGCAAACACTTGACCCTGAGGGGAAGGTGGCTACTGGGGCTGAGGATGCATGGGAGGCTGCAACGCTAATGCTTGAGGGGTTGGAACTCTCGACTGTGCATAAGGAGGTGAAAGGGTTTAGTAAATAGGTTGGGGCTCTGAAAACATGTTGCTAGCAGGAGGGGCATGAATGTTAGAGGAACTGGTGCCCCCTTGCAGATAGCCATAAATTTTCTGAGTATATGGCAAAGGGTGTGAAAGGGTTCCAATGATACCATCGGTGGCGTGAGATGCCCCCGGTGCATTGGCATCTCCCGGACATGGGAGGTTTGGAATGACGATATAGACATAACCGAATTGCGCATAAATTATGTAATATCTTTGAGCGGTTTGGAGAGCTTATTCCTCGGTATGAGGAAAATGGGACACCACATACTTTCCAATGGGTGCCAAAAGGATCCTAAGAAACCAATCTAGATAGACACGGTCTTCGAAGGGAGGGGCACGACATGTGCTCGTCCTTCTATGCCACTCTTAAACATGGTCAGAAAGGTGAGTGGTGGAGTACTGACGGAATGAGGTCAATAGCTCCGTACCAATGTCATACCGGAGAGGTAACGAAAAATATGAGGAATGCTTTAGCAAGCGTCGCGAAAACGGAATGAGATGTGGTAGGCTGGTCTACATACCATTTTGCAGCGTCTCTAGTGAGCGTGCGTTGGAATAGCTGAAGATGAATGGAGTCTTTGGTAGTGGAATTGGATGAACAACACATGTGGAAGGATCAGACATGGTTCGTAGGATCCTCTCTAGCATTACCCTCAAACTTTAGGATGTCTGAGGGAAGCTTAGTCGTCATGGCAGGCCAACCAACATCATGGTATATGGGGTCATTTATCAACTGGCTAAAATTTGGTAGACTTAACCCAACCATAAAAGGGAGCATGGGGACTGCCGGAACGGTTCTTGAGACTGTTCTACTAGATGTGACCATCGGGGTAGAACCAGAGCCAACACCAGGTTGGGTTCCTACACAAGTTGTGGGTCCATACATGGTGACGATACATGGTGAAGGATGCTCAGAATCAGAGGAGGAATTAGATGAACCATGAGAAGAGTCGGTATGGGGACTCATAGGGCTATGAACTCGGATCTGGCAGGGAGGAGTAATATTTCCAAGCGGAAACTGGGGATGAAGGCCTAAGAGTCTCTACGAAAAATACCTTGGTGGCGCAATGGTGGTAAGACACAAGTGACATGGAAATGGTGAATGGAGATCAACAATATGCCTTTGTCTCTGTGAGGGGAGATAAATTTATTATGTTAAGTCTTGGCTTGGCGGTGTAAACCAAGCGGCCTTCGCTTAAGGTGTTCTTGTGTGTGCAAGTTTGTTTATTGATTAAGCCTAGATCGTGTTTGTAAAAAAGAAAAAAACTTGCTGAAAATAAACTGAAATTAACATCAGAAAATGAACAACAAAACAATTAACTAAACCCCAACCAAACTGGGTTTGAAAACATTGTGCTGGTTGGTGGAAAAATCGACTGAAAGCACACAAAAAAGGTCAAGAGATCTTGTCAGTGTGACTGGGATCAAATGACACTAGGCTACTGGAAAGTGGTACAACAACAACAAGAAACCAGAGAGGAAGATTGCTGCAAAAAGATAGGGATATGGGTGAAACACTTAGGGAAACTGAAGGGAACCTAAGGCCATTGACCAAAAAAATTGTAATGTGAAACTATGGATGGTGACAACCTATCTTTATAGATCTAAAATAGAAGGGTACAAATCTAGAAAATATGGCTGAAAGTGTTGCAGAAACTCAGACTACTCACTCAGCTAAACTTCTCCTATAAAGTGTTGAGATTGCAACAAGATGATGGAGCTTAGTGAAAAGAGTCGCCTTCACTAAGTGGGCCCGCAGGCAAATTATGGCGCAAGTTCTATTTTTTATCACAGTGTGGATGATCACAGTGTGGGTGATCACAGTGTGAGTGATCACAATGTGGGTGACCAAAGTGTGGGTGACCACAGCGTGGGTGATCAAAGTCTATTTTTAGACTGGCTGTCAAAAATAGAAAAGTCAAATATTATTGTCTCATAATAATATTTGGACAATAAACTTGATCTTATTCTCTTGGAGCACTTCAGTTTGAGCTACAGATGTGGCCCATGTAGCTGTCAGAAGGAAGTACGCTTTTCTTATGAGTCGGTTGATTTGTTGCATGCATGACTTCAGTTAGAACTCAATCAGTTGAGTTTGGTGGAGTTGATTGTGGAGTTGATGGAGTTGTGTTCAGTTTGACTTGGTTAAACTAGTTGTAGTTAGTCTAACTGCAAATAGACTAATGATGAGTTGTTAAGCTAATTATTAACTCATAATACAACTATAGAATACATCAGTTAACTCAGTTGCATGTCAGTGCATGTTCAGTTCAGCAGGGACAGGTGTTAGAGAATCAGATTGCTATCAGTTGTGACTATAGTTGTGCATCAGATCTTGCACAATCAAGGGATTGAGTATGCCAATGAGTTTGCTCATGTATTTGCCCAGTTTGTAGCTTCTGCTCACGTCTTACACATTGTGAGTGATTCTTTGGAGGTGAAATACGAGTTTGGTAGACCACTCTCGTTCATTCTTGAGCAGGTATTGAGCAGTGGAGGCAGGCAAGTAGTGGAATAGATTTGGAGATCAGATTTGAGCTGTATTGTGTGTAACAGGTGGAGCTGGTACTGGATTGCTTGTGATAAGCATTGTAATTTGTAATGTTACATGGTCTCAATCATTAATATACAGATAGTGTGGGGTTTTTAGCGAGATGCTTTCCCCGGGTTACATACTGTGTTAATGTGCGAATGCTCTTGATGTTTTATTGTTATTGATGCTGTTATATTGATGATCAATGTAGAGGAGCTTATGTATTGTGTATGTATTCCGCAATAGTACATGATCAGGATAATCTCTGTTGAATATGTGTTAAATTATTCAAAATTTCTACATAAAGGTGGAAGCGTACTAGAATCCATAGGGGGGATAAATTCCACTTCGACGAGTAAATCATAGTAGATCAAGGCCTAAGTGGGATGAGATAGAGGTCAAACAACCCAATAGACAGTTCTTGGAAGAACCCTGAAACAAATCTGAGAAAAACCCGGAAACCCTGAAATCGCAGGTACTAACCTGTTTTCAAGTGAGATCGCATTTCTTGGGCTGAAAGGTGCACTCTAGACTCTAGATGGCACTTTTTGGGCTCAAAAGTGTGATTTATTCTCCTTTATTCCTGGTTGGCAAATCTCGGGAAAAACTACCGTCTCTGTTGTGGCTGGTTCCTGTGACCTGCGGAAAAGACCAGAAAGCTTGCAAAAGTTAGAAGTTTAACAGATCTAGGGTTAAAAAGCTAGGAAAAATTAACATATGAAAAAGGAAGAAACCCTAAGCTGAAAATCGAAGGTCACCCAGGTTTCTGGATCTGATGTATAAAACCACTAGAGTCATCAATTTTGTTAGCGATAATAAAACATTTCCTAGCGGAGTTGCCAATTTTGTTGTAGTGTTTTATTATCAAAGATGTATGAAAAGAACCCACTTAAGATTGTGGATGACAAACAATCTCAACAATATAAAGGGTTGCTAAACATTGTAGATTTGTAGCAACTAATAGAAACAAAACCTATCAAAGCCCTGATCTATGCAACAATCATAGTTAAACAACAAAAATAAACAGTAATAACTCCATTCATCCAATGGAAACCAGATATACAAAGAATAGTTTTTATTATAACAACTTTGAAGAGAACAAATAAATGTTACCAGTCCCGCTCTATGGGATGGGTTCTTGGCTATCCTCAAACTTCTCTAGCTTGTGTAGAGTCTCTCTCTTCTATAATGTGTAAACGCAACAAAAATATGGTGTGCGACAATGAAAATAATCAGATTTACAACAATGAAAACAATCAAAAGTGAATAATGAATGGAAAACCCTTGTATTTATAACAAAATATTGAGTTATCCTTCAATAATGAGCAATAATAAAATATAATTAGCCCCATTCTTGGAATAACCACTTGGAATATTTTATTATATTTGGTTAGGAGGGAAAAAAGTATTTAAACTTTTATTTAAAAATAATAAATAAATGATTTATTTATCATCTCAAGGAATTGGTTAAGGAATAATAAACAAATAATGATTTATTTAATTATTCCTAAGGGACTAGGTCAATTTTGACAAAGAATAATAATGAATTAGCGATTAATTAATTATTCTTAGAGGAAAATACGATAATTAACGATTTATCTGTTTATTTTTCATGATTGGGTCAAATATGACAAGGAATAATGATTGAACAATGGTTTAATTAATTATTCCTAAAAGAAAATTAAATAAATAGTGATTTATTTAATTATTCTTCATGGGTTTAATTATAAATTACTTAACAAAGGTGGTTTATTAAGTAATTTTTCACAGTGAAATCAATTTTACTATGGTAAAATTGGCTTTATATGGTGTATTTCGATCCATCTAGTAAATTAGGCCAGATTGGGTTTTGAGAAAATGGGCTTTATGCAATTTTGACCCAAGGAAGTACAATTATCTGAAAGGGGAGCAAAAAAAACATGGAAATTATCAATAGAGTCATTACAAAGGGCTAGAATACCTGGAGAAGCGCCGAAATTAGAAGTCCGATCAACACCCTTGCCATGGAAAAGTCCCAAATTTGAGCCCAGTGCTGTAAAATCACTACCAGAATCCTCCCTATGAACTAAAATCCTTGTCGGGATAACCCTTGACCCCTGTGGTGAAGTAAAATTCTAAGTGCGGATATAAACAATTCCTCTAGCCCGAGAGCGGGTCTAGCCACAAACAAGACATTCTATGGAAGATTTCCTTAGGTTAGAACCAATTAAGAGGGCCTACCTCTTAGTACGCTTATCCCGTTTGGTGATGAACTTGCTTGCTCGCTCCAGCTATCTTTAGTTCCCTTATTCGAACACCTGAAACAAGTAAACAATAGCAAACAACAACTGTGATAATAGACAAATTGTAATTCAACCTACTTAACAAGTCAAGAAACATTAAGTCATAAACATGTGAGATAACACATTAAGTAGGAAATCAATCGATAGTTGCATATATTTTAAATCAAGAAGAGATTACAACTGTTGTCTTGACGTTGTTGTTCTCCTCTGAAAAATCTGGGTGCCCACACACTTCTGTTAGCATTCCACGATGGCCTCAACAATGATAGTTTTAAGGCTCTTCCCTTTAGTCTTCACACTAAACAAAATTCACACTTCTCCCTCACACACAACTAGAGAGCTACAACTATGAATAACTTGTTGATTGCTCCAAACTTAATTAGCACTAGCACACCAACATTAACACTAGCTTGTGCTTGGGAAAAATGGAGGTTTATATAGCATGAATGGATGGGAGATGGTTCCTCTTCTAATGGGAGAAGGTCTTATCTCTTGAGGTAGTTCCATCCTAATAAGGGAAAGGAGCCCAAACTGACATCCTCGACTCCATCCGGCCCAACATTTTACCAGACTTCCGTTACGAAGCTTCTAGAGCTGGAAGCTTTAGCTCCTTATTTAAAAAGAAATCTAAAAGAGGATCGACACGACTGGAACAAGGCTCAGTCACTTTGGTCGGCGATAGGGACAACGTTAATCCCTGCATATCGGTACGAGGAGGACATTGATGATTAGCATCGGTCTTGTAAGCTGGGAAAAACATAAGATTTTTGGGAAATGATGCAAAAGGGAATTGTTCTACTCATGAAGAGGGACACAATGGGAATTTCTTCATGAAGGGGAAGCATGTAGGGTTCACTGTAGATGTTGGAAATAATACTGAGAGGGGGGGTGAATCAGTATTATCAAGTTCTTTTAATAAATCTTCCTTATTTATACTTTGAATTATTTTTGCATGTCAGTACCATAAAATAATGAGCATGAACAAAGAAAACAGATAGTCACACCAAAGAACACCAGATGTAAGGTGGAAACCCAATGTGGGTGAAAACCACCTGCTGCAATATGTCTCTATCTTCTTTCAAATTAGAAACTCCTTTTACAATGGTTTTGTACTGGTGCAGTCCTTTACCAGTACGCAGGCTGCAACCTGCAGAGAGCTACAACTCTCTCTCGTTTTCCAGTCTCTCCTGGAAGGGAGCTACAACCCCCTACTTCTTTTCTTTCAAGGACCACTTTTCATAAATTTTCAAATTGGATCCATAAACATCAAGAGATCATCAAGTACAAGTAAATCACCCAGTCAACTGCAGTAACCAGATCAACAATAACAGTAAACTAAACCCAGAACACCTTATCAACAGAAAAATTCAGCCAACAAAAGGTCTTAAGACAGATACGCAGTTTTTCTTTATCTGGCCTGCGTGGCCCCGCACTTCACCTTCTGCTCCCCTGCGTATACCCGCAGAGAGCCTTCTGTTGCACCGCGTACCCACGCACTATTTCTGCAATCACGCCGCGTACTGTTACTGTAGCCACGCACCCACAGATGCTATCGCGCCGCGTACTGCTACTGTAGCCACGCACCCACAGATGCTATCGCGCCGCGTATCTATGCACCTGCAGCTTCTGAAGCGCAGCGTACTTTCCCTGTGCCTACGCACCTGAACCTCTGTCGCACTGCGTACCCACGCACTGCACCTTCTTCTGCTCTGCGTACCCACGCACTTCTCCTTCTTCTGCTCTGCGTACCCACGCACTTGCACCGTTAATCACTTGCATACCTCTGATTAGGGCCGAATTGGCAGTCCCCTAGTGTGCCACAGATAGTCAGATGCTCAGATCTGATCATGCGCTCGAGAGATCACCCTTCATAGATTCGCTTTCAACTTCACTTTTATATAGATCAAGCTTTTAAAAACAATAACCCAATATTTCAGATCTTAAGATATTCAATTTGCAAAAGATACTTAGCCAAGTGATCTCCTTTGCTTTATATATGCAAGCTCTTCCTAAAATCATGGATCAATACCATAGGTAACCAATACAAGGGGCCTAAAAACATGGGGCTCAATGATAATAATAATATAAGACAATACCACGGGCCAAAACCATAGAATCAAGAACGGCGGGCTAAATACCACGGGCCAACCATAAGAAACCCTACGTGAGCGCGCTTCTCTGCCTTGAAGTAAGTAAACTGGGGGTACGCACCTTCTGAATGGGTGACCTGCTTGTGTGGCTGCAGTCCCTTCACAGCATACCTGCGGGTATGCACCTTTAGAACTATTCTCCTGCATACCTCTTAATTTCCAACATTTTGAGAGCCTGATCAGAGCATTGCCACTTGAGGGTGTTGCCATCAAGTACAACATCTGTATCATAGAGCCATACCAGAATCATAATGCCAACAATCTCCCCCTTTGGACTTGATGGCAACCTCAAGATCCTCAACGTCATTCTCCCCCTTTGACATCAAGGGCAAAGTGTTATGCTCCCCTTAAGAACATGCTCCCCCTGACTATAAACCAGATCTACAAATAAGAACCATAAGCCACCAAAACACCATAAATGACCATGAAAGAGATAGAGACATATTGCAGCAATATTCAGACCAGCATCCATGATCTCCTTCTGTACGTCCTCCATAATGCCAACAATGCATTATATGCTCCCCCTGAACCTGTGCCATTCGATCTTCAACCAATCCGCAACCCAGCACATGTACGCATATGCCCCAGATGAGCCTTGCGTACAACCAATCATCAGAAGAGATTCAACAAGATGATGCATCAACAACCCCCAGCTTTTGCCTAAGGTATTCAAAGGTCTCCCTGGACAATGGTTTGGTGAGTATATCAGCAACTTTTTCCTTAGAAGGAACATACTCCAACTTGACCTTTTGTTCAAGTACTTGTTCCCGGAGAAAATGATACTTGATCGGTATGTGCTTGGTCTTTGAATGCATGACTGGGTTCTTTGAAATGCTGATTGCACTTGTGTTATCACATAATATGGAGATAGGTGGTGTACAAGTGATTTGAAAGTCCTGCAAGGTCTGCATCATCCAAAGGAGTTGAGTGCAGCAAGATGCAGCAGCAACATATTCTGCTTCAGCTGTAGACAAGGCAACCAAACTCTATTTCTTGCTGAACCAAGATACTAATCTAGAACCCATAAAGAACGCACCACCACTTGTGCTCTTTCTGTCATCCACGCTTCCTGCCCAATCTGCATCTGTATAGGCATGAAGTGTGAGATCTGTATCTCTAGGATACCATAAGCCATAATTTTGAGTCCCTTGAAGATATTTAAAGATTATCTTCACTGCCTGAAGATGAGTTTCCTTCGGATTTGCTTGAAATCTTCCAACTATTCCCACTGCATGCATGATGTCTGGTCGGGTACCTGTCAAATAAAGTAGACTTCCAATCATAGATCTGTAGGTTGGTTGATGGACTGCTGCTGATTCATCATTTGCACTGAGGCTACATCCTGTGACCATGGGTGTACATACTGGTTTTGCATCTTCCATGCCATATTTCTTCAAAATCTGCTTGAGATACTTGGTTTGAGACAAAAAGATCCCTCCTTCTTTTTGTTGGATTTGCAAACCAAGAAAATATGTCAGTTCTCCCAGCAAGGACATTTCGAATTCTTTCTGCATCACCAAGGCAAAGCTTTGACTCATAGCTTCTTCATTGCTGCCAAAGATAATGTCATCTACATACACAACAAGTATTAGCAATTTGTCATTTTCAACTTTTATATAAAGATTGTTGTCTGTTGATCCTTTTGAAAAACCTTGTTGATGAAGATATTTGTCCAAACGATAGTACCAAGCCCTTGGAGCTTGTTTGAGACCATAGAGAGCCTTTTTCAATCTGCATACAAGATTTGGATCATTTCCAAGAATGAAACCATCTGGCTGCTCAATGTATACTTCTTCTTCCAAGTCTCCATTCAGAAAGGCTGATTTCACGTCCATTTGAAATACTTTGAAGTTTTGAAAGCTTGAGAGAGCAAGGAACATTCGGATGGCCTCAAGTCTTGCAACAGGAGCAAAGGTTTCTTCAAAATCTATTCCTTCTTGCTGCGCATACCCTTTACAAACAAGTCTAGCCTTGTTTCTAATTACTTCTCCATTTTCATTCAATTTATTTTTGAAGACCCATTTTGTCCCTATAACATTCTTATCCTTTGGTCTAGGAACCAGCTCCCAAGTGTTGTTCTTTTCGATCTGCTCAAGTTCTTCATCCATTGCTTTCACCCAACATTCATCTTTGCATGCCTCTTTCACATTTTGTGGTTCAGTGGAAGAGAGTAATGCCAAATAGCTTGAAGCTTCTGCAACTGTTCTTCTTGTTTGTACACCTGCTTCTTTCTGCCCCAAAATCTGAGATTCTGGATGATTCTTTTGAACATATATGGATGGAGTCTTCTCTTCTATCCTTATCTGCTCCTCTGGTTCTTCTTGAGGTTCTTCTTCTTCATCATTCTGTCTTTGAGGGTAGTCTTCATCTTCTTCGATATCTTCATGATTTACTTGCCTAGGAATGTATCCCTTCTCATCAACCACTACATCAATGATGTCGACAATTCTTCCAAGTCTTTTATTGTAGCACTTGTATGCTTTGCTGTGTGGAGAATAACCAAGAAGAATGCCTTCATCTGCTCTAGGTTCAAGTTTGCCAAGTTGCTCATCAGTATTCTTAATATAGCATTTGCTCCCAAAGATTTTGAAGTGCTTTACCGAAGGAGTCTCACCATACCAGAGCTCATGAGGAGTTTGAGTGTTGTTCACCCGGACATTTGTTTTGTTGAGAATAACAACCGCAGCATATGCAGCTTCACCCCAGAAAGTTGCGGGAGTTCTAGACTCATCAAGCATAGCACGAGCCATTTGTTGGATTGTTCTGTTCATTCTTTCCACTACTCCATTTTGCTGAGGAGTTCTAGCTGTAGAGAATTCTCTTCTTATCCCATGTTCTTCACAGAAATCGAAAAATTCATTTGAGGTAAACTCCCCACCTCTGTCGGATCTGAGGGACTTAATTTTGTATCCTGATTCATTTTCAACCAAGGCTTTAAAGGATTTGAATTTTTCGAATGCTTCATCTTTGTGCTTCACAAGTCCTAACCAGACAAACCTGGAGAAATCGTCAATGAATAATATCAAGTATTCTTCTCCTCGAGGTGTCCTTTTCTTGAATGGTCCACATACATCTGTATGTACAAGCTCAAGAGGCATGCTAGCTGATCCTTCCTTCTTTGGAAAGTTAGTTCTGGTTTGCTTTCCAAACTGACATGATTTGCATATGGTGTTGTCTGGAATTTTGATATCTGGAAGACCGCGAACTGCCTGATATTTGCATGCTTTCCTTATTTGTGAAAAGCTTAGATGCCCCAACCTCCGGTGCCATAACCAGTGTTCATCATCCTTGCTTAGATAGCATTGTTGTTGTCCTTCTTCAAATATGTATAGATTATTTGGAGTTCTTTTACCTTTGATCACCGTTTTACCTGTATCAAGATCACGAACAAGACATCCATTTGTTCTAAATATCACCTCGGTTCCTTGATCACACATCTGGCTGACACTTAGAAGATTATGTTTCAATCCATCAACATACAAAACATTTCCAGCTTTGACCTTTTCTTTTAACTGAGCAGTGCCTTTTCCTTTTATAGCTGCAGGAGTATCATTTCCAAAAGAAACTTTCTTTCCCTTTTCTAGAGCAGAATATGATTCAAGTTTTTCTTTATCACCTGTCATATGCTTCGAACATCCACTGTCAATGTACCATAGATTTTCCTGTCCCTCTGCATAAAATGCTATCCCACATCTTTCTGTTTGTGGTTCCTTTATTCTCCATGTTTTGGTGCTTGAGGCTTGTTCCTTTGTCTGCTGAAACCTGCTCCTGCATTCAGAATTTTCATGACCAAAATTATTGCAAATAGAACATTCAACTTCATTTTCAAGAACCGAAAAGTTGTTATAGGTCCTTTTTGTAATCCCGATCATACTTCTTTGTTTTTGAGCTTCTCTAGTCATGATCGTTTTATATGCAACACATTGAGCTGCTTTGTGACCAAAGTTATGGCAAGAGAAGCATTGTCCATTGAAGAAACTTTTGCGGTTATCAAATCTTCCGGCCAAATGATTGTAACTTCTATTGTCATTCATTCTTGAAGCAAATTGAGAGGATTTTACCTGTGGCTGGTTGTAGCTTTTGTTCATCCTTAAGACGGATTGCCCCTGGTTTGCCTGATAGTCTTTGTTTGTAATTGGTCCCTGCTTTACCTGGTGATCTCCATTGTGCTTTTGCTCATTCCTTCTTGCTGCATCAAGATAACTCTTTGAGGTGGATGCTTGAGAAGTTTCTCCATTATACCCCAGACCTGTCTTGTTTAGAGGAGAATGCTGTACATTGATGATATCATCCAGAGTTTCAGATCCTTTGACAAACTTAAGATTAATAGCCTTTGTTTTCTCAATCTCTTTTCTAAGACCAACAATTTCACCTTCTAACTTTTCAAGATATTTTTCTTTTTCATCAATCTGAAATTGTAGAGTATCAATGATCATATTCTTTTCTTCTATACATGTCTTGAGTCTAGAAATTTCTTCATGAAAGCTATCCACATCTATAGCATCCATGTAATCATCATCTTCAAATGCCATTAAAAGTTTATAGTCATTACCTCGTTCATCTTCATCACTATTTGATAGACCATCACTATCTTCATGAGTGTAGTAGCTTTTCTTATTTGCATTCTGTTTCTTGCTCCATCTAACAGGTTCCTTTCCTTTGTCAATCCTATCCTTATGAAGACATTTCGCAGCATAATGACCTACTCTTCCACAAGCAAAACATTTAAAAGGTAACTTACCTCTGAACCTTCCAGTACCCCGTTGAAGATTTCTGACAAAACTTGATTCTTCTTCTGGCACGTGACTTACTTCATAGTAGTCTCCTTTGCCTGAAGCCTTGAAAGCAGCTTCTCTCCTGTCTGATGGACCTCCCTTTCTCATTTCATAAGCAGTTAGAATTCCATGTAGCTGAGACATAGTAAAAATTCGTAGATTTTCTTTTTCTTCTATTGCAGATACTTTAGATTCAAACTTGGGGGACAATGATCTTAAAACTTTTTCAACCACAATAGCCTCTTTTATTTCTTCACCCAAGTTTTTCATGCAATTAACAATCTCGTCTACCCGAAGAAAATAGTTAGCCACACTTTCATCATTATACATTCTGAGATTCTCATGCTGAATCCTGAGGGTTTGAAGTTTAGCATGCTTTACCTGTTCATCTCCTTCGTAGCTCAAGACAATCTTGTCCCATATTTCTTTTGCGGATTTATATTGCATGACCTTTACGAATTCTGTTTGAGATAAGCATCCTAGCAGAGTATTGACTGCTTTAGCATTTGTTTCATATTTCTTCTTTTCGGCCGAATCTGTTGGAGTAGCTGAAGGAAAAGTGTAGCCTGTATCTATGATATCCCAAACTTCTGTACCAAGAGATTGAAGATAGGCAGTAACTCTTACCTTCCAATAATTGAAGTTTGTCCCATCAAAGATTGGTGGCCTGATTGATGCTTCCCTCTCATAGTTGCTCATGATGAATGATCTTCCTTCAAGCGATCAAGCTTCTCTGAAGGACTTGTTCTGATACCAATTGTTGGAAATAATACTGAGAGGGGGGGTGAATTAGTATTATCAAGTTCTTTTAATAAATCTTCCTTATTTATACTTTGAATTATTTTTGCATGTCAGTACCATAAAATAATGAGCATGAACAAAGAAAACAGATAGTCACACCAAAGAACACCAGATGTAAGGTGGAAACCCAATGTGGGTGAAAACCACCTGCTGCAATATGTCTCTATCTTCTTTCAAATTAGAAACTCCTTTTACAATGGTTTTGTACTGGTGCAGTCCTTTATCAGTACGCAGGCTGCAACCTGCAGAGAGCTACAACTCTCTCTCATTTTCCAGTCTCTCCTGGAAGGGAGCTACAACCCCCTACTTCTTTTCTTTCAAGGACCACTTTTCATAAATTTTCAAACTGGATCCATAAACATCAAGAGATCATCAAGTACAAGTAAATCACCCAGTCAACTGCAGTAACCAGATCAACAATAACAGTAAACTAAACCCAGAACACCTTATCAACAGAAAAATTCAGCCAACAAAAGGTCTTAAGACAGATACGCAGTTTTTCTTTATCTGGCCTGTGTGGCCCCGCACTTCACCTTCTGCTCCCCTGCGTATACCCGCAGAGAGCCTTCTGCTGCACCGCGTACCCACTCACTGTTTCTTCAATCACGCCGCGTACTGTTATTGTAGCCACGCACCCATAGATGCTATCGCGCCGCATACTGCTACTGTAGCCACGCACCCACAGATGCTATCGTGCCGCGTATCTATGCACCTGCAGCTTCTGAAGCGCAGCGTAGTTTCCCTGTGCCTACGCACCTGAACCTCTGTTGCACTGCGTACCCACGCATTGCGCCTTCTTCTGCTCTGCGTACCCACGCACTTCTCCTTCTTCTGCTCTGCGTACCCACGCACTTGCACCGTTAATCACTTGCGTACCTCTGATTAGGGCCAAATTGGCAGTCCCCCAGTGTGCCACAGATAGTCAGATGCTCAGATCTGATCATGCGCTCGAGAGATCACCCTTCATAGATTCGCTTTCAACTTCACTTTTATATAGATCAAGCTTTTAAAAACAATAACCCAATATTTCAGATCTTAAGATATTCAATTTGCAAAAGATACTTAGCCAAGTGATCTCCTTTGCTTTATATAGGCAAGCTCTTCCTAAAATCATGGATCAATACCATAGGTAACCAATACAAGGGGCCCAAAAACATGGGGCTCAATGATAATAATAATATAAGACAATACCACGGGCCAAAACCATAGAATCAAGAACGGCGGGCTAAATACCACGGGCCAACCATAAGAAACCCTACGTGAGCGCGCTTCTCTGCCTTGAAGTAAGTAAACTGGGGGTATGCACCTTCTAAACGGGTGACCTGCGTGTGTGGCCGCAGTCCCTTCACGGCGTACCTACGGGTACGCACCTTTAGAACTATTCTCCTGCGTACCTCTTAATTTCCAACATTTTGAGAGCCTGATCAGAGCATTGCCACTTGAGGGTGTTGCCATCAAGTACAACATCTGTATCATAGAGCCATACCAGAATCATAATGCCAACAGTAGAGGTCCTCCAGAATCATGGAACGGGGAGTACAAGGACGATGACAAAATGTTGTGTAAAAGATGCGCCCTAAAGCGTGAAGGCCGAACTAGAGTGAGGGATGAAATGCTTTATGAATCAGTGTGGGGAACCGAAGTTTGTCATCAGAAAATCTGCAAGCAAGTACATATACATATACATAACTAAAAACTCTGTCAAATGATACATGAATCGTGGGATGTGTTTGGTCAATTTAGTGTGTCCTAAATTGCTATTTAAAATGTCAATCTGGGAGTCATAAACTGATGAAGTGAAGTGCACTGTATGTGCAAGATAACCGTTTTCTTAGTCTTTTGTCGTTTTTGAGTTTTTTAGTTTGTTTTTGGGTTTATCTTTTGTGGATTCCCTAGTGTGAGATGGTGAAATTGAAAGTTAAGTATGAATGGTAATGGTGATTTCTACTATGATTTTCCAAACTTTAAAGTTCTCAAAAAGAAGGTTTCAAATTGACTGTGATGAAATCAATTCTCAAAAGGAAATAAATGTACCAAAACAGTGAACTAGTGACAATGGCCCAGTATCCTTACTGCTGTATGAAAAAGAAAATAAAAACTAAACTTAAAGCAACTCAAAGACTGAAAGCAAAGCAAACTAAATCACACTACTTCAGCCCACATTCTGACCCTTCACCTTTCGACTCGCTCTGGCTATAGGAAGTAATCATAAACAAGCTGAGTAATATGATATCTAAATTGCAGGAAATTAAATTGCATAAAAGGAAACTAAGATTTAATTACTCATTCATATTTCAATTCTTGAAAATGACATAAGTAATTCAATCTCTAACTTGCAGGAAAGCAAACTAAATCATACTACAAGAAGTAATATTCTGATTCCTCACTAATTGAGTCGCTTGGCTATAGAAAGGAAATCATAAAAAGATGAGTAACATGATGTCTAAGTGGTAGAAAAGTAAATAAGCAAAGCAAAACTGAAAGAAATGACAATGCTGGAATTAAACTCAGTAAATGAAAATCAACAGAAAGGACAAGATGATCTCATGTCAGTAGTTATTAAAAATATGTAAATTTGCCCGGGCTGCCTACAAAAACCTGTAAGAGAAGCACTGATCAGCTAACAATTATGAAAAAAAAGCATAAAGGAAATATGGACAGTAATGAACATCAGAACAACGCAATATATATACAAGAAATGATTATAAAAATAGTAAATGAAGGCAAGTAAGAAACTATACAGAGCTTTGGTGTACAGGGGCCCTCTGCAACCTCAGCCAGTCAATACTCAGTCACAAATCGAATTCAGGAATGCTGTCTTCTCATATATTAAAGTGCAGTAATAAGACAAAGTAAAGCACAGTACAGTGGGATTATAACAACAGTCAAAATTACATCTGAAAAGCTAACTATCCAGCGTATATCAACGCGTTATTTATAAGTGAAAATGCTGCAACTAATTCCTAGATTCTATGCTACCAAAGAGACACGTAAATCTCCACAGCCTGAGATCTAGCGTTATGGTCATCATGGTCCAATTAAATCCATGGAGTGGTGGCTACTCGATTCAGTTCACGGGTTGATCTACAGGTGTGCCAATACCTCTGGAAATTGAGGATCGTGCCACGCAAACCTTCACGTGGGCAAATGTTATTAAACCAGCTCAAGAAAAGATAGATCAACGCCTTAGAATTCAGCCTCTTCGAGGGGGCAACCTCCTTTACATTACATAAATGAACAATTCTTCGATGATACAAATGAAAATACCTCCTTTCTATATATAGGATTCTAAGGGTTTATTATATAATCAGAGCCTACATAACAATAATAATGTAAGGGCACAATAATAATAATAGTGGGCTTCTATGGGGCACAATAGTAACAATATGGGCACTACATGGGTACATCAATATAATAAGAGGGTTGTACTAATAATAATAAGGGGTTACACTAGTAGTATAGGGGCCTAACATGCCCCTCTCCTTCAAAAAGTGTTGTCCTCAATGCTTGAGTAGTTCTTGATGCTTCTGTATAAAATTCTTGTCCTCCGATGTGGAATCTTCAGCGGGTAAGTTCTTCCACTTGATGAGATACTCTGAAATTGATTGATTTCGTAGCTGTCGGGTTCTTGTTTCTGTGACTACTCCAGGTTCCAATATGATTTTTCCTTCCTCTTCAATTCCTGGCAATATTGTTTGAATTGGGATCTTTTGCAACTTTTGAATAAGTGGCCATACTTCTTCATCCTTCTTCGATTCATCCCTTACTTCGTTTATCCAATCTGGTTGGATAGTAGAAATAGCACAAAACAATGCTTCCAAATCCTCATATTTGAAGAGTCTTCCCATTCGGTAAGGTCGCCATTTTTTAAGTGCATGTGGTATTGCCAACATTTGCTTCTCATAAATAGCTTGCTTGGGATGTAGCAGTAAAAATACCCAATCACCTACATCAAAACATTTTTCACTACGATGTTGTTCTACCTGTTGTTTCGTTTGATATTGCACCAAAGTGGCATTATCCTTTAAAAGTTGGAGAACTTGTTGTTGATGCACGATGCAATTTTTCACCACTTGAACCTTTTCCTTCTTGATATGTCCTTCTATCTTTAGAGTTTGAGGAGTGATAATTTCTTCCAATCCTTTACAAGATATGGTCAGATTCATTTCTTGATGCTCGATGTGATCTTTCACTTCTTGAACATTTTTCTTCTTGATATGTCCTTCTATCTCGATAGTTTGAGGAGTGGTAATTCCTGCCAATGCTTTACAAGATATGGTCTGATTCATTTCTTCTATCTCTGGGGTTGGATCCTGGCGTATATCCTCTTCTTTTGATGTTTCTTGATCCTTTTCTTCCTCCTCTTCATACTCTATGTAAAATAATTTCTTCTCAACACACTTATGACCTTTAGTGCATTTGCTATCACAATTGTAACAAAGCCCTTTTTCTCTTTTTTCTTCCAATTGTTGTGGTGTAACCCTTGTAGGTTGTGGAAGGTTAGGAGAAACAACACTTCCATCTTCATAGCTGTGAGGGGTAGAATTCATTGTTGCCATAATTTTACTTTCTAGTATGTCACAAAGCCCTTTTACTCTTTCCAATTGTTGTGGTGTTGCTCTAAAGAAGGTGCTGCTCTTTGTATCCTCATAATGTGCTATCATTTCCTCTGTGAGAATTGACCACGTAACAAGTCGTTTACGAGAACAAAGCCCTTTATACCATAAAAATTGATCCGGTTCTAAATATGAAG
Organism: Pinus tabuliformis; assembly: GCA_031772625.1. Taxonomy (NCBI): domain Eukaryota; kingdom Viridiplantae; phylum Streptophyta; class Pinopsida; order Pinales; family Pinaceae; genus Pinus; species Pinus tabuliformis. The sequence goes on from CM062816.1 coordinate 1,633,108,987, forward strand.
ATGCAATACATACCTTCTGTAACAGTGGTACACCATGTAGATCAAAATATTGCTCCATCTGAAGTATCCAATTTACTGGATCCTTCCCATCAAACTTCCTCATCTTGTTTTTTCTTGATTTTAGGAGCTCGATCTTGAAACGACTGTAACTCTGTACTTTCAGATCTTTAAGTTTTGAAATTGTGACCTACAGTAGCCCTCTGTGTCCTCTTTCCAATGCCACTAGTCTGACCCCAATTGGATTCTCCAATGAAGAGTTATGCCAAATCTCCAACAATGACCTGATTGTAGACTAGTTCAGTAGAGCGAACTTGTATGAAGTGCCACGTGTCACTGTTTCAAGCTTTGACTCTGAAAAATATATAAAAGAAAACTACAGTCCGTCCTCTTTCTGCACCTTCTTGTGAAATTTCAATCCGATGCTCAGAAAGAAAGTTATGAATATTTTCCCCAGGTCACCTGTTTGGAATGTAATTCAAGAGTCTACAAAAAGACCAACTTCCTCAGATCATATCTCCGCAAATATCGCACGAAAATATCTGAAATTCGGACCCAAGGTTCAGCACGATTTCTTCTCAAATGGGTTTTTTTTTGTGACTTCTGAAACGTCACAGAAAAAAATTTAAAGCAAAAATGCCACGATGACCTATTTGGAGCAACGAAACCCTAGAATCCAAAGCTCTGATACCAAATGTTATGAAACTAGCTCAAGAAAAGATAGAAAAGATAGATCAACGCCTTAGAATTCAGCCTCTTCGAGGGGGAAACCTCCTTTACATTACATAAATGAACAATTCTTCGATGATACAAATGAAAAGACCTCCTTTCTATATATAGGATTCTAAGGGGTTATTATATAATCAGAGCCTACATAACAATAATAATGTAAGGGCACAATAATAACAATAGTGGGCTTCTATGGGGCACAATAGTAACAATATGGGCACTACATGGGTACATCAATATAATAAGAGGGTTGTACTAATAATAATAAGGGGTTACACTAGTAGTATAGGGGCCTAACAGCAAAACAGAGCTGTACCACCACAAAACTCCTTGTTTGGCCCTTCCTTTGACTGTCGTTGACCATGACTGTTTATGAGTGGTTTAGCTGAACTGAGGGGACACGCTCCATGTACATGTCACTTACAGCTTGCCCATGTCGCCGGTTTCTCCATTGGACACCTGTAACATAGTCTTTAACAAAATGGCTGCGGAAACTTGAGCTGGTTGCAGAAAGTGACAAGTTTCTGCAGTTGTTTGAACAAAAATCTAAATCAAACAACAGTCATAAACATAGTTAGGAAACCATTTCATAAGCTCCTTTTAGGCTAATATGCAATGATTTGACAGCTTGGTGGATGAAGTAAATGGAAAAAGAAGGCTGAAAGGGTATATAGGGAAGTGCAGGTTTGGGACTCAACAGGATGGACACAGCCATCCAGAGAAAGATCATGTAAATGGATCCAAGTATGGGCACAACCATTCGATAAAGAGGATCGTATCGAAACCAAGGTATGGTCGCAGCCATCCTATAATGAGAATGATCACATATGACAACTCATGGTATGGTCGCAACCATCCATCTGAAAGAGACATGTATATCAACATGATCATGCCACATTGCCTTGCAACCTGGATTTTTGTAATCTGAGCCCAAGGTCTTGCGGTCCAACACGACTCGACCAAAGTACAGAGTCTAACATGTGAATAGATGTGTTGACGTCGAACATGCTAGAAAATCGCTTGATTACCAACCAATCATGTAAACTGTTAACAAGCGCGAGAGAAACCACCAATAATGATAATGGTCCTTAAGGTACTATCAGCACAATTCAAAAAATGTGAATAAAGGAACTGTAGTCGAACACCTGTGAAATCACCCGGTCGAAAGCCAATGATGTGAACTTGTCGTCGAGTGCGAAGAACTTTCCATTAGGGCATGCAAGCTCTAAGGTACTGGAAGGGAGTCTCTCAGACAACTTCTTGGATAATGAGCTGAAGTCGACAGGAAGTGACCATGTTGAAGGAGGGCCATAATGTATCGCACATCATCGACACGAGACAAAGAGATGCAAAATGGTTTTGGATGATATAGAGAGTCAAGGGTATGTGTAACTGCAAAAGGACAACTCTTGAACATATCGACGACATGACTAGAAGTTTGGCAGCTTTTGGACCCATAGGATCGGTGGTCATGATGACATAATAGAGATAAAATGGAAGGCCAAAATGAACGGCCCCACCCAGGAAGGTCAACGATGAAAAGGAGGATATCCCAACCCGACACGAAACAAAAAGTGTCATGTTCAAGAGTGAGTTGCCGACACCACTGATCGAATTTCCAAATTTTCCCCCATCATTTCTGGTAGGTATCCCAATTATTTTATAATCGCGAGCTTGAAGGGGATAGCATATGCTTGCACTATAAGTTCATCCTTCAAACAAATCCGACCTAGTCAGTTTAACAAGCCCTAGGAAGGAGAAGCTCATGTTCGTCATGGTGACGAATTTGATGTTGTTTAATATTTTAACGAGTTTGACAAAGGTGCAACTCGGTATCCTTTTCATGTTTAGAGAGTTTGAAAAAGACACAGAAAAGAAAACTCCACATGGTACCTTTTCGTACATTTGTGTCTCTCGAGCCCGAAAAGGTAGAAAATTATACTTGAGAGAACCGCTTGACCATTTCAATGGAGTACCTTTTTCGTAAATAGTGCATCCCAGCCCGAAAAAAGGGGTAAAAGTATACTGGGTGCACGACGTTTCGCGTCCGTTAACGAGTTCAAAACAATAAGGGCTCGACAATCTTTTCATGTTTAAAGGGTCATAAAAGAGCTTGAAAGCGGACCCCCCACTTTAAATTTTTATCTAATAATTGGATAAATTTTTTAACAAATTTAGTTGATTAAATTTTGTCTTATTTTAAATTTTAAATTTTCGCATTATTAGATAAAGATTTATAAATATATTTATTTTGATAAAACTATAAATTTCAAATAGGATATTGGTTTTGATATAAAGTTATGTTAAATTTAATTAAAAAAAACTATGATAAAGAAGATGAATTTTATATATTAATTAAATGATTTTTATTTTATGTTAATTTGATTTAGCAACATCATTTTTCAATTAAAAAAATAAAACTTGTTTAAAATATTACAAATAATATAATATATAAAAGCCAAAAAAATTATATTTTAATGAATGTTTAAAAGGGAAAGAATAATGTAAAATAAAGGGAAAATACAAATCTATTGGAAAGAAAGTATGAGTGTAATGAGATGAGGAAAAGTGAAAAAGTTCAAGAAACAATTTTAACATTCAAGGGTAGAACGAATTATGTTGTGGGCATGGGATTATGCGAGTCATTGATTTTACTATGTCTAGAAGAATATCATGTCAGCTTGGAAGTTGGTTATGGAGTTTATTCCTATTAGTTTTAGAGTGTTAGAAGGAAGAGGTAATCAACTTGTAGAGTGTCAATTTGTGGCACTTCCCTTTAATAAGTTATTGAAAAAAATCAAACATCATTGGAGTGCTAAGCATCTCTCATCCTCGTAAGCCATGAGTCTCTAAAAAGAACTAAGTGAATTGATGAAGTATTAAAAGAAATATACTCTAATCTTGTATTAGATAAAGGATTTGAATACAAAATTGTCATTAATCTTAGGCTATCAAGAGTAATTTTTTCAAATGTGGTGATCAGGGGATATGGTGATTTTTCCTAACCTAATGTTAGTGGGGAAAACTATGAGTTAGTTAAGATGGAGCCTCATATTGCAAGGTAATTGGATTTTGGTTCTCTTTTGACACTCGTGAGCCCATCCTTATGTTGGTTTACAACTTCGAGTAAGTTGAAGTTTGGAAGAAATGGATTCTCTAGGGCCAGAACATGTAGACAAAATATAGCCTTTGTAAGTATAATTATGGATACCCTTGATTATATCACCTTTATCCAGATCATGAGCATTCACTTAAACTCAATATTATATGGTATGTTAATATCAAAGTCAATGAAACAAAATAATGAACAAGATTTCTATATTCTACTTGGGCCATAAAAACACTATATGTGTATGTGTGTGTCTAATTCCATGATATTACCACATTAATTATCAATAAAGTAATTTGTAAATATCTACAAAATTTATATAATTGATAACGTGAAGGATTGATATCTTCATCCTAAAATATATTTCAATCACATTGTCAAACAGAATCTCCCAAACTATTTTGGATTTCTCCATAAATATGTGACCCCTAAAATTTACACTTTTATAATGAATATAAATTTTCAATTTAAAATTCATTTTTTTTAAAACACATAAATTTTGATAGTTAAAACTTCATTTGAAAATATTTTCTTTAAAACAAATTAATAACCACACAAAGTAGCCTTCTTGATAATGGAAACTCCATTAACCCACGTGTTGCCTTGATAGCAAAGACTTTGGTCTGAGAGATTCCAAGGTTCAAGCCTCAATAAATAATATATTATCCTAACAAAAAATATTAAATCGTGGGATTTAATAACCACACAAAGTAGCCTTCTTTATAATGGAAACTCCATTAACCCACATGTTGCCTTGATAGCAAAGACTTTGGTCCCAGAGATTCCAAGGTTCAAGCCTCAATAAATAATGTATTATCCTAACAAAAAATATTAAATTGTGGGATTGGCAAGAGGGAAAGACAATAGGTAACAAGCTAGCATGGATGGTATTATTATAACAAATCAGTTGTCCGCGACCCCTTCCTGGTCCCATTACACCTCGACCTTGTCCGCGCCCCTGAAATCGAGCGCGCGCCATCCTTGCATTTGGATCGAGGGCTCATGTTTCGGTCTACACTCTATAAGGAGGAGTCTGGTCCATCACCAACTCATAACTTCTACAGGTGCGCTCATCATGGCCTACCAACTTGCAGAAATTGTAGAACAACTTTTGGGACGTCTGCGTATACTTCAGTAATAGGTGACAATTATCTGTTATGTGCTTCCCTCCTATCTGAAAAATCATGCACCATAATGCAGGCACCGCGCTCGGTCCTGCTTGTGCCTCTGGTCTTAATGGCATTGACCCTCCTCCTGCCAAGTATTTCGCAAAGACTAGACAATGGTCCTTGTCATGGCCCTGGCCTTTGCATTTTATGCACCACACCTCCTCGCGTACCTCTGGGTGAGTTGTCCTATCCTGTTTTAAACATTGAATTTCCAGACATAAATTCTACAATTGTGTGTGGATTTGTTGGACTCCCAGGCTCAGATCTTGTATTGGGGTCTCATGCAGCCTCATTGCTATTTCCAAGGCTTCGACCTGAGTATATAGTTTCTGTTGTGATAGCGCGGTCCTTAGATGCGGTGTTAGTGATGCCACAAACCATGCGCGGTCTTGTCCATCTGTCAAAGTCATGTTGGCTTCACGAATCATACTTTTTAGTCTCTGATCCAACTCCTAGGGGGTCTCGCCTAGAAGCATTGTAATTTCCTTAAACCCGATAATTGATTGTGTTTCTGATTTTGGCTTGCTAAATTCCCTATTTAGCGCGGTCTGGATATCTGCGATCCCCACGTTTGGATGGTCATTAGAATGCTTAATGTACCATGTCAACGCGCGATCCTGCAATGTGCTAACCAGCGTTGCCTTCTTGATATTATCATCCGTGACTTCTTGCGCTTCCCATACAACTTTTACCACAAACCAAAATTGGTCTGGATCTTCATTTCCTACTCCCCTGAATACCAACAACTTTATTGCGCTTGCCATATTAAACTGTGGTGGTGGTGTGGGCGAAGTTGTAGGTGAAGATGGTGAAACTGGTGGTGGTGTAGGTGGGGGTGGTATGCGCAGAATTCGTTGTCTTAGCAGACTGATCACGCTCCTCGGTGAAACTCTCGCGAGCTCCTCCTCGCTCTCTCGTGGAGGTGAAATCAAGGGACTAGTCTCTAATTCTTCGCTACTTTCATTTCTATAGGTCCTCCCACTTCGCGTTGCCCCAAACATCAATTTATTCGCATAACCTGCTTTTCACACAGTAGCATTTTAATCCAAGTGTTCAAAGATTTAATGTACTTACCTCGCGATCCTTTGAGGAAGCGTCGTTCCGCCTCGCTGTAACTGACTGTCGTGTCTACCGCAAACTTAGTGATAAATCCTCCTATAATTCGATCGAGCCAATGGTCCACAGCACGTGCGAGCTTCTCTTCCGACACTTCTAGTTTACGCACCAATTCTGGAGTCCACACAATTGGTTTGTTGAGCCTACACCTTCCCTGACTGTCTAATAGCTTCGTGATCCACTCAACAAATCAGAGGGGAAGGACGCAAAGAAAATTTCGTGGATTTCCGTATATATGTAGCGCTCCAACCACAATTCCTTTGACACTCGCAGATTTCGATTTTCCTGCGCCGCGAACTCATGAATTTTTCTGTCCAGCGAATTTTCAATTTCTTTCTTTGTTGGATTCAAGTGACACAACATCAGACATCCCTTATGCAGATCCCAGTCCCGGCAACGGAACCATTTGCTGGCTTGTTGGGGCTTGACCCAAGTTCGGAGGTGATTTAGCCAAACAAATCCCGGTACTACTGGCCCTTTCGGCAACAGTCCGCGGAGCGCGGACTGAGGTCTCTCCCGAAGTAGTATGAGAGGGTGCTAGAACCAGGTTTCCGCACCCTAGAGATGTCTGATGATTTTTGGTGGTCCGCAGTTTGACCCTGCGCGCACGTCGCTATGCGCAGTTATCAATACCTCGAAACCTGTGATGTTGCCTTCGTGTAACCCTACTTAGGGCTCGATTTGCATTGTTACCCAATCCCCTACTATTAGCCTGATATTAGCTGATCACTTAGCTTATCTGCCTGTTTCTAGTTATGCTTAACAATTTTTTATTCATACAAGTGCGCGCGATAATTAAAACAATATAATTGCAAAAGATAGATAATAACTCAAAACAGATACACAAGATTTGGAATTAAACTTCTCTTTATTATTCTCCTTCCTTGGTTACATACTCGACTCCTCCCTGTCCACACAACTGTAGGGGTCCGCGCACTTAGCTGCGGATTCTACTAGGCCTCTGCACACTCAGCTGCAGAGCCTCTTCCTACTACTACGACCCAAGACGCTTAGACTCTTCTTCTATGCTTTGTTATCTCATTCTATCCATTAGATTCTATCATTTCTTCATTGATTCTCCTTTTACAACTTAGAGCGAGGCTCTATTTATACAATCCCATGGTCAATCCCATGGTCCGCGGGCCATGGGTAGGTCGACACTACATTCAAAACTTAGGGCGGACAACCTTATGACTCTAACATACAATTTGCGCTCCGCGCCCGCAATTCGCGGAGTCTTTACAACAATGTTACTAAAAACTTGGGCTTTGAGCCCCAAAACATGTTGTAGGGGGATTCCATGCCCAACAAAAGTAGAAGATAAAGAGAAATAACTTACATTACGTCAAATTTACAGATTCTACAACAAAGATGCTCTTCCAATAGCAAATATCTGATGAAAAAAATGCTCTTTTGAGATATTGAATTGTCTCACTTGATCAAAAGCTTACATACTTTTACCACTTGCTCTTAAGGTGATTAGATTTGTCTTTGCTTGTCCTTGCTCAACTTCTTTGGGGCATTTTGAGTAGTTGGTGACATATGAGGTTTATTCAATTTTTTTTTCCAAGATGACAAATTCAAAATTTACCATTGGAAGAACTAGTTTAAAGTAGAGCAATGAAATAGATATATCAATAAGCTAGTCATTGACATAACAACTTTATAGTGCTTGATAGGAGAGAAGTGGATCTTTTGTTGCACATTGATTAAATAATTCTTTTAGCTGATATAACAACTTTAATTCACCTTTTAGAGGTACCATGGTGAACTGTTATGGTAGAAGTCACAAGCTTTCCTTTATTCAGGATGATATTTTACGAGACTTGGCTATGTATTTGACCAAGTAAGGGCCCATAAATGAAAGCAAAAGACTTGAGATATTGAATTGTCTCACTTGATCAAAAGCTTGCATACTTTTACCACTTGCTCTTAAGGTGATTAGATTTGTCTTTGCTTGTCCTTGCTCAACTTCTTTAGAGCATTTTGAGTAGTTGGTGACATCAGAGGTTTATTCAATTTTTTTTCCAAAATGACAAATTCAAAATTTACCATTGGATGAACTAGTTTAAAGTAGAGCAATGAAATAGATATATCAATAAGCTAGTCACTGACGTAACAACATTACAACGTTTGATAGGAGAGAAGTGGATCTTTTGTTGCACATTGATTAAATAATTCTTTTAGCTGATATAACAACTTTAATTCACCATTCAGAGGTACCATGGTGAAGTCTTATGGTAGAAGCTACACACTTTCCTTTATTCCTGATGATATTTTGCAAGACCTAGCTATGTATTTGACCAAGTAAAGGCCCATCAATAAGAGGAAACTCTTTTCCCAAAAGGTGGACGAAGGGTATGAAGTGAGCATTTGATGCTAAGATTGTTTCCTTCCACACAGGTTTCATGCATATTTATTTATCCTCTCCTTGCATATTTATTTCTCCTCTCCTTGTCGTTTCTCACCATTTTTCAATATTGAAATGTCTCACTTCATCAAAAGCTTGCAATCTTTGACATTCTACCTGCACATAATTTGATTCCAAATGTGTTAATTTCTACGTTATTTTATGTTAAGATCCAATAGAGAAAAGATATTTGTGTCATACATAAATATCATAACTACCGTTAAGTTACTTGAACAGAATATCTGATACATAAACTAATAAAATAAAAAACAAAACTCTACATCTGTATTTTTGTACCTTCTCTGCTAAATTAGTTGTTGGATGGAGATTTTTATTTTTATTTTTATGACTCGAGTCATTACTAGAATCGAGTTGGGCACTAATAAACCCAGAAAGACCATAAAATTGCCCAAGGCAGATGAAGGCTCAATGTTAAGAACAGTGAAACATTTGTGAACCAATATGCACCAAAGTGTTGGGTTGACCACCGAGTGGATTGCAATTGTGATAACCAGCTGCATGGAAATCACACATGAGTGTAGTTGATGGAAATTGATGAATGGTAGAGCTGCTAACCAGTGGCCATGACGCAATGAGCATATTTTAATATGTATGCCCAAAAGTTTGTGTTCTCAACTTTATAAACCATATGCCAACTTGGACTCAAAATCTAGTTTCCAGCCACCGAAACACGGACAAGCCGCAGAAAATGGGTCACGCTAAGCCGTTGAAAAAAGGTAGCCATAATTAAAAGCCCGATTTCAAGAAAAGAAACTCTGGCTTTCGTGTCTAGCTTGTGGAAATCACACTGAAATTAAGGTCAGAAACATTAGTGTCATAAATGATACGAGAAGTTGCAATAGAATTAGAAAAATAATAAGTTAAGGGAAGAAATCGTGTTACCGTATCGCCAAAGCACTGAAACTAGCACCGTTCTGGCCATAAGCCACGCCAGCTCTGCCATAACATCGATTCAAAAATCTAGATAAGAAACAAGAATGGCACGGTCGGAAATGGGAAACCTGAGGACAAAGTTGAAGCTATGCGAATAACAAAGAATCGTCCACACCATTCCGGACTTGTAGACATGTATGGAGTGTGCAAAAAGGTATTTAACAAGGAAATAAATAAGGATCAAGCACAGCGCCCCCCCTTGGATAATTATCCAGAAGTAATAGACAGAGGCCAGCGTTGGGCGTACTTCGATGGCTTGGCCCAACCGGAGGGCTGCGGAGGAGCTGTCCTACACCTAAACGAGCCTGTGAGCTTCAAAATGAAAGTGGGACTAGGGAGAGGCACCAACAACTTCGCGAATCTAAACAGTTCCAAACACCTCTTTCTTTTTGCCAAGTAAAAACACTGCCACAACATTCAAATTTTTGGAGACTCTCAGCTCATCATAAACTGGATACATGGGATCTATAACTGTCACTTGCACACACTCAAAGACTTGGTGGAAGAAGCCATTGATTCGAAATCACAGTTTGAGTTTTTTGTTTGCTCTCTCATATCTACAGGGAAACGAATGAAGTCACTCATCTTCTTTCCAAAGAGGCCGCCCGGCTGACCAGAGGATAGTGGATAATTCAAGAGTACAAAATGGAGACTTTTTCCAGATCTACCACAGGCCTTTCATCTAAGAGGTGGTTCACCTACAGGACTGATCAATATCATCATCCAATTTTTGCTTCTGTTATTTTTGCTCTAGAGCCTTTAACATTGCAAATACAGCCATGGGTTTTTTTAACCTTTCAAGTTTAATGAAAGAATATGTAAATATAGTGTTCATAACATCTGGACTGACTTACCTGCTGATAGTAGTGAAAGCATTGCTCTAATGTTAACCTACAACTTGTAATTTTCTTAAAAAACTTAATAAAAATTACTCAATTTTCCTTAGATAAAAAAAATAGGTCTTAGGTAAAACATAAATCTTATTATTTTCATGCAAAAAAAAAAGTGGCTTACCCTCGAATCAATGGTAGAGTGGAGCAACCCTCTGAATGTACCCATATTTGTAATCCTATAAGTCTTACCACTGAAACTGAAAGCGAGCAGGACGACTAACGGAGGAGCCACTCTTTGCAGTTAGCTATTCGCGCCTGAGAAAGCAAGGGCGGTATAGGTGGTTGTATACAGTTTCTCGTCCTAACTATTACTATTTCTACGTGCCAGTTTAATTTTTGTTTTAACTTACTAACTAATAGTCCTAGGGCTTTAAAAACTCTCTATCTTTTAACATTAGAGGTAATGGTGCATAGTACCAGCTTAATTAGAAAAAAATTATTTTAAATTGGTTAAATTTATATAATTCAATTTTAAAAAAAAATTGCAAACATATTTTTAATTAAATTTTAAATTAAAAATTGTCCAAACAAACCTGGAAAAAAATATAATTTGAATCGTTTTCATCCAATATAAAATCATTAAACTGCCCCGTAAATTAGTTTCCACTAAACAAATAAAATTCCGAAGGAATTTTTCTAAATTCAAATTATAGCGGTAAAATTTCAATATTTAGCGGTAAAATTTCAATATTTTAAACGTGTTACACATTTTTTATAGTGATAAATACATTTCTACTATCAAAAATATGATTCAAAATTTATCACTACACTATTTTTTTGAAATACTTTTACCTAAATTCAAGCCACTTTTTAACGGCACTTTTTAACGGCAGTCCTTTTACCTAAATTCAAGCCACTTTTTAACGGCAGTCCAGAAAATTCCTCTGCCTGCGTATACGACTCCAAATTGAAGTGGCAAAATAACAGTGTTCACTTTAATCATTCAAACTTAAACTTCATTAACCGTAATCAATGAGAAACCAAAGGAACTTTTCCTATCTTACGTGTATTAAGCAGCTTTTGACTAGCCCGAAATTTCAAGGATCATCAGAAATCAGATGTATGCGAATCAGAAATCGGGTATGGTTGTGGAAATTCCGTTCACGATTTTGGCTACTTCCTCAAGGGTGGCGAAGAGCGGTTGAAATTTCATGTGTGGTGGGTATGCTCATAGCTATGACAGGGTTCTGTAATGGATGTGTATGTGGGGCATGTAAGCTCATAGCAATGAGGCGGTGGGTGGATCCGTCGTTTCATGGTTCTGAAAAGGACGTCCTGCGGGGCATGTATGTTCATAGCAATGAGGGGAGTCCAATTTCCATCCGTAATGGATGTGTGGGGCCCGGGGCCATGCATGCATGGCTCAGTCAATTCATCTGTCATGAGTGTGTGAGGGTGGCATGGATGTACATAGCAATGAGGAGATGCGTTAATCAATTCATCTGTAACAAATGTGTGTGTGAGGCACATACGCTGATAGCAATGAGGGGATGGATAAGTGAATTCTTGGGAGATGGTGTTACATTATCAGAGCCCAGGAGGAAATGTATGAGAATGGGTATATATGAGATTTTATAATGGATGTATGTGTGCCATCTATGCTTATAGCAAAATGACAGGGTTCTGTAATGGATCCATGAATTCATTTGAACACCTAACAAAAGTGCTGGGCAATTTCCAAACACTAGTGTGCCCATTCCATCATGTATCCGCGTTTTGGAAATTTCTCAGTGATAGCATACCGCGTAGTCCAAGAAAAGGCAAGCAAGCGTGACCTTCGCGGAACCTGGTGGTGGGTCGTCCCACTACGCTTTAGCACCACCATCAAATGACATACATGTATAAATGATGCTTACGCCTAAATTTCCCACATCGTCTTGCAAATCTGAAAACGTTTCGCTTGCTATTTCGACAACAGGAGGGTTTTCTGCATTGCGCCATCAACCGACTCTGCTGATCCAGCTCACTTCACATAATCTAAATGGGCATTCTCTTCAACGAGGTGGACAGGAGGGATCTTAGAGCTGGCGACCATGTTTACTCATGGAGGACAGCTTACACATATGCTCACCACGGTACATTTCCTCGCATTAATATGACCTTTATAATATTCAATATAGTTACAGAGAACTCATTATATTCCTCTGGATATTAATGCATTTGTTTTTAATTGGATACCCCAATCGGTTCGCTGGCTTTAGTTCACTTCAACATCATCCTATATCTATAAAATTAGGTTGGAGACACTACCAGGTGTTTCCTCCAAATGTTTGATTTATGGTTTGCTGCCAATTATCGTTATGCTTTTTATCTGCAATATTTGTCATTTCTGTTTTGGCATCTAACTGATCTGGATGCAGAGTTTGATTCCGTGTAGTTTATTGTTCTCGTCTACCATAATGACTTTGCTTAGCTGTTCTGCAATAAAATGTAAATGGTTTTTGCATGACTTCCCATTTAAGTTCATCTCACGTCTTATGCTCCCTGGGATCCTACACAGGAATTTTTGTTGGGGATGATGACGTTGTCCATTTTACAAGAGGGTCGGGTCAAGAAATTGGAGCAGGGGTCAGTTTAATTAATTCGTTTGCCTCTACTTCAATACCAAAACAACATCTGAGTTGCCCAAGATCTCCTGACAGCTGCGGCCTCCAATATGGAAATAGTGGAGTGATCCGGTCTTGTCTAGATTGTTTTCTTGAGGGAGGAGCTGTGCATCGATTTGAGTATGGTGTTAGTAAAGCTGTATTTTTGGCACAAGTCCGCGGAGGAACATGTACACTTGCACAGTCGGATCCCCCAGACGAAGTCATTCACCGTGCAATGTATCTGCATAAACATGGTTTTGGAAACTACGATCTATTTTGTAACAACTGTGAGGATTTTGCAATATACTGCAGGACGGGATACATTGTTAAAAGAAAGGCCTCAGGAAAAAGTGGGCAAGTAGCAGCTATGGATGGCGTTCAATCTGCTTCTCGTCTCGCCTATGACCATCGAGATATGCTTACTAGCTCACTAGGCCTCGCATTTATGCTGGTTGGAACTTACTTTTTAAAGAGATATGCAGCAGATATTGGTGTTCGTGCTGATAAAACTAAGGTGCCAGTGGAAAATTTGGCTACATTTCTTGATTCTGCAACTCGTATTGGCCTTGATAAAACTAAGGTACCAGTGCAAGATTCGTCTGTATATCGTGCTTCCTCAACAGACAGTAGCGTAGATAAAGCTAAGTTACGAGGGGAAGACGTGGCTGTATTTCTTGATTCTTTTACTGGTAAGAAGCTTCAAGAGTTGGGAGATTTGGCTGTATCTCCCAACTCTTCAATTGGTATTAGCATTGATAAAAGTAAGGTACCATTAGAAAATTCGGCAGTAAACCTTGAATCAGCTGGTATTCGTGTTGATAAAATGAAGGCACCAGTGGCTTCTTCAACTGGTAAGAAGCCTCCAGCGGAAGATTTGGCTGCATATTTTGATTCTTCAACTGCTATTTTTGCTGATAAAAGTAAGGTACCAGTGGAAGCTGAGGCTCTATTTCTTGATTCGTCAACCGTCAAGAAACCTTCAGCTGATGAAAGCTCCACATCGCAGGCAATAAACAGAAAGAGAAGCTCCAAGAAGCAGAAAAAGAAGCTCCGTCAACAACAAAGAAGAAACTGTGAATTAATGCAAGAAGTTGAAGATGTGGCTCAATTTCCTGATTCCTCAACTGGTAAGAAGCCTCCAGTGGAAGATGTGGCCGTTTCTCTTGTTTCTTCTACTGCTGAGAAGCCTCCAGTGACTGAAAATTTCTCATCTCCGGCAATAAGCAGAAACAGAAGCTCCAGACAGCAGAAAAAGAAACTCCGTCAACAGCAAAGAAGGAACTGTCAACCAGTGGAATGCCCGAATGGTAGTGGACCCTGCATTCTCCAAGGAAATTGATTTTTTTTCGTGGGAGACGAGGATTAAGTGTGGCCGTCATAATGACGATTATGACATGGCAATGGTGAAACAAATTAAAATGTTGTCATCCTTCTATCATCTATGTATGTGCAATGAGTTTCTATCTTGTCTTGCGAGAGATAGTGATGATTCTCCGAAGTGTATATGACTGAATTTGTATATCTGGAAGAGTTGTAATTTCCTGTTTAAAAAAAAAAAGAAATATATGTCTTTGTAAATTCAATGAATATCTCTGATTTTTAAGCGTTAATCGTGTATAAATGGACAAGTTTTAGATGAGCAAATTAATTTATAAAGAAAAGAGAAGAGTATGCCAAGAACTAAAGGAGAATTGATATTGATATAAAACGAAATCGATATTGATTAAAATAGATTATATTGGAATTGTCATGATAAAAGAAATAATATTATAATATAAAAATTGGTAAAGGTCTATATTGCATTATTTACTTCAGAAGAATGAAAACGCCAATATGGAGGAGCCTGTTGTAGACGACGTGGATCCTCTCCAGATATGGGAGCCACTGTGGACATAAAAAGAATCATTCATTATTGCTTCATTTGAGATTAACTGTATGTTAATAAGGAAAAACATTGGATGTCCTCCTTCCCCAAAGTCCATTCTCATAACTGATACAGAAATATGATTACGGTTTGATCGCTAAAGCTTTTTCTGATGTTTGTTTAATTCACTGTCAGCTAAAACTACAGATTGTCAAAACTGTGACTCGATCTGAGCTTTTTGTAATCTTTGTTTAATTCATGTTGAAAACGTAATTTCAACAGCGGCCTGAGTTGACCCGTGGAGCAGCAATTAACTCACCCAAAACCGCCAGAACGAAACCATAAACCGCTTGAGGGATATCGAACCGCCTTCCAGCAGAAAGTGGTTTCCGTATGATCGAGCCCAATACAATCTCGTGTTGACGCGTGGCTCTCAGCATACGTAAGCAAGTCTGACTTATCGGGTGCTAATGTTCAGCATAATGAGGCCTTCCGAAATTCTCCACCGCCGTCCGATCTGCCTGATCGATATCCGCCATCCATTGCTCCTACCTGCGTACAAGCTTCCATTAATTACATATCGTGGAGTAAAACTTAAGTTTGGTTGACCATACCTTTTATTAATGCATTGTCATAGGTGTAGGTAATGGTTTTAAGTTTTTATATACGGCATGTAGTTATTTTGTGTTGACCATTTGAGAAATGTAGTGGCAGCGAAAACCAAGGGTGTTGCACAGCTCGTGCGAACAAAAAAAATCTCTCGTTATTGAAATGCACAGCAGTGCATAAGAAACTGTTGCTCATTGTAATGTAAGTCGTAGTGTGAGAGTGAAAATGTATGCACAGCAGTGCGAGTGAAGAGAATAGGGGAGCGCATATGTTGGATGAGTTTTTTTTGTGTGAAGAAAATTGTGTGTTTTGCACAGCAGTGCATTATGTAATGAAACAAGCATGAATCCCATGTGTCGGGTGAGCAACACATAATTTTTCTTGCAGCGTATGTAATTTTTCTTTTACAGCAGTATGTGTAAAAATACTTTTTACACCAGTAAATGTGAAAGGGTTTTACAGCAGTAAACCCAGCACAGTAAATTCTCAGGTGGAAACAGTTTTGTTGAATGTATTTTTGGTGAATCCCTCTCAGCAAAGAGGATGAAGTTTGTATCAGGCATTTTTCATTTTAATGAATAGAAATTCCTTTTCTGGTGGTGTAATACTCTGTTCTCAGTAAAAATTTTGAAAAGCTTCCCTGTGCAAAAAGATCCTGGAGTGAAGGAAACAGAGCATTGCCTCTGTGTTTAAGTTTTTTTTTGTTTTTGAGATTTTACCAGAAAAATCCCCAACAGTGGTATCAGAGCAAGCTTAGGCTCTTTGAAGGTGTTCAAGAAGCTGAAGGGAGGAGTCTTTTGTTGCAGCAGTAAATTTTCTCCAGCAAAGTGAAGTCTCAGGCAAAAAATTCAGGGATTCTTCAAAGTTTTCTTTTTGTTACTGCTGAAGAGACAGTCAGTGTTTTAAATACACAGTCAAGGAATGGCTAGCACAAGCACTAGCATGGGTATGTTTAATACCCAGCTCCCACAGTTCAATGGGAAAAACTATGACTATTGGGCAATAACTATGAGAGCCCTGTTTGCCTCTCAAGATTTATGGGAAATAGTTGAAGATGGTTTTGAAGAACCAGCAGATGAAAATGAGTTTAATAGATTAACTCCAGCAGAGAAGGATCTGCTGAAGAGCAATAGGAAGAAGGATTCAAAAGCCCGTGTGTTGTTGTATCTAGCAGTAGACCAGAGTGTATTTCCAAGGATAGCAGCAGCTAAGACATCCAATGAAGCATGGCAAACTCTCAAGACAGCCTATCAAGGCATGGAGAGAGTGAAGACAGCAAAACTACAATTGCTGAGGAAGGATTTTGAGAATCTGAACATGAAGGAGTCAGACAACATTGACTCATTCTTCACACATGTGATTGGTCTGATCACACAGATGAGGACTCATGGAGAAACCATTGAAGAAAGGAGGATTGTGGAGAAAATATTGAGGGTCTTACCCTCAAAGTTTGATGCGATTGTCACCACCATTGAAGAGACAAAGGATCTCTCAAACTTTTCAGTTGATGAGCTACATGCATCACTGATAACACATGAGCAGAGGTTGAGTAGAAATGAAAACTCATCTCTAGAGCAAGCCTTCAAGACCCAGATGTCCTTTGGAAGAGGAAGAGGTCAAGGCAGAGGAAACAAGAGAGGAAGAGGTAGAAGTCAGAACAGAGGTGGAAGGAACAGCCCAGCAAATGCTCAAGGAAGAGGCAGCAATCCAAATCAGAACCAAGGCCAAGGCAGCAGCCAACAAAGAGGACAACATCATGCTCAAGGACAAAGGTATGAAAAATCCAATGTCCAATGCTATTATTGTAAAAAATATGGGCATTATGCCAGTGAATGTAGGAAGAAGCAGCATGATATGAGTAATAGACAAAATGCAAATGTCACTAGAGAAAACAGCAGTCAAGATAATGTGTTGATAGCTTGTAACATGGCTGAAACAAACAGTGAAGAAATATGGTTTTTAGACTCAGGTTGCAGCAACCATATGACTGGAAACATAGCCTTCTTTTCTGCCCTAGATAAAAATGTGAAATCAGAAGTCACACTAGGAACTGATAGCAAAATTTCTGTTATGGGAAAAGGTGAGGTAAAAATATTTACAAAGCAAGGAGAAAAGAAAACCATAGCAGATGTCTATTATGTCCCTGGAATGAGATGTAACCTCTTGAGTATTGGACAGCTTGTTCAAAAGGGTTACAATGTTTTCTTTAAGAATGATGTGTGCACCATCATGGATATAGCACCCAGCAAAAGATGCATTGCTGAAGTGAAGATGACAAGGAACAGGATGTTCCCTCTTAGAATAAGGGCAGATTTGAAAAACAAAGGATAAATTGTAGCAGTCACCCAAGAGGCTTTCCAAAGCGTGCCAAAGGATGAAAATTGGTTGTGGCACTTGAGATTTGGACATCTCAATTTTGGAGGTCTAAACTTGTTAAGCAGAACAGGAATGGTAAGAGGATTACCATTGATAGAGAAACCGGACAGCCTTTGTGAAGGTTGCATTTTAGGAAAACAACACAGAGAAAGTTTTCCATCAGGGAAGAGCATAAGGGCAAAGGCACCCTTAGAGATCATTCAATCAGATTTATGTGGACCGATGCAAGCTCCATCATTAGCAGGCAGCCAATATTTCCTAACATTTATTGATGACTTTACAAGAAATACTTGGGCTTATTTCCTTAAAAACAAGAGTGAAGTGTTTGAAAAATTCCGAAATTTCAAAGCACTTGTGGAGAACCAAAGCGGGCTGCATATAAAAGTTTTGAGAACTGATAGAGGAGGTGAGTATATCTCCAAGGAGTTTCTACGATTTTGTAGAGAAAATGGAATTAATAAGCAATTTACAGCAAGGTACACTCCGCAGCAAAATGGAGTTGCCAAGAGGAAGAACAGGACGATCATGGATATGGCAAGGAGCATGTTGAAGGCAAAGCATTTGCCAAATGATTATTGGGCTGAAGCTGTACATTGTGCAGTGTATATTCTAAACAGGTGTCCTACAAAAGCAGTCTTGAACAAAGCGCCGGAAGAAGCATGGAGTGGGAGAAAGCAAGGTGTCACCCACTTGAAAGTTTTTGGATGTGTGGCCTATGCACACATACCAGATCAGCTAAGGAGGAAGTTGGACAGCAAAGGGGAGAAATGTATCTTCATTGGATACAGTGAGTAATCCAAAGCTTACGGGTTGTATATCCCATCTACCAAGAAGTTTTTTGTCAGCAGAGATGTTCAATTCGTTGAAGAGGAAGCTTGGGATGGAAGCATAGAGAAAACAGTGAATGTTAAAAACTGTTTGTCTCATGATGAAGATGATGAGGAGGTGGCTGAAATGCATCCCCAAACAGCAGCGCCAACACAAGGACAGCAAGGGACACCATTGAAGATAAATGAAAGTGCTTCTCCAAGCACACCACAAGGAGGAAATTCAAGTGCATCTTCAAGCACTTGCACACCAAATGAACGAGGTAAGAAGTTTAGAAATCTAAGTGACATTTATGATGAAGGAATGAATTCCTTATTTGCCTTGTATTGTCATGTTGATGATCCTATTCATTTCGAGGATGCAATTAAAGATAGGAAATGGATAGAAGCTATGGATGAGGAGATGAATGCCATAGAGAAAAACAAGACATGGGATTTGGTTGAGCTACCAAAAGGTAAAGAAGTCATTGGAGTCAAATGGGTTTACAAGACCAAGAGCAATGCTGAAGGTAAAATAGAAAGACACAAGGCAAGGCTGGTTGTCAAAGGGTACAAGCAGTAGTATGGAAGAGATTATGAGGAGACTTTCGCCCCGGTTGCAAGAATGGAAACCGTGAGAGCAGTGCTGTCCATAGCAGCTCAAAACAAATGGAAAGTCTACCAAATGGACGTGAAGTCAACATTCCTAAATGGAGTGTTAAAGGAAGAGGTTTACATTGAACAGCCTCTAGGCTATGAGAAGAAAGGTGAAGAGCACAAAGTGTGCAAATTGAAGAAAGCTCTTTATGGGCTGAAGCAAGCGCCAAGAGCATGGTACAACAGGATAGATTCATATCTATTGGATAATGAATTCGACAAGTGTGAGGGAGAACCCACCGTCTACATCAAAGAAAAATATGGTAAAATTTTAATTGTTGTCTTATATGTTGATGATGTTATTTTCACAGGAAATGATGATCAGCTCATTGAGAATTTTAAATCAGTCATGAAAGAGGAATTTGAAATGACTGACATGGGTTTCTTGAGATACTTCTTAGGCATAGAAGTAGATCAAAATGAAAAAGGAATTTTTATCTCACAAGCAAGATATGTAAATCAAGTATTGAGCATATTTAACATGCAAGAATGCAAAGCAGCGATCACTCCCATAGTAATGGGATTAAAACTCAGCAGAGAGGACAGCAGTAAGGATTTTGATCCTAGTTTGTACAAGAGTATTGTTGGCAGCCTTATGTATTTAACAGCAACTAGGCCTGACATTATGTATGCTGTTAGTTTAATTTCCAGATTCATGGAGAGGCCAAAGGAGGCACATTGGCAGGCAGCAAAAAGAATTTTGAGGTATGTGAAAGGTACCAAAATGTTTGGAATTTTATATAATATCTCAGAAAGTTCAGATTTAATTGGATACACTGATAGTGATTGGGCTGGAAGTGTAGATGATCGGAAAAGCACTTCCGGTTATGTTTTTCATATGGGTTCAGGAGCCATTTCATGGGCTTCTAAGAAGCAGTCCATTGTAGCATTATCTACAGCAGAGGCTGAATATGTGGCAGCTACAGCAGCAGCATGTCAAGCAGTTTGGATGGGAAGGATGTTGAGAAGCTTAGGCCAAGAGCAGGCAAAAGCGACAGTGATTTTTTGTGACAATAGCTCAGCTATTGCATTGTCAAAGAATTTAGTGTTTCATAAGAGAACGAAACACATTGATACAAGGTTTCACTACATCAGAGAATTGGTGAACAATGGAGAAATTGTCCTAGAACATTGCAGGACTCAAGAACAGGTTGCAGACATCTTGACAAAGCCACTGGATCAGAAAAGCTTTGAATTTTTGAGGAAGTGTCTGGGTATGACTGAATGCCCAGCAGTTGAAATTAAAGGGGAGTGTTGAAAACGTAATTTCAACAGCGGCCTGAGTTGACCCATGGAGCAGCAATTAACTCACCCAAAACCGCCAGAACGAAACCATAAACCGCTTGAGGGATATCGGACCGCCTTCCAGCAGAAAGTGGTTTCCGTATGATCGAGCCCGATACAATCTCCTGTTGACGCGTGGCTCTCAGCATACGTAAGCAAGTCTGACTTATCGGGTGCTAATGTTCAGCATAATGAGGCCTTCCGAAACTCTCCACCGCCGTCCGATCTGCCTGATCGATATCCGCCGTCCATCGCTCCTACCTGCGTACAAGCTTGCATTAATTACATATCGTGGAGTAAAACTTAAGTTTGGTTGACCATACCTTTTATTAATGCATTGTCATAGGTGTAGGTAATGGTTTTAAGTTTTTATATACGACATGTAGTTATTTTGTGTTGACCATTTGAGAAATGTAGTGGCAGCGAAAACCAAGGGTGTTGCACAGCTCGTGCGAACAAAAAAAATCTCTCGTTATTGAAATGCACAGCAGTGCATAAGAAACTGTTGCTCATTGTAATGTAAGTCGTAGTGTGAGAGTGAAAATGTATGCACAGCAGTGCGAGTGAAGAGAACAGGGGAGCGCATATGTTGGATGAGTTTTTTTTGTGTGAAGAAAATTGTGTGTTTTGCACAGCAGTGCATTATGTAATGAAACAAGCATGAATCCCATGTGTCGGGTGAGCAACACATAATTTTTCTTGCAGCGTATGTAATTTTTCTTTTACAGCAGTATGTGTAAAAATACTTTTTACACCAGTAAATGTGAAAGGGTTTTACAGCAGTAAACCCAGCACAGTAAATTCTCAGGTGGAGACAGTTTTGTTGAATGTATTTTTGGTGAATCCCTCTCAGCAAAGAGGATGAAGTTTGTATCAGGCATTTTTCATTTTAATGAATAGAAATTCCTTTTCTGGTGGTGTAATACTCTGTTCTCAGTAAATTTTTTTAAAAGCTTCCCTGTGCACAAAAGATCCTGGAGTGAAGGAAACAGAGCATTGCCTCTGTGTTTAAGTTTTTTTTTGTTTTTGGGATTTTACCAGAAAAATCCCCAACAATTCACTGTCAGCTAAAATTTAAGATTGTGAAAACTGTTACTCGATCTGAGCTGTTATCTCAGGAACTTCATTTTTTCAACAGAAAAATCTCTCAGAAGTTATATAGCTGGAATTTCTTCAATCGTTTATAAAAATATATATCAACTTTAAGTATTTGTTGCTTTAATAATATTTTAATGTAAATTATGGATGGATTAAATTTCTTCGATCGTTTATAAAAATCTTAGATTTCTTAAGTGTTTGGTGCTTTAATAATATTTAGTTTAAATTATGGATGGATTCAAGGATAGAATTTAACAGCCAAATTGTCCTAGTGATTTGTCAGTCAAATACAATTTAAAAACACCGTCAAATTTACTGGATAGGCCGATTTTGAAATTCCAACCCGGGTTAGATTGAATACTTTTACTAGCAATGCATTACTTAGCATTGCTGGTGGGAAACATGATGTCCAGTGAAATGAGGGCAGGCTTATCTTCCCATAGCAAGTGAAGTTTCCCAGTCATGTATGGATACCCTAATACACTGCCACATTGGTTGTCTAGGATGCACGGTCTTTTGCGTCCATTTGAATAAATCACTGAGTTTGAATTCGGAAAAATATAAATTGGTATATTATTTTTATTTATTACAATTTATATTAAAAAGTAAAAATCATTAAAATTTTCAATATTGAGATTGTAATAAATTTTTTTACACAATTAAAAGTTCTATAGGAAGTAAACCATTTTAAAATTGTATGTTTAACTTGTATAATAATCAATTTTAATAATAATAATGGTGTTATAATTTAGTTTGTTTTATGATTTTTTTTTTTTAATTTTAATAATGTAATAAAGTAAGTGTTTTAATACTAGTAATGGATTAACAGTTATGTTTTTTTTGCTATTTTAATTAAATTCATTAATTTGAAAAGAATGTCATATAAATAAATAAATAAGTGTGATATGAAATGTGATATATTGGGCCATAGTATTGTAATAAAGATTATTTACACGTTAAAAATCTCTATGATAAAATGTGGGTGAATTTACATAGTTAGAGATATTTAGGATTTACACTTGCCACTCTCAAATCTATTTAGGCTTTACACTTGTTAAACGATTGAAAATTCTTCTACCATTAGATCCCATTCACTGTCAGCTGAATCTTGATTTGTGATTTGTGCAACCATTCAACTAGAAATTTATCATAACCCATGAATCTATTGCAGGTCGCAATCAATGCTATAATTAGCATAGAACTTTATAATCGCAAATATTACAATGGCCATGTATTTTGTTGGTTGTTTTGATGAAAGCGCTGGATAATTACATTGTGATCCAGGTTTTTATTTCAATGAATTTTCACTAATTGCTAAAAAAAAATAAAAAAAATTAACCTTGAAGATAAAGATTCAAGGATTCAGTGTCATTTAATAGAAAATTTCAAGCCATTTTTTTCTTTGAAACGGATTCAACTGTTTCCATACTTGATACACAAATTCACAGTTTGCTAACTACTATATTTCTGCATTTCTCCTAGATGCGTGGAAATCTGCCAAATCAAGTGCTTTTTTTTACGGGAAGGGGTTTCTTCAACATTAGCCCTATAGCATTGTAATGTTTAAAGTTACTATATGCAACTGATATCATTATTCAATTCTGTTAGCTGCATTGGAGCCCTCATATATGATGATATCAGTTTCCTAGATTCGAATGAATTTTGCTTCCTGGTATGTAGTGAAAATATGATAATGTCAGTTTTCTAGATTCGAATGATTTTTACTTCTTGGTATGTATTGAAAATTATTCTGAGATCCAATCTGGTATTTAGCCATGCCATGAACACGATTTGATTTCAATGCTTTTTAGATTCGAATGATTTTTACTTCTTGGTATGTATTGAAAATTATTCTGAGATCCAATCTGGTCTTTAGCCCCTAGTTACCAGAAACGGGACGATGTCCCCCGTTTCTGGCAGAAACCTTCGAGAGAAACCCGACCATACTAGAAACGCCGTCTGCAACGGCCGTTTTCGTTTTCACTGGCAAGAAACGGTTTCCCGCGAAACGAAACAGTTTCTTCTGGCCGTTTCCGGATAGACTTGCAGTTAAATTTATTTTTTCAGACTCAGATTAAATTTAATTTTTTCAAACGTGGGTTAAATCAAGTTTAATTAGCAATTGATTACACATACAGAGAGTTTAATTGGCAGTTCACTGTTAGTCTGCTGCGCTGGACTGTTAGTTTCTGAGCTGGACTGTTAGTTTCTGGAAATTAAACATAAGAACTCCAGAGTCCAGAGTATTTGTGAGCGAGCAGCTGAAGAAATAACTAGCTGAGAACGCAGGGTATTGTGAGAGCGTTGCCAAAGAAAAACACCAGTTGCCACTCCAGTTGCTCATGTTTTTTCAAGGATTTAAGCAGAAGAAGAGAGCAAACCCATCACTACTCACATGCAAGCCAGGCACAATTCAGAGCCAAGCAGCTTCACGCCCGCATCTTCAACAGCATTGTCAAAAGGTACTACCTACACACTTCAATCTCTGGTTTTCTTTTATGAATGCTCGTTCTAGAGTCTAGACCACATAATTCTCTCAAGATTTGGGTAGGTAAGGTTCGCTGGGATCAACTGTTCATATCATAATGCGCTATCCCTGTGTTCAGTCCCGTAATATCCTTGTATGCTTGCCAAGTTGTATCATGTATGCGGATTTTGAACTCTCTGCTATACGGTCTTGTCATTCTCCTGTTGTAAGCACTGTACTATGACTATAAATCAATCTGCAGAGGATGAGCAGTTCTCTGTTCAGTTCCATATGGATCAAGAGGGGTGCTTGAACCTGAAACTTGCATTGCCAAGCGGTCAAAAACAAGTATCTCCTTCTCTTCCTACTAACATCCTGACAGAAAAGGCCAATCTGATGGTGAATCCATGCTCTTATGCTTTGTTAATACCAATACTCTTCAGAGAATGATCCCTTTAATATAGAAATTTGACCTTCTTTCTCCATGACTTCATCTTCTAAAACCTGTACTCTATGCCACAAGTCAGTTGCCTCATTCCGGATGTTTAGAATAACTTGGTCTTTAGCTTCTGCTGCTTGCTTAAGCAATATATTCTTCTTGATCATATCACTCTTTTCGGCCCTTAGTCTGCGACTCTGCACATTTCATCATGCATATGACATATTTTCCCTTTCAAATCATTCATCAGATTTTTGGAATGTATCAATTCAGCCTCAGTTTCAACCTTTTTGTAGTTGGCATTTTGCAATTGTCTATGCAGGTGTTCAGTTTCTGCAAAAAGCAAATCTTGGTTTGCAACAATGGCTGTTAACTTTCCCATCGACTCTTCACGTTTTGCAATCTCCATCTCACTATTCCTAAGCTTCATTTGAGTAACATCATAATGCTGCCTAAGTATCAGATGTTGCTGTCTGAGATCAGCCATTTCGACTCTAAGAGCTCTCAATGTTCCACCCATAATGATATTCTCCTCTGTATTCTTGGAAAGTACCATCTGCAAGCCTTCCACTCTTTCAGCTAAAGAGCTCATCTGCAACGTGTATAAAAGGGCTTAATACATGATGTATTCTACCATTGATGGTAATAAAAATAATCCTTCAAAATAAAACTCTTAAGCTTCAAAATTACCTCCTCCTCTTTCCGCTGGGCAAGTGTTAGAAGATCCTCATTTATATTGAGGTAATCTGTAACATAGCAATTTAGTTGCCGTGTTTCTTTTTTGGCTTCTTCCACAGTTCCTAGGTCTTCCATTAGACCTTCACCTCGGGTTGGAATTTCTGATGCATCTTCAATGTGTTTTAATGGAGAAATCCCAGCCCACAGTTTTAACGATCACTACCCGATATCAGAATCTATTGGAAGCCCAGATATTTTATATGAGGCCGTTGATTTAGAGGAAGATCTGAAGATGTATCAAATTCCACAAACAAAGAGACTCGTGCCTTTGATCCGAAAACAGTAAGAACCAATTACAGTGATAACATAGGTTTGAATTTCTAGGCACTTGAAGCTTCATGAAATGAACAATGGAGATTGACTGCAAATATGAAGAGGCCCACCATGATGTTTAGAAGCCCCTCGGGCTTGAATCTCCCTTTCAAAATGGCCATACATGAAAAATTTCAAGCCCCTTGATGAAGCATCTTGAATCTCCCTTTCAAAATGTCTTACATTAGGCAGTTACAAAAAAAGATATATGCAGCCCATGTTTCCTGCTCCAGACAAGCCAAATCCCAAGAAAGCTTTCCTAACAACTTTTGGAACATTTTTTTTGTATCCTTAGTCATTAATTGATACATTTTTGGAATGTTTTTCTAAATGAGAAATTGTAGCTTGCCATTTCTTTTAATCAGGATATGAATAGTTTCTTGAAATTTTTAGTTTATTTTTGGAAAACAGTGTACAGTAACTTACAGCTATACCTTTGACTTAGGTACAGTGCTATGATTGTGATTTTTATTTTTACAATTGTCTACTGGTTCCTATGCCTCACACTTATATCATTGATGGATTTGCCTAGAGAACCAATGAAAGCTTCCATCAACCCCTGTTGCCTTTAGCTGGTCTCTTGCCTTTTACTAACAGACCTGGAGACTATTCTAGCTTGAAAGAGCATTACGATGGACATATAACGTACGGAGTTGTCTCCATCTTTTTATAGCCTTTAAACTCTTCTTTACCTGTGAGTTTTCTATTCTTATCTGACATAACTGCTTGTGACCTTTGGGAAACGTTTCAACTTTCTCTTGTTGGCGTAGTAGCTACAGAGAAGGGTATTGTGTTTATGTTTCTCGAAGATACCTCTGCAAAGTCCATGAGTTTGGAAATTTTCATTTTAGTGAACCTATTGGCTTTAAACCTAACTTCTTTTTTGGCTTGACAAGTCATCTACATGGGTTTTCTTGTAATGTACAAGTTATACATTAATTTGTAGTATGTACATGGGTTTTCTTGTCATGTACAAGTTATCCAATTAATGTATGGAATGGAATACTGTCAAATGTTCTTGGTATTTGCACAGTCATTGTTGAAAGCTTTATGGTTCATCTGCTTGAGTGATAGTAATTATGTGTTCTACTGCATCATGGGAGTAATGACTGCACGCTGAGAAACTTCCAAAATAAAGAAAGGATAACAAAAAAACACATTGTAGAAATATAAATAAGATAATAAGATTATTATAGAAAACTGTTGAAATATTATTATTAAAAGAAGATATGACAAAATGGCAGAGTCAGGAAGACGTCCCCTGAAGAAATTCTTTTTGCTGACCAAACAATAAAAGTCCAAATCATGTATATATCCACTAGGGTACATGTAGCTGTTATATAGCTTCATGTCCAAACATAAGCATAGTTTAATTGTTTTACATTTTAGTTTTTTTTTGGGTATATTTTCCAGTTAATTTTGCCTAAAATTTGGTAGGTATCTGTTGGAATTATAACTTTAAATTGTGTAGTCTGCACAATCCAAGTGTCTCAGGATTATTTTCAGGATGCTGAATCTATTTATAGGTTTCAAAATAGAATTTAAACAACAAAAAGTACAATCTCACCAAGAATTGTCTCACCTGATTCCAGCTAAAAAGATCAAAACATAGAACAGTTAGATTAAGCCTTTAGGCTGTAGTCTAACCAGGCTTCAAATTTGCCCGGAAAATCATGGAATTTCTGGCAAGATTTTGATAAAATCTGGCAGAATTTTTTGTAAACCCAGGTTATAGCTGTCAAACTTCAAGATTTTGGGTGCCCAAGGGTTTTTGATGGTGCTGAATCCATTTCCACCATCAAAAACACAATTCTGACAATCCTACTGCCAAATTTTTTGAATTTTTTTTTGCCAAATTCCAGTCATTTTTGGCCCCCCGCCCGGTAAACTACGCCTTGTTTTAGCACTTAAAAGAGAGCACCCTACCTTTTATTGTCTTATCTTTTTCAAGCTTTGGGTTTCTTAAGCTCCGAAACAATGGACGAGTGCACTTTGTCACATGCATGTTGGGAGAGTTTTTCATATATGTGAAAACAGTTAGACCTAATTTCTACGATCCTTATGAAATATTGAATTTCTTCGTACAGATTTGCTCTTTTTCCTGTTTTTTACTTCGGGGTTTCCCTGGATCGAGGAAACCACAAGTGGCTTCTGTTCATACAAATTTACTTTTTGTTTTAAATATTGCCATTTATCCAGGTGGAGAAGAAATAGAGGTTGGCATTCTGGCTTGTGGAGTTAACTCTAGAAATACTTTTCTTTTGTGACACCAATCTTACATTATGATTGTTGTGGCCCATTCATTTTCCTGTAGTGTAACTCTTTTTTATTTTTTTATTTTTTATTTTTTTTTACATATTTTCCTTTTATTTTTGCTTAAAACTTGTTAAGAATTTGTTAGAATCACAAGTTTAAACTGTGGTCTATTCAATTTAAATAGCTCAAGAGTTTTTAAGAACCTGTATCTATTTATCCATTAAAAAAGCATTTTCAACAAAAAAAAGAAAAAAGAAAAAAAGAATTCGTTAGAATCACAAGTTTGAACTGTATAGTCTATTGAATTTAAATAGCTCAAAAGTTTTTAAGAACCTGCATCCATTTATCCATTAAAAAAGCATTTTCAAAAAAAAAAATAACGCTCTCCCTCCTATGCTCGAAGTAAGGTGATTTAGATGTTTGAAAATTTGAAAAAAGATAAATAATTTTATTTTGTTTAAGTTTTCCAAAATTTTCTTTGATTTTCTATTCAAATTTTTAGTTAATTATATTTTTCTAATTAAGTGTCAATTTTTTATTTTATTTTCTGTAACTAATTTTCAAATATAAATTGTGCAGATTAAAATTGGTTGCAGAGGAGAATCATTTATTTCTTATTCCACTCATTTCTCATTGCAATGGAAGAAAGTTCATCAATGTCACAAAGTAGACCACCCCTTTCCCAACAAAAATCTTCCATAGAGGCATCCAAAAAAATCCAAAACAAAGAATATCAAGAAGCAAAAAAAGCCTTTGAGGCAAGGTTATGGGCAGCTGTGAAATGCACTCAATCTTACAGCGGAGGATCAAGTGGATCATCTGGTTCAAAGGTTTGGTTGTGCCCTTATTGTAAAAAACAAAAATCGGGGAATGTAGGAAGAGTTCGATGGCATTTACTTGGAATGGGGAAAAAAGAACAATCAGCTTTATGTGGCAGTGTACCTAAAACAGAAAAAGCTTCTCTAATTAAGCAATTTAATGAACTTGAAAAGCTTAGACATATTGTTGAAGGTTTAGTTCAAGCTAACAACAATCCTAGTGGACTGACAATTGGTGGTCCACACTCTTGTTCTCAACATCAAGTTTCTGTTTCTCACCTTCAAAACTTATGGGATGTAAAAGGAAGGGGAAATCTCGATGCATCCATTGGACGATTTTTTTTCGCAAATGGCATATCTTTTAATGTTTGTAGGTCTCCTTATTGGAAAGAAATGGTAAGAGATCTAGTTAACAATGCTCCTAAAGGTTACAAGCCTCCTAGTTATGAAAAGATGAGGACAACTGTGTTATCTGAAGAGAGGGCTCGGGTTGAAGCTAGACTTCAAGACATTAAAGATAGTTGGAAGGAATCTGGAGTCTCCATTGTCTCAGATGGTTGGACAGATGTTAACCATCGTCCCCTTATCAATATTTTGGTTTCTAGTCCAAAAGGAGTTATGTTTTTAAAATCCTATGATACTACAGGAAAGACAAAAGATGGTCCATATCTAACAGGTCTCCTCAAAGAGGCAATAGAGGAGGTTGGTAGAGAAAACGTGGTCCAAATTGTTACAGATAGTGCCTCAAACAATATCCTTGCTGGTGGGTTGATTGAGGATGAATATCCAACAATTTTTTGGACTCCTTGCTCTGTGCATTGCTTGAATTTGCTCCTGAAAGATATTAATAACATTGCATGGGTTGATAAAACTATAACTGAAGCAAAGATGCTACAACACTTTATTATTAATCATGCAGCATCCATAGCAATGTATAGGAAATATGCAAAACTTCAGCTTCTTCGATGTGCCGAAACTAGATTTGCATCTGCTTTCATTATGCTTCAACGCCTTATTAAAATGCATCAATCTTTGAGAGAGATGGTGGTATCAATGGATTGGCAAAGGTGGAAGGGTTCTCATACTGGGGATGGCCTAAAAGTTGAGGACATTATTATTGGTCTTTCTTCAGAGAATTTTTGGAGGAGAGTGGAGGATATTGTTACCCTTATTACACCTATTGTTTCCACCCTTCGCATATTTGATAGTGATCAACCATGCTTAGGGGATGTCTTTGAGAGCATGGATCAAATGAGAGAGATGATTCATGACATAATGGAAGATGAAAATTCTAGGATTGACAAAGACACCAGAAATGAAGTGTGGGAACTTAGTTTGACAAGGTGGAAAATGCTTCATAGCCCTCTTCATTCAATTGCATTTTTACTCAATCCTAAATGGTTTCATAAGAAACCATCATCAGATGTAGAGGTTATGCAAAACTGGAACACTTTTATAAGTAGGTGTTACAATCGTCAGGATCGCACTGCTTTACGGTTTGAGTTAGGAAAGTATTTGAGATCAGAAGACCACTTTGCAAATGAAGATTGTGCATACAACAGACAACAACTTGGACCCATCGACTTCTGGATACAATATGGTACAGGGACCCCCTTGCTTCATCGTTTGGCTATCCGTTTGCTTTCACAGGTATTCTTAACAACAAATACCTTTAATGTATTGATTTATTGTTTAAACAATTAATTCTAAAGCTCATTTTAGATTATTTATCTTATAAGATTTATTGATTGACTATGACTAACATAATTTTAATTTTATTTTATAGGTGACTAGTTCCTCTGCATGTGAAAGAAATTGGAGTGAATATGCTTTCATCCATTCAACGAAGAGGAATCGCCTAGGCACAAAAATGGCACAAGATTTGGTGTTTGTACATTCAAATCTACGTTTGTTATCTCGACAACAACTAGAATACAAAACTGGACCCACGAGAATGTGGGATTATGGTGGTTCACAAGATGACGAAATTGATGAGCTTCCACTTGAGGTGCTACAAGACAATGCTGAAGACATGCTTGATGATACCATGAAGTCTATTGACCAAAATAATTCTTTTGGAATTGGCTCAAGCTCAACAACTATTCCAGAAAATGAGCTTCAAAATCTAGATTATTAGGTTTACTTGCATTTTGATATGAATTGTTGAAAGTGACTTTAGAGATACATATATATTCAAAAGAACAAATTTAATTATTTATATTTCAAATCTCTTATTCTTATCAATGTTTGCTATTTTCTTGGAATTAATGATGGCTAAATTTTTGGATCTAAAAAATTATTATTTCTTTTTTAAAACTAAATTAGTATTTACAATTGTTTTTTACAATTTCATGAGCAAAAACATTGCAGGTTTATGATTAATGCTTTGTTTATATTGTTCACCTTTAATATGGTGTTTTTCTCTCTCCTCGTTTCTTATATGCGAAACCTCCAAACTTCGTTTCTCGTACCGTTCTCGTTTCCGTTCCGTTTCCCGTTTCTCGTTTCTGGTAACATAGCTTTAGCCATGCCATGAACACGATTTGATTTCAATGCTTTTTGTAGATTGTAACAGAAAAACCATCAATGAAATATCTCCATAAAATTCTAAATCAACAGTGGTCAGCGGTTTCTTATTGACTCTAAACAAGTTAAGGGTTGATTTAAACATATAAATCTTTAAGTTGTTTTCAAGTGAACTTTCTAGAGTCCACCCATAAGCAACATCTTTTCCTTTGAGAATGTACCGGATGTATCCCAAAACAGTTTTGGCACCTCTCAACTGTCATTGATGTGCCAAGTTCAAGTTTTTGAACCAAGTGGACAACACTTAGATTCATCCTACCCTGATACCCTCTGAATCAGTCAGCGGCGAGGATGGGTAATGCATACTCCTCAACATCCAAGAATACAATTATTCGACCTGCTGGGCTACTCTCTAAACTAGTTGCTGAAGGCCGAAGTACTTTTCAAAGTGGTGAGTTATTGGTAGAGCATGTGATTATCTTGAAAATGAGAGATTAGTTTATCTGTTGGGAAAATCCTGGTTTTATTGTTTTTTACATGTTTCTCCTCAAACAAGAAAATTGTATATATAAATCGGGTTTTTTAAAAACTCTAAAAGATCACTTTTTTTGAAAACGATTGCCAAAAAGGCAAAGCCAAAATATTTCTCTGGTTGGGAAATTATATTTTAATTTAGTTGAGAGAAAAGAAATAGTGTGCATTCTGACTTTTTGGCTGCGGTTTTTTTTTTAATACAAAATATTTCCAATAACTTTTGCCTTATTCTTTTTTCTGATACTAATTATTTCCAATAATTTTTGCAACGAGTACTGCTGCTTTCAGTGTCTCACGGTATGGTCTACACTCGTCACAGTCTGTATTAAACTAGTATCTGACTTTTCATTTGTTATTCATTCATTTCCCGTCATCAATTCCCAGGGACCTGGATTTTTCATTTTTCTATATTTGAGATTGTATCATCTAATAAAAATTAACCAAATTTACTAAAATAATACATCCTTTCCTAATTGACTAATTAGGAAACACAAAAGATTTGTCTGCTATATGATTTTTTACATGATATCATGGTCAAGGGATTGAGGCGACAATTCCTACAAGTGGTCAACAACCTAAGCAGACTACTACATAATTTAATTATAACTATAGCTGTTTTATCTGTGGTGTTTAGATATTTAATATATAGCTGTTTTTCCCCAAACCAATGTACAAACAAGAATAAAAAAGTTGTGATTTCTCAAAAAAGAATTGGAAAAAAATAAATCACATTTATTTTTAAAAATTTTGAAATTCATATCACCTGCAGCATGAAATTGATTTTTTGTTTTTCCCAAGCCAATCTGCAAACAAAAGATGAGTATAAGAAAGTTATGATTTCTTAAAAAAATTGGAAAAAATAAATCACATTTGTTTTTGAAAAATTTGAAATTAATATCACCTGCATCATGAAAAATTTCCTATAGAAAAGAGAAAATATTTCTCCTTGTAAAGTTCATATTTTATTTTAATAAGAAAAAATCAAATATTTTGCTTTTTTAATTTTTTTAATAAAAATTTTGGAAAAAATAAATCACTTTTGCTTTTGAAAATATTGAAATTCATATCACTTCAACATGAAATTGATTTTTTTGTTTTTCCCCAAGCCAATCTGCAAACAAGAGATGCGAATAAAAATGTCGTGATTTCTTAAAAAGTGGGAAAAATAAATTACATTCGTTTTTGAGAAAATTGAAATTCATATAATCTACAACATGGAATTGATTTTTTGTTTTTCCCAAAGCCAATTTGCAAACAAAAAATGAGAATAAAAAAGTTGTGATTTCTTTAAAAAAGGAAAAAATAGATCACATTTGTTTTTAAAAAATTGAAATTCATATTACTAGCACTGTAAAATTTACCATAGAAAAACTAAAATATTTCTCTCTGGTTGTAAGTTTATATTTTATTTTAATAAGAAAAAATAAAATGTTTTTTGTTTTTTAATTTTCGTTTTTTTAATTTTTTGAATAAAAATTTTGGATAAAATAAATCAAATTTCCTTGTGAAATGAAAAAAATTAAAGAAATTCATATCACCTGCAAGATGAAATTGATTTCTTCTTTTCCCAAGCGAATCGATTTTTTCTTTTCCCAAGCCAATCTGAAAACAAGAGATATGAATAAAAAAGTCATGATTTCTTAAAAAAAAAATTGGAAAAGATAAATCACATATTTTTTTTAAAATTAAATTCATATCACTAGTATGAAATTTCCTATAGAAATGCGGAAACGTTGTCTAGTTATTATCAAGTTCAATTTGAGGAAGTGGGTACTAAAGGAATGCAATGTAAATGAAGATGAGTAAGAAGAACTCATTTGGATCAATTCCAAGAAATTTTGTTTTTATATGGTAGTTTAGAGAACAAATTGGTTTTAGGGAGTTTAGAATATTTTGCAAATCTTATAGATATGAACTAAATTGATTAATTGCAAAATGTATGTTGTCGATGTATTATATTATGCGTGAAAAAAATATTTATTTTTTAGTTTTAAATGTGATTGAGATGTTATATTAATTATTTAGATTGTCTCAATATAATACTTAATTTATCTTAAAGCTTTATTTAATACATAAATATGTAACATTTTGTATAACAACAAGGGTTACATAGTAGCTAGTACCTACGGCTTAGCTTAAATATATTTTAATTAAGCTAAAAATAAAAAAGATAGATATTTCATCACAAAAATCTTACAAGTTGGTTGAAACGCTTCGACCCAATGTGATTTCTTCCGAAAATGTTTTCAAATAAACAAATAAAATATTGTTTATATTAACATATATACGCTTTAATATATATATGTGTGTGTGTGTGTGTGTTTTTAATATAATAATAAGTGATCTTAAATTGAAAATATAGGGAAAAAAGTATAATTCCTGAAAATAGAAAGAAAAAAATTAAAATAAAATTCAAAAAGTTAAATAAAAAAGAAATAAAACTAAAAATAAAAATTAGTAACTAATAGAAATGGAAGTTGCTAAAAAGCCCATAATAAGACCTCAACCAATCACCTTACAAATAAATAGTTTAAATAATAACAAAAATTGAATTCCCAATGTTAAACTATGGTTAAACAAGGGAAATTTTTGGTAAAAGACAAACTAACACCAGTCAAAACAAAAATGAATGCATAATACCATGCATGATGTTTGTAGTAGGTATAATAATATACATAAAACAATTTGTAGAAAACATAGTTTTAAGGCACGTGCTAGCTACACAATTGCCTCTAGCTTTTTGTATTACAAGTTTACATTCCTAAGTTGGTACAACATAAATAATAGTTTCTAAAAAAATGATTTATATACTGAAAGGTGTTATTAATTAAAGTTATAAAGCTTCATTACAACACATCTTTCAGACTCCAGTGGAAAAAATAAATCACATTTGTTTATGAAAAAATGAAACTCATATCATCTGCAGCGTTAAATTTATTTTTTTGTTTTTTCCCAAGCCAATCTCCAAACAAGAGATGAGAATAAAAGTTTTGATTTAAAAAGAGACGATAATAAAAAAGTGTCACTTAACCAGAGATGAGAATAAAAAAGTTGTCATTTCTTAAAAAAAAATAGAAAATATAAATCACATTTGTTTTTGAAAAAATTGAAATTCATATCACCTGCACCATGAAATTTCTTATAGAAAACGGAAAATATTTTTGTGTTGTCGTAAGTTCATATTTTATTTTAATAAGAAAAAATGAAATATTTTGTATTCTTTAATTCTATCTTTTTAAAAAAATTTAATGAAAAAATAAATCACATTTCTTTTTGAAAAAACTGAAATTCATATCACATGTAGCATGAAATTGATTTTTTGTTTTTACCCAAGCCAATCTCCAAACTAGAGATAAGAATAAAAGAGTTGTGATTTCTTAAAAAATTGGAAAAAATAAATCACATTTGTTTTAGAAAAAATTGAAATTCATATCAATTAAAGCATGAAATTTCCGAAAAGCGAAAATGCTTTCGAGTTAATATCAGGTTCAATTTTTTGAAGTGTGTACGAAAGGGATGCAATGTAGATGAAGACGAACAAGAGGAACTCATTTAGGTCAGTGCCAAGAAGGAAGATTTTGTTTCTTTGTGGTAGGGAGTAGTTCATTATAATTTTATGGTTCAACGACTCTTATAATATCTTTTTTTGTGTATTGTTTTAATAATGTTCTTTTAAATTCTCTTGATAAGGGTGCAAGCCGACCATTGGACTTGTCCTGGCCTAACGATTGATGCTGATCTATCATATCGCTCCGGCAACCCTTCACATGCATGCAACAGTTGGAGAGGTTGTGGCACGCATGCAGCTTTTAATGCCCCAACTCGAAGGTGGAAAAGGTACAAGGATAGTTGGAATAGTGAGAATTCCCTCCAGCTTGTTGAGCAAGTTAGTTTGTGAACTTACGTTCCTGTGGAATTGACTTGAGAGGGTGATTCAGGGCAACTCATGGTGGACGTCTCCAGGTTCTAGTAGCATTCACTGGTATGTTTTGGGTCTTAAATTAGCACCTTTTGTTTGTATGGAGCATTCTATTCGACCTTTAACCGATGAGATGCATGGGTCTGTGTTTTGGGGGAAAGAGAATTGGAATTGTCAGAGGCATGGACTCGTTGGGTTTCTG
This sequence comes from Pinus tabuliformis, assembly GCA_031772625.1. Lineage (NCBI taxonomy): Eukaryota > Viridiplantae > Streptophyta > Pinopsida > Pinales > Pinaceae > Pinus > Pinus tabuliformis. The sequence goes on from CM062816.1 coordinate 1,633,144,857, forward strand.
GATGGGGTTGATTCCATCATTCTATATGTCCTGGTGTTTGTCGAGTATGGAATTTTCTTGTCTTGCATGGGTGCATGTATGGTCTGGGTGGTAAAGGGTTTTGGATGTGGAGGTCCCCCATGCTCGGGCAAGAAAGGGCTAGAAGGGGTTTGGGTCTGTGAATAATTTCACTTGGTTCTAGGGTATTTAGGCTTTGGACGAGCTTGAATTTGAGCTGTGGGTACATTTAACTCTAGCTATGCCCTCTGTTTGCATATGAGTGAAGGTAGAAGAACCCTGGTGGTCCACTTCCAGGTCAATCTGGTCCTATGGAACAGAGTCTATAGAGTTTGGAATTCATGTTTAGCTAGGGGTCAATTATGGTTTTGGAGTTGGTTATGGCTTGATGTCTGTCACCATAAGCCAAATTCTGAGGATGGGGGTTTGATTTATGTGGCCCAGGTTCTTTGTATGTAGTCTTGTTAGGAGGGGTTTGGTGGGTTGCGGGCTCAGTGTAGCTATTGGCTCGACTCTCTTTTTAATTCCTTGTATAGTGTTTGGTTGGTGAAGTGGATAAGTTATGGGACGTGCCGATATAATTTTGAGGTCCCCAACATTGATGGCATGGCCAGTCCATTCATTCCCCGAAAAGGACAAAGGAGGAGGAATGAAAAAAATGGCATCCTTATCCTGTGTTGGCAGTCAGTTGATACAAAAATTTGGGTTGGGTTCCTTACTTTGTTAGTTTCATTTGAATTTGATTTAATAGGTCTAAAATGCATGCGTGACCCTTGGCAGTGACGAGCACCCATGCTGCGACCTTGTTTTGGTCGGTACCCAGAGTTGGGAAAAGAGAAGCCTTTGTCAGGCAACAGGAAAAGCATGTCCTAGGTAGCTGGTACATGAAAGAATGGTCATGGCAGCCGAGGTCAGGGAAAACAGAGGAAGGCCTCTTCATGACCAAAAATCCAACCCAACTCTTCCGGTGGGGCTACTGGAATGGGTTGTCTGCACAAGCCTTCCTCTCGTCTAATTCAAGATGCGGCTCAAGCATACCATGATAGCAGCTCCAACGCAGTCAAGCAATTGATTGCAAATCAGGAAGCAGAGATCTGACTGACCAAGGAGGATTTCAAATTGGATATGGACGAGTGGTAAGCAGTGATCCCAGACCCAGGCCACACTCATGGCATATCATCTCAATACAAGAAGACAACCCATCTATTCTGGATGATTAAGATCATTATGGCGAAATCTCTAGAGCAGTTTCCTCCTCACATGCATTTAGCCCCTCGGGGTCATTCGGACTATACTAAATAATTTCAAAAAATTCAGTTTCAATTACAGTAGTAGAGTGGTCGACTAAGCCGAATTGAACAACATATCCCTTACATACCCCACACGAAGTTGTCGGGTTCCACTGTGAAGGATCCCGCTTCAGTAGATTCAACTGATGATGAATTGTGACAATGCATCCTTGTTTTTCTTTTTGCGTGATTCAAACCTAAATTTTTCGGCTTATTAGAAGTTATGTTTATAGTTATTTAGAAAATAGGAAGTATAAAGAGTCTCAGGTTTACATAGCGTGGTTGGTTAGACTTATCAGTTTTTGTTTGTGGATGGCATAGTTGGTTAGGTGGTCAACAAATCTAGTTTCCCTCTGGGCAAGTTGAGGGCACCTAACTCTCAGACATATGGATGTGACTTGCTTTATTTACGAAAATTAATGGAAAGATATGACCAAGCTTACAAAAAAAAATTGTTCTTTTAAATTAGAAAGAAAATGAAAAAAAAGTAGTGTGTTGTAATATGATATGCATTTTGTTTTTTAGTTTTAACTTTTTTGTGGAGTACTTCAGAGAACAAATTGGCTGTAGATATTTTAGAATATTTTGGAAATCCTATAGACATGAGCTAAGTCAATTAATTTCAAAATGTATGTTGTTGATGTATTAAATTATGTGTGAAAAAATTATTTATTTTTTAGTTTCAAATGTTATTGAGATGTTATATCAATTATTTAGATTGTCCAACTATAGTGCTTAATTTATCTTAAAGTTTTATTTAATACATAAATATGTAAGCTTGTGTATAGCAATAATATACATAAAATAATCTGTAGAAAACATAGCTTTAAGGCACCTGCTAGCTACACAATTGCATCTAGCTTTTTGTGTTGCTAGTTTAAATTCCTAAGTTGGTACAACATAAATAATAGCTACTAAAAAATAGATTTCTAGACTGAAAGGAATCACTAATTAAACTTATAAAGCTTCATTACAATGCCAGTCTAGACTCCAATTTTCCTATATTTAAACTAAGCGGCATTTACTAGCTACTAAGGTTGACATTATTATGAAAGCCCAACTAGCACACCCACAACAATGAAAATACTTATCCACTTCCCTCTATATAGGGAACCGAATAATCTTCAACAAGGACATGAACATGATTATAGACAAAATGTACTCACATGACATGATTATAGACAATATGTACTCACATGTGAGCTTCATATGATACAAAGTATAACATAGATCAAGTTATCATATATTTACTATTCACTTTTCTCACACATGTTTAAATATAGCTAATTTGAAGTAAAAAATAATAAAGAAATAAAATTGCAACAACAAGACAATTGCACATATCCATCTTGCAACAATAACACAACTCCATTTAGGAAAAGAAATATAATATTACTAGATGTAATAGGGACATACAATAAAAAGAATATATACAAATAAGGTAGATGAATTTATTTAATCTTTTGATTTTTGGGGGGTTGGTTAGGAGATGAGATTACTTGTGGGTTTTAGATCAATAAACGTCTTTAAAATACACCCAGTGACCATTTAGTCAAAAACTTGCGTGCAAGCCTCCCTCTTGCATAATTCAGGACGTGACTCAAGCATACCATGCTAGGAGCTCCAACCCGGTCAAGAAATAGCTAAGATCTGACAAACCAAGGAGGATTTCGAATTGGATATGGATGAGTGGTAAGCAGTGATCCTGAACCCATACCATACTCATGGAAGATCATCTCAATACAAGAAGACAATCCATCTGTTATGGATGATGAAGAGTATTCTGGCGAAATCTCTATAGGAGTTTCCTCCTTACACGCATGTAGCCCCTCAGGGTCATTCGAACTATACTAAATAATTTCAAAAAATTCAATTTCAATTATAGCAGCAGAGTGGTCGGCTGAGCCGAAATGAGGAGCATATCCCTTATATACCCCACATGGAGTTGTCGGGTTCCATTGTGAAGGATCCTGCTTTGGAGGATTCAACTGATGATGAGTAGCAACAATGCATCCTTGTTTTTATTTATGATTGATTCAAACCCAAAGTTTTAGGATTATTAGCAATTATGTTTATAGTTATTTAGAAAATAGGAAGTACAAAGACTCTCAGGTTTACATAGTGTGGTTGGTTAGACTTATCAGTTTTTGTTTTTGGATGGCATATTTTGCGGTTAGGTGGCCAACATATTTGGTTTCCCTCTAGGCAGGTTGAGGCCACCTAACTCTTAGACATATGGATGTAACCTGCTTTATTTTTGAAAATTAATGGAGAGGTACACCAAGCTTACAAAAAAAAATAATGTTCTTTAAAATTAAAAAGAAAATGAAAGAAAAAAACACTGAGTTGTAAGATGATATGCAATTTTTTTTTTAATCTTCTTTGTGGATTAGTTCAAATAACAAATTGGTTGTAAGGATTTAGAATATTTTGGAAATCCTATAGACATGAGCTAAGTTAACTAATTGCAAAATGTATGTTGTTGATGATTTAAATTATGTGTGAAAATTATATTTATTCTTTAGTTTCAAATGTGATTGAGTAGTTATATCAATTATTTAGATTGTCAAACTATAATGCTTAATTTATCTTAAAGATTTATTTAATACATAAATATGTAAGATTGTGTATAACAATAATATACATAAAATAATTTGTAGAAAACATAGCTTTAAGACACCTAGTAGCTACACAATTGCATCTACCTTTTTGTAATGCTAGTTTACATTCCTAAGTTGGTAGAACATAAATAATAGCTACTAAAAAATAGATTTCTAGACTGAAAGGTATCACTAATTAAACTTATAACGCTTCATTATGATGTTAGTCTAGACTCCAATTTACCTATATTTAAACTAAGCGACATTTACTAGCTACTAAGGTTGACATTATTATGAAATCCCAACTAACATGCCTACAACAATGAAAATATAAACATCCACCTCGCTCCATATAGGGAACCGAATAATCTTCAACAAGGACATGAACATGATTATAGACAAAATGTACTCACATGACATGATTATAGACAATATGTACTCACATGTGAGCTCCATATGATATAAAGTATAACATATATCAAGTTATCATATATTTACTATTCACTTTTCTCACACATGTTTAAATATAGCTAATTTGAAGTAAAAAATAATAAAGAACTAAAATTGCAACAACAAGGCAATTACATATATCCATCTTGCAACAAGAAGACAACTGCATTTGGGCAAAGAAATATATTATTACTAGATGTAACAGGGTCAAACTATAAAAAGAATGTATACAAATGAGGTAGATGAATTTATTTAATCTTTTGATTTTTTGGGGTTGGTTATGAGATGAGAGTAGTTGTGGGTTTTAGATCAATAAACATCTTTAGAATACACCCAGTCACCATTTAGTCAAAAACTCCTTGAATTTATTTAATTACTTTTTTATCATCAATAATGTTTTTACCAAAAGAAAGAGAAATAATAAATAATTGAAATAACTTAAAGGAATTTTTGTGACAGTGACAGTGAAAATGACAGTTAATGGTCGAGGATTTGGTAAAGCATAAGAGAAGGAAACTAATGTTATCAAAATTAATGATTCTCATGCAAGCCAAGTTGAGTCATTGCCTTGTTCCAAGACCATAATAAATAATAATTGATCAATATTTCATGCTCAGAGTTTCCCTTCTTCCAAGACAGTAATAATTGATCAATATTCCATGCTTAGAGCTACCCTTCTTCCAAGACCATAACCATTTATAAATATTTCGTCTCAATTTTATATATAAATCATTCTAATCACTTTGAGGAGAAAACTTTGACATAAATTTAAAAATAGAAAGGAAAAAAATTGAAATTACATTTTAGAAATATTTAAATTAATATATAAATTTTAATATAACATAAATTAATATTTATGTTATATATAAAAAAAAAGTTAGTGTTATCTTAAAAAAATTACACATATCTTACTTAATTGTAGTGGTGTCATAAACTAGCAATTGACACTAATTAATGCAAGTGTTGCAAGGCAATAGCATATAACACTAATTAATTCTTCTTTGACAATTGTTGAAAGATAAAAAAAATATCAAGAAAAGACAAGGACCAGGATATAATGAAATCTTACTGCAATACTGCTTCCTTGAGCCTTACAAATCATGAGGCTTATGTTGAAGTTAAAGACCTTATTTCATTATGCCAGCATAAATACCTTGTAAATAAAGAATATAAATCATTATTTGTTACCTTAGAAATCAAAGGTTGTTTTGGTACAATTCCTCCATATTTCTTCTTGATCACTTCCTCCTTCTATAGACAACCTTGATCAGTACAAAGTAATGTTTTTATATTTTGAAACATGTGTCTACAAAGGACAATAAAAAATTGTAAATAAATTTTAAATTTCTATGTGAATTAAGATCTACCCTTGAATAAAAATGCACATATCTCCAATCTGGAAATTGAACCAAAGAATAGCATGAACTACACCTCTTCTTGAGACAATTTCATGTGTTTCTCTTGTAACATCCCTAGCCCTTTTCTCTGATTATGGATCAGGTTATAGACTAGAATAGAGTATCTCTTAAGAATTATTTGTAGTATCTATTGGATGGAGGGAAAGTTTACAAAAAAATTCCTCAAGATTGTCTCAAATTACTCTGTGTGTTGTAAATACTTAGTTCTAAAACATTTTTCATATAGCTGCTCACTTGCTTAGAGGAAAAATCGACCAAGCTATGTAAACTTTAAACCATTTAGATCTTCAGGTTCTATTGTTTTCTTTCCTTGTTTACTGTCAATCCTTATCTTTTAAATTTTAAAAGCAGCTTTCATAAAACTACCTGCTTAGAGGCCAAACTCAATGTGCTATATAAACTATTTAATTTTGTTTCCTTCTTGATACACAATACATAACAACATCACATGCACTTCATCATCAATTTATCCTTGTCTAGAAAGGAAGCATATAATTTTCATACATTATATCATTCTATCTCCTTGCGTACATTGCTAGGTGATGAACTAAGTATTTACAACACACATATAGTAAGCTAAGACACCTTGAGCAACGTACCTTTTTATGGGTTCACATGGGACAATTGATTCATTGACTATAAATTGTCACATTGCATATTTTTTTAGCTTCAAAATGTTTTAAGAAAGCTTTCTATATTATGCATGATTTGATCTAATATTTGTTTGATTTTATGATGTAGAAATATATGGGTTTGACTTCAGAGCTAATGACTTGTACTTGAGAAAGCACAACCAATTTTTTCTTGGAAGGGTATCGATAGATGTTATAAAAATAATTTAGACTCGCCAATGACTAAATTCTCATGGGACCATAAAGGTCACTAAGTGCGATTTCCACATGCATGTTTTTTCTTCATCAAACTAATTTTCTCATATTTATCCCTATGTTTCTTGTCTAAAATGTAAAATTCACAATAAATCTTTCATGCTTTCACTAGTCAGATAGACAAGTAGGTTATATAAATTTTGGGGCCATTATTTTAAAACCAAGGTGACTCTTTTGATGTAAAAACACATATTTTTATTAGGGTGCTCATGGACCACACTTGCTTGATTTCCAAGATAAAATGGTTTAAATGTTGTTGAATGATCTCTACATTATTTTTAACTACATGACATGGGTTAGATTTTATTAAGCAGAATCTGTTGGATTAAAACAAGAACATGGAAGACACCATGGAGATTAGTGGTAAAGAGAAATGTGTTCTTTTGAATAGTTTCAAGGATCACGAATGAAATAATAAAGAGGTGACTCCACAGTCAAAAGAGAAACATAGAAAATTTTCTCAAAAAGAGGTGTAGTTGATTCTATTCATGGATTCAATTTCCAGATTGAAGATATGTGCGGTTTTATTCAAGGGTAGAACTTAATTCACATAGAAATTAAAAATTTACTTACAAAATTGTTATAGTCCTTTGTAGACACATTTTTAAATTATAAAAGAAATTCTTTGTATTGATTAAGGTTTTTTGTAGCAGGAGGAAGTGATCGGGAAGAAATATGGAGGAACTGTACCAAAACAACCTCTGGTTTTGAAGGTAGCAAATCAATATCTATTTCTTTTTTTACGAGGCATTCATATTGACATAATCAGATAAGGTCTTTAACTTCAACATAAGCATCATGATATTTAAGGCTCAAGGAAGCAATATTACAGTAATATTTCATTGCAGCATTGTTGATGGGTGTCATAAAATAGTTTGGACTTTCCAATGAATAAATTTTTCATGGAACCACAGAGGTCACTATGTGCAATTTCCACATGCATGTTTTTCCTTCATCCATCTTTTTTTGTCAAATTTATACCTATGTCTCTTGCCTGCAATGAAAATTTCACAATAACTCTTTTATATTTTTACCAGTTAGATAAATGAGTAGGTTATATAAATTTTGAGTCCATTATTTTAAAACCAAGGGGAGTTGTGGTATTTTGATTTAAAAAAACATTATTGTCATTATGGTGCTTATGGACCACACCTTCATGATTTTCAAGATAAAATGGTTTAAATGTTGTTGAATGATATCTACATTATTTTTAACTACGTGACATGGGTTATATTTACTTAAGCAAAATCTATTGGATTAAAACAAGAATATGGAAGACACCAAGGAGATTAGTGGTAAAGAGCAATGTGATCTTTTGAATAGTTTCAAGGATCATGAAGGAAATAATATGGAGAGTCAACATTCAAAAGAAAAACACAAGAAATTTTCTCAAGAAGTGGTGTAGTTGACGTTATTCTTGGGTTCAATTTCCAGATTGGATATATGTGTTATTTTATTCAAGGGTAGATCTTAATTCACATATAAATTCAACATTTATTTACAAAATTGTTATAGTCCTTTGTAGACACATGTTTCAAACTATAAAAAAGTTGCTTTCTATTGATTAGGGTTGCCTATAACAGGGGGAAGTGATCAAGATGAAATATGGAGGAATTGTATCAAAACGACCTCTGATTTCGAAAGTAGCAAATCACAATCTATTTCATTATTTATGAGTTATGCATGTTGGCATAATCATACAAGGTCTTTAACTTCAATATAGGCCTCATGATTTGTAAGCCTCAAAGAAGAAGTATTGTAGCATGGTCCTTGCCTTTTCTTAATATTTTTTTCTTTCAACAATTGTCAAAGAAGCATTAATTAGTGTTATATGTTATTGCCCTATGGAGTTTCGTTTGCAACATTTGGTGCAATTGCTAGTGTTAAATGTTTTTTTAAATGTATATATATTTAACTTATATACTAGCGCAACTACATTAATAAAATATGGTTGATATACGCGGATAGGTGTATTCTCTTTAAATCATTAGATTAACAATTGTGTATTCTCTTTAAAGCATTAAATTAACAGTTGAAAAATCTCAAGTGGATTCCTCACCATTCTTATAACTTGAACATCTAAAATTATTAGCTTTTTAAAATTAATTTAAATAGCATTTATCATCACAACCATTCTTTTAAATTTCATTAACATTTATGATTATAACCATTTTTTAACTCTGATTAAAATAATTAAAACCCATTAGAAAATGAGCTGACAGTCGTATCAACACATCTCAGAGGTATAACATAGAAGCTAACAAACTAATACAATGTGATCAAGAAAATATTGATCCGAATTTACTTTGAAATTCTCTTTGTTGGAATAGATGGTGAGGACGAGCATGGAAACTCCACGTCTCTTTGGTCATCCATTTATATGCTTACATTTTTGGATTATTGTTTTTAGTGATATAAATGGTTGTATTACTTTTTTGGATTATTGTTTATTGTTTTTAGCGATAGAAATGGTCGTATATGCAGTACTGAATTGATGAGCTTCAGGATGTGATAATGCGGGTGATGTCTAGGAGTGCCTTCCTCTTGCGAGGAAATGATAAGGAAGGGACCAATGAAGAGAGAAGAAAGGAGGAATGTTGTTTTTGTTGTTGCTATTTGCTTCTTCCGCCAACAAACTGATATCAATTTTTATATCAAAATGCCAAGTCATAATACAGAGTGGATAATAATAAAAATAATAAATATTATTATAAATAAAGTTATAATTTAGTTAATTTTTAGGTTTTTTAATTTTAACAACTTGAGATATATGATGAAATAATTGTTTTAATGTTTATTATGGATTGATGTTTATCAACATTTACTACCCATTTAAGTTGTATAGCTGTACTAGTTGTACCGGAAATCAAGATAGATCCATCTTAATTCTAGATTTATAAAATAACAAGATGATCAAATCTCTCAGGATGTAAGCATCTTTTTTTAGTCTAAAACTTGAAGAAAGGGTTTCATCTTAAAAGATTTAATTCTTTTTGGCACTTAGTAGATTTGGAGTTAACATAAATCTATGTTGCTTCTTAATAATAATAAAAATGTGTCATTAAAAAAAATTTCATTGGATTTTCAGGAAAGCATAGCTTACAAAATCAGTCTCAACAGTCCCCTTTTTCTCATTCTGACCAGACTTGTTGAGATTGGGGCCTGGAGGATGCCATAGAAGACACTTTACAACTTTTGTTTTCAGGAGGTAGTGTAGCCATAACATATTAGGAGAAAACAAAAAAGAGACCAGAACTGAGAGCAACATATCAAGGGTGATGGGGCGGACTTACACGGGAAGCTGCAAAATAACCAACATGATCATACATATGGAAATCAATGTGTTTAATCCGTGCTTCCTAGATGCAAAGGTGGTCATTTGTGCAATGGTCGCTGCGGCGAAGGTTATCCAACTGTTCCATAATTTCATTTTGGCTATATTGGATATCATTGAGATAAGGCACAATTTCATTGTGGTCTTCATACCTGTGGTCCCTGAGAATATCCATATTGATTTGTATATTCCAACGCTGCTCTGCAATGGACTCCATGGAAGTAGGAGCCACTATGTGACCTGGAGAGTGAGCTGGAGAGATAGTTGCAGCACCCTCGGTTTCTCGAATGGCTGAGTTGTCGGAGGATGGGATATGGTCTGGCTCGGGACACCCTGCATGGAATTGTTGACCCCCTCCGCGGCGAGGTTGGCCCCGTTGGCGGGGCATAATGTGTCTGGTAGGAGGTGACAGACAACTGATAAGTAAGGTCGAGGGAAATCCTTCACGGAACCTGCAAGAGGAGTTGCGATAACAAATACCAAGAAACTAATACCTCAAATGGATATAAATGAGAACCCAAAACCCACAAACTTTGAAACAAGAAAGGCAAGCGTCTACCCACATCGAAGAGTTGTTGTGGATAGACACCACCAACCAATCAATTGACCCATTGAAACAAACAACACAACCCCAAGTGTGCAGAAAAAGTAATTCAATAACATTGACCCCGAATGGGAACCCAAACAACCAACAACACTGACTAGAGACCGGTGTAGCACCCCCACACGAATAGAAACCAGAGGAAACTTCAGCCTAGGAATCGACCACAGAGCGACCAAAATCAAGCAATGACAAAGCCCTCCAACTATAATGACATGTAGAATAAATTACGAACACGGATACCTTACCCCACACAACGGAGGGGAGATCAAGGAGATTCCGCTTTCTTTTTAAAACCCTGTATCAGAATGTCCCAAAAATGGCATTGAGTCGACTCGATAGCCCATCCGCTACAGTGCTTGGATCCCAAGGCAGGCCAGAAGACCAAATCCAACCCAAACCAAAACAAAAAAGGGCTTCCACTTCATTGCTCAACCAAGGCCATGACCCCAGTGAGCCTCCATGGAACCTACCTCACGCACCTCTATTCTCTTCCCGACCCAAATTCATCACCCAAACTTCATTGGAGAAAGGCACTCGCATACCCTGGAATTTAACTATTAAATGTGCTAAAGAAATCATGACTCGAGTGGAGTGAATGCAGGGACAACACATGAATGTTGTTTTAATGACCGCATGGAGGAGTAGCTAACCCCAAAGACCTCTCATGTGCCACGTGTGTACACGGTAGATCACCCCATCGACAAATTGTTTCTTAATAGGTTTCTTAATTGTTTTCTTAATAGGTTATTGAACAACACATTTTTTAATTCACCCATGTAGCTGATAATAGTTTACAATAATTTTTTTAAATTACTCTGTTCTGTCTTCGCGGCATCGACATGCGTACGCGACATTTGATGCATCACCTCTTCAAGTTATTGTTACTTTAGTCAAAGTTTAAAGGAAAAGGTTAAAGTTTGAAATGAAATAAAAATTTCTCGTCAAAATAAAATGTTCGGTAAAATATACTTTAGAAATCATTACTGAGCTAAAAGCAATATTTTGGTGGGGACTTTGTTGCACTAAAGTTAAAGTTATAAAATTAAAATATTCTTCATAGAATAGAATAGTTAGTTTTCGTATGGTGTAGCCAATGATCAAATTGTTCTCTTTAACAAAATCATTTTTTTGGTGGGGACTTTGTTGCCCTATGGTTAATTTTTTTGGGTAGATGGTTATCCATATTCAAATTTCTTTATTATTTTTTATTAAATATGATTATAATTTTTTATAATTATTAAAAAAAATTATAAAATAGATTAAAAAATTTATTTAAATTTAAAAACTATTTTATTTTAAAAATATATATATATTTTTCACATAATTTCCAAAATTACAATCAAATATAAAAAAAAAATGATTTGTTGTATAGAAAACCATGTTTTAGTGTTTATTTAGAAAAATATATTGGATTTAATGTTAATTTGGTTTTTATAAATACAAATATTATTAAACATTAAAAGTGAACTCAATTAACCCCACTATTTTGGAAGCCCAAATGTTCAAAAGTTTCAGATAATCACAATTACATCTCAATAATAGCTATCACTACTATAATTTTTTTAAAAGATTTCACTATTATTATAATTACATTTCATTTAGGGTATGAATATAAGTTTTTAGTGGAGATCAAGATCAAAGTTTAGTGAATCTTTGTGAATTTTTATAGTGGATTAAAATTATGATGTCGATTTTATAATTATGTGTAATGAAAATTGATGAATTAAAAGAAAATATATAATAATATATTATTCATCAAAAAAGTTGTTTGAAAAAGAATATGGAGAATCAAGATCGTGATACTAGGAAGAGAAATGGGTGCATATAAGATATGCTTTAATACTTGTTTTTGAAATACAACCTTTCTTTCCCCTGTTTCTTTATGTTAATATGCCATCCACTTTGTACTTGGGTGGTATTTTGAACATTTATTCATACTTATTTAAGAAGGGGGCACTTGACTCATCCAAATTCTCGAGGAATAACTATTATTCAACCCCATTCATAGATCATTATTAAACTCCTAAATAAAGACTGAAATAACTCATCTCCCATTAACATTCTCCATCCTCCCATTTTGAATGTTCTTTCTCTCTTTGTTCACAAAGGAACTTGTGTGAAACCATTGTGGCTATCCATGTCATTGAAAAGAGAACCCCATGGAATTATGGTTATGAAAAGCCTCTAGATGGTTGGAGACTTGATACTAAGAAAAAAGAGCAAATGGGATGGTTTTTAGTGAAATATCATGGTTGGAATGCCCATAAAAACAAACACCAGTAAACCTTGTGGCTTTGCTTCAGCTAATTGGCCTCCTCCAAACCATTCCAAAATAGAAAAATAGGGATCTTGCACTCTTTTTGCTTGCACTATAAGGGAAGAGGGTCATTAAGGAATTGTGGGGTAGAGAAAGAAATATCTTCCTTCTATTATTTAGGAGAAGAGAGCTCCATATTCAATTATGGTAAGATGTTGGGATCCTCCTTAGGGTTGTAATTAGGGGGTCAAAGGGCCCACTGGAGTGGTAATGGAATAGTTATGATAATCATTCAATGTAAAGTGGATTAGGCCCATTAAGGATGTTAAAAAAAATAATGTCCACTAGGTAGTTAGCATGGAATAAATGTAATGTGGCCTCATAAAAAAGGTCTATTAACTAGTTAGTAGTTATGATTAAGGTTCATTACTTAGCTATAATGTAGGATGGAGTCTTCCTTATGGATGGGTATTGGAGTATTTTGTGCTTGAGTTCAACTCATTGAGAAGTCACCATACCTAAACAAGAAAGTGGGAAATAGTATTTTTCTTCCATAAAGGATCATTATACAATGTTGTTGCTAGGATCGTGAAACATTGAGAGAAGTGGTGTTTTCTAAAGACATTATTGTTTGTGATCCCATTGGTCACTGGGACAAATTTACCTGGAGTCTTTCCACATTTAAATAGGCTATTTTAGAGAATAATAATATAGGAAAAATCCATGGCTTGTCATAAATATGGAGCTCGAAAATATCCAGTAACTTGATAGAATCAAGTTTACCTGATCCACCCTAATAATCTCCCCTTAAACTTGACTCACTGTAATGCCTCCTCTCACATTTACCCACTTTTATAGGCTCTTCAAGGTAAACATCAGATGAGTGTCACTATGATATGACCCGACCTCCGAGTTCCAGTTATGGAAGTGGGGTCGACTGACCGACAACTTACAACCATCTCTCAGGGACTATATACCACTCAAGAGTTTGCAAACCACCATAGGTGATCAATCCCTGATTTGGAACTCTTTTTTCACAAAGGAAACTCTCAACCATGAACCATTCAATAACTTATCAAATCACGAGAGATATCCATAGCTAGAGAACATCATAATTTCATGCATATAACCAACATATAACCGGAATAGAAATTATGATAAATTGGCCATACGATCGTTGTCATAATCCGTACAAGTGTTCACAGATCCACTAGTACAAAATGGCCAATTAGTTACTAAAAAACGACTAAAATTTGCATATAAATGACTATTTTTCAGTTGGTGACCAATAGTAGCTAATTTATAGTATCTTATAACGCGACCAACTTTTAGTCGTTTTTAGCTTAGTCATTAATTGGTTGTCTCAATTTTGTTGTCTAGCAATATATTTAGTCATTAATTTGGTCATTAATTTAGTCATTGATTTAGTCATTGATTGCCACAATTAATGACCAAATATACAACAAAATGTATTACTAAATGATCACCCGAGGAAACCAATTAATGACCAAAATATTGGTCATGTTATAAGATACTGTAAATTAGCTACTAATAGTCGTATATACACAAAATTTAGTTCTCATTTGTAATCACAAATTTATCATTTGCAGTAGTCATTTATCTTTTTTTGGTAGTTTCATATTCATTATATAAGTGACTACTTTAGTAGTTTATAGTCATTTCATTTACTTTCATTAACAATCGTTATAAGAAACTAATTTAGTCGTATATTTATTTTATTTGTGTTCATGCTTAATAAGTATAAACTACTAATTTAGTAGTTTTAGATTGATTTTATGTGTTCATTATTAATCAACATAAATTAATTACTATGATTTTGCAACTAAATTTAAAAAAAAAAATGTCATACAATGTACATATTTATCTAATATAAAAACAAAATGTTACATATGCTAATTACAATACTAAGTAATATCAAGTGCAACAATAAATAATTCCAACCACATAAATTATACTATATAAAATGTCAACTATTACAATATGAGTTTCCAACCTAAAATTGGTTGGAGTACAATTTGCACATTTAATATTGTTTCATCATTTCAAAACATTACCATTGTGTTTCTAAGGCATTGCAAGTGAATTCACCAACTTTGGAGGCTTGACCATCAATCTCTAGGTGTGTATTTTATGTGGGATATTGTCTCTACCGGTATCACTAGACCGGTTATCTTCTCTCTCTCTTTAATTTCCATTTTGTCACTCTAGTACTGTTATTTTTCTTCTCTTTCTTCAATTCCTGCTTCTTGCCATCAATACCAAGTTCCTTTTCTGAAAAAAATAAAAAATAAAATAAAATAATACAATGCAGAGTATAAGACATGAAAGTCAATGAACACTGGAATATGAAATAAAGTAAACTATAAAGGATTTATATGATATACCTCAACATTATCAATACTGTTAGTTCCATTTTTCCCCATAAAAGCAAGAAACTCGAACAAGTTTTCTTTACTTAGGTAATAGTGGCCACTATGTGCCCAGATGACCTGTATGAACAAAGCGAATAAAACATCACCATAGAATAAATTTTCTACCTGCTTTGTTCTCAGTGTACAACATTTGTTGATGAAATGTTATCTTCAACTAAAGTAATAAATGCAAATAGACACACACATTTCTATCCCAATATTTTGAATTTCCATACTTATGGTACATTGCAATTTTTATTTTATTCAACATAATCAAACACAACAGAACTATAAATTTCTACTAAGAAAGTCTTATGCTCCACTTGTGTAGCTGTATCATTTCCTCCAGTTATCTTTAAGAAGCAGTGACACTTCAACAATAAAACTGGTCAATAGAAATTGAATGGGCGGAGAAAAGTATTGCTGACACAAGATTACAACAAGAAACTAAAAAAGAATAAGACAAGACTTTGTAAATTTCAACATAAACCAGGAATATAGCTTCAATATAGTAATCTTCAATTGTCAGCATACTATTCCAAGGGAAAAGGAATCCAATTCCCAGAAGCAAACAAATTATGTATGCCCCTTTTTTTCCCTATGATTAATTGAGCAAGATTATCACATGCAATTTCTGTTTAGAATCTCTGAAATATTCTATAAATATCCAAAGAAAACTTAATGTTACTCATTCATTTTTCTCTGATGCAGACAAAACTAAATATGCTAACCTGTTTTTGCGCTGCATAGTTCTGTAATTCATAGTGTCCAAAATCATTGCTTATTGTCATGACTGTTTCTTTTTAATGATCAGGAAACGAGCCTATATCTTATCAGAAAACTTATTTTTCAAAATATATTCGATTTTTTAAATTCAAAACTAAATTTCCTTCCAATTTACGACGTTTAAACAAACCGGAATCATTTTCCTTTAACAACTCACTGTTGTAATATACTACTAAATGAACAACTACGTAATGAAATTATTAGTGGTGGAATACTAATAAATCACAAATACAGGCAAGAAATAACACCAATGAAGAGAGAAGAAAGGAGGAATGTTGTCTTTGTTGTTGCTATTTGCTTCTGCCGCAAAGAAATGACCGCCAACAAACTGATATCAACCTTTATATCAAAATGCCGAGTCACAATACAAAGTGGATATGCAAAGGCAGAGATCACAAGAGTCTAGGGTTGGAGGGGATATAATGAATTAATCCCCCTTCCACCATTCCAAGCACAAAACCTAAAACTCTTTTGGTTATCTTTGTGGATTGAAGCAACGACCAACCACGTGGGAACAGGAATAGATGAAGCGATTCAATTTCAATTTAATTATTAAATTAAACATTTCTATGTAATGCACAAGAGAAGAAGACTTTGTGAAATCAGAGTCGTCAAAGGTTCTATCAGAATAAAATAGTTACATCCAATGTCAGTGTCTATCGGCATAATTAATTATTTTTATCATTAAAAATAATAAATATTATTATAAATAAAGTTATAATTTAGTTAATTTTTAGGTTTTTTAATTTTAACAACTTGAGATATATGATGAAATAATTGTTTTAATGTTTATTATGGATTGATGCTTATCAACATTTACTACTTATTTAAGTTGTATTGCTATACTAGTTGTACCAGAAATCAAGATAGATCCATCTTAATTCTAGATTTATAAAATAACAAGATGATCAAATCTCTCAAGATGTAAGCATCTTTTTTTAGTCTAAAACTTGAAGAAAGGGTTTCATCTTAAAAGATTTAATTCTTTTTGGCACTTAGTAGATTTGGAGTTAACATAATCTATGTTGTTTCTTAATAATGATAAAAATGTGTCATTCAAAAAAATTTCATTGGATTTTCAGGAAAGCATAGCTTACAAAATCAGTCTCAACAGTCCCCTTTCTCTCATTCTGATCAGACTTGTTGAGATTGGGGCCTGGAGGATGCCATAGAAGACACTTTACAACTTTTATTTCCAGGAGGTAGTGTAGCCATAACATATTAGGAGAAAACAAAAAAGAGACCAGAACTGAGAGCAACATATCAAGGGTGGTGGGGCGGACTTACAGGGGAAGCTGCAAAATAACCAATATGATCATACATATGGAAATCAATGTGTTTCATCCGTGCTTCCAAGATGCGAAGGTGGTCATTTGTGCGATGGTCATTGCGGCGAAGGTTATCCAACTGTTCCATAATTTCATTTTGGCTATATTGGATATCATTGAGATAAGGAACAATTTCGTTGTGGTCTTCATACCTGTGGTCCTTGAGAATATCCATATTGATTTGTATATTCCAATGCTGCTTTGCAATGGACTCCATGGAAGTAGGAGCCACTATGTGACTTGGAGAGTGCGCTGGAGAGATCGCTGCAGCACCCTCGGTTTCTCGAATGACAGAGTTGTCGGAGGACGGGATATGATCTGGCTCGGGACACCCTACATGGAATTGTTGACCCCCTCCGCGGCGAGGTCGGCCCTGTTGGCAGGGCATAACGTGTCTAGTAGGAGGTGACAAAGCACTGATAAGTAAGGTCGAGGGAAATCCTTCACGGAACCTACAAGAGGAGTTAAGATAACAAAGACCAAGAAACTAATACCTCGAATGGGTATAAATGAGAACTCAAAACCCACAAACTTTGAAACAAGAAAGGCAAGTGTCTGCCCACACCGAAGAGTTGTCGTGGATAGACACCACCCACCAATCAATTGACCCACTGAAACAAACAACACAACCCAAGTGTGCAGAAAAAGTAATTCAATAATATTGACCCCGAATGGGAACCCAAACAACCAACAATATTGACCAGAGACCGGTTTAGCACCCTCACAAAAATAGAAACCAGAGGTAACTTCAACCTAGGAATCGACCACAGAGCGACCAAAAGCAAGCAATGACAGAGCCCTCCAACTATAATGACATGTAGAATAAATTATGAACACGGATACCTTACCCCACACAACGGAGGGGAGATCAAGGAGATTCTGCTTTCTTTTTAAAGCCCTGTAGCAGGATGTCCCAAAAATGGCATGGAGTTGACTCGATAGCCCATCCGCTACAGTGCTTGGATCCCAGGGCAGACTAGAAGGTCAAATCCAACCCAAACCGAAACAAAAAAAGACTTCCACTTCATTGCTCAACCAAGGTCACGACCCTAGTGAGCCTCCATGGAACCTATCTCATGCACCTCTATTCTCTTCCTATGGAACCTATCTCACGCAACTCTTCCCGACCCAAATTCAACATCTAAACTTCATTGGAATTTAACTATTAAATGTGCTAAAGAAATCGTGACTCGAGTGGAGTGAATGCAGGGACAGCACATGAATGTTGTTTTAATGACCGCAAGGAGGAGTAGCTAACCCCAAAAACCTCTCATGTGCCACGTGTGTACACGATAGATCACCCCATCGACAAATTGTTTCTTAATAGGTTTCTTAATTGTTTTCTTAATAGGTTATTTAACAACACATTTTTTAATTCACCAATGTAGCTGATAATAGTTTACAATAATTTTTTTATATTACTCTGTTCTATCTTCGCGAAAATCATTTTCAATTTGAACGCTTCGGGCTCCCTGCACCGCAGCCGTCAATCAATGATTCAGACGAAGCATATTCAAACATATTCACTTCACGTTTAATCACGGCCATCAATTTAACCAACAAAACAAATATCAAATAAGTGAGTTTTGAATTAGTTATTATATTCTTGAGCGTAAAATAGAAAACTCACCCTTTCACTGGCACTGGCCTTGACCTATTTTTATCCCCTAAATAATTCTAATAATGAGAAAGAAGCAAAAGAAGAAGGGCCCAGCTCCTAATAAACCGTATCGAATAATATATCACAATTCATAGAGTATCATATGCCAGCTTTAATTCACTTATTATATTCTTGCGTGTAATGAAAGAGTTAACAGATATGTTTTATTACACATAGATATGATTTCAATCTTGGATTCTATGGATTTTATGATTCCTTATAAATAAAAGTTAATATATTCATCTTCAAAATTAAATAAAAAATAATAATACAACTAATAAAATTGTTATAATAATCATTTGATTCCAAATTGCAACCCTACAGCTCAGTTTCGAATCCACCATTTCTTTAAATTATTGTACGTCTGCGTCAACTTTAGAAAAAGCTTCGTTTGATTCATCACCTCTTCAAGTTATTGTTACTTTCGTCAAAGTTTAAAGGAAAAGGTTAAAGTTTGAAATGAAATAAAAATTTCTCTTCAAAACAAAATGTTCGGTAAAATATACTTTAGAAATCATTACTGAGCTAAAAGCAATTTTTTGGTGGGGATTTTGTTGCAATAAAGTTAAAGTTATAAAATTAAAATATTCTTCATAGAATAGAATAGTTAGTTTTCGTATGGTATACCCAATGATCAAATTGTTCTCTTTAACAAAATCAATTTCTTGGTGGGGACTTTGTTGCCCTATGGTTAATTTTTTTGGGTAGATGATTATCCATATTCAAATTTCTTTATTATTTTTTATTAAATATGATTATAATTTTTTATAATTATTAAAAAAATTATAAAAATAGATAAGAAAATTTATTTAAATTTAAAAATTATTTTATTTTAAACATATAAATATAAATATAAATATATATATATATATATATATAACATAATTTCCAAAATTACAATCAAATATAAATAAAAAATGATTTGTTTTATAGAAAACCATGCTTTAGTGTTATTTAGAAAAATATATTAGATTTAATGTTGATTTGGTTTTTATATCTACAAATATTATTAAACATTAAAAGTGGACTCAATTAACCCCACTATTTTGGAAGCCCAAATGTTCAAAAGTTTCAGATAATTTTCTTATTTTCAAGCACAATTACATCTCAATAATAGCTATCACTACTATAATTTTTTTAAAAGATTTCACTATTATTATAATTACATTTCATTTAGGGTATGAATATAAGTTTTTAGTGGAGATCAAGATCAAAGTTTAGTGAATCTCTGTGAATTTTTATAGTGGATTAAAATTATGATGTCAATTTTATAATTATGTGTAATGAAAATTGATGAATTAAAAGAAAATATATAATAATATATTATTCATCAAAAAAGTTGTTCGAAAAAGAATATGGAGAATCAAGATCGTGATACTAGGAAGAGAAATGGGGTGCATATAAGATATGCTCTAATACTTGTTTTTGAAATACAACCTTTCTTTCCCCTGTTTCTTTATGTTAATATGCCATCCACTTTGTACTTGGGTGGTATTTTGAACATTTATTCATACTTATTTAAGAAGGGGGCACTTAACTCATCCAAATTCTCGAGGAATAACTATTATTCAACCTCATTCATAGATCATTATTAAACTCCTAAATAAAGACTGAAATAACTCATCTCCCATTAACATTCTCCATCCTCCCATTTTGAATGTTCTTTCTCTCTTTGTTCACAAAGGAACTTGTGTGAAACCATTGTGGCTATCCATGTCATTGAAAAGAGAACCCCATGGAATTATGGTTATGAAAAGCCTCTAGATGGTTGAAGCCTTGATACTACGAAAAAAGAGGAAATGGGATGGTTTTTAGGGAAAAATCATGGTTGGAATGCCCATAAAAACAAACACCAGTAAACCCTGTGACTTTTGCTTCAGCCAATTGGCCTCCTCCAAATCATTCGAAAATAGAAAAATAGAGATCTTGCACTCTTTTTGCTTGCACTATAAGGAAAGATGGTCATTAAGGGATTGTGGGGTAGAGAAAGAAATATCTTCCTTCTATTATTGAGGAGAAGAGAGCTCCATATTCAATGATGGTAAGATGTTGGGATCCTCCTTAGGGTTGTAATTAGGGGGTCAAAGGGCCCACTAGAGTAGTAATGGAATAGTTATGATAATCATTCAATGTAAAGTGGATTAGGCCCATTAAGGATGTTAAAAAAAAATAATGTCCACTAGGTAGTTAGCATGGAATAAATGTAATGTGGCCTCATAAAAAAAGGTCTATTAACTAGTTAGTAGTTATGATTAAGGTTCATTACTTAGCTATAATGTAGGATGGAGTCTTCCTTATGGATGGGTATTAGAGTATTTTGTGCTTGAGTTCAACTCACTGAGAGGTCACCATACCTAAACAAGAAAGTGGGAAATAGTATTTTTCTTCCATAAAGGATCATTATACAATGTTGTTGCTAGGATCGTGAAACACTGAGAGAAGTGGTGTTTTCTAAAGACATTGTTGTTTGTGATCCCATTGGTCACTAGGACAAATTTACCTGGAGTCTTTCCACATTTAAATAAGCTATATTAGAGAATAATAATATAGGAAAAAGCCATGGCTTTTCATAAATATGGAGCTCGAAAATATACAGTAACTTGACAGAATCAAGTTTACCTGATCCACCCTAATAATCTCCCCTTAAACTTGACTCACTGTAATGCATCCTCTCACATTTACCCACTTTTACAGGCTCTTCGAGGTAAACATCAAATGAGTGTCACTATGATATGACCCGACCTCCGAGTTCCAATTATGGAAGTGGGGTCGACTGACCGACAACTTACAACCATCTCTTAGGGACTATATACCACTCAAGAGCTTGCAAATCACCCTAGGTGATCAATCCCTGATCTGGAACTCTTTTTTCACAAGGGAAACTCTCAACCATGAACCATTCAATAACTTATCAAATCACGAGAGATATCCATAACTAGAGAACATAATAATTTCATGCATATAACCAACATATAACCAGAATAGAAATTATGATAAGTCGGCCATACGATCACTATAATAATCCGTACAAGTGCTCATAGATCCACTAGTAAAAAATGACTAAAATTTGCATATAAATGACTATTTTTCGGTTGGTGACGAATGGTAGCTAATTTACAGCATCTTATAACACGACCAACTTTCAGTCATTTTTAGCTTAGTCATTAATTGGTTGTCTCAATTTTGTTGTCTAGCAATATATTTAGTCATTAATTTGGTCATTAATTTAGTCATTGATTTAATCATTGATTGCCACAATTAATGACCAAATATACAACAAATTGTATTACTAAATGATCACCCGAGGAAACCAATTAATGACCAAAATGTTGGTTGTATTATAAGATATTGTAAATTAGCTACTAATAGTCATATATATGCAAATTTTAGTCATTGTTTGAAACCAATTAATGACCAAAGAAATATGACTAAATTTTGGTCGTGTTATAAGATACTGTAAATTAGTTACTAATAGTCGTATATATACAAAATTTAGTTTTCATTTGTAATCACAAATTTATCATTTGCAGTAGTCATTTATCTTTTTTTGGTAGTTTCATATTCATTATATAAATGACTACTTTAGTAGTTTATAATCATTTCATTTACTTTCATTAACAATTGTTATAAGCAACTAATTTAGTCGTATATTCATTTTATTTGTGTTCATCATTAATAAATATAAACTACTAATTTAGTAGTTTTAGATTGATTTTATGTGTTCATTATTAATCAACATAAATTAATTAGTATGATTTTGCAACTAAATTAAAAAAAAAAATGTCATACAATGTACATATTCATCTAATATGAAAACAAAATGTTACATATGCTAATTACAATACTAAGTAATATCATGTGCAACTATAAATAATTCCAACCACATAAATTATATTATATAAAATGTCAACTATTACAATATGAGTTTCCAATCTAAAATTGGTTGGAGTACAATTTACACATTAAATATTGTTTCATCATTTCAAAACATTACCATTGTGTTTCTAAGGCATTGCAGGTGAATTCACCAACTCTGGAGGCTTGACCATCAATCTCTATGTGTGTATCTTATGTGGGATATTGGCTCTATGGGTACCACTAGACTGGTTATCTTCTCTCTCTTTAATTTCCATTTTGTCGCTCTAGTACTGTTATTTTTCTCCTCTTTCTTCAATTCCTGCTTCTTGCCATCAACACCGAGTTCCTTTTCTGAAAAAAATAAAAAAACAAAACAAAATAAAATAAATAAATAAAATAATACAATGTAGAGTATAAGACATGAAAGTCAGTGAACACTGGAATATAAAATAAAGTAAACTATAAAGGATTTATACGATATACCTCAACATTAGCAATATTGTTAGTTCCATTTTCCCCCATAAAACCAAGAAACTCGAACAAGTTTTCTTTACTTAGGTAATAGTGGCCACTATGTGCCCAGATGACCTGTATGAACATAGCGAATAAAACATCACCATAGAATAATTTTTCTACCAGCTTTGTTCTCAGTGTACAACATTTGTTGATGAAATGTTATCTTCAACTAAAGTAATAAATGTAAATAGACACACACATTTATATCCCAATATTTTGAATTTCCATACTTATGGTTCATTGCAATTTTTATTTTATCCAACATAATCAAACACAACAGAACTGTAAATTTCTACTAAGAAAGTCTTATGCTCCACTTTTGTAGTTGTATCATTTCCTCGAGTTATCTTTAAGAAACAGTGACACTTCAACAATAAAATTGGTCAATAGAAATCGAATGGGTGGAGCAAAGTATTGCTGACACAAGATTACAACAAGAAACTAAAAAAGAATAAGACAAAACATTGTAAATTGCAACACAAACCAGGAATATAGCTTCAATATAGTAATCTTCAATTGTCAGCATACTATTCCAGGGGAAAACAAATCCAATTCCCAGAAGCAAACAAATTATGTATGCCCCTTTTTTTCCCTGTAATTAATTGAGCAAGATTATCACATGCAATTTCCATTTAGAATCTCTGAAATAATTCTATAAATATCCAAAGAAAACTTAATGTTACTCATTCATTTTTCTCTGATGCAGACAAAACTAAATATGCTAACCTATTTTTGCGCTGCATAGTTCTGTAATTCATAGTGTCCAAAATCATTGCTTATTGTCATGACTCTTTTTTTTTAATGATCAGGAAACGAGCCTATATTTGATTAGAAAACTTATTTTTCAAAATATATTCAATTTTTTTAATTCAAAACTAAATTTCCTTCCAATTTACGACATTCAAACAAACCAGAATCATTTTCCTTTAACAACTCACTGTTGTAATATACTACTAAATGAACAACTACGTAATGAAATTATTAGTGGTGGAATACTAATAAATCACAAATACAGGCAAGAAATAACACCGCTGTGTCCTAAGCATGCCAAGTCTTTATCCTCTTGGTTGGAAATATTACTTCATGAAAACAATGTATTTGACAAAGAGAACTTTTCTAAAACTAGAAAACGTCAATGTATCAAACAACATTAACATTTCTATTGGCATGCCCTCAAAATGTGTGTAAGTATCAAACAAGTGTAGTGCACTTCCCTATACACATTCCTCTCTCTTCATGTGTCTTTGTAGGAAGCCCTCAAGTTTGATATTCCTGCAAGTACTGCTACAAATTTCTAGCTCTAAATTCACTTAGATTTCAAATAGATGAATGTATTATATCTTGGTTTCAATAATAGACACAGTGATAATATATCTTCCATGGACCTAAAATGAAGAGAGTCTACATCCTTTCGAAAAATGCCAATTCTAGATGTAATCTAGGCTAGAAACTCTGGTCTAAAAGCTTATATCTCACCAAATTAAAGGAGAAAGCATCCCTATTAAAGGTTGCACAACTTCTCCTTTTCCATACAAAAAAAGATGCATATCAATGTTACTCTGTTCCATAAACCTTTGCAATACTGTATGATAATCCATCCATTCCCAAGATAGACGTTTTCCTCTAAAGAGGGATGACAAAGATGTACATGCATTTTTCTATGTTATTCCTCAAACTTTATCATCGTTATGCTTTCTTTGACTAAAAATGCTATTTGAGATGTAAGAATGGTTTTAGGAATGCTTCATGCTGCAGTAGATAAAATGTAGTTACTCAGAGCCATTATAAGTGGTAACTTTAGCATACTGGGTTTCATATTTTGTAGGGTAAGGGTGTTTATGTCATATTTTATAAGGTCGAAAGTGTTTCCTCTTGTGCTAATTTAATTGGAATTTTTTGCACTTATCCTTGTCCAATGTCGATACTAACTTTAATCTCTAGTTCGTGATTGCAATATATCTGCATATTGAAAAGGTGAAAACTAATTTTTATAATGCTCTCATGTACTAGAAAAATTGATAGCATGTTGTATACCATTGTATTCTTGCGTAGTATTGTATTTGTTGGGTGATCTTTGAAAATTAGAACTATGGATATATTGTATATTTCAATAAGGAATAATGGAGCACATCAAGAAGTATACAGACTACCTTTCCTACATAGTTAAGGAGTGAGAATATATCTTCCATGGCCCTAATTTGAAGAGAGTCTACATCCTTTCCAAAAATGTCAATTCTATATGTAATCTAGGCTGGAAACTCTGATCTAAAAGCTTATATCTCACCAAATGAAAGGAGAAAGCATCCCCATTAAAGGTTGCACAACTTCTCCCTTTCCATAAAAAAATATGCCTGTCAATATTGCTCTGTTCCATAAACCTTTGCAAGATTGTATGATAATCCATCCATTCCCAAGATAGACATTTTCCTCTAAAGAGGTTGACAAAGATGTGCATGCATTTTTATATGTTATTGCTCGAACTTGATCATTTCTATGCTTTCTTTCACTGAAAATGCTATTTGAGATGTAAGAATGGTTTTAGGAATGCTTCATGTTGCATTGGAAAAAATGTAGTTACTCAGAGCCATTACAAGAGGTAACTTCAACATACTGGTTTTTATCTTTTGTAGGGTCAAGGTGTTTATCTCATAGTTTAGAAGGTCGAAATCATTTCCTCTTGTGCTCATTTAATTGGAAATTTATGCACTTATACTTGTCCAATGTGGATACTACCTTTAATCTCTAGTTCATGATTGCAATATATTTGCATATTGAAAAGGTGAAAACCAATAATTTTTATAATTCTCTCATGTACTGGAAAAATTGATAGCATGTTGCATACCATTGTATTCTTGTGTAGTATTTTATTTGTTGGTTGAGCTTTGAAAATGAGATCTGTGGTTATATTGTATATTTTAATAAGGAATAATAGAGTACATCAAGAAGTATACATACTACCTTTCCTACATAGTTAAGGAGTGAGAATATATCGTCCATTGCCCTAATATAAAGAGAGTCCACATCCTTTCCAAAAATGCATATTCTGGATGTAATCTAGGCTCACAACTATGATCTAAAAGTTTAGATCTCACCAAATGAAAGGAGAAAGAATCCCCATTAAAGGCTACAGAACTTCTCCTTTTCCATACAAAAAAAGATTCTTTTGAATATTACTCTGTTCCATAAACCTATCCAATACTATGATAATCCATCCATCCCTAAGATAGGTTTTTTCCTCTGAAGAAGGTTGATAGAGATGTGTGTGCATTTTTCTGTTATTGCTCGAACTTGATCATTTTATGCTTTCTTTGACTAAAAATGCTATTTGAGATGTAAGAATGGTTTTAGGAATGCCTCATGTTGCATTGGAAAAAATGTAGTTACTCAGAGCCATTACAAGAGGTAACTTCAACATACTAGGTTTTATCTTCTGTAGGGTCAAGGTGTTTATCTCATTGTTTAGAAGGTCAAAATCATTTCTTCTTGTGCTCATTTAATTGGAAATTTCTACACTTATCCTTGTCCAGTGTGGGTACTACCTTTAATCTCTAGTTCATGATTGCAATATATCTGCATATTGAAAAGGTGAAAACCAATAACTTTTATAATTCTCTCATGGACTAGAAAAATTGATAGCATGTTTCATACCATTGTATTCTTGTGTAGTATTGTATTTGTTGGTTGAGCTTTGAAAATGAGAACTGTGGTTATATTGTATATTTCAATAAGGAATAATAGAGTACATCAAGAAGTATACATACTACCTTTCCTACATAGTTAAGGAGTGGGAATATATCTTCCATGGCCCTAATATAAAGAGAGTATACATCCTTTCCAAAAACGCATATTCTGGATGTAATCTAGGCTCACAACTGTGATCTAAAGGTTTAGATCTCACCCAATGAAAGGAGAAAGAATCCCCATTAAAGGCTACACAACTTCTCCTTTTCCATACAAAAAAAGATTCTTTTCAATATTACTTTATTCCATAAACCTATGCAAGACTATGATAATACATCCATCCCCAAGATAGATTTTTTCCTCTGAAGAGGGTTGATAGAGATGTGCGTGCATTTTTCTGTTATTGCTCCAACTTGATCATTGTTATGCTTTCTGTCACTGAAAATGCTATTTGAGATGTAAGAATGGTTTTAGGGATTCTTCATGTTGCAGTGGAAAAAATTCATTTCCAAAACAACCACTCGGGACTTCTGTTGAACCAATTGTTTAGTACTCAATCCATCACTTTGAGGTGTTTAAAATTTCCCTGGCATATTTCCAGGAACAACACTACGCATACCAGGCCGAGAAACCATGATTGCATGCAGTTGTAAGCCTATGTTATATTAATGTGCCATACCCAAGTTCAGTTTTAACAGATCACAACAACCAAAAACATTAACCAAACAAACAAATATTCTTCCAGTGAATGGTACAACAAAATAAAAATCCAATAAACATTTACCAACGTTGAAGAAATAAAAAATAATTGCATCTACTCATAAACTTCTATTTACAAGACTTGAATACAAGGTGAAATGGAAGTGTGAGTTTCAACCATAGGTATTTTTTCAGAAAACTATAGTAAAAATGAAAAATACCCGGGTTATGCTACAAAGGAATTCCACTAAGCACAACTAGACATTGTGTAGTAGTTTTCACTTCATCTCTAGACTTTAGTGCTTTATCAATCTGAATACCAGGAGGAAGCTCTAAAAGAAGGGGACAGACTTCTCTAAATCATTCCATCAAATAAACTGCAATGCAAAACTCCCTTAGAGAAAGCATATTGTCCCCATCCTGATCAAACAAATCCCAAACCTGCTTTAAAATCTTTACAAGATGCACCCAAAAAAACACCAACAATTAAAGTCAGGATAGTGTGATGGCGATGTTAGATAAAAAATTCCTTCAAAGTCTCCATTAAAGGCATATCTTCTTTATAGATATGTGAATGATAACATGGATTGTGATGTAAATTGCAATCTCACATTGATTTTAAAAATCATACATTATTGATTATTAACTATTAATATCTTAAAAATCCAAGTGCCATTTTAGAAATGTGAAAGAACCTTATTTACTTCAGTAAATAGCAGAAGAAAATTTGATACATCGAGAGTTGGATTAGATATCCATGCTTTCTCATATTAGCATAAATGCTAGATAATGGAGAATACTCTCCATCAAAATTACTAAATTCTACAATCACATGCAATTTTAATGTTTTTAATAATGATCTACGTCCTTTCCAAAATTCCTTATACAGTTTTCCATTCTAACCAAGTCACGACACTCCATATACAGTTTTCTCAACTTTGACATATTATTCATGTCACTCGGCAGAGATCTCACCTTTGTGAGCTCTAACATGAGGGTGTTCATTTCAATCATATTCCCTAATGTGCCTTCCCTAGTAACGCCCCCATTGTTTGTTAAATGGAGCTTGGTGAGTTGCTTTAAGTTGGCCAGATTGATAATGCTGGCCACTTTTTTCCATTTCTTGGGCTCACCTTTTTCCCATAGATTGGTGCATCCATACATTGTCAAACCTTGCAAAGAGGTGAGCCTTGAGATGCTGCAAGGTAGATACTGCAAATGACCACATTTATCCATGGCTAGATGCCTTAAAGATTTCAAATTATGAAGGTCGGACAGTAATTCCGTGATTCTAGAGCGGCTCAGATCAAGGATCTCCAGGTTTCCAAGATTTGTAAGAGATGCAGGTAGAAAGTTGATGGGCATACCTGATAAAAAGAGGCATCTTAGCTGTTTCAAACACCCCACACTCTCTGGTAATGACTGCACTGACGTCCCACTCAAATCCAGAACCTTAAGAGAGACCATACTCCCAATAACCCTTTTTGGAATTTTTGTTAAACATTTGTTACCATCTATTAACAATGAACATAGTTCTGGAACTCTCATTGACTCAGGGAGCGAACTCAGTTCGTTACTACTCAACAAAATCCAACTGCATCCGGAACATTCATTTTCATTCAACGTGCTCAAATCCTAACCCACACGGCAAAAGAAAGTTTCTTCGGCCTCGGCAACACGGATTCCCAAATCGCGCAAGAGGTTGTGTATCCTACAGAAGACTACGCACCCATCAATGTTTCTCACGATGGGTTCAATCAAACAACGATCTGCCAAAAGGTTGAGATAAACCCCTCCCAGTGCAGATGGGTTGTAGCTAAGTTGATGGCGATCTTTTCTTGCCAGCAACCTGTTGAAGCCCTGAAAATCAGGTCTACAACAAGGGGGATAACCACCCGGTCCGGGCCTTGAAAGAAGCTCCTTTTCCTTTTGGAATAGTGGCTTCGACTGGGGGTGATGGGACCAGTTTCCTAATTTGTTTATGATGGTACACTAAGGGGATGTTGTTTTTCTCTTTTGAAAGGTTTTATGGGGAGAATGCTTTATTCTAAATCTAATCTAACATGTGATATTTTATTCTAATGAAGGAAAACATCTAATTTAAACTATCCCAGGAGTAATTCTTTGTTTATGCGATCTAGAATAATTTCCAATAGAATTGGTAATAAAAATCATTCAACTACTACGAGAAAAGAATACGTTAAAGATGATTGTTTCGTATAAGAAATTAGCCGAAACAATTATGATAAACACATCGCATAATAAGTCATTCATACACTTGACATAAAGGAATAGTTATCACTGTACAAAAGTGCAAAAATGATAACTGAACATTCAAGTTTCCATATATAAACAACTGAAAATAATATATCACTTGGCCTATAAGCAAAACGCTTTAAGAGATAAAAGTACCATTGATAATAGGTTCTGCTCATGAGTTTCAGCGATATAGATTTATCTTCAAATAATTCAACATCTACTAAGAGTACAGAAGTGCATTTCAGTAGTAGACATTAAACTCAGATATAAATAAATCTCATTCCATTCATTTATCAAAACCTCCTCAGAGGGGGAAAAAGTGCATGTTCTGAAGAATTGTTTTTGACAAATTTCTGGACCCCTCTCTAAATGCATGAGAGGGGTTTAAATACTACTCTAATGAAAACTAAAAATAGTTATTACAAAAATAGATGAGGAGGTTCAAAACGACCATCCTCACTTTAAGCAAAAATGAACTAATAATTAAACTAAAACTGAATCTATGCTAAATCATGTATCTGTTCTTTTAAGTTGCAAATGTCTAGCATGGGTTTCAGGAGCGTCGGTTGGCCGACTTTAGCCTTCAATTGACCTACGAATACGGAATCAGTGAGCATTGGCGCTATCTTCTTGGTGAAGGTTATGAGGCACTTCAAAGTCATACACTGGCTATGTGGTTTTACCAGATATTGCCAGTAAGTGTCCTAGTTTAACTTGCTTATCTGCTTAATTGACTCTGCCTTCTTTTCCGCTGTTTGCTTCCACCTTGTTTGCAGCTGCTATGCCTTTGGGAGAAATCCTGGAGTGGTTTCTGATATTAAATTTGCCTTATGCAAGTTTTCATTGATGCAGTTGATGATGTTACTTGCTGTTGTTGCTGCCTCCTCCATCGCATGCTCTGCTTCCTTGAGTTGTGCATCCCATTTTGCAAATAGCATGTCTTTGTGGGATTCATCAATCCTGGGAAATTCTGCTCTTTTTCCTTCCTCCGATTTCTGCCAATTCACAAAGTCAGAAACTTTCTTAAAAATTAAATCATAATCAAGTCGTAAGTCTACGACTTGATTTGTAATGTAGTTGCTTTTCTCGCAATGGGAATTCCATTGCGAGATTCTTTGGCAAAGCATTTCTTCTTGTTGTAAGAGTTGGTCATTGAGGGCAAGGGCTTCTGTGACGAATTCTTCAATTTTAGGGTTGTCCTTATGCAGTTCTATTGTGGCCTGTAACTGTTGTTCTTTATTTGCCAGATTGTTTTGATAACTCAACTGCATTTGTTGGAAGTCCTGTTGTAACTTTGCCAACTGTACTTCTGCTTCTTGGCTGACGCTGGCTTGCTGTATTTGCTGTTCCAAAAATAGGATTTTATCCTCCTTTTCTTTTAATAGCATTTGAACTTCTAATGCTTTATCAATGGTTGCAGAAGCATATGCCCCTGCAATTTGAGAGAGCCTAGTGAGATTTTCTGTTGGATCAGTGGTTGGGTCTTGCCAAAGAACATCTAAAGGTTCAGCCTCTGGAGAAAGTACAATATCTATTTTTCATTTCTTTCTTTGTCTCCTGACAACAACCTTATGTTGTGGGCTATAAAATACATCCAGAGGGGGAATCTCCTCTATTTTCAGCACTATTTCGGATGACGGAACAACAGGAATATGTTCTGTCTCTTGAGTATTAATAACCTCTTATATTATAATTTTTTTGGTTGTCTCCCCTGGGTTTATCAATGGGCCTGCACTCTGTTCCTCGTTGTTAATTAGTTCATTAAAATTTCCCACTCCTTTTCTAGGTCTACTATAATTGGACTTGTTGGCTTTGCAAGGGGAGCGGGAGTCCCGACCTATTTTGGGGATGAAACCTGCTGATCAGGATTTTCTATAGACTGAGTTGTATCTTTGATTGACGCTTCACTTCTGTTGTGATCACTTTTTGACTGCTTATCAGATTTTTCAGCTTATTCCCTTTCGGATTTTGATTCAGACTTCTCTTCTCCTGAACTTTCACCTATACTAATACTGGGAGTGGGCTCCCTTATTAGTTCAAAGACATTGTCAAAGATATCATCTTCTTTAGTAAATACTTTTATTTTGACCATGGTTGTAAAATTTTTGATAGTATCCAAGGGATCGTACTGCCTTCCTCGGAACTTTGGTAGCTGTGGACTAAGCATATTATCAACCTCTTTAAAAGCATGTCCCAAATAAAATAATGCGAAGGCCCCGCAGACCACATGGAATTGAGGCCAGATGGCCTTCTTCTTATCCTTGAGTTCTCTGCTCATTCCCCCAACACCACAGGTCTGGTAAGCTATCTCTCGGGCCATAAGTTTGTCGGGAACATACAAAGGAAGCACATGAGGCAAGGAAATGCTCCCAAATACCCTAATGTAGGTGAATAACTCCTCCCCGAACCACCTTCCCACAGGGAGAATGTCAATTTCAGCTTCCGGGGAGAATATTGGAGCATCTGTGTTATATAACATTTTATGAATGAGAAGCATTACTCCATGACAAATTTTATAGAAATTTGGGACGAAATTAGATTCCCACAGTTCTTTATGGTAGACTTGAATAGGTAAAGGGTTCTGTACTATCCATTTCCACCCCATGATGGGAAAATCAGAGACGAAACAAATAGCATCCATGACATAGGCAGCTAAAAAGAATGGAGGGTAAAACCTCTGAGCAAAACTTCTTTTAGTTCGATAATTCAAAATAGCAGAAGCTAAATTATCCGATAAAATTTAGGCCAATCCATGATGGTGGCATTAGTGGCTGCATCTAGTAAAGGCAACCATTCTGATGAAAACTTATTTATATCTGGCTTCCCAAATAGCCTACATAACATTGCAGCAGCAAAAAAATAGGGAGAAGTGAGGGAGCCAGTGGCGTACATACCATTTTTGTCCTTCTTTAATGGTTCTTCCTTCGTGGACCAGTTCTTCGTACAGTCTGCCAAATCATCGTTCTATTTGGTGAATTTTTCCACAAATTGTTTGTTATAACTGGCTTGGGGTTCTGGCAGGTGATACATATGCCTCAAATTACTTGGGGTAAATGACCCCATGACCTCCTAGTTCTATGTCTTGAATTCCCTGTCGGATATATCAGCGTGGTCTATAATCCATTTTACCATATCTGTGTAAGGGAGTATCTTTGGCCTCACTGCAATACAGTGCAGAAACGAGCATGCAAGCTCTGTTAGTGATGCTTCTAATGACCCACGTCCATCTACTGTAACTGTAACCTCCATAACTCTCAGGTTTTCCTCTTCTAACAGTCGGTACATGCCTTCCCAAGTAGATGTTCCTGCTTCCCTGGTACAAGTGGTGTCTATGAATAACGGACTCATCTCTAATTTTTCAGATGTAGGAGCTTTGCCTTTCTTTCCCATTATGTTCTATGTGTTGTTCTGAGTTCTGCTATGCGTACTGCTCCTGAAAATAGTAAGCAGAGAACAAAGATACAATAAGGATGGTGGTGAATAATGAACAACAATAAGGTGACGGGAAAGCTTTTAAATTTTTAAATCATATCAAAGATATCACCTTACGTGAAATAACCCTTTAAACTAGATGTGATATGATTTTAATACATGTCATCAATGGGTCGTTAAGCAAACATTAATGCTCATGACTCTTGCATTGAAAGACGGAAAGTAATATCATTGAACTCTGAGCCCTTTGATTTTCGATAAAGCGATTTTGCAATTTGCTTCTTAATATCGTAGATCGTGATATCGCAAAACCTTTTATTTTTAACAATCATTCATTTCATCGTGCGGCTGTGAGATGCGATTTGCGAGAGATTTATCGCATTTCGCAATATCTGGGCATTTTGTATTAAGTGGTGTTGTGATTAATGGAATCTCCGATATGCGGTAAGTTTGTAAGACTTGCGATCTCGTAGTCTCGCATTCTTGCTTTTCAAAGAGTTTCTTAATAAAGGATGCCCGCCGTTACCCTTTTGCGATGCGATGCTTATCCTTAAAAGATCGGGTGTTAAAGCTTTTTGCTTAGTACTCAAGACTTTCCGCTTACAAGGGTTTTCTTAGCTTTGTGGTTGTATTGCGCTTTTTCATAAGGAGGCTTAACAATTATAATGTTTTTTACGCGCATGAAGCTTGAAAAGGTAGGAATTCATATTTTTTGGGAATTTTGCCTTGATATCATGTTTTATTGAAACAAAAGACAATTTTAAGTGCTAAGTTTTGATTTTTTAGAAGGGTCCCCATTTGTTAATGTTATTGCTAACACTAATAAAAAGGGGGGTTGTTGATGGTTAAAACAATTGGCGATTCACTTGAAAGAACCAGTTATCTTTGATAGTTTTTTGAATTTTCTAAAACTTCTAAAATAAAAATAGTTTTGGAAAATCAAACTTTATTGTAGAAATATAAGGTACAAGGCGTTATTTGCTAACAACAACATTTTGTTCCATCTATCTTAATTCTAATCCTCTTCTTCCTAAAGCTAGTCATTGTACTTACATCAATCATTACTTGGTTTATAAAGATAAAAACAAAGACATCTCTGTAGATCAGTTTTAGGTGTATTCATTTGTCGTAGGTAGAGCCTCTACTGCCATCAGGAGTTCATAGCCTCGACAGGGTTACCTGTTACCCAGCAATGATCCAGTATCCCACTTAAGAGGTATGCAATTCTCAAAGATAAATCCTCATGTACACTTATTGCTTTTTCTTTTCTTTTAGTTCTTAAATAACAATGTCTTGGTTTGGTGGCCAATTTTGACAGTGCCATTCACTTGATTTATAACTACCTGAACAAGCTGGCTCGTGATGAGACCCCTTTTCTTTTGATTGAAACAATCTCGAGTCATTACCCTGTTTTGGTATGTAGTTTGGCTTTGTTAGCTAGTTATAATCTTTATGATCATGATAAGTCGGCTCTTGATGAGACCTCTTACTCTTTAAGTTTATAGTGCATAATCGGATTATTCTTTGAAACTTGCAATTCTCTAAAGTGGGGAGGAAGTCATTGGCTCCTTAAGAGTTCATCTCGACGACAATTGTAGAGTTTTAGAAGTAGCTTTTCTATAGAGAATCTTTGCCTTATTATTGATGCTTTTCATGACTGATATAACGCAATTTCCTACTAAAGGTTGTTTTCAATCAGAGCTTGTAAAGTTGAAACAAAAGACAAGTAAAATATTCAAAATTATATAGCACTTGACCATATTTTTCAAAAATAAAGATTAATTTTCCTAACCATTTCCATTTATACAAGCGAAAAAACAAAATTTAAAAGAGACACTAATATTTTTCGTTGAAACCAAAAGGTAAACATTTTCAACCTGTTTTATTATCAAAAAGAAAAATAAACTAAAAATAATAATTTACAAAAATAGAAGAGGTCATCTTCTATGGAAAGTATTTTTAAGGATCTATCCATTAACAGGTAAAGACTCTCTTTTCCCTACTAAGTCTTGTAACATAAAAGTCGATGGACCTATGATTTCAACAATTTGGAATGGTCCAAGCCACATCCGTTGGAATTTATTATGTTTGCCTTTCTCTTCATGGGCTTTATCCCATTTCAATACCAAATCTCCAATTTGAAAATCTTTTCTGGACACCAAGTTTGAATCAAAAGAAGCCTTTACTAATGCTTGATGATGCGCATGGGTAATTTTGGCTTGTTCTCGTTCCTCTTCTAACTTAAGGATCTGCAATTGTCTTAGTTGCAAGGATGAGGAAGGAGTTTCTTCGATGAACTGAACTAAGGCTAAAGAAGGAATAGCTAGGTGAGTTGGGAGAACCACTTCTTTCCCATAAACTAAATTAAAGGGAGAAGTGCCAATGGAAGCTTTTTTAGTTATCCGATCTGCCCAAAGAGCATTCATCAAATATTTGTGCCAATTTCTATGACTTTGATCAATAGTTCGTTTAATGATTCTGATCAAGTTTTTATTTGTTGATTCAGCCAAACCATTCCCTTGCGGGTAATAATTGGCAGAATACTTAAGTTTAAAACCTCTTTTGAGTGCAAATTCAGTCATAGCATTACCAGAAAATATGATGCGTTATCAAACATTAAAGCGGAAGGTAAGCCAAACCTTGTAATTATGAATTGATCTATGAAATTGATGATATTTTTAGAGTTGGATGTCTTGAGAGGAACCGCTTCTACCCACTTAGTAAAGTAATCGGTAGCTGTAAGGATATACTTATGCTATTTAGAAGAGTGAGGAATGATCTCACCTATTATATCTAATCCCCATTTCTCAAATGGTTGATCGATATTGACTGGTTGTAATGGTAATGATGCTTTCCTCTGTCTTCCAGCAGTAGTTTGACAAATCTAACATCTTCTTACATAGCTATGTGCATCCTTATATAATGTTAGCTAGTAGTAGCCTGCGCGTAGGATTTTGTGTGCTATTGCATCTCCTGCGTAATGTCCACCTGCTGGTCCATCATGAAGTTCTTGCAACACTTTTTCAGCTTCAGTTTTCTTAAGGCATCTAAGAAGAACAGAATCATAATTCATCCTAAAAAGTACATCTTTTACAATTTGATATTTCTTAGCTTTTAATCTAAGGGCTCTCTTCTTTGTATGATTCAAATGTGAAGGAGCATAGCCATTTTTTAGGTAAAACATGATATCAGCATATCTTGATTCAATATCGTTTAGGCTTACCTCATACATTTGTACCTCATGATCAAGGGATGGTATTTCTGCTATATGTGATGCTCCAGCCAACATCCTGCAAAAACCTTGACCTTTTACAATATTTGCTAGCTTGATTTCAGCGTCATATTCTTGCAGGGCCGTGACCCAATTCGCTCTCTTTTCACCCACGTCTTTCTGTACCAAAAGGTTTCTTACTGCTGGAAATGGCACTATTATTTTTGTATGGGTTTTGAGAAGAAATGGTCTAAAGTGCTTGATTGCTTTGAAAATAGCATAAGCCTGTTTCTCAATGTCAGAGTAATTTAATTCGGCCCCTTGCAAGTTTGAACTGAAAAAGGCAATTGGGGCTTCTGCTTTGTCTTGATTGGCTTGCGTGAGTATTGCAGCATATGATTTCTCAAAGGCAAATGTATACAAAATGAAGGGATCAAAAAAGTTTGGAGTCGCTAGAGATGGGGCATTTATAATTGCTTGTTTAATCAGGTTGAACGCTTCATGTTCTTCTTGACCCCATTTGAAGAGAGAGTTTTTCTTGATCATTGCTTGGAGAGGTGACACAATTCTTGAAAAGTCGGGGACAAATCTTTTAACGAAATTGATTTGACCAAGGAAGGATTGCATTTCTTTTTTGTTATGGGGTAAGGATATCTCAGAAATCTCTTTAATCCTCTCTGGATCAATATGGATTCCAGATTTAGAAACTATGAATCCGAGGAGTTTTC
Organism: Pinus tabuliformis; assembly: GCA_031772625.1. NCBI lineage: Eukaryota > Viridiplantae > Streptophyta > Pinopsida > Pinales > Pinaceae > Pinus > Pinus tabuliformis. The sequence continues at coordinate 1,633,182,283 of CM062816.1, forward strand.
CTTCACTTAATGCAAAAAATGACTCTTTTGGATTAAGTGAGATCCCATACTTTTGACAACGTTGAAAGATCTACTTTAAATCTTTGAGGTGGTTGCTACATTTTTTAGAATACATTGTTATGTCATCTAATTAAATCACCACTGACTTATTCACTAATCCTTTAAATGCAATATCCATGGCCCTTTGAAATGTGGCGCCAGCATTAATCAATCCAAATGGCATCTTTTGATATGCATATGTGCCCCATTTGGTTCTGAATGTTGTCTTCAATTGATCATCTGGATGGACTAAAATTTGGTTATATCCTGAGAAGCCATCTAAAAAGGACATCAATTCAGACCCTACAACTGATTGTAATATTTGTTCCATAGGTGGTAATGGAAAATTGTCCTTTTGACAGGCTTTATTTAGATTTCGAAAGTCAATACAAATCCGAATGTCTCCGTTTTTCTTTCTGACTGGTACCAGGTTGGAAACCCATCTAGAATGTTGAACAGGAAAAATAATTTTGGCTTTCAATAATTTATTCAGCTCAGACTTAATTTGGCTCTCCAGATTAGGATGGATTTTCCTCAGCTTCTGCTGGACTGGTTTCTCGTCAGAGATCATTGGGATTGTATGCTATATGATTGAAGTATCATAAGTTTTGAGGTCATCGTAATTCCAGGCAAAGACATTTTTATACTGCTTCAAAAGTCGAATGAAGGCTGATTTTTCCTCTAGAGTAAGACCAAGACCTAAGTTGATATTCTGTGGCTTTATGTCAGTCCCTAGATTCACTAATTCATATCTTAGAGTTGAACTCTGAAGTTTTGAATTAGTGGACCTTTTGAATCTGTCTTTTAAATCATATAGGTCTTCTAATTTGACTACAAATTTAGGTATAGCATTATTGGTGCTTTCTTGTTGTAGTTGCTTGTCATGTTGGTCCTCATCAATTATCTGATTATTGTAAGAGCCTTCTGAAGTCAGAAAACTTACAATATCAGGGTCATCGTTAAAAACTCTCTAGTTGGTAACATTATCGGGGATGGAGGGTCTAAAGATCAATTCGATTGAGAATCTGTCTGGACTATAGTCTTCTGAGGGAATGAGCTTGGAAGCTACATTAGCTAGAAGGTCAGCACTAGAATTTTGGAGTCTAGGAATGGATGAAATATTAAATGCTATAAAGTGTGTAGTTAGGTCTTGTACTAATGATTGATAATGCTTTAAATGACCTGATAGACAATGTATAGTATTTTGTACCTGCTTAATAACAATCTCAGAATCCCCAAAGACTTGTAGGTATTTGATGTCAAGTCCGATTGCCTTGTATAACCCTTGAACTAGAGCTTCATATTCTGCAGTATTATTTGTGCAATCGAACTCGAGTCTACAGGTTAGCATGGTCTTCTCTCCTTCTGGACTAATTAATATACAACTTGCTCTTGCTCCATCATTAGACTTAGAACCATCGAAAAATAATTTCCAAAACAAAGATTTATTTACAGGCCTATCTACAAAACTAATGCATTTAGAAGTATGTGTTTGAGAAAAAATTTCTACCTAAGATAAAACTGAATTCTCTAAGAAAGGTGAAGTATGAGCATTGAAATTCCCTAAGAAAGAGTCAACAGAATTATCTCGAATTATATTATTGCTATACACTATAGGTTCATTTTCTCCTTCTAACTCCGTTACTATGTACCTTTGGTGTCTTTCTCACTCAACCTTTATCTGATTCGGTTTACCATTGTAAGGGAGCCACATGTGTGACCAGTCGGTCGCGAAGTAACCATGAAGCTTTTTTGACCAATCCCTGCTAAGAATTAATCCATAAAACTAAGGAATATTTGCAACAAGAATATCAATGACTTGACATACCTTTGGGTTTGATGAAAGCCTTATGGTCACTTGATTTAGTTCACCAATGACTTCAACTTGAGACCGGTCCAGCTGCACTATGCGTACTGTAGACTTTTGAGGTTGGACGTTTAACTTTGCACAAACTATCTTAGGAAAAATGTTAGATGAAGCGCCAGAGTCAACCAAACAGTTATGCAAATTTTTATTGAAAACTTCGAAGGTAAGGAGGAATGGAGGAGTATGGGATTTTGACCTACCTCCAATTAAAGCAATGTCATTTGGATCAACTTTATTTGACATACCAGTTGGAGGTCTCCCCATTTCATGAGTAGCTTGTGAGATTACAGCGGCAGGAAGAGGTGCAACAGGTACTGCATGCAGCTCTTTCAAAAGTAGTTTCTGTTGATGCTTTAATTTACTCAGCTCATGAAAAGTAATATTGGCCCTAGTATTCTTCATGTCTTCAACAATATTATACTCCATTTCGTCAGAAATGATAAGTTTTTTAGATGGAGCTGTTGAATTAGATTGCATGGGTTAGTCTGAGTCGCCTTAGGTGATGATTTCTTACCTGCGACTTTATCTTTGGAAGCTGAGCTTGAGTTTTTATATTTAGAATTGGATTGTGGAGGATTAAGTTAATTTCTGCTTCTGGTAGTGACTGGTAATGCATCTTGATCTTCTTCATCTGGAAGAATGAAGTCCCACATTCCTTGTAGTTCAACAACCTCATCGTCATCAGTATGTTCCTCATTCGAAGCTTCCTCTTCTTCTCCTTCCGATTCTGCATTTGTTATAGCGTTGGGAGGCTTTGGATCAGTTGAAGGATTCCTTCTGAAAGGCTTATAAGGTTTCTTAGAAGAGGTCTCTGCCACTTGTTTCTTAATATCAACCATTTCGTTAGACATGGTTTTTAAAACTTTCTGTAACCCTTCCAAGTCAAATGGGTCCTTTGATTGTTTTTTCTTAGGGTCATCTTTAAAAGCAACCTTTTTAGATTTTCTTTCATCAACAACGTTTTTCTTTTCTAAAGCTAAGATACTTTTTTCCACCGCTATTGCTTCTTTCATGTTTTTGGCCAATGTTGGCTTAGTGGCCCTATCTATAAAGATTGCTATGTTCGAAGGTAAGGTAGATATGTACCATTCACTTCGAACTTCTTCGCTAGGCTTGGATGTGGTAGGGATCTTATTTAAGAGTTTATTAAATCGCGAGTTGAAATCTTTGATGGGTTCTCTTGATTTAGTTTTAAGATTTGAGAGGTCATTGATCAATGTTGTTGTAGACCTATCATCACCGAACTTTGTCAAGAACTGCTCTTGGAAAATATTCCAACTAGTAATGGATCCTGAAGGTAATGAAAAATACCAGGACCCAACCGCTCCTTGTAAGGTATACAGGAAAAGCCTAACTACAACGTCTTCTTCAGTAACTCCATTTAAGTTTATGGACAACATAAAGTTGTTTATGTGTTCTTCTGCTAGTATTCCTGCATCTGGGTTAAACTTTGGCAGCCACTTTTCAGGATGAGCTGGCAATTGACTCAAGGGTGTAGGCATTGTGACTACCCCTGGATTGGCCCATGGCCTTGGTGGAGGATTTCCTGCCATCGTTGAGATGCTAACATAGGAAAGTGCAGATGAAGCAAGTGGTTGGGAACACACTACTGAAGTCCCAGTACCTTGTTGAACAACAATATGGAGTTGGGGGGTGGATGGTTGACTTTGTAATGGATTAGATGAAATGGATGATGATGATGAAAGAGTCTCACTATCAGACCCTTCCGGTGTCTTCCTTGCTCTTTTTCTTTTCGGCAGAGGGAATTCTGTTGGTTCAATACCAAGTTTTTCACTCTGTAATTTGGTAAGAGGGCGGGAAGGAATGTATTGCAAAGTCACACTGCCTTGAAATAACTCAGACTTCTGCGGTGATATGGAAAATCCTCGAAGTTTATGAATTAAATACTGAGCTTCAGGAGGTTCAAGGGTGGATTTATCTGAGATGTTCAGGTCTTCAGCAGTGGTTGTTGTTTTCTCAACTTCTCACTTAGAATTCGGAGATTCAGAATGCGATGGAGAAGTCAGGGGAGATGTTGAGGGTGATTTACTCTTAGAATAGGTTTTGGATTTAGCTTTGCTCACCATTCATAATTCAGGCCCTCCTTCTAGCGCCAAATATGTTGAAGCCCCGAAAATTGGGTCTACAACAAGGGGGATAACCACCCGGTCTGGACCTTGAAAGCAGCTCCTTTTCCGTTTGGAATAGTGGCTCCGACTGGGGGTGATGGGACCAGTTTCCCAATTTGTTTATGATGGTACACTAAGGGGATGATGTTTTTCTCTTTTGAAAGGTTTTATGGGGAGAATGCTTTATTCTAAATCTAATCTAACATGTGCAATTTTATTCTAATGAAGGAAAACATCTAATTTAAACTATCCCAAGAGTAATGCTTTGTTTATGTGATCTAGAATAATTTCCAACAGCAATTGGTAATAAAAATCATTCAATTACTATGAGAAAAGAATACGTTAAAGATGATTGTTTCGTATAAGAAATTAGCCGAAACAATTATGATAAACACATCGCATAATAAGTCATTCATACACTTGACATAAAGGAATAGTTATCACTGTACAAAAGTGCAAAAATGATAACTGAACATTCAGGTTTCCATATATAAACAATTGAAAATAATATATCACTTGGCCTATAAGCAAAAAGTATTAAGAGATAAAAGTACCATTGATAATAGGCTCTGATCATGAGTTTCAGCGATATAGATTTATCTTCAAATAATTCAACATCTACTAAGAGTACAGAAGTGCATTTAAGTAGTAGACATTAAACTTAGATATAAATAAATCTCGTTCCATTCATTTATCAAAACCTCCTCAAAGGGGGCAAAAGTGCATGTTCTGAAGAATTGTTTTTGACAAATTTCTGGACCCCTCTCTAAATGCATGAGAGGGGTTTAAATACTACTTTAATGAAAACTAAAAATAGTTATTACAAAAATAGATGAGGAGGTTCAAAACGACCATCCTCACTTTAAGCAAAAATGAACTAATAATTAAACTAAAACTGAATCTATGCTAAATCATGTATTTGTTCTTTTAAGTTGCAAATGTCCAGCATGGGCTTCAGGAGCATCGGTTGGCCAATGTCAGCCTTCAATTGACTTGCGAATACAGAATCGATGAGCGCTGGCGCTATCTTCTCAGCGGAGGTTATGAGGCACTTCAAAGTCATACACTGGCTATGTGGTTTTACCAGATATTTCCAGTAAGTGTCCCAGTTTAACTTGCTTATCTGCTTAATTGACTCTGCCTTCTTTTCCGCTATTTTCTTCCACCTTGTTTGCAGCTGATGTGCCTTTGGGAGAAATCTTGGAGTGGTTTCTGATATTAAATTTGCCTTATGCAAGTTTTCGTTGATGCAGTTGATGATGTTACTTGCTGCTGTTGCTACCTCCTCCATCGCATGCTCTGCTTCCTTGAGTTGTGCATCCCATTTTGCAAATAGCATGTCTTTGTGGGATTCATCAATCCTGGGCAATTCTATTATTTTTCCTTCCTTCGATTTCTGCCAATTCACAAAGTCAGAAACTTTCTTAAAAATTAAATCATAATCAAGTCATAAGTCTACGACTTGATTTGTAATGTAGTCGCTTTTCTCGCAATGGGAATTCCATTGTGAGATTCTTTGGCAAAGCATTTCTTCTTGTTGTAACAGTTGGTCATTGAGGGCAAGGGCTTCTGTGACGAATTCTTCAATTTTAGGGTCATCCTTATGCAGTTCTATTGTGGCCTATAACTATTGTTCTTTATTTGCTAGATTGTTTTGATAACTCAACTACATTTGTTGGAAGTCCTGTTGTAACTTTGCCAACTGTACTTTTGCTTCTTGGCTGACGATGGCCTACTGTATTTTATGTTCCAAAAATAGGATTTTATCCTCCTTTTCTTTTAATAGTGTTTGAACTTCTGATGCTTTATCAATGGTTTCAGAAGCATATGCCCCTGCAATTTGAGAGAGCCTAGTGAGATTTTCTGTTGGATCGGTGGTCGGGTCTTGCCAAAGAACATCTAAAGGTTCAACCTCTGGAGAAAGTACAGTATCTATTTTTCGTTTCTTTCTTTGTCTCCTGACAATAGCCTTATGTTGTGGGCTATAAAATACATCCAGAGGGGGAATCTCCTCTATTTTCAGCACTATTTTAGATGACGGAGCAACAAGAATATGCTCTGTCTCTTGAGTATTAATAACCTCTTCTATTATCATTTCTGTGGTTGTCTCCCCTAGGTTTATCAATGGACCTGCACTCTGTTCCTCGGTGTTGATTAGTTCATTAAAATTCTCCCACTCCTTTTCTAGGTCTACTATAATTGGACTTGTTGGCTTTGCAAGGGGAGCGGGAGTCTCGACCTGTTTTGGGGACGAAACCTGCTGATCAAGCTTTTCTATAGACTGAGCTGTATCTTTGATTGATGCTTCACTTCTGCTATGATCACTTTTTGACTGCTTATCAGATTTTTCAGCTGATTCCCTTTCAGACTTTGATTTAGACTTCTCTTCTCCTGAACTTTCACTTATACTAATATTGGGAGTGGGCTCCCTTATTGGTTCAAAACGCAATTTGTCCAATGGGACATTTGTCAATCTCTGTTCTCTGTAATGGTTAAACTCTTGACGCTTTGATTGGTCGAACTGAATTTGTGCCATATGTAGAATTTCTCTAAGAGAGCTCTTCTGCCGAAAGACATCGTTGAAGATATCATCTTCTTTAGTAAATACTTTTATTTTGACCATGGTTGTAAAATTTTTGATAGTATCCAAGGGATCATACTGCCTTCCTCAAAAATTTGGTAGCTGCAGACTTAGCATATTATCAACCTCTTTAAAAGCGTGTCCTAAATCAAATAATGCGAAGGCCCCGCAGACCACAGGGAATTGAGGCTAGATGGCGTTCTTATTATCCTTGAGTTCTCTGCTCATTCCCCCAACACCATAGGTCTGGTAAGCTATCTCTCGGGCCATAAGTTTTTCGGGAACATACAAAGGAAGCACATGAGGCAAGGCAATGCTCCCAAATGCCCTAATGTAGGTGAATAAATGCTCCCCGAACCACCTTCCCACAGGGAGAATGTCAATTTCAGCTTCTGGGGAGAATCTTGGAGCATCTGTGTTATAACATTTTATGAATGGGAAGCATTACTCCATGACAAATTTTATAGAAATTTGGGACAAAATTAGATTCCCATAGTTCTTTATGGTAGAATTGAATAGGTAAAGGGTTCTGTAGTGTCCATTTCCACCCCATGATGGGAAAATCAGAGAAGAAACAAATAGTATCCATGACATAGGCAGCTAAAAGGAATGGAGGGTAAAACCTCTGAGTAAAACTTCTTTTAGTTCTATAATTCAAAATAGCAGAAGCTAAATTATCCGATAAAATTTGGGCCCAATCCATGATGGTGGCATTGGTGGCTGCATCCAGTAAAGGCAACCATTCTGATGAAAACTTATTTATATCTGGCTTCCCAAATAGCCTACATAACATTGCAGCAGCAAAACAATAGGGAGAAGTGAGGGAGCTAGTTGCATACATACCATTTTTGTCCTTCTTTAATGATTCTTCATATGCAGACCAGTTCTTCATACAGTTTGCCAAATCCTTGTTCTCTTTGGCGAATTTTTCCACAAATTGTTTGTTATAACTGCTGGGGTTCTGGCAGGTGATACATACGCCTCAAATTACTTGGGGTAAATGACCCCATGGCCTCTTGGTTCCATGTCTTGAATTCCCTATCGGATATATCAGTGTGGTCTATAATCCATTTTACCATATCCGTGTAAGGGAGTATCTTTGGTCTCGCTGCAATACGGTGCAGAAATGAGCATGCAAGCTCTGTTAGTGATGCTTTTGATGACCCACATCCATCTACTGTAACTGTAACCTCCATAACTCTCGGGTTTTCCTCTTCTAACAGTCGATACATGCCTTCCCAAGTAGATGTTCCTGCTTCCCTATTACAAGTGGTGTCTGTGAATAACGGAGTCATCTCTGATTTTTCAGTTGTAGGAGCTTTGCCTTTCTTTCCCATTACGTTCTGCGTTCTTCTCTGCGTACTGCTCCTGAAAATAGTAAGCAGAGAATAGAGATACAATAAGGATGGTGGTGAATAATGAACAACAATAAGGTGACAGGAAAGCTTTTAATTTTTAAAATCATATCAAAGATATCACCTTACGTGAAATAACCCTTTAAACCAGATCTGATTTTATTTTAATAAATATCATCAATGGGTCGTTAAGCAAACATTAATGCTCATAACTCTTGCATCGAACGACGGAAAGTAATATCATTGAACTCTGAGCCCTTAGATTTGCAATAAAGCGATTTTGTGATTTGCTTTGCAATATCGCAGATTGCGATATCGCAAAACCTTTTATTTTTAACAATCATTCGTTTCATCGTGCGGCTACGAGATGCGATTTGCAAGAGCTTTATCGCATTTCGCAATATCTAGGCGTTTTGTATTAAGTGGTGTTGTGATTAATGGAATCTGTGATATGCGGTAAGTTTGTAAGACTTGCGATCTCGCAGTCTCACATTCTCGCTTTTCAAAGAGTTTCTTAATAAAGGATGCCTGCCGTTACCCTTTTGCGATGCAATGCGATGCTTATCCTTAAAAGATCGGGTGTTAAAGCTTTTTGCTTAGTATGCAAGAATTTCCGCTTACAAGGGTTTTCTTAGCTTTGTGGTTGTATTGCGCTTTTTCATAAGGAGGCTTAACAATTATAACGTTTTTTATGTGCATGAAGCGTGAAAAGGTAGGAATTCATAATTTTTTGGAATTTCGCCTTGATATCATGTTTTATTGAAACAAAAGACAATTTTAAGTGCTAAGTTTTGATTTTTTAGAAGGGTCCCCATTTATTAATGTTATTGCTAACACTAATAAAAAGGGGGGGCTGTTGATGGTTACAACACAACCCTTCTCCCACCCACAATGGAATCACATGGTTGGCATGAATAATTTGGTGTTCTGCAAATGTTGTAGCCATGTATAGAAAGCATAATTACAAATGAATATTCTCCTTACCCAGTGCATCGTAACTCAAGCTTAGGCAAGCATCGAGGCTATGCTCATTTGGCACTCTCTGAGCGGTCCATTTCCATTGTAGTGGATTAGTACACACTGCCATTATCCTCCCTACAACTTTTAGTGCCAAGGGAAGCTCACAGTTAACTCATGGGATAAATTTATGCTTTATCTATGCTTTATCTTCTTTTAAATGACCATTTACATTTATGCCTTACGACGTTTCCTTTGCAACATCTAATGCGAATGCTAGTTATGAATCTCTTATTATAAACTCATATATATTTATCATTTACTTAATTTGTGGTTGTGCTAGTTAATAAACGAATCTTGGAAAATTCGACATGGGACATTTTTTCACATTACAAGTAAAGGATTTAGAGCCACTGAAAGTACGATGGATTCACCAAGATTCAAATCTCAACTAGCCATATCTCTTAAGGAAAGGAAAAAATAAAATAAAGTTCAATCAAAGAAATCCCGTGAACACAAAAAAAAAAATTCAATCAAATATCTCTCGTTGGAGTATTAAATATTAACATTAAGTAATAATAAGAATTCACTAGTAAATTTGGCTTTGGATATGCACTTCAGCTCTTATGTCACCCAAGATTATGATGTGGCCATGGGCATGTATTTCCGTTATAGAGTCTTGATTTTTGTATGAAAAATTCAGGATATTGTTAGATAACTTGATTAGAAATAACAGTGAATACATCAAATGGGTCACCAAAAGGCTCATCACCCAAAATTAGTTTGATTCAACTTTACATATATTGATAAATGACAAACAAAAAGTACAAATAGTTTGCAATTTCTCACATCAACATATAAATGACAACCGAAAATATCTTGAAACACAAAAAAAATTCCAACGTACTCATGAATTTTATTTTTTAGATAAACATCACTCAATCTAGTACATGGTCGGATATTTCATGACTACTTGGTCGGTCGAGAGATGCTGCTCCTACTAGGGTTCCTATGTAAACCCTGCTACCCTACTCCATTGTGCTCTCTGCTATCCTGATTCTGCTTCTCCGCTGACACTTTCTCCATGAATCCGCTCTTTGGAGGGGTGGGCACGGTGCCCCCTCCCCCCATCGGTCCCTCTTTTGACAATTCTGCAAGCGCAGACACTCAGGCCAGTCCCTGCTCCACCCCACTGGCTGCTCATGACATCGATCCTGCCATCGACAACACTGGTGACTTTGCTGCAGGTTCCACGGCCGCCAAAGACAAAGGCATTGACCAGAATGCCTCAACGTCACAGCCAAAGGTGTCCTCTGCTACATGCATCCCCAAGTCTGTAGAAAGAATCAAAATAGATCTCCCCAGTCACCGAATCAACAGCCAAATCCAATACATGAGGGATCATGCACTCATAGGCAAGTTCCTCGGATTCTGGCCAACTGAAAAGGCCTTGCAAGGATGGATCACCTCCAAATGGAAGCCTAAAGGACAAGTTACCCTGCAGCTCGGTCCCAAGGGCTTCTTCACTGCTACTTTCAACTGTCTGGAGGACAAAACTTATATCTTTGAGGGTGGCCTGTACTTCTTCAACTTTGCAGGCCTGTACCTTCGTGACTGGATTGAGAGGTTCAATCCAGACAAAGAAGATTTCAACTGGGCTCCAGTATGGATCCATTTGTACTCACTTCCCCTGGAATACTGGAACGAGGAGACCTTAAAGGACATAGGCAATAGCCTAGGGGTTTTTATCAAAGTTGCTGAGGAAACTAAATTCTAAAGATACACCTCCTATGCCAGGATCTGTGTACACATGCATCTGGCCAAAGCACTCATAGACTCGGTAAGTCTATTTCATGACGATTTTGAATGGGTCCAAACAATAGACTACGAGCATGTTCCTTTTCGTTGCAGGAAATGCCATGAACATGGCCATATTTTCAGGGATTGCCCACTGAATCTTCAGTCTAAAGCCCCTGTCACTGAGACGAGCAAAGATGCTGAGGGATTCACAAAGGTCTCCAGTAGAAGAAAGCATGCCAAGAAATCTCCAGTCACCCCAGATAATCTCAAGAAACCTGAAACTTGGAACAGTTTCGAAATCCTGACTTCTCAAAATAACATGGAGGATCACCCTTTAATCCCTCCTTCAGATCCATCTCCTTCTTCACCCCCCCCTCCTCCAAAATCTTCAGCTCCGCTCTCAGCCTCCGATCTCACCAGCATCCCTGCCTCTACCTCCTCTGATAAAAAAGATCTAGATATAGCCCTACAGTCTTCCAACATGGAGATAGATGCAGCTCTAGCTCTCAGTATCCATCAAAAGTCAAATGAGGAAGAACAGAACATACCGATACACATGGATGAGGAACCAGAAAGTGTAGATCTGGGAGGTCTGGACATTCTCAGCCTGGAAGCAGCGTGTCGACAAAAAGAATTCAGTGCTATACCCCCCCGGGAAATCGAAAGACTTGAAGTAGTTTTAGCCAGAGCACAGCATAACAAATGTCTTGGTATTCAGGCAGGCAGTCCTTGGGATGGAAAAAAAATATTGAAAGACACGAAGAAACGCGGGCGCAAAATGGATCTGCAGAGGACCATTATTATTGGAGAAATGCTGGTGGAATCTGGTAGATTTCCCAAGCTGACCAAGTTTTTCAAATCTCTTCCCCACTGTTCCTCATGAAGCTCATCTCATGGAATGTGAGAGGGCTTAACAGCCTTGCAAAACACAGAATGTTAAAAAATATGATCCAGCAAGAAAAGCCTTCATTAGTCTTTCTACAAGAAACAAAATGCAATAGCACTGCACTGGAAAAGATTCTAAATAAAGCCTGGTCGGGAAGCCGCTCAGTCTCAGTGGATGCTTCAGGGGCTTCAGGAGGGCTAGCAATCATGTGGAACCCTCAAGTTCTCTCCCTTCAAGATTTTCACGCCTCACACTTCTTTATTCAGACAACCTTCCACCTAATCGGGACCAATATCCATGGTCATCTCTCTAATGTGTATTTCCCACAAGATTTACAAAAAAAGTTGGATCTGTTGGACACACTCACAGCTCTCAACTCTGATAGGAGCTTTCCCCTTTGGATTTGTGGCGGTGACTTCAACATCATCACAGCTTTGGAGGAAAAATTAGGAGGAAGATCGAGGCTGGAAGGTGACAACATCGGCTTCAAAGACTTCATCCATAGAAATCAGTTAATGGACCTTCAGACTTCTAATGGTATGTATACATGGACCAATAAAAGAAGGGGACCACAGCATATAGCTTCTAGGCTGGATCGATTCCTTATGTCGGATAATTCCATTCACCTGGGTGGGGACTTTCATGCTTCCATCATGCCTCAAGTGGGCTCTGATCATTGGCCCATAATGCTACAGTGGTCGCGTCCGGGCTCTAAGTGCAATAGACCTTTTCGCTTCGAATCCTTTTGGTTTTCTCATCCTAACTTCAAAGAAGTAGTTATCGATGCCTGGAAATCCTTCACTCCCCCTGCAGGAGCCAAGATGTTCCAGTTTCAACAAAAGTTAAAATACCTTAAACAAGTTCTCAAATCATGGAATCGCACTCAGTTTGGTAACATTTTTGATCATCGAAAAGTGCTGGAGCAGCAAATGAATACACTGCAATAGTGTATTATCTCTGAGGGAAGAACGGAAGACTATGCGCAACAGGAGCAGGTCCTCTTGACCCAGATTGAAGCACGAAGGCAACAAGAAGAGACCCTGTGGCGACAAAAATCCAGGATCAGATGGCTTAAGGATGGGGAGAAAAATACCAAATTCTTTCACAGGTCTACCATTCAAAGGAGAATGCATAATAACATCGCCTTCATTAATAATCAGCAAGGGGAGCATCTGGAGGTGCATGAAGAAGTGGAACAGGAATTCAAAGAGTACTTTCAGGACATTCTTCGGGAGCCCCCGGGCTGCAGAAATCAAGCTATTCGATCTATTACGCAGCACATTCCTAAAATCATCACCGCAGACCACAACATTATGCTTCTCTAGCCTATCTCTATGCAGGAAGTGGAGGACGCAATGGCCCAACTCAAGGATGGCAAAGCGCCTGGCCCTGATGGCTTCACAGCCAACTTCTTTCATGCTTTCTGGGAGCATATCAAAACAGAGGTCTGGGAGCTCGTGGAAGAATCACGATCGATGCACTGGATCCTTCCTTCCCTAAACACGACCTTTATAGCACTCGTTCCTAAAGTGGAAGAATCCAATACACCTGATAAATATAGGCCTATTGCACTCTGCAATGTAATCTACAAACTCATATCTAAAGTCTTGGCGAATAGGCTCAAACCTCTTCTCCCTCTCCTCATTTCGCCAGAGCAGACAGGCTATGTAGAAGGGCGCCAGATTCTGGACGGTATCATTCTCTCACATGAAGTGATCCACTCCCTCAAGATTCTAAAAAAGCCAGGTATGATTCTCAAGTTAGATCTTTCTAAAGCCTTCGATAAGCTCAGCTGGACCTATATTAATCATATATTACTTGCATTCGGCTTCAATGCTACCTGGACTCGATGGATTATGAATCTCATTTCCTCCCCCTCTTTCTCCATTCTTCTTAATGGTTCTCCTTCCCTGCCCTTTCGTCCTTCCCGGGGTATCCGTCAAGGCGATCCTCTCTCCCCGTTCCTTTTTGTTCTCATGGCCGAAGGACTTAGTCGCCTTCTTCATTCTGCTATCAATTCACACTCTTTAAAGGGAATTTCTCTGCATGGTCAACCCCCCATCTCTCACCAACAGTTTGTCGATGATAATATGCTTTTCGGCCATCCGTCAGTTCAAGAGGCCTCTGCCTTCAAGTCCCTGCTCAATCTCTTCTCAGAAGCTTCTGGCACCACTATCAATGCCTCCAAATCCCAACTCTTCTTCTTCCATACTCCCATTCTCACTCAAAGAAATATAGCCAGGATTTTGGGCTTTCTGATAGCCATGCTTCCTTCGAAATATCTTGGAGCTCCCCTGTTCGATTCAGCCATCAAACATGCTTCCTGGAGAACCCTCCTTGACAATTTAGAAACCAGGCTCTCCTCCTGGACCTACCGCTCGCTCAACATTGCAAGCAGGCTTATCCTAATCAAATCCGTTCTCCAAGCCTTGCCTCTATACTTATTTTCTATCCTGGCTGCCCCTAAATGGGTTCTTAAAAATATCCGCAATCTTCAAAGAAACTTTCTTTGGGGTTCCTCAGGCCACAACAGAAAATGGGCTCTGGTCAAATGGACGGAGGTTTGTCTTCCGAAGTCAGCTGGTGGGCTTGGTCTGAGGGATCCCCTCCACAGCAACAACACCATGGGTGCTCGCATCTGGTGGAACTGGATCTCAAAACCGCACACTCCCTGGGCACGTCTCTGGCAGGCCAAATATGCTCCAGGCAGTCCAATGGAGGATCTCATCCGCATCAGTATGACCACCCCTGGCTCGCTGATTTGGAATGCGGCCAAGCAACACAGTGCCTTTATTCAAGCGCACAGCTTCTGGGAAATCCACTCGGGTACCACTGCAAGATTTTGGGAGGACTCTTGGCAACAACTTCCCAAACTCGCCTCTCTCTTTCACAAACCTAAGTGGCAAGCAACTATGCAGCAAAATGATCAAATCCATGTCCATCAATTTTGGCAGCAACAATCCCCTCAAGGTTTTCAACTTTGGAGAACAGCTAACACCTGGCAGGCTAACTGGCAGGAGGAAACTTATGAAGAGATCGATCAAGAGCTCAAACTCAGGAAAATTAAATTCTCTGATCAGAAGGACAAAGTGCGATGGGGATATACACCCAAAGGTATGTTCACTACCAAGGAAGCATACCATCTTCTCTATCAACCCACGCAGATCATAAAGGATCAGCTATGGGATCAGGTCTGGCAACCAAGTATCTGGCCTAAGGTCTCCACTTTCCTTTGGCTACTAAGCAAACAACGGATCCTCACTTGGGATAATCTACAAAAGCGAGGATTTATTGGGCCTTCTAGATGTCCCAACTGCAATCTTCACACAGAGACCATCTTGCATCTCTTGGACACCTGCCCATTAGCAGATCAACTTTGGGAGAGAACAGCACAGTGTAATAGAAGAACGGGCAGACGTGTGGGAGATATTTTAAACACCATCAGGAACTGGCCTCGGCATCCTTTCCAAAGTCTTCTACTCAATTCCCTCTAGAACCTTTTACCGGGCTTTGTCTACTGGATCATCTGGAAGGAAAGAAATAACAGAATCTTTAAAAATCACAGTACGCCCCTTGACACTCTTTGGCTACTTCTCAAGCAAAACCTTCAAGAAACTCTAGCTCTAAGACACTGGCAAGACTCAGATTTGCCAGTTTCACCCCAGGAATGCCTCATTCTGGCCAATTGGAACCTGGATCTCACTTTCTTAGCTCATATCAAGCCCAGCTCCTCCATCCGCTCTGAGTCTCCCCAATTCTGGTCTCCTCCTGCCATCCACCCTTACAAACTGAACTTTGACGGAGCTGTTAAGGGCAATCCTGGGCTGGCTGGATATGGTGGTATCTTCAGAGATGTTGTAGGCTCTGTTCTGCACATATATCACGGTTCACTTGGAAGAGACACCAATAATGTAGCCGAACTTGAAGGCTTATGGAAGGGCATTTGTATAGCAGAAATAAATAATTTTTTCCCTCTAGAGGTGGAAGGGGATTCTCAAATATTAATAGAGGTTGCTATTCAGATTCATTCAGGCTCTTCAGCAGCAAAGATCGCTTCGAGCTGGCGGCTCCTAAGCAGATTGGAACAAATTGAAGAATGGCTTAGGGCTCCACGCAACATCACCTTCAAGCACATTCGGCGAACAACTAATAAGGTAGCAGATAGACTAGCAAATCAAGGAGCCGATCAGTAGCTCCCATTCTTCTCTGGCCCTTTGAACAGTTCCAATGATATACAACTCAAACGAGACTGCACTCTCCTGGTGCAACAAGATCTATCTCTCCTGGATCTGGGTGTTTAATGGTCTGATCGGTACGTGGGCGGCTCAATGGGTTGGCGCGTGGCTTATTACCACCGCCACTCGGCCTCGCGCAATTACGGTCTTTAATCCCTCTGCTCTCAACTTCAATGTTGCATTAATGCAGCCTGTCCCTCCTTACCAGCCTGTTCATTCTTCTATCATGGCGCCCCTATCTGGATTCATTTGCGCTCCTCCTCTGCGCTCGCGTCACTCCCTTGCTGTCGCAGAGCCGCGCTCTCGGACCAGCCCAGGGAAACATTGGGCTCTAGATCGCTGGGTGGATTTATTGCCGGGCCTTCAGGTTTCTCACAGCCCTTTCTGCAATTTCAATAGCAGCTCATCCTCTGTCCCTCCCACTGCCCCTCTGGGTGCTGAAGCTAAGCTACTTTTAGTCCCCTTCTGCCTCCACAGTATTGCAGCCAGTTTTGAACCTCCTGCTCTTCCCACTATGCCCAGATTGCGCCAGAGAATGAGTTGCAGGAGGGGAAGTTCCCGGGGGCAAGTTATCCGCCAAGCCTCCTCCTCCATGACGGATTCCTCGTCATTCTCCTTGGACTTCTGCTCTGACCGCTATCCTGTTACCAGGAGTGGTCGTGGATGGGGTCGTGGGCAGCTTAATTCGGCAGCGTGCTCTCTCAATTCTCCACCTAATACAACTCGTCTTCAGTTCCCCTGTACTCTCAGTAATGTCTCCTTCTTAGCCTCTGTCACCATTGAGC
This sequence comes from Pinus tabuliformis, assembly GCA_031772625.1. NCBI lineage: Eukaryota > Viridiplantae > Streptophyta > Pinopsida > Pinales > Pinaceae > Pinus > Pinus tabuliformis. The sequence continues at coordinate 1,633,198,917 of CM062816.1, forward strand.
TTCGAGAGGTTACTTCTAGTCAGGTTGCCGTGACCTCTGGGGTGACTCTGGAGACGAGGGCAGAAGATAGGCATGGCACTACTTATATTGATAACAAGCAGAGTAAGGCTCCGGGTCTGAGTAAGTGCATTGCAACCCAGGTCATGGATAATCAGGCTGGTCCGAGCGTCCCTACTGGTGGCGGTTCTTCAAGCAAAGAGGGCCATCCCTCTGAGGACAAAGACCTCTACAATTATGGGTGCCGCATCATTGAAGAGCATCCCTCCACCTCTCATGAAGCTTAATCAGGTTTGTGTTCAATGGTTTTTGTTTCTCCGTGGCTCAAAGGTGCTTAATTCCCTCCTGTTTTATCGCCATGAAATGCTAAACAGTTCTCATGCTCAGTCCTTTATTCCAAAGTCAAATAGTCGGTTTCCCCTGCATGGGTGGCATTTTTCTGGCTATGTGTTTTGGTCTCGATTTCAGTCACAGTTGTTTTTGAGGTCTGACTTCAGTTTTGATTTGGGCAGCGCTTCTCTGTTTTCTTGCCTGAGCCTAGTCATCTTGTTTTGGTTGTTGAATTACCTCTGGCCAGTCTTCAGTTTCAGTTACGATAATGGTGTTTTTCTGTTTCTATGTACTAGTCATGGTCATGCTCCTAGAAGCCCTTCTGGTCGGTCTTTAGCAGGTCTTTTTGGACAGTGTTCAGCTTTGCAATGTGAGCATGCTGCATCTCTGGGCTAGACTTCTCGAGGCCGTGGCCTCTCTGTAAATTAATTTTGTATCAATATAGGAGTAGACAAATTCAGAATAAATAAATAAAAAAAGAATCTAGTACATGGTCATCTTAAAAAACAACCAGCTACTTCAACGTTTCTTGCTTTTTTTTCTAATACTTTATTATGCCCAAGAAATTCTACATTCATGGTCCTATTTCTCTCTCTTTTGTCATTGAAATTCTCCATTCATTCTCACTCTCAATCTTGATATTAAAAAAGCAGCAACGATCAGTGGTCCAAGTCTATTTTCATTGAAAAATTCCCTAATACTAAAGTTCTCCTGCGAGGTGGGCTCAATTATGGGATGAGATGTAGTTTTGAAAAAAATTGAACATTGTCCCGAGGAAACAGAACAGATTTTGATTATTGGATCCAACACATTAAGACACATTAAGCCAAATCTAACATTAACACTCATTAAACCAATTCTAACATTAACATGCATTTGATCCAATGATTTCAGAGATCCTCTAATGAGAATAAAATGTAGATGGTCTTCCCATGTTCTCTTCTCGTTACGCTTCAAGGGATTGTTACTACAAGAGAACTCTAGCTCGCAACGATCATCAAAACTTAACAATAGGAGATCATAAGCCATTGTTGTGGTTTCCAATCTCTTGGAGAGTGCCCTCTGGAGATCATGAATTCTCAACATCATGTTTTTTGCAATCATTTTGTTGTAAATCCCCTTCTCATCATCACAATGACCAATCTAGCCACACTGCAAAACCACCTTGCTTTTGCAATAATTTTGTTGCAAATCCCCTTCTCATCATCATAATGACCAATCTAGCCACACTGCAAAACCACCTTCTCCAAAGAGGTTGGTCCTTCATATTCAACATCTTTACTTGATCTGATCCATTGGAACAAAAGTTCAACACACGGTCTACTTCTGTTCTCAACATTCACAACAATGGTGAATTTAGGGATTATCGAGAACCACGAATAATAAAAGCAGTTGGGAATCTGAATGAAATGTGCAGGCTCGATGTCTGTAGTATCAAATAAACCCAAAAATTCAGTGACAAAGTTGGGAAAAGTCTGATGATGGCATTGCTGACATAGGCCAACACCAATGCAAACCTGAAACTCTGTGGATGAAAGAGAGCATGCCATAAAACAGTTCTCAAATAACAAGGAGGACAACAAATTTCAAAACAAACCGGGAAAACAAATTTCAAATTCAAATGGCCTAAGGGAGTGGGGAATATAAATGGAAAACTACTGATATTAAATTAGATGTACTGTCCCAGATCACAAGAAATTTCAAGGCACGTAGCATTAGTATTTCCTGGTGGAGACTGGAGTCCTTTACCGCCCAAAGGCCTATACCGTTGCATGCCCATGTATGTATGATGGAGATGTTATCGGGTGCATTAAAGGCCCGATAACAGGCCAAATATGTGTTGTGGTTAAAAATTTAATATCCTAACTGTATTTTAAGCGTATTGAATTCAAAGAAAGAGCATATTGAATTCAAAGAAAGACGTGAGTGGTTGTTATCAGGGTTGGAATTTGGATTCCTCTTTACTCATTATAATTTTTTTTTAACGTTTTGAATCTTTATTATTCTCATCGGTGAATGTTATATTTAAAATTTTGATTTTCAACCATAAATTTTTTTATTAGAATAAATTAACCCTTCACCGATAAAGGCTTAATTAAAAAATTAAACTTTATATAAAAATTTTTCACATGTTTATCATAAGGAAAAAAAAAAGGAAAAAAACATGATGACCATAACACACAAATGACTTACTGAATTCTGAAAGCTATTTTAATTACTTTTTAATGGGATTCCTACTTCCAAACCATCCATATCCCACTTATCAATTTTCTTCAAAACACAAAGTACAAAAATTATGTGAAAATCTAAACATCTATTTTACTCACACTAAACCTGCGATTATTTGCAAACAATATTCTCAATTTATATTTTTATCATACCATTTAAATATTGTAATCTCAGTGAACACAAATGGAACAATGAATTAGTTAAGAAGATGCAAGAAACCACACCCATAAATGAATATGAAGATGAACCAAGATGACTTTATGTGGGGTCATAGAGTTCTCCAACTAAGATGACTAAGTTCACCATACTCTTGTTAGAATATATGTTGGGGGTGTTTGGAAAGTGAGTACATATCACGTGATACCATAACGGAGTAAATCCTAATACTTTCTTGACATGCACTTACAATTTATCAAATATTAGGGCTCACTTAGTTGACACTTCCCTCAAACCTACCAAATTGTTTTGCCTAGCTTCTCTATTCCACCTAAATTATCATCCCCAAATTGGCTAATTCCCTAAATTGTCATCCCTTAATTGGCTAAATCCTTAAATGTGGAAATTTGCCTACGATTTATGCCCCTTGCCCCTAAATTATATTATTTCTCTCTAAGGACAACAAAAAAGATTCCTAAATCGCCCAACTGCCTCATCGATTGGATCTAGCTGTTGGTCAACTCATATTGGCTAAACTGGAAGAAAATAAACTGTTTCGACATGGTGCGAAGCTCCATAAGCCCAGGTTCACCTGCCAACTCCTCCTTGGGATGTTATGGGAAGCAGTTGAATCCACCAAAGCCTGAAATTAGAAAACACCGAGCTAAGAAACAATAGCCAATAATTTAAACATATATAGATGTTTGCATGCATTTTCTTATGAATGAAGGCAATAAGTAATAGAAAGTAAAAAGAGAAAAAATTCTAGAGAAGACCAAGTTGGGAATTTTCACTATGAAACCTGACCCTTATTTTTGGATTTTGATCCGGGGACGAAATTGCTTTTTCAACTGGGATGGCATGGTGGGATGGTTGTTTCAGTGTTTTTTCTGTTTGAATAAAAAAAGGTTGTTTAAGTCAATAGGCATAACCACACTTTCATCTTGTATGCACCCATGGAAAACTATAGGGTTCAAGGTATTTTTTATATGATAAAAAACACAGAATCCAAGATCCACAACGAGTCATTTAATCATGATGGCATTGCAATGGAAATCAATAAAACAATGAGTTTATTGTGTTTATTCCAACCTTGGTTGTCATGGTAAGAATGACATTTTTTTAGACACGTTAATGTATTTGAATGGCTGAAAAGAAAGTGCAAAACAAAGGGACATCATTTATTGGACCATAGGATGAAATTTGACCCGTTCCTCTACATGGAAGGCACATGTTTCTTTCCTCTTTGATCTTAATGGAATTCACTAGACAATTCAATAATACCACATACGCTAGCCTATTACCTACTGTCTGTATTTCTGGCCAAGCCTACGATTTAATCTTTTTTGATATGCTAATACATTATTTGTTGACGAACTGAGGCTTGAACCTCAGAATATATGGGGACCAAATTCTTTGCTATCAAGGCAACATTATAAAGAAGGTTACTTAGTGTGGTTATTAATTTATTTTAAAGAAAATATTTTCAAATAAAGTTTTAATTATCAAAATTTATATGTGTGAGGGAAATTGAATTTTAAATTGAAAATTTATATTCATTATAAAAGTGTGAATTTTAGGGATCACATATTTATGGAGCAAATCAAAATAGTTTGGAAGATTCTCTTTCACAATGTGATCCAAATATATTTTAGTATGAAGATATCAATGCTTCACGTTATCAATTATATAAATTTTGTAGATATTTACAAATTACTTCAATGATATTTAATGTGGTAATATCATGGAATTATATATATATATATAGACACACACGCGCACAATGTTTTTATGGCCCAAGTAGAATACATAAATCTTGTTCATTATTTTGCTTCATTGACTTTGACATTAACATACCATATAATATTTAGTTTAAGTGAATGCTCATGATCTAGTTAAAGGTGAGATAATCAAGGGTATCCACAATGAGACCTACAAAGACTATCTTTGGTCTACATGATCTAACCCTAGAGAATCCATTTCTTCCAAACTTCAACATACTCAAAGTTGTAAAACAACATAAGGATGGGATCATTGAGTGTCAAAAGGGCACCAAAATACAATTACCTTGTAATGTGAGGCTCCATCTTAACTAACTCATAGTTTCTCCCCACTAACATTAGGTTAGGACAAATTAGCAAATCCCTTTATCAACACATTTGAAAAATTTACTCTTGATAGCCTAAGATTAAAGACAATTTTGTATTCAAATCCTCTATCTACTACAATATTAGAGTATATTTCTTTTAATGCTTCATAAATTCACTTAGTTCTATTTAGAGACTCATGGATTATGAGGACGAGAGATGCTTAGCACTCCAATGATGTTTGATTTTTTTCAATGACTTATAAAAAGGGAAGTGCCACAAATTGACACTCTACAAATTGATTACCTCTTCCTTATAACACTCGAATAGGCTGTAACAACCCTGGGGAAAATTTCATGTAGTAAAAGTTAAAAACAATAACCACGGATGAATGAGACACTTATTCCAAGCTTAATCTTGGGCAAGACATCCTAGGGGGTGTTCATTTGGTTATTTATGGCTAAGGAAATTGGTAAAGACAATGGCTAAGGATTTGGAAAGGAAAAATGGCCCTTTTGGCACAATTAATCATGGAAATAATGGAAACTGGGAGGAAAAGGAGGTGAAAGGTCATAGGTTGCCTATGAGGAGGAAAATGAAGGAAAATAATGGAAAATGAAGAAAATAGAGGCCTTATTCATAAAAAGGCTTCTAAGGATCAGTTGGTAGCCTTTTGTTAGTTTAGCTTTGGAGCTCTTTCATTATTCTCTCTCTCTCTCTCTCATATTGTCGGACACTTAGAGTTTTCTTGGAACACTTTGGCATTGGAGCAAGAAAGACAAAAAAGGAAAGAGGAAGCAAATATCAAGCAGCTAAAGCAGTGTTCATTGCAGGTATCGACTTGCATGTGTATTTTCCTTGCTAGATTTGGAATGCATGGGATTGCATGTGTTTCTTTTCTACCATGACATGCGTTTTTCCAGGTGTGATAGTATTTTCAGCCTATCCTTGCCATTTCCCGATAGCTTTTATGACATGGGTTATCTCATTTGGTTTATGTGGGATGGCCGGATTGGATTCGAAGCTGAGTGGGGTGGATCTCTGAATTGACAAACACATGGAGTAGTGGTTCCTGAACCAGACTGAGAATGCACGAAGCTGCTGGCCTAGTAATCCCTGAACCAGACTGTAGGTTGCGGTAAAGTCAGATTGCGTGCCTCAGTGGGCCTAGAAATCCTTTCCAGTGAATGGTCAGATATACGGTAAAGCCAAGAGGTGGATTTTCTCTCTGTTGGACCTAGTGATTTTGGGATGGAATGCATGGTAAATCTTGGAGAGTATGTCTCAGTGTAGGGCATAGTGATCCCTGGATTGGACTGTGGATGCACGGTAAAGCCTGAGAGACTAGGAGGCACTCAAATTCCTCATGGTGTAGACTGAGAACTCCGCTGGAATCCACATTGATTGGTGTTTTTTATGTGTTCTATGAGTCCCACATTCATGCTTGGAATATGGCACGGTGGTGATTGAATGAAGAGAGACTTGGCTCAACCAATCTATGGTCGGGTGGAACGTGTTAGTCCCATCTCCCATTGGTTCATTGTATTCATTAATGACAAATTTGTTTCCTTTATTTTCATGTGTAAATGTAATGATGTATATATGTATTTTGATGGCTGATATGATTATTGTATTTTTGTTCCTATTATGTTGGTTACATGTACATTTTATGACAACATCTATGTATGGCTCTCAGCATGTTTTTACTTGTATATGAATGGATAATGTGTCTATGACCTAATATATGAATATGCAGCAAATGACATCAGGGGAAAATGGTTTATAGAAATTCTCAGATAAATATGAGATCCCTACACTTAATTTTGTTGTTTACACCTATAGGTTACATGTCGATGGTATGTTTGATGAAATGTTTATCATGGCTAGTAGGGGTCTAGTTAATGTTTTGTTAATATTATTGATTTTGCATCATTGTTTCCCTATACTTTTATTGATTTCAAGCTTTCATTCCATTTTGGGCAGTGGCCTGGGCTCTAAGCCTGAAAAAGTGGCTTAAATCCTGGGGTCGCTGGCCAAAACTAGCAAGTTTGGTCCACAGTCACTGGCATGCAAGCCTATGAGAGTGACTTTAGGTCGTTGGTCGCTCCCTTGCCCATAGCATGAGAGCAACTATGGTCTCAGAGGTCCATAACCACAATGGGACCCAGGGAAAGGCTATCTGAGTGGATGACTTCTCTCCTGAGGGTTTTGTTGATGATGTTGGATGACTGTGTGTGATGTTTCATCGATTCCACTTCCTTAAGGTCACATAGGAGGTCAAATATGATCATAGTAGCCTCTCATCTCATGTTTACCCCGGTTGGCATGGTTACTTGGGTGGATGTGGGAGGAGGGTGTTACAGAGTGGTATCAGAGCATGGTTCAACTCTCAGACTGGATGGGTTGAATGTGTTAGTCATGCATGCATGTCAGTTGCATGTGTGTCTCTTACACTTATATACTTGTTGCAATTTCTTGATGTTGGATTAGGGTTGTAGTATGGTTATCATGGAGTAATTGATGTTGATTTCATGAAGAGTAATTGACATGAGTATGTGAATACTATATATCTTTATTTGTCACTTATACGTTGCTTTTATGTTGCCTACTTACATCCTTGCATGTTAGGTTACATTCTTGAATATGTTGACTACATGTATCAGTCTTGTTGGTTGATTAGAAGAATTGATCGCTTATGTTTGACTACATGTGTTTATGTGCATGTGTAGTTGATTAGACATTACTTATGCATGTTGTTGGTTTCATGTGAAAATGTGTACAATGGAGTAATGGTTGTTGTCGTGCATGAGGTCATAGCATGCATTGTTGATATGGCTTTGCATTGATGATTGGACCCTAGCTACAATGGTTTTTATGTGTTGATACATTTGTTTGCATATGTCTATATGTTGTTATGATTATGTTATACATGTATCACACTGATTTAGTGATCTTGTAGACAATGTATCCTCCCTGAGCTATACTAAGGTACGTAGATTTATTGTGATTTGGTTTATCTAACATACTATGCATTGCAGGAAGAAATATCAATGGCTAGCAAGATGGTTGATTACAAAGACTCCCCCTATGAATCCGAAGAGCAGTATGGTGATGGGAATCCTTTTGATTTGGAAATTACACTAAGGATCCTAAAGGAAGAGATAAGGAGTTGTAAGGTAGATAATGACCGGATAATACAGGCATAAGAGAAGCAAACAGAGGTTAATGTTATAATTCTTCAGAGTTTATCAGAACTATAGTAGCAAGGGTCATTTCGGATCATCCATGCACACGAGGATGGAAATAATGGGGCATATGGACGTAGATCTTATGGTAGACAAAGGTCGGATAAATCCGACACAGTGAGAGAAGGTAGGTTATTGGACACTCCGGATAGGAAGGGAAATGAGTACATATACTATTCTAGTTATGGTTCTAATAGACATCATGATCGTCATCATTATCATCCTTACAGGAGGAATGATAGGGGATACTTACTAGATGAATTCAAGAAAGAAAAACCACCTACTTTTGATGGAGATGTGAAGAAACCAGAAGATGCATAGTCTTGGATACTTGGGATGAATAAAATCTTTGAGTTGCATGAGTACACTAATAACATGAAGGCTATAATAGTTATCTTTAGCTTGAAAGGTAAAGCAAACATTTGGTGGGAAGATGTTAAGTGGGTTAGAGACATCAGGATAGATGACTTGAGTTGGTGAGAATTCAAGAGGATTTTCAGGAAGAAGTACTTGTCAGAAAGGTACTATGATAGTAAGGCTAAAGAATTCTATGAGTTAAAGATGGGATCAATGACATATGAAGAGTACACAACCAAGTTTCTATAACTATTGAGGTATGTACCGTATCTTACTGATGAGAAGGCTAAAGTTTAGAGATTTGTCAATGGTTTTCTATTAGTATTTAGAGATCGGATTGAGTATGATGAGCCTTGGTCACTTGAGGAAGTTATTGGAAAACTGAAGCATTGCTATGAGAAATCAAAGCGTAAGAATGAATCTTAGCATGGATGGAAGGGAAAAGACAAAGGTAGAGGTAAATGACAGCCTAAGAGGACAATGCCTCAACGTGCAGATGGGAAAGAAAATGTGGCTCCACAAAAGAGATTTAATGTAGCTAGACAAGGACATAGGTCACGAAAAAAGCAACAATAGCATAGAGGTGACGACACTAGTTGGTTGGAGTGTTGTATATGTGGTGAGGAACACCTTAGGAGAGATTGTCTGCAACATCAAGGTGGAAGGCCTATGATATATAGTGCACAGGAGGCGCAAACTCTTGGAATGTTGGCTAGAGTATTCCACGTATCTATGTAGTAATGGACAACGGGCAAGCAGAACACCATGAATCTATCATTGAGATGGACAGTAAGCTCTGTGATCAGGTTATTTCTATTTTGATTGACCCTGGATCTAATTATAGCTATGTTAGTCCTGAATTGGTGGATAAGTGTGGTTTGAATAAGGAATTGCATGTAGATTCTTGGTTAGTGCAGTTGGCTATAGGTACAAAGAAGCGAGTTCATCATTGGGTAAGAGCTTGCACATTTGATTTAAATGGTATGCCTACAACAACACATTTGAACGTGTTACCGTTGGGATCATACAGTATGTTGTTGGAGATGGATTGGTTGTATCTACATAGAACCAAGGTTGACTGCTACAAAGCTATTGAGTGTGTTGGTGACAATGGAGAACCAATAGTCTTGCAAAGCAAGAAGAAATGCACATCAGTTAGGATGGTGACAACTATGCAAGCAAAGCATAGCCACAAGAAAGGGTGCAAGTTATTTTCAATACACATTTCTGGTGATAAGGGTAAGGAATTTGAGGATGAAAATGTGTTGAACAGATATCCGATGCTGCAGCAGTTTCAGGATGTATTCCTTGAGGACATTATAGATTTTCCACCTCACAAGGAGGTATACGTTTTTATTGAGTTAGTGCCAGGGGCAGCTCCAACATTGAAAGCACCTTATAGGATGAGCACACTTGAGTTGGTTGAGTTAAAATTGCAGCTGAGTGAAATGTTGGACAAGGGATACCTTAGGCCAAGTGTATCACCTTGGGGCATACCGGTCTTGTTTGTGAGGAAGAAAAATGGTACCCTCATATTATGCATTGACTACAGGGAGTTGAACAAAGTGACTATCAAGAACAAATATCTTTTTCCAAGGATTGATGACTTGTTTGAATAGCTTAAGGGAGTAGTAGTGTTCTCGAAGATTGACTTGAGATCCATATACCATTAGGTACGCATCAATGAGGAGGGCATTTACAAGACTGCATTCAGGACTAGGTATGGGCATTATGAGTTTGTTGTTGTTCCATTTGGCTTAACTAATGCTCCATATACATTCATTTGTTTGATGAATAGTGTTTTGCATCCATATTTGGATAAGTTTGTTGTTGTGTTCATTGATGATATACTGGTATATTCTAAAAATCAGGAAGAGCACGTCGAGCACTTAGCAACAATATTAAGGTTTTTGAGAGAGCATCAGTTGTATTCTAAGCTCAACAAGTGCAATTTCTTTCAGACTGAGGTACACTACTTGGGGCATGTGGTCTCCAAGGAGGGCATTGCAGTAGATCTAGAGAAGATAAGGGCCATCATGGAGTGGGTAGCTCCTAAGAATGTGGATGAGGTGAGATCTTTCATGGGTTTGGCAGGATATTATAGGAGGTTCATCAAGAACTTCTCACAGATTGCTTATCCCATTACATCATTGCAAAGGAAAGGTAAGAAGTTTGAATGGAAAAAGGAGTGTGAAGCTAGCTTTGAGAAGCTTAAGCAGTTGTTGACACATGCACCAATACTACAGATTGTAGATCCAGACAAAGAGTTTGTAGTGTGCACAGATGCTTGCAAGAGAGGACTTGGTGGAGTTATTATTAATGATGGGAAGGTGGTATGCTATGTGTCCTAGAAACTAAACCAGCATGAGAAGAACTACCCGATACATGATCTTGAGTTAGCAACGATTATACATGCACTAAAGATGTGGAGGCACTATCTTCTTGGCAGGTGGTTTGTGCTTGTGAGTGATCACATTGTGTTGAGGTATTTGTTTGACTAGCCGGATCTGAATGCCAGGTAGGCTAGATGGTTGGCGATGGTCAGCGAGTTTGATTTTGAGATCACGTACATCAAAGGTAAAGGGAACATGGTGGCAGATACTCTCAGAAGTTGGGTACAGGTACTTCACTTGGAAGCTATGAGCTCATATGGGATGGACTTACATGATAGGATCTTTAAGGTAGGACAACAAGATGTTAGGTATATGGATATTGTGCATAGGTTGCAGTAGGGTGACATTGCAGGTACATGTACAAGTCATGGTAGAGGTGCGGGTACATGTACATGTACATATAGTGGTACAGGTATAGGTGGTAGTACGGGTGCAGGTGGCAGTATAGGTATAGGTACAGGTACAAGTGTAGGTGCACAAGGCATGGACTATCATCTTACAGCACATGGATTGGTCAGGTTCCGAGACAGGATATATGTACCAGATAAAAGTGAACTCAGAGAGGTGATCTTGAGGGAGTTTCATGTGAAACCATATTTAGGTCACCTGGGTTATCAGAAGACACTAACAGCAGTGAAGAGATATTACTATTGGCAATGGCTAAGGAATCCTTGTCAGTGAATGGTGGGATATACGGTAAAGTCAAGAGGTGGATTTTCTCTCCGTTGGGCCTAGTGATTCCAAGATAGTGATTAAATGAAGAGAGACTTAGCTCAGCCAATCTATGGTCGAGTGGAACATGGTAGTCCCATCTCTGGTTGGTTCATTGTATTCATTAATGAGAAATTAATTTCCTTGATTTTCATGTGTAAATGTACTGATATATATATATATGGATTTTTATGGTTGATATGCTTATTGTATTTCTGTTCCTATTATGCTGGTTACTTGTACATTTTACGACAGTAGTTATGTATGGCTCTCAGTATGTTTCTACTTGTATATGAATGGATAATGTGTCTATGACCTAATAGATGAATATGCAGCAAATGACATGAGGGAACAATTGTTTATAGTGATTCTCAAATAGGTGTGAGATCCCTACACTTAATTTTGTTGTTTACACTTGGGGGTTATCAAAAGACACTAACAATGGCAAAGAGATATTACTATTGGCAATGGCCTAGGAATCATTCTTAGTGAAGGACACGATATACCGTAAAGCCAAGTGGTGGATTTTCTCCCCATTGGGCCTAGTGATCCCTGGATCAGACTGCATATGCACCGTAAAGCCTGAGAGACTAGGAGGCACTCAAATTCCTCACAGTGTAGGTGGAGAACTCTGGTGGCATCCACATTGATTGGTGTTTTTGATTTGTTCTATGAGTCCCACATTCATGCTTAGAATATGGCATGGGGGTGATTAACTAAAGAGAGACTTGGCTCAGTCAATCTATGGGCGGGTGGAATGTGGTAGCCCCATCTTCGGTTGGTTCATTGTATTCATTAATGAGAAATTCATTTCCTTGATTTTAATGTGTAAATGTACTAATGTATATATGGATTTTGATGGCTGATATGTTTATTGTATTTATGTTCCTATTATGTTGGTTACATGTACATTTTATGATAGCAGCTAGGTATGGCTCTTAGCATGTTTTTACTTGTATATGAATTGATAATGTGTCTATGACCTATAGATGAATATGCAGAAAATGACATGAGGGAACAATTGTTTATAGCGATTCTCAGATAAATATGAGATCCCTACACTTAATTATATTGTTTACACCTATAGGTTACATGTCAATATATGTTTGGCGAAATGTCTGTCATGGCTAGTAGGGGTTTGGTTAAGGTCTTGTTGAGCTTATTTCTTTTGCATCATTGTTTCCTTGTACTTTTATTGATTTCAAAATTTCATTCCATTCTGGGTAGTGGCCTGGGCTCTGGGCATGAAAAAGTGGCTTAAATATCGGGGTCGATGGCATAGAACTGGCAAGTTTGGTCCACAGTCGCTGGCTTGCAGGTCTATGAGAGTGACTTTAGGACGCTAGTTGCTCCCTTCCCCATAGCATGAGAGTGACTATGGCCTAAGAGGTCCAGAACAGTAGTGGGATCAAGAGACATGCTGTCTGAGTGGCTGACTTGTCTCCTTAGGGGTTTGTTGTTGATGTTGGATGACTGTGTGTGATGTTCCATCGATTCCACTTTCTTAAGGTCACATAGGAGGTCGAATCTGACAATAGTAGCCTCTCGTCTCATGTTTACCCTAGTTGGCATAGTTACTTGGGTGGATGTGGGAGGAGGGTGTTACATACACTCCATAACCAACTTCCAAGTTGACATGATAGTATTTCTAGACATGATAAACTCAACGACTCACATAATCTCATGCCCACAACATAGTTCTTTGTACCCTTGAATGTTAGAATTGTTTCTTGAACTTTTTCAATTTTCCTCATTTCATTACACTCCTACTTTCTTTCCACTAGATTTTTATTTTCCATTTATTTTACATTCTTTTTGTTCCCTTTTAAACATTCATTAAAATATAGCTTTCCTTTTTTTCACTTTTATATATTTTATTTTTTAATATTTTAAAGTAGTTTTAATTTTTATTGAAAAATGATCTTGCTAACTCAAAATACAATAAAATATAAATCATTTAATTAATATATAAAATTCATCTTCTTTATCATATTTTTTTTTTACTTAAATTTAATATAACCTTATGTCAAAATTCAATATCCTACTTGAAATTTATATTTTTATCAAAATAAATATATTTATGAATTTTTATCTAATAATGTGAAATGCAAAATTTAAAATTCAAAATAAAACAAATTTTAATACGCTAAATTTATTAGAAAATTTATCCAATTATTATTATTTCAAATTATAATAGCCTGAACATAAGTAATGTAACCATCAATTTCATGTTAGCATCCATTTTGAAAGTAAAATTAGCTTAATTCATATGAAAATAAGATTTAAATATTTGAAAAAGCAAGTGGAAAAATAGAAAACACCTTCTCAAGCACTCTACAAAACCATGGGACTGTAATGTATCATGGCAATTCAAATTCCATGCAAAGCATGGGACGTTAGTGAAGAATGTAAGTTAACGAGCACTTTAAGCAATCACGGGACAACAATGAAGAACATAAGTTAGCAAACTCTTTAATAAAAGCAGTTGGGAATTTGAATTAAATGTGCAGGCTCGTTATCTGTAGTATCAAATAAACCCAAAAAGTTCGATGATAAAGTTGTGGAAAGCCCGACGATGGGGCAGCGCCTAATCAGCCATATATCAAGTATTAAATGCACCCGGAGATGCACGCGACATAGCTCGTTAACACGCAAAATACCTTTTTCTATTTAGTGACGAGTTTTCAAATTCGTGTGTTAACGGATTATCTCGCGTGCATCTCCGGGTGCATTTAATACTTGATATATGGCTGGTTAGGCGCTGCCCGATGATGGCGTTGCAGGCACCGGCCAACACCAATGCAAACTTGAAACTCTGTGGATGAAAGAGAGCATGTTGCAAAATAATTATCTGATAACAAGGTGGGACAAAAAATTTCAAAACAAGGCGAGAAATCAAATTTTAAATTCAAATGGCCTCAAGGAGTGGGGAACATAAATGGAGATCTCCCGATAATAAATTAGAGGTATTATCACAGACTATAGGCAATTTCAAGGCACGCCGCGTCGATATTTCTCGGTGGAGACTGGAATCCTTTCTCGGCCAGAGGGTTGTACAGTTAGATGCCCATGTATGTATGGTGTAGTTGATATCAGGTGCATTAAAAGCCCGATAGTAAGCCCATTATTTGTTTATGTATATGACATATGTATTTGTCTATTTGGAAGAGCTGTAATTTTTTGTTTAAAAAATTTAAAATAAATATATGTATTTGTAAATTCCATTAGTATCTATGATTTTTAAAAGTGAACATGTGTATGATATTTTAAAAGGAAGTGTTGGATTGATGGGCCTTGACCCAAGTTCAGCGTTAGTCAGCCAAGCAAATCCATACACTACTGGCCTTTTCGGCATCAGTCCGCGGAGCATAAACCGAAGTCTCACCCAAAGCAGTATGGGGGGATGCAGAACCAAGTTTCCGCACCCTGAGATGGTCATGATGTCAACTTTATACCTTAAACCCTTCCTTCGTGCAGATCAATAAGCCTTTAGGGCTTATCAATGTACTTTCTCTTCCATCTCTTAGAACCCTCGCGAAGGTAGACAATCGTCCTTCGCGCAACCCTAAACGATGGTTTAGGCCTTTACGTGCCTTTGTAAATATGCTATTGTATAAGTTCCCAAATTATCTCAAGTGTTCACCAACTTTATCATACAATTAAGATTGTCTTCGCGTAAACATATATTCTTACTTGCGTTCAAATAATAGATAGAAACATATATATTCGCGCATCAAATTAGCATTATAACATAAACCCAGAACTTAACATAACATAATCACATGCGATCCACAATGGAAAAATACACAGTAATCTCAGAATACTTCTTTTTATTGACAATTCATATTTTCAACATAGAATCTCTCTGTCCTGTGCACACAGCTGCAAGGGTCTGCGCACTCAGCTGCGAACTTCTACCCTAGGCCTCTGCGCACTCAGCTGCAGAGCCTCTTCCTATGCTAAGACTCTCATTCTTAGCTCTTTACAGACTCATCAAGCACTTCTACTTCAGTCACTTTTCTTCTTCTACTACTGACTTAGATTCCTCTTAAGACCTCATTTTTATACAATCCCATGGTCCGTGGAACAAGGGAGGATCTCCAGAACTGACACAGCCTATCTAGACTAAGGGCAGAAAACCCTTTTTGACTTTAGATACTTTCACGTTCCACGACCATAAAATGTGGAGACTTTACATTTCTTTATACAAACTTCGGCCTTCTACCCCAAAACTTGGGGTTTTAACCCCAAAATTGACCCAGGGGACCCGTTCCCAACAGGAAGATACATCCCATAATTAAAAGAGAATTGATACCGATTAAAAGGGATTATATCATAAAAGTGGGTGGAATTGTTATTATAAAATAATATTATAATATAAAAATTGTTAAATGTTAATGGCTATTTTATAACAAGGAAAATTAGAAAAACAAATTATTAATTAAGAGGAATTATATGACTTATCTATATAATTTATTACAATACAGTATAAAAAGGTAAAAATAACATCAATTTAAATGGTATATATTATTTTTGTTGAAGAATTATATGGATAGGCATCCCTTCTAATGGAAGTTGTTATATTAATGATTTTTCTCATGGTGTAGAATTAAAAATGTTAATAGATTCTCATAGTCTCCTTTGTATCAATGGATTATATTTTTCAAGTTAACTTTTTTGTATGTATTAATTCATAATTTAATATTGATTTAAAAATTTACTCATCTGGCTTAAATATGACCATTGTCGCGACTCATAACAGATCTACGTTATGAATAGGGGATTAAGAAATTTAAGCAGGCCTGCCCTTCCCATCGCTTTGCTTCCTCTTTAATAGAAGTTTGTTTTTTTCACCAAATTTGCTTTCTTAGATAATAAAATTGCTCATCTGTTCTTTCAGTAAGGTTTTCTTTCTTCTAAAACTAAGATATCCATCTGTGATCAATGACCTACACGTTTAGTAATGCATTTTTGACCAACGATCGACACAAAAATATTTCATAGGAATCACTCTTGAGGATTAATGTTTTCCCTTTTACAGCGTCGCATGTCCATGCATGAAAAACTTTTGAAACCAATTTGACTTTTGATGTTTTCTTTTAGGGTTTCCAAATTCCCATCCATGAGCATGCCATTTAGTGTATAATACAGATTTCATATCCAAATGAAATCATTTTCCGTTGATATTTCGTATTGATATGGAATCACTCTTCATTATCCATATGAGTTTACAGACTGTAACAAGCTGTAAACTAGTTAACAAGTAACTTAACAAGCAACAAAATTATCACAAAAATTTACGGGGGCATAACAATATTCACTTTAACCATTTACACTAAACTTCTTTATTAGTTTTCAACCAAAGACCGATGGAACTTCCCAAATATTCTCCTTACGGATTCCTCCCTCATGTATTCCGCAGATTTTGAATAGGCGATGTATGTGAACATGAAATTAAGAACAAACCATGTGTATTTTACAATAATATATTCAATGTTATATAAGTTGGATATAAGTTGGATTGTATAGGAGGCATTGTGGTATGTACACTCACAACAATGACAAAGTGGGTGGATGAACAATTGCATGGTTTTGTAATAAAGGTATGTGTGACATGTATTCTCAGGAAAGCAATAATCGGCTTGCTATAGAGGTTTTAATACACCCCAACACCATACATACATGACTATGTATGTGTGAGGAGTTTAGGTTGTTGCTATAGGGATTAATGCATGGGTGGTTGTGGCTAGAATACCCTCAAAGATCTTCCCTGGATCCTTGGCAGATAGATCAGATTAACTGCAACTAGAACAAAGAAACATATACATATCCATATTAATGAATGTTATTCAAAGTAGGAGGGAAGAGATTACCTCAGATATTGATGCAGTTTTGATGGAGAACCCAATGTAGTGGGGCAGAAGACGTCTTTGTTAGCTCCTAGATCAAGACCTGCATATAGACAAGACAAGAAGTAATACTACATCATATAAAATTTGATAATGAAAACATCAATATATAAGGATATCTAATAACATGCATCTAAGCTACTCATAAACTATGGCATTGCATCAACATGTAACTGAATCACAACATAAACACCATAGAGTAGACAACACAACTGCAAGTCTATATTATTAATAGGAAATGATGATTACAACCATATGGTGAATCAAGCTTCCCTTAATCCTCCGGCTCCTTTCTCTCTCTCTCTCTTTTTAACCTCTTGGTAAACCACTATGTCTCATACAAGGTTTCAACAATAAGTTGGCAATCATTCAACCTTCCGACCCGTTTCACAATACCCCAAGCCTCCAATATATAGAATGAGAGGCTAATCCTTGACAACTCTCTCATGAGTTCCCTTTAGCACAAGCTAGGATGTTTCCTTGCTTTATTTCTATTTCCCTTTATGTTAGACCTTGTTATAAATAGCAATATCCTCAAACAAGTCAAAGATGGATCTTTCCTGCTTTTCGGGCTGACATATGAGTCAAAACTGGGATATTATTCAGTCAACCCACTCCTTTGACCTCCTAAACCTCACAAAAGTTGACTAACAGAGAGTTACCATAGGGACTAATGCCCCTGGATCATGCATGGGGAGCATTATAACGCATCCTTCTAGTTCCTGGGGAGCGTTACCCTAGTAATTAAGACTGTGAACTTCTTCAAACATTCATTCAAACTATCTTCCTCCTCTAAGACGATGAGGAGGGCATTTTCCTGTATAACATATGCCCCCTAAAGTGTGAGACCAGAGATGAAGATGATGAACGAAATACTTTAGAGTTGTTATGTTGTAAAAAAGAGAGAGAGGATCGGAGCTTCGAGACTACGAGAAACCTGATACAACCACATATGTTAAAATCTAAAATCATGTCCTGAGTCGGGCATTCCCATGCTTAATATCTATGTCAGAGTGATTTCTCAACAAAAAGGTATGACGATCATGTCCACTGATAAGCACAATGTGGAACTGTGTCATAATAGGATCATCCTGACGAGTTGTCTTTGAAAAACAATATATGCAGCTTGGGAGAGGAAACAAGGTTGAGTGATGTAAGCCTCTACCCAAGGTCTTGATTGTCACTTCATCTCAATAGCATATTTCGACACATGTGAATAAAGTCGTTGAGGTCGAACATGTGTGAAATCGTCTGATTACCAGTCAATAATGAAAACTATTAACAGATGCGAGGATGGCCACTGATAATGATGATGGTCTCCAAGATGCATAGTACAATATAGCGAGTGTGAATAATGATGTTGTCATCGAACACTCGTAGAATCATTTGAGCTAGAGCCAATAATGAAAACCCCCGATCAAACACAAGGTAACCTACCACTAATGACTGCAAGTTCCAAGACACTGATATGTCTTTGGATCTTCTTCCTAGATACAGTGTTGAAGTCGATAGGAAGAGATCTGTCGAAAGGTATGCAATAATGTGCCCTCTATCAGTTGACATGAAACGAGACAAGAATGATTGTTTTTTGAAGATAAATTTTGAGTAATGGGTCAAATCGATGGAGGGCATGATGGAATTATGTGAGTGACAGTTGATATAGGAGGCAGAGGATAAAGGAATCCCTTGAACAATATAAGGCATGACACAAAGGTTTAACCAGGCAACTTTAAACTCATGAACACCAAAGAGTGTTAGGATACAGGGATGCAGGAACATCAGAGTATATAGGCTAAACTCATAGGATGGTAAGGTTCATCTGAGAGGCTACCAAAAAGGAGGTTTTTCTAAGGGAGTGTCATGTTCAAGGGAACGACTGCTGCCAAAATATCTTTCCAAATATAGACATAGAGCAATTGTGTTTTCCATTTTTCCCCATGTGATTAAATTTAGCAAGTCCAGACGGGTAAAATCGATGGTCTTTTCATATTTAGAGAGTCTAGAAAGATAGTAAAGAGAAACTCCAGGGGGGTCCCTTTGTGATAGTTTATAACTGGGTGCAACAAAGGTTTAATAGTATACTCGACACAGTTCATTTTCCGTAAGTTAGTCTATTGAGTCCGGATAAAGTGATAAACCTATTCTGAATAGACGTTTGCCTCATTTTTTTATGAGTATGAGGGGACGGAGTAAACTCAATATTCTTCGTGAAATTTTAATGAGTCACACGAAGACAAAATCAATAGATCTTCATCAAATTTTAACGAGTCAAATGAAGAAAACTCAATATATCTTTTTCAGTTTAATGAGCAAGGGAAAAAGAGATAAAAGAACTACTCATGCCTTCTTCGTAGATTTAACGAGTCCGAAGAAGGGAGAAACTAAGAGATTTTTCAATTTAAGAGTGACAAAATGTCCCAAAAATAAAGCGCTCATACTATCGTCATAGGAGTTTTATGAGACCGATGACAATAACTCAGGGATTTTTCAGTTCAAGAGTGAGAAAATATCCCATAAAAGAAAGCGCTCATATTGAGTCAAACATGGTCATTTCTGCAATTCAACACTAAAAATTCTTCATCAGAGCATAAGTAATATTGACAGTATATCAAAATGGCGTATGATAAACGACATAGGAATGAAAAAATTCAATTTAAATGACTAACTAAGGTGATTCATACCTCCAGAGTGACTATAAAAAGGTTTGGAAGCCTTCATTTTCACCATTTGAGTTCTATGAGAGTGTTCTAGAGTGAAAAAGGAGCAGATCTTCCCCGAGCGGTTGCAAGCAATATAAGCAGCCATTCGACGTGCCATTTTTCCTAGGTAGATGGTCTAACCCTCATCTTGCTTTCTATTACCTTTTTCCGCTGCATTTTGGGTGAAATTTTGGATTTTGGGGAAGCCCTAGACAATTTATTGTGCCTAACGCTACCTCCTAGGGCTAGAGGAGTGTTAAACACCCTTCACGATCTGCTGGGGTGAGTTAACACGCCCTGTGGGCCTTAGGGGGTAGCGTTAGGCTATCTGGGTACATTTTAAAACACCAATGCATGATTTGGTATTGATTTTATCATCATTTTGATTGATTTTTGAGTGATTTTATGCAAGTTTTGAGCCATCATCATGAGTATGTGGAGGGAAATAGCTCATGGTAGTGAAGAACTACAAATGCTTAATGATTGGACATGCTTACTTGCTTTGCGTAGATGCGGTTTGATGAAGTGTTTTTGACTTGACCTGATGAAGGGTCAGAAAGAACTTCTCAACTGGATTATCCAACAATAGGATGAAAAAAAAGGTATCTTCTAGATTGGGGATCATGAGATTGCGATTGAACGAGATGACATTTATTTCTTACAAGTTTATCGTGCAGAGGTGCATGATTAAACTTGACCGATGGTAGAGTAGATCCAAGAACCACCCTTGAGTTGGTCCAGACTCACTATAGGCCAGACAGTGGATTAGTTAGTAACAGGGTCCCCATTGAGCAGATCAAGACTAGTCCTATGTTGGGACAGGGTCCCCTAAGGTTAATTTTGGGGCAAAAGCCCAAGTTTTGGGGCAAAAAGCCCATGTTTTTGTGATGTAAAGTGTAAAGTCTCTGCAAGTTATGATCGTAGAGCACGTAGATGGAAAGTGTCATAAAAGGGTTTTACCCTTTGTTTATGTAAATTGTGTTGGCTTTAAAAGATCTACCCATGGTCCGTGGACCATGGGACTGTATAAAAATGAGAGACTTAGAGAGTCTAAGGCAGTTCAAGTAAGTTTTGGAGACAATGTAATGGGTCAATAGGAGCTAAGAGCGAAGAGTTTTAGAGTAGAAGGGAGGCTCTGCTGCTGTGTGCATGGAGGCCTAATGTAGAGTCTGCAATTGAGTGCGCGAAACCCTACAGCTGAGTGTGCACAGTAGTTATGAGTCTGTAAGAAAATATGAAATATCAATAAAGGGACTGTTATGGAAATATTTGTGTTTTACCCATTTACTTCTGTTATGAATGAATGCATTTATGTTATGATGAATATTGGGCTTATAATTTAATGTTGTATTTATGTGTGATTCTTCATGGTTTATATTGTTATATGAATGCAAGTAATAATATATATTTATGCGAATAATATCTTAATGCATGCTAAAGATATCAGACACTTAAGCTGATCTGGGTAATAATAGACTTAGGAGTGATTAGAGAGGCACGTAAGTGATTGGTTCGCATGTTTACGGTCTGTGAAAGACAATCGTAGACCTTTGCGAAGGTCTAGAGGTTGGTAAGAGGAAGTTATATCGATAAGCCTCAAGGGCTTGTCAATCTGCACGGAAGCAGATAAAGGGTATAAAACAACATCACAACCATCTCTAGGTGCGGAAACTTGGTTCCAGCATCCCCCCATATTGCTTCGGGTGAGACTTCAGTCCGTGCTTCGTAGATTGATGCTGAAAGGGCCAATAGTGTACGGATTTATTTGGAAAACTTAACTCTGAACCTGGGTCAGGACCCACTAAGTCAACGAATGGTTCCATTTCCGAGATCGAGATCTGCATAAAGAGATGTGTGATGTCACATCACTGGAATTCGATAAAGAGAGAAATTGAAGATTGGTTGGATAGAAAGATCCATGAATTCGTGGCGCAAGAGAACAAGAACCCATGATTGGTGAAAGAACAGTGGTTGGACATGTATCTATAAACAGATATACAAAAAATTTTCTTTTGTTCCTTCCCGGTCAAATTATACGAGTCGATCGCTAAATTAGCAGATGGCCAAGGAAGGTGGAGGCTTGACGGTCCAATAATGTGGACCCTAGAGTTAGTGCGAAGATTGGAAGCCTTTGAAGATAAGATCGCACGCATTGTCGATCACTAGCTTGATCGTATCATAGGAGGATTCGTGACAGAGTTCGTGGTCGATACCTCAGTTAACTACAATGAAGCAGAGCGACGCTTCTTCAAAGGACTGCGAGGTAACTATTTAAGATCTTTGAACAGTTGGATTAAAATTATCTTGTGTGAAAAGTGGGTTATGCAATTACCTTGATGTTTGGAGCTACGTGAAGTGGAAATTTATTCATGGATATAAAGGGAACAGGACTTTAATATAGCCCACTGATTGAGCCTCCTCTAAGTGACGATGAAGAAGCAACACAGGCTTCTCGTAGAGCGTTGTTCAATTAATAAGGCAAAGGTCCCCGCGAATACCAGATCCACCCACACCACCTCCATCTTCACCTCCACCGCATACACCTTCACCCACACTACCACCACCTCCACCACCATTCAATATGGAGAATTCGGTAAAATTTTCCATTTTCAAGGGCTTGGGGAATGAGGACCCAGACTAGTTTTGGTTCATTGCAAAGGCTCTGTGGGAAGCCCAGAGCATTACAGATGATCAAATGAATAAATCCACATTGTTACTTCCTTACAGGAACACACGCTAACATGGTACATTAAGTACTAGACTGATAACTCGATGGCTGCGTTAGCGGACATTCAGACTGCGCTGAATAAGGAATTCAGTAGGCCCAAATATGAAGCACAATTGATTGTTGGATTCAAAGAAATCATGATGAAGCATGGCGAGACACCTTGGGAGCTGGATCAAAGATTAAAGTGTAATATCTGTGAAGCTAACATGAATCTTACAGATGGGCATCACCGCGAATGGTTTATGGCTTCGCTCTTGCCTCATCTGAGGGTTGCTTTATCATAGCAAAAGATTGGGACCTAGGCGGAGGCCCTGTAGATTGCGATGAGATTTCATAAGACACCAATTCAAGATGTTGCTTTAGGAGTTCAGTAGATTCACACAGAGTTGCAAAACCGTTTCCTAAAATTCCAAAGTCTGAAGAAGTATAGAGCAGCTCGACCCAAGGTACGTGAAAAGGTTTGGTGTTTGAAATGTAAGAGTCAAGGGCATGATAAAGATCATTGTCGTGTCTTCACGAATTATGTTGCAGGAGGAGGGTCGATGCCTTTGAGACCAAAAGCTCAAGTAGGGCCAAGTGCAGGGCCCACATTGTGGTGTGTTATCTGTCAGGTAGCTGGAAAACATGTGAAAAATAATTGCCCCTTGCTACAGAAATTTGTACAAACACCGCAACTGCTCTTCTGCAACTTCTGCCAATCAATAGGTCACGATGAGCGCAATTGCCATAGTTATGAGTTAATGATGGATATAACGCCTGTGTATCGGATGCAGATAGAAACTCGGCCTTTGGATCAAGGCGTTGGGGGACTATGAGGAGGATATCAGGGGCGCAGACGAGGCCGAGGCAGAGGAGGACCTGAGAGGGGTTGGGTGCAAGTTATTTGCTACAATTGTGGAGGTCCAGGACACTACGCATGAGAATGCACGAACCCGATGCACCTGTCATGCCGATACTACACTAAGTTTGACCATGCGACAGAAGACTTCCTTGTACTAATAGCTAAGATGTGCAAAAAGGGGACACAACCTACACAAAACTTGCAGATGATGAAGGTTGAGCCCCGCGAAGAGGACCCCAATGTGAATATCATGCTGCGGAGTGGAATGACAACTGGCGAAGATAAGGGGAAGCAACGTGAAGAAGGTGAATGGGTCTGCAAAGCTCTAGAAAAGGAGGTTGGCTTTGATTTGGAGCGTGCAAAGGAAACCTTCATGGAATCAAAGAAAAGCTTCGCTGAGGCTTCTACCTCAGGAAGTCAGGATAAGCAGTCTGAAGAAATGGACCCATCCATGCTTACTACCTTTTTGGAGACCTGTATGAAGCTGCTACGTGATAGCAAGGCCGTAAAGGGATTACATGAGTTGATCAATAAATGTGCTGGTAATGCTCTTGAGGGACTACACATGGTTAGGAAAATTGGTAAGCATAAGGCAAGAACATGGCGTGAGATGAGGCTCACCGCGAAAATAGGGAAATATGAAATGGACCAAGTTATTCTGGATCTTGGGTCAGATGCGAATGTTTTATCGAAACAAACATGGGAGAGAATGGGGAGACTTGCACGGGACCACGAAAGCTCCTGCACCTCAGATTCAGATGAGGAATTGGAACAATGGCAGAATAGATTGCATGGGACCACGAAAGCTCCTGCACCTCAGATTCAGATGAGGAATTGGAACACTGGAAAAATAGATTGCACGAAGTATCTACGCTATGATGTAACATGATGACCAAATTGTTGCGCTGTGTATCGTTGGAGGTAAGAAGTCTGCCTTATTATGATGGTTTAACTGACATTGATAAATTTTTGGATGCATTTGAAAGGGAAGTGCCAAAGAAGCATTGCTTCCAAGCCTTGGACTTGGCATGCGCGCTATGCTTGCAAGATGGTGGGGTACGCATAAAGACAACTTCGATGGATGGCGCAAATATAGAAGACTGATGAAGGTGTGGTTTGTTTGCCCAAAGGCACGATTGACAAAGAAATATGATGGGAGGAGTGATTCATGCATGGTAAATTTTAGGGGCAAATTTTAGCCCAAGGGTGAAATTTAAGGGGTTTTGCATTTTAGAGGGGCAAAATTTTTATAAAACACCCTTTTCATATAGTTAACCCAAGTTTTATTTAAAAAATAATTATTTTTTTGATTTTAGCCCAAAATAAAAAAGGGTGGATAAACCTTGCGAAGCCTCATTTGGCCCGATTCGCTTGGTTTGGGAGATTGTATTCCCTTAAAATCGTCAGATTTTCAGATTTGCCCCTGGTTTGGGAGATTTGTTTGGGAGATTGTATTCCCTTAAAATCATCGGATTTTCTGATTTACAGTGTTAAATTCATTTGTAATTGCCTCGTTTTTGGTTTTTCTGGTTTGGGAGTGGTTTGGGAGGTTCGATTTGGTCCCAATCACCCTGATTTTTTGGTTTTCAAATGGAGGGCAATGGTGAATAACTCCCTGTTTTCAAATCAGTTTTCATGGTGTATAAAATTGTTTTCAAATCAGTTTTCATGGTGTATAAATTTGCTAGTTTCGGTCCTCAGATTTCTCAGTTCACAAATCCGACTCTTTCCAGCGGGGCTGAGGGCTAGTTAGAGGGCATCCATGAAGTCTGAACAGAGCTAAGATATGGCAATCCATTCTTGTGAAGAACATTAGCCTAAGGAAGGAGCAGCAGAATCTCAAGGAGAAGCCGAGCTCAAAGAGGACAAAAGGAAGTTTTTTCTATGCATGTGAAGAGGCCGAAGTCTGTCCAGAAGCAAGGCCAAAGTTCTGTTTCTTTTCTGAGCTCTAGAAGGATTTGTTTATAGGTAGAAATAAGCCCACTGAAATTCTCCCTGAGGTGTATTTTGTTCTGAGTCAAAAGGGGTGGGCTGAAGCCCTAGAAAGTGGCCTAACAACCTCATATCTGCCCACTGTAGGAAGCCAAAAGGCCTCAGGACTTGCGCAAGAGTTTGTGGGGGGGCCGAAGCCCTAGAGGAGGCCAAAAACAACCTCATACCTTGGCTAGTAGTAGGTGAAGTGCCTTAAACAGAGAGCAGGCCAGAGAGAAATAAGCCTCATAGGGACCAGGGTGTACATTTTGTGCGGAATCCTCCATTTCTTGGTGACTCGTTGCAACCAGCGCCAGGGTATACATTTTGTGCGGAATCCTGCATTTCTTGGTGATTTGTGAATCAGAATCTGAAGGGGTTTGGCATTCCAGGTAAGCCGCAACCTTGTTCTTGTTCTTGTTCTTGTTTGTTTGCAAGTGCCATTCAATTCACAGATTGATATTAGTGTTCCATTCTTCTATTCTAGAAATATATATGAACACAGAGACACCATTGATGGATTGATCGTGGATTCAAACCAATTACAATGCCAATTTCCTAAATTACAAGCTTGTCTTAAAAATTAATTCATGTTCTCAACTTAACTTCTTTTTGCTCAGTTTTAGTCTACTTTTTCTGCTCTCACCTGAGAGACCCTGGTTTGGTTCTCTATGTCCCAGCAGTGGGATTTCATTGTCAAACAAAAAGTGTATGACTCTAGTTGTCTACATTCTAGTGCCAAACCAGGACGACCATTCAAAGTGTATGACTCTAGATGTCTAAAAATTTTCAAGGACACCCAATTCATGTCAAAGGAAAGGCACACACAGTTTGACAATCGCTAAGGAAAATGTATAGACTACATTTTTTCTATTTTCAATACTGCATCATTGTTCAATTTTAATCAACATGACCACCAAAGGCTGATCCTCCAGGTGTTCAAACATTCAACGCTGCCAGATCAAGGAGATAACATCCAGTTCACACAAATGCACTATTGTTGGGTTATTGAATGTGAGGTAAATGAAAGAATCTAAGATGGAGGAGGCACATGCAGAGTTGTCCTCCTCTATTCTGCATCTCTTTATTTCAAAACCCTTGATTTCATGTTAAAAATATATTAGATTGTTGTAAGGGTCCTGTTTTGTTGGATATAAGAAAAATGATGCAGGGTATAAGAGCCATGGAGTCCAGAAAGAATTGCAGGAAACTCCAAGTGTTAAGTTATATCTTAGGATACGAAGAGTTGGTCTTTGGTTCTGCGTTTGTTCGTGGATTTATTCAGGTTTAGGGAGGCAAGTCGTAACATATTGCAGGAAGAGGATTGTAAAAACCAAAATTTCCATCTATGATTTCATGTGAAGTGCCTATTATAAAGATTCAGAACCTTAACTAGCCATCCAAGGCTTACAAAACGATTGTAAACATAAGAATAAAATCAAAAAATTTGCAAATATTCTCTCGTGGATAGATGAGAAGCAGACATTCACAATAATGTTGGATTTTAGTGTTTTCCATGCCCAAATTGTTGTTGCCCTTCACTGTGACCTTGTTCATCCACGGTATTCTACCTTCTTCATTGTTTGGGTATACATATGAGCCAGCTAGAGGACATCTTGAGTCTTGCTGATACAGAGTGGAGAATTAGTAGGATGAGGGAAAAGTATGATGGCAAGATAACTTCTTATGAAAAGATCAAAATGTTTATATGGCAACGATGTAGAATTTGGAATTGTTGAGCAAGTAGTGATCACTTTTGTTCAAATAGACCTTGGTCACTATGATGATATGAATGGTCAACAAAGAATAAAAGGAAGAATATCAACAGGTAGAGCATTCCAAAGCAAGAATATTTGTCAACAAATCGCAAATTATTTTTCTATTACATAACCTTTGGGAGCTAGTATAGTAAGATTAACTTTATCTACCAAATAAAGATTGTTGCAGTATACTTTTTGGATCATATATGAAGCAAGAGTTGTGGCAACAATTTAGGTGACAAGTCCAAAAATTGATGTGATAAATGTTTCTAGGCATTAGTTTAACAATTAGATCATTCCCATATTTTCAAGCAACTGTTTAATCATCCAAATCCATCATTGACAGAGAATTTCACGAGAAATCAATAGGTAAAAATTTACTCCAAATTTTGTGGACTAATGTGACAATCACATCCCAATTTACTTGGCACTAAATTAACAATTCCATATTTGCAAGACATAGTTGGCAGTATTAAAGACAAGTGGCAGCTTTGAGGTCCTTTGCAACTATTTCCAGCCAACAATTTCCAGCAACCTTCCAACCATTCAAGACTTTGCAACCGATTTCAGATTTGATTCTATTGACAGTTTGAGAACTATTTTTAATTTGTTATTTTATTATTGCAAAAGACATTTTTATTTTTTTATTAAAAATAGGCCCTTGTAATTTGGCTTATTTATTCCAGCAGTTTGTAAGTGTGAGGGGTTGGATTCTGAAACAAAAAGACTACTAGCCAATTTTGGAAGGGGAAGGCTTAACCTTTTGGGTTAAAAACCTAAAATGAAAAGTGTTGGAGAAATGCTTGATATCTTTGAAATCGAAATCATGAACGTCATCGAACTCGGAGAGGGAAAAGTGATTTTTGAAAAGTGGATAATACATAATTGGTTGGAATGCCAAAGAAAAAGGACAATACCCCCAACAAAGGAAGGAGACCCAACACTCCGATTAAGATTGGGTCATGTCGAATGACAAGCCCAAGCAGAAGGTATAGCTCCAAAGCTCCTCCACAACCCCAAGGAGAAGGTATAGCTCCCAAAACTCCTCCCCAACCCCAAGAAGAAGGTATAGTTCCCAAAACTATGTCTAGAAGTAGCAACGTCCTGTTTGTTGGCAGTGAATAATAGAATTATATTTTAGGTAGGAATAAGGAAGGGATGCTTCCAAGGGCCACATAGATGTGGTGGATGCTTGGGGGGAGAGGAAGAGTCAATCATACATAAGAACCTAGATAGGATCCTCCATGATAGCAATCACAAAAACCTGGGTCAAACAGGGAGGAAGACTCAATCTTCTACTAGTGCACTAAAGAAACCTAGATAGGATCCTCCATGGTAGAGAGAGATGCTCAAACAGGGACAAAGATAGACAACATTATGAGAGAGAGAGAGATAGAGAGAGAGAATGTGAGTAGAGCTCCACAAACTGAAAACATAAGTTTAGGAATTTGTGTAGACCGTTGGAGATAGTGAGGCGTCCATCTTAACTATCTCCTTGTCATGGACTTAACACATTAGAGAGAGAGAGAGAGAATGCGAGTAGAGTTCCATAGTGTTATAGACCTTTTTGTGCCTTACAGCTCTAAGCATGAAATGTCCATAAACCAAGGGATCCTAAGTCCCTAAAAGTGTTGTTCCGGCCCCTAAAGGAACAAGGTCAACAAATTACAGCTTCTCCCAGAAGTTCTCCACCAGAAACTGCTCAGAATCAGTCAAATCAGGATCATTTCAGTTGCTCCACTAGCTAGCTGCGTTGCATAGCACCCAAGTACACTAGCTAGGTGCGTTGCAATGCACCTAAATGCACTACCAGGGTGCGCTGAGCGGGAAATGACAAAT
Organism: Pinus tabuliformis; assembly: GCA_031772625.1. Lineage (NCBI taxonomy): Eukaryota > Viridiplantae > Streptophyta > Pinopsida > Pinales > Pinaceae > Pinus > Pinus tabuliformis. The sequence continues at coordinate 1,633,228,169 of CM062816.1, forward strand.
GGCAGTGTCATTCCACGAGGTGGACAGACAATGGAAGCTTCCAGAATCTTCCCCAATGACACTTGCCTCACTGAGTTCGACCAAGGATGAGTAAGAGGCTCTCAGTCTCCAAGTGGAAGCAAGAACTGATAGAGAGAAGCCACAAGTCAAATCATAAGCTGACTCATCTTCTTTGCATACATCTATATATGGATCCCTCATCCCAGAGATCCAGAGGCTGGAATTTTGTACATTGCAGAGAATTGCTGTTGGTTTTGAGATAGAGATCAGAGTATTGGGTGATTTATGCTTTGTTGGAGGTGAAGAGGGGATTCCTTTGCTGGAGGGTTGATGCTGGATCAGGAATCATCGGTTGTAACTCCTCCTGGACCTTCTTGTTATATCAATAAAACTATTCGAGTTTCTCCTACATGCTTGTGTATCAATGATATTTGTTATATTTGCATGTTTAGCTTAAATCTGATCCTAAGCTATTTATGAATATAAATCCATGTCTTTGTGTAGTTTTCTTCTTCTGTGATCTTAAAGGAACTTGGTGAAGCTGGGCAAGTAAGGGAGCAGGTAGCTGGAAGCTGTCAAAGAGGAGAGAGATTGGATCAAAGGACTAGCGCAAGACACAGGTTGGTTCATCCTATTCCTCTTCGTTTATAGTTCATAAAGAAGAATACAAAAGTAGTTTTCTCTGTTTGTTTCTAAGGTACTGTCACACCTTAGTGGGATAGGGGCGTTCTGAGTAGACACTTTTCCCGTTAACAAAATGGCGATTCCGCTGGGGATCGTGTCTAGTTAGTTTGTTTATGTTTCTCTTCTTGTTTGTTTCATAAACACAGAAGTAGCAATCGAACTACATTTGCCATTATCAAATGCAAAGTAGACCTCTGCTACTTCAATCCATTCACTGGATTTGTTTATGATTTGAACAGCTGATTCACAAATGATCTGATTACCCTTTGTGATAGCTCTTAGACCTCCTTTAAATCCACCCTCTGATTGTGCATTACTGATTGCTTTTACTCGGCCAAAAACCATAGATTAAACTGAAAACCGTGACCCAGAACCCGGATTCAATTCTTATTTCTGCCCCAGCACAGGCTCTGTGAAGAGATTCTGCATTTCAACGCAGTTCCCAAGAGGGCTACCTGCGCTGCAATCCAGTTTCTCTGTGTAACAGGTGCGCTGATCAGCCTAGCCCTGTGCAGCTGAGGTTCTTTGCTTCATTTTTTCAGTTTTGTCTCTGATTTTTGCAGCCTGTGATCAGTGTGTGTCTGTTTAAAAACCCCTTTTCTTTGCCTTAATTCTGCCTCCTTTGTACAAAAAGACTGTAGATGTTGTTTGTGTGTTTGTTACATCATTTACAGTTTTCCATTGAAAAAGTAGAATAGTCATACTGTCGTCCTTTGATTTAGATCTGTCGTAAGTGTCGATTTTGATCTTAGGAGAAAGTTTATTTGTTGTTGACAGTCGATTATGCTTTTACTTTTGCCTTTGGTTTGAATTTGTGACTTTCTAGTGTTGAAACGAGTATTTATTTCAAAATCACAAAGTGTCGTAATCTTCTCTACCTTTTGATTTCGAAAAGAAGCTTGTTTGTGTTTGTCACTTGAAAGCAAATTCAGATTTGTACATCAACTTTCTTTTTAGGCATCAATATTAAGAAAGTGAAAACAAATACATGCATATGTGCATTTGCATATTGATAGTCTGCTTGGCTTGATTTAGGAAAAGTGCATTTACAGTGTGCTCTTTGCTCTTTGAGAAAAGATTGTGTCTTTCTTTTCCCCTTGTAGCTAGGATTTTCATTGCTGAAAAGAGATAAAAGTTTGCTTATCATCTTTAGATTGCATTTTAGGAATTACATCTACATCTCGTGGTGATCCCAAAAGGCAAACTTCTAAGAAATATCAACTTAAAATAAATTGAATGAATCTAACAACGCTTTGGAACTTAACGCACAACATTTAGAGGTCTAGGCTAGAGACGTATTCCGGCGTCGTAAAGCCTGGTAACTGTTGTGCTCACTGATGGTTGGGTGATTCCTCCACTTTGAGACGATAAGTGCCAGTACGGACTTGTGCTCCCACGTACCGTCGAGTATATATTGGGAGACCCCTATAGGCTTAAAACCTTTTATCCATAGGAAGCTGTGTCGGCCACCCTACTGATCGCAATGCACCGAACACAACATTCGGGAAGATTGACTGCCGTACCGTAAAAAGTATTCTGCAGTTTTGCGATTGGTTTGGTACTCCCTCTACCTAGATCTCCAGAGCAGTCCCTTTCGTTCCTTTTCAAACTCCTTAACGGAAAAGGTCCATCTGAGCACTTGTCACTTCAGGCTCATTAAAAATTGAAGGAGACTAGAGTCATCTTTTGTTTTTTCTCGACTCTTTAAAACTGAAAAAACAAGTTGTGTCAAAAGCGTCTAAAATTCATTTAATTCGGAAACATACTTCCCCTTTTTATTTTAGTTGACTGAGTAATCCGCAATCGTGGAAGAAAGTCAATTGAAACCCTGTCGTTCGCGGAGGCTTACGAGTCAACCGTCTTTGTCTCCGGAATCGAAACCAGTACGGACAAAGCGAACTCGTTTAACCGGTTCAAAATCTCCTATTAAAGTTAGAACAAGTGTTCCAACGACATCAGAGATTCCGGTTACTCCAAACATTTTTGGAATCCCTGCCTCTACAGAAGAAGTTCAACAGCCACAAAAGGACAGTGATATTGATCCTAGTCTGAGAGTAAACACTTGTGTTACCGAACCAGTTCCATCTACAACCGGTTCGGAGAGTCTTGCTCTTCAAACATCTGTCGCTGTCGATTCCACCCCTTCTTCGGCACCAGAAATATTTTACGGACCTGACGGTCTTCCCCTTCCACCTGGTTTGATTGCAATTGAAGAGATTATAGAAGATCCTCAAACAAGTACTCCAACGCACTTTGGAGTCGGGATCACTCTATATCCTTCTTCATCAGAAGTTAGTTTACCACTAGCAGAAGTTCCTGTAGAATCGCTAGGTAATCTTTTGGATAGACTCCAAATGTATGAACAATCGTCAACATCTAGGATTGTGTCGTCTGACACAGCGACAGCAGAACTCCCTGCCATCACTCCGACAATGTTCGCTGGCATACCATCTGTCCCAACTAGCTCTCAACCGCTAGAAGGAGCCCACTCAGGGGCTATTTCGACAGTCTGGTCCATTCCTATTTGTTCGTCTGGAATAATATCCGGAAACTCTTGTGTTGAGTCTCAACAAATTGATCCATTTAGCGGTCAATTTGGGCAGTCTGGTCCCCAAGAGCAAACAATCCCCTTGAGTTCTGGATTACCACCGTATGTGGGGCAGTATGCCCTTTCATTATCCCCTCTGAGAGGATATCCATACGGGAGTTCGCAACAATATTCAGGTTATACTGGAATTACCTCAAGTGGTTGGGTACCTATACTACCTCAACAACCAAGGGTTGTGTATTCGATGCAACAAAGTGTACCTATGTCGAATATCCCGACTACACCAGCTATTGTGACGGTGTCACAAGTTCAAACGCTGCCTGTTGTATGCCAACCTCAGATTTCTCAGGTTGTAATGCAACAGCCCCTTGACCCTGGGACTCAACCGCAATCGCCAACTGGTGGGGTGACACAGGTCCAGACGGGTACAATTACCCCACACCTTGGTCCAACGATTAGTATAGCGCAACAGCACATGGCTTCTCAACCATGGCTGGTGCAATACCAACAACCACAATTCCAACAAGTATACCAAGGTTCTGAGCAGCAAATCTTTGCGAACAGTGGACAGCCGTACATTCAAAACGGTCAAAATCAACCATTTTACAATGGTCATGTCCACCAACCTTATCAATCATACCAGCATCAAATGCATTATGCTGGCATGCAAAGACCAACTGCTCAGGCAATCCCATCTTACCCTGGGTATGCTTCACCTAATCTGAATCAGCAGTTACCATTCGTGGCAAATTTAGAGTTACCTGATTTAAACCGGTTAACAAACGATCCAATTGCTTACGCCCCTTGGTGTCCAGCAATTCCACATAAACTTCCATCAGATATTCCTAAATTTAATGGAAATCTGGGTGAAGATCCATCGAATCACGTGATGGCATTTCATCTATGGTGTTCATCAAACACCCTAAATGATGATTCGATAAGGCTTCGCCTCTTTCAGAGGACGTTAACGGGTCCGGCAACAAAATGGTACATTGAATTGCCTAGAGCTTCGTTCGACAACTTCAGTACCTTAGCCACAACCTTTTTAACCCATTTTCAATTACCGATAAGGTATGAAACGGGAACAGAACTCCTTACCAACTTCAAACAGACAACGGCCACTCACATATCTGATCATATACATGAGTGGCGACGTCGTCGTAGGATGGTAAAAACGTATGTTCCCGATCAGCTATTAGCTGAATGGTTTATCAAGTCATTACTACCTTCCATCACGGAAGATGTGGCAAAGGGGGGAGTCGTAACAGAAGAGCAAGTTATCACTCATGCACAATATCTGGACTTGATCTATACTCAGTCCGGCACGCTCTACGACAAAATACCTGACGCCCCTAGACTGGAATTCTCAATTCCTCCTCCTCCTAAATCAAACAATGACTCTCACACCAGCGATGGCGTGATTGGCATGACAGACACGAAATCGACAAAGGCTACGTCCAAGAAGGCCCGTAAGATTTCAGATCAAAATGCAAAAGACGAACTTCTTGCTTCGGAAGTAAATGCCGTATCAACAAATAAGGGCAAAGAAACCAAACAACCAGGAAGCAAGAAGAAAGGCAAAGGGAAGAAGAAGAAACAGGATAAATCATCACCTGAAAAATCTTCTTCAAACCCTCCTGGAAATAGGAAACCCCCTGCAGGGTGTCACATATGTGATGAGGATCATTGGACGAAAGAATGTCCATACAAAGCTGAGCTTAAGAAATTCTTTAAAAGTTCGAAAACCTCAGCAGTGTTAACTGATCCGTTTCCAACTCCAGGAACAAATCTGGTTGAAAGTGGAAATGCTTCCCCGTCTCAAGTGCTAATGCTGTCGATTTCAAAACAGCAGAATGATGCTTTGATTTCGACAAGGAACAAAGATTACGGGAATCCGCAGCTGTCGAACAACAAGGATAAAGATCAACCGAGTAGTTCGACAACAACTTCGACAGAGGTTGTAACCCCCACCATTCCTGAATTGACAATAAAACCGCCGAAGGGAGTAGTACACAAGTCGACATTTAATCCCTACGCTAGAGCGGCGCAGCATTATAACATAGTGGAAGATTTGGCCCAATCGCCATCCGCTATGTCGACTCTTGAAGTACTACAAAATTTCCCATCCCAAAGGCAAGCTTTGTTATCAGCCATTGGTGGGATTGATCCAAAGGATTCCAATCTTGTATCCTTCGACCACAAAGGATACGATCCTCAGTTACCGGCTCAACTAGCTTTCCTTGTTCAAGTGAAAGCCCTCAACAAAACTGTTCACCGAACAATTATTGATGAGGGGGCATCTACATGTATTATGTCGATGAGTTGCTGGAAAACTTTAGGATCTCCAACCTTGTCGCGATCTGCGACGACGTTAAAAGCATTTGACGGAAGGACATATACCCCATATGGTATCCTAAATAACTTGAAAGTTGAACTAGGGGGAAAAATGGTAGAAATAGATGTTGAAGTCATCGATGGGAATCTTGATTACAACATCCTACTAGGAAGACCATGGATATATGCCATGGCAGCTGTTGTGTCGACCTATTTTAGAAAGATTGCATTTCCCTTTCAAGGAGGGATTACAATCGTCGATCAACAAAACTTCCTCCCCAATGGTTCTCAAGTTACAGGAAGCATTCCCATGATCCATGGAAGCCCCCATTCGCTTCATAATATCGGAGTAGGCCTACTAAAAGATCCTATACTAATGGGAACTTTCGCTTTTCCACCTCCAATCAATCTGGCGGAAGTAGTGTCGATAGGAACCTGCAACATGATATCTTCCACAAAGATCTCAGAAAACGATGTCAACATGGATCATGCAATGGTTTTGCCCCCAAGCCCAATAGAAATATTATAGCAATCAATGGGAGGCAAACCCAAATCAACGCTCATCAAGCGTTTGGATAGATAGGTCTAGAGAATATGGTACTCCTTCAGATCCTTGGTCGCAAGTGCATGTCACCGACGAAGGAATTCTCCAAGCTATGGTAATTGAAGGAGCACCATGGAATGATTCCCACCATCGTCCCCTTCTTCCGGATTGTGAAGAAGAGACTCAACATGACCTTTATCATCCCTCAGTATTTGATTTTCTTTCAAATACTGTAAATACGGTGGATTCCGAGCGAAACTTATCCAACATTGAAGAGACTATAGCCATAAATATCTCGACTAAAACAGATGTTGTAGAGAATATTTATGTCGGAAAATGTTGTTCTCCTTCAGAACTGGAAATATATAACGCTCTTTTTCGTGAATTCAGAGATTTCTTTTCTTGGTCATACAGTGAAATGCCAGGCATCGACTCGAGTATCGTTGAACACGAAATTAAGATGTATCCAGATGTCAAACCGGTACGACAACGGCTAAGGCAGGTGCACCCCAAGAAAGCCGCTGCCATTAAGGCAGAAGTTGAAAAACTTCTCCATGCTGGTTTCATCTACCCGGTTCCTCTAACCGATTGGGTATCGAATATTGTCCCTGTTATGAAGAAACAGGGGACAATTAGAGTGTGTGTCGATTATATGGATGTAAATCAAGCTTGTCCAAAAGACAACTACCCTACACCCTTCATCGACCAGATAATTGATGAATGCGCTGGATGCGAAATCTTTTCATTCATGGATGGATTTTCCGGGTATAATCAAATAAATATCCGCCCACAGGACCAATCAAAGACTGCATTCATTTGTCCGTGGGGCACATTCGCATATCGAAAATTACCCTTTGGCTTGAAGAACGCAGGGGCGACGTTTCAAAGGGCAATGAATTATGCCTTCCATGACATCAAAAACATCGTTCAACCATACCTCGACGACCTTCCGGCTCATTCGCGAAAGCGGACTGATCATCCGCAGCATTTAAGAGCGATATTTCTACGTTGCCGACACTACAAGATATGACTCAATCCACACAAATGTGTATTTTGCGTCAGTTCTGGTCGTTTACTTGGCTTTGTAGTCTCCAAGGATGGGATTCGTCTCGACCCGTGTAAGGTCCAGGCAATCATAAATTTGCCTCCACCTTCAAATTTGCTTCAGATTTAGAAACTTCAAGGGAAAGCAAACTTTCTGAGGAGGTTCATTCCAAATTACGCCGAACTTGCTAAAGGTTATACACGAATTTTGAAAAAGGAGGTACCCTTTGTCTGGGATCAGGTCGCGCAAGCTTCCTTTGATGCTTTAAAAGATTCCCTAATGAAAGCATCTTTAATGTACGCCCCCGATTATCAAAGAGATTTTAACCTGTATCTGGCTGCAGCAGATACGACCATTGCAATGGTTTTAGTTCAAGAAGTCGATGGAATTGAACATCCTATATATTATTTAAGTAAGAACTTAAATGATACAGAAAGCAAATATTCTTATGTTGAAAAACTAGCGCTTGCAGCTGTTAAAGCGATACAAAGATTTCGACACTATGTCCTCTTTTGGAAAACTACCATTCTTTCAGATTGCAACCCCATGACTTATATATTGTCGCGACAGTTGCTTGGGGGCCAATATTCAAAATGGATAGCGATCCTTCAAGAGTTTGATCTGGAATTTGTAAAATCCAAGTCAAAGAAAGCTCTAGTTTTTGCAGAACTATTATGCGATCTCCCATCGTCGTCCAACGATGAAACATCCGAAGAATCAATCATGAATGAGAATTTGTTTCTGATATCTACAAGCAATGAGTGGTATGGAGATATAATAATTTATCTCCAAACCCAAAAATTTAGGCCAAACACCTCACACTCTGAACAAAATCGTATTCGATACCAAGCAAAAGACTACATGATCGTCGGTGATACACTTTACCGTCGTGGTATCGATACAGTTCTGAGAAGGTGCCTCACCCATGAGGAGGCCGAAAAAGCCCTGAATGAGTGTCATTCAGGCGCCTATGGGGGGCATCAATCTGGATATGCTACAGCACAAAAAATCTTACGAGCAGGATACTTCTGGCCAACAATGTTCAAAGATTGCATAACCGTAGTCAGAAGTTGCCATGCTTGTCAAATTTTTGATAGCAAAACCAGAAGACCACCCGCACCTCTACAGCCAATAGTGGCTGTTGGGCCGTTCGCCAAATGGGGCATCGATTTCATGACATGTAACCCCACCTCGACCGGGGGGCATGGGTATATCATAGTCGCAGTTGACTATTTTACCAAATGGGCCGAGGCGATGCCTACATTAGATAATACTAGTGAAACAACTACCCTTTTCTTTTTCAATCATGTAGTCGCCAGATTCAGCGTACCACAGGCTATAGTCACAGATCATGGATCGCATTTTCGCAATCACATGATGGTCGAATTAGCTGCCAAACTAGGGTTGTCTCACGACAGCTCTACTCCGTACTATCCGCAAGCCAACGGACAAGTTGAAGTGATCAACAAGGTCCTGAAGCGCATGTTGCAAAGGATGATTGGAGTTCACAAAAGAAGGTGGCACCTAATCCTATACTCAGCCTTGTGGGCTTACCAAACATTGGTAAGGAATGCAACCGGGTTCACACCCTTCCAACTAGTATATGGCCTGGAAGCAGTCTTACCAGTCCAGTGTGAAATCTCGTCTCTCAAACTCGCAATTGATCTCCTCCCCGGAACTTCAAAAGAAGAGGCTCGTTTCTTGGAATTAATCCAATTGGATGAAACCCGTCGTGATGCTGCTTTGGCTAACGAAGCCCATAGGAAACGAGTCAAGGCGCAGTTCGACAAAAATGTCAAACCCCGTGTCTTCTCAGAAGGTGACTTGGTCTTGCTTTACGACCAAGAATCCGATAAATTGGGAGCAGGTAAATTTAAGTCTTCATGGGTGGGCCCCTATATTGTTAAAAGAGTGTTAGCAAAAGGAGCCTACGAGTTAATGGATTATGACGGAATTCCACTGGCGCAACCTCGTAATGGGTTGTACCTCAAGCGTTACTATGCATAAATAGTAACCAATATGCTTTTGTTATATTTTTGTTTTCGCTAAAGTGTTTGTTTTGGTCGAGTAATCCACCTTTTTACATTTATTGCAGATGTCAAACCTTTTGGAGCCATGTGTTGGATATGCCTACGGAGCGAGTCGTAGTTCGCGGAACCTGTCCTCCGCAGCCTGGGCCATTTTTGATCCAAGCGGCGAGTTAGTAAGTTTCAGAGGTGTATGTATTGGTCAATCAACGAATAACATCGCTGAGTATAACGCGTTGATAGAACTTCTCTCTGATGCCATCACCCATGGTATACGCCGACTAATTGTCAGGCTAGACTCACAACTCGTAATACTACAACTCAATGGTACATATTCCGTCTGAAACCCAGCTATTTATCGCATGTTCCTAAGGGTTAAGATTTTGGAAAGACAATTTGATCTTATTCAATACCAACATATTTCTAGAAACTTAAACACATTAACCAACTCATTAGCAAACTATGTGTTAGATAGACATTTGCAACATTTATAAAAAGAAACACATCATCAATGTTTTACATGTGGATCATATAGCTCAACCAAAATAAAACCTCGAAAATCAAAAATATATATAGTTGTTTATGGTTTACATATAATGTTCTGTAACCAAGACAAAATCGGTCACATGACCCAAAAACTCAAAATGCTAGGGGGCACCCTAGTCTAATGATGCTCGTGATAGCAAGTCACAGCCTGTGCGATCATGCGTAAGAGACGAGTCCATCGTCTAGGCACACCAGTAGTATGCCGCTGTAACTGCAAAGGTAGCTCATCGATCCTCACATCTGGGATACCGAGAGTAAGGCTCTCAACCTGCTCCTGCACAGCTGTGAGAGTCTCGGCCACATCGAGGTCACGAAGAATAACTCTCCCGGCGGCCTCTCCTGCCGGGGCAACAGCTGGTACTCTCAGGTGAACTACTGGACGAACAGGACCAACATCTGCATGTACACATGAGTTTGATTAAAGTCTTGATAGAATAAAGCACAAGGACATTATAAACAAAAATAGTAAACAACGATATGGTCAAAGATTTTACCAATAGCACCCCACTGCTTGCCCTCCGGCAGTACTAAATCTGGATCACCCCGGAAGTCCATGCCAGCATATGGATACTCGGCATAAACCATCTCCTGACGATCAAACCACCTGAAGAAGGTATCAGAAAACGAAATCTGAGACTGGCCAGCATGCCTAGACATATGGTCAACCCATCTCTGCATACGTGGTTCAGTAGGAGAAGGTAAGTCGAGTGCAATGTACTGCGGCTGCATCAGTGGTATCTTCTCCAAGGCAAAGGTGGTCAAAATAGAACTGAACCCAAAATTCTTCAACCTCCCGTTCTTTATCTTGGTCAACTAATCTTTCATCACAAGGAGTACTGCGTCGCACCAGTTGAATACCTTCGGTTGGAGGCCTTCCAAGGCATGCTGCATATAGGATCTGTTGGCTACATGAAGAGACGCACTACCGGCCATCCTGCCAAAAGTAAACAGGATAGTCCTAAGGGACCTGTCAGTGACATCACGGATGATGATCTTGCCGTCTTTACTCGGCTGAGATCCTTCCCTGCAATACTGGCGGACATAATCTCTCACAGAATCGCCTCCTCGGGCCGAACCTGACAAAGAGATGGGGGCACCCCGCCTCGACAAGCCAGTCAAAAAATAGATGTCTACTACAGTCAAGGGGATAGATTTGCCCCTAATTTGGAAAACTTGATTGATAGGATCCCAAGCATCGAGAAAATACTGCAGTAAGTTAATCTGCTGTCTCATGCTAGAAATGCGGAAGAACTTCAGCAAGCCACAATTTCGCAGTGCGTTCACTGTAACTGGATCATGTAGGGAAATCATGTCCTCTTCTTCATGTTCTCGTTCTCGCCATGTAAGGGTCATTTTGCTCTGAGATCTCTGAAAAAACAAACAAGAGAGGAGTTAGATCCTGATTTTGATGAGAAACAGGCAAAAATTCCATCAAAAACTGTGCAACAAATTCCCTTTCTGCGCCCAACGCACCTGCAGCAGTGTTCCAACTGCGTTGAATGTCAAACTGCCTTCATACAGGCCAACATTCAGCACAGGTTTCGATGTACTAAGGGTGCGTTGATGGCAGAATGAATCCCTCAAACCCCAGGGGCTCAGAAAAGCAGGGAATGAAGCACAGAATACAAAAAGGAAACCATGAAATGAAAAAGCTCGGGTTTAGCTCCTACCTGGTCCAGACGGCGCCGAGAATCATCCACAGAATCTCCCGAAATCAGCTGATGAAAATCGAGGGGGAAAAGACACCTCCAAAGCTCCAACAAACCAAGTTCAAATGAAATGGTAAAATGAGAGGTAAAAAACACTTTTTGATTGCTTTTACGTAGTTCAAAGTAAAATATTAGCATTTTAATCTCATTTTCAAGCAAATATTGTTCATTTCTAACTAGTTTGATGAAGCAGTTGAAAATACAGTACTATCTTTGGAAGGACAAAGCTATTTATGGTAAAAATCAAAACAAGACCATTTAATTGAGCAGTTTTAGCACATAGTTCAAGCTCGTTAAAAAATAAACATAAGACATGAGCAAATGTTTCCACCCGCGTTTAAGCTCATTAAAAAATGAACTATTCCCCGGTAAATAACCACCGTGAATGAAGCATTTCAGCCATTAAAGCCTTTGTCGTGTTTGCACCGTCACCTCCACTTTTCCATTGGCCGATCATTCACATCCATTTGATTTTTTACCCATTTTGAGGAACAGCTACGAAGAGTGATTTCACTAGCCATCCTCGTGACACTGTCGTGATTGGAAAATTCCAACCCTTACCTGGAATCAGCTGCTACCCATTTTATCACTCGTTCCTCAAAAGACGAGTCTTCTTTAAGCTCTTTTCAACTGACTCGTAAAATATGAAAAGATTGCCGAGTTTTGGCCTTCCAGCTTGTTAAAGCAACTGGAAGTGCTATCCCTCCTCTAGATTTTAATCTTTTTGGACCTGAGGGATTATTGCACAAAAAGATCGAGCGCTTGTTTTGTTCGGCTCATTAAAACTATCGAAAATTCATCCCTTCTGTATTGTTTTATACTTTTTCGGACTTAAGGGATTAGATGACGAAAAAGGAATTTTGGAGTTACCTTTACGTACCTTTTTAGACTCTCTAAAAATGAAAAGGACCAAGTTATCTTTGTCGTTAAACTCGTTAAAAAGATTAATAGCGACAAACTTGTCTTTAGACGAGAATGAGTTTCACTATCGCTAGGCTCGTTAAAACATAGCAATGGGTTTGCCCGAAGGGCAAATTATAGAACAAGCATATGTTATCCTCCTCAAGCTTGACAAAAATAAAGAGGTACTGGTCAGCAATGACTGGGGAAAAATTGGGAAGAAACTCAAAGAATCTTTATTGGTAGCAAGTCGCTCTTGAACATGACACTTCCATTCCGTGCCTAAGTCGGGTTGGGTTGTTTCATTCACCGGTCACATCACCATGGTCACGCTATACCATCCACATCTGGGGTAAATGCTACCAATCCATCACATAAGTGTCGCCGACATGTTCAAGAGAAGTCATCCAGAGAAGTCACCCGTGTCCCATCCACTACCGTACATTATACTTCATTCTTTCATGACTGCCATCCTGAACCATATATCATCAGATCGTTTTCACCTCCATCAAAATCATTTGCTCCGTTCCGTGTCATTGATGTGGGATTCATCAAGGCCCTCCTTTGACGGATCGCTTCTTGTCGACATCAGCTCATTATCCAAGAAGTTGATCTAGGAACACCCCATCCAGTACTTTGAAGCTTGCATGCCTCAATGGCAAGTTTCTCACTTCCGGCGACAGGTATACATCAATGACCTTCGACCGAAAGATTTTGTGTGGTGTTCGACGCCAAGTCCTTTATTCACACCACGTGAATTGTACTGCAGTACCTTGAGGGTCATCATCATTATCAGTGATTCCTCTCGCGCTTGTTAACAGTTTACATCATTGACTGGTAATCAAGCGATGTCTTTCCATGTTCGACTTCAAAACATTTCTCACATGGATCGACTTGTACTTCGAGTGAAGATCGGACGAGATTGAAAACCCCGGATCTAGTTTCATCCATCCGGGCTACGATATATATTCAGGAGAATAAAGACATTGAAATGTACAGCATTGCAGCACAGATAATCATCCTACCAAAAGGATGATGGCTCTATCAGAATCATCAGTCTACCATCAGACGATTGTCTGTCCTATGTACATGAAAATGAATTTATAAAGCTGAGCATGGGAATGCCCGCCTCAGCTAGATCATGAAAACAGTATGAAGATAATGTATTGTATTGTATCTTATTACAGGTCTCCTCCCAGCATTGAAAGAACTTCGGATCCTCCTAATAAAGCATTTCACTCGATAAACGGCCTCATACTTTAGGGGGCAACTGTTATAGACATTTTTGTGCCTTACAGCTCTAAGCATGAAATGTCCATAAACCAAGGGATCCTAAGTCCCTAAAAGTGTTGTTCCGGCCCCTAAAGGAACAAGGTCAACAAATTACAGCTTCTCCCAGAAGTTCTCCACCAGAAACTGCTCAGAATCAGTCAAATCAGGATCATTTCAGCTGCTCCACTAGCTAGCTGCGTTGCATAGCACCCAAGTACACTAGCTAGGTGCGTTGCAACGCACCTAAATGCACTACCAGGGTGCGCTGAGCGGGAAATGACAAATGGTAGTGTCATTCCGCGAGGTGGACAGACAATGGAAGCTTCCAGAATCTTCCCCAATGACACTTGCCTCACTGAGTTCGACCAAGGATGAGTAAGAGGCTCTCAGTCTCCAAGTGGAAGCAAGAACTGACAGAGAGAAGCCACAAGTCAAATCATAAGCTGACTCATCTTCTTTGCATACATCTATATATGGATCCCTCATCCCAGAGATCCAGAGGCTGGAATTTTGTACATTGCAGAGAATTGTTGTTGGTTTTGAGATAGAGATCAGAGTATTGGGTGATTTATGCTTTGTTGGAGGTGAAGAGGGGATTCCTTTGTTGGAGGGTTGATGCTGGATCAGGAATCATCGGTTGTAACTCCTCCTGGACCTTCTTGTTATATCAATAAAACTATTCAAGTTTCTCCTACATGCTTGTGTATCAATGATATTTGTTATATTTGCATGTTTAGCTTAAATCTGATCCTAAGCTATTTATGAATATAAATCCATGTCTTTGTGTAGTTTTCTTCTTCTGTGATCTTGCAGGAACTTGGTGAAGCTGGGCAAGTAAGGGAGCAGGTAGCTGGAAGCTGTCAAAGAGGAGAGAGATTGGATCAAAGGACTAGCGCAAGACACAGGTTGGTTCATCCTATTCCTCTTCGTTTATAGTTCATAAAGAAGAATACAAAAGTAGTTTTCTCTGTTTGTTTCTAAGGTACTGTCACACCTTAGTGGGATAGGGGCGTTCTGAGTAGACACTTTTCCCGTTAACACATAGAATGAAAACACAAGTTTAGGAATTTGTGTAGACCATTGGAGATAGTGAGGCGTGCATCTTAACTATCTCCTTGTCATGGACTTAACACATAAACCTCATTCGTCATACTTGGCTCTAGGTTTCGTTCTCCATTGATGGTTAATTTGATCAAGGGGTTTCCACACCTCTGAGGCACTTTTTAAGTGTCGTGATGGATGTATCCTTCCCAATTATTCATTTTGTGGCAAGGTGGATTGATGGCTTGAATTGCCATCATTAAAGATCCTTGATCCTCCCACATTATTCCTATATGCATCATTCAGGAAGTGAAGTTTGTCTTTTCATATCCCCTTGGAGGATGCTCCACATATCTGGATATCTTGTTGCACCCGTCCTTCCTGCTCCTTGTGTGTTTGAGTTCCAAATTGGGGATGAGGGAAGCTGCCCTTTTCATTTATGACAATGGACTCCAACCTCCAATGATTCATGGAAGGTTGTTGATTCCTTAATTGATCATAGTTGAGTTTTGAGTCCCCTTCCAAGTCTACACTTCTGCATTCAAATTTATGGATGCTCTAGCTCCTTCTTGGCTGCCACAACGTCGACATAATTCTTGGCAGGTTAGCCTATATTCCCTATAGCAACATAGGATGGGTCTTCCATGTGATTCCTAATTACAAACTCAAAACCTGCATTGCTAGGGCAACCTCTTGAAGAACCATCAAAATTGACTTCAGAATGGAGATTTTCACAAGTGGACATATTGTCTGTCATTGGATTTGTGGTGAGACTTTCACAAGTGGGCATATTGTCTGTCATTGAATTCATGGTTTTTACAGTGTGAAATATCTTTTTTTGACCCATGAAAATCGTATTTTGAATGGAGACTTTCACAAGTGGACATATTGTCTGTCATTGGATTTGTGGTGTGGTGAGACTTTTCACAAGTGGGCATATTGTCTGTCATTGGATTTGTGGTTTTTACAGTGTGAAATATATTTTTTTGACCCATGAAAATTGTATTTAGAATGGAGACTTTCACAAGTGGACATATTGTCTGTCATTGGATTTGTGGTTTTTACAGCATGAAATATATTTTTTTGAACCATCAAAATCGAATTTAGAATGGAGACTTTCACAGCTGGACATATTTTCTATCATTGGATTTGTGAAATATATTTTTTGGAGCCAACGTGGGTCAAGTGAAGCACTTTATTCTTTTTTAATCATTAAGGCTAATAGTGTGGAAGAGCAGAGAACAGTTTTGCAAATATTTGGCTCAGCAATATTTCATGCATTCCAATGTCACAATTGATTTTTGTTACCTTGAAAGAAGGGGACCAAGACCAAAGTTGCAAATTCTCATTCCTATTTTCACATCAGGTTTGGATGATGTTCAAAGTGTCATCTGCCTTCTGCCCAAAATGAGTCCACCAATCCTACTATCTATATATGTGTGTGTGTGTGTGTGTGTGTGTGTGTGTGGAGTAGAGAAAATGCAGAAACAGGGTAACCATAATTCCTAGTTTTAAGAGGAGCCATTGACAGCTAGCTTGTACAGTGAATGTGGGTGCAACCGAGACTCAGACCAATGGGACTTGCGAGATAAAGAGGACTTGGTCATGTTGCGGTTTTAACTGTTGTAACAACAACAACCATTGGAGGTTGCAAGCATTGTAAATTCCATTACCCGGATAACTAATAAATAAGAAGGAAAACCCATTGTGTTTATTTCTTTCTTAAAAATAGAGTCATAAGCATGGAATCTATATCATTACCAATCAAAATGAACTTCACATTCTTATCATAATCAATCAACCTTTCTTCCACCTCTCCTCCAAAATGAAATGTGTGTTACAACCAAAAGTTGTCAAGTTCCTTTTCACTTGGCTTGTTCCCGTGTCATATCTTCAAACATGACATTATTCTGCAATGTTGCAGTGGGCATCCCATCCTATCTCAAACAACATATGGCGCAACACAGTGTCATCTGCCTTTGCCCAAAATGGGTCCAACAAGCAAAATCCTGTACACATATATATTTGAGCACGCACCCTGCACTCTCCCTAAGAAATCCCTATTCTTCCCTTTTCGCAACATCATGATGATGTGTTGAAGAAGAATTCGACACTATATAGTCCAACATCCATCATCTCACTGACAATGAAAAAATTATACTTGAATGCTCTAGAAACGTATTGTGCTAACCCCCATTCTCACATTTCAAAATTAAATTTTCAACCCGCCCCCATTCTCACATTTCAAAATTAAATTTTCAACTCCCCCCCATTCTCACATTTCAAAATTAAATTTTCAATGTTTACCAGAGTGCTTCTCATGTTGCTAATGACTTGGGGATATTATACATGACATAAATTCTTCCTTCCTGCACGCATTTTGTAAAGTTGGGCCATAGTTGAAATTGTTATAGTGAGATATAAATCAAATTATTCTTCACATCCAAAAACATCCACATACGCAAATGCCCATCTCATAACAGAAAAATATATGCAGAGAACAATATCTTATCCCTGCTCATATATTGAAATGTCTGTTGTGGTATTATATATAAATGAAATTATTCTTCACATCGAAAAACAAAGACAACTACGTGTACAACAAAATTTTCGTTTGACATTCACATCCGTCCATCCCTGCTCTTATATATCTGGATTAAGGGAGCGAAAGCTGATATATATCTGATTTAGGGAGTGAAAGCTGATATATATCTGGATTAAGGGAGTGAAAGATGTGTGACAAACCTTGGTCACTATGGCATCGAGAAACCCCAAATCATCGAGATAGAGATACGTGTGTTAATCTAGTAAGAACCAATAAAAGTGTTAGCGCTATTGAAGAGATGGGATTCGTGATGCAAATTGCAGATGGAATTACAAATGCTCACATAGAATTCCCATTTAACACATGTAAATTTCATTGATTCACCTACTTCTTAGAATGATAGATGGCTACACAAATGTAAAACAACAAGGGAATTCTACAACAAATCCATATGAAATTTACTCATTTAACAATGGATTTCATGCTAGATCATGCCTACATTCAAATCCATGAGGATTAATATTATATTTTCTATACAGAATTCAAAGAGTCACTAATTTTTCTAATAAAATTTGTCCAAAACACTGACTGCATGGAATGGGAATGATTCAAAGCCCACCCATAGATATCTAGCATGGATATCGACCCAAGCCAAAATAGTAAACCAAAAGGACTAAGATAGACCTGCAAGGATGATGTTGTTTCAATGTTATACAAATCAATTATTGTATTTTATGTCTTAAAAGTTAATAGTTTCCCATTATCATTGTTAAATATTTTTTGTGAAAGTCCATTTTGCCTCAAAATTCAATTTATGATATATGTTCTTTCAATGTTGACTCAACAATTCTTTTGCAAAGTACAATTCTATTTTCTATGAACAAGTGAATTTTTATGAAGCATATCTCAACGCTTGGAAACTGTTGATGCAGGTTAGCAGATTGATTTGAAATTTTACTTGTGGAATATTCAGTGAGATGTCAAAAGATAATCGTGGGAAGAAACCATCAAGGCAAATGGATGTATTATCATACTTTCAAAAGGATCCATCCAAAAATACACATTCTCTTCATGATTCAAGCTCCTTTGAACAATTTGTTATTGAGAGAGAGGTTAACTCTTGTGGAAATGCATTTGATATCCCTACGATGGATGAAATAATAGGTTGCTCAAGTGATCAGGGTGACATAAATGCAACTTCAACAGAAATTGGTGATGAACATGTTAAATATTTTTCCTTTGAAGGTGACACAGCCCATTCTTGGAAAAGGAAAAGAGGCCAGTGAACCATAGGGAGACGATTCCAAGAAAAATAGGTCTCAAGTTTTCCATTTATTGAAGAAATACCTCCTACAAATGAGAACGAGGTTTTCTGACAAGTTAAATGTATTGCGTGTAGTTGGAAAACTCAAAAGGTAGTGAAATTTCAGATGAAGCTAGATATGGTACAAAATCATGTAGGAAAGGTGTATGAAAAGAAAATTGTAAATGGTAAAGATAAATCTATTGTTAGATGGAAATATTTTGAGGAATGTCAACATGTTGAATATGCAGAAGAATATAAAAAATATTTAATAAGTAAGAGGAAACTTGAGGCAAGTGGAGGAACCATCATATCTCTATTTGAAAAGACGATGGAAAGAAGTTTGTTATCCAAGATGATACAATTGAGCATTGTATTTCACATCTTATCTAAAGGTCGTCCTATGACAGATTATCCAGATCACATGAAATTGCTATCTTTTCTTCAAGTGCCAAACTTTCCATCTTCTCATTGGTTTGTAACTAGTGGTTGGGGATGGGCAAGATATCTAGCTCAAGTAGAAAAGGATGATTTGAAAGAGAAGATTGCAAATGCTAGGTTTTTGGCATTGTCTTTTGATGAGGTTACGACTATAGATAATACTTCATGGATTTGCATGAGCATTTATATGGTTAATGACCATATTAGGCATTCCTATCTACTTGGGATTAAAAAGATGAGAGAGATGTCTACAGCTAAAAATATTTATGAATTAATGGTTTGAAGGAAAGTGGTATGGATCATTTAATTATTGCAAAAAATTTGTTATGTGTTGGATCAGATGGAGCATCGGTAATGCAAGGACAAAGGAATGGCCTTTGTATTAGGCTACAACTATTAACTTCACCATATATGCTTACTATTCATTGTATGGCTCATAGGATGAATCTTGAATTTAAAATAGTAAGCAAGTTTCCATTAGTTTCAAAAGTTGAAGATTTTGTACGTGAGACTCATGCATACTTTTCTCGTAGTCCCAAATGATATTTAGAGTTTCAACAATTTGCAGATGGTGTTACAGATGGAAAAAACTACTGAAAGATGTTGATAAAAGATGGATCTCATTAAATTTACCATCTCAAAGACTATTTAGTGAGTTCAAATCTTTGGTAGGGTTGATGTATGAAAATCGCTACAATGTAGACAAAGCTCAAGATCTTATTTCTCGACTAACTAATATAGAGACATTATTGACATTGGCTAGAATTCTTCCTATGCTACATGAAATGAATGTCCTCATGAAAATGTCTCAAAATCGCACAATGTATATTGCGGAATACACAAATGCGAGAAAGTCAACATGTCTTGCATTGGATAATTTGTATATGATGCCAGACTCTTTTATTGGTCCAGAGTTTAAAAGTTGGACTAAGATCATCAATATAGAAAATACTGAAATTTTTTTGATGTTTGATGAAAAAGGGATACTATGTATCGCAGTGCATGGGTATATGGTTCCCTTTCATTATATTAGTAAGACGGGACGAATCACCAAATATTGCCCCGTGTCAAGAGACCAATTTGATAATATTGTGATTTCAGTGAGACAAAATTTGATAGAAATTGCAAGATCACTATCATTAGATATAAGAGAACGATTTCCTCAAGATGAATTGTTGGAGGCCATGTGTGTGGTATACCCTCAATATTGGAACAATTGTCAATGTTAAAGAACTTTAAAAGCCAATTTTCAAAAAAGATTAAAATGTTTAGTAGACCATTTTTGCAAGAAAGTCTCGATACATGGAGAACAAATTGAAGGTATTTTAGATTCATCAAAATTGTATCAACAAGGTGGACACTTTGCTGAAACAATATGGAAGCAATATCCTTTTTTGGAGAATCCTAATGAAAATGGTGCTATAACAAGATTATGGACTACTTTAAGTGTTAGCCAATACCTACAATAAAACATATCAGAATATTTCAAATTAGCGGATTTGTGTCAAACCATGATTTTGGAATCAGTGGAGGATGAGAGAATGTTTAGTGCATTATCATTCTTGAAGTCTAAGTTGAGGGACAAGCTTGATAAACATGTGGATACATGTTTAAGATTATATGTAACAAAGTATGACATTGACAATTTTCCATATGAAAGAGCGCTAACTCTTTGGCGATTACATTGTGATAAAAGGGGAGAAAACAATATAACAAATCTCTCTAATGAACTTGATATAGAACATAATGTTTTGGAGGGTCATAATGACAGTTCATTTAGAGAAGATCATGTTTGCAATTTAGAAAATGAGGACCAAGATGAGAACTGGGAAATTGAAATACCCTAGGACTCTTATTTTGGTATACATGTGTTGGCCGGATAAATTGATCTTGCGGACAAGGCCGATCTCCCTAGTATCAAAAGATATATAGCAACAAGCAGGACAAACAAATCTACCTTTCTCTAAACATATTGCGACTCATTAATAAAAACTAAAGAGGTGTTTTAGACCCTACCTTAAGTCCAACGCTAGTTTGTGGCAGCCAATCTTCAACTGTCCGAAAGAGTTTCCTTTTGAGAACCTGCAATCACAAACAAGCACACATCAAATAACACCTGCATAGCTAATATAATAAATCATGTTCATCATGGTGATCAAGGAATCCATAAAATAAACCAAACACAACTTATTGAGAAAAATAAACTTGATTGTATTAACTTTGAAATAGAAGAACTTTACAACCTTTGGTGCCTTGATGCTGTACAAGCTCTTCCCAGGGTCCAAAATAGGAATCTCCTCTACTTTGACAAGCCTCACACTCTTCCAAATGAGATCAAAGAGGTATGTAATCTTTCCTCACAAAAGCTCAATTAGGAAGACTAAGTTCTAGCAGCATTTCACCTCAAAAATATTCAGCTTTTAACCTCCCAAGTAACCAGCCCAATGCTTCATTTTATAGTGCAAAGGAAGGAGGTTACAGGTCCACCTATGAAGGGATAGAGTCCTCCTTCAAAGGGATAAGCTCCTCACATCAAGGGGTTAGCTCCTTAAGGTATGGGATGCATGAACCTTAAAGGAGCGAACTTGCCACCTCAAGATTCCTTCCAGAAGCTTCTAGAAATGACTCAAAGTGAGTTTTTAAGAATATACTTGCGCCTTTTTGACTTTTACAGGGGTCCGCACCCATAACACAGAGACAGAGTGGTCAGGTGTGCAGGGGACATGACCATTAGGTGCGAGACCGCAAGTAATGCTAAGAGAAAGTGCGGAACCAGAGTTTTAGAGACTTTAAAGGGCTTTCTCTTATTTTCAAGGCTTGATATGAAGAATTGAGGTTTAAGACTTGCAAAGGAGGAAAGTATGAGTGGTGATAGACTCACACAGATTGCAAAATGTCACGGTGACAATTTTTAGTGCAACAGATTGCCCCCTAAAGTGCGAAGTCTGTAATAGATGAAGATAGAAGTCTTTCATGTATGAAGAGTGAAGTACTTTATCATTTCAAGGATCATCCTGTGGACACCCCAGTCAGAACCTGTAAAAACATTGAATACAAAATATATATATATATATGAACATATCATTGCTGAGGTAGGCACTCCTATACACAGATCAAAACTGACTAGAAAACTAACTAAACTACTATGATACAGGAATGATTTTACAATACATCACAAGTATAGACATATGTAGACACAATATGGGCACAACCATCTGTTTATGAATAGTCCACTGTATAATGAATAACAAAATTCCTTGCAGCCTGGATGGTGGAAACTAGATCTAGGGTCTTGATTTCTGCTTCCCGAACTAGTACGATTCTATCCATGTGAATGAATGTGTCGAAGTCGAACATGGTAGAAACCACTTGATTACCAGTCAATGATGTGAACTGTTAACAAGTGTGAGAGAAACCACCAGTAATGTCAATGGCTCTCAAAGTACTCAGTACAATCCATGAAATGCGAATAAATGAGTTGATGTCGAACATGTCATAGAATCCTTTGATTGAAGGTCAATTATGCAACCTGTCGTCGAAGGCGAGAAACCTGCCATTAAGGCATGTAGATTCCAAGGTACTGACGATTTCTAGATCATCTTTCTAGATAATGAGTTGGAGTCGATAGAAAGCGATCTGTCGTAGGCAAGCCCACAACACGAAATCATAGATCAAGTTTGAAGAAATATATTTGGCAAGGACTAACTCAGGGATGGTCAAAAATAGATGACAGATATTTTGAAAATGAATGGTTTATTTGAACTGACCTCTTGAACACATAACGACACTACAAATGGTTTGGTGACAATTGACCCAAAGCTAATACCCAGAAACCGGCTGAAGACTTTCAATATGGTTTGATTAACTGTTAGGCAAAGGATTTCCCAACCCAGGTGAACAAAAAGTGTCGTGTTCAAGAGTGGTTAACTGCTTTTCTAAAACACAAAGTGTAACAAACAGGTTCATTTTTCTCTCTTTTCCCCACCATTTCTGGCAAGTACCTCTTTATTTTTGACAAGCTTGAGGAGGATAACATTTGCTTGGTTATAAGCTCATCCTTCGGATGAGTCCAACTTAGTTTAAAATTCAAACCCTAAGAAGGAGTGGTTCGTTCCTGTTTAAAATTGAACAGGTCCTTTACTGTTGAATTTTAACGAGTCCAGTATAGGGAAAACTCGGTGTTTTTCAATTTTAGGGAGTTAGAAGAAAAACTTAAGGAAACTCCATGGGTGTCCTTTTTCGTAAATTTGTGTCCCTCAAGCCCGAAAAAGTATAAAATAATACTTGAGAGAACCGCTTGACCATTACGATCAAGGAGTACTTTTCATAATTAGTGGCCCTGATCTGAAAAAGTAAAAAAGCGATCAAAGACACGTCATTTTATAACCAATATCAAACTTGAAACGACAAAAGTCCAGCAATCTTTTCATGTTTATACGGTCAGAAAAGAGTTGTAAGTGGACCGTCTTTTTAATTCCGTTTTAATGAGTTTAAAAAGGAAAAACTCGGCAATCTTTTCATATTTTACGAGTCAGAAAAGAGCTTAAAGAGGACTCGTCCTAGAGGAACGAGTGATATGAAGGGTAGCAACTGGTTCCGGCAATGGAGGTACTGCTCAAAACATGTAATGGTTAAGAGGCTGGCTAATAAAACCACTCATCGCTACGGTTCCTCAGGAAAGGAAAAACAACCAAGTGAAAGCATATGATTAGCGAAAGAGATGGTGGCGATGGAATGAAAACAACCAAGGCTCATCTAACAAAATTTAGCGGATAAAAATGGCAATTGCGAGATGTAAATTGGGTATGGGTTCATTTTTACACAAGCTTGAACCATAGAGAACTCTGCTTGAATTCGGTTTCATGTTTACACAAGTTTGAAACGAAAAATTATGCTTGTTATAAGTTCGCATGCCCCCAACACAATGACTCAAATTGAGGTACATGCCCCCCAAGCTTCATTGCATTCAACCAGGTGGATGGAATGAAGGTTCACTTTCGAGATCTTGAAAAGACTTGACTTGGAAAGGGAGTTGTTTCATTTTTAAATGAGGTTGACACAAGAAAAGAACTATCCTCAAAACCCTTGTTTCATTTTTTAATGAGCTTGACACAAGACAAGGAACTATGCTCCTGACCCTGGATTCATTTTTTAACGAGCTTGACACAAGACAAGAACTATGCTCCTAACTCCTTGTTTCATTTTTTAACGAGCTTGACACAAGACAAGGAACTATGCTCATGACTCCTTTTTTCATTTTTTAACGAGCTTGACACAAGACAAGGAACTATGCTCATGATTCCTTATTTCATTTTTTAACGAGCTTGACACAAGACAAGGAACTATGCTCATGACTCCTTGTTTCATTTTTTAATGAGCTTGACACAAGACAAGGAACTATGCTCATAGCATCCAGTTTCATTTTTTTAATGAGGTTGAGATAGGAAGAAACTATCCTTGCTGACTCCTTGTTTCATTTTTTAACGAGCTTGACACAAGACAAGGAACTATGCCCCAGACACTCGGTTTCATTTTTTAACGAGGTTGACACAGGAAAAAACTATCCTCGAAACTCCTTGTTTTATTTTTTAACGAGGTTGAGACAGGAAAAAACTATCCTTGCTGACTCCTTGTTTCATTTTTTAACGAGCTTGACACAAGACAAGGAACTATGCTCCAGACACCCAGTTTCATTTTTTAATGAGGTTGAGACAGGAAGAAACTATCCTCGCGATAGGTAAGGTATCAGAAAATGATTGTACAACCTGATATGCAATTTCAAAGGGACTCATAGGCATCACGCCATGAAATGAATCCACCTCAAGATCGGAAGGTACGATTCGAGGATCATGAAAAGTAACAGCATTCGATGAATTCATATGAATAGTTGCAATAGAAGGTGATACGTTAGGCGGAGGGACATAAAAAGTTCCTAGTAAACCAGAATCTTTAATCAAACCTACCCCGACAACCTTGTAAGGGATAGTCGTTTCACCGACATGCTGAATACTATCAGTAGAGGCTGGGTTGGATGAGAAATAACCTAGCTGGTCTATTGTAACAATCTTTCCATTATGAGGAAACTTGATAAGCCGAAAGACCGATGAAACAATAGCAGTCATAGCATAAGACCAACTGCGACCCAAGAGAAGGTTGTAATCTAGAGGGGCCTCAACCACTTCCACATCTAGATTAATAGTTTTGCCTTCGACCCCTATAGGTAAATCTTCCAAAATACCAAAAGGATGGAATCCTCAACCATCAAAAGCCTTTAGAATTGTCAGAGATTGATTGAGTGTAGGAGAACCAAGTGATTTCCAACACTGGATCAACATAATACACGTAGAAGCTCCCTCATCAATCACAGTTTGAAAGTAAGGTCTGTTTTTGACTAACACTGGAATCTGGAAAGCCATTTGATGAGGAAGGCGGGGTGTACTATTTTCTAAATCGAAGATTATTAGGTTCGAATCTTGAATATCGACAGCTCCTATAGCAGACAATAGTAATTTACGCTGTGCTCGGCATGATTGTAGCACTTCCAAAGCTAACATTGCTGAAGGGGCAATGGCCAGGTCTTCAACAATTTTATAATTCTGAGCAGCTCTCGCATATGGATTGAAAGCTGATTTCCGAAATATACCTTTAGCAGGCGATTTGATTACTAAGTCTAGGTTGGGTTTCTCAATCTGTAATGGAGAAGACCCAGGAGGAGGTGTCATTGATGTGTTTGAACTAGAAGATTTTGCTTCTTTACCATCAATAGGGATTTTACTACCATAATCTTGTGATCGCGTTGCAATCCTGACATGAGACATCATCATAATGGGTTCTTCTGAGGTATTCGAGGAAGAAGCAACCACTTTACTATCTTGAGTAGGAGAAGGATCCTTCAAGACAGTAGGCGTTTGAGAATCTTTAACAAATTTCGAAAACTCTGCTCGATAGGGGCATTCTTTAGTGAAATGATCCTCGTCGCAGATGAAACAAGGATAGAGAGGTTTTCGTTTTTATCAATAGATTCATTTTCATTTGTTTTATCTTCTGAATTTTGATTGTTTTTGTTCTTCCCCTTCTCTTTACTACCGGATTTGGTTGTAGATGAATCTACAACATGGACGTCGGCAGAAACTTTAGCGGAAGAATCTCCTTTCAGGGAATCAGGTAAAGTTATTGTAGGAGAAGAATTCTTTGAAGATTTATTCTTGCTTTTAATACTAACTGAACCAATCATACCATCAGCGGCATGAGACCCTGAAGGAGCTGTAGTTTTCGGAAGATTAGGGATTTTTTCATGTAAAGTACCTGACTGCGTATAGACGAGGTCAAGGTACTGAGCCTGAGCAATGACTTGCTCTTCAGTGACAACTCCTACCTTAGCTACATCTTCAGTGATTTTAGGTAACAATGATTTTACGAACCATTCTGCTAAAATTTGATCCGGAATAAAAACTTTCACTAAACGCCTTCTACGTCGCCATTCATGAATATGATCAGAAATATATGTGGACGTGGATTGCTTTAGTGAAGTTAAGAGTTCCGTGCCATTGTTGTATCTGACCGGCAACTGAAAATGAGTTAAGAAAGAAGTGGCTAACTGACTGAAATTATAAAAAGAGCCTCGTGGTAACTCAATGTACCATTTGGCAGTAAGACCAATAAGAGTTCTTTGAAAAAGACATAAGCAAATTGAATCATCTATAATGGAATTAGATGCACACCAGAGGTGATAAGTCATCACATGATTTGACGGATCCTCACCTGACTTACCCTCGAATTTCGGGATATCATTGGGCAACTTATTAGGCATTGGCAGCCAATACGGAAGATAGTAAATCGGATCGTTCGTAAGGCGTGACAAATCAGGTAAATCCAAAGTTGCAATAAATGGTAACTGACAGTTAGGTTCATGAAAACCTTGTGTAATGAGACCAGCTCTAGGAGGAGGATATCCAGGATAACCTGGAATCGGATTTGCATTAGGAATGTTATAACCTCCCGGGAAACCAGGATTAACCAGACCAAACTGGGGTTGTTGAGGCTATTGATAAGTATAGCCAGGGTATGGTTGATACTGATAAACTGGGTTTTGTACAGTAGGACCGGATTGATACTGTCCCTGGTACGGTTGACTTGTGGAAATTGTACTTGGACCAGCTTGTCCTGCAGGCATCTGGACCGAAGTCTGAACCATAGGTCCTAACTGGGGCACAGAGACTTGAGGAGTTGAAACTGATGCAGGGATAGTAGAAATCGGAGCTACAAATACTCCAAAAACAGGTGTGGTAGATTGAACAGAAAATGCAGTAGTTGCAGCAACAGTTCAAGGTGGAGTCTGAGGTGAGCTAGGCCCAGGTTGCTAAACTAAACTAGGTGCAGAGGTTTGAACCGTAGGTTGGACAGGTTGCTGGGTTGGACTAGAAACCAAAGGTTGTCCAGCTTGATAAGATAACTGCACATTAGGTTGCAAAGTCTGTTGAGTTTGAGATGGATCCCACACCATATTCATTCCGGGACCCATAAAAGGTTGTACATATGGAGGACCATAACCTGGTTGAACATAGGGTTGATAATTAGGAGGTACATTTCCAGTTCCTTGTAAAAATGATTGACCAGAAGGCGGTTGGAAACCTTGAGTTGGGTACTGACCTTGAGGCACGTACTGATTCTGGGGTTGATAAGCATCCTGAGGAATATGGGGTTGACCTTGGGGTATGTACTGTCCTGAAGGTTGAAAACCTTGAGGTAGCCCTCCAAGCGGAAACTGACTACCTTGGGGTTGCCCCCCAGGCGATAACTGACTACCTTGAGGTTGCCCCCCAGGCGATAACTGACTACCTTGCCCCCCAGGCGGTAACTGACTACCTTGCCCCCCAGGCGGTAACTGACTACCTTGAGGTTGAGGGTTTGGAATACTACCAGACATCATAAAAATTTGTTCTATGTTCAACATTTTAGTTCCATTATTACCAGGTGATAACTGATGTTTAGTTGGTCGAGGAGTTGCTCCTGAAAAAGTACCAGAAAGTGACTGGTACCCCAAAGGAACAGTAGGACCGCCATATAAAAATGTTTCCGATGATTGGGAAAACATGGATGACTGTCTCGACATGATCGATCAAGAATAATAATCTCTGGGTGTAGGATGAAAATAATCACACACAAACAAAGAAAATTTCAATAAAAGCACCTAAAGTCTCTAAAGAAACAAACAAGTGAATCACATGCCTAAAAATTCTAAGAGTTCAAACCACACACAAACAGTAACTTCCCGTACTAAAAACACTAGTTGGAGATGAAATCCAACGTCACAGAATTCAATACAGAAAGGGCGGTTGGAACAGTTACCCCGACAACCTGCTTAATGAAACAGACTGGCACAAGTTTCTTCACATAACCATCTCGAGTGAAGAGAACCCCCCTGAGAGTCCAAGTGATTCTAGTCGACATCTGCTCCAGGTATAGTGAGACCCATCCTTCACTTTCACCTTAGGAAATAATCTTATGTTTATGGACACTAAGGTTACCAACAGTAACAAATACAACTGAGGGAACGGTCTATGATCCGATCTACGCGCAAGGGTAGAGTAACAAAGCTCAATCCCCTTGAAGGCTCCTTGACATGATCAATCCGAGATTTACCAACAAGTGACCCCAGGCCCCTCGAAAATGGTTAATCCGAGGTTTACCGTTTTTAATACGCGCAAATCTTCTATCTTTCCCAATGAGACAGACTTGATTGTCTCAAAGGTTCGGACATGATCTCGTGATTGACTCCTTTAAGAGGAGCTTCCCAGATTATATCAATTACAATTGGATTTATTTCCTACCGCAAGATATAGCTACTTGTTTGTTTTAACTATCTTGGAGAGTTAATTACTCCCTACTCCAAGATACTAGCCTAAGCTATATTGGTGATAAGAGCCCTAGAAATAAAAAGATTGCTAGATCAATTTTAATTAAGCGTTACTTTTATGGGTTGTTTCTTAAGTCAATAGGTATGGAAATGAAAATGAAACTTTGATGGTGTGAAGAATCGACTCCAAAAACACTAAAAAATGCACCTAAAATGATAAACAATTCGTTTTTTCCTTCAATGAATTTCTAGCTAAAAGAAAGAGTTGAGAATGCAATTCTTTGAGAAATAAATCTTTCTTTCAACATTAATATAGAAAGAAAATCTTTTGTCTTTTTCAATAAGAACTCAAAACAAGGCTACTAATTATGCTCACAATAAATCCCTTTCTTTTTTTCAAAACTCAAAACTACAAAAAACAATGTTCTTTCAAAAGAGATCTACAAGTTCTAGAAAACACTCAAAACTACAAAAACTAATTTTGAGATCTAAAAACTTGAAAAACCTAATGTATAAAAGCTTCAAATCTTTTTGAGGACGTTTTACTTAGTTATTCAGTAAACTAAGGATTAATTCGTTCAGAATAACAAATCAATCAAAAAACATCCAAATGTGTTTTCTTTTATAAAAATGAAATTCAAAACTTATAAGCAAGTTCGTTCAAAGATTTGCAAAGAGAAAACAAAATCTATTTCTCACCAAGGGCAGATTTCACAAACCAGTCAGACTCATCAAGAAGACAAAAGAGACCAGGGTAATCTAAGGTTTCTTAGGCTTCTAATCTTTGAGTCACTACAGAGACCAAGTGAAAACCAATCCAGGCATGCAAAACTTCTAGAAAATCACCTAAAACAAAAATACCAATGGAACTTACTTGCAAGAGATTTTTGACAGAACACATGCAGATCTGGGTAGACACTAAAAGTCGTAACTAAAAAACTAAACTTAACTGGACAATTTTTTTTTAGGTTTTTCAAAAATTTTGACAGGGTCCATAGGTTTCCAGTAGAGCCAGATGCGGTACCGCTCCGTGCACTAAAGGAACAGTGCGGATATGTCTGCACTGTCTTGTAAAAAGAAAGTGTAGTCCTCTTTAAAATTTCGAAAAAACAAAAAAAAATAATCCAGATCCTAAAAACTACCCAATCCCACACACATCAAGCAAAAACCAGAAACAAGAACAAGTTTCTCAAGTCAAAGACAAAGGAAAACCAAAAAACCAAATTCAGTTCCCCAGCGGAGTCGCCAATTTGTTGGCCAGATAAATCGATCTTGCGGACAAGGCCGATCTCCCTAGTATCAAAAGATATCTAGCAACAAACAGGACAAGCAAATCTACCTTTCTCTAAACATATTGTGATTCATTAATAAAAACTAAAGAGGTGTTTTAGACCCTACCTTAAGTCCAACGCTAGTTTGTGGCAGCCATGCTTCAACTGTCCGAAAGAGTTTCCTTTTGAGAACCTGCAATCACAAACAAGCACACATCAAATAACACCTGCATAGCTAATATAATAAATCATGTTCATCATGGTGATCAAGGAATCCATAAAATAAACCATAAAACACAGCTTATTGAGAAAAATAAACTTGATTGTATTAACTTTGAAATAGAAGAACTTTACAACCTTTGGTGCCTTGATGTTGTACAAGCTCTTCCCAGGGTCCAAAACAGGAATCTCCTCTACTTTGACAAGCCTCACACTCTTCCAAATGAGATCAAAGAGGTATGTAATCTTTCCTCACAAAAGCTCAATTAGGAAGACTAAGTTCTAGCAGCATTTCACCTCAAAAATATTCAGCTTTTAACCTCCCAAGTAACCAGCCCAATGCTTCATTTTATAGTGCAAAGGAAGGAGGTTACAGGTCCACCTATGAAGGGATAGAGTCCTTCTTCAAAGGGATAATCTCCTCACATCAAGGGGATAGCTCCTTAAGGTATGGGATGCATGAACCTTAAAGGAGTGAACTTGCCACCTCAAGATTCCTTCCAGAAGCTTCTAGAAATGACTCAAAGTGAGTTTTTAAGAATATACTTGCGCCTTTTTTACTTTTACAGGGGTCCGCACCCATAACACAGAGACAAAGCGGTCAGGTGCGCAGGGGACATGACCATTAGGTGCGGGACCACAGGTAATGCTAAGAGAAAGTGCGGAACCAGAGTTTTAGAGACTTTTAAGGGCTTTCTCTTATTTTCAAGGCTTGATATGAAGAACTGAGGTTTAAGACTTACAAAGGAGGAAAGTACGAGTGGTGATAGACTCACACAGCTTTCAGAATGTCATGGTGACAATTTTTAGTGCAACAACATGTTCCATTGATCATGCAAGATTACTATATGTCAAATTCAGGTAAAAATAAGTTCTATATTTGTATTTTTCATTGTAACATTACAACGAAATAACTTTGATGCGTGTTATTTTAAGATTGACGTTTCATATTTAATCATTACATTGTTTGTTTCGTATCTGTGACAGGAAATAAAGCTGGATTTTATGAGGTTGGGACCTATTTCTTTTCACATAGATAGTGTCCGACTATTATTAAATGATAAATAACTAATTTAACAAGACTTTCAAGTCATTTGTCAGCGATTTCTTGTCAGTCATTTG
Organism: Pinus tabuliformis; assembly: GCA_031772625.1. NCBI lineage: Eukaryota > Viridiplantae > Streptophyta > Pinopsida > Pinales > Pinaceae > Pinus > Pinus tabuliformis. The sequence goes on from CM062816.1 coordinate 1,633,259,576, forward strand.
TCATCCATGCTTCAAGTCGTTCGGGTCCCCACATGTCCTTAGGACCATTAAGGGATGAGATAACATGAGTCAATCCAACTCATGCCCCGAATTTACTTTTTACCTATTGATGTAAGTGTTTTGTTACCACTTATCACCAACAAAATTCTACCATAACATAACCCAACTTGAAGACAACACTTCTCATCTTCCTTTTACATAAATGCTCTATGGATCTCCCTACTATAATTTCCTGAGACCAACGTCCCTTCTTGGTAGGTCTCTCCACCATACCACTAATCGCACAATAGACACACACTAGTAACTACCACATTCTATAAATCTCTCTAGTCTCAGTTATTGGTGTCCCTGTCACACTCGACCAATACAATCTTGCAGGTCTATTTTTTATCATATCTTTATTTTTTGTTATTTTGTGTATTTAAATTTAGCACCATCCTAGAGTAAAGAGTTAGTGCCCTTTGGATTTTATCTTTGATTGGAAATGAAGTTGGATTTGATGAAGCTGGGACCTATTTCTTTTCACATAGACGTTGTCCTAGTTGATCCGGATTTAAGCAGGAACGCAATAGATTACAGAGATAACCATAAATATAGAGATGTGATAACCATAAAAACAGAGGTGCAGCGGAAATAATACTTCATTTCATTAATGGAGAATACTGAAATATGCTTACAAATAGAAATAACCCAGCTAGGGTGATGGTAGCTTATCTCTGAGAAGAGATGTGTCGGCTACATGCCTCTGAACTGTCTTTACAATGAGGCTCGAAGGCCTATTTATTATTGAGAAACAATGGAAAACCCTTCACATTCCAAAACCTAACCCTAGAAGATGAAACGCCAAATTGTGGGCCCCGTTTTGGGGTGAGTTGGATAGCCAACTTCCCGAGGTCGCGAATTGGTCGTATTATCTCCGTTTGACGTGCATGATAGCCCGTTGGAAAGATCTCTCCGAGTACTACGAAGGAAAAGACGATTTTTATCAAAAAAATCGCTGGGTGGTTTTCCCAAAAAACATCGTTTAGGGCCTCAAAACGGCTCCAGAAGTTTAGGACCCGAAAAACTGCTAAAAATAGTAAACTGTGCTATAATTAAGGAAACTGAAAAACTGAAAGAGACAGTTGTGGGGGTCCAAATGGGATAGGTGGGTGGCCACCAACATCCACCTGGATCATTCCTCCCCCCTTAGGAAGCAATGGTCCCCATTGCGTTGAGTTCCTCCCTGAGATGAGGAAGCTTCTGCTGAGCTGGGTCTCTAGTGAGCTATTCTGCAATCTCTGATGTGTCCAGAAATGGTGGGAAGCATGGTCGGCGATGGTCCACATTGAACAATCGGTGCAAGCGAAGGAATGGAGGAATGGTGTGCTTCAAAGCATTGTTGCCCACAACCTTGTTACTGGTGTAAGGACCATGTCGAAGCGGTCTGAGTTTCTGATGGGTTCTGGTAAGGCGTTCTCTCTGCAGATGTAACCAAACTTTTTCGCCCACCTGAAACTTGTGTGGTACCCCTCTGGGTAAGGAGAAGTTGTTCCTGTGTTCTGTCACGACTGTATCCCTCTGTTGTTGCTGCTGTGTGGAGGAACCCTTCGCGGGGGTCATGGATGTAGCAACGATCTTCCCCTTACTTTGGGAGCGAACCAGATAGAAAATAAATTTCCTAGTCTGTATGATGAGCTTGTTGCCTTTCTTAGAAGTGATCAAAGAGGTGGCGGTAGGTGGGGCTACCTCCGGTATCCTGTATAATGAATTATCCAAAGAAATGATGACAGCACGAGGCCTTGACTCATACACAGCATGTCGCCTCCACAAGTATGGCTGGCCTAATAGTACATCACAAACATCCAGAGCTGTAACATCACACAATACCTCGTCTGTGAAGGGCTTGATGCTGTAGGGAAGGCGGCACTGCTGGCGAACTTTGAGATCTTGTCCTTCGTGAAGCTAATCGATGTTGTACGGCTGCGGGTGTGGTGTAGTTGGTAGGCCCAACCGCTTCACGACCTCTGCTGAAATGAGGTTCTTTTGGCTGCCACTGTCGACAATGAATTGCAGCGGCGAACCCTTCACCCACATCTGTGAGTGGAAAAGACGTTCCCCCTCCTCTGGATCTTCGGGCTCATTTTTCTGGATCTTGGCAGTAGTAACAGTGGCACTGGGATCTGCATCAATGATCTGCTTCCCTTTGTCATTCCCCTTGTCGGGTTCTGACTCAGAGTCGGAACATGCATCTGATTCAGAAGCCTTCAACTCGGCCACCAGCGACTGCTTGGTCCGACACTCACTTGTGTTATGAGTGGGACTCTTGTGGAACTCACACCACTTTCCTGTGTCCTTCTTCGGCTTCGTGGTGTTGTTCTTTTCTTGCGGCTTCGACGGGTTGTCTTGGGTCACCCCGCCTTGGCTTTGTCCTTTGGGCTTTGGATTCGCAGATCCAAAGTCTCGCTTCTTCTGTTTGAACTTTTGCTCGATTTTGACAACGTATCGGTATGCTGTGCCGAGTGAGGAGATGTTCAAGAACTCCATCTCTTCCTGGATGTATCTGTGTAGGCAGCCGCGGTATTTGAGTACCAGATGCAGCTCAGAATCTTTGATACCCAATTGTGTGCGAAGGGTATGAAAAATGTTTGTGAACTCCAGCACATCTTGGTCTCGTCCCTGCCGCAGTGTGGTCCATTTGATGTATTTGTCCTCATAGCTTTTGACAGGGTAGTACTGCTCCTTGATGGCATCCTGAAAGTCACTCCAAGTGGGTGCGGCTGAAAACAGTGAGCCTGTACTTTCATCCTTCTGTTCGCAGTAGGTTTCCCACCAGTCCTTGACGTGGGGCGCTGCTTTGAGAAGAGCGAAAACAATCTTTTCCCGACTTGAAAATTCATGAACAGAAAAATACCCATCGAGCAGATTTAACCATTTATCTACGGCATCTGCGTCTATTTGACCCTCGAAGATGGGGATTTCAAAAGTAACTTGTACCTTAAACGATGTGGCATTTCCAGAGTAGCTGTTGGAAGCCGATGCGTCGCCTCTAGGTAGCCACTGAAGGATCTGCGCAAAGTTATCCATCATCGCGTTCCTTTGCCGCTCGAGGGCTTCTTCGAGCAAGATTCTGATAGGATCTCCTACCCCCTCGTCTTTCTTCTCATCCGCCATGGGAGGTCGTCGAGATTTGCGAGGCTGGTCTTGCAAAGGTTCGACCAATTCAAGCCCTAACTCCTTATATCCTGACCTCGTTGGGGACATGCAAAGAAAAACAGAGAAAAAGCAGACCGCTCTGATACCACTGATCCGGATTTAAGCAGGAACACAATAGATTACAGAGATAACCATAAATATAGAGATGCGATAACCATAAAAATAGAGGTGCAACGGAAATAATACTTCATTTCATTAATGGAGAATACTGAAATATGCTTACAAATAGAAATAACCCAGCTAGGGCGATGGTAGCTTATCTCTGAGAAGAGATGTGTCGGCTACATACCTCTGAACTGTTTCGAACTGTCTTTACAATGAGGCTCGAAAGCCTATTTATTATTGAGAAACAATGGAAAACCCTTCACATTCCAAAACCTAACCCTAGAAGATGAAACGCCAAATTGTGGGCCCCGTTTTGGGGTGAGTTGGACAGCCAACTTCCCGGGGTCACGAATTGGTCGTATTATCTCCGTTTGACGCGCATGATAGCCCGTTGGAAAGATCTCTCCGAGGACTACGACGGAAAAGACGATTTTTATCAAAAAAATCGCTGGCGGTGGATTTCCCAAAAAACATCGTTTAGGGCCTCAAAACGGCTCCGGAAGTTTAGGACCCGAAAAACTGCTAAAAATAGTAAACTGTGCTATAATTAAGGAAACTGAAAAACTGAAAGAGACAGTTGTGGGGGTCCAAATGGGATAGGTGGGTGGCCACCAACATCCACCTGGATCACTAGTATTAAATGATAAATAACTAATTTAAGAAGTCTAACGCTAAGCAACAATGGGCTTATTCAAGTGCATGAAATTGCGTTGATGTCTAGGTCTGATATCTTAGAAAATTTTAGCAGTTTGTTTGCTACTTGTTTAGAGGATTTTGTCAAGTTTGAAATTTTTGGTTTGTTTTGGTCAGATTTTTTTAGTCGCTTGACTCATTTCATGCATAGATCGATAGATCTAGTTTTATTTTTATAATTATTATTGTTTTATTTATATATTTGGTGGTTTGAGGAAAGATATTTGATTTCCTTTCACTTTGTGGCATGATTTCAGCATCTTCACCTTTTAGAATATAGTAAAATATTATTCTTATTTTATATTTTCTTGGAAAAGAATTATTGATATTTGGAAAGGGAAATAAGCCCTGGGTAGCTAAGCAAAGAGAAAAATGGTCTATGTACTAGGTTCCTGTGCATTCATCATAGGAGACCTATTGGCATGAGACTGACATTCCTTTTATGCAATTACACTTTGTCAAGGTGGAGCTGAGTTCACTAACCTGGGAAGAACAGTGATAGCTGATCATAATGCTAAGGAGATTATAATGTTGGTTTCAAAAGCAAGATTGTGAAAATTGTTTGCACTAGTTCTTATTTTGGTCATATTTACTACCAAATTTGTGTCTTGCTGATTTTTTACATTTGTAATGACCTTGTGCAGAGTTGGTTTGAAGAGCCCGATGTTAGAGCGAGAAGACTCTCTACAAACCACAAGGACTACATTGTCTTGGATGACCAATTCTTGGAGGGCACTCGATGTTCTTGGTGTTTCCGAGTCTCTTCGCTCGAAGCGTCAACGAATACAATGGTATGGCCATAACATCACTTAATTTGATCCTCTTTACTAATCTCCTAATATCATTTCAATACATCAAATTGTTCTGTTTTCATGGAATTCAGAGATACATTAGTAATGTTATTTTGTCTTGGAAATACTAAATTATTTTGTTCTGAGATCACCTAGTTTGAGTTGTTCATTGTAGCCACCACTTGATCCTTTAACAAGCATTTGAAATTCAAAGCGTAATAAAGCTCTTTTAGTTGCTTTCCAGAAGAAGATTGCTACAAGCAAATGAATATTACTGTGATTAAACTAGATGTTGCACTTGGTACCGTAGGCCTTGTAATAGGGTTCTACTCCATTTCAGTATATGGTAGTAGACTGATTTCTAATTGCTCCATGTACCTGCATATGATATAATATATTACCCACATAACTATAACACTTTGAAATCAGTTCTATATTCTCTATTTCGTCAGGTGAAAGAAAATTACAATTATCCTTTTTAATTTTTGGATCGCTGAATATACAAAGAGAAAATTACTTAACAATATTGCTTAATTTGATAACATTTTTACTTTTATCTAATACAAGAGTGGAGGTAGCCTTAGATTTTACCTATTTCTCAGTAGTTGTTCTCCTTCGGCAACAACATCATCCTTCAACAAATACATTCCAGCTTGTATAGAGGAAAGTTGATGTTTAGTAGAGGGCCCATAAGATATCCTCTAATGGAGGTGCAGTAGTTTAGTAGGATCACTGGATGAGGCACATGTATGAATGTATTGTCTTCAATTAGGAAGGCACAGTTACCCATCTAGGGGAGGGCATGCATGAATGTCTATTCTGTGAATGGTGCAGTTTTCTAAGTGTGTTGGGTGCATGATTTCATGCGTTCAGTCTACCCTACTGGGTCTTGTATTTGAAGCAGTGTTATCCACACATGATGGTGATATCCACTAGGTGCATTAGGGTTAGGGATATCCGATGAAGCCAAATTCAATGGTTCAAGTCCTATAAAATCTAGATTGAAGAATTGCAAAGAAATTATTGGACACACATCTCACTCAAAAACGACGACTCAAAATCCCTATGGAACCTTGCGATATGTTGCTATGTATAGTGCTTACCTGTGACTTTATACCTCTACAACTTCAGCCGAGTTCTGTAGGGGTAATTATAATATTCCCTAGAGCTAATTCCCCCTACTACTTGACCTCATGGAAGATCTTCTTAGACAGTGGAGCACGAGGCTTGAGGTGAGGTGAGGTGTTTTTTATGCACACATGTGAACCCTTAAAAATGTCATTCCTAGGCTAGGGTGGAACACATGATCTAGAATAGGGTTCTTGCTAGTTTTACACACTTACCTCATGTTGTTCTTAGCCAGATCTACCATTCTAATTTAAACAAGAATCTCCCAAATATATTTCATTACACGTATATCCTAATATTGGAGGTTTATGTTAACTATATTGCATGTATCATAATATTGGAGTTCACCCTCCTACTCAAGTGAAATTAGCATGAGTGCATTCTATCTTTCCACGAGATTTCGTTGTTTATCTTATGCATCTATTCACTTTATTAAAAAGGGAAATGAGTGACATCCATGGAGGACTAGTGCTCTACCCTCTAATCAAGATGTTTATCAGCAGATTTCTCTGGTTATTAAAGGAAAACAACAATTATGAGGGAGGGATGTGCTTTAGAAGAGCCTACTTTTAGCCTGTGGTTGTAATTATTATTGGAAATCAGTGTAGGTAATTGCCAACAGGTTTGTGATCATAACTAGAAAGAAGCCGATACTTTAGAAAGGTTGCGCTCTAATAGAGGTTGTTTCAGTTTACTGCCAATTGGTTTAGAGCATGCATAGAACGGTACTGTCATTGTAAAATCGACTTGGACCATGGTTAACACATGCAAAATAAAAACAACAATGTGAGAAGAGGTGCACTCCACATGAGGGTATTTTGGGTAGATTTCATACTTATAGCATGCAATTAAGTTTGTTTATCTTGAAGAAAGGAAGAGTATCAAGGGGGTGAGGGAGGTGATGGGTGAGTTACAATCATGTATAAAGGCATTTATTTTGCCATGTAGAGAAGATTATACTTCAGTTTGGATTCTACTTCAATTTGATCCCTTTCTCTCTCACACACTCTAGTCCAAGAACATTTTTCTTTGATTAGATTTTGTTCTCTAGCCACCAAATCTCGTTTAGTCCAAGAACATTTTTCTTTGATTAGATTTTGTTCTCTAGCCACCAAATCTCGTTTAGTCCAAGAACATTTTTCAAAGCGATGTGAATAACACATATCAAAGTGGAACAAATTTTGGTTGTTACGTGAGTGTTTCTTAAAATGAGAGCATCCTTACACAATATAGACTATTCCAAGTGGATTGCTGCAACTACTCATAAATAGGCTCTTTTTTCTGCTATTGTCAATGGATCCAAGCCCATAACTAGTATTGCTTAAAATGTTGGCATGATACCTTTTCTGTTGGTCGAAGTATAATTACAAAAAATTCTTAGAGAAGGTCCTGAAGTAAGGTATACATATGGCTTCCTTAGTGTTGTTATTATTTGTTTTTATCTCCTAAAAAGAGTTTCCAAAGTGTTGCCATAATCCAATTATCAAACCACTACATAGTCATCATTTGAAAGTGTATCACTTGGTGCTCGTGTGGAGGGCTGAGATGCTATATAAGATTAGGGAATAATGTTGGCAGCTTTAACGAATATAAGTGTTTTTTCTCATGCCAATGTCACCTTCAAATTCACTTTCACAAAGTTGTCACAGAGTATTGTTCAAGGGGCCTCACTACTGGAATAATATGTGATGTTGCTATAGGTGTCGTTTGAAACATATCCTGGGAAGAAAATAGGCTTAAACTGAGTAATGTTGCTCCATTCTAGTCGTAATGCAAGTAGCCTTGCATAATACTCACCTTTCAGACTTCAAGGACAGAGTGATGGCATCAATAGCTTGAAAGACTAATCTAGAGCAAGATCAAATACGCACAAGAGTGAGGAATCTACAACAAGGTTGAATCATCAATATTTTGTATTGTTTTACTGAAGAAGCCATAAAATTCACCTTAGACAAGCATATAAATACTTTTCATATTAAAGATGAAGAGAAGTTGGCCCTAATTTCTCCATTGGAAACATGTCAGGTCTATTAGAAATGAGTTTATTTCAATGTTTTGATTTTTTTAGACTGATGTAGATTTACAAAAATAGGGCATTGATGTTTTCCATTTATCAAAAATTGGAAAGAAATGATATTACAACTACAGTAGACACCTTGAGCTATGTAGAAAATTTTGCAACAATGGGCCTTTCTTATAGTTTTCTTAATGTAGAATTCAGAAATGTTCCAAGATCTTTTGCCTTGTATTTGACAAGGTACAACTAAAATTCATTAATATACATCATAAAATATTTTGCACTAGTGTTGCAAAAGTTGTACTTAACAATAACTCAAGAAGGGTCTGAGAAAAGAAAATCAGGGAAAAATTATAAAAACTAGCAAGCAATTGAAATAAAAAACCAGAAAACCTATAAAAGAGAAAATTTATGCTTATATGAAAAGTAGGAGCTTGAAACCCCATGAGGTGAGGGAAAACATGATTCTGCAGAAGTTTGAGGCTTTGTCAACACAAGAGTGAAGACTGTGACAACAATATGGTCATCAAGAGTTGAACGTGTCACTTGTGGGAATTGCTCTTGGGTTGGAAGGTTAAGACTCCTCACAACCACCCAGCCTAGCCCCAATTTACAATTTTTTTTTTGGAATATATATCCTAGCACTTCCTCTCATTCTGAGGATGGCATCCAGGGTAAACCCAAATTCTTTGGGGCTTGGGGCAATCAACAATACATTCATTAAGAGGTCAACATGTCACTTGTGAGAATTGGTCCTGGGTGTGAAGGGATAACATTCCTCCTCAACTTCTTAGGCTAGACCCAATTGACTAAAATGATTTTTGCAAAATATATCCTGAGAAAACCTAGTGAAGGTTTCCTCATTCTGAGGATGGCACCCAAGCATAAGAAAATTCCTTAGGGCCAAAGGCCATATCAACATGTCATTGGCAGGAATAAAACCATTGTAGGGAGGATAAGAATCATTCCACCTAACCAGTGGAGCTAGACCCAATTGACATCAAATGTGTTTGCAGTTAGACAAAGGTGTAGGAATTTTGGAAATGAGTTTTTTGGTGTCTTTGGATAGTCAGATATTGCTCTTATTTTGGCTATTTTATAGTATGCTAGAAAAGAGCAGTTATTTATTTTTTCCCTTTTTACTTGAAACTTTAAAGGATATTAAAAAATAGTTCAATAATGGTAGATAGCCCTTAGTACGCTATCCAAAAAAAACAAAGTCTTACTAACTTAAAACTTCTCCAGGAGGTCCCACCTTACCGATTTTCAAAAAGGTGCAGTCCAGGAGTCCCATAAGAGCTTATCCATCCACCTGACTTTCAATTCTTATTCCAAGTGACAAGTGAAATACTATTCTACTAGTAAATTGTTCCATAAATAGAGCAATGACTATGAGGGGCATGTTGGGCTTCTAGTTCATTTGAACTTCACACAAGTCTATTGCTCCCAATGTTATTTTCCATGTTTGATGCATCTGTGAGTTGCATGTTCTCCCTTTTGAATGCAAATAATGGAATTTCTACACTACATTAAATGATGATTTCCTAAATTATTTTCCAGTCCCCTGTTAGAGGATGTTAGAAGAGGTCTTCTTGATAGGATTAATGATTAAGACTATGTGTCGTGTTTTGGGCCTTATACAAGGTGAAACTGCAAGATCTTCAGAAGTGAGGGAAGTTGGGGTGATTTTATGGGCTTGAAGAGAGGGAATTTGGGGTTCCATTGTATTGCATAACTTTTTCACAACACTCGGCAGGGATCTTAATTTGGCCAAGCATCATTGGTCTTAATTAACTCTACAATTATTCTTGCATAGATCATCCCATCAATAAAATTTACTTTTTTTTTCTATTGAACTCAGTGGACATTCAAGTTTTATTTCCGTTTGAAATACATATGGGAGACATGGTGATATTGATGCATGATTTAAAACTTTCTTCACTTTTTTTGCATTCAACAGGATTTGGCAACTGTGGTTCCAGGTCTTAAGCCAACAGGAATTGATCTTCTCTCGGTGAGGACAAACATTATATTTCTTCTTTGGAATATGATCAAAGGATGTGAGGTAGAAATTTTTCTTAATGCTGATAACTTTGTTGTTTGTTTCTTTGTTTTTCTGCCACCATGTTCCCTCCTAGAAAATGTTGTGCTTGGAGCCCAGTCGATGCATCATTGCTCGTAGTGCTTAGGAGCATGAGTATTTCAAAGATATAGGATTTGTACCCTGACCTATATATTAGCTGTGGGGATAAAAAGATTATTGGCCTGTTGTAGCGTAGCCTGCATCATCTCACCAGTGAGTTTCTCTTTGGAGACTGGTAAACTGGATGGAAACCTGTATAAGTAACATGATCAAGTATACCATGTTTAAAAAAAATAAAAATTGCCACATTTGTTAAGGATTTGCACCATTAGTGTAGCTGGATTGTGGTGATTCTAGTTCTTCAAGACTATTGAACAAAAATTTATTTGGAAATTAAGTTGTTTACGATGGTCAAATATGATTGATCATTTGAAATTCTTTGCCATCTATTGTTACTGATGGGGTATTTTATAATATTGTGCAATCTAGTTTTCTATGCTTTATAGCGTGAGTATTTACTTGTTATGGTGATGTGCTGAGGATATGATATTCAAGAGGTTTTTATGTTGGTTTTGATGATAACATCTCAATGGTGATTGAACCCATGCTTTGAATCATGCAAGGTTCCAATGGTGAACCGTGAAAGAGAACGCTTATTTTGGATTCTAACCACGAAACTTTTCTCAAAAGTCCAACCCATAGAAAAAGGTGAAATGTTGTATATAAATGATGTTTGTTGCTGAGCAAGAAGTCTTGTTAAAATTTGCAATATGATATATACACGTGACTCTATTTTTGAAGCACTTCTTTTGATTGGGAGGCATAGTTTTTTTCTAGTTATATTTCAGAATTTAAACCTACTTGTTCTTGATGGTTTTACAAAGGCTTTTAGTGACATTGTATTCCTTGTTGAATGAATGCTAGGGGTGCCTTGTTGAGAATAAGGGTATCTTCTATGATATTGATGTCTTTTCTTCAATGGATTTCATGCACCATATGTTTGCATTGATGATGAAGTAACTCTGTGATTATCTCAATCTACATGGATAGCTCATTGTTGGTGTTGTTTGCTCATGGGTATCACTGCATTATTGAGCTCTTTTGATTAATGATGGAGATGATCCATGCTCGTTGTTTCATGTGATCCTGTGCTTCTTTAGAAGAGGTTGGCTAAGTAGTTGATCATTGTTTTGCCACCATGGATGTAGCATTCTCTTGTTTGTGTAAGAAGTTATGCCTAAATTTAGGTTCTTACATTGTTTCATTGGTGATTGACATGTCTTCTTGTTAAAGTTGTTTTGGTTATGATCAAGTTGTGTGAAGTTTTAACAGCGTTGATCCTCTTAGTTTCTTTTTGGTTAGGTGCATGTTACCTGAAGAGTTGCTCCTTTGAGTTTAGGTGCATGTTCCCTAAAGTGATTGGCTTTCGCTACCTTAAATACAAACCTTATGCAATCATTGAATGCTCTTGTTTTGATCATCAATGTATTGCTTGTGCTTGGTTGCTTATAACTAGGTGTAAAATTCCAAACAAGGAAACTTCCCAATTGACCACAAATTTCTAAGTTTTTCAGTGAATATTTCAACTGGAAATTTTTTCAAACACATCATATAGATGTTGATGTAGGTGTTATCTTACGATAGTGAACAAATAACATACCATTGAAACCCCAAAAGAGTTCAATCTGATATATTCATTACTCAGAAATTTACATATAGTTGATACATATAATTTTGACCACCAACTCAACACAATATCACAAGGAAATAGATTATGGAAGCATAGTTTCTTGTATTTGACAACAACAATATTTACAAGCCTCCAATCCTACCAAGATTACATGCACAATAGGCAGTGAAACTCGTCTAGGGCTCCTAATTGATACACACAATTTCTTCACACTTGTTCCTTATGTTAACTAGTCCCAAAGGGTCCATATATCCTCCATGCAATAGTGTAAATCACAACTATGTCCAGCTGTGGTAATACAACTTACCAAAGTCTCAAATAAGGCCCACGAACCTTCAGAACCAGATTAATTGACATCCACACACTAGGTACAGGCCCCACGTCCAGCAGATGAGTGTGGAGTCCTGTTACAAAGAGAATAGGCCCCACAAATGATATGTTTAATGCAACCCAAGAAAATATGGTTCATCCAGCTATAAAGAAACTTGAGGTTTTGACCAGGAGCTCGAGCTAATCCTCCAAGGATAAAATCTGACTTAATAGAGACCGCTTCTCTAGAACAAGAACACAATGAAACTCGAGTTGTGCCTTCCTTATAGATTTTAACTTCAAAATAGTGAGAATATTGGCTTGTGAATGATGAAACTTGTTCTCCTTAAGAGTTGGCATCTACAACTTTCATTGGTCCCTATTATCATTAACAGAACTTCTAGGATTTTCCATGGCCATCACTTGTAAGACAATATTTATGAAAAAAACATTAGTGAATAAAATCAACTGATAACACCTCAAAATATCATGGGCTAGAGGAAAAACCTAGATCTAGGGAATGGTGGGATAATGAATCATGTGTGATAGTGCAAACCATATGGGACAACTTTCCTAGGACTCACACAACTCTTGATATTCCTCTGGAAAAGAAACATTCCATGCATACTTCTTTCAAAATTTCACTTAAAATCTTCAATCACCCCTCTGTACATAAGCATGCTCGTAATATAGTCCTTGGTGTTAAATAAAGTCGATTCCATTGTTGTTGTAAGTAGACTAGTTAGGTTGGTTATGTACAACATATTTTGACATATTAAATGGGAAAGTGTCAATAGTTGTGTATGATTCTAAGTAGTTTGAGGTATCTTAATAATTACTTATATTGTAACTCCCTTTAAACTCTAATACAAGAAACCATCCATTCCCTTGATCTACATGTTACTGATGCTTTTGTGATACCCTATTGTCCTCTGTATGATTGTGTTTTAAAAGAGACAATTGGTGGCAGATTTGTATTAGTTGCAATATTTTTGGGAGCTACCTTTGTACAACTCTAGATTCTGAGTTGTTTTCCTTGGAGTCCTTAGTTGCATAGAATCCAACCATTGAAATTCTAAATGCTCCATAATGATAGTTTTTCCACTTTGAACCATTAGAATACAATTCTGATTTGCACCCTGCCTAAAACAAATTGACTCAAGCTTCCCATTAGACACGTCTTTTACTAGAGAAAGTGAAATTCTTTCGGCCTCATAGCTACTTGCAATGTTATCCCTATATAATTCTCTGGATTCTTAGGAAGCTGCTGATTTTGTATGACTCAGTAAGACTGTAGGAGGTTATATAATCCATCTTTGAGAGCATGTTGCACCTATTGGGTGGGCATTAAATTCAGGATGTAATTGGAACTAGTTTGATATCCATTCAAAAGTGAACTCGATAGTTGAAATTATACTAAAATATGTGAAAATTGTGAGATTATTCTCACTTGTACACCAATTGGAAATGCCAAACTGTCTAGTATGTGAATATGGTTTGACGTCCGTAAAATGATGTTGAATTAATAAAATGGGGGAGAAAAATAGATTCATTCTTCTTGAAGTATGGAATCTATATGGAAAATTGCAACAATATTGACATTATCTACTTCTTTATGTGTATTCGATGTGATAGTTGTAAATGGCCATGGAAGATGCCTCCAAATGTGAAATCTCTAGTACAAGCAGAATGTCAGGAACAATCCTTGTGCTACATCGCAAGTAAGGAGATCTCTCAAAAAAATTCATGGAAGAAACAATCTTAGTACTACAATGCCAGGAAACAAAAATCGTTATGATGCATTGCGAGCAAGGAAGGACCCTTGCACTACATTGTAAGGTAGGAAGGTTAATCAGAATACATTGCAAACTAGGGAGGCTAATTGTGTTAAGTTACAAACTAGGGAGGATAATTGCACTAAATTACAAACTAAGGAAGCTAATTGTGCTTAATTTCAAGCTAAGGAAGCTAATTGCACTCAATTGCAAACTAGGAAATCTTATCACGTTAGTTCATCGCAAGATAATTACATTTGGTTGTCTGTCTTCCTTGTAATGATTAGAGGATATCTTAAAGCCTAGGAAACTTGGTAGTTAAGCAAAGGTTTGATTGACAAAATGATGAAGAAGTATTTATATTTTTAGGCATACATGTATGTATCTTAATTTTTTCCATTATGTGGCGAACTTAAATGAATGAAGAAACCTCGTAGTTAAGCAAAGGTTTGACTGGAAAAATGATGAAGAAGTATTTATATTTTCAGGGTCACATTTTGTATGTATCTTAATTTTTTCCATTATGTGGTGAATTTCAAACTTCAATCTTGAAATTATTCGAAGCCGATGACTTAGTCATGCATAATTTCCATTTACAACACTTGATAGGAAAGTTTGAGAAAATAAAAGAGCATGTAAGTCTTGAATTTTATAAAGGCCAATATCGTGCATGCCTTCACTATCATGTATTTGAAACTATAAATCAACACAACTATAGTGTGTGGAAGTTAAAATGTAAAACATAATATTAATATTTTTTAATAAGTTAATGCAATAAGTTATAGTTCATTTAAGGTCATTGTATTTTAGACTCTTGATATGAAAGTATTAAAGAGGAAAATAAAGCTAATACTAATTGCACTTGTATTCTTGTTCTATTAAAATATCATTTTCATCTAAGGTTATAAATTTTAACATCTTAACAAAGAGACTTAAAGTTGGGATGGGTAGATCATTTTCAAAAGGAGGGAGAACAAGGACCATGTGCAAGCCTATGAAAGACTAATACACTTTTTAAGAATGTTTACGAATTTTTACTTAAAAGTTTAACTAAAATAATTTAATAGTCTATTTGTGGAAGACCTTATTTTTGTGGAAATTTCAAACAAAATGAACCTTCCATATCACGAAAGCTAAAAAACATGTTGCCTCTAAAGCTCAAGAGAAGGTGAGCATTGCAACACAAAAGTGCATTCTCACCACACCTGTGTTCACCTTTTTGGGTGGTGAGGGTGTTTTTGGACAACTAGATGCCAAATAAAGGAATGGGAACTTATGGAAAAATTGTATTCTTTAAGGACCAAGTGTCAGGATAGGTTAGGTATGCATGCTCATTTTCTTAAAAAATATAAAATGGAATGGTAGTAATCTCATTACTTTTATTAAGTGAAGTATTTTCTTAATGGTATTGAAGTGGGAAATAATATTGTTCTAGATGAATCACAATGCAATTTAAAGCTTAGACAAAAAGGCCAAGAGAGGAAATATTAAAATGGGTTAAACAGTAGAGTGAATAAGGGCATCAATGATGTATAGTGGATGTATACAAGTCTTTTTTAATTTGGAGTTGGATATATATTTGCTTTTTTTTTTTTTGAGGAAATTCACATGAACATATCCAAGTGACACCACCATATTTGTGGATGATACGACTAATAAACTTGTAACATCAATTAATGTGTTTCATCCAGGAAGATTTTATTTTGGCACCTATTGGCATAGAACTAGCCAAATGTTCAACAATATTGGAAACAACTAGTTGAGTTAACGTCTTAGACTTGTATATATTTGAAATATATTTTTATATGCTTGCACATTAGTCATTCATACCACATTTGAATTACTAGGCAACAATGGAAATACCTTTTTAAGTGGTCACACATTAGTCTTGTTATGAACTTGATAGCCACCTTGGGCAATTAGAAAGAAGGAAGCACAAAAGAAAGTTGAAGTTGCAATGGTGATTATTAAGTTAGCTGTTAAAAATTTGCACACTTAATGAGATAGACACCTATTGATATATAAAGATGGGGAACCTATCATCCTTCCTTATTAAGTGATCCCCACTTCCTTAGTGGGAATTGCAATATGATTTTTTTTTTTAAACTAAGATCAATCGATCAAAATTTTATCATCAATGTCATAAAGCTCTAACATAAGGATTTCTAGTTGACATGAATTATGCAACGATTGCTTAACTAGACAGTCCATGCACCTAGTATAAATAAAACAAGTAATAGTTAATCCCTTGTGCACTTTACAAAATCATTTTTTCTTGCTTAATTTTTGAATTATAATCCAGTGCATTAAAATTTCATTGGAAAGCAATGCATAAATAGGGATTGCATGTATGAGAGAAAAAAAAAACAATTGGTTGAATAGCTAGTTACATAGTCAACATTGATATCTAGTGTTGGTTGGAAAATATAAAATGTTTAGAATGATTAGAGAGAGGAATTCATATGACCCCAAGGAGACGATCCTTGCAAAAGAAACAATAAGAGGATGAATTTGTTTTCCTACTTTCCTCTAGGCTCTAGAATGAAGGTCCCATAACAATATTACTTCTGCCAACCATGATAACATCTGGATTTAAATGTTTCAGTTTGTCATGAGTGCCATTACATGGAATTTGTTTTCCTAATTAAATCTTCTTCACTTGAGGTAGAGAGTGATCAAGAATGAAAACTATGTAAGCAATAAATAAAATCATGGAGCAATAATATGTAACAAACACATGAAAAATTTGTTATTCATGAATGACATGTTTAAAACAAAAAACAAGTTTAATACTGAACGATTTTTTTATTTTATATTATTTCTTAGAAGATAAAAAATGTGAAAGAATAAAATTAATAGATGAGATATTTTAAAGCTAAAGTGAATTGGTTTGTACCTATCCAATTCTATTGAATTCATTCATTGTTTAGAAATAATAGCAATAGGATGATATGCCAACATGAAAAAATAAATAAACAAACCCTATCCTTATTCTTCTATTACTAGTATTATGGAAACGTAAAACCCTTCTATTGCTAGGGTTTTGACCTAGGAATATACTTGTTTTGGTTTTTTATGGATTGCTTAACAAGGCTTGAAATCATTACAAGAAATACCCATTATAAATTTTGTTACCCCTTTACAAAGTATTTATTATTTAGTGAGATTTTCCAAGTTCTTACAAAATTTTATAATTCCGTGAAATATTCACCTTGATTTTACAAGATAATATAATCAGTGAGAGATTCACCAAAAAAATATTATATAAATATTATATTATTGATAAAATTGCCTTCCATTTTTCCTATGTATCATGGGGATTCACCCATTTATTATACATATAAATTTAGGACGGTTCTTAAAATTTTCCCTGGATCCGCACGATCACACCAAATGGACCGATGCTTATGGTGCAGAACTGCAACTGGAGTGGGTGCATCTGTTCTGTCACACCTTCGATGTAATACCAATGAATTGGTACTTCGAGACAGAGCTCTGCCATGGCACAAACGAATGGGATATCTTGAGACAGGGATTATTGATGACATTCAACTTTGAGGATGGATTCAAGTGCATTGATGAAGCACTACAGGAGGTCAAG
The DNA here is from genome assembly GCA_031772625.1 of Pinus tabuliformis. Classification (NCBI taxonomy): domain Eukaryota; kingdom Viridiplantae; phylum Streptophyta; class Pinopsida; order Pinales; family Pinaceae; genus Pinus; species Pinus tabuliformis. Next base: position 1,633,276,963 of record CM062816.1, read on the forward strand.
GCATCAATCTTCCAAATCCCACAGGATCCCTTGGATTTGATTCAACCAGATTCGACCACCCAACTACACCATGTGCTAGAGTGCTACAATGTGACTGCTGAAGAATAAGAGGAGGATCCAAGGAACATTACTATCCTAAAGATAGAAGGTCACAGCAAAGTTGAGGGGCCATAGATAGAGAATCCTAATATCATCGCACCGCTGAAAACGAGACAAGTAAACATTGGGACAGAGGCGGAGTTGAAGTTTGCGAAGATACGGGACTACTGGGATGATGCTACAGTGGATAAGATTGCTGAGTTGCTCTACGAGTATTAGGATTTGTTCCCTACAAAATTTTCAGACCTGAAAGGGATTATAGGTGATTTAGGAGTGATGAGGATAACATTGAAACCATGCACAAATCCTATGAAACAGAGGCCATATCGCCTCAATCATAAGTACGAAGAAAGGGTCTGCTTAGAATTGGAAAAAATGTTGGCAACAGGAATCATTAAACTAGTGGAGGAATCTGATTGGGTCAGTCCTATGGTAGTTCAGGAAAAGAAGCAGAAGGATGAAATAAGGATATGCGTAGATCTCAGGAAGTTGAATGACACTTGCCTGCATGATCCTTTTCCAACGCCATTCACCGATGAAGTGTTAGATAATGTAGTAGGACATGAAGCATATTCATTCACTGATGGGTTCTTGGGGTACCATCAGATCAAGATCACACCGAAATATAGGAGTAAGATGACCTTCGCGAATGAATGGGGATGATTTCGGTATACTGTAATGCCTTTTGGACTGAAGAATGCGCCAATGATCTTTTTGTACGTAGTCATAGTGGCATTCAAGGACTTCATTCACAAGTTATTGGAGGTATACTTTGATGTTTGGACAATGTTTGGGCTAGTAAAATTCCATGTAGCTAGTCTACGCTTGATGCTGGATACATGCCGCATGTATCAGATTGCGTTAAATTTGAAGAAATGTTTGTTCTATGTTCCGTTTGGAATCTTGTTGGGTCATGTAGTATGCAGACAAGGATTAATGGTGTATCTAGCTAAGATTGCAGTTATAATCAATTTGGAGGCTCCAAGAAGTGTCAAACAGTTGTGCGCAATGCTGGGGCATACTGGTTATTACCAAAAGTTCATCAAGAGTTATGCCTATATTACTGCACCGATGGAAAAATTGTTGAAGAAGGATGCTACATTCTGTTGGAATGAAGAATGTCAGCAAAGCTTGGATGTGTTAAAAGAAAATATGGTCACTGCGTCGATCCTAGTCTTCCCAGATTGGAAGAAGGAATTTCATGTGCATGTGGATGCGTCATGTATTGCGTTGGGAGCAGTACTGACACATGCCGGTGAGGGAGAGTTGGATCACCCTATCACATTTGCAAGCAGGAAGTTATCTAAGGCTGAGAAGAATTATTCAACGACAAAGCACGAAGGTTTGGCTATGGTGTACGCGCTCCAGAAGTTTAGACACTACTTGCTAGGCGGACACTTTAAGATGTATACAGACCATTCTGCATTAAAGTACTTGGTCAACAAGCCTATGTTGGGGGGGGGGGGGGGGGAAATGCAGATGGCTACTATTGTTTCAGGAATATGATTTCGAAGTCATTGTGAATACAGGACGATTAAATGCAGGACCAGATCATCTGTCGCACATTAAAATAGGTGAGGAGCCCACTAATTTGGAGGAAGGACTACCTGACGAGAAGCTATTTGCGGTGTGCGTGGCAGACAATCATTTTTCAGACATCATACACTTTCTGACTACAGGAACGACTCCAGAAGGGTACACCAGCCAAAAAAATAAGGAATTGGTGGTGCGTGCAATAGATTTTTCTGTTATTGCAGGTCACTTGTATAAGATGGGAGTGAATGAGATATTGCGATGTTATGTGCCTGAGTTTGAACGAAGCAGCATCCTAGCTGAAGCTCATGGAGGGGCTGTGGGAAGCCATTATGTAGGAAAAACAACATCACAAAATATTTTATGCGTTTGGTTGTGGTGGTCGACACTGCATAAGGATTCCAAAGCTTATTGTAGGGCATGCGATGCATGTCATAGGACGGGTAGGTCATCGCGGAGGGATGAGATGCCTCTGAATCCACAAGTGTTGTTGCAGCCATTTGAAATGTGGGAAATTGATTTGTAGGACCGATTCAACCTCCAGGAAAGAAGATGAGTGCGCGGTATATCATCGTCGCGACTGAGTATTTGACCAGATGGGCGGAGGCGCAACCTATAAAGGATTGTACAGGGGCAATAGTAGCGAAGTTCCTATTTGAATATGTGCTGACTAGGTTTGGTTGCCCGAATATTTTGATGAGCGATCATGGTACACATTTCCTTAATGAAACGATCAACGCGTTGACAGAGGAATTCCAAGTTTATCATCAGTAGAGCACGCCATATCACCCTCAGGGTAATGGGACAGTAGAAACGTTTAACAAGATATTGGAGAACGCGCTGACAAAGGTTTGCAATGCGTAGAGGAATGATTGGGACGTGCGTGTACCAGTGGTGTTATGGGCTTATAGAATTACTTGTAAGAAGCTGACTAGAAAAACACCTTTTCGATTGGTCTATGGCCTAGAAGTTGTGATGCTGACGGAGTAAATTGTGCCTAGTCTATGGATAGCGGTGTTCATAGGAATGACGGACCTCAAAGATTTAGACGAAAGGCTTGCGCAACTGACAGAGTTGGAGGAAGATAGATTCTTGGCTGGATTCCATCAACAAGTTCAGAAGGAGCGCGAAAAGGCATGGCACAATCGGCACATCAAACTGTGCACCTTCAAGGTAAACAATTTAGTTTTATTATATGACATCAAGTTTGATAAATTTCCAGGAAAATTTCAGATGCATTGGCTGGGGCCATATGTGATCAAGGAGATTACTGATGGTGGAGTGGTTCAGTTGGTGAAATTGATGGGAGATCCATTTCCCAAAAAGGTAAATGGCAGTCGATTGAAGCCATACACCAGGGATCCGGCTAGATGACTATATGATGGTAGCATAGTCTTAGCGCTCCAAGAAGCTTCAAGGAGGCATGGGACTATAAACTACACTGCCCGAGTTATAGAGCTACACGATGAGGGGCCTGCGCGGGACAGACGGGTGTCACAGAGTCAGAAGACGAGCGAAGGGAATTGCGCTATAGGACGAGAGACCATGCAACGTAGCTAGAAAGTGACCATTACTGTCATTGTTCATGATTTTACAGTGAGAAAATGGTTAAGAGGAGTGGGGGGGCGGCATTTAAGGCTAAATTTAAGAGTGATATCTTTGAAAATCTGTCACCAATCTAGCATTTATGAGTAGACTTTGGGGGGGATGGTCGAATTTGAATTCGAACTTGTCAATAAATTACAGATGGCCACCCAAAAAGAGACACCTTACATTTTGAGAGTTTATGTGTCGCGTTGTCTGATGTGCATGGACCATGCGTTCTTTGACGATTTGGTGGCTAGTTTTGTGTTTGACAGGTTACTTATGGAAACTCAACAGCTTATTAACAGCTTCATGTCTGAACCCATGGAAACTGCAAGTGCTGGAGGGTCTATTTCCTCTAAGGGAGCTGCCCCTGAGGTCGTAAGTATGGAGGTGCCCGTAGCAGTGCCAAAATCGCCGAGGTTGCCTAGGCCGAAGCCTACGCCGACAGGAGAGGTTCCCAAGCTGAAGAAGGATAAATAGAAGAAGACGCTACCGATGCGCGAGTCACCAAGGAAACATCAGAGGAAAGAAAAGCCAACCGCGTAGGAAAAGGGAAAAGTGGTCGACCTGGAGGGTGATGAGGGCGTAGATGACATTGATATTGAGGGGGTAGACCCTATTTCGAAGCTGCCAGAATACCTCCCTTCGTGCCAGGGCAAGGTGAAGGTCCCAAAGGACCCAGATGAGGGAAATTTTCTCCTTCATGCACTCCTGTTGCCATAGAATATCACGTTTGAAGGTCCGCGCTTGGCGCGAGTTCCACATTTGAAGCTTGAAGATTGGAACTTGGGGTACACTGAGCAGTTCCCCCACCTGGCTACCAATAATTTCATGCAGCGAGTGTTCTACAAGGATTCAGTGTCACCGCACTGGAGCCAGTGAAGTGGATTTGTGGGGTGGAAAAGTTAGGATTGCTGAATCTGCTATGGGTGTCACATTACCATCGCACTCTCATAAATTTAATTATTATCAAATAGTTGTTGTGCCTGGTGCACGACGAGTGCCTGTGGTTGGAGGATTCGATCCCTATAACCGACATGCTGATCCATAGGATCACCTTACTACTACATTCTTGAATAAATCCATCCAAGGCATTAGGCGGAAAGATGGGTGAGCGCGACCGCGCCAACTGAATGAAGGACAAGTTCAAGCTTATCAAGAAACTGCACGGATATTCAATTTCAAGCATAACTGACCCCACGGTGAAGGTGGTCGCCTAGATCTTGTCTGGCAAGGTAATGAGGAAGTGTCATGTAGACAAGGTGTTGACACCAGTTGTTTCACTAGCAGCCCAGTGCGCGGAGGGCATACAATTCAACTGGGCACACTACCTGTGTAGCGAGTTCCTCATGAATTGCAGGGAGGCACAGGACCAGAGCAAGATGTTTCACTACTCATGACTCTTACTTTAGATTGTGTTGGTCACGTGGCAGTTGTCGGAGGATAGCCAATTTCCTCCGATCATGCTAGATTTTCTAGAAGCATCGAATTTTGCTTAGCTATGGGCCACAAAGGATGCTGAGCGGGTCCAGGAGAGCAAGGTATTTTGGGTATTGATAGAAATGAGCATTAATATAGCCATCAATTGGAAGCCACGGTCGTCACCAACTGTTTTTGAGCAGTTATCTGGGTACACGGAGTTTAAAGTGGACTTCGACTAGATTTCCATTCAGGCGCAAAAGGACCCAGAACAGAAGTGGTATGATTTACCATACCTCGCAATAGATGATGCCATTGAAATGGTACTTGATCGTTGGCCAGGAGAATGGCGCACAACATCAGATTTTTCCAATGGGACTAGTAAGTCCACAAGAAAGTAGAAAAAAAAAATGGCCCTCTCGAAAGTTCAACAGTTGGCTGAAAAACGAAAGAAGGAGACTGAGGCGAAGGCACACGCAGAATCGGAGTGCACTGCCAAGGAACAGGAGGAAGAGCGCGACTCTGACAGAAGTCATAAATCTCCTTCACCACAGACAAAGGAAGAGGAGCAATTAGAATAGGGTGGTGGAAATATGGAAAGCACTCCCTTCCGGGTGAGGTGGAAAAGGGAGCAGGAGAAGGAAGGGTCGTGCAAAAAGACCAAGGCCACTAAGTCGTCGCTAGACCCGATCACCTTGACAGAGGGTGGCTTGGATGACATTGGGGACAAGGTAAGGGATACAACAGTGGAACTGCTGCAACAGTTTGAGTAGCAGCAAAAGCAGGCATTAAGTGTCATTCAAACAGTTCTGCACAAGCTACAAATCCAAACCACCAGACTACAAATAGGAGCAGGGTAGAGCAGCTCCACCTCAACAAGTTTAGCACCAGGGATAATGGCAGCAGCAGAGTTGGTTCACTCTTTGGATCTTTGGGCAGTCGTGCTGCCTGATGGAGCCTTAAGCGTGGAGATAGATGCTAACCATGCTACAGTCAGCGCTTTGAGGAATGTTGGACTAAACTTGGCCACGCTCCCTAGTGAATTCCTTCACACACTACAAGCAAGTGTGATTGAAGACCTTAAAGCTTGAGAGTAGCGTGTGCTGTGCACGATCAATGAGCAGAAAATCAACAACGAACAAATATTCATTGAGAAGACAGCCACGCTAGAAGCCTGGAAGAAGGTGCAGGAGAAGAATGAGCACATCACCGCGGTAGTAGCCAAAGCATGCAGAACTGTTCCGGAACTGCATATTCTAGAAGAAACACCGGTGGAAGCCAAGATTCAGAAGTTGGATGCAGGTGTGCTCGATGCGAAGACCGAGATGGCTGTTACAAAATTATATATTACAGAGCAATGGAACACATAAAATATTGCAGAAATATAAACACAGAAAACTCATAAAACAAGAGAGACACAGATGTACGTGGTTCACCCAAATCGGGCTACGTCCACGGAGAAACAACCAGTCCTTCCTTTTATATTATCCAACAAAATGAAGAGATACAACCTACAACAAATTCGCTATAATTCCCTCTTCTCTATCACTCAATCTCCTCTCTCTTCTCACTCAGAATACAGATCTACTTATACACAATACAATTCCCTCATATATAGCGAGGGGTTGCCTTCTAGGGAAAAAACCCCTAAATTAAACATAAATTCTACCATCAAATCTCAACCTAATGAACGACCCAGATTGACTACGAAATTACAACATTTTACAAGGCAATTTTACATCTATTTTTAGCTTTGGGGGTGCTGCCCTTGATCCCCCCGCCAGGGGGGGATCCCAAAGGTCGCAGCCGCGCCCTCTTGGACCCCCCCTGCAGCATATATTTTATGGGCGGCATTGCCGCCACATTAAGAATTGGGTTCCAATGTGGCAATACCTTTAAATAAAGAAGATAATCAGGCTCCACACCCAACAATCTCCCACTTGGAGAATGATTATAGCAACTCCACCGCTGCTTCATTCGTTAGACAATGACTTCACTTTGGACCTAGTTGTTTCTCATCTTCTTCATCATACTTGAAGACCAATTGGAACTGAGCAGATTCTCTATTTCTCCCTGGTTACAACTTTTGTTAACATATCTGTAGGATTTTGGCTAGTGTGTATCTTTTCTAGCTTCAACTCTCCATCTTCCAACACTAGCCGTATGAAATGGTACTTGAGCTATATATGTTTAGTCTTGGAATGAAATGCAGAGTTATTTGCAAGATGTATGGTACTTTGGCTATCACTGTATAACTTTCCCAACTCCTACTTCTTATCCAATTCATCCAGAAACCTTTGTAACCAAATCATTTCTTTACTAGCCTCTGTAACAGCAACATACTCTGATTTTGTTGTTGAGAGTGCAACAACACTTTGTAGTTTTGAGACCCAACTAATAGTTCTTCCACCTACAGTAAACACATACCCTGTTGTGCTCCTCATGTTATCTCTATCACCTGCCATATCTACATCAACATATCCCTATAGAGCAATGTTTGAACCACCAAAGCATAATGCTTGATTTGTGGTACCTCTCAAATACCTCATAATCCACTTCACCGCCATCCAATGTTCTTTTCCTGGATTGTTCATGTACCTACTTACAACTCCCACCGCATGTACAATATCAAGCCTGTGCAGACCATTGCATACATTAAGCTTCCAACTGCTGATGCATATGGAACTTTAGACATATGATCCATTTATTCCTAAGTCTTGGGACACTCCTCCTTACTTTTCTATGTACTAACTTTGAGACAACATTAATTTGCGATTCTTCCTGTCTCTAGTTATTCTCATACCAAGGATTTGTTTTGCAGCACCCAAATCCTTCATTGCAAATGAGTTCGCCAATTTTCTTTTGAGCACATTTATTTCCTGCATGTTAGAACCTGCAGCAAGCATGTCATATACATAAAATAACAATATAATATAGCTACCATCATCTTGTCTTTTGAGATAAACACAATGATCAGAGTGACATCTAGTATAACCTTGTTCAGACATAAACCTGTCAAATTTTAGATACAACTGCCTTAGAGCCCGTTTTAAGCCATACAAGCTCTTCTTCAACCTACACACTATTTTCTCCGTCCCTTTTACCTCATATCCTTGTGGCTGTTGCATATATATCTCTTCCTCCAAATCCCCATGGAGAAAGGTTGTCTTTACATCTAACTGTTCAAGATGCAAATCTTCAGCTGCTACTAGACTTAAAATAGTTCTGATTGAAGTCATTTTAACAACATGAGAAAATATCTCATCAAAGTCTATACCCTTTTTCTGTGCAAACCCTTTCACCACAAGTCTAGCTTTATACCTTTTTCTACCTCCATCTTCTTCCTTCAACTTGTAAACCCATTTATTCTGCAATGTTGTTTTACCTGCAGGCAACCTCACTAAGTCCCAAGTCTCGTTACGTGCTACAGAGTCCATCTCTTCTTTCATGGCTTGCTCCCACTTCTTCCTAGTTTCTACTTGCACTGCTTCTTCATAACATTCTGGTTCACCAAAATCAGTCAACGGTACATAATATAATGAAGGAGAGTATTGTTCAGGGGGTCTAATTATCCAGGTAGATCTTCTAACACCACTTTCAGGTGTTTGAGGTGCTTGTTGCTGTTGTGGTTGTTGTTCTAGCCATTGACCATTATGATTTTAGGCACCATCACTTTTTCTGTGATTTCATCAGGCACTGTGTATTCTCTGCTTTATTTTTCTTGTTTCTTTTCCTGCAGTTGATCCTTATACAAAACCTTTTCATTGAATATGACATCTTTTCTCCTAATGATTTTGTGTTTTTCATAATCATAAAAGCGATAACAAAAATCATTAACACCATATCCAATAAAAGTACATTTCTTTGATTTTTCCTCAAGCTTTGTTCTATTTTCTTTATTAATGTGGACAAAGGCTTCACAACCAAAAGTTTTTAAAAATGAGTAGTTTACCTTTTTACTTTTCCATGCCTCCTCTGGAATACCACCATCCAAGGAATTTGAAGGCCCTTTGGTTATTCGATAAACAATAGTATCTACAACATCTGCCCAAAATTGTAAAGGCAATCCTGCATGCAATCTCATGCACCTTGCATGCTCCATGATTGTCCTGTTCATCCTTTCTGACACACCATTTTCTTGTGGTGTTCCTGGAATTGTCTTCTCTTTGTGAATTCCATTCTTTGAACAATACCTATCAAACCCTTTGCTACAATATTCACCTCCATTGTTTGATTTGAGACACTTCAACCTTTTTCATGTCTCATTTTCAACCAAATCTTTCCATTTCTTGAAAGTATCAAATACATCAGATTTATTTCAAATACAATAAATCTAGGTTTTTCTGGTTGCATAATCAATAAAAGTAACATAGTAACAAAAGCCACCAAGAGATGATACCTGAGCATGTCCCCATATATCTGTATGCACAAGCTCTAATTTTTCGCTCTTCTTTTCTTTCCTAACTCTGAGGAATTTGACTCTCTTATGTTTTCCATAAACACAATTCTCACAGAATTTTAAATCAACATGCTTCAAACTTGGCAACAAATTTCTTGAGTGAAGAATCTGCATCCCCTTCTCACTCATGTGCCCAAGCCTATGATGCCACAATGTTGTATCTTATCCTATAGGGGTTAACACATTAACAAAATTAGAAATACCATTGCATAAATACAATGTACGAACCTTTTCTTCTTTTTCTATTACCAGGGATCCTTTAGTTACCTTCCAGGTTTTATCTGTAAAAGTACTCACACAGCCTTCACCTCCCAACTTCCCTGTTGAAATAAGATTTTTCTTCAGATCTGGAACATGCCTTACCTCCTTCAATAGCCTTTGATTTCCATTCTTTTGTTTTATGAAAATTGTACCCATTCCAATGATTTTACAAGGTTTATCATCACCCAATCGAACCTGTCCAAAATCTCCTTGAACGTAATCAGGAAAATGTTTCCTATCAGGTGTGGCATGGAATGAGGCCCCTGAATCTACCACCCAGGCATTAAGAATATTTTCTAAAGAAAGAATCAAAGCATCTTGCAACACATCACCTATCATATTCGCTTCATGATTGTTTTCTTGTTGCGTGTCTCCTTCTTTTCCCTTCCGAGACTTGCAGTCTTTCTTCAGGTGTCCTTTCTTCCCGCATTTCCAACACGTTTTCCCCGATCTGGAGTTGGATCTGCCTTTCCTTGACTTACTGTGATATCCTGGGCTCTTTTCTCTTTCCATTTTTCTTCCCTTAGTCTCTGCAGTCAAAGCATTACCTGATGTCTCACAGAGCTTTTCGGTCGCATTTCCTCACTAAGGATTGCACCGACAACATCATCAAACTTTAAAGTACTAGATCTAGAGACAGAGCTACTAATGGCCATAACTAAACCATTCCAACTTTCTGGAAATGAGCACAGAAATAACAAAGCCCTAACTTCATCATCAAAATTTACCCCTATAAAACTTAACTGACTGGTAACTATATTAAATTCATTTAAATGATCAGCAATAGATCCACCTTCTGACATTTTCATATTAAATAAACACTTCATAAGAAATACCTTATTTGAGGCCGAGGGTTTTTCATATAGTTTGGCCAATGTCGACATTAAACCCTATGTTGTCGTTTCCTTTGAAATATTAAATGCTACCGATGCTGCTAGGCACAACTGTATTGTTCCAAGTGCCTTTCTGTCGAGAATATCCCATTATGTGTTTGTCATACTCATCGACTTCTTTGCCTTTCCGCTTAATGGTTGGTACAGATCTCTCTGACACAGATAATCTTCCATCTGCATCTTCCATAGCTAGTAGTTTTGGCTGTTAAATTTTTTGACCCTAAACCTACCATCTTCCGCCATTGATCCCACTCGAATCAGGAACCCTTCTCTCCCGCGAGTTTATCAGCCAAATAGACCTACGGCTCTGATACTAGTTGTTAGAAAATTATATATTACAAAGCAATGGAATACATAAAATATTGCAGAAATATAAACTCAGAAAATGCATAAAACAAAAGAGACATAGATATGCGTGGTTCACTCAAATCGGGCTATGTCCACGAAGAAACAGCCAGTCCTTCCTTTTATATTATCGATAAAATTGAAGAGATACAACCTATAGCAGATCCATTGTAATTCCCTCTTCTCTCTCACTCAATCTCCTCTATCTTCTCACTCATAATACAGATCTACTTAGACGCAATACAATTCCGTCATATATAGCAAGGGGTTGCCTTCTAGGGAAAAAAACCCCTAAATTAAACATAACTTCTATCGTCAGATCTCCGCCTAATGAACAGCCCAGATTGACTATGAAATTACAAAATTTTACAAGGAAATTTTACATCTATTTTTAGCTTCGGGGGCGTTGCCCCCGATCCCCCCACCAAGAGGGGGCTCCTAAAGGACATAGCCGCTTCCCCTGGACCCCCCTTGCAGCGTATATTTTATGGGCGGCGTTGCTGCCACATTACGAACTAGGGTCCAATGTGGCGATACCTCTAAATAAAGAAGATAATCAGGCTCCACACCTAACAATGGCCAAGGATCAATTTTAGTTGAACCTAAAAATTACAAATCTTGAGTTGAAGATACAACTTTCAACTCCACCAGAAGTCAAAGAACAACATGAAGCTGTTGTGAGGATGGAGCCGCTGTAGTAGATGTCGTAGTGGTGGAATGCACTACTCTCTTCGAGCAATCTATGGAGATAATCACGAGTCTGCGGGAAGATCCTAACCTATAGAGGTTGAACACAGAGGCCCAGGAACTACAACAGTAGTATGATGAAGAAAAGGCGACACCATGCACCATCGCTATCACGCAGAGTTTGGCAAAGCTGCAGGAAGAAAAGGAACTACAAGTATAGGTGGAAGCAACGTAGCAGAAAGAGGTAGTCCTTAAGGCTGGATTGGGGCCTTGGCTGGATGAGGCCTATGTGATCTCTACCACAATTGGGGAGAAGTTGGCCAGCCTACAAAGATCACAACAGAAGATCTAGGAAGATAGCACAGGACCAGCAACCGAGCATCTACGCAGTGCACAACTGAAGTTGCAGTGGCACAAGTAGAGATGGTAGGCCTTCACAGTAAGATCTTAACGCCAGTAGAGTGACTAAGGGGCAAGTCACGATTTTTGTGTTGGGGGCCTGTTGGGACAAGGTCCCCTAAGGTTAATTTTGGGGCAAAAGCCCAAGTTTTGTGGCAAAAAGCCCAAGTTTTTGCGATGTAAAGTGTAAACTATCCACAAGTTATGATTGCGGAGCACATAGATGTAAAGTTTCATAAAAGGTTTTTACCCTTTTTTATGTAAATTGTGTCGGCTTTAGAAGTTCTACCCATAGTCCGTGGATCATGGGACTGTATAAAAAGGAGATCCTTAAAGAGTCTAAGGCAGTTCAAGTAAGTTTTGGAGACAATGTAATGGGTCAATAGGAGCTAAGAGTGAAGAGTTTTAGAGTAGAAAGGAGGCTCTATAGCTGTGTGTGCAGAGGCCTAGAGTAGAGTCTGTAGCTAAGTGCACGGACCCCTGCAGCTGAGTGCGCAGGGTAGTTTTGAGTCTATAAGAAAATCTGAAATATCAATAAAGAAACTATTATGGAAATATCTGTGTGTTACCCATTTACTTTTGTTATGAATGAATTTGTTTTATGTTATGATGAATATTGGGCTTATAATTTAATGTTGTATTGATGCACGATTCTTCATGGTTTACATTGTTATATGAACGCAAGTAATAAATTTGTTTACGTGAAGAATATCTTAATGCATGCTAAAGATATCAGACACTTAAGCTAATCTGGGTAGTAACAGACTTAGGAGTGATTACATATGCACGTAAGTGATTAGTTCACATGTTTAGGGTCTGCGAAAGATAGGCATAGACCTTCGCGAAGGTCTAGAGGTTGGTAAGAGGAAGTTATATCGATAACCCTCAAGGGCTTATCGATCTATGCGAAAGAAGATAAATGGTATAAAATGAAATCATCACCATCTTCGGGTGCGAAAAATTGGTTCCAACATCCCCCCATACTGCTTTGGGTGAGACTTTTGTCCGCGCTCCATGGATTGATGCCGAAAGGGCCAGTAGTGTAGGGATTTGTTTGGAAAACTTAACTCTGAACCTGGGTCAGGACCCACTAAGCCAACAGCCTATGAGGGCCATTCTTTGGATGATCGTGCACTTGGCGGGGTCCAAGAGCCCGCATGTAGCTACAAAAGCTACATGTTGAAGAAGGAGATGACACGCAGAGTCTCCGCGAGGTTCTTAGGAACCTCAAAGGTCTGAGCATGGGTGTTTCACCTCTTCCCATGAGGGAGATACCTGCTGATATGCAAAGACACATAGTGGGTGTTCCTGAGTGATTTTTGGTTCCTCTCAGGAGGTTAACTAGATTTGTTATGAGTTTTCATGAGAAGTAGTCTTTTAGCAGTAGCATGGTATAGCCAGTGGGTGTCATAGTGAGGCTTATCAAAGCCATTTTGTACTTAAAACACCACAGTGTTGAGAATTTTTTATTTAAAACACTGGATTCGATATATATACACACACAGACACACACAGATATTTTGGTGCTTTATGATGTAAATGTTTTTTAATGTTTTTGTAAATTTTTCACTGTGTAAAATTTTACTTTCATGCATGTATCTATAATGAATGAGACAGATGCCAATCTAATACATAATTTGCTAATGAGTCAGTGACTGTATTAAATTCTTGAGGAATGTGTTCATATGTAATAAACTCAAATTGACGTTCCAAGAGTCGTACCCTTAAATAATGAGGTAACAAGATTGGATTGTGAATGTGATAATGATTTGTCAATTTCATGTATTTCTCATTTTTCGTGTAGTAGGGTCCATCGAAAGTATGCAACATGGGTACTCCTTGGATGAGGAATTAAATTTTCCATCCAACGTGTACTCCCACTTGAAATTTGAGTCCTTAGGGAGATAAGTTGAAAATACGAGTTGAAAAAGTAGTTTTATTATTTTATTATTTTTTAATCTTTTTACTTTTTCACTCCAAAAATGGTGAATCATTCCCCATGGTTTACATCATCATCTTGAATCCTATTAGTTCTTATAAAGTTTATTTTGGTTGTACATTTTTCTTAGGAGGCCCATTTTAGACCTCAAAATTCCCCTAATGGAAGTTGATTCCAAGCTCATGTGAAGGCCAAGCCCGCCTGGGTTTGATGAAGAGAGGAATGTGGCAAAGACGAATCCTTCCTCCCTCATTGTAAAGGCCACTCCCAAAACCCCCTAGTGGAAGGTGGATCAAATCCAACTGCACTACAACTTTGTTAGATGAAGATGATAAATCCAACGATGTGGTAAACATAACGAGGTTTATGAAATAAGAGTTGCAATTTAAAGCCATTGATATAGTGGTTTTAAATATGGAAATTGAGGGAAGTGAATGGCTAATTCTATGGAATTGGATCAATGATCCAAATATTCCTCTCCATGTGGATAAGATCTTCGTGGAGGTTCACTGCAATCACCTATCCAAGTGGAACTACCACTAGGCTAGATTTGGTCACATCACCAGGAAAAATGTGAAAGAGATTCTTGTAGATCTTAGATGGCATGGATTCTATGCCCACTTTTTTCCCTAATTCATTAATCTATATCACACTCTCCTTTAACTTTCACCATAACCTCTTTCTTTCCAAAATTCCATCGACCAACTACCATCACTGATCATCATAAGAAATTAACATGAAAGAATCACATGGAATGATGGCCCTTTTTTCTTCTTGGAGAAATCTTATTTTGCTTTCGCTTTAATTTACATTTTTTCATTTAAAGAAAGGTTCAGATTCACACTAGAAAGGTGTTGGGTGTATTCAATTGATGGGAGCCAACTCTGGACCCAAATATTTCATCTTAATGGCTTTTCATAATACTTTGTAAACTAGAAAGTATAGATAAGTTTTGTTTAAGAAACATTCAGAGTTGATAGTTGAATTTCCATGTTATATGTTCAAACGACGCTGTAAATTTGGAGTTTACAAAAATTACATGGTTTGGCTTATGGAATCTCTGACAAATTTAAAAGAGATTGTACTTGATGATATATAATAGTCAAGGTAAGTTCCACTTTGTTGGCCTCTATTTATCACCCCAAATTATTGTTCCTAAGGCGGGTATTTTGGCTACTTTTCCATTATAACATTTCGTGGGTGACTTCTGCTCTATTTTGGTGAACAATTTGTATTATCTAGGCCATTATTTATTGGTTTCTTGGTGGTGTGTTTCTCGAGTATGCTAACTTCTATGTTTTAGGTCCTAAGTAAATTATAAAGTTGTCCCAGTTTTTCTTTGTCCTTTGAGCCTTTTCAGGGGTCCGTACTTTCATCTATGTGCTTTCTTTCCTTGGTCTTGAGTTCTACTTGAGATGGGTGGTCATGGTTGGTATGTTGGGCTATGAATTGGATGTGTAGTGAGCTTGACAACCTTTTAGGTTTTGACCTTGTGGAGTGGTTTTATGTTGATGACTTAATTGTTTATAGATTATGAATTCAAGGCATTCATATTTTTCCTTCGATGTCTTTTATAAGCCAAGGTATCTGTGTTGGTTGTCCTCATTGTCTCGCTATAGTTGTGCTTATGGGTTAAGGGCAGTGAATGGTTAGTCGACGAGGTGGTTGAGGAAATGTTGGGCATAAAGGATGTGCCCTTTTTCATATGATTAATTGGCCTTTGCCTTTGATTCTATTCCTTTGGAGGTGCATAAGAAGATTTGGATCTGAAAAGTGTGGAGGTCAGGGACCATCCATATTGTTCAGATTCTTAATTAGTAGGAGAAAAAGTGAAATGCCTTCCAAATTTGGGTCAGTTTCAAAAAGGAGGCTGCATTTTTTTATTTTGTTCGCATTAAACCAACAAACTAAAAATTTTCAATGTATCCCCTTCAATGGTAACATGCATAAACTTATAATATTTTCTCGTCTTTGGAAGATATTAAGAGGATGATTCGCAATTTGTATTTCTATTTGAACACCATTAATTCTCGTTTGGCACATGTGGAGACTTTCTTGGTGAGTGACTCTGGGTTGGGAGATCTCACTGATCCTCTTGCCAACAACGTGAATACCCCTACATTGATCTCTTCAGACAATGACTCACATGGTGAAGACAAATGAGGATAGTTACCTTTGCGTTATCTTTTGTCAAGGTCATTTTCTCTGGTATTTTTGGGATGATATACTATGATACTGGTGCGATATGTGCATACTCATACATTGATCATGGTGGATTTAGTTCTATTTTGGGTACAATATGGTGTTATCATTATGTTGTGTGGGTTGACGATCTGTGAATGGTGTGCAATGCTTTGATGGTTTTCTTTTGAATGAATGACTCATATCTAGACATAAAATTTCATCACTCTATGCTATGGAAGTGTCTAGCACCAATATTGTGTCGACCTTTTTTATGGAGACATCCTGAAGCAGTATTTGGATCAGATTCTATTTGGGTTGGGGTACAAGAATATTTTAATCTTTCTTTTTGTAGTTGTGTTTCATTGGTGACATTTATTGTTTTAAATTGTAAACAGGAAGGTTGGATGAAACTAATTGGTATGCGCGGTATGTGAGGTGGCCGTGTTTGTTTGTATTTCCTAGTGCATTTTTCGATGGATACTTTCTGGTAATGGACCGTTAGGCCAAATGGTATTGTAACCACTACGATTTGGTTGTGTCTGGGCCATTTCTTATTATATATATATATATGATGTTTTCGTAATGCCATATAAAATTAGCTATTTAACAAAAATGAAAAAGAAGTTAGTTATTTCATCCAAAATAAAATCATTAAATTTCAGCATAATATAAAAACGAAAAAATAAAAAAGAAAGTAAAAAGTTTTCTTATTTAAAATCCCCATAAATTAATTTCCAACCAACAAAATTGTCATAAAAATTGGAATGGAAAGATAACAATGTTCACTTTAACCATTCAAACTTAAACTTCATTTACCGTAATCAAGCAAAGACAAAAGGAACTTCCCATATCTTCTACTTATGGGAGCTTAGCTTTTGACTAGCTTGAAGTTTCAAAGATCATCAAGAATCATGTCTAATGTGTACACAAATTAGAAACATAGTATCATTGTGGGAATTTTGTTCACAATTTTGGTTACTTCATAGAGGTTGATGAAAAGCAATTGAAAGTTCATGTGTGGTAGGTATGATAATAGCTAGGACGGAGTTTTGTAATGGGTGTGTAGGTGGGGAATGTAATCTCATAGCAATGAGGGGTTAGGTGGATCAGCTATTTCATGGTTCTGTAACAGATGTATATGTGGGGCATGTATGGTCATAGAAATGAGAGGATTCCAATTTCCCTTTATAATGGATGTATGGAGCATACATGGTCACAAAATTGAGGAGATGGATCATTCAATTAATCTATAATGCGTGTGTTGATGGAAAGGTAGAGGAGGAAAGACACAAATTTCAAACACACAAAACTATTGTTGGCTTAGGGGGTCCTGGCCCAGGTTTAGAGTTAATTGTGCCAAACAAAACCCTACACTACTGGCCCTTTCAGCATCAACCTACAGAGACAGACTGAAGTCTCACCCGAAGCAGTATGGGGGGATGCTGGAACCAAGTTTCCGCATCCAGAGATTAGTGTGATGTCTTTTAATGTTCTGGATCTATCTTCACGCAGACCTATAAGCCCTTAGGGCTTGGTACTATAACTTCCTTCAAAGGGCCTCTAGAACTTTGTGAAGGTCTATGATTGGTTTTTACAGACCTTTAATAGACAAGTTATGTACTTACACGCACCATATAATAGCCCTGGATCTGAGTTCGCACAGATATACTTATGTATTCAATAATTATAACATAATATATTATAATCTTTGTGTAAACATTTAACATGCATTGCGTTCAGTTAATAAGACTTATCCAAGAGATTTGCTCATCAATACATCATTATTTCATAAAGACATCATATCATCACATCATATATCACAACCATAAATAACAGAAGTGAACAGGTAGAACTCAGGAATTTCTCCAACAATCTTCTTTATTGATCTTCAATATAAGGTTACAGACTCAAAACTTCCTTGCACACTCAGTTGTAGACACTATTCTAGGCTTCTACGCACTCAGCTGCAGAGCCTTTCCCTCCTCTAAGACTTATTTCTCAGCGATATTTCTCTAATACTTCATCCCTTTTCCCATAGACATGCCTTAGACTCTCTAAGAAACACCTATTTATATCCTTTTACATACAATCCCATGGTCTACGGACCATGGGTGGATCTCAAAACCGACTCATCTTTTCATAAACGAGGGCAAAAAACACTTTTAGACTCCTAACCAGCTACACACTCCACATCCACAAATCGTGAAGACTTTACACGTTTTTAGAATATTTAGATCAAAACTTGGGTTTTTAACCCCAAAACTGATCTAGGGGACCCCATCCCAACAAGCCCCACACAAAGGTCATGACTCTCCCTCGAGCCACTCAGCTGGTGCAACAATATTATTGCGAAGATCCCCCAGCTCCACTTGTACTACTACGACCTCGGCAGCACTGTGCATAGTTGCCTGTTTGACTTCTTCTATAAGATGCTTCGTAGTTGGTCCTTCTGCAACAAGCTTCATTGCTTAATAAGTCTTCTGCAAGCTCATTAGCTTCTCCTGAATGTTGGTCGTTACTTGGTAAGACTCGTCTAACCAAGGTCCCAACCTGGCCTTAAGTGCGGCCTCATTCCTATGAGATACTTCGACCTGTGAGTGGAGCTTGTTCCCCTCCTACAACTTGGCGAGGCGCTGTGCTAGAGAAATTGAGCACATCGTCACCTTGACCTCATAATACTATTGTTGGAGCTCTCAAATCTCATTATTTAGCATTTGTACATTTGGGTCCTCTTGCAACGTCCTGACCAATTCCATCGCCTGCTCAAATAAGGTCGAGTAGTCAGCGACTACAGCATCCAATGTGGTCATTCCTTCTTTGATAGCGGCTCCACGCTGTTCCCTAGCCTCGGATAGGGTTGAAGGTTGGAGTTTGAGTTGGAACTCCGAGATTTTCATGTTGAGTTCGAATTGAACTCGTCCAACTTCCACCTTTGCGTCGTGCACTCCTGCAGCTAATTTTCGGATCTTGGCTTCCCGCTATGTGTCCTCTGGAATGTACAGTTCTGGCACTGTTCTGCACGCCTCTGCAACTGCGGCCTCCAGCCTAGAGCTCTTCTTCTGCAGTGCTTCTTTTTCCTTTAATTCCTGTGTTTTCTAAGCAAACATTTTTTCATTGTTTGCCCAGTATTTGCTGATCAAATTGAGAGTGCGCTGCTCCCGAGCTCTCAATTCCTCCGCTACCCCTGCCTGTAGTGCATGAATAACTTCGTTGGGGTGCATTGCAATGTTCATTCCAATGTCTTTAAGGGTACATACGATGATCTTGTCATTGACTGATTCTGCACGCAAGGACCCTTCTGGTAGAGCAACTGTTTGAAGGTCCAATGACCTTACTAACTCTGCAACCTGACTTGTCCCTCGTGCCCGACTCATTTTTTTGCGCTGGCTTGACCTGCGCCCACCTGTATCTGAGTAGTTTAGATCTGCAGCTCACCTAGATCCTTCTGGATTCTCCCCAATGTCTGCATGTATTGTTTCTCAATCTTTTGCAACAGTTCAGTTGTAGCATCCTGAAATTTGTTGCCGATCTCATCCAGATCGCCCTCCGTCAAGGTGGTGGAACTAACCTATGTTTTGTTCGACTTTTGCTTCTTGCGGGTACCCTCCTGCTGTGGTTGTATGCACTTCCTTAGTCAGAATGGGGTACTCTACCCCTCATCTCCTCCACTTCCTTGTCCAGACTACTCTTCCTCCTCAGTTTTGGGCGAAGGAGATTTACCACTTTGCTCAGAGTCACGTTTTTCATGCTCGGCCTGCTCTTTGGCATCACACTCTTTTTCCATTCAAGCCTTCTGTTCAGCTTCCTTCTTCCTTCCTTTTCTTCTCATCCAATCTCCTCACGCCCTGGCTAGTACCTGCATCCAAGTCTAACAGGGTACGCCACTTGGCTAGCCAGTGCTTGATAACCTCCTAGATGTCATCGTTAGTGACCAAATACGGTAGATTGAACCACTTCTGCAGCGGGTTCTTTCACGCCTAAATGTAGACGCGGTGGAAATTTGCCTTGAACGTGGCATATGCAGAAAATTTCTCATACAAGGTCAGGGACAACCTTGGGTGTTGGTTGATGGCCATGTGGAAGCTTGCTTCCATCAAAACCCAAAATATATTCATTTCCATGACCCACGTAGGGTCCTTCATGGCCCAGAGGGAGGCGAACTATGCGGAATCCGACAATCCTTCCTTCAATGGAGGAACTGATTGTCCTCCGGCAGCTCCCATGCTACTAACGCGATGGAGAGCAACAACCACGCATAGTGGAAGGGCTTAGTCTCATCCTAGACCTCACAACAATTCGTGAGGAATTCACTACATAAGTATCGCGACCAGTTAAACTGTACTCCCTTCGCGCATTATGCAGCCAATGATACCACAGGTGCTGGAACCTCGTCCGCACGACACTTCCGCATTACTTTGCCTGCCAGAATTTGGGTGGCAATATTCACCATGGGATCATTGATAGACGTGATGGAATAGCTGCGCAGCTTTTTCACAAGCTCAAACTCCTTTTTCATCTTATCCACCAAGTCTTTTTCTCCTGCCTTTTCGACAAATTCCTTGGCCAGATTCAACCCCTCATGTGGCAGGTGTGTGATTCGATGGATTAGCATGTTGGTGATGGGTATAGGCCGTCATAGCCATAAAAATCCATCATGTACTAGGGTAAGAAATTGTCGCATGTACGCCGGTATTGATAGTTTTGCGGTGATAGTGGGGCACCCACAACAGGTTCAACAACCCGAAGTTCTCCACTTCATGGATCCATTCGACCATTTCCAACTCAGTGACACTTGAGTCTGGGTAATAGAAACACCTCATATAATTTGCTATTGCAAGGTGAGGGAATCGCTCATGGTCTGCCAGGTCCCAATCTTCCATTTTTAACAAGGGGATCCACTGGAGGTGTGGACCTTCGAAGGGCATCTTCTCTGGCAACAAGGGTGTATGAATGAGGAACTTGTCTGAGTCTAGGTCCTTGGGGACCTTCGCTTTCCCTATCCGCAGAGGGATATATTCAGGAAACTTGGTGAGGGGCTCCGCCCCTTTTCCATCTAAGTCCTCGGTGCCCTGTTCATCTTCCAAGTCCACAACCTTCTCAGGTTGCTTGTCTTTCTTTTGTCTCTGAGTTGAAGCATGTTTCCTAGGCGACTCACGTACGGGCACCAGCTTCTTCGGTTTGTATTTCTTCGGTTTCTAGGTTTCTCGCACAGGGGTAGGCTTTGGCCTAGGTGACCTCGACGTCGTAGGCACAACAGCTGGAGATTCCATGCTCACCACCTCTAGAAAAACTCCTTCGGATGCAATAGTTTCCATAGTGCTCCCAGTTTCAATAGTGCCTGGTCCTAACATGGTGTCACAGATGAATTTCTGAGTTAACTCTGGTAAATTATCAAAAGTAGGGCACGCAACCAAATCCTCAAAGAACGAGCGATTCATAAGCAACAGACAACCCAGCTCGAAAACTCTAAGGGTGCAAAGTGTTCTCTGCTGGACCGACACGCATAATTTATAGGGGATTTTGAATTCAAATCCGACCGTTCCCCCCAAATTTCATCCATTAATGCGGTTTTGGCGGCAGACCTTCAAATATTTTGGCCTTAAATATCACCATCCCACTCCTCTTAACCGTCTCCTCACTGTTAAATCATGAACAGTGACTTCAACAGTCATTTGCCTGTTGTGTTGTGCGGCACCTCCCTTCGTAGTGTAGCTCCCTACGCGCAACTTCTTATCCTGTAACTTCCACCATTTCCGCGTAGTTCGTCTATCGCGTAGTTCTTCGAGCCAGGCGGTGTAGTTTATAGTCCCACGCTCCCTTGCAACTCCCTGGAGCACTAAGACTTTTCTGCCGTCATATAGTCAGTGCGCCAGATCCCCTGTATATGGCTTTAACTAGCTTCCATTCACCTTTCCCGGAAAAGGTTATCCATTCAGCTTCGCGAGCTGAACTGCACCTCCCTCTGTAATTTCTTTGATAACATATGGCCCAAGCCAGTGCATATGAAATTTCCTCGAAAACTTAGTGAACTTACTATCATATAATAAAACCAAATTGTTTACCTTGAACGTGCGCAGCTTGATATGTTGATTGTGCCATGCCTTTTCACGTTCCTTCTATACTTGTTGATGGAATCCAGCCAAGAATCTATCTTCTTCAAGCTCCATCAGTTGCGAGAGGCGTTCTTCCAAAGCTTCGCAATCTGTCATCCTTGTGAAAGTAGCTATGCGTAGACTAGGCACGATATATTCCATAGGCATCACAACTTCTACGCCATAGACCAGTCGAAAAGGAGTCTGTCATGTAAGCTTTTTGCAAGTAGTCCTGTACGGCCATAGTACTGCAGGTACGCGCACATGCCAGTCATTTCGTTGTGCATTGCAAATCTTCGTCAGTGCATTCTCCAGGATCTTATTAAAGGCTTCAACCATTTCATTAGCCTGAGGATGATATGGTGTGCTTTGATGATAGACCTGAAACTCTTCTGTCAATGCACCGATCGTCTCATTCAAAAAATGCGTACCTTGGTCACTCATCAACACCTTGGGGCAACCAAACCTGGTTAACACATACTCAAACAAGAACTTTGTTGTTATAGCCCTTGTACAATCCTTCATAGGTTGTACCTCTGACCATCTGCTTAGATACTTTGTCGTGGTGATGATGTAGCATGCACCTTTCTTCTTTCCAGGGGGCTTAATTGGTCCAATGAAGTCAACTACCCATTTTTCAAATCGCTATAACGATACTTGAGGATTCAGTGGCAACTTGTCCCTCTGCAATGGCCTTCCATCCTTTGACATGCATCGCATGCCATACAATACGCTTTAGAATCTTTATGCAACGTAGGCCACCACAAACCTGCACACAAAATTTTTTGCGTTGTTTCTTTTTCGGCATAGTGTCCTCCTGCATCCCCTCCATGAGCTTCCGCGAGGATGCTATTCTTTTAAAATTAGGTACATACCTTCACAATATCTCATCAGCACCCATCTTATACAAATGTCCAGCGATCACCAAAAAATCTATGTCACACACCACTATTTCCTTCTTTTGTTGACTAGTGTACCCTTCTAGAGCCGTTCTTGTAGTCAAGAAGTGGATAATATCCGCAAATTGATTATCTGTTACGTGCACCATGAAGAGCTACACATCAGGAAACCCTTCCTCCATATTGGTAGGCTCCTCCCCTTATTCAATTCGCGACAAGTGGTCAATTCCTGTGTTCAACCTACCTGGCTTCACAATGTTCTCAAAGTCGTATTCTTGAAACAACAACAACCATCTGCAAATCTTCCCCCACAATACAGGGTTATTGACTAGGTATTTCAAGGCAAAATGGTCTGTGTACATCTTGAAATGTCCGCCCAATAGGTAGTGCCTGAACTTTTGAAGCACGTATACCATAGCTAACCCTTCGTGCTTTGTCGTTGAGTAATTCTTCTCAGCCTTAGATAATTTCCTTCTCGCGAAGACTATAGGGTGGTATATCTCTCCTTCTCCGGCTTGTGTTAACACTACACCCAACGCAATGCACGAGGCATCAACATTCACATGGAATTCCTTCTTCCAATCCAGGAAGGCCAAGATCGGTGCAGTAACCATCTTTTCTTTTAGTACATCTAGACTGCGTTGACATTCTTCATCCCAGCAGAATGTAGTGTCCTTTTTCAACAACTTCTCCATAGGCACGGTAATCTTAGCATAGTCCTTGATGAACTTTATATAATATCCTATATGTCCAAGCGTGATGTGCAACTATTTGACACTCCTTGGGGCCTCCAAATTGATTATCACTGTGATCTTAGCAGAGTCTAGCAACAGTCCTTTTTTTGCACACAACATGACCTAGCAAGACCCCAAAGGGGACACAGAACAAGCACTTCTTCAGTTTCAGCACAATCTTATATCTTCGGCACGTATCCAACATCAAGCGTAGACTTGCAACATGGCGCTTGGCTAGACCAAACACCATCCAATCATCAAAATATACCTCAAAGAATTTAAGAATGAACTCCTTGAATGCCATGAAAACTATGTGAGAGAATATTGTCGGCGCATTCTTGAGTCCGAATGGCATTACATTATACTAGAAACACCCCCATTCTGTCGCAAAGGTTGTTTTTCTCCTATCCTTTGGCGTGATCTTAATTTGATGGTACCCAGATAACCCATCAGTGAATGAGTAGGCCTCTTTCCCTCCAACGGTGTCTAATACCTCATCGGTAAATGGTGTCAGAAAAGGATCATGGAGGCAAGTGTCGTTAAGCTTCCTTAGATCTACGCAAATCCTTATTTGTCCCTTCTGTTTCTTTTCCTGAACCGCCATCGGGGTCACCCAATTAGACTCTTCCATAGGTTCGATTATGTCTGCATCAATCATCTTATCCAACTCCAAGCAAACCTTTTCCTTGTATTTGGGATTAAGGCGATATGGCCTCTACTTAATAGGCTTCACGTTTGGTTTCAAAGTTATTTTCGTCACACCCAAGTCACCTGTGATGCCCTTCAGGTCTGAAAATTTTGTAGGAAAAGGATCCTGGTACTCGCGAAGTAACTCAACAACTTTGTCCACTGTGGCATCATCCCAATAGTCCCCAATCTTCGCAAACTTCAGCTCTACTTTAGCTCCGATGTTTACTTTCTTGGTTTTCAATGGCGCGGTAATGTCCGGGTTTTCGATCTGTGGACCTTCGACTTTGTGATGGCCTTCTCCCTCTAGAATATTGATATTTATTGGATCTTCATCCTCCCCCTCAGCAGTCACATTACAGCATTCCAGCGCATGGTGTAGCTAGGTGCTTCAATCTGGTTGAACTAACTCCAAAGGATCCTGCGAAATCCTAAAAATCGCTACCTTAATCTCTTGTAGGGCTTCATCAATGCTTTCAAACCCATCTTCAAAATTGAAGGTCATTAAGAATCATTCCATTAATATATCCCACTCCGCGATATCATGGCGGAGCTCCGTTTCCAGGTACCAATTCATAGGGATTACATCCAAAGTACGATAGAATAAGTGCACCCACTCCGGCCATGGCTCCATTCCATAAGCTTTACACCACTTCACTAAATGATCGTGCGGATCATTTCTCCCATCATATTTCTCAGTCAGTCTAACTGTAGGACGAAAAAATTGTAACCTTATCATCCATCAATACTCATGCCATTCATCAAAGCTATCTTTGTGCATACACCACCCTCGTGCGGGCGTAGCGTGCAACACCAAATCCAGTGCTTGGAAGTGATGATCCTCAGGGACTTCTCTTTCAAAGGCATCCAAAAACTTATCTACATCAGTTAAACCATCATAATAGGGTAAATTTCTTAACTCCGATGATACACAGCACAATGATTTAGTCATCATGTTGCAGCGTAGTCTAGCTACTTCATGTAGCCTATTCTACCAGTGTTCCAACTCTTCATCCGAATCCGAGGTATAGGAGCTTTCTCGGTCCCATGCAATCCATCCATCAGTTGTTGAATTAATCCAGTCTTGGTCTCGCGCCGTTATTTTGTAGATCTGATCCAAGTCATCATCACTCCCTTCATAGTTGCAGACCGGTTCATTATAGCGCTATCCCTCTGCAGGGTCCAATGGTACTACTACTCGAAGTGATTTCCTTTCAAACGACATTGTTCACTTCTTCAAGTTGATGACTCCATTCATATCAATGGACCAATTGATTCTGAGGAGGGCGGGGTACGGACTACTATCATCAATGATCTCTATTACTTCAAAATCATCCAACGCACTCGCACCTTTGATATCTACTGTTACTCCATGTAACCGTCCCATAGGGATGATCTTCTATTAGTTTTCCATTCTAAGATGGATCGGAGACCACTATAGCGTAGGTCTCCCCATTCTCTCCCATGTTTGTTTAGGCAAAATGTTTGCGTTAGACCCTAGATCCAGAATGACCTGGTCCATCTTAGAATCTCCTATCTGCACAATGAGCCTCATCTCGTGCCCTGTTCTTGCCTTATGTTTGCCAATCTTCCTAACCACGCAGTGTCCATCCAGGCCATTTTCCTTACTAGCACACTTGTCTATCAACTCCCGCAGACCTTTCACAGCCTTGCTATCACATAGAAGCTTCATGCAGGTTTCCAAGAACGTGGTAAGTACAAAGGGATCAACCTCTGCAGGTGCGATGGTTTCTGATACTTTGTTCTGACTTCTTGAGGTAGATGCTTCAGCGAAGATTTTCTTAGCTTCCATAAATGTTTCCCTTGCACGCTCCAAATCAAAACCCACCTTCTTTTTTGGGGCCTTGCAGACCCATCTGTCCTCTTCAGGCTATTTTCCCTTATCATCGCCAGTCTTTATACCACTTCTTAGCATGATATTCACATTTGGATATTCTTCGCGGGGTTCATCCCTCATCATCTGTAAATTTTGCATGGGTTGTTGAGGTTGCGCCTTCTTTTCCTACATCTTGGCTATCAACATAGGGTACTCTTCTATGGAGTGGTCAAACTGACTGCAGTATTGGCATGATGGGCATGTCAGATTCTGACATTCCCGCACGTAGTGTCCTAGCATTCCATAGTTATAGCAAATAAATTGACCCCGACCTCTACTAGTCCCTCCTCCTCCTCGGCCTCGTCCTCTTCCTTGAGATCCTCGCGTGCTCCCCTTACGTCCTGATCTAGAGGCCGTGTTTCTGCTTGCATTTGATACGTAGGCGTTCTCTCCATCATCAACTCATAGCTGTGATAGTGGCGCTCATCATGGCCTACTGATTTTCATAAATTGCAGAACAATTGTTGTGGTGTCTGAATGAACTTCTGTAGCAAATGACAATTATATGTTACCTGTTTTCTAGCTAGCTGACAAATAGTGCACCATAGCGTAGGTCCTGCACTGGGTCCTATTGGGACTTCCTGCCTTAGGGAAATCGGTCCCCCCCTACAATATAATTTGTGAAAACAGGGCAGTGTCTTTATCATGCCCCTAGATCTTACATTTGAGGCACCAGACTTCTTCGCTCATCTTTGACCTAGCCTCCTTCTCTTTTTTCAAGCTCTGCAATTCCAAGCAGAGGTTCTGCAGCTGCAAGTGAATTGTTGAACTCCTAGAGTCACATCCTAAATAGGTGTCTCATGCAATCTCATCATGATTTCCAGGGTTTCCGCCTGGGTTCCTATCTTTTGCTGCGACAAAGCAATCTTGAGGTGGGGCAGAAGCGAGGCTATAAACCATTTGCAGTGCTGGCCATCTGTGAGATGCATATTAGCTTCGCGGATTACATATTTTAGCCTTTGATCTAACTCCCAGGGCATCTCACCAACCCTCATCATGATTTCCTTGAATCCAATTACTGATTGTGAGTCAGACTTAGGTTTATTGAATTCTTTGTTTAATGCGGCCTTAATGTCTACTAACGATAACAAAGGATTTTTAGTGCAGTACTTAATGTACCATGTTAGTGCCTGATCCTGCAAAGCGATAACCAATTGCGCCTTCTTTATATTATCATCCGTAGTCTATTGCATCATCCATAGAACACTTACAACAAACCAAAATTGATCTGCATCCTCACTCCCTATGCCCTTGAAAATTGGCAAATTCATTGTATTTGACATGTTGAACGGTGGTGGTGGTGGTGGAGGTGTGGGTGAAGGTGTATGCAACAGAGGTGGAGGTGGAGGTGGAGTGGATGGTTGAGGTATCCGTGGAAAACTTTGTCTTATCAGCTGGACAACACTCCACGGTGAAGCTTGTACCACTCCTTCGTCGTCACTCGAAGGAGGTCCTATTAATGAGCTATATTCAAGACATGTTTTCTCCCGATCTCTAAAGAGATTTACACTTCACGTAGATCCAAACATCAAGGCAATGACATAGCCCTTTTTTTCACACAAAAGCATCTTAATCCAGGTATTCAGAGATCTTAGGTACTTACCTCGCAGTCCCTTGAAAAATCATCGCTCTGCTTCACTGTAGCTAACTGAGGTATCAACTGCGAATTCTGTCACAAATCTTCCTATGAAACGATCAAGCTAGTGACCCACAGTGTGTGCAATCTTATCTTCAGAAGCTTTCAATCTCTGCACTAGCTCTGGAGTCCACAGTATTGGATCGTCAAGCTTCCACCTTCCTTGGCCGTCTTCCAACTTAGCTATCCACTCATATAGCTCGATCAAGAAGGTGCAGAAGAAAATTTCTTGTATTTCAGTGTACAAATATCTGTCCAACCATTTTTCTTTCGATAGGCGCGGATTCTTGTTTTCCTGTGTTGTGAATTCGTGAATCTTTTTTATCCAACCACTTCTCAATTTCCTTCTTAGTTGGATTCCACCGATGTGACATCACACATCTCCTTAAGCAGATCTTGGTCCCAACAACAGAACCATTTGTTGGCTTAGGGGGTCCTGACCTAGGTTCATAGTTAATTATGAAAAACAAAACACTACACTACTGGCCCTTTCGGCATCAACCTGCGGAGCATGGACTGAAGTCTCACCCGAAGCAGTATGGGGGGATGGTGGAACCAAGTTTCCGCACCCAGAGATTAGTGTGATGTCTTTCAATGGTCTAGATCCGTCTTCGCACAGACCTATAAGCCCTTAGGGCTTGGTACTGTAACTTCCTTCGAATGGCCTCTAGACCTCCGTGAAGGTCTATAATTGGTTTTTGCGAACCTTTAGCAGACAAGTTATCCACTTACGCGCACCATACAATAGGCTTGGATCTAAGTTTGCACATATCTACTTATGCATTCAATAATTATAACATAATATATTATAATTTTTGTGTAAACATTTAACATGCATTGCGTTCAGTTAATAAGACTTATCCAAGAGATTCGCGCATCAATACACATTATTTCATAAAGACATCATATCATCACAGCGTATATCGCAACCATAAATAACATAAATAAATAGGTAGAACTCATGAATTTCTCCAACAATCTTCTTTATTGATCTTGAATATAATATTGCATACTCAAAAATTCCCTGTGCACTCAGCTGCAGGGGTCCGTGCACTCAGCTGTGGACACTATTCTAGGCCTTTGCGCACTCAGTTGCAGAGCCTTTCCCTCCTCTAAGACTTACTTCTCAGCGTTATTTCTCTAAGACTTAATCATTTTTTTCCCATAGACATGCCTTAGAATCTCTAAGACACACCTATTTATAGCCTTTTACATACAATCCCATGGTCCTCGGACCATGGGTGGATCTCAAAACTGACTCATCTTTTCATAAATGAGGGTAAAAAACCCTTTTAGACTCCTAACTAGCTATGCGCTCTGCATCCACAAATCACGGAGACTTTACATCTTTTTACAATATTTACATAAAAACTTGGGTTTCTAACCCCAAAACTGACGTAGGAGACCCCATCCCAACAACTATATGAGTTGCTTCTCTTCTATTGATGACACAAAACTTGACTTTATTACAATGAACCTATCATGGGGTATTTATCCCTTTTTAACTAGAAACTCACTCAAAATAACTTCAACATTAAAACACACACTATATTTGAATTTCCAAATATAAGGTTGAACTCAAACTAACTCGCTATTGACTCAGTTAAATCATACTCTAAATTTAGACTACTCTGCATGCATTAGTAATTACAATTTCCAACACTCTCCCTTAATTATGATTGTATGAATCAACATAACTCAGTAATGACTCAACATGACTCAACTATGTCTGTTGGGCTTACAATAGAAATCGACTCAATCATCACTCAAACATGCCTATTGATCTATGTCTCAGCTAGGCTTACAATGACTCAAAAGTTTTACAGATTTTTCATTTTCTTTTTTGTTTCTTCTAAATTCTATATTCTCCAAATTGATTCATTCTTAGTTGTACTTTCTTTTTGTAGGGTTTATTCATTTACAACTACTGCAATTTTTCTTCCATTTCTCTTGCATTTTGTTTTGCATCTATCTTCTACAACTTTTTCTTCAAAGATTCGTTCAACCATGGACTGTTGCCACAACTCTTCAACTTCAAACTATGTTTTTCACTCTGCTTCATGTGCTTCATATTCTTGATCTTCTTTCTGCCATATTTCTTAATAGTATAATCTAATTTCTTCTTGACTCGAATGCTGAAAAATTGTTTTAATGCATTCTTCCTTGTTTTCAGAAACTTCCATGTCCTTCTCTTCAATTTCATTATCAAGTACTTCTTCTTTTTTCCTGTATTTTGCACACTCAATATTATCATTAGGCTTACATGTAAAATCATAATCAGTCTCCTTTTTCACATTCACCACTTCATTTAATTATTTTATTCCAATTTCTACTTTAAGACTCTCATCAATTTTCTCAATCGGCTTCTCAGTCCATTCTTCAATGAGCTTCAAAGCTACTTCAAACTTATGAACACATTTGTTTTCAACTTCATCTCTCATGCTATTTTGAACACCTGCATATTCAAAAACAATGTTAAAAACATATTCATTATGCTCTAAAGTAAGAGCTTTCTTCTCTTCCTTTTCCTTATTTGTCTTCTATTCAACTTCATTAAGACTATCTTGTACTATTATGCAGTCAGCAGATATTCTCATCAAAAACTCTTCAATCACTTTATCTTGTTCTTAACCATTAGTTGTTGCTAGATCACATACTGCTTCATGAGTAACTCCAACTGCTTCATATCTTACTGCTTCAGTGGTAGTTTCAACCTTCAATTCTTCATCAAATGTGGTGCTTACCATATTGCACAATCAATCCCTGTTTCAAAAAAGAAACCACACATATCATCAACATAATGTTCATCCACAATATGGTGGGTTATTTGAGCATGCATGTGCTTATTAGAAAATTCAACTTCACCAAATTCATTAGTTGCAACTGGATTCACCAATGCACATATCACTTTTCAGTCATCATCCACATGTCCTTTATCACCATCATCTGCACCTTCCACATTACAGTGGAGTCCTTGAGTATTTATATGCTCTTGCTCTACTTCACACATAGAGGCTTTAGTTTCTCTCTCAGCAATCTTTGACGCATCTTCTTCATCCATATACATGTTTGCATAATGGATTTCACTTTTAAGTCTTCATGACCATCATCCACTTTTGAGTGAGATTCTACAAGCTCTGTTGTCTTATGAGAGTCTTGCTCATCTACTACTTCTGTTGCAGACTTCTTTTCTTATGACATAACCGGATGTTGGATGTAACTCCCCCTTGCACCAAATTCTTCTTCTAAGATCTCCCACACTTCCTCGGAAGATGTAACTTTTTCTACCTCACACATAATCGTTTCATCCATTAAAATTTTGCATACAATGAGTGTTTCCGCTTGAAGATGTGGCTTTTTCTACCTTGCACATAATCGTTTCATCCATTAAAATTTTGAGACCATTAAAAAATATATTAAAAACTATATTATTATGAAGATGTTTTTAATATTAATGTGAATGTTGTTGTTGTTATTGATATATATTAATATTAATGTTTTTAATTGTAACTAATAATGTTATCAACGTTATTGTTATGTTACTAAAGGAGGTGTCTGGGATCACAGATAACCTGCCTCGTGCGACGACTATAGGATAAGGGCATGATGTGAATCTAGTGCAACACATGGAAGTGGCTCACCCTCAACAAGAAGATTTCAGGCAATGAGTGGAAGAGGACAATCTATGGCAGGTGAATAGTGTGGAGAACGGGGAAAATGGGCACTCTAATATGGAACAATTTGGTTATGGTTAGCACCCTAAGCTCTTGTGAATGCATTGTAAGTATATATAATACAATGGTGTTTTTCGGAGGTCTTACAAGTTAAGTAATGTTAGTATTATAAGCAGAAGTAGGGAAGGTAGAAATAAGCTCTTTTTTGTGAAGCTTTAGATTTATTAAGAAGAACATGGTATGAATGTAAAGGGACTGATTTGTTTACGAGTTGATTAATATAAAAACATTCACTCTCATTAGAAAAATAAAATAAAATAAGCATTAATATTCATATAAAAATGAGTTGTTACACATAATATTATTATTACATTAATAATATATTTATGTTATAATTAATATAATATTGTTAATGTAATAAAGTATTAATACAACATTATTATATTTACTACTAATAATAAAATGTTATTAATACTAATATTAATCTTTGTATTCAGGCTTTTGTGATCCATAATGAATTATGTGATTTCTACCAAAAGACTTTGCTTAATATTAATCTTATCGATATTTTCCTGAAAAATATTGTGGATAATTAATATTAGTGTTATATAATTTTTATTAATATTATAGAAATATTAATATTAATATTGTTGAGTTTAATGATTAAAACAATATTTTAATATAAAAATTAAAACTAATATAAAATTAAAGTTATTATAAAACTTACTATGAAACAAAAATATAAATAAAACCTAATATTATTAAAAACCTACTTGTATATTATAAAATGAACTAGTGTATAAAGTTACTACTATAAATGAAACTAAACGAGAAACTCGTCACTATAATTAATATTAGTGTTATATAATTGTCATTAATATTTTTTTGTTAATCTTGGCAGGATTGTTTCATTTTCTATTAAACAAAGGAAAATTTACACCACATAGATTGGCTAGGTGGCCTCAACTTGCCCTGGAGGGAAACCAAGTCTATTGGCCACCTATCCACATTGTAAGCCATCCAAAAATAGTAGAGTTTTAATCTCTCTAACCAAGCTATATATGTCTTTGTTTCATGTCCATACACTAGATATCTATCTAAACTTATACTTGCATGACGAAAATTAAAAGCTATCCGCATAAAACAAAAGTAAACATGGGGAAGTGACTATCCCTTCTGCTCCTCTAAGGCTGATTCCATAGGTGTCGGGTCCTTAGCTGTTGCACCAGGCATCTCATTTAGTTCTAGGATGCATGGGATGTGACGATCAATTCTATCTAACCTGATGTCTTGCTTATGAAGCTGGAATTGAATTTTCTGCAAGTCTTGCTTGTAGCTCGGCATACCTTGGAGTGTCACTACCATTCCTACCGATATTTGTTCCATTTCTTTGCCCAACAGAATCTTCATCAACCAATAGAGATATAGGGTCTGTTTTAACTGTGTAATTCTTCCTCTAGTGTTGCCCGGGTCCGGGACTAAGGTCCTCGAGTTGTCCATATCCTCCTTTGTCTCACTGCCCTGTTTTATTTCCTCCTTCCACTCTTCTAACAATTTTTTGATTCCTTCATCAGTCCCCTCATGGTAAGCCTCAGCCGCTTCGGTGATAAGGTGTTCTACCGACTTTCTTCCCCTGCGAGGCTCTGACATACTTGGCTCTTTATCCTTCCTAGGGGCCTGGCCACGCCTTCCTCGTCCTCGTCCTCTCACAGGTCAAGCCATATCAGAGTTTCCTGAGACCTGTTGACAACAACAGTTTGTTAATCCAAAACAAATCACTATAATTTGGTTCCTTTCCTGTATTGTATTACTGGCGAAGTGAGCCACAACATGCTTCTCCTCACCCCTTACACTATCGGACTCAGAGCTAGGATGGTTAGAGGACTGAACCACACATTGGGTCTGACTCCGACCTCCTATTGTCACTCCCCTTCTCCATACCTAGTGCCTTCTTGTCACAGTCGGGTAAGCCCCCCCTTGCCTAAACCAAGCACACGATCCCATCCTCATCCTTGCAGAATTCCAAGCAGAAATTGGGAACCCTTCCCCCTCTACCTAGGAAGTGTTATTGCCACCACTCACTTTCTCACATTTAGCTTTCTAATCGATGTCCCGGACTTTTCCATAGTCCCAAAGGGAATTCCCGTTAACACGACACTTGTTTTGGATGCGACTATAAGTTTTGCCGCCTATGAACCCTATTGATTGCTCCCCCCATCCCCCATCTTCCATCTCATTTCCTTCACTCATTGGCCTACCATGGTCAGCCCCACACCAGATAGCATAAGGTCATCCCAACAGCAGCCATAGGCAATACCTGGTTGGTGTAGGATATAGAACCTGGGTTCTCTAAACCAAACAGCATAAGGTCATCCCAACAGCAGCCATAGGCAATACCTGGCTGGTGTAGGATATAGATGCAGGACCATGAAATTGCCACCAATTTCCTTCCCCATTGCCACCAACAATTCTCAACCCCCCAGGTAATCTTCCTACTTACCCCCCTCTCCCACCAGTAAAACCCCAAACAGGATGTCATTGCAATGGAGGAGCAAGGCCAAAAAACATACCTGAGTTCAGTTGCAGGTCGTCTCCAAGCTTGGGGTCACAAGAGTCGTCGCCTTCTCATTCCTCTGCAGCACCTCCTTCTTCCACAGGCAAAAACTCTAACGATTCTCTCTTGCCTGCCGTGCTTACCTTTACACCTTACCTCGCCTCCTGCCCTGCCACCTTTCCCACCACCCTTGCATGCACTCATGCCAAGGGTCGCTGCACCCATCGCCTTGAGCGTGTGGGGGGCGGCAGTACATGTCTCAGAGGTACATATCATTACTATAGCCAGGTTGTCCCAATCGCCGACCCGCAGCTCGATCAGGGTATAATTGTTATTAATATTAAATAAATGTTAATATTAATATTATTGAGTTTAATGTTTAAGATATTATTTTATTATAAAAATTAAAACTAATATAAAATTAAAGTTATTATAAAATTTACTGTGAAACAAAAATATAATTAAAATCTGATATTATTATAAACGTACTCAATTGGCCATGTAAATAAAGTATTATATGTAAATAAAGTACCCCAAATTCACTTGTGCTTGTAGATTATGAATTTCACTATGAAATGAGTTATGGTTTTTTTTGGGCATATAGTATTGATAAGCCGATTGTAACAAGGTCTATTTACTAGTTAACAATCTCT
The DNA here is from genome assembly GCA_031772625.1 of Pinus tabuliformis. Classification (NCBI taxonomy): domain Eukaryota; kingdom Viridiplantae; phylum Streptophyta; class Pinopsida; order Pinales; family Pinaceae; genus Pinus; species Pinus tabuliformis. The sequence continues at coordinate 1,633,311,594 of CM062816.1, forward strand.
ATAATAAAGTGAGTTGAATCTCAATAGTTAAGAATATTGTTACATGTTTTCTTAAATGTATATATGTTTAAGTCATACATTAATTCTTTTTATAATATCAAGTTATAACCTAGTTAACTTTTATTAAAAAATTAAGCTTAGTAAGATGAGATGTATAATGACTATATGATTTTTTAACCATTTAATTTATGTGGCTACATTAGTCTTACATTTTTTTAAGAGCATTGTCAACATACACTAGCCTAAAACCATTTTAACTCTGGATCTACCAAGTGCAGAGAGGGATTAAATATCTTTTCACTTTAAAAGAGATTTACATTTGAAAATGCTTAATAAATTTGGAATAAAGATGGATCTAAATTAGTTTAATTATAATTAATAATTATTTATTTTATTTTATTTTTATTTTTATTTTTTATGTAATTTGACCATATTCAATAAAACATTTCATTATAACATCTCTAAAATTATTTTATATTTTCAATAAATTAATATTTTTTATATATAACTAAATATTTTTGATAAAATATTAATTAAAATCTTAAACTCCTAAAAAAAAATTCTATTACAATTAGATTAAACAACCACAATAACTATTACATTTATATTAAACAGCCTCAATAATAATATTGACAATTGCCAGGCAGCCATGAGCTAAATGGAACCATGTCTCCAAAAACATGTAGACTTCTGAAAAATTGCATACACAGGAGGCCGGGAACCATATCAGAATGACAAAGGAGGAAAGGGGGGGAGAGATCCCCTCCTATCGAGACGCGGCGGTAGGGGACTCCTGCCAGAACAAAAGTAACCAGAAACAAGCAGGAGATACAAACAAAATGTCAGGACTTGTCCTCGGGGCGAGATGGCAGGCAGGCAACAGAGGTAAATGTTTACCATGTGCGACGGAGAAACTGAGATTTATCATTCCGATGAACAAACTAGAGCAATACAGAAGTTACATGAAAGACCACGCGCTAATATGTAAGTTCATCGGAGTATGGCCGACAGAAAAGGACCTCACCAAATGGATTCAACAAAAATGGCAGCCCCGAGACCATATCGAGCTCAAGTTGGGAGTTAGAGGCTTCTTCACGTTAATTTTCTCGAACCTGCAAGACAAAGAAAAAGTATTTGAAAATGGTCCTTACTTTCATTATAATGCTCAATTGTTTATGAGATACTAGGAAGAATGATATGACCCAGACAAGGAAAAAGTTTTGGTAGCCCCAGTGTGGATTAGGTTATTTGGCCTCACAATGGACTTCTGGGACCCATAGATACTGGAGGGTATAGGAAATATGATAGGCAGATTTGTCAAAATAGCAGAAACGACAAAAAAAGGAAGATATACTTCATATGCGAGAATATGTGTATACATGAACATAGTTGAACCTATCCCAGAGACAGTGGAACTAGAATACCATGAAGAGGTATGGCAACAAACTCTAGACTATGAACACATCCCATTCAGATGTAGAAGATGTCATGAGTACGGCCACCTATTTAAGGAGTGCCCACTGAATATAGAAGAGGGAGAAAACATGAACAAACAATAGAGGAAAAATCAAGAAGATAAGGAAGGGTTTCAAGAAGTGAAAAGCAAGAGAAGACAAGTAAGAGAGAACACCAACAGGGGGGGAAAGAACAGCAAGATCAGCCGAGCAGAACAAATAGCTTTGATGTGTTACAGGGAGAAGAAGAAGAAGACAATGAGGTCCAAACAATGGACTATCAGGGGGAAAAAGGAAAGGAAAGCAGTTCGAGTCAAGGCAAGCTAAAACCCAAGAGGAAAGCCCAAAGCGAGCCGACAGAGAAGGAGGAGAAGGAAGACAGAGAGAAGATGGATAACACTACAATGGAAATAGATACAAGTAGGGGAGAAGAATTAAGCATGGAAGAAGAGGTGTTGAGGAAATTGTTGAATGAATGGAGACACCTAGATGAAAGATTCATTCCAAAAGACCAAAAAAGACTATACAGAGAAACATTCCAGTAGTATCAAGCTAAACAGAGGCAGGGGCAGGTGGAGATGGCAGAACAACTGGGGATGCATCAGGACAACTCCCAAGAATACTCAAATAAAATGAAAGGAGGAAAGAAAAGAGGCTGAAGAAACCTACAGGAATCTATACAAATTATGGGAGAAATGTTGGTGAATACAGGGAGGGTGGTACCGCTATCGGCGGTATTCCAACAAATAAACAAAGTAACCCAATGATAATTACATCTTGGAATATAAGAGGCCTCAACAGCAGAGGCAAGCAGAGACATTTAACTAAGAGACTAAGAAAAGAAAAACCTCAACTTATGCTGCTACAAGAAACAAAAATTACAGGAGGGAGAATGGAAGACATACTAAGTAAAATAAAACCAAGGTATGAATGCATGACCATAGATGCGAAAGGTAGTGCGGGAGGTATAGCAATACTGTGGAACCCAACAGAGATCACAGTGGACTATTGGGTGAGTATGAAAAGAATCCTCATGGGGCAGTTCCATCTAATTGGAAACAGAGAATGGTTCTTAGTCTCTATAGTATATGGCCCTCATATTCCAGTGGAAAAAGAAAACTTCCTCCAACAAATAAAGAAGCTTGGTAAGCTCCACAACGAAAAACTTTGGCTGATAGCAGGGGACTTCAATTTGACAACATCAATAGAGGAGAAAAGAGGAGGATTGCGAAGAGAAGAGCCGGAAATGGAGAAATTCAGAGATCTACATGAAGAACTAAAATTGGTAGACATCCCAACTATAAATGGAAAATATACATGGAACAATAGAAGGGGAGGGAGCAGACAGATAGCCTCTCAGTTGGACAGATTCTTGGCAACATAACACTTCATTGGCAAAGACATATTATATGAAGCATCAATTCTTTTGTGTCTGGGGTTGGACCACTAGCCTATTAAACTCGAAGTAGAAATGAATCAAGGAAACCAAAACATACCCTTTAGGTTTGAAGCATTTTGGCTAAGAGAACTGACCCTAATAGAAAAATGAAGGAATGGTGGAATGGGAATGAGAATGAGATAGTAGGGAGAAACCAGATGCATACCTTTCAACTTAGACTAAAAGATATAAAAGGAAAAAAAAAGAAAGAAATGGAACAAGGAAGAATTCGGTAACATACAGAAGCAACAAGAGATAATCCAAACAAAGATGAAGAAAGTACAACAACAAATAATCAATGAAGGTAGAAGTGAATGGCTTGCAGAAGAGGAAGGGCAGCTGATTAACAAACTCAAAGAAAGAAGACAAGAAGAAGAAATCCTATGGAAACAGAAATCAAGAATACAATGGTTAAAGGAAGGCGAAAGAAACACAAGGTTTTTCCACAAAGCAATGATCCAGCATAGGTAGCAGAATAGAATCTTCTCCTTAATGGATCAGCAAGGCAATCGTCTCACCCAAAAGGAAGAAATGGAGAATCTGTTAGTTCAGCACTTTAAAGGGATCCTAACATAAGAAAATATTAGAAGGGAGGATAATATTAATAAAATCACACAACACATCCCCAATCTGGTGAGAAGAGACTAGAACATGGCTCTATTAAGAGAAATATCTAAAGCAAAGGTAGAAGAGGTAATTAGGAATATGGTGAGAAACAAAGCACCAAGGCCAGATGGATTCACTACTGAATTCTTCCAAGCGACATGGCCTTTCCTAGGCGAAGACATAGTGAAATTAGTGGAGGAGTCCAGGTGTACCAAAAGAATGCACCCGGCCCTAAATTCCACATTTTTGGCCCTGATCCTGAAGACAGAGCATTCAGAAGAACCGCAAGGGTTCAGACCAATAGCACTCTGTAATGTCATATACAAAATCATGGCTACAATTATGGTCAACCATTTAAAACCTATACTACCTGGGTTGATATCTCAAGAACAAACAGGGTTTGTCAAAGGCAGACAAATAACAGATGGCATAGTGGTGGCACAGGAGGCAATTCACTCATTAAAAAAATAAAAAACCAAAGGAATGTTGGTTAAATTAGATTTGGCTAAAGCCTATGATCAACTGAATTGGGAGTATCTACAACGAATATTGAAGGCATTTGGCTTTGATGCAAGATGGATAAGCTAGATAATGGCAATGGTAACCACGCCAATTCTATCAATTATGCTCAACAGATCTCCTACAGAAGCATTTAATGCAACCAGAGGGCTCAGGGAAGGCGAATCGCTTTCTCCCTTCTTGTTTGTCATGGCAGCAGAAGGCCTCGGAAGGTATATAAATGTGAAAGTCCAAAGTGAACAATATACTGGCCTCAGACTATGGGGGAATGACCTTCCATTAACCCACCAACAATTTGTAGACGACATAATGATGTATGGACAGGCATTGCTCAAGGAAGCCAGGAAAATTATAGAAATCCTCACAGACTTCACTAGTGCCTCAGGGACGGAGATAAACAAAGATAAGTCTGACATCTTCTTCTTCAACACTTCAGCACCCTCACAAGCCTTCCTAGCAAGAATTATGGGATTCAGAATAGGAAATTTCCCTACGAAATACTTAGGCATTCAACTAAATGATCAGCAGAGTAGAGTGGCTAACTGGAAACCCCTACTGGGAAAAATCCAAAGAAAGATGCAGAACTGGACATTCATAACTTTGAACATGCCAAGCCACATAATACTACTAAGGTCAGTATTACAATCTATCCTGATATACCAACTAACCAGTCAAGCGACTCCCAAAACAGTATGCCAAAAAATGATAGACATTTTCAAAAAGTTTTTATGGCAAGGGCCCAGAACGGAAAAAAAAATAAAATGGGCACTGCTATCATGGAGTTGGCTTAGCAAACCCCTAAAAGAAGGAGGCCTTGGACTCCGAGACCCCTACATACTGAATCAGGTAATGGGAGCAAAGTTATGGTGGAGATGGATACAGGGAGGGGTCGACCTTTGGAAACAGCTATGGGAAAGGAAGTATGACATGCCCTGGTCTCTTGAAGGAAAGCTGAGAATCCATAATGATAAGAAAGGTTCAACAATATGGAACCTAGCCATAGACAACAGGGATATGATTAGCAACCACAGCTTTTGGGAAATCAGAGGAGGTGACAAAGCTAATTTCTGGGAAGAAGCGTGGCAACAGAGAGAAAAATTAAATAGCAAGCCTCAGCTAGAAGAAATCCACCAATACACTAATCTCCAAGGGGAAAAAACAGTGAAAAACTTCTGGTGCATAGACCCAGGAGAATACTGGAGAAAGTGGAAACAAAAATAGGACTGGCCAGAAGCACCAGAAACACCCCAGTGGAAGCTATACAAAAATGAAATGGCAACTAGGAAAATAGCAAAAAAAGAAGGACCGAACATACTAAGATGGGGTTATAGGATCTGTTATCACTCCAGGAAGCTCTCCTAGGTTGTAGCTCAGAGATGCCTGGTAACATATAAATCTTCAATATTGTTCTCTGAACTATTGGAATGGATGATGGTTTGGATCAAGTCAGATGACTGTTTCAACTCTGTTTTCACTCAAGACATGCATGAACACCCTTAGCTTTACAAGGCTTTAGACCACTAATGCTCAATAGTTTATAGATTCAATGGATAGATGGAGAATACTGACTATACCAGCAGATGCATACATAAACACATATGAATGGCTAGCTACAGGAAGTAAATGAAGCTTGCAAATATAATTTATCAACGCAGAGATAAGATGACAGTTATCTAGCATTAGATACAGAAGAAAACATGAATAAACTATTCAAGTGCAAGCTTAGAATAGAAGAAAAAATGGGAATTGAACATGTAACAGCAAAATAAGCTTATATTGCTAGAATGAAGATGAGAAGCTAGAGTAGCAGAGTATCCACAGTCCCCAAAAGTTGAACCCTTGTTACTCTAAACTTTCAAATATTTATAGGCCTTTTACAATGCTCTCGAGCCTTCTAAGGCTCGAGAGGTCTTAATATATCCCATCTACCTTTTGGTCTTAATCTATCCCATCTACATTTTTAATTGTTTGATGCCATGACTAGGCACGCATGAGCTCGAAGGTTTCTTCTTCTAACAGCAGAGTAACTGCATTCTGGTAGTTTGTTGCACTGTCAGGGAGCTCGCTCGTGCCAGCGATGCTCCATGATCATTTCTGTTGATTTTGGCTACATCATGCTGTGGCTTTTTATCCCTCTGGCCTCTGTCTGGATGAGTGCATCGGGCCTTTGAAATCCTTTAAATGGTCGCTCTCTGTTAACACGGAGAAATGCTGCAACACTGTGAAATTCCGCCAAAACATAATTCATTTCAGACTTCAAAAGCCCTCAAATATGGTCTATTCATCTATCGGGTCCCCCCTTAATCGTTGTCGCCTGTCGCAAATGGCCTGTGTAGAATTTTCTCTACAAATCAGCTAGCTCACTGATATCATGTAGAAATTTCACCTGCAAATCCAACTGATATATGCAATGTACTAAAGCATAATACTAGATCTACATCTACCATAAACTTAGCGGAAGCTAATCAACCATGAGCAACATCAAGCATGAACACATATAACTGATAAGAAGGAATCAATCACACATAACACAGAATATATCATTGGGGAAAGCACCAGCATAAAACCCCAACACTATATTATCAATCAAGTGGAAATTCTCAACAACATACAAAAAGAATCAGCTCAAAAGCTATCCTGCTCTCTCTGTACCTTGATGATGTTGCTCATGGACTACCTAGCCCTATATAGAAAGGCTACACCTCAGGTCCAAGCTCCTATTTCCTTGCACAGTTTTGATTGGGGTCCAATTACAAAACACATTTAAATTGGTCTGATCATACCTGTTGTCAACCTCAGGTCCAACTATGCAATACTTGAGGACTCAAGTTCCTCCTACATGCAAGGAATACTTACTAGAAATATCCTAGCAACTGACAGAACACTGTCCCACCATCTGATCTCAACTGGGTCTCTGTCTGAACTGCCATGCATCAGTTATCCATGAGAGAATACTCAGTTATCTGAAAATAATAGTTGTCACATGCATGCAAGCATCAACAAACTATATCTCATTAATTTAACAACTTGTTAAATTAATCTAACTGGACTTGACTAAGTTAAACTAAGTCAACTGATCCTCCCATTATAGAACTCATCCTTAATTCCTCAATCAGTGGAGCAAATCAAGGACACATTCCCTAATTAGTGGAGAAATAATTGCATGTTCTCACAAAGACTTCAAGTTTGCTTTTCCTTAACTAATTAACTCATGGAGAATTAATTAATTAATATTCCAAACTGCTGGTAAGACCAAATTCGAATTTACTTCCTATAGATAGACCAGGGACTGCTATAAATAGGAAGGGACCCAGAAATGCTATTTTTAGAAGATGTTATTTTTAGCAATTTCACCTCTCACCCAAGGTGGCCAAAATGCTCATTGGCCAAATTTCTATTTTAGAAGTGCTATTTTTTAGCAGTTCTATTTTTAGCACTTCCTAAATTTATCATTTCTTGTTGCACACTTTTCAACACTCCCTCTCAACAAGAAAGGCTTCCTCTCAAACTCGATCCTGTAACTCTGGAATGTTCTGCATGCAACACATCTACCAAGTGCGGTTGCTCCAGCAACACTTAGAACAAAAAAAACTCCCAACTGACCTCTCTGTTGGGCTAGAAACATACTCTGATGCTGAGGCTCTACCTACTACTGACAAGTGCTCCCTCTCTGACCTCTGCGCTACTGTAACATCTCCATGGATCTCACACCGTTGCACGCTTCTCTGTGCTACCCTGCACTGTGCAACACACTTGTGCCTCTCGCATTGTTGCAGCCTCCATGCTCTGTGCTATCCCGGGATTCCCTGCACCGTAGCTCTCTCTGCCGCTCCATCCACATCTGTCTCTAGCCAATCAGTCAGTTCCTGCTACTCCACATCGGGGCTCCCGTAGCAAGGTCTCATCCAAGAGGTTGGGTACCTCAAGGATCATGCCCCTCCTCCTTGGGACGATTACTCTATATCACCCCACCTCCTACCTGGAGGTATGGCTGCATGTGATCCCTCTGCCCACCTGGCTCGAAGTTTCCCCCTACTGGAGGTCTCTGCATGAGTAGATGTCTCTACTCGATCTCCTCTCAGCTTCTCCTGTTGTGGCTGCTCTACAATCTCCTGAAGTTGCTGCACTAATCGTGGCTCCTCCACAATCATCTGAGACTTCTTCTGGTGCTACATGTTGAGAGGTAATATACCCTCCCGCTCAACCACCAAGTCTCCATCAATTGCCTTGCTGCTCAAAGCTTTGCATGCATCTTGAACCTCAAGAGCATACAGGTTCTTGACCCGTGAACCAATCTGCTTCACCTGTCTAGTGATGATGTGTCTAAGGAAAACCTTTCCCTTACTGAAGACTACATCATAGCCTCTGTCTTCCAGCATCGCGATCGACACCAAGTTTCTCTTCAGTCCTGGTACATACTTGACATCGATCAATGTAAGGCGAGCTCTATGCTCCCTCTGAAAAATAACCGTGCCTACATCTGAGACACTATACTTTTCATCATTACCCATCGCTATGAGTATCTAGAGATCTTTCTCCTCCAAAGTACTGAACAAACTCTTGTCGTCGGTCATGTGGAAAGAAGCTCCACTGTCAAGAAACCAACCACTTCCCACCATGGATGAAACCATGCATGCGAAGAGTGTGAAATCCAACTCAAATTGTGAAGCAAGTGCCTTACCTTCAGATCCTTCCCTGGATCCCTTCTTGGATTTCCTCTGTGGACAATTTGCAGCATAATGGCCCACCTCATGACAACGAAAGCATCACACTTTTGATTTGTCAACCTTCTTCCCACCATTGGAAGAACTGGATTCAGAAAGAGAAACCTTCTCCTTCCCCTTCTTTGCCTTACTCACTAAGGCACAGTTCTCCTCATCCTCCATGGATGAAGAACCGTCTCTGGTGCTCTGTTTGATCTCCTCCTGCATCAAATCCGACCATAGTCGTTCCCAATCTGGCAGTTTCTCCCTTCCATTAACTGAGTCCTGGTAGCTATGCCAGCTCTTAGGAAGGCCAAGGAGTGCTAGACTCACCATATCATCATCAGATGTCACGACCCCTACACTTGCAAGCTCATCCCTGCATGAGGTGAGCTTGTTCAGATACATAGATATCGTGTCCCCACTTTCACACTTGATCTTTCGAAGTTTGTCCTTCAGTGCTAGCTTCCTATGATCACTGCTATTCTGATATAAATCTTTCAATGTTTTCCACATTGCAAACGAAGTCTCCTTCCCATGGAGGCTCGAGATAATGTGATCTCGCACTCCCTCCAAGAGAATTCTCCTAGCTCTAGCCACACACTTCTTCCATTCCGCCAGTTGAGTAGCATCAGTAGGCTTAGGGACTTCTTGATCAATGAAGTCCTTAAGGCCGTCATCTTCCAATACTGCCTCCATGCGATCCTTTCAAGCTATATAGTTTGCGTTGCCATCAAAGGCATACTCAAGCCTCAAACCATAAAACGCCATTGGTGAAATAGATGTGATAAGAACTTGAGATCTATATCCCGAATAATAAACTTCGAATTCCTTCTTGTATACTGTTCTTCCTTGATCACCTGTGCTCTGATACCATGTAGAATTTTCTCTACAAATCAGCTAGCTCACTAATATCATGTAGAAATTTCACCTGCAGATCTAACTGATGTATGCAATGTACTAAAGCATAATACTAGATATACATTTACCATAAACTTAGTGGAAGCTAATCAACCATGAGCAACATCAAGCATAAACACATATAACTGATAAGAAGGAATCAATCACACATAACACAGAATATATCACTGGGGAAAGCACCAGCATAAAACCCCAACACTGTATTATCAATCAAGTGGAAATCGTCAACAACATACAAAAAGAATCAGCTCAAAAGCTATCCTGCTCTCTCTGTACTCTGATGATGTTGCTCATGGACTACCTAGCCCTGTATATAAACGCTGCACCTCAGGTCCAAGCTCCTATTTCCTTGCGTAGTTCTGATTGGGGTCCAATTACAAAACACATGTAAATTGGCCTGATCATACCTGTTGTCAACCTCAGGTCCAACTACGCAATACTTGAAGACTCAAGCTCCTCCAGCATGCAAGGAATACTTACTAGAAATATCCTAGCAAGTGACAGAATAATGTCCCACCATCTGATCTCAACTGGGTCTCTATCTGAACTGCCATGCATCAGTTATCCATGAAAGAATACTCAGTTATCTGAAAATAATAGTTGTCACATGCATGCAAGCATCAACAAACTATATCTCATTAAATTAACAACTTGTTAAATTAATCTAACTGGACTTGACTAAGTTAAACAAGTCAACTGATCCTCCCATTATAGAACTCATCCTTAATTCCTCAATCAGTGGAGCAAATCAAGGACGCATTCCCCAATTAGTGGAGAAATAATTGCATGTTCTCACAAAGACTTCAAGTTTTCTTTTCCTTAACTAATTAACTCATGGAGAATTAATTAATTAATATTCCAAACTGCTGGTAAGACCAAATTCAAATTTACTTCCTATAGATAGACCAGGGACTGCTATAAATAGGAAGGGACCCAGAAAGGCTATTTTTAGAAGATGTTATTTTTAGCAGTTTCACCTCTCACCCAAGGTGACCAAAATGCTCATTGGCCAAACTACTATTTTTAGAAGTGCTATTTTTTAGCAGTTCTATTTTTAGCATTTCCTAAATTTATCATTTCTTGTTACACACTTTTCAACAGCCTGTCCCTTGGTTTTTTCAGAAATGCATCAAAATATTGAAAATACATTGAAAACTGACTCATGACAGACTTCAAATTTTATATATTTCCCTTCACGAACCCTTTCGGGTTTGGGTCTTATCGCATATCGCAAGTCGCTTCGGTCCTGCTCTAAGGTTCCCCCTTTGTATTTTAGAAATACATAAAAACTGTGAAAATGCATTAAAAATGACCTTTCTGCGGATCTGAAATATTATATATTTTTATTCCCGAACCCCTTCGGGTCCAGGTGTGATCGCATCAGTGCTGCCCCTTTGTATTTCGTTAAATAACAAAAATACGCAAAATACATAGGAAAATGCCTTTCGGCGGATTTCAAATTTTATGCAATACTATGTATATAACCGTCGGATCCAGTTAATTGCATCGCACATATACATGTGCATAGGCCCCGCTCCATGGTATTGCTCCGATGCGATATAGTGATGCGATCTGATCTGATCGCATGTCGCTCATGCCCTGGGCCATTTGCAAGCGTTCTTTGTAATCTCCGATAGCGAAACTCCTATGCAACGTGGGCCATCGATCTGCGCGCTTGATCGACGGTCCACGTTGACTCCTCTGGTCGCCATCGCAAGTTTCATATGGTCCGCGCCAGTTGCCACCACTGGTTGCGATCTGCCAATTGGATTTGGACCATTGATCGGCCAGATCTGATCACTGTTGTGCATTCTCAAGCCTACAATACTCTGTTTTTTCATGGTTTCCTCTGGTTTTTGCCTCCCGATAGTGTTTTTCAGCCATTCTAAGGGCTATTGGCATGTGATTTTTTTGATCTTTTGGATGACCTTACTAGCTTTTGAAGACTTAGGGAGCATATTTGGATCCATTTCGGGCCACATGTCAACAGGGCTAACAGGATCAAAGGAATGTTTACAATTAAAGAAGATTATCAACTACAAGCAGAACACCTCAGGCATCAAGAAACAAATACCTGGGAAAGCATATGGCAGGAAAAGACATGGCCGAAGGTCGCTTTCTTCATCTGGATCCTTTGCCATGGTCGTGCACTAACATGGGATCAATTGCAAAAAAAGGGATGCAAGGTCCCTCAATATGCGTCTTATGCCGAGAACAGGTAGAGACAATGGAGCACTTGACCAATGCATGTAACTATAGCTATAACCTATGGAAACAACACCATCAACCCTTTGAAGTCAGTGATAGGAATCCAAATAACATGAAGACAACAATAGATAATTGGCGGAAAAAACCATACCAAAATACAATCCTGAACCGAGCTTGGAGAATCTCACTAGGATTTGTCCTGTGGGAAATATGGAAGGAACGAAACAACCTGATATTCTAAGAAGAAAGAAGAGCAGAAGCAGAAAAATGGAACCAGATAAACCAGAACATATGAGAGACAATACTGGCAGAGAAATGGTACGAGGAAGATTGGAAAACTAGTCCACGAGAAGAAAGGGTTATGAAACGCCTGAACCTGAAACCCAGTATGTTGAACGCATCTTTGTGGAAGCACCATACCACCAAAGGAGAGGAGGCAAACCAATTCAAAAGGCCTCAGAAGGAATTCATCAAACTAAATTTCGATGGGGCTACAAAAGGGAACCCTGGAGAGGCGGGGATAGGAGGATTATTCAAAGATGACAGGGGGAAGACACTTAGAGTCTACGCTATGGACTGTGGCAACACGACCAATAATGAAGCAAAGCTTCATGCCCTGAAAAGAGGACTGGAAATTGCAATAAGAGAGCGATTTCAAAAACTACAGGTAGAAGGAGATTCAAAAATGGCGATCGAAATGGTGAAGAAGCTACAACAAGGAACACAGTGGGAAAAGATCAGCCAAAGCTGGAGAACTGCATGGCTGGTCCAAGAGATCAGTAAGCTAATTAGACAGATAGACTATATCATCCCTACACATGTCCAAAGGATGGGCAATGTGGTAGCAGACAATCTGGCAAATTGGGGATGCGGCCAGGTAGGCAGAACTTTAGATATAAAAGCGGAAGAGCTATCACAGATGGAGGAAATGGAGAACTTAGTGAAGATCCTAGATAAAGACAAGGAAGAAGAGGAGAATCCCCGATCGGGGTGTAGCAATGTGGAGGAGGTGGGTCAGCAGAGATGGGACCGGGAAATGGCAGGCATCGTCCACACGAGTGCAAGGACAGGAATAAATTTGGGAAGTGGAGGGAGAGGACAGTGGGAAGGGCAGGTGGACGGACAAGGCAGGGAAGGAGCAGACCCCGAGAGCAGGTCGATGGAGCCAGGAAAGGAAGACAACGAGGATGGCAGGGGGGCCAGCGGGAGTGTGGGCAGGAGGACGCTAGCAAGTGGCAAGACAATGAAAGAGGACGCACAGCAAGAGCAGTCGGAAGTAAGCGAGAGTTAATGAGAGCTAGTGTGAGAAGTGACGAAGGGTCATCATCCCAAGCTGACAGCTTAGGGAACAGAGTGGAGAGTAAATGCGAAAGATAGGTGGTAGAGAATCGCAAAGACATAATGGGAAGGGGAATAAAGCATAAGGGAAGAGAGACAGTAGGTAGTTGCATGCAGAAGGTAAGAACGAGAGCAGGAGCGAAGAAAGGTGGTAGAGGAATGATGACGTAGCCTGGGGATAGCAGCGGCGCCATCTCTGATAGTCGGTATGTTGTTCTACTGCCCCTAAACCTCAGAAGAATTGGGATGCCATTCATTATAGGACTAGGGAAGGTGCCTAGGTTAGGTAGGGACTCTGTTAGAGCTGATTCCAGGAACTCCTAGAACCCTAGCTGGGTGAAGAATATAGATTTCTTAAGGAGTGAAGATAGAATTAAAACCCTGGCGCCGAAGAAGGTGCTCAGAGAGAAAGGAGCAAGCAGAGGAAAGATGAGCGAACCTGGTAAGGATGCTAGGCTGAGGAATCTTGCTCTGGCCAGGTGGCGCCTAAGGCTCGGAGGGGATGGTGCAGGCACTAGGAGTAGAGAGGATTCCACCATGGTAACCTCAAGAGATGAAATTCGAGAAATCGCGGCCCTTGCGAATCTTGCTGGGAACTCCTCGGGTAAAACAGAGAGAAAAAACAGAGAGTTATATAGAATAAAGAGGATAGAGAAAAGTGAAAAAAGAAGGAATTTACCTGGTGCTGCGAAGAATAGGGCCATGGTCCTACTGTCTAGGCCCCCGGATAGGCTCTCCATGGTCAAGCTTCCCTGCAAAGTACAGAATAGCAATTCAGACTACCCTAGTGGCGGTCCTGTGAGGATGCCTCTGTCGAACTGTTTGAGCGATGGACGACGAAGTGAGACTAACCTGAGGATAAAAGAAGAGAGGGTTAGAAAAACCCAAAACCATGAGACGGTGGGGGGAAAGCCGAAAGGAACCTCAAAAAATCTTAGGCTGTCTGGTCTTGAGCGGGATACCAAACATGGCTCAGTTAATTGGAAAATTGATTGGGTGTTACACCAACAACATACTGATACTTTTTATGGTTATGTGATAGGTTTCACCATAAACTATGTCCAATACAGAGTGGAGGCTAGCAAAAGGAAAGAAGCAAACAGTAACAGTGATGAAGACAACATGGGAAGAGATGGAAAAGAAGCGACCAGGAAGGGCAAGAGAGACACAGGCAAAAAGATTACAGAGGGGGTGAGAAGCTCCAACAGAGAGCAAAGCAAGAGAGGGAGAAAGACAGGACGAGAACACATGAAAACCCTCATTGACGCATACATGGCAGGGAACCCACTGGAGGTTAGAGCCCAAATAGCTGGCTGGGAGAGAGAACTAAATGACAACATAAGAAACCAAGACATTCCCATGGAAGAATGGGAGGACATGGTTCATGACCCAGGTAACTCCCGTGGACGGCACACACTCTTCAGACAAACGATCCAACAATACTGGGTCATGAAGAATGTGGTGGCCCGGGCTATGACTCTCAACAGAGAACAGGCAACAAGCAAAGGTTCGGAGGCACAAGAGGACACCAAGGAGAAAGATCCCATCAGAGCAGAGTTACTCAGGGAGATAGCGACAGTCCAGATCCAAACTTATTGAAATAACTTAGCACTAGGGAGAATTGAACAAACACTGCAGGATATGAAGAGGAGCGAGATGCTGGGTTCCAGCGCCAAAGCGCCAACCCCAGTGATATCTTCGGATGAGGAGTAAATAGAGTTACAACTACATTTTGATGAAGTTCCATGACGAATAGCTTTTACTTGTTAAAATTGAATTGCGGTATAGATAATATAGATAACGTTGTTAGGCTTATAGAGAAAGACTTATTTAAATTTTTGGGCAACTTTTAATGCTGACAGGGGGCCACCTGGTTTCCTTCGGGCAGGTTGAGGCCACCTGAAACAAATAGAAAACTTGAATTTGGACAGATAATATAAATAGCAAAAGTACTACCAAGCTTACAATTTTTTTTTTGACAATTACCATCCTCTTAAGTTTTAGAAAATTAACAGGATAAGATATGCACACTCCGCTCTATCAAAACAAAGAGAGATATTAAATACCCAACTAAAATCCGATTTCTAATCTTAAAACTCATCTTCCTCAAATTTAACTTTGCGAATTTCATACATGACAGGATGGTCGTTCAAGAAGGAGAGGCGTGTGAATCCCATGCGGCCTGGGAACTGTTCGCTGAAATCAGAAAGGGTTTGCCCACGAAAGTTGAATTTAAAGTCACAGATAATACCATCATGGAGACGATAGGTTACGAGTTCGAGCTGCGTCCCCGACCTCCTGCAAACCCCGCAACTAGTCGATCCGTCGGATCACGGTTCGGTGTTATATTATCAGAGGCCAGGAGGAAATGTGTGAGAATGGATGTATAAGAGATTTTATAATGGATGCATGTGTGCCATCTATGCTCATAGAAAAATGACACGGTTTTGTAATGGATCAATGAATTCATGTGAACCCCTAACAAAAGTGCTTGGCAATTTCCAAACACCAGTGTGCCATCCCATCAAGTATCGGCGTTTTGGAATTTCTCAGTAATAGCTTACCACGTAGTCCAAGAAAAGGCAACCAGGCACGCCCTTCTGCGGAACCTGGTGGTGGATTGTCTCATTAAGTTTAGTATTAGTATCATCATGAAGAAAATTTTAGGGATTAATATTTATAGGTGGATTAATTTTTTTTATGTTTTTTCTAAAAAATATTACTAAATTTCTATTTTTTCTAAAATCTAACATAGATCCCTTTTAAATATAATATAATCTAAATCTAAAAAATTCAAATTTATTCAAATACAAACTTATTATTTTGAAGGTGACCTAAAAAAAACTATAGCTATGATCACAAGAAATGGAGAAGGTAAGGCCAGAACAAGAAACGGGGCTGAAGATGAACTGGAGCAGACTTGAACACTCGTCCACTCCTCTTTGAATGGAGGATGGCCGTGATTATAACAGTTTATACATAGAAAGAATCGACTTTTGGTATTTCTCCATTTCTATGAGAGCCGGTCTCATGAGCAGAGTAGAGCGACGAAGATCATTTGTTTCGTCTCCTCCATAGGTATTCTTCAGCGACTGTGCACAACTGAAGGTATCGGGACATCCCTCTGCCTGTAGATTAATGGAGGAGAAGAGTTTTTGTCTATTTCTTTCTTCTGAGGATTTTTACTTGGGTTTTATTTCCAGAGCTTTAGTGATTGGAGTATAACAGTTATACATAGACAGAATCTGCTTTTGGTATGTTTCCATTTCTATGTGACTGCAGAGTAGAGCGACTAAGATCATTTATTTCGTCTCCTCCATAGGTATTCTTTTGGAATTTTGAAGCTTCTGGGTTCCGACGATATCGATCTGGTCTAGATAGACCCTTGGTAAGGGTGTATATGCAGAACGGCGTTGTCTTTAGTTTTTTTTGGTAGTTCTCAGGTGGCTAGTTTTTCTGAGTTGTTTCGGGAGGGGGATCCGTTTTTTTTAATAACCTGGATCATCAGTTTTTTGTTGGGTGGTTCATCCATTATGGGAGTCAGTCTGAGGGTTCACTCACAATTACAGGCTACAGATTCGAAGGTGGGTCGGCAACAGGGGCAATTCAGGACTATTTCAAATAGTCGGCATTAATTGCTATGGGCGGGGTGGCAGTACAGATAGTGCGTAGTACTGAGCTCTGAGTCTTAGTGGTGGTTGGGTCATTTTCCTTCTGACTGGGTTTCAAGGAATTAATGTCGCCTTTTCTTCGGATCTCGCTAGGGTTGATACGCTAATTTGCTGTTTATTCGGATCTGGGTGAGGTTGATGCGCTGGCTGGTGGCACGATCTTGTGGGGTTTCTTGAATTCTTTTGTACTATGGTTTATTTAGCAACAAATATGTGGCTTGTTAATGGCGTTAAATGACATTAAATGAGAGGTGTATATACTTATTTGGGATAATTGGATTGTTAAAATCTAAAGATAGGTATATACCGCTCTCACTCATTTTTAAAATTTCATTAATATTTATTGGAGTTGTTTTTAGCGTGATTTTTTGGAAGTTTTTATGGTGGGTTTCTCTGGTCAAATTTTTCTAAAATCCAGCAGGGATTTATCGAAATCACAAACTTGATGGGTAAACCTGCCCAATCGAAATGCAATAGGGGTTTTCCAGGTTGCTGAATCCATATATATATAATAAAAAAACTAGTTTAAATAACACCAATCAAGATTTCACCTTAAATTTTTCCACCAAATTGAAGGACTAGAAAGTCCAAAAAATCACACTAAAAACAACTCCATATTTATCATTATAACTATTTTTTTTATTTTACTTAAATCAATTAAAATCCATTAGAAAATTAATGATATGAACACATTTATGAGGTATAACATAGAAGCTAACAAACTAATGTGATAAGAAAATATTGATCCTAATTTGCTTTGAAATTCTGTTGGTTGGAATAGATGGTGAGGACGAGCATTGAAACTCAGCGGTCTCTTTGGTGGTCCATTTTGATATTTATATTTTTTTTTTGTTATTTTTCTTGCTATAGTTGGATGAGATTATGTTTTCGCTTTGAAAGTTATGGAAATTCTGATTATATTTTGATAAAATTTTGGAGGGATTTTTGTAAATTTAAATTACAGTAGTCAAATTTCAAGATTTTAGGTGTTTAGATGTTTTTGATACCGCTGAATCTATTTCCACTATAAAAACTTGATTCAAACATTTCTTTTCTACAAAAAAAAATTTTGGAATTTTTTTTTACCCAAATTCCCCTTTTAACAATTCCGACAATTCCTCTCATGCCATTATTTTTATTGATAGAAATGGCCTTATTTACAATATTGAATTAATGTCTTGGAGTGCCTTTCTCTCGCTCGCAAGAGAACGACAAGGGACAATGAAGAAGAACAGGAAAAAAAAATGTTATCCTTGTTGCTATTTCCTTCTGCCATAAAGAAATGGCCGCCGGCAAAGTGCATATCAACCTCCATATCAAGATGCCAAGCCACAATACAGAGAAGATATGCAGAGGCAAGCACGGGGAGAGCGTGGGGGGTTGGAGGGGATATAATGAATTAATCCTTCCTCTGCCATTCCAAGCACATAAAACCGACAACTCGTCTGGTTATCTTCGTGGATTGAAGCAGCAACCAAAAGCAATTGATGAAGCTATTTAATTTCAATTTAATTATTAAATTAAACAAGTGAGCAAAGGACTTGGTTTGGTGAAACAGACTCGTCGAAGGGGAATAATATTCTTCTCAGTCTATTCATTTAAAAAATAAAAATCCACAAGCCTGTATCCAGCGTCAGTTTAAAATAGGTACGCTTCTTGTCGTGATTAATTTTTTTTATCATTAAAAAAATAATAAATATTATTATAAATAAAATTATAATTTAGATAATTTTTAAGTTTTTAATTTTAATCATTTAAAATAAGATAGGCTGAAATAATTATTTTAATATTTATTATGGATTGATGTTTATTAATATTTACTATTTACTTAAATTATATAATTGCATTAGTTATAAATATAATCAATATAAATTTATCTAAATAATATTACCATATATGTATTGAGTAATATTTTTTATAAATATAATTAGTTATCTTAACTTATATTTATTATTTATATTTTATATGATAAAATATTCTTCTTTCAAATTATAATTTTAATATAATTATTAAATTTCTATAAATTTATCAATTATAAGTTTTTGAAAATTCACCTATCATTATTATTTAAATTAAAATGTAACCAACAAATTTATTATTTTTATTTACATGTTAACACACAAAGACGGCATTTCTCATACTAAAATGTAATGTGCATCTCAGTACAATTTTACATTACAATGTGTTTCTATAAAAGTTTACCCTGCACCAGCAATAAATAAATAAATACATACATACATACATACATACATACATATATATATATATATTAAAAGTTTAACCCCTAGAAACTTTAGGGGAGAAACAAACATATTGATGTAGTTTAAAATTATGATTGATATATATATATATATATATATATATATATATATATATATATAGATATATATATATATATATATATATATATATTTTTTTTTTTTCCCATAGGAAAATTCGTAATTTTATTAAAGATAACAAAATTACATTTTGTAGATGCTGAAGTGCATATCCAGAAAGCAAGTCAGAGACTGCTGGACAAAAGACACAAAAAAACAGAAAGAAGATAATGTACAAATGGGGAGAAATTAAACTTTTCTCCCCTTTTTCTTCTCGACTTTTCGCCACTCCCCTTGAGTCGGCAAGGACGAAACAAGTGCTAGAGAAGTGTCCTCCATGGGGTGGGGGTTATCCTTATCTGAATCTGAGTGATCTGAGGTATGATGTCTTTTGGTACCGTTGGTATCCATTGTATCTGGGATCTTCCCCGGTAAAGTGTCCATCAGATCTTGTAATACTGTTTCCTCTATTTCTGGTTCCTTGAATGTCGGATTGTTCTCTTTGGGAATGGGGTGTTCCTTTTCCTCTTCTTCCTCCTCATCAGGGGCCTCAGGGTCTGGTGGAGGGAATTGCCATCCCTTGGGTTGTTTGCCTACCTTCTTCTTCCTACGCATATCTTTTTTAGCTTCTGGGCACGTATTTTGTAGATGTCCTGTTTGCCGGCAAATTTTGCATCTGAATGCAGTATTTTCGTAATCTAGTATCTGAGTCCAGCACCCCTGTTTATACTTGAGCTGAATTTGGTCTGGAAATCCTTTACTGAGGTCTACTTCCACACAAATGCGTGCAAATGTGTATATTTTTTCCTCCGTTCTTTCTGTGTCCATTTTAATGAAACGCCCAATGGTGTTGCCTATGCCAGCCAGAACTCGATGGCTCCAAAAATGTAGTGGTAGGTTGTGAAGGCGAACCCAAACCGGCATCCGAGATACAATCATTGTATTTGGATCAAAATCTAGAAACCATGGAGTAATGAAGAGACCCGTGGATCCCATGAACCATGGTCCTTCCCTCATGATGATGTCCCTTTCCTCTGATGTACGAAATTTAACAATGAAGAAACCTTTGGCACAGAGAAAAATGTCACATGTATTAGTCCAGGTTCTGAAGACCCAATGGAAAAGGTCCATAGATTTGGGCCAAAAACAGTTGAATCTGCATATTATCGCTTGTTTTTCCATTATAGAACAGTACTCATCTGTTTCTGGAGTATCTGTATTTAATTCTGGGGTGTAACTCAGTTGATCCACAATGTATGGAGCAGGTTTTGTGCCAGCTTGCTTTGCTGATGTTGTTGTTGTTTTCTTTCCTTCCAGAATGTTCTTGAAGGATAAATCTTCACTTTTTTCTGTTGGTGTGTTTCTGGGGTTTTTGCTGTGCTGCATCCTATGCCACTGCCTGGAGGATTTGTTTTGTGGTGGTGTTCCGCACCTCCCCTCAGTCTCAGATTGAGAGTAATAGTAGACTCAGGTAAAATTTTGTAGACCATAAGAGGTTTGTGATCTTGTAGTACCCTGCCTCCAAGGATCAAAACCTGTGATCCGGTAGGGTAACCAGTATGCTGGAATATACTGTACTTCAGGTTCTGTACAGTTTTGGTAACCTGTACCCAAGCCAGATGTGTCCTCCCAGATGGGGTTTTAATGAAAACTTGAAAGGGAAAAGGGTTTACCAGTGATTCAGGTTCTGTTTCTGACTGAGTGAAAATTTGCCTGCTCCCCTCAGATTTGCTGCATAGCTTTGTATTCCCAGTGCTTTCCTTCGGGGACTGAAGACGCCAAGAATGGGCGAGATCTGGTTCTGGCTGAGTTGCATCGGTTGCTTTGTTGGGCAGATACTAGAAAGGAGGTCGAGGAGAACCCATGGACACCCCATTCGCCACTTTATCCAGCCATCCCTCTTGTCCTTTGTCCCTGGGCCTGTTCAGCTCCGCCATATCCACGTCGGTGTTGTCAGCCACCGCGCCCTCTCCTGCTATCGCTGAATCCAAAGCCCTAACTCCCGCAAATATCCTCTCGTGCCCCGGTTCGTTCATTCCATGATTGGCAATGGGAGGCTACGTTGCAGTTATGGAATCCCAAAGTGATCTGGCCAGACCTATTCGCGGGGCCGAGCCAAGCTTGGCATCATGGAAGAAACGCAGAGGCATAGGGCAACCGGCTGCAAATGGGATGTCAGATTTGGGAACTTCAATGCGTTCTTTGTTTTTGGGCCTGATATGAGTCGTCACGCCCTCTTCTGCTTCTACTGTAGCCGAAACCCTAGCGCCCGCATAGGCCCTCTCGAACCCCTGTTCATTCAATTCATTTTTTGCATTGGATGGCAGCGTTGCGGTCTTATAAGCCCGGTGTGGTCTGGCCAAAACTGCACACAGGGCCGAGCCGATCTTGGCACCATGGGAGAAAGGCAAAGACACAGGGCAGCCGCAAACATCGATGCAATCAACAGCATATACAGTGGACGCCATCTTTAGTTCTCCGGTCCAATCTCAACAATTCTTATTTCATGCTCATCAATTATGATTGATATATATATATGTGTGTGTGTGTGTGTGAATATCACGCAGAGTTCTATAAGTGTGCAATTTTATTAGGGATTGAAATGTAGATCATTTTTAAAAACTTTATTTATATTTAAAATATAAATAATAAAGGAGCATTTTGCTAGTTTATGTAGTTGGAAACTTAAGTTCACTATTTGAAATAAAAATAAAAATAACTAGTTTATTATCTTCCTCTAGTAATAGTGAAGGCCTAGCCTCATCTATCCAGGTGGATATTGGTGGCCACTCCCCTATTCCACTTGGACCCCCAAAACTATTTCCTATCTGTTTCATATTTTTCCGCATAATTTCCAATTTTGGCAGTATTTTTTTGTCAATTTTCAGGCTTCGAACTTCCATAATCATTTTAAGTCCCTATATAACAATTTTTTTGGAAACAAGAAAAATATGAATATTTTTTTTTTCTAGTTAAGACTAAATCTATTAAGTGAAAATATTGTACAAGAGGGTACATCTCAAAGAAGCAAGAACCGGCAACCGGAAATGACAGACCTGTCAACCTCGGTTCCGGAGAAGGAGCTATGCAAACAAGGAGCTACAACAAGACATATGAAACTGAGAGAAACAAAGAGAACTACCCTGCAAGGGTAGTGGTTCCAACACGAGGTTTTTTCCCTTTTCGATTCTTGACTGCAACCCAACCATTTTGAGGTGGATGAGCGATTACAACTTGAAGATTGGGATCTCCCACCGGCGTTCCTTTCTTGGGGAAACTCTCCTTTTCTGAATCTGAGGAGGAAGACAGATGGACACGTTTCTGAGCAATGGCTGAGTCAGAGGAAGGCGCCACACCATCGGTAGCGGGGGCCACGGGCGATGGGACCTGTTCCAATTCTTCATCGCTGCCTTCATCTTCTGAGCTGGAGGAACCAGGATCCACCACTGGAGGAGGAGAGCAGGGAGTCCAGCGCTTGGGCTTGGGCTTGGAAGCATTGGCTTTGCTCTTTTTTGCCGGTCGAGATGGACAAGTGTTCTGCAGATGCCCAGATTGATGGCAATGGCGGCACCGAAAAGCTGTATTCTCGTAGTCCAGAGTCTGGGTCCAGACAAGGTCGTTTATCTTAAGGTTGATTTGTTCTGGAAGACCTTTGCTCAGGTCTAACTCCGCACATAATCTTGCATATGAGTAGAGTCCTTTAGATTCTCGCCATAAGTCTCCACAGAGGAAGCTGCCCAAGGTGTCTCCTATAACTCTGAAGACACGAGTATTCCATAAGTGGGCAGGAAAGTTTGGAAGCCGAATCCATACCGGAGTCTTGGTGATGGTTGCAGTGTCTGGATCGAAGTCTGGGAACCAAGGGGTCAAGAATAACCCTGCATTTCCCATGAACCAAGGGCCCTCTTCTAAGGCCTTTTCATAGTGCTCACTATCTTTGAATAAAACAATGAAATAGCCTTTCGAACAGAAAAAGACCTTACAGTTATGTGTCCAGTTTGCATGTATCCATGCGTAGAGATCCTGAGAACGCGGCCACAAACCATTAAATCTGCAGATGATGGCTCTTTCAGCGAATTCTTGTTGCTGCGAAGCCAGTTCTTCATGCATGAATTCAACAAAGGGAACCTCTTCGATCTTGTCCACCAGGAAGACCTTAGATTTAGGGGCTTCTGGTGGTTTGGGGTTCTCAGAGTGTACTGCATCCTTGTATGAGAAAGGCTTGGAGGAGGAAGTTTGCCCCCCTGCACCTCCTCTTAAACGAAGGTTCGCCACCACCACGCTGTTCCTGGAAATGCTGTAAGCAGAAAGAGGAAGATGGTCTTCAAGTTGTTTACCTTGAGAGAGAAGTCGCAGAAGGCTGGATGGAATCCCCAATCTGCATTCAAGCTGCAGCTTGAGCTCCTGCACCAGATCTGAAGGACTCACCCATTGCATGCTGGTTCTGCCTGAAGGCTGAGAAATAAAAATCTGAAAGGGGTCAGATATAGGCTTGGACCCCATGTCAAAATGATTACAGATCTCTGGATCTGGCCAGAGCATGGCTTGCTGTGCCTGCTGGGTGGTTTGATCTGGCCCATCGCTATCAGATCTGAGACTGCGTATGCCTTTCTGAAAGTGGATGTTCGCCCCAGAACCAAATGGAGACCAGGCGAGTGAGGTCCACTGCACTGGTTCATGGCAGAAACCCTCAGTTATTTGACAGACCGAGATCCGGATGGCCAGAGCACATCTTCCGTGAAGGCTTGGGGAACTCGGGCTGTGCTTTCTGCCGCCGTCCTGAGGTCTGGGCTTCTTAGCTTGAAGAATGGCTGTAATAGCCCGCGCTGCCGTTGATGGAGAAGGAAGCCCCCGAATGAGCTTGGGCAGAGCAAGATCTTCCTCGCCAGCGGCAGAGGACCAAAGCAAGACAGAGTCCGTGGGCGTTGAGACGACGGCAGCTGACGAGTGCAACTTCAAGAGCCGTGATCTCTGTAATGGTTTCGCTTTGTTGTTTGCTGCAGGGCGGAGCCTGGGCCGGGTAGCATCCGGAGCAGGGGAGGCGGCCACAACTTGGCTAGATCGGAAAACCCTTCGATCATATTAATAGAAAAATATGAATATTAACTAACATTTTTATTTGAAATTCGTTCTACTCGGATAGATATTTCTAACGAGCCATCATGCAAGCCAAATGGAAATCGTATGCCGAAGTTATGACCCCAAAAAGTTGACATTGCCACTCACCTATTCCACTTGGACCCCCAAAACTGTTTCCTATCTGTTTCATATTTTTCAGCATAATTTCCAATTTTGGCAGTTTTTTTTTGTCAATTTTCAGGTTTCGAACTTCCATAATAGTTTTAAGTCCCTAGATAACATTTTGTTTGGAAACAAGAAAATATGAGTATTAACTAACATTTTTATTTGAAAGTTGTTCTAATCGGATAGATATTTCTATTGAGCCATCATGCAAGCCAAATGGAAATCGTATGCCGAAGTTATGACCCCAAAAAGTTGACATTCCAACTAACCCCATCGGGACCCATAAGCTTTTGGTGCTTCATCTTTAGGGATAGGTTTTTGTATGTTTAGGGTTTCACATTATTTATTCACGATAAAAGGCCTCAAAGCCTCATTATAACATAGTTCAGAAGACATATAGTTGTCATATCTCTTCTCATAGATGAGCTACCATTGCCCAAGCTAGTTTGCTTTATGCATGTAAACAATTTTCAATATTTGCTATTTATTAATTGAAGTTAATTTGCACTTTATCTCTATGTTTTTATTTTAAATCTATATTTAGTTTCACCCCTTCGTAAATCTATATCACATCCCCTTTACAAAAAACCGCCTAGTGGGGCCTAGAAAACACCATAAGGTGAAATAATCAATAGAGAGTGTGTAGAAATTGCAAGAAATTCACTACTGCTAATGAAATCGAACTGAATTCAAGAGACACAAATTTCTTCTACTATTCTGCGGGAAGGAAAACACATGATAGAAACACATGGAATAACATGCAACCATTAAAACACAAGGAACACAATGATTTTACAGGGGAACCCAACTGGGAAAAACCCATCCATTGCTTTGTATTAATTCAGATGAGAATATGGATTAATTACAATGTCTTGCTTCAATCCTGAAGCACACTCTGTAGTGTAATTCTGATCTCCTGCTCGTTGACTTTCTCTGACCAACACTTAGACAAAACATGCCTCAACCTTCCTCCTATTTCCCTGCACAATCCTTGAGGAAATGAGCCCCTAAACAATAAGAGAATTCCCTATTTCCTTGTGCAAATACTAAAGGAATTGATCACCTACGGCAATGTCAGACCTGTACACTCAACTACTATACCATAATGAATACATTGATGCATTTTTCCTCCACCCAACTAGGTAATTCAAATTCCATGCACGACTAGGATTATTTTTAGTAAATTGATCAGTTAACTGAGATATTAGTGAGTTAACAACAATCATTACCACTCAATTGAACTCCTACTAACTCTACTAATGACTAGAGCTTAGATAACTAAGTTTAACTAGCAATAACTCCACTAGATTGCTAGATTTTAACAATCAACCCATGCACAACTCTGCTTCTAGCCTACGGACTTGAATTTACTAATTTAAATAGGAGACAAGGCTAGGTCACTCCAACTAACTGTAATCCAAGTCATCCTACTAATGTGGAAAATCAAAATTCTTTGTTTGACTAAGGCACAAGTCAAATGAAGCCTTTTCTTGCTACAATTTCAACACTTCCTCTTAGCAAGAAAAAGGTTCTGCATAACCCCAATCGTACTCCCGTAGGAATGTATTATAACAAAACTCCCTCTCACTGTTGTTGTTTCTAACACAATAACTACAAATGAGAAGCATCCAAAATACTGAATCAATTGATTCTGTAAGTTGCAACTGTCTCTTGAGCCTTTAATTGCTATTAGCCTGCAAATGTCACTCAAGATTTCGCTACATCAACTGACACTAATCTTTCTGCTATTCAATACAGTGGCCTTTATAGAAAGGGTAATTATCAAGGAGAATAGTATACTACAACTGTTGTTACTCTCCTATGGACCTTGCCCAAATATTTGCAAATCTGGGACTAAGGCTCTACATCACCCCACCTCACTCCTAGAGGTATAACTACATGCATGGTGAAATCTACCTCTAGCTTGTAGATATTTTTAACTCGAACACCAATTTGTTTTACTTTTCCAGTAGTAACATGCTTTAGAAAATCTTTCCCCTTATTGAAAATCACATCATATCCATTGTCTTCAAGTACAACTACAGAAACTATATTTTTGTTTAGACCAGGAACATACATTACATCCTTTAAATGAATATGGGAGCTTGACTCCTTCTTAAAGGTGATAGTGACAAATCCCTTTGGTACTATACATTCCATCATCTCTAAGTTATATGTATAATTGCAGGTCCTTCTCCTCCAAGTTTCCCTTAAATTCCTTACTTCGTGTCATATGATATGAGGCACCAAAGTCTAAGTACCACTCACTCCCTCTTATTGTGCTTTACATGCAATCAATGAGGGTGAATTCCAACTTGAATTGTGATGTGAGAGAATCTCCTCTTGCTCCCGCTACAGGTTCCTTACTATATTTCGTGTGTGGACACTTGGTTGCATAGTGTCCATACTCATGGAAGTGAAAGCATTTAATTTTACTGATGTCTTTCTTCTTGCTATGGTTCTGGATGAATTATGCCTTGCCTAGGGACTTCATGCTTTTGGCATTCTTTCCTTTGCCAACTAGAGCACAATATTCTTCCTCATCATATTTGAATGTGACACCTCCTACACCAAATCAGGCTAAAGTATCTCCTAATATGGTAGCTTGTCTCTTCCATTAAATGAATCCTCATAGTTGTGCTAGGGTTTCAGAAGGCCAAGGATTGTTGAGCTCAGAAGTTCAGATGATGGCACATTTTCTCTTACTCCTCCAAGTTCATATCGAACATGAGTGAATCTGGATAGGTATTGAGGAGTGGTTTCATTTTTCTGCATTCAAATGTTTCTGAGTTTATCTCATAATTCCATTTTGCTGGCATCACTACTTCAATCTGTGTGGGTTGTAACAGCCTTGGTGAAAATTCCATGTAATAAACGTTAATAAAGGCAAAATAATAAACATGATTATGGGACACTTATTCCAAGCTGAATGTCGGGTAAAACATTCTAGTGTGGGTGTTCATTTAGTTTATTATGGCTAAGGAAATTGGTAAAGGCAATGGCAAAGACATTTGAAAAGGAAAAATGGCATTTTATTTATGAAAATAATGAAAATTAGGAGAAAAGGAAGGTGAAAGGTCACAGTTTACATGTGAGGAGGAAAATGAAGGAAAATAATGGAAAATTGAAGAAAATAGAGACCTCATTAATAAAAAGGCTTGTGAGGATCAGTTGGTACCTTTTGTCAGTTCTGTTTTGGAGCTCTCTCTCTATTCTCTCTCTCACACATTGTTGGACACTTAGAGTTTTCTTGGAGCACTTCAACATTGGATCAAGAAAAGAGAAGAATGAAAAGAGGAAGCAAAGATAAAGAAAGGAAGGGTAGGATCAAGTGGCTACAATAGGATTATTTGCAGGTATCAAGTTGCATGTATGATTTCCTTGCTATTTTTGGCATGCATGGTTATGCATGTGTGTTTTTGGTTCTCTTGCTATCATTGGCATGGGTATTTCTAGATGTGACAGTGTTTTTTAGCCTTGCCTTGCCATTTTCAGATAGCCATGGTGTGGTGGGTTCTCTTGGGTTTGGTTGAGATGGATTTCTGGATGGACTCAAAGCTGAGTGGGGTGGTCTCAAGATTATTCACAAGGCCTAGGAATCTCGAGATGGGATACACAGTAAATCATGGATTTGAACACCTCGATCGAGATTAGGAATCCCTTGATTAGTGAATGTTGGGATACACGGTAAAGCTCAGTGGTGATTACCCTTGATTGGGCCTAGGAATCCGGGGATGGGATACATGGTAAAATACAGAGGGTGGAGACCTCGTAGGCCTAGGAATCCCTTGAAAAGTAATGGTGGGATACACGGTAAAGCCGAGAGGTTGACAAACAAATACCTCACGGTTTATGTGGAGATATCTGGAGGCATCCATGATTGTTTAGGGCCTAGTACTCTGGTTTGGATTGCGGTAAAGCCTGGTTCTATTGATGAGGGTGAGGTGGTGTAGCCTAGGGAAGCCTTGGTTGATTTTTGGTTATCAGTTCCATATTCATGCTTGGAATATGGCACATGGGTGATTCACTAAAGAGAGATTTGGGTCAACAAATCTATGGTCGGGTGGAATGTGGAAGTCTCGGATATGGTTGGCCTAATCATTCATTAGTAAGAGTTTATTCTCCTTGGTATTTTATGTGCAAATGTACTGGTTCATATCTGGTATTTATGACTGTCATATCCATGTTATTTCTATTGTTTATATGTTGGTTAAGAGTATGTTTTATGACAATGATGATGTACGGATATCATCATGTTTTTATTTGTAAATGAATGAACAATGAATATATGACCTAACATCTGATAATGCAGCTAATTTTACAAGGTATCGATGCCTCCTAGCAAATCTTAGATAAGTATGAGATCCATATAATCAGATCTGTTGTTATAACCTGTAGGATGCATATTTGTGATGTGTTTGATGAAATTTTTGTCATGGCTAGTAGGGGTCCAGTCAATTCCTTGATCAAGTTTGTTATCAAAAGCATTTTCTTCATGTCCTTTATGAATTCTGGAAGTTTCATAAGTTTCTAGACAATGATTGGGTCCTATCCCTGGAGAGTAGCCTTAAATCTTGCAGTCGCTGGCATAACACAAGAATAAAAAGGCTAAAATCACACCCAATCATGCTTATGGGAGCGACTAGGGCTCTCAGTCACTTGGAGGGCTTGGAAAGGGAGTGACTGGGGCTCCAACTTAGTAAAAATGTTGAGTTCCCTCATGAGTTGGTCACCTGGAAGGGTGGGTTGGCTCCTCAAGGTTTTGTTGCATGTGTAGAAGGTTGGTTTGGTTTGGTTATGTCTGTTCCACTTCCACAACTGTACATGGGGAGTCGAATCACATCATAGTAGCCTCTCATCACATGTTTACCCTAGTGGACCAGGTAGCTTGGGTAAATGTGGGAGGAGAGCGTTACAGGGTGGTATCATAGCATGATTCACCCCTTGGACTGGATGGGTGGAGTGTTGGTCATGCATTCATGTTGATTGCATATGTGTTACTTATATTGTTGGTCTATGTGCTTGTTGCATATGCATGGTATTGGCCATGATCGTAGTTGTGTCGCCATGTGAAAGTTGATGGTGTTGTTGTTGAATGTGTCAGCATGAGTGTATGTCGGTTAAGCATTATTTATGCATGACAATGTTTACATGTTGTTAAGCATACATTGATATGTTTGTAGTTGGCATGCCTGAGGTTATGATATGTGGTTGGTATGGTCATGCATTGATGACTGGACTATGGTTAGGATGATGTCTATATGTTGCTATGATTATGATTATAAATGTATCATGCTAATATGGTTGATCTCACAAATGAGATATCCTCACCTAAACTATACTGAGGTATGTTGGTTATGCTGATGTTTTGTTTTAGATGACATGGTATACTTGCAAGAAAGAGATCAAAGATGACTATCAAGGTGGTAGACTATAGTTCATGAGATTCACCTTATGGATCAGATGAGAAACATGGTGTTAGGAATTCTTCTTACTTAACAGAAACATTGATAATTTTGAAGGCAGAAATAAGAAGTTGCAAAGGAGACAATAATAGAGTCATGTAGGAATAGGAGAAATAAGAAAAAGTCAATACAGTAATCCTTCATATTTTTTCAGAATTGTAGTGACAAGGGCCACTTCGGATCATCCATGCGTAGGAGGATAAGACTAATGGGGCATATTGCAGTAGGTCTCATGGTGGTCATAGGTTAGATAGAGATGCCATAATTAGAGATGGGAGGCTCTTGGATACTCCGGATAGGAGAGGTGATGGACACAAGTACTATTCTAGTTTTGGTTCTGATAGACACTATTATCATCATCGTTATCACCCTTATAGGAGGAGTGATAGGGGATACTTTCCAAATGATTTTAAGAAAGATAAGCCACCTACCTTTGAAGGAGATTTGAAGAAGGCAGAGGATGCAAAGGCTTTGTTACTTGGGATGAAGAAATTATTTGAGTTGCATAATTACATAGATAATATGAAGGCCAATGTAGCTATCTTCAGCCTGAAAGGTAAAGAAAATATCTGTTGGGAAGATGTAAATTGGCCGGAGACATCAGGACAGAAGAGTTGATTTGGCATGAATTCAAGAGAATTTTCAAGATGAAGTACTTTTTAGAGAGGTACTGTGACAACAAAGCCAAGGAAATCTATGAGCTAAAAATGGGATCAATGACAGATGAGGAGTATATGACCAAGTTCTTGGGGTTGTTGAGCTATGTACTATACCTTAAAGATGGAAAGACTAAAGATTAGTGGTTTTTTAATGGATTTCCATTAGCATTTAGAGATCAGATTAAGTATGATTTTCCTCAATCACTTGAGGATGTCATTGGGAAATTGAAGCACTGTTATGAGCATTCAAAATGAAAGACAAAATATTAACAAGGTTGGAAAGGGAAAGACAAAGATAAAAGTAAATGGCAGCTGAAAAGAAAAATGCCTTAGAATGTAGAGGAGAAAGAAAATATTGCACCTTACAAGAAGTTCAATGTAGCTAGATAGGGACATAGGTCACAACCTGGAGGGAAAAAGAATAGAGGTGATGGTACCCGACGGTTGGAGTGTTGGATAT
Organism: Pinus tabuliformis; assembly: GCA_031772625.1. Classification (NCBI taxonomy): domain Eukaryota; kingdom Viridiplantae; phylum Streptophyta; class Pinopsida; order Pinales; family Pinaceae; genus Pinus; species Pinus tabuliformis. Next base: position 1,633,342,598 of record CM062816.1, read on the forward strand.
GTAGTAAGGAGCATATAAAGAGAGATTGTTCACAGTATTAGGGTGGTAGGACTCATATTTATAATGCATAGGAGGCACATATTGTTGGAGATGTCGGGAAGATAATTCCTCGTTTCTATGCAACACTGCATAACAGGCACGCATATCACCAGACATCTATCAATGAGATGGGCGTTAAGATTTGTGATCAAGTTGTTTCTATTTTGATTGACCTTGGATATAATTATAGTTATGTTAGTCCTAACTTGGTGGATAAGTGTGGTTTGAATAAATAAGTGCATGCATAATCTTGGTTATTATAGTTGCCTACAGGTACAAACAAGAGAGTTCATCATTAGGCAAGAGCTTATGCATTTGAACTGAATGGTATGCCTACATCAACACATTTGAATGTATTGTCGTTGGGATCATACAATATGTTGTTGGGAATAGACTGGTTGTATATTTATAGGACTAAGGCATTGATGTCAACCAGACTGACAAGAATGTGTGCTGCAACAATTGCATGGCTCAGAAGGATTCCTATGGTAGTTGCAGGATTCATGTGGAGGATCATCATGGTGGGTGTGATTTCATTTGTACAAAAACTTAATGAGCAGAGAAGTTTGAAGTCATATTCCAGAAAGTGGAATGAATCAAAGCCTACATTGGACCCCCTCCATTGGAAAGTGTTCAGAACAAGCTTTCCAATGATATGTGGAAGTCCAAAAATGGACACCTGGATCAAAATATATGGTTTTCTGAAATTTCAAGGATTGGAAGCCTTAGGAAGGAAGGAATATCGGAGATCACAATATCAAAGGTCCATAATATCTAATATTGCAATATCGGAGGTCCAACGCATCTCTCCTCACAATATTGGAGATCCAATACATCGAAGCAGGCAATATCGAAGGCTGGAGGAGCATCGAAACATCAGAACATCGACGTATCGCACAATCGGAGCTTCTTAAAGTGAGAACCTTTAAAAAGTTGCGATATCATAAAGTGCCGATAGTATTAGTGAGGGCCGAGGAATGTCGATAAAGAATTAATGAAGGATTTCATTGCAAAACCAAAGGTTGACAGGCCCTTTTCTCTCTCCTCTAGCAGGACACATGGTAGCATATGATTGGCTTCGATAAAGAAACATGGTAGCATATGATTGGTTCCAATAAAGCTACAGGGACATCTGACGTCAGCATGACGTGGTGATATGATAGGACACATGGTAGGAAGTTTTGGTATTTTTAGGGGCCTAAGGGAAAAAATCTGGATGACACATGTCACCACTCATGAGGTGCCACATGGAGTGATGACGTCATATCAGAGGTCGACATATTGGAGGTTGAGGATGTCGGAACTTTAGAACAATTGGTATTTTAAAAAATTTCGATGAGAATTGAACACCACTAAGGCTACCCCGGTTGATCGCTCCCAACTCTAGAAAGTGGGGAATTCAAGTGGTTAAGGGGAAAGTGACAGGCGAATCGACTAAGTACCTAAAGAGGAACATTGTGGTTAAAGACGTGGCATGAACGGAGGCACTCATAGGCATGGCATGGAGATATTTTTCTCGACCATCATTCAATTGTTCCAATTTGCACCCAGGGGGCTTTGTATTGACGGTGAATGGGTGTATTGTTAAGGCCCTCCTTGCAATAGGTCACTGGTTCAAATCCCCCATGGGTGCTTAGGTAGTATTATATAGAAAAATAATTGTTCCAATTTGATATTTTTTGTATTTTAAAGAAAGGAATGAAATTTGTTGCAATGATTTGGACAGTAGAGCCTTTGCACATAGAGATAGATGGATCTCAATTGATATATTTTGTAACTGTTTCTCAATCTCTCCCTCTCCTTGTAAAAAGAGGGAAGAAACACTTAAATAAGGTTCAAAATGTTTGGAAAGAACTCTTGGAAAGGACCTTTTCTTGGTTTCATGAAGACAATGTTGTGAATATCAATGTATGTATGTTTCTCAGAAAATTAATGCAATATTTTTGGTGATTCCAACTTATTGGATTGTAATATGTTCATCTCCCTTTGTGTTTTCATATATGTTGAATATTCTTCTCAGATTGCATGTCAAGTAGCTTCCAGATATATTTCTTATTAGATGCAGATTCATTTCAATCAAGTTATTGGTGGATAATGCCTGGATAAGATTCATTTCGATCAAGTTATTAATGGATAATGCCTGTGCGGATGTGGGAATCAAGTCTTTAAAAAGAGTTCCATGTATCTTAGGATTCCATAAACATTTCCTTTCTCTCATTTCTCTCTAAATCCAAATATACAAAATTCTTAAGGCTTAAGATTTGTATGATGGATTTCTCCTTTACTTTCTTCTACAATTACATCTATCTTAACAACTGATTTGCTACAAGCTCTCAATCTGATTTGGCCATCACCAATAGAGGATCATTTCCTATGTATTCTTGTGTGTGTGTTGGTTCATACATTGTATCTTTATGAATGGTTTTGAATCAAGCTTATTTGAATTACATGAAATACTATGGTGCTACAAGTCCTTAAGAAAAATTTGACAACACTAATTAGGATGTCCTAGGCGTCGGTCTCCTATCAACCCAGAGATTGTCTCTAGGAGTGACAATAGACTAGTTGTATATTCATAGGACTAAGGTGGATTGTTATGAAAAATCAATTGAGTTCTTGGATGACAATGGAGAATAGAGACTTTTATAGAGTAAGAATAAAGAAACATTAGTTCGAATGGTGATAACTATGCAGGCAAAGTGCAGTCACAGAAAATGATGTGTGCTATTTCAAGTGCATACTTCTGGCGATAAAGCTAAGGAGGATGAGGATGCAGAGATATTAAGTAGGTACCCGATTTTATAGTAGTTTTAGGATGGGTTTCCAATAGATATTTCAGAGTTTCCACCTTGCAGATAAGTGGACTTTTCTATTGAATTAGTACTAGGGGTAGCACCATCATCAAAGGAAGTGTACATGATGAGCACTCCAAAGTTGGTAAAGCTAAAGTTTCAGTTGAAGTAAATGCTTGACAAGGGATACATTAGGCCAAGTGTATCGCCATGGGGTGCATTAGTATTTTTTGTGAAGAAGAAGGATGGGACTCTAAGGTTGTGCATTGGTTACATGCATTGAAGAAGGTGACCATCAAGAACAAGAATCCATTGCCGAGGATTGATGATTTTTTCGTTTAGTTTAAGGGAGCAACAATGTTCTCAAAGATTGATTTGAGATCAAGATATCATTAGGTACACGTCAAGGAAGAGGAAATTTACAAGACAACTTTCTAGACTAGGTATGGGCATTCTGAGTTTGTTGTAGTTCCATTTGGTTTGATTAATTCTCCAACTACCTTTATGTCCTTGATGAATAATTTGTTGCATCCTTATCTGTACAAGTTTGTTATTGTGTTCATATATGACATCTTGATATATTATAATAATGAGGAAGAACATGTCAAGCATTTAGCAGCAGTGTTGAGATTGTTAAGTGAGCATCATTTGTATGCCAAGCTTAGAAAATGCAATTTCTTTGATACAGGGGTACATTACTTGGGACGTGTGGTCTCCAAGGAAGGTATAACAGTGGATCCAGAGAAGATAAGGGATATCATGGAGTGGGAAACTCCTATAAATGTTGATGATGTAATATCACTTATGGTGCTAGCAGGTTAATATAGGAGGTTCATCAAGAACTTCTCGCATATTTCATATCATATTATGTCACTACAGAGGAAAGGTAAGAAATTTGAATGGACAGAGGAATGTGTAGTGAGTTTTGAACAGTTGAAGCAGTTGTTGACAAATGCTCCATTGCTAAAGATTGTAGATCTAGACAAAGAGTTTGTGGTGTGTACAGATGCATCTATGAGAGGACTTGGCAGATTCCTTATGCAGGAAGGATAGGTAGTATGCTATGAGTCATAGGAAATGAATGAGCATGAGCAAACTTATATGACACATTATCTTGAGTTGGAAGCAATCATCCATGCATTGAAGATGTGGAGGAACTATCTTCTTGGCAGGAGGTTTGTACTGATGAGTGACCACAGTGGATTGAGGTATCTATTTGACCAGTTGAATTTGAATGCCAAACAGACTAGATGGTTGGCCATGACTAGTGAGTTTGACTTTGATAGCAAGTACATCAAAGGTAAAGAGAACATGGTTACATATTCTCTTAGCAGGAGGATATAGGTGAATCATATAGTAGCTATGAGTTCCTATGGGACAGGCTTACAGGATCAAATCTTACAGGTAGGACAATGCGATAGTAGGTATATGGAGGTTATGCATAGGTTGCAATAGGGTACAGGTGGTAAGGATGTGGATTATTGTCTTACAACAGATGGTTCGATCAGATTTAGGGAAAAAATATATGTACCAAACAATAGTGAGATCAAGAATACTATCTTGAGGTAATTTCATGCGAAATTGTATTCAAGTCACCCAGGATACCAAAAGACATTGACACTAGTGAAGAAGTTTTATCATTGGCTGAATCTAAAGAAGGACGTGGCAGATTTTGTGGCTAGATGTTTGGATTGTCAGTAGTGAAAGGTAGAGTTTAAATATCCAAGTGTATTGCTACAATTCATTCTGATTCCAGAGTTGAAATGGGAGGTCATTTCCGTTGATTTCATCACAGGCTTTCTCAAGACATCTAGATAGCATGATTCCATCATGGTTGTAGTAGACAGGTTGACAAAGGTAGTGCAATTCATTCCAATGAAGCCTACATATTAAGCTAATGATGTAGCACATGTATTCATCAGAGATGTAGTGAGGTTGCATGGTGTCCTAAGGAAGATTGTATCAGACAACGTTGCTAAGTTCACTTCCAAGTTTTAGAAGGAGATGTTTGCAGGTTTGGGGACAGAGTTGGCCTTCAGCGCAACATATCATCCATAGAAAGATGGACAAACATAGAGGGTCAATAGGATATTGGAGGACATGTTGAGGATTTATATGATGCATCAACAATATAGGTGGGAAGAGTATCTTCCACTGGTTGAGTTTGCTTACAACAATGGTTACTAGGAGTCACCAAGGATGAGTCCATTCAACGCATTGTATGGGAGGAGTTGTAATACTCCCATTAGTGGAGTGATCCAGTGAATATGGTGTTAATAGGACGAGATATGTTAGTAGAGGTGGAACAGGAAATGTAGGTAATCAAGAAGAATATAAAGGCAACACAGGATAGACAAAAAAGCTATGCAGATTAGAACAGGTTGTTTAAGGAGTTTAGGGTTGGAGGATAGGTGTACTTGTACATCAAGCCCAAGAAGAGATCCTTGAGGATTGGATCATGTGCCAAGATGGCACCTCATTTTTGTGGACCTTTCAAGATTCTTGAAAGGATTGGACCAGTAGTCTATCGACTTGCACTACCTCCAACAGTGAAATTCCATGATGTTTTCCATGTGTCATTGCTTAAGAAGTATGTTAAATATGTTGATCATGTGATTGATTGGTCTGTATTGCAAATGGAGCCCAAAAGAGAATTTAAGCTAGAACCACAATGTATATTGCAGAGAAATATTCTCATGCTCCGGAATCGAGCAAATGAGTAGGTTAAAGTGCAGTGGAAGCACTTTGGGCTTGATGAAGCTACATGGGATATGGTGGATCAAATGTGGGCTATGTATCCTTCTTTATTCGTTTGTTGAGTGAATGCCCTTGATATATGTTCTGTTATATGCTTTGGTATATGTAAAAATGCATATGGATGTAAATGCTACCACAAGTTGTATTATAAAGCATAAGCGGTATGGGTGTCATGTCATTATGGTTGTCATGTCAGTTTTCTTCTCAACTGGTTGATCATTGTAAATAATGCAACGAGCTAAGTTATAAAGCTCCATGGGCAGTGTGTTTTTATTTCAGCAGTCTTTTTGGTCGTAGGTGACATTAAACATTGAGGACGGTGTTCCCCCAAGGGGGAGTGTAAGGCCTCCGGGTGATGGTGCGACAGCGCTGGGTGAAGGCGTGCACGAGGGTGCGCGGGCGCACGATGGGCATGTGCTAAATGGGCATGCGATGATATGCGGTTAGCTTGCAACAAAAAAATGCGACGTTAAGGACTGCATGAAAATTGACTAAGTACCACTCCACGCTTGTACGCATATGTTATAAGAATGTACGAAGGTTTATATGCATTAAACGTGGAGCATAAAGCGTTAACCAAGCCGACACCATAAAAATATAACGTGGGGGCTTCATGGTATAATTTAAAATGTTGGCCCAAGATTATATGCCAAGGTGTGAAGCGTATAAATAAGAGGTGGCTGCACCTCATTTTATCCACCCAATTTCGCACTTCAAAAGCAGCGCAAGGGGTAAAACAGCTGTGCAGGGGTAAAAGGGAATACACATGATTTATGTGTAGTTCTTCCCTTGTGTGGAAATGGAGTTTTGACCCGGGTTGAGATGTGAAGGCTGGTTATGCAGATAATTGTGTGCAGGATTTGACAAGGTGAAATAGGTGGCTTGGGTGAGCGTTACACTTTGTGAAAAGGTGCACATAATTGTAAAAGGCTGTTCTATGCCTTGTTGTAAAATTATTCTAAGTATTGGCGTGGAGTTTGCCAAGCATTACTTGTGTTGTAATATTGAAGAAGCTATTATAATATATTGTTGGGCAGACTTTCTGGGAGTTGCCCCTCCCTTTGTACTTGCTTATTGTTGATGTTCTCGGTTTATTGTTCATGGTTAATAATTGAGAATGGTATTCACTAAAGTATAAAGGATAATGCTTTATTCAGTTGCAAAAACATAAGCTAAGTATGTTCACGTTGAAGTAGGCGTAGTCCACGGGAGTTAGTATTGTTAAAAAGAAAGTGCTTGGTGGTGCTGCACCTCGCTACAAGCGGTTAGAAGATCACTGCAGGTGTAGGGGCGTGACAGTTGGTATCAGAGCTCGGTTGGAGCTGGTAAGCAAAGGTTGCTCGTGGTAGTGATAAGGGTACTTGCAGGTGAAGGAAACCGTTTCACACGAAGTGGAACAAGGGTTGGTTCAGGTTGCAGGATACTCGGTGGAGTTGTTGAATGGTCGAGAGTCGAGACTAGATCACAAAGGAAGAAGAAGCTGGTCGAGATGGCAGCTGGGTCTCAAGCCGGGTCTAGTCATGATGACAAGGATACTACTATTGGGTTCATTGAAAAGTTGGTGGAAAAGATAGAGAGTATGGAGATTTCTTTCAAAGAAGAACTCGATGAACTCCGAACACAGAACGATGAGCTCAAGACACAATATGAGTACACTGATCTTAGGTGTGCACAACTTGAACAAAGAGTCAAAGAGGTCGAGGAATCAAGAAATCAAGGTCTTGCAGAGATCGTGAACTTGAAGAAGACTCTTGAAGATACAAAGAATGAGCTTACGATTGTGAAGAGGGCCATGGGGCATAATTCATTTGGAGGAATGCCTCATATGAAGCTCAAGGAACTAGAATCTTATGATGGAACAAGGAAGGCAACAATTCTTGGCAACTTCTTGTGGGACGTGGAGCAGTACTTGGAGCGGTTGAACCTGGTTGATGGTGAGACACAAGTCAAGGTAGCTACTCAGTTCTTGACAAAGGATGCTAAGATGTGGTGGTGAAGGAGAGTGGACCAGATTGCCAATGGCAGTGCTGATGACATCACTTCATGGAAAGACTTGAAGAAGGCTTTGCAGACCCACTTCAGTCCTCAGGATGACACATGGGAAGCAAGGACCAAACTCAAGTACATAAAGTAAACAGGAAGCCTACAAGCATACCAGCAAGAGTATTCAAGTGCAGCTTTGGAACTTCATGACATGGCAGAAAAAGACAAGGTGTTCAACTTCATTATGGGATTGAAACCTTGGGCACGCAACGAGGTGAGGAGACAGAAGATTAGAACACTTGAAGAAGCTTTTGCTGCAGTTGATAGGTTGGTGGATCACTTTGAGGAAACTTCTGATGACAAGAAGAAGAAGACCGAAAAGCCAAAAGAGAAGAAGGATGATGGTGCTTCAAAATCGGAGGATGGCCCGAAAATGAAGAACCCTTTGAAGTGTTGGTTATGTGCAGGACCACACACGGTGAAGAATTGTCCCTCTAAACTAAAGGTGGCTACGGTTGCACAATCTGATGATGAGGGTAATGATGCTTCTGTGGGGATGATGCAGATACTTGGTGCTTCTGCTACTACAGAAGTAGTCTCTAAGAGAGACCCGGAAAGAAACAAGTTAGAGTATGTTCGAATGAAGATTGGAGATACTAATGTACTCACTATGGTGGATAGTGGGGCTTCTCACAACTTCATGGGAGAAGATACTGCAAGAAGAATTGGGCTGAAGTTTGTACCGGCAAAGGCACAAATGAAGACAGTGAATTCTCCTCCTATGGACATTCTTGGTATAGCTGAGAAAGTGGACACTACACTTGGTGAATGGACCGGAAAGGTGGACTTCACTATAGTGCGGATTGATGACTACGAAGCTGTATTGGGGATGGAGTTTATGAAACAATTCGATGCTATGATTGTACCACATTTGAAGAAGCTCTACATTTATGATGGAAGGGAAGATGTGCCCATCGGTGTGCCTACCGTTGGTGCAACAAGACCTTATTGTAAAGTGGGAGCAATGCAAATGGAGGATAAGGAAAAAGTGAACAAGCAGTTGTCCACTGTTGAGGCAAAGCTTGTGGAGCAGTCAGTGGTCATCAAGACACTTTCAGATAGCATCTTGGACTTAACAAGAAGGCTAGAGCTGGTGGAAGATGATGATGATGATGATGAGGTATATGTGAGGCCGGATGTCCAGAAGGAAGACCGGGTTGCTTATCTACAAAGGATGGAGATTGAGGATCCTGATAGATGGATCGAGTTGATTAGTGAGGGAGAGCCTTCAGGCTCTACTCCCTCTACATCTTCTTAGATGAGTAAGAAGATGGGCTCATTGTTAGCTGCTCATGGCAGTGAGTCCTCAAGCATATGGAGCAGGTATGATTGATGATGGCATGTTGCAGATGAGATGGATGGAGTTTCCATGGACCTGGGCATGGATCGTGGAGATACATACTTTGGTATGGTGAGCTTGGTGGCAGTTGGTCACTAGGCCGAGACATGGTGGAGACAGTGGTTCTACATATGTTGCAGTGATGTTTGCCTTATGTGGAGGAGTCAACATCATGGATGATGGTATGTTGTCGAGGACGACAACGATTTCAGGTGGAGGAGAATGTAAGGCCTCCGGGTGATGGTGTGACGGCGTCGGGCGAAGGCGTGCATGAGGGCGCGCGGGCACACGACGGGCGCGTGCTGAACGGGCATGCGACGATATGCGGTCAGCTTGCGACAAAAAAATGTGACGTTAAGGACTTCATGAAAATTGACTAAGTACCACTCCACGCTTGTACGCATATGTTATAAGAATGTACGAAGGTTTATATGCATTAAACATGGAGCATAAAGCGTTAACCAAGCCGACACCATAAAAATATAACGTGGGGGCTTCATGGTATAATTTAAAATGTCGGCCCAAGATTATATGCCAAGGTGTGAAGCGTATAAATAAGAGGTGGCTGCACCTCATTTTATCCATCCAACTTCGCACTTCAAAAACAGCGCAAGGGGTAAAACAGCTGCGCAGGGGTAAAAGGGAATACACATGATTTATGTGTAGTTCTTCCCTTGTGTGGAAATGGAGTTTTGACCCGAGTTGAGATGTGAAGGCTGGTTATGCAGATAATTGTGTGCAGGATTTGACAAGGTGAAATAGGTGGCTCGGGTGAGCGTTACACTTTGTGCAAAGGTGCACATAATTGTAAAAGGCTGTTCTATGCCTTGTTGTAAAATTATTCTAAGTATTGGCTTGGAGTTTCCCAAGCATTACTTGTGTTGTAATATTGAAGAAGCTATTATAATATATTGTTGGGCAGACTTTCTAGGAGTTGCCCCTCCCTTTGTACTTGCTTATTGTTGATGTTCTCGGTTTATTGTTCATGGTTAATAATTGAGAATGGTCTTCACTAAAGTATAAAGGATAATGCTTTATTCAGTTGCAAAAACATAAGCTAAGTATGTTCACGTTGAAGTAGGCGTAGTCCACGGGAGTTAGTATTGTTAAAAAGAAAGCGCTCGGTGGTGCCGCACCTCGCTACAAGCGGTTGGAAGATCACCGCAGGTGTAGGGGCGTGACAGGGAGGGATTTGTAACAACCCTGGTGAAAATTCCATGTAATCATAAAGTTAATAAATGCAAAATAATAACCATAATTATGGGACACTTATTCCAAGCTTAATGTTGGGAAAAAAATCCTAGTGTGGGTGTTCATTTGGTTTATTATGGCTAAGGAAATTGGCAAAGGCAATGGAAAAGGCATTTGAAAAGGGAAAATGGAATTAATTGGAATTGTATTTATGAAAATAATGGAAATTAGAAGAAAAGGAAGGTGAAAGTTCACAGGTTGCATGTGAGGAGGAAAATGAAGGAAAATAATGGAAAATTGAAGAAACTAGAGGCCTCATTAATAAAAAGGCTTTTGAGGATTAGTTGGTGCATTTTGTTAGTTCAATTTTGGATTTCTCTCTCTATTCTCTCTCTCTCACACTCTTAGACACACAGAGTTTTCTTGTAGCACTTCAACATTGGATCAAGAAAATAAAAGAAGGAAAAGAGGAAGCAAAGATCAAGTAAGGAAGAGTAGGATCAAGAGACTACAACAGGATTATTTGTAGGTATCGAGTTGCATTTATGGTTTCCTTGCTAGTTTTGGCATGCATGGTTATACATGTGTGCTTCTGGTTCTCTTGTTGTCATTGGCATGGGCTTTTATAGGTGTGACAGTGTTTTTCAGCCTTTCCTTGCTATTCACGGATAGCCATGGTGTGGTGGGTTCTCTTATATTTGGTTGAGCTGGATTGTCAAATGGACTCAAAGCTGAGTGGGGTGGTCTCAAGATTATTCACAAGGACTACGTATCCCAGGATGGGATACATGGTAAATCCTGGATGTGAACACCTCGATTGAGCCTAAGAATCCCTTGACCGGTGAATAACGAGATACAAGGTAAAGCTCAATGATGGGTACCCTTGATTGGGCCTAGGAATCCCAGGATAGTATACAGGATAAAGTTCAGAGAGTGGATACCTTGTAGGCCTAGGAATCCCTTGACCGATAATGGTGGGATACACGATAAAGCCAAGAGGTTGATACAGAAAAATTCCTCATGATTTAGGTGGAGAGGTCCGGAGGCATCCATTCTTGTTTAGGGCCTAGTGATCTAATGTGGAGTGTGGAAAATGCCGATTCTATTGACGAGGGTGTGGTGGTGTATCCTCAGGAATCCCTGGTTGATTTTTGGTTATGAGTCCCACATTCATGATTGGAATATGGCACAAGAGTGATTCTCTGAAGAGATATTTGGTTCATCCAATCCTCGGTTGGTTGGAACATGGAAGTCTCGAACCTAGTTGTCCTAATCATTCATTAATAAGAGTTTCTTCTCCTTGGTATTTTATGTGCAAATGTATTGGTTCATATGTGGTATTTATGGTTGTCATATCCATGTTATTTTTGTTGTTTATATGCTGGTTGAGAGTATATTTTATGATAATGATGATGTGTGTCTCTCATCATGTTTTAATTCGTAAATGAATGGACAATGAATATATGACCTAATATATGATAATGTAGCTAATGTGATAATGCGTCAATGCTTCCTAGAAAATCTTAGATAAGTATGAGACCCCTATACTCAGATTTGTTGTCATAACCTATAGGATTCATATTTGTGATATGTTTAACGAAAAGTGTTTCATCGCTAGTAGCGGCCTAGTCAAGTCCTTGATAAAGTTTGTTATCAAAATCATTTTCTTCATTTCCTTTATGAATTATGGAAGTTTCATAAGTTTCTGGGCAATGAATAGGTCTTAGCCTTAGAAAATAGCCTTAATTCTCACAATCACTGGCATAACACTAGCAAAAAAAGGCTACAGTTGAACTTAGGCAAGCTCATGGGAGAAACTGGGGCTCTTAGTCACTTGGAGGGCTTGGCAAGGGAGCGATTGGGGCTCTAGGTCAGTGAATTTTTTGAGTTCCCTCAGGGGTTGGTCATCTGGAAGGGTGGGTTGGCTCCTAAAGGTTTTGTAGCATGTGAAGAAGTTCAGTTTGGTTCAGTTCGGTTGGTTCCACTTCCTTAACTGTACATGGGGAGTCAAATCAATTAATAGTAGCCTCTCTTCACATGTTTACCCTAGTGGATAGGGTAGCTTGGGTAAATTTGGGAGGAGGGTGTTACAACCACTTCTTTAATATAGCCACTTATTTAATGTGGAAGGATTACTACATTGAATTCTGGTTGTTTCTCCTATGATTGTATGATTATGTCATTATCTACTTTGCAACATCTTATTTCTACCTTCAAACTTCTCAATGTGTCTGCTAAGTAGGAATAATGGCCAACAATATGCTACTCATATGATCCATAAGGAAAATCACATGAACTTTAGTCTACCATCTTGAAAGCCGTCTTTGATCTTTTTCCCACAAGGATACCATACCAGCTAAAACAAAACAAAAACATAACCAACATACCTCAATATAGTTTAAGGGTGGATATCTCATTTGCAAGATCAACCATATTAGCACGATATATGTATAATCATAATCATAACAACATATAGATATCATCCTAACCATAGTCCACTCATCAATGCATGAACATACCAACCACACATCATGACCTCAAGCATGATGTTATGCTCTTGACCTACAAGAAATTCTAGAATAACAGAAATGTGAAGAAATATAGCCCAGAACACAGAATAAAATGAGAAAAACAACAAGTATTTTATTATTCAGAAATAGATTCAATGTTCACTTGCCTCTTCGAGGGGGCAACCTCTAGTAGAGCAGAGCTCGATTACAATAAGACTCGATGATCTTTCCTTTACTAACTAAGAATATTTATAGCTAAATGACATCCAAAACCCTAACTACTAGTGGTCCCTTGCATAACACGGGTTAACCACTTTATTTATTAACTATGGCCCGTTTACAACTAATTGTGGTCCCTTTTCTCTAATGCGGGTCAACCACTTACAATTATTAATGTGAGCTTTATTTACTCTCTAACTAACTATGACTATGACTCGGCCCATTGGGCTTATTACATAAATAAAGGGTTTAGGGTTGGACACTAACATGCCCTACCCCCTGAAAAGAAGCCTTGTCCTCAAGGCTGAAGCTGTGGAAATCATTGAAGAATAGTGGCTGGTTCCTGGGTCGCATCTTCTGGAGAGTTGTCTTTCCACTTGACAAGGAATTCATTGATCGTGTGGTCGTGAAGATGTCTTTCACGAGTATTGAGGGCCTGTTATGGTTGGAGCCAGAGTGAGCCTTCCTCATCCAATTCGGGTAGGCTGGTTTGAATTCTTGAATTGTTCCTCACCACTTTCTTGAGGCATGATACATGGAAGACCAGACGGATTTTTGAAGTTGGTGGCAAGGCCAGTTTATAGGCGATTGATCCAATGCGCTGAAGTATTTGATACGATCCATAGAATTTTGGTGCTAGTTTCTGGAAGCCCTTTTCTTTGAGATATGTTTTCTTATATGGTTGCAGTCACAAGAATACTTGATCCCCTTCTTGAAATGTGTGCTCAGAATGATGTTGGTCTGCCTATTGCTTCATTCGATTATGAGCTTGATGTAGATTATCTTTAAGATGAGCTATCATGGTGGCATGGTTCTATAGGAGTTGATCAACTGCCTACACCTTAGAACATCCAGGGATATAAGAAATAGGTGAAGGTGGGAGTTTTCCATACACTGCCTCGTATGGAGTCATCTTGGTGGCTTCATGATAGTTAGTATTATAACACCATTCAGCTAAAGGTAGCCACTGTACCCATTGACTAATTTTGTTTGATCATCAGTTTGGGGCTGATAGGCAGTACTTAGTTGGAGTTGTGTGCCTTGTAGCTTGAAAATTTCTTGCCAAAATTTGCTAGTGAAAGTGGGGTCGCAATCAGACACAATGGACGTCGACATGCCATGCAGTTTGAATATCTGGTCCATGAAAGCTTAAGCCACCAAAGTGGGGGTAAATGGGTGGGGTAGAGTGCAAAAATGAGAATATTTAGAAAGTCTATCCATAATCACCATGATGGCGGATTTGTTGCCTGAGTTTGGGAGACTAGTGATGAAATCCATGGAAACATCCATCTAGAGAGAGGCAGGGAGTGGAAATGGCTGTAAGGTTTCTGGTAACTTGATTTTTTCTCCTTTGTTGCATTGACACACATCACATTCAGCTACAAAAGTAAGAATGTCATTTTCCATGCCAGTCCAAAAGAAAGAACGACGAGCACAAGCATAAGTCTTCTGAAAGCCTGAATGCCCTGCAGTTGGAGATGAGTGCAAATCTTCCAAAATGTGGGTTTTGAGGGTGGATGTCGGTGATATAACTACTCGATCCTTGCAGCGAAGAATATCATCCTTCCAAAAGTAGTTAGCTAAGGAATTAGGATCTTCTCTCAAGTTATTAATAAGTTGGGAGAGAGAGGGGTGTGAGAGCCATTCCCTACGAGCCTCTTCAATCCAATCTGGTATGGGAAGAGAGATTGATAGTAGGGTTCTTTCATCCTCAAATTGGTGCGATAAAGCATCAATTACTACATTTTCATATCCTAGCATTTTGGCCAGCCATTTATTTTGCTGTGGCGAAGATAGACGTTGCTCCAAAAAATATTTTAGGCTTTGATGGTCTGCAGATTTGGAAACGTCGCCCCAACAAGTATGGTCACCAGGTGTCTACTGCATGTAAGATGGCCATCATTTATTTCTCATAGGTAGATTGACCCAGATGTTTTCCACTCAATTGTTGGCTGGTGAAAGTCAATATTGGTTGACCTTCATACATTAATACAACACCAATACCAATACCGGAAGCATCACATTCAATCACAAAAGATTTGGTGAAGTTTGGTAAGGCCAATACGAGAGTGGAGAACATGGCCTATTTGAGAGCCATGAATGCCTACTGAGTTGCATCAGTTTAGAGAAATGAATTTTTCTTGAGAAGATTAGTGAGGGTTCTAGCAATGCGACCATAATTGCGGGCAAATTTGTGATAGTAGCTAGTGAGACCCAATAATCCCCTCAAACTCTTCAAGGTTTTTGGTTGGGGCCAATCTTGCATTGCCTGTATCTTTTTTGGATCAACCCTCACTCCTTCACAACCCATAATGTGTCCCAAATAATCAACTTCTTCCATGCCAAAAGAGCACTTGGACAATTTGACAAATAATTTGTGATTCCGGAGAAGTTGCAAGATTAGGTCTACATGTTGAAGATGTTTTTCTCGGGTTAGGTTGGAGATGAGAATTTCATCAAAGAAGACAAGGAAAAAATTTTAGAGATATGGTTTCAGCAGGTGGGTCATGAGGCTTTGAAAAGTAGATGGAGAATTGCAGAGACCAAATGGCATGACCAAGAATTCATAATGGCCTTCATGAGTTCGGAAGGCAGTCTTGGGAATCTCTACTTCCTTCATTTGTATTTGGTGATAGTTGGAGCGAAGATCTAGATTGGTAAAGAATTGAGCACCATGTAATTCATCAAGAAGATCATCAACAACCAGAATAGGAAATTTTTCTTTGACAGTGAGCTTGTTGAGGGCCCAAAATTTCAGATACATACGTCATTCTCCATCTTTCTTTAGCACCATGACCATTGGTGATGAATAAGGACTAATGTTGGGACGAATAACATCGGCTTCGAGGATTTCCTTGATGCTTTTTTCAATTTCATTCTTTTGGACGAAAGGATATCGGTATGGGTGCACATTAGGCTACTGGGCCCCCAGGACCAAAGGGTTGCTATGATCATGTTCACCCCTAGAGGGTGGAAGTTCTTTACGTTTGTCAAATACCTATTGGTGGCAGTATAAGACCTGTTGCATCTCAGGATGAATATGAGGAGTAGTGGATTCAATGGCTTGGATGGCATTAAATTGGGTGATGACTACGTGATGGCCCTTTTTCAAAAGATTTTCCATTTGATGTGAGCTGATGATAGTAGGAGAACCTTCCTGGAGTCCACGTAATGTATGAATGTGGTCGTTTTGCTTAAATCTCATATATAACTCCTAGAAATCCATTGTGATTGGGCCTAGTGTGCGAAGCCATTCAGCACCCAAGACAATGTCACAACCACCCATTTCAATAAAAAACATGTGGGTCTTTAGGTGGTAGTCTCCCATATGAAGTTTAATATTTTCACAGTGGCCTTCACATTTCATGGTCCCCCCATTAGCGATAAGGACTTGGAAATTAGAGACTACTCACACAAAACAATGAACAACTTCGGTGACTTGCTTATGGATAAAGTTATGAGTGCTTCCATTATCAACCAATACCACTACTGGTCAAAGTTTAAGAAATCCTCAGATTTTGAGAGTTTGAGGTGAAGAAATGCCTGCCAAAGCATGTAGTGAGATAAATGGTTCCTTTGGCGTAGCTATGAGATCATTGTCAGGCTGGGTTTCCTCAACTTCATCCTTGGGCCCCCCAAGGGGTGGGGCTTCCTCAAATGAGATGTTATCAATAGCATCAATTTGAAAGAATCTTGGTTCCTTACATTTATGCCCGGGGGAGTATTTGTCATCACAGTAGTAACACAATCCTTGTTTTCTTCTTTTAGCCATTTTAGCTGGAGACACC
This sequence comes from Pinus tabuliformis, assembly GCA_031772625.1. Classification (NCBI taxonomy): domain Eukaryota; kingdom Viridiplantae; phylum Streptophyta; class Pinopsida; order Pinales; family Pinaceae; genus Pinus; species Pinus tabuliformis. The sequence continues at coordinate 1,633,359,276 of CM062816.1, forward strand.
TTTTGAACCTTAAGTGTATGGGTAGGGCCCTAAGCTTGGGGGGGGGGACACCCCTTGGCTATGAAATTTGCACGACTGGACTCAACAGCTAAGGTGAGTTCCACCTCGACGACCATTTTGTAAGCATCCATCCACATAGCTGGGTGGTGCATCTGGACATGGGCTTGGATGGCTTCTTTGAGACCATGTTGTGGCCACAACCACCACCTTATTAAAACATGCTCTGATAGCAAATTTGAATTGGTCCCTTAGAAGTTTGATATTTCACTTCTTCGAATGATCTATTTTTATCTCTGGGATTTTAACTCTATGCCGAGTCAAATCTTCAATTCTTAATGGTCAAGACCCCCCTTGAATAAATCTCTGTTGCATGGTTCATTCATGACCCAGCCTAGCCCTTCATTCATTTCCTTCATCGGGACTTTTCAATCCCCATAAACCTTCATGGTGCTCTATGCTCACGCATATAACCAACCCCCACTCTCTATTATGGTTGTATTTGGATTCAACCCACAAAACCTTCTATCGCATCTTTATTCCCATTATAACTCTTTATAATGGAAATGCTTCGCAAAACATGCATAACATACCCTTTTTCGCTTATCGCAATCAACATTGACACACAACGCGTACCATGAGGCACCGGACCCGATGGCATTATTAACCATAATATATATATTTTGGGTCTGGAGCCCATCGCATATCGCAATCGGCGGAGCCCAGGGCTTGTATATAAGGTGCACCATAATCTGCCAGACCCACCGGGATCATTAAACATAATATATATATTTCGGGTCCGCTTTCCCCTATCGCAATCACAATTGGCAGAGTCCATGGCATATACATAAAGCACGATGTGATGTGGTGGACCCAACGATAACTTTAAACCCAGGTGTATAATATTTCAAGTCCGGCCTTATGGTCGGCCACGGGTTTTCCTGTGTATTCCCATGTATTGCGATAATACATTGCGGTCGGGCTTTTCAAAGGGAAATCTTATGTGGTCGATCCGAAGGGATTATAAACCACAACACATATATATTTCGGGTCCGCTTTCCCCTATCTCTAAGCGCAATCAGTGGTCGGAAAAATTGAAGCCCATGCAATATGCGAAGGGGCGATATGGTGGAACCGACGATAATTATATGCCTGGGTGCATAATATTTCAAGTCCGGCCTTATGGTCCGGCTGCGGGTTTTCCCATATTTTCCCTGTGTTTTCGATAAAGTGTTCTGATCCTGGTTTTCAAAGGAAAGTCTTATACAGCGGACCCAAGGGGTTTATGAACCACGTCACAAATATATTTCAGGTCCGGCCAATCACAAGTCACAATTGGCAGAGCCCAAAGCTTAAACATACGGTGCTATGCGTTTAACGGACCCAACGATAATTATATGCTCGGGTATATATTATTTGAAGTTCGGCCTTATGGCTCAGCTGCGAGTTTTCCCATCTTTTCCTATGTATTGCGATAAAAGGCCGTGGTCTGGGTTTTCAAGGGAAAATCCCGTAAAGTGAATGGTCCACTTTTGAAGCATTTATTAAGAAATCCTTGAGCAAAAATGAATATTATGGGCAAAGGAAATACATGTCACAGCAGGTTCACTTGGTTGATAATCATAGTTGCTCTGCATTGTAAGATTAAATAGAAATTGTGGCTAAATGCAAGGTTTGTTTGTGAGCATGTTTGTCATATTTCTCATATGAATTATTTCTGCAGGCAAGTTCGAGTGGACCCGGTAGCAGAGAAACGCGAATTATATCAAGATGACACCTCTGCACCACTGGTGTCGATATTGCAAAATCATATTCTGCAGAAAGGGATATGAACCACCATAGTGCATAATGGAGGCACACTCCATGTAAGGAGGAAGCACATCACCGATACATCAAGATGTTATTACCTCCAAACAAACCTTCAATCATGCAAAATGGGGAATGATAAGCGTGATGTCTTCAGTTTCCTGTAGGAAATGATAGGGAATAACGTCTGCTCAATACAGGTGCGAAGGGATGACACACAGTCATTCTCTTTTAATCAACATCCATTCATTTCCCCAGAAAAGGAAGCATCGCAATAGATATGCCTTCTACGTGTCAGCAGTGACACCGACTGTTCTACATCTGTGTATTCTGATTTGTATATTGAAAAGAACAGGGGGAGGAAAAAAGTTAAGGGAAGACCGAGAGTCATTTCCAGCGGCATAAGTATTACCTCCAGATAGGAGAGGTGGGGCTTTTTTTTGGTCACTAGAGAGAACAACATTGATTTATTGTGAATAAAGAAGACTGTTTGGGTCAAGAAGTAGCCTTTTTCGGATTGGTTTTCCTCTTCTTTCATGCTTTTAGAATCAGGATGTAGTTGCTGGCATGAATATAAATGTGTTTTGTTTTGTGCATATTGATAACATATAGTTCATGATTAGTCTTGGTTATTCGAATATAATTCAATAGCATGGTTAACTCATGAGCGGTCGTTGATTCGAAACCATATCAAACATCAGTTGCAAGTTTTATTTGTATGGAAATGAATGTGTATTCCTGTATGAGTAAATAGATTGCAATTAAGCTTTAATACAGCCTTGTTCATTTGTGAATTCAGTGATTGATTCATTTGGACTTGGAATCTATACATGATGTTTAATCTCTTTGCTATGCTCCTGCAAGATAGATTAGAGTAGTTAGGACCATCATAAGTAGGTTAAATTAGTATAGATAGGATTTGATATATATAGGTTAGTTGTTTCTTTGTTGATTTAAGTGAAGTCTTCCTCCGAGGAGCAATCTTTCAACACCTGTAACAGTTCATGGGGTCCTTTAAAACCCATTGTAACTAGCCACTCCAAATGGAAGCAGATCTAATGGGGGCCTACGATTGGGTTAGTTCCCCTTGTTGGCATAGTGAAAATGCACCCTGTCAACAAATTGGTGCTAGAAGAAGGGCCCGAACCACCGTCCACAACTTTTCATGATTTCATCTATAAATGTTGTGCATGGATTCGAAAAGATTAATGTATGGATCATAAAGGTCGGAAAGATCCTGCTGCACATTTGAAAAAGCCTCATTTCGAAGAAGCAGAGATCCCTCTAAGTCCTGTGTCTGGGTCACCCAAAGAAGAGAGACTGTGGGAGTATCCTATCACTCAGGAACAACCAGTTAGAAACTCAGGCCTATGCTCGTTCCCTCTCTCATCTCCCCATCTTTCACTCTTTACCTCCGACAACTAAAATAAAGCCAAGGATCTTTACCGTAAGTGAAGAGACGTCTACAGCCTCTTCTCTTGAAGATATTGTGCTAGTGTCCTTGCAAAATATCAACACTCCTTGGGAATAAATTCCTGAGGATTCCCCCTCTAAACGTCATCCCTGGCTTGATTTGGAAAATCCCAACGAAGAACGCCTCGAAGAAACCTTCAACTAGAACCTCCCTATTCATAATATGGCTAACGTCCCTCCTCCGTGTGGGAATTCACCTCTACCACCTCCTCCAAGTGGGAATCCGCCTCTACCACCTCCTCCAGGTGGGAATCAACCCCCACCTCCTCCGGGAGTGCTCCCTCCCTGGCTCGCACAGGATGTCGTAGAAGTACCTAGGCAGCAACATGCCCTACCCAAGAATGCAAAAAGAGTATTGCCTAAATTCGACCCTGAGTGGGGAGACGCTGCTGACAACCATATTCGCTCTTTCTTCCTAGCCTTGTGCATGTTGGGGGTAGCCGATGAAGATGTAGTATGTTGCTTATTCCCTTTGACTTTGATTGGTGCAGGCTCCACATGGTACTTTAGCCTGAGAATAGGATCAATCACCTCATGGGATGCCTTTCAACAAGTTTTTTTAGACAAGTTTGGCGATGAAAAAACACCCACGGCATTAGTTTTAGAACTATCCCATTTGAAAATGGAAACCAAAGAGAAGGTCAAGGATTTCAACATCCGGTTCAACACTTTGTTTAACAGAATCTTGGCTAATGCGAGACCTACTGAAGAGGTGATCATGGAATTTTACATCATTGCTCTCCCTATCCCTACCGCGATGTGGGTTAAAAGGAGTAATGCACAAACCTTACAAGATGCTATCGATGAAGTAGTGAAAGTCGAGAATGAAATGATCAGTCTCACAGCATGTCACCATTCAACCGAAGAAAAGAAAGCCTCTCAGTCATCCAAGAAGAACAATGGGAGTGATAACAAAGTGGCTGAGATCAAAGAAAAGGATACCACAGATGTGGAAGGTTTGCATCGGATCATTAAAAAATTGACGAACACAGTCATTGATATGAAAAGGAATGTTGGAGAGAGTACAAAGGGGAATGGAGGAGATTATAACAACCGAAAATATTTCAAACCTTTCTATCGTAAGAAGATAGAAGGTGGTCATGGCCAACTTGCATTGCCTACTCCACCCAATGAAGGGATTTTAAACATGGAAGAGCTGGCTCTTATTGGATCGCTCCTTACCAAAGAAGAACCTATAGTGGAGTTGGAGCCAGAACAAGAAGATGAGGAAGAGTACCAAGTAGAAGAACCCTTGGATGAGGAATCTCAAATCAATGTACTGTGGGATTTCTATACAAATGAGAACGATGACGACGAAGGAGATAGTACAACAGAAATCAACGCTAATGAAATCCACACATGAAGCAAAGGGCCACTTGTAGGCACGATGAAGCCTATAGACCAGACAAAGAAAGATGTTCGCCCTTTGAAGGCATCCGCTCCCAAGGTTCCTGTTGAGAGGAATAAACCTAGTAGTGATTCCAAGAGTACTCCAGTCGTGAACTATCCACATAAAGAAAACACATCTCCGGCTGCAACGAAGGTGACTCAAAATGGTAAAATCCCACCTAAGAATAGCAAAACCAGTATGTTTACTCTGCCTTACCTTGTTTATAACATTGATTACAACATTGTGGATGACCTTAAGAAATCTCGAGCTAATATCACATATTTCGATTTGTTAAAATTAATGCAGCAAAGAGATCTACTCTTGAAAGCTATGAATGAACGGAATTGTAAATCTCCCACCATGCTGAGTAGCCAACCCAAGAAGTTGGTACCTAGACCTGTTAGTACCTCCAGTATAGCCAAAACACTGTCAGCCATGGAATCAACTTTATCAAAAATGAATTGGACCCCTTAAGATGTTAGTGTAGCCATGATAGGAAGGAATTCAAAATCCATGACTCCACCTTTCCTTATCACATTTGAAATCTTCAACCTGAATGTACACAATTGCTTGGTAGATTCTAGTGCCTCATCCGTTGTTATACCTTACGCTGTTGCTAAAAGACTTCGTGCAATAACTGAGAAAACTGGAACTCGAATCATGCAATTGGATAGAACAAATGTGAAAGTAATTGGGGAATTGAAAGATGTGTTGATTCGGATGGCTACCAAACCACAGTACACACAATTCATTGACATAGTAGTAGTCGACATACCCGAGGCTTATTGAATGTTTCTTAGTAGGGATTGGTCAGCAAAACTGAATGGAATTTCTCAACTGATTGGTCCCATCTCTTGCTGCCTTAGAAGGGAAAAGGTGATATGCTGAGAGTTGATCGAGAAAGATACATGAAGTATGTAGTGATGGAGCTAAACGGTCCCAATGAACCTGTAATGTTTACCAACTCTATCCTCCGGAATTATATTTTTGACATTTGTGCCTTCTAAACCTATTTCGCAGAATTCCATCCAGAGACAGTTGAAGAAACTGTGACAAACACACAATTGGAACCTCTTCCCTGTAGTCCAACTAATGAAACAACCTGTAATATAGTAGATGATAGAACCAATTTCATAGGAAGCAGTTCATTTAATGTAACATTAGATTCTATTTTCTGGACACTCTACCTTGATGGCTCTAACTGCCTTGAAGGTGCAGGTGTTGGGAGCATTCTTATTGACCCGCAAGGGAACCAACATTTGATGGCCAACCGGTTGGAGTTTGCATGCACCAACAACACGACAGAATATGAAGGCTTGTTGCCGGACCTAAAAAAAGCCATTGATATAAAGGTAAAAAATCTTAAAGTTTTTGGTGATTCACAGATAATTGTGGACCAGGTAAGGAAAAGGATACACTGCAATTTGCCACACTTGGTAAGATACCAACATGAGGTATGGAGCTTAATTGACAGTTTTGGTTCTTTTAATAACACATACATACCTCGAGGGCAAAACCAAGATGTTGATCTGATGGTATGGCTGCGACACTTTTTCCTGATCTTAGATTGAACAAGAATAAACATTACGTTGAATTGATTTTCAGACCATCCATGCCTGATAACATCTCGAATTGGCAGGTGTTCGAAGATGATGAGCAAATCCTTGAGTTTCTGCATTGTGAGAAGACATTAAAAAATGCACTTATTGATGAAAAGGAGCATGACAAGCTTATGAATGGGAGTGAAGATGAGGAAAAGGAGCAACCCAATATAATTCCGAAGTTAGTTGTCAAGATGGAGCACTTGTATGACCTGCATGTTAAATTCAAGAAGCCGACCAACTGTAAAACGCATAGCTCATCCATGAAGTATGAGTCGATCAACCTGGGAACTAAAGAAGACCCAAAAATTGTTAATTTGGGCTTGGGATGCTCTCCACAAGAAAAGGTTGCATTTGTTAAGCTGTTTAGAGAATACAAGGATGTCTTCGCATGGACATATGACGACTTAAAAACCTTTGATACCAGCGCTATGAAGCATACAATCCCTTTGGAAAAGGATGTTAAGCCCTACCAACAAAAGCTTCGCAAGATGCATCCAAGCCTGGAACCGTTGGTGAAGAAATAATTAAACAAAATGTTGGACGCTAAAATCATTTTTCTCATTAGGCACACCCGCTGGGTAGCCAATCTCGTGCTATTAAGAAAGAAAAATGGAGATATCAGGCTTTGTATAGATTTCAGAAACCTGAACAAAGCATCGTAGAAAGATAACTATGATGTCCCTTCTATGGAACACATTCTTTAGTGTGTTTTTGGGTCTGAAATGTTGTCCCTATTAGATGGGTTTTCAAGATATAATCAAGTGCTGGTATCTAATGGGGATCAACTTAAGACAACCTTCAACACTAAATGGGGCACTTACGCATATCGCAAAATTCCTTTTGGACTTGTTAATGTGGGCGCCACATTCTAGAGAGCTATGGACATAGCTTTCCGAGGATTGATTAACAAATTAGTAGTTGTGTTACATGGATGACATTACTGTGTATTCATATCACAAAAGGGATCATATTTATCACCTGAAATAGATTTTCGAAAGATGCAGAAGGTATGGAATATCTTTGAATCCCAAGAAGAGCATCTTCGCGGTGACAGAAGGGAAACTATTGGGTCATATCCTCTCTAAAGAAGGGATTGTTATTGATCCTAAAAGAATAGAAACCATCTTGAGAATGCAGCTCCCTGTAAATAAAAGGGTAATGCAATATTTCTTCGAGAAGATTAATTTCGTTAGGAAATTTGTCCCAGGTTTCGCAGAAATAGTGCGACCCATGCAGCTAATGATGAAGAAAGACGTTGTGTATAAGTGGAGCGATGAAGCCAAGAAATCATTTCAGCGAATTAAGGAGGCCATCGCAGAAGCTCCTACATTGGTCAACCCCAATTTCGGCAAGGAATTCTTCTTGTACACTTTTGCTTCTGATGTTTCATATGCCACAATCCTCACTCAGAAAAATGATGATGGCAATGAAGTCCCTATTTCTTATATGAACTCTAATATTCAGGGAGCAAAACTAAACTACCCAGACATGGAGAAATAAGGCTTTGTGGTTTTTAAAGCTATTAAACATTTCTGCCCTTACTTATTAAAGGCCAGGACTAAAGTAATCATTCCCCATCCTGCTGTAATAGCCCTCTTCATACAAAAAGAAATGGGTGAACAGAGAGGGAATTGGATAACTGCACTTCAAGAATTCGACCTCGAGATTAAGCCAATGAAGATAGTTCGGGGTCAGGGATTGTGTAGGCTAGAAGTAGAAGCCTTGGCATATAAAGAAGGGGCATACGAAGAACCAGAAATGCTGAGCATGCAAAATCCACAAGTAGAATTCAGGGAGGAGCCCTTATGTATTAATAAAACGCTGATGTGTCAGCGCGAAACGTCGGAAGTCCCTTTGGACCCTGAGTCATGGTATTACGACATACGTTTTTATCTAACACGGGGATCATGTCCTGAGCACATGGATGCATCAAGAAGCAGAGTGCTCAGATTGAAATCTAATCAGTATCACTTGGCCAATGACACATTGTACAGAAAAAATTATGATGGAGTGTGGCTGAGGTGTTTAGAGAAGGATGATGCCAATCACGTTTTGAAAGAAATGCACGATGGCCTAGTAGGTGGTCACTATGGAGGAGACACCACTGCTCACAAAATATTAAGAGCTGGATATTATTGGCCCACAGTGTTCAGAGACTCGCATGCCTACGCTTGGAAATGCAAGGTGTGTCAAACATCCGCAGGAAAAGAAAGAAAGCCAGACGTTCCCCTCAGGCCTGTTATGATTTATCACCCGTTCTAGCAATGAGGCCTAGATGTCATAGGTGAGATCACTCCGAACTCTTCATAGCAGCATAAGTATATACTCACGGTGACCGACTACTTCACCAGATGGACCGAAGATATCCCGCTTCGGAAGGTAAATGAAGATGAGGTAATATCATTTATTGAGAAATTTATTATCAATAGGTTTGGCATCCCTGACGCTCTCATATTTGATAATGCTTCTTACTTTTCATCACTGAAATTGACCGAATTTACTATTGATAAATCAATTTTCATAAGGTATGCATCAAACTATTACCCCCATGGAAATGGATTTGTATAGCCTTCAAACCAAAACCTCATCCGCATAATCCGTAAGTCTATCGTTGACAACCAGATGAATTGGCACAATGCTCTAACAAACGCCCTTTGGGCCGATAGGGTCACCCGAAAAGTAGCATTATGAAACTCTCCATACTTCCTCATCTATGGACAGGAAGCCATCCTACCTCCCAATGTTACCCTCCCCTCTTTACAGCTCTCCCAAGCCTCAAGAGGGACCCCTTCAGCCTTACTTCAAAAAAGGATTAACCAACTGGTGAGGTTGGAGGAATTGAGAGATAAAGCCAAAAATAAATTTAGAAATCACCAAATGATTGTGAAGAGATGGTTTGATCACCATCTGGTAGGAGATAAAGATTACCAAGTGGGAGAACTAGTCCTGAAATGGGACAAGTTGAGTGAGCCAAAAGGTAAACACACGAAATTCCAACACTTATGGCTCGACCCGTTCCAAGTTGAGGAAAAAATTGGTCAGGGAACTTACAGATTGAGAACTTTATAGGGAGAAATTGAAAAACTCCCTGTTAATGGCTAGCACCTTAAAAGATACTTCTAGTAGCCACCACATGGTGGTTACCTCCTGAATAGGTTAGGATTCATTTTTTTTTTTGCTGTTAGCTTAGTTACATCTTGGTCATGTCCATTCCTGTTTTGCACAAAGTTTATTTTCCTATTGAATTTCAGTCCTTTTCAATCAATTGATTTTAGTCTTTTAGTCTCGCTTTCACCTTTTATAACACTCTTTAGATTGTCCTCATTTGCCACCTTAAGATTTTGCCTCCCTCATTAACCTACTGATGAGTCTGCTGATCCTAAATTCATCGTTACCTTGCAAATCAAACAAACTTTCAATGAGCCTTTGAGAACTGGAGAATCAACGATGGAATTCAAATCGAAGCCACTCATTGGAATCTGTTGGAAACTAGGTAGGATCTGTTGATAACCTGGATACCTGGAGCATGTAGGGGCATCTTCATAAAATTAAAAATGTCTAACCACAACTGGACTGGCATGGCGGTATGCTGCATTTTAAAATCCTACTTAGACCTAGCCTATACTTGCCTCTAAAGTTTGCAGTTATTCGTCATTGGTCCCATCCACCACACTAAGTTTTCCAATACCTGTCATCTACAGGTAAACCTCCTTTCATGGGCTAAGCTCACTGTCATATACCCTGTGGCAAATCCATTTGTGCTCTAGTCCTTGTGCCTGAAACTGGAAGGACTTATTTAAAAGAAAATGAAATATCGAGTCCTTGTGCCAATTTGGAAGGACAGGTTGTTTGGGAAGCCGATTGGAGTAGGGACTGCTGCTGGGCTTAGAGTACCTGGTTGACACAACAAGCCGAACCTCGCTTAAGCGGTTTAAAAATATGGCCTGATCCATGACTGTGCCCCATTCAATCATATGAAAATATAGCACTGAAATTCTTATATAAGGTGCAGATAAACATATCTACATCAAGTTTGATGATCGATAAAGAGCTGAGGTACACACCTAAACAGGTATTGACAGACCAGTGATGGCCTCGAAAGGATTTTTGAAAGTAGAAAATAGGTAAAGGAGGGTAAATAAATCCCATAGTACTACCATTGGAGAATGCCTGTCAAAACCCTATCAGTAAGTAGAAGCTATTTTTCTTTATCCTGCCTGAAGCAATTAATGTTAAAGTGGAACCCATGCCCGTCCATCTATATAGTTTGCATTTCAAGTTTATCTTAACAGCTTGATGTTCTATTGATCCAAGGTTTATTTGGAAACAGAGATAACTGGTTCGCCCAGCAGTTTGCCATTTGTTGTGGCCACAACCACCACCCTATTAAAACATGCTCTGATAGAAAATTTGAATGGGTCCCCTAGAAGTTTGATCTTTCACTTCTCTGAATGATCTGTTTTTATCTCCGGGATTTTAACTCTATGCCAAGTCAAATCTTCAATTCTTAATGGTCAAGACCCCCCTTTGAATAAATCTCTACTGCATGGTTCATTCATGACCCATCCTAGCCCTTCATTCATTTCCTTCATCGAGACTTTTCAATCCCCATAAACCTTCATGGTGCTCTATGCTCACGCATATAACCAACCCCCACTCTCTATTATGGTTGTATTTGGATTCAACCCACAAAACCTTCTATTGCATCTTTATTCCCATTATAACTCTTTATAATGGAAATGCTTCGCAAAACATGCATAACATACCCTTTTTCACTTATCACAATCAGCATTGACACACAACACGTAACACGAGGCGCCAGACTTGACGACATTATTAACCATAATATATATTTTTCAGGTCCAGATCCCATCACATATCGCAATCGGTGGAGCCCAGGGCTTGTGTATAAAGCGCACCACGATTTGCCGGACCCGCCGGGATCATTAAACATAATATATATATTTCGGGTCCGCTTTCTCCTATCGCAATCGCAATCGGTAGAGTCCATGGCATATACATTAAGCACGATGTGATGTGGCGGACCCGATGATAACGTTAAACCCAGGTGCATAATATTTCAAGTCTGACCTTATGGTTAGCCATGGGTTTTCCTGTGTATTCCCATGTATTGCGATAATACGTTGTGGTCAGGGTTTTCAAAGGGAAATCTTATGTGGTGGATCCAAAGGGATTATGAACCGCGACACATATATATTTTGGGTCCGCTTTCCCCTATCACTAACTGCAATCGGCGGTCGGTGAAAGTGAAGCCCATGCGATATGCGAAGGGGCGATATGGTGGACCCGATGATAATTATACGCCTGGGTGCATAATATTTCAAGTTCGGCCTTATGGTCTAGCCGCGGGTTTTCCCATGTTTTCCCTGTGTTTTCGATAAAGTGTTCTGGTCTGGGTTTTCAAAGGAAAGTCTTATACGGCAGACCCGAGGGGATTATGAACCATGACACATATATATTTTCGGTCCTGTCAATTGCAAGTCGCAATTGGCAGAGCCCAAAGCTTAAACATAAGGCGCTATGTGATTAACGGACTTGGCGATAATTATACGCTCGGGTATATATTATTTGAAGTCTGGCCTTATGGCTCAGCCGCGGGTTTTCCCATGTTTTCCTATGTATTGCGATAAAAGGCTATGGTTCGGGTTTTCAAGGGAAAATCCCGTAAAGTGAATGGTCCACTTTTGAAGCATTGATTTAGCAATCCTTGAGTAAAAATGAATATTATGGGCAAAGGAAATACATGTCACAATAGGTTTAGTGGTTTGATAATCAAAGTTGCTTTGCGTTGTAAGATTAAATAGAAATTGTGGTTGAATGCAAGGTTTGTTTGTGAGCATGTTTGTCATATTTCTCATATGAATTATTTCTACAAGCGAGTTCGAGTGGATCCAGTAGTGGATAAAGGCAAATTATATCAAGATGACACCTTTGCACCACTGGTGTCGATATTGCAAAAGCATATTCTGCAGAAAGGGATATGAATCACCATAGTGCATAATGGAGGCACAATCCATGTTAAGAGGAAGCACAGTGCCGATACATCAAGATGTTATTACCTCCAAACAAACCTTCAATCATGCCAAATGGGGAATGATGAGCGCGGTGTCTTCAGTTTCCTTCAGGAAATGATAAGGAATAACGTACGCTCAATACAAGTGTGAAGGGATGACACGCAGTCATTCTCTTTAAATCAACATCCATTCCTTTCCCCAAAAAAGGAAGCATCACAGTAGATATTCCTTCTATGTGTTAGTAGGGACACCGACTGTTCTACGTCTATGTGTTCTGATTTGTATATTGAAAAGAATAGGGGGGAGGCGAAAGGTTAAGGGAATACCGAGAGTCATTTCCAGCAGCATAAGTATTACCTCCGGATAGGAGAGGTGGGGCTTTTTTTTGGTCACTAGAGAGAACAACTTTGATTTATTGTGAATAAAGAAGACTGTTTGGATCAAGAAGAAGCCTTTTTCGAATTGATTTTCCTCTTCTTTCATGCATTTAGAATCAGGATGTAGTTGCTGGCATGAATATAAATGTGTTTTGTTTTGTGCATATCGATAACATACAATTCATTATTAGTCTTGGTTATTCAAATATAATTCAATAGCGTGGTTAACTCATGAGCGGTCGCTGATTCGAAACCATATTAAACATCAGTTGCAAGTTTTATTTGTATGGAAAGGAATGTGTATTCCTGTATGAGTAAATAGATTGCAATTAAGCTTTAATACAGCCTTGTTCATCTGTGAATTTAGTGATTGATTCATTTGGACTTGGAATCTATACATGATGTTTAATCTCTTTGCTATGCTCTTGCAGGATAGATTAGAATAGATAGGACCAACATAAGTAGGTTAAATTAGTATAGATAGTATTTGATACATATAGGTTAGGTTTTTCTTTGTTGATTCAAGTGAAGTCTTCCTTCGGGGAGCAATATTTCAACACCTGTAATAGTTCACATGGTCCTTTAAAACCCGTTGGAACTAGCCACTCCAAACGAAAGCAGATCTAATTGGGGCTTGCGATCATGTTAGTTCCCCTTGTTGGCATAGCAAAAATTTTCCCTGTCAATAGACCACTGATGAAACACTCCAAGTAGAAGTCATCTCCTAGACCATCAGTTCTGAAGGCCAATGTCTCAAAGGCTACAATGTAGTCATTTACTATGCCTATCTATCAAAGATTAGTGAGACAAACCAAAATATTAGATTCCCTATCAAAGCGGTCATATAGGGCTTTTGAGAACATTTGCCAAGTTATGTTCCCGGGATAAGATTTTTGATGCCACTGCCACCATTTCCATCTCTATTGGTCCAACTAAAGGGCTCCCACACATATTTTAGTTTGATAGTTGGAGATATCATTAAGGGGGAAATAATGTTCCATTTGTGCTACCCATACTACAGAATTAGAGCGATCAAATTTGTACATGTCTAGCTTGGGTGGCTGAGGGTGGGAATGTTCGTGATTTCCATGGAAGTGAATGTGATGGCTAGTTTATCCTTCGAGGTATTCATCAACACTATGCTCCTCCTAATGAGACCTCTACATCATATTGGTGAGCTGTGAAAGTTGTGAGGTAATTCAGTCCATATTGCCCTGGAACTCATCCAACCTTTTTTCAAGGCTCTCGATATTCTCATAGGCCATGACTTGAGATATGATACCTACCATACACAAACCCTAGTCAATTACTTAAGAGTAGTCTTCTTGGAAAGAGGGCGAGCTCAAGAATCTATTAGCTGGGGTCACTTGAAGTCAATTCAGAAAAATTTGGGACCACTGGAAAATTGAGGCTGACAAGTGAATGTTACCACTATGATTAGCTCATTGTCTTGAAGCTTATGCGCTAAGTGTATTGCAAGCATGTTTTTTTTTACTCTGCAAGGAGTTTTACTCCCCGCTGATCAATACTGCAGTGGTCGAATTCCAAAAAACTTGATCCTGGCCAATTTCCAGCGAAAATAGGGTTCGGACTGTAGTAGCAGCAAGCCTCACTGCACAAAGAGTCAAATCGGCACTATGAAACTCCAAATGTTGAATGTGAGTTGCACGATGGTGGCAGAACCCCAACTATTGGATCTGATTTGTATGGCAGAGGAAAAACCCCAATTGTTGGATCTGACTTGTACTGCGGCGACAAAACCCCAACTGCTGGATTTGATCTGGAAGATAAGGTAATGGGTGATCTTCATATAGCAGAGGGAACTATGGTCACAAAGGCGTGTCAGGTTCTACGAATCACAATATACACAGGGTTCCAACAATAGTACTCGGCCCAATCTTTTAGGTTTCTAACTAAGGAGGATCGACCATACCCTTAGTCGTACTACCGAACTACCCTATCATATGAGCGAGTAATCTCCCCGATTATTGTTCTCAGTGTATTGTAGCAACAAGACGATCGAAGGCTTATCTAAGGCTAGGTTTCAGGTTAGCCTTGGGGGCTTCCGATATACCCAAAGGTATGTGGAAGTGCATTTCATGCGCGGTTCTTTCTAATGTGCTACTACTCGAAGGGGTACCCACAAGGGTTACAAGGGAGTCCAACAAGCATGACCACCTCTTGTAGTTCCTACATGCATGCCTCCCCAAATCCGTAGGTTTATGTGCTCAACAACAGATCTTGTGGTTTAAAGATTTCAGAATACGTCGCTAGCCTAAAACAAATTCTGTGAAAATTGGAGGTATAACCAACCATGGAAAATGCTCTAATACCACTTGTTAGGCTCTTGACCTGGGAGAAATTCCATAATACTAGAAATGCAAAGATATATATCTCATAACACAAAATAAAATGAGAAAAACAACAAGTATTTTATTATTTAGAAATAGATTCAATGTTCACTTGCCTCTTCAGGGGGCAACCTATAGCAGAGTAGAACACGATTACAATAAGACTCAAAGATCTTTCCTTTACTAACTAAGACTATTTATAGCTAAATGACATTCAAAACCCTAGCTACTAGTGGTCCCTTGCATAACACAGGCTAACCACTTTATTTATTAACTATGGCCCGTTTACAACTAACTGTGGTCCCTTTCTCTAATGTGGGTCAACCACTTACAATTATTAATGTGGGCTTTATTTACTCTCTAACTAACTACGACTATGACTCGACCCATTAGGTTTATTACATAAATAAAGAGGTTAGGGTTGGACCCTAACACATGACAAATAAAACCATATCAATGTATGTTTAACAACATGTAAACACTATCAAGCATAAACAATGCTTAACCAACATACACTCATGCTGACACATTCAACAACAACACCATCAACTTTCACATGGCGACACAACTGCAACCATGACCAACACCATGCATTGCAAGAATCTCATAGACCACAAGTATAAGTAACACATATGCAATTGACATGAATAAATAACAAACACACTACACATCTAGTACAAGGGGTGAAACACGCTCTGATACCACCTTGTAAGACCCTCCTCACACATTTACCCAAGCTACCCGGTCAACTGGGGTAAACATGTGATGAGAGACTACTATGATGTGATTTGATTCCCCATGTATAGTTAAGGAAGTGGAACTGATGGAACTAAACCAAACTGACCTTCTACACATGTTATAGAACCTCCAAGAGCCAACCCACCCTTCCAGGTGACCAACCCCTGAGGGAACTCAATATTTTTACTAAAGTGGCTCTATTAACTATTGAAAATAACTTTACTTGTATTAGGGGTCACGGGATAGACTGGTGGGGGAGGCCTAGTCCACTATCCCATCAAGAATAAATGATGGATATGTGACCATCCATCCCCCCATTTCATTAACATAAAAGATTGTACGCGAGATGGTAGAGGATTTCAATCTATGTGGACCCAATGATTATGCACTATTAAGGATTAATATTGTATGCAACTGAAGATGTCCTAGAAAATCGAGTATTGCATTGATTCAAATGTGGTGGCTTCTATGGCTTGTTGGGTTTTGAATACCAACCAAACTCATCACTGAAAAACCCAATACTTACACACTATTGAATTATATTGGCATATAAAAATGCTATTTGGAAAAGTCCTCCATGCGAGGAATTAGGATAAGAGAGTTTCTCCTTTAGCTTGATGACCTCTAAGCATATCATAGCAACATGGCTCAGGAACACCATGATATGGCTCTAAAACTAACTTGAATTGAGGTCATCCTTACATGTGGGAAGGCCATAGTGTATCTTCGCACTTCGATGGGTCCAATTCAAGTCTCTACCTCCTTTTGATTTTCTTTGATATGGCTACATGTTATTGTTTGAATAGTTATCTTTCCTCTAATGTTCTCACTATTTCTAAATTTTGTGTAGGTAAAAAATTCCTTAAGTTGCTCTATAAATGGTCTTATCAGTTAATTTTATTTTATATTCACAATAATACTAAGGACTAAGTTAATTTTATTTTGTATTAACAATAATAGTAAGGACTAATTCGAATTAGATGGTTTAGGTTCATTATATTTTGGACTAAAACACTTTGCTTTTGTTGTTGGTTTGATTTCTCTATTGACAAACTGCAACAAAATCAAAATTTAGACTAAAATATACTAAAAATTATACATTAATAGAAAGTTCTATAAACTTAAAAAAAATAGTTAAAAAGGAATTTAATAATAAATTAATATTTAAAATCGAAAATATCAAAATTTCCATTATAATTTTTCTAGTATATGATTCTACTGATGGTTATTGTAATATACTTTAATCCACGTTGATGGTCACTTGTTAATATATATTATTACATCATATTTCTTATAATATATAAAATTATATTTCATTTCTATTGATGTGAATGGTATATATTTATTTTTTGTTTATAAATAATAAGTTTAAGAGTTGGTTTTGTAGATAATATAATATCACTAAGGATTTATATAATGATTGATACTATTAAACCGGGGAAGTTGCAAAGTAGTGAGTCCCTATTAATGAGTTGCGCATAGATTCCAAGCTCGCATATACATGATTTTGCAAGGGCCAATTTGCAAATTATACTGCTCAGATTGTTGTAATGGTTGTTGTTGTAATTGAGATCTTTGTTGTGGAAGCACATGTAAACATTGTTGATGATATTGCAGAATACATTACATAATATGTTGTTAATTCATGTGTGTTTCTTGTAGTTGTATTTATTTATATGATTTCTTTGAGAAACAATGGATTGCAGAGTATGAATTATGGTGGATTGTGGTCTCATTTTGTTACTAATTTTGGTGATCTCATCCTTTGGCCTTCGCCTTGTGGAAAGGGAGAAGGGGAGAGATGAGATTAAACCTAAAAGTGAGCCATGGGAATAGAGAATATCTATGGCGTTAGCCTTGTGGTAATGTAGAAGGAGAGAAATGAGATTGAAGTTGAAAGTAGGATTACATTTTTGCATGACAACACTAACATGACCTGAAAGAGATATCAATGAACAACCCAAAAGAACCATCCAAAAAGGAAGAAATTGCAACCATTGTGTCAGGTGAATAGCATAATCCATTTAGCTGGATAGATTTACAATCATCACCTGCTCCACATGCATAGTTTATAACCTGATGATGTAGAGGGTGTGCTGGGAGGATAAGGTGAGTAGGGAGTAGTTTATGGGGAATTGGGAGTGTATGGAACTGTGGGATTTGAAGGTGGATATGGCATAAATGGAAGCGTAGTAATAGGTTTTGTAGGAAAAATCATATAGGGTGCATGTTTAGGAGGATAGGACATACAGGGGGTGGATAGTTTACAATAGGGAGAAGAAACATAGGAGGCCTTATAGAAACAGGATATGGTGAGTATGGTGGCATGGGGGAAGTTAGATGAGGATTAGAATGTAGATAAGGTTTTGGAGAAGTGAAAGATATATTATCATCACCAGGTGAAGCCACTGGATAATTGACTAATATAGGGGAATTAGAGTAATATGAGGGAACATGACTTGGATAAATTCCAGTTAAAGGGGAAGGCCTATTAATAGATGAGCTAATAAGAGTTAATTGGGTAAGGAAAGGCCTAATGGACTTGAGGGATTCAAATTTCAAATCAGTAAGTTTTCCAATCATGTCTACAGGAGATACCTGAGACCCATTTGGGTACAACAAACCCTAGTTTCTTGTTGTGCCATGTTTATTATTATCTGCATTAGACATAGAAAAGAGATAAGTGGGTACAAAAGTTCTAGGCCTTTTAGGAGTACCCAAAGGTGGATTTTCAAGCATTCTTTCAATTATCATTCTATTATATGTGGATTCCAAATCAACATTTGCTCCAAGACCTCCTAATGTAGTGTTGTAGCAGCCACAACCACCTTCCAAAATTTTGCCTTAGCTTCGTTTTGGAGCCTCCCTACTGACCATCCTCAACAGCATGTCTTGCACTGTCAAGCACATAAGCTTCAACTATTTCACAGAGTCTTATCAGCCTGTGCATGCAAGTTTGTTCCACCCCCTTCACAAGCTACTTTCCGGACTTAGTGTCAGTTGTTGTCTGAGCATATCCCTTTGGGAATTGCGCAATTCTGGAAGGGAACTAGCCTTCCCTCCAGAAATTGCACAAACCCAGCTAGACACCCAGCTGGGCTCCAGAATTATGCAATTCTTCCTGATAGTGTTCCTTTAAAAAATTTCACAATTCATCCCATGATAGTTACTTAGCCCAAAAATTGTGTAATTCTAGGCAGCAATCAACTGCCGCTCCCAGAAATTACGCAATCCCTCTGGGACAACCAACCCAACAGCTAGTAGAAATTGCGCAAATCTAGCCAGGCAACCTGTTGGGCTCAGAAATTGTGCAACACGGTCAGACAAGCTTCCTTGAGAAAATTGCGAGGTCTGACCCACGGCAATTGATCAACCCAGAAATTGCGCAATCCTGGGAGACAGTCATCTGTTCCTCCCAGAAATTGCGCAATCCCTCTGTGATAGCCATCTCTGCTTAGCCTAGAATTTGTGGATATTTTCATCCTAGGCTCGCAAACTGATGCATGTGCCTTCAGGTTGACAGGTTCCCTCCGGGACCAAGCAAAACTAATTTGTGTGCATGGATTGTTTCTCCCAAGGAAGCATGCAAAGGCATCCCTCGATTCAGGGATCTATTTTTAGCAGCTAGAGGTTACATGAAAGGATCATTTCAGAAACCTCCCGCCAAGTGTCGCTTTTCCTGGATTTGTGGCATTCAATTCCAAACCTTGATTTTAGCAAAACTCACCTGTATAAATTTCACCTATAGATCAACTGATATATGCAATGTACTAAAGCATAAAACTAGATCTACTTCTACCATAAACTTTGCGGAAGCTTAATCACATATGAGCAGTATCAAACAAGAACAGATATAACTGAGAATGAGAAGCAATCACACATAACACAGAAATATAATCCAGGGAAAGCCTCAACCTAAAACCCCACTCTCTGTATTATCATACAAGTGGAAAATAGTCACAGAATTACACAAAGCCTTAGCTTGGAAGCCAACCAGCTCTCAGTATAATCCCTCTGCTGCTCATAGACAGTCAAAGGCCTCTCACAAACCTTCTCCTCTACCCTCCAAGCCTCCTATTTCCTTGTGCAGTTTTTCTTGGGGTCCAGTGCTTCCACACATGTGAATTCCCACCTCACACTGCTCACTTGGCTCAATAGTAACTGCGCAATCCTGAAGGAGATAAATCCTTCAACATGGACGAGTTTCCTTTATAGGAAAAATCCATCCAACTGATAGTACATTATCCCTCATCTAATCTCAATTGGGTCTTTCTCTGAACTGACATGCATGAGTTATTTATGAGAGAATATTCAGTTATTTGAAGTGCAGCAGTTACTTGCATGCAAGCATTAACTAACTAAACTCACAATCAGTTCCTCCAACTATTGGAAGTAATCTAAGTGGACTTAACTCAGTTAAATGAGCTAACTAATTACAACTCACTCTTATCTCTTTAACTAATGGATAAATCCCTTAATCAAAGGAATAACTGTTGCATGTCCTCACATAGACTTCATGTTTATTTTTCCTTAACTAATTAACTCAAGATGAATTAATTAATTAATTTACAAACAACTGCTAAGATCAAATTCGAATTTTACTTCTCAATTTTAGTCTAGGGACTGACTAAAATTGGAATCTATCCCGAACTGCTATTTTTAGCAATGCTATTTATAGCACTTCCATTTTTCATTCCTTGTTTCTTAGTCCAGCACTGGTACCTGAACTGCTATTTATAGTAGTGCTATTTTTAGCACTTCTATTTGTAGCATTTCTTGTTGCTATTTTCAACACTCCCTCTCAACAAGAAAGGCATTCAACTCGAACCCAATCCTAAACCTTTGGAATGTTCTGAATGCAACACTTCTACCAGGTGTGGTTGCTCCAATAACTCTAGAAACCAAAAAACTCCCAATTGACCTCTTTGTTGGGCTAGAAACATACTTTGATTCTGAGGCTCCCTTTGTCGCTGACAAGTGATCCCTCCCTGACCTCTGAGCTGCTGCAACACTCCATGCATCTCACACCGTTTCACACCTCTTTGTGCCATCCTGCAGTGGTGCAACACTCCCGTGCCTCTCACATTGTTGCAACTTGCTAGCTCTACACAGTATTGGGAATCCTGCACTGTAGCTCTCTCTACTGCTCCATCCGCATCTGTATCTACCCAATCAACTAGTCCTACTACTCCTTGTCGGGGCTCCTGTAGCAAAGTCGAATCAAAGAGGTTGGGTACCTCAAGGATCCTGCCCCTATTCCAGCCTTCTTAGGACAATCACTCCACATCGCCCCACCTCTAACCTGGAGGTATTGTTGCATGTGATCCCTCTGCCCACTTGGCTCGAAAGTTCCCCCTACTAGAGGTCTTTGGATGAATGGACATCTCCACTCAATCTCCTCTCAGCTTCTCTACTTGTGGTTGCTCCACAACCTCCTAAAGCTGCTTCACCACCTGTGGCTCCTCCACAATTGTCTGAGACTTCTTTTGGCGCTGCATGTTGAGAGGTAGTGTACTCTCCCTCTCAACCACCAAGCCTCCAATAGTTGCCTTGATCCTCAAGGCTTTACATGCATCTTGAACCTCAAGAGCATACAGGTTCTTGACTCATGAACTGATCTGCTTCACTTGTCTCGTGATGATGTGTCTAAGGAAAACCTTTCCCTTACTGAAGACTACATCATAGCCTCTATCTTCTAGCATCACGATCGATACCAAGTTTTTCTTCAGTCCTGGTACATACTTGACATCTGTCAAGGTAATGCGAGCTCCATGCTCCCTCTGAAAAACAACCATGCCTACACCTGAGACACTATACTTTTCATCATTACCCATCTCTATGAGTATCTGGAGATCCTTCTCCTCCAAGGTATTGAACAAACTCTTATCGCCGGTCATGTGGAATGAAGCTCCACTGTCAAGAAACCAACCACATCCCACCATGGATGAAACCATGCATGCGATGAGAGTGAAATCCAACTCGAACTGTGAGGCAAGTGCCTCACCTTCTGATCCTTCCAAGGATCCCTTCTTGGATTTCTTCAGTGGACAATTTGTAGCAAAATGGCCCACCTCATGACAACGAAAGCATCACACTTTCAATTTGTCAAACTTCTTCCCACCATGGGAAGAACTCGAATTGGAATGAGAATCCTTCTCCTTCCCTTTCTTTTCCTTACTCACTAAGGTGTAGTTTTCTTCATCCTCCATGGCTGAAGAACCATCTCTGGTGCTTCTCCTTATCTCCTCCTACATCAGATCCGACCAAAGTTGTTCCCAATCTGGCAGTTTCTCTCCTCCTTTAACCGAGTCTTAGTAGCTATGCTAGCTCTTTGGAAGACTGAGGAGAATAAGACTCACCATGTCATCATCAGCTATCATTACCCCTATACTTCCAAGCTCATCCTTGCAGGTGGTGAGCTTGGTCAGATAGGTAGAGATCGTGTCGCCCTTTTCATGCTTGATTTTCCAAAGCTTGTCTTTCAGTGCCAGCTTCCTCTAATCACTGCTATTCTGATATAAATCTTTCAATGTTTTCCACATCGAAAATGGAGTCTCCTTCCCATGGAGGCTCGAGACAATGTGGTCTCAAACTCCCTCCAGGAGGATTCTCCTTGCTCTAGCCACACATTTCTTCCATTCCGCCAATTCTTGGGCATTAGTTGCTGTAGGCTTGGGGACTTCTTGATCAATGAAGTCCTTCAGCCTGTTGTCCTCTAATACCACTTCCATGCGATCCTTCTAGGCTATATAATTTGAGCTGCCATCAAGGGCATACTCAAGTCTCAAACCGTTGACCGCCATTGATGAAATCTGAGATGTGATAAGAACTCGATATCTATATCAGGAACACTAAACTTCGTACTTCTCCCTTCTTTGTATATAGTTCTTTGCTTGATTCACCTTTGCTCTGATACCATGTAGAAATTTCACCTGTAGATCAACTGATATATGCAATGTACTAAAGCATAAAACTAGATCTACTTCTACCATAAACTTTGCGGAAGCTTAATCACATATGAGCAGTATCAAACAAGAACAAATATAACTGAGAATGAGAAGCAATCACACATAACACAAAAATATAATCCGGGGAAAGCCTCAGCCTAAAACCCCACTCTTTGTATTATCATACAAGTGGAAAATAGTCACAGAATTACACAAAGCCTTAGCTTGGAAGCCAACCAACTCTCAGTACAATCCCTCTGCTACTCATAGATAGTCAAAGGCCTCTCACAAACCTTCTCCTCTGCCCTCCAAGCCTCCTATTTCCTTGCGCAGTTTTTCTTGGGGTCCAGTGCTTCCACACATGTGAATTCCCACCTCACATTGCTCACTTGGCCCAGTAGTAACTACGCAATCCTGAAGGAGATAAATCCTTCTACATGGATGAGTTTCCTTTATAGGAAAAATTCATCCAACTGATAGTACATTGTCCCTCCTCTGATCTCAACTGGGTCTTTCTCTGAACTGACATGCATGAGTTATTTATGAGAGAATATTCAGTTATCTGAAGTGTAGTAGTTACATGCATGCAAGCATTAACTAACTGAACTCACAATCAGTTCCTCCAACTGTTGGAACTAATCTAACTGGACTTAACTTAGTTAACTGAGCTAACTAATTACAAATCATAATTACAACTCACTCTTATCTCTTTAACTAATTGATAAATCCCTCAATCAAAGGAATAACTGTTGCATATGCTCAAATAGACTTCATGTTTATTTTTCCTTAACCAATTAACTCAAGATGAATTAATTAATTAATTTACAAACAGTTGCTAAGATCAAATTCGAATTTTACTTCTCAATTTTAGTCTAGGGACTGACTAAAATTGGAATCTATCCTGAACTGCTATTTTTAGCAATGCTATTTATAGCACTTCCATTTTTCATTCCTTGTTGCTCATTCCAGCACTGGTACTTGAACTGCTATTTATAACAGTGTTATATTTAGCATTTCTTGTTGCTATTTTCAACATCATCAACTAGACACTGCGGAGATCATTCTTCACATTGAACTTGCATCTCTGACAACTTACATTGCGTCTAGGAGTCGTCGACACATTCAACTCAGCTATCTTGGGGTAAGCCCGCTTCTCATGTCTCGCGCTGTGTCTCTCTCACTTTTTGTGTTTCGCTTTGTGTGAGTGTTGTATTCTTGATTTCAGTGAACACTTTTTGTCGTTTTGATGTATGTTAGCTTGTAGAAGCACCATTTTAGTTTTCGTCTACATCTCACTATTGTCACATGCATGGAACTTTTTTTGCACGGATGATTGTTGTTATGGCGACTCACTTCACACACATGAATTATTTCCCCTTTTTTGAATCCTTTGCTTGTTGTTTTCATGTATGACCATTCACTCTTGTTTGCACTCATCACATCATGCATTTATACTTCTCATGTTTTCAGTTGCTCGTTGGCCAGTCTAGGTTGCCTTGGCCCGAACCGTCCCTTGCCCGCCTAGCACTGCACATTTTTTAAAGCGAAGGCTCTGCCTTCCCTCAAAAAAATTAGGCAAGTCTGGCCTAGTACTAACCTACAGGCTTGCATTGCACAATTCTTGGAGGCAGTGTCCTGCTAGCCCCAGAAACTGTGCAATGCAGTTTTCTGGTTGCATGTCACTGTTGACTGAAATTGCGCATTGCACAGTTTTAGTCCTCAGTAGGCCCGGATGGACTATGCATTGCGTATTTATAGCAGTCAGTCATCCTCCTGACAAACCAAACTGGCCCTTGCGTAGTTTTGGCAGTCAATCTCCTGACCTCCTGGCGCAAATTACGCAACCTTCATGACCAATCACACATGTATGTTGTAAGTCAGTCCTCAAGTTTGTTTTGGTTTTCGACTGATGGATTTCTTTCCATGAGTGTTTCTATGTCTCCAGGCATCACAGATGTTCGTCTGTCTCTCAGCAGCACAAGTACAACGACTTCGAGGAGAGCAGAGTCAAAAACACTGTTAGGAGCGAACTGGGGATGCAGTCGATCAAGTGTCTATGAAATTTCTTTTCCAGAGATACATCAAGTTGTTCATGGAAAAGGATATCAATATCAATGGCAACAGCATCATAGTGAGCAACTATAGTAGGCAGCACACCCGCATGCGACAAATGGAAGAGGAAGGTTATGTAGAAATTCTCTACAAATCTACCTTTGAGACCATGCAGAAAATCTGCTGTAGGTTAACCTGATAATGCAATATAAATCAAAGAAGAATATTATAACCTGATTATACTATCAACTTGCGGAAGCTTAAAGATCGAGCTGAACAATATAACTAGAAGAAGAAGAATCAATGGACAATACACATGAAAATACTTTGGGGAAAGCCTCAGCTAAAAACCCCACTATTTGTATTATCATACAAGGTGGGAATACATAGGAATTATACAAATCCTTAGCTCTCACAGCTAGCCAACTCTTAGTACAATCCTCACAAATGCTGACAGGAAATCTTGGCTTCTCACAAGCCTTCCTCTCTGCCCTCCAAGCTCCTATTTCCTTTCACTGTTTCTCCTAGGTGATCCTCCTGTTACCAAGTGGAAAAATCTCAACCAAGTGGAACACTGATCCTCCAAAACTGCGCAATCCTCAAGGATGTATTTCTTTACTACTTGCATTGGTTTTATCCACATGCAACTGATAGTACACTGTCCTTGAACATTAATCTCAACTGGGTCTTTCTCAAAATAGACATGCATGATTTTTTGACGAGGGAATCTTCAGTTAACTAGAGTAGCACTAGTTGGATGCATGCATGCATCAACTAACTGATAACTCACAATTAGTTCCTCAAACAATTTGGAACTAATTTAACTGTACTAAACTGAGTTAACTAATTACAACTCAAATATAACTCAATCTTATCTCCTTAATCAAAGGGATAACTCTTGCATGACTTCAAAAAGACATCTAACTTGAATTTCTCCAACTAAATAATTCAAAATGAATTAATTAATTATTTTCAAGTAGCTATTAAGACTAAATTCGATTTTAATTCACAATTTAATTCAAGGACAAATTAAATTGGAATATTCTTGTTGCCACATTTCAACACTCCCTCTCAACAAGAAAGGGATTATCTACCACCTCGATCCTGTCTCTATGGAACTCGAATTTACACTTTGACAATGCCTTTGTCAAAATGTCAGCATCTTGCTCCTCAGTCGAAATATACTGCAGCAACATGATTCTCCTCACTACACAATCTCTGAGATGATGATACCAGATGTCGATGTGCTTGGACCTATCATGAAATATTGGATTCTCAGAGAGCTTGATACAACTCTGATTATCACAATAGATCATAGTTGGATCCATCCTCTGATCAAACAAACCAACTAGGATTTTCTGCATCCAGATGACCTCACATGCTGCTTGACATGCAACCATGTATTCTGCCTCTACTGAGCTGAGTGCAACGGACCTCTGTTTCCTGCTATACCAAGAAACTGCCACTGACCCAAGGTTGAAAATCCCTCTTGATGTGCTCATCCAATCTGATGGACTCCCTGGCAAATTTTCGTCAGTGAAACCCTATAGCTTCACTTCCTCTATTATTATGTACCATAATCCATACTGAGATGTGCCTCTGAGGTATCTCAATACATGATTTTCCGCCTTCCAAAACAACTTGGTAGGCTAAACCATCGCTTGACTCAGCTGGTTCACCGCATAGCACAAATCTAGTCGTGTGTTCACTAAGTACATCAGTGAACCCACAAGCTACCTGTACACAATAACTTCCACTACTTCCCCTGAAGTAGCATCCTCCTTCCTCCAGTTACCTACTAGAGGAGTCTGCATGGGCTTACACTTCTCCATGTCGAATCTCTTGAGTATCTCATTGGCATACTTGCCTTGAGACACAAACAACTCCCCATCCTTCTGCCACACTTCCATGCCAAGGAAGTAATGCATGAGATCCATGTCTTTCATCTCGAATTCTCTTGCAAGGTCCTCCTTGCAACACATGACTAGCTGATCATCACCAGTCAATATGAGATCATCAACATAAAGAACGATGATCAACAGCTTACCTTTCACCGCAATGTGGTACAGGTTTGCATCCACTTCACTCTTTTTGAAGCCCAACCCGGCGAAGTATTTGTCTATCCTGGTGTACGAAGCACAAGGTGCTTGATTCAGCCCATACAATGCTCTCTTGAGTCGGCTCACAATCGAAGGTATCAAAACCTTACGGATGCTCTACATACACCTCTTCCTCAATCTCGCCATTGAGGAATGCAGTCTTCACATCCATTTGGTGGATCTTCCAACCCATCTGTGCTGATAGTGCCAACATAGATCTGATAGATGAGTACCTTGTGATAGGAGCAAAATTTTCATCATAGTCAATCACCTCGACCTGTGAAAAGCCATGGGCAACAAATATTGCCTTATGCTTCTCCGCACTACCATCAGCAGCTTGCTTTACCTTGTAAAGCCAACGAGAACTCACAACTGACTTGTTCTCCGGTCTTGGAATCACGTCCCAAACACTGTTATGAACTATGGAGTCATACTCCTCCACCATAGCATCAACCCAAATCGACTACTACACTGCTTCCTCAAAGGAAGATGACTCGGTCTCAACACATTCCCCAGTAAGGGCCATGTATCCAGTGTACCTTTCAAGTGACCTCCTCTGTTTGCTCTGAGAAGATGGTGCTTCGACATTCTCTCTCGCATCCTTCAACAATCTGTCAACTTCTATTGTGCGCTTCTGTCCATCTCTGAAAGACTCTGCTTGAGTGGATGTCTCCACTCCTGGAACCTTTGCATGCGGCTACTCCACATCAGTCTAAGGCTCATCCTCCTTAGGAACCAACAGTTCCTCCAGAGCATGTAGTTGGAGCTCCCTCTCAAGGGAAACTCGCATGGCCTTCTACTCATCAAACTTGAGATCTCTGCAAATCACTGTCCTCCAACTGGTAGGCAAGTAAACTTGATAGTTGTGAGGTGTATCAGTGTACCCCACAAGTATCCCCAACTCTGCTGTTGACTCAAGCTTCTTCTGTGCATCCTTTGTCACATGAAAATATATCGATGAGCCAAAGATCCTGAGGTGACCCACATCTGGTCTCTTACCGAAGAAAGCTTCCTCTGGTGTCTTCATCCCAAGTATGTGATGTGGGCTTCTATTCTGCAAATAGATTGCTGTGTTGCATGCCTCAGCCCACAAGTGAAGTGGTAGGCCTTGGTCATGCAACATTGCCTGTGTTGCCCCTACAATAGTTTTGTTCTTCCTCTCGGCCACCCCATCCTGTTG
This sequence comes from Pinus tabuliformis, assembly GCA_031772625.1. NCBI lineage: Eukaryota > Viridiplantae > Streptophyta > Pinopsida > Pinales > Pinaceae > Pinus > Pinus tabuliformis. Next base: position 1,633,387,325 of record CM062816.1, read on the forward strand.
TGTGTTATGAGGTGCTGTCAACTCTCATTTAATTCCTTCCGCTAAACAGAAGTCCTTAAACTCTTGAGAGGCATATTCTCCACCATTGTCACTTCTCAAGGCCTTGATCTTCTTCCCTGACTCTTTCTCGACCAAAGCTTTGAACTGACAAAACTTTGTGAAAGTTTGGTCCTTCTTCTGCATGAAATAAATCTAGCATTTACGAGAATAGTCATCAATGAAAATCAAATAATCCCTTTTCTTTGCAGTGGATGCCGTCGAGAATGGTCCACACACATCAATATGAACTCGCTCTAAGATAGTCTTTGCTCGACTGTCTCGTTCATGAAAGGAAGACTTGGTGTACTTTCCCAAGGTACAACCTTTGCATGTGTCAACTTTCTCATGTTTACCTTTGGGAAGTCCTGTAGATATCTGCTGCATTATCTTCGAAGCCCCATGATGCAAATGACCCAACCACCTATGCCATAACTTGCCAATGTCTTGGATTTTCACCAATTCTGCTTTCGTACTCAACGCTGCACAATCATCTACCTCTAGTTTATAAAGATTCTTCACCTGAATCCATATCCTCTTGGTCTGACCCATGGCTGTGTCTTAGGAACACCTTTCCTTTACTAAAGACAACATCGTAGCCTCTATCCTCCAACATTGCGATCGATACCAAGTTCCTTTTCAGTCCAGGCACATACATCACATTTGTCAAGGTGAGAGGAGCTCCATGCTCCCTCTGAAAAGCAACCGTGCCCACTTCTGAAACACTATACCTTCCGTTGTCACCCATCTCTATGTGCATCTTGAGGTCTTTCTCCTCCAAGGCATTGAATAAACTTTTATCACTGGTCATGTGGAAAGAGGCTCCACTGTCAATATACCAGATACAACCCATCATCGATGACACCATGCATGTGATGAGGGTAAATTCCATTTTGAACTAAGAGGCTAATGCCTCACCTTCCAATCCTTCCAAGGATCCTTTCTTGGACTTCTTCGATGGGAAATTAGTCACATAATGTCCCATCTCATGACAATTAAAGCATCTCACTTTAGACATGTCACCCTTCTTCCATCTAGGAGAAGAACCATAGAACGCCATTGACCAACCTTGAAGTATGATATGAATTCGATTTTCACCTGCAACCCCGAACTTCAAAATTTGAATTCTCTTCTCAGTATACTGTTCACAGCTCCGATACCATATAGAAATTCTCTACAAATCTACCTTTGAGACCATGTAGAAAATCTGTTGTAGGTTAACCCAATAATGCAATATAAATCAAAGCAGAATACTATAACCTACTTCTACTATCAATTTGTGGAAGCTTAAAGATCAAGCTGAACAATATAACTAGAAGAAGAAGAATCAATGGACAATACACATGAAAATACTTTGGGGAAATCCTCTGCTAAAAACTCCACTATCTGTATTATCATACAAGGTGGAAATACATAGGAATTATATAAAGCCTTAGCTCTCACAACTAGCCAGCTCTTAGTACAATCCTCACAGATGCTCACAGGCAATCTTGGCTTCTCACAAGCCTTCCTCTCTACCCTCCAAGCTCCTATTTCCTTGCGCTATTTCTCCTGGGTGATCCTCCTATTACCAAGTGGAAAACTCTCAACCAAGTGGAACACTGATCCTCCAAAACTGCGCAATCCTCAAGGATGAATTCCTTGACTGCATGCATTGGTTTTATCCACATGCAACTGATAGTACACTGTCCTTGAACATTAATCTCAACTGGGTCTTTCTCAGAATAGACATGCATGAGTTTCTGATGAGGGAATCTTCAGTTAACTGGAGTAGCACTAGTTGGATGCATGCATGCATCAACTGACTGATAACTCACCATTAGTTCCTCAAACAGTTTGGAACTAATTTAATTGGACTTAAATCAGTAAACCGAGTTAATTAATTACAACTCAAATATAACTCAATATTATCTCCTTAATCAAAGGGATAACTCTTGCATGACTTCAGAAAGACTTCTAACTTGAATTTCTCCAACTAATTAATTCAAAATGAATTAATTAATTATTTTGAAGTAGTTGTTAAGACTAAATTTGAATTTAATTCACAATTTAATTCAAGTACAAATTAAATTGTGAATATTCTTGTTGCCACATTTCAACAGGTTGTTGACAGCATAGAGGCAGAGCAAAGCTACAAGTTCAAAGAAGATCCATTCATGAAGAAAGCAGCTTTGGAGATTGAGTCTATGAGGTGACGGCGCGACATGAGAATCACACAAAGGCAAAGAATAGAACAAAGAAGGAGTTGCATGTGCTAAAGCAACAACTCAAGGAAGAACAGGAGCTACATAGATGAGATAATGAGTTGCAATAGGAACAGGTACAATAGGGGATGCAACATGCATAGACGGATGAAACTGTGCCCATAAAAGTTATAGATCCATCCCAACAGCTGGCACGGAGTAGACAAGGTGAGCAGTGTTGTTGATCACATGCAAGGGAATTTAGCAACATGTATGTCATTATGCGTACGCATGCGATCCCACCCATCTGGCACACTCACTGAGGCGAAGACAAGAAGCAAGTCCGATTGGAGCTGAACATGTATTTTGACAAGTTGATGCGCATGTTCACCAGCACACACTTGGAGATCATCACAGACACTATGCATCAGTATGTTGTTGGTCCAACTACACTTAAGACAATAATGCACATGTTATCAAAACGAGTTGGATAGAGGGGCCATATCAGTGTACCCGGATGCAACGGAGGCAAGAGTTCGGTTTCAAAAGGATGTCACCATTGAGCGCACATACACCATCATGGATTACCAAGCTTGGCATTAGTTCGCCACCATCGACCATCACAAGGATGTCAAAGAGTTGGTCTCACCACAACAGTCCGAGTGTTAGTGATGTCTTACATGGCTTGATCAAGCCATTTTGTCTCACATGGGTAATATGCAAATTGTATGTACATCTTGTCAAGTGGAAGTTCAAGTGTCGATAGATGAATGTAACAATCATAGAGTAGTTGAAGAATCATGAGGATAGATGAATGGTCACAAAGGGTAATGTCAAGGGTCACCCTACCCTTTGTTATAAATAGTCCCTCATAACCCATTGTAGAGGATTTTCATAAGCCAAGCTTCCAATAGGAGTATCTTATAGAAAGCTTGGATAGTATTGTAATGAGCCTTAGCTTCTCCACTGCGCAAAGCTAGTATATCTCTTTGGAGGAGCAGGTGGTAGTGACTGTAACGTTCCGATGTCAGAACTAGTGGTTAGTCATGGTTGTAATGTATGATTGGAACTTAAACTTATTAATATAACATAGCCAACACATTTCATGCATATGTCATATCGTATTCTAGCTATCTTGTTTACTCTAAATAATATATGTATCTATTTACTTACGCATGCATGTGTACCTATTTTCTGTATATGTATGTATGAATCTTACTGAAATGTGTTGTTGGTTTAACCATCACTTTGAATTGCTAGCTAACTTTCCTTCCATGTTGTGATGCATCTTTGCTTGTGTGTTACCTTCTTAACTCCGTGATATCACATGTTTCCAAGGGGCGCACTCACCTCACCCTCTGTGTGTTAGAACCGCTCATGCACCTTCCTTGACTTGCCACAACTGTCACACCCTTGCTACCAATAGGGACAGCTTACTTGCCTCTGTGCGAAACCGCAATCAAGGCTATACTGTACGACCCACTGCTGGGACTCCTACACCAAACGGTCTAAGGTCTTGTTGGGACTTCTTACTAGGGAGATCCCTTGATATGTTGGCGGGTCCAAAACCGTCAACATTTTGGCGCTAGAAGGAGGGCCAGATGACAAGATGAGTCCTCACATCTTTTTTGAATCTCTGCATATCCATTAAGACTAACTATAGAGTTTCTCTTCCAGAGTGTATGTCTTATGGAGACGACTTCGAAATCTCAGAAGAGCTCTCAGATAACTTGTCACACAAAACATATGATGGTGGAGGTTATGTAGCCTTTGTTAGGCATGCGGTCAACATTGTAGGCTCATGTGAAAGACATGGAATCTTTGAAGAGTACATGGGCTGTGCGCTATTCGTCTACACACTTCGAGGGCACCCAATGCACTGGTGTGCCATGCTGCCCAAAAAATATATTCATTCTCTTTCTCATCTAGTCGCAGAGATACATTGTGCTTTCAATCTTTAACCGTAAAGCACTCAATAAAGAAATTCTAAAATTACAAAAAGCACCCGATGAATCTGTTGAGCAGTTTTACATAAGCTTTGGTAATCTTGCATACCAATTTCCTGAAGACGAAATTGATTGGGAATTTCTTTATGGAAGATTTGAGTATCTTCTTCACATATCCAAAAATCTACAATTCTTGAAATCATCCGAACTCCGCTCAACACACTTTGGGTATGGAGCCGCGCAATCACAAGTAGGCACAGTTGTTGTCACAAGTGACTGTTCGCCTTCACCTCATCAAACAACTCCACCACCGCAGAGTGATGTGGGAGACTACACACACACATCTGTTGAACTTTCACATTCTCCCACCCCACTTACTCTTGATATCTGCATAGATTTGGCTTGTAAGCCTGTTGTTTGTCACGTGGATTCATTCCCTCAACCTCCGTCCTCACGTTCTTTTGAGCCTCTGGATTATACTCTCTTGTATTCTTCCATTCCGGACTCCTCACATGTTGTGAACGAGGATCAAGTTGTTGACGAAGTTAGTGTTGAGCAGCTAACCTACACCATCATTCATGATGAGTGCATGTGGGAATCTAAAGAAGAACCCATGGTGAAGGATGAATCCCTTCTAGTCATGCCTCATCTGCTTTATCCTGGCATCCCTTGTGATTTTTCCACTGCTAATTTCCCCTGTGAAAACTCATTTCCAAATGTTTCTACTTCCGATCGTTCAGAGGACACGTTGGATGTCAGTTTGTCATTACATTGCAGAGAGGACACATCTTCCTCCAAAAATCTGTCCAATCTGTCATCTGTCATTTCTGAAAACACAAAGGGTGAACATCCTTGCTTCTCATCTACCCCTTTGCACGATTCATCAAATCATGAGTATGCCGAAAAACATCCTGAATTTTCTGATCTTTGTTGTCATAATCTCTTCACTTCTTTATCCAATCACGTTGTCGATTCAATCGTTGTTAGTATGTCTAAGACACTGGTCTACGATGATCTATCTATCGACGAAGTCGAAACCCTCCAGACTGTCGAGGCACTTCAGCCCGAGCTGATGGTTATGTTAGGCCCTCACTATCCTAAGGTTGGTTTGACTTCCGATCAGGAAATTATTGAAACATGTAAGGCTCCTCATCACTCTCTTCTTTGCATTGAAGATCAACAAAACACCTAGATTTTGCTTCCTCCACTCGAACTACACGATCCCATCGCTCATGCACTAGAGGAATCTTACACAACAAGCACACTTGCACAACGTAAGTGATCTACCTTTCTCACATTTGCTTGCATGTTGCGATCAAGGGAATGCATACACTCATCATCTGCACACAGTGTAGCACAACACCATGGAAAGTCCACCAAGTGCATGTCATGCGCTTCACTCATTTTTGTTATGTGGATGCTTGTAAGCTCATAGTGTGTCTGTCTTCATTGTTGTATCTTTCACATCTGTTGGTTCAAACAACTATGTTGTTCGTGAACCATGCCTTCACCAACATGGGTCAACCAATGCGTTGGTGGCTACATTGGAAATATCACTTCATGTAAGATGACCCATGCACTGTTAGTTTAGGAGTAGGAGTAGTGTTTGATTTTTGAGTTGTTTGCTTGCATGCATGTTTCCTTCTTCCTTTGTGTGTTTTCTTGCTTGCTTGTTTGTTTTTTTACTCACTTTGCTTTCACATTTGCTTCTACTTCTTTCTTTTTGGTTTGTTTTCTTGTTCTTTCCCATAGGTTAGTTTCTCATGGACTATGTGTGACACTTGAAACAAGCTAGGTAAAGTACAAGAGGACTTGTACAACTATCAACATTTGGTTATCTGTTGTTTGCTCTCTTATGTAAGAACTTATTGTCTTTAGTCCATGATACATCAATGGAAAATATGTATTGTTCGAAGTGAACCTTGGTGAAAACACAACGCTTGTGCGCTAACTAGTATCATCTACTCTAGTCAGTTGTTTTTGGGTTAATCCTTGTCAGCTTAGTCAATTAGAGTAAGGTGAGGGGGAAAACCTTAATAACCACATCAGAGGTATATATATAAACTACTCTGAAAGAACAACCTCATATGCTCTCAATAAGTCAGGATCCCTCTCTCGCCTCTGAAATGAATAAGTGTTATGTACAATTATGAAAATGAAAAATTAAAAAAAGAAAAAAGAAAAATGAATAAGGTGAAAGAAGAGAAAGGATTCCTGCATAGAGAGGTGATGCAAGTAACTCCGCTAGGGTACTGACTAGGCTTTCTGGCAGCGAAGCGATACTTGTGTTCCTTTGTGACTCCGTCGGGGTATTGTCTAGGCCTGCTGGCAGCGGAGCCACACCAGAGATGAAACTAAAACTTTGACGACTATACTACTTGTGCAACAATATACCCCTCATCCCCAATTGAAAAAATTGTGTCAGCTTGGATTGGAATGTGCGTCGACTGACAAGGGCTTGGTAGATGTTGCGTCTTACAATCAAGAAAGTGTGGAAACCAAGATGAATAGAGAACTAAAGAATACTTCCAGAGGTGTTAGACTTGCCTTTCACGAACAAGGTCCATTCAGAGAGCTAGAGTTCTACTAGTGTGTCGCCAAGTGTTGTAGCGGCTACAAACACCCTCCAACATTTTTCCTTAGCTTCATTTTGGAGCCTCCCTACCAACCATCCTTAGTAGCAAGTCTTGCACTGTTAAGCACATCAGCTTCAGTTTTTTCATAGAGTCTTGTCAGCCTGTGCATGCAAGTTTGTTTGACCCCCTTCAAAGGCTTCTTTCTAGACTTAATGTCAGTTCCTAGCTAAGCATCTCCCTCTGGGAATTATGCAATTCTGGAGGGGAACCAAGCTTCCCTCTAGAAATTACACAAACCTAGCTGGACACCTAGTTGGGCTCCAGAATTGTACAATTCTTCCTGACAGTCTTCCTCTCAAAAATTGCTTAATTCATCCCAAGACAGCTGCTTAGCCCAGAAATTGCACAATTCTTAGCAACAGTTACCTACTGCTCCCAGAATTTACGCAATCCCTCTGGGACATCTAGCCTAGCAGCTATCAGAGATTGTACAAATGTAGCCAAGCAACCTGCTGGGCTTAGAAATTGCGTAACACAGTCAGATAGGATTCCTTGAGAAAATTTCGAGGTCTGACCCAGAAATTGCGCAATCCTAGGAGACAGTCACTTGTTCCTCCTAGAAATTGCACAATTCCTCTGGGACAACCATCTCTGCTCAGCCCAGAAACTGCGTAGATTTTCATCCTAGGCTTGCAGACCGATGCATGTGACTTCAGGGTGACCAGTTCCCTTCAGGACCGAGCAAAACTAATTTGCATGCATGTAGTATTTCTCCCAAAGAAGTATGCAAAGGCATCCCTCAATTTAGGGATCTATTTTTAGCAACTGGAGGTTACATGCAAGGATTAGTGTAGAAACCTCCCGCCAAGTGTCGCTTTTCCTATATTTGTGGCATGCGTGTCACAACCTCGATTTTATCAAAACTCATCAACCGGACACTACAGAGCTCATTCCTCACATCGACCTTGTAGCTTTGACATCCCACATTGCATCTAGGAGGCGTTGGCACATTCAACTTAGCTGTCTCAAGGTAAGCTTGCTTCTCCTGTTTCGCACTGCATTTCTATCGCTTTTTGTTTTTCACTTTGTGTGAGTGTTGTCTGCTTGATTTCAGTGAATGATTGTTGTCGTTTTGATGTATGTTAGCTTGTAGAAGCACCATTTAAATTTTTGTCTGCATCTCACGTGTAGGTTTTAACCTCATACAAAAATTACCTGCATATGAATTCTAAAACAGAAAATAAACAAAGGTGAGAGCATAATGCATAAAACAAATTATACATAGAGATTTTACCCTAGATCCCAAAACTAGGACTACCAGATTGATCTTTCATTATGTTCCTTTCAATGCTACAATACATATATATACATGTCGAAGCATCCATAAACCCTAATCCATTAACCCTGGATTAGAACATAACTATAGCTCCCTCGATCGAATCTACATAATACCATTGACCGAAAACCATCATGCCCAAAACCTTGTGCGAAATTCATGCACAAAACCATAGGTAATGTAGGGCCCAATTTTTTTATTTCCTAGGGCGCTGCCCCCTGGACCCCATGCAGGGGGGACCCCTACATACCCCTTATAACCCCCTCGCTAGTCATGGAAATAATATAACACAACTCAACATTCTCCCACTTATTTTTTTCTTTCCATAGAGGGGCACAAGAGAGGTTAGTCATTTATCCAACCTTGCAATGCACATTCTTTCTCTACACCAAGAGAACTTCTCAAAGCTCAAAGATTTTGTCAATGCATTTGCAGTATTCTTCAAAGTGTTCACCTTTACCAGCAACACCTTTTTGTCTTCTATAATATCCCTCACAAAGTGATATTGAACATCAATTTTCTTTGTCTTTGAATGGTAAGCAAGGTTCTTTGCCAAGAAAAATCCACTTTGGCTATCACGATCTATCCTTATATCTCGTTGTACTAACCCCATACTTGAACACAATCTCTGCAACCAAACTGATTACTTGCTTGCATGATTGGCTGCAATGTATTCTACCTTTCTAGTTGAAAGTGCCACTACAGATTGTGTCTTACTCATCCAACTGACTGCACCTTCAAATAGGTTAAACACATACCCACTTGTAGATCTTATTTGATCCATATCTCTAGCCCAGTCTACATCAACAAAGCCATGGATATCCAAAACTCTGTCCAATCCTGGTCTTCCTTGGTAGCACAAACCATAATCACTAGTACCATGCAAATACCTAAAAACTCACTTCACTATTGTCCAATGCTCCTTCCCTAGTTTTCACATAAACCTGCTCAATACTCCCACTGCATGTGCAATGTATGGTCTAGTACAGATCATCACATACATCAGGCTACCGACTGCACTTGCATATGGAACACGGGACATTTCCTCTTCCTCTTCTTATGTCTTGGGACACTATTCAATGGATAACTTTACACCTACAGGAATAGTAACTTCACCGGTTTACTATCCTGCATATTAAACCTTTGCAGTATTGTCTGGACATACTTCCTTTAGTTTAACTAGAGCTTCCTCTTTGCCTGATCTCTTTTAATTTCCATGCCCAAAATATAGTTTGCAGCACCAAGATCTTTCATGTCGAATTTGGAGGACAATTGGGTCTTCAAATCCTAGATAATTTCTTTGTCATTTCCAACCAGCAACATATCATCCACATACAAGAACAGATAAATAACATGGTTACCAATTAATTTAAAATACATACAGTGATCTGCCTTGCTTCTGGTGAAGCCAAGTCCCATATAAACGTATCAAATTTCTGATACGACATCCTTGGTCACTGTTTTAACCCATACAGAGACTTTTTTAACTTTCATACCAATTCTTTCTTACCCTTCACCGCAAAGCCTTCAGGTTGCTTCATGTAGATCTCTTCTTTGGAATCCCCATAAAGAAATGTTGTCTTCACATCCATTTGTTCTACCTCAAAATAAAAATCAACAACAACAGATAAAAGTAATCTAATAGAAGATACCTTGGAAACAGGAGAAAAAAATATCACCAAAATCAATTCCCGGAACATGGGAATAACCTTTTGCTACCAATCGATATTTGTATTTCTCCACCTTTCCTTCTACATTCATCTTCTTCTTGAAAACCCATTTACTACCAATGGGTTTCCTTCCAGCCGGTAACTCCACTAGATCCAAAGCCTCATTTTTGTGCAAAGATGCCATTTCATCAACCATGGCCTCTTTCGAGAGTTTTCCATCCTCTGATCTACTACTTCCTTCAAAGTTCTGGGATCATCATTAGTAATAGATAAAGAAAAATTTGAACAGAAATAAGATGGACTATACCTTTCTAGCTACCTTCTTTCTCGAACTAATCTTCTCACAACCGGAGTTTGTGGCTCTTCATTTTCTGATTCCTCTTCTGCTGTAGAGTCTGATTCTTTCTTCTTGCTCAAGCTCTATATTCTTAGGTTCCCTTGGCTGGACTTCATGTTTAATAACATCTTTCACCTGCCTAAACACCACATCTCGATTGTACACAACCTTCCTTGTCACTAGGTTCCAAAGATTATATCCTTTTAAACCATCCGTATACCCAATAAAGATGCACTTTGCATATTTACTATCCAACTTTATTCTTTTCTCCTTTGGAACATGTACATATGCATCACATCCAAATACCCTCAGATGTGAAAGAGAGGGTTTCTTACCAATCCATAACTCTTGTGGAGTCTTATCCTCCAACACTGATGAAGGTGGTCTATTGACCAGGTAACATGCAGTCTCCACTGCCTCTACCCAGAATTCCTATCCTAACCCAACACCATTGAGCATGCTTCTTGCCCTTCCCATCAACGTCTTGTTCATTATTTCTACAACTCCATTTTGCTCAAGTGTGTATGGAGTAGTCTTCTACCATGCCATACCACACTTCTTACAGAATTCTTCAAATTCATTTTTGCAAAACTCTCCACCATTATCTGTCCTCAACACCTTTATCTTCTTCTCTGTCTGGTTTTCCACCAGAACCTTAAATTATTTAAACTTATCAAAGACTTCAGATTTCTTCTTGAGGAAATATATCCATTTATTCCTTGAGAAATCATCTATAATTGATACATAGTACAAAGACTTACTCAGTGATGGAACCTTCATAGGTCCAAACACATCATTGTGCACAAGCTTTAATATTTGTTTCGCCCTCTTACCACCAGAGGGGAAATTCACTTGATTTTGCTTCCCATATACAAAATTTTCATAGAAATCAAAATCCAAAGAGCTATTAGTCATACCTTCTACCATACCTTTATGACGAAGTATTCGAAGGCCCTTCTCTCCAATATATCCAAGCCTTTGATGCCATAGCAAGGTCTTTTCTCGAGAGACCACTAGATTTTCTACTCCACTTTCAGGAACTACAGAACTGTTGCACCCATCAATAACAATGCTACCTTGCAGCTTGTACAGAGTTCCAATCTGAACTCCCCGCATCAATACCAGTGTTCCTTGAACCATCTTGTAGGTATCTTTCTTGAACACTGTTTTTACACCTGCATCATCCAGCTTGCTTACACAAATCAAATTTCTAGCCAATGTGGGAATATGTAGAACACCCCGAAGTGTTCTAATCCTTCCACCTTGCAACTTCAACTTTACTTTTACACGACCAATGATTCTAGACTTCCTATCATCGCCTAAGAAGACATCACCACCATCATATTTCTCATACTCGGAGAACCACTCTCTATGGGGAGTGAAGTGAAAGGATGCACCGAGTCAATCAACCATGCCTCATGATCTACATGTGTACTTGAAGAAGAAGCAAAGTACACATCCCCACCTTCATCTGAGGTGGTTTTCACCTCTACAGAAGGAGCATCATCAGATCCATTTCCTTTCTCAGGAGCTTTAGATTTACAGTCCCTTTTGTAGTGGCCTTCCTTTCCGCATTTCCAGCACACCTTTACAAATTTTCCTGGAGATTTAGATCTCCCTCTAGATTTATATTTCCCACTCGATGACTTATTTTTGTTTCTGTTCTGGGACCGTTCTTTTACAGACAAGGCATCACCATTCTGGCGCTCCATATTTTTCCGTCTCATCTCCTTCATCAGCAAGGATGAGACTATTTCATCAAACTGCAAGGCAATTGCATTGCTACCTATTGCAATAACCAGACTATCCCACAAATCTGGTAGAGAATACAACAAACTAATGCACTTATCTTCATCTAAAATTTTAATATCAATAGACAATAACTGGATTACCATAGTATTAAATGCATTCAGATGCTCTATCACCAAGTCTCCATCTTCCATCATCAGGTTATACAAATTTTTCTGTAGGAACATTTTATTCACCAACGACTTAGATTGGTACAAAGTCCCTAACTTGTCCCAAAATCCTTCGTAGTAGCCTCCCCTGATACATTCAACAATACTTAATCTAAGACACACAATCTTATTGTGATTTTTGCCTTCTAATCCAACTTCTTCCATTCTTCATCGGACACTCCTATTGGTTTAGTAACCGGATCTACTGCAATCCAATGATCTTTATGCACCAACAAATCCTCCATCTTGAGTTTCCACAACTCAAAACTTTGACCAATTTCTTGATCTCTGTCTTTCCACTGCTTGCCATCTTCTTTCACGACCAGAATCAATCCCGTAAATCTCCCACTGAACAAGGTCTACCATAGGCCTGAGTCAAACCCCTCAGCAACAAAGGCGTCCACTTGAAGCCAAAACAACTCTGATTCCAAATGCAGGTATTAACCCCATACATAAATTACCCACATAGGAATTCTAAAATAGAAAATAAACAAAGGTGAGAGCATAACACAATCCAACATTATTGATGTCACATGCATGACATTGTTTTTGCACGGACAGTCATTGTTGCGGCGAATCACTTCACACACATGCATGCTTTTCCATTTTTTGAATCCTGCACTTGATTTTTTCATGTATAATCATTCACTCTTGTTTGCACTCATCTCATCATGCATTCAGACTTCTCATTTTTTCAGTCGCTCGTCGATTGGTCTAGGATGCCTTGGCCAGGACCATGCCTTGCCTAGCTAGCACTGTGCATTTCTGGAAGAGAAGGCTCTGCGTTCCCTACAGAAATTGTGCAAGTCTAGCCCAACACTGTCCTCCAGGCTTGCATTGTGCAATTCTTGGAGGAAGTGTCTTGCTGGCCCTAGAAACTACGCAATGCAGTTCATTGATTGCATGCCACTGCTGACTGAAATTGCGCACTGCACAGTTTCAGTCCTCACCATGCCAAGCTGAACTGTGAATTATGCAGTTCTAGCAGTTAGTTAGCCTCCTGACAACTCGAACTGGGCCTTGCGTAGTTTTGCCAGTCAGTCTCCTGACCTCCGGGCGGAAATTGCGCAACGTTCATGATTAATCACATAGGTATGTTGCAAGTCAGTCCTCAAGTTTTTTTTTTGTTTCTGACTGGCAGATTGCTTTCCATGAGTTTTTCTATGTCTCCAAGAATCACAGGTGTTCATCTATCCCTTAGCAGCGCAAGTACAATGACTTCCAGGAGAGCAGAGTCAAAAGCACTGTTAGGAGCATAACTAAGGATGTAGTCGATCAAGTATTTATGAACTTGCCTATCCACAAAGACATCAAGTTGTTCATGGAAAAGGATATCAAGATCAATGGCAACGACATCACAGCGAGCAGCACCATCAGCATCAACAAAAGGCAGCACACTTGCATGCGATAAAGAAAAGAGGAAGGTTGTTGACAACATAGAGGTAGAGAAAAGCTGCAAGTTCAATGGAGATCCACTCATGAAGAAAGTAGCTTTGGAGATTGAGGTTATGAGGTGAAAACACGAGATGAAGATCATGCAAAGGTAAAGAACGAAACTGAGAAGGAGTTACATGTTTTGAAGCAGCAACTCAAGGAAGAACAGGAGGTGCATAAATGAGAGAATGAGTTGCATCAAGAACAGGTATAGCGAGGGGCGCAACATGCACAAATGGATGAAACTACGCCCATACAAGTTATAGATCCATCCCATCAGCTGGCACGGAGTAGACAAGGTGAGTAGTGTTGTTGATCGCATTCAAGGGAATTCAGCAACACGCATGTCATTATGCACATGCATGAAATCCCACCCATCTGGCACACTCACCGAGGCAAAGACAAGGAGCAAGTTCGGCTAGAGATGAGCATGTATTTTGACAAGTTGATGCGTATGGTCACTAGCACACACTTGGAGATTGACACAGACACTATGCATCAGTATGTTGTTGGTCCAGCTGCACTCAAGAAAACCATGTGCATACTATCAAATGAGTTGGATAGAGGGGCCATATCAGTATACTCGGATGCAAAAGAGGCAAGAGTTCGCTTTCAACAGGATGTCACCATTGAGTGCACAGACACCATCGCAGACGACCAAGCTTGGCATTAGTTTGCCACCATTGACCATCACAAGGATGTCAAAGAGTTGGTCTCACCACAACAGTCTGAGTGTTAGTGATGCCTTGCATGGCTTGCTCAAGCCATCTTGTCTCGCATGGGTACATGTGCAGATTGTATGTACGTCTTGTCAAGTGGAAGTTCAAGTGTCAATAGTTGAATGTAACAGTTATAGAGTAGTTGTAGAGTCATGAGGATAGATGAACGGTCATAAAGGGGAATGTCAAGGGTCACCCCACCCTTTGTTATAAATAGTCCCTCATAACTCATTGTAGAGGCTTTTGGTCGGCCAAGCTTCCAATAGGAGTATCTTAGAGAAAGCTTGGATAGTATTGTAACAAGCCTTGGCTTCTCCACTGTGTAGAGCTAGTATATCTCTTTGGAGGAGAATGCGGCAGTGACTGTAACTTTCCACTGTCAAAACTAGTGGTTGGTCATGGTTGTATTGTATGACTCGAACTTACACTTCTTGTTTACTCTAAATGATATATGTATCTATTTTCTTACGCATGCATGTGTAGCTATTTTCTGTGTATGTATGTGTGAATCTTGCTTAAATGTGTTGTTGGTTTAACCATCACTTTGGACTGCTAGATAACTTGCCTTCCATGTTGTGATGCATCTTTTCTCGTGTGTTCCCTTCTTATCTTCGTGCTATCATAGGTTTCCAACGGGCACACTCACCTCACCCTCCATGTGTTAGAACCTCTCATGCACCTTCCTTGACTTGCTACAATTGTCACACCCTTGCTACCAACAAGGACATCTTACTTGCCTCTGTGTGAAACTGCGATCAAGGCGATACCATATGACCCACTGTTGGGACTCCTACACCAAATGGTCTGAGGTCTAGTTGGGACTTCTTACTAGGGAGATCACCTAATATGTTGGCGGGTCTAGCACCGTCAACATGTAGCCAACCTATTTAGCCGATTGCAATTTCCACATTGGGGTATCTAAATATTTCCATGGAAGCTAAATTGGCATCTAACTGAGTGGATAACATGTTTGTATTCTTCAATCATCCATCTTGGAATGTTTCCTTAGTTGCTCCAAATATAGCAATTAATCTATAGGATATTTATTTCCATTGGCTACCCATGCAAAATATGGATAAGCGTAAACAAAATAGAAGGATTTTGAATAGGAGATGAAGCATAAAAGAGGCTTCATCACGCTTTCTACAATGCCATCCCTAAACCTTGATAAAGAAGGAGTTGATAAGGATTTAAGGGCATCCATAGATAGAATTGTAGTCACATTAATCCTTTTACTAACATTCCAATTCACAAGTGAACTATGAATGTTCTGCAAAGCAGGAATCAACTTAGACCATCTATCCTGATTATTGTATTCCATGAGGATTTCTTTTCCAACATTTATGGAATTAATACTTGTTGCACAATTAGTGTGCTAAAAAACTGTGTTTAACCCACTGATCAACATTTAATATGTTGGAATCAATGATCGAAACCTCCTCATTAGTGACTACAACCACCCTCAAAAATATTTCCTTGGCTTCGTTTTGGATCCTCCCTACCAACCTTTCACAGCAGCATGTCTTGCTTTGTCAAGTACACAAGCTTTAGTGATTTTCTTGCAGAATGACAACCTGTCCATCAGAGCTTGTTGCATCCCCCTCACAAGTTGTTCCTCTAGACTTGGTCTAGCTAAAGGCTAAGCAGCTCTCTCAAGAAATTGCACAATTCTGGAGGGAAAGTAGCCTTCCCTCCAGAAATTGTTAGGCTTCATCCAGAAAATTGCGCAATTCTTCCCAGCATGGCTGCTCAGCCTAGAATTTGTGCAATCATAGGCAACAGTCATCTACTCTACCCAGAAATTGAGCAAATCTTTAGGGTAGCCAACCCAGCTCCCTTCTAGAAATGCGCATTTTCTCCTAGCAGTTGAGGACCCTCTTGCATGTGCAGTTGAGTTGATCGGTTCCCTCTGGGACTGAGAAAAACTGATTTTCATGCATGGGATTCTTCTCCCAAGGGAGCATGCAAAGGCATCCCTTGATTCAGGGATCTACTTTTAGAATATGGAGGTCACATGCAAGGATCATTTCAGAAACCTCCCACCAAGTGTCGCTCTTCCTAGATTTGTGGAATGCGCATCACATCTTTGATTTTATAAAAACTCATGAAATGGACACTTCAGAGCTCATTCCTCACATCGACCTTACAACTCTGACATCCCACATTGCATCTAAGAATCGTCAACGCATTCAACTCAGTGGTTTTTGGGTAAGCCTGCTTTTCATGTCTTGTGTTGCATTTTTGGCACTTTTTTTGTTTGGCTTCGTATGAATGTTGTCTACTTGATTTTAGTGAGCAGTTGCATACTAGCTTATACTAGCACCGTTTCAATTTTCATTAACATCTCAATGTTTTCGCATGCATGAAATTGTTTTTCACGAACAGTCTCTGATTCGGCGACTCGCCTAACCCAAATGCATGTTGTTCCATTTTCTAAATCTTTCATCCACTGTTTGCATGCATGATCATTCACTTATGTTTACACTCAGTATCACCATGCATTCACATTCACATTCACTTTCAATTGCCTGTCGACAGGTCTGGGCAACCTTGGCCTGGACTCTACCTCACCAAGACAACATTGTGCAATACTAAGAGGGAAGCTCTATCTTCTCCACAAGAAATGCACATTTCTGCCTAGTGACTATCTTCCAGTCTTGCATTGTGCAATTCTGAGAGACAGTGACTGCTGGCCCATAAAATTGTGCATTGCAGTCACTGAGCCTACAACCATTGCCAGCTGATATTGCACATTGCGCAATTCCAGCAGTCAGCAGCTAGGCTAGACTAGGCATTGCTCAGTTCTAGTAGTCAGTCAACCTCCTCATAGCCCAGATTGTGCCTTACACATTCTTGGCAGCCAGTCACCTGACCTCCCGGTAGAAATTGTGCAACCTTCATGATCAATCACATAGGTATGTTGCAAGTTAGTTCTCAAGTTCATTTCAGTTTTCGACTGACAGATTTCTTGCCATGAGTGTTTCCAAGTCTCTAGGTATTGCAGGTGTTCATTTGCCTCTCAGCAATATAGATATAATGGTTTCCAGGAGAGCAGAGTCAAATACACCATTCAGAGCACACTTGGGGATGCAGTCGATCAAGTGTCTATGGACTTGCCTACCCATGAAGACATCAAGTTGTTCATAGACAAGGACATCAAGATATGACGACAACAACATCACAACAAGTAGCACCATGAACAACAGCTGAAGGCAACATACCAGATGCAACAAACGCAAGAGGAAGGTTGTTGACAACATAGAGGTGGAACAAAGTTGCAAGCTCAAGCATATCCACTTGTGATGAAAGCAACTTTGGAGACGCAGGCTATGAGGTGACGGTGCAACATGAATATCGCGTGAAGATAGAGAAAGGAACATAGAAGGAGTTTCATGTGCTGAAGCAACAACTCAAGGAAGAACAGGAGCTGTATAAATGAGAGAATGAGTTGCAGTAGGAACAGGTACAACAGTGGGTGTAGCATGCACTCACAGATGAAACTGCGCACGTACAAGTTAAAGATCCATCCCAACAACTGACACGGAGTAGAGATGGTGAGCAGTGTTGTTGATCACATGCAAGGGAATTCAGCAGCATGCATGTCATTGTGCACACGCATGCAATCCCACCCATTCAGCACACTCATCGAGGAAAATACAAGAAGCAAGTCCAACTGGAGCTAAACATGTAGTTGACAGTTGATGCGCATGACCACCAGCACACAATAGAAGATTAACACAAACACTATGCATCAATCTATTTCCGGTTCATCCGCACGCAAGAAGACCATGTGCATGCTAACAGACGAGTTGGATGGAGGAGCCATACTAATGCACCTGGATGCAATGGAGGCAAGAGTTTGCTTCAACAAGATGTCACCATGGAGCGCATGCACACCATCACGAATGACCAAGCTTGGCATCAACTCACCACCTTCACCATCACAAGCATGTCAAAGAGTTGGTCTCACCACAACGAACCGAGTGTCAGTGATGTCTTGCATGGCTTTCTCAAGCCATTTTGTCTCACATGGGCACATGTGCATTGTAATGTAACATCTTTTCAAGTGGAAGTTCAAGTGTTGATAGTTGGATGTAACAGTCATAGAGTAGATGAAGAGTCATGAGGATAGATGAACTATCACAAAGGGGGATGTCAAGGGTCACCCCAACCTTTTCTATAAATAGAACCTCATAACTCATTGTAAAGACTTTTGGTCAGCCAAGCTTCCAATAAGACTATCTTGGAGAGATCTTGGACAATATTGTAACAAGCCTTGGCTTCTCCACTACGCAAAGCTAGTATATCTCTTTAGAGGAGTAGGTGGTTGTGGTTGTAACATTCTGCTGTCAAAACTAGTGGTTAGACATGGATGTATTGTATGACTGGAACTTACACTTCTTAATATAACAAATCCAACACGTTTCATGCATATGTTGTATTGTATTCTATGCTATCTAGTTTACTCTAAATGATATATGTATTTGTTTGCTTACACATGCATGTATGGACTATTTTGTATCAGTATATATGAATATTTCTGAAATGTGCTGTTGATTTAACCATCACTTTGGATTGCTATCTAGCTTGCCTTCCATGTTGTGATGCATCTTTGCTCGTGTGTTCCCTTCTTAACTCCGTTCTATCACAAGTTTGCAAGGGGTGCACTCATCTCAACCCCTGTGTGTTAGAACCTCTCATGCACCTTCCTTGGCTTGCTATAGCTATCACACCCTTGCTACCAACAGAGACATCTTACTTTCCTCTGCACAAAATTGGTCAAGGCATTACCATACAAACCACTGTTGGGACTCCTACACCAAATGGTCTGAGGTCTAATTGAGACTTCCTACTGGGGAGATCACCTTTCATGTTGGCAAGTCCAACACCATCAACACCTTCATAAAATCTAGAAATCCATTAGTGGTGGAAATGGCAATTTCAACCATGTTAGGAGATTCGCGAACCTTCATTTTGAGATTTATTACTCCAATAAATATTCTCACCTAGTTATCCCTTTTCTAAGAAATATGTTGGGCCTTATAATTTAGTGAACACCAGTCAAAATCCATGGCTAATCTATGCGTAATGTGGCCACAACAGATCCATTTAGAAGAGAGGTATGGTCAATGACAAGAGTCGAATAGAAACAAAAACCCCAACACCATTTTTGCACACCATATCAAATTTCATAGATTGAAGCCACAGTTGGGATCTTGTATTTTGCAAGGAGAAAGAATATGTCAGCCTTGTGGTTCATGGGAAATTGAGAGAAAAAATCTATTATTGAGATGTCATGTATACAATAGAATCCAAGAAAAAAAATTAATCCAGACATAAACAAAAAGAAATTTTCCCATAAGATGTTGGTTCGCTAGTGAGAATGACATGGTATTAAGCCATATACCAGGGTTCCACTCTTATGGTGGCTTGGCCTACCCAATTATGGGTTTCAAAGAGATGAAAAATAGTGATTTTGGTGGAATAGATACCCTCAGATCTAACTTCTAAACCATAAGAGATCTAGTCTATGGGAAGGGAAAGAAACCTAGAACATTGAGGCAAGGATTGTTTTTCATAGATCCATTCATATCTCCAGTTAAGGCAAATTTGGTTAGACTTTTATTTAGAATAGGTATGTATTAAAATGGATTATTTTGCATTGTCCTAGAAGCATTGGATGAGACAATATTGTCCAAATCTTGTGGGTTGGTATGTTGTTTCATTAGCTTTTAGTCTTGCTTTATGTATGTTCATAAGTGAATCTCACAGGTCTCAAAATTATTTCATGTGGAAGCTTATATTTATCTTTTTTCTCACATTATCTTCATTGTGGAATTTGACTCTTCTAAGGACAATACAACCCTTCATTGAGGGCCTTGATTTGCAGGACACACAAGCTTATGCATCAAACCTTGGTCCCCACTTTTTTACTCCTCTTCTGACATGTTAACTTCAATGACAATGTGGTTTAGGATCCCCAATCTACCTCTGCATTTTTAGGGATATGAGTTCTTGGCCTCCATTGAAAATACACTAAGGAAGTTCCATTTCTACTCCTCAAAAACCAACAACAGATAGATATGTCCCTATATATGGGATTTGAAATATGGTAAAATATGTTAAGAAAGGGTATTTTCTTAGTTTCATCTTGATGTATTTTTCCCAACACATATATCTTAGTTTCATCCTTCTCTATATTGCCCATTGGGTATAGATTAGTTTTATCTTACTGTAAAAAGTGTTAGGATATTCCGACACATAGGGAATAGTTAAATATAACTTGGTCTAATGTAGAGTTAGGTAAAGTGTGTTTCTTTACTATGTACATTTGTAACTTAGAATCCGATGGTCACGATATGTTCTAGACGTTAAGTGATCCAACGGTTCATTCTCTCATCGGTATTATCAACACTTGATTCATGGCTTAACGCCCGATTGGTCCATGAGCTCTATTTAAAGAGAATGGAGGGTAATTTGTAGGGTGACCATTCATGAGAGAATATTATGTAAATTTTCTTTCTTTTATTAATAAATTGCCTGAAGTGGCCGCATTAGCTCAGGCCGTGGACTGTTTCCCTCTTTGAGGGTTTTAACCACGTCAAGAATACTAGTGTATTGATCTATGATCTGTTTGTGAGCAGTGTACTTTGGTATTTTATCTGAGGAATTCATACATGGAGCATCTGTTCCAGTGAGGAACCCCTTTCGTTTCATGCAAAAAGGTTTCTGGTAGCCCTAGCTACATCTTTTTTAAGATCTTGAGGTATGCAATTTTTTTGCAGTTCTAGTTATTCATCTCTCTGTTTATTTTGGTTTATTTAGCTCTCTGTTTTTTATTACTGGATATATACCTTTCATTTCTGCATATGCTCTTTTCCCTGCGACTCTGTGCGATCTAGGAAAATCAGAAACAAAAAGAAAGGATTTTTCTCATGCGTATTCTCTTTTCCGTCACGCCTTAGTGTGATCTCGGAAAATCAGAAACATTGAGGAAAATATTTAGTTTCCGGTGAAAGCTAACTTCAAGCCATAAGGTTTGGTTTTTTTTGCATGTCCGTGTTGGGTTGTGTGGTTTTTTGTTTTGCAGGAAAAAAGAGCTTTTTCAAGTAAGCATGCACCCCAAAGCTTCAGTGATTAACAAAAAAAAAAAAAAAAATTCCACTTTTCCAAAAATTACTAACTTTTTAAACTAGTTGACTTGGTCCAAAGTTGCTTTATGAGAATAGAGGTCTTGGGCTCAAATCTTTCTTTTTGTTGAGTTACTTTTTCATAAAGCACTTGTAACTTATGTTTTAAAGTTACTTTATGTAAAAATGTTCTCACCCATTATAAAAAGTGAGTCACTTATAATTCTAAAGTCTCTTTATCTTTTATTTAAGTTACAATTTAGTGAGTAGCTTATAAAGTACCATTGTAAAAGTGACTTTCACTTATTTATAAAAGTGGGTCGCATAAAATATTTTTTTAAAGTGCGCTAATTAGATTAAGTTTGGAAAGGTGGGGATTTTTTTAAAATATAACATTATCATTCACTTTGGCACATTCACGCACTTCGTCGGCATCTTCAACAACGTTTCTTCAAAAAGCCATAACTTCTTCATACGCAAGTCGTTTGCCGTTTTTTTTTAAATTAGCCTAATTTTTCGAGTTCTTTCCATTGGAATACTTAGTTTCAGCATCTACAACTTCAATTTCTATTAAAATGGAAATTCCATGCCAAGTTATTCTTGACAGCACCAACTACTTCCAATGGTGGTCCTACATTGTGGATTTACTTAGAAGTAAAGGTATTTATAGAATAGCCTCAGGCCAATAAACTAAACCTAAACATGAAGATAGCGTAGCCAAATGGGAAAATAGGCAAGATCAAGCACGTGGGTTGATATGGATGTCTATTTCTCTAGACCTTAGATTCCATATCGCAGAACTTGATACCCCTAATGAAGCAATGAAACAACTCACTAAAGTTTTTGGAATTAAAAATGAAATTAGAGCCCATCAGCTCGAAAATGAGTTGCTTACATTGGACCTGAATAATTTTTCTTCCATTGAATATTTTTGGTCCAAGTTCAAAACCCTTAGACTTCTCTTGGAAGGTGTTAAGGTTAAGAAAGAAGATGGTAGCCTTATCTATTCCATTCTTACTAAGTTGGGACCAGCCTACTCTGTGTTTGTTTCCACCTTCCATTCTACTGGAGAAGCATTTATTTTTCAAGGACAAGACTACAAGTCCCCCTCTTTTGATTCCTTTTGTGATTCCTTAATAAGAGAACAAGAAAAACTCTTATATCTTGCTATTCTTAATCTTAGAAACTCTTTTAAGAAAGCCTTAGCTGCCCAACAACAACCAAATTCAAAGAATCCTAAGAAGCAGTGTCCTAAAAAGAATGGTCCTAAACCAAACAAGGGTCCTAAGCAATTTCAGCCTCAAAATGATAAGGCAAATAAAAACAAAGGGAAGAAGACTGATAGACATTGCCACTTTTGTAATCGAGATGGCCACTTAGAATCCAAATGCTTTAAGAAGATGGAAGCCTTGGAAGCAGCAATGAAGAAGCATAACATCCATTTGGGGCACTCTTCAACTTCAACTTCATCTTCAGGAATAGCACTTTATGCATGTGGTTATCAAGCATCTCGGTTTGGTTATGCACTAAATGTGTCTTCTTCTTCTCATTCTCATAAGTGGCTCATTGATTTTGGAGCTTCTTATCACATGGCCAAAAACAAAGCCATGTTTTCTTCTTTAAATGATTGTAACACCAAAAATATATATGTTGGTGATGATAGATCTCTTAGTGTTGTAGGGACTGGAACTATTCATCTAGACAATGGTCAATTTAATGATGTATTATGTGTTCTAACCTTATCCTGAAACCTTCTATCTGTATATTAGATAACTCATTCAGGTGAAGGTAAAATCATTGAATTTTCACCTCACGATGTTGTAATTAAGGACCTATGATATCCTAAACAAATTTTAGCTACTGGCATTGCTAATGATTCTACAAGGTTGTATAAGTTTAACAACTTTGGGTCATCAACTCTTCCCTCAGTATTTGTTGCTCATAATGATGAAGTGAGCAAATTTTGGCATGAGCGATTTGGTCACTTAAACTATCGATCCCTTCCAAATCTATGTAAATAAAATATGGTGACAAGTCTTCCTATGGTATCTTGCAGAGATGGTGTTTGTTCCAGATGTGTACTCAGAAAACATCATTGTGATAGTTTTGAAAAACGTGCCTCTTGGTATGCCTCAGCCCCTTTACAGCTTGTGCATAGTGATTTATGCGGTCCACTTCCAGTTGTTTCATTCTCTGGCTACAAGTATTTCTTAACGTTCATTGATGATTTCTCCAGACGCACTTGGGTATACTTCTTAAAACTCAAGAGTGAAGTGTTTAACATGTTCTTGGCCTTTAAGGCTTTTGTTGAAAAACAATCTGAACATCAAATTCTTAAGCTAAGATCTAATAATGGAGGAGAATATGTTAACAACAAATTCATCAACTTTTGCACTGAGAATGGAATTCAAATGCAACATACTATTCCATATACTCCACAACAAAATGGTGTAGCTAAAAGGAAGAATCGCACCTTAAAGGAAATGGCTAATTGTATGCTTCAATCTAAAGGACTCAATCTTAATTTTTGGGCAGAAGCAATTAATTGTGCCAATTACATAGTAAATCACACTCCTACTAAGGTTTTAAAGAATATCACTCCAAAAGAAGCATGGAGCTGAATTAAACCATATGTAAGTCACTTTCATGTTTTTGGAAGTGAAGCATGGGCCCATATTCCAGATGAAAAACATAAAGCTTTAGAACCTAAGAGTGAAAAATGTATTTTTGTTGGATATTCTGAAGATGTCAATGGATATAGACTTATTCCACTTAAGTCCAAAAATGTTATCATTAGAAGATATGTAAAGTTTACTAAAAATATATCAGCCTACGAGCCTAATTTGGCGGATGTGCCACCTCTCTCTATCTCTTCTACTTTTGAAAATATTTCTTCTTTAGATGATGAAAGCAAGGATGACAATCCTCCCCCACCTTCTCAGGATCCTCCTTCAGCTCCTCAGCTTCCAAAATGGGTCCGTGCTACTCGAGATGCAGCAGGTGCTCTTGCAGGTGATCCTACAAATCAACGACATACACGTTCTTAGTTTGATAGAGCCTCTTCTTTACTAGATCAAGCTTCAACGAATTATGATACTGACACCTTTGCAGAAGCTTCAGGCCATCCAGATTAGGATGCAGCTATGAATGAAGAATATCATTCATTATTGGCAAATGATACATGGGACCTTGTTCCTCTTCCAAAGGGACAGAAACTTGTTAGATGCAAATGGGTTTACAGAACCAAGTATGGACCAGATGGAAAAGTTGATAAACATAAAGCTTGTCTTGTTGCTAAGGGTTTTTCACAAGTTGAAGGCATTGACTATACTAGAACCTTCTCCCTTGTTGCCAAAATGAACTCTATCTGCCTTTTTCTTTCCCTTGCTACCTCTTTCAAATGGGAAGTCCATCATATGGATGTTAAATCTACCTTCTTGCATGGGGACTTGCATGAAGAAATCTATATGGAACAACCTACTCGCTTTATACAAACGTAATACAGCCTTGTATGTCGACTTAAGAAATCCCTTTAAGGTCTCAAGCCCCTTCTCTCTTTCAGTCTGGAGCCAAAATTTCAGTCACTTGTACTTCCCCTGAAGTTGATGCTACCTTATACCATCATCTTCTAGGAAAACTTTTGTATCTGACCCATACTCATCCTGACCTTTCCTTTGATGTTGGCCTTATTGCTCGGTTTATGCAAAAACCACATGAAAGTCATTGGAAAGCAGCTAAAATAATACTCCATTATGTTTGAGGTACAGTTTAGTTTGGGATTCACTACAGTGCAGAAGCATCTCCTCTATTGGTTGGTTTCACTGATTCCGATTGGGCTGGTGACCTTGATGATCGGATGTCCACTGCAGGTTATGTGTTCACTCTTGGTTCTGGACCTATTACATGGGCTTGTAAGAAACAAAGTGTCATTTCCCTTTCTTCATCAGAGGTAGAGTATCGTGGTTCTGTAGAAGCTAGTAAGGAAGCCATGTGGCTTCGTTAGATCCTATCAGAGTTTGGCTTTCAGTAGCAGCATCCGACTACACTTTGGTGTGATAATCAAAGTGCCATTCAACTATGAAAAGATCCAGTCCAACATCAGCGCAGCAAACACATTCAACTACACATGAACTTCATCAGAAAGCTCATTCATGACCATGTTCTTGAAGTGCAATATTGTTCAATCGATGATCAAGTTGCAGACATCTTTACAAAGGCTCTCACAGAGGCAAAGTTTACTAAACCTCAATTTGTGGTTGGATTTTAGGAAGTTGTCACTAAGGGGGGATAGGTTCTAATGCCTCCTTCCTTATCCTATTGTGTCATATTTGTACATCCTTCAACCCTATCCCAAGTTGTTCTTAAGGGGGGATGTTAGGATATTTCGACACATAGGAAATAGTTAAGTATAACTTGGTCTAGTGTTGAGTTAGGTAAAGTGTGTTTCTTTACTATGTAAATTTGTAACTTACAATCTGATATGTTCTAGACATGAAGTGATCTAACGGTTCATTCTCTCCTCGGTATTACTGACACTTGATCTGTGGCTTAACACCCGATTGGTCCATAATCTCTATTTAAAGAGCATGGAGGGTCATTTGTAGGGTGACCTTTCATGAGAGAAGTTTATGTAAATTTTCTTTCTTTTATTAATAAATTGCCTGAAGTGACTGCGTTGGCTCAGGCCGTGGACTGTTTTCCTCTTTGAGGGTTTCAACCATGTCAAGAATATTGGTTTATTGATTTGTGATCTGTTTGTGAGAGGTGTCCTTTGGTCTTCTATCTGAGGAACTTACTCTGTAAATTCCTACAAAAAGAACCATTTCTTCTATTTCTAGCTAGAAAAAATAGTCGTTATGGATTTATTTCAAGATTAATTTGTTTACATTTGACCAAATGCCAATAGAACACATTATGATGGACATTGGTTTTATAATTTCAACCCTGGTTTCGATGTTTCACAAGAAAATTTCATTCGTCTTGCAATACCAAAACTATTAATTTAATTCAGAAAAATAAATTCAAGAAAGAAGAATCAACCTAATGGTCTCTAATGGCACATCATCTTTCCCATAGACGAGGATCCTACAACTAAATGTATCCACACCATGGGGCCTCCTAAAATCTAGGATTAGACAATTCACTTGAGAAGACTCGAACCATCAATCTATATCGAAGATCGTTAACCCTAACCTAGACCCCTTTCAACATATTTACACACATCCTTCAACTGCCTAACCAAATCCTGTAGTTGTTCAGTCGTGCAGATAATTTCAAGATTATCCCCCAATGGTGTGGTGGAATTCAAAATTTAAGTTCCAGAAAATAGAGAAATCATTTGCAATCCTTATCTTTCGACGCAAATATGAAGTAATTGAGTCTCCAATTAACAACTATAAGCCACACTAGGGAATAATGGTTAGTAGTCCGAGATAAAAGTTTTCATAGTTCTTGCTTGTTTCCAGGAATAAGTCACCAAGAGGCTTTGATGCAAGGTCCAATAAGGTGCATCGGTGAGATATAAGAGGAATTAGTGGCAAGATAGATATTTGTGAGTGGCCTCCAAATATATATAGACAAGCGCTAAATAGGTTTTGTTAATGAGGTTTACCAAGATTTCATGGGATGGGGGGAAGAAAAAGAAGATTCTTCTGTTTGGGGTTGGATCTAGCAACAACTCTCAAATTTTGGGGAGTTGCTCTCGAATTACCATTGCCATCGCCATTGGAAGAGGAAAAGGATGGTTAGAGAGAATTTGGAACATATTCTTTAATCTCCATGGCTCTCCACCATACATTATCATGCCATTTCTCAATATGGATATATAATGGCAATTTCCATGCCCCTTTTAACCCTTGTCAGTTTTTTTTTAATTTCAAGAGATCATGGATAGAGTTGTTGGCCCCTCGCTTAGAGAGTAGTGATGACGATGTGGGAGTTTGAGTAGTGAACTATATTCATTATATAATGAATTATTTATTGTAACATAGTTTCTTAATTATAAAGTATAAACATATCAATTTACCAAACTTGAATTTGGATAGGTAGGATAAAAACTATCTTACTAAAGTATTTCGATGGGGATAACAATTATTCTACCCATTACTATGATGATGGGGACAATATCATTATAAACATCCATTCAAGTTAGATGTATAAGTTTTTAGATTTTTTTTCTTTTTATATTAAGATGATACTAAGAGTTTTTTTTTCCAATTCTTAAGTGATATGGAAAAATGGAGGGGTGGCAAAGGGCATAGGATATTTTAATGATCTCTATGGAATAATAGTAGCAACATATATATTATCTCTAGAAAAAATAATATATGTATCACATTTTGAGATGGTACACTAAATCTGCTTCACATGTATGGCATGATATTCTAATATGTGCAACATCTAATGTTCGGATAATATCAAAATCCCGATAGGATTCAAACTAGATAAGAGTTTAGTATTGTTATGTCCATAATGCACATTCAAACTAGATAAATAGCTTGATATCAAGTTAAAAAATAGTATCCTAATTTCAATGGATATAATGACCTTGATAATAAAAAATGTACGTAGAATTTTCCTGTAGACTCACAAGCTCATGTAATTTACTAAAGCACAGGGCAAGAATCTACTTCTACTTTCAACCAAAGGAAGCCAAGAGATCGATGAAAAAAATATGGACAAGAAGAAAAAAAAATCAATGGCACATAACACAATACGTTTTCCTGAGGAAAGCCACAACTCAAAATCCCACCTATTTGTATTGCATTAAATCAGAAATATGAGTGAAGATACAAGCCTTGTTCTCACAAGAATAATTCCGCACAAGTATGCTCAACTCTCTACTTCACAAGCCTGATATTAGCCAACATTTAGCCAATTTCCATTGCCTGCCAAGACCTTATTTCCTTGAGCAATTCCTAGGATTAATAGCCCGTATTTAAAGGGAATTCATACTTCCAAAACTGCACAATCCAAACATAGGTCCTTCTCTGATTGCATGCATGATATTTACAAGTCAATAAATCATAAAACTGATAGTACATTGTGCCTACACTCTAGTCTCAACAGGGTCTTTCTCAGAACTAACATGCCTGAGTTTCTGATGAGTGAATCTTCAGTTATCTGGAGTAGCACATGTGGATGCACTAGTGCACTAACTGACTGTTAATCCTCTACTATTTCAACAAATAGTTAGAACTAATTTAACTGACCATAACTTAATAAACTCAGTTATCTAATTACAACTTAATTTAAACTCATACTTGATCCCTAAAATTTAGGATGAACACTTACATCACTTCCAAAAGACTTCCAACTCAAAATTCCTAAGCTAATTAAGTTAATTAAACTTAATTAACTATTTACAAGTTGTTATGAGAATATAATTCGATTTTAATTCAAAGTTTAATTCAAGGACAAATTAAATTAGAATTTCTTGTTTTCATTTCTCAACAATGTAGATATGCATGAAAAGTTAATTCTTCAACTAAAAGAAATGTGTGTGCTACTAATTAGCCAACACTTTTCCTTGCATGTATTGTTCATAATGTATTTGACCTAGTTGTAATCCCACTCCCATTTTGGACAATTCTTCAGTGTTTGAATTTAATTCCCTGTTAACTATATGATCAAAGGATATATAACCCTAAAGATTCTAATCAACTTCATAGTTGTAATCATTGACTGATCCAATAAAGAACTATTTAACGAACTATAGCTTTTTAGCCAATCTATAACAAACTTCGAATCCCTTATCACTTGTAATTTTAGATTTTTGAAGTGACATGATTAAAATGACTAACATAAATGACTGATTTGTATTATCGTAGTAGTTGTTAGGTAGTCGTATATTTGTTCCTGGACTAAATTAGTAATTCACGTTAGTCATTTTTATTTTTATTACTTATTAACTAGTCGTATATTTTAACCTGAGACTAAATTAGTTGTTTATGTTAGTCATTTTTAGTTGGTTCACTTAATATTACTCATTTTTGTTAGTATTTCACTTGGAAAAGCTATGGTGACTAAGTTTTGTAGTCACCTACTCACTAATTTCATATTTTCTACTAGTTCCAAAGCTCAATGAAGAATGAATCCAATCACACCATGGCTATTGAGGAAATGGCAAGGCAAGGCTGAAACCATTGTTAATCTAGGAAAAGCCTATGCCAATGATAGAAAATGAACCAACTAAACAAATGCACGTACCATGCATTCACATCCCAATAAGGAAATTACCCATGCAACATGTTACTTGCAAAATCTTCCTGTTGTAACTGTTGATCCAACTTCCTCCTTGCACTCGTTTGATTTTACTTTCTTGCCCTTTATTTTCTTGCTTTCTCTCTCCTCTTGGAGCTCTGTCTCTCTCTATCTTTCTAGAATTGATACAAATCCAAAACTCACAAAAGTTGTAAACTATTTCTCTGATTCTTTTTTATCATTGATGTCTAGTCTCTTCCTTTCCTTTTCCATTTTTTCTTCATTTTCTCTTTAATTTCCCTTGCATGCATATATGTGTCTCTTCACCTTACTTTTCTTCTAATTTCCTTTATTTCTCATAATTAAATGCCATTTATTGCCTCTTTTCCCTTTCTAATTTCAATATCCATTACTAAACCACAAGCGACGTGCACTATAATGTTTTCCCACCATTCAGGTTGGAATACATGTCCCATGACCTTGGTTTTGTTTTATTTACATGGAAAATAAACCAGAGGCTATTACTCCTCTACTTCTTGGTCATCCAAGATATAATAGTGGAGCCCAAGTTGAAGCATACTATGAAGGTACTTTTCTTATCCTCAACATTTCCAGCCCAATCTACATTGATGTATCCCAAAAGGTGTACATCCCTATTTGCAACATATCTCAAGCCATAATTCATAATACCACGAAGGTATCTCAAAATGTGCTTTTTTGCAATCCAGTGCTCATGGCTTGGTTCAATCTGGAACTGACTCAACGTGTTCACAACAAAGCATATGTTCGGCTTAGTGTTAACCAAATACATCAACAAACTAATTAACTATCGATATATAGATGGATCTACCAATGTAGAGTTAGATCATCTTAACTTCTTCAAGCCAGTTACCATGGGTGTTGTCATGGATTTGTAGTCCATCATACGAAATCTATGAAGGATATCCAACACATACTTTCCTTAACCAAGGAATACTTTGCTAAGTTTCTGCCATACTTCCATTCATAATTAATAGTGCATCAACCCAATATCCTTCATATTGAACTCAGAAGTTAACTACTTCTTGCGTTGTATAATAAGAATCCCAACACCTGTAAGAAACAATTCATCAACATATATTAATTAGATCATAGGTGAGTTCTTCACAACCTTAAAGTATAGTTTCAAATTAACATCACTCTTGGTAAATCCCAGTAAATCCCATTCTCATTAGAAAATTATCAATGCATGCATACGAAGCTCTAAGAGCTTGCTTGAGTCCATACAAGGCCTTTTTCAATCTGCAAACATGAGACTCCTTTCCATGTACCTCAAATCCTTGAGGTTTTCTCTATGTGCACTTATTCCTCAATCACGCCATTGAGGAAAGCCGTATTTACATCTATCTGGTGTAAGTTCCATCTGATTGAAGCAATAAGACAAATGATGGATCTCATGGAGGTGTACTTAGAATCTAGAGCAAGCGTCTCATCATAGTCTTCACCCTCTTTTTGGGAGAACCCTCTAGCTATGAATCATACCTTGTATTTGTCAATACTCCAATCTACAACATACATGATCTTATATATCCGTTTAGAATTCACCATTGACTTCCATTTAGGCCTTGGCACAATCTCCTAGAAATCGTTCTTCATAATCAATTGGTACTCTTCATGCATCGCTTCCTCGCATACCTATTGGTTGGCTTCTTCTTCATATGTGCAAGGTCTTGCATTAATAATATTTTTCATGAGGGTTACATATATTGAAAACTTCTTGGATTTCTTTACTTGTCTATATGTGCCATTAGGAGTTACATGCCCTTCTTCCTCTTCCAATGTATATCTAATCCATGATGGCCTCTTATTGATCTTTGGGATTATGACTAGTCCCACTGGATCTTGAGGCCCTTTTGGCCTTCTATTACATTCTGTAGAACTCGAATGATCCTCTTTTGAGGCTTCCTGCTTCACTTCATCCAAGGAATCCATGGATACTTCCTTAGACTTCTAATATGCCACTTTCATATCAAGGATGACATCTCTAATTACCTGAATCCATCGATGTTATGGAATGTATATTCTATAGGCCTTTTATGATTCGTTGTAACCTACAAATATCCCTTTCTTTCCTAAAGGCTCAAGCATGTTCCTCTTATCCTTAAGAAAATGAATGTATACAAGACAACCAAATATTATCATATGTCTAACCTCTAGCTTCCTTTTAGAGAATTATTCTTCAGGATTCATACCTTCTATAACTTTATGAGAACTTTTATTTTTAATGTACACAGTTGTACGTGATGCTTAACCCCATAAGAACAATGGAAAGTCAAAATCATGCATCATGGCCCTGAAATACTTTTCAGTGGACCTATTATTTCATTTTTCTACACCATTATGTTGTGGATTATAGGGAACAATTAGCTCCCTCTTAATCCCAACCTGCTTGCAGAAAGCGACAAGCTCCATT
Organism: Pinus tabuliformis; assembly: GCA_031772625.1. Taxonomy (NCBI): domain Eukaryota; kingdom Viridiplantae; phylum Streptophyta; class Pinopsida; order Pinales; family Pinaceae; genus Pinus; species Pinus tabuliformis. The sequence continues at coordinate 1,633,419,304 of CM062816.1, forward strand.
GAGGTGTATTCTCCTCCATTGTCAGATCTCAATATCTTGATCTTCTTTCCTGTCAAGTTTTCCACTTTAGCTTTGAATTCCTAGAACTTGTCAAATACTTCATATTTAGTATTTAAGATATATATCGATGTCTTATGGGAGAATTCATAAATAAATTTCAAATAGTACAACGAACCACCAAGTGATTTTACCGACATCGGTCCACACACATCAGAGTGAATCAGATCCAAGGTTTCCTTAGATCTATTATCACTATTTGGAAATGGTTTCTTAATTCTATTTCCAAGAACAAAACCTTTACATACACCATCCTTATTCATCTATAATTCAGGAACCCCTGAAACTATTTGACTCAACTCAGGTAATTCTTTATAATGAATATGTCTATGACTTTTGTGCCATATCTCACTTGGATTATTTTCATAATGTACTAGTTCTTGAGTTTTTTGACTTATAGTTATATATAGTCTTCCATCACAAATCCCAATAACTATAGCATCATCAATACTAGAGCCCTTGGACCAAAAAATTACTTTCCCATCCACAAAAGATACTCTATCTCCTTTATCTTCCAAACAACAAATATAGAAAATATTCTTTTTTAAACCTAGTATGTAAAGATAATTTCTAAGATGCACATTGTTACCAGATTCCAACTTATGGATGCTTTTTCAACTCCTTTGACTGCATAGTTATGATTATCTCCGAGCTCAATTCTTTGGGACAACCTCTTTTCCATCATGCTATAAATATTTCTTTGTTCTCCAGTCATGTGTCTTGATGCTCCACTATTTACCAGCCATATTTCATCATCATCTAAAATAGAACCCATTAGAGAAGAGAAATAAAAGAAATCATTGTCGCCTTTGGCCTTCTTTGGTTTCTCATCTTCAACATATGTTTTGGAAGCATGTTTTTTCCTTTTTATCTTCTTATTAGCCATATTAGGACAATCTCTCTTGAAATGACCATATTCCTAACATCCATAACATTGGATATTTGATAATTCCTTCTTCCTTTGGGAGGAATGATGTCATCCTCTTTGAACTTCTCTTTTCCTATTGTATCAGTTTGTTCAACAAAATTTCTTTTCATCACATCTAACCCTTTGTTCTTGGAAATAATAAGATCTATTCTAATTTTCCAAGCTTTGACATTCCATGATCCCTCTAACTTGTTCTCAGATTTCATGGAAGAAGCCATAGATGAAAATCTACAAGAGGGACTTCAATAAAATTCTATCTAGGATTTTTGCAAGTGTGATCTGATTGTTCCTTCCTTCCTTCACCAAATCTCTAATACCATGTTGATTTTCTTAGTGCAATTAGGGTTAGCACAATATTTCTAAAATTCAAATAATTAAAGTTTTGACGTAGATCTTCTTTTATCTTATTCCAATTTATAATTCATCAATTATACTTTATAATTTCAACCATAAATAATAGTAGAACAATAGATATCACAACACGCAAAAGAAGACAATATTTAGCCTAATAAAACCCACAATAGGGAAAAACCCAATAACCTTTTTCTATAGAGAAATTCTTCTTGTTCAATGAGAGACACACCTAGACCTATGGTCAAACCTAGTATTCTCCTCCAAGTAAAGTCACCCAATCAGATCCAACAATTTTTTCTTCCCGTCTAACCCAAAATTTTGGCCCTCTTATAATTTCTAGTTGCCTCAGAAATTTCGACCTTGCAATAGTTGCCCTAGTTACCCAAAAACTTCCGCCCTGTGACTGTTGCTCTAGTTACGTAGAAATTTCAGCCTCTTGCAACAATTTCCCTAGAAAAATACGAACCACAGAGAGATATCCAATCCACATGTGAAAGTTACAAGAGACTAGAGAGAGGCGGGGGGGGGAGAGAATATGTCCTTATTGTCCTTCGATGCTTGCCTGGAAATTATATCGTGTGAGAGAATGTGAATGCCCCAAATGGAGGAGGATGAGTTTCCTTTATATAGTAGTATTTCTTGGTTGAATGGACAAGTCTCTTGACTAGGGCTGACTTGACTTGGAGAGAAGTCAACTTGTCACTTTTTAAGCCAAAAATTACATTTCAAAAATTCAAATTTTCATCTTTAAAAAGTCGCAATGGGACTTTGACTCAAAATAAATTTTCCTTTGACTCTAGCATTTATAAATATGCTTTACAATAATAAATACAAGTACATCAAGTGATCAAATATACATTATGAAGATTGGCCATAGTTACAAATTCAACATATACAAGAAGGGAATCTCCTAAATAAAACAAGGAAAAATACATTTTTAGGAGGCATAGAGTAGAATATACAAAGGTGTGGAAAAGGAAGCAAGAACAACAGAAGAAGGAAGAATGTGGACTTGCACTATACGTTCTATAGGAATTTACAAGATAAGTTCCTCAAACAGAACACCAAAGGACACCACTCACACACAGATCACAGATCAATACACCACTGTTTTGATGTGGTTAAAACCCTCAAAGAGGGAAACAGTCTACGGCCTGAGCCAACGCGGCCACTTCAAGCAATTTATTAATAAAAGAATGAAAATTTACATAAGCTTCTCTCATGGACGGTTACCCTACAAATGACCCTCCATGCTCTTTAAATAGAGATCATGGACCAATTGGGTGTTAAGCCACGGATCAAGTGTCGGTAATACCGAGCAGAGAATGAACCGTCAAATCACTACATATCGCGACCGTTGGATTGTAAGTTACAAAATGTACATAGTAAAGAAACACACTTTACCTAACTCTACACTAGACCAAGTTATACTTAACTATTTCCTATGTGTCGGAATATCCTAACATCCCCCTTAAGAACAACTTGGGATAGGATTGAAGGATTTACAAATATGACACAATAGGAGAAGGAAGGAGGCACTAGAGCCTATCCCCCCTTAGTGACAACTTCCTGAACTCCAACCATAAATCTAAGTTTAGTAAACTTCGCCTCTGTGAGAGCCTTTGTAAAGATGTCTGCAACTTGATCATCTGTTGAACAATATTGCACTTCAAGAACATGGTCGTGAATGAGCTTTTTGATGAAGTACATGTGCAGTTCAATGTGTTTGTTGCGCTGATGTTGGACTGGATCTTTGCATAGTTGAATGGCACTTTGATTATCACACCAAAGTGTAGTCGGATGTTGCTACTAAAAGCCAAACTCTGACAGGATCTGACGAAGCCACAAGGCTTCCTTACTGGCTTCTATAGCACCACGATACTCTGCTTTTGCTGAAGAAAGAGAAATGGCACCTTGTTTCTTGCAAGCCCATGTAATAGGTCCTGAACCAAGGGTGAACACATAACCTGTAGTAGACTTCTGATCATCAGGGTCACCAGCCCAATCGGAATCAGTGAAACCAACCAATAGAGGAGATGCTTCGGCACTGTAATGAATTCCAAACTAAACTGTACCTTGAACATAACGAAGTTTTCTTTTAGCTGCTTTCCAATAACTTTCACGTGGGTTTTGTATAAACCGAGCAACAAGGCCAACAGCAAAGGAAAGGTTAGGACGAGTATGGGTTAGATACAAAAGTTTTCCTAGAAGTTGATGGTATAAGGTAGCATCAACTTCAGGAGAAGTACAAGTGACTGAAAGTTTGTCTCCAGACTGAAAGGGAGAAGGGGCTGGCTTACAGTCTTCCATGTGAAAATGGCGTAGAATATGACAGGCATACTTGGACTGGGAAGGGGAAATACCTTCCTTGGATTGCAAGACTTGAAGACCAAGAAAATAATGTAAGTGTCCTAAGTCTGTGATTTCAAACTTCCTTTTAAGGCTAGACTTCACATGGTTTATAAGGTTGGGATCACTACCAGTTAGGATAAGATCATCAACATAAAGAACAAGAATGATAAGAGACTTGCCCACTTTCTTGGTGTAGACAGTATTGTCAGAATGACACCTAGAAAAGCCATTTTCTAAAAGAAAGTTATCCATTTTGGCATACCAAGCTCGAGGAGCTTGCTTGAGACCATAAATGGATTTCTTAAGCCGACATACAAGGCTGGAGTCTGTTTGTATAAATCCAATAGGTTGTTCCATATAGATTTCTTCATGCAAGTCCCCATGCAAGAAGGCAGATTTAACATCCATCTGATGTACTTCCCATTTGAAAGAGGGAGCAAGGGAAAGAACAAGGTGGATAGAGTTCATTTTGGCAACAGGGGAGAAGGTTTCAGTGCAGTCAATGCCTTCAACTTGTGAAAAACCCTTAGCAACAAGACGAGCTTTATGTTTATCAACTTTCCCATCTGGTCCATACTTGGTTCTGTAAACCCATTTGCATCTAACAAGTTTTCGTCCCTTTGGTAGAGGAACAAGATCCCATGTATCGTTTGCCAATAATGAATGATATTCTTCATTCATAGCTGCTTCCCAATCTGGATGGCCTGAAGCTTCTGCAAAGGTGTCAGGATCATAATTCACTGAAGCTTGAGCCAGTAAAGAAGAGGCTCTATCAAACTGAGAACGTGTACGTCGCTGATCTGTAGGATCACTGGCAAGATCACCTGCTGCATCCCGAGTAGCACGGACCCATTTTGGAAGCTGAGGAGCTGAAGGAGGATCCTGAGAAGGTGGGGGAGGATTTTCATCCTCGCTTTCATCATCTGAAGAAGAAATATTTTCAAAAGTAGAAGAGATAGGGAGAGGTGGCACATCCGCCAAACTAGGCTCGTAGGCCGATATATTTTTAGCAAAATTTACATCTCTTCTAATGATAACATTTTTGGACTTCAGTGGAATAAGTCTATATCCTTTGACATCTTCAGAATATCCAACAAAAATACATTTTTCACTCTTAGGTTCTAAAGCTTTATGTTTGTCATCTGGAATATGGGCCCATGCTTCACTTCCAAAAACACGAAAGTGACTTACATCTGGTTTAATTGAGCTCCATGCTTCTTCTGGAGTGATATTCTTTAAAACCTTAGTAGGAGTGCGATTTATTATGTAATTGGCACAGTTAATTTCTTTTGCCCAATAATTAAGACTAAGTCCTTTAGATTGAAGCATACAATTAGCCATTTCCTTTAAGGTGCGATTCTTCCTTTCAGCTACGCCATTTTGTTGTGGAGTATATGGAACAGTATGTTGCATTTGAATTCCATTCTCAGTGCAAAAGTTGATGAATTTGTTGTTAACATATTCTCCGCCATTATCATATCTTAGCTTAAGAATTTGATGTCCAGATTGTTTTTCAACAAAGGCCTCAAAGGCCAAGAACATGTTAAATACTTCACTCTTGAGTTTTAAGAAGTATACCCAAGTGCGTATGGAGAAATCATCAATGAAAGTTAAGAAATACTTGTAGCCAGAGAATGAAACAATTGGAAGTGGACCACATAAATCACTATGCACAAGCTGTAAAGGGGCTAAGGCGTGCCAAGAGGCACGTTTTTCAAAACTGTCCCGATGATGTTTTCCGAGTACACATCCGGAACAAACACCATCTCTGCAAGATACCATTGGAAGACTTGTCACCATATTTTCTTTACATAGATTCTGAAGAGAGCGATAGTTTAAGTGACCAAATCACTCATGCCAAAGTTTGCTCACTTCATCATTATGAGCAACAAATACCGAGGGAAGATTTGATGACCCAAAGTTGTGAAACTTATACAACCTTGTAGAATCATCAGCAATGCTAGTAGCTAAAATCTGTCTAAGATCTCTTAGGTCCTTAATGACAACATCGTGAGGTGAAAATTCAACGATTTTACCTTCACCTGAATGAGTTATCTGATATACAGATAGAAGGTTGCAGGATAAGGTTGGAACACATAATACATCATGAAATTGACCATTGTCTATATGAACAGTTCCAGTCCCTACAACAGAAGATCTATCATCACCAACATATATATTTTTGGTGTTACAATCATTTAAAGAAGAAAACATGGCTTTGTTTTTGGCCATGTGATAAGAAGCTCCAGAATCAATGAGCCACTCATGAGAATGAGAGGAAGAAGATACATTTAGTGCATAGCCAGACCGAGATGCATGACAACCACATGCAGAAAGTGCCATTCCTGAATATGAAGTTGAAGTTGAAGAGTGCTCCAAATGGATGTTATGCTTCTTCATTGCTGCTTCCAAGGCTTCCATCTTCTTAAAGCATTTGGATTCTAAGTGGCCATCTCGATTACAAAAGTTGCAATGTCTATCAGTCTTATTCCCTTTGTTTTTATTTGTCTTATCATTTTGTTGAAATGATTTTTCATTTTGAGGCTGAAATTGCTTAGGACCCTTATTTGATTTAGGACCATTCCTTTTAGGATACAACTTCTTAGGATTCTTTGAATTTGGTTGCTACTGGGTGGCTAACGCTTTCTTAGAAGAGTTTCCAAGATTAAGAAGACCAAGGTGTAAGAGTTTTTCTTGTTCTCTTATTAAAGAATCACAAAAAGAATCAAAGGAAGGGGACTTGTAGTCTTGTCCTTGAGAAATGAAGGCTTCTCTTGTAGAATGGAAGGTGGAAACAAACACAGAGTAGGCTGGTCCCAACTTAGTAAGAATGGAATAGATAAGTTTACTATCTTCTTTCTTAACCTTAACACCTTCCAAGAGAAGTCTAAGGGTCTTGAACTTGGACAAAAAATCTTCAATGCAAGAAAAATTATTGGGGTCCAATGTAAGCAACTCATTTTCAAGTTGATGGGCTCTAAGTTCATTTTTTATTCCAAAAACTTTAGTAATCTGTTTCAATGCTTCATTAGGAGTATCAAGTTCTGCAATATGGAATCTAAGATTTGGAGAAATAGACATCCCTATCAACCCACGTGCTTGATCTTTCCTATTTTCCCATTTACCTGCCTTATCTTCATCTTTCGGTTTGGTTTCTTGGCCCGAGGCTATTCTGTAGAGACCTTTACTTCTAAGTAAATCCACAATGTAGGACCACCATTGGAAGTAGTTGGTGCTGTCAAGAATAACTTGGCATGGACTTTCCATTTTAACAGAAACTGAAGCTATAGATGCTGAAACTAAGTGTTCCAATGGAAAGATCTCGAAAAATTAGGTTGGTTAAAAAAAAACGGCTCTGAAAACGATTTCCGGATGAAGAAGTTATGGCTTTTTGAAGAAACGTTGATGAAGATGCCGACGAAGTGCGGGAATGTGCGGAAATGAAAAATCCGCCCCCACAAAAGGGAGACTTGAACTCAAGACCTCTACTCTCATAAATTAGCTTTGGACCAAGTAAGCTAAACTAAAAGTTTGAGAGAGAGAGAGAGAGAGAGAGAGAGCGGGGGGGGGGGGGGGGGGGGGTGTTTTTTTTTAGTGCTTGATTGAGAAAGCTCTTTTTCCCTACAAAACAAAAAACACAAAACCCAACACGGACATACAAAAAAAAAATGAACCTTACGACTCGAAGTTAGCTTTAGCCAGAAACTAAATATTTTCCTCAATGTTTCTGATTTTCCGAAATCACACTAAGGCACAGCGGAAAAGAGCATACGCATGAGAAAAATCCTTCCTCTCTATTTCTGATTTTCCCAGATCGCACAGAGTCATAGGGCAAAGAGCATACGCAGAAATGAAAGTTATAGATCCGGTAATAAAAAAAATCTAAATAAACCGAAATAATAAACAGAGAGAAAATAACTAGAAACTGCAAATAAACACTGTATACCTCCAGATCTTAAAAATGACATAGCTAGGGCTACCAGAAACCTTTTCGCGTGAAACGAAAGGGGTTCCTCACTGAAACAGATGCTCCTAACACAACAGAGTAGTCCTCTCGGCCCGAAAGCAGTCAGAAACAGTAGATCTAGGAAACGGTAGTCGGATGCAGTTCTACTGGCTTCAGATTTGGATCACCAACGGACGTGGCCCTCGAATAGCTCTGATACCATGTAGGAATTTACAGGGTAATTTCCTCAGACAGAACACCAAAGGACACCGCTCACACACAAATCATAGATCAATACACCAGTATTTTGACGTGGTTAAAACCCTCAAAGAGGGAAACAGTCCACGGCCTGAGCCAACGCGGCCACTTCAGGAAATTTATTAATAAAAGAATGAAAATTTACATAAGCTTCTCTCATGGACGGTTACCCTACAAATGACCCTCCATGCTCTTTAAATAGAGATCATGGACCAATCGGGTGTTAAGCCACGGATCAAGTGTCAGTAATACCGAGGAGAGAATGAACCGTCGGATCACTACATATCGTGACCGTCGGATTGTAAGTTACAAAATGTACATAGTAAAGAAACACACTTTACCTAACTCTACACTAGACCAAGTTATACTTAACTATTTCCTATGTGTCGGAATATCCTAACACGTTCAAAAGAAAGGAATCCAATGGCACATTAATAGTGGATGTTCAAAATATATGGCAGGGGATTAGAACAAATTTCTCACCCTAATTAAAGCAAAGGGAGCATTGTTACCTTTTGGGTAATGCTTCTACAAGGATAGTTGGAACAAGTATGGTTAGTATTGATGATGGAAATACTAAAACACAAAATGTATTGTATGTTGACGGTTAAAACACAATATTCTAAGTTTCGTTCAAATGTGTGATCAAGGTTACAACCTCACATTTCATTCTAAAGGATGTGAGATAAGGAAATATCTTTAGGAAGATTAGTGGAAAATGCAAATAGTACCCTGAGCAATGTATACATCCTCAATAAAGCCAAAGGAGAAAAATGTTATATGAGATAAGAAAATGAAAGCTAGTTATGGCATATAAGGATGATTCATTTAAACTTTCACAATCTCCTAAAACTCACCAAGGCATAAGCAGTATGAGATATGCCAAAGATCTCAAAATATATGGACATTATTTGCAAGTAATGTTAGCTTAGGAAGTAGATGGGAGTTAGCTTCAAAACAAAAGAGTACTCAACATCAACCATTGGAACTTGTACACGCCTTTGTGGGCTAGTAAGAACAAAAACTTTAAAAGGTGTAGTGCCCCAATCTAGTTGACTAGCTATTACATTATCTTAACCCTGATTTAGCCTTATGAAATATATATTATTCATTGAGGACCTTAGGTCGAGTGTCCCATTATTTTTACTATTATTATTAGTGGATGTGATAATGATTATGATGTCATATTGATGTTATTATTGGTTGTTATGATGAGTGTGATGTATATATTTGATGATTATGTGTAATCATGATCATGATTTCATTATATGCTTCCACATTTATATATTTTTATGACTATCTAATTGATTTCAATTAGTGTTATATATGTTGAATATTATGTTATGCATAGTCATGATGATTTTGATGTTATTCTTATAGCATGTATAAATATATCAATGACTAATCTTATGAGTAGATGTTACTAATGTCTATTTAATTGTGTTAGGAGGCCAACAAGATGCAAATGCATGTGATAAGTCAACGACCTACGATTTGATCGATTGCATATTATTGATACTGGAGTTTAATTTTTAAATAATATTATGCTATGATTTCTAATGTCATGTTTGTGGTTGCAGATGCAGTTTAATTAGCTTAATAAATCACACATGGGTGATAGGGTTGTATACTATAGATGTAATTTCATGGGATGGGTGGGACAACATCCTTGATTCCACCCACTAGCACTCCTTCCACGACCTGGGGGATGAGGTGATTATCAAGCACTTGCATTGTTTGACTTTCTGTTTCATCAAAGAGAACATCCCAACTAGTAATAAATTCCCCATTAGATAACAAAGCGTATCCCTAATTTTGATCTAAATAGGAAAAAAAATGCATTTCATGTTGTTATTTTCTAGATTATTATTGTTTTCCTTAGGAACTAAAGAATACCAAGTGGAGTCAAAAATTTGAACATGATTCATTGAAGGCTTATTACTATACCAAGCTTCATATGGGGATTCCATATAAGGTTGATGTGGGGATCAATTATTTAGATAAAATATTGTATGAGCTACATATACCTAATTATTTGTGCTTAACTCCTTTAAGTGCCTCATAGATATAGTTATTCCTATTAGTCTATGATTCATTCTTTCTGTGACTCTATTATGTTGTGGAGTATAAGAATTAGAAAATTATATTCTTATTCCATTTCCTTGGAAATTATCATTAAATAAATCTAAAGTGAATTCACCCCCATTATCTATTCTCAAAGTAGAAATCTTCTCCTTAGTGGAATTTCAACAAATCATTGAAATTGTATGAATTTTTCAAATTTATCCTTGAGAAAATACAACCAAGTCATCCTAGAAAAATCATCTATGAAAATAATAAGGTATCTTTATCCACCAATATAGGTTTCAATAGGACCACATAGTCACTATGGATTAGTTGCAAACATTGTTTTTCTCTCCATTTAATTGTGGGGAGAGGTTCCCTCTTTTTTTCTAGTGATCTAGTATTCACATTTAGCATTCTCCTTTTTAAAATGATGCACTCCTTTAACCATTTCATCTGCCTTAACTTTACTAAGGATATCAAAATTCAAGTGGAAAAAATTATAATGCCATAATATTATAGAGTTATATGATAAATATACTAATTATACCAATTCTTCTTTATTAGGAATAGTTGTTCCCTCTAGCCTTAAAAGTTTTTCTATATTCATATCCTTTCATTATTGTTTTGAAGTTTTTCTTCACTAAATTTATTTTCATCCATCCATCCTTCATAATGATTTGATGAAATCCTTTTCTAATGTGTACGAAGGATAACAATTTTTGCTTAAATGTTGGAACATACCATACACTTGAAAGTAACACTTTCCAATTCCTAGAAGAGAAAATCAGACTGGTCCTTTTCCTTGAGGTGTATAAGTTGTATTATCTACCAATTAGAAATAATATTTTATATAGCACATACATTGAGTATCTCCTATATCAAGTATCGAATCATCTTCAAATTACTTTCTTGGAAATCTATTGGTAGTCACTAAATCTACAAATTCATTCTCATGAGGGGTTGTGAATACATAACCATATTCTTGATTTTTATTTCTTTAGTTCTTATGTGAAAGGATTAGACTTAAAATGTTGTTGGAAAATTTGTTTATTCCTTGGTAGATTCTCTTTTCTTGTCCTACAATCTTCGACCACATGTCCAATGCAAATTTATGTTGACTATTTTCTTCACTTTGTTGATATCTCTTACAATATTGCTAAATTTCATCATTTCTTCCTCAATATTCCTTGGATTCTTCCATGATCATGACCATAGTGTTGACTTCTTCCTCTTCCTCTCTAATTATCATTGAACTAGGCTCTTCCTCTTGAATGTTCATTATAATTGCTTCTTCTTCTTGCATTGTATGAGCTTTTTCCTATGGTCCTTCCATTTTAAGTACCACATCCTCTTTCATTTTCATTAAGTAAGTTTCTCCCTTTTGATCTTTCTCCTTTCCTTGAGTTGGTAAAGAGAAGATATATATTGAGTTCATCTTTTTACCAAAGGTCCTTTCATGTTGAACCATCAGGTCACTAAGGGAAAAAAAATGTTGATTTGCCAATTTACCATAAATTTGTAATGCTTCTAGAAAATGATTATATGATGATAGCAAACCTTTCATAAAATTGTTGGCCATTAAAATTTCTTTCACGTCTTTAACACTTAATTTTGAAATTTCTTATGAAATATTCTTCAAATCATATATGTATTCTATAACATCTCCCCCTTCAACCATTTTTTTATTGAGCATCGTATTATGAAGCTTAGCCATTTTCTCTTTGGATTGAGTATCAAACATATTCTTAAAAATACTCTATGTAGTCCATATCTTAGATATATTTTCAATATGAATATATAGCTCATAAATGACATAAGACCTCAACAATGCATGTGCCTTTTCATCCTGTGCTTCCTATTTTGGTAATTCTCTAACACCATTGGGCTTAGTTGGAGCTTTGTCTCTATTACAAGTATCTTTCCACAAGTCGTTAAAGACTATTGCATTATGAATATGACAAAGCCAAGTCATGTAACTCTTGGGTCCTTCCAAATTTTCTTCTTCAACAAATAAATTGACTATCTTTGACATGCTTAATTATGTATCAAATTCCCACAAACAAGTGAAGATAATAATGCACAAGGGACATTGCACACACACTACAAATGAGTGTTATAGGGGCATGGCCTCAACCCTCAAATAGACTTAGTAAAAATTGTCGATAGAGTATTTTACTTTACTCTTATCAATGTTTCAATTACAATTTACAATATTTTTTTGTGTATGTTTGGTAGTTCTCCCTTTTATATTAATATTTCATAAACATATAGTCAATGGTTTTCAAAATTCTACAAGTGGTCTCAACCTGCCCACAGGAAACTAGGTCTATTGGCCACCTATCTGCATCATAAGCTGTCCAAAATTTAAACAGAGTAATTCTTATCATCCAGGCTACATTGGCTACCTTATCTTCTATATGCTTCATACTTAAAAAGTAAATTCTAATCAACATAATAACAAAATTTGACTAACTAGACTTCTACTTCATTCATCTGAGGAATCGACTGGGGTCGGGGCTTTCGCACTCGACCCAGGTGCTTCACTTTGCATCATTTTCTGGAGTTGCTGTTCAATTCTCTTCAGGCAGAGGTTGTTATGATACTGTTGCATTTGAACTGACTGAATCTCCTTCTGGAGATCTTTTAGGCTTGGTTCTGCTTGTCTGTCCTCTTCTAGTTCTTCTCTTTCCTTGTAAGTGGTCATTTCTTTAGCCAGGATGTTTTTCATAACCCAATATTGTTGGATGGTTTGCCTAAACAATGTTTGGCAACCTCAGGTATGGCCTGGATCCTTAATTATTGTCTCCCATTCTTTTGCTTGAATTTCTTCATTCTCGATGTTGGCATTTAACTCTCTTTCCCATTCAGAAATGACTGCTTTCACTTCAGTCGGGGTTCCTACATAGTAGGCATTGATAAGATTCTGCATACTTTCCTGTCCTATTTTCCTTCCTCTTTTCCTCGGAGGTTTGCTTGCGGATGCCTCCAGGTCATTCATTTTTTTCTTCGTCTTTCCTATTTGTCTATTCCCTTTCCTTCCCTGTTGTCTTCCTTCCTTAACCATCGTTTTCTGCTCTCTGCTCTTACAGTTCCTGCACTCCTGGACTAGGGCCTGATGAACACTAGCTTGATGCAAATTCTGTTGCGTCAGGGCCTTTTGAACACTGGCGTTTATGCTACATGTAATGTAAACCATAATTAAGGCATCATAAATCCTAATAAGGTTATCCTTAGTATACTTATAATGTTTTATGATTTGAGTTTTGGCCCTTGATTTGTCAAATTTTCCCATATTCTTCCCCTCACTATCTGTTTGAAACCTTTCTGCGACAATGTCTATCCTCGACGTTATGCCTCCTCTATTTCACATTCCCCACAAGGAACCAAGATAACCCCCGTCATGCTCATGATCGAGCTTCCTATAGATTTTACTGAAATCAGGGTAGCTTGACTTTATCAGCAATTCCACCACCAAGATAGACTGCCCTTGGTTGTATTTCCAGTTATAATATCTATCCTTCTCCCCTACTTGAGCCAAGGGGCAACATCTCCCTCGACACCTCACATAGGCCTCCAGGCCTTTCGTCTTCACAATTCTGTGTCAGTTCCTACAAGCAGGAAATCTATAGTTTTTCCCAGGCTTAGATTTCCACCCATACCTCTTACACTGCCCTATTTTCCCCACCCATCCCCACAGAGTAGCCCTCCCTTGATGCCGAGAGATTTTCCTCAGATAATTACAAGGGGAGACACATATAGTATCGCTTATGTCAGCGTTTATAGGTCCCGATAATCTTGTTCTCCCCCTTGGCCGGTCGGCCTTCCTACAGGGTTCAAATTTCCTTCCCCCCTTCCCAGAGAGCTATAAGGATGAGCCCGTGTAGGTTTACTAAGTAATTATCCAGTAACATAGAACCAGTAACAAAGAACTAGAATTGTCTAAAATTTTCATGGCATTTCTCTTCAAATTCCCTCTTCATCTCCATTGTCCATAGCATTGTGACCCTAGCAACATAGGGGTAGGCTGAGAGGACATACCAATATTTCCTTACGAAGGTCATCCATTGATCTTTGCACCCTGGTTCACGGATTTCACCAGCTCCATCTAGTCATTCATCCTCTTTAGCCTGCATCCCTTTACCCTTCATCCTTTCCACCTTTTGCCTTAACTTGCTTTCACACCTAACTAACCTCAATTCCGAGGTACCTTCCACATGCGGTGCTTTGTTGTATGCATCCATTGCCTTCATGGGTAGGTCTTGGGTTAAGTTCCCACTTACCTGCCGTTTATTACCCTTCATCATAGCCTTACCATTTTTGGATGCTCCTGTCGGCTTCCATTTTCGTTTCCCTTCGACACCTTACCTGTAGGTTTTAACCCCGTATAGAAATTATCTGCATACGAATTATAACAATAGAAAATAAATAATGTGAGATCATAACACATAAAATACACAAAGATTTAACCCTATATCCCAAAACCGAGACTACCAGATTGATTTTTCATTATGTTCCTTTCAATGTTACAATACATATTTATACATGCCGAAGAATCCAATACCAAGGACCAAAAATCATTGTGTCCAAAACCATGTGCGAAAACCATGCACAAAACCATAGGTAGGTTCACCCAACCTAATATAGAGTCCAAAAAAAAATTCCCTGGGGTGTTTCCCTAGACCCCGTAGAGGGGGGCGAACCTGCCCCCTCTAACCCCCACGTAAACTACGTAGGCTAGTCATGGAAAGGTTATAACACAGCCCAACATTCTCACACTTTTTGTTTTCTTTCCATAGGGGGCCACAGCAGAGATTAGTAATTTATCTAGCCCTGAAACGCCCATTGTTTCTCTACACCAAGAGAACTTCTCAGAGCTCATAAATTTTGTCAATGCATCTACAGTATTCTTCAAAGTGTCCACCTTTACCAGCAACACCTTTTTGTCTTCTATCATATCCCTCACAAAGTGATACTGAACATCAATGTACTTTGTCTTTGAATGATAAGCAGGGTTCTTTGCTAAGAAAATTGCACTTTGGCTATCACAGTCTATCCTTATAGATCCTTGTACTAACCCCATACTTGAACACAATCTCTGCAACCAAACTGCTTCCTTGCTTGCATGAGTGGCTTCCATGTATTCTGCCTCTGTAGTTGATAATGCCACTACAGATTGTTTCTTACCCATCCAGCTGACTGCACCTCCAAATAGGTTAAACACATACCCACTTGTAGATCTTTTCTAATCCAGATCTCTAGCCCAGTCTACATCAACAAAGCCACGAATATCCAAAAATATGTCCAATCCTGGTCTTCCTTGGTAGCACAAACCATAATCACTAGTGCCACGCAAATACCTGAAAACCCGCTTCACTGTTGTCTAGTGCTCCTTCCCTAGTTTTGATATAAACCTGCTTAATACTCCCACTGCATGTGAAATGTCTAGTCTAGTATAGACTGTTGAACCTCAGAATTTCCTTCTCCTTAACAACTTTTCTCACTTCTTTCCCTTGCTATTCCATAAGAATACATGTCCTCATCAATGATAAATGATAGATTTTGTCTTAAAGGGGACATTAAATGATTAACATGTTATGCTTTTATGTTTTTGCTATTTGAATAAGTTTTTGCAAATTAGCAACAAAACGCAGCCTATTCTGTAGCTAACTTTGTGTTCCGTAGCTACTTCCGTGGCCTGGCAGGTTCCAGGTGTCAAACGAAGAAACCAGCCACATGGGCATCTCTGGAATCATCTCGACATGGATCCTATCCTAGTCACCCAACCCAGATCAACAAAAAAGCCAGCTCAAGACCACAGTCAAAGGAGGAGTCAAATGAAGAAACCCGAGAGAAATAGGACTCTTTGTCCACTCTTCATGGTTAATTAATAAAACCTGATAGTTTTGTTGCAACAATAACTCGAACTGGCCACCGGTGATAATTGTTTCATGCAACCATCTTGGTTGACTTAAAGTCACCTGTAGCTAATCAACCATTTATGCATATCTGCTGTAAAATGTGTAGACCACCTGTTGCTAAATTCTCTCAAAAGATAGTTATGAATGTTTTCTTTAAATATCAGTTATACAAAACTGAGAACAAGTTCGAATTTTTGGATGTATTAAGCTTAGAATTGCAACTCTGTAATTTTGAACTTTTTCCTATTAATAATATGAAGCCATGTTTTGTCCAAGTGATCATTTGAAAGAGTATCTTCAGCTAGTTAGCAGCTCAACTCAGTCAGTTGCAGAGGGCCCCTGCACTGAAGGAGGTTTTTCTTTTTATTTATTTACTATTCAGTTTAGTTTCATTATTTACTTTCAGCAATATTTGTAGCTTAGGTTGATTCCCTGTAGTTTGTTTTCTTTTAGTTCTGATTAATAGCACAATGTTAGAATTCGATGGTGCAGCCTTGTTTCTTGTTTTTAAACAGGGTAAGGTCGAAAAGTAATAAGGATGCATTGTTGATTAGTTTACTCACTGTTTTGTTTCCTCTGTTATTTATTTCCTAGTTCAGATTGCCAATGCACTATGTGAATAAATGTTGTTGGCCACCATTTCACGCTGATATCCATCCTAAACTAAATGGTTAAACATTCACTTCACAAAAGGATTGAAATCAATCAGTTACTTTCTGCATATTTGATTTAGTTCTTTGGACTATAAAGTACAGTAAGTTGCTTGTATGCCATCTCAAGAAAGTTATCTTTCAAAATTGAAGGCTTGAGAAAACTAAAAGTACTTTAGTCAGTTTCATTCTCTGTAATTATTTCAATTTGCCTTACAAATTTCACCTTTTAATTCTTGACTTAGGATCAATGAAAAAATCAAATAGACACTCTGTTTTTCCTTCTCTTAACTTAGATTTTGATTAGTTTTAAGCTCTTGGTTCACTTTTAGGAAACTTAGGCTCAGTTTCTCATAAGATTTAGACTGTACATCATTAGGAATCAAAGAACAGAAACCCCCAACCAAACAATATAAAAATACAAAACAACGAAGTAAGAAGGGTTAACTAAGAACATATAGTGCACTACACTTCATCAGCTTACAAGCCTCGATTGATAATTCATGCAAACAATTTAGGAAACTAAATTGACTAAACATTTTGGCGCCATTGCTGGGGAAGTGTAAATTAGGTAACCATATCTCTTACATTAGAAAAAAAATTATATGCATAGATAAAGAGACTCTAGAGGTAGATTTATAGCTAGAGGCAGGAGTTCAATTCCTACAACACCACCTACTCCAATAAGAACAAGAAGAGATACCCCTCCATCTCAAGCTCATACTCCTATTTCATCTACTGAGGCAGTCCTAGAAGGGAAAAATCTTGAGTCTCCAACAGAAGGAGTAGCCTTTTTCACCTCCACAGGGGAGCACATCTTAGTTGAAGAATTAGGAATACCTGGTGAAGAAGGAGTAGAACCTCTCTCCCACATACCTTTGTTAGAACAACCAGAGGAAGAGAAAGTAACCTTGAAGGTTGAACCTTATACTGACTCTGAAGAAACTATAATGGCAGAAGAAGGAGAGGATGGAGAATTCACACTATTTGGAGGAGGAGGTAGAGGAAATAATGGAAGAGGTAGAGGAGATAATGGAGGAGGCAGAGGAAATAGATAATTCTTTCGGATTCCCAGTAGTGGATGAAGAAACAAATTCCACCATGAAAAACATCTCACCTTCTGTCCTCCCAAATTTCCATGGGCTAAAAAGTGAGGATCCTGAAACATTTTTATTTGAGTTTGAAGTCTTGTGCAAAACCTATGATTACTTAGAAGACTCTCAAAAACTTAAATTGTTTCCTTCAATATTGAAAGGAGCTTCTTTGAAGTGGTTTATGGGGTTGGTCACTCAGTCTATTAGAACATGGAATGACATGAAGAAAGTTTTTTTGGATAGGTATTTTGATTATTGCATGCCTACCAATCATAAGGATGAAGTGTTCAAAATGATGCAAAGAGAGGATGAAAATTTAGAGGATTTAATTGAGAGATTCAATTATAACTTGAAAAGAGAAAAGATGGATAATTTAGATGAAGATACCTTGAAAGCCCTCCTGTTAAAATCCATTAGAGATGAGTGGATAGATATCCTTAACATGATGGGGAAGGGAGATATCTCTCAACTCCCATTAAGTGACATAGTAGAATTATGTGTTCATCTCTCAAGAGGGAAGTCCAAAACAGGGAAAGGTCAAAGAGATCCTTCTCTTTCCAAAGTAAATAAATCTGCAACCAGATTAGTGAGTAGGGCAGAAATTGGGAATATGCTTGATGAATTCAAAACAGATATACTAGGGAGCCTTAGTGAGAAAATAGACACCCTTAAGTTGCAAAACAAGCAAGAAACTCAGGCTGATGCTTTAGCTATTTTCTGTCCCAAATGCAGAGAAAAAACATGCTTTAAGAGAATGTCCTTTGGATGCAAAAATCATAGAGACATGTGTGATTTGTTCAAAAAACCATGAGACCAAGGGGTGCCCTTCAATTCCAAGCCTTAAGGCTATTTTTCAGGAAGAAATAAGCCCAAATCCAACAGAATCTCTTTGCTTTGTCTCTAGAAGACCTTGGCAAGGGCCACAAAATCAAGGATTTAATAACCAAATGTATCTTCAACCCCCACCAAACTGGAATTCTTGGCAGCAACCTTGGCCTTAATCTCAATCTCAAACTCAACCTTGGACTCAAGGAATACAAAATCCTTATGGAAGATTCTCTCAATATTATCAATATCCTCCATCACATCAGAATTATCCTCCCCCACAATTTCCACAACAAAATCAGCAACTTCAACTCCAAAATTAGAACCTTCAAATTTCACTACCATTTCCACAACAATACCAAAATCCTCAACTCTTACTACCATTTTAGCAGAGACCAAATCAGCGACCTGCCCAATCATTACCAAACCCCAACAATAAAAATCCTCAGAATACTTACATGGTGGAAGGAAAACAATTTCCAACTTATATGATTACTCCTTTGGATCTCAATGATGTTCAACTGAGATCTGGGAGGATATTAGAAAAGGAAAGGCCTTCTGTGATTATTCAGGAACAAGATAATTATGAGGAAAATTTTGTACAGTCGAATAATTTTTTTGAAGGAAAATTTCTTCAAAACCAAAATACAAGAAAAATAGAAAGAACCAATGAACTCAACTCCTGACATTGAGGAACCAATATCTATTTTACACCTCTTTTTCCTGAAAGATTACAAGTTGATAGAGGAGTAAAAAAACAGGTTATGTTGTCTAATTATGACTTTCTAGATGAATTGAAAAATGTCTGTATCAAAATCCCCCTTTTACAAGCCATTAAGGAAATTCCAATCTTAGCAAAAACAATCAAGGAGTTGAGTATAAAAAAACTAGGAAGAAAAACAAAGGAGACAAAAAGAATTCACCTGGTAGGAAAAATAGTAGATATAATGATGGGAAAAATTTCCATACAAAAATATGTAGATCCAGGAAGTCCAATTGTGAAAACACATATCAATGGAGTTGAAATTCCAAATACATTGATTGATTTAGGAGCAGCTATCAACATCATGAGCAGAAAAACCATGGAACAACTCAAACTTCCTAATCTTCTTTACACACCTACATTACTGCAATTAGCAGATAGATCTGTAATCAAACCAGATGGTGTGTTAGAAGATATTTCAGTATGCTTAGATTCTTGGGAATATCCTGTTGATTTTATGATTTTAACCCCCAAGAACAATCTAGGAGGACATCCACTTATATTAGGAAGACCTTGGCTGGCCACAACTGATGCTTTCATTAGCTATAGATCTGGTGATATGTATATTTCTGATGGAAATTCAACAAATAAATTCACTCTATATCCTCCAGCAAGAACAATCACATAAATAGATGACAAAGAATGGATTGATGATGAAAATGACATTCAGCCTCTCTTTACTATTTCAGACATTAGTGAAGATAGTCAAATTTTGAATACAATGGAAAATTTTGAATCATCTCCGGAATATGAACATGATCAATTCCAAGAAAAATCCAATATTGAATATTTGTCATCTAGGCAGATGTCTCTTTATTCTATGGAAGAATTTGGTAGCTCTACAATTGAAATCTTTTCAGGAAAAACATTGAACATAAACAAAAATTTGGAGAAATTACAACAAGAAAAGCTAATTCAAACATTACAACAGCATTCTGCTGCATATGCATGGGAATATACTGATATGAAAGGAATTAGTCCTATGACTTGTATGCATCACATCTATATTGAGGAAAATTGTAAGCCTATCAGACAACCTCAAAGAAGGATGAATCCAAATCTTAGAGAAATTGTGAAAGAAGAGTTGCAGAAATTACTGAATGTAAACTTCATCTACCCAATTTCAGACAACCAATAGGTTTCCCCCTTGGTGATTGTACCTAAAAATAATGGTAAATGGAGGGTATGCATTGATTATCAGGAATTGAATAAAGCTACCCTTAAAGATCATTTTCTTTTGCCCTTTATAGATTTAGATACATTAGCATGTAAGAAGTATTTCTCATTCTTGGATGGTTTTAGTGGTTATAATCAGATTCAGGTGGCACCTGAAGATCAAGACAACCACATTTACTTGTCCATGGGGAACCTATGCCTACCAAGTACTTCCTTTTGGATTATGTAATGCACCTGCAACATTCCAAAACACAGTACTAGGATTTTTTTCTGATCTAATACATGATAGTGTAGAGGTATATATGGATGACTTTACAGTCTATGGGAATACATTTGAAGAAGCTTTGGAGAATTTGGAAAAAGTTCTTAAAATATGTAAGGAAGCAAACCTTTCACTAAGCCATGAAAAATGTTTTATGATGTTTACAGAAAGGATTATTTTAGGACATCACATTTCAGGGGATAGAATTAAAGTTGATAAATCTAAAGTTGAAGACATCTCTAAATTATCAATTCCAAATTGCCAAAGGGATGTTAGAAGTTTTCTAGGATTTACAGGATACTATACATGATTTATAGAAAATTTCACTAAAATAACATCCCCACTCTTCAAATTACTCACCAAGGATTGTGAATTCAATTGGAATCCTAATTGCGAGTTAGCATTTGAGACTTAAAAAAAAAAAAAATCTGAAGCACCCATCTTAAGAGGTCCAAATTGGAAACTACCTTTTCACATTTTAACAGATGCTTCAGACACAGCTCTAGGAGTTGTATTAGGACAAAAATATTTGATTCCCTATGCCATCTACTATACAAGTAAAAATTTGACTCCCACTGAGTTAAATTATACTGTAACTGAAAAGGAATTCTTAGCTGTTGTTCATGCAATCAACAAGTTCAGACATTATATAACATGCTATGAAACCTTTGTTCATACAAATCACTATGCAATTAGATACTTAATGAATAAACCTATTACTAATGGCAGAGTTACAAGGTGGCTATTACTCTTGCAAGAATTCAATATTATTGTGCTAGACAGACTCGGAAAACAAAACACAGTTGCTGATTTCTTGTCCAGAATTCAAAATATCAAAGATGAAACTTTGGTTGAAGATAAGTTTCCTGATGAATATCTTTTTTCAATAACTACTCAAACCCCTTGGTTTGCAAATATTGCCAATTACTTAGTCACAGGGAAATTGCCTTCACATTTGTTTCCTAGAGAGAAAAGAAAAATCATTCAAATAAGTGCAAGATACTCATGGATCACTAATGAATTGTATAAAACAGGTCCAGATCTCATGATCAGAAGATGTGTTAGAGAAGATGAAATGCCTGAGATTCTTAAGGCATGTCATGATGAACCGTGTGGTGGACACTTTGCTGACAAGAGGACAACCTATAAAATCCTTTCCTTAGGATATTATTAGCCATCCATCTTCAAAGATGCCAAAGAATATGTCAGGAGATGTGACAGCTGCCAAAGGGTAGGAAAACCTGCTTCTTCAAATGAAATGCCACTACAAGTTCAGGTACTCATTGAACCTTTTGAAAAATGGGCCTTGGATTTTGTTGGACCAATTAATCCCCCATCTAAGCAAAAAAGGTATATATTGGTATGCACTGATTATGTCACTAAATGGGTAGAGGCCAAAGCATTAACTTTTGCCAATGAAAAATCTGTAGTTAATTTTCTTTTTGAGGACATCTTCACTCGTTTTGGTGTTCCAAGGGAAATTGTGATAGATCAGGGGTCTCAATTTACATCTAAAATGGTGAAGAGTCTTGTGGAAGATTACAAGATCAAACATAGGAAATCAACCCCCTATCATCCACAAGCAAATGGTCAGGTTGAATCTACAAATAAGGTGATTGAAGGAATTCTCACTAAGACTGTGCATCTACATAGAAGAGATTGGGCAGAAAGGCTCCCTGAAGCCTTATGGGCTTATAGAACTACATGGAGGAACACAACGAGACATACAACCTATTAACTTGTTTATGGGAAACAAGTCCTGTTCCCTATAGAGTTTCAGATTAAAACCTTCAAGATGGCAGTTCAATTGGGATTGGATTTATAAAAGGTGCACTCCCATTGGTTTAGTACCCTGATCTACCATGATCCACTGATCTTTATCCACCAACAAATCCTCCATCTTGAGTTTCCACAACTCAAAAATCTAACCATTAAATTTCTCTATCTCTATCTTTCCATTGCTCGCCATCTTCTTTCACCACCAAAATCAATCCTGCAGATCTCCCTCTGAACAGGGTCTACCACAGGCCCGAGTGAAACCCCTCATCGACAAAGGTGTCCCCATGAAGCCAAAATAGCTCTGATACCAAATGTAGGTTTTAACCCAGTACAGAAATTACCTTCATATGAATTCTAACAATAGAAAATAAACAATGTGAGAGCATAACACATATACATAGAGATTTTACCCTAGATCCCAAAACCGAGACTACCAAATTGATTTTTCATTATGTTCCTTTCAATTTTACAATATATATTTATACATGTCGAAGCATCCAATACCATGGACCGAAAATCATTGCGTCCAAAACCATGTGTCAAAACCATGCACAAAACCATATGTAGGTTTGCCCAACCTAATATAGGGGCCAAAAAAAACAATTCCTTGGGGCACTGCCCCGGACCCTGTAGAGGGGGTCTAACCACCCCCCTCAAACCCCTTGTGACCCCCTCGCTGTGCAATCAATGCAACAAAGGGGGGGCTCTGCCCCCCCTCTAACCCCCCCATAAACTACGTAGGCTAGTCATGGAAAGAATATAACACAACCCAACATTTTCCTCCCTCCTGCCATCTGTCCTGACCTGCTTCCCTCTTCCTTCTATTGCTCTCCACATCCCGATCGGGGGTAGTTACAATTTACAATTGAATTAGTGAAACTTTCAAAATTTAATCCAATAATCATCAAAACAAGCCCTCTTGGTTTACAATGATGATTCCTCAACACATAATAAATCCCATTTTTTGAATTTTTTTATATTTCAATTACAAAACAATAATTACCCCCCCCCCTTAAAAAAAAATTAAATATTTCATGCCTCCCCTTATTAAGCTATGAAAACATATTACAATCCTCACAATTAAACTCAAGTAGATCCCTTAATTAGCTAAATAAAATCATAGATGCTTGATAACCATACACTACTAATTGATTTCTTCCTAGATTGTAGGTTTGAGCCTTTGGTATAGAAAATAATAATAGCCTACCATTGGATGGATGTATCATTTTTTTAGGTTCCACCAATGTTTTCCATATACCTTCCCATGGGCACTACAAATGATAATCTTTATCATCAATACCTCTACCTTTTTTTCACACAAAGAACAAAAATTAGCACTACCTTCAGAAATGGAGATATCCAACTACAAAGAAACAACATTTTTGCATCTACATGATAGTTTCATTCAATGTTGGTCAGATAGCTTTGTAGCGAAGAAGGGTAGTAGATATTATCATAAAATTAGGCTAGCCTATTGATTGCTAGACCATCCTCCATGTATAGTTTTAACCATGTTATGTTCTAATCTCTCAATTTGAAGCTTAGGGCACATGGAAGAAAGGTATATCCTACAAACACAACAACAAGGCTCTCTCCAACATAAATTTCACAGTAATTATCCTCTTTTGGTGGAGTGATGTCATGGCTCTAGAGAAACAAATATAAATCTTCTCCTCCCCTAGAGTTTTCCCTATCAGGCGTAAATCCACCACCTACACTTCCAAATTATAGGACCAATGAAAACCATTTTCACGACCATTTCCAATGGCATCAAAGCCACAGTTGAAACCTCTTCGAAAAAAAATGGAAGGGGCTGGTTCTTTCTCTGTTGGTGGCACTAATCATAGGAAGGAACTCTCCATTATATCTTCAAGTTTTGAATGAATATCAACCATTGCAATCATTTTTTTTCTTTCAATAATGTGCACAACAATAATGGCATTTTTGGCATTCATGCAACTATGATGATTTCAAATTCAAGTGAGTGACATGTGGAAGAATCATCTGGGATCAATATATAATGAATTCATTCACACTTGTCATGGATTCTAGCTCTTCCAAGTGAAAAACAAATAAATTCAAATAGAGCCCTAAGAATGTGAATTTGGTGGTGGCTCTTGTTTAACGAATGTGTGTGGAAGATGATTTGTTGTGAAGCATCATGTTAAGATTGTATATAAGGTTATACATTTATCTCATGCAAATGTTGAGCATAATCATGGTTTAGATGGTGATTGTCTAATTATTAATGAAGCCTTTGTCAGTAAAGGCCTCTTTCACATTGTCTTATATAATATGTATCAAATCTATTTCTTTGAAAACTTAGATGAAGCGTGTAAATTTTAACAACATGTCGAACATTCTCATAAATTTTGCGAGTAGAGTATCAATGATTTTCACAAGGTTTACAAGGAACAATCAAGGTAGTGGTGAGAAATGATTTTTATTCCTTCTTCTTTTTTTATTTAAAGAAAAAAATTATATTATGGATGTGCAAATTTACATATCTACAAATTTACTTGAAAAAAATATTGAACATTATTCATAAAGTAGTAGATCTAGTAGATCTAAATGATATCATAACAAATTTGATAATAATTTCATTGAAGCAAAGTACCTCCCTAATGCAAAATTATTTTTTTGAGGAAGAAACCAGGTTGAAGCATTGGAATCTTCTTCCTCATGAATCCACCATTACCTCCTAACTACCACAATACTCTCATTATACAAAACTATGATCTCACTCTAATACCATGAAAAAAATAGCAATAATGTCCTCAAACACGTAATTTTATTATTTAGAAAACAAAACTTACTTAAGGGGCGAGAGACAACATATATATAACCTCTCTAACCAAATCTCAGCATGCCATCTATCCATGATCATCAAATCAAGGATAATCATTATGACAAGGTTGTGAGAAGGCTTATCTATCACCTAGGAAATACAACACTTATAGAATTCAGTTTATTATTCTAGAACTAATACATTCTAGAATAAATTTATTATCTAGAAAAACTAATCAACTAACTATCTAAATAAACTTTAGGATTAGGTGGTTAACAACTAGTGAGTTTGAATTTGGTTTATTTACATAGCATAACACATTCTATTATCTTAAATTAAGAAGTTGATCCATGCTACTAATTTACATCAACTCTAATACCACATCTTACATATATTTATTTTTCCTAGGCTCAATTTTCTTTTGATAGGATGACTAGTTGTGTACAATAAACTTTGTGGCACTTAAATCCTATGATTCCTAATCTATATTACATGCTAGTCATTCAACCAAGATCAGTTCTACCAATAAGGTTTGCTTCCATATTTTTGGTTTTATAATGTAGGCTAATGCAATGTAGCATGAATTTTGTCGTACACATAACAGTAATAACAAATATTTTCCAAAATTACTTCTTTTTTAGCCTGGAAATTTGTTCCCATTTCTAATACTGCCATTGTCTTCATCTCATAAAGAGTCTTCCATTGATATGGATTTCGTTGTATTATAAGTTCCATATAATAAGTTAGAGACCTTTGAAGATTCAACAATTTGTGCTGAGTAACATCAATGTACTTCTAGCATGTGGTATATGGAAAGGCATTTTAGGTCCAATTATCAACTTGATGATAGTGCCTTATTAGCACTAAGACATCGCCCTACCATGTCATTCCCTAATGTATACATAATTTCATTATAATAATAATGCTTACAAACATATATTAAGCTAATATCGATGTAATTATTTTCATGTCATTATTCCATTGATGATTTTCAATATTATTATTATTTAGAATTACTACACTAACCCCTTTTTATCAAAGGAGATTCTTTGCATTTTCCCTTCAAACATTTTTAGGTCCTTACAAAAAATATTTATCATTTATCAATTATGCCAAGTCAAATCATTGGACGAATTTTCTACAAAAATATTATATTATTACCTTCATTTTAGGCTCCATCTATTGAAACACCAAGGGACCAAATGCAATTGGGATGTAAAGAAATATTTGTGTGAATCCCATTCATGCATGGTCTCCTCCTTCCACACCATATTCCTACATTATTTATCCCAACAAGTGTTGTAATTGGATTAGATATGGTTATCCTTGGATGTGTATGTGGGTGTATACCACTTGATTCATCACCCCACACTCGATATCATGCATTGATTATCATTATGAGCTTTAGAATTAACTTATATACCATTGTCCTTGGATACCCATGTAGAGGTATAGATATTGATTCATCAGCCCCCACTCTACATCCAACATTGATTATCCATATGAGTTTTTGGTTTGGATTATATTCCATTATCCTTGGATTTTCATTCAGAGGTATAACAGTTGACAATACCTCATTGACTATGGTCACTATTTCTGAACAAAGTGTATTTTATGAAGCAAAGAACACTCATCCAAGGCATTGAGCTAAAGTTCTTTGAAAATTCAACATTTAGTGTCACATTAGCATGATTTTGTTTCCAATATGTGGTATATGACATGCCATCCTATGTCCAATTTCCACTCCCATTGGTAGTGCCTTTTCAACATCAGGGCACAAACCTGCCTTGTCATTTCTCAGTTTCTACAAATATTTGTTGAAATAATAATGCATGTAAAAAATTATCAAGACACTAATTATAGTAGTGAATTTTACAATCACTATTACATTAATGTTTATTAACACTATTATTATTTAAGAATTATTCGAGTAACCCCTTTTTATTTTATTTCAATTTTTCCTCAAATTATTTTCAAGCTCTTGCACAATTTTTTTATTGTTTACCAATTCTGTCCAAATTAAATCATCAGACCATATGTTAACATAAATATTATTATATAAACTTTATTTGGGGCCCCATCTATGTAGAATACGACAAAATAAAATCCAATGGAGGTGTGGAGAAATATTTCCACAAAGCTTACTCTTGCATGGTCTCCTTTTTGCATAACCACATTCTCACATTGTTTATTCCCATGAGTTCTCAACTTGTCTTATATTACATTATTCTTGGATGCATATGAGGATATATACCACTTGTTCCATCACCCTGAACTCTACTTCCCTCACATTATCCCTATGAGTTTTGGACTTAGCTTATATTGCATTATCATTCGATGCCCATGTGGAGTTGTAGCACTTTATTCATCATCTCACAGATTATATACACAAGTTTTGGAATTGGTTTATATTCCATTATTCTTGGTTTCCCATGAGAAGTTATAGCATTTGATTAATTGTCCCACACCTTGCATCTTGCAATGATTATACTCACCATTTCTAGACATTAAAGTATTTTCCAAGCCAAAGAACACATTGTTGGGTGTGGAGCCTGATTATCTTCTGTATTCAAAGGTTTCAGCCGGATGTATACCCCAGGAAGATTGTACACCCCTCCACACGGGGGGGGACTTGTCCCCCCCGCGGGGGTCTGGTGGGGTAAATCCCCCCCGGCTGGGGTTCGGGGAAAGTGCCCCCGAAGCTAAAAATAGATGTAAAATTGCCTTGTAAAAGTCTAGTAATTTCTAGTCAATCTGGGCCGTTCATTAGGCGGATGATCTGACAGTAGAAGTTATGTTTAATTTAGGGTTTTTTTCCCTAGAAGGCAACCCCTCACTATATATGAGGGAATTGTATTATGTCTATGCAGATCTGTATTCTGAGTGAGGAAGAGAGAGGAGATTGAGAGCAAAGAGGGTGTTACAGCGGATCTGTTGTAGGTTGTATCTCTTCAGTTTGTTGGATAATATAATAAAAGAAGGACTGGTTGTTTCTCCGAGGATGTAGCCCAAATTGGGTGAACCACGTATATCTGTGTCTCTCTTGTTTTTATGTGTTTTCTGTGTTTATATTTTTGCAATATTTTATGTGTTCCATTGCTCTAAGATATATAATTTTCTAACAACTGGTATCAGAGCCGAAGTTCTATTTGGATGATAAACTTGCAGGAGAGAAGGGTTCCTGGTTCGAGTGGGAGCTAGGTTTAGGGTCGAAAAATTCAATGGCAAAAACTACCAGCTATGGAAGATGCAGATGGAATATTATCTGTATCAGAGAGATCTGTACCTACCATTGAGTGGAAAGACAAAGAAGCCAACAAGCATGACAGACACAGAATGGGATATTCTCGACATAAAGGCACTTGGAACAATATGGCTATGCCTAGCGGCGTCAGTAGCGTTTAATATTTCAAAGGAAATGAAAACACAGGGTTTAATGTTGGCACTGGCCAAACTATATGAAAAACCCTCGGCCTCAAATAAGGTATTTCTTATGAAGCGTTTATTTAATATGAAGATGTCAGAAGGTAGATCTGTTGCAGACCATTTAAATGATTTTAATATAGTTACAAGTCAGTTAAGTTCTGTAGGGGTAAATTTTGATGATGAAGTTAGGGCTCTGTTATTTCTGTGCTCATTGCCAGAAAGTTGGAATGGTTTAGTTATCGCCATTAGTAACTTTGTCTCTGGATCTAGTACTTTAAAGTTTGATGATGTTGTTGGTGCAATCCTTAGCGAGGAAATGCGATGGAAAAGCTCCAGTGAGACATCAAGCAATGCTTTGACTACAGAGACTAGGGGAAGAAAAATGGAAAGAGGAAAGAGCCCAGGATATCATGGTAAGTCAAGAAAAAGCAGTTCCAAGTCTAGATCGGGGATAGTGTGTTGGAAATGCAGGAAGAAAGGACACCTGAAAGAAAGATTACAAGTCTCGGAAGGGAAAAGAAGGAGATGCGCAGCAAGAAACTAATCATGAAGCGAATGTAACAAGTGATGTGTTGCAAGATGCTTTGATTCTTTCTTTAGAAAATATTATTGATGCCTGGGTGTTAGATTCAGGGGCCTCATTCCATGCCACACCTGATAAGAAACATTTTCATGATTATGTTCAAGGAGATTTTGGACAGGTTCGATTGGGTGATGATAAACCCTGTAAAATCGTTGGAATGGGTACAATTTTCATAAAACAGCAAAATGGAAATCAGTGGCTATTGAAGGAGGTAAGGCATGTTCCAAATCTGAAGAAAAATCTAATTTCAACAGGGCGGTTGGGAGGTGAAGGCTACGTAACTACTTTCACAGATAAAACCTGGAAGGTCACTAAAGGATCCCTGGTAATAGAGAAAGGAGAAAAGGTTGGTACATTGTACTTATGCAATGGTATTTCTAATTCTGTTAATGCTTTAACCTTTACAGGAGAAGATACAGCATTGTGGCATCATAGGCTCGGGCACATGAGTGAGAAGGGGATGCAGATTCTTCACTCAAGAAATTTGTTGCCAGGTTTGAAGCATGTTGATTTAAAATTTTGTGAGAATTGTGTTTATGGAAAACAGAAGAGAGTCAGATTCCTTAGAGTTGGGAAAGAAAATAAGAATGAAAAATTAGAGCTTGTGCATACAGATGTATGGGGACCTGCTCAGGTATCATCTCTTGGTGGCTCTCATTATTATGTTACTTTTATTGATGATGCAACTAGAAAAACCTGGATTTATTGTATTCGAAATAAATCTGATGTATTTGATACTTTCAAGAAATGGAAAGCTTTGGTTGAAAATGAGACAGGGAAAAGGTTGAAGTGTCTAAGATCAGATAATGGAGGTGAATATTGCAGCAAATATTTTGATAGGTACTGTTTAGAGAATGGAATTCGTAGAGAGAAGACAGTTCTAGGAACACCACAAGAAAATGGGATGTCAGAAAGGATGAACAGGACAATCATGGAGTGTGAAAGGTGCATGAGATTACATGCAGGATTGCCTTCACAATTTTGGGCAGATGTTGTAGATACTATTGTTTATCTAATAAATAGAGGGCCTTCAAGTTTCTTGGATGGTGGTATTCCAGAGGAGGCATGGATAGGTAAAAAGGTAAACTACTCATTTTTAAAGACTTTTGGTTATGAAGCCTTTGTCCACGTTAACAAAGAAAATAGAACGAAGCTTGAGGCAAAATCAAAGAAATGTACCTTTATTGGATATGGTGTTAATGATTTTGGTTATCGCTTATATGATTATGAAAATCACAAAATCATTAGGAGCAGAGATGTAATATTCAATGAAAAGGTCTTGTATAAGAATCAGTTGCAGGAAAAGAAACAGGAAAAAGAAAACAAAGAATACACAGTGCTTGATGATATCACAGGAAAAGTGATGGTGCCTGAAAATCATAATGATCAACAGCTAGAACAACAACCACAATAGCAACAAGCACCTCAAACACCTGAAAGTGGTGTTAGAAGATCTACCAGGATAAGTAGACCCCCTGAACGATACTCTCCTTCATTATATTATGTATTGTTGACTAATTCTGGTGAACCAGAATGTTATGAAGAAGCAGTGCAAGTAGAAACCAGGAAGAAGTGGGAGCAAGCCATGAAAGAAGAGATGGACTCCTTAGCACATAACCAGACTTGGGACTTAGTCAGGTTTCCTGCAAGTAAAACAACATTGCAGAATAAATGGGTTTATAGGCTAAAGGAAGAAGATGGAGGTAGAAAAAGGCACAAAGCTAGACATGTGGTGAAAGGGTTTGCACAGAAAAAGGGTATAGACTTTGATGAGATATTTTCTCCTGTTGTGAAAATGACTTCAATCAGAACTATTTTAAGTCTAGTAGCAGCTAAAGATTTGCATCTTGAGCAGTTAGATGTAAAGAGAGCCTTTCTCCATGGGTATTTGGAGGAAGAGATATATATGCAGTAGCCACAAGGATATGAGGTAAAAGGGAAGGAGAAACTAGTGTGCAGGTTGAAGAAGAGCTTGTATGGCTAAAACAGGCTCCAAGGCAGTGGTATCTAAAATTTGACAGGTTTATGTCTGAACAAGGTTATACCAGATGTCACTTTGACCATTGTGTTTATCTCAAAAGGCAAAATGATGGCAGCTATATTATATTGTTATTGTATGTAGATGACATGCTTGTTGCAGGTTCTAACATGCAGGAAATAAATGTGTTCAAAAGGAAATTGGCAAACTCATTTGCAATGAAGGATTTGGGTGCTGCAAAACAAATCCTTGGTATGAGAATAACTAGAGACAGGAAGAATCGCAAATTAACATTGTCTCAAAGTGAGTACATAGAAAAGGTGTTGAAAAGGTTTAATATGCAGAATGCGAAACCAATTAGTATACCTTTGGTTAGACATTTCAAATTAAGTAAGGAGGCATGTCCCAAGACTCAGGAAGAAATGGCTCATATGCCTAAAGTTCCATATGCATCAGCAGTTGGAAGCTTAATGTATGCAATGGTCTGCACAAGGCCTGATATTGCACATGCAGTAGGAGTTGTAAGTAGGTACATGAAAAATCCAAGAAAAGAACATTGGATGGCGGTGAAGTGGATTCTCAGGTATTTGAGAGTTACCACAAATTAAGCATTATGCTTTGGTGGTTCAAACATTGCTCTACAAGGATATGTTGATGCAGATATGGCAGGTGTCAGAGATAACAGGAGGAGCACTACAGGATATGTATTTACTGTAGGTGGAACAACTGTCAGTTGGGTTTCAAAAATCCAAAGTGTTGTTGCACTCTCAATAACAGAAGCAGAGTATGTTGCTGCTACAGAGGCTAGTACAGAAATGATTTGGTTACAAAGGTTTCTGGATGAATTGGGTAAGAAGCAGGAGTTGGGCAGGTTATACAGTGACAGCCAGAGTGCCATACATCTTGCAAAGAACTCTGCATTTCATTCCAAGACTAAACATATACAGCTCAAGTACCATTTCATACAGTCAGCATTGGAAGATGGATAGTTGAAGCTGGAAATGATACACACTAGCTAGAATCCTGCAGATATGATAACAAAAGCTGTAACCAGGGAGAAGATGAGAATCTGCTCAGTTTCAATTGGTCTTCAACTATGATGAAGAAGATGAGAAACAGCCAGGTCCAAAGAGGAGTCATTGTCTAGCAAATGAAGCAATGGCGGAGTTGCTACAATTAGTCTCCAAGTGGAAGATTGTTGGGTGTGGAGCCTGATTATCTTTTGTATTCAAAGGTTTCAGCCGAATGTATACCCCAAGAAGACTATACACCCCTCCATGCAGGGGGGGGACTTGTCCCCCCCCGCAGGGATCCAGGGGTTAGCAGTCCCCCGGTGGGGGTTCGGGGGCAGCACCCCCGAAGCTAAAAATAGATGTAAAATTGCCTTTTAAAAGTCTAATAATTTCTAGTCAATCTAGGCCGTTCATTAAGCGGATTATCTGACGGTAGAAGTTATTTTTAATTTAGGGTTTTTGCCCTCGAAGGCAACCCCTCACTATATATGAGGGAATTGTATTGTGTCTATGCAGATCTGTATTCTGAGTGAGGAAGAGAGAGGAGATTGAGAGCGAAGAGGGTGTTACAGCGAATCTGCTGTAGGTTGTATCTCTTCAGTTTGCTGGATAATATAATAAAAGAAGGACTGGCTATTTCTCCATGGATGTAGCCCAAACTGGGTGAACCACGTATATCTGTGTCTCTCTTGTTTTTATGTGTTTTCTGTGTTTATATTTCTGCAATATTTTATGTGTTCCATTACTCTGAGATATATAATTTTCTAACAACATAAATGAAATTATTTGAGTCCAAGGCACCAATCTAGTGCTTTGAAGATTTAGAATTTTGTGCCATGTTAACATGGACATATGTACAACATGTGGTAGATGACATACTTTCATAGATCCAGATGTCATTTCCAAGGTTTGTTCCTTGTGAACATTGGTACACCACCCTACCACGCCATTACTGATTGTCTACATAAATTCATCATAATAATAATGCATGAAAACATATATTAAGCTAGTAATTGAAGTAGTGATTTTCATGTCATTATCACATTAATTATTATTATTATTATTATTATTATTATTTCTTCTGTAAGAACTTTTATTAAAGGATATTCTCTCAATTTTTCCCAAAAACATTTCATGCCCTTCCACTTTTTTTTTTTTTAATTTACTAATTACGTCCACTCAAATCATCACTCCATTTGGCAACATAGATATTATTTTATTAACTTTACTTTTCACCCCATATATGTGGAATACCAAAAAACTAAATGTAATGGGGATACACACAAAGGTTTCTACAAGGCTTATTCCTACATGGCATCATCCTTCAGTAGCTACATTCCTACAATGTTTATTACAGATAAAGGTTTTTGCAAGGCTTATTCCTTCATGGTATCACGCTTCATAAGATGCATTCTTGTACAGTTTATTCCTATGTGTCTTGGAGTTGGTTTATATTATATTATATATGGATTCATATGCAGACATATACCATTTAATCCATCATCTTGAGCTCCACATTTTGCATTGATTTTTCCCTATGAATTTTTTACTTTGCCTATAATTCATTATCATTTGAAGACCATGTGAAAGTATAGCAATTGATTTATCATCCCACACTTCACATCCTACATTGATTTTCCTACTTAGCTATATTCCATTATCTTTGGATGTCATTGCAAAGGTATAACACTTAATCCATCCTCATGCACTCTGGATCCTTCATTGATTATGCTTACTATTTGTGGAATTCATGTATTTTCCAAAGTTATTGCAGGCCATTTTCTCACATTCAAACAAATGGCCCTGAACCTGAATCTATCGTCATCCATTTACAGCTTGCAATCATCCCCTACAAAGCCAAAAGCATTTTATTTCCAAAATTTACAAGAATCATGGGTTACATTGGCTTAAAACCCTAATATGTGAGGTCATTTCAATTACCCTTAAGACAACATGGAATGGCACACATGAAAATTGCATTGGTCATCGTAGGTTGCCTTCACAAAAAGTGTGATGACACCTAGAAATGAGTAAAAAAATAAAAAATCAAAGTTTCTCTCTCTAAAAGCTTCGTGAGTGGATTTAACCATTACTATTGGATCTTATCTTGAACTTCTACTAAAAATGTCTTATCTCTTATCTCATAAAAACTTGCTTCATTCTAAAGTGGATCTAATCCCTAGTATGGCAAATCCAAAACTACCTCATTTACCATATAAATGCAGCACCCACCATAGAGTCTGGGTTGGTTTTTGGAGACTTTGATTATGCCCTTATGCTGATCATTTGTGTCTAGAGCTCCATAATCCATCCATGCGCTTTAGGTGTGATTGAAGGCTTACCATTGTGGCAAAGGAAGGACAAGATAGCTACGAGAGATTCACAAGGTCATGGCCAACAAGAGTGGTAATATTTTCCTACCATTATTAATACGAAAATGAATTGTTTCTCTTATACATTATGTCTATTTTATGCATATGTAGAACATGAATCCTTGACTTCTTGTTTAGAGTTTTTTGTATATGTTATCGTGTATCTTTTGTTCTCTTACTTGTTTTGGATCATTTGCATGCTCTAGTTTTAGAAATTGGAATTGGAGTCGGAGATAAAAAATAAGGAGAAGAAGGAAGCTTGCGTTGGATTCCAAGTAGGTTTTCCTTTCATGTTTAAAACATATTTAAGGAAAAACATTGGATTTTTTTCCTGCTTGTTTCTAGGTTAAGACAATAGGTCTAGGGAGATTACTTAAGTCCACAAAAGGAATTTATCCACAAAACAACTTGGCGACTCCACTAGGGAACGAGATGTTATTTAGTGGTTTTATTTTCCATGGCCTTTAGGACCTTTGTAGTCAAATATATTTGTCTTGTTCAGACTATCATTAGATTTAGGAAAGTTTAATTTCAAGCTTAGTTAGGGTTTTTCTTTCATATTTTGATAAAAAAATTCCTGATCACACTTTTTCTTCTAAGACAATGTGACCTAACACACTTGTACAATTCAATAAGTGTGACCCATCACACTGGTTCCTATACTGTACCTATGATTATCCCTAAAAGATAAAAAATTTACATTTCCCCTATCTTGCTCTAAATTTTGTTTTGTTTTCAGTGTCTTCCTCAGTCTCTAGTCTGTCCAAGGTCTCTGTAAAACCAACATCTTGTGTGAAATTGAGTGTGATTTCCTTTTTTCTAAGGGATTACTTCTTCTTATCAATTAGGGTTTCTATTATTTGACTTCGTTATTGATCTATTAAATAAATTTTCATATTACAGTTCCAATTTGATTGAATTCTTTCTGATTCGATAATCTAGACATGTTTTCATTTTTCTTTGTATTAAAAATTGAAATAAAAGAAAGGAAAGTTTCAGTTTCTCATGCATTATGGCTTTGAACTTTTGAATTGGAATGGTAAATTTTAAGATCTTGTTAGGAAGTTGTTGTTTTATACATCATTGTTTGAAACTCCTTCCCTTCTTTAATTAGATCTTCATCAAATGAAGAGAGTTTTTTCTCATGCTAGTTGCATTTTAGGATTTCAAGTGAATTCATTTCAATTCTTCAAAATGAAACCCTAATCAACATAAACATTAAAATTTATCAATGAATCTAAGGAGAATTTGTAATAGTAAAGACACATTTTGTTGGTCTAGGCTAGAAGACGTGTTCCAGTGTCTCTAAATGCCAGATCTATCGTTAATTGTATGTGTTACATCCCAAGGATGGGTGGTTTTCTACATACATCAGAGCATATCAAATATTTCTTCCACATACCCTTTGATATTTTTGAAGGCGCTCCACATACAACAAGTATATTGAAATACCCCGATCATAAGGTTACGTATTAGTCAACACTACTACAAATTGTGATTCCACGTACCTTCAAGTATATTTTGTAAGTCCCTATTAGGTTGTAAACCAACATTAGGTAACTGAGTTAGCCACCTTGTTAACTGTAATAAACTGAACACAACATTCGAGAATATTGCTTGCATGTACTTAACTATATATTGCAGTTCATAATGGCTTGGTAAGCCTTTTATGCCTAATTACCCATTTTTATTTTTATGTGTGTTTTTACTTTTAAAAATTAATTAATTAACCATGGAAGAACCTCTTCGTCATTCACATAAAAAGAAAATATTTCCTCTATTACCTCCATAGGAAACACCTGGTAGAACAAGAAGTCATAAACATAAGAAAACACAAACTACCGAACCTGGTACATCAAAAGCTACCCCATCTGGAACTACATCTGAAATTACTCAATCAGAATCATCACCTCCTAATGGTATCAAACTTGAAGTTACATCTTTGGAAACTGGTGAGTTTGAAGCAGTTGAATCCTCTTAATCGAAAGTTGTTAAGACAGTAAAATCTAAAGTTATAGAACCTAAAATTGTAGACTCATAAATCTTACAACCTAAGGTAATTCAACCTGAGGAACCAAAAGTTACCAAATGATTCTCTTTAGGAATTTATTCTTCCATTTCTTTGCCTTTATCTCATCCATAACCTTTGTCCTTGGGTGTTGAAGTAGAATCACTTCCACTTGGCTTACTGAGCATAGATGATATTCCTAAGGAAGAGCCTTATTGGCCTCAAACTCTTGTTCAATTAATAGGAACTTATCTTCATTAATTTTTTCCTATTGTTACCCCTGATACTCGACTAGAAGCTCCTTTACATCAAACTCCGTGATATAATTTTCTCATGAACACCCCTCAGAAAACTCATCCACAAGCTCTTTTGGGAAGTATAATCATGATAGAGGTAGCGACAATTACCCAACCTATATTTTCCAATATCAGTGAATTGACTAAAGTTGTGGTGACTTCTATGTTCACCACTTCATCAGAAACTAATTTATACAGTGGTCTATCAGTACCACTTGGATACTAGTCATTTGTCAAGAACTTTTTTTGGTGGGTAGACTTGTCCTTGGACTTCTCATTTTCTTTTATTATCTAGAATACCATTTGTTTCATATTTATCAATCATCCCACAACCCATTCACCCTGTTTCACCCTAAACTCATATGGAACAATAATATAGTTTATTAGGATGTCCATAACAACCCACTTCATCTTATATTGGGTATCCTACCCTTGGGGGGAAATTCCCTCCTTTTACTCCTTATCCTCCAGCTCGGGGGAAACCTATTGTTGGTATGTTCCCATTCGTTGAGAAGATCTCACGATTTGGTGCTTAGCCTATTTCAAGTCCTCTTCCTACTAGTGCTCTGTTTCTAGGAATGGCTAATACCCCTTGGAATATTTCCCATGTTGCTTCTCTTTAACTTGGTCAGGTTTCAACTCAAGCGCCTTCTAGTCAACCTGTCCAGACCATACCTCAAATAAAAGCTAGTCAACCGATACAAGGGATAAATAAAATCCCACATGTCTAGGGTATACCACATATCCCATATGGTCAACCTAGTAAGGCCATGCCCTAGGTACCCATTAGTCAACCTATCTAGGGTATATCGTAAATTCCATCTAGTCAACTTGGCCAAACCATGCCTCAAATGCAAGTTTGTCAACTTGTTCAAGGTATACTACAAATTCCATTTGGACAACCTGTTCAACCAACTATTAGGCAGTCGAACATACATCAAACACCTTATCAAGGTCAATATATCCAATGCCAACCTTTTCAAAATCTAGCTTATCAAGGCTTTCCTGGAATAAGACAACTTAGTCTGGGCTATCTTTCTTTTCAAACTACTCCTTACCCTACTGGAATGGAAATTCTAATGGATCAACCCATTCCATCTTATCCAAGATATCTCTACCAGCGGTTAACCTTTACTCACAAGGTTACCAACCTCCTCAAACAAAATTCAATAGGAAGTTTCCATTTATTACAACAGTAGATTTACCAAACCTCTCCTGGCTTACCAACGATCCAATTTATCATTCTCCTTGGTGGTTGGTTATTCTAGCCAAATTACCGAGTGATATTCCTAAGTTTCATGAAAACCCTTGAGAAGCCCCATCAAACCATGTTATGAACTATAATTTATGGTGTTCTTCAAACTCCTTAAATGATTATTTTATTTGTTTTCACCTTTTCCAATGAACTCTTACAGGTATGGAAGAAAAATGGTATGTTGAATTTTCGAAAGTTTCGTTTAACAAACTTAATGCATTGGACCTATCGATCCGTTACGAAACCAGGACCTAAATTTTTATCTCCCTAAAGCAATCTAAGTCTATTCAGATATTTGATCACATACATGAGTGGAGGTGTCATTGTCATTTGGTCAAATCCTACATTCTAGATAAGTTGTTGGAAAGATTGTTCATTAAATCATTGTTTCCTTCTATAATTGAGGATGTTTCCTAAGGCGAGATTTTATCGAAGAGCATGTCATTTCTTGTGCCCAGTATTTGGACTTAATTTACTCTCAATCTGGCATGTTCTACGAGAAAATACCCAATGCTCCATGACCATATCATATTGTTACATCTCCTTCTTGAACAGAATCATCTTTTGTTGATGGTGTGGTTAGTTCTACTGGTCAACAGTTAGAAAACAAGTCCTCTAGTCAATCCAACCTGCAGTCTTCTCCTATTGTGACCGCTCAAAGCCCCTATCCTACTACACCTATGAATATTTTTGTGACTAATGATGTTCAAGCTACCAAAGAAAAATCTTAGCAACCAAGAAGTAAAAATAAGGGTAAAGGCAAAGCTAAACAACAAAACACTCCACAGGACAAACATAAAACATTGTTTCCTAATGAGAAACACAAGCCATGTTATCCTTGTCTCATCTGCAATGAAGAGAATTTCACCAAGGAATGTCTGCATCGAGTAGAAATCAACCGATTCTTGAAAGTTCCATCTGATGTGTTGATAGACCCTTTCTTGAATCATGAGACAAAAATGGTTGCATAAAATCCACCTTCCTCTTCCCAAAATACTTCTAACATACTAATGTGTCAGTAAGATGTCTTGGTGGCTACCCAGAATAAGGACTATTACACCTCAAATAATTCAAATGGAAAGGATACATATCAACCTTCTAGTTCTACTCCACCTACTTCTGGTCCTCTACAGAGTGAAAAACCAGTTGATGAAATGATGATTAAACCTCCTCCCAAGGAAATTATTCATAATTCATCGTTTAACCCTCATGTGAGAGCTCCACTGAATTATAACATAGTTGAAGATCTGGCTCAAGCTCCTTCAACTATGTCAGCTCTCAAAGTTTTTCATAATTGTCCTGTGTAGAGGAAATCATTATTAGCAACAACTGGAGTGAATCCTTGAGATTCGGGCCTTAGGGTGTTTAATCTCGAAAACCACACACCCAAACTTCCACCTTAACTTGCATTCATGATCCAAGTTCTTGTTAGGGGTAAAAACATCTTCTGAATGATAGTGGATGAAGGTGCCTCTACTTGTATCATGTTTCTATCATGTTGGAAAGCCTTAGGTTCTCCACCACTCAACCAGTCACCAATGACCCTTAAAGCATTTGACAGAAGAGGATTCAAACCTTATGGAATCCTAAACTCATTACCAGTGGAATTAGCAGGTAAGACAGTCTCATTAGAGGTAGAATTCATTGATGGACCATTAGATTATAACCTCTTACTGGGCCATACCTAGATTTTATATGACAATTATGGTCTCATCATATTTTCAGATGACTGCTTTCCCTCGTCAAGGAGGGATTGTGGCCATTCATCAACTCACCTTTTATGCCATTGATTCCCACACTACTGGAAACATACCACCTATGGGTAAAACCCCACTTCTTTATGATAATTTTAGGATAGGATTGTTAAAAGACTCATCTTTAATGGGAACTTTCACACTCCCTCCTCCCGACGTTTCCACCACAGTCGCTCTGATTAATATGGTATTGTCTAGTACTTCTCTGCAACCATATGAACCTTGTATAATGCCTGACAATTCCAATATTGAGTTTTTTTGCGACCGCGTGTCACTCAGTCCTATTGAGTTTGCTATTGAGGCTATTCACCTGGCCTCTCTGGAAGATACTAAAACAAATAACTTAGTGAGCTTGGTTGACAGTTATTCTCAAGATTCAGGATTAATTTCACATTTTGATGCTTTCAATGATATCTTTCCTACCGACAAAAGCATCATGGAGATTATGTCATCAGATGAGAACCCATGGGACGATAACCATCATAATTCCTCTTTTCTAGCCCAACCAAAATCCTTGAGAATAATTTCAAAGACTTACTTTCACCCAAGATTAATAAAAATCCTCACAATCCCATTTCCATTTATGAAGTTAATTCTGAAAAAAAATATGGAGAATATCGAGGAAATTATTTCCTTTGATATCTCAATCAAATACAGAATTGTTTAAAATGTTCATATAGGTGCCTCTTGTTCTCTAGATGATATTAAAATACACAGGGCCCTATTTCACAAATTTCATGATGTATTTTCTTGGACCTATGAGGAAATATCAAGAATCGATGCAAGTATACTAGTGCATGGAATCAAGACATACCCAAATGCCAAACTTGTTAGACAATGTTTACATCCAGTTCACCCAAAGAAAGTAGTCATAATTAAAGTAGAAGTTGGCAAGTTGGTTTCATTTATCCTTGTTGAAAACGACACCAAGAAAGATTCTAATTTAATTTTCCCTTGAATTAAATTAGAAGAAAATTGTAATTCCATATCACATGAAAACTTGTACGAGTTAAATAAGTTAGTTTGACTTAGTTGGTTCAATTAATTTGAGTTGAGGGTTTAACTTGAGTCATGCAGAGTGTCTCCTACTCTGTAGGAGCCCTGGTTGAGTTTATTTTGAGTTGTAATTAATTAATTCAGTTTAACTGAGTTAAAGTCAGTTAAACTAGTTCCAACTATTGGAGGAACTAGTAAGAGGTCTAGCAGTGGAGAGAAACTTTAGTGTTCAACCAATTAACTAATAAATCAACCGTAAATAACTAATGCATGTGTGATCTATGAGTTACCCAGTTGAGATTAGATTTCAAGGGTAGTGTACTATCAGCTGTATAATCATCCGAATGGTACAGGTGGTGCATGGAGTCAGAGGAAGGCCTATGATGGATTGCACAATTATGGATGAAGAATTTCCCTAATTAATAGGGGCTAACTCCCAAGGAAATAGTGCAAGAAAATAGGGACTTGGTATTGGTTTTATGGGCCCTGACCCAGGTTTAGCATTAATTAGCCAAGCAAATCCCTACACTACTGGCCCTTTTAGCATCAATCTGCAGAGTGCGGACTGAAGTCTCACCCGAAGTAGTATGGGGGGATGCAGGAACCAAGTTTCCACACCCTGAGATGGTTGTGACTTCGTTTTATACCCTAAATCTGCCGTTGCGCAGATCGATAAGCCCTTTAGGGCTTATCAATATACTTCCCTTAGTCGTCCCTTGGACCTCTACGAAGGTCTACAATCATCCTTCATGTATCCTAAATAGGTAGATCAGGCACTTACGTGCCTTTGTAATTATTCTTACTTATGTATTCACCCAGATTAGCTTAAGTATTGGATAGCCTTAACATGTATTTATGATTATCCTCGTGTAAACAGATATTCCTACTGGCATTCATACAATAAAGAGAAACATATAGATTCGCGCATCAATACAACATTTAAAGCATAAACCCAGTATTCATCACAGCATAATCTCGTACCTTTATAACGGAAGTAAAATAGGTCATACACATGTAATTCCAGAATACTTTCTTTATTGATAATTCAGATCTTTAGTACAGACTCTAACTACCCTGCGCACATAGCTGTAGGGGTCCACACACTTAGTTGTGGACTTCTACCCTAGCCTTTGTGCACTCAGCTGCAGATCCTCTTTCCTACGTTAAGACTCTCACTCTTAGTTCTCATAGACCCATTACAAACTCTATGATCAACTTCGCTACCAAAAGACTCTTCTAACACTTCTTTTTATACAATTCCATGGTACGCAGACCATGGGTAGATATTATAAATCCGACATGAATTAAATAAACAGAGGGAGGAAACACTTAAGGACCCTTTACAACTGCGTGCTTTGTGACCACAAAATGCATATACTTTACATTCTTTTATACAAAAGTTGGGATTTCTGCCCTAAAACTTGGGCTTTTGACCCCAAAAGTGACTCTAGGGGAACCCGTTCCCAATAGGCCCCAAACACAAACATGGTGACTCGCCCTCGAGCCACTTTGCTGGCACTGAGATCTTGTCACGAAGACCTCCCATCTCCACCTATACCATTGCAACTTCGGCGGTGCACTGTGTTGCCGCCTACTTTACTTGCTCGACCAGCTGCTCCATCATTGGTCCTGCATTATCTGCTTGTATTTTCTGCTATGTTTCCTATAGACTAGCCAGTTTTCCTTGAATGGTGGTCGTGAGCACATACTCTTCGTCTAGCCAAGGCTTTAATCGGGCCTTCAGTACCGCCTCCTTGTGATGTGTTGCATCCACATGTTCTTTAAGCGCCTTTGCTTCCTGCAGCTTCACTAACCTTTATGTAATGGTGACGGTGCGCATCTTTTCTTTAACCTCATCATATCTCTGTTGTAGTTCACATGCCTCTATTTCTGGCCTCTGTACATTGGGATCCTCCTGTAGGTTGGTGACTACTTCAAGCGACTACTCAAAGAGCATAGTGCAATCCTTTACTATGGCATCGACAACTGAAGCGACATCTTTGATAGTGGCCTTGTGCCAGTCTTTAACCTCTGGTGGAGTCAAAGGCTGGGCCTTCAACTCGAGTTCTATGATCTTAAGGTTCAACTCAAACTGAACCTTAGCCAGCTCGGTCCTTGCTTCATGCACACCTGCAGCGAGCTTCCAAATTCTAACATCGACTGGCGCATCTTTAGGGATATCCAGCTCTAGAACAGTCCTGCATGCCTCAGCTACTACGGCTGTTGTGTGCTCATTCTTCTTCGTGATCTTCTTAAGGAGATCAATTTCAAACGTCTTCTATACATCCATCTGGGCATTATTCACCTTTTTCTCGCTGATAACATTCAGTGTGTGTTGTTCCCAAGCCCGAAGTTCTATGATTAGACCATCTTGCAGGGTGTGAAGGGCTTCACTTGGAAGCGCAGCCAAGTTTAGCCCAGCCTTCTTGATGGCACTGATAGTGGCCCTGTCATCTTCTTCTTCTGCGATCAACGTTCCATCCGGCAATGTGATGGCTAGGGGATCCATTGGTCGAACCATTTCTATCGCCTCCAAGGTTCCAGGTGCCAAACTAGTTGACGTCGCGTTGCTCCGCCCCACATTGGTCTGCACTTGTGAAGCCTAGATCTACAGCTTGCACAGACCCATTTGAATGGCGACCAAGGCCTGTTTCTACTGGTGCTTGAACTTTTGCAGCAGTTCCGCAGTCACATCCCTCATTATATCATCAATGTCATTCAAATCACCCTCTACCAAGGTGATTGGGTCAAGGGATGACTTGCTAGCCTTGGAATTCTTCCGCAGACCTACTTTCTCCTGCTCCCTTTTGCGCTTAACTCGGAATAGAGTAGTCTCCGATTCCGCTCCTCCTTATTCTGACCAATGCTCTTCCTCCTTTTTCTGTGGCGAAGGAGACTTCTGACTCTTTTCAGAGTCGCTCTCTTCCTCTTTTTCCTCCCCTTATGTCTGCTTGTTGGCAGCGTGCTCTGATTTGGCTTTTTCCTCAGCCTCCTTCTTCCTCCTTTTGGCCAACTACTCCATATTTAACCTGGCCCCTTCCTTCTTTCACTTAATGGCATACTTACTAGACCCGAATGACAAGTTTGAGGCCATGCACCAATCTGCTGGCCAACACTTAAGGACCACGAAAATTGCATCATCCGTTACCAGGTATGGAAGATCATACCATTTTTTCTCAGGGTCCTTCTGCACTCTGATGGAAACACAGTGGAATTTTGCCTTGAACTCCACATATTTTGACAACTGCTCAAAAAAAGTCAATGAGAGCCTCGGTTTGCGGTTGATTGTAGAGCGAATGCTTGCCTCCATCAGCACCCAAAAAATCTTGCTATATTTAACTCCTTGGGGGTCCTTTGTATCCCAGAGCAAAGTGAACTTGGTTGCTTCTAGTAGATCTGATGCAATTGGAGAAAATTTATTGTCCTCCAGTAAGTCCCATGCGACTAGTACTATTGACAACAGCAACCATGCAGAATGAAAGGTTTTTCTTTGATCTTGCACTTCTCTGTAGTTCACAAGGAACTCACTGCAGAGGTAGCGTGCCCAATTAAATTGTATGCCCTCCATGCATTGCGCCACTAATGATACAATCGGTGCTGGCACTTCATTTGCGCGAAACTTCCTCGTGATTTTCCCAGCCAAGATTTGGGTGGCTACCTTAACTGCAGGGTCAATTATGCTAGAAATGGAGTAGCCGCGTGGCTTCTTATTGAGCTTGAACTTGTCCTTCATTCACTTTGCGAGGTCATGCTTACCCATCTTTCTGCCAAATGCCATGGCTGGATCCAATCTTGAAAGCGGTAGCAAAGTGATCCTCTGGATCAGCATGTCAGTGATCAGTATTGGTTCTCCTAACCATAGGCACCCATCGTGCACCAAGCATAACATTTGTTTGATCACTATCAAATTTATGGGC
Source organism: Pinus tabuliformis (assembly GCA_031772625.1). Classification (NCBI taxonomy): domain Eukaryota; kingdom Viridiplantae; phylum Streptophyta; class Pinopsida; order Pinales; family Pinaceae; genus Pinus; species Pinus tabuliformis. The sequence goes on from CM062816.1 coordinate 1,633,464,119, forward strand.
GCATGGTTGTAACATGGCACCCATAGTAGGTTCAACAGTCCTGCCTTGTCCACCCCTTTTATCCACTGTCTCGGTTCCAACACACTCACACCAGAGTCTTTATAGAAGATGTGGTGCATGAATGTATTGGTCACCAAGTGGGGAAAGGCCTCTGTATCGGCCAAATCCCAATCCTCTAGCTTTAAATGGGGGACGCGTGCTAGGCATGGTCTTTCAAATGTGATCTTGTCTAGTAGCAACGGTGTGTGAAGTGCGATTTTTCTCTCATCGATGTCGTTTGGGACCTTTGCCTTATCTTAGCGCAGAGGAACGTATTCTGGTAACTTGGAGATGGAGTCTACCCCCTCAACGTCAATGTCTTCTACTCCCATGTCAACATCTTCCATGCCCATACTAATTTCTTCTTTGTCCTCGTCGAGTTCCAAGTCTACTACCTTGCCCTTCTCCTGTGCGGTGGGTTTTTCTTTCTGCGGATGTCTCCTGGGCGAGAGGCACACCGGCTATGCTGCTTTCTATTTATCCTTCTTTGCTTTAGGGCCCCTTTGTAGTTAGCGTAGGCCTCAACTTGGGTGACCTTAGCGATTTGGATACTTCTACAGGTACTTCTACACTTGCTACCTCCGAGGCAGCTCCCTCAGCTGCCATCGCTTCTCCAACACTTGTAGTCACGACGGGTGCCGACATGATGCTAGTCAAGAGCTCCTAAGTTTCCTTGGGTAGCTTCTCAAATATTGAACTCACACCAAAGCCTCGAAATAGTCAAGGTTCATTCGCACCTGACAGCTCAACACTTCAACTCTCAAAATGCTAAGTGTTTTTCATTGGGTAGCCATCTATAATTTATAGGAAAATTCAAATTCAAATGCGACCGTTTCCCCAAAATCTGTTCATAAATGCGAGATTGGAAACAGATTTTGAAAGATCTTTCTCTTAAATTACAACTTAAATTTTGCCCCCCCCACTCCATTTAGCCGTTTTCACACTGTCAAATCATGAACAGTGACCATAATGGTCACTTTTTGGCTACCTTGTGTGGTTTTTCTTTCAACAGCGTAGCTCTCCATGCGCTTTTGCTGACACTGTGACGTTCCTCCATTCCACGTAGTTCTCCGATCACGTAGCTCCAGAACCCAGGAAATGTAGTTTATAGTCTCACACCTCCATTCAGCTACCTGGAGCATTAAGACTATGCTTACATTATGTATTTATCTATCTGGATCGTCGGTGTATGGCTTCAATCAGCTGTCATTCACCTTTCCTAGGAAGGGTTCTCCATTCAACTTTACTAACTGAACTACTCCAACATCGGTAATTTCCTTGATGACATTTTGCCCCAGCCAATGCATCCTAAATTTGCCTAAAAATTTATCAAACTTTTTGTCATACAATAAAACTAATTCATTTACCTTGAAGGTGTGTAGTTTGATGTGTCGATCGTGCCATGTGTTTTCGTGCTCCTTTTGAACTTCTTGATGGAATCCATCCAGAAATCTATCCTCTTCAAGCTTTGTTAGTTGCGCGAGCCTCTCCTCCAGGGCTCTGCGATCCACCATTCCTATGAATTCCACTATGTGCAAACTAGGTACAATGTACTCCATTGGCATCACAACTTCTACGCCGTAAGCCAGCCTAAAAGGCATTTGTCTAGTCAACTTCTTACAAGTCGTTCTGTAAGCCCATAGCACTATGGGTACGCACACATCCCAGTCATTTCTTTGTGCATTTCAAACCTTCGTCAACGCGTTCTCCAATATATTATTAAACACTTCAACTATCCCATTATCTTGTGGGTGATATGGCATATTTTTCTGATGGTAAACCTGAAATTCCTCCATCAATGTGCTAATCGTTTCATTAAGAAAATGCGTAATGTGATTGCTCATCAAAATCTTCAGACACCCAAACCTCATCAGTACATACTCAAAGATGAATTTTTTTGTTGTTGCACCTGTACAGTCCTTCAGAGGTTGTGCCTCTGCCCATCTAGTTAAATACTTAGTCGCGGTGATGATGTACTGCGCACCCATCTTCTTCCCTGGAGGCTAAATCGGTCCCACAAAGTCAATCGCCCACTTCTCGAATGGCTGTAATGACATATGTGGATTCAAAGGCAGCTCATCCCTCTGCGATGGTCTGCCGGTCCTTTGACATGCATTGCATGCCCTACAATACGTTTTCGAATCCTTATGCACGGTCAACCACCGTAACCCAACGCGTAGAATCTTCTGTGTTGTTGCTTTTCCCGCATAATGTCCTCCCGTGGCTCCTCCATGAACCTCAGTGAGGATGTTGTTTCATTCAAACTCTGGCACATATTATTGCAGTATTTCATCTGATCCCATTTTGTACAAGTTCCTTGTAATGACAAAAAATTCTGTCGTGCACACCACCAATTCCTTCTTTTGTTGGCTAGTATATCCTTCTGCATCCATTCCCGTCATGAGGAAGTGTATAATATCTTCAAAGTGACTATCCGCAACATGTACTGCAAAGAGCTATGTGTCAGGCAGTCCTTCCTCCAAATTAGTACGCTCTTCTCTAGTTTCAATGCATGACAGATGATCCGGTCCTACATTCAATCATCTTCGTTTCACAATGACTTCAAAATCATACTCCTAGAACAACAACAGCCACCTACATATCTTCCCCCCTGTTATAGACATTTTTGTGCCTTACAACATTGAGCATGAAATGTCCATAATCCAAGGGATCCAAAGTCCCTAAAAGTGTTGTTCCCGCCCCTAAAGGAACAAGGTCAACCAATGACAGCTTCTCCCAGAAGTTCTCCACCAAAAATTGCTCAAAACTAGTCAAATCAGGATCAATTCAGAGGCTCCACTAGTTGCCTGCGTTGCAAAGCACCCAAATACACTCGCTAGGTGCGTTGCAACGCAGGTGAATGCACTACCAAGGTGCGTTGAGCGGGAAATGACAAATGGCAAGCTCATTCAACGAGGTGGAAAGACAATGGAAACTTCCAGAATCTTCTCCAATGACACTTGCCTCACTGAATTCGACTAATGATGAGTAAGAGGCTCTCAGTCTCCAAGTGGAAGCAAGAACTGACAGAGAGAAGCCACAAGTCAAAACATAAGCTGACTCATCCTCTCTGCTTACATCTATATATGGATCCCTCATCCCAGAGATTCAGAGGCTGGAATTTTGTACTTTGCAGAGAATTGTTGTTGGTTTGAGATTGAGATTAGTGCATTGGGTGATTTATGCTTTGTTGGAGGAGAGGAAGGGATTCCTTTGCTGGGAGGTAGATGCTGGATCGGGACTCACTTGGTTGTATCTCCTCTTGGACTTTCTTATCATATCAATAAAACTATTTGAGTTTCTCCTATATGCTTGTATATCAATGATGTTTTGTTATATTTGCATGTTTAGCTTAATCTGATCCTAAGCTATTTATGAATGTAAATCTATGTCTTTTGTGTAGTTTCCTCTTCTGTGATCTTGCAGGAACTTGGTGAAGCTGGGCCAGTAAGGGAGCAGGCAGCAGGAAGCAAACAAAGAGGAGAGCGATTGGATCAATAAACTAGCGAAAGACACAGGTTAGTTACATCCTTCCTCTTCGTTTACATTTCATAAAGAAGAATACGAAAATAGTTTTCCTTGTTTGTTGCTAAGGCACTGTCACACCTTAGAGTGGGATAGGGGTGTTCTGAATAGATACTTTTCCCAACAACAAATTGACGACTCTGCTGGGGAGCGTATCTAGTTAGTTTATTTGTGTTCCTATTGTTGTTCTTCTCATAAACTTAGGAGTGGCGAATCGAACTGCATTTGCCATTTACGAATGCAAAGTAGAGATCTGCTACTCTAGTCCATTTACTGGGCCTGTTTATGATCTGAACACTTGACTCACAAATGATCTGACAGCCCTTTGTGATAGCTCTTAGTCCTCCTTTAAATCATCCCACTGATTGTACCTTATTGATAACTTTTATCCGGCCAAAAACCGTAGATTAAACTGCAAACCGTGACCCAGAACCCAGAGACAATTCTCATTTCTGCTTCAGCGCAGGTTCTGTGAAGAGGTTCTGCATTTCAACACAGGTCCCGAGAGGGCTACCTACGCTGCAATTCAGTTTCTCTGTGCAACAGGTGCGTTGATCAGCCTTTGTCCTATGCAGCTGTGGTTCTCTGCTTCATTTTGTTCAGTTTTATCTCTGATTTTTGCAGCCTGTTATCAGTGTGTGTACCTATCTGAAAACCCCTTTTCTTTGCCTTAATTCCGCCTTAGTTGTATAAAAGAAACTATATTTGTTTTTGTGTATTTGTTACATCATTTGCAGTTTCCCATTACAAAAGTAAACTAGTCATACTGTCGCCCTTAGATCTAGACCTGTCGTAAGTGTCGTTTTGATCTTAGGAGTGAGTTTGTTTGCTGTTGACAGTTGATTACGCTTTTACTTTTGTCTTTTGGTTTGAATTTATGAATTTCTAGTGTCGAAACAAGTGTTTATTTCAAAATCATAAAGTGTCGTAATCGTCTCTACTTTGTTGATTTCGAAAAAGAAGCTTGTTTGTGTTTTTCACTTGAAATCGAATTCAAATTTGTACAACAACTTTCTTTTTAGGCATCAATATTAAGAAAGTGAAAACAAATACATGCATATGTGCATTTGCATTTTGACAGTTTTCATGATTTGATTTAGGAAAAATGAATTTACAGTGTGCTCTATGCTCTTTGAGAAAATATTGTGTCTTTCTTTTCCCCTTGTAGCTAGGATTTTCATTGTTGAAAAGAGATAAAAGCTTGCTTATCATCTTTAGACTGCATTTAGGAATTGTATCTACATCTCGTGGTGATCCAAAAAGGCAAACTTCTAAGAAATATCAACCTAAAATAAATTGAATGAACTTAACAACGCTTTGTAACTTAACGCACAACATAGAGGTCTAGGCTAGAGACGTGTTCCGGCGTCGTAAAACCTGGTAACTATTGGCCTCACTGATGGTTGGGTGATTCCTCCTGAGAGACAATAAGTGCCAGTACGGATTGTGCTCCCACGTACCATCGAGTATATATTGGGAGACCCCTATAGGCATAAAACCTTTATCCATAGGAAGCCGTGTCGGCTGCCCTACTGATCGCAATGCACTGAACACAGCATGCGGGAAGATTGACCGCCCGTACCCTAAAAAGTATTCTACGGTTTTGCGATTGGTTTGGCACACCCTCTTTTCCTAGAACTCCAGAGCAGTCCCTTTCGTTCCTTTTCAGACTCCTTAACGGAAAAGGTCCATCTGAGCACTTGTCACTTCAGGCTCATTAAAAATCGAAGGAGACTAGAGTCATCTTTTGCTTTTTCTCGACTCTTTAAAATTGAAAAAGCAAGTTGTGTCCAAGCGTCGTTAAAATTTATTTTAAACGGAATAATCACCCCTTTTTCCTGCGTTGATCTTTAGGTTGAGAAAATGGAGCCTACCAACCAAGGAATTCCCCTTGGTGGAAATCCTAGTCCCTTCTCCTCTTGGGGAGATGTTGGTGCGCCCCATATGGCCACATTGTCGCTTCCAGGACTGACAATTGGCTTGCCGGTCTGGCTCTTCTCAACCAATGTCATTCAGAACACCACTATTCCTGAACAGTCGAATCAGCAGTTAGACGAGTCCAGAATTTCCCACCAACCTTCTACTTCCTCTAATTCTTCCTCTCTTCCTTCCTCTTCGTCTGACGGGACTGGTAAAGCTAAAAACCAAGTTCCTAAGGAGAAAAAGGAAAAGAAGAAGAAAGAGAAAAAGAAGAAGGAGCCAAAGGCAAATAAGGGAAAACAAGTGTCATCTAATGAAAATCCACACACATCACTGACCAGGCCTAAATCGCCATGTGTCATCTGCAAGGGAGACCACTTTCACATAGATTGTCCTTGCATCCCTCGGATACTAAGGGACTGGTCTCCCCGTTTGCACAATCCGGTGTCGTCAACCTCTGATGGCCATGTTGAAAGCACACCATCAACTAGCGAAAGTGAAGTTCCAGGACAAAAAGGGAGGGCTAGACCTCCCTGTAGACTATGCGAAGGCAACCATGCCCTCCACCGTTGTCCCTTCTTAGATGAAGCTAAGAGAGTTTTGTATGATCGTCCGGTTTCACCGTTGCGACTTCCTCCTGGATATAAAAAACTCTTGGCGAGTCCTTCGTTAGTTGAGAATCCAGCTGGCCCACTCAAGTGGTCAACTGAAGCATCTATCATTGAAGATAAACCAACTGAATCCATACCAGACGAAAGTCAAAAGGTCGAGGTGGCAGTTGACCCGGTCTTGCCTTCAGAGGTTTTATCTTTGAATGATACAGTCACTGAAGAGGATAAGGATGACACCGTCCAAATTCTCTTCATCAACACAGACTCTGACGAACACGGGGGCAATCCACCCATTCCTTTATCGCAGGAAGGAAGTTCGTCAGAGCCATATCTGACCGTCTACTCGGTCCCACCACCAAGCAACCTAGTTGTATCCTTCGAGTGGAACCAACTAGGCAGACCCCGTTTGCCAGCAAGCATACCATTCCGAATTATCGTTCAAATATACAGAATGGTCATGGCTGGCACCATCATTGATGAAGGGGCTTCTGTGAGTATCCTTTCCTTTACTGCTTGGAAAGCGCTTGGTTCGCCATCGCTTTTGCTTGAGATGAGAAATCTGACAGGATTTGATAAAGGAACCAGTCGACCTTTAGGGATCCTCCCCAATGTGCCCATAACATTGAAAGGGAAGACCGTTCAAATGAACGTGATGGTCGTTCAAGGACCCTTGGATTATAACCTACTCCTTGGACGAGACTATATATATTGCATGGGAGCCATCGTCTCCTCACTCTTTAGAGTAATGTGTTTTCCGCACGAAGGAAGAGTGGTCAAGCTCGTGGACCAGCTTTCATTTCCCGGATCACGCATTGCAAATAGTCATATACCATCCCTAAATGGTCTCTTCATGCAAGAAATGTCTCAACCCACGGTCCGTCCTCCCGATGAGCGCGAGTGATTCGGAGGGATATGACCGGAACCCAGGGGGCATGCGTCCTAGTCTGCTTCGGCAGGAAAACTTTGGGTATAGGGTAGGTTTCCATGGGAGAATATGACTAGTCCGTACCCCGTCCGTGATTGGAAGAGGGGTTGTTCTAGAATAAGATTCTTTTGTCAAAGTTATGTGTTTGGCGCTCGTTGTCACTCACCTTTGTCTATCTCGGTAGACATTGCCGAGGAAATGTTTTGTTTGCTGCGCAAATGAGACAATCTTTGGGTAACCTGAAAGAGGTAGGTCTCTCTCGGTAAAACAAATGTTTTGGCGGAAGTGAAGTAGGGGTAACCTTGAAATTGTATTTTATACCTGGGGGCATGCAAACCTTTTGGAGTGCAAGCAAAGAGCAATTATTTATCTGTTTTTTGGATTAGTCGTTTCCTAACTTGCATAAAGAAAGGATGCGGGGCAAAGTTTTGTAAGGCGCAAGCTCCATAAAAAATGGCATCTTACATGAGACATTCTTATCATATGACTGGATTAATCGAGTAGTTTTAGCACATAGTTCATGCTCGTTAAAAAATAAACATAAGACCGAGCAAGTGTTTCAATCCGCGTTTAAGCTCGTTAAAAAATGAACTATCCTCTGGTAAATAACCACCATGAATGAAACATTATCAGCCATTAAAGCCTTGCTCGTGTTTGCACCGTCACCTCCACTTTTCATTGGCCGATCATTCACCTCCATTTGATTGTTTACCCATTTTGAGGAACAGCTGCGAAGAGTGATTTCACTAGCCATCCTTGTGACACTGCCGTGATTGGAAAATTCCAACCCTTACCTGGAATCAGCTGCTACCCGTTTTATCACTCGTTCCTCAAAAGACAAGTCTTCTTTAAGCTCTTTTCATCTGACTCATAAAATATGAAAAGATTGCCGAGTTTTGGCCTTCCAGCTCGTTAAAGCGACCGTAAGCGCTATCCCTCCTCTAGATTTTAATCATTTTGGACCTGAGGGATTATTGCACAAAAAGATCGAGCGCTTGTTTTGTTCGGCTCGTTAAAACTATCGAAAATTCATCCCTTCTGTATTGTTTTATAATTTTTCGGACTTAAGGGATTAGATGATGAAAAAGGACTCCCGGAGTTATCTTTACGTACCTTTTCAGACTCTCTAAAGATGAAAAGGACCGAGTTATCTTTGTCGTTAGACTCGTTAAAAAACATCAATAGCGACAAACTTGTTTATAGACGAGAACGAGTTTCACTATCGCTAGGCTCGTTAAAACATAGCGATGGGTTTGCCCGAAGGGCAAATTATAGAACAAGCATATGTTATCCTCCTCAAGCTTGACAAAAATAAAGAGGTACTGGTTAGCAATGACTGGGGAAAAATTGGGAAGAAACTCAAAGAACCTTTATTGGTAGCAAGTCGCTCTTGAACATGACACTTCCACTCCGTGCCTGAGTCGGGTTGGGTTGTTTCATTCACCGGTCACATAACCATGGTTATGCCTTACCATCCACCTTTGGGGTAAATGCTACCAATCCATCATACAAGTGTCGCCGATATGTTCAAGAGAAGTCATCCAGAGAAGTCAACCGTGTCCCATCCACTACCATACATTATACTTCATTCTTTCATGACCGCCACCCTGAACCATATATCATCAGATCGTTTTCACCTCCATCGAAATCATTTGCTCCGTTCCATGTCATTGATGTGGGATACATCAAGGCCCTCCTTTGACGGATTGCTTCTTGTCGACATCAGCTCATTATCCAAGAAGTTGATCTAGGAACACCCCCTTCAGTACTTTGAAGCTTGCATGCCTCAATGGCAAGTTTCTCACTTCCGGCGACAGGTATACATCAATGACCTTCGACCGAAAGATTTTGCGTGGTGTTCGACGCCAAGTCCTTTATTCACACCACGTGAATTGTACTGCAGTACCTTGAGGGTCATTATCATTATCGGTGATTCCTCTCGCGCTTATTAACAGTTTACATCATTGACTGGTAATCAAGCGATGTCTTTCCATGTTCGACTTCAGAACATTTCTCACATGGATCGACTTGTACTTAGAGTGAAGATCGGACGAGATTGAAGACCCCGGATCTAGTTTCATCCATCCGGGTTGCGATATGTATTCAGGAAAAATAAAGACATTGACATGTACAGCAGTGCAGCACAGATAATCATCCTACCAAAAGGATGATGATTTCATCAGAATCATCAGTCTACCATCAGAGGATTGTCTGTCCTATGTACATAAAAATGAATTTATAAAGCTGAGCATGGGAATGCCCGCCTCGGCTAGATCATGAAAACAGTATGAAAATAATGTATTGTATTGTATCTTATTACGGGTCTCCTCCCAGCATTGAAAGAACTTCGGATCCTCCTAATAAAGCATTTCACCCGATAAACGGCCTCATACTTTAGGGGGCAACTGTTATAGACTTTTTTGTGCCTTACAGCATTGAGCATGAAATGTCCATAATCCAAGGGATCCAAAGTCCCTAAAAGTGTTGTTCCCGCCCCTAAAGGAACAAGGTCAACCAATGACAGCTTCTCCCAGAAGTTCTCCACCAAAAACTGCTCAAAACTAGTCAAATCAGGATCAATTCAGAGGCTCCACTAGCTGCCTGCGTTGCAAAGCACCCAAATACACTAGCTAGGTGCGTTGCAATGCAGGTGAATGCACTACCAAGGTGCGTTGAGCGGGAAATGACAAATGGCAAGCTCATTCAACGAGGTGGAAAGACAATGGAAGCTTCCAGAATCTTCTCCAATGACACTTGCCTCACTGAATTCGACTAATGATGAGTAAGAGGCTCTCAGTCTCCAAGTGGAAGCAAGAACTGACAGAGAGAAGCCACAAGTCAAAACATAAGCTGACTCATCCTCTCTGCTTACATCTATATATGGATCCCTCATCCCAGAGATCCGGAGGCTGGAATTTTGTACTTTGCAGAGAATTACTGTTGGTTTGAGATTGAGATTAGTGCATTGGGTGATTTATGCTTTGTTGGAGGAGAGGAAGGGATTCCTTTGCTGGGAGGTAGATGCTGGATCAGGACTCACTTGGTTGTATCTCCTCTTGGACTTTCTTATCATATCAATAAAACTATTTGAGTTTCTCCTATATGCTTGTATATCAATGATGTTTTGTTATATTTGCATGTTTAGCTTAATCTGATCCTAAGCTATTTATGAATGTAAATCTATGTCTTTTGTGTAGTTTCCTCTTCTGTGATCTTGCAGGAACTTGGTGAAGCTGGGCCAGTAAGGGAGCAGGCAGCAGGAAGCAAACAAATAGGAGAGCGATTGGATCAATAAACTAGCGAAAGACACAGGTTAGTTACATCCTTCCTCTTCGTTTACATTTCATAAAGAAGAATACGAAAATAGTTTTCCTTGTTTGTTGCTAAGGCACTGTCACACCTTAGAGTGGGATAGGGGCGTTCTGAATAGATACTTTTCCCAACAACACCCCCCAACATAGGCTTGTTGACCAGGTATTTCAATGCAGAATGGTCTGTATACATCTTAAAGTGTCCACCCAACAAATAGTGCCTAAACTTCTAGAGCACATACACCATAGCTAGTCCTTCGCGCTCTATCGTTGAATAATTCTTCTTAGCTTTGGATAGTTTCCTACTTGTGAACACTATAGGATGATCCAATTCCTCCTCACTGGCCTGTGTTAGTACCACTCCCAGCGCAATGCATGATGCGTCCACATGCACATGAAATGCCTTCTTCCAATTCGGGAAGACTAGGATTGGCGTGGTGACAATTTTCTCCTTTAGCACATCCAAGCTCCACTAACATTCTTCATTCCAATAGAACGTAGCATCCTTCTTCAATATTTTTTCCATTGGCGCGGTGGTCTGGGCATAGCTCTTGATGAATTCCTATAGTATCTGGTATTCCCTAGCATTGTACGCAGCTGCTTCACACTTCTTGGCACCTCCAAATTGATTATGACCGCGGTCTTCGCAAGGTTTACCATCAAGCCTTGTCTGCATACCACGTGACCCAGCAAGATCCCAAAAGGGACACAAAACAAACATTTCTTCAAATTGAGCGCGATCTGGTACCTTCGGCATGTATCTAGCATCAAGTGCAAACTTTCTACATGGCACTTTACTAGCCCAAACACAATCCAATCATCAAAGTATACCTCCAGAAACTTGTGAATGAAATCCTTGAATGCGGCGAGGACTACGCGTGAAAAGATTGCTGACGCATTCTTCAGTCCAAAAGGTATCACAGTATACTGAAAAAATCCTCATTCAATCGCGAAGGTCGTCTTACTTCTATCCTCAAGTGCAATCTTGATCTAATGGTACCTAGAGAACCCATCAGTGAATGAATATGCTTCTTGGCCACTAACATTATCCAACACTTTATCGGTGCACGAAGTTGGGAAAGGGTCATGCATGCAAGCGTCATTCAACTTCCTGAGATCTATGCATATCCTTATTTCATCCTTTTTCTTCTTCTCCTAAACAACCATTGGGCTCACCCAATCAGATTCTTCCACTGGCTCGATAATGCTTGGCGCGAGCATCTTATTCAACTCTAAGTGGACATTTTCTTTATACTTCAGGTTGAGGCGATAAGGCCTTTGTTTGACTACCTTTGCATTCGGTTTTAGAGTGATCTTCATAACCCCCAAGTCCCCTATGATCCCTTTTAAGTCTGAAAACTTCGTAGGGAACAATTCCTAGTATTCGCAGAGTAATTCAACAACCTTATCTACTGTTGCATCATCCCAGTAGTCCCCAATCTTTGCAAATTTTGGCTCTGCTTTCATGCCAATGTTCACCTGTCTAGTCTTGAGAAACGCGATTACGTCTGGATTCTCTATTTGCGGTTCTTCAACTTCGTGGTGACCTTTAGTCTCTGGAATATTAATCTTCCTTGGATCCTCATCTTCTTCCTCAGCTGTCACATTGTAGCACTCCAGCACATGGCTCAATCGAGTGGTCCAATCAGGTTGAATCAAATCTAAAGGATTTTGCAATATCCTAAAGATCACTGCCTTGACCGCCTGCAACGCTTCATTAATACATTCAAATCCATCCTCAAAGTTGAACATCATCAAGAATCCTTGGTGTAAAACATCCCATTCTTCAGTGCCATGGCGGAACATTGTCTCCAAGTACCAGTTCAACGGTATAACATCCAAGGTATGACAAAACAGATGCACCCATTCAAGCTAAGGCTCTGCTCCATATACTTCGATCCATTTGGCCAAGTGATAGCGCGGATCATTCCTCCCCTCATATTTCTCTATTAGTTGCACTTTCGTACGACCAAAATGTACTCTCATCATCTTTCTGTATTCATGCCAATCATTAAAACTATGTTTGTGCATACCCGTACACCTTACAAGCGTAGCACGCAGCGCTCAATCAAAGGCCCAGAAGCGATGTTTCTCTGGCACTTCCCTTTCAAAGGCATCCAAAAATTTATCAATGTCAGTGAGACCATCATAGTAGGGTTGACTTCTTACCTTCGATGATACACAGCGCAGTGATTTGGTCATCATATTACAGCGTAGTGTAGATACTTCATGTAATCGATTATGCCAATGCTCCAACTCTTCATCTGAATCTGATGTGCAGGAACTTTCGCGGTCCAATGCAATACGTCCATTTGTTGTCGAATTCACCCAATCTTGATCTCGCATTGTTATCTTATATATGTGGTCCAAATCATCGTTACTTTCATAATCATGGACCAGTTCAGTATAGTGCGGTCCTTCTGCAGGATCCAGGGGTACTAATACGCGATTCAATTTCTTTTCAAACGTCATCTTCCGCTTCTTCAGATTGATCACCCCATTCATGTCAGTAGCCCAATTAATCCCGAGGAGTGCAGGGTAGGGATTGCTATCATCCACAATCTCTATTACTTCAAAGTCATCCAGCGTGCTCGTGCCTTCAATATGTACGTTACTCCCTGTAGTCGTCCCATGGGGATGATCTTCTGTTAATTCACCATCCTTAATTGACTCTGAGACCATTGCAGCACTGGTCTTCCCATTCGTTCCCACGTCTGTTTAGGCAAAACATTCGCGTCGGATCCTAGGTCCAAAATAACTTGGTCCATTTCATATTCTCCTATCTGCGCAGTGAGCCTCATCTCATGCCCTGTTCTTGCCTTATGCTTACCAATCTTTCTGACTATGCATGGTCCATCATGAGCATTTTATTTTCCGGCACACCTATTTATCAGCTCCTATAACCCCCTTACAGCCTTTCTATCGCGCGGCAGCTTCATGTGGGTTTCCAAGAATGTAGTAAGCATAGGCGGATCCATTTCTTCAGCTGGCTTTCTAAGATAGAGGCCTTAGCGAAGCTTTTCTTAACTTCCATAAATGTTTCCTGTGCACGCTCCAGATCAAACTCGACCTCTTTTTCTGGATCTTTGTGGACCCACATACTTTCTTCATGCTGCTTCCCCTTATCTTTTTCAGTTGTAACTCCACTTTGCAGTACTATATTCACATTAGGATCCTCCTTGCGTGGCTCATCCCTCATCGTCTACAGGTTCTGAGTCAGCTGTTGAGGTTGCACCCCTTTCTCACGTATCTTTGCTAATAGTATAGGGAAATCTTCATTCGCGTGATCAAACTGTGTAAAATATTGACATGACAAATGCGTTGGATTCATGCATTCTCGTGCATGGTGTCCTGGTCCTCCATAATTATAGCAAATCACCTATCCTCAACCTCTGCTAGGTCCTCCTCCACCTCAGCCTCGTCCGCGCAGCTGATGTCCTCCTCGTGCTCCCGCGGTGGCTTGATCAGGTGGTCGAGTTTCTACCTACACTCTATATGCGGGCGTTCTATCCATCATCAACTCGTAGCTACGATAATTGTGCTCATCATGACCCACCGATTGACAGAAGTTGTAGAAGAGATGTTGCAGTGTCTATACAGATATCACACCATAACGCAAGCCCTGTGCTTGGCATTGCTTGATTTTCCAGCCTCAAAGGCATCGGTCCTCCTACTACAACATAATTCGCGAAGGTTGGGTAGTGATCTTTGTGATGCCCCTGACCTTTTCATTTTAAGCACCAAACATCATTGCACACCTCTAGCCGAACTGTTCTATCATTCTTCAGACTCTGTAATTTCAGACAGAGATTCTGCAACTGTGCATGAATCTGTTGAACCCCTAGATGCAGATCTTGCATCAACGTTTAATGCAGTCTCATTGCAATCTCCAAAGCTTCTTCCTGGGTCCCAATCTTCTGTTGCGATAGCGTAACCCTTAGATGAGGCAGGAGCGAAGACACAAACCATTCGTAGTGCTGCCCATCTGTTAGATTCATGTTAGCTTCGCGAATCATACACTTCAATCTCTAATCCAGATCCCAGGGTGTCTCGCGAGGCTTCATCATGATCTATTTGAATCCCACAATTAATTGCACTTCAGACTTAGGTCTATTGAATTCCTTATTCAGCACAGTCTGAATATATTCCAATGTAGATGTCGGGTTATCAGTGCAGTACTTAATGTACCATGTTAGCGCGCGTTCCTGACAAACACTAACTAAGTTTGCCTTCTTCACTTGATCATCTATGATACCCTGAGCTTCCCATACAGCCTTCACAACGAACCAAAACTGGTCTGGATACTGATTTCCCAAGCCCTTGAACACATGCAACTTTATTGAAGTCACCATACTGAACAATGGTGGAGGTGGCGATGGTGTGGGAGAGGGTGTAAGCGGTGGAGGTGAAGATGGAGGCGGTGTGGGCAGATGGGGTATTCATGGGAACCCTTGTCTTATCAACTGAACAGTGCTCTGCAGAGAGTCCTGTGTTGCTTCCTTGTCGTCACTCATAGGAGGTTCAATCGTCGGGCTATATTCAGGGCATGTTTTCCCTCTATTCCTGAAGGTCTTTCTATTTCACGTAGCCCCGAACATCAAGGTAGTTGCATAACCCACTTTTCACACAATAGCATTTTAATCTAAGTATTTAAAGACCTTAAATACTTACCTCGTGGTCCCTTGAACAAGCGTCGCTCTGCTTCATTGTAATTGACCGAAGTATCGACCGCAAATTTTGTCACAAATCCTCCCGTGATATGATCGAGCCAATGATCAATAGCCTGTGTAATCATATCTTTAGAGGCTTCCAATATTTTCACTAGCTCCAGGGTCCAGACTATCGGACCGTCAAGCCTCCACCTTCCTTGGTCATCTGCCAATTTCGCGATCCATTCGTATAATTCAACCGGGAAAGAACTAAAGAAGATTTTGTGTATCTCTGTGTATAGATATTTTTCCAACCACTATTCTTTCATCAATCGTGGATTCTTGTTTTCTTGCGCCACGAATTCATGGATCTTCCTATCCAACTAGTGATCAATTTCTTTCTTAGTTGGATTCCAGTGAAGTGATATCACATATCTCTTGTGTAGATCCAGGTCCCGACAACGGAAACATTTGTTGGCTTGATGGGCCCTGACCCAGGTTCAATGTTAATTAGCCAAGAAAATCTCTACACTACTGGCCCTTTCAGCATTAATCCGCGGAGCGCGGACTAAAGTCTCACCCAGAGCAGTTTGGGGGAATGCAGGAACCAAATCTCCACACCCTGAGATGGTTGTGATGTCATTTTATACCCTAACTCTATGTCGCATAGATTAATAAGCCCTTTAGGGCTTATCAATATACTTCCCTTAGTTGTCCCTTGGACCTCCGCAAAGGTCTACGATCATCCTTCATGTACCCAAAATAGGTAGATCAGGCACTTATACAGGCAAGGAAAGGATGGAGGCAATGTTCAAAGATAATGGGTTGAAGGAATTCGTAGATACTAATAGTCCTAAACATCGAGCATATGATGCTCAGGATCTAGCAAAGTGGAAGAAGTGTGTTGCAAAAGTGAGGAGGATCTATTGGAAGGAGTTCGAGATCATTCGTCTCGAACATCCATGGAAAGAAAACTCCATATTAACTAGAAAGCCTTGATAGACTTGTTTCATAACAGCAGTGACCACAGGACGTTGGCATTGAAGGACAAGCTTCAGAAGATCAAGATGGAAAAGGACAACAAAATACCACAATACTTAAGCACGTTCACCCAATTTCGGGATGAGCTTAGGAGTGTTGGTATTACAGATGTTGAAGATGATCTAGTCATCCTAGTGTAACAATGCCGATTTAAGATATACAAATTATTACTTTAAATTATATGATTAATAATCAACACACAACTATTCCACTAATTAGCATAGAATTTTTGAGAAATAGGAGCAAAGAAAACTTACCTGTAGCAATGATATTCCTTACTTGTAATTTTAGAGTTGAACGTTATTTGAACCCCGCTAACTGCAACAAAGTTTTAGGGACGACTCTCCACCCAACCATAGGCTCAACTTCACATAATCTTTCAACAGTTGTCCACCCCCGAGCCCTCAATCAACGTACTACTGTGAGGGAATCATTTGTCTCACCACACTTTTCTCCCCAGAGAATGGGGAAGGAATGATGAATCTCATCTTCCTCTTCGTCTATTAAATAGACCAAACAATGGAAATGGGACCGCATGCACACATTCCATGTGTCAACATGCAACTTTTATTTCTTTATTTTAAGTTTTACTTAATTTAATATTTTTCTTAATTTAATTCTTTCTTATTTTAATCTTTTTTACTTTTTTATAACTATACTTATTTTTACTATTTTTATAGTTCTCTTAATTTAACTCTTTTTTATTTTATTTTACCTTTTGTTAACTTTACTTATTTTTACTATTTTTATAGTTCTCTTAATTTAACTCTTTTTTATTTTATTTTACTTTTTGTTAACTTTACTTATTTTTACTATTTTTATAGTTTACTTTTATTTATATTTATTTAGAACTCTAGTATTGTTATTTACTATTTTATTTATTTATTATTATTATATTTTCTTCATTATTTATTATTTATTTACTATTATTATCCTTTTTTTATCATTTATCATTTATTTGTTTATATTTATATTATTTATTATTTATTATTATTAGGGCATTACTCCCCCTCTTTAAGGAACTTTGTCCCGAAATTAAGTTGAATCATTTAACATTTTATTTGTTTATTTACTACTTCATGTTTGCCCTACACCCTCTGCTGAACCAGTATAACCAACAGGCATCAAAAGTTTCCACAACACCCAAGAAATCTCAGTGAATTTTTGTCCCTTCTCCCACTTTCGGAACCAGGCATAAGCCTCACTAGTCTGTATCTTATCCCAAGGCTGGCCCCAAGGCAGGCATCCGGTCGCAGTACTCAATGACTTTGGGCATCTCGCAAGGCTGACCCACTCCCTCCACACCTACTAAGGTGCACAGCCCCAGCCATCAAAGTCCTTACACCCCCACTAGACTTCGGCATTCCAATCCAATATCAGGCACCTAACCTACAATATCAGGGACTTGGCCTCCTCAAGATGGTCCCATAGCCCCTCAAGATCTATCCATCAAGAGCTATACAAGACAAAGAACCCATTAGCATATGTAGTGTTGATTGAGTATGTCCCTAGCCCATTGGTGTCAGATATTCTCCCTCGCAGGTATGGGCTCCTACGAGATCATCAAATAAACCAGTGCTCTCGGCCCATTTGTGGATTTCCTATCAATCACCACATCTCAACATGTAACAAATACATTAGTTATAATCATAGTATCATAGAAAATAATCCACATGCCAACTCTTGCATGTCATCATGATAACATAACATCATTGCTAATCACCACATTTTGAATAGTAAAGAACTTCATGTTCATGCATGTCACAAAATATGCATGTGATTACCACATAAAATACCCTCATAAGTTATAACATCAACATATCAACATCAAAGACATATCATGACATCACATAATAAACTAACCACATGTCAATATAACCTCAAATCATAACATCATAATCCCTATGCATATCATATCCATCATGAGCATACAACATCATTATCATAACAAATAAATAAATAAGAACCATATGTGCGTCATTATACCCTTATCAAAACTATGTCCAATTACCATGTACCATCATAACATGAAACATCATCACAACATTATACTTTTGCATTTCTATGTTGAAAAAAGAAATTTAATTGAAACCATAACTTCATACATAGTACCATAGTGTATTAATAAAATTTAGCGATTAGACATGATTAGGACTTAAACCATAGTGAACATAAAGAATATAAACCACCACCTAATTTTAAGTTATAATTAATGTATAACTTTTTTTTTAAATTCTCTAAAATAGTGACCTCTAACTCATTCCCCTCACATTAAAAATAGTATAGTAAAAATAAATATTAATAAAATAAATAAAATACAAAACCATTATTAATTCTCTAAAATAGTGACTAGTAAAAATAAATATTAATAAAATAAATAAAATACAAAACAATTATTAAGACGTTGCCCTCTTACATCTTAACCTAATTTAATTTTTATCCAAAATTACTGTTATTAAAAAAAAAAAAAAACACATTAAAAAAATGATATTATAAAAATTTGCATTGGTCTTTATAAAAGCTTTATCAATGCTTTTCCTTGGTTCACGCTTTATTGATATGAATTGCTTATGGTGCAGGTGCCAGCGTTTATAAGCATGTTGGTGGCCGACGAGTTGGTGGGCGTGTTGACATGTGTTTGGTTAAGTCATGACTTGTTGGTATGATTTTTAACTTGGCTGGCCATTTATAAACTTACAATGTAATGGGAAAATAATTAGACAATTATTAGAGAAAGGAGCTTTTACTTAATAACCCATTTATAATATCCCATAAAATAATTAAAATTAAAATTTTGTATCAATTATTTTATTAATTTATATTTTATATAAATATAATATTTATTAATATAAAATAATTTTTTATTTTTATATGTTTATTTTAAAAATAATGATAATTAAATTAATTAATTTAACAGTTTGAGTGGGCTTAATGATTAAAAGTATGTGTTTCTTTCTAAAAAGCCATACATTCAAAATCAGAAAGACAGAATATGTATATTTTTATAAACTTGCATAAACTTGCAATGAAAAAAATCAGGCCCTAGCCGTTCAGTGAAATTCCATTTCTTGAGGAAGCACAAGGGTTTGGCAGTCTTACATAAATATTGGTGAATATTCATAAATTCGATGAAGTTTTCAATCAGTTTAGATAGCTGCTACAATCATCTATTTTGTGAGCATGAAAGCTTCTTCTGAATGCAAATTCACGTGAAGAGGGGATTTTGACTGAAACTAGTTAGCAATTGAATAGTTCTCCAAGAAACTATTATTCTTTATTTTAAAATTTTTGGAATTATCATTTTAAATTATTAAATGCCTTACTGTGGTATATCATAAGGATTTAAAGTTTTATTAGTGTTTAATGAAACCTTTGTGTAAGGTTTATAACCGTAGCTTTGTAGTATTAACAATAAATTAGTAATAATTTATATAAAATAGAATTTTTTGAAATTGGAAAAGCTTAATAATATAAGTAATCTATTTAAACAAATCAATTTTAATGACAATGGTGTATATATATATATATATATATATATACATTAATTAAGTATTTTTTTCAAACTTTTACCTAGAGGTTATTTAGAGTTGAAACTCGCTCTAATACCATATGTAACAACTCCGATTTAAGATATACAAATAATTATTTCAAATTATTTGATTAATAATCAACACACAACTATTCCACTAATTAGCATAGATTTTTTTAGAAATAGGAACAAATGAAACTTACCTGTAGCAATGATATTCCTTACTCATAATTTTAGGGTTGAACTTTATTTGAATCCCGCTAACCACAACAAAGTTTTGGGGACGACTCTCCACCCATCCATAGGCTCAGTTGTACATAATCTTTCTATAGCTAGCCACCCTCTAGCCCTCAATCAATGTACTACTGTGAGAGAATCATTTGTCTCACTACACTTTTCTCCCCAAAGAATAGGGGAATGAATGATGAATCTCATCTTCCTCTTCGTCTATTAAATAGACTAAACAATAGAAAGGACCGCATGCACACATTCCATGTGTCAACATGCATGAATCTCATCTTCCTCTTCGTCTATTAAATAGACTAAACAATAGAAAGGACCGCATGCACACATTCCATGTGTCAACATGCAACTTTTATTTCTTTATTTTAAGTTTTACTTAATTTAATATTTCTCTTAATTTAATTCTTTCTTATTTTAATCTTTTTACTTTTTGGTAGCTTTACTTATTTTTACTATTTTTATAGTTCTCTTATTTTAACTCGTTTTTATTTTACTTTTACTTTTTCTTTTTTCTTTTTTCCAAAGGAAAAATATCGAACCATCTATTAAAAAGAGAGTTACAGAGTAAATGCAGAGCATTGCGGAAAGACTCAATTCCGCCATATATGGGGAAAGAAAAGTCTCAGCCGACTATCAATACATGCCCGAGATGTAAAAACGCACCAGACTTAGCAAGCCAAAACATGAAAAGCGTCTCCTCCTGACCACGCACACCTCCCGGGATCCGATTCATGCAGAAGAGGTATGGATTAAGGCAGAAGCTGAGAGTTCAAGAGAAACAAGAGGCAAACAGTGACCTCAGGAATACACAGTAAGCACTAGAAGGATTCTCGAAAGACAGAAAAGAAGCGATGAGAAAACACAGCTTCCCGGGCCTCCTTAATAAAGGAAAACAGCCCAGAAGCCCTGAAGAAGTTCTACAAAAGAAATTAGTAGCAAAAACAAAATGAACCGTATCAAAATATGTACAAAAACAAAACAGTTTTCTGATGAAACAAATCTTAAGCAAAAATGGGCTATTCGACTGATCGAACCACCCCATTTTCTTCCTCCGTGATAGTCCACGACCCCATATCATGTTCAACACCCGCTTTAGAAAGGCGATCAACTTCAAAATTCCTTTCCCTGAAGATATGGCAGAGAGAGATCTCCATGAACTGACATTTGAGGCGAGAAGCTTCTTTAAGCAAAGGAATCAGAATGAAATTTCTGCAGCGTTGAGACCCATTAAACCAATTCACAGTATTCATTGAATCCCCAAAAATCTGGACTTCTCTCACATTTCTAAGTATAAGCCAACAGAGAAGGAGATGTAAGGCTTTCAATTCTGCAAAGTTATTGGAGCCCTGTCCAAGACCAACTGAAGCTTTAACAACCTTTTCCTTTGATAAGTGAATAATCAAGCTAGCCCCGCAGCGTCCATTGATGTCCGAGGCCCCGTCAAAATAAGCCCACGACATAGAATATCTGATAGATTCTTGACGAACAGCTCTGGAAGTAGGAAGAGCTTGAGGAACAGGAATACTTTCATAAATAGCAACTCCTTCTGCGGCAAGTCTTCCAATAGGGAAGACAGAATCCTTAAAGATGACTTGATTCCTAGCAAGCCATGTCCCCCAGGTGATGAGTAATGGAATGGTTCTCTCTCTGTCATTTGAAGTTTCATTCCACCACCTCTGCCAAGCATCTAAGAGCCCCTGCCCTTCCCACCTAAAAGGAACTTTTAACAGCCTTAACATTTCGGCCCATAGGCTGGAATTAAAAGGGCAAAAAAGAAAACAGGTGCTGAACTGTTTCGACGCTGTCTTTACAAAGGGGGCACCGGCCAGGACCAATCCTTCCTCTTCTTTGAAGAAAATCCCAGGTAGGAACTTTCTGAAGCAGGACACACCAGAAGAACAATCTTGTTTTAGCTGGCCCTTTTAACTTCCATAGCGATTTAACCCACCAAGACGGATTCTCCCATCCATTTTGAGACATCATCCATTTATACCCCATCTTTGGAGAATAAAACCCATTCTGGGCAAAGACCCATCTAAGCTCATTTGGAGAGTTAGATAGCCTAACTGAGGAGTTGAGAAGGTCCTTTTTATACAAGTCCCATTCCTCCAGCCATTCATCATCCAAATTTAAATCTCTTCCCTGAATCCACCCTTGACTCTAGATGGTGGAAACCTGGGGATTAGCCACCTGATTTAAAGTGTAAAGACCCCTATCTTTTAAGGCCGAAACTAGCCCCTGAGATAGAGAAAATCTCTCTGAATAGCCTATCCAGGGGTCTCTACCCAACCTGATCTGAGTTCCATCCCCCACACTCCAAGCCAATCCCTTCTCTATGACTTTGACAGATGCGACCACAGCTTTCCAAACCACCGAGGAGTTTTTGGAAGTCTTTTGCGGCAATCTGATCCAATCAAGCGTTGATAGGGGATCAATATATTTTCTTTTAGACACAGAGGTCCACAGGTTCTCAGTGGAAATGAGTCTCCAGGCGAGCTTTGCTGCTAAAGATTGGGAGAAGCAAGCAAGATTTTTAATACCCCAGCCTCCCCACTCTTTAGGATGTGCAACTTTATCCCACGCGATCCAAGGGGTAACTTTCTCAGACTTAGACCCCGCCCATAGAAACCTGCTGCATAATTTATCAATTGAGGATAAGATTCCTTTGGGAACCCATGTCAGACTAGCCCAGTAGACTGGAACTGCCATCATAATAGATTTAATTAACACAAGCCTACCAGCCCTGGAAAGCCACTTGTAACTCCAATGTTTCAGTTGGGATTCGATTTTTACAAGGATCCAATTCCAATCTTTTATCCTATAATTGTCAGGGTTAAGAAAGAACCCCAGGTATTTAAAAGAATCCTCCAGCATTTTAACTTCAAAGTTCAGGACCAATTCCACTCTGCGCATCAACTCTTTGGACAAACCTGTGCATATGAGTGTGGATTTTCTCTCGTTTATGCAAAGACCAGTAGCCTTCAGGAAAAGGTCCAAGATCCTCTTGAGCGTCCTACAGTCCTCGAGACTACCATTGCTGAAAAGAATTATGTCATCCATGAAGAGGAGGTGAGTGACCCAGAAATTATGTGCTACTTCAATTCCTTTGAGAGTCCCCCGTCTTTTTGCGTCATCGATCAAAAGACTGATGCCATCTGCTGCCACCAAAAGCAAAAGGGGAGAGAGCAGGAAACCTTGACAAAGGCCACGTTCAGGGCTAAAAAAACTGGAGGCCGCTCCGTTGATCAGGACAGCTATGGAAGAAGAAGAAACATAGCTCATAACCCATCTTACAAAATCATACCTGAACCCCAGGTGAGTTAACAAAAGCCTAAGGTACAGCTAGCTGATTCTGTCATAAGCCTTAGACAAATCGATTTTCACAACGGCTCCTTTTTTTTTTCCAATTTTTAGACTATGAAGCATTTCTTGAGCAACTCCTACAGCTTCATGAATTTGTCTGCCATCTAGAAAGCCAAATTGCTTAGGGGAAATGTTTCTAGAGAGGAAAGGTTTTAGCCTAGCGGCAATAATTTTTGCAATAATTTTGTAAACACAAGTACACAGGGAAATGGGCCTGAAATCATCAAAAGAACCTGGGAGATCAGATTTGGGTATGAGGGCTAGAAATGTGGCATTGAAGGGATGATAGATTGATCCTGTACACCTGGAATCTTCCACAACTGCCACTAACTCATCTCCAATGAATTCAAAGAAATGCTGGAAAAATTCGGCAATCCAGCCATCCGGTCCGGGGCTTTTGTCCCTTTGCATGGATTTGAGAATGTCTTCAACCTCCTCCTTAGAAACAGGTGCCATGATGGAGTCATTACCTTCCTCCTCTATGAACCTTGGAAAGATCTGGGCGACTCTAATAACTTCAGCAATAGAAACTTCCTCTGGCGCTTTGAAGAGATTCTTGAAATAATTGACCCCCAATGAGGCCGAATCTTCAAAAGAACGAGCCATTTCACCATTGGATTTCTTCATTTCCCAGATTGTATTAGAGTTTTTTCTCCCTTTGGCATAATTCTGAAAAAACTTGGTGTTTTCGTCCCCTGCCTGCAACCAGATCGCTCTACTTTTTAAGCGCCAACTTTCCTCTCTGAGCTGGAGGATTCTCCTTCTTTCCATCTCCAACTCTTGAAGTCTAGCCCAAGACTCTATTGTTCCATAGCCATTTCCGTCTGGGTCTTCAAGGAGGGCAAGCTCAGAGTTAACAATTTTCAGGGTTTCTTCTTCCTTCAGTTTCTTTTGGAGGGCCCAATGCTTTGAGGCGACCTTCATCCTTTTTAAATTGTCCATAAAAACCTGGCTGCGACTCTCATCTTCATTGAGAACATCTTTCTTCCAAGTGTTATGGAAGAGGCTAATATAAGAAGCATCCGAGAGCCAAGAAGCATTAAATTTAAAGGGAGTACCCGGTTTAGTGAAATCTCCCTTCACTTCCAGGAAGACAGGGAAATGATCCGAAAGACCACCTTCCCCAACCCAATGTCTAAAAGCCTGTAAATTTTCTGCCAGTGATTCACAGATCAGGAATCGATCAAGTTTCTTCCCGATCCAATCTTCTCCTATTCTTCGATTCCTCCACGTAGGGCGCAACTTGAGTGGGGAGACATCCACCAGGAGAGAAGAGGCCAATTTATTTTGAAAGAACTCAGAAAGGGGATCTGCTCTGGCTCTGACCCCCCAAGATTTTGTCATCCCCAAAGAAAAATTAAGATCTCCTCCGATTATAAGGTTTGGGTGCGACAGAAAAGACTTTGCGAAGAAGGAGTTCCAGAACCTCTCCCGTTCCAAAACAGGACCATAGACATTAAGAAAAAGAAAAGGGATGCATAGTTCGTTGGAGAATAGTTCCACAGCCAAGACATTTTCTGATCCCCAAGAGGAGATCTCTCGTAACACCTTCGCGTTAAAGCCCAGAACCACCCCTCCCGAATGTCCATTAGCATCGATGGCATGGAAGCTCCAACCCAAAAGAAGCTTGAAGAGACATCCTGTAACTTCTTCCCCCTTCCCCCTTAGAACTTTGGTATTATTATTTACTATTTTATTTATTTATTATTCTTATATTTTCTTCATTATTTATTATTATTATTAGGGAACATTACACCTAGCATTTCTAGAGCTTCTCGAGAGTTAGCATTGTTGTGTGCGGGATCCCCCAAGGGCAGTTTTGGGGCTTAGAGCCCAGATTTTGGTCCAAGTTTGTAATTCCAATGTAAAGACTTCGCATTTTGTGGGCACAGAGCGCGTAGTTGTTAAAGAGTCATAGGGTTGTCCACCCTTATTTTTTAAATGTAATGTCAGCTGTAGAAGATCTACCCATGGTCCGCAGACCATGGGATTGTATAAATAGAGCGAAACTGTAAGTAGTTAAGGCATGTAGATACAATATGAATAACATATGATGTATGTGAGATAGATCTGAAGTGTAAAGTCTAGTTTTGGGTCGTAGCGTAGGTAGAGGCTCTGTAGCTGAGTGCGCAGAGGCCTAGTAGTCCGCATCTGAGTGCGTAGACCCCTGCAGCTGAGTGCGTAGGGCGAGTCGAGTCTGTAACTATCTGGAAATATTAATAAAGAGAAGTTTCTATCGATTCAATGTCTTTATTTCCTATTTTATGCATATGTTATATTGGGTATGAATCTCACTTCTAATGCTTATATGAGGCGCGAATGTGTATAATTGTATTGGTTAAGTAAACGCAAGTGAGAATATCTGTTTACGCGAAGATAACTAAGATCTGATAATAAAATAAGTAAGATACTTAGTCTAGTTTGGGAAATAGTGCAGTTCGCTACCATAGCAGTGCGAAAGCATCTCAGCCCCTGGTTAAGGCTGCGCGAAAGTTGATTGTAATAGATCGCGAAGGTATTGATGGTTACAACAAAGCGTGAAGCGATCTGCAGGAAGGTAGGCATAGTTGGAATAAATCGACATAAAATCCATCTCAAGGGTGCAGAAACTTGGTTCTAGCATCCCCCCATACTGCTTCGGTTGAGACGTCAGTCCGCGCTCCACGGGTTGATGTCGAAAGGGCTAGTAGTGTACGGATTTGTTTGGCTAATTAACTATGAACTTGGGTCAGGTCCCCATAAGCCAACAAATGGTTCTGTTGCTAGGACCGGAATCTGCATAGAGATGTGTGATGTCGTATCATTGGAATCCAACTAAGAAAGAAATTGAAGGCTGGTTGGATAGAAGAATTCACGAGTTCGTGATGCAGGAGAACAAAAACCCACGACTGGAAAAAGAAGAGTGCTTAGACAACTACCTATATACGGAGATCCACGAAACCTTCTTCACGTCCTTCCCTACTGAGCTATACGAGTGGATCGCGAAGCTAGAAAATAGCCAAGGAAGGTGGAAACTTGATGGTCCTATTGTGTGGACCCCAAAGCTAGTGTGAATATTGGAAGCATCGGAGGATAAGATCACGCATGCCATTGATCATTGGATCGATCGTATTATAGGAGGATTCGTTATTGAGTTTGCGGTTGACACCTTAGTTAGTTATAACGAGGCAGAGCGACACTTTCTCAAAGGACCACGAGGTAAGTATGTAAAGTCTTTGAATACTTGGATTAAAATGTTGTTGTGCGAAAAGTAGGTTATGTAGTTATCTTGATGTTCGGAGCTACGCGAAGCAGAAAGGTTTATAGGAATGAAGGAAATAAGAGTCCAAAAAATATCCCCTTGATTTCACCTCTGTGAGGGGACGAGGAAGAGCTCACGAGGGTCTCTCCGCGAAGTGCTATTTAGCTGATAAGATAAAGAATTCTGCGAATACCACCTCTGCCCACACCATCACCAGCGTCACCACCATCATCTCCATCTTCAACCGTACCAAATCCATTACCACCGCGATTTAGTATGGCAAACACAGTGAAGTTGCCTGTGTTCAAGGGTTTGGGAAATGAGAATCTGGACCAATTTTGGTTCATTGTAATCACTATATGGGAAGCGCAAGGTGTTACAGATGACCATATAAATAAAGCGACGCTGGTTAGTGCCCTCCAGGATCGTGCGCTGACCTGGTATATTAAGTACTCCAACGGTAACCTAAATGCGAGAGTCGCGGATATCCAAATAGCACTAAATAGAGAATTTAGCAGGCCGAAATCTAAAGCGCAGTCGATCATTAGATTCAAATAGATCACGATGCTAATAGGTGAGACTCCTTGGGAACTAGATCAGAGGCTAAAATGTACGATTCGCGAAGCCAATATGAATTTGACAAATGGACAACAAGGTGAGTGGTTTGTAGCTTCGCTATTAACACATTTAAGGAGTGCGTTATCGCAACAAGAGATAACAACTCAGGCAGAGGCCTTAGAGATTGCTATGAGGCTACATGAGACCCTGATGCAATATCATAACCTAGGAGTTCACCAAATCCATGCGCAACTGAAGAATCTGTGCCTTGAGATGTAGATTTTGAAATAAGACAAGACGGTTTGACGAGAAGTGCACAAAAAAGTGTGGTGTGTGAAATGCAAGGGTTAGGGTCATGACAAAGACCACTACATAATTTTTACAAATTAACTCATAGGAGGAGGACCGATGCCTTTAACACCGAAAACTGAAGTAGGACCTAGTGCAGTGCCTGCCTTTTGGTGCGCTATCTGTCAAATAGCAGGAAAACATGTCACAAACAACTGCCACTTGCTGTAGAAGTATATGCAAAGTTCGCAACAATGTTTCTGGGACTTTTGTAGGTCAGTGGGACATGACGAGCGTAATTGCAAAAGTTATGAGTTGATGATGGATAAAAGCCCCACCTACAGAGTTCAGGCCGAAACGCGGCCCCCTTGATCAGAATGCAGGAATGGCGCAGACAGGATTTCAGGGGCGCGGACGAGGTCGAGGCAAAGGAGGACTTGGTAGAGGTCGTGGACAGTTGATTTGCTACAATTGCAGAGGGCCAGGACACTATGCCCACGATTTCACGAATCCAATGCACCCGTCATGAAATTATTGCACGTTGTTTGATCATGAGACAGAAGATTATCCTACACTGATAGCTAGGATATGTGACAAATGAGCGCTACTGCCTCCCCTGACTCAAAACCTGCAGATGATGAGGTCTGAGCCATGCGAGGAAGACCCGAACATAAACATTGTGCTCCAAAGTGGAATCACAATGGGAGATGACAAAAGAAAATAGACGGAAGATAGTACATGTGCTCACAAAGAACGGGCAAAAGAAGCTGAGTTTGATTTGGAGCATGCTTGGGAAACATTCATGGAAGCTAGGAAGAGCTTCGCTAATGCCTCCACTTTAGGAAACAAAGATAAACCGAAGCCGGAAATGGACCCATCTATGCTCACAACTTTCCTAAAAACCTGTATGAAGTTACTGCAAGACAATAAGGCTGTGAAAGGATTACAGGAATTCATCAGTAGGTGTGCTGGGACTGCGCCAGGAGAACTGCGCATAGTCCGGAAGATCGAAAAACATAAAACAAGGATGGGATGAGAAATGAGACTTACCGCGCAGATCAGAGAATATGAGATGGATCAAGTCATTCTGGCTTTGGGATCAGATGCAAATGTTCTGCCGAAACAAACATGGGAGCGAATGGGGTGACTTGTGCTACAATGGTCTCCAATTCAGCTAAGGATGGCCAATCAGCAGAAAATCATACCCATGGGGTGATTGCAGGGAATCACTGTGGACATTGAGGGAGAGAGCGCATTGGCAGATTTCGAAGTGATAGAGATTGTTGATGATAGCAATCCCTACCCCGCACTCTTGGGAATTGACTAGGCTACTAATATGAATGAGGTAATTAATCTAAAGAAGTGAAAAATGATCTTTGAGAATAAGTCACTGCGCGTAATTATACTCCTAGACTCTGCTAAGGGATCGCGCTATATGAAGTTAGTCTGTGACTACGAGAGATGATGAGTTGGACTATATCTATAGCGCGAGACCAAGACTAGGTAAATCCCACCACGGATGGGCGGATTACATGGGAGCGTGAGAGCTCTTGAACCTTGGATTTTGATGAAGAAATAGAACAATGGAAGAATCAGTTACATGAGGTAACTACGCTGAATTGCAATATGATGACCAGGTCGTTGCGCTGCGTGTCGACAGAAGTAAGAGATCTTCCTACTTATGATGGTCTAAATGAGGTAGATACCTTCTTGGATGCATTTGAAAGGGATGTACTAAAAAAACAATGCTTCTAGGCCTTAGACTGGGTATTTCGCACTACGCCTGCGAGATGGTGGGGTAAGCACAAAGGAAGCTTTAATGATTGGTGCGAATGTAGGAGAATGATGTGCACATGATTTGGGAAGCCTAAGATGCTACTGTCAAACAAGTATGATGGACAGGATGACCCACGTTTGCATCTAGCCAAGTGGATGCAGGCCTATGGAGAAGAGCCCCAACCTACATAGAGGCACATGTACTCTGCGCTAAAATACCTGGTCAATAAGCATGTTTCGGGGGGGCGAACTTTCAGATGGCTCTTAACATTGGGAAGACATTATGTGGGAAGAGAAATTGCGCAGAGGCATTCAACAAAGTAGTGGAGACCGCGCTGACCAAGGTATGTAATGCACAGTGAAGTGATTGGGACCTACACATACCTGCAGTATTATGGGCTTATCGGACGACATGTAAGAAACTGACAGGACAGACACCTTTTCGGCTTGTCTATGGAGTGGAAGCTATAATGCCTATGGAATACATCGTGCCTAGTCTGCACATAGTAGCGCTCACAGGTATGACGAATCACAGAGCCATGGAGGAGAGGCTCGCGTAGTTGGATGAGCTCGAAGAAGAGAGATTTTTTGCTAGCTTTCACCAACAGGTCCAAAAGCAGTGCGAAAAAGCATGGCACGATTGACATATTAAGTTGCGCACCTTTAAAGTGAATGATTTGGTGTTGCTATATGATAGCAAGTTTGATAAATTCCCTGGAAAGTTTAGAATGGATTGGCTGGGGCCATATGTTATTAAGGAGATTACCGATAGTGGCGCGGTACAACTGGTAAAGTTAAATGGAGAACCCTTCCCAGGAAAAGTGAATGGCAGTCGTTTGAAGCCATACAAAGGTGGCCCAACCATCTGACTAGCCGACAAGAGCACAGTCTTAGTGCTCTAGGCAGCTAAAAGGAGGCACGGGGCTATAAACTACTCCACCGGGGAACTGCGCGATGTCAGGATTGCGCGTAGTAGTGAAGTGTCACAGGGTCCGCGACAGTGCGAGGACAGCTGCGCTGCCACACAGGTCAGCTGGAATGTGACTGTTAAAGTCACTATTCACGATGTGATGCTTGGTTTGAGACCAAATGGAGCGGGCAGTAGGAATTTAAGGTGAACTTTATGGGCTAGATTCTTGAAAATCTATTTCCAATCTAGCATTAATGGACCAAATGTGGAGGGAATGGTTGAATTCAAATTCAAAAGGCACTATAAATTACAAATGGCTATCCAACAAACAACACTTGGAAATTTGAGAATTGAGTTGTTTCGCGCTTAGATATTCATGAACCGAGACTTATTCGATATTCTGAAAAAGAATTCGTTGCTTGAGCAATTACCAGAGACACTTAGAGAACTATGGAATCGCATTATGGCAGCACCCAAAGAAGCCATGGACACAGGAGTACTGACAGCCGAAGCAGCCGCGTAGGAAATTGTGGAAGTAGAAGGCCCAGAGAGCACCGAAATAATCACAGAGGTCCCTAAATCACCGCACATGCTGAGACCTAAGAAGGATAAGCAGGCCATGATACCGGTTCACGTCTCACCTAGAAATCCGCTGAGGACCAAGCTCACAATGGAGGAAAAGAATAAGGCCATTAATTTGGAGGCCGATGAGGCGGAAGAGTTTGAAGAAATCTTGGTCAAGGAGGAGGATGTAGAGATGGAAGTCGAAACCTAGGGTGCGAACCATATCACACGATTACCTACATATGTTCCTCCGCGAAAGGGTAAAGCCAAGGTGCCCAAGGATATAGATGAGAGCAAGAGGTCTTTGCAAACTCCGCTGCTCCTAGACAATATTGTGTTTGAGGGAGCGCACTTGGGATGGGTTCCCATATTGAAATTTGAAGATTGGAACCTTGCGGACCACGAGAAGTTTTCGCATTTAGCAACTGCGCAGCTAATGCACAATAAGACAGATGTGCTGGCTGGAATGATAGACTTGGAGCCGTGCAAATGGCTCTGAGGTGTTGAGAAAGCAGGGTTGCTAAGCTTGCTCCGGGTGCTGCATTACCACTACGCCCCAGTGACCATTTTCGTCATCAAGTAGTTGCTTTGCTTGGTGCATGATGGGTGCTTATGGCTAGAGGAGCCCATCCCCTTCATAGACCATTTGATTCATCGGATTACATGGCTCCCTTGTGCAGGGGAGGATCCAAGAAATATTTCAGAGGGAAAAAGTGACGACTTGGCCATCACGGAGGCCATGAAAAAGAATTTTAAGCTGGAGAACAAGAAGCGAGGGTATGTCATCTCTAGCATCAACAACCCTGCAGTCAAGGCCCGCGCTAGTGGTTGCACTAGCAGCGCAATGCGTAGAAGGAGTCCTGTTCAACTAGGCAAACTATCTATGCGGTGAGTTCCTTGCGAACTGTCACAAGGCACAGGAGTAAGGAAAACATTCCATTATGCATGGCTCCTGTTGTTGATAGTATTGGTGGCATGGGAGTTTCTTGAAGATAGCCAGTTCCCATCGATCACACGGGACCTTCCAGAGGCAGCGAAGTACGCTTCGCTGTGGGCAACTAGGGACACACAAAGGATAAGGGAGAGCAAGATATTTTGGGTGCTCATGGAGATGAACATCAGGATTGGGATCAATCACAAGCCACGGTTATCACCCACTTTCTACAACAGTCTGCAATGCTTTGCGGAGTTTAAAGCAGACTTCCACCATGTATTCATTAAGACGCGGAAGGAACCTACGAAGACATGGCATGAGTTACCATAATTGGCGACTGATGATGTAATCTTCGCGGTCCTTGTGTCTTTGCCACTAGAGTGGCATGTGGTGGAAGTAGAGAAGTCTGTTGCACAGTGGAAGAAGGAAGAGACAAAACTGTGGATGGCACAGCTGGTGGAAAGGCATATAAAAGAAGAAGCAACGGCTAAGGCCCAGGCGGCTCGTAACGCTGTGCAATTGGCGAAGCAACAAAAAACAACAGAAGAAGAGTGCGAAGGACAGAAGTCACCTTCGCCTGAATCAGAGACATACACAGAACAAGGTGGCGTGGACCCACAGACAACGTCCACCTAGCTCAAACATCTACTCCCACGAGAGCAGGTAGGGCCGCGAAAGAAGACAAAGGCCTCAAAGACTTCGTTCGACCCAACCACCCTTACTGAAGGAGATTTTCACGATATCGGCGAAACGGTGAGGGATGTCACCACGGAGGCCCTCCAGCAGTTTGAGGAACAACACCAGTTAGTTTTGGGGGCTCTTAGGACACAAATACAGAAGTTACAGGTGCGCACTCCACAGGCTAGCACAACGTCCACCAACCTCATAGTTGGCACTTCAGCTGTCGAGGAAATGCTACGCACCAGGGTGAGGAACACAATAGTGCTGCCAGATGGAGCACTCAGTATAGAGAATGAGGCTGATAGGCCTATGATCAACAGTTTGAAAGGGGTTGGGTTAAAAATGGTTGTGCACCCTCGGGAGACACTCTATCTTTTACAAGATGGAGTCACCGCAGAACATCAGGCCAGGGAGAGTCACGCTATACAGGTAATGAGCAAGCAACACATCAACATTGAACAGTTCAGCCTGGAGTGCAATGAGGAAGTGGCATAGAATAGACAGATAGTGCAGGTTGTGGACGAAGCCTGCCAAATGGTCCCGGAGTTCACCATCCAAGTAGAGGAATTGATGGAGGCACACGTACGAAAGTTAGCCACAGGGGTGCGTGACACAAGAGAAGAAATGGTCAGGGTTTAGCTAGACCTGAACCTACAGATCGTAGAACTACAGTTGAAGGCACAACCTTCAACTCCGCTGGAGGTTAAGGAACAACGTGCCACCACAATCACAATAGCCATGGCGATGGTTGACAATGCAGTGACAGACAACATGAAGCTGTTCGAGCAGTCATTAGAGGTCCTCACCACCCTGCAGGAGAACCTGAACATAGAGTGCCTAGATACAGAGGCGCGCGAGCGGCAATAGAGATACAATGAGGTAAAAGGGACCATGCAGACGGTTTCCCTTATGCACAGGCTTGTAAGGATGCAGTAGGCAAAGGCGCTCAAGCAGGAGGTGGATGCCACTCAGCATAAAGAAGCAGTTTTGAAAGTGTGCCTACAACCATGGATCGATGAGGCGTATACAATTACAACATCCATTGAAGGAAAGCTCGCGCAGCTGAAAGTAACTTAGGAATGGATTCAGGGTAGAAGTTCCATGACAGCAGTCACCGAACAACGCGTGGAGGAAGTCCAGTAGGCATCCGCTCAGTTTAATGTCAAACTTGCAGCAATCCAATTAGAATTGGAAGGTCTTCGTGCTAAGATATCCGCACCTGCAGAGTGACTCGAGGGCAAGTCACGATGTTTGTGTTGAGAGCCTGTTAGGTGTGGAATCCCCTAAGGGCAGTTTTGAGGCTTAGAGCCCAGATTTTGGTCCAAGTTTGTAATTCCAATGTAAAGACTCCGCATTTTTTGGGCACGGAGCGCGTAATTGTTAAAGAGTCATAGGGTTGTCCGCCCTTATTTTGTTAATGTGATGTCGATTGTAGAAGATCTACCCATGGTCCGCAAACCATGGGATTGTATAAATAGAGCGAAGCTCTAAGTAGTTAAGGCATGTAGATACAAGATGAAGAACATATGATGTATGCGAGATAGATCTGAAGTGTAAAGTCTAGTTTTGGGTCATAGCGTAGGTAGAGGCTCTGCAGCTGAGTGCGCAAAGGCCTAGTAGTCCGCAGCTGAGTGCGCAGACCCCTGTAGCTAAGTGTGCAAGGCGAGTCGAGTCTATAACTATATGGAAGTATTAATAAAGAGAAGTTTCTATCAATTCTGTGTCTTTATTTCTTGTTTTATGCATCTGTTATATTGAGTTTGAATTTCACTTCTAATGCTTATATGAGGCGTGAATGTGTATAATTGTATTGGTTAAGTGAATGCAAGTGAGGATATCTATTTACGTGAAGATAACTAAGATCTGATAATAAGATAAGTAAGATACTTAGTCTAGTTTGAGAAATAGCACAGTTCACTGCCATAGCAGTGCGAAAGCATCTCAGCCCCTAGTTAGGGCTACGCGAAAGCTAATTTTAATGGATCGTGAAGGTACTGAAGGTCAAAACAGAGCACGAAGCAACCTGCACAAAGGTAGGCATAGTTGGAATAAATTGACATCACATCCATCTCAAGGGTGAAGATACTTGGTTCCAGCATCCCCTCATACTGCTTCGAGTGAGACTTTAGTCTGCGCTCCATGGGCTGATGCCGAAAGGGCCAGTAGTGTAGGGATTTGTTTAGCTAATTAACTTTGAACCTAGGTCAGGCCCCCATAAGCCAAAAGGCATACCTACTAGGATTTGGTAAATGGGAGGGAGAAGTTACTAAAATGGGAGCGGTTGTGGTACGACTTGGTGCAAGAAGAGATAAGGCAAAAAATCATAGATGGAAACTCATGCAAGCATGATGATGAGGATAATTGTGCCTTGGTTGGAAAGGAAAAGAAAGAGAAAGGGAAGAAATCCCAATCCAAAGGTGATTCTATTTTGGCAGGAAAGAAGGACTTGTTGAAGATTAAATGTTTTCACTATCATGAGTTGGGACACTATTCCACAAAGTGTCCGCACAAGAATGTCAACAAGAAGCCCTCAGGAGGAGTGTCAGGTGAAGCTCTAGCTTCACAATTCGAGTTGGATTTCACCCTCATTGCATACATGTGAAATCGGTGATGGGTAGTGTGTGGTATCTGGATAGTGGAGCCTAATTCCAGCGACAACAAATAAATTTTCAGTGACTTAGAGGAGAAGGACCTCCATACACACATCAAGATGGGAGATGATGGAAGGTATAGCACGACCGACATCGGAACTGCTACTTTTCAGAGGGAGTTTGGTTCTCCTCTCACATTAAAATATTCAATGTATGTTTTGAGTATGAAGAAGAATTTAGTTTTAGTTGCTACATTGGAAGATCGTGGCTACGATGTGATATTGATCAAAGGAAAGGCATTCCTTCATCACATAGCCACAGGACAAGTGAAGCGGATTAGGGTTCGGGTGAAGAACCTCTACAAATTGGATGTAGAAGATTGTCTTTCTTTGAGCACGAAATCAGAGAAGGTGTAGAGCCGAGACATCTGTGAATTATGGCATTGGTGACTTAGCCATTTTCACCATGGAGCTTTGAATATCATGCAATATATTTCTACAAGACTTCCCAAGGGTGCACTAGAGCATCCTAATACATGCAAAGGGTGTACATTGGGGAAGTAATCCAAAGCCACCTTTCATAATAAGGACAATTGAGCGCAAGCGGTCCTAGAAAGAGTTCACTGAGATGTGTTTCGACCTTTTTCGACATCCTCCATGGCCAAGCGCAGGTATTATGTTATATTTGTAGATGACTTTTCACATAAGTGTTGTATATTCTTCATGTAGAAGAAATACCATATATTCTCAAAATTTTGTGAATTTAAAGCACTTGTTGAGAAAGACACAGGAAGGAAAGTGAAGACTCTCAGGAGCAATAATAGTGGTCCAGAATATGTGTCAAATGAGCTCAAGAAATTTTGTGCATCATAAGGCATTCGACGTGAGTTTATGAAACCCCATAACCCACAACAAAATGGGGTGAATGAGAGGAAGAATAGGATTATTGTGGGAGCTGCATGAGACATGTTGCATGATCAGGGCCTACCATTTCACTTGTGGGTTGAAGCATGTAACACAACAATATATGTGCAGAACAGGAGTCCTCATCGGATTCTTAGGATGAGTACACCAAAAGAAAAAAATTTAGGTAAGAAAATAGATGTGGAACACTTCAGGGTCTTTGGTTCATCAGTTTAATATCATGTTTCCAAGAATGCAAAGAAAAATCTAGAACCAATAGAAGAGTTGGGAGTATTTGCGGGGCACGTTGATACTCCTCACAATTATCGGTTGTACTTGCCATCTCACAAGATGAAAGTTGTTCATAGAGATGTAAAATTCAATGAAAAGAAGGCAATGAGATCTTCCCTTGAGAGGGAGATTCAATTGCATGCAGATGAGGAGCTTTTATCTCCAAAAGAAGAACCTTAGGATGTTGTGGAGAAGCCACAAACAAAGGAGCAGAGAGTGGAAGAACCCACTCATGCAGAGACATCCAAAGATGGAAGGAAGTGCATTAGAGAATCTGACATATTTATGCATGATGATAGAGAGAATGTGGGAGCACCCACATCACATCGCAGGAAGAGGAGGCCACCAGATCGATACACTGGCTACATAGATCTGATGAGCGAGAGTGTAGAGACTGAGCCATCCTCATTTGAGGAAGTAGTGCAGAAACCAGTATGAGTTGATGCCATGGTAGAGTAATATGATTCCATTATCAAGAACAGTGATTAGGAAGTGGTCCCAAATCCATAAGACAAGTCAGTGGTAGGTTCTAGGCGGATCTACAAGGTGAAGCAAGTAGCATATGGGAGTATCGAGAAACATAAGGCTAGATTTTTGTCCAAGGTGTTCTCTTAGCTGGATGGAATTGATTACGAGGAGACATTTTCTCCAGTAGCAAGGTACTCATCAATCAAATCAATTTTAGCACTTTCAACGCAAATGGTGTTACATGTCATTTTGTTGCATTAGGAAAATGACCATTAGTCTGGATCTTTCATTATCCATTAAAGAGTTCAAAATCATCCCCATGCAAGGCTAGAACACAAAGCATCCCTTAGAGAATTAAATTCTTGGATCTCAAGGTTCAAAAACCTAGTTTTTTCTTATTTTGTAGTTCCCTAGTTCATTTCTATGCGTACACAGAAGATACCATTAGAAGTTACGCAAAAATGCACTATGTCTTACACTATGGTCTGCACATGGCTTAACGAGAGTAAAAAATAAAAATTAAAGTCTAGAAGCTTTGTTAGTCAAATATTTTCCAACTAATAGCTTTGAATGGATGCCTACTCAACCCTCAATACTTCCATCATGGAACTACTTCCCTCTCTTTGTGGATCCCTTATTCCACCATTTATGGATCTCATCCCTTAGGAAGAGGATCCCAAACCTCCTCCTCTTGTCCTATAAATAAAACATAGGTGAGAGGATTGCAGAGGACTATTGAAGGTAAGCTTATGTTGCAAAAATAAGGCTATGAGGCTTTTCATCCAAGGAGAAGGTTGGAGATTGTGAGAAGTGTTGGAATAAGGAATTGCTGAGGGGGGGGGGTGAATCAGTGATTTAAGAAATTATTAATTTTATTTTCTTGCTATGATTATAGTTCCTTATTATGTTCTTTCAAATGTGAGAGCACTCATTCATGAAACAATGAGTCAATAAAATTTTAGACACATATACTCAAATAACAATCTCATTAGAAACACACATTTGACACAGTGTTTTCACATGGAAACCCAAAGGGAAAAAACCACCAATTTGTTGTTTGTTTTATGATGTAAATTAAGCACCTACTTAATTACATATGTTTTTTTGTGAGCACCCACTCACTGGAGGCACCAACCCCCTTTGTTTAGCAAGCACCAACCTGCCAAGAGGCACCAACTTGCCAAGAGGCACCAACGTCTTAAATATGCAGGCACCAACCTGCCACTGCCACTGTTATACTATTACATACAATTTTCAAACTGAAAACAAAGGCATACAATTTTATAAGTAAAATACCACTAGATGGTTGTCTACATATTCAACTTTTGCACTCTGCTCTCTATGCTCACTTGTAGCAGACCTACTCTTGTTTCTCACAACAATACTTCCTCTGTGCTATGTGCTTTGTTTTGTATTTAATTTTAGTCCCCTTACACATTTCACAGAGACTCCTCATGCATATTTATGGCTCACAGAGATTTAGTTGTACATCCTTATGGTGTATTTATTCTTCATTTACATTTACAATGCGTGCACGAGAGGTCTTTGGCCATCAACTTTACTAATCTACATTCGAAACCACAGCTTCTAACTCATACATCTTTAATGGCTCCCTGTATCATCATATCGGAGATTTTCCATCTCAGTGTTATGTAGTGGTGTAACACTAAGAAACAGGAAATTTCCGACCTCTGACTATGTCTAGCCCCTTTTGATTTAGCCCCCATCGAACTTCCACCATAGGATCGAGGGTGGTGACTGAGGGCTTAGCCTTAAGGCACTAAGACTTTCATACCCCCATCAGGGGTTATATTTCCTTTTTTATGCATTGTGTGTTTGTTCCACAACCAAACACTAACACCATTGGAGCCCTTTTATCAGGGATTTCCACTTATTTCCCATATGCCAACAACCACAAATCATCAATCATCTATTGTCAATAGGCCCCTTTGTTCATCCCTAGCCCTTCGTTCCTTAACACTTCACGACCACGTGCTAGCCCTCATATCAGAACCCTCTAATAGGCGATTTCAAAATGTGGTCAATGTGCCAACCATCGCAAACTTTGCTAATGTGACACCATCACCTACCACATGGCACTTTTTTATTGGTGACATGTGTCACCCGGATATCGCTAATTATGCCAACCAAAACGGTCGAAAACGCCTGCCATGTGTCCTTCTATACCACCACATCATGCTAACATCAACAACCACTTCACCTTATTGGAACCAGTCGGATCTTGCCATGTGTCCACATCGGAGCTCATTTAAGACTGCCATCTGTCCTTATCCAACCCAATCGGATGCCTCCACATGTCCTGCCTAGAGGAGAGAGAAAGAGATCTTTTCTACCCTGGTTTTTCAACAAATTCCTTTGTAAATTCCTTTTTGGCTCTCCCTGGAAATTTAACAAAGAAACCTCAATCCTGGCTATTTAACACAATCAATGTTCAGCGATCGAAACATCCCAATGCTTGTCACTTTTGAAAATGTCGAACATCGATTACCGATATGACCTAGTCCTTTGGTATTGCAAGACCCCTGACATGTAGGATTACTCATATGCCATGATGTTGATCCTCCAATATGCAATTGTTGATATCACACAAGACCTCCAATATTGTGATTGTCTATGTGTCGGGACTTCCAATATGAGGGATCACTAATCACTAGTCAGCAAATTGCATTCACTTTGCACTGCACCTTGGAACCTTTGATCACCGATATGTGATATGTTAGGAACTCCAATCGTCGATTGCCAATTGGAAACGTGCTAGAAGGACACCAACTCAAACTTAGAATTTCACAGTTTTTTCCTTTGTTTTATGGTTTGGAGAGGTAGAACTTCAACAAGCTCTAACTTTTGATTCAAAAGTCCATTCTGGGATTTCCACATACCGTTAGATAGCTTATTTTGGACATTATCCAATGGAGGGGTTCTG
Organism: Pinus tabuliformis; assembly: GCA_031772625.1. NCBI lineage: Eukaryota > Viridiplantae > Streptophyta > Pinopsida > Pinales > Pinaceae > Pinus > Pinus tabuliformis. The sequence goes on from CM062816.1 coordinate 1,633,503,423, forward strand.
ATTGATCTTTGATCCCATAAGCTACCTCAAGAAGGGATCCAAAGTGTCTGCACAACTGGAATCATAACCACCAAGGCATGAAGCCCAATCATAAGGTTGACCCTTGTTTAAGATCAATACCAACACTTACACAACCAGCCACCTACAAAACATCAAGTGTCCAACAATATCCCCCTTTGGCATTGATGGTAGCACTGTAAACTCCCCCTCAGGATTTTCATGGTTTTCTCTGATGCCAATATTCTCCCCCTTTGACATTAGTGGAAAAGAATACTTCACAAGCACTCCCCCTGAACCAATGTAGTCTACTCTCCCATGAATTCCACCTGTCAAATAGTTGCCACCACCTACCGAAATGAAGCCATTTGGAGGGAGGAGTCATAACTCCTATATTCTGAATGAGATACTTAAATGGTTCCCTTTCCAGTGGCTTGGTAAATATATTTCACAGTTGCTCCTTAGTGGGTACATCTACAAGTTTGACAATGTTCACTGCAACTTGTTCCCTCAAAAAATGATACTAGATAGGAATATGCTTGGTTTTTGAATGCATGACTGGATTTTTTGAGATGTTGATTGCACTTATGTTGTCACACATTATTTGAATGGGATTAAAAATCTCTACCTGTATATCCTTCAAGGTTTTCGTCATCCATATATTTTGTGTACATTAGGTAGAAGAAACAATATATTCTACTTTAGCAGTTGATAGAGTGATAGATCCCTATTTCTTATTGACCCACGACACCAATCATTCATCCAAAAAGAAGGTTCCACCAAAAGTACTCTTCCTGTCATCAAGACTTCCAACCCAATCTGCATCTATGTAGGCCTTCAAATTGAAGTCTCCACTCTTAACATACCATAGTCCATACTCTGTTGTACCTTGAAGATATTTGAAGATCCTATTAAAAAAAACCACATGAATTTCTTGTGGAAAGGCCCAAAATATTGCCACAATCCCCACTTCTTTCATGATATATGGCCTTGAAGTCATCAGATACAATAAGCTTCCTATCATCGATCTGTATTCAGTCTAATTTACCTCTAGCGTTGCATCTTCTTTTCACAATTTATAGCCTGTAGTCATGGGCATGCTAACAAGTTTGCAATCGTCCAATTCAAATTTCTTTATAGTTTCCTTGAGATATTTGGATTGGGATATAAAAACTCCTCATGGAGATTGAGTAATTTTCAAACCCAAGAAGAAGGATAGTTCACCAATCATGGAAATTTCAAACTCTATTTGCATACAATTTGCAAACTGATGCCCCAACTGCTCCACATCACTACCAAATATTATGTCATCCACATACAAAACCACTATCAGTAGATGATCACCTTCATATTTTACATAAAGATTGTTGTCAACTGAGCCTTTCTTAAACCCTTGTTGCTAGAGATACTTATCCAACCTTTCATACCAAGCTCTCGGGGCTTGTTTCAAACCATAAAGGGCCTTCTTTAGTTTGCATACGAGCCCTTCATCGAAGGAGAGCAGAAAACCTTCAGGTTGCTCAATGTAAACCTCCTCTTCTAAATATCCATTGAGAAAGGCAGACTTCACATCCATTTGATATACTTTGATGTTCTTATGAATGGAAAGAGAAAGAAATATTCTTATAACTTCTAGTCAAGCTACTAGTGCAAATGTTTCTTTGAAATATACCCCTTGTATTTGGGCATACAATTTGCAGACCAATCGAGCTTTGTTTTTTATTACTTGACCTTCTTCATTTCATTTGTTCTTGAATACCCACTTGGTTCCAATAACATTTTTCTCTTTCGGCCTTGGAATAAGCTCCCATGTGTCATTCTTTTCAATTTGGTCTAGTTCTTCATTCATGGATTTCACCCACAACTTATCTTCACTTGCTTGACAAAGGTTCTTGGGTTATATCTGTTACATTAGAGTCAAATTTACATGACTGGTACTTACCACAAGTTTCCTTCTAGTCTGAACACCCTGTCTTTGATCTCCAAGAATCTGACTCTCAGGATGTTCCTTCTGTACATAACTAGAGGGTGTTTTTGGCCATGAAGATGGGCTTTCTTCCTCACCTTCATTCTCTGAATGTGTTTCATTCAGATCAATGACCCTCAAATCTAAACTTTCTTCATCATCTGATTTCAAATTAATTTTAGAGGTTTAAAGTCGTGAGCCTACTTCTTCAACTATTATGTCATTGCAATCATTTATCTTCCTTGTTCGCTTGTTCTAACATTTGTATCCTTTGCTTCAATTACATTATTGAAGCAATATTCCTTCATCAACACGTGAGTCAAACTTCCCAAGGTTATTTTCATTTCTCTTAATGAAGTACTTGCTCCCAAACACCTTGAGGTGTTTAACCGGTGCGGCTCTTCCCTTCCATAACTCATAGGGATTTTTGTCACTGTCAGACCTAAGTTGAGTTATTTTTGATAAATATATTGTTGCCTAAGCTTCTTCTCCCCAAAAGTTGTGAGATACTCCTTCTTCATCTAACATTGCTTTGGCCATTTCCTAGATTGTTTTGTTCTTCCTCCTTACTACTCCATTTTTTTGAGGAGTTATGGTTGTTGAGGAGTTCTATTGAGTACTACCTCCTAATGTCGTACTCTCCACATAATTCCTCAAACTCTCTTGAGGTGGACTCTCCCCCTTTGTCTGATCTTAAGAATTTTATCTTCAAACTTTTCTCAGTTTCTACTTGAGCCTTAAACTTCTTCAAGTTCTCAAATGCTTCTGACTTTTCTTTTAAGAGAAGAATCCAAGTAGCCCTGGTGAAATCATCAATGAACAACAGAAAATACCTCTCTCCTTTTGAGTTTGTTTCTCTAGTTGGGCCACATATATCTATGTGAATAAGCTTGAGAGGTATGGATGAGGAGAACTCTTTCGATTTGAAATAAGTCCTAGTCTACTTTCCAAACTGACATGACTTGAAAATTGTTATCAAGGCTTTTCAATCTAGGTAATCCTTTCATTGTGCCTATCTTTCTTATCTTTATCAAGATGTCAAAATTCATGTGCCCAAGCCTCTTATGCCACAGTCGTGCTTCACTTGTTTTTCTCAAATAACAACTGACCCTTGAGTCATCGAACACATATACATTATTGTGGGTCCTGATTTATTTTCCCACTAGTTTTCCATCCTTTATATTGCAGATCTCACAGTCTTTAGATCGAAAGGTCACATCATAGCCATTGTCACACATCTGGCTAACACTGAGAATATTGTGCTTGAGACCTTCCACATACAGCACATTTTGTGCTTCTATCTTTTGATCAAGACTAACCACTCCTTTTCCCTTGATTCTTGTTGGAGCGTTGTTTCCAAAAGTGACATTGCTTCCTCTGTCTTTTTCTTTCAGTGACAAAAATTTTCTTTTGTCCCCAGTCATATGTTTGGAACAACCACTATCCACATACATTTTTTTTCTTTATTATGAATTGATAAGGCAAGTCCACATGGCATGCTCTTTTTGGTCTTTAGTTTCCAACTTCCTTTATCCTTTTGGATATGTGTCTATCTGTCATTTTGAGACTTAGATAGGTATTCAAACCTACTTCTACACTCACTGGCCTTGTGCCCAAAATTATTACATTTAAAGCATTCGACTTCACTTTGTAGGGGAGAGAAGACATTATGATTCCTAAGAGAGGAATCTTGAGACTTAGGAGTCTGGTGTGTATTAAATCTGATATTTTCATCTCTTTCAACTTTGACCCTTCTACAATCAATGGCTTTGTGTCCAAAGATATGACACTTATAGCAGTGACCATAGAACAAATAGGCATGCCTATTTTTAAAAGCATTATAAGATTGAGTAGGAAAATACTTTGGTCGACTAATTGAATGGTTCGTCCTCCATTGGTGATCTCCTCTTTATCTAGTTGCCCTTTTGTCTTCATGAACTCTTTCATGATGATTCTTCCAATGACTTTGTGGTTATTCAACTCCTATGGACCTGAAGTTTATCTTCTTCTTCCCAATAGAAGATTCTTATGCCTTAGAGTACCCTAGACCGGTTCTGATTCCTGAGGGCCTTTGACAATTCAGGATCTGATTTAGTCTTCTTGTCCCTTCAGCAAATTTCTCATTTAGACCCTTCTTCGTCTTTGCTTTCTCAAGATCAGTTCTTAGAGAGACAACCTCTACTTCAAGACACTGACAATTTTCTTCCCATTCTTGAATCATATCTTGAAGAACCTCTTCCTTTCGTTTGGCCTCCTCCAGCTCAACTTTCAAAGACAAAAAATCATCTTTTCATATTTTTGAGGTCATTTCCCTTTTCAACTTGAGCATCTCTTGTTTTAGTTTCTTATTCTCTCCTTATAGTCTCTCACGATTTCCTTGTTCTAATTTCATTAGAAGGGCTAGACTATCCTTGCTCTTGATAGCTTCTTCAAGATTTTCTTTCTGATAGGAAAAATCCTCATTATCAGAGTTATACATTCCTTCTTCTGCACGCTGCAACTATTCCTTCAACTGCTTATTTTTCTTCCTTGCTTTCTTCAACTCATCAAGGGCACTGATGATTTCTCCTTCAAGGTCTACTACTCCTTCTTCTTCATCTTCAGAGTCCATAATACCTTGTTTCTTGGAGTCTGTTTCGAGGGCCATAAGAAGATACTTATTTGACTCATTTTCCGATGAGTCTTCACAGTTTGATTCTGGTGTTGAGCTATCCTCTTTGGAATAGAACCCCTTCTTCTTGTAGGGTTTTTTCTTCTGATATGTCTGAGACTTATTTCTAAATTTCAGATCTTCTTCCCTTTTAGCCTTTTCTTTGTAAGGGAATTTGGAAGAGAAATGTCCAACTCTTCCACAGTCAAAAAACTTAAAGGGAAACTTCCCTTTATATTTTCCTAATCCACACTTTGGTTTTCTGGCTAGTTGAGCTAGCTCCTGATCAGATTCACTGCTGGAGCAGTCTTGATGAACTTTGTGCTCCTTTCCCTTACTGGATACTCTGAATGTCGCTTCCTTTAGTTCAGATTTCTCCATTCCTACTCTCATCTCATAGGTTGTGAGAGTACCATGTAGTTGATCCATCTTGAGATCCTTTAAGTTAGGCATTTCCTCAATAGCTGAGATTTTGGCATTAAATCTCATGGGTAGAGATCTCAATACTTTCTGAATGATCATCTCTTCCTTGACTTCTTCACCAAGTCCTCTAATCATATTAACCACTTCATCAACTCTGAGGAAGTATTCTACTATGCTTTCATTCTCATTCATCTTCAAGCTTTCAAACCTCATTCTAAAGGTCTGAAGTTTCGCTTGCTTGACTTTGTCATCTCCTTCATGACACTGGTTAAGCTTTTCCCACATTTCATAAGCAGACTTACAATGCATAACTTTCACAAGTTCTGATTGACTAAGACCAGCAAGAATGGCATGCTTGGCTTTACCATTACTCAAATACAATTTCTTTCCATCTACATCAGTGGGGGGAATATCAGGGACATTGTAGTTTACTAGTATTGAGGTCCAAATATCTACCCCTAGGGACATAATATATGCCTCCATTCTTACTTTCCAAAAAGCATAGTTGGCCCCATCAAAGATCGGTACCCTACTTGAGTAAACTTCTTGACTCTCTTGCCTATTCATAATTCCTTATGGATCTACCTTCCAGTGTTTAAAATGTTGTTGAAGGAACTTGGCTCTGATACCAATTCTTGGAATAAGGAATTGCTGAGAGGGGTGGTTGAATCAATAATTTAAGAAACTATTAATTTTCTTTTCTTACTATACTTATAGTTCCTTCTTATGTTCTTTCACATGTGAGAGCATTCATTCATGAAACAATGAATCAATAAACTTTCAGACACACATACTCAAATAACAATCTCATGAGCAACACACATTTGACATAGTGTTTTCACGTGGAAACCTAGAGGGAAAAAACCACCAATTTGTTGTTTGTTTTATGATGTAAATTAAGCACCTACTTAATTACATTTGTTTGTTTTTGAGCACAGACTCACTAAAGGCACCAACCCCCTTTGTTTAGAAAGAACCAACTTTCCAAGAGGAGCCAACCTCTTAAGTATGTAGGAACTAACCTGCCACTGCCATTGTTCTACTATTTCATACAATTTTCAAATTGAAAACATAGGCATACAATTTTATAAGGAAAACACCAATAGATGGTTGTCTAGAGATTCAACTTCTACACTCTTATTTATGTGCTCACTTGTAGCAAACCTCCTCTTATGTGTCATAGTAATACTTCCTCTGTGATTTTCCTTCACTATCCAGGGCTCTCCACTGACTGCACCTCAGAATACCCTTGCGACACTCTGCTTCGATGCACACACTCACTACTTTTCTCTCACGCACATATGCTTACTCTTCCCAATCATCTCAATGGAGGTTCTTATTTTTGTTCCAATGTTTCACTTGGCTTGATTTATCCACTGTCACCATCAAAAATGCCCAAGCATGTACCCCTGGCATGGCACTCCATTCTTTTGTTGTTTCACACTTTCTTTAGTTTTGTTGCTACATTAAATCATAAGAATGGGCGTTGATCACTTCTCTATCTTACTACATGACTCTCCATGTTGTGTATTTAATTTCAGTCCCCTTACACATTTCACAGAGACTCCCCATGCATATTTATGGCTCACAAATATTTATATGTACATCCTCATGGTGTCTATGTTCTTCATTTACATTTACAATGCGTGCACGAGAGGTCTTCGACCATCAACTTTACTTCTCTGAATTCAAAACCACAACTGTCAACTCATACATCTTTAATGGCTCCATGTACCATCATATTAAAGCTTTTACATCAGAGTGTTGTGTAGTGGTGTAACACTAAGAAAAAGTTGATTGTTGACCTCCTATTATTTCTAGCCCATTTTTATTTAGCCCTCATTGAACTTCCACCATAGGAATGAGCGTGGTGACCGAGGGCTTAGCCTTAAGGTGCTAAGACTTTTAGACCCCCATCGGGGGCTATATTTCATTTGTTGTGCACTATGCCTTTGGTTTCATGTTTATTCCACAACCAAGCGCTAACACCATCAGAGCCCTTTCATCAGGGATTTCCACTTGTTTCCCATATGCCAGCAACCACAAATCGTCGATCATCAATTTCTGAAAGGCCCCTCTATTCATCACTAGCCCTTGGTCCCTTAACACTTCATGACTGCGTGCTAGCCCTCATATCGGAGCCCTCTAATCGGCATTTTCCAAATGTGGCCAATGTGCCAACCATCGTAAACCTTCAATCATCGATCATCAATGTGATGTCATCACCTACCATGTGCCACTCTCTAATTGGTGACATGTGTCACCCAGATATGGCCCATTAGGCCATCCAAAATGGTTAAAAACTCCTACCACGTGTCCTTTTGTACCACCACATCATGTTGACATCAGCAGCCAATTAGCCTTATTGGAACCAATCTGATCTTGCCATGTGTCCACATCAAAGCTCATCTGAGACTGCCATCTGTCTTTATCAAACCCAATCAGATGCCTCCACATGTCTTTCCTAGAGGAGAGAGAAATAGGCCTCCCCTAACCTAATTTTAAATGAAATCCTTTAAAAATTTTGTTTTGGCTCTCCCCAATGATTTAACAAAGAAACGTCAATCCTGGTTATTTAACACAATTAGCATTGGGTGATCGCAACATCCCAATGCTTGTCACTTTTGAAAATGTTGATAACCGATATGGCCTGGTCCTCTGATATTGCGAGACTTCTGACATGCGAGATCGCTGATATTCCATGCTGTTGATCCTCCAATATGTGATCGCCAATATCGCACAAGAACTCTAACATTGCTATTGACGATGTGCAGGGACATCCGATATGCAGGATCGATAATTGCTAATCGATGAATCGCATTCGTTGTTTCACTACACCTTGGAACCTCTGATCACTGATATGCGATATGTTGGGATCTCCGATCACCGATTTTCGATTGGACATGTGTCAGAAGGACACCAACTCAATCTTAGAATTTCACAAGTTTTTCCTTTGTTTTTTGGTTTGGATAGGTAGAACTTCAACTAGCTCTAACTTTTGATCCAAAAATCCATTCTAGGACTTGCACATATTGTTGGAATCTTATTCTTATCATTATCCAATAGAGGGGGTATGATTGATCTTTGATCCCATCTACTACCTCAAGCAAGGCTCCAAAGTCTCTACACAGTTGGAATCAAAACCACCAAGGCATGAAGCCCAATCATTAGGTTGAGCCTTGTTTGACATCAATGCCAACACTTACATAGTTAGCCACCTACATACCATCAAATTTCCAACAATAAGAGGATTGTAACATCAAGGCTTTGAGGTTGTAAGTTTGTTCTCCTTTTTATTTAGTAAAAGAAACTATTATTTCCTAATCATGTCTTCTATGATATAATTTGTGGATTCTTTGATCACTCACATAGGTTATGATTACTTATTGATTCAATTTATGATATATGTAAGTGTTTCATTTATCTTTCATTCTATATACTAGATGCTTTGATCCTTTGTGTGTTTCTGTTTATGTAGATCTCCTTCGAAACATCATGGAGAAGTCATGGAAAGATGTGGAATGATTTCTAAAGTATCAAGGATAAGCTACCTGTGGAAGGCACTAAAAGGGACTTCGATGGGAATTTCTATAAAATGGTAAGTGATCTCTTGCATATTGCTTGTTTCAATCAATCATAAGCTAAGGAAAGGTAGCAGTTCTTTTCTTGCTTGTTACTAGTTTTCATTTGATATCTAGGGTGATCCATCTTGTCCGCAAAAGCACTTACTTTGCCTAACAAGTTGGCGACTCCACTCGGAAACATCTCACTCTCCATCATTCTATTTGTTTTTACTTTTAATCCTTTTGTCATAGCCCTCTATGAGTGTTTGGAAATACTGAAAATATGGATTTTATGATTTATTTCACTTTTTTTTTTTTTTTTCCTAAGAAATTCTCATTGTGTGCACTTTATCTTTAGGCATAGAGCATATTTATACGCACTTTTCTGTTTACAACAGTGCATATGCCCAATGGATTGATCTATTGCCTATGCACATACCTGGATTTTTTTAAAATTTCAGTTTTCTCTTCATCAAGTCCATAATTTTTTGTTTTTCCTATTTAATTATACTTGTTTTCACTTTCATTAAGTATTTTTCAACCTGCTTGAGTGTCGTGAAATCATTTTCTTGCAATTTTCTTGTTTTCACAATTTAGGGTAAAAGCCTCATCTGGTGTGTGGTCGATTTATCAAAAGAAAAGTCAATTGGGCTTGGTTTTTTGTTTTCCTATCTTTCTTCTTTCGAACAGATCAGAATTTGTGTTTATTTTTCTCTTTTATCAAAGATTCTTTTGTGAATGAAAAGCAATGATTTACAAGAATGGGTATTGTTTATGAAAAGTGCTTCTTATGTTGGATTTGAAACGAAAAATCATTTTTCTTCCATTATTGAAGTGTTTCAAAAATGTACTCTTGACAACATTAAATTCATAGCATCCATAGGAAAAAATTATTTCAGTGTTGATTGGTCTCTTCATGCATTTTGGATATTTTCGAGTGATTGTATGTCAAAAAGGAAAGTTTCTTTCTTTTTTTAGTTATTAGGAGAATTGAAATTTCAAAAGTTAATTCGTTATTGGGGTAATTTGAAATTGAAGATTTGTGTTTAGGAAAAGGGGTACAGTGGGAATTTAAGAGTTTTTTGCATTTCCATTGAAAAATTCAAAATACTTTCTCCTTACTTCAGTTAGAAATTCAATGAAAAGAACATATTACAATTTCATTTTCGATTGCATTAAGGTTTTCGTAAACCATAATACCATAATTTTCACGTCCATTTACCTTTGAGTAAGTAACATCTCTTAAGAATAGGGCTAATAAAATCAATATAGAAATTTTTATTATTTTAGGGCTCTTTTCCACCTACATTAGATTAGGTTCTAGGGCTTTGGAATAGGGAAGTGAGTTAAATTTCCAAAGCTGCAAACAAACATTACAAAAGAGTTAAGCATGAGATCGTGTCGGACCCAGTGGAGTGATCGACCCCACCTCATTAGCTATGGTAGAGTGATTTACACGTATTAAAAATGGTTTCGAAAGGTACTTGGGGGTCACTTGGAAGTAAACCTCGAATTAACCATGTTGTGGAACTTTCAAGGGGATTGAGCTTTGCTACTCTGCCCTTGCCTGTACGTTTGATCTGTGACTGTCCCCCCAGGTTAAATTGTTTTATGTGGTAACCTTAGAGACCATAGTCTTAGGGATATTACTTGAGGTCATGGTGGAGGAGAAGTCTCTATTTTACCTGGAACAAACGTTAGATAGACTCACTTGGACCATTTTGGAGGGTATTCTTCATTTGAGATGGCATAAATGAATATTACTTACACCAGATCATGTACATTAACAAGGTTGTTAGCATAACTAGTTCCACCTGCTCTATATTTAACCACTTTTCACATTGATCTATGTGATGTTTTCTTTGATCACCAACTAGTGATTTCGATGTGAAAATCTTTTTTGCATGGTTTGATTCCTTATATTTACTAGCGCATGTTATTTGACTTTTTTTACATTTTAGAGACCTTACGTATCGATTGTGATTTTAAATTGTTAGTAACGGTATTAAATTTATCTAAGTTGAATCTAATGGTAACAATGCCAAAAGTTACCAATAAAGAAAGCCCTTTTAACTGCAACCCTAGTCCTTTTCCTGACTTTGGAAATTTCGATCCTCCTTATATGGCTAAGTTGTCACTTCTCTGATTCACAACAGGTTTACGATGTGGTTTTTTCAACTTCTTTGATCCCAATTTACCCAAATTGTACCACCTCAACTGATTTTTTCACCTCAACCGAGTTCACCAACTTCATTTTGACCCTTTATCTTCTTCGCCCAACATTTCCTCCTCCATTGTTTCTTCTTCTCTTAGTAAAAGCCTTAATGCTAGTAACCAGGTGACTAAGAAGAAGAAGAAAGGGAAGAAGAAGAGGAAGCAAGATAAGCAATAATTCAACCAACCAAACATGGTTGTAGGTATCGGTAGTGTTGAGGAAACTTCCAACATACATTGCAAGCCCGAATACCCTTGCAAGCTTTGTAAGGGAAACCACTCCTTTATTGATTGTCCTGGTATTCCTAAGGTGTTGGAAGTATGGTCAAAAAATTCTTATCAACTTATTGTTGATCCATCAACTAGTGATTCTCAGGTTCCCAGGAAAAAGGGTGAAGTTATGTTTCCTTGTAGGTTATGAAAAGGGATTCATCATAGTCACCTTTTCCCTCATATGGATGAAGCCCCAAAATTGTTGGAAAAACATAATGTTTCACAACAAAAACTTCCAACTAGTTACCTTAAACTTTCTCCTAATCAACAGTCAGTTGAAAAACTGATTGATCTAATTCCAAGTACAGCCAATCTAACTCTTCGATTGGAAAGTGAAACACATATCACTCAGGTTTCTAAGTCATTGGTTGATCAAGTGGTCGACTTGATTCCATGTTCACTTGGTCCCATTCTCCCTTTAGAGAGTGAAATTAATATCGCTTAGGTTCTTTTTGTTACCTCGGATTCTTCTACACATGGGGGAATTTTACCTGTTTCCATTGAACCCCCTCCAAGTAAAGAGGATATTTCCTTTGATTGGATTAGGATGATAGAGTGTCGTCTTCCTTCTTCCACCCCTTTCCAAATCATTGTGAAAGCGTATGGTAAGAATGTGTGTGGCACAAATGTCGACAAAGGTGCTTTTGTCAATATTTTATCCTCAACCATTGGGCAAGATTTGGGTTCCCCTCAGCTTGTGCTTATTACATAGAATCTGTGAGCTTTTAACAAAACCATTAGTGAGCCTTTAAGGATCCTTCCTAAGTTCCCTACTGCTCTGGAAGTTAAAACTATCTATATTGATCTTATGGTAATCCAAGGCCCCTTGCATTTCAATTCACTCCTTGGGCGAGACTATGTCTATGTCATGAAACTTGTCGTGTCCACACTCTTTCAAGTGATGTATTTCCCTCACAATGGAAACATTGTGATGATTAACCTTCTTTCATTTTTTAGTCTTGATTCAACTACCTGTCATCTAACATCCCTTAATGTTCCTTATATGCAAGTGGTATCCACCCCACCATAGGTTAATTATGTGGCAACCAGTCCTATATTTTTAGTTACAAATGCAAGCGAGCCTCTCATTGTTTTCTCAACTGATTATGACTTAAATTCAATAACTAACATAGGGAACCCTTTGGGGGAATTTGAAATGGTTTTTCTTACCCCTTTTGATTCTCTTCACGTGTCTTCTTTCCAGCGAGTTATTCTTCCTTCTGATGAAGATCTCTTCGAATCCATGGTCAGGAAGTATCCCTTGGTATGTGTTTCTTCCAAATTGAATCCATGATCCAATTGACTGAGAGGATGCTTCTGTTACTGTGTCAACCTCTTTAAAAAATGAAAAAATTGACTATGAGGATGGTTCTTTTACTGTGTCAACCTCGTTAAAAATGAAACAAGTCCTTGTGAGGATGATTATTTTACTGTGTCAACCTCATTAAAAATGAAACAGGTCCTTATGGCGATGGTTCTTTACAATCTCAACCTCATTAAAAAATGAAACAGGTCCCTATGAGAATATTTCTTTTTCTTGTGTCAAGCTCGTTAAAAAATTAAACAAATCCTCCCCTAATTGAGTCGAGTTTTTCATCTGATTTCGTGAATGAACCTTCGTTTCATCTGCCTATTAGTAACCAATAGTCTATTCAAGCAGATCAAATGAAGCTTGGGGGGCATGTACCTCTGCATGTTATGTTTAGGGGGCATTAAAACCACTCTTAAGCATAATTTTCCTTTGTTTTAAGCTTGTCTAAAAATGAAACCACTCTCAAGCATAGTTTTTCACTATTTCAAGCTTGTATAAAAAACAAACCTATGTCGAGTCCATTTTTGTTGTTATTTTCAAGACTCTTTAAACTCATGAAAATCACGAGTGTCTTTTGCTATATTTTCATGCTTGTAAAACGTACATGAAAATTTTCAAGTTCTTTTCATATTTTACTGATCATTAATTAAATTGAAAGTCAATGATAAAGAGTACATTTTTATCACTTTTTCGAACTAGTTAAAGAATTACGAAAAAAGTGAAACCATAATTTCTGTTTATTCCCTTTTTAGACTCCCTAAACATGAAAAGATCGCCGAGTACTTGACTATTCGAACTCGTAAAAGTAAATGAACAATTTTCTATTCAGTATAAGTTTACCCTTTTTACGGACTAAACTAGACTATTTACGAAAAATGTATACGTTGACTAATAATGGTCAATAGAGTTATCTCCTTCATTATTTTACCCTCTTTCGGGCTTGAGAGACTAAATTTACGAATAAGGACACTTTGGAGTTTACTTATGTTTTTCTCCTGACTACCTGAAACTAAAAAAGAATGAGCTTTACATTCTCTGGGCTCTTTAAGTTTTACATTGAAAGAGCTAAGTGATTTTCTTTTTGTTTCTTTTAAAAATCTTTAAACATTAAAATGACATCGATTTACCCCTTCACTAGACTCCTAAAACATAAACAATGTAGGACTCGTCAATCATGACGAAACCGAACCACTCCTTCCTAGGGTTCGTTAAAAATACTCCGAAGGACTCATCCAAAGGATGAGCTTACAGGAAGAGCATATGTTATCCTCCTCATACTTTCCAATAATAAAGAGGTGCTTGTCAGTAATTGTGGGGGAAAATTGGGAAAGAACCTTTTTTTTTATATTGGAAAAGGCAGTATGTCACTCTTAAACATCACACTTTGTCACATTTTTGTCTGATTTTGGAAATCCATTTGCCTCTCAGTTGACCATACCTCATTGAAAGTATTCAGTTGGTTTGGGTATTAGGTTTTAGTCAAATGTTGCCAAGTTAGAATTTCGTGTCGCTAATATGTTCAAGAGAATCCAACATCAGTCAAAATTACTTTGTTATTCATACCCTTTAATCGTGTCGACCATCCCTGAGTCAGTCTTGGACTACTCCAAACTATTGTTCTTGAATACTTGACATGGGTTTTGTGTCATAGGCCTTCCTATTGACTTCAACTCACTATCTAAGAAGTTGATCTAGAAACCTTCAGTACCTTCGATCTCACATGCCTTAATGGAAGGTTTCTCGCCTTCAAAGACATGTTCTCATCATTGACCTTTGATCGAATGATTCTATGAGTGTTTGACTTCAGGACATATTTTCACACTTCATATATTGTATTGGAAGTACCTTGAGAACCATTTTCATTGTTGGCGGTTTCTCTCGCGCATGTTAATGGTTCACATCATTGACTAGTAATCAAGTGGTTTTTGCCATGTTTGACTACGAGACATTCACTCGCATGGCTATATTCATACTAGGATCAAGAGATGGAGATCAAGACCCTGTATCTATGTTCATTCATCCAGGTTGCATGGAGTTATTAAATATTCATGATTGTAAGCATAGATCGATTCATGTCTGCATCCATATTGTGTCTTCTATTGACATGGATCTTTAGATGTATTTCCGTACTAGTTCTTTGAGACATTTATACTATTAATGGGAATGCCTACCTCCGTGATGATTTTATATTGCATTGTAACATTTGATTGATTTTTTCAGGTCTCTAACTATTGTCTCTAACCTGAACATTAGCATGATAAAGCTCTTATGTCATCAAATATCTCTTCTGACTTTGCACTTTAGGGGGAAATATATTACACGCCATTTTTTCGCATTAGGAAAATAGCCATCGGTCTGGATCTTTAGTTATCCATTAAAGTGTTGTAAAGCATCCCCCTGCAAGGCTAGAACCCAAACCATCCCAAAGAGAATGAAATTTTTTGGATCTCAAGGCAAAAAAACCTATTTTTTGCTTCCTACACAGTTCCCTAATCCATTCCTACACATACGCAGAAGACACCATTAGAAGATGCATAAAAGTTCACTTTGTCTTACACTATGACCTACGCACATGACTTAACACAAGTAAAAATAAAAAGTATTGTCTAGAATATTTAGTAGTCGAATATTTTTGAACTAATAGCTTTGAATGGATGTCTACTCAACCCTTATCCCTCCCATCATGGAGATACTTCCACCCCTTTGTGGATCCCCTATACCACCATTTGTGGATCTCATCCCTTAGGAAGACGATCCCAAACCTCCTCCTCTTGGCCTATAAATCAAATAGAGGCCAAAGGATTGGAGAGGACCATTAAAGGTAGGCTTATGCTGCATAAATAAGGCTAGGAGGCTTTTCATCCAAGGAGAAGGTTGGAGATTGTGAGAAGAGGCTTGTAACATCAAGGCTTTGAGGTTGTAAGTTTTTTCTCCTTTTTATTTAATAAAAATCAATTGTTCTTTCCTAATCATGTCTTCTGTGATATAATTTTTGAGATTCCTTGATCACCCACATAGGTTATGATTGGTTATTGATTCAATTTATGATATATGTTGAGTTAAGTGTTTCATTTATCTTTCATTCTATATACTAGATGCTTTGATCCTTTGTGTGTTTATGTCTATGTAGATCTCCTTCGAAACATCATGGAGAAGCTATGGAAAGCATTGGAACAATCTCTAAAGTATCAAGGAGAAGCTACTTGTGGAAGGAATTGGAAGGGATTTGACAGACATTTCGATAAAAGGGTAATTTATCTCTCTCATATTATGTGTTTCAATCAATCATAAGCTAAGGAAAGGTACCAGTTATTTTCTTGTTTGTTACTATATTTCATTTGAGATCTAGGGAGATCCATCTTATCTTCAAGAGGGATTAGTCAGCCTAACATATGGGATGGAAGATAAATCTTATGGATGTGAAGACATCTTTCCTCAATGGAGTGATTTAGGAAGAGGTGTATCTAGAACAACCAGAAGGATTTGATACCTTCGATAGAGATTCGCATGTGTGCATACTCAAGTGAGCACTATATGGATTGAAATAAGCACCTCATGCTTGCTACACCAGGATTCACAACTATTTCACTGGGTTGAGATCCACAAAAAGTGAAGCAAATGCAAACCTTTACCATATTTTTGTTGAAGGTAAATTGTTGATTATAGTATTACATGTCGATGATTTAATTCTAATAGGGGATGAGAAGCTGATAAAATCTTGCAAAGAGGATTTGGAAAGAGAATTCAAGATGAAAGACATGGGGCTCATGCATTATTTCTTTGGTTTGGAAATTTGGCAAGGAGAAGGGGAAATGTTTGTCTCTCAAGGAAAGTATGCCAACGAGATATTGAATAAGTTTCACATTGAGAGCAGCAAACCCATGGAGACTCCTCTAGCAGGGAATTGGAGGAAGGAAGATGCTACTTCAAACGAAGTGGTAGAGGCTACCATTTACAGGTCTCTTGTGAGTTCACTTATGTACTTGGTGAAAACACAAGCGGACATGTGTTATGTATTTAACCATCTTAGTCAAGTAATGGTTAAGCTAAGAAAACTCTATTGGAAGGAAGCTAAGCATGTGTTCAGATACCTCAGAGGTACCACTTAGTTTGGTCTTTGGTACTAAGGAATAGAGGGAGTGAAGCTTCAAGGCTTCGTCGATGTATATTGAGTAGGGATTTCATCAAACAGGAAGAGCACATTAGGAGGATTCTTCAGTATTCGGTCAGCAACGTTTTCTTGGTAGAACAAGAAGCAGAGATAAGTTGCACTCAGTTCAGTAGAAGAAGAGTACATGGTTGCTAGTCATGCATCTTGTGAGGGTATCTAGATGAGGAAGATCCTTGTTGGGTTATTTGGTTAGTAGATGGATCCTACAGTGATTTACTGTGACAATCAGAGTTTTATCAAACTCTTTGAGAATCCATTTTTTCATGATCAGACCAAGCATATCGACATCCAGTACCACCATGTACGAGATTGTGTGCACAAGTGAATCATGTTGCTAGAGTACATTCCTATAGAGGAACAAGATGAAAATATCTTAACTAAGGCACTATCAAGAGGTAAATTCGAGTTCCATAGATGCAGAATTGGGGTATCTATTAAGCCCTTTCTTGCTAAGAGGGAGTGTTGAAAATGGCACCAAGAAATATTCTAATTAAACATCACATGACAAATTATATGAGTTAACTAAGTTAGTTTGACTTAGTTGGTTCATTTAATTCGATTTGAGGGTCTAACTTGATTCATGTAGAGTGGCTCATACTTTATAGGAGCCCTGGTTGAGTTTATTTTGAGTTGTAATTAATTAATTCAGTTTAACTGAGTTAAAGTCAGTTAAACTAGTTCCAATTTTTGAAAAAACTAGTAGGAGGTATAGCTATGAAGAGCAGCTTTAGCGTTCAACCAATTAACTAATAAATCAACCATAAACAACTCATGCATGTATGATCTATGAGTTACCCAGTTGAGATTGGAGTTCAAGGGAAGTGTACTATCAGTTGCATAATCATCCAAATTGTACAGGAGGTGCATGTAGTTAGAGGAAGTCCTATGATGTATTGTAGAGTTATGGATGAGGAATTTCCCTAATTAATAGGGGCTAATTCCCAAGGAAACAACGCAAGGAAATAGGGACTTGGGCAAGAAAAAAATTGGTTAAGTATTGGACACAACTTGTCTAGGAAGTAGTGGGATAGATAGAGATAGTGCAAAGGTTTCTTAAGCTTGAGCAAAGCATTGTAATCCTCCCATATTTTTCTGACTAATGCAATATACAGATAACATGGGTTTTTAGCTGTGGATTTCCCGGGGAAATCATTGTGTAATGTTTTCATTAAATTCGTTCTCTTGTATGCTTCATTATTTCAGGATTATGCCAAATTATCTCAGCTGTATGGGTTGTATGTGCATGTAAAACCCCAGTTATATAATATAATAAAGCTGAGAGTGTTCTTATTGTACATGGAAATATTTTGTTTGTGAATGAATGTTTTTATGTGAAGTGCTTGTTCCAAATTTTCTTCATTTGGGACATTATAGTGGTATCAGAGAATTAATCTTGGCTCAGCCTGTGGGTTTTCAGTCTTTTAATTGCAGATTATTTGTTGGCTTGAGGGGGCTTGGACCTAGGTTCAGAGTTAGCTACGCTAACCAACAAAACCCTACACTACTGGCCCTTTCGGAAATAACCCGCGTAACGCAGGCTGCAGTCTCACCCAAGGCAGTATTGTGGGATGCTAGGACTAGGTTTCTACATCCACAAGGATATATGATGTGTTTCTATCAAACTTAGGGCTTATCTTGACCTTTGTGAACCCTAACCCTTAAGACCCATAAATTGCAGCAATTAACAGTTAGCAGATTGATGCCCTTCACCGGATACGCTAAACATTCACAACATCATATCAATACATAGATCTAAGTCTTCACGAATCTATTAGGTAGTTTTCATGATTAATTGCATTCAACATATCAAAAGTACAATTTGATCAAAATTTCAAACGTCGTGTCTTCTCAAAAGGTGATTTGGTCCTCTTATATGACCAAGAAGTCGACAAGTTAGGAGTTAGGAAATTTGAACTGATGTGGTTAGGTCCATACATAGTTAAACACATACTTATGAAAGGGACCTACAAACTTGTAGATTTTGATGTATTTCCCTTAGCGCAACCTCATAATGGGTTGTACCTTAAAAAATATTATGCTTAAAGTTTTTCTACATAGTCATTATGTACATACTATAGAGCTTTGTTGGTGTGTTTGCAGTGTGGTTTTCTTGAGATTTTTCCACTGCTTATGCTTATCCTGGGTTACATTTGATTTGCAAATGTCAAAGTTCCCTAAACTATATGTTGGTTATGTTGATGGCGCTAGGCATAGTACCCAGAACCTTTCCTTTACAGCATGGGAAATCTATGCTCCTACTGACGCGTTAGTGAGTTTGCAAGGAATTTGCATCGATTGCAAAACTAACAATATCAGTGAGTATAGAACAATTATCAAACTATTGTTTGATGCCATTTCACATGGTATTCTTCATTTGGTTGTCAAACTTAATTCACAACTCATGGTACTACATTTCAATCATGCTTATTTAGCGAGGAATCCAACTGTTACATATGTTCTTGAGCGTTTGCCTCTTAGAGAGACATTTTGATTACATTTAATATCAACATGTTCCAAGATGTCTAAATACATTGAAAAATGAATTAGCTAATTATGTTTGAAACAGGGAAAATTTTAGGGGCTAATATTCGTAGGTGGGATAATTTTCCATGCTTCTTCCATTAAAAATATTTTCTAATTTCCATTTTTTATAAAAATGATTTGCTCAAATTTTATAGTATAAAATTATATCACCTTAAAAATCGCCAAAATTTTATATAGAGGTTGTATAAAATTATTAGAAATTTGAATATTTTTACGAAAATATTGCCAAAATTTTTATAGATTTCTTATGATGGACTATGAGATTCGCCAAGGTTTCTAAACTTCAAGATAAATTTCCATCCTTAAAATTTTCCCTAGCTTTAGATAGTCATTTGCAACATTTTTAAACACATAATTATCATCACAAATTGTACAAGATAGTAGAATGAGTAGAAAGTATCCATAGATAAAAATTGTTAATGATGCTTTTAGTTTTACAAAATTTGTGTCTGAGACATATATGGCCCATGGCCTATAATATCCAAATACATGCAAGAAAAAATGTGGCTCAAAAATCCCCCAAGACACTAATCGTAGTGTTGATCATGGTAACAAACAACCACATGGACAACTCACCACAACAATCGGACAATCTAAGATGGCACCCCTATGGTATATTTGTGTAGAATAATTGGGACCTCATCAATCCTTACTTTGGAATGCCATGAGTCAAACCCTCCATATGAGTTTCAAACTCATCCAGTGTCTCTACTATGTTTGGATCAGATTCTTCTACTCCAGGCTGTCCAAATTGTGGTTCTACTTGTCGATGAAGTGGTGACATGCCCAGAGGTCATATGGGTCTGATGTCTACGTACAAAATCAACAGTTAGTCTCTGACACATAAAAAACAAAAAAAATTGTAAACTCAAAGACCAAAAAATATCCAAAATGACAATTTTGGTTACTTGCATCATCCCACTATTCATCCTCAGGTAAGCTGAGATTTAGACCACCCTAGAAGTTTTCTCCAGCATAGCGATAATCCTCAATCACAATTAGTTGCTCTCACATCCATCTAAAGGATGTAGGAGTGAACCTCATCATAGGTCCTCCTCCATTGTAACATCCCCATTTTTATTCTTCTTCATAGTACAGCCAGGGTGGATTTCCAGGGTAGGGGATGGCCAGGTCAATGGAGCAGGTTTATGTCATCAGGGTTTCTGATGGATTTTTGAGGAGTTTTCATGGGGTCTGATGGCATTCGCTTGGCATATTCATCATTATGAGTAGTTTCGCACCTATTTTTTTTGGTTCTATGACTTTCTGATAATTCTGGTAAAATGGGTTTATTATTCTGGGGATATTAATTGATGGAACAACTCAGTGTAATAGCTCGTTGGAACCGAAATGAGAAGATCTATAGGATCTAATGCTGAGAAGTGACTTCCAGTAGCTGAAGAGAATATGGTGGGGGATTTACCATTTTCCTTATTTAAAAATGCCTCTAATTAGTCATTTAATTAAGGAAAAATAATTAATTAGAGGAAATGGGCCAAGAGTGACTTAAGTAAAATAAAATAAAATAAAAAAGGGGTCACTTAAGATAGGTCAATGGAGGAGCTTCTAGAATAATAATAAAATAATAAAATAAGATGCTTCTAAAGGCTTGGAGATCTATCCATCAAATCTATAAAAAGAGGAGGAGAAGATAATTTGGGACATCTCAGATCTTAGATTGTGTATTGTTTCTTGTATGAGAGGTTGAGAACCTAATTCTCTACTCCAGCAGTAGCCATAGGACAAAAACCCTCGGGTGATTCAGTGAGAGTGGGCAAGCACCCATCTCTTCCCTTGGAGAATCCATTTAGGCTTCACAGGTTACATTTTATTATTTTTCGGTTTGGTTTGGAAGATGATTTGCGGCATTGTTGTAGATTTGTTTGAGGCCAGATTATCTTAGTTGTATGTGTTGTATGTGCATGTAAAACCACAGTCATCTAATATAATAACGCTGAGAGTTTTCTTATTCATTGTGCTTGTTAGAAAATTATTATTACATAGCAATGGAACACATAAAATATTGTAGAAATATAAATACAGAAAACGCATAAAACAAGAGAGACACAGATATACGTGGTTCACGCAACTTGGGCTACATCCACGGAGAAACAGCCAGTCCTTCCTTTTATATTATCCAGCAAAACGAAGAGATACAACCTACAGCAGACATGTTTTAATTCCCTCTTCACTCTCACACAATCTCCTCTCTCTTTCTCGCTCATAATACACCTCTACATAGACACAATAGAATCCCCTCATATATAGCAAGGGATTGCCTTCTAGGGAAAAAAAACCCTAAATTAAACATAATTTATACCGTCATATTTCTGCCTAATGAACGACCCAGATTGAATACGAAATTATAACATTTTACAAGGCAATTTTACATCTATATTTTCAGTTGTATGCATTGTATGTGCATGTAAAACCCTAGTTATCTAATATAATAAAGTTGAGAGTTTTCTTATTCATTTTGTTGTGAGACTGTAGTTCTCTATTTGTTTATTTTTATATGCCAATCTTTTGTTTGTGAATGCTTTTTTTATCTGAAGTGCTTGTTCCAAATTTTCTTGATTCGGGACATTACATTAGTATCAGAGCATTAATCTTGGCTCATCTTGTGGGTTTTCAATCTTTTAATTTCATATTATTTTTTGGCTTGAGGGGGTTTGGACCCAGGTTTAGAGTTAGTTGCGCTAAACAACAAAACCCTACACTACAGGCCCTTTCAGCAACAACACACGTAGCGCAGGCTGCAATCTCACCCAAGGCAGTATTGGGGGATGCTAGAACCAGGTTTCTGCATCAACAGGACTATGTGATGTGTGTTTGTCAAACTTAGGGCTTATCTCGACCTTCACGAACCCTAATCCTTAAGACCCGTAAATTGCTGCAATTAACAGTTAGCATATTTATGCCCTTCGTTGATTACGCTGAACATTCACAACATCATATCAATACAAAGATCTAAGTCTTCGTGAATCTATTAAGTAATTTTCATGATTAACTGCATTCAACAAATCAAAAGTATGATCAAAATTTCAAATGTCATGTCTTCTTAGAAGGTGATTTGGTCATCTTATATGACTAAGAAGTCGATAAGTTAGGAGCTGGGAAATTTGAACCCATGTGGTTAGGTCCATACATAGTTAAACACGTACTTGTGAAAGGGGACTAGGAACTTGTATATTTTGATGAAATTCCCTTGGCGCTACCTCATAATGGATTGTACCTTAAAAATTATTATGACTAAAGTTTTTCTACAGAGTCATTATGTACATATTGTAGAGCTTTGTTGGTGTGTTTGCAGTGTGGTTTTCTTGAGAGTTTTCTACCACTTATGATTATCCTGGGTTACATTTGATTTGTACATGTTGGCATTACCTCAACTATATGTTGGTTATGTTGATGGTGCTAGGCATATTACCCAGAATCTTTCCTACGCAGCATGGGAAATCTATGCTCCTATTGATGAGTTAGTGAGTTTGCAAGGAATTTGCATCGATGGCAAAACTAACAATATTGGTGAGTATAGAACAATTATCGAACTATTGTTTGATGCCATTTCACATGGTATTCTTTATTTAGTTGTCAGACTTAATTCACAACTCATGGTACTACATTTAAATAATGCCTATTTAGTGAGGAATCCAACTGTTATGTATGTTCTTGAGAATTCGCCTCTTAGAGAGACATTTTGATTACATTGAATATCAACATGTTCCAAGATGTCTAAATACATTGACAAATGAATTAGCTAATTATGTTTTAGATAGACATTTGCAACATTTTTAAACACATAATCATCATCATACATTGTACAAGATATTAGAATGAGTAGAAAGTATCCATAGATAGAAATTGTTAATGGTGTTTTTAGTTTTACAAAATTTGTGTCTGAGAAACATATGGCCCACGGCCTATAATATACAAATACATGCAAGACAAAATGTGGCTCAAAAATCCCCCAATCCACTAATCATAGTGATGATCATGGTAACAAACAACCACATGGACAACCCGTCGCAACAATCGGAAAATCTAAGCTGGTACCCCTATGGTATATTTGTGTAGAAGAATTGAGACCTCATCAATCCCTACTTTGGAATGCCATGAGTCAAACCCTCCATATGAGCTTCCAACTCAACCAGTGCCTCTACTATGTTTGCATCAGATACTTCTACTCCACCATGTCCAAATTGTGGTTCTACTTGTTGATGAAGTTGTGACATGCCCATAGGTCATACGGGTCTAATGTCTACATAAAAAATCAATAGTCAATCTCTTACACATAAAAAACAAAAAAAATTGTAAACTCAAAGACCAAAAAATATTCAAAATGACAATGTTATTTACTTGTATCATCCCACTATTCACCCTTAGGTAAGATGAGCTTTAGATCACCCTATAATTTTTCTCCACCATAGTGATAATCCTCAATCACAATTAGTTTCTCTCACATCCATCTAAAGGATGTAGGAGTGAACCTCATCATAGGTCCTCCTCCATTGTAATGACCCCATTTTTATTCTTCTTCATAGTACAACCAAGGTGGATTTCCAGGGTAGGGGATGGCTAGGTCAGTAGAGCAGGTTTATGTCATCAGGGGTTTCGATGGATTTTTGAGGAGTTTTCATGGGGTTGGATGGCATTCGCTTGGCATATTCATCATTATGATCAGTTCCACACATCTTTTTTTTGGTTCCATGACTTTCTGATAATTCCCATAAAAAGGGGTTATTATTCTGGGGAGATTAATTGATGGAACACCTCAGTGTAATAGCTCCTTGGAAGCATAATAAGAAGATATATAGTATCTGATGCTAAGAAGTGACTTCCAGTGGCCGGAGAGAGTATGGTGGGGAATTTGCCATTTTCCTTAGTTAAAAATGATGTTAATTAGTCATTTAATTAAGGAAAAATAATTAATTAGAGGAAATGGGCCAAAAGTAACATAAGCAAAATAAAATAAAATAAAATAAAAGGGGGGTCACTTAAGATAATTCAATGGAGGAGCTTCTAGAATAATAATAAAATAATAAAATAAGATGCTTCTAGAGGCTTGGAGATCTATCCATTGAATCTATAAAAAGAGGAGGAGAAGATTATTTGGGACGTCTTGGATCTTGGATTCTGTATTGTTTCTTGTATGAGAGGCTGAAAACCTGGTTCTCTACTCCAGCAATAGCCACACCGCGAAAACCCTTGGGTGATTTAGTGAGAGTGGGCTAGAACCCATTTATTCCCTTGGTGAACCCATTTAGGGTTCATAGGTTGTAGTGTATTGTTTTTCGGTATGTTTTGGAAGATGATTTGCAGCATTGTTGTAGATCTGTTTGGGGCCAGATTATCTCAACTATATGGGTTGTATGTGCATGTAAAACCCCAGTTATCTAATATAATAAGGCTGAGAGTTTTCTTATTCATTGTGTTGTGAGATTGCAGTGCTCTATTTGTTTAGTTCTACATGGAAATCTTCTGTTTGTGAATGAAATTTTTTATGTGAACTGCTTGTTCCAAATTCTTTTCATTTCAAACATTACAGTGGTATCAGAGCATAAATCTTGGCTCAGCCTGTGGGTTTTCAGTATTTTAATTGCAGATTATTTGTTGGATTGAGGGGGCTTGCACCCAGGCTAAGAGTTAGTTGCGCTAACCAACAAAACCCTACACTACCGGCCATTTCGGCAAAAATCCGTGTAACGCAGGTTGCAGTCTCACCTGAGGCAGTATTAGGGGATGCTAGAACTAATTTTCTGCATCCATTGGACTATGTGATGTGTTTCTATCAAACTTCGGGCTTATCTCGACCTTCACGAACCCTAACCCTTAAGACCCATAAATTGCAGCAATTAAAAGTTAGCAGATTTATGCCCTTCACCGATTACGCTAAACATTCATAACATCATATCAATACATAGATCTAAGTCTTAGCGAATCTATTAAGTACTTTTCATGATTAATTGCATTAAACAGATCAAAAGTATAGTAAATTCAGAGATAAGAAGTAATACACATATACACAGATAATTATTCAAAACAATCTTTATTATGTTTTAGATCTTCAATTACAATCCTTTCCTACCTTGCACACACAGCTACAGGGGCCCACACACTCAGCTGCAAACTTACCAAGGTCTCTATGCACACAGTTGTAGGATCCTTCCCCTTCGCCTAAGTACAGAATAGACAAAACATACCCAAATCCTGCACTTCTATGCTCTTTCTTCATTATCTTCCTATGACTCTTCTATGACTCCTTTTTATATGATTCTTCATTACAATACCATGGTCCACGAACCATGGGTGGGTCACAAAACAACTTGACTCTTAACAAAATAAGGGTCTTTTACCTTATAAAATCCCCTTTGAATCCTATCGACCTTTGCTACTCATGCTCCACTCCTCAAAATAAGGATACTTTACTATACTTAACAAAACTTTACAAGATTTGACCCCAGGGGACCCCGCCTTAATAGGCCCCCAACTCAAAGTCGTGACTCGTCTCAAGTCACTCTGTTGGTGTTGCATCTATCTTTTCTTACAGACCGTTGAATTCGATCTTCAAGGTTTGAAGATTTGTTGTTCCCTGCACGACGGCCTGTCGATCCTATTCGACCAGTTTCTCCATGGTTGGGCCTTCGACTACAAGGCTCATCATTCTTTGTGTCCATTGTAGATCCTTTAACTTGCTCCAGACTATCTGTAATAACTAGCTTGCCTCGTCGGCCCATGGTTGCATCCTTAAGGAGATAATGGGGGCCTTCCGACGTAGCTCATCAATATGGGTCTAGATGAACTTTCTTTCCTGAAGTCTGGTGAACCTTTGCACAGGTGCTAAGGTCTGCATTGTTGCCCTGATCTCATCGAACTACGGTTGTTTTTCTCAAATTTCTTCTTTGATATTCTGTAAGTGTGGATCCTCCTACAGCGAGGTCCACATCTCTAGTGTCTTCTCAAACAATTGATTACAGTCCTTGACTGCAACTTCCAGAGTAGTCATATCTTCTTTAATAGCGGCCTCGCACTGCTCTCTGACTTCCACAAGAATGGTTGGTTGTAGCTTAAGTTGAAGCTCTGATATCTGCAGTTGCAGCTCAAAGCAAGCCTATCCAACTTCCTCTTTGGACTCCTTCACTACAGCAGCTAACTTCTTAATTTCTATGCCGAGGCTGCTTCTGCTAGAATTTGGAGCTTAGAGAGCTTGCTGCATACTTGGGTAAGGGCGGTCTCTAACTGTTGATTCTGTTGTATTTCCTCGCCGTGAGCCTGAAAGCGTTGCACTTTCTCTTCAAAAATCTGTTGATTGTTAGTTTTGACCTCGTCAATAATCAATAGTGCCCACTTCTCTCGGACACAGAGCTCATCTGAAACTCCTTGGTGTAGCTCATGCAAAGTCTGGATCGGTAGTGCTGCAAGGTTAATACTCAGGTTC
Organism: Pinus tabuliformis; assembly: GCA_031772625.1. Lineage (NCBI taxonomy): Eukaryota > Viridiplantae > Streptophyta > Pinopsida > Pinales > Pinaceae > Pinus > Pinus tabuliformis. Next base: position 1,633,529,974 of record CM062816.1, read on the forward strand.
TTCCATAACTGTGTTCGCTCCTGGTCTTAAGTTGTCTCAAAACTTGAGAGATCCCCCTAGTAGTGGTATTGGGTGAAGCATGGACGTGATTTCCACTACACTAATGCTCAACACGCTCACTTGACCCGCACCCGCTTGTCCCACGCTCACCTGGATTACCCATGTTTGGACCTGCAATTCCTTCAGGCCTTGTTGTACCTTGTCCAATACCTAGTGGTACTGGTCCTCAGTGTGTCCCCAAATAGTTTCAGTGGCGTTGCAGACAACATCCGCTATCTCATCAAGGTCCCCCTTCATGAGGACCAATGGTGTCACACTTGCAGAATTATCAGAATTCTACTTCTTGCGAGGTCCTGTTGAACTTTGCTTCTACCTCTTATTGATATTAAAGGGGGTCTCCAAGTCTGCGCCCCCTTCCTATTCTCTTTTAGTCTCAACTTCAACATCGGTGTGCTCCATTTTAGGTTCTTCGAGGTCAATAGTGACTTGCGAATTTGTTGCAGCTTTCTCCTTTGGCGCTTCCTTCTCTTTGGCAGAAACCTTCTCTTTCAGTGTTTCTTTCTCTTTTATAAAGGCTTTCTCCTACTTCGTTTTTGTTTCTTTCCACCCTACCTTTTATTTTTTCATAACCTCTTCTTTCTGTGTTGTTGTCTCTTTTGTAGCAGCCTCATATGCTTCTTTCTCCTTTTTTTTCTTGGCCGCACGTCACAACTGTTGTTTTCGCCTTCTGCGTCCTTTCTCGTTCTTGTGCCTTCATCAGATGGGGTGAGCCATTCGCTCATTCATTTGATGATAACCCCCAAAATGTCTTCCTTTGTGACCAAATATGGAAACTTATGCCATGTTCTTGCGGGATCCTTCTTTGCGTTGATGGACAGATTGTGAAAATTTGCCTTGAAATCTGTAATATTTGTATACTTCACATGTAAACTAGGCGATAATCGCGGATGTTGGTTGATCACCATCTGTAATTTTGTCTCAAAAAATACCCAGAAGATATGTTTTCACATGATACGGTCAGGATCCTTTGTCGCCCACAACGAGGTGAATTTTGCAGCCTCGCACAAGTCTAGATCTTGATTTGGGAACTACTCTCCTCAAGCGTTCTCCATGCCACTAGGGTAATCAACAGAAGTACCCATCCGTAATGGAATGCCTTGCCATCCTTCTGGGTTTCATAGAAATCCTCTAGGAGCTCATGACAGAGATACTTGGCCCAATTGTATTAGACCCCTTTGCTGCACTACGTAGCCAAAGATACTACTGGTGTTGGGACTTCATCTATGTGACACTTCCTCATTATTTTTCCAGCCAAAATTTGTGCAGCAAACTACATAGTGCCATCCGATATGGAGCTAATGGCATAGCCGCACGACTTCTTCACCAACCCAAAGTCACTCTTCATACGATTGTCTAGCTTCTTCTCCTACGATTTCCCCACAAAAGAATCTGTGGGGTTCTCACCCTGATAAGGCAACAAAGTGATTATGTGGATCAGAATGTTGTCAATTGGAATGGGCCCTCCTAGCTAGAGGCATCCATCATGAACCAACACCAGCAATTGATGCACACAGATAGTATTAATGATGTTGCAGCTAAAGTGTGGCACCCACGACATGTTAAGAAATCTTTCGTGCTCAATCTTGGCCGCCCAACTCATTGGCTCAAGTCCTGTAACAGTCGACTCCTCGTAGTAGACCTTCTTCAAATATTTGTTAGGTTCCAACTGTGGGAACTTCACATGATCACCCATGTCCCAGTCCTCCATCTTTAGAAACGGTAACCGGGCCAACAAATTGCCCTCCATAGGTACACTCTCTGGAAACAATGGTGTGAAGACCTTCTATTTCACCGAGTCTAAGTCGTTAGTCACTTTGGCTATGGATTTCTTAGGGGGTACATAAGGTGGTAGCTGAGTAATCGATACTACTTCCTCTGCATCAATATCTTCAACCCCCGCATTCAATTCTTCCTCATCCAAGTCTAAGGGTTATTTCGGTTGCCTTCTTCTATCCATCTGACCCTTTTGTCTAACTTCCGTTGGGTTTTTCCGTGGTGATTTTTGTACTAGCACTTGTTGTGGCTTCTTTTGCTTCTTCTCTCCTACCGTGGAGGTAGTGGGTTTAGGCCTCGGTGACCTAGGAATTTTGGTAGGGACTAGTGGTGTTGTAGTCATTCTTTCCCAGAATATTTCCTTCTGCCACTCAGGTAAATACGCTTCCCACCCAATTCCTTGTTGCGAAAAATTCTCCCATATATTTTTCCAATCCCATCCAGACATGCAACAATCGTCTTAGCACAAACTAAGGCGCAAAATCTCAAGGCAATTTCTCTGGAAGAAAAGTGTTCGAATATGCAATGGGATGTTTTATTTATAGCCCATCTTGAATTCAAATCCATCTATTCCCTCCAGATATCCTTCATTAATTTTCTTTTGGTAAAATATTTCCAAAGATATGCTCCTTAAATGCTCCCCCCTGCTCCCTTTAACGGAAAAATAGCCATCCAATCATCTACAGTGTTGTCAACAGTTACTTTTTGGCCAGGCTGCGTGGGACCCACCGTGCTAGCGCAGCTCCTTCGTCGTAACTTCCCTCTACGCCTTGCTTCTAGTCATCATGCAACCCATTCACTTTGCCAAACTCTCCTTCTGGGAATGTAGTTTATAGTCCCGCACTTCATTGCAACTGCCTGAAGTAATAAGACTGTCATGCATCCATATAGTCATTGCGCATGGGTGGGATCACCCCTATACAATTTCAATTGGATCCCATTGATTTTCCCTGGAAATAACTCCCTGTTCAACGTCGCCAGTTGAACTGAACCTCCATTTGTAATCTCCTTGATGATGTATAGCCCCAACCAATGGATTTGAAACTTCCCTGGAAACTTCGTAACCTTGCTATCATACATGAGTACTAAATCTCCATTTTTAAAGGTGTGTTTCTTAATGTGGTGATCATGCCACGGCTTTTCTCAAGCCTTCTGCACCTGCTGATGAAAACCTGCCAAAAAGCGATCTTCTTCTAGCTCAAGTATCTGCATGAGGCGTTCTTCCATGATATCCTGATTGTTCATCTCTGTGACTGGAGCAATCCACAAACTAGGCACAATGTACTCCATTGGCATCATTGTCTCTTGTCCATAAACCAGCCTAAATGGTGTCTATCCAGTCAAATTCTTACAGGTAGTTCTATATGCCCAAAGAACAACTGGTATGCGCACATCTCAATCGTTCCTATTTGTATTAAATATCTTCGTCAAAGAATTCTCTGGGATTTTATTAAAGGCTTCAACTATGCCATTTTCTTGAGGATGATACGGCGTGCTTTTCTGGTGATACATCTGAAATTATTCAAGCAAAGCAACAATCGTTTCATTCAGGAAATGCGAACCCCTATCGCTCATAAAAATCTTAGGACAGCTAAACCTAGAAAAAATGTATTCAAATATAAACCTCACATTTGTAGATGCACTGCAATCCTTCAGAGGCTACACCTCAGCCCACCTAGTCAAGTATTTTGTCACCATGATGATGTATCGTTCTCCTTTCTTCTTTCCTAATGGTTGAATAGGACCTACAAAATCTATTTCCCATTTATCAAATGCCTGTAACGGAACTTGTGGGTTCATAGGAAATTCATCCCTTCACAACAACCTTCGAGTTCTCTGACAGACATCGCATGCCCTACAATATTCTTTGGAATCTTTGTGCACAGTAAGCCACCATAGCCCAATCTGTAGGATCTTTTGCACAGTCTCTCTTCCCGCATAGTGTCCTCCAGCAACTCCTCCATGTGCTTCAACGAGGATACTTAGTCATTCACAATCGGGGACATACCTACGCAGAACTTCATCTGAGCCCATTTTATATACATTCCCTGCAATGACAGAGAAATCTACATCCTTGCCCACCAACTCTTTCTTTTGCTGTGTCGTATACCCTTCAGGAGTTGTACCTGTAGAAAGGAATTATATTATATCTGCAAAAAGTTCATCTGTAACATGCACAACAAAGATTTGGGCATTAGGCAATCCTTTATCAATAATTGTAGGTTCTTCACTGATCCAAATCGAATCCATAAACGACTGTCAAAGAACCCTGACTGTATTGGGACGAAACAAATCCTTGAAGAATCCAAAATAGCAATCGAAAACACCCTGAACCAGTGGCCATGGTAGCCGGCATGGAATGACGAGGGCCTCGGTCAAAGCGCGCTGATCGAGGCCTATGGAGACTGCGCAGGAGGTCGATGTAGCCCCTAGGAGCCCCAGAACGGGAAAAGGAGCTCATTTTCGATGCGCGCTAATCATGCATCGCTGGGCAAACAGGGCCGAAATGGAGGGGCCTTAAGCCCTTAGTCACGTTGGGAGCCGGAGAACCACGGGCGGAGAAACGAAAAGCGCCAACGTACAAAGGTGGGACCCATGACCTGGAAACCGGTGGTTTTGATCGGGGCACCCTTGAACAGTAAGAGGTTTTGGAGGAGAGCGAAGCAATCCCACTCATCGATCGACGCGTGGCAACGGAGGTGAGAGAAAAACTGCCATGATCGCACATTATCGGTCGAGCAAGTCAACCGCGCTCGACGTGCGTATGACATTGGATCTGGAGGAGCCCAGATTGGACAGCTGAGATTGCACCCGATAGACAGAAGCGGAATCGACAGGGAATTAAGCTGTGATTTAAGGGGATTTGGAATCCATTTGACCACCACGGTGGAGAAAGAACATATCCACGACATAACCGAAGAAACAAATCGATGAATAGGCTGGCGCTGTTCCGATGGAGACGCGTCGCTACTTCCCGAGCGTTCATGTTGACGCCGAACAGGGAACTCCAAGCATGCAGGCGGTAGGCAAATCGACGTAGGCAGGAGAGGAACCGAATAGGCATGGAGATCGAATGGCTAAAGCCATGAACAGAGACATTCGAATGGAGATTCAGAGAGAGGAGGAATAGAGAAGAGTCCAAGCGACCAAGAGAGACAGTGAATAGTCAACCCTGAGAGAAGGACTGAACACAGAGAGCAGTAAAGCCAAGCAGAGGAGATAGAGGGCTGAGCTGACCACAGGTAGCATCGAGCACCAGAGAGCTTGAAGAATCAAGCCTTCCCATAGAGTAATCTTTCCAGATTGAGCATCACAGTTGGCTCTTTCCACTGTAAACCAAGGGTCAGAGAGTTGGTAAGAAGAACAAGAATCTATGTACTCCGAGTGGCTTGGTGAATCCAAGAACCACCCTACCAAGCAAAATCTGCTTCAGGAGAATTCATATTGAGTCCCTGTATTGTAATTTCTCTACTGAAAGACACAATAAAATAAGGCCACCACTGAAGCTGGACCGGAGACGTAGCCCTGGAGAATAGGGTGAACTCCTTAATAAAAAGTGTTTGTGTCTTTGTGTTGCTTACTGTATTTCTTTGCTGTCTTTCTAATTATTTTCTGTGTATTGGAAATCTGATCGATCCATTGCTTAAATAACACAAAATACACACATCATCACATGAGTCTGTAATACCTTTTGTTTAATAAATCTTCAACTGAGGTCACTGATAGGGTGATTATCAGATCAAGTGGTATTAGAGCTCTAGGCTGTAAGGTTAGACAAGCTTGTGTTGGTTTAGCTATGAATGCTCACTAGATCAAAGCTCAAATTAGGAGAAGGAGAGTTGGAGGAAACTAATCCTGAAATTGGGAGAGTCTATTCTTGGAAGACAATGTCAGAAGAAGGTTCTATAGGGCCAGACCCCCAATTCATAGAAAGTTTCCTAGCTATAAAGTCTATGGTAGAAGAAATGTATAGGGACTTTAGAAAGCATAAGGGTGAAGACTCATCAGTCTCTAAGCAAGATAAAGAAGAAGATGAATCTCATTCCCATGACCACTCAAAAGGAAAGGGAAAAGAAGAAAGCTCCCTACAGCTCCTAATAGTCCTGTGCATAATAATAAAGCATCTTTGATTAAGTTAGATGTTAAATTTGATTTGCCTATATATGATGGAGAGCTAAACACTAAAAAGTTGGACAATTGGATTAGAAAAATTGATGTGTATTGCAGAGTACAAAATATAGACTCAGACAAGAGTAAGATTCAGCTGGCAAGCCTTCACCTAGGGGGCACTTCCTTGGTTTGGTGGGAAGGCAGAACCCAGGCTGATGCGAAGAAGCATGGTAAGACCCTCTCTGTCTGGAGTGAATTTTTCGCTGCAATCAAAAAGTAGTTCTATCCATTGGCCTACATGCAACAAGCCATGATGAGTTGGCAAACTCTTCGACAGTTGAAAGGGCAAAGTGTGCAAGGGTATACTCAAGAGCTCGGAAAGAGAGCATTGATGTTGGGTATCTCATTAGACTCACCAGAAACTCTTTTGAAGTACATAGGTGGTCTACATAGCTACATGAGGCATACCATCCTCATGTTTAATCCCATTAGTATAGATGAGGTATCTATACAAGCTACTCATCTAGAAGCTAGAGGAAAGAATGGAAATCCAGAAGTTGGGGGACCATCCCAACCCACTGTAAGCAAGAGCAAGGAGAAAAGAAAGCAGAAGTGGAAAGCAAGGAAGGCTAACACTGCACAGAAAGGCAAAGCTTCATGCACTCACTGTAAAAAGGAGGGGCATGATGATGAGCACTATTGGATTCTGCATCCAGAGCTGAGGCCTAAGAAGTCTGAGGGCAAGAAGAAGAAGACTGCTGCAACTATTCAGAAAGATTTGGGGTCAGACTCGGGAGATGAAACAATCATTGCAGCCACAGGTATAAAAGGTAAGAATTCTGAAGCATCTACTAGTAATTCTGTTCAATCTGTTATTGATGAAGAACATGAGAGAAAAAGACATGAGCTTTTCCATATTCGAGTTGTTTCCAAAAATCAAAAGATTGATACTTTGTTTGATAGTGGCTCACAAGTAAATCTGATTTCTGAAGCAATTGTAAAGAAATTGGGATTAGCAACTACACCTCATAAGAAGCCATACCCATTAGGATGGTTGAATGATAAAGCACAACTACAAGTGACTAGACAGTGCAAACTCAAGTTTTATTTTGGGTCAGCATTTGTAGATGAGGTTGAGTTAGATGTAATTCCTTTGGATATATGTGGAATTTCTTTAGGAAGTCCTTACTTGTATGATAGAAAGGCTATTTTCTATAGAGCCGAGAACAAGTATCTACTTGTTAAAGATGGAATCGAATACTTTGTAAGAGCTCATAAGCTCAAGAATAATTATACTCTCATAAACTCAGGACAAATGAAAAGAATGATAAATTCATGCAAACAGTTCTTACTGATGGTTGTAAAGGAAAAGAAAACTGATAAAACCAATGTATTTGAGGCCTGTAATTCTAATCAGCAAGCTGATATGGAAAAGATTGTTTCCAAGTATGATGTCTTGTTTCAAGAACCTCAAGGTCTACCACCCAAAAAGGGAATAGTACATGATATTATTTTGCAGCAAGATGTTCCTTTGCCTAACATTGGGATGTACAGGTTATCTGCTTTAGAGAATGCTGAAATCAAGAAGCAGGTGCAGGAGTTGCTCGAGAAAGGGTTCATTAGGCCTAGCACATCACCATGTGGGTCACCAATCATTTTGGTGAGAAAGAAAGATGGCTCATGGAGAATGTGCATTGATTATCGAGCACTGAATAAAATAACAATAAAAAATCGTTATCCCCTTCCTCGCATAGATGATCTTTTAGATCAACTGAAGGAAGCTGTTTATTTCACCAAGCTGGATTTGCATAGTGGATACCATCAGGTCAGAGTTGCAGAGCAAGATGCATGGAAGACTGCTTTCAAAACAAAGCAAGGATTGTATGAATGGCTGGTTATGCCTTTTGGCTTGACCAATGCCCCTGCTACTTTCATGAGATTAATGAATGATGTACTTAGACCTTTTCTTGATGATTTTGTTATTGTGTACCTAGATGACATTCTGATTTTTAGTAAAACTTGGGAAGAACATTTAAAGCATGTTAAGCAGACATTAGATGTTTTGAAAAGAGAAAAACTTTATGTTAAACTCTCCAAATTTGAATTTGGCAAAACCTCTCTAAATTATTTGGGTCATATAGTAGGGGGAGCTAAATTGAAAATAGATCCCTCTAAAGTGGTAGTCATTGTAAACTGGCCTAAACCCAAGTCTGCTATAGAAGTGAGAAGCTTCTTAGGAGCAGCACAGTATTGGAGGAAGTTCATTTCAATTTTTTTCTCAATTGCAGCTCCCTTACATGCTTTGACAGGATTGAACAAGGTGTTTCAGTGGCGAGGCAAACAGTAGAAGGACTTTGACACCTTGAAAGAAAAAATTAGTACAGCACCTGTACTAGCACTGCCAGATCTACAAAGACCATTTGAGATCCAAACTGATGCGAGTGACTATGCCATGGGAGCAGTGTTGACACAGCATGGTAAACCCATATGTTATCATTCTAAGACTTTTAATCCTGCAGTAGTCAACTATCCTAAATCTGATAAGGAATTGTATGCATTAGTTCAGAGTGTGAAAAAGTGGAAACATTACTTAATGGGCAAAGAAACAGTAATACATACTGATCATCAGCCACTTCAATACCTACACTCCCAAACTAAGTTGCAACAATCAAGACATTATATATGGATGGGTTTTCTACAACAGTTTCATTTAGTGATCAGAAATAAAAAGGGCATACATAACAAGGTTGCAGACATGTTATATAGACCCATTATAAATACATCTACCATACTTAAGCATAATTCTGTGCTGCATGAAAGCTACATAGAACAGTATGCTCAGGACATGGACTTTAAAGATGTATATGCAACTTTGAGCCAAGGCAAAAGAGTAGAAGAATTGGACTATCATGTGAAGGACTAACTCTTATATCATTGTGGGAAACTCTGCATTCCACAAACTAAGAGAGCAAAGATAATTAGGGAAGCACACACTTCTCTGATATCAGGTCACTTTGGGGTATGCAAAATAGTTGCATAGCTGAAAAGGTTCTGCTATTGGCCAAGAATGAGTGAGACAGTTTCTAGATATGTAAAGGGGTGTGCTATGTGTGCTAAAAGCAAGCCCAGCAATAGAAAACTAGGCTTATACACTCCCTTGCCAGTTCCTTCTCACCCTTGGGAAAGCATTTCCATGGATTTCGTGGGAGGACTGCCTAAATCTAGGAAAGGTCATGATTATCTATATGTTGTTGTGGATAGGTTCAGCAAAATGTGTATTTTGATACCCTGTAGTAAACAGATTACAACTAAACAAACTGCAAAATTATTCTTTGAACATGTATGGGTTCATTTTGTATTACCCACTTCTATTATATCTGATCAAGACACTCGATTTGTGGGAAAGTTTTGGTCCAGTCTGTGGGAACTAATGGACACCAAATTAAAGAAAAGCACAACTTTTCATCCACAAATAGTTGGCCAGACAGAAGTAGTTAACAGGGCAGTGATCTAGTTACTGAGAGGATATTGCAGCAAACACCCTAAGCTTTGGGATGAACTCTTGTGTTATGTGCAGTATGCTTACAATAGAGCTAAAAACTCTTCTACCCAAAGATCTCCTTTTGAGATCTGCTTTGGTTTCATACCAAGGTCTCCCTTGGATTTTGTCTTTGGTAAAGATACCATAGTTGATAGACACAGTGATGTGGACAGGGCAACTAGGTTCATTGAACAGATCCAGGAGATCCACCAGGCAGTACAGGAACAGCTGGTAAAGAGCCAGACCAAGTACAAGGCTAGGCATGACAAGCATCAGATGGAGCATAGTTTTCAAGTTGGAGACCAAGTCTGGCTGTATATCAACAAGGACAGGATGCAAGGTGAAGGTAAGAAGCTAAAACATATCAGGTATGGACCCTTCAGGATACTTGAGAAGATTGGTGAAAATGCTTTTCACCTTGATCTGCCAGCTTACATGCACATCTACTCAGTCGTGAACGCAGATTGCTTGAGGTTGTTTGAACCTTCAATGATTGAGGACCCTGAAGAGCAGAGTCAATTACCTTCTGTTGATGACCTGCTACCTGAATATCTTAATGAGTTGCAGGAAGATACAGTGCTGGACAGGAAGGTAAGGATGACGCGTAGTGGACAGGTGGAATACCTCAGGATTGGGCTTAAAGGTTCGAAGCGGAGCAATGCGAAGTGGATTGAGATTGGACAAGTGAGATAGCGGTTTCCTCACTTAGTCAATGCTTGAAGAAAACCAACTTTTGGTGGTCCAAAATCTTTTCAGTAGGGAGGCCATGATCCAAATCGGATCCATAAACGATTGTCAAAGAACCTTGACTGTATCGGGACGAAACAAATCCTTGAAGAATCCAAAACAGTAATCGAAAACACCCTGAACCAGTGGCCATGGCAGTCGGCGTGGAATGACAAGGACCTCGGTCAAAGCGCGCTGACCGAGGCCCATGGAAACTACGCAGGAGGTCAATGTAGCCCCTAGGAGCCCTGGAACAGGAAAAGGAGCTGATTTTCGATGCGCGATTAGCGCAATCGTGCATCGCTGGGCAAACAGGGCTGAAATGGAGGGGCCTTAAGCCCTTGGTCACATTGGGAGCCAGAGAACCGCGGGTGGAGAAACGAAAAGTGCCAACATACGAAGGTGGGACCCACAGCCTGGAAACCGGTGGTTTTGATCGGGGCGCCCTTGAATGGTAAGAGGTTTTGGAGGATAGTGGAGCGATCCCACTCAACGATCGACGCGTGGCGGCGAAGGTGAAAGAAAAATCGCCGTGATCGCGCGTTATCGGTCAAGCAAGTCAACCGCACTCGACGTGCGTATGACGTTGGATCTGGAGGAGCCCAGATCAGATGGTTGAGATTGCGCCCGATAGACAGAAGCGGAATCGACAGGGAATTAAGCCACGATTTAAGGGGATTTGGAATCTGTTTGACTGCCATGATGGAGAAAGAATGTATCCACGACATAACTGAAGAAACGAATCGACAAACAGGCTAGCGCTGTTCTGATGGAGACACGTGGCTACTTCCTGAGCGTTAATGCTGACGTCGAACAGGGAACTCCAAACACACAGGTGGTAGGAAAATTGACATAGGTGGGAGAGGAACCGAACAAGCATGGAGATCGAATGGCTAAAGCCATGAACAGAGAAAATCGAATGGAGATTCAGAGAGAGGAGGAATAGAGAAGAGTCCAAGCGACCAAGAGAGACAGTGAACAGTGAACCCTGAGAGGAGGACTGAACACAGAGAGTAGTAAAGCCAAGCAGAGGAGACAAAGGGCCGAGCTGACCACAGGCAGCATCGAGCACCAGAGAGCTTGAAGAATCAAGCCTTCCCATAGAGGAATCTGTCTGGATTGAGCATCACAGTTGGCTCTTTCCACTGTAGACCAAGGGTCACAGAGTTGGACAAGAGTCTGTGTACTCTGAGTGGCTTAGGGAATCCAAGAACCACCCTGCCAAGCAAAATCTGCTTCAGGAGAACTCATATTGAGTCCCTGTATTGTAATTTCTCTGCTGAAAGACACAATAAAACAAGGCCACCACTGAAGCTGGACCGGAGACGTAGCCTTGGAGAATAGGGTGAACTCCTTATTAAGAAGTGTTTGTGTCTTTGTGTTGCTTATTGTATTTCTCTGCTATCTTTCTACTTATTTTCTATGTATTGGCAATCTGATTGATTCGTTGCGTAAATAACACAGAACACACACACCATCACATGAGTCTGTAATACCTTTTGTTTAATAAATCTTCAACCGAGGTCACTCATAGGGTGATTATCAGATCATTCACCATTCTCAATCTGCAAGAGGTGATCCAGTCTAGTATTTAATCTCCCTGGCTTCACAAATACCTCAAAATCGTACTTGTGAAATAGAAATAACCACCTACAAATTCACCCCCCCCCCAACACAGGCTTGTTGACCTAGTACTTCAAAGAAGAATTGTTAGTGTACATTTTGAAGTTTGCACCTAACAAATAATGCCTAAACTTCTAGAGCACATTTACCATTGCCAATCCCTCGTGCTCTGTGGTTGAATAATCATTTTCTTCCTTTGACAAATTCCTACTTGCAAATGCAATCAGATGGTCGATATCTCCTACGTTGGATTGGATTAACACTGCTCCTAATGCTATGCAGGACACATCTACATGTACATGGAATTCTTTCTTCCAATTAGGGAACACTAGAATAGGTGTTGTAACCATTTTTTCCTTCAACACATCTAAGCTTTTCTGGCAATCATCATCCCAGCAAAATGTCACATCCTTCTTCAATAATTTTTCCATGGGCGTAGTGATCTGTGCATATGCCTTGATGAACTTTCTATACTATCTGGTATGCCCAATGTTGTGCGCAACTATTTTACATTCCTTGGAGGTTCTAGATTGATAATCACTACAATCTTAGCAGGGTCCACCATCAGGCCTGTCTAACAAGCAATGTGACCCAAAAGTATCCCATATGGTACGCAAAAGATGCACTTCTTCAGATTAAGGGATATCTGATACTTCCTACAAGTATCCAACATTAGGCAAAGACTTGCAACATGATTTGTTGGCTTGAGGGGGCTTGACCCATGTTCAGAGTTATTTAGCAAAATAAATCCCTACACTACTGGCCCTTTCGGCATCAGCCCATGGAGCACAGATTGAAGTCTCACCCGAAGTAGTATGGGGGGGATGCTAGAACCAAGTTTCCACGCCCTTGAGATGTCTGAGGTGTCAATTTAGTCCAATTGTGCCTACCTTCATGTAGGTCACTTTGTGCACTGTTAATACTTTCACGATCTACTATAATTGCTTTTCGCGCAGCCCTAACCTGGGGCTAAGATGCTTTCGCGTTGCTATGGCAAGGATCTGCGCTTTTTCCCCAAATTACACTGTGTATCTTACTTATCTTCTTACAGATGTTAGTTATATTCGTGTAAATAGATATTCTATCTCACATTCACTTAATCAACACAATCATATATGTTCGTGCATCAGATAAAAAATAGAAATGCAATTCATACCCAATATATTCAAATGTAGAAAACAGGAAACAAATACATAGAATTGACATAAAACTTCTCTTTATTAATGCTCCAACTGTTACAATCTCGACTCGCCCTGTGCACTCAACTGTGGACTACTAGGCTTCTGCGCACTCAGCAGCAAACTACTAGACCTCCGCGGACCATGGGTAGATCTCTACAACCGACATTACATTACAAAATTGAGGGTGGACAACCCTATGACTCTTTTACAAGCTACGTGCTCTGCACCCACAAAATGCGGAGTCTTTACATCGGAGTTACAATTTGTGACCAAAATTTGGGCTCTAAGCCCCAAAACTTCCCTTGGGGGATCCCGCACCAAACATGATGTTTTACTAACCCAAACATTGTCCAATCATCAAAGTAAACCTCTAAAAACTTATGAAAAAATTCTTTAAAGTTTGTGACTACCACCCTAGAAAAGAACGCAGGGGCATTCTTAAGTCCAAAGGGCATAACTGTATACTGAAAAGAGCCTCATTCTGTAGTGAAGGTAGTATTACTTCAATCTTCTGGTATGATCTTGATTTGGTGATATCCTAAGAACCCATCTATAAATGAGTAGGATTATTGACCACCAACTTTGTCCAATACTTCATCTGTTCACGGCGTAGGGAATGAATCATGTACACAATCATCATTCAACATCCTTAGATCTACGCAGATTCAGATTTCACCCTTCGTCTTCTTCTCCTAAACCACCATAGGACTAACCCAATCCATTTCTTCTATAGGATCAATAATCCATGTTGTAAGCATCTTATCTAGTTCTTCACACACTTTTTCTTTGTATTTCGAATTCAACTGGTATGGTTGTTGTTTTACTGGCTTCATATCTGGTTTCAGATTGATCTTCATAACACCCAGTTCACCTACTATCCCCTTCAAATAAAAGAAATTTTTGGAAATAAGTCCTAATATTCTAGTAATAACTCCATGACCTTGTCAACTATGTCCTCATCCCAACAATCACCTATATTTGTGAACTTCGGCTGCACTTCTGACCCAATGTTCACTTGCTTGGTTTTCAATGGTTTTTAGATATCAAGAACTTCTACCTTAGGTCTGGTGACTTCACATTGTCCCTCTGACTTAGTGATACTGATATTCCAAGGATCATCTTCACCTTCTTCTGTGGTCACATTGTAACACTCCAGAGCATGGCACAACTACGTACTCCAGTTTGGTTGTACCCATGTGACAGGTTCTACCAGTGTCCTAAATATCACAGCCTTAATTTCCTATAATTCTTCATCAATACATTTGAATCCATCTTCAAAATTGAATGTCAATAGAAAGCTTTCCTTCAGAATGTCCCACTCCATGGTTCTGTGTCACACTCTGTTTCTAGATACCAATTCATTGGTATAGTATCCAAAGTGTGGAAAAATATATGTACCCACTTAGGTTGTGGTTCCTCTCCCCATGCTTTCATCCAAAAAGACAGATGCTCGCGCAGATCATCCTTCCCTATATATTTTTCAAAAATGCGTGTATTGGCATATCCAAACTACAACTTCCTCATCCTTCGGTACTCCTTCCAGTCCGCAAAAATATTCTTATGTGTACCCCACCATCTAGCAGATGTATCTCTCAGTGCGATGTCCAATGGTTGGAACCGATGCTCCTCTAGTATATCCCTTTCAAATTTATCCAGAAACAAATTTACATCTTCTAAGCCATCATAATATGGTAGATTGCGTACCTCAGTAGATATACACTGGAGTGATTTAGTAAGCCTATTGCATCGCAGCATTGATACTTCATGCAATCTATTCTGCCAATGCTCGAGCTCCTCATCTGAATCTAAGTTGCAGGAGCTATAATTTTCCCAAGTAATTCACCCATCTATCATAGGGTTGATCCAATCCTCATTCCATGCAGTAAGCTTATAGATTTGCTCAATATCATCCTCCTCATAGTAATCTCAGATTGGTTTAGTATACCACACACCCTCGGTCGGATCCAATGGAACAATGACTCTTAGTTCCTTCTTCTCAAATGTCATACTGTGCTTCTTCCGGTTCATAACCACATCCATATCAAATTCCAAATCAATTCCAAGCAGTGTCGTGTATGGATTACTATCATCCACTATTTCAATTACCTCAAAATCAGCTATAGCGTGGGCCCGTTCAATATCGACAGTTACTCCATGTAAGTGCTCCATAGGAATAATCTTTTGTTGGTTCACCATTCACAACTGAATTGGGGACCACTGTAGGATTGGCTTTCCCATTCTTTCCTAGGTCTTTTTAGGCAAAACATTCGCACCAGATCCCAAATCTAGGATCATCTGGTCCATTTCAAATTCTCTGATTTGTGCAATCAATCTCGTCTCCCAACTAGTCCTTTTCTTACCTTTGTTTACTCTATGCATTGTGCGTTGTTCACGCAGTGGTTTTCCCTTGGCACAGCAGTTGTATATTAACTCTTGCAATCCCTCTACTGCTTTCTAGTCCCTTAGGATCTTCATGCAAGTCTATAAGAAGGATGTTAACATTGAAGGATCTATTTCCTGCACACCAATGACTTCTTCAGGCTTATCCATTCGTGCACTATAAGCCTTTGATGTGGAAGCTCCTGAATCTGCAAAACTCTTTTTCGCCTCCATAAAATTTTCCTTTGTCTTATGCAAATCAAATCTAGCACCTTTGTTAGCAGCCTTACGCACCCATATATTTTCTTCTTGTTGTTTTCCTGCGGCTTTATCCTTCTCGGTATCTATACCACTTCGTGTAATTATATTAATGCTAAACCAATATTCACATGGTTGTGATCTCATCATCTGGATGTTCTAGGTGGGTTGTTGGTTCTTCTTCTCTTGCATATTCGTGATGAGCACGAGACAATCTTCTATAATGTGGTCAAACTGTTGGCAATATTGACAAGAGGGGTGTGTCGGGTTCTGATAATCTTGCTCAAAGTGGCCATGTTCCCCACAATTGTAACAAATAATATGTCTGTGACCTCTTCCAACCCCTACCCCTCATCCTCTTCCTCATCCCTAGAATCCTTTGTGCACTGCAGTTGCACCTTGATCCTGAGGATATGTCTTAGCCTGTACTCTATATGTTAGTGTTATGTCCATAGTTAACTCATATCTTCGGCAATTGTGCTCATCATGGCCTACAGACTTACAAAAATTGTAGAACATTTGTTGGGGAGTCTGTACAAACTTCTGTAACAAATGGCAATTTTATGTCAAATGTTTCCCTGTTATCTAGGAGATATCGCACCATGGTACTACACCGGTACTCAATCCAATGGTATTTTCTGGCTTCAGGGTGATAGGACCTCCCCCAATTATGTATTTTTGATACACTGGGCAATGGTCCTTGTCGTGACCATGGCCTTTGCACTTTAAGCACCATACTTCCACGGGGGTCTCATTTTGGACCTCTTTCCCCTTTTTGAGATCCCACAACTCCATATTCAAGCTAGCTGATGAGCCCCAATTTTTGGTAACAATTTGGGCTCATTTGGCCTACTTACCTTGCTCAACCCTTCATCTTTTATCACTTATGCATTCATTTCTTTGTATATTTGTGTTATTTGTAGGAAGAAGGGCAGGCATTATATCTATGTGGCTAATACATGATGATTTCAAGTTTTTTGGCATTAAAGGGAGCAAAGACCACGCAGAAGGAGACAAGGAGACAGCAAAGGTGGCATTGCAGGTTTATAGGGAGGTTGTCTACAGCCTTAAATGACCTCCCTCGTGATCTCCACCCTAACTCCAAGCTCCAACAGCTCTCCCCACCAAGCTTAAAGGCAGCCAATGGATTCTACAGGAACAGCAGTTTCACTTTCAGTTGGACAGCCAAGCTCCACGTATTGAGGAAGCCAGCTGGATCCTCATCATGTATAAATATTAAGGTCGTAGCCTTTGATAGGAGCTTTTTGAACTTTTGAACTACTGTTGCAATTTATAAGCACGAGCTACAGCTCGGTTTTTGCTCTTTGTAAGCCAGTTTTGGCATGTTGTTAGACTCATGATTATTCAATAAAGGCAGGCAGCTTTGGATTCAATTCTAAGTTCTTAAGGGAGCTATAGCTCTCAGGTTAGGGCCCAACCTGAGAGCAATAGACCTCCTTTTCCTTGTATTGCTACTTGTAACAATGTAAACTTTGAAACGGGAACTATAAACTCAAAACGGGAACTCTGGCCCAAAAACCCCAAAAAAACCACAAAAACAGTGCTCAAAACGAAAAGTGTGTATACTGGAACGATGTTTTTTTTTTTTAGGTGTCAATTTTGCGGCTGTTTTAAAAATGGCAGTGACTACGAAATTTTCTACGAAATTTTCCTGCAAAATATAGCTTCAGAACAAAAGTGTTGATACTAGAATAATGATTTATTTTTTTAGGTGTCAATTTTGCGGCTGTTTTAAAAATGGCAGTGACTACGAAATTTTCCTACAAAATATAGCTTCAGAACGAAAGTGTTGATACTGGAATCGACCCGCCGCCGGTCCGGCAGGGCGGGGCGGCCCGGGGGTGCCGCTGCGTGGAATTGGTAATGTGGATCGTCATTTGATGCGTGGAATTGGTAAAACCCAAGCTGCCCGTCAATGGAGAATGTCTGCGTCTTTTCACTTTGCCGAGTCTCTCTGTCGCGTACTGTCTCTCTATCCGTTGTATCGCACATACAAGCTGACGTCCACCCTCGAAACCTCTAGTCGGGGATGCGAAGGCAACCTAACGTCACCTTAAAATTTTCATCAAAACTATAATGCTAACTATATATAATTGGAGTACAGACAAAATAATAGAGCTCGACCAAATATAGATATCGTTGCTCAAACATTCACATAATAAATAACAAATTTAATATATACAATTAATTTTTCAAAAACATGCTACTTGGACCATTGCTGACCTAAGAGGCATCCTTCATAGTATCATATAATAAAATACAATATATTACAATAGTCTTTAAGAGTCCATGAAGTGTAATATGGTCTTGAAATACACTATACATGTGAGGACTTCCAACCAAAGGGCGTATGCATCACTAAAGAACTTATCCAATCCTAATATTTGTATTGTTCCAAAGCATAAGGGTTCAATGAATATGCACGGTTGTTTTTTAACTAAGCGCAATCATATATATGAGAATCCTCCTATTTGAATTCTCTCATGCATCCCCCTAGCAACTTCCCCTGAATCCTTCTTCTTATTCCAAGAATGGAAGTGAGACACCTCTTTAGTCTTCCTAGTCAGAATTTGCCTCCAAAATTTCTTAGGAGCTAGCTTAGAGAGGTGTAAGAGATTCCCTTGTCTTTGACGAATGTATTGCCTCTTTTTCCTTTTAGTTAGGGCTTTATATATTTTTATCTTGTCCATTTTAAGAGATTCATCAACAGCTTCCTTAATTGCTCTCCTCGCACTTTTACACTCTTTGTCATACCATGGATTGGTTTTGCTATTTCTTTTATTATTTGATATAGGAAAAATAATTTGCAAAATTTGATAACTAATTCTCTAAATCCCTTTCCAAGACTAACACTTGAAAAATCAATTAGGTAACAAACATGCTATTAGATAGAACTATTTGTTTCTTTATTTCGCCAAACCAAATTGAAAAAATAATTTTATAAATTAAAAATCAATAATACAATCTTAGAAGCAGTTTAAACCTATTATTATAATCATGATGTGAAATTGAATAGCTAGATTCTTAGCACATCTAATATTATCTTTTATTCTGCTATCAATGATATCATATTTTCCAACGTTTGATACATTGTGCAAGGCCTATCTATATAAAAGGATCATGAAATACAAAAAATGGAGAACCTTTTCCCACGAGCATGTGTGTGCTTGACACAATAATACTTGCAACAACAAATATTCAATAAGATGCAGACACTTTTAAATTGGTTGTAATTTGGAGAACCTGATCTTTTTTCAACCTTTTGAACTCATTTCTGTATCAGCCATAGCCAATATTATGCTTTGACTTCCTTAAAATTTTCAATGGTTAGAAGAATAAATTACTGATTATCCAAGGGGAGTGGAAATTGTTATCCAAAGTGATGGGATCGTCAAACACTGCCAGATCTCCAAAGTGATTGTCTTTTCCAGTGAGAAGTGTGAGGTTAGCCCCCTGTGGAGCACCCACAAGCGTAGATGTTGCGTTGTCAGAGTTGGAGCCATTGTAGATTACATCGTGGAAATACAACACCAGATCCTCCTACCACTGACTGGGGGAACTATCAGCCTCCTTCCCATTACCCACCGTTTGTTCCTACACCTGAGCAACCATCCTTTCTCAGTAATCTTTCGTCATGGCTTGGGGCCTCCATATTGTCTAAAGTGGTTACCCATTTTATGTTCGGGGGTGTTCCTGATTTTAGCTTCGATGGTGTTCCTGATTTTGGCTTTGGCTCTTAAGCAGTTTGACTTGCGAGTCCACTGTTTAAGCCACGGTTTAAACCACCTCGCAATCAAAATCTCCAAATTAGTTTTATCGTTTCCAAATGTGACTTCCTCATTATCTAAATCTCCACACTTTAGTTTTATCCTACCGTTTTCAGATTGTAAAAGCCCTCCCGTTCATAATGCTGGTTAGCATACAAATCTTAATAATTAACGCATGTCTTTTGTTCCCTATCTTCATTTTAAGATGCTTTGGTTTTGGTTACTTTGCCCGGCTTCTTGTGTCGTGCATGCTTTTGCCGCCGTACAAGCGTGTTGATGGAGGGAGAATGTAATTGGTATATTTTTCCATGAATATTGATATGGGGCAATATAATTCGATTGTGTGTTTTTATAAAAATGAGATTCGTTAGTGTTTGTGATTCTCATTAATATTATTGGATTGTGTGTTTTTATGGAAAGGAGATTTGTTAGGGTTTGTGATTCTTTGGGTTTTTATGGAAATAAGATTGGTTAGGGTTTGTATTTTATTTGTAAATGGTAATTTAAACATTTTATTATTGTATCGTGCATGCTTCGGCCACAGCACCAAGCATCTTGATAGAGAGAGAATATAATTGTTATATTTCTCCATGAATATTGATGAGCAGAAACATAATTGGATGCTCAGTTTTTATGGAAATGAGATTTTTTAGAGCTTGTGATACCTTGGGTTTTTATGGAAATGAGATTTGTTAAGGTTTGTTTTTTATTTGTAAATGGTAATTTAAACCATTTATTCTTGTATAGTGCATGATTTGGCGGCAACACCAAACATGTTGATGGAGGGAGACTGTAATTGGTATATATCTCTATGAATATTGATGTGGGGAAACATAATTGGATGATGTGTTTTTATGGAAATGAGATTTGTTAGGGTTTGTGATTCCTTGGATTTTTATGGAAATGAGATTTGTAAGGGATTGTGTTTTATTTTTAAATCGTAATTTAAACATTTTATTTAGAATTTTTATTAAATATTATTATTATAATGTATGAGAATTTTAAATTTGATTTATATAAATTTAAATTTTTAATCTCATTGTTTATATACTATTTAGTTGCGGTCAATCAAACTGCCCCACAAATTTTACAGAAAAAATATCTCAAGAATAGCCTGAATTTATAAATATCATATAAAATTATTAAAAATTTAAATATTTTTGCAAAATTATTACAACACATTTTGCATATTAAAAACTCGCAACATGCCCCAAAATTTCTAAAATTTAAAATAATTTCATCGAGCAATCGACGTGAATTGAACACGCCATCGACGTATAATATTCTCGGCCTACGTTCCTATGATAAGCACTGACGTTGATGTGAAATTCATAGAGTTAAGCCACGTGTTATGCGCTCATTCCGGGTGGCGAATTCTAAGAATTTGAATTTTAGAAAAGTCATCCCATTCGCTAACCATAAAATACGTTCATACAGTTTGAGGATTTCTAAATGTTATTTTTTTGCCAAAATATTATATTTAATTTCCACTTATTTATACGGTTTGACGATTTCTAAATGTTACTTCTAAACAAAATATTATATTTAATTTGTAATTATTTAATATTCATGTAATTGCTCCGTATGCAAAAACTTCTCATGTAAATGCCTGAAGCGAGAAAACCCCTTGCGAAACCCCAGCCTCGGTTCTCTCCGCACAGGGAATTCTATCTGGACCTGCATATGGCACGTTGTGTAAGAGGTGCAGCACTCGTCTTTGTAGTCGTTGTGTAACGGGAACAGCACTGCCTCTCATACGAATATAGTTTATAGAGAGAGCCATTATATTTCCTCAAAATTTTAAAAATCTTACTGTTCACACAGAACTGTTCACGCGCAGAGTTCGGTGTTAATCTCTCACTTCGGAAAATAGATCTATTGACCATTAACCATAGTTTTCATAATTCAAAATAAAAGAAACTCTCACTTATAAGCTACTAACACAAAGCCATGTAGGAATCTGGTGTTGTATTTCCACGATGTAATCTACAATGGCTCCAACTCTGACAACGCAACATCTACGCTTGTGGGTGCTCCACAGGGGGCTAACCTCACACTTCTCACTGGAAAAGACAATCACTTTGGAGATCTAGCGGTGTTTGACGATCCCATCACTTTGGATAACAATTTCCACTCTACTTCTACGACATGAAGAACACTTTCAGTGGCTGGCTTGGATTCACGTTTGTCCTCAACTCTACAGACCACAGAGGCACCATCACGTTCGGTGGAGCGGACCCAATCCTTACAAAACATAGAGATATATCGGTAGTGGGAGGCACCGGAGATTTCTTAATGGCAAGAGGAATCGCCACAATCTCTACGGATGCATACGATCCCAATTAATATAAAATGTGGGATGAACTAGAGCTCACAAGCTCCGAAGCCGGTACGGGTCGATTCCCGGAATCGACCCGCCGCCGGTCGGGCGGGGCGGAGCGGCGCGGGGGTGGCGCGGCGGAGCGGCGCAGGGGTGGCGCGGCGGGTCGACCCGTACCGGCTTCGGAGCTTGTGAGCTCTAGTTCATCCCACATTTTATATTAATTGGGATCGTACGCATCCGTAGAGATTGTGGCGTATCATATGTTGAATTTTATAGGAAATGAAATGACAGAAAACCGTCTTGCTTCATCCTGTAACCATATCAATTAAATGCGGACGAACTTCCATTTTCAGCTTTCACTCATATAGCTAAATACCAGGCAACTAGGAATAGCCGACTAAAACACCAAGCAACTAGAACCTTGGAAATGTTGGAGTTGTTTCAGCAATAGCCCACAGTAAGGCGACCCCACTCACAATATAAATCAATTGCTGTCTTCCACCTTTGGATTCAGGGATGCCGGTTTTCGAGTATTGGCTTGAATTATGAATTGTACTTTTTTCACGGTAATTGTTATAAGCATTTGGGATTTTTTATTTTGAAGTGTAATTTTTGTTATTAAAATGTTTTTGTATTAAAAACCCTTATTTACATATGTACTATGCAAATTACATAATAAAAATTATAATTCTACTACATTTCGAAACTACATTATTTCTTTGGCACAACATTAATGATGCATTCCTTACTTGGAAATGATTTCAACTTAATCCGAGCTTCAAACACTTAACAGAAGCCTTACTGAACCTAAATTATTAAGGGCCAGCCAGCTCAACAAGTTAAATTTCTCTCAAAAGTTAGCGCTTGTTTCAGTCATGGACGCATTTGAGAAGAAATGATACACATTCTCTGAAATCAATAGAAAATCTACAGCTTCGACCACTGCCTGGGCAACTCGAACATTCCTAAGGAACATTCAGGTATGAGTAATCATCTGAATAATAACGACAGCTAACCTATGATGTCATTGATTTGGATTATTGTCTCGTTATTGATTCGGAGTTCGACTCCTTCCCAATTCCGTGTTTGATTCCTGCACCATATATGTAGAGGACGGGGGAGTCACTGCCATCAAAGCTTGTTTGTCGGAGGTGCAGTACCCTGCTACGGAAAAGGGAAGCGCAACTTCGACAATCCAGGCTTTCGATAACAGCACCAGCAATGAAGAGCTCTGCAAAGCTTTTAGGATTTGGAATGTTTTCTGGAGAGCTGATATACATAAGTTCAGTCCTGATTCTGATTCCGTTTCTATCCTTAGTAGAATCCTCGAATTTCAACGATAATTTCGAAATCTTATGGGGAACCGTTAGATTGTTGGATAATAACCAAACAGCTCAGCTCACTATGGATCGATCTTCAGGTACAATATTTTATATTTGAATTTCGTATTCTTTATAACACAAGAGTTGCATGGTAATGATGTCACTGCCTTGGTAATGATGTCACTGCCTTTTTCTTTTTTTGTAAAGATGTATAACGATTTAAAAAAGTAAGTAATATATTTAATGTGGACCCTGTACTAACAAAAACACTATTTATAAAATTAAATCTTATTTGGAATGTATTTTCTGCATGTAGCGTATGGAAGGCAGACCATTTGAAACCCTCCCCAGATGATTTGCAAGAAGTAAATAATATATTTAATGTGGACCCTGTGCTAATAAAACACTATTTATAAGGTTAAATGTTGTATGCTATATTGGATAATGATTTAATGATGTCTTAAATTAAATTTCTAAACTTATAACATGTAATTTGATCTCATAACTGTGATATTAACAAAACCAAAATTGTACATATCTTACTATTTCTGCTAATCAGTAATTTATTCTTCTAACCATTGAAAATTTTAAGGAAGTCAAAGCATAATATTGGCTATGGCTGATACAGAAATGAGTTCAAAAGGTTGAAAAAAGATCAGGTTCTCCAAATTACAACCAATTTAAAACTGTCTGCATCTTATTGAATATTTGTTGTTGCAAGTATTATTGTGTCAAGCACACACATGCTCGTGGGAAAAGGTTCTCCATTTTTTGTATTTCATGATCCTTTTATATAGATAGGCCTTGCACAATGTATCAAACGTTGGAAAATATGATATCATTGATAGCAGAATAAAAGAGAATATTAGATGTGCTAAGAATCTAGCTATTCAATTTCACATCATGATTATAATAATAGGTTTAAACTGCTTCTAAGATTGTATTATTGATTTTTAATTTATAAAATTATTTTTTCAATTTGGTTTGGTGAAATAAAGAAACAAATAGTTCTATCTAATAGCATGTTTGTTACCTAATTGATTTTTCAAGTGTTAGTCTTGGAAAGGGATTTATAGAATTAGTTATCAAATTTTGCAAATTATTTTTCCTATATCAAATAATAAAAGAAATAGCAAAACCAATCCATGGTATGACAAAGAGTGTAAAAGTGCGAGGAGAGCAATTAAGGAAGCTGTTGATGAATCTCTTAAAATGGACAAGATAAAAATATATAAAGTCCTAACTAAAAGGAAAAAGAGGCAATACATTCGTCAAAGACAAGGGAATCTCTTACACCTCTCTAAGCTAGCTCCTAAGAAAGTTTGGAGGCAAATTCTGACTAGGAAGACTAAATAGGTGTCTCACCTCCATTCTTGGAATAAGAAGAAGGATTCAGGGGAAGTTGCTAGGGGGATGCATGAGAGAATTCAAATAGGAGGAAACAAACTAGAAAAAAAGGAATGAAAAGAGAAGTTTAAGAGAAGAGAATGGGATAAAATGAAGTGCGACGAGTATATAGACTAGATCAACTCTTAAAAAAGGTGGATCCATTTTCAACATTGTCCCTCCTAACGTGCGTCTAGCAATAAAACAATTGCATGTGAAGGTGGGAGAATAAAGTATTCATTGTTTGATTCGAAATTACTTGAAGATTTGGGTAGATGTGTTCTAGATCCGCGCAGCGCCACCCCCGGGCCGCCCCGCCCCGCTCGACCGGCGGCGGGTCGATTCCCGGAATCGACCCGCCACCGGTCGGGTGGGGCGAGGCGGCCCGGGGGTGCCGCTGCCACGGAGGGGGCGGGGGAGGGGTGGCCGGAGAGGGGGCGGTGGCGGTGGAGGGGTGGGCAGGGGGGCCGGGAGGGGGCAGTGGTGGGGGATGGGTGGGCGGGGTGGGCGGGGAGGGGTGGGCGGGGGGGCCGAGGAGGGGGCGGTGGCAGGGGATGGGTGGGCGGGGTGGGCGGGGAGGGGGCGGTGGCGGTGGGCGGGGAGGGGGCGGTGGGCGGGGGGACCGGGGAGGGGGCGGTGGCGGGGGAGGGGTGGGCGGTGGCGGTGGAGGGGGGGGGGGGGAGGGTGTGGGCAGGGTGGGCGGGGGCGATGGCGGTGGAGGGGTGGGCGGGGGAGAGCACAACTGTGATTTTCACATTGATTTTTTAGTTAATTATTATTTTTTGAAAAAAAAAAGTTGTTATTATTATTTTTTTGACATGAAATTCATAAAAAAAACTATTATTTGACCATTTTTAGTTAATATTTTTGTATAAAATTTGTGATTTTGACATGTTAATTCTAGCAAAAAATTATCAAAACGTTTAGTTTTTTTGTTATATTTATGTTAAAAATGGTTATTTTTATGTCCATTGTTAAAAAATGTTGTTTTTTAGAAACAATTATTTCATGTGGATTGAAAAATTAATTAAGGATGTATAAATATGTACATTATCTAAAATTCAAACTATCGACTTTCTAATTTAAAAACGCAAAACAATAAAAACCCCACTAAAAAAAAAAAAATTAAGATAAAGAACAAGAAAATATGAATAAAATGACCACTTCAAAAACTATCAAATTTAGAAAATAATTTTTTACATTTCACACACTAGAAAATTTAAAGTCAAAAAATAGGTCTTTTAAAAAAAGGGTGTGATGCAGAATACTCACTTTTTAAAATCAGGATGAAAATCACTACCATTCACTACCATTCTAAAACTTAATGCACATGAAAAAATTAAAGTTCCAAAAACCATGTTCTAAAAAAAACATGTGTATTCTGCATCACCACTTTTGAAAATCGGGTCATTTTTTTGCCACCTCTACAAAACGGGTAACAGTATCAGTTCCCGTTTCAAAGTTTACATTGTTTTGTCTTTCCTTTCAGCACTTCATTTCTTTGCTTTGACATGCATTTGAAAAACACAGTCTGCTGATTTAATTTCTTTAATGTGATTGAGTAGGATTAGTTTATGGTTAAAGTGCTTTCAGTAGCTTAGATTAGAGTAGGAGGATTAGCATTCATTAGAGCTCCAAGAAAAGGTTGACAGTGCACTCACTGCCATCTCTGTTTAGAGATTGGGGGTGTAGACCGTACCAACCACCAAAAAAACGCAGTCTTATACTTTCATTCAAGCTGCAACACAGTCATTTCAATTGTAGATCCATCCATGCATTCTGATCTTGAGCAATACTTCTTCATTCCAACTCCATGCACGATTTTTCTCTGAAGTTTGCATTGCTGTTCGTTGATTTAATAACACAGTTAGGATAGGTTGATGAATTCTCGGTTTTGTGCAGATTTGTTTCCTTTACACTGTGTTGCATCACTATGTTATCTTCTTCTTCTTCTCAACCGCACCTAGAGCCACCTACCTAACCTCTGTTCAGCTCGTTTGCTTTCCAACCTTTCTACTGTTCATGTAGCTCCATCTTTTTGACCCTTCATTGCTTCCACCCTTCTATCCACCAACCAACTTTACCCACTCTCTCTCCATCCCATCTCTCTGTCCCTGAGCCATCACTAGCTCCCTCTTCCTCCTACCTATCCACCCACACCGCTCCTACACTCCTCCATCACCAAAAACTCCAACTGTAGCACATCTTGTAGAAGTTAGTAGACTTCCTGTAGAAATCCCGAGTTTCCTGTAGGATCCCCTGCAGACATCCTGTAGAAGCCTGTAACCTCGGTTGCCAAGCACCTGAACGTTGTGGACTTCCGTGGAACGATGTTGGAGATCCCCTGGAACCTCTCCTAGCCTTCATGACCTTTTTCCAGCCTTCTTTCCCTTCGAACTACCCCTGCACAGTCAAACCCTAATAAGAAACAAAATCATAATAACTCCAACCACTCAAGCAAAAATACAAAAACAATGTTCTTTTCAGTAGAAGTAGTTTAAATTCATGCATCTCATATCACTAGAAGTAATGGCATCATTTCTAGAAGTTTGCACTCCCACCATTGCATCATAGAGATTAGACTAGTCAGATTAGGGTTTACTAGGGTTTCCATGTTTTGTTGTTTTTCAGTTCATTATTGCAAAGTAGGTTAATTTCCTTTGAGATAGCCTTCATCCATCATTTAGAAAGCTTCTTCTGAGAACATATAGAAGTTGGCTTGAGCCCTAGCGGACTTGTGCCAGCTGACCAAGTGACAGCTGCGACAAGAGCTAGTACTTGTGCATACAGCACCGTCGCTTCCAAGTTTGTTACGAACTACCGGGTTGATAAAATTAGAGATAGGAAGCTCCAGGAGTTGTAGCATTATTGCTACAATACTGGAGCCCACCATCTTTTTGGCGCCGTTGCCGGGGAAGCGTCAGAGTATTAGTAATTGTTGCTTTTCTTCTATTTTCTTACTCTTGCCTTCTACTAAGTAGTTTATTTCATTTCCATTCTGCAAAAGTAGCATAGACATTTCCTGCTTTCATAGATTAGCATTTCCTGCTTTCATAGATTAGCATTTCAATTCTGCCATTTCATTTCTGCAAGCGTAGATTAGTGTTTCAATTCTGCAAGCGTAGACTAGCATTTCCATTCCTGCAATTTCATTTGAACAAAGTAGATTAGTTATTTCCTGCTTTCAATTTAATTCTGCATCTTTATTTCAGTAAGATAGTTAGTTGTAGGTCAATCTGTTTCAGTTTTGCAGGTACCAAAGAAAAACAAAAGCAATCAAAAAAGTCTTTCCATTTCATGCCTCGTAGGAATCGAGATAAAACAGACAAATTCTTACCCAACACCCCCACCACATCACTAAGTCACCCTTCTCTCTTCTTCGGTGACAGTGATCCAGAAGAACCTATAGGTGAACCTCCTGAGATATACGAAGATCCTATAGCAGAAGAAGAATTAGAGACCATCCCATCTGAAGCTATGGCTGACAATAGAAGAGAAGATGAGAGAATAGAAGGTGCCTTCCCCATCCGAGAGACCAATGGAGAGATGAAAATGAAGAACAATAGCCCCTCCGCTTTACCTCACTTCCATGGACTGACTACTGAAGATCCTGATACCTTCCTGTTTGAGTTTGCTGTCCTTTGTAGAACCTATGACTATACTGAAGATGAGCAGAAGCTGAAACTCTTCCCTTCCACTCTTAAGGATGCAACATTACGCTGGTTCATGGGCTTACCTGGGAATAGTATCACTACTTGGGCTCAGATGCAGCAAGCTTTCAATACCAAGTATCGGGACTACTGTAGGTCTAAGGAAACCAAGGGAGAAATCTTTCGGATGACCATGGGAAATGATGAGTCCTTAGAGGATTATGAGGAGAGGTTCCAACTTAGCTATAAGCGGGCCAGGTGCACACTTGACCCTGAATCCCTCAAGTTGGTCCTGCTCCGAGGAGTCCCTGAAGACCTCTTAGATACCCTTCACATGTTAGCTGGGGGGGACATTTACCAACTGCCTTATGAGGACATCAAGACTGTGTTTAGAAACCACTCCAGGGCAGCTCGGAAACGAGGTAGAGGAAACCTCCTCTCAGCTGGTGTCCCTTTCTCCAAACATGAGTTTGCAAATCAATTGGAAGATCTTAAGAGTGAGGTGAGACAGACCATTGCCATGCAACTGGACACATTCAGGATCCAGCAGAAGAAGGAAGAAGCTGAGAGAGCCTTGGCTATCTTCTGCCCTAGATGTACCAGGAGACACCCTAAGAACGAATGTCCATTGCATTCGGTTGAAGTGTGTTTCGTTTGTGAGGAGGACCATCCCACAAACCAATGTCCGACCTTACCTGGATTTAAAGCCATGTACCCAGGGACAGAAGCTCCCACTGAACCTCTCTATTACCTCAACCAAAGGAGGCCACAAGGACCTAGACCTTACCAGCAGGGGATGCAAGGGGCACCTCAAGCTTATTACAACCCCAACCAATCGACTCCTATGCCTTCCTGGGGTCCCCCTACTCATCCTTCTTGGTCTATGCCTCCTCCATGGTCTCACCTCCATTCTTGGAATAAGAAGAAGGATTCAGGGGAAGTTGCTAGGGGGATGCATGAGAGAATTCAAATAGGAGGAAACAAACTAGAAGAAAAGGAATGAAAAGAGAAGTTTAAGAGAAGAGAATGGGATAAAATGAAGTGCGACGAGTATATAGACTAGATCAACTCTTAAAAAAGGTGGATCCATTTTCAACATTGTCCCTCCTAACGTGCGTCTAGAAATAAAACAATTGCATGTGAAGGTGGGAGAATAAAGTATTCATTGTTTGATTCGAAATTACTTGAAGATTTGGGTAGATGTGTTCTAGATCCGCGCAGCGCCACCCCGGGCCGCCCTGCCCCGCCCGACCGGCGGCGGGTCGATTCCCGGAATCGACCCGCCACCGGTCGGGTGGGGCGAGGCGGCCCGGGGGTGCCGCTGCCGCAGAGGGGCGGGGGAGGGGTGGGCAGGGGGGCCGAGAGGGGGCAGTGGTGGGGGATGGGTGGGCGGGGTGGGCGGGGAGGGGTGGGCGGGGGGGCCGGGGAGGGGGCAGTGGCGGGGGATGGCTGGGCGGGGTGGGCGGGCAGGGGGCGGTGGCGGTGGGCGGGGAGGGGCGGTGGCGGTGGAGGGGTGGGCAGGGGGGCCGGGAGGGGGCGGTGGTGGGGGATGGGTGGGCGGGGTGGGCGGGGAGGGGTGGGCGGGGGGGCCGGGGAGGGGGCGGTGGCGGGGGATGGCTGGGCGGGGTGGGCGGGCAGGGGGCGGTGGCGGTGGGCGGGGAGGGGGCGGTGGTGATGGAGGGGTGGGCGGGGTGGGCGGGGGGACCGGGGAGGGGGCGGTGGCGGGGGAGGGGTGGGCGGTGGCGGTGGAGGGGGGGCGGGGAGGGTGTGGGCAGGGTGGGCGGGGGGGCAGTGGCGGGGGATGGGTGGGCGGGGGCGGTGGCGGTGGAGGGGTGGGCGGGGGAGAGCACAACTGTGATTTTCGCATTGATTTTTTAGTTAATTATTATTTTTTGAAAAAAAAAGTTGTTATTATTATTTTTTGGACATGAAATTCATAAAAAAAACTATTATTTGACCATTTTTAGTTAATATTTTTGTATAAAATTTGTGATTTTGACATGTTAATTCTAGCAAAAAATTATCAAAACGTTTAGTTTTTTTGTTATATTTATGTTAAAAATGGTTATTTTTATGTCCATTGTTAAAAAATGTTGTTTTTTAGAAACAATTATTTCATGTGGATTGAAAAATTAATTAAGGATGTATAAATATGTAGATTATCTAAAATTCAAACTATCGACTTTCTAATTTAAAAACGCAAAACAATAAAAACCCCACTAAAAAAAAAAAAATTAAGATAGAGAACAAGAAAATATGAATAAAATGACCACTTCAAAAACTATCAAATTTAGAAAATAATTTTTTACATTTCACACACTAGAAAATTTAAAGTCAAAAAACAGGTCTTTTAAAAAAAGGGTGCGATGCAGAATACTCACTTTTTAAAATCAGGATGAAAATCACTACCATTCACTACCATTCTAAAACTTAATGCACATGAAAAAATTAAAGTTCCAAAAACCATGTTCTAAAAAAAACATGTGTATTCTGCATCACCACTTTTGAAAATCGGGTCATTTTTTTGCCACCTCTACAAAACGGGTAACAGTATCAGTTCCCGTTTCAAAGTTTACATTGTTTTGTCTTTCCTTTCAGCACTTCATTTCTTTGCTTTGACATGCATTTGAAAAACACAGTCTGCTGATTTAATTTCTTTAATGTGATTGAGTAGGATTAGTTTATGGTTAAAGTGATTTTAGTAGCTTAGATTAGAGTAGGAGGATTAGCATTCATTAGAGCTCCAAGAAAAGGTTGACAGTGCACTCACTGCCATCTCTGTTTAGAGATTGGGGGTGTAGACCGTACCAACCACCAAAAAAACGCAGTCTTATACTTTCATTCAAGCTGCAACACAGTCATTTCAATTGTAGATCCATCCATGCATTCTGATCTTGAGCAATACTTCTTCATTCCAACTCCATGCACGATTTTTCTCTGAAGTTTGCATTGCTGTTCATTGATTTAATAACACAGTTAGGATAGGTTGATGAATTCTCGGTTTTGTGCAGATTTGTTTCCTTTACACTGCGTTGCATCACTCTGTTATCTTCTTCTTCTTCTCAACCGCACCTAGAGCCACCTACCTAACCTCTGTTCAGCTCGTTTGCTTTCCAACCTTTCTACTGTTCATGTAGCTCCATCTTTTTGACCCTTCATTGCTTCCACCCTTCTATCCACCAACCAACTTTACCCACTCTCTCTCCATCCCATTTCTCTGTCCCTGAGCCATCACTAGCTCCCTCTTCCTCCTACCTATCCACCCACACCGCTCCTACACTCCTCCATCACCAAAAACTCCAACTGTAGCACATCTTGTAGAAGTTAGTAGACTTCCTGTAGAAATCCCGAGTTTCCTGTAGGATCCCCTGCAGACATCCTGTAGAAGCCTGTAACCTCGGTTGCCAAGCACCTGAACGTTGTGGACTTCCGTGGAATGATGTTGGAGATCCCCTGGAACCTCTCCTAGCCTTCATGACCTTTTTCCAGCCTTCTTTCCCTTCGAACTACCCCTGCACAGTCAAACCCTAATAAGAAACAAAATCATAATAACTCCAACCACTCAAGCAAAAATACAAAAACAATGTTCTTTTCAGTAGAAGTAGTTTAAATTCATGCATCTCATATCACTAGAAGTAATGGCATCATTTCTAGAAGTTTGCACTCCCACCATTGCATCATAGAGATTAGACTAGTCAGATTAGGGTTTACTAGGGTTTCCATGTTTTGTTGTTTTTCAGTTCATTATTGCAAAGTAGGTTAATTTCCTTTGAGATAGCCTTCATCCATCATTTAGAAAGCTTCTTCTGAGAACATATAGAAGTTGGCTTGAGCCCTAGCGGACTTGTGCCAGCTGACCAAGTGACAGCTGCGACAAGAGCTAGTACTTGTGCATACAGCACCGTCGCTTCCAAGTTTGTTACGAACTACCGGGTTGATAAAATTAGAGATAGGAAGCTCCAGGAGTTGTAGCATTATTGCTACAATACTGGAGCCCACCATCTTTTTGGCGCCGTCGCCGGGGGAGCGTCAGAGTATTAGTAATTGTTGCTTTTCTTCTATTTTCTTACTCTTGCCTTCTACTAAGTAGTTTATTTCATTTCCATTCTGCAAAAGTAGCATAGACATTTCCTGCTTTCATAGATTAGCATTTCCTGCTTTCATAGATTAGCATTTCCTGCTTTCATAGATTAGCATTTCAATTCTGCCATTTCATTTCTGCAAGCGTAGATTAGTGTTTCAATTCTGCAAGCGTAGACTAGCATTTCCATTCCTGCAATTTCATTTGAGCAAAGTAGATTAGTTATTTCCTGCTTTCAATTTAATTCTGCATCTTTATTTCAGTAAGATAGTTAGTTGTAGATCAATCTGTTTCAGTTTTGCAGGTACCAAAGAAAAACAAAAGCAATCAAAAAAGTCTTTCCATTTCATGCCTCGTAGGAATCGAGATAAAACAGGCAAATTCTTACCCAACACCCCCACCACATCACTGAGTCACCCTTCTCTCTTCTTCGGTGACAGTGATCCAGAAGAACCTATAGGTGAACCTCCTGAGATATACGAAGATCCTATAGCAGAAGAAGAATTAGAGACCATCCCATCTGAAGCTATGGCTGACAATAGAAGAGAAGATGAGAGAATAGAAGGTGCCTTCCCCATCCGAGAGACCAATGGAGAGATGAAAATGAAGAACATTAGCCCCTCCGCTTTACCTCACTTCCATGGACTGACTACTGAAGATCCTGATACCTTCCTGTTTGAGTTTGCTGTCCTTTGTAGAACCTATGACTATACTGAAGATGAGCAGAAGCTGAAACTCTTCCCTTCCACTCTTAAGGATGCAACATTACGCTGGTTCATGGGCTTACCTGGGAATAGTATCACTACTTGGGCTCAGATGCAGCAAGCTTTCAATACCAAGTATCGGGACTACTGTAGGTCTAAGGAAACCAAGGGAGAAATCTTTCGGATGACCATGGGAAATGATGAGTCCTTAGAGGATTATGAGGAGAGGTTCCAACTTAGCTATAAGCGGGCCAGGTGCACACTTGACCCTGAATCCCTCAAGTTGGTCCTGCTCCGAGGAGTCCCTGAAGACCTCTTAGATACCCTTCACATGTTAGCTGGGGGGGACATTTACCAACTGCCTTATGAGGACATCAAGACTGTGTTTAGAAACCACTCCAGGGCAGCTCGGAAACGAGGTAGAGGAAACCTCCTCTCAGCTGGTGTCCCTTTCTCCAAACATGAGTTTGCAAATCAATTGGAAGATCTTAAGAGTGAGGTGAGACAGACCATTGCCATGCAACTGGACACATTCAGGATCCAGCAGAAGAAGGAAGAAGCTGAGAGAGCCTTGGCTATCTTCTGCCCTAGATGTACCAGGAGACACCCTAAGAACGAATGTCCATTGCATTCGGTTGAAGTGTGTTTCGTTTGTGAGGAGGACCATCCCACAAACCAATGTCCGACCTTACCTGGATTTAAAGCCATGTACCCAGGGACAGAAGCTCCCACTGAACCTCTCTATTACCTCAACCAAAGGAGGCCACAAGGACCTAGACCTTACCAGCAGGGGATGCAAGGGGCACCTCAAGCTTATTACAACCCCAACCAATCGACTCCTATGCCTTCCTGGGGTCCCCCTGCTCATCCTTCTTGGTCTATGCCTCCTCCATGGTCTTACCCACCTCAATACCCTACTCAACCCACTACTCATTCTTATCATTCACATGCCCATCCACAGCCTCAGTGGAATGCACCTCAGTCGGGGTGGAGGCCCCAATACAACACTCCTCCTGCCATTTTGCCTCCACCACCAGTTCAACCTCAACCCTTACCTCCTGCTCCTCCAAGGCAACCTCAAATACCCGCTCAACCGAACCCGAACCCCAACAATAGACAGGCCCAGCAGGTATACACTGGGGAAACATCATGCCCTACTTATGCTGTGGAGATCCAGGAGATCAATCTTCGATCTGGAAAGACTCTTCCAGATCGCCAACCTCCTCCCCTAGAGGATAAGGAAGATAAACAGGAAAGTGAACCAAAAGCTATTCCACCCTTTCCTGAGAGACTAACAGCCACCACACAACCCAACCCAGAGGAGGATGAGCTTCTGGGTGAGCTCAAGCAGTTGTGTGTGAAAATACCACTTCTCCAAGCCATCAAGGATGTGCCTATATACAACAAACTGGTTAAGGAAAAGTGTTTCAAACACCCAGGCAAGCGAAAGAGAGATGCTTCAACCATCAATGTCTTAGGACAACTGTCTAACCTTATGTTAGGACAAGTCATCTGCCCAAAGTATCTAGATCCTGGGAGTCCTGTAGTAGATGTCCACATCAATGGCACCATCATACCTCACACCTTGATTGATCTGGGGGCTGCCATTAATGTGATGACCAGGGATACCATGCTCAAACTCAATCTTCAGGGTTCCTTGAGGAAGACCTCGACAGTACTGCAACTTGCAGATCGCTCCACTGTGACTCCCGAAGGAATTGTGGAGGATGTCTTGGTCTTTGTCGACTCTTGGGAATACCCTGCAAATTTCTTGGTTCTGCAACCCAAGGCAAAACTTACTGGATATCCTCTCATTTTGGGAAGGCCTTGGTTAGCCACTGCAGATGCTTACATAAGTTGTCGTGCAGGAAACATGACCATCAAAAATGGTCCTATGTCCAAGCAGCTAGTCCTATATCCTCCTGCCCAACCTTCCTTAGAGCATGACTTACCACTTTGGTTGGAGGAAGGAGAAGAGGATGAAGTGTACTCAGCACCTTTGTGCACCCTAGATACCACTAGAAGAGACCCCCCAACCGAGGATGACTTGATTGAGACCTTGATCCAGAATCCACCTTCCAGTGCACTATCCTTAGAGAAATTGGTGGAGGATGCCCAAGCCAGCACCTTAGTGGATCTCTGTACGACCAACCCTGTCACTCCCAGAGTCAAGAATGTGGAGTTTGGCCCTGAGAGATCGTTAAAGATCAGCTCCTCCCTATCTCCTTCCTAGGAAAAGGAGTTGTGTAGCCTGTTGGCCAGTCACCTAGATGCTTTTGCTTTGAGCTATAAGGAGATGAAAGGAGTCCATCCCTCGGTCTGTACCCATCACATATACATCAAGGAGGATTGTAAACCGGTTAGGCAACCTCAGAGGAGAATGAATCCAGCCCTTAAGGACATTGTCAAGGAAGAATTGCAAAAACTGTTGGATGCCGGATTCATTTACCCCATCTCAGATAGTGAATGGGTGTCCCCTCTGGTGTTGGTTCCCAAGAAAAATGGGAAGTGGAGAATCTGTGTGGACTATCGAGAACTGAAAAAAGCTACTAAGAAAGACCATTTCCCTCTACCTTTCATAGATCAAGTGTTGGATGGACTGGCAGGAAAGAATTTCTTCTCTTTCCTGGATGGGTTTAGCGGGTACAACCAAATCCAAATCAGCCCGGAAGACCAAGATAAGACCACCTTCACTTGTCCTTGGGGTACCTTTGCCTACCGAGTTCTTCCCTCTGGGCTATGCAATGCTCCTGCTACCTTCCAGAGAGCTGTCTTGAGCATCTTCTCGGAGCTGGTCCATGATGCAGTGGAAATCTATATGGATGACTTCACTCCTTATGGGGCCAACTTCCAAGAAGCACTGTCCAATCTGGGAAAAGTCCTAACCAAATGCATTGAGATGAACCTGTCCCTTAGTCCTGAAAAATGTGAATTCCTGATGACTGAAGGGACCGTGCTAGGCCATACCATTTCTTGCCAAGGGTTACAGGTGGATCCTAACAAAATTGCTCTCATCAAGAAGGTTCCACCTCCTCAAAAGGTAAGGGATGTTCGGAGTTTCTTAGGATTAGCAGGGTATTACCAGAGATTCATTAAGGACTTCAGCAAGCTAGCCTCGCCATTGTTTGGTCTATTGGCAAAAGATGTGGAGTTTAAATGGACTGACGATTGTCAGAGGGCTTTGAATGAATTGAAGGACAAGTTGGTGTCAACCCCAATCTTGAGAGGTCCAAACTGGGCCCTACCTTTCCACATCCACACTGATGCCTCGAACAAAGCCATAGGTGCAGCTTTAGGACAAGTTGAACAAAAACTTCCATATGCCATTTACTTTGTTAGCAAAAACTTGTCCAAAGCTGAACTGAATTACACTGTAACTAAGAAAGAGTTTCTGGCTGTGGTCCATGCACTGAACAAGTTCCGACATTATATCACTGGCTGCCAAACATTTGTACATACAGATCATGCTGCAATTAGATATTTAATGAATAAACCAGATGTGAATGCTCGTATTATTAGATGGTTACTTTTGTTGCAGCAGTTTGATTTGACCATTGTTGACAAACCAGGTAAAGAAAATGTTGTTGCTGACTTTTTATCTAGATTGGATTTGTCTGCAGATGAGGATGGGTCAATGGATGACCAGATGCCTAATGAACATCTGTTTGCTATCTCATCACTCTCTCCATGGTTTGCTGATATAGCAAACTACCTTGTTTCAGCACAGTTCCCTCCGCACCTATCTTCAAGAGAGAAGAGCATAATCATCAGAAAAAGTGCCTCATTTACTTGGATCGGGGGCAATCTGTTCAAGCTTGGCCCCGATCAGATCTTAAGGCGTTTTGTAAGGGAGGAGGAAGTCTTTGATATCCTCCTCACCTGTCATGATGGGCCTTGTGGAGGACATTTTGCAGCTAAGAGGATTGCCTTCAAGATCCTGCAGGCAGGCTACTATTGGCCCACACTTCATCAAGATGTCAGAAGATATATCATCCAATGTGACCAATGCCAGAGAATGGGGAAACCGACTAAAAGGGATGAGATGCCTCTCCAACCTCAAGTGACTCTTGAGCCATTTGAGAAGTGGGGTATGGACTTTGTGGGTCCAATCAACCCTCCTTCGAGGCAAAGGTCTTACATCATTGTGTGTACTGACTACCTGACAAAGTGGGCAGAGACTAAAGCAATCAAAGTAGCAACAGAAGAAAAGGTGGCCGAGTTCTTAAGAGAAAACATCTTCTACAAGTTTGGCTACCCAAGAGAGCTGGTCACCGATCAAGGGAGCCAGTTCACATCCAACCTAGTTGAAGATCTACTAGCTCATCACAAGATCAAGCATAGGACTTCCACCCCCTATCACCCTCAAGCAAATGGGCAGGTGGAAGTCACCAATAGAGCATTAGAAGGGATCTTGACTAAGGTGGTGAGCAGCGGCAGAAAAGACTGGGCAAATCGCCTGGTTGAGGCCACATGGGCTTACAACACAACCTGGAAGACCACCACTGGCTTCACACCATATGAGCTGGTCTATGGGAAGAAAGCTTTGCTGTCCATTGAGTTCGAGTACAACACTTTGAGGATGGCAGCTCAGCTAGATCTAGATCTCAGCCATGCACAACAAGAAAGGTTATTGCAGCTGAATGGACTGGACGAGCACCGAATGCAGGCCCTCCTTCACTCGGAAGTGGTTCAACTTCAGAGAAAGGTGTGGCATGACCAACATCTCCATGACAAGCAATTTCAGCAGGGAGATTGGGCCTTGTTGTATGACTCCAGATACAAAGATTTCAAGGGGAAGCTGAGAACCAGATGGCTAGGACCCTATGCAGTGGAAAAATGTCATGACAATGGATCTGTTCTTATTCGGACCATTGATGAGGAAGCCATCCCCATGCTTGTCAATGGGCATCGATTGAAGATCTACATGAAGCCTCTCTCAAGACAAGAGTTCATCAAAACTATGGAGAAATCAGTGTTGGTCATAGAGAAGGGTTCTGCCTCTCCTTTAGGCGTACCCTGAAAGATCTTAAAAAAGAAAAAATAATAAAGATCCTTGGGTGAAAACCTTTCTGAGGCACCCAAGGCAGGTGGTAGGGGTGAAAACCTCATTGAGGCGCCCCTATTGTCTTTCAAAAAAAAAAAAGGAGATTTGAAAAAGATCCTTGAGTGAAAACCTCTCTGAGGCGCTCAGGGCAAATGGCAAGGGTGAAAACCTCATTGAGGCGCCCCTATCATCTTTCAAAAAAAAAGAGAAAAAGAAAAAAGAGAAAAAAAACAATAAGCAAAAAAGACAAGGACAACAAGTTTATAATGTGATATTGCAGATTGCAGGTGTTCTATGGAGGAGAGAAAGCCTCTCAACTCAAAGCCAAGGATCCTTAGAAGGCTATCAGGAGACCTCACCAGCACCTCCTCCAAGAATACTCATTTTCTCCAAGGTATGTGCAATTTTATCACGGCTTGAGTCTTCTACAGGAAGACGCAGATTTTCTACAGGAAGATGCAGATTTTCTACAGGAAGGTGCAGACTCTCTACAGGAAACGCAACCTTTCTACAGGAAGCTCTGTATTTCTACAGGAAACTTCCTGTAGAAGTTCAGGACGGCCCAGAATCCATTTTATGAGGGGATCTAACAACTAAGGATCGGTTTGGACGCATGCAAGCTATTGTTATCTCCCTTGCACATTGTTGTCACCTCATCCTGCCATCCTTGTCGACATGCAACGAAGTTACCTGCACCAGCAAAGCAGATCGATGAGTTATCAAGAAAAAGCAATTTTTAAATAAATAAAAAAACGCTGAGATCTCATACCATATCCATCCCAGTCATCCAGAAGCCCTGGGAGCGTGATCGGGAGGCCAGATCCCTCATCATGTAGCATGCACCCAAGGAGGAAGAACTGTTACAAGACATCCCGCGGGAGTCCTATAACAGTTAAGCCCGCTAGAGTGTATACTATTCACAGCGCTGGCCATATGCAATGAAAACGCGGACGCATGCAGCCAAGCATCAACTCCATCATCGGCAGCCTGTAAACGTGAACCTCCGGGCCTGTGCAAATTCACCAGCAGCAGATAGATCCATTCATCATCGTCCAAAACCCGAAAAATCGTGTTGCAGCTGCGCAGGTAAGTGTCTCGACCCTTTCTTCCGTCAGATTGCATGAATTTTACTTTGAATTGTTTGCAAAGTGTGAAGTTAATGGGTTGAGCGGCTGAATGGCCAGTTGACTGGCCACGTCGACCGATTAATGGTCCAGTCGGATGTTTGGGTGGCGGCCGTGACAAAAGGAATGGGCAGCACACACGTGAGATCAATCCCCGTCAGGAGAAACGGATTTAGCAGAAGAATCGGCGGCGGATCTGCTGGAGGGATGATGCGGTAGTAAGTGAACTCGCAGACAAATGATGGAACGATGTCATCCAACGGTCAGGCGGGGACAGCTCACCCCCGCGCCACAGATTCCGCCGATTCAAATCTAATCGGCTAAGATTGCCCGCATACATTTATCATTCACCGTTTGAAACTCGAGTGAACATTCGAATCCCTCTGCCGTTCAAAACTCCGAGCCTTTGGCTATCAGAACGTCTGTCAAGCAACACCGAGAGTGCAGACCAACTGCAGTCTTCCCCAGGGATCACGCGCTGCTCCTACAGGAAAGCTGTTTCTACAGGAAGGCGGGTTCCTCACGTAAAAAGGTGGCAGATAAAAAGGTAACCCTGAACTCTCCATGCAATTGGTTTTTAAAGGTGGCAGAATCGTCGTCTACAGTCTGGTCGTAGGAAATGGTTGCAATTGTTGTCTGCCATGCATAAACTTTCGTTCTACAGGATGTCAGTGTAATTAAACTGTGTTAAGGTCCTCAGGGATAAGTTTCATGGATTATGTGCATGACAGAAGCGTAATTCTACGCTCTGTCTCAGTAGGCCAAATTTCTTCCGCATTCGCCACCTCTAGCAACAATTTTTATCATGCCGGGTGGGTTTATTAGACGGGAACCCACTGATTCATCAAAGTTAAGAGAAAACCAGGAGGTGGTGGAGCTCTTCACACGGGTGCAATGGATATCCTTTTGTGACAAGTTGCAGGGTTATGACAACGAAGTGGCAGAAGAATTTTTACAAGCTTTGAGGCCGAAATCCAAAACATTGGCCACCGTGAACTTTAGGGGCCTAAGCCTCAAGCTCACCCCGCAATATATCAGTCAAATTACTGAACTTCCAATGGGTCTGCCATGGGATAAGGAAGAGAGAAAGTTGAGCCAACAGGCCAAGAAAGAATTCTTTCCCCCAGAGGAGGAATTCTCGGAGGACAAAAATGGGGTGCGTAGAACCAGTTTGCTACCACCATGGAATGAAGTTAGCCTGCAGATCATGAAGTATATAACCTGTGAAGGCCGTTTTAGCATTGTGTACGGGTATCACTTTAGGTTGCTCACTGAATTGAAGCACCAGATTGATCTTCTTGTAGAAAATAAACTGAGCATTCCTTATTTCCTGCTACAGTCTCTAATTGAGTGTGCCACAAAATTGAAAGAAGGCATACCCGACCAGGTAGCCCACCATGGATTGATCAAACTTCTCGTGGAGGATGCGCTTCATTCATATAAGGTTCCCCTCTCATGGGAAGCATTCAGAAATTTGACAAGAGATGGAGACATAAGGATGTTGACTGAAGAAAGTGGTTCCTCCAGCAGTGAGGAAAAAGAATCAGTGGCCGCGGGAAAGAAAGAAACAGGCCAGAAGACCCCGACCACAGTGCAGAAGAAAGAACAAAGGAGGAAGCACGAGAAAAAGGATGACAATGAAAAAGGTGACACACCCATCTTGTCAGCAAGAGAGAAAAGGTTGCAAGGCAGAACGGACAAAGCTGAGAAGGTCCACATCAGCAAAAGTAACTCATCAGCACCCGCAACCAAACCAAAAAGCAAAACTCATGCAGCAAAGCAAGCCAAGGTGATGACACCTGTGTCTACAGGAAAGCAGAAACAGGCTTCTACAGGAAGCCCGAAAATTATTGAAAAAGGGTCTTCTACAGGAAGCCCGAAATTGGCTAAAACAGGGTCTTCTACAGGAAGCCCTGAAAAAGTGAAACCCAAGGAGAAGAAGGCGGACATTCTAGCAAGGGAGGCAGCAGCTATGCTGGCCACCCTCAGCACGCCACCTAAGCCAAAAGAGAAGAGAAAGAGGGAGACCCCTCTATACTTTGAAGCTCGAAGAAGTGCGAGAATAAAGACGGGCAAGCCACAGCCCCCATCCAGCAACCAAATCACTACAGGGGATGCCCCTACTTCACCCAGTGAGAGGTCCCCCTCGAAGATATCGGTCACCTACGAGAGGGGGAGCCCAAAAACAACTACTTGGAAAGGAAGGGTAGACCAATCGGCTTCAAAAGCCCGGCTCAAGGTCAAGGAAACAGAGAAGAGGGAAGGAGCGGCACCCTCATCACCACCAAGGGAAGAACAGGCAGAGCCACCAAGAGTAGGAAAGAAAGAGCGTATTCCGGAGCCTAGTTCTCGGCCAAGGACAAGGAGCTGGGGCAAAATTGCTCAAGGATGAGCAAATATTTTAGCTAGGGGGTGATGATGAGCCCCAATTTTTGGTAACAATTTGGGCTCATTTGGCCTACTTACCTTGCTCAACCCTTCATCTTTTATCACTTATGCATTCATTTCTTGGTATATTCGTGTTATTTGTAGGAAGAAGGGCAGGCATTATATCTATGTGGCTAATACATGATGATTTCAGGTTTTTTGGCATTAAAGGGAGCAAAGACCACGCAAAAGGAGACAAGGAGACAGCAAAGGTGGCATTGCAGGTTTATAGGGAGGTTGTATACAGCCTTAAATGACCTCCCTCGTGATCTCCACCCTAACTCCAAGCTCCAACAGCTCTCCCCACCGAGCTTAAAGGCAGCCAATGGATTCTATAGGAACAGTAGTTTAACTTTCAGTTGGACAGCCAAGCTCCACGTATTGAGGAAGCCAGCTGGATCCTCATCATGTATAAATATTAAGGCCGTAGCCTTTGATAGGAGCTTTTTGAACTTTTGAACTACTGTTGCAATTTCTAAGCACGAGCTACAGCTCGGTTTTTGCTCTTTGTAAGCCAGTTTTGGCATGTTGTTAGACTCATGATTATTCAATAAAGGCAGGCAGCTTTGGATTCAATTCTGAGTTCTTAAGAGAGCTATAGCTCTCAAGTTAGGGCCCAACCTGAGAGCAATAGACCTCCTTTTCCTTGTATTGTTACTTGTCTTTCCTTTCAGCACTTCATTTCTTTGCTTTGACATTCATTTGAAAAACACAGTCTGCTGATTTAATTTCTTTAATGTGATTGAGTAGGATTAGTTTATGGTTAAAGTGCTTTCAGTAGCTTAGATTAGAGTAGGAGGATTAGCATTCATTAGAGCTCCAAGAAAAGGTTGACAGTGCACTCACTGCCATCTCTGTTTAGAGATTGGGGGTGTAGACCGTACCAACCACCAAAAAAACGCAGTCTTATACTTTCATTCAAGATGCAACACAGTCATTTCAATTGTAGATCCATCCATGCATTCTGATCTTGAGCAGTACTTCTTCATTCCAACTCCATGCACAATTTTTCTCTGAAGTTTGCATTGCTGTTCGTTGATTTAATAACACAGTTAGGATAGGTTGATGAATTCTCGGTTTTGTGCAGATTTGTTTCCTTTACACTGCGTTGCATCACTCTGTTATCTTCTTCTTCTTCTCAACCGCACCTAGAGCCACCTACCCAACCTCTGTTCAGCTCGTTTGCTTTCCAACCTTTCTACTGTTCACGTAGCTCCATCTTTTTGACCCTTCATTGCTTCCACCCTTCTATCCACCAACCAACTTTACCCACTCTCTCTCCATCCCATCTCTCTGTCCCTGAGCCATCACTAGCTCCCTCTTCCTCCTACCTATCCACCCACACCACTCCTACACTCCTCCATCACCAAAAACTCCAACTGTAGCACATCCTGTAGAAGTTAGCAGACTTCCTGTAGAAATCCCGAGTTTCCTGTAGGATCCCCTGCAGACATCCTGTAGAAGCCTGTAACCTCGGTTGCCAAGCACCTGAACGTTGTGGACGTCCGTGGAACGATGTTGGAGATCCCCTAGAACCTCTCCTAGCCTTCATGACCTTTTTCCAGCCTTCTTTCCCTTCGAACTACCCCTGCACAGTCAAACCCTAATAAGAAACAAAATCATAATAACTCCAACCACTCAAGCAAAAATACAAAAACAATGTTCTTTTTAGTAGAAGTAGTTTAAATTCATGCATCTCATATCACTAGAAGTAATGGCATCATTTCTAGAAGTTTGCACTCCCACCATTGCATCATAGAGATTAGACTAGTCAGATTAGGGTTTACTAGGGTTTCCATGTTTTGTTGGTTTTCAGTTCATTATTGCAAAGTAGGTTAATTTCCTTTGAGATAGCCTTCATCCATCATTTAGAAAGCTTCTTCTGAGAACATATAGAAGTTGGCTTGAGCCCTAGCAGACTTGTGCCAGCTGACCAAGTGACAGCTGCGACAAGAGCTAGTACTTGTGCATACAGCACCGTCGCTTCCAAGTTTGTTACGAACTACCGGGTTGATAAAATTAGAGATAGGAAGCTCCAGGAGTTGTAGCATTATTGCTACAATACTGGAGCCCACCACTAGCCAACTGTAACTAAATGTATTACGCTCCTAGATTTGTATCCTGAATAGGTGAAGCCTCTAATTTCATAGAAATTTCCAATGCTTTAGCCTACGATCCAACCTTCTATTGTGACAATGGTAATCTCAAATGAGGTAACAACGAAGCAATATACCAATCCTTATGTTGCTCATCCGAGATCTACAGATTAGCCTGTTGTAGCAGACATTTCAGCCTTTGATCAAAATCCCATGTAGATTCATTCACCTTCTACTTAATTTCTTTTACCTCGGTCACAAACTGGCCTTGAGACTTAGACTTTCTGAATTCATTCCTCAGCGCATCTTTTGTTTCTTTCAATGATGCAGTTGGATGAGTCGTACTATACTTAGTATACCAACTCAGCACCCTGTCTTGTAATTGAGCCGGATTTAAACAGGAACGCAACAAATTATAGATATAACCATACATATAGAGATGCAATAGAAATAATACTTCATTTCATTATTGTACAATACTGAAATATGCTTACAAACAGAAATGGAAAGAAACTAGCTAGGGCGATCATAGCTTATCTCTGAGAAGAGATGTGGTGGCTACATGCCTCTAAACTATGTTACAATGAGGTTCGAAGGCCTATTTATTGTTGAGAAACAATGGAAAACCCTAAACATCCAAAAACCTAACCCTAGAAGATGAAATGCCAAACTGTGGGCCCCGTTTGGGTAAATTGGTACATCAACTTCCCGGGGTTGTAACTTTGGCATATGATCTTCATTTGACGCGCACAATATCTTGTTAGAAAGATCTATCCCAAAAAACGTAGTTTAGGGCCTCAAAATGGCTCCATAAGTTCAGGACCCGAAAAACTGCTAAAAATAGTAAACTGTGCTACAATTAAGGAAACTGAAAAGATGAAAGAAACAATGGTGTGGGTCCAAGTGGACTTGGCAGGTGGCCATTGATATCCACCTAGATCATTCCTCCCCCCTTAGGAAGAAATGGCCCCCATTTCGTTGAGTTCCTCCATGAGATGAGGAAACTTCTACTGAACTTGGTCCCTGCTGAGCCACTTGCCTTGGTGAAGGAGTTGGCCTGCTTTGACAACTCGATACAGTTGGATATTCTACTAGCAAGTGTGCTTGATCTATGTGTCCATGATCTGATCAATTGCAACTTGTTCCATGCAATCTGGATTTAACTTTGTGGGTGTGAGTTGTTCTGCAATGTCGGATGTGTCTAGTAATGGTGGAAAGTATGGCCGAAGGCGGTCCACATTGAACACTGGGTGCAGGCCAAGGAATGGGGGAATGCTGAGCTCAAATGCATTGTCT
Source organism: Pinus tabuliformis (assembly GCA_031772625.1). NCBI lineage: Eukaryota > Viridiplantae > Streptophyta > Pinopsida > Pinales > Pinaceae > Pinus > Pinus tabuliformis. The sequence continues at coordinate 1,633,574,866 of CM062816.1, forward strand.
CCCACAGCCTTGGTAATGGTGTAAGGACCATATCGGAGTGTTCTGAGTTTTTGATAGGCTTCGGTAAGGCATTCCTTTTGTAAATGCAACTAGCCTTTGTCGCCCACCTAAATCTTGTGTGGCACCCGATGTTGATCATGTCGCTACTTTTACTTGGCATTTGATTTCTCCAGAATCTCGTGGACTAGCGAGTGAATATGTTGGATGTTCTCAATGGAGTTGTTTTCCTTATCTGTTTTGGACTAAACATGAGCCGAATTTGCATGAGTAGCTGCAAATGGCATGGCCATTTCAATGGGACATAGTGGCTAGAATCCCAAGCCCACCTGAAAAGGGTTATGGCTAGTCGAGCTGTGGAGAGCCTGGTTGTAGTTGTGCTGAACATAGGGGAGGCTCTCATCCCATGTGTGTGGATGCTTTTAGTTGTACATGTGCAGAATGTGTATGATCATCCTATTGACAACCTCTGTCTGGCCATTAGTTTGAGGACGGAAGGTTGTGGACTTAGTGAGTTTGGTGTCCAGCATCGACCAGAGACTAGACCAAAATGTACTAAGGAACCTACTGTCCCAATATGAGATGATAGACTATGGGATCCCAAAGTGTACCCAAACTCATTCAAAGAAGAGTTTAGCAGTGGCTTCTGCTGTGATATTCTTCTTGCAGGCCACCATAATGGCCATATTCGAGAACCTGTCGACGACCACAAAAACACAGTCGTTTAAATTCTTAGTAGAAGGAAGGACCGACTTGTAATCCACGGAGATTGATTCCCAAGGTCGACTAGGGGTAGGCAACAGGGTATAGAGGCCTTGCTTCTTGATGGTCGGTTTGGCAATGGAACAGGCAGTGCATGATCTGATGTACTTCCTGACATCCTGTCGAAGATTCAACCAATAGAAATACTTATACAGTATTGCCACCATTTTCCTGACCCCAAAATGCCCAGCAGCTCGACTGTAGTGTGCTTCCCAAATCATCTAGCCACACCCGCTTGAAGGAACACAAACGTGACCCGGGTGGCATAACAGGGCATCCTCGAGGTGAAAATTTGGAACATGCTAACCCTCTAAGAGTGTCTTGTATCTGTGGCTGAATTCTGGGTTGCTTTTGTAGAGAAGTTGCCAATCAGAAGTCTCATGCCCACAAGAGTTGAGCACGGTGGTTAATGCCATGATCGTTGGTCGACTGAGGCAATCTGTAACATTATTGGTGCTTCCCTTTTTATACTTGATATTCAAATGGAACCGTTGCAGGTATGTGGACCACTTCTGATGGCAATCATTCTACAATTTCCCTTGGGTCTGTGTGAACTACAAGGGTCGGTGGTCTGTGTGGGTGACTATTTCCTTCCCCAAAATGTAATGCTTCCATTGTCGGCAGGCCTGCACAATGGAATACGTCTCTTTGTCATAAGTGGGATACTTCTGGACTGTGTCTGAAAGTGTCTCACTGTGATATGCCACTGGATGCCCATGTTGAGTAAGGACTGCCCCAATAGCATAGTCAGAGGCATCTGTGTCGACCTCAAATGGTTGTTGCAAGTCTGATAATGCGAGAATTGGTGCTAAGCAGAGCCGATATTTCAACTTTTTGAATGCCTTCTGTTGAGATTTAGACCAAAAGAATTTTTCTTTCGCTCCTCCCTTGGTGACTTGACTCAAGGGCCAAGTGATATGAGAAAATCCCAACATGAACCTATGGTAGAAGTTGGCAAGAGCTAGCAGATGCGGGGCTCTGTCAGAGTGGTTGGATATGGCTAATTAATGACTTGGATCTTGGCTGGATCCAAATTCACCCCCCATTCATCAATAATGTATCCCATATAATGAACATGGGTCATGCCAAAAGTGCATTTCTCCAAATTGGCACATAACTTTTGTTGTCGCAGTGTTTAGAGAACCTGACGGATGTGGTGGAGGTGCTCTTCCCAACTCTGGCTAAAGATCAGGATGTCATCCAAGTATACCACTACAAATGAGTTGGTGAATGGTTGCAAGATGTCATCCATTAGTCTCATGAAGGTTGCAGGAGCATTCGTCAATCTGAAAGGCATAGCCAACCATTGGAAAAGGCCCTCCTTGGCTTTGAAGGTAGTCTTCCACACATCAGAGGGTTTGATTGGTACCTGGTGATATCCTGACTTCAAATTGATCTTGCTGAAATATTTTCCCCCCTTCAGTTGGTCTAGGAGGTCATCAATCCATGGCATCAGGTACCTATTACGAATAGTGATCTTGTTAAGCGCCTGATAATCAATATAGAGTCTCTAAGTCCCATCCTTCTTCTGTACCAACACGATCGGGCTCCCACAGGGCGATGAACTCGGATGAATGTGACCTTTCTATAGTAGCTCTTGAATCTGCCTCTTGATTTCATCATTCTCCAGAACGGAGTGCCACTAGATTGGTCCATTGGGCAGCGGCGCACCTGGGGTCAGATCGATGGAGTGCTTGACCTGACAGTGCATAGGAACCCCTGCCAGGGAGGTGAAGATGTCCTCGTACTCCTCCATGACCTTGTCCATTTGTAGTTGTCATGCAGAGGGGCCCTATTTAGAGGTCGTGGCCACCATCTTCTTCTTTCCTTGAGGGTGTATCATCAGGAAAATAAATTTCTCGGTTTTGGAAATGAGCTTACTGCATCGTTTTATAGTAACCAAAGAGATGGTGGTAGGCAATTCTACCTCCGGTATCCTGTACAACTTATTTCCCAAAGTAACAATAATAGCACAAGGCCTTGATTCATACACAGCATGTCACTTCCACAAGTATGGTTGTCCTAATAGTACATCACAAACATCAAGGGGAGCAACGTCACACAATACCTCATCCGTGAAGGGCTTGATATTGTATGGAAGGTGACACTGCTGGATCATGCGAAGATCTCGTCCTTGGTGAAGCCACCCAATGGTGTACGGTTGTGGATGTGCTATGGTCATTAAGCCCAACCGCTTCACAACCTTTGCTTAAATGAGGTTCTTTTGGCTCCCGCTGTTAACAATGAACTGTAGCGGGGAGCCCTTTACCCACATCTGGGAGTGGAAGAGATGCTCCTCCTCCTCTGGATCTTCAGGTTCCTCCTTCTGGATCTTCATGGTGGCAATGGTGGCATTGGCCTCTGCATCGATAATCTGCTTCCCCTTTTCATTCCCCTTGTCGGGTTCTGACTCAGAGTCGAAACATGCATCTGATTCTGAAACCTTTAGCTCGACCATCAATGACTGCTTGGCCCGACACTCACTTGTGTTGTGAGTGGAGCTCTTATGGAACTCACACCACTTTCCCATGTCCTCTTTTGGCTTCGCGGCGTTTTTCTTTGCTTGCAGCTTTGGCGGGTTGTCTTGGGCCACCCCGCCTTGGCTTTGTCCTTTATTCTACAGTTTGGTGGCACCTTTCCCTTGCTTTGGATTTGCAGATCCAAAGTCTTGCTTCTTATGTTTAAACTTTTTCTCGATCTTGACGACATATCGGTATGTTGTGCCGAGCGAGGAGATGTTCAGGAATTCTATTTCTTCTTGGATGTACCTGTGCAGGCAACCGCAGTATTTGAGTACCAAATTCTACTCTGAATCCTTGATATCCAACTTTGTGTGAAGGGTATGGAAAATATTGGTAAACTCTGGCACATCTTGGTCCCTTCCCTGCCGCAACATGGTCTACTTTATGTATTGATCCTCATAGCTTTCAATAGGGTAGTATTGCTCCTTGATGGTAGTCCAAAATGAGTTTTAAGTGGGTGCAGCTGAAAACAGTGAGGTCGTACTTTCATCCTTCTGCTTGCAATAAGTTTCCCACGAGTCCTTGACGTGGGGGCTGGCTTTAAGAAGAGCGAAAGTAATCTTTTCCCAGCTGGAAAAATCATGAACAGAAAGATACCCTTCTAGCAGATTTAACCATTTATCTATGGTGTCTACATTTATCTGACCCTCAAATATGGGAATGCCAAATTTAACTTGTACCTTAAATGGTGTGGCTCTTCCAAAGTAGCTACTGGAAGTAGATGTGTCACCCCTGGGTAGTCGCTCAAGGATCTGGGCAAAGTTGTCCATCATCGCGTTCCTTTGTCGCTCGAGGGCCTCTTCGAGAAAGATTTTCATAGGATCTCTTGCCCCCTTGTCTTTCTTTTCATCTGCCATGGGAGGCCGTTAAGATTTGCGAGGCTAGTCTTGTAAAGGTTTGACCAGTTCAAGCCTTAACTCCTTATATCCTGACCTTTTTGGGGACATGCAAAGAAAGAGCAGACCGCTCTGATACCACTGATCCGGATTTAAACAGGAATGCAACAAATTACAGATATAACCATACATATAGATATGTAGCAGAAATAATACTTCATTTCATCACTGTAAAATACTGAAATATGCTTACAAACAGAAATGGAAAGAAACTAGCTAAGGCGATGGTAGCTTATCTCTGAGAAGAGATGTGGCAGCTACATGCCTCTGAACTGTGTTACAATGAGGCTCAAAGGCCTATTTATTGTTGAGAAACAATGGAAAACCCTAAACATCCAAAAACCTAACCCTAGAAGATGAAACGCCAAATTGTGGGCTTCGTTTGGGTAAATTGGTACATCAACTTCCCGGGGTCGTAACTTTGGCATACGATCTCCGTTTGACACGCAAAATATCTCATTAGAAAGATCTATCCAAGAACTACAACTTTGGGAAGAGCAACATCGGTTCATGGAGAAATGTTGCTTCCAGTTTTCCCAAAAAATGTCGTTTAGGGCCTTAAAATTACTTTGGAAGTTCAGGACCCGAAAAACTGCTAAAAATAGTAAACTGTGCTACAATTAAGGAAACTAAAAACTCGAAAGAAACAATGGTGGGTGGCCACCAATATCCACCTGGATCAGTAATGTTGTGATCACTTGTGCTTTCTTCAGATCGACATCCATTATCTGTTGTGACTTCCACAGAGCATCTGCTACAAAGCAGAATTGATCAGGGTCTTTTGTTCCAGACCCTTGAATATAGGCATCTTCATAGAATTTTCCATACTAAATAACGGAGGTGGAGGTGGAGGTGGAGGTGGGGTTGTAGGTGTGTGAGGTGGAGGAAATGGCAGAGGTGGAGTGGATGGATGTGGTATTCCTGCAATACCCTGATCTATCGTCTGTGGCGCACCCTAGGGTGTCTTCAGACAATTACTTTCTTCGTTGCTATCAAACACTCCCAACAAAGGACTGTACTCAGAACTTGAATCTAGATCTCCTATGAATGGTTTCCCACTTCGCATAGCTCCTATCGAGTCCCATCTAAACATCAATTTAGTGGCATAACCGGTTTCTCGCACAATATCATTTTAGCCCAAGTTTTCAGAGATTTCAAATACGTACCTCTTGGTCCATTGAAAAACTAACATTTAGCTTCGCTATAACTGACAGACGTATCAATCGTGAACTCAATAATAAGTCCACCCAAAATACTATCAATCCAATAATCGACAGCCTTCGCGACCTTATTTTCTGATCTTTCCAGGCACTTCATTAACTCTGGAGTCCACACAATGGGATTATCTAGCTTCCAGGTAGGTTTGCCATCCACCAATTTACCTAACCATTCTTATAATTTGCACGAAAAAGAGCAGAAGAAAAAATTTTGTTCCTTTGTATACAGGTATTTCTGCAACAACTCTTCTTTTAACAGGCACAAATTCTTGTTTTCTTGGGCTGCAAACTCGTGCAACTTCTAATATATCCACTTTTCAATCTCCTTCTTAGTCGGTATCCACTTATTCCACATCACATATTCCTCATATAGATCTCGTTCCCGAAAACGGAACCATTTGTTGTCTTGAGGGGACTTGGACCCAGGGTCAGAGATAGCTGCGCTAATCAACAAAACCCTACACTACCTGCCCTTTCGGCAAAAACCTGCATAGCGCAGGCTACAATATCACCCAAGGCAGTATTGGGAGATGCTAGAGCCAGGTTTTTGCTTCAATAGGACTATGTGATGTGTTTTTGTCAAACTTAGAGCTTATCTCGACCTTCACGAACCCTAACCCTTAAGACCCAGAAATTGCAACAATTAACAATTAGCATATTGATGCCCTTGGATGATTACGCTAAACATTCATAACATCATATCAATACACAGATCTAAGTCTTCATGAATCTATTAAGTACTTTTCATGATTAATTGCATTCAACAGATCAAAAGTACTATAAATTTAGAGATAAGTAGTAATACACAAATACATAGATAATTCTTCCAAATAGTTTTTATTGTGCTTTAGATCTTCAATTACAGTCCTTTCCAACCCTACGCACACAGTTGCAAGGGCCCACACACTCAGTTTCTCACTTACCAAGGTCTACGTGCACACAGCTGCAGGAGCCTTCCCCTTCGCCTAAGTACAGAATAGACAAAACATACCCAAATCTTATACTTCTATGCTCTTTCTTTGTTATCTTCCTATGACTCTTCTATGACTCCTTTTTATATCATTCTTCATTACAATACCATGGGTGGGTCACAAAACAACTTGACTCTTAACAAACTAAGGGGTTTTGGCCTTCTAAAAGCCCCTTTCACTCCTATCGACTTGCACTACTCGCGCTCCGCTCCTCAAAATTCGGAGACTTTACAATACTTAACAAAACTTTACAAAACTCAACCAGAGGGGACCCCATCCCAACATTATTTGAGGATTTATATTGGAGGTGATGAAACAAAATTATTTTCAAATGAAGCAAGATTAAATTATTCTATTAGTCAGAGTTGTGATTTTGCTGCAGTAAAATATATTTTGTTGGATAAATAAGCTATTATTATTTTTGAATCAATTGTTAATCTATTTGTCGGAGGATAATTGTTGCAGGTGTGTTAAAAAAAAAAATTGTTGGACCGGATTTATTGTAGGGTAGAAATTATTCTGCTAGGTCGAACACATTTTGTTGGGCCAAAATTATTTTGCTAGATTGAATTTATATTTCTGGACCAAGATTAATTTGCTGGGTCTAATTTATCTTTCTATATCGAGATTATTTTCCTAGACCAAATTTGTCTTGCAGGGCCAAAATTATTCTACAGTGGGGAATTTCTCTTGGTGGGATAAAATTATTTGTTGGACTGAGTTTATTTGTTGGAGCCCAAATTATTTTTCCAAGCCTAGTTTATTTGCTAGAGCCATATTTATCTATTGGGGCTGAGTTTATTTGTTGGGCCCAGATTATCTGTCATAGTCTAGTTTATTTACCAGAATTTTTTTCAAGAGATTTCTTTCATTTGAGTTTGTGATTCTTGAATGAATTTCTAGGATTGAAGAGTTGGATCATTGTGATATTAATTTATCTTATTTGGAGTAGTGTGCAGAGCTGCATAGACAAAGAAACTCACACTAAATAGGGGCTTTTATAGATCAACAATAATTTTCCCAATATTTTTCTGGGTTTTTCTGGGTTTTGTGAGAAGAGTCCATGGTTCAAATTTCAGAATTTTCCGGGCAATGTTCGAGCTGGCAATAAGCATTCCTTCAACATTGTGTTTTATTAGTGAACTGGGAAACTTACACCACTTGGTGATCTTGACCTTGGCTTGGATTTAAGCCAAACCAAAATTTTCAGAATTTTTGTAGTATTGAGGGAAAAAGCACCAGTTTATCTTCAGCAGCAACAACATAATTTTTGGGTAGTGAGAATTAATTATTTTGGTTATTTTGTTGGGCCTTTGCAACAGAAGTAAAGGGAGCTTGAAATTTCCAAATTTATTGGCTCATGGATGAGTCGCTTAGGCAGCTTGTAGCCTTTAGCATTGACCCTCTTGTTAGAATAAATTTGATAAGGAGATTTTTTGGAGGGTTCAGATCTGGAAAAGATGAGGAGCCAAAGAAAGGGCATCTCCAGAACCCCCAAATAAGAGCATAAATAAAATGAGAAGAGAGAGAATATGTTTTACATGTCAAGGAGTGTGGACACTAGATCACAAATGTAAAATTAGAGGAGACGGAGAAGCAGACAAGACTGCTAAAATTGAAGAGCTGGAAAGGAACTCAAGTAAATTGATTATGAAGAAGATTGAAGGGACCTTAGTTGAATAGGAGACTACTATAGAGGATTCCATTGGTTCTTCTAAACCATCATACAGAAATTTTGACAGCAGCCTTGATGTGCATCCATGTTTAATGGGTGAATGTCGTGCACAGCAGATTGTCCTTGTGAGGGGAGGACACATTTAAAGAGATGAGCTCCCAGTGAGGATTTGGCATGAAGAGCACATAGAGGAGCATGAGTCAAATCAGGAGGAGATTCCTTCTGACTCTCAAGATGAGGATTCTTCTTCTATAGTTGAGTCCTTGGATACCTCTAAGGGGCATGAGCAATCATAGGAGGTTGTTGGTAGGGGCTCAGCGATGCAACCATGTTTGGTGGAGGAGATTGATGAGTAACAACTTGTACTCATTCAAAATGTGCAACCCACAATGGAGCACAGGATGTGTGATGGGCCATTTTTGGAGAGTGATCTAGTGGCTCATGTTGAGTCCATAATGGAGGAAAACAAGCAGAAATCCTTGGGGCCATCCATTGAAGAGGAGTGGATAGATGTACAAGCAACCAACATGATGGCAGTGTGTGCTGACACTTGTCGTGAGGAGGTGTTGGAGCTTGGCATAGTATTTTTACAGAAAGCTAGTAGAAAGGAGGAACGTCGAGCTTCCGATCAGAAGAGAGAGGGGTTGTTAGAGATGGTGGTGAATCTATATTTGGGCCGACGCACTGACGAGGTGTGGGTAGATGCACAAGAAGTTAGCAGAGTTGCCGAGCTTTCAGGGAGCAGGCCTCTCCAGGAGTACATAGATAGGGCTTGCAACACAGTTTGTCCACTTAATCCCATTATAGGGAGAGAGGCAAGGCTTTCTCGATGGATATTTTTGACTGAAAAGGCGACGTTGCATGAGTGGGGAACGGTGCCACATAGGTGACTTATCACCTATACAGATACCCATGCATCCGATCCTTCCCTCGGGATGGATTGGTGAGAGATCATGAGTTTTTATCCTATTGATGGTATGATATTATTAGTCAGGGGCATAGTGGAGCAGGGACCCTTAGACATGACGGATACTTCATGTTCCAGTTGGCAGTGGGATACAGGTCAACAACTCTTCAACGTTCCTTCCCAACACCAGGAGATTTGGACTAGGAGTTAGGGGCTAGACTGGAGATAGGTGATGAGCTGGTGCACAGTTGGCAGGGCAACATTCACAACCAGAGCTATAACACAACAGGAGCCATGGAGCATTGATTCTCATTCTTGGTGGCATTGGGATCCAAGTGGATCTACTAGTAGCAGGTTAAGTTAGAGATGGACATGGGATCCAACTATTAGGGGATTCAGTCATGTTTCGATAGCTTGGAGGCATGACATGGGCATTAGTTCGTATGGGATCTGGGAATTGAGTCTCAATTATGATAGGCCACTAGATTGGTCCACATATTTGGATTGCTTGAGGGAAAGAAATCTTGGGGCAAGAGAATTGTAATGTCCCCATTTTTATTCTTCTTCATAGTACAACCAGGGTGGATTTCCAAGGCAAGGGATGACTAGGTCAATGGAGCAGGTTTATGTCATTAGGGGTTCCAATGGAGTTTTGAGGTGTTTTCATGGGGTCCGATGGCATTCGCTTGGAATATACATCATTATGAGAAGTTGCACACATCTTGTTTTTGGTTTCATAATTTTCTGGCAATTCTAGTAAAACGGGGTTACTATTGGCATAACTTAATTGATTATGCTCGAGGTGGCATTCCGAGGAGATTCATTGATGGAACACCTTAGTGTAATAGCTCGTTGGAACCAGAACAAGAAGATCTACAGGATGGTATGCTCAGAAGTGACTTCCAGTGTCCAAAGAGAGTATGGTGGGCGATTTACCATTTTCCTTTGTTAAAAATGACTTTAATTAGTAATTTAATTAAGGAAAAATAATTTATTAGAGGAAATGGGACAAAAGTAACTTAAGTAAAATAAAATAAAATAAAAATGGGGTCATTTAAGATAAATTCAATGGAGGAGCTTCTAGAATAATAATAAAATAATATGCTTCTAGAGGATTGGAGATCTATCCATCAGATCTATAAGAAGAGGAGGAGAAGATCATTTGGGACATCTTGGATCTTTGATTGTGTATTGTTTCTTGTATGAGAGGCTGAAAACCCAGTTCTCTACTCCAACAATAGCCACAGGACAGAAACCCTCAGGTGATTCAGTGAGAGTGGGCCAGCACGCATCTCTTCCCTTGGTGAATCCATTCAGGGTTCACAGGTTGTAGTGTATTGTTTTTCAGTTTGTTTTGGAAGATAATTTGTGGAATTTTTGTAGATATATTTGAGGCCAGATTATCTCAGTGGTATGGGTTGTATGTGCATGTAAAACCCCATTTATCTAATATAATAAAGCTGAGAGTTTTCTTATTCATTGTGTTTTGATATTTCAGTGCTCTATTTGTTTATTTTTACATGGCAATCTTCTGTTTGTGAATGAAACATCTTATGTGAAGTTCTTGTTCCAAATTTTCTTCATTTGGGACATTACATCCATGGTGATCCATCATGTCTCCCCATTGCCTCATGCGAGGCTCTTTAGGTCCAGACAGCTCTTGTGATATCCTCTGAGGTCTTAATAGTGGGACCCTCTTTAGAGAAAATGAAACTACAATGGATCCATACCTAAAGTTGTTCAATCGCCTAGTTTTCACTTTGTTTATTTGTTCCTTCAAATTGATCAAAACCCCTTTGTAGCAATTCAAGACTATAGGTGTCAAACACTCTAATGCATATTGAATCTGGGACTTGGTAGTCAAATGAGGAGCAACACTACCGGGAAAGCATGTGATAGTGAACACAATTTTTTTGAGGGGAAGTTCATGAATGTTGTTTATTACGATCTTCCCATTGTTGCTAGGCTAAGAGTTGTTACAATAACTAGCTACATAGTATTTTACTAACTGTCCGTCTCTTTGATATCAAGACAAGGAAATAGCAGCGCCTCTTCGTGAGAGTCCTATCAAAAAATAGATGTATTCAACATCTATGGTGACCATGTGCTCATTAATTCAAAAAAATTACCCCTGTACATCCAAGGACCTCACTAAATATTGCAGGAAATGCATCTGGGTCTTCATGCCCGGAATCCATAAATACTTCAATAAACCACAGTTTCGTAGTGCTTGTTCTATCCTTGGATTGTTTGATGCAATCATATCTTCAATCTCATGTTCCCTTTCCCTCCAAGATAACACCATTTTCACTCCAATAGACAATTGCAAATGCAAGGGAGGAAACACATTAGATTAGAAATGTGAAAATTTTTGGGAAGAAATAGATTAAAATTCAAATTTTTGGAACCATCTTACAGTCATTGCATTGCTTGTTCATTAATAGTGCAACCCATCACAGGTAGCCTTAAGGGTAAGTGCAATGTGTTTCACTTTTTAGTGAAAACCAAAATGCCTCGTCACACCTCCTGATATAAGAGGCCTGTGATAGGCCAAGGGTGAAATGTATTTCCTAAAATTCTCAAAAACTTCACAAAAAGTGCATGGAATTGAAAATGCGAATTGTTAAAATGTGGAGAAAGGAAATATCTCTTACTTGGAAAAGGAAACATTGGAAACTATCCACGGAAATGGCCATAATCTATCTTGAAGAATCAGGGATAAAATCACTTAGAACTCTCCAAAATGGTAAAATGACAAATGGTAAAAAATAAAGTTACTTTTACTCCTTTAATGCTCAACATAAGTATTTTCTTTTAATATTTTTTTGTGTATTTTTGTCATATATCACATATTTTTAATGTTTTTATTGTTTTCTAAGTAGGTTAAATGACATCTAAAGGACATAGTGAACTTTATAAATCAAAATTTTAATGTATATGATTTTGGTAATTGGGCGCACCTTTATAAATTTTTCAGGATCCTTATTGCTTACAAAAAAAGAACCCCCCATAGTCCTCTTTAAGTTCTTTTCAATCTCCCAAAATATGAAAAGATTTTTGAGCACTTTTCTCTTTCGCACTCCTTAAAGTAAGTGAAAGGACGTCTTCCCAATATAAGTTTAACCCTTTTTTGAACTATATGGACTATTTACGAAAAAGAATACTTTAGTCAAGCATGAATAAAAGGTTCTCTTGGGTATTATTTTATGCCTTTTTGTGCCCAAGGGACTAAATTTATGAAAAGGAAGTTCTCAAAGTTTTTTTTCCTTATTTTTCAAACTCTCTAAACATGAAAATGGAGTCGAGTTACACCTTCATAGGACTTGTAAAAATATAAATAGCATAGGACTCGTGAAGCATCATGAGGTCGAACCACTCCTTCTTAGGGTTCATTAAAAATACTCAGAAGGATTAATCAAAAGGATGAAATTACAGATAAAGCATATGTTATCTTCCTCAAGGTTGTAAAAAAATAAAGAGGTGCTTGCCAAAAATGGTGGGGAAATTAGGGAAATAATAGATAAAACATGTTTATGGTAGTGAGTCGCTCTTGAACATGACACTCTTTTAGCTAAGTGATTGTTTTGAGTTGGGGAATCCACTTGCATCTATGTTGATCACACCTTATTGAAAGCCTTCATGATCAATCATTGATTCAATGTTGCCAATATTCCCCCCTAAAGTACAAAGTCAAATGTTGTGGCTAAGAACTGAAGTACTTTACTGAAGGACTGATGGACTTGATTATAGGAATGATGGTTGGAGACCACTCTTGAAGTCCTAATAAAATTACCCTAACCCTCATTCTAGTCCCATTGACCTTATACATGAAAAATCCAAATAACTCCAAGGATTGTACTAAAAATTCCAAATAGTCATAAAGAAAATTACTTTTTTTACCTCTTAAATACATCATTTTACAATGATTCCTTAAAGATATATAGATTATTTCTTCCTCTTTACAACGAGCTATCATTTGTCTTCTAAATCCTTCTAGATTGGGAGAAATTGAGTTTTTAAGTTAAGAAAATTATTACTTCTGATGAGCTGACTTGTGTAGGCTCATACCCCTTCACCCAACAGACATGTCTATTCGACATAAGTCAAAACTTGTATAAATATGACGTCCAACACTCCATTTTCATCATCAATTTGGTGCAAATTTCAAAGAAGGATCACAAAAAGAGGAAGGAGGCCGAAGAGGACAAAGAATTATTGTTTGGGTAATATTCTTGTGTTAAGGTTTATTCTTCAAAGTCAAGGACAGTCAACGAGGAGTAGAAGATCACAATTTTTGGATTTACAGTTATAAAAATATTTGTGAGGCTCAAATTTGTTGGAGAGGTCAATTAAAATTTAGAACTGTTGGAGAGTCACCTTGGAGGGCTCGGTTAGGCAAACAGTCTCTTGTTTAGCCTCATTACTAAACACCTTACTACCTAAATCTCGGTCTATACTCCTGTAGCATCTTAGACAGGTGCAATATTTGGGCCTATGGCACTCTTCCAAATAGACCACAACTCGGACAAACCTGTGATTTTCGAACCTGCAATTTTGTAATTTTCAGAACTGAAATTCTATGATTTCATACCTGTCTTTGACCTGCAACTACTGTGATTTTCAGACCTGTATATTTGACCTGCAACTCTGTGATTTTCGGACCTAAAATTGAAGCCTCTCAGACCTGTGTGTGACTGATTTTTTTTCTTTGGACCAGCAATCACCTATTTCAGACTTCGTTGAAGACATTTTTTTCATCACAAATTTCAGATCTGAGTTAATAAATTTATGGCTTAAAAGAATAATTTATTTGCAGGCTCAGTTAAACACTCTTGCAGACCCATGGAGGCATAATTTTGGATTTGTAGTAGCATCCTTATTAGACCTCTCATAAAAACTTAGATCTATGAATTGTGGCATGAAGAATATTTAGCCATGTGCCTTATGAAATCCATGACATTCAAATTTGATGACAGGTCTTAATTATTGAATATAATTTTGAAGAAGTTCTGTTGAAGTTGACTGAGGAAGTTTGGAAACCAAATCCACACTCAATTTTGGAGAGCATATTTTGACTCCGAAGAAGTAGTTTTGGAGAAGTTCTAAAAGTAGACATCCTTGAAGCAATGTTATTTAATATTTATTAAAGACACTGATGATGTTCTTGCCGAGTAACTTGTAAAGTACCCATTGTGCACATTGTAGACCTTGAAGCTTTAAAGATATTCTGATAGGGCACACTTGGAGCAGCCTTATTGAAGAATCATGGTGAAGACCTGAGAGCAACCTTTGAGCATTTAGACTTTTTACTCTCTGAAACAATTATTGAAGACACCCTTGGTTGGAGAGTTCTTGGGGCAACCTATTGAATACACCTTGAGGCATTCTTGAATACATTTGGAAGACTTGTAGAAGTTGATCTTGAAGGCATCCTTAGAGACCATGATGCACTAGTAATCATGAGGTGACCTTGGAAAAATTGTTTGGGTACCATGAACAAAAACGAAGACACCTTCATGTGAAGATCAATGTTGTCATTGATGACATGACGTGGAGAATAAGTGAAGGGATAGCTGAAGATTGACAGGGCTCATTGAAGAAGAAACTGGGAGTCATGAAGTATAACCAAATATATCTTGACAAATTAAACTAAAGTTTGAAGCCCAAGAGGTTGGAGCCTCAAAAAGACAAGGTTGGTGCCTTGGAGGATAGCGTTCGAGTCCTAGAGGATCAGAGTCCTCAAGAAACCAAGTTGGAGCTTGAACTGGGTATAGGATTGGATCCGTTGAGGTTGGTGCCTCAAAATTGACAAGGTTTGAGCCTTGGAAGTCCAATTCGATGCTTGGAAAATAAAGGTTGGAGCCTGGGAGATTGAAGAATGATGTCTTCATCTAGGGTTGGAGCCCTACAAATATTGTACTTGATTTATTGTAAAAAAATAAATTAATAAAAGAATTTATTCTTATTGTTCATTTTGTGTTCTAAATATAAGTAATCTAACTAGTAAAAGTAACAATTGAAAATAAATATTGATTCACCCCCGCCCCCTTACTATTTCTAACACTAATCCCTAGTATTGTAAATCCAAAATTATCTCATTTACCCTATAAATGCAACACTTGCCATAGAGTTTGGGTTGGATTTTGGAGACTTTGATTATTCCTGAATGTTGCTCATTTACGTCTAGAGGTCCACAATCCATCCATGTTCTTTAGGTGTTATTGAAGTATTACCATTGTGGCAAAGAAAGGACGAGATAGCTGGGAGAGATTCACAAAGTGAAGGCCTACAAGGGTTGTAATATTTTCCTGCCATTATTTATACAAAAGTGCATTTTTTCTCCTATACATTATGTTTTGTTTATGCATATGTAGAACATGAACCTTTGACTTATTGTTTAGAGTTGTTTGTATATGTTATCTTGTATATTTTTTTCTCTTTCTTTTTTTGGATGATTTGCAGGTTCCACTTTTAGAAATTGGAGTTGGAGTTGGAGCTAACAAGTAAGGAGAAGAAGGAATCTTGCATTGGATTCCAAGTAGGTTTTCCTTTCATATTTCAAATGTCTCTAAGGAAAATATTGTAGTTTTGTCTTGGTTGTTTCTAGGTTAAGCCACTAGGTCTAGGGAGATTACTTCTGTCCCCAGAAGGAATTTATCCACAAAACAAAAGCAAATAACTTGTCAAATAGTTTCATAAATGAAGTTTAAATTTAAGTCTGGATCACTAAGCTAGAGCTCTTTGAAGATTCAACATTTTGTGCCACATTAACTATACATGTTTCCAACAATTTGTAGATGATATGACATCATAGATACAAGTGTCACTTTCGATGGTGATGCCTTGCCCAACTCTAGTGCACTACCCTACCTTGTCATTTCAAGTGTCTACATAAATTCATTATAATATTAATGCATAGAAAAATATATTAAGCTAATTATTAAAATAGTCATCATCATCATCATCAGTAGCAGCAGCAGCATCATCATCATCATTGCACTAACCATGTTTTAACAAAGGAGATTCTCTCCATTTTCCCCTAAAACATTTTCATGCCCTTTCACAAAAAAATTATCATTTAGCAATTATGTCCAAGTTAGATCATCGGACCATTTTTCAACATAAATATTATTTTATTTCCTTTATTTTTAGCCTCATGTATTTATAATATTACATAACCAAATGAAATGGGGATAAAAAGAAATATTTCCACAAATATGAATCCTACATGGTCTCGACTTTCGACACCCACATTCCTACTTTTTTTATCCCATAAGCTTTCCACTTAAATTATATTCCATTATCCTTGGATTTGTATGCAAATGTATACCACTTGATCCACAATCCCTTTCACAATAGTTATCCTTGTGATTTTTGGACTTAGCTTATATTACATTGTCCTTATATGCTCATGCCAAGATATAGCACTCGATTCATCATCCCAAACTCTACATCTCGCATTGATTATCCCTGAAATTTTTTTACTTAGATTAGATTTCATTATCCTTAGATTCCCATGGCGGAGGTATAACACTTGATCCATCCTCCCACACTTTACATCCCACATTGATTATTCTCACTAGTTCAACGCTTAATATATTTCACAAAGTGGAGAACACTTGTCAAATAATCATAAAGGATGAAACTATTTGAGTATAGGCACCAAGCTATAGTCCTTTGAAGATTCAACAGTCTATGTCACATCAACATGTACATGTTTCCAACACTTTGTATATAATGTAGCATCATATGTCCAAGTGTCAACTCAAGGGTGGTAGTTTATTAGCACTACGACATGGCCCTAGTATGTCATTCTTGGGCCTCTACATTGTTTTTTTGTAATAATAATGTTCTTGCACTTCACATTTTGCATTGATTATCCTTGCCAATTTTGGACTTAGTGAATTTTCCAAAACATATAATACTTATCACATAGTCTCATAGAGGATAAGAATACTTAAGTCCAAGGCACCATAGTTTTTTTGTAATAATAATGTTCTTGCACCTCACATTTTGCTTTGATTATTCTTGCTAATTTTGGACTTAGTAACTTTTCCAAAATATATAATACTTATCACATAATCTCATAGAGGATAAGAATACTTGAATCCAAGGCACCAAGTAAGAGCCCTTCGAAGATTCAAAAATCCATGCCACCTCATCATGGACGTGTTATCAACACATGGTAGATGACATGGAATCCTAGGTGCAAGTGTCATGGATCATCTTCCAACATATACATTATTTTTTCATCATTATTTCCTATCATGTCTATGCAAAATATCATGAAAATAAATTGAAATGCAGATATAGAGAGAGCTTTCTACAAATATTATCCTCAAATAGTCTCCTCCTTCTACACTCACATTCCCGCATTGTTTATTCCTATGAGTTTTGGACTTGGATTATATTTCATTATTATTTGATGTTTATGTGGAGGTATATCACTTGATCCATACTCCTACTTTCTGCATCCTACATTGATTATCCTTGTGAATTTTTTACTTAGGTTATATTTCATTATCCATATATGTCCATATAGACCATGCATGCATAGGTATAGCAGTTGATTCATTATCTCACACTTTGCATCCTACTTCCATTATCCATGTGATTTTTGGACTTATTCTTTTATTCCACTATTTTTGGATTCTCATGTGGAGGTATAGCACTTAATCCATCCTCCTACATTCCACATCCTACATTCATTATCCATGAAATTTTTGGATTTATCCCATTATTTTTCTATCCCATGCAGAAGTATAACACTTGATCAATCCTCCCACATTCTTCACCCCACATTGATTATCCCCATGAGTTTTTCACTTCTTCTAAGTAGGGAAGACTTGTCACATAGTCTCATAAAACATGAAAATGAATATTATATTATATATAAGTATATATGTCAATTCCATAAGGAAAGCTTATCACAGAAGAAGTGAACTATAAGCTCTTTTTTTTTTGTCTTAAACTAAAATTTCAAACCAATTTTTTTATTGTAATTAGAAAACAATATTACCACTAGTTTACCTTTCGCAATAGGCAAAGATAATAAGTTTATCAATAGTTTAATTTTTGAAAAGATAATCCCTACATCCTATCAAACTTATTGCACTTCACGCCACACAAAATAATTACACGGCACTAGAAAAAATAAATTATGTTAACCATATGACCACATGATCTCAGTTTTCACATATTGTGTATTAGTAATTTGCGCTTATTTTATTTTCCCAGAGTAACACACTTAGTCCCTTCAATGTAACAACTAAGCCATGTTGCTAGTTTACATAGACTCATACTAGAAGTTCTAAATATTTCTTTTTTCTAGGGTCAACAACGCATTGAGTGCATGATTGCATTAGCATCATGACTACTCCAAAAAAATATTAGCATCCCCATTATTAATTGGGTTCCAATTGTGTTATAAATATGGCTACAATAGAAGTTCTAAACCAAATTCAATTCTTCAAGCAGGTTTCTCAAGTTCATGAATCCATTAATCGATATTTTAAAATTTTGTTTATGATGTTTTGTGAAGACTTTTCTTTGTATTTAACACAAACTAGGTTTTATATTCTTGTAATGTATAATCCTAGTCCATTTGTAAAACCTATTGTTAAGAAACATGTCTAGGACTTCTTTGCAATTGATGGTGCAATTCCAACCCTCATATTGAAAACTCTTTAAAAGTATCCACAAAATGACTCTCATGTTTTATTGTTACCCATCCCCCATGATTAACATGATTTGGTATACATGTGAGAACTATTTGTGTAAATCAAGTGTTTCTTTAATGGATGACCAATATTCCATTAACAAAATTTAATTAACTATCAATTTCCTATATACAAATTGGTTGCTAATGAATGCAATCTATTAATGGCAATTATTATATGTATACAAAGTGATTAGAGGAAAATGCCATAGTTAAGATTCATTTATCAACTAATATTGTCTTAATCTTGTCATATATGTAGCATAAAGCTGGCCTAAATTACCTTCGAAATGGAAACTATGATTTTTTTAATGAATGTATAGTGCTAGAGGCGAGTTTCTATAAGTGGGATGTGGACTGGCGAGCAAATGGGAGGTGCAACTAGGCCAAACAAGGATTTTTCGTATGGTCTCCAAAGCCTAATTGAAAAGATATCCTAAGTTTATTAGTAGCAAGTGAGCAATGCAAGAGAGAATATATCATGCACAATGAAAGATGATGCAAGCAAAGCTTGTGCAGTGCTTTCTCTCCTTGTGCATCAGTGTACTTGTGTGGATTGTTAAGTATGGAGAAAAAAAGGATAAAACAACTGTTCAATATCAAACAGGTAAAGTAGATAGTCATGCTGGATGCAAAACCAAAAAACAAACTTCCCTTCTACATCTATATAAATGAGATGTTGATATAAAATGAGTAAATTAAACACTTGGTTTTAAAAGCAACACAAAAATGCATCAACATCTCCATGCATTTTGCACATAAAATATGATTGGTAGGAAATGGGTCAAACATGACTTCTTTACATGCTCAACAAATAAGATTTGGGTTAACCTCCTAAAGTGGTTAATGATAAGAGTCAATCTCATAAGATATTTTTATGGAAAATAGCATATCTTTTTCATTATTTTAGAGTTATTGATCCTCTTTTCTTTATCGAATGGAAATTTATATTCTAGTTCTAGATAATATATTGTTTATTCATGAAACATTAATGCTTAAGAGTAGACTACACAACAAGATGAATATAAATAAAAAAAGATTATTGTAACGATTCAACAAGAGGAAAACAAACAAAAAATGGTCAATTCTAGCATAACGATTTCTTATAATATTGCAAGTAAAATGTGAGAATTGAAACAAGACACACAAAGAAATTTTATCACAACATAGATGGTCCTTTCACAAAAGTTTAAATAATGTGTGTTACTTATATCATAAGGAGAAAAGGGAAAAGCATGCACAAGATTTCATGTTTTAATCAAACTTAGAAACACAAATTTATGCTTCACAATAACATTTTATGGAGCTTTAAAAATATATTGCAAATCCATTAGTCAAATTCAAATATAATCAGTGTTTTTGAATCAGTGCCAACAAAATTTGTGGTGCTTAAATAAGAGTGTTAAAATGGATTAGCATGGGGCTCCCATAGATCATATATCATAAAAAATGGAAAGCTACAACAAAAGAATACAACCAGAAATTAGTTCAACATATACATATTAGATGTCAAGGATGGATAGTTGTTTCCCGAGAAAGAAGAAAAACAAAGATACCTGAATCAAAAATATTATACTTACAAAAATGGAAATAGTAAAGGGTAAATGGAACATAGTCCTTCACTTGTTGAAAAATATTAAGTGATGAAATTGTACAACAACCTTGGCCAATGTAATCATTACTTAAATCTCAAATATCACAATGAGCCAGTTATTGCTTCTAGCACCCATTTCAGAGTTTCTTCAATATATCCCTATAACAATGGTATACTTATGTTGTCTTTAGACCTTAGTGTAAATAGTTCATCTTCAATTGCTTTCAATTCAAACCATTGTTACCATATCGTGGAGATTTTATCTTCATTCTCATTTATAAAGCCAACCAACCAACATCTAATTACATCCTTTAAGAAGTTTGTGAGGTCATTAAGCTTCGTTCCCCATGCAACTTTCAGTGCACTTAGTTCCGGTGCCATTTTTTATTTAGTTAACAGTGTTGAATACCTTATTACAAGTGGATTGTCAAGTTGTTGTACCATCTTAGCAACTTTCAAAAACAAAATACCCTGCCTTCCTTTAATAATGTCATTGGTGGTTATTAGTTGTCCAATTATACCTATCATCTCGAGCAAGCTAGCTTGTATCTACTTTAATATTTCCTTTGAAGGAAGATATTGTTTTTGTCTTATAAATTAATCTATATTAGATGCTTTTGCAAAAGGCATGCTCACTTTTTAATTTATTAAAATGATCATCCTTCTCCAATTCTTTTTACAAGTATTCCCTAAAGGAATAAATTCATATTGCCTAGGCATATCAATCCATTACAATTTCCCAAGCCACCAATATTAAAATAATTATTTTGTTTATACTTTTAGCAACATACATTCTAATGCCCATCATTAAGTTAGTAGCTTTTTTTACTTTGGAATTTGACACAAACGCTTCTTCATGGAATTCATTTAGGGACATCATAAACAAAAGTTATACAAACAAGGCCCTGGGACTTAAATTAACCTCAAGATCATTTAGTCTTTCTCTTAGTTTAGTATTTTCCAAGTCTTGTTAACTCACTGAGTGAACCAACACTTCACTTGTGGCCTAGTGAAATCTAAGAACCCTTGAATGTTTTAAAACTTTGACGCCAATTTGAGAATTCCATTTTCCTATTACCTTATTATCCTTTAAATTAGCACTTGCAATTTGCAATTTCCTGTTCTCTCCATCATACTTCACATGATGTAATGTAATAGATTATTCCTCAAAAACCATTGACCCATTGTGAGCCTGTGGGTCTACAATCACTTTAAATTTGACAATTTTTAATGTATCCCAATAGAGCACTTGAATAACGTCATCAACTTCCATATCTACTATACTTATCTCTAATTTCCTAGGGTCTTAAATGTTTTCTCACATGTGTTCATTTTTTTAGAAATCTAGGGAAGTGAGATTAGGTGATTTCTCTTGTATATGATAACTACTTGTGAATACTTTTTACTTATCTTGATTAGTCTCTTCTTTAGCTTGATTAATATCATGTTTCCTTCATTAAACAAATACCAAAAACAGAAAGAGAAATGAGACAAAAGGACACAAGATGTAGGTGATCATCTAGGGCAAAAACATCTATAATATTTAAGAGGAAAATCCATAGAATTCTTCTTCTTATAGAAGAACTTCAATTGAAAAATTCCAAGACCTAGACACTTAATCAGAACCCCTCCAAGACCAAGTCAATGCTTTTCCTTGATGATTTATCTTTTCACAAAGTAAACCTCAATCAAACAATCCTTCCAGTAGTAGTAGCTTCTTGACTACTGCAAACCTCATTTTTCAAACCTGCAACTTCTTGACTACAATTAAGCCTAACTGCATAAACCCTAGGCCACATGTGTATTGGCTTATTGGGGCCTGACCTAGGTTCAAAGGTGATTTAGCCAAACAAATCCCGGTGCTACTCAACCTTTCAGCAACAGTCCGTAGAGCGTGGACTAAGGTCTCACCCAAAGTAGTATGGGAGGGTGCTAGAACTAGGTTTCTGCACCCCGGAGATGTCTGGTGGTTTCAAGTGGTCCGCGATTCAACCCTGTGCGCATGTCGCTACGTGCACTTACCTATACCTCGCAGCCTAAGATGTTACCATCATGCAGCCCTACTAGGGGGTCGAACGCTATTATTACCCAATTCCTTACTAGTATTCCACTGTTAGTTGATTAACTCAACTTATTTCCATGTGTAAAGTATACTTAGCAATATAAATCATTCATACAAGTGCACACAGTAAATAAATAGTATATTTGCAATTGATATCCAACATGTAATAACTCAAGAATAGATACACGGAATTTGGATAAAACTTCTCTTTATTATTCTCTTCTTCAGTTATAGACTCAACTCCGCCCTGCGCACTCAACTATAGGAGTTCATGCACTCAGCTACGGACGACTAGGCCTCTACACACTCAGCTGCAAAGCTTTCTCCTACTCTACGACCCAAGATACACTCATACTCTTGCTTTATGCTTGTACTTATCTATCTCCTACTTCGCTCTCCCTTAACTATCTTTTACACTTAGAGCCTTGTTCTATTTATACTATCCCATAGTCTGTGGACCATGCGTAGGCCGACATTACATCCAAAACTAGGGCAGACAACCCTATGACTCTAACACACTTCCGCTCCCCCAATTCGTGGGGCTTTACAACATTATTTGGTCAAAACATGGGCTTTGAGCCCAAAAACATGCCTTGGGGGGATTCCATGCCCAATAGGCCCCTAACACAAACATCGTGACTCACCCTCGAGTCACTCTGTTGGTGTGACAATCTTGGCACAGAGTTCCTCCAACTGTCCTCGAACTGTGCTAATGTCGGCAGCGCACTGCGCCACTGCTTGTTGAATCTGTTGCATCCGCTCCTCTGTGTCTGAACTATTTCCATACATATGTACTGGTGTCTGTGGCATGTGTTTAGAGTCCCGCGCCTTGGTCCGGCTCCTCAGAGCGCAAAGACTGTGCTTCTGCCGGCTAGTCAGATAGTTGGTTCAGCCGTGTAAGGCTTCAAATAGCTGCCATTCACCTTGCCTGGGAAAGGTTCTCCATTTAGTTTGACCAGCTGTACTGCGCCTCCGTTTGTAACCTCCTTAATCACGTATGGTCCCAGCCAATGCATTTTGAACTTCCCCGGGAATTTTTCAAACTTACTGTCATACAGAAACACTAAATCATTTACCTTGAAGGTGCGCAACTTAATATGGCGATCGTGCCAGGCCTTTTCACGCTGCTTTTGTACCTGCTGATGAAAACTAGCCAAGAATCATTCCTCCTCAAGTTCTTCTAATTGCGTGAGCCTGTCTTCCAGAGCTTCGCAGTCTGTCATACCTGTGAGCGCGACTATTCGTAGACTAGGTACAATATATTCCATTGGCATGACAACTTCCATGCCGTAAACTAATCGGAAAGGTGTTTGTCCCATCAGTTTCTTGCACGTTGTCCGATAAGCCCAGAGTATTGCAGGTATGCACAGGTCCCAATCGTTTCGTTGCGCGTTGCACACTTTGGTTAGTGCAGTCTCCAGTATTTTGTTGAACGCTTCTACTGTCCCATTGGCTTGTGGGTGATATGGTGTGATTTTCTGATGATACATCTGGAACTCTTCTGTGAGTGCGTTGATGGTTTCATTTAGGAAATGTGTACCCTGATAACTCATTAAGATATTTAGACATCCAAATTGGGTCAACACGTGTTCAAACAAAAACTTCGTAGCCGTAGCGGTCGTGCAGTCTTGGACCGGTTTCGCTTCCGCCCATTGTGTCAAGTACTCAATCGCGATGATGATGTAGCATGCACCCGTCTTTCCCTGAGGTTTGATGGGTCCTAGAAAGTCGATTGCCCTTTTCTCGAACAACTGTAGTGTCATTTGTGGATTCAATGTCATCTCGTCCCTCCGTGATGGTTTTTCGGTTCTTTGACATATATTGCAAGCCTTACAGTGCGCTTTCGAATCCTGGTGAAGGGTTGGCCACCACAACCCTGCGCGGAGAATCTTTTGTGTGGTCGCTCGTCCTACATAATTTCCTCCTGCAGCACCCCATGTGCTTCCACGAGGATCTTACTTCGTTCAAATTTAGGTACGTATCTTCACAATATCTCATCATTTCCCATTTTATAGAGGTGCCCCGTGATGACAGAAAAGTCCATCGTGCGCACCACTAATTCCTTCTTCTATTGGACAGAGTATTCCTTCGGCGCGGTCCCAGTTGTCAGAAAGTGGATTATGTCTTCAAAGTTCTCGTCTGCGACACGTATAGCAAAGAGATGTGCATCAGGTAATCCTTCCTCCAAACTAGTAGGTTCCTCGTCGGTTTCAATACGCGACAAGTGATCTGGTCCTGTGTTCAAGCATCCAAGTTTTACCACGACCTCAAAGTCATGTTCTTGGAACAATAAGAGCCACTGACATATGCACCCCCCCAACACAGGCTTATTGACCAAGTAATTTAGCGCGGAATGGTCTGTATACATTTTGAAATGTCCTCCTAGCAAATAGTGTCGGTATTTTTGGAGTGCGTACACCATCACCAACCCCTCACGCTCAGTTGTGGAATAGTTATTCTCGGCTTTGGACAATCTAAGACTTGCAAACGCAATAGGGTGATCCAAGCCCTCTCCGCCCTCTTGTGTGAACACTGCTCCCAGTGTGATACACGACGCATCAACATGGACATGAAACTCCACATCCTATTTTGGGAAGACTAGGATTGGAGTAGAGGCCAATTTCCCCTTTAGGACATCCAAGCTTTTCATGCAATCATCATTCCAGCAAAATGTGACATCCTTTTTCAGTAATATCTCCATCAGTGCGATGATTTGGGCATAGATTTTGATGAACTTCCTGTAGTACCCTGTGTGTCCAAAGGTAGTGCGCATCTGTTTAACACTTCGCAGTGCTTCCAAAATTAGAATTACTGCAACATTCGCAGGGTCTACCATCAGTCCCTGTTTGGAGACCACATGTCCCAACAGGTTCCCAAAGGGAACAAGGAATGTTCACTTCTTAAGGTTCAGCGCAATTTGGTGTCGTCAGCAAGTATCCAACATCAAGCGTAAGCTTGCTACGTGGTGCTTAACCAATCCAAAGACAGTCCAATCATCTAGATAGACCTCCAGGAACTTGTGGATGTATTCTTTGAAGGCGGCAACAACTATGCGTGAAAATATGGCTGGCACGTTCTTTAATCCAAACAGCATAACAGTGTATTGAAAGCAGCCCCATTCAGTTGCGAAGGTTGTCTTGCTCCTGTCTTCTGACGTGATTTTGATCTGGTGGTACCTTGAGAACCCATCCGTGAAAGAGTATGCTTCTTGTTCGCCAACATTTTCCAATACTTCATCTGTGAACGAGGTCGAGAATGGGTCGTGTACACAGGCATCATTCAATTTCCTAAGGTCCATGCATATTCTTATCTCACCCTTCTGTTTCTTTTCCTATATGACCATAGGGCTTACCCAGTCAGATTCTTCCACTGGTTCAATAATTTCGGCCATGAGCATTTTGTCTAGTTCAACATGGACCTTTTCCTTGTATTTCAGATTCAAGCGGTAAGGCCTCTGCTTAACCGGCTTCACGTCGAGTTTTAGGGTGATCTTCATCATCCCTAAATCGCCAACGATCCCCTTTAGGTCTGTGATCTTGGTCAGGAATAAATCTTGGTACTCACAGAGTAACTCAGCGACTTTATCCACCGTGGCATCATCCCAATAGTCACCGAGCATTGCATACTTTGGTTCCACCTCCGTCCCAATGTTTACCTGCTTCATTTTTAGTGGTGCAGTGATGTCAGGATCCTCAATCAATGGTCCTCGAACCTCGTGACAGCCTTCAGTTTCTGGAATGTTAATATTCCATGGATCCTCATCATCTTCCTCAATATTTACATTGTAACACTCCAGCGCACAGCTTAGCTGGGTCACCCATTCTGGCTGAAGGACTTCCATTGGTTCCTAGGGTATTTTGAAGATAGCTGCTTTTACTGCTTGTAGCGCATCATCAATAGTATCCCACCAACGATCTTCAAATGTGAAGGTTAACAAGAATCCTTCACGCAAGATATCCCATTTGCTCGTGCCATGGCGAAGCTCTGTCTCAGTATACCAATTCATGGGTATGACATCCAGGGTATGATAGAACAAATGCACCCATTCAGGTTGTGGTTCTTCCCCATAGACCTTGGTCCATTTCGCGAGGTTGGCGCATGGATTATCCTATCCGTCACATTTTTCTATTAGCCGCATCTGTAGTTTCCCAAATCGTAGGCACATCATCCTCCCGCATTCCTTCCAGTCCTCAAAATTCTGCTGGTGTGCACCCCACCACCTTGCAGGCGTAGCGTACAGTGCCCATTTCAAAGCATCAAAACACTGTTGTTCTGGCACCTCTTTTTCAAATTTGTTCAGGAAGTCATCCATCGTTGTCAACCCATCATACATGGGCAGATCCCTTACCTTTATTGTCATGTAGCGCAGTGATCTTACCATCATGTTGCAATTGAGTGTGGTTACATCCTGTAGCTGGTTTTGCCATCATTCTATTTCCTCATCCAAATCCGTTGTGCAGGAGCTTTTGCACTCCCACGAAATCCTGCCATCCGCAGTTGGATTCACCCAATCCTGTTCTCACGCAATTATCTTGTAAATACAGTCTAGATCATCTTCGCTCTCGTCATCGTGCACTGGCTCTGTGTCGCGCAATCCTTCCGCAGGGTCTAAAGGTACCTCTACGCGCAGTGATGTTTTTTCAAAAATCATCTTGCGCTTCTTTAGATTTATCACTCCATTCATTTCAGCGACCCAATCTATTCCCAGTAGCGCGGGATAGGGATTAATGTCATCGACAATCTCTATCACTTCAAAATCTGCAAGCACGCTCACACCTTCGATATCTACCGTTATTCCCTGCAATCTTCCCATCGGTATGATCTTCTGCTAGTTGGCCATTCGCAATTGAATAGGAGACCATTGCAACACTGGCCTTCCCATGCACTCCCATGTCTTCTTTGGCAGTACATTCACATCCGATCCTAGATCCAAAATCACTTGATCCATTTCATATTCTCCGATTTGCGCAGTCAATCTCATCTCCCTTCCTGTTCACGTTGTGTGCTTCCCGAGCTTCCAGATTACGCGCGGTTCTCCTGACCTAGCGCATCTAGTGATGAGTTCTTGTAGTCCCTTCACGGCCTTGCTATCGCGTAGCAGCTTCATGCATGTCTCCAGAAAGGTAGTAAGAATTAATGGGTCCATCTCCGGTTCTAGTTTTTCTTTACTACCTGAAGTGGAGGCCTCCATGAAGCTCTTCTTAGCTTCCATGAATGTCTCCTTCACGCACTCTAAATTGAACTCTGGTTCCTTTGTAGGAGCCTTGCGAACCCAAGCACTCTCTTCGGGTTACTTGCCCTTGTCATCTCCTGTCGTAATACCGCTTCGGAGCATGATGTTTACATTTGGGTCCTCTTCGCGCAGCTCAGACCTCATCATTTGTAGGTTTTGAGTCGGGGGAGGCTAGAGTATTCCTTTATCGTGCAACCTCGCTATCAGTGTAGGGCAGTCCTCTGTCTCATGATCAAACTAGGTATAATATAAACATGATGCTCTTGTCAGATTTGTACAATCGCGGGCATAATGCCCTAGCCCTCCGCAATTGTAACAAATCAGCTATCCGTGACCTCTTCCTGGTCCCATTCCACCTCGACCTCATCTGCGCCCCTGAAATCCAGTGTGCGCCATTCCTGCATTTTGATCGAGGGCTCGCGTTTTGGTCTGAACTCTGTAGGCAGGAGTCTAATCCATCATTAGTTCATAACTTCTACAAGTGCGTTCATCATGGCCTACTGATCTACAGAAATTACAGAACAACTATTGGGACATCTGCGTATACTTTTGTAATAGGTGATAGTTATCTGTAGCGTGCTTCCCTCCTATTTGACAAATCGCGCACCATAATGCAGGCACCACGCTTGGTCCTACTTGTGCCTCTGGTCTCAATGGCATCAACCCTCCTCCCGCTAGGTAGTTTGCGAAGACTGGACAATGGTCCTTTTCATGCCCCTGGCCTTTTCATTTTATGCACCATACCTCCTCGCGCGCTTCTGGGCGAGTTGTCCTGTCCTGTTTCAAACTATGCATTTCCAGACACAAATTTTTCAGTTGCACGTGGATTTGTTGGACTCCCAGGTCAAGATCTTGTATCGTGGTCTCGTGCAGTCTCATTGCAATCTCCAAAGCTTTGGCCTAGGTGGATAACTTCTGCTGTGATAGCGCGGTGTTGTTCATCCGTCAAGGTCATGCTGGCTTCATGAATCATACTCTTCAGTCATTGATCCAACTCCCAGGGGGTCTCACCTGGAAGCATTGCGATTTCCTTAAACTCGATAATTGACTGTGTCTCGGATTTTGGCCTACTAAATTCCCTGTTCAACATAGCCTGGATATCTTCGATCCCCACATTTGGATGGTCATTAGGATTTTTAATGTACCATGTTAGTGAGTGATCCTGCAACGCGCTTACCAGTGTTGCCTTCTTTACATTGTCATCCACGACTCCTTGTGCTTTTCATATAGCTTTTATTATGAAACAAAATTGGTCCGGATTTGCGTTCCCTACTCCTTTGAACACGGAAATTTTATCATGCATGCCATATTGAATTGTGGTGGTGGCGGAGGTGGTGTGGGCAAAGATGGGAGTGAAGATGGTGAAACCGATGGTGGTGTAGGTGGAGGTGGTATGCGTAGAATTCACTGCCTTATCAGACTGATCGCACTTCTTGGTGAAACTTTCGCGAGCTCTTCCTCGCTTTCTTGCTGAGGTGAAATCAAGGGGCTAGTTTCTATCTCTGTGCTACCTTTGTTTCTATAGATCCTCCCACTTCACGTAGCCTCAAACATCAATTTATTCGCATAACCCACTTTTCACACAGTAACATTTTAATCCAAGTGTTCAAAGATTTAATGTACTTACCTCGCGGTCCTTTGAGGAAGCGTCGTTCCGCCTCGCTGTAGCTGACTGACGTGTCTACCGTGAATTCGGTGATAAACCCTCCTATAATTCAATCGAGCCAATGGTCCACAACGCATGCAATCTTATCTTCTAATGCTTCTAGTCTGCGCACCAATTCTAGAGTCCACACAATCGATTTGTCGAGCCTACACCTTCCCTAACTGTCTACTAGCTTCGCGATCCACTCATACAACTCAAAGGGGAAGGATGCAAAGAAAATTTCATGGATTTCCGTATATAAGTAGCACTCTAACCACTGTTCCTTTGATACTCACGGATTCCTATTTTCCTGCGCCGCGAACTCGTGAATTTTTCTATCCAACCACCCTTCAATTTCTTTCTTTGTTGGATTCCAATGACATGACATCAGACATCCCTTATGCAAATCCCAGTCCCGGCAACGGAACCATTTGTTGGCTTATTGGGGCCTGACCCAGGTTTAGAGGTGATTTAGCCAAACAAATCTCGGTACTACTAGCCCTTTTGGCAATAGTCCGTGGAGCGCAGATTGAAGTTTTACCTGAAGTAGTATGGGAAGGTGCTAGAACCAGGTTTCCACACCCTAGAGATGTCTGATGGTTTCAAGTTGTCCGCGATTCAACCCTGCGTGCATGTCACTACGCGCCCTTACCTGTACCTCGCAGCCTGAGATGCTGCCTTCATGTAGCCCTACTCGGGGGTCAAACATTATTATTACCCAATTCCTTACGAGTATTCCACTGTTAGTTGATTAACTCAGCTTATTTGAATGTGTAAAGTATACTTAGCAATATAAATCATTCATACAAGTTTCAGGGGTTTGTGCACTTAGCTACAAATGACTAGGCCTCTGGACACTCAGCTGCAGAGCCTTCTCCTACTCTATGACCCAAGATACACTTAGACTCTTTCTTTATGCTTCTACTTCTCTATCTCCTACTTCTCTCTCCCTCTACCTATCTTTTACACTTAGAGCCTCGCTCTATTTGTACAATCCTCTGGTCCGCAGACCATGGGTAGGCCGACATTACATCCAAAACTAGGGCGGACAACCCTATGACTCTAACACACTTCCTCACCCACAATTCATGGGGCTTTACAACATTATTTGGTCAAAGCATGGGCTTTGAGCCCAAAAACATGCCTTGGGGGGATTCCATGCCCAACAATGTGTGATCAATATTATGGAGAATTTGTCCTTCTTTCTTCTTCACTTGGTGAGATGGTTATTCTTGAACAGTTCAACCTTCAAGATGATTCTTTGTCACCCAAGTTTGAGCTTCTATGGTGATTGTAATATTTGGTCTTCCTGCAGCAAAGAGAGACCTAATTCTCCTCGCACGTGTGATATCTTCTAGCCCAAAATAAATCCAAACTTCTGAGTCTTCCTTCTTCCTTTTCTTCACTATATAAGAGGCTTCTTATTCACACTTCTTTCCTTGGCTTGTAAGCTTGAATGAGTGGTGTCTTGAGTGAGTATGAGTGTTCCTATATATAGGCTTCTCTCCCATGCTTTGAGGCTAACTTGAATTCATCTCCTAGGCCGACATGATCTTTTGATAGGCTGACTTGATTGTAGGACATTGATAAGGTCTTGGAGGATCATTTGACTTGACTTTGACTTAAATAATTTTTCTTAAAATATGTAACATTCCCAATAAGGGTCATTCATACATGACAATGACTCATAAAAAATAGAAGCTCTCAATGGGAGCTTTATTAATGTTTTCTTGAGGCATGGGTTTGATGCTCAAGAGGAATTTATTTTATAGGTCAAAGCTCCCATTTCCCAATAAAGGTCTTTCATGCATGATAATGACTCATAAGCAATAGAAGCTCTCAAGGGGAGCTTTGAACTATAAAATAAATTCCTCTTGAGCATCAAACCCGTGCCTTAAGAAAATATTAATAAAATTATTTTTCTCTTTTTCATTAAATACATAAAATCATAATTACACATGTCATTATGAAGACCGAACCTAGTTACATTTTTCAACACCCCCTCTTAACTAGGGAGGTATTCATAATTTGTACAAGGCACTTGGACATTCTCAATCTGAATAATTCTCATAAGAAGAGTCAGATTGGTAACCCATATGTTTAGCATCATATCATCTGTTGGGCGTGGGATCCCCCAAGGGAAGTTTTGGGGCTTAGAGCCCAGATTTTGGTCAATTTTGTAATTCTGATCTAAAGACTCTGCATTTTGTGGGCACAAAGCACATAGTTTGTTAAAGAGTCATAGGGTTGTCCACCCTTATTTTGTTAATGTAATGTCGGC
Organism: Pinus tabuliformis; assembly: GCA_031772625.1. Classification (NCBI taxonomy): domain Eukaryota; kingdom Viridiplantae; phylum Streptophyta; class Pinopsida; order Pinales; family Pinaceae; genus Pinus; species Pinus tabuliformis. Next base: position 1,633,606,346 of record CM062816.1, read on the forward strand.
TGTAGAGATCTACCCATGGTCCGCGGACCATGGGATTGTATAAATAGAGAGAGGCTCTAAGTAGTCAAGACACCTAACCTAATCTAAGAAGAAGCAAGGATGAATAATTGAGTCATATCTATGGAGTAAGGTCTAGTTTTGGGTCATAGAGTAGGAGAAGGCTATGCAGCTGAGTGCGTAGAGGCTTAGTAGTCCACAGCTAAGTGTGCGGACCCCTGCAGCTGAGTGCACAGGGCGAGTCGAAGTCGTAATCATTTGGAAGCAATAATAAAGAGAAGTTTCCATCATTTCCGTGTATTTATTTCCCGTTTTATGCATCGGATATATTGGGTATGAATTGCACTTCTATTGTTTATATGATGCGTGAATATGTATAATGGTATTTGTTAAGTGAATGAGTTAAAATATATGTTTACGTGAAGATACTAAGATCGGATAACAAGATAAGTAGCATATTCAGTCTAGGTTGGGAAATAGCGCAGATCGCTGCCATAGCAGTGCGAAAGCATCTTTGCCCCTGGTTAGGGTTTTGTGAAAGATGATTGTGACACTTCACGAAGGTACTGAAGGTTGGAACAGTGCGCGAAGGCAGTGTTATCACTCCAGGAAAATCTCCTAGGTTGTAGCTCGAAGATGCCTAGTAACATATAATCTTCAATATTGTTCTCGAAACTATTGGAATGGATGAAGGTTTGTATCAAGTTAGATAACCATTTCAACTCTGTTTTCACTCTAGACATGCATGAACACCCTCAACTTGACAAGGTTTTGGACAACTAATGCTCAATAGTTTATAGATTCAATGGATAGATGGAGAATACTGACTGTACCGATAGATGCATACATAAACATATATGAATGGCTAGCTACAGGAAGTAAATGAAGCTTGAAAATCTAATTTGTCAACGCAGAGATATGATGATAGTTATCTGGCATTAGACACAGAAGAAAACATGAATAACCTATTCAATTGCAAATCCAATTTATCAACGCAAAGATAAGATGATAGTTATCTGGCATTAGACACAGAAGAAATCATGAATAGCCTATCCAAGTGCAAGCTTAGGACAGAGGAGAAAATGGGAATCGAACATGTAACAGCAAGAAAAGCTTGTATTACTGGAATGAAGATGAGACGCAACAAGGAATAGAGTATCCACAGTCTCCAAAAGTTGAACCTTTCATACTTCTAACTTTCAGCCATTTATAGGCCTTTTGCAATGCTCCTTAGCTCTCAAAGGCTCGGAATGTCTTAATATATCCCCTCTGTCTTTTCAACAACTTGAATCTCTGACTATGCATGCATGGGCTCGGAGGTTTCTTCTTCTAACAGCAGAGTAACCGCATTCTGGTAAATATGATGCGTTGTCAGGGAGCTTGCTCGTGCAAGCGATGCTCCATGATTGCTTCTGTTGTGGGTTGCATCGTGCTGTGGCCTTTCTTTCCCTTTCTGACCATCTGTCTCTCGGCAATCTGTCTCCCGGCCTTAGTCTCCCAGCCTCTGTTCCCCGGCCTCTGTTCTGTAAAGGAATGGGTCTTCTAGCTTTGACATCCTTTCGAATACCAAATGATTGTTTTCTGTTTAATACAGAAAAACGCTACAACACTGTAAAATCCCGCCCATCTCTATTTATTTTAGACTTCAAAATTCCTTAAATATGGTCTATTCCTCTATTGGGTCCGCCTTTGCAGCAATATCACATCTCCACCGTTGATCTGGGAGCTCTAGATCCAATGGTTGTGATCCATTTCGGGCGGCTCTTTCGTATGGGAGTTAACCGCCCGATGAGGGTGGTTTTCTCTCTCCTCAGCCTGGACACATGGCAGCCATTGTATGGGATCAGGCAGAGCCCGGCCCAAACCACTTATCGCCTTTGGCTCTCCCAAAATCCTGCCTGTTTTGTGATTTTCCCTTTATATTGGAAAATACATTAAAATGTGAAAATCCCGCTTTATCGGATTTGAAATGGTGTTCAACAGCATTAATAAACCCTTCCAGGTTCATAATGTTGCTTCGGCGCTGCTCCAAGGTTCCCCTTTGTATTTTAGAAATACGTTAAAACTATGAAAATGCATTAAAAATGGCTCTGGCAGACCTGAAATATTATATATTTTCATTCTCGAACCCCTTCGAGTTCGGGTTTTATCACATCGGCGCTGCCCCTTTGTATTTCATTAAATAACGAAAATATGCAAAATACATAGGAAAATGCCTTTCGACGGATTTCAAATCTTATTCAATATCATGTATATAACCATCGGGTCCGATTAATCGCGCCTCTGTGAAACTCTGATGCAATATCGTGATGCGACTAGTTGCAATCGCATATCACTCATGCCCTGGGCCAATAAGCGCTCCTTGTATTTTCCGATAGCGATACTGCGATGTGACGTGGGCCGTTGATCTACGCACTTGATCGACGGTCCATGTGGAATCGCCATCGCAAGTTCCACACAGTCTAATCTGCCGATTGCCTCCGACGATTGTGACTGCCGACTGCGACCGCCGAATGTGACCCACCGATCAGATCTGGACCGTTGATCGGCCAGATCGAACGGCTACTATGCATTTCACTGTTTATGCCTCTGATACTTGTTTTTTCATTGTTTTTATGTGTTTTTTGCCTCCCAATAGTGCTTTTCCGCCATTCTAAGGGTTCTTCTCCTATGCTAGTTTTGATCTTTGGCATGATTTTACTAGCTTTTGAAGACATAGAGAGCATATTTGGATCCATTTTGGGCCATATGCCAACAAGGCTAACACTATAATTGGCGTCATTGCCAGGGAGAGGAGACTGAAGCTCAGCTTCCCTGGGAGATGACACAAATCCAGCTTTGATGATAGACAAAGTCTGGACACTATTTCGGTTGTAATCATCTATCTGGAAACTGTACTGAAGGACAAACCTCTTGGTGACTCCACTTCATAGTTCTAGCTCAGTTTGTGAGGCATAATCAGAGAAATCCTCAGAAGCCACAAGCTGACCTAGCATCTGATCCTGAAAAAATAATCAAAGAAAGAAAGGTATTGCAGAAAGGAGCATCAAGTTCAGGTAAATCTAAACAATATTCTATATCTCTTCAAGAAATTCCCGCAATAGAACAAATACATGTTGAGAGTATAGCTTCTAATACTAGCAGTGAAGAAAAAATCTCAGAAATTCATAAATCTCCTTATTCTTTAGGTTCTCCTTTTGTTGTAAGCACAAAGGAAACCTCACCTCCTATCCATCATACTCCTGTAGTCCTATCAATCACTCCTCAGCCCTCTGTCATTCAAACTTCCAGTACCTTTATAGCCACCACAGCTATGGCAGGACCACAAGCACCTACCAAAATGGAAAGAATCATAGCTGCTAGGTATGGACCTCTAGTACTGCCCACTCCTTTGAATGCCATGCCTACTAGAGAATATCAGAAGTATATGCCTAAGTTCACTGGGACTGAAGGTGTTACAACTGAAGAACATCTTGAATCATTCTATAGCTATGCTGATAACCTGGACATTAGTGAAGATGATGTGTGGATGAGAGTCTTTGTCCAAAGCCTAGATGGAGAGGCTAGAAAATGGTTCAGAGAACTGACCCCAAGGTCTATAACAGATGTTAAGGCTTTATATGATGCATTCCTAAAGCATTGGGGGGATAAGAAGGATCTACTCTACTACCACACCAAGTTTGGAAACTTAAAGAGAGAAAATGGTGAGTTGCTGTCTGATTTTAATAAGAGGTTTAACCGCATGTACAGTAAGATACCAGTGGAATAAAACCCACCACTACCTCTGCTAGACTCATCTATGCCAGTGCCTTCGATTCTAGCTTCTGTTTACTGTTGAGGGAGAGACGATGTGCTACCTTGGCTAATATGCAAGATGCAGCCTTGGAAGTAGAATCAAACATCATGGCTACAGAGAAGCTCAAGGGGAATGTTGATAGAAGGAGGCAGAGGGGCGAGTATTCATCATCTTCAGATCCCAAGATCAATAAAATGATCAAGATGATAGAGTCATTGGCCTCTAAAATCTCGAAATTATTGGTTAAGCAACACCCTGGGAAAGGAAGATTCCCTAATACCTTTGCTCCTAGAAATCCAAATCCAAATCCATATAGAAGAGCTAATGAGCAGTTGCAGATTTTGCAAAGAAGCAAAGATGCCAATGAAGACCAAAGGGTGAAGACCCCTTTCCATAATGTAGTCATGGAAGAAGAGCAGTTTGAAGAAGATGAGGATATCCATTGTCTAGAAGACAAAGGTAGTGCCCCCTTTTTTACCTTAGCTGCCTATGAAAAGTCATTATTCAATGACCAGATCAACCAAGAATGGGATGGTGAAGCTGTTCTACAAACTGCTAATCAACACAGATATAATCTGAGGCCAAAGATGAATAATGCCAAGGAAACTCCTGTTCAAAGAGCTTTTGTCCCTGCAGTACATCAAGCTAATAAGCAGAAGCGACCAGCAGTTGATCCCATCATCCTTAAAGCTCCAGCTCACGAGGTGAGAGGCCTTGACAAGTCTCCTTCTCCTTTCAGTTTTGAATCAGAAATCCAGAAGCTAAGAATACCTATACCTCTTATTGAACTAGTGAAGAATGATTCCTCCAAGAAATCTATCATCGAGGCCCTTGAGCCTAAAGCCATCCAAGCCTCCACTGACTATGTAAATCTACAAGATGACAAACCAGCTGTTATTCTCATCCCAATGATTGAAAATTATGATGATAGCTCACCATCATTCTATGTCTCTTTGACTATTCATGAAAAAATCCTTCACAACTGCCTTCTGGACATAGGAGCCAACAATAATCTAATGCCCAAGGTTGTCATGGATAAATTGGGTCTTGACATTACCAAGCCCTATCATGACCTGTTTTCTTTTGACTCTAGAAAAGTGAAATGTTTGGGATTAATCAAAGACTTAGCCATCACCTTGTCTCAGCTGCCCATGAAAAGCATGATGATGGATATTGTGGTAGCAAATGTACCCCCCAAGATTGGCATGTTTCTTTCCAGAGGTTGGATCAAGAGATTAGGTGGACCATTGCAAAATGATCTGTCCTACGCTACTGTCCCAGTTTTTGGAGGTGAGAGCAGGGGATTATACAGAGAAGCTCAGTTGGCTTATATCATCAGTGATGAAAGGAATCCCACTAATCATCCCATCTATGATGTTGACACTAATTTTGGAGCCTATATTCTTCATATTGAAGAATCCCAGTTGGCCTCTGTGCAGCTTAAGAAACCAATTTGCCAGATCACAGAGGAAGAAGGCCCACAAATTTGGGACATGTTCTTTGATGGAGCTTGCTCTAAGGAAGCTGCAGGGGCATGTGTAGTCCTTATGTCCCCCACACAGGAATGTATTCATTTATCTTTCAAATTGACTTTTCAGGTCACAAATAACATAGCAGAGTACGAGGCCTTGATATTGGGCTTAAACGCTACTAAAGAAATGGGCATCAAAGGTCTAAAGGTGTTTGGAGATGCAGACCTTATCATTTAGCAGGTCAACAAAACTTCCTAAGCAAATCATCCAAGGTTGAAAGCATACAAAAATGAGGTGAAATATAGACCATCTCTGCCTGACAATGTCAAATACTGGAAAGTTTTGGAAGATGATGATGAAATTAATAGGCTTTTACAAGTCTTTGATGAATTTGTTGAAATGCAGATTGACCAAGAAAACGAAGCCATTGAAGAAAATGACATGGCAAGGAGAATGAGTAACCTGGTTGAGTTACAGCAAATCAGAGAGAAGCTGGTTGAGAAGTCAAAAGTTCATTAGAAGAAAATCAAAGAAACCTTTGACAGGAAGGCAAAAGTGGACAATTTCCAAGTTTGTGACTGGGTTCTCAAATGGGATGCATTGCAGGAAAAGAAAGGTAATCATGGTAAGTTTGACTCCTTATGGACAGGTTTGTTTGTCATCACTCAAATTCAGCAGAATAATACCTTTATTCTGCACGGTCTGGAAGGAGAAGATGTTTATGGTAGCCCAGTCAATGAGCGGTTCTTAAAACTCTATTTAATTTAAGGCTTTAAATCCTTGATATTGTAAATATGTTTTTCAGTTTTTATTTTCTCTGCAAAATAAACTCCATGCCCAATGGAACACTAGGATATAGATTTGATTTTGGTTTTACAGGAAAGGCATTGGTCTATGGTTCTTGAAACCTCACAGGGAGACTTTCATCCCCAAAAGGAGCCAGTGTTAGCCTTGTTGGCATATGGCCCAAAATGGATCCAAATATGCTCTCTATGTCTTCAAAAGCTAGTAAAATCATGCCAAAGATCAAAACTAGCGCAGGAGAAGAACCCTTAGAATGGCAGAAAAGCACTATCGAGAGGCCAAAAACACATAAAAACAATGAAAAACCAAGTATCAGAGGCATAAACAATGAAATGCACAGCAATCGTCCGATTTGGCCGATCAACGGTCCAGATCTGATTGGCGGGTCACAATCGGCGAATTGAGGGCAGACTGTGTGGAACTTGCGATGGTGATCAGCGATTCAACGTGGACCGTCAATCAAGCGCACAGATCAACAGCCCATGTCGCATCGCAGGATCACTATCAGAAAATACAAGGAGCGCTTATTGGCCCGGGGCATGAGCGATATGCGATTGCGACTAGTCGCATCGCGATATCGCATCGGAGTTTCATAGAGGCGCGATTAACCGGACCCAACGGTTATATACATGATATTGCATAAGATTTGAAATCCGCTGAAAGGCATTTTCCTATGTATTTTGCATATTTTCATTATTTAACGAAATACAAAGGGGCAGCGCCGATGCGATAAAACCTGGACCTGAAGGGGTTCGAGAATGAAAATATATAATATTTCAGGTTCGCCAAAGCCATTTTTTAATGCATTTTCGCAGTTTTAATGTATTTCTAAAATACAAAGGGGAACCTTGGAGCAGTGCCGATGCGACATTACGGACCTGAAAGGGTTTATTAATGCTATTGAACACCATTTCAAATCCCATAAAGCGGGATTTTCACATTTTAATGTATTTTCCAATATGAAGGGAAAATCACAAAACAGGCAGGATTTCAGGAGAGCCAAAGGCGATAAGTGGTTTGGGTCGGGCTCTACTCGATCCCATACAACAGTTGCCATGTGTCCAGGCCAAGGAGAGAGAAAACCACCCTCATCGGGCGGTTAACTCACGTACGAAAGAGCCGCCCGAAATGGATCACAACCGTTGGATCTAGAGCTCCCAGATCAACGATGGTGATGTGATATCGCTGCAAAGGCGAACACAATAGAGGAATAGACCATATTTAAGGACTTTTGAAGTCTGAAATAAACAGATCTGGGCAGGATTTTACAGTGTTGCAGAGTTTTTTTGTATTAAACAGAAAACAATCATTTGGTATTCGAAAGGATGTCAAAGCCCGAAGACCCATTCCTTTACAGAACAGAGGCCAGGAAACAGAGGCCAGGAGACAGAGGCCGGGAGACAGATTGTCAGGAGATAGATGGCTAGAAAGGGAAAGAAAGGCCACAGCATGATGCAGCCCGCAACTGAAGCAATCATGGAGCATCGCTTGCACAAGCGAGCTCCCTCACAGTGCAGCACATTTACTAGAATGTGGTTACTCTGCTGTTAGAAGAAGAAACCTCTGAGCCCATGCGTGCCTAGTCAGGGCATCAAGTTGTTGAAAAGATAGAGGGGATAGATTAAGACACTCCGATCCTTTGAGAGCTCAGGAGCATTGTAAGAGGCCTATAAATGGCTGAAAGTTAGAAGTATGAAAGGTTTAACTTTTGGAGACTGTGGATACTCTATTCCTTGCAGTGTCTCATCTTCATTCCAGTAATACAAGCTTCTTTTGTTGTTACATGTTGAATTCCCATTTTCTGCTCTGTCCTAAGCTTGCACTTGGATAGGCTATTCATGATTTATTCTGTGTCTAATGGCAGATAACTGTCATCTTATCTCTGCGTTGATAAATTGGATTTGCAATTGAATAGGTTATTCATGTTTTCTTATGTGTCTAATGCCAGATAACTGTCATCATATCTCTATGTTGACAAATTAGATTTGCAAGCTTCATTTACTTCCTGTAGCTAGCCATTCATATATGTTTATGTATGCATCTACCGGTACAGTCAGTATTCTCCATCTATCCATTGAATCTATAAACTATTGAGCATTAGTGGTCTAAAGCCTTGTCAAGTTGAGGGTGTTCATGCATGTCTGGAGTGAAAACAGAGTTGAAATGGTTATCTGACTTGATCCAAACCTTCATCCATTCCAATAGTTCCGAGAACAATATTGAAGATTATATGTTACCAGGCATCTCCGAGCTACAACTTAGGAGAGTTTCCTGGAGTGATAACAGGCAGGTATAGTTGGACTAGACTGACATCACAGACATCTCAAGGGTGCAGAAACTTGGTTCTAGCATTCCCCCATACTGCTTCGGGTGAGACTTCAGTCTGCGCTCCGCGGGCTGATGCCGAAAGGGCCAATAGTGTAGGGATTTGTTTGGCTAAATAACTTCGAACTTGGGTTAGGCCCCTATAAGCCAACATCATCCAACATTTTTACATAGCAAGGCCTTGACTAAAAACCTTATCTCTCCAGAAGATCATAGCACAATGCTGGCGAGATCAATGATTATAGACACCTTCATCATTGTCTCTCTAGGAACATATCCCACCTAGGTGTTCATAGGGTATGTTGTTCTAGGACTATTATTATCTTGGATTCCCAGTCCTCAAATAATATCGGTCCTCTATGAATACTCTTATATTGGATGACCTACCGCATCCTTAAAGAGTATCAGATGCGAGATGCTTACCCAATCCTCCATTCTTTTCTTCCTGAGTGAAGACAATAATGATGTGTCTATCTCTCCCTCTCAACTAGGGAGGACATACCCATTCCAATAAGGGAATGTACCCATTCCTATAAAAGTAATGCACCTAAGTTCCCTCTTATACAAGGACTTGTCCAAGCTCCCTCTTAGGTATGGACTTGCTTCCAAGTTTCTTCTTAACTAGAAACTTGCTTCTAGTCTCCCTCTTACTTAGGAACCTATTTCGAGGAGCATGAACTCTTTCTTCATTGATGGAGACCATGGGACCTTCAGCTTCTTTTAGTGCTCCTCCATTTGATGTCATGAATTTAATTTTTAACTTTATGGATCCTTCATCTGTAGGACTTATTCATAGGGCATCATTCATCCATCACTTTCCTTCTCAAATCAGGGTAGTCATGTATTTTTTTTTATCGGAGAGTGATAAATTATACCATATATGGATTTTCCTGATACAACTACCTTTTTCCACACCATGTATTATTAAGGATCTTCCATCCCACCACATGAGTACTAGTTGTAGATGACATCCACACATTTATTTTGGTAGCCTTGTATTAGCCCATCCAAATATTGTTCAAAAATCAGAAATGAACATCAAATAAAAATTTACCTTTTGTGATGGCCCTTCATCATGACCTATGCCTATTGTAACATCAATTTCATGCATTCATATTGACACATCTCCAAGATATTCAATAGTCAATGGTCTTATTTCTTTCCAAATTTTTCCAAGGTATTCATATCTTTCCCATGGAGATATCATAGTCAATTCTTCTAGTCATAGGATGTTGATTTCTTTCTCCATAGTTGAATTTTTAGCTATCTCTTCCTTTCTCTTTATTCACATATTACTTCCCAGGAACTCTCAATCATAGTTCCTTCATTTTTTCAACCACATCATATTCCATAAAAGGACATATTATGTTGATTTCATCTAGTTAATATGTGACCCATGCCTTTATGCATCTTTATAGTTAAAGAGACAATGTTTCCCTTGATCATGTTCATGAGGTAGAGCATGCATCTTTACTATCTACAACTATCTAATGACATGACTTATTGAACATATGCATACATACCTCTTTTCTTCTTTGGTTATCTAGGATTCCTTTAGTAGCATCATGTCCTTGATTGGGAGTGCTTCAATCATATTTGACATGTTGCATTCCTTTTTCATCACACCATCATTATTTTAAACAATGAGTCCCATCCAAGTGGAATTCTTAGCAAGGCATATTTCAAGAGATGAACCTTGTAATGACGATTCCAACAGAGGATCTTGATTATCCTCATCTTGCAGATTCTCCTTCCCAATGATGCATGATGAGTTCTATACTAGATGACTTACTTCTACCCATAAGTGATACTTATGCTTCCAATGAGATTTCCAAGAGCTACTTCCTTCTAATGATGGCTATCATAAAGTCCTACTTCAACTACCTTTCAAGCTTCTTCTGATGATGTCTTGAGATATTTCTTTAATCATATGCTCTTATGATGACATCTCCTAAGATGATGCATCATATCATGCTTCTAATGATTCCTACCATGATAGCCATATTTTACAAAACTTAAAACAACTAGGTGGAGAAGATTCATCTCAGTCATAGTAGAGATCTTTTACTTCTTCCTTCTTGGCTTGGATCACTTCCTTTTAGCTTCTTCCACTTCTATAGTAACATGGGCTTCTTTCTTTCCTCTTTTGATGTTGTCCTTCTTGAGTTTGGGAAAAATCTCTCTTGTAGTGCCCATATTCTTGACATTCATAGCATTTCCTTCGCTATATTCTTCTTCATTTTATAAGAACCAAATTTCTCAAACTTTCCCTTCCTGTTTTCCATGACAACATATGCTTGAGTTTGCTCAGTTGATCCTACTTCATTTTTTTCCTTCAATATAGTTTCGTCAATTTTGCATAGTGACCATAGATCATTGAATGGAGTAGCTTCCTTCTTCCCTTAAATGCTTGATGTAAAGCTACATCATTCCTCTAGTAGTGCATTGAGTACTATTGTAGCCATTTCCTTGTCAGACATTATTTCTCCCAACTCTTTGATCTCTTATTTCTGACACCCTCACAAAACATGATGTTATTCCTTCTTATTTTAATATATTAATCTTGTAGATGTATTTCCTTAATGAGATCACTTCTCTTGGAGTGCCTATAGAGAACAAATCTACAAATTTTTCATATATTTATTTTGATGTTTCTTATTTTGACACATAGGGAATGAGGGGATCCTTGATAGATTCTATGAGAATCCTTTGAGCCCTTTCTCCCACTTTCATGTACTTTCCAAGTGCTTGAGATTCTTCTTTTGGAGGTTTAGTGATTGAGCCCTTAACATGTTCCATAGCTTCATTTTCTATGAGGATCAAAATAGTCCTCTTCTTCAGTGCAAGAAAGTTTGATGACCCAACCAACTTGTTTCTTTCCTTACAAAAGGACATTTTGATAGATTCAGATGTGGACATAAATATAATTACTTGAGAAGGTACTCCTTGATGATAATATCTTCAATCTGTTGCCTTCTTTAGTTTGATTATTATATAGTAATTGAAAATTTCTTCTCGAAGGAGATGTCTTCTCTCAAAAGTGATCCTTAACCCAAAGAGAGGGAGATCACCTTGAATCCTTTATGGTGATGACAACGTCCTTGATCTTTCTTTTCTTGGATGAGTGGCCTTCAATATGCTTCGATATGTAGTTCTTTATTTGAATAGAGTTACGGTCTTTGAGGTATCCTTCTGCATAGTGATGATTGAGTGAGGTTCCCAAGAATGCTTTCAAGTGTAGAATCCTTCTTTGAACAAGCTAGGATTTTTTGTTGAAAATAGCAACAAGAAATGCTAAAAATAGAAGTGCTAAAAATAGCACTGCTATAAATAGCAGTTTGAGTACCAGTGCTGGATTGGGCAACAGGGAATGAAAAATGGAAGTGCTAAAAATGGCATTCTATTTTTAGCAGTTCAGGATGAATTCCTATTTTAGTCAATCCCTGGACTAGAAATAGGAATTAAAATTCGAATTTTAACTTAACAGCTGTTCGAAAATAAATTAATTAATTCTCCTTGAGTTAATTAGTTGAGAAAATTCAAACATGAAGTCTATGTGAGGACACACAATAGTTTCTCTATTAATTGAGGAATTTATCCATCAATTAAAGAGATAAGGATGAGTTCTAATTTGAGTTGTAATTAGTTGGCTTAGTTAAATGAATCAAGTCCAGTTATATTTGATTTAAACAGTTTGTTTAAATTAAGTAAGTTTAGTTAGTTAATGCATGCTAGCATGTAACTGCTGCACTTCAAATAACTGAATATTCTCTCATAAATAACTCATGCATGTTAGTTCAGACAAAGACCCAGTTGAGATCAGAGAAGGGGCAATGTACTATCAGTTGGATGAATATTTTTCCTATAAAGGAAGCTCATCGATGATGAAGATTTATCTCCTTCAGGACTACGTAATTAGATCAGAGGTTAGTGAGTGTGTGAAGAGGCCAATTCACACAAGTGGCTGCACTGGACCCCAATCAGAATTGCGCAAAGAAATAGGAGGCTTGGAGGGCAGACCAGAGGTTTGATAGAGGCCTTTGATTATCTATGAGCAGCAGAGGTATTGCAGAGAGAGAAGGATAGCTTTTGAGCTGATTCTTTTTGTAATACTGGATATATCTCCACTTGTATGATAATATAGAGATGGGGTTTTAGGCTGGTGCTTTCCCCTGGTTATATCTTCTGTGTTATGTGTGTTTGATTTCTCCATATCAGTTATATCTGTTCTTATTGATGTTGCTCATGTTTGATTAAGCTTCCGCTAAATTGGTTGTAGAAGAAGATCCAATATTTTGCTTTAGTATATTGCATTATCAGGTGATCTACAAGCGGGAATTTCTACATGGTATCAAAACTAGTTGATTTGTAGAAAAATTGTACATGGTATCAAAGCACAGGTGATCAAGGAAGAACAGTATACAAGAAGGGAGAAGTTGAAGTTTGTGATTCCTGAATATAGAAATCAAGTTCTTATCACATCTCTATTTCACCTATGGCATTCTATGGTTTGATACTCGAATATGCCCTTGATGGCAGTTCGAATTATATAGCCCGGAAGGATCGCATGGAAGCAGTCCTAGAGGATAACAGTGTAAAGGACTTCATTGATCAAGAAGTCCTCAAGCCAACTAGTGCTACTTAGTTGGCTGAATGGAAGAAATGTGTGGCTAGAGCAAGGAGAATCCTTATGGAGGGAGTTCGAGATCATATAGTCTCGAGTCTCCATGGGAAGGAGACACCATTTTCAATGTGGAAAACATTGAAAGATCTATATCAGAATAGCAGTGATCAGAGGAAGTTGGCACTGAAGAACAAACTTTGAAAGATCAAGTGTGAAAAGGGCAACACGATCTCTACGTATTTGAACAAGCTCACCACATGTAGGGATGAGCTTGGAAGTGTAGGGATCGCGACATCTAATGATGACATGGTGAGTCTTGCACTCCTCGATCTTCCTAAGAGCTGGCATAGCTACCAGGACTCGGTTAAAGGAAGAGAGAAACTGCCAGATTGGGAATGAATTTAGTTGGATTTGATGCAGGAGGAGATAAGAAGAAGCACCAGAGATGGTTATTCATCCATGGAGGATGAAGAAAATTGTGCCTTAGTGAGTAAGGCGAAGAAGGGGAAGGAGAAGGTTTCTCATTCTGAATCCAGTTCTTCCCATGGTGGGAAGAAGTTTGACAAATCGAAATTGCGATGCTTTCGTTGTCATGAGGTGGGCAATTTTGCTACAAATTGTCCACAGAGGAAATCCAAGAAGGGATCCGGGGAAGGATCGGAAGGTGAGGCACTTGCTTCACAGTTCGATTTGGATTTCACACTCTTCGCATGCATGGTTTGATCCATGGTGGGAAGTGGTTGGTTTCTTGACAGTGGAGCTTCTTTCCACATGACCTGCAACAAGAATTTGTTCAGTACTTTGGAGGAGAAAGATCTCCAAATACTCATAGCGATGGGTAATGATGAAAAGTATAGTGTCTCAGATGTAGGCAGGGTTATTTTTCAGAGGGAGCATGGAGCTCACATTACCTTGACCAATGTCAAGTATGTACTAGGACTGAAGAAAAATTTGGTGTCGGTCGCGATGCTGGAAGATAGAGGCTATGGTGTAGTCCTCAGTAAGGGAAAGGTTTTCCTTAGACACATCATCACTAGATAGGTGAAGCAAATCGGTTCACGGGTCAAGAACCTGTATGTTCTTGAGGTTCAAGATGCATGTAAAGCCTTGAGGAGCAAGAAAACTGATGGAGACTTGGTGGTTGAGTGGGAGATTACATTACCTCTCAACATGCAGAGCTAGAAGAAGTCTCAGATGATTGTAGAGGAGCCATGATTGGTGAAGCAGCTTCAGGAGGTTGTGAAGCAGCCACAACTAGAGAAGTTGAGAGGAGATTGAGTAGAGACATCTACTCATACAGAGACCTCTAGTAGGGGGAAACTTCAAGCTAGGTGGGCAGAGGGATCACATGCATCCATACCTCCAGGTAGGAGGTGGGGCGATGTGGAGTGATCATCCCAAGTAGGCTGGAATAGGGGCAAGATCCTTGAGGTACCCAACCTCTTTGATTTGACTTTGCTACAGGAGCCCCGATGAGGAGTAACAGGATTAGCTGATTGGGTAGAGACAGATGCGGGTGGAGCAGCAGAGAGAGCTACAGCGCAAGAGTCCCAGGAATGTGTAGAGCTAGCAGGCTGCAGCAATGCGAGAGGCACAAGAGTGTTGCACCAGTGCAGGATGGCACAGAGAGGTGTGCAATGGTGTGAGATGCATGGAGTGTTGTAGTAGCTCATAGGTTAGAGAGGGAGCACTTGTCAGCAGTAGGTAGAGTTTGAGCATCAGAGTATGTTTCCAGCCCAACAGAGAGGTCAATTGGGAGTTTTTTGTTGTTCCGAGAGTTGCTGGAGCAACCACACTTGGTAGAAGTGTTGCATGCAGAACATTCTAGAGGTACAGGATTGGGTTCATGTTGAAGCCTTTCTTATTGAGAGGGAGTATTGAAAATAGCAACAGGAAATGCTAAAAATAGAAGTGCTAAAAATAGCACTGCTATAAATAGTAGTTTGAGTACCATTGCTGGATTGGACAATAGGGAATGAAAAATGGAAGTGCTAAAAATAGCATTCTATTTTTAGCAGTTCACAATAGATTCCTATTTTAGTCAGTCCCTGGACTAGAAATAGGAATTAAAATTCGAATTTGAACTTAACAGCTATTTGAAAATAAATTAATTAATTCTCCTTGAGTTAATTAGTTGAGAAAATTCAAACATGAAGTGTATGTGAGGACATGCAATAGTTTCTCTATTAATTGAGGAATTTATCCATTAGTTAAAGAGATAAGGATGAGTTCTAATTTGAGTTGTAATTAGTTGGCTTCGTTAACTGAGTCAAGTCCAGTTATATTTGATTTAAATAGTTTGTTTAAATTAATTAAGTTCAATTAGTTAATGCATGCTAGCATGTAACTGCTGCACTTCAGATAACTGAATATTCTCTCATAAATAACTCATGCATGTCAATTCAGACAGAGACCCAGTTGAGATCAGAGAAGGGACAGTGTACTATCAGTTGGATGAATATTTTTCCTATAAAGGAAGCTCATCCATGATGAGGATTTATCTCCTTCAGGACTGCGTAGTTGGATCAGAGGTTAGTGAGTGTGTGAAGAGGCCAATTCACATAAGTGGCTGCACTGGACCCCAATCAGAATTTCGCAAAGAAATAGGAGGCTTGGAGGGCAAACCAGAGATTTGATAGAGGCCTTTAACTGTCTATGAGCAGAAGAGGTATTGTAGAGAGAGCAGGATAGCTTTTGTTGGGTGTGGAGCATGATTATTTAGAGGTGTTTGTTTCAGTCGGATGTATACCCCAGGAAGATTATACACCCGTCCACGCAGGGGGGTGGGGGGGGACTTGTCTCGACTATGGGGGTTGGGGGCGCCGACCCCCCCCCCCCTTGGCTAGGGGGTTTGCGGGCCAGCGGTCCCCTGGTGGGGGTTTTGGGGGCATCGCCCCCGAAGCTAAAAACAAATGTAAAATTGCCTTATAAAAGTATAGTAATTTCTAGTCAATCTGGGCCATTCATTAGGCAGATGATCTGATGGTAGAACTTATGTTTATTTTAGGGTTTTTTGCCCTAGAAGGCAAACCCTCTCTTTGTATGAGGGTATTGTATTGAGTCTGTGCAATAAATGTGTATTCTCAGAGCATGAAACAGAGAGGCGAGACTGTGAGAGAAAACAGAGGATATTACAGTGAATTTGCTGTAGGTTGTGTCTCTTCATTTTACTGGATAATAGAAAGGAAGGACTGGCTGTTCGGGGTGGACGTAGCCCAAACTGGGTGAACCACATATATCTGTGTCTCTCTGGTTTTATGTGTTTGTGTTTTTCCGCATATTATATGTCTTGCATTTCTTTGTCATATATAATATTTTTCTAACAGCTTTTGAGTTGATTCTTTTTGTAATACTGGATATATTTCCACTTGTATGATAATACAGAGATGGGGTTTTAGGCTAGTGCTTTCCCCTGGTTATATCTTCTATGTTATGTGTGTTTGATTTCTCCACATCAATTATATGTGTTCTTATTGATGTTGCTTATGTTCGATTAAGCTTCCGCTAAATTGGTTTTAGAAGTAGATTAAGTATTTTGCTTTAGTATATTGCATTATCAGGTGATTTACAGGTGGGAATTTCTACATGGTATCAGAGCATGGGTGTTCAAGGAAGAACAGTATACAAGAAGGGATAAGTTGAAGTTTGTGATTCCTGAATATAGAAATCAAGTTCTTATCACATCTATATTTCACCTATCGCGTTCTATGGTTTGAGACTCGAATATGCCCTTGATGGCAGTTCGAATTATATAGCCTGGAAGGATCGCATGGAAGCAGTACTAGAGGATAATGGTCTAAAGGACTTCATTGATCAAGAAGTCCTCAAGCCGACTGGTGCTGCTGAGTTGGCTGAATGGAAGAAATGTGTGGCTAGAGCAAGGAGAATCCTTCTGGAGGGAGTTCGAGATCACATATTCTCGAGTCTCCATGGGAAGGAGACACTGTTTTCAATGTGGAAAACATTGAAAGATCTATATCAGAATAACAGTGATCAGAGGAATCTAGCACTGAAGGACAAAATTTGAAAGATCAAGTGTGAAAAGGGCGACACGATCTCTACGTATCTGAACAAGCTCACCACACGTAGGGATGAGCTTGGAAGTGTTGGGATCATGACATCTGATGATGACATGGTGAGTCTTGCACTCATTGGTCTTCCTAAGAGTTGGCATAGCTACGAGGACTCGGTTAATGGAAGAGAGAATCTGCCAAATTGGGAATGACTTTGGTCGGATTTGATGCAGGAGGAGATAAGAAGAAGCGCCAGAGATGGTTCTTCATCCATGGAGGATGAAGAAAACTGTGCCTTAGCGAGTAAGGTGAAGAAGGGGAAGGAGAAGGTTTCTCATTCTAAATCTAGTTCTTCCCATGGAGGGAAGAAGTTTGACAAATCGAAAGTGTGATGATTTCGTTGTCATGAGGTGGGCCATTTTGCTACAAATTGTCCACAGAGGAAATCCAAGAAGGGATCCGGGGAAGCATCAGAAGGTGAGGCACTTGCTTCATAGTTCAAGTTGGATTTCACACTCTTCGCATGCATGGTTTCATCCATGGTGGGAAGTGGTTGGTTTCTTGACAGTGGAGATTCTTTCCACATGACCGACGACAAGAGTTTGTTCAGTACTTTGGAGGAGAAAGATCTTGAGATACTCATAGCGATGGGTAATGATGAAAAGTATAGTGTCTCAGGTGTAGGCATGGTTATTTTTCAGAGGGAGCATGGAGCTCGCATTACCTTGACCGATGTCAAGTGTATACCAGGACTGAAGAAAAATTTGGTGTCAATCCCGATGCTGGAAGACAGAGGCTGTGGTGTAGTCTTCAGTAAGGGAAAGGTTTTCCTTAGACACATCATCACTAGACAGGTGAAGCAGATCGGTTCATGGGTCAAGAATCTATATGCTCTTGAGGTTCAAGATGCATGCAAAGCCTTGAGGATCAAGGCAACTGATGGAGACTTGGTGGTTGAGTGGGAGAGTACATACCTCACAACATGCAACACCAGAAGAAGTCTCAGATGATTGTGGAGGAGCCACAATTGGTGAAGCAGCTTCAGGAGGTTGTGGAGTAGCCACAACTAGAGAAGTTGAGAGGAGATCGAGTAGAGACGTCTACTCATGCAGAGACCTCAAGTAGTGGGAAACTTTGAGCTAGGTGGGCAGAGGGATCACATGTAGCCATGCCTCTAGGTAGGAGGTCGGCCGATGTGGAGTGATCGTCCCAAGTAGGCTGGAATAGGGGTAGGATCCTTGAGGTACCCAACCTATTTGATTCGATTGTGCTACAGGAGCCCCGATGACGCGTAGTATGATTGGCTGATTGGGTAGAGACAGATGTGGATGGAGCAGCAAAGAGAGCTACAGTGCAGGAGTCCTAGGACTGTGTAGAGCTAGCAAGCTGCAGCAATGCGAGAGGCACAGGAGTGTTGCACCAGTGCAGGATGGCACAGAGAGGTGTGCAACGGTGCGAGATGCATGGAGTGTTGTAGCAGCTCAGAGGTCAGAGAGGGAGCACTTGTCAGCAGCAGGTAGAGCTTCAGCATCAGAGTATGTTTCTAGCTCAACAGAGAGGTCAGTTGGGAGTATTTTTTGTTTCGAGAGTTGCTGGAGCAAACACACTTGGTAGAAGTGTTGCATGCAGAACATTCTAGAGGTACAGGATTGGGTTCATGTTGAACCCTTTCTTGTTGAAAGGGAGTGTTGAAAATAGCAACAGGAAATGCTAAAAATAGAAGTGCTAAAAATAGCACTGCTATAAATAGCAGTTTGAGTACCAGTGAGGGATTGGGTAACAGGGAATGAAAAATGGAAGTGTTAAAAATAGCATTCTATTTTTAGCAATTTAGGATAGAGTCCTATTTTAGTCAGTCCCTGGACTAGAAATAGGAAGTAAAATTCGAATTTGAACTTAACCGCTGTTTGAAAATAAATTAATTAATTCTCCTTGACTTAATTAGTTGAGAAAATTCAAACATGAAGTCTATGTGAGGACATGCAACAGTTTCTCTATTAATTGAGGAATTTATCCATCAGTTAAAGAGATAAGGATGAGTTCTAATTTGAGTTGTAATTAGTTGGCTCAGTTAACTGAGTCAAGTCCAGTTATATTTGATTTAAACAATTTGTTTAAATTAAGTAAGTTCAATAAGTTAATGCATGCTAGCATGTAACTGTTGCACTTCAGATAACTGAATATTCTCTCATAAATAACTCATGCATGTCAGTTCAAAAAGAGACCCAGTTGAGATCAAAGAAGGGACAGTGTACTATCAATTGGATGTATATTTTTCCTATAAAGGAATCTCATCCATGATGAGCATTTATCTCCTTCAGGACTGCGTAGTTGGATCAGAGGTTAGTGAGTGTGTGAAGAGGCCAATTCACACAAGTGGCTGCACTGGACCCCAATCAGAATTGCGCAAAGAAATAGGAGGCTTGGAGGGTAGACCAGAGGTTTGATAGAGGCCTTTGACTATCTATAAGCAGCAGAGGTATTGCAGAGAGAGCAAGATAGATTTTGAGCTTATTCTTTTTGTAATATTGGATATATTTCCACTTGTATGATAATACAGAGATGGGGTTTTAGGTTGGTGCTTTCCCCTGGTTATATCTTCTGTGTTATATGTGCTTGATTTCTCCATATCATCTATATGTGTTCTTATTGATGTTGCTCATGTTCAATTAAGCTTCCGCTAAATTGGTTGTAGAAGTAGATCAAGTATTTTGCTTTAGTATATTGCATTATCAGGTGATCTACAGGTGGGAATTTCTACATGGTATCAGAGCTAGCTGATTTGTAGAAAAATTCTACATGGTATCAGAGCACAGGTGATCAAGGAAGAACAATATACAAGAAGGGAGAAGTTGAATTTTGTGATTCCTGAATATAGAAATTGATTTCTTATCACATCTCTATTTCACCTATGGCATTCTATGGTTTGAGACTCGAATATGCCCTTGATGGCAGTTTGAATTATATAGCTTGGAAGGATCGCATGGAAGCAGTACTAGAGGATAACGGTCTAAAGGACTTCATTGATCAAGAAGTCCTCAAGCTGACTGGTGCTACTGAGTTGGCTGAATGGAAGAAATGTGTGGCTAGAGCAAGGAGAATCCTTCTGGAGGGAGTTCGAGATCACATAGTCTCGAGTCTCCATGGGAAGGAGACACTATTTTCAATGTGGAAAACATTGAAAGATCTATATTAGAATAGCAGTTATCAGAGGAAGTTGGCACTGAAGGACAAACTTTGAAAGATCAAGTGTGAAAAGGGCGACACGATCTCTACGTATCTGAAAGAGATCACCACATGTAGGGATGAGCTTGGAAGTGTAGGGATCGCGACATCTGATGATGACATGGTGAGTCTTTCACTCCTCAGTCTTCCTAAGAGCTGGCATAGCTACCAGAACTCAGTTAATGGAAGAGAGAAACTGCCAGATTGGGAACAACTTTGGTCAGATTTGATGCCAGAGGAGATAAGAAGAAGCACCAGAGATGGTTCTTCATCCATGGAGGATGAAGAAAACTGTGCCTTAGTGAGTAAGACGAAGAAGGGGAAGAAGAAGGTTTCTCATTCTGAATCTAGTTCTTCCCGTGGTTGGAAGAAGTTTGACAAATTGAAAGTGTGATGCTTTCGTTGTCATGAGGTGGGCCATTTTGCTACAAATTGTCCACAGAGGAAATCCAAGAAGGGATTCGAGGAAGGATCAGAAGGTGAGGCACTTGCTTCACAGTTCGAGTTGGATTTCACACTCTTCGCATGCATGGTTTCATCCATGGTGGGAAGTGGTTGGTTTCTTTACAGTGGAGATTCTTTCGACATGACCGGCGACAAGAGTTTGTTCAGTGCTTTGGAGGAGTAAGATCTCGAGGTACTCATAGTGATGGGTAATGATGAAAAGTATAGTGTCTCAAGTGTAGGCACGGTTATTTTTCAGAGGGGGCATGGAGCTCGTATTACCTTGACTGATGTCAAGTATGTACCAGGACTGAAGAAAAATTTGGTGTCGATCGTGATGCTGGAAGACAGAGGCTATGGTGTAGTCTTTAGTAAGGGAAAGGTTTTCCTTAGACACATCATCACTAGACAAGTGAAGCAAATCAGTTCACGGGTCAAGAACCTGTATGCTCTTGAGGTTCAAGATGCATGCAAAGCCTTGAGGAGTAAGGCAATTAATGGAGACTTGGTGGTTGAGTGGGAGAGTACATTACCTCTCAACATACAGTGCCAGAAGAAGTCTCAGACAATTGTGGAGGAGCCACGATTGGTGAAGCAACTTCAGGAGGTTGTGGAGCAGCCACAACTAGAGAAGCTGAGAGGAGATCGAGTAGAGACATCTACTCATGCAGAGACCTCCAATAGGGGGAAACTTCCAGCCAGGTGGGCAAAGGGATCACATGTAGCCATACCTCTAGTTAGGAGGTGGGGCGATGTGGAGTGATCGTCCCAAGTAGGCTGGAATAGGGGTAGAATCCTTGAGGTACCCAACCTCTTTGATTCGACTTTGCTACAGAAGCCCCAATGGGGAGTAGCAGGATTGGCTAATTGGGTAGAGACAGATGTGGATGGAGAAGCAGAGAGAGCTACAGTGCAGGAGTCCCAGGGCTGTGTAGAGCTAGCAAGTTGCAGCAATGCGAGAGGCACAGGAGTGTTGCACCAGTGCCGGATGGCACAGAGAGGTGTGCAATGGTGCAAGATGCATGGAGTGTTGTAGTAGCTCAGAGGTCAGAGAAGGAGCACCTGTTAGTAGCAGGTAGAGCTTCAACATCAGAGTATGTTTCTAGCCCAACAGAGAGGTCAGTTGGGAGTTTTTTTTTGTTCCGAGAGTTGTTGGAGAAACCACACTTGGTAGAAGTGTTGCATGTAGAACATTCCAGAGGTACAGGATCGGGTTCGTGTTGAAGCCTTTCTTGTTGAGAGGGAGTGTTGAATATAGCAACAGGAAATGCTAAAAATAGCAGTTTGAGTACCAGTGCTCGATTGGGCAACAGGGAATGAAAAATGGAAGTGCTAAAAATAGCATTCTATTTTTAGTAATTCAGGATGGATTCCTATTTTATTCAGTCCTTGGACTAGAAATAGGAAGTAAAATTCGAATTTGAACTTAACAGCTGTTTGAAAATAAATTAATTAATTCTCCTTGACTTAATTAGTTGAGAAAATTCAAACATGAAGTCTATGTAAGGACATGCAACAGTTTCTCTATTAATTGAGAAATTTATCTATCAGTTAAAGAGATAAGGATGAGTTCTAATTTGAGTTGTAATTGGTTGGCTCAGTTAACTGAGTCAAGTCCAGTTATATGTGATTTAAACAGTTTGTTTAAATTAAGTAAGTTCAGTTAGTTAATGCATGCTAGCATGTAACTGATGCACTTCAAATAACTGAATATTCTCTCATAAATAACTCATGCATGTCAGTTCAGACAGAGACACAGTTGAGATCAGAGAAGGGACAATGTACTATCAGTTGGATGAATATTTTTCCTGTAAAGGAAGCTCATCCATGATGAGGATTCTCCTTCATGACTGTGTAGTTGGATCAGAGGTTAGTGAGTGTGTGAAGAGGCCAATTCACACAACTGGCTACACTGGACCCCAATCAGAATTGAACAAAGAAATAGGAGGCTTGGAGGGCAAACCAGAGTTTTGATAGAGGCCTTTGACTGTCTATGAGCAACAAAGGTATTGCAGAGAGAGTAGGATAGCTTTTGAGCTGATTCTTTTTGTAATATTGGATATATTTCCACTTGTATGTTAATACAGAGATGGGGTTTTAGGCTGGTGCTTTCCCCTGGTTATATCTTCTGTGTTATATGTGTTTGATTTCTCTATATTAGTTATATGTGTTTTTATTGATGTTGCTCATGTTCGATTAAGCTTTCGCTAAATTGGTTGTAGAAGTAGATCAAGTATTTTGCTTTGGTATATTGCATTATCAGGTGATCTACAGGTGGGAGTTTCTACATGGTATCAGAGCTAGTTGATTTGTAGAAAAATTCTACATTTTTGAGATCTTCTTTTGTGAATTTCTCCAAGATGATTATGTGATCCTAGTCCTTGAATTTCTTTAGAGATTATTAGACCTTCTTGATGATTTGATTCCCTTGATACTCTTCTTAAAACTTCGACCTTTTAGTGTCCTTTATTAAGCTTCCCTTCCTTGACTTGTCGCCTTAGCTCAAAAACCATGTTGAGAAATCTAAGGCATTGAGATTAGGTGATTTCTCTTGTATATGATAATTTCTTGTGAATACTTTTTACTTATCTTGATTAGGCTCTTCTTTATCTTGATTAATATTGTGTTTCCTTGATCAAACAATAACCAAAAAAATAAATAACAATGAGATAAAATGACACAAGATGCAGGCGATCATCCAAGGCCAAAACCTCTCCAATCTTTGAGAGGAAAACCCAAATGAAATCTTCCATTTATAGAAACTTCAATTGACAAATTCCATTGTTGGAATTTTGATACAAGTGTTGACGTCCTTGATGGCAACTCACCCATAGGTCAGTTTATTTTTGATAACAAGTATGTTCAAGTATATTCAAAGGTAACAGGGCATTGGTACAAAAGAACAGGAAGATGGAACTAAGGTCTACTAATCAGAATAAAGAAGTTGAAGGAAAAGGATGATGTAAAGTAGTTTAAGAAGTATATGCAAGTCCACTTAGTTAAAACAACATATACACACTAGTCCACAGAACAAAATGCTGTATACGTGTACATGCACTCTCACAAGAGGAAAAGTGTGTACAAGTTGGAAAATCAAGGAATTTCAAGAGTAGAGAATACCAGGGGTCAATACCATGGTATTAGCCCACAATATTGAGCAGAGTAACGACTATTTGATCCAGTCCAAGAATACCATGGGTCTTGAGTGGTTTTGGTCTAAGGTATTGAGAGAGGCCAAAAACTATATAAGGAGGAGAAGGTCATAAGGCCAAGGTGTGCAAGTGAAAGGGTTTCTAATGAATACTTCTATCTGAATTATATTTTATGTTGCAGGGGCTATGTTTGTGATTTGATCTGAAATAATTTGTGTGCATTAAGTTCAATATTGGATTAGGATCATGAGACCTGAAATGACTTATCATTGAATGATCTAGATCTGATTATGTACATCTGTTTTATTCTTCAAATTTCATGATCTGGGTTTGTTTGAAGTCTGAAATTGTAGCAAAGTTATGAGTTAATATTTGCAGATCTATACGTTCTCGGTAAAAGCATGTGTACACGCAAGTTCTACTCTTCCAAGTAGCGTGTACAAAAGAAAAGCATTCTCTTCGGATCTAACTGATCTATCTGATCAATTTTGCTATTTTACTGTTGTCTGTCAATGAAGTCTTCTTAGATCTGAATGTAAAATTGAATGCATAAGGAGGTTGGTATCTGATTGATTGATTGTATAAGTGAGAAGGGTGATCTTTGCTACTACCTGTGTAAAGCTTTGTAAATTGACAGTAGATGTTCAGTATATTGTTGGTTAGTACAGACTTGATTCAGAAGTTTGATGTTTCAATAGTTTTGAAGGTATATGCGGGTTTGATTAAAGGAAGTAGTGTATACACATAGGTTGGGTTCAGTAAAGTAGCGTATACATTCAGATGCATGATGTTTGAGGTTACAGCTGGTTCTAAATGATGATGCATGTTTCTGGGTTCAACATAGTGTTCTGGTGACAGTGATCTAATTGTTCAGATTAACTGAATGTTGGTTGATGCAGTTTAAGTTTCAAAGTTTTTTATGGGTCCAGTATGAAAATTTGATGAAACGAGGCCTTCATGTGTATTGTTGTGTACCAAGAGCATCCAGTCTGAAAATTTATGAAACGTGGTCCCTAGAGGAAGAGAGAAGGTCGTAGCCTTCTGTAGGCCGGCACCTACATACTAGTAAACACATTGGCTAGTACAAGAACTAGGGGGTTGCGTCTCCCTCCCAATAGAAGTTGGAAAATGAGAGAAGGTTGTAGCCTTCTACAGGTGGGTACCTACATACTCGTATGAGTTTGCACCAGTACAACATTGTAAACATATTTTCTTACTATTAAAAGAAGACAGAGATGACAACAGTAAGTGGTTTTCATCCACATTGGGTTTCCACCTTAAATCTTGATGTTCATGTGTGTTGCTCATGTGTGATGGTTTATTCTATTTTTACTGCACTGTTTAATAAGTTACTGATGCACTGGTTAAATATCAACACATGATAAATTGACTAAATCACAAGTTCTCTGGGTATACACTGGTTTCTCTAATCACATTAGTGTGTACACACTAGTTCACTTCACATAAGTAGCGTATATAAATATTTTTGGGAAATGAAAAATTATTGATCTGATCATACTTATTCACCTACCCTCTCATTATTATTTCCAACAATTGGTATCATAGCAGTTCCTTCAGAAGAAGCTTGATTGCTTGAAGGAATTTCTTTCAAGATGAATAATCACAAAGGCATGGGATCTATTAGACCACCAATGTTCAATGGGAGCAACTTGGTATATTGGAAAATAAGAACCAGAGCCTATCTACAATCACTTGGAGCCGATGTTTGGGAAATTTTGGAAGGAGGATATCAATGTCCAGCAACAATTCCCACGGACTCTGCAGGTAAGAAGTTATATGAAACCAATGCCAAAGATGTCAATACGTTATTAGGAAGTTTGTCAGAATCAGAATTTGTCAAAGTCATGCAGCTCAAGACAAACAAAGAGATATGGGACAAAATCATTCAGAGCTATGAAGGAGACTCTTAGGCAAAATGTGCTAAGCTTCAAACACTCAGAATTCAGTATGAAACTCTTAAGATGCATAGTGATGAGAGTGTTTCTAGTTACTTTTTACGTATAGATGAGATTGTTAATTGTATGACGAATCTGAGTGAATAGATAAAGGAAGCTACTTTATTTGAGAAAATTTTGAGATCTTTGTCTTCTAAATTTGAGTCAAAAGTGTCTACCATAGATGAAAAATAGGCTCTTCAAACTATTACTGTGACTCAACTCCATGGAATCCTAACTGCCTTTGAAATGAGAAAAGGAGGTCTATTAGATATGAGAGAAGCTGCTTTTAAAGCATCAGTAAAGGGAAAAGAAAAGGAAGAGCACAATGAATCATGACACATTTCAAAAGAAGAAGATGAGGTAAATTTTGTCAAGAATCTTCAACGGGGTTCCAGAAGATTCAGAGGTAAGCTACCTTTCCAATGATTTTCTTGTGGTAGAGTCGGCCATTATGCTGCCAAATGTCCTCATAAAGGTAAATATGAAAAAGGAAAGGAATATGCAAAAGGAAATAGAAAACAGGTTGTGAATAGGAGTTACTATGCGCATGAAGATAGTGATGATTTATCTAATAGTGATGAAGATGAAACTGAACAAGGTTATAGACTACTCATGGCTTATGACAATGATGATTTTTTGGATGCATTAGAAGAGGAAGACTTTCTTGAAGAAATCACTAAACTCAAAATCTGTCTAGAAGAAAAGAATATGATCATAGATACTTTGACACATCAACTCACTGAAAGAGAAAACACAATGAAAATCTAGAATGTGAAATTGTGGATCTAACAAAAGATCTTGAGAATACAAAATCTCTTAATATTTGATTTGCTAAAGGATCATAAACTTTAAATGAAATCATCAAAAATCAACGTTCTCCTCTAATAAAGACAGGTCTTGGATATACTGAAGAATCATCCCAATCACAAAAGTCATCAGCCTCCACCAGACACTATCTTGATGCAGCAAAGACTAGTGAACAGTATGACAATCATTAGCAAAGGCCTAAAATTACTCATCAGATAAATCATACTCAATTTACTCCAAGGATGAATATTAGTAGAATTCGCAACCAACCGGTAAACAATGCCAAAAGATTCTATGATCGCAGAAATTTCTTTAATGGGCAATGTTTTTCATGTTATAACTTTGGGCACAAGGCTACTCAATGTGTTGCTTACAAAATCATCATGACTAGAGAAGCACGAAATCAAATGAGTGTAATAGGAATCAAGAAAATTTCCTATAATAACTTTTCTCCTCTTGAAAATGAAATAGAATGTTCGATTTGTAACAACTTTGGTCATGAAGAATCTTAATGCAGGAGTGAATTCCGGCCAACGCTTCAAAAGGATAAAACACCATTAAATCCAAAGATATGGAGAAGGAAGGAATCCCAATCAGAAAGATGTGGCATAGCTCCGTATGCAGAAGGCCAAGAAAAATAATGGTACATCGACAATGGATGCTCCAAACACATGACAGGTGATAAAGAGAAACTTCATTCATATAATGCTTTATAAAAGGAAAAGAATGTATCATTTGGAAATGACACTCCAGTTGTCATTAAAGGTAAAGGTTTTGTTTTCTTGAAATAAAAGATTAAAGTTGGAAATGTCATGTATGTAGATGGTTTAAAGCATAACATGTTGAGTGTCAGTCAAATGTGTGATCAAGGTAATGAATTTGTGTTTCTATTAATCAGATATGTGGTTCATGAGCTTGATACAGGAAAGACCATGATCAAAGGTAAAAGAACTCCAAACAACTTATACATGCTCAAAGGAGAACAATAACAATGTTATCGAAGGAAAACATATGAAAACTAGCTTTGGCATAGAAGATTGGGGCATCTAAGCTTTTCTCAAATAAGAAAAGCATGCAGGCTCAAGGCAAGTCGTGATCTTCCAGATATCAGCATCCCAGAAAATACCATATGCAAACCATGTCAAATCCCTAAGAAAACCAGAGTTCACTTCATTGAAAAGGAAGGGTCAGCAAGTAAGCCTCTTGAACTCATCCATACTTATTTATGTGGACCAACAAGGAAAAAGTCACCTCATGGAGAAGAATAATTTATTTTATTTATTGATGATTTTTCCAAGATGTGTTGGATAGGTCTACTAAAGCATAAAGATGAAGCATTTGAAAATTTTAAATCCTTCAAAGCTTTATTTGAAAATGAATCAGATCGAAAAATAAAATGTCTCAGATCTAATCAAGGGGGAGAATTCATATCAGATGAATTC
Source organism: Pinus tabuliformis (assembly GCA_031772625.1). Lineage (NCBI taxonomy): Eukaryota > Viridiplantae > Streptophyta > Pinopsida > Pinales > Pinaceae > Pinus > Pinus tabuliformis. The sequence continues at coordinate 1,633,634,405 of CM062816.1, forward strand.
TTTGACTTTTGTGAACAACATGGAATAAAAAGGAAATTCTCCATCACAAGAACTCCTCAGCAAAATGGCATGGTGGAAAGGATGAACAGAACAGTTCAACAAATGGCTCGAGCTATGCTAGATGAATCTAGAACTCCTGCAACCTTTTGGGGTGAAGTTGCATTTGCTGTCGTGACTATTCTCAACAAAGCGAATGTTCAGGTAAATAGCAATCAAACTCCATATGAACTTTGGTATGGTAAGCCTCCTACTATAAAACACTTTAGAGTTTTTGGAAGCAAATGTTTTATCAAAAGGACTGATGAAAAACTGGTAAGTTTGAACCCAGAGTAGATGAAGTTATTCTTCTTGGTTATTCATCTAGAAGTAAAGGATACAAATGTTATAATGAAAGACTTTGGAAAATTGTTGAAAGCATTGATGTTGTAATTGATGAAGCATGCAGAAATCCAAAAAAAATGAAATCAATAGAGGAATATGAGAATGAGGAATATGGGGAATGTTTTCCCGCATCAAATCAAAATGATATAGAAGAAGAAACCAATGAAGCATTAGAGGAAGATACAACATACAGAGAAAAGACTCCATCCAAGTATGTTCAAAAGAATCATCCAGAATCTCAAATTATAGGAGAAAAAGGGTCTGGAGTACAGACAATAAGAACTTTTATAGGGACCTCAAGTTATCTAGCATTACTATCCTCCACAAAACCTCAAAATGTAAATGAATCTTGCAAAGATGAATGTTGGGTCAAGGCCATGGATGAAGAACTAGACCAAATTGAAAACAATGACACTTGGGAATCAGTTCCTAGACCTCATGATAAAAATGTTATAGGAACAAAATGGATATTTAAGAATAAGCTGAATGAAAATGGAGAAGTTATTAGAAACAAGGAAAGACTTGTTTGTAAATGGTATGCTCAAAAAGAAGGTATAGATTTTGAAGAAACCTTTGCACCTCTTGCCAGACTTGAAGCCATAAGGCTATGTCTTTCTCTTTCTAGTTTTCGAAAATTCAAAGTATATCAAATGGATGTAAAATCAACTTTCCTTAATGGAGATTTAGAAGAAGAAGTTTATATTGAACAACCAGAAGGGCTCATTCTTGGAAATGATGCAAAACTCGTATCCAAGCTCAAAAAGGCTCTCTATGGTCTGAAACAAGCTCCAAGGGCTTGGTATTACCACCTTGACAAATATCTACAATAACAAGGTTTCACGAAAGGTTCTGCAGATAGCAATTTATACACAAAGATTGAAAATGACAAACTACTAATTATTGTTGTTTATGTTGATGATGTCATCTTTGGTAGCAATGAAGAATCCATGAGTCAGAAGTTTGCTTCAGTGATGCAGCAAGAATTTGAAATGTCCTTACTTGGTGAACTTACTTATTTTCTTGGTCTACAAGTACAACAACAAAAAAGATGGTATCTTTCTTTCACAAACAAAATATCTCAAGCAGATCTTGAATAAATACGGAATGGAATATTATAAACCAATATGTACTCCAATGGTAACAGGATGCAGCCTCAGTTATAACAATGAATCACCAGCAGTAAACCAGCCAACTTACAGATCTATGATTGGGAGTCTGATTTATCTAACAGGTACCAGACCTGATATCATGCATGCAGTAGGAATTGTTAGAAGGTTCCAAGCAAATCCAAAGGAATCACATCTTCAGGCAGTAAAAGGAATTTTCAAATATCTTCAAGGAACTTAAGACTTTGGTCTATGGTATCCTAAAGAGACAGATCTTTCTCTTCATGATTATATAGATGCAGATTGGGCAGGAAATGTAGATGATCGTAATAGTAATAGTGGAGGAGCATTCTATATGGGTTCATGGTTGGTGTCTTGGTTCAGCAAGAAACAAAGTTCGATTGCCTTATCTACAGTTGAAGCAGAATGTGGATGTTGCATCTTGTTGCACACAACTACTTTGGATGTTGCAAACACTGCAAGACATTCAAATCACATGCACCCCACCCATCTCCATTCTATGTGATAATACAAGTGCCATCAGTATTTCGAAAATTCCAGTCATGCACTCCAAGACCAAGCACACACCCATCAAGTACCATTTTCTACGAGAACAAGTGCTTGAACAGAAGGTTAAATTGGATTATGTTCCCTCCAAAGAACAGGTTGTTGATATATTCACCAAACCTTTTCCCAAAGAAACATTTGAATATCTCAAACAAAATTTGGGAGTAGTTGCTGCATCATCTTGTTGTTAAATCCAATTTTCAGAGTAAGGTTATTATATGTGGGTTTCATGAAGTATAGTCATGTATACACGTGGGTTTCTGTGGCTGAAGAAGTGTATATGTTTTTCTGATAGAAAAACAGTGTGTCAGACTCTGATATGGGTGCTCTGTCTAATATTGATGATTACTATCTGACGATATCCTTTGTTCATTGATTTTTATCTATCTGACAAATATGCCTTAATGAATAACTTGTTGACAATGCACAGGTAGCAAAGGTTCAGGGGGAGCATTCGCCTTCACTCACATTCTACATTGTTGGCATTATGGTTGCTGAGCTCAACTATGGTTTCATGTATTTATATCATTTGGTGCATAAGTCATGTAAAGATCTAGGGGTTGACATGACTTCTTTTGTCATAGTCTATATTTGAATAAGTCCTATTGGACATATGATGTATTTTGTTTCCCCACTATGCATGGGATGGATGATGTAATATTTGATGTATTTTTGTTGTGTGGAAACAATTGGTATATCCCCACTTGGTTGGGTGGATGAGTCAAATGTGGTGTATCCCCACTTGGTTGGGTGATTGATGTATGTATGAGTCATTGGTCATAAGGAGGTCATACTCACTTAGTTGAGTTATAGAGTCATGTTATTATTTTGAATCATATCTCTGCAGACTCGACATGTACTCAGGGGGAGCTTGGACAACATAATGTATATCAAAGGAGGAGAGTAGCTTGGTCCGCCCTTTGCCCTTGATGTTAAAGGGGGAGAGTATTTTGGTGTTGCATGTTATCTCTAACAGTTTCTACAGCTTGCAGTAATCAACACCATCATGGTTGCCATCAAGTCCAAAGGGGGAGATTGTTGGCATTATGATACAAGTGTTTTCCTTGATGGAAACTCACTCATAGGTCAGTTGAGTTTTGATAACAGGTATATTCAGGTATATTTAGAGGTAATAGGGCATCGGTACAGAAGAACAGGAATATGGAACTAAGGTCTACTGATCAGAATAAAGAAGTTGAAGGAAAAGGATGGTTTAAAGCAGTTTAAGAAGTATACATAGGTCCACTTAGTCAAAACAACGTATACACATTGGTCCACAGAACAAAAAGAGCGTATATGTATACATGCACTCTCACAAGAGGAAAAACATGTACAAGTTGGAAAATCAAGGAGTTTCAAGAGTAAAGAATACCAGGGGTCAATACCATGGTATTAGCCCATAATATTGAGCGAAGTAACGACTATTTGATTGTTGAAAATAATACTGAGAGGGGGGGGTGAATCAGTATTATCAGATCAATCAAACTTTTCAATGCTCAGAAACATATACGCTACTTCGGTTAAGTGAACCAGCGTGTACACGCTACTGTGACTAAGTAAAACAGCGTATAATAAGAAAACTCACAATTTAGTTAGCTTATTCTTCAGTTAAGTGCATCAGGACATTGTTCACCACATTAATAGTAAACATGTGCAGTATAACAGAACATATCAAAAGCCACACACATGAACACCAAGATATAAGGTGGAAACCCAATGTGGGTGAAAACCACCTGCTGCAAGTTGTCTCTATCTTTCTTTAATATGAAACTTCAGTTTACAATATTTTGTACTGGTGCAGCCTTATACCAGTACGCAGGCTGCAACCTGCAGAAGGCTACAACCTTCTCTCGTTCTCCAAACTTCCTTGGAAGGGAGCTCCAACCCCCTTTGCTCTTGTACTAGCCAAGATACTAGTACGTAGGTGCTGACCTACAATCTTCTTTCTTCCAGGTATCACTTTTCATACATTTTCAGACTTGGATATTCCTGAAGCACAACATTACAATCTGAAGACCACAATTCATTCAATTTCCCCAATAGATCATTGAAGCATAACACAACCAAACTCTGAATCACTGAACCACTGAACCCTGTCAATCACCAGTTACCAGAACACAGAGCAGACTACAGAACTCTGTAATAACTGTCAGACCCCACTGTAAACCCAAAATCAAGCTTCAAAAGATATACGCTACTTCAATGAGCAAAACCCGCGTATACACGCGCTTTTACCGAAGCCAACCTGCGTACAGATCTAAAAATAAACTTTCTCAATTTGCAGCTGTACCAGACATTAGTTAGACCCAGAACATAGCATTGCGACAATATGCAGATCTAGAAATAAGCATAATCAACCATATCATGATAGTGCATTTCAAACCATTAGATCCCGATCTATCCTTAGATCTAGTCTTCCATCAACCAATGTGATCTCTCCTTGGCTTAGATCAAGCAACCCAGCACCTGCAAATCAGATCTTTTTCACTCTTAGATATTCAAGCCTTGTCGAAAGATGATTTTGCCTAATGATCTTCTTCTCCTTATATAGCCTTAGGCCTTGCTCAATACCAAGAGCCAAAACCATAGTAACACAATACCATCAACTTCAAAACTAGGGATCGACACGCCCGTCGAGACACAATGGTCCGAAATCATAGGCACAACTTCCAAGGACTAACCACCATGGACCAAAGATACTTTTCCACATACACGCGCTTTTTCTGAATCCAACTTGCGTGTACACGCGACTTGGGCTTAACGAACATGCGTATATGGACTTCCTTGGCATGCTGTACTAAGATCTGTCTTCTGATTAAGTTGCCATCACCTGTACCAACCTCTGAGCACCTGTACCATCCTCTGAGTGAGTTGCCATCAAGGACAACACTTGAATCATAATGCCAACAATCTCCCCCTTTGGACTTGATGGCAACCACCACACCAAGTCACTAGTCACTCTCCCCCTTTGACATCAAGGGCAAAGGGCTGTGCTCCCCCTGAGGACATGCTGATACCTCTGCTTGGCTGTGCTGACTCGTGCTCCCCCTGACAGTAGGCCAGATCTGCAAAAGATGTTCTTCAACAAGAACCAAGACTTATACACCATAAGGGACCTTCCTATCACCAAAAGACTCAATACATACATCCATACTCCCTACCAAGAGGGGACATATCAGAAACAACCAATTATATTACAGCATTCATCCCAGGCATAGTGGGGAAACCAACATAGGCCGTTACATGACCTTGACACCATAAAAGAAATATGACAAGAGAGATACATGACATAGAGACAACAGATCTAGACCAAGACTTAGGAAAGGCACCAGCAGCATCTGATAAACATCTTGTTAGATCAGCAACCAGGATTTCTTTCTGAGCTCCTTCTCCTGAAACCAACAACCAAAACATCTGAATGCCAACAATGCTTTATGAGACTTTTAAGCTGCTCCCCCTGAACCTGTGCCTGTTGCACTCCCTGAAACTGTGCCTGAAGAATTCTGACATTCCCATTGCTGTTCAGAACTTCATATACGCGATTTTTCCTGTATAAAACAGCGTATGTACGCGGATATACTTTCTGCAACAAGCGTCCAACATATACGCGACTTACCCATCATGAAATCGCGTGTATACGCGCATATCCCTTCCGTAACCTGCGTATACCAACTTTTCTGTAGAACAAACAAACTTCAACAACAGGATGAAGCATCAACTACTCCCAGCTTTTGTCTGAGATATTCAAAAGTTTCCCTGGGCAGTGGTTTTGTGAGAATATCAGCAACTTGCTCCTTAGAAGGAACATACTCCAACTTGACCTTCTGCTCAAGCACTTGTTCCCGAAGAAAATGGTACTTGATTGGTATGTGCTTGGTCTTTGAGTGCATGACTGGATTCTTTGAAATGCTGATTGCACTTGTATTATCACATAAGATAGAGACAGGTGGAGTGCAAGTGATTTGAAAGTCCTGCAAGGTCTGCATCATCCAAAGAAGTTGTGTGCAACAAGATGCTGCAGCCACATATTCTGCTTCAGCTGTAGATAAGGCAATCGAACTTTGTTTCTTGCTGAACCAAGATACTAATCTGGAACCCATGAAGAAAGCACCACCACTTGTGCTTTTCCTATCATCCACACTTCCAGCCCAATCTGCATCTGTGTAAGCATGAAGAGTGAGATCTGTATTTCTAGGATACCATAAGCCATAGTTTTGGGTCCCTTGAAGATATTTGAAGATTCTTTTGACTGCCTGAAGATGAGTTTCCTTTGGGTTGGCTTGAAATCTTCCAACCATTCCTACTGCATGTGTAATATCTGGTCGAGTACCTGTCAAATAAAGCAAACTCCCAATCATGGATCTATAAGTGGGTTGGTGAACTGCTGCTGATTCATCATTTGCACTGAGGCTGCATCCTGTAACCATGGGTGTACATACTGGCTTTGACTCTTCCATGCCATACTTCTTCAAGATCTGCTTGAGGTATTTGGTTTGAGACAAGAAGATACCTCCTTCATTTTGTTGGATTTGCAATCCAAGAAAATATGTCAATTCTCCAAGAAGTGACATTTCGAATTCTTTCTGCATAACCAAGGCAAAGTTTTGACTCATAGTCTCTTCATTGCTGCCAAAAATAATATCATCTACATAAACAACAAGAATTAGCAATTTGTTATTTTCAACTTTTATATAGAGATTGCTATCTGCTGATCCTTTTGAAAAGCCTTGTTGGTGAAGATATTTGTCCAACCGATAGTACCAAGCCCTTGGAGCTTGTTTGAGTCCATAGAGTGCCTTTTTCAATCTGCATACAAGGTTTGGATCATTCCCAAGAATGAAACCATCTGGCTGCTCAATATATACTTCTTCTTCTAAGTCTCCATTCAGGAAGGCTGATTTCACGTCCATTTGAAATACCTTGAAGTTTTGAAAGCTTGAGAGAGCAAGGAACATTCGGATGGCCTCTAGTCTTGCCACAGGAGCAAAGGTCTCTTCAAAATCTATTCCTTCTTGCTGTGCATACCCTTTACAAACAAGTCTGGCCTTGTTTCTAATTACTTCTCCATTTTCATTTAATTTATTCTTGAAGACCCATTTTGTTCCTATTACATTCTTATCTTTTGGTCTAGGAACTAATTCCCAAGTGTTGTTCTTTTCGATTTGCTCAAGTTCTTCATCCATTGCTTTGACCCAACATTCATCTTTGCATGCCTCTTTCACATTTTGTGGTTCAATGGAGGAGAGTAATGCCAAGTAGCTTGAAGCTTCTGCAAGTGTCCTTCTTGTTTGTACTCCTGCTTCTTTCTGCCCCACAATCTGAGTTTCTGGATGATTCTTTTGGACATATCTGGATGGAGTCTTCTCTTCTATTCTTGTCTGCTCCTCTGGTTCTTCTTGAGATTCTTCTTCTTCTTGAGGTTCTTCTTCTTCATCATTTCGCCTTTGAGAGTAACCTTCATCTTCTTCAATGTCTTCATGATGAACTTGCCTAGGAATATATCCCTTCTCATCAACCACTATATCAATACTGTCAACAATTCTGCCAAGTCTTTTATTGTAGCACTTGTATGCTTTGCTATGTGGAGAATAACCAAGAAGAATGCCCTCATCTGCTCTAGGTTCAAGTTTGCCAAGTTGCTCATCAGTATTCTTAATATAACATTTGCTCCCAAAGATTTTGAAGTGCTTCACGGAAGGAGTTTTACCACTCCAAAGCTCATGAGGTGTTTGAGTGCTGTTTACTCGGACATTTGTTTTGTTAAGAATAATAACAGCAGCATGTGCAGCTTCACCCCAGAAGGTTGCAGGAGTACCTGATTCATCGAGCATAGCACGAGCCATTTGTTGGATAGTTCTGTTCATTCTTTCCACAACCCCATTTTGCTGAGGAGTTCTAGCTGTAGAGAATTCTCTTCTTATCCCATGTTCATCGCAGAAATCGAAAAATTCATTTGATGTGAACTCCCCACCTCTGTCAGATCTGAGGCACTTAATTTTGTGTCCTGATTCATTTTCAGCCAATGCTTTGAAGGATTTGAATTTTTCGAATGCTTCATCTTTGTGCTTCATAAGCCCTAACCAAACAAACCTTGAGAAATCATCAATGAATAATATCAGATATTCTTCTCCTCGAGGTGTCCTTTTCCTAAATGGACCACATACATCTGTATGGACTAGCTCAAGAGGCAAGCTAGCTGATCCTTCCTTCTCTGGAAAGTTAGTTCTGGTTTGCTTTCCAAACTGACAAGATTTGCATATGGTGTTGTCTGGAATTTTGATATCTGGAAGATCGCGAACTGCCTGATATTTGCATGCTTTCCTTATTTGTGAGAAGCTTAGATGTCCCAACCTTCGATGCCATAACCAGTGCTCTTCATCCTTGCTAAGATAGCATTGTTGTTGTCCTTCTTCAAATATGTACAGATTATTTGGAGTTCTTTTGCCTTTGAGAACTGTTTTACCTGTATCAAGATCACGAACAAGACATCCATTCGATCTGAAAATAACCTCGGTTTTTTGATCACACATCTGGCTGACACTTAGAAGATTATGCTTCAATCCATCAACATACAAAACATTTCCAGCCTTGACCTTTTCTTTCAAAGGAGCAATACCTTTTCCTTTTATAGTTGCAGGAGTATCATTTCCAAAAGAAACTTTCTTTCCCTTTTCTAAAGTAGAATAAGATTCAAGTTTTTCTTTATCACCTGTCATATGTTTCGAACATCCACTGTCAATGTACCATAGATTTTCCTGTCCTTCTGCATAAAATGCTATCCCACATCTTTCTGTTTGAGGTTCCTTTATTCTCCATGTTTTGGTGCTCGTGGCTTGTTCCTTTTTCTCCTGAAACCTGCTCCTGCATTCAGAGTCTTTATGACCAAAATTATTGCAAATAGAACATTCAACTTCATTTTCAAGAACCGAAAAGTTGTTATAGGTCCTTTTTGTAATCCCTGTCATACTTCTTTGTTTTTGAGCTTCCCTAGTCATGATTGTTTTATATGCAACACATTGAGCTGCTTTGTGACCAAAGTTATGGCAAGAAAAGCATTGTCCATTGAAGAAGCTTCTGCGGTTATTGAATCTACCAGCCAACTGATTGTAATTTCTATTTTCATCTATTCTTGTGCCAAACTGAGAAGATTTTACCTGTGGTTGGTTGTAGCTTTTGTTCACCCTTAAGAAGGATTGTCCCTGATAGTTTCTGTTTGTAATTCGTCCCTGCTTTACCTGATTATCTTCATTGTTCTTCTGCTCATTTCTTCTTGCTGCATCAAGATAACTTTTTGAGGTGGATGCTTGAGAGGTTTCTCCATTATAGCCCAAACCTGTCTTGTTTAGAGGAGACCGCTGCACATTGATAATCTCATCCAAAGTTTCAGATCCTTTGACAAACTTAAGATTAATAGCTTTTGTTTTCTCAATTTCTTTTCTGAGACCAACAATTTCACCTTCTAGTTTTTCAAGATGTTTTTCCTTTTCATCAATTTGAAATTGCAAAGTATCAATGATCACACTCTTTTCTTCTATGCATCTCTTGAGTCTAGTAATTTCATTATAGAGATTATCCACATCTACAGCATCCTCATAATCATCATCTTCAAATGCCATTAACAGCTTATATTTATTACCTTGTTCATCTTCATCACTGTTTGATAAGCCATCACTATCTTCATGGGTGTAGTAGCTTTTCTTATTTGCACTTTGTTTCTTGTTCCATCTAGCAGGTTCTTTTCCTTTATCCTTATAAGGACATTTTGCAGCATAATGACCTACTCTTCCACAAGCAAAGCATTTGAAAGGTAGCTTACCTCTGAACCTTCCAGCACCCCTTTGAAGATTTCTGACAAAATTTGATTCTTCCTCTTCTTCTGGAACATGGCTTGCTTCATAGTAATCTTCTTTTCCTGATGCCTTAAAAGCAGCTTCCCTTCTGTCTGATGGACCTCCCTTTCTCATTTCATAAGCAGTTAGAATTCCATGTAGCTGAGACATAGTGAGAACTTTGAGATTTTCCTTTTCTTCTATTGCAGATACTTTAGATTCAAACTTGGGGGATAATGATCTTAGAATCTTTTGAACTACTATAGTCTCTTTTATTTCTTCACCCAAATTTTTCATACAATTAACAATCTCATCTACCCGAAGAAAATAATTAGCCACACTTTCATCATTATACATCTTGAGAGTCTCATATTGAATCCTGAGAGTTTGAAGTTTAGCTTGCTTTACCTGTTCATCTCCTTCATAGCTAGTGATCATTTTGTCCCATATCTCTTTTGCTGATTTGAAGTGCATGACCTTCATGAATTCTGTTTGGGATATACTTCCTAATAGAGTACTGACTGCTTTTGCATTTGTTTCATATGTCTTTTTCTCAGCTGGATCTGTAGGAGTAGCTGAAGGAAAAGCATAGCCTGTTTCTACAATGTTCCAAACTTCTGTACCAAGAGATTGAAGATATGCAGTAACTCTTACCTTCCAATAATTGAAATTTGTTCCATCAAAAACCGGTGGCCTGATTGATGCTTCTTTCTCGTAGTTGCTCATGATGAATGATCTACCTTCAAGCGATCAAGCTTCTCTGAAGGACCTGCTCTGATACCAATTGTTGGAAATAATACTGAGAGGGGGGGTGAATCAGTATTATCAGATCAATCAAACTTTTCAATGCTCAGAAACATATACGCTACTTCAGTTAAGTGAACCAGCGTGTACACGCTACTGTGACTAAGTAAAACAGCGTATAATAAGAAAACTCACAATTTAGTTAGCTTATTCTTCAGTTAAGTGCATCAGGACATTATTCACCACATTAACAGTAAACATGTGCAGTATAACAGAACAGATCAAAAGCCACACACATGAACACCAAGATATAAGGTGGAAACCCAATGTGGGTGAAAACCACCTGCTGCAAGTTGTCTCTATCTTTCTTTAATATGAAACTTCAGTTTACAATATTTTGTACTGGTGCAGCCTTATACCAGTACGCAGGCTACAACCTGCAGAAGGCTACAACCTTCTCTCGTTCTCCAAACTTCCTTGGAAGGGAGCTCCAACCCCCTTTGCTCTTGTACTAGCCAAGATACTAGTACGTAGGTGCTGACCTACAATCTTCTTTCTTCCAGGTATCACTTTTCATACATTTTCAGACTTGGATATTCCTGAAGCACAACATTACAATCTGAAGACCACAATTCATTCAATTTCCCAACAGATCATTGAAGCATAAAACAACCAAACTCTGAATCACTGAACCACTGAACCCTGTCAATCACCAGTTACCAGAACACAGAGCAGACTACAGAACTCTGTAATAACTGTCAGACCCCACTGTAAACCCAAAATCAAGCTTCAAAAGATATACGCTACTTCAAGGAGCAAAACCCGCGTATACACGCGCTTTTACCGAAGCCAACCTGCGTACAGATCTAAAAATAAACTTTCTCAATTTGCAGCTGTACCAGACATTAGTTAGACCCAGAACATAGCATTGCGACAATATGCAGATCTAGAAATAAGCATAATCAACCATATCATGATAGTGCATTTCAAACCATTAGATCCCGATCTATCCTTAGATCTAGTCTTCCATCAACCAATGTGATCTCTCCTTGGCTTAGATCAAGCAACCCAGCACCTGCAAATCAGATCTTTTTCACTCTTAGATATTCAAGCCCTTGTCGAAAGATGCTTTTGCCTAATGATCTTCTTCTCCTTATATAGCCTTAGGCCTTGCTCAATACCAAGAGCCAAAACCATAGTAACATAATACCATCAACTTCAAAACTAGGGATCGACACGCCCGTCGAGACACAATGATCCGAAATCATAGGCACAACTTCCAAGGACTAACCACCATGGACCAAAGATACTTTTCCACATACACGCTCTTTTTCTGAATCCAACTTGCGTGTACACGCGACTTGGGCTTAACGAACATGCGTATATGGACTTCCTTGGCATGCTGTACTAAGATCTGTCTTCTGATTAAGTTGCCATCACCTGTACCAACCTCTGAGCACCTGTACCATCCTTTGAGTGAGTTGCCATCAAGGACAACACTTGAATCATAATGCCAACATTGATCTCGTCCAAGAATACCATGGGTCCTTAGTGGTTTTGGTCTGAGGTATTGAGAAAGGCCAAAAACTATATAAGGAGGAGAAGATCATAAGGCCAATATGTGCAAGTGAAAGGGTTTCTAAGGAATACTTCTATCTAAAGTATATTTTATGTTGCAAGGGCTATGTTTGTGATTTGATCTAAAATATTTTATGCACCTTGAATTCAATATTGGATCAATATCATGAGACCTTAAATGACTCATCATTGAATGATCTAGATCTAATTATGTACACCTGTTTTATTCTTTAAATGGCATGATCTGGGTTTGTCTGAAGTTCGGAATTGCAGCGAAGTTATGAGTTAATATTTGCAGATATATATGTTGGTTCGTCTCGGTAAAAGCGTGTGTACACGTAGGTTCTACTCTTCCAAGTAGCGTATACAAAAGAAAAGCCTTCTCTTCAGATCTAACTGATCTATCTGATCAATTTTGTTGTTTTATTGTTGTCTGTAAATTAAGTCTTCTTAGATCTGAATGTAAAACTGAATGCATAAGGAGGTTGGTATCTGATTGATTGATTGTGTAAGTGAGAAGGGTGATCTCTACTACTGCCTTTGTAAATATCTGTAAATTGACAATAGATGTTCAGTATATTGCTGATCAGTACAGACTTGATTCAGAAGTTTGTTGTTTCATTAGTTTTGAAGGTATGCACAGGTTTGATTAAAGGAAGTAGTGTATACACGCAGGTTGGGTTCAGTAAAGTAGCGTATACATTCTAATGCATGATGTTTGAGGTTACAGCTGGTTCTAAACGATGATACAGGTTTCTGGGTTCAGCATAGTGTTCTCGTGACAGTGATCTGATTGTTCAGATTAACTAAATGTTGGTTGATGTAGTTTAAGTTTCAAAGTTTCTAATGGGTCCAGTATGAAAATTTGATGAAACGAGGCCTTCATTTGTATTGTTGTATACCAGGAGCATCCAACCTGAAAATTTATGAAATGTCGTCCCTGGAGGAAGAGAGAAGGTCGTAGCCTTCTGTAGGTCGGTGCCTACGTACTAGTAAACACATTGGCTAGTATAAGAGCTAGGGGGTTGCAGCTCCCTTCCAGTAGAAGCTGGAAAATGAGAGAAGGTTGCAGCCTTCTGCAGGTGAGTGCCTGCGTACTAGTAAGAGTCTGCACCAATACAATATTTTAAATAGATTTTCTTATTATTAAAAGAAGACAGAGACGACAACAGCAGGTGGTTTTCACCCACATTGGGTTTCCACCTTAAGTCTTGATGTTCATGTGTGTTTCTTATGTGTGATGGTTTATTCTATTTTTACTGCATTGTTTAATAAGTTACTTATGCACTGGTTAAATATCAACACATGATAAATTGACTAAAAGTTCTCTGGGTATATGTTGGTTTCTCTAATCACAGTAGTGTGTACATGCTAGTTCACTTCACATAAGGAGCGTATATAAATCTTCTTGGGAAATGAAAAATTATTGATCTGACAATACTGATTCACCCCCCCTCTCAGTATTATTTCCAACGTCCAAGACCTAGACACTTGATCAAAACCCCTCTAAGACCAATTTATATCCTTTCCTTTATGAGTTCTCCTTTCACAAAGTCAACCTCAAACAAACTATCCTTCCAATTGCAGCATCTTCTCCTTCAACCTTCTTTTTCGGACCTGCAACTTCTTGACTGCAATTTGGCCTAACTGCAGAAACCCTAGGCCACATGTGTGATCAATATTATGGAGAATTTGTCCTTCTTTCTTCTTCTCTTGGTGAGATATTTCCTCTTCAACAACTTGTCCTTCAAGATGATCCTTTGTCACCCAAGTTCGAGCTTCTATGGTGACTGTAATATTTGGTCTTCCTATAGCAGAGAGATCCCTAATTCTCCTCGCACGTGTGAGATATTATAGCCCAAAACAAATAAAAAATTCTTGGTTTTCTTTCTTCCTTTTCTTTGTTATCTAAGAGGATTCTTCTTTCTTCTTCTTCACACTTCTTTCCTTGGCTTGTAAACTTGAATGAGTGGTGTCTTGAGTGAGCTTGAATGCTCCTATATATAGGCTTCTCTCTCATGATTTGAGGCCGACTTGACTTCATCTCCTAGGTTGACATGATCTTTTGATAGGCCAACTTGATTGTAGCGCAGTAACAAGGTCTTGGAGGATCCTTTGACTTGACTTTGAGTCAAATAATTTTTCTTACAATATGTAACATGGCCAAGAAGGGTATTTCATACATGACAATGACTCATAAGCCCTAGAAGCTCTCGATGGGAGCTTTGACCTATAAATTAAATTCCTATTGAGCATGAAACCCTCAACACATATTTCAACACATTTCCCTCTTGAAACATGTGTGATAGTATGCATTATTCATAACTTCCATCCAGGGGTACCTCCGTCACCTTCATTACTAGCAAATCCTTGATTATTTTTCCATTTTTCTATGGTAACTACACATATTTATGGTCAAAAGAGGAACTTTTGTAAGAATGATGAACAAAACCACCATCATTTCTAGTTATAGATTTATGTCTATGTTTTTTCTAGAGCTATGTGGCTTCCTTTTGGAGAGAGGATATGCTTGTATGATATTTGAACTTGCCTCTATTGTTGTATCGTCCTGAGAAACACGCTCCTCCTCCTTAGAAACAAATTTGTTAGTCATAACCACAATCCTCATATCCATGAGTGTATTTTCATTATCACATGATCCCTTTGTTACTTGATCTAACCTAGTAAAAATAGAACCATAACCAAATGAAATCATGTGAGCTATGAAAATAACTTTTAGGTAAAAATTGTTCCACACTTTAGACTTCTTCTTGTGAAAAAATCAAAGTATCTAATGATTTCGGCCAAGTTAGATGAATTTCTCACTAAATCATCAAGAATTTTGAAAGGCACAAGAATAGACTATCATTCCCTCATTTTATGAAAGAAAATATACCTACTCTATATTGTCTATCAACTCAAAAACTTGAAGTGACATACAAAATGTGGAATAAGGAATGGTTTCTCTTCAAAACTAAAAAGTTTTATGTATGTGAATTTATCCTTAAATACATATTTTTCCATCAAGATATTTGATTATTGATTTTGAGATCCTGCCTATCTCCATCCCTGTAAGCATGCATCTAAACTTACCAACAAAGAAACCTTGAATATGATAAGAATAATGTGGTGCCTTATGTCTCCATAATATGGCATACCAACAATAAATTATTCATTGCAATTCACATCACCACTTAATGAAAAACCTTGAAATTGATTAAAATAAGTTATATCAAACACAGGATAAGTGATCATAAAGAACCTCTTGGTATGGATAAAGATTTGGGCCTAGTAAAAGAACACCATTTCATGCTAAAAAATGAATAATATACAAGCCATACCTAAGGACATAAGCAGTGGAGTCCTGACCCACAAGCCATGAAAACAATGAGAAGAACTACCAATTTGGATTAGCTAATAGAATAGTGGGTTGACCAAGAAAATCCTAATGTGGAATCCACCCTAGCCTGAGCATCTAAAAAAAATCTCCATTAGACATCCTAAGAACACTATTTAGTTATGGATATCACAACATACTTCTAAAAATACTCTCATGTCATGTCAATCAATGCCTTTTCACTTTCCTTAACCTTGACCAATCTATGCTTGGAATTGAAACTCCTCACGCACCACAATACCATCTATTTGCAATAAAATATTAAAGGCATGCAACCAACTTTGGCTATTTTGGACATCCACACTTTTTTAGTGAGCTTAGCTTCCTAGGGTAGCTCAAAATACCCTTTGTAAGTTATGGATCATTGAAATCCTTTGTTTTTGTGACCTAGAGAGTTCACTATATCACCATAGAATGGTTCCCTCGTCCTCTTATTTTCCATATTTTTTACCTTTAATGTGTTTTGTCTTATAAAAGGCTTACACATCTAAATTATATTTCTAATTGATAGGCACATAGGTAGTCATTGCTAATCTTAAATGAAGCATTACTTCCTTCTATCTACACTTAGATTAATATACATTCAATGAAAAATTGACATTTAACATTAACTTCCTTTTACATGTGAAACTATTAGAGGAATTTATAGGACTTTAGGCTCATTATTTAGCAACAACCTTATTTATTGTATGATATACATGAAAATGATGTTTCATAATTACTTTGAAACTAGACATTGTGCTTTATGTTGAATGTCCAATGCAAAAGATAAAGCGACTGCAAGAGGATGACTCAAGTAGGGGGACTAAACCATGGATGGACATCGACATTGTAATCTCTTTGTGGGATTAAATTGTCAATTTTCACTAAAAAGTTAGACATTTGGTTATGCACTTTGTCATCATAACTTTAACATTAGACTTTCTTTCCTAAGCCTCATTAGCATCATGCTTAATTGGCATTTCTTTCCAATACATGTGTTTCCTTTACTCTCATTAGCATTCACTGTTCATTGACATTTAAGCCTAATACATCTCCTACCATAATATCTAAAGAAAAAGACTAACTTTGTAGGAAGAGCCCAAATTAACCCCTTGAGCACTTAGTATGCACATATTTAATAGCTCAAATATGTTATTCCAACAATTTCCCACTAGATTTTAAGACAAACGTCACTATAAAATGTGCTCAAGAAAAGACACAAATATAAAAATCGCTTTTCGAAAAGTGATAAGTATTTCACATTAAAAATAAATAAATAAATTTCGTTTATCACCAATTTACCATTAAAAATTTTCTTAAAACAAATATACTTAAATATAAATATATAAATTTAATTAGTGAGAAAATATAGTATAAGGTTTCATTATTATTATGCACAAGGCATTTTTTATATTCTAATTCTAAATAATAGTTTTTTGTATTTATGAAACATGAATGCTTGAGAGTAAACCAACCAATAAGATGAATATAGATAAAATGGTTACCATAACAGTTCAAAAAGAGGAAAACAATTTCTTATATTATTGCAAGTAAAACTTGAACATTTGAAACAAAACGCAAAGAATTTTGATGACGATATAGATGGTCCTTTCAGACAAGTTTAAATGATTTGTCTCTTTTGTATCATAAGAAGAAAACAGAAAAACGCACACAAGATATCATGTTTTAATAAATTTTATTGGCTTCACAAAGCATTTTATGGAGTTTTAAATAAATATTACGGATCCACTATACGAGTTCAAATATAATCAGAGTGAATGAGTGCCACTTAAAATGTGTGATACTTAAATGAGAAAGTACCATAATGCATTTTTCCTCAGATAGGGATGGGACTCTCATGGACTATATAATAATCAGTGGCAACCTACAACACAAGAAAGAGGATAGTTATAAATAAATCCAACATATAAGGATTGGATGATAAGGACGGATAGTTGTGGCTAAAGAAAGAAGAAAAACCAGGATACATAACTCAAAGATCTTACACTTAAAAAAATGGAAATAGCAAAGGGTACATGGAATATAGTCCTTCACTAGTTGAAACTATTAAGTGAGGAAGTTGCGCAACAATATTTTCCAATGTAACCATTACTTGAATCTCCAATATATGAGCCATTTATTGCTTCTAGCACCAATTTCATCCATTCTTTAGTATATCGCTATAAAAATGATATACTTATGTCTTGTTTAACCCTTAGTGCAAATGGTTTATCTTCAATTACTTTCAACTCAAAGTGTTGTTATAATGTCATGGTCATTTGATCTTCATTCTCGTTTACAGATCTTCATTCTCGTTCAATCATCCAAGAAGTTTGTGAGGTCACTGATCTTCGTTCCCCATGTAACTTTGAGTGCACTTAGTTCCAGTTCCATTTGATATTTATTTAAATGTATCGAATCCCTTATTATAGGTGGACTATCAAGTTCTTATACCATCTCAATAAATTTCAAAAACAAAATACTTCTCCTTCCTTTAAGAATGACATTGGTGGCTATCGTTTTTCCAATGGTATCTATCCTCCCAAGCCATCTAGCTTCTATTTGCTTTAATCTTTTCTTTAAAGGAATATCCTACTTTTGGTGGTAAACTAATCTACATTAGATAGTTTTGCAACAAAGGTTCTCACTTTGTTTAAAAAAAAAAAACCATCCTTCTCCAAATCTTTCTGTCAGTATTCCCTAAAGGAACGAATTGTATTTTCGTGGCACTTGAATCCATCGTCATTTCCAAATCCTCCAAAATTACATTAATTCTTTTGTTTATATTTTCAACAACATACTTTCTAATGCCCATCAACAAGTTAGATTTCTTTTTACTTTGGAATTCAACACAAATGCTTCTTTTTGGAGTTCATATGATGCCATCATAGACAAAGGTTTTGCAAACAAGGGCTTAAGACTTAAAGAAACTTCAAGCTCCCTTATTCCTTTTCTTAGTTTAGCATTTTCCAATTCTTGTTCAGTCACCAACTGAGCCAACACATTACTTGTGGCCTAGTAAAGTCTAAGAACCCCTTAATATTTTAAACAATTATTGTCATTTTTAGAAATCCATTTTGCTATTTTTAAGTGTGGTTCACATACACTGGAGATCGTTGGTCGATACATCCACAGAAATATCCAAGCATATCCACCTGATGGGATCGCTTCCCATTGGTTCATTATTAGAGCCTAACCCCGAGAGTGTCGAGGAGAATTAACCTTGTGACCTCCCATTGGCAAGGTTCTTTTAACGATGGGAACTCAACCAAATGAGCTAACCCTCGTTGATAAATTACATTTTTTTATTACCTTCTTATCCTTTAAATTAATTCTAACAATTTTCAATTTCATGTTCTCTTTATCATACTTCACATGTCGGAATGTCAGACATTCTTCCTTGCAAACCAGAACCTAGCAAGGGCCAATTTGTCTATCATTAGGGGAATCTTGATGTAAAAATTGGGTCCCAAAACAAAAAGTTTATTGTTAGAGGTTTCTAGAATAGCACTATGTGATATGTGTGATCTGACCAATGTTTCGAATGGTGACTCCATCCATCATCGGGGACCAAAGAGAGCCTTGTGAGTAAACAAGTGTTGGAGTTCCTTTTTATAGGAACATTTTTAATTAAGGATTTGTTGGATTAACAGTCAAATTTTCAAATGAATAAATAATATTTGACCCAGTACATTATGAAACAATAATATAAACAAAATTAAATTTAAAAGAAACAATAGGATTTAAGATGGTGATGTCATCCTTCTGTCGCTACTACAACACCCTTCAAAATTTTGGCCTACACTCAATTTCGGAGCCTACTTTGGTCTTCCATACTGTCGTCGCAAACATTGAGACCCATTGTAAGTGTTCTATCTAAGTATTTTAGTCCCTTTTGCAAGAAAAGAAAAATGTCATATTTTCGCATTAAAGTGTCGCATGATGTACATTAGCTTGTTTTGATGGTTTCAAGGGGTAATATTTGTGTAAATGAGTTGGTCCTACCATATAAACATCTGTCGCACTCATTTCCAAAGTTTTAAGCACTATCGCACCAGTGTTGTCATAGTCATCACAAAGTGTATCTTCAGTGTTGCACTTATCATAAGTCGTCACAAATTTTTCGCACCAAGGGAAGTATCTTTTTCATGTGTTCTAGATGATCTATTTTGTATCATCAAGTGTTCTAAGTGTGTGATCATAGTAAAGTCTTATCATTGTTCACATTAGCTTCATCGATCCAACACTTAGTCAAATTCAAAAAACTTTCCGACCAAGAAACTTAGCCTCATCCGACCCTCTTGAAATGTGCATTGCAAGTCCCAACCCTCAAGCTGCAACCCTACCTCATGACACTACCCAATGCATAGTTTCTGCCTCCCAAGAAAACACACTATGCAGTCTCAGTGCTCAAGTCCGGACCTTGACCTCCAAAACTACAAAATCATGCCACCAACCATTCCTAAACTGCGCATTGCATAGTCTCAGTCATCGAGCCCAACCCTTGAGCTCCTAATCTACGTAATTATGTAGTCACTTGGCCTTCTCTACCTTCCAGAACTGCATAGTAGGAATAATCAATGCTCAATCCCTTAACCTGGCTCACTAACCTCCCTAACTATGCAATCTACTTGCTCAGTCCAGTCTGAACTGCGTGTTGTACAGTCTCAAGGCTCAAGCTTCACCACTGACTGCCTAAGATGCACAATTGCGTAGTCACTAATCCTCTTCCTTATCCTGCCACCCGGTTATGGCTCAGTCAATGGACCAACATTCAACATCTTATACTATTGGTTTTTCTGACTGATGTCATCTTCTCATCAGTGAATTGCAGATGCAAGTATTATATCACACTATGACATGATGATGAAGAATGAGATGGATAAGGGACACATGCTAGAAGACATATTTGTTGTTGGTTATGAAAGTTGATCAATCAGGAGAAAGTAAAGGTACACTAGTTTGTGACTGCAACTCAAGACCTGATATCACTTAAGACTCCTTACCTCTAAGCCATATGGAGGTGGATAGAAGAGAATTCTCAAGAAGACACATAGCAAGGAGCAACAATAATGACTTGACATTTCCATGTCATTAAGTAGCCCATGTCATTGGGGTCATGTCATGTCATGTCATGAGTCATCACATGCCACATCATTCTTGTGGATTATGTAATTTCTTATTCAAAAATGTATTGTAAAGTGGAAGTCCAAAGGACACATACAAAATATGAAGAGTCATATAAAGTTGAAAAATCATAGGAAGTCAAACAATCATGAGGGTAGTCAAAGAGTCACAAGGGAGGTGAAGCATCACCCCATTGGTTATATATACACCCTCATTGTATAAGCAAAGGAATTTTCACCTTGGATCCCCCCGCAAAGCATCAAAGAGACAAGCTAGTTCTTTTGAGGAGCAAGTAGTGGCTCCAACACTCCACTGATGGAGCTAGCGGTGTTCATTGTATACATGTGTCCGGGAAATTTTACTTAATATATGAAGCCTGATGGCCAACAAATTCTTCATGCATGGATTGTGAATATTTGTAATATTGTTCTGTGAATGTTTATGATTCATATTTTTTTTCACTTGTATTAAAGTAGTTGATTTATTTCAGTTATGTTAGTGTTTCTCTTATTGAGAATGTGTTGTAATGGTTGCAATGGTTGTCACATCTTTGTGGACAATTCTGCTAGATGTTACACGGATCATTCCTATCCATGTGTGTCTATGCTAGAATGGTACTATTACCTCTCTCTTAGGGGCTCACTTTCTCTTTCCTTCGTAGTAGAAGAACCTTGACACACCTACAATTGAACACTCACCAAGCACACTCACTTGCTTTTCCAAGGTACATGTCCATTCCTCTCTTTTGTTGGCAGTTAGAGCCAAGGAAAATATTTAAGAAAATGGTTATTGGGTCGTATTTCAGATGGGGCTCCTATACCAAACAGTGTGAGGTTTAATTGGGACCACATATCAAGGAGACCACATGAATGTTGGTAGGTCTGAAACTGTCAACATTTCTAGCTCAAAAAGGAGGGAAGCCAACTTTTTTTGGCTAATAACCTCACCCACCCTTATCTTACTTCTTTCGATCAAGGAAACAATATTCCCGACACCTCCCCTAAGCATATTCCTAAATTTGGTGATTCTTCTCAACCCGGTTTTGGAAAATCTTATGAAATCTCTTACGACCAAATCTCGACCATCTGGCCTACCACCCATAAGTTTGCAAGAGCTATCAGATTGATCCCTAGAGTACACAATCTTCCTTATTTTCCAAAGAAGAATGTAACCACCCCCATCGGGATAGTGGTTTCCACAGTTAAATATTTGGTTCTCGTAACCCTTAAATAGTTAGCAGAGACTACAAAAAACACAGAGAAACCAGAGAAACCTCCATATTTCAATGATGGTGACAGAGATGACATTGTACTCTCAGATGACACTCTCTATGGGTTAGGCAGTTACGAAGAAGAGGAAGAAGATCCATCATATTTTGATGAAGAGGGGGAACACAGAGACGAAGATATGGTCGACCAAGATATCTATTGGATGTCTCAAGGCCCACTTTCACTGTCATGTGTTTTACACAATATGTCGAGGAACCTAGAGAAGTTGTTAACAAAGTATGACCCTGACAAACCAGTGAAAGCGAAGGACCATGTAGACAACTTATCTGAAAATGATAGAGGCACATTACGATGATGTTTCATGTAGACTTTTTCCTTGTAGCTTAGATGGTAGAGCAGTCGTATGGTGTTGGAAATAATACTAAGAGGGGGGGTGAATCGGTATTATCAAATTCTTTTCAATTAATTTATTCTTCAGATATTGATCACTAGTTTGTATGTCAGTACCATATAATAATGAGCAAGAACAAGAAAAACAGATAATCACACCAAAGAACACCAGATATAAGGTGGAAACCCAATGTGGGTGAAAACCACCTGCTGCAATATGTCTCTATCTTCTTTCAATTAGAAATGTCTTTTACAATGATTTTGTACTGGTGCAGTCCTTTACCAGTACGCAGGCTACAACCTGCAGAGAGCTACAACCCTCTCTCATTTTCCAGTCTCTCTTGGAAGGGAGCTACAACCCCCTTAGCTCTTTTACTTCTTTAAGGACCATGTTTCATAAATTTTCAAACTGGATCCATGAACATCAAATAATCATCAAGTACATGTGAATCACCCAATCAACTTTTCAATCAACCAATGAATCAACCAATAACTTCTCAGAATGCAATAACCAGATCAACAATACCAGTACTCTAAACCCAGAACTCTTCAGCAATAGATAAAAGATAGCCAACAAATGTTTCAAGATAGGTCCGCAACTTCACCAATAGATGCCTGCGAATATCCGCAGCTCTTCTGTGTCTAAACTGTGCAGATCCGCACCTGGTCAGTCTTCTGCTCTGTGTATCTCTGCACCTACTCCTTCTGCTACCCTGCATACCTATGCTCAGATCCGCACCTGCACTATCTGCCTGACAACATACCTCCGCAACTGGTTCTTCTGTTCCCCTACGTACCTCCGCACTGTGCCTTCTTCTGAGCTGCGTACCTCGCACCTGCGCCTTCTCCTGCGCTGCGGATCCCCACACCTGCGCCTTCTCCTGCGCTGCGGACCCCCGCACTCACGCCGTGGATCACCTGCGAACCTCTGATTAGGGCCAAATTAACAATCCTCTAATGTGCCACAGACAGTCAGATCCACAGATCTGATCATGCGCCCGAGAGATCACGACCTATCAGTAGATTCGCCTTCAATTTCACCTTGATTTAGATCTAGCCTTTAAAACCGATTACCCAAAATTCAGATCTTAAGATATTCAATTTTCACAAGTGTCTAGCCAAGTGATCTCCTTTCCTTTTTATAGGCAATCACTTATTCAAACCATGGGAGAAAACCATTGAAAACCAATACAAGGGATCCAAACCGGGATTCAATAATTTAGATCCTATACCACGGGCCAAAACCATAGGATCATGAACGATGGGCTAAATACCAAGGGCCAAACATAAGAAACCCCACGTGTGCGCGCTTCTCTGCATTGGAGTGAGTGAACTGGGGGACCGCACCTTCTGAACGGAGAACCTGCGGGTATGACCACACTTCTTGGTCGGCGTACCTGTGGGTCCGCACCTTTTGAATGGTGCACCTACGAACCCCTTATTTTCCATCATTTTGAGAGCCTGAACAGAGTTTTGCCACTTGAGTGAGTTGCCATCAAGTACAACACCTGTGCCATAGCGCCAAACCTGAATCATAATGCCAACAATCTCCCCCTTTGGACTTGATGGCAACCTCAAGATCCTTAGCGTCATTCTACCCCTTTAACATCAAGGGCAAAGGGTTATGCTCCCCCTGAGAACATGCTTAAGTCTTTTCACTGCTGATCATGCTCCCCCTGACTATAGACCAGATCTGCAAAAGAAAAAATTTCTTCAAGAAGAACCATAATCCACCATACACCATAAATGACCGTGAAAGAGATAGAGACATATTGCAGCAATATTCAGATCAGCATCCATGTTCTCCTTCTGTGCTACCATAATGCCAACAATGCATTATATATGCTCCCCCTGAACCTGTGCCATTCGATCTTCGACCAATCCATAACCCAGCAAATGTACGCGTATACCCCATATGAAACTCGCGTACAACCAACAATCTCTGAAACAGATGAGATTCAACAACAAGATGATGCATCAACTACCCCCAGCTTTTGCCTGAGGTATTCAAAGGTCTCCCTGGGCAATGGTTTGGTGAGTATATCAGCAACTTGTTCCTTAGAAGGAACATACTCCAACTTGACCTTTTGTTCAAGCACTTGTTCCCTGAGAAAGTGATACTTGATCGGTATGTGCTTGGTCTTTGAATGCATGACTGGGTTCTTTGAAATGTTGATTGCACTTGTATTATCACATAAGATGGAGATAGGTGGTGTACAAGTGATTTGAAAATCCTGCAAGGTCTGCATCATCCAAAGAAGTTGAGTGCAGCAAGATGCAGCAGCCACATATTCTGCTTCAGCTGTAGATAAAGCAATCGAACTCTGTTTCTTGCTGAACCAAGATACTAATCTGGAACCCATAAAGAATGCACCACCACTTGTGCTCTTCCTGTCATCCACGCTTCCAGCCCAATCTGCATCTGTATAAGCATGAAGTGTGAGATCTGTATCTCTAGGATACCATAAGCCATAGTTTTGAGTTCCTTGAAGATACTTGAAAATTCTCTTCACTACCTGAAGATGAGTTTCCTTTGGATTTGCCTGAAATCTTCCAACTATTCCCACTGCATGCATGATGTCTGGTCGGGTACCTGTCAAATAAAGTAGACTTCCAATCATAGATCTATAGGTTGGCTGATGTACTACTGTTGATTCATCATTTGCACTGAGGCTGCATCCTGTAACCATGGGGGTACATACTGGTTTTGCATCTTCCATGCCGTATTTCTTCAAGATCTACTTGAGATACTTGGTTTGAGACAAAAAGATACCGTCTTCATTTTCTTGGATTTGCAAACAAAGAAAATATGTCAGTTCTCCAAGCAAAGACATTTCAAATTCTTTCTGCATCACCACGGCAAAGCTTTGACTCATAGCTTCTTCATTGCTGCCAAAGATAATATCATCTACACACACAACAAGTATTAGCAATTTGTCATTTTCAATTTTTATATAAAGATTGCTATCTTCTGATCCTTTTGAAAAACCTTGTTGATGAAGATATTTGTCCAAACGGTAGTACCAAGCCCTTGGAGCCTATTTAAGACCATAGAGAGCCTTTTTCTGTCTGCATACAAGATTTGGATCATTCCCAAGAATGAAACCATCTGGTTGCTCAATGTATACTTCTTCTTCTAAGTCTCCATTCAGAAAGGCTGATTTCACGTCCATTTGAAATACTTTGAACTTTTGAAAGCTTGAGAGAGCAAGGAACATTTGGATGGCCTCAAGTCTTGCAATAGGAGCAAAAGTTTCTTCAAAATTTATTCCTTCTTGTTGGGCATACCCTTTACAAACAAGTCTGGCCTTGTTTCTAATTACTTCCCCATTTTTATTCAACTTATTTTTGAAGATCCATTTTGTCCCTATGACATTCTTATCTTTTGGTCTAGGAACCAACTCCCACGTGTTATTCTTTTCGATCTGCTCAAGTTCTTCATCCAATGCCTTGACCCAACATTCATCTTTGCATGGCTCTCTTACATTTTGTGGTTCAGTGGAGGAGAGTAATGCCAAATAGCTTGAAGCTTCTGCAATTGTTCTTCTTGTTTGTACGCCTGCCTCCTTTTGCCCCAAAATTTGAGATTCTGGATGATTCTTTTGGACATACCTAGATGGAGTCTTCTCTTCTATCCTTATCTATTCCTCTGGTGCCTCTTGAGGTTCTTCTTCATCTTCAGTCTGATTTGGAGGGTAGTCTTCATCCTCTTCGATATTTTCATAATTTACTTGCCTAGGAATGTTTCCTTTTTCATCAACCACCACATCAATGCTGTCAACAATTCTTCCAAGTCTTTTATTGTAACACTTATATGCTTTGCTGTGGGGAGAATAACCAAGGAGAATGCCTTCATCTACTCTAGGTTCAAGTTTGCCAAGCTGTTCATCATTATTCTTAATATAGCATTTGCTTCCAAAAATTTTGAAATGCTTTACCGAAGGAATCTCACCATACCAGAGCTCATGAGGAGTTTGAGTGTTGTTCACTTGGACATTTGTTTTGTTGAGAATAACAACCGCAGCAAATGCAGCTTCACCCCAGAAGGTTGCGGGAGTTCCAGACTCATCAAGCATAGCACGAGCCATTTGTTGAACCGTTTTGTTCATCCTTTCCACCACTCCATTTTGCTGAGGAGTCCTAGCTGTAGAGAATTCCCTTCTTATTCCATGTTCTTCACAGAAATTGAAAAATTCATTTGACGTAAACTCCCCACCTCTGTCAGACCTGAGGCACTTAATTTTGTGATCTGATTCGTTTTCAGCCAAGGCTTTGAAAGATTTGAATTTTTCGAATTCTTCGTCCTTGTGTTTCATAAGTCCCAACCAAACCATCCTGGAGAAGTCGTCAATGAATAATATAAAGAATTCTTCTCCTCGAGGTGACCTTGTCTTGAATGGACCACATACATCTGTATGGACTAGTTCAAGAGGCCTGCTGGCTGATCCTTACTTCTCAGGGAAGTTAGTTTTGGTTTGCTTACCAAACTGACATGATTTGCATATGGTGTTGTCTGGAATTTTGATATCTGGAAGACCACGAACTGCCTGGCATTTGCATGCTTTCCTTATTTGTGAAAAGCTTAGATGCCCCAACCTCCGGTGACATAACCAGTGTTCATCATCCTTGCTCAAATAGCATTGTTGTTGTCCTTCTTCAAATATGTATAGATCATTTGGAGTTCTTCTGCCTTTGATCACTGTTTTTCCTGTATCAAGATCACGAACACTACATCCATTTGATCGAAATATTACCTCAGTTCCTTGATCGCACATCTGACTGACACTCAGTAGATTATGCTTCAAGCCATCAACATACAAAACATTTCCAGCTTTGACCTTTTCTTTCAATTGAGCAGTGCCTTTTCCTTTTATGGCTGCAGGGGTATCATTTCCAAAAGAAACTTTCTTTCCCTTTTCTAAAGCAGTATATGATTCAAGTTTTTCTTTATCACCTGTCATATGCTTTGAACATCCGCTGTCGATGTACCATTGATTTTCCTATCCTTCTGCATAAAAATCTATCCCACATCTTTCTAGTTGTGGTTCCTTTATTCTCCATGTTCTGGTACTTGAGGCTTGTTCCTTTGTCTGCCAAAACCTGCTCCTGCATTCAAAATCTTCATGACCAAAGTTATTACAAATAGAACATTCAATTTCATTTTCAAGGGCCGAAAAGTTGTTATAAGTCCTTTTCGTGATCCCAGACATATTTCTTTGTTTTTGAGCTTCTCTAGTCATGATTGTTTTATAGGCAACACATTGAGCTGCTTTGTGGCCAAAGTTATGGCAAGAGAAACATTGGCCATTGAAGAAACTTCTGCGATTATCAACTCTACCTGCCAAATGATTGTAGTTTCTATTGTCATCCATTCTTGAGGCAAATTGAGAAGATTTTACCTGTGGCTAGTTGTAGCTTTTGCTCATCCTTAAGGTGGATTGCCCCTGATTTACCTGGTAGTCTTTGTTTATTCTTGATGTAATTCGTCCCTATTTTACCTGGTGATCTCCATTGGGCTTTTGCTCATTCCTTCTTGCTACATTGAGATAACTCTTTGAGGTGGATGCTTGAGATGTTTCTCCATTATACCCCAGACCTGTCTTGATTAGTGGAGAACGTTGTACATTGATAATCTCATCCAGAGTTTCAGATCCTTTAACAAATTTAAGATTAAGAGCCTTTGTTTTCTCAATTTCTTTTCTAAGGCCAATAATTTCACATTCTAACTTCTCAAGAAATTTTTCTTTTTTCATCAAGTTGAAATTGCAGAGTATCAATGATCACATTCTTTTCTTCTAAACATGTCTTGAGTCTAGAAATCTCTTCATAAAAGCCATCCACATCTATAGCATCCATGTAATCATCATCTTCAAAAGCCATTAAAAGTTTATAGTTATTACCTCGTTCATCTTCATCACTATTTGATAGTCCATCACTGTCTTCATGAGTGTAATAGCTTTTCTTATTTGCATTATGTTTCTTGCTCCATCTAACAGGATCCTTCCCCTTATCGATCTTATCCTTATGAGGACATTTGGCAGCATAGTGACCTACTCTTCCACAAGCAAAACATTTGAAAGGTAACTTACCTCTGAATCTTCCAGTACCCTGTTGAAGATTTCTGACAAAATTTGATTCTTCTTCTTCTTCTGACACGTGTCCTGACTCATAGTACTCTCCTTTGCCTGAAGCCTTGAAGGCAGCTTCTCTCCTGTCTGATGGACCTCCTTTCCTCATTTCATAAGCAGTTAGAATTCCGTGCAGCTGTGACATTTTAAGGTTTTGTAGATTCTCTTTTTCTTCTATTGCAGAAACTTTAGATTCAAACCTAGGGGACAAAGATCTTAGAACTTTTTCAACCACAACAGCCTCTTTTATTTCTTCACCCAAAATTTTCATATAATTAACAATCTCATCTACACGAAGAAAATAGTTAGCCACACTTTCATCATTGTACATTCTGAGATTTTCATACTGAATTCTGAGGGTTTGAAGTTTTGCTCATTTTACCTGATCATCTCCTTCATAGCTCAGAACAATCTTGTCCCATATTTCTTTTGCGGATTTATACTGCATAACCTTCACGAATTCTGATTGAGATAGACATCCTAGAAGAGTATTGACCGCCTTTGCATTTGTTTCATATTTCTTCTTCTCAGTCGGATCTGTAGGAGTTGCTGATGGAAAAGCATACCCTGTGTCTATGATATCCCAGACTTCTGTACCAAGAGATTGAAGATAGGCAGTAACTCTTACCTTCCAATATACGAAGTTTGTCCCATCAAAAATTGGTGGCCTAATTGATGCTTCCCTCTCGTAGTTGCTCATGATGAAAGATCTTCCTTCAAGCGATCAAGCTTCTTCTGAAGGACCTGCTCTGATACCAATTGTTGGAAATAACACTGAGAGGGGGGGTGAATCAGTATTATCAAATTCTTTTCAATTAATTTATTCTTCAGATATTGATCACTAGTTTGTATATCAGTACCATATAATAATGAGCAAGAACAAGAAAAACAAATAATCACACCAAAGAACACCAGATATAAGGTGGAAACCCAATGTGGGTGAAAACCACCTGCTGCAATATGTCTCTATCTTCTTTCAATTAGAAATGTCTTTTACAATGATTTTGTACTGGTGCAGTCCTTTACCAGTACACAAGCTGCAACCTGCAGAGAGCTACAACCCTCTCTCCTTTTCCAGTCTCTCTTGGAAGGGAGCTACAACCCCCTTAGCTCTTTTACTTCTTTAAGGACCACGTTTCATAAATTTTCAAACTGGATCCATGAACATCAAATAATCATCAAGTACATGTGAATCACCCAATCAACTTTTTCAATCAACCAATGAATCAACCAATAACTTCTCAGAATGCAATAACCAGATCAGCAATACCAGTACTCTAAACCCAGAACTCTTCAGCAATAGATAAAAGACAGCCAACAAATGTTTCAAGATAGGTCCGCAACTTCACCAATAGAGGCCTGCGAATATCCGCAGCTCTTCTGTGTCTAAACTACGCAGATCCGCACCTAGTCGGTCTTCTGCTCTGCGTATCTCCGCACCTACTCCTTCTGCTGCCCTACGTACCTCTGCTCAGATCCGCACCTGCACTGTCTGCCTGACAACGTACCTCCGCAACTGGTTCTTCTGTTCCCCTACGTACCTCCGCATTGTGCCTTCTTCTGAGCTGCGTACCTGACACCTGCGCCTTCTCCTGCGCTGCGGATCCACGCACCTGCGCCTTCTCCTGCGCTGTGGACCCCCACACTCACGTCGTGGATCACCTGCGAACCTCTGATTAGGGCCAAATTAACAGTCCTCTAATGTGCCACAGACAGTCAAATCCACAGATCTGATCATGCGCTCGAGAGATCACGACCTATCAGTAGATTCGCCTTCAATTTCACCTTGATTTAGATCTAGCCTTTAAAACCGATTACCCAAAATTTCAGATCTTAAGATATTCAATTTTCACAAGTGTCTAGCCAAGTGATCTCCTTTCCTTTTTATAGGCAAGCCCTTATTCAAACCATGGGACAAAACCATCGAAAACCAATACAAGGGATCCAAACCGAGGTTCAATAATTTAGATCCTATACCACGGGCCAAAACCATAGGATCATGAACGACGGGCTAAATACCAAGGGCCAAACATAAGAAACCCCACGTGTGTGCGCTTCTCTGCATTGGAGTGAGTGAACTGGGGGACCGCACCTTCTGAACGGAGAACCTGCGGGTATGACCGCACTTCTTGGTCGGCGTACCTGCGGGTCCGCACCTTTTGAACGGTGCACCTGCGAACCCCTTATTTTCCATCATTTTGAGAGCCTGAACAGAGTTTTGCCACTTGAGTGAGTTGCCATCAAGTACAACACCTGTGCCATAGCGCCAAACCTGAATCATAATGCCAACATATGGTACCATAGTCTTCCTCCAAACTCTATCCAGAATTGGAAGGGGTTTAAAAATATTTTTCTGGAAAATTTTGTTGATGACGAAACCCCCACCATGTTGTTCAGAGAGTTCGGCTGTCTTAAGATGGAGCAAAAAGAAAAACTGAAATATTTTAACCATAATTTTAATCGCATCTTGAATAAATTTCCTGCAAATATGAAACATCATGACTCCATCACTATTGACTATGTTAGGCCCCTATGTTGCAAAGGTTTTCTATATTTTCAAAAAATCAAAAAATTTAAAAAATGTAAAGAGGGTATACCCTAAAAGAAAAATCAAAGGGTAAAAAGAATAAAAGATGGTCAAAAAAAGGAAAGAAAATGAACCGTAAACAAAAAAAAAAAAACAGACCAGGAAAGTGTGCAAGTCTAAATGCCACTACTTTTTACTTTTGTGTAATAAACAATTGTGTGCATCTTGTCACTTATGCCACAATTCATGAATAGTCAAACTGTTTAAACTTGGCTAATTCATTTTTCAATTTCATGTTGTAGAAATAGAGAATAAATATCTGACCAAACAGTTTAATCTTGGCAAATAAGTAGATAGGTAGAGTAAATAAAAGGAGCTCAACAGTTTAAGCTGAACCCTTGGATGTAATAAGTGCAGACTTAGATAGGCTTTGCCATGTAAAAGAAAAGGAAGATTTGATAAGGGTTTGCCAGTCTAAGTGCACCCTAATAAAGAAGAAAAAATGCTAAGTTAAAATAGGTAGGGTAGGTAGTTGATGTTGCAGAATTATATGTGATGATTAATATCTCTAAATGTGTTAATCTTTCATTTTCATCACAAAGCCAAGGCATACACTACATTGAAGACATATCAAGCAAAGAAAAGTCATAATAATTAACTTCCCTTCTCATTTTTCCTAATTATTCACTAATTTCCCCTAAGTACTAAAGTATCTACTAAATTGGAGGGGCTCAAAGCATTTCTCTGACTTCTGGAGGGACCGGACCCTCAGCCCAATAATTTAAAAAGCCTAAGTACTTAAAACCATCCATAAATCATTCATTCAACTTCATAAATATTTTCCTAAGTAAAATTTTATTTTACTTAGGAAAATACACAATATCACATGAAAACCCCTTTTTCCACTTAAGCCTACGTTAAAATGTACAATTTTAATGTTTTGCATAGTGCTTTTATATTTCATGTCATATTTACTATTAATTTATATGATATAACTCCACAATGTTACCCTTTTCCCGTATTATTTAAATATATAAAAAATCCCCAAATTACTATATATCCCGCCCCCTTTGGTTAATTATAACCATAAATACTTTTTAACCAGGATTAACCAGTTAACCCGTAACTAGTTAACAACCTAAACACCCTGCGCATCAAAAAGGGATTAATTAACCCTCATGGTTAATTAATAACCTCCCCGTCCAATCACAACACCCCCAATACAATTAATTGACTCCTAATTATGCCAGGCCCGCTGTAGTTAAACCCTGCTGCATCGCGCCTCCCGTCCACCATCCCATCCAACGGTTGTTAACGATATCGCGCAAACATTGGTGACCACGCGTTAACATGCGATCACCAAGCGGTTTTTGCACAGTACCTCCGCCACGCGTCAAGCAACCTGTGGAATCACTGGTCCGAGGCTAATTACCGCCCATCCCCAAAAGCGGTGCGATACCAAACCGCTTACCGCTATCCCACATACGACAAAACATTATTTCATTCCCCGCGCACGTCATCCGCCCAAAAACCAAAAACCCCCGCCAACTTTGACTTTGTTAATAAAACCAAAAAACGTCATTTTCGTTGTTCTGTACTGCAAACTTGTGTTCCCATGCAAATAACGTCGAAGTCAACTATCCGAGGTTTCCAACTGCCACCTTGCTGAGAAACTTGCAGCCGACGTAGCTTGGAACCTATTAGCCACTACCAACACTTGTTATTGCACTGTTCACTTACCGAACACAAGTATTTATCCAATTTCCACCAAAACCCTGTAAATTCACGTTTTACACTACAATTCCACATAAAAGGACCCAAATTCAGTACAAATTCAGTCTCTGTCTCACTATATAAGTCCCCAGACCTGCTATTTTGCCCATTTTCCACAAAAAACCCAAATTCCTTTTCTGAATCCACAAGAACCAGAAATGGAAACCCCCGTTGTTTTGAATGTCACACCTATAAATGCCCCTCATAAGGACTTAGACTATCTACCTCTTGCAAATAAAGACTTCCAGATAAAGGTCCTAGCCACTGATAAGAATCACCTTAAGGTCTTTTGCCAAGCCAGAGACAACTACCTAAATGGCTCAGACATCCTAGGACTGTGGGAATCCAATCTTCCCATGTATTTTCTCCCCTTAGTCCATGTTTTCCTTGATCTAATTCATCAATGCCATGCAAACTATGACCCTAACCAAAGAGCAGTCATGTCTCCTAGTCAAACAGTCCTTTTCCCCATAACAGCTACATCCATTAATGAAATGTTGCAATTTTCCCCTGGTCAAGCTCTCACTCCCCTTTCTATGGGATATTTACTTGAGAAATCCACTGAATTACCACAATCAGAACTCATTTGCATCTGTCAAACCTTCATGTTAGAAAAACATCAGCCCAAAGGCCCACCTCCTTATGGACAAACCTTCTTCACAGATATGGGAAGACTTATAGTGGATATGATATCTTTAGTAATGGGGTTTAACACTAGTGAGTTTGTTGATGAGGTAACCCTAGTGTTGTTGTCAATGTTTACTCCTAAACAACCACCTGCTGTCAAGTATGATTATGCCTCCTATATTGGTAATAAAATTCATGACCAATTTCTGAAACTAGACAATGAGGGAGTCTTCAAGTATACCACCTTCATCTATCATCTTATGTTGTATTATTAGTCAGAGAACTTCCCTTTCCCTGTCAAGAAACTTGAAACCAAAGGAGATCCAAGGTTTGTTATCTTTTGGAGTTCCATTTTCCATAAAACTCCTGAAAACCCTTACTCATACAATGAGTTCATTGATCAATTTGTCCATCCAGCAACAACCTTGTTGATAGGAGTTTCTCCTCCTAGGATTAGTGGTGATATAAAGAAGATCATTCAGATTTCAAAGCAGTACAGAATAGGTGACTAGTATCTTTACAATAACCATACAAAAATCAGGATATATGGTTGTGAGCTCTGCCCTTTCAAGTTACCAAAATATGTTCCAATGAGACTGTTTGCATTGGAATATTTCAGGAAAATAATAAATTCATATTTGGTTCATTTTTATAATGCCAAGAAGAAAGCTCAGCTTAGAATCAAGAATCAGTTAGGCCCTTTTGTCTGTAACACTAGGGAGGCATGGAGAGAAGCAGAAATAATTTTAGAAGATCATCTCAAGTTGCACAAGAGTTTTGGGTGGATAACATATGACCTTAATAGATTTATCTATGACAAAAGAATGAAGAACATATTGTCACCATACATTCACCATAGGATTCTAAAGATTGAACAATTTGCAAACATGGATGAATGGAGGGAAGGGACCCTAGTAGAAAATGATAGTAAACAGGTCAATATTAAGAATGTTATGAGAGATCTTGAGAAAACACTTGACCTGGATTCTTTTGGGCAGGTACAAAAGTCATGGATTGGTGCCTCTACTGCTGGAACCTCTCAACAATATTCACAGGAAACCAACACACCAACCACGGGAACATCCAAAGGCAAGGAACTAGAGACCAGCATTCAAGCCACGGGGCAATCTACAATGTCAAAACAACCTGAAACTTCCAAAGAATAGGCCCAAATATATACTCTTCCCACTCAGGGCAATGTGGGAGAACCTCCAATTTTGCAAACTCCTCTAAATGAGGAAAGAAACAAAAATAGAGACAGAGAAACGGCTACCCCTGCCAGTGGACCTTCAGGATAGCCTGGTGCCAAAAGGCAAAGACTAAATCCCCTTTCAGAAGAAGAATTTATTGAAGAAACTACAGATAGTCAGAGAAGAGAAGGGGTAGATAGCCAACAAACTTTTCTAGTGGAAGGAACATCCACTAGCTCATAAAGACAGGAGCTAGAAAGACAGCAAAGTGCAGAGGTATCATCTTTTAGGCCACCAAGGAAAGATGCCTCAGATATCAAGAAAACATTTACAGAAATAAAAGCCAGAAATGATCCATTGAGGCTTCAGGTTTACAATCAATATTTGAAAATGGCTCCCACCAATCAAAACAGATTGATGTCAGCCTATGACATCAAAGAAGGTAAAATGATAATGAGTTATTTCAAACCTAAAGTGCAGTAGCCTCAATCAACAGCAGACTATCTCAGGACCAATTTTGAAGTCATGGCAAAGGATATTCATCCTTTGGACCAAATTGAGTTGCACAAACAAACAGGAGAAATGATCTATTCTACATTGACTGGTAAGGCCATGATGGCCCAAAGGCTGGAAAATTCTTTGAATAACACAACTGCCCAACTACAGCTGGAGAAAGCCTCCTCACAGGCTAAAGATAACATAATAAAGTCTTTAGAAGAAATAATTATTGGGTTGGGACATGATCCCAAAGATGTGAAGGCTATAGAAGCCTTAATAAAAAAGAAAGATGAAGACATAGCTGCCTTGAGAAAACAACTAAAGCTGCCTCCTTCAAGGCATCCACAGACTGCTGAGATCATGAAGCAAAAATCTGAAGAAGAGCTGATGGATTTACTCTTAAAACTTAATGAACGACTAAATGAGACAGAGCAAGAACTAGAAAAATCATTGAAGGACAAGCAGGGAGAGTCGACCTCTCAGCCTCCCAATGTGATACCAGTAGTCTCAACAGCAGTCCCTGCTACACTTGGGCAGCTCTAGCACCAAACATCCCAGTAGCCACAACAGAGGTGGTCACAGGTACAACAACAACAGCAGGAACAACACAGGAAAGCACTGCCAATTTGAGCACAGAGGAACTAATAAAATCAATGGAGGACATGAAAATACAAGTTTCAGAGCTAAAAAAAGGTAAAATAATAGTATGCTAACTTAGAGCAGAGGTATGATCTCTCAAAAATAAATGTTGCAAAAAAGACAAGGGAGATTAAAGGATTAGAAAACAAAGTGAAATCATTAGAAAAGGACCTTACGTTTGACAAGCCTCTGGCAGATATTAGAAAAATTCTTTGGGCAAACATCACTCAATCAATAAATGATGTTTGGCCATCAATCCAAATAATTTTTGAGTAGATTGATTTAGTAAAGGCAGCCTAAGAAGAAATTCAAAGAACGAGAGCAGAATTAGGAAGAATGCCTAAGGAAGCTAACAGGCTCATAAATTTTTTGAATAATAAGAATAAGAACCAACTTGAAGAACTTGGCATTGAAGATAGAATAGGGACCATTTTAGAAATCAAAAGGGTATTAACCAAAAGAAATTTGATGAAAAATTTAGAAAGAAGATGTTATGACATGCAGGCAGAGATTAATGCTTTTATGGAAAAATTTGCCATTTTGCAAAGCAAAGGGCTACCTAGTCCTTTAGTTATCAATGACAAATTAATGAGGCATAAAGATTATGTGGACAAATTGAATCAATATGTAGGCAACCAGGCAAGTTCATCAACAAGTGCATCAGGATCAAAGGCACTACCTACAGGCAGAGTTCTCTATGACAGTCTAGAGAACCTGTTCTATGTAGAACATGAAATAAAGCACTTGTTTCCAATTCAGCCTACCTTTTTCAGATATACCGAGACTGATGAGACTCTCAGAAAACTTCAGAAAACCACAATACCACTATCTAGTCAATTTAACGTCTTAAATTTCTCTACATAAATTATCAATCCGGGTATCGTAAACTGATGAAGTGTGGTGCACCATATGTGCTTAGTTAACCTTTTTTCTTACTTCGTTGTTTTATAGTTTTTATCTTGTTTTGAGGTTTTGTTCTTGTTGATCTCCTAAAGTGTCTAATGCAAATGGAAATCCTATTCTAAGGTCTTAAGAATACTTTTAAAGGTCAAGTATGGATGTAGATTTCAAGACAAGGTTTATGTCCCTTATGGTAACTTCCAAAACTTAGCACTTCAAAAGATCTCAAAACATGCTATTGATAAAATTAATACTTGAACAGAAATGTAAATATGCAGCTACTTAAATCAAACAAAAAATGAAATACTGATCATGAAATCATTATCTCTGCTGCCCATCTAATTACAGAAATAAAATCTAAACTATTGCACTCAAACAAACCAAAAATTGCAGACTAACGAAAGCAAGATCAATTTACTTCACTTATAATCCGATAGCTCGCCAAGTAGCTTTTCGGGGTTAAGCCATGGCTCCGGAGATAACGTCAAATAACATGAAGAATTGATATCTAAATTACCTACTTGCAGATTAATGAAAGCAAAATCAAATTACTTCACTTATAATCTGATAGCTCGCCAAGTAGCTTTTCGAGGTTAAGCCATGGCTCCGGAGATAACGTCAAATAACATGAAGAACTTGATATCTAAACTACCTACTTGTAGAATGAAAGTAAAATCAAATCACTTCACTTATAATCCAATAGCTCGCCAAGTAGCTTTTCAGGGTTAAGCCATGGCTCCGGAGATAATGTCAAAAAACCTGAAGAACTTGATATCTAAACTACCTACTTGCAGAATGAAAGTAAAATCAAATCACTTCACTTATAATCCGATAGCTCGCCAAATAGCTTTTCAAGGTTAAGCCATGGCTCCGGTAAAAACATCAAATAACATGAAGAATTTGATATCTAAACTAGCTAACAACAGCAAATAAATAAGACTGAAATCAAAGCATAATTGAAATTGAAAAGCTTAAGAAAAAGTTCAACAGAGAAGCAAATCTCATGTCACTATTTGATACAAAAACATGTAAAGAAAAACTAATCTACAATCAACCAGTTGAACAAACTTGCATGAATTAAAATTGCATGAGTGGAAAATCTAATCTATCAAACTTGAAAGTAATAAAATGACATACTTGAATGAAATCAAAGAAAAATTACAAAATAAAATCTACTCTACCTTACATTCTAATGTGCTCCATAACATCTACTTCACATCTCCTTCCATGTTGAGAACATCAAAGTTTTATTCAAATTCTTCAAAATTACAAAGTACAACAAAGCTCTCCAAAGCTTTCTAAAGCCATCAAGGAAGAATTACAAACTCCAAGCTAAAGAACTAAAAAGCCAAGCTTAGCTAAGACTAACAAATGAAGGAGAGAGATATCCTATTTATACAAAAAGATGAGAAGCCATCTCATTAATGAGAGTCCATGAATCTCTCCCTCTACCTCTAGAGTCCTAATCAAAATAGGAACTGATAAGACACATGTCTTCTTAGAGTTTCAATACAATTAGGACATGTGACACATATCCTCATGATCCCATGATTCTTTCCACTCAAATTCGAATTTGGCCTTAGAGTGCCACATAAAGGTCTTATACAAGCCTCCTTTCAACCTACACATGTCAACAATCTCAACCCACTTGTTAGGTATAAGCATATGCACATTATTTTCTAAGTTTTAACCATAAATTCACTTAAAAAGGCTTAGAATTAATAAAGTTTGGAAAAACATAAATGTGACCCAATGATAATGAAAGTGGGATGAATGTAGTGATATAGTAGTGAAATGGAGGTGATATAATGGACATAATAGTGAAAGTGTAATGGAAATGAATGACATTTTTAAGACCCAACATACCTCCCAACTGAAGCTATTGCATGTCCTCATGTAATATATATTACATTAATTCTTTTGATCCTTGAGCTTTGGCTTCACTTTGCATGATATCATTTGATAACTTCATATTTCTGCAAAGTCTTTTACTTGAATTGCAATATGGTTAGTTCTTGTGTTAAAACCACTTTTGTTTTTTTTGTTGCATTCTATTTTAATCTTTGAACTTTGCATAATGATATTTTGATTATTGTTGCAAAGTATGTCTTTATTGGATTGCATGATGGTTGGTCCTTGTGTGATAACCATGATTTTGTTTGTATCCAATTTATCCTTTAAGCACATTTTGAAAAACCATTGTATGCTCCTAATAACAATGTAATAGTTAATATATGTTGGAAGTATGTGGGCTCCTGAGTATGATATGGACATGGCAAGATATGAAGATGAATGTATTTTCCCCCCCAACTGATGGTATTGGCAATTTTATGAAATGAGGAAGAGAAATGTTTTTCCAACAATTATCATTCTTGCTTTTTATGGAATTCTATGGTCAAAAGTTAGAAAATGACGTACCTTAACTTACCTTTTGGAATGGATGAGTTGTATGTGTGGTGGTTGCAAAATTCTGATCTTATTCTTCTTCAAGTGGTTGAACAAGAAGAGTCATGGATAAAAAGTTAAGATGACTTTTTATTGATCTACTAAAACTTGTTGAATCTACTCCAAAATGCTCAAAATAATAGTCTTCATGTCTTCAAAACTTATTGGCACAATTACTACTATGTGAAAAGATGTTCTCATAGTCGAACATAGCAGGAAATTGTTGACTTAGTGGCCATTAATGGATGCCACTAGTCAACACGAGAACTCTCACCATTGATGACAACGAGAGTCAAGATGCCCAAACACATCTTGCTAGGTACGAATAGTTTCGCCGATGTCGAGTCACCTAGAAGATATGATGAACAAGGGACATTAATATATTCCCATTGTTTGTCAGTATGAGAACTTGCCATTAAGGCATGCAAGCCTCAAGGTGTCTTTACAAGGAACTTAGACTCAAAGGACTATGGACTCAATAATTTGCATTGAAGCAGGGCTTATTTGCAGAATGAAAAAGACAGGAAAGGGAAGATGAAAATGGAAGATGGCAATGGAGAGTAGAAATGGCAATGGGCAATAAGCATATGAATGAGCCTCTTGCTTTTATTTGTGGGTTATGAATGGACAAAAAGAGATGGAAAGTGTATGTGAAATTAAATGGAAAATATGAAGTGAAATGAGGTGAATGGTTTATTGTGAGGTATGGATTTGATGGAGATAATAGTATCTGAAAGTTTTTCAAGTGTTTGGATCTGATTTTGCATCAACATATTTCCTCTTTGTTGTTGATCATCCTCTTATGAAACAAATTGGTCTCTTAGAGAGACACCATTCTCTTGTAGTCATTTGTCCTTCCTCCTGGAACCTGCAAAAAAACTAATACTTATTCTGCAATGGGATGTAAGATTATCAAAGGAGAGAGGTGATCAATCTCTCAGTTATGATATTTACACACAAAACTAAGAATTTGTATTAATGAAACAAGTTCTCAAAGGAAAAATCAAAAGAATTTATACCTACTTTGGAATTGGTACCCCAAGTTGAATGTTGCTTCTTTTCAGCAATTTATTTCATTATTTACCATTTCAAACTCTAATGATAGATTTTTCATTGTGTAGATCTTGCTGAGATCTTTCCAACGATACTTGAATCATCAAAATCTGATTTTGTATGAGAAAGTTAGGCTGATTTGAACAATGAGGTTTTTCAGCTGCAAATTGAAGATTAGCTGCGGAATTGGACTTTAGCTGCGGAATGTGCATAGTTTCTGTAGCTAAAAATCTTGAATAAAAAGTTAGCCATTTATCTTTCATCATCTGTCCAAAATTAATCAATACCTTTAGAAAAGTGAGCAAATAACTTATTCATTTCATTGATTCAAAATTATTAGTTTTTTTCTTGACATGCGGCGACTTAGTGATAACACACATCTTGACTTCCCTTTGACCGGGGTCTTTTTCATCGACTTGGATCAAATGAATAGGACACCATCCATGTACTGACATTTTCCCAGCTACCCATGTGGTTTGTTTCGTCTCTTGACACCTATAACCTATAGAAGTATGAAAATGGCTGCGGAATTGCCAGTTAGCTGCGGAATCAGGCTGCATTCCATAGCTAAAAGACAGTCAACCATCAGTTTTCTGATTTAAGTTATTGGAAAAGAGATTTTATGCAGCCAAGTATTAGGGAGATAGATCCTAAGATCACAGCTGGTGCACAAGACCAATTATTCATGATCTGCTATATTTTTTTTTTAATTTTCTTCACTGTCTGCCTGAAAAATAAAAACTTTGTAAATGGTATATGAAGCAAAATAGTTTTAGTGATGAAAATATATTAGAGTAATGGAAATGTATGATCTTTTCAATAGCTTTGATGACTCCTACAGCAACCATCTGACGCATATCCCTGACTGCCCCTTTGATCTAGCTAAAGAAAGTCCAAGTCCAAGTGTGTTCAACTGATTTAGCTCTCCCAATGAGCCCCATCATTTTTGTTCTCGGCTACTCTTCAGAATTCTCTTTACTGTCTAAGAAATGGAGTGACTGCATGGATAGAAATCAGACATTTATGGATATGGAAATGGAATGAAAATGTATATGGAAGCAGATGACTGTGACTAAAGCGACTGTATGTACAGAATATGTGAAAACAGAGTAACTATATGTGAAAACAGGGTGACTGTTATACACAGGTAGTATGAAAACGGAGTGACTGTGTGCGTGAAAAAAAATGCGGAGGATGTAAGGACTGGTGGTGTTGCACACATAGACAGAGTATGAAAACAGAGTGATGCTAAATGAATAATTCAAGCAATAGGGATGTAAAAGAGTTGTATTCAACTTGGTCAAGTTATACAATTAGCTGTTAAACAAGTGGAGTAGAGAAGTTCGGTTGAAAATGACAGACCAGTTTGGAAGAGTCGTACTCAATTGGTATACGCCATGTATCTTGCTGTTAAACTGAAGTACAGTCACGGAGGTTGCATGAGACTGTTAGTAATTAAAGACGTGTAAACAAGATTGAATGCCAGCACATACTAAGTTCCAAAATTGGTCTTGTCCTCTCCAAGCACGCCGAGTCAAAACAACAGACTGTTCATCAATTAAAATCCGTTTTTCTTCACTCTGCATGCAAAAGAGGCTTCAGAGAACTGATAAATTCTCTTAAACCGTCACGAATTTCTTAAAATCGTTTTTGGGTTATCTAATTAACCCTATTGTTAAAAAAACCCATGTTTTATTTTTCTCAAATTCATCTCTGTTTGGCCAGATCATGCAGTTGAAGTTTGACGTTTTTCAGTGTTTTGCGTTTTTCCTGAGTTGCTGCATTCGGCTGTGAAATGAATTTCTGAGAGAAAAATTGTTTTCAGATGTATTCTCAGCATATGAACCAGTCAAAAAAATCTCCAAAATGGCATACAATTGTCCTCCAGCATCATAAGCAATCGGTTTTCCAAGTCGACTCAACTCTGTTTCAATATCAGCAATAGTTTTGTTGGTAAATGACTGAAGGCTTGGGATGGTAACTTAATTACAGTTTCAAGATGCTTTGAAAGCATCTTCGCAAGATGTTCTAATCCCATTCTGTGTGCTATACGTTTATGGTCTGGATTATTTGAAAAATATTCCAGCTCTCTTCGTTTTGCAACAACCATTTCAACACTTTTGTTGATATCTGCTTGAGAGCGATTCATAACACCAACCCAAGGAAACTGCAAACACTATTTTGAAAGCCATACAAGATTTTTTTTTCTCATCTTATTTTTCTTTACAACAGTCCAAGCAATTCTATCTGTTGAATTTTCACTTTTGATTTATTTTTTTTAAATGTTCTTGCAGGTTTGTTTTAAGGCCAAAGCTTCAAACATGAATGCAGATTTATATTGAGGCCACTGTGAAAGCTAAGATTGAAGATAGCCATAGATTTTTTCCTTTTTTTCCTCTTAAATTGTGAAATTTTATAAGAAGGATTAATGATTTTCAATTTCAGGCAGCAAAGACTTCAAGTAAAATATACTAAAAATAGGACTTTGACTAAGGTCTTAAGCTAATTTTTTATCAATCTGGGCTGGGTGACTAGGATAGGATCCATGTCAGGATGATTCCGGAGATGCCCATGTGGTCGGTTTCTTCATTGGACGTTTGTAACCTGCTAAACCTTGAAATTAGCTGTGGAATTCACAATTAGCTGCGGAATCAGGCTGCATTCCGCAGCTAATTTGCAGAATCTTATTAAAACAAGACACAGTGTTTTGAGGACCACTACATACCATAACCAGTCAATCTTGGACAGTTGAACCTATCAAAGCAGTTGGTTTCATTCTTTTTATTTTTTTCCTCCTTTTTTTTTTTAATTGAATCAATTGAAATGATGAAGTTTATTTTGTCTCCTTTTTTTTTTCTTTTTTTTTTTAACATAATAATTCTTTTTTTGATCCTCCAAATCACACAAAGTGCAAGAGGAGAGCATACTCAAGAAATTATTAATTTGTTTTAAATGTAAGAAATAAGGTCTCCTAATTACACTTCCCCGGCAACGGCACCAAAATTTCTAGTCAATTTAACGTCTTAAATTGTTCTACATAAATTATCAATCCGGGTATCATAAATTGATGAAGTGTGGTGCCCCATATGTGCTCAGTTAACATTTTTTCTTACTTCGTTGTTTTATAGTTTTTATCTTGTTTTGGGGTTTTGTTCTTGTTGATC
This sequence comes from Pinus tabuliformis, assembly GCA_031772625.1. Classification (NCBI taxonomy): domain Eukaryota; kingdom Viridiplantae; phylum Streptophyta; class Pinopsida; order Pinales; family Pinaceae; genus Pinus; species Pinus tabuliformis. Next base: position 1,633,677,679 of record CM062816.1, read on the forward strand.
TCCTAAAATGTCTAATGCAAATGGAAATCCTATTCTAAGGTCTTAAGAATACTTTTAAAGGTCAAATATGGATGTAGATTTCAAGACAAGGTTTATGTCCCTTATGGTAACTTCCAAAACTTAGCATTTCAAAAGATCTCAAAACATGCTATTGATAAAATTAATACTTGAACAAGAATGTAAATATACATCTACTTAAATCAAAAAAAATATGAAATACTGATCATGAAATCATTGTCTCTACTGCCCATCTAATTACAGAAATAAAATCTAAACTATTGCACTCAAACAAACCAAAAATTGCAGACTAACGAAAGCAAGATCAACTTACTTTACTTATAATCCGATAGCTCGCCAAGTAGTCTTTCGGAGTTAAGCCATGGCTCCGGAGATAATGTCAAATAACATGAAGAATTGATATCTAAATTACCTACTTGCAGATTAATAAAAGCAAGATCAAATTACTTCACTTATAATCCGATAGCTCGCCAAGTAGCTTTTCGGGGTTAAGTCATGGCTCCAGAGATAACGTCAAATAACATGAAAAACTTGATATCTAAAATACCTACTTGCATAATGAAAGTAAAATCAAATCACTTCACTTATAATCCGATAGCTCGCTAAGTAGCTTTTTGGGGTTAAGCCATGGCTCCGGAGATAACATCAAATAACATGAAGAACTTGATATCTAAACTACCTACTTGCAGAATGAAAGTAAAATCAAATCACTTCACTTATAATCCGATAGCTTGCCAAGTAGATTTTCGAGGTTAAGCCATGGCTCTGGAGATAACGTCAAATAACATGAAGAATTTGATATCTAAACTAGCTAACAACAACAAATAAATAAGATTGAAATCAAAGCATAATTGAAATTGAAAAGCTTAAGAAAAATTTCAGCAGAGAAGCAAATCTCATGTCACTATTTGATGCAAAAATATGTAAAGAAAAACTAATCTACAATCAACTGGTTGAACACACTTGCATGAATTAAAATTGCATGAATGGAAAATCTAATCTATCAAACTTGAAAGCAATAAAATGACATACTTGAATGAAATCAAAGAAAAATTACAAAATAAAATCTACTCTACCTTACATTCTACTGTGCTCCATAACATCTACTTCACATCTCCTTCCATGTTGAGAACATCAAAGCTTTATTCAAATTCTTCAAAATTACGAAGTACAACAAAGCTCTCCAAAGCTTTCTAACGCCATCAAGGAAGAACTACAAACTCCAAGCTAAAAAACTAAAAAGCCAAGCTAAGCTAAGACTAACAAATGAAGGAGAGAGATCTCCTATTTATACAAAAAGATGAGAAGCCATCTCATTAATGAGAGTCCATGAATCTCTCCCTCTACCTCTAGAGTCCTAATCAAAATAGGAACTGATAAGACACATGTCTTCTTAGAGTTTCAATACAATTAGGAGATGTGACACATATCCTCATGATCCCATGATTCTTTCCACTCAAATTCGAATTTGGCCTTAGAGTGCCACATAAAGGTCTTCTACAAGCCTCCTTTCAACCTACACATGTCAACAATCTCAACCCACTTGTTAGGTATAAGCATATGCACATTATTTTCTAATTTTTAACCACAAATTCACTTAAAAAGGCTTAGAATTAATAAAGTTTGGAAAAACATAAATGTGGCCCAATGATAATGAAAGTGGGATGAATGTAGTGATATAGTAGTGAAATGGAGGTGAAATGGAGGTGATATAATGGACATAATAGTGAAAGTGTAATGGAAATGAATGACATTTTCAAGACCCAACAACCACAGCCAAAATGGTGGGAAGAAATGCTAGAAATTTTATAATTTATGCTTGGTAAAAGGTAAATTTTGATTTTTTTACTACAGTCAATTAGGGTAAAGATGATAAACAGAGATCAAACAGGTAAAGAGTATTAGAGCAGGATAAAGTGTATCAGTAAAAAGATGAAAAGCAGAGCAGCCAGCACAGAATTACATCAAAGACAGTAGGATGCCAAATTATAGGACCTGACTCCAGCACATTCTCGAGAATAGGGACGGCAAACCATCAGTTTGCCTCTATCTGCCACCTACGAGACCATCTGTCTCTATTTTATTGTAACATATAGTTAGTCATCTCAGAATATATCTCACTTTGTTATGAGATATTTTATTGTAAAATTTTTTGTATAAATACTCCCTCATTCGGAATATTGAGTGTGGATTCTTAGACATTACTGTAAAACTGATTATTTTGGAATAAAGTGTTGTTGGAAAAATCTTTCATGGTTGGTTGGATGAAGAATTAATACAAAGGACTTTTCACAGGATTCATGTGCAATACATTGGACAAATAAGTATTTTATAATTCATGTGTTATTGTTCTCGTGTTTAAATATTTCAATTATGTTTCATATCTGAATACTTAAATGAAAAAGCTTAACTCTAAAAGTGCTTCAGTGCAATCTGTTTTCAACCGTTTATATTCTTGATGTTTCCCTCTAAACTAGCATAAACAGTGAATTCTTAATTGCTCCTGTTTCCTAGTTTAATCGTGTTTGATCATTTGTTAAAGAATTCTTAGTTGCTCTTTACTGGTGATCATTCAGTTTCTTTTCTCTTAAATCATGTTGAAGGATTCTTAATTTTCCTTCATCTCTTTTAAGTCCATCCCATCCTATCAAGTTTTCATTTGATCCATGTTTTAGCTATCTTGCCGTGTGAAGCCATCCTTTGCTGAAAAACCAAATCCATTTGAGCCATTTCTTTTGACTCCATTAGCCCAATGGCCTAAACTACTTAGTTCTGCCCCTCTGCTATTGAATTCCACCAAACTCAACCAAAATCCCAAAGCTTTCATAACTAGCCTAAAACCTTATAAAACAAAGCTAAATCTTAAAGAGAGAACCCTCTCTAGGTACAGATTGGCTAGATTCTGTACCCAAAAGTTGATTTGTGGTTACCTCAGACCCCTTTCCTCTTCTTACAACTTCTAGGAAAATCTGAGTGATAACAGACTATTACACATCTACCTTACTAAGAAGAATTTCACAGTTCGTGAAGAGAACTGCAAAAGAGATTCTCATAGAAAATTATGAAGAAGAAATTATAGTTGAAAAGGACTTGCGTGCGATTGAATTCATCGTAGACGATGAACCATCAAAGAACTCCAAAGACACACGTAAAAGGTCTCAGGCCTCCGTGAGCAAGGCCAAGGACAAGGAATCCACCGATCTTGAGAGCTTGACTTGCACCACCAAGTCTCTATCCAATGAGTTGGCAGAGTTAAGATAGAGGTCAAGCAAGACCACCGTAAGTAGCAAGCCCCCTAAATTCAACTTTTTGAGAAGAGCTGCCAACTCCAACAGTAGCAGCAACCAGCCATCCAAGTATGCACAAAGATCAAACGTTGTGGTAAATGTTCAGAGTATGGGCATGGACAAATATTGTTCGTTTCATCAAGAATATCATTCAAAAAAAGCATGCCCTCAATGGAAACACAACATGAACACTCTAACTGAGCATATCATTGATACAGTTCTTTTAGATGAGCAAACTGAGCCAACAGAAGAGAAGGAAGAAATTGTTGCAACTGAAGAGACTACGAGTGTTGGAAATGCAGTAAATACATTCAGTTGTGTGTATATAGTTGAAAAGAAAAGCATTGAAGAACAACCACTGAGTAAGGACCCGTCCCAAAAGCAGAACAGTTTATATAACTTGACAAGCCAAGGGTCGGTCTCCAAACAAGAGTTTCCAAGGAAAAAATTGAAAGATAATTTGCTAGGGAAGATTACACTGCCTATCAACTCAGCTCAAAACACTCAAAGCACATATGGAAACATGGCTATAATGAAAAGTACTCCCACGAACAGCAAAAGAAAGTGCACCATTCCAAAAGTAGCAAGAAAAGTTACTCCTCTAGACACTTTTCCAATGTCTCCCACGCTTGATTATAACATCATTGAATACATGAAGAAATCTCACACTAACATCTCACTCTTTGAACTTACAAGGATCACGAGCCAGTGGGAACTTCTTGTCCACACTCTTAAACAATCTGCCTCAGGTAACAACACTTTTTCGGAGAAGGGATATGGTAATTCCTCTAGTCCCCTGGAATTTGTGCTTAATACATTAACATTAGATGTTGACACACTCTTCCCTTTGTTTTTGTTAATGTTTGAAATTTTTAATTAAAATATACACAATTTCTTATTTGATTCTGGTGCATATATTGACGTTATGCCTCTATTTGTAGCTAAGAAAACTAATGAAAAATGGGATAAGATAGATGCACAGATCATTCAGCTAGACAAGACTCATGTCCATGCTATAGGTGAACTCATAAATGTGCTTATTCACTTATCATTCGACCAATGAGTTCACTAGTGTATAAATATGGTAATTGTGGACATCTTGGAAGCATACGGTGTATTTATGAGTAGACACTGGTCTGGAAAATTACATGGGTATTTTGCTACAAACTGGTCACATTTATGGCTTTCGTATAAGGGTGGAAATAATCAAATCTAGGTAGACTCAGAGGCTTACATGAAACATACTATCACTCCCTTCAAGGGAAAGAATGAACCAACTGCTTTCGTAGATCTTATATTTGGAAATTGATTTCTAGAGACTAATCTGGGGTGCCATCTTACTCAGCGTTCCCTAGTCCCTCCTGACACACAGTTGGAACTCCTTCCTAGTCCAACTAGTAGAAAGGACCTTTGTACAGTAGATAGTAGTAGTAGTTGTAGTAGTGCTAGTGTAGGGTATAGTCCTTATACATATGATGTTTAGACATTGCATTTTGACAGTTCAAATACACAAGAGGGCTATGAAGCTAGTTGTATTTTAGTAGACCCATGATAGAGAAAACACATGATCTCAAGTCGCTTGGAATTTGAGTGCACCAATAACACCGAAGAATATGAAGCACTCATCCTGGCCCTACAGAAGGCCACTGACCTTAATTTTGGAGTTCTTAAAGCATTAGGTGACTCATAAATCGTCATACAATAAGTACATAATACTATACACTATGTGTCACCTCATTTGAAAGGTTATCTATAAGAGGTATGGCGTTTGATTTCTCATTTCCAAGCTTTTAATATCATATATGTTCCTAGAATTCGTAACGTAATTGCAGATGCATTAGCAAATGTTGTTGCTAGGTTGTCACCACTTAGGAATGGTTTTTCTAATAAAATTCTTTATAAACCATTTGTACCTGATAATATCACTAATTTATGTGTTTTTAATGATGGCAAGCAGATACTGCACTTCATGGTGAACATTGATGTATTCAAAGATGCATTTATCGATGAAGACAACCACAAAATAGTGTTGCAATATGTAGCTCACGTGAACAAGGAGAACCCCATTCCAAAAGGTGTGGTATCATTGAAAAAACTATATGACTTACAGAATCTCTTTAGAGGTCAGCCAATGAAAAAACCTACAATTCAATGATGTCGCATGAACTGATAAATCTTGGAATAGAGAAAGATATGAAGTTTGTCAATCTCGGTACTTGCCACACACCACAAGAGCGGCAAGCTTTCATCCGCTTATTCAAGAAATACCGAGATGTTTTCGCATGGACATATGATGAGCTCAAAACTAACAACACGAAAATAATCCAGAATATGATCCCAATTAGGGAAGGGGCCAAGCCTTTTCAACAGAAGTTGTGAAAGGTACATATGACACTTGAGCCTCTGATTAAAAAGGATTTGAGGAAGCTACTGGATTCTTGGGTCATTTATAAAGTGTGACATTCAACCTGGGTATCTAATCTAGTCCCAGTGAGGAAGAAGTCTGGGGAAATCTGCTTGTATGTTGAATTATGAAACTTGAATCATGCCTCAGAGAAAGAAAACTACCCTATGTCGCCTATGGAACAGATACTATAGATAGTATCAAGGTCATATATTTTCTCTTTGTTTGATGGTTATCTAGGCTACAACTAGCTTTTGGTCTTAGAGCATGATAGACTAAAAACTATATTCTGAATTAAGTGGGGCATGTTCGCATTCAGAAGAATTCCTTTTGGGCTAGTCAATGTCGATGCAGCATCTCAACATGCAATGGAAATCACATTTCATGGACTGATTGGATAGAGCATAGTGGTGTATATTGATGATGCCACCATGTTTTTGAAGAAGAGATCGAAAGATGTCGAAAATATGGGATATCCCTTAATCCAAAGAAGATTATTGTTTTAGTGTCCGAGGGTAATCTCTTTGGCCAAATCATCACAAAAAGTGGGATTAAGGTATACCCTAAAAGGGTCAAAGCTATTACGCATATTCCCTTCCCAGTGAATAAGAAATCTATGCAGTCCTTCCTCGGGAAGATCAATTTTATCTACAAGTTCATCTCTGATTTCGCTCAAATTGTGAAACCAATGCAGGAGATGCTAAGGAACGATGCAATATATAAATGGGCCAAAATGGAAAAGGACAAGATTTTCCATATCAAGGAAGTTATCACAGAAGCACCAGCCTTGTATAGACCAAATTTCAATAAATGTTTTTTTCTCTACACTTTTGATTTTGATACTTCTCTTGTCATTGTGCTTACACAAAAATATGATTAGAATAATGAGCAGCCAATATCTTTCATGAGTGCCAACCTACAAGGACCTGAACTTAACTATCCCGACATTGATAAACAGGTGTATTCAGTCTACAAGGTGGTGAAGCAATTTCAGCCCTATCTCTTGAAGAATCATTGTATTATGTTTGTACCGCACCCAACAGTTAGATCATTATATGTCCAACAAAAGTCGGGTGAGAGAAGAGTGAATTGGATCACTGATCTACAAGAGTATGATTTAGACTTCAAACCAATTCACACAATAAAGGGCCATGGTCTATGTCGGCCAGTAGAAAAATCGATGGATGTCGAAGAAGAATATCCATCCAGATGGGAGCAGGAAATCGAAATGTATAATATTGAGTGAGCTTCCCCCACTATTATCACAAACTCTTGGTACGTTGATGTGTGCCAATATCTTGAGCATGGCACATTTCCCTTTCACTTGTCTATATGGTAGAAGAGGGAAATTAGATTGAAAGCATTATCTTATCATCTGGTGCATGGGGTGCTTTTTAGAAAGCACCATAATGGAGTACTACTCAGGTGCTTGGAAGTACATGATTCAGAGAAAGTGTTGTGTGATCTCCATGATGGACCAGCCGAGGGACACTTTGCGGGTGACAAAACAATGCACAAAGTTATGTGGGCTGGAATTTATTGGCCCACAATATTCAAAGAAGCTCACACTTATGCCCACAAGTGTCCGGTCTGTCAGAAGTGTATTGGCCGAAGTAAGAAGTCAGTCGCCCCGTTGCAGCCTATTGCAGTGGAAGAACCTTTTCAAAATGGGACCTAAATGTAATTGGTGATACTTTTCTGCACTCATCAAAGTAGCATCACTACATTCTCAATTCCACAGACTAATTCACACAGTGGATGAAATAATTTCCACTCAAATAGGTGAATTATCAGGAGGTCATCAACTTCCTTAAACATATTATCATTTCAAGGTTCCTGCGCAAAGAGGTGAAGTAAGAAACTTCATCGGGGTACTGTCCAGGCTCTCTGGAAGCAAAGAAATGTTTGTGTTCCTATAGTGATTTTGCCTAGGTACAATCTAGGCCTGCGGGCAGCGGTGCAACACCAAAGATGAAAAACTATACTCTGAAATCTAAAGCTCATGAACTATACTACCCTTTCCAATTCGAAACATTGTGATATTGATAGATTTTATGTTCGTGTTCAATCGATATGGCACAAAGGGGACCATTTTTATAGTGATATGCATGATGAATCAATACTTCCTGAAGAACTAAGACCCTTCACAAAAGAGTTAACCTAAACAAAGAAGCTGGAATTCTACCAGTGTGTCGCCAAGTATTGTCGTTACTACAACACCCTCCAAAATTTTGGCCTACACTCAATTTCGGAGCCTACTTTTTTCTTGCATACTATCATCAAAAACATTGAGACCCATTGTATGTATCCTCTCTAAGTGTTTTGGTCCCTTTTGCAAGAAAATTAAAATGCCATATTTTTGCATGTTAAGTGTCACACGATGTACATAATCTTGTTTTGGTGTTTTCAAGGGGTTATCTTTGTGTAAATGAGTTGATCCTACCATGTAAACATTTGTCGCACTCATTTCCAAAGTTTTAAACATTATCACACAAGTGTCGTCATGGTCATCGCAAATTGTATCTTTAGTGTCGCACTTGTCGTAAGTCATCGCAAATTTATCGCACTTAAGGAAGTATCTTATTCATGTGTTCTAGATGATCTATGTTTTTTAGTCAATTGTTCTAAGTGTGTGATCACAATCAAGTCATTTCAATATTCACATCAGCTTCATCGACCCCACACTTGGTCAAATTCAGAAAAAATTCCGAACAAGCAACTTAACCTCATCCATCCCACCTGAACTATGCATTATGTAGTCCCAACCCTCAAGTTGCAAACATACCTCTTGACACTACGCAAAGTGCAGTTCTTGCCTCCTAGGATTTCGCACTACACAGTCTTAGTGCTCAAGCTCGAACCTTGACCTCCAAAATTGTGCAATCGTGTCCTCCAGCCAGAACTGAACATTGCCTAACTCACTGAGCTCCCCAACTACACAATCTACTTGCTCATTCCAACTTGAACTATACATTGTGCAATATAAACACTCAAGATTCACCCCCAACTACCTAAGTTGCACAATTGTGCAGTCACAGAGCCTCTCCCTTAGTTTTCCACCCAGTTCTGGCTCAGTGAGTAGACCAACATGCAACATCTTAGACTAGTGGTTTATCTTACTGATGTCGTCTTGTCATGAGTGAATTGCAGATGCACGTATTCTATCACACTATGATAGGATGATGAAGAAGGATATGGAGAAGGGAAACATGCTAGAAAGCATGTTTATAGATGATTATGCAAGTTAATCAATTAGGAGAAAGCAAAAGGACACCAGTTTGCTACCGCAACTCGAGACCTGATATCACTTAAGACTCCTTACCTCTAAGCCATATGGAGGTGGATAGAAGATAATTCTTAAGAAGACACATAGCAAGAAGCAACAAGAATGACTTGATATTCCCATGTCATAAAGCAGTCCATGTCATGTCATGTCATGAGTGATCATATGCCACAACATTATTGTGGATTATGTAATTTCTTATTTGAAAATGTATTGTAAAGTGGAAGTACAAAGTACACGCACAAAATATGAAGATTCATGTAAAGTTGAAAAGTCATAGGAAGTCAGACAGTCATGAGGGTAGTCAAAGAGTCACAAGGAATGTGAAGCATCACCCCATTGGTTATATGTACACCCTTATTGTATGAACAAAGGAATTTTCACCTTGGCCTCTCTCGCAAATTATCAGAGAGATCATCTAGTTCTTTTGAGGAGAAAGTAGTGGCTCCAACACTCCACTATTGGTGCTAGTGTTGTTCATTGTATATATGTGTCCATGAAATTTTACTTAATATATGAAGCCTGATGGCTAGCACATTCTTCATGCATGGATTGTGAATATTTGTAATAATGTTCTGTGAATGTTTATGATTCATGTTTGTTTTCACCTGTACTAAAGTTGTTGAACTATTTTGGTTATTTTAATGCTTATCTTATTGAGAATGTGATGTAATGGTTGCAATGATTGCCGCATCTTTGTGGACTATTCCGCTGGATGTTAGACGGATCTTTCTTGTCCATGTGTATCTCTGCTAGAGTGGTACTATTACCTCTCTCTTAGGGGCTCACATTATTTTCTCTCTGTAGTAGAAGAACCTTGACACACCTACAATTGAACACTCAACAGGCACACTCACTTGTTTTTCGAAGGTACATGTGCATTCCTCTCTTTTGTTGACAATTAGAGCCAAGGAAAATCTTTAAGAAAATGGTAACCAGGTTGTATTCTGGATGGGGCTCCTATCCCAAATAGTGTGAGGTATAATTAGGACCACATATCGGGGAGACCCCATGAATTTTGGCAGGTCCAACACTGTCAACACATCCCCAAGGGAAAATATTTTGGAGCGAAAAGAAGAAACTATTTTTTTTAATTCTATTTTCACTTATCTCCTTGGAGGTTCACTCAAATTTCAAGAGTAGGCACCAATTAATTCCACATCCAACTAATACCCATTATGTATACTTTTGAGTAAATCCATATCGAAAAAATTGAAATTACATGAAAAAAGTGTGTTGAACATGTTTTTCCATGTATTTTTTAATTTTTTTTATGTATATCTACTCAGAATTATGCAGAGTGGGTACTCGTTGGATTTGGAATTTAATTATGCATCCAATGAGTCTACTCTTGAAATTTGAGTGAACCTACAAGGATATAAGCCGAAAATACTATAAAACAAGTAGTTTTCTTTCTTTTTCTTTAAAGATTCGTAAGTATTGTTTTATTATTTTAAATGTTATTTATTATTTTCCTTAGGAGGCCCATTTTAGACCTCAAAACTCCCCTAATGAGTCAATTTACTTTCAAAAATTTGTAATGTATCCTAATACAGTACTTGAACAATGTTATCAACCTCCATATATGTTATACTCATCTCCAATTTCCTAGGGTCTTCAATGTTTTTTTCTCACCTGTTTCTTTTCTTCTTGGAACATGTGTGGGATAGTTTGTGTTATGTCTAGCTACCATCTAGAGGGATCTCCATCACAATCATATCCCTAATTATTTCCATGGTTCTATAGTAACTACATAATTTTATGGCCAAAAGAGGAACTTTTGCAAGAATGATGAACAAACCACCATCATTGCTAGTTGTAGATTTACCTCTAATTTTTTACTAGGAATAATCAACTTTCTCTTGGAGGGGAGTTCCACTTTTATGAGTATTTGAACTTGCGTTTGTGGTTGTATCATCCTAAGAAACATGTTCCTCCCTCTCATAGACAACTTTATTGGTCGTAGCCACAATTCACATATCCATGAGTGTGTTTTCATTATCACATACCTTTGTTGTTTCATCTAACCTAATAAAAGAAGAACCATAAGTAATTGAAATTTTATGAGCTACGGAAATATCTTCTAGGTCAAAATCATTCCATGTTTCAACCTTATTCATGTCAAAAAATCAAAGTATTTAGCAATTTCAGCCAAGTAGATGAATTTCTCACTAAAGCATCATCAATTTTGAAAGGCATGAGAATAAACTAACATTTCCTCTTTTCATCAAATAAAATAGACCATACTTTATATTGTCTATCAATTGAGCAATAATAAATCTGCCACATATAGAAATGTAGAAGGAGAAATTATTTCTCTTCAAAAACGAAAAATTTTGATGTATGTGAATTTATCCTTAAATACATATATTCCTTTCCATCAAGAAATTTGACAAATGTTTCCACAAACCTATCTACCTCCATCCCTATAAGCATGCATCTAAACTTACCAACAAAACAACCTTTAATTTGATAAGAATTATGTAGTGCCTTATGTCTCCATGATATGGGACACCAACAATAAATTGGGTATTCATCAAAATTTACATTTCACTTAGTGACAAACATTGAAATTGATTACAATAAGCTATAGCGAACATAAGATAGTAGGTCATAAAGAAGCTCTTGGTATGGATAAAGTTTGAGAGTAGATGGGAAATTTTATTAGAGATAATTTGGGCCTAGTAAGAAAAAAACACCCTTTCGTGCTAAAAAATGAAGAATATACAAGGCATACTTAGGGACATGAGAAGTTGAGTCATAACCCACAAGCCAAACAAACAATGACATGAACTCCTTATACGGATCAGTGAATGTTGATATCTCAATCTTGTTGGGATTAACTAGTAGAGAAATGCGTTGAACTAGAAAATCCTTGACTAGATTTGCACCCCCAACTTGAGCATCTAAAAAACAATACGTATTAGACATCCTAAAGGACTCTATTTAGTTATGGAAATTGCAACATTATTCTAAAAATATTCGATGTCAAGTCAACAAAAGTCATTCCACTTTCCTTAACCTTGACTAATCTATGATTGGAATCGAATCTCCTTGCACACCACAATATTATCTCAATTGAATATTTTGGGCATGAAAACAGCTTTGGCTATCCTATACATCCACACTTTGTTAGTAATGACTTCTTCGGATAGCATAAAATACCTTTTGTAAGCTATGAACCATTGAAATTCTTTATTCTCATGACATAAAGAGTTTGGTATATCACCATAAAATGGTTCCATCCTCCTATTTTCCATCTTTTTATCTGTTAATGTGCTTATCCATATAACACATTACACATATAATTAGATTTTTCATCTAATAAGCATGTAGGTAGCCATTGCTAATCTTAAATGAAACATTACTCCCTTATGTTTGCACTTGGATTAATATACATTTGGTGAAAATCGGTGATTTAATGCTAACTTCATTTTACGTATGAAATGCATGGAGGAATGTGTTGGAGTTAATACTTATTATTTAGCAATAATCATATTTATTGTATAATAAACACAACAATGATGTGTCGTCATTTCTTTGAAAATAGACATTATTATTTGTGTTGAATTCCCAATGTGAAGTATTAAGCGACTACAAGAGGACAACTCAAAAGTTATTCTTCCATATGCGATCAAGTGATGCTGACAAATAACTAAGTCCCCCAATGTGAAACATGTAGTGGACAAAGAAGAAGAGCAAGATGTAGGGATGCAGATATGTTGAGACCAAACAATAGATGAACATCAGCATAGTAATCACTTTTCAAAATTAAATTGTTAATTCTATGAATATTTGTTTAGTGATTAAAAACATATACATTTGGTTATGCACTTTTTCATCATAACATTAACATTAGGCCCCTTTCCTAAACCTTATTAACATTCAAGATTCATTGATATTTGTTTCCAGTACATGTGTTTCATTAACCTTATTAGTATTCATTATTCATTAACATCTAAGTTCAATATATCTCCTAACACATAATATTAAGGAAATTATTAACTATGTAGATAAAACCTTAAAAAAACCCTTTAACACTCAATATAAACAAATTTAATAACCCAAATTATCTGGTATTTCACACCAAACTCACAAGAAAATGTGTTCGAAAAGAAATAAAAATATATAAAAAATAGCTTTTGAAAAAGATAAGTCAACTAATATTAATAAATAAGAATAAATAATTTTCTTTATCACTAATCTTAAAAAAAATATTCTTAAATAAAAATATATAGTGATAAAACATTATTTTTAAATATAAATATATCAATTTCATTAGTAAGAGAATATAGTATAAGGTTTCATTATCATTGGGTGGAAACCCTAGTGAAGGTGGAAACCCTGATCTCGGAGAACTCTAAGCTCTGTTGAATCTCTTCCAATAGTGTTTCCATGGCATTGTTTTCTTTGTAGAAATGGTTCTTCTATTGATTACGAGGCCCGCTGGAGGTTCCTAGTCAGTATAAGGGTTCCTTGTACATGAAGGTTGGTATCTAAACATTCCTATCTTTGTTTTGTGTGTCTCTTTGAATTATGTGAAAGGCGTCAGTATGGTGTGAGAACAGATATTTGGATGTTTCGAGGTGGTTGACTTCTATCCAGGTATCTACTAAGGAGGCTCTAGTCTAAGCACAGTTTCAAGAGGTTCAGCCCCGTAGTCTTTGTGTCCCCCCTTTTTCGGCCTCAAATTCTATTCGTTTGAGCTTTGGGGAGAAGCAGATCGAGAGTGTCGCAGATAGAAAGCTTTAAAAGTAGGTGAGGTGAAGTCCTCCCTTACACTAAGAGTAGATGTTAATCTAAATAGAGTTTCTAGTCTTGTGTAGAGGACTCTGGTTGGAATAATGTATTATATTTTGTACTCCAAATAAAGTATTCAAATGTGGATTTAGTCTGCTTGGAAACCCATCCTTGGGTATGCCCCAAAAATCAGCCTCTTAGCTAAAAATTGGCTTGCTTTTCATTTTCTATGAGAGGAAGACTTAATTCAAATTTGTACTAAACCCTAGCTCTTCGATGAAGGCTTCCTCTGAACCCAAAGGTGACATATGAGCTTTAATATCTTGAATGGGAAATCACTCCTTAAGTACTTCTGGGTAAAATTACCAGGGTTCCTGCTCGAGCTTTGGATGAGGAATATTTTCTTTAGGGTAGAAAATTCTCTCGGGAAGTTCATTTATTTTGACAACAAATCTTTAGTGGAGTTTCAAAAATGGGTTTCGTGGGTCTTAGTTGAACTGGATTCAAAGGCCAATCTTCTTGAGGAATTGATAACCTCATGCGGTGATAGGACCTACATTAAACCTTTGGATTCTTAGAAAGCCCCTCTCTAATGCCTCAGTTGTCATCAAATTGGCCATCTGCGCAAGGATGGTAGTCGATCACATCGTGGAAGGGGTTCAGGTCATCATCACATGTCTTACCAAGATGTGGCAGAATTCCTTTCTTCTCGTGTCAGGTTTTTGACTTTGCATAGTGATACAGAGGCCCCTCCTAGCTCTTTCAAAAACAATAAATTTGGGTGAAAATTCTCATCCAACTCATTTTCTCGAGGAGAAAATTTCAGACATCTAGAGTCGTCCTTTTTTCTCTCTGACTCTACGAAGATGTTGTCAGAGGGGATCACTACATCAAGCTTCCATGCATAGGAATTCCTTTCCTCAGATGCTTTTTCCAACCAGGTAGCTCCTTTTCATGGCTCTTTGAGTTCATCTCTCTCTTGAAGATATTGTTATGGTGGACAAGTTAAACCCACAATTCAGTGATGTATGGTTCTAATCATAGTTCGAAGATTAATATCCTTAAAAAATCATTAGTAGTTTTGGGTCTTAATTATGTAAATAGTAGTCTTCTTGCTAACGTTTTGAATCCTCCAATTAATTATCCTAGCTATTTACCAGCTTCTGGATCTTCTCCCCTCTTTTGGTGGCTATCGGATGCTAACATATCCTCCCTTGCTTGTCCTCTTGATCTGCAATCTCCTCTCTAGCTGGTAATGACATATGTAGTTCCTTTACAGGGGGTCAGCCAATCTCATCAAGACTTATTGATTTGGGTCCATTGCCCCCTCAAATCTCTTCACTTGTAGTGCTCCCTTCTCCCAATTCTAGTCCTTTGTTTCTAGGATCTTCCTACCATTTTTACCTTTCATTTGTTATTCCTTGCTCCCTCATTGTTAACTCCCCTTCAAAAACCCCTCCTCCTTCCCTTTCTTCCTCTTGCGATATTCTTAACATTGTCCCCATTCTAATCCTTAATTCCTCCTCTTCTCCTTCCCCTATGTTGGAATTCCCTCCTCTTTCTGACTCCTTTGTCATTGTCTATAAGAAGAAAAAGAAAACCAAAAATCGCAGACCATAGAAGTTCCTTCTCGTGGCATTCCTAATTCCTATTCCACTAAAGCCCTTGGAGCACAGTTTCCCATCATTGAGAACCAGGAATGAAAATTTTATCACTAGATATTGGGGGAATATAGGGGAGCCCTAAATCCCTCTTTCTAAGGAGATTTCTAGAGTATCATCGCCCTTCGGTCATGTTATTTCAGGAAACAATGGTTTTTGGATCCACAGCCTACGAGTTCTTCTCCAATTTTTTCCCAGGTTGGTGCATTTGTGTGATGGGATGCAGAAGGACAATCTGGTGGTCTTCACATGGTATTAGATCCTTCTTAGCCTCCTTCTTGGAATTTCATTCCAATGTGGGAATTATCCTTGAAGGCAAGTTCAGGGGCCTCTCCAAATTAGTGATAGTGGTCAATTGTTATGGGAATTATAATAAAAGGAGGATTTTTTGGGATATATTTTAGAATAATGATCTCCTGAATAGTAATAAGTTGATTCTTGTAGGTGATTTAAATCTAACCCTTTCAGAAAATGAAATTTGGGGCAGTAAAGCTAAACAAGATCCCTTTTCTATGTATTTCAATTCTCTATTTTAAGATCCGGGGCTTATTGATGTTTGTTTGGCTTTGATTGCCCCTACCTGGAAAAATGGCAGAGTGAATAGTGATGTGATAGCTAAAAGACTAGACCATTTCATTCTAGTTGAAATTCTCATTCCTTGTTTCAGTAGATATAGATCATGGATTGGTTCAGATAATATCTCAAATCACTTCCCTATGTTTTTGGAGTTTGAGGTTCATAAATCCCTTAAGCCTTCCCCATTTAAGTTAAACCAAATTTGGCTTGAAGATCAATCCTTCAACAAGCTGGTAAGGGATACCTGGCCTACATTGGAGGTGTCATTGTTCAAATTGGACATGGAATTGTTTTCTTATAAGCTAAATATGTTGAAAATTTTGGTTGTTAAATGGGAAAGGAACAAAAAGAAGTAATTAAACCTTGAGTTGGATATGATTGAGCAGGAGATAGATTTTCATAATGTCTCTTTCTTCAAAGAAATGTTTTCTCTAGAAATTAAAGAGAACCTATGGAATTTGCAGTCAAGAAAGTTGCATATTCAAAAGTTAAATGAAGAAGAATGGAGAATTAAAAGTAGGGTTAACTGGATTTCCAAATGGGATGGAAACTCTAAGTTCTTCCACAAATATGCCTCTTACAAGAAATTCATTAACTCCATTTGGGAGATGAAGGGTTCTAATGGCTCAATTATTTTATATTCATTCGGTCTAAAGCACGTTGTGGTCTCTCATTTTTCTCAACTCTTAAAGGTGACCCAAGTCAATAATTTGATGGAACAAATTCAGGTAATCAATTTTTTTCCGTGGTTTTTCTCTAATTAGGAGGCAAATTTTGTTTGTTGGCATGTTTCATTAGAGGAGTTGGAAGGTGTCCTGAAGTCTTGTGCTAAAGATAGGATCCTTGGGCCTCACAGTTGGTTTGTTGGGGACCGACCTTTCGAAAGTCATTGAGGAATATAGGGTCAAATCTATAGTCAGTAATTCCATTAATGCTTCTTACCTGGATTTAATTCCCAAATTTTTGAAACCCCTCTCCTTCGATTAATTTTTCCCTATATCTATGTGTAACCTGGTCTACAAAGTCATTTCAAAAACTATTACCAGCCATCTAAAGGCGAAGTTAGCTTCTGAAACTTCCAAGGAGTAATTTGGGTTTCTGCTTAGTCACCATATTCACAAAGCTATTGGGTCAACACAGGAATTTCTTCATTCAATCAAGAATAAGAAGATCAAAGCTCTTACTTTCAAATTAGATCTTAAGAAATCCTATGATAAGGTTAATTGAGATTTCCTTGGGATGTTTCTAATTTAAATAGGCCCAGGTCCTTTTGTAACCAATTGGATAATTCCATGTATCTCCTCTACTTCCTTTGTGGTTTTAATCAATGTCTCCCCTTCTTCCTTTTTTCCTTGTTCCAGAGTGCTTCTCCAAGGATGCCCTTTTTCCACCCTCCTCTTTCTATTAGTCATTGAAGGGCTCAACAGACTTATTTTGAAGGAGAGAAGTGATGGATATTTAAAAGTCATTAAAGTTTAAGCTAGTATAAGTATCTCCCATTTACTCTTTGTTGATGATGTGTTTGTTTTTGGAGACAACTTTCTGAATGAATGAACTGTTTATAACAGAATTATCTTTATTTTTTTATCTAGCTACTGGAATGGAGGTTAGTCTAGAAAAATCATGCTTTATTTTTCATGAGATTGAGGATTCAATTATGGAAATTATTTTGAGCATCTGGGCCTGCAAGAAGGAAAATCTGGATCATGGATTCAAATATTTTGGCTTTTATTTAGCTCAAACCTAATAACTACAAGAAAGAAGACTAGTTTTGGCATGATAAGAAGGTAGAGAAAAAAATTAGTTGTTGGTGCCATAGGTGATTATCACTCAGAGGGTGATTGGTGTTAGTAAAATTGGTGCTCGAGAGCATTCATTTCTTGTGGATGAATTTGATAAGAATTCCTTCATTTGTGATCAATATAATTAGGCATAAAATGTTTCAATTTTTGTAGTCACACAAGGCAGAAAAAACACAAAAGCCACCTAGTTGGTTAGGAGTCTTTCTTATAACCAAAAGAATCGAGGGGCTAGGGACTCAAAAATCTCTTTTGGTTTGGGAAATACCTTATTGCTAAGACCCTATGGGGATTTATCGAAGGTAATGGTATTTGGAGCTCTATCACCAAAGACAAGTATCTCAAAAATAAACCCTTGCACAAATGGGTCTGTAAATCGGCAACAACTGCCTCAGCCTCTTCTATTCCTAGGTCTGTATTATGGAAAATCCTTATGAATTATTTTCATTGGATTTATAAATGGATCTCGTGGAAGGTTGGAAATTGATTCCAAGTTCACCTCAGTAAAGATACTTTTATAAGAGGAATTCATTTTTTTTTCTTTCTGATGCATTGACTTCTTCCCTCAACTCCAAAGGCATGTTCATGTCAGCACAAGCTTTCAGTTTTTTTCATTTTGATTTCTCTAGGGGCCATTGGATCTCTGTTTTAGAACTAATTCTACAAGGTGAGCTAGCTATCAAATGCGGTTCATTTTTCCTCAATTTATATCTTAATGGTATAAGTCTCTCTAGGAAGAAAGGCAATATCATGTGGGAATGGGGGAATTCCTTATAAGGTGTTTCAACTAATTCATTTATACCGCCATTACCTCTTCCCACTGCCAGGTGGATGCTCTCTAGTGGTATTCTTTAATATGGAAATGGAGTCTTCCCACAAAACTAAAAAAAATCTATGGCTTGTCTTGAAGAACAAAATTTTAACTTGGGACTATTTACAGAAAAGGGGTTTTCAAGGTCCCAATATTTCTATCCTTTCCAAACAAGATGTAGAAAGTGTATACCATCTTTTTCTTAGGTGCGAAGTGGAAAAATGTCTTTGGTACTCTACGCTAAATTCTCTAAAAATCAAGTATTCTGATCATTTTATTTCCTTTTCAAAATGTCTTCACATCTGGTATTTTAACAAGAGAATATTCCATTCAATTCTTATCTTTATAACTTGGGAAATCTAGGGAATTAGAAATAAGTTGATCATTGAAAACATTAGGCCCAATATGTTATTGGACTCATGCAAAGTTATTTCCCTTTGGAGGGAGTATCCCCCCAAGATCAAAGACCATTTAAGAAGGAATGTCATTAACCCAGCAATTAATCTTCAGTTCCCTGTAGTTTTTTTTATGGTGCATCTTAGCAAGGAAAGTGTGCAGGTGGATTTATCATCCTTCTTAATAGAAACCATTTTATTAAAGACAAAATGGGGTTTGGTTTGGGTACAAATACGAAATAATAACTCTTGGCTTCTTGGGCATTGATGCTAATAGCAAATTCTTTATTTATCTCCAACATAATGATCGGTGGGGACTCTAAAACTATCATTGATTGGTTGTGTGGGAATTCAAACTTATAGGTCATGAATATTTATTATTGGAAGGCCAAAGTGGAGGAGTTGTGTGGTGTTTTTAACTCTACGTCTTTCTTTCATGTCTATGGAGAATTCAATATGTAGGCTGATTATCTATCAAAAAATGGTCTCCAAATACAACCTGGAACTATTCATCTAGAAGAATGGTATGTCAGAGAAAGTCTTCATGTTGGTCTCTACTAGCTGTTTTGATTTTTCTCATATTTATGATTGTGGTATCTCTTGGGAC
This sequence comes from Pinus tabuliformis, assembly GCA_031772625.1. Taxonomy (NCBI): domain Eukaryota; kingdom Viridiplantae; phylum Streptophyta; class Pinopsida; order Pinales; family Pinaceae; genus Pinus; species Pinus tabuliformis. Next base: position 1,633,697,260 of record CM062816.1, read on the forward strand.
TTGTTTTTAGCCAATATTATGAAGGTGGTTTATGTAGAAGGATAGTGGTTTTGAGACTATGTTATTTCATTGTATATTTTCGTTAGTCTTAGTTTTGTGAAGTCTTTCTCAATCTTTATTTGGATCCTTTGTTTTTGCAGTCTTGATTTCATAGTTGTATAGGCCTATTTGTTTTTTGTTTATGGAAATTTATGTGGCATAACAACTTTATGGCCCGTTGCTTTCCTAGCTAAATTGATACTTTGTAAATATCTTTGATTCAATATAATGAATATTAGGATTTGTGTTCTAAAAAAAAAGTTTCATTATCATTATTATATAGAGGACATGTATTTTAAGCAAACTATTGTTACTTATTCAATTAGTAGATACCACCCATTTGTTGATCGTGCGTTGGGTGTCTGGTAGGAACTGCTACACTGCCCACTTGATTTTTAAGATCGCCTTCTTGTCGACTTCCAGTCGCAGCTCGAGTTGTAGAGACCCACTTGAGATTCATTCACATTCAATAGCTAGAATCGATATTCCTTTAGCGAATGACTTGATGTGGGCAAGCAATATGGACGATGTTGCCTATGGGGCTCAGGTGTGTAATCAAATTTAGAATCAACTTTGAATATGCCTCACGGAATTAAATGCTCCATAGCAATGTGGATATTCACTGCCTACAATACAAGGTAGAAAACCATCATGCTTAATTCGTCATTGATCATGCAGTCACCACGTTTAGTGTCTGCAGGAACTACTGCACAATCCACTATGATTGAGAGAAACACTTATCCATTATATAAACTCACTTTGAATGTGAATTGTTAGGTTACGCTTGTATAAAAACCTATAGATCCACAAGCTAATGCAATTTGCTAAAGCAAGAGACAAAAATCTACTTCTACTCTTTACAGCGGAAGCCCATAAAAATCGAGCAAACAATAATCAATAGAGGAAGAGAATCAAAGGCACATAACACAATAAATATCCAGGGAAAGCCATGGCTCAAAACCCCACTATCTGTTTTGTATTAATCTGGAAAATCAAGATGAAATTACAATTCTTATTCTCTCAAGAACAATCCTAGCACTCAGCAAATCTAATCTCCAACTCATAAGTAAGCACAAGGCCAAAGCTTAGCCAATTCATAAGCTCTCCAAGTCTCTATTCCATTGTGTAATTCCTATGGAAGATAGCTTGTATTTAAAGGGAAATAGAGCCTCTAAAAATTGGGCAATCCCTCAAGGGTCAGTTCCTGAATGCATGCACTGTCAGTACAACTCAGAAAAATATAAAACAAATAGCACACTGTCCCTGCACTCTAGTCTCAATTGGGTCTCTTTCTGATTCGACATGCATGATTTTCTGATGAGTAAATATTCAGTTAACTAGAGTAGCACTGGCAGAGTTCATTAGTGACACCACTGACAGTTAACTCACTATTAGTTCTCTTAATCAATTTGAGAACTAATTTAACTGAACTGACTCATGAAACTAAGTCTTATATTTTGCAACTCGCAATTAACTCACACTAGACTCCTACAAAGTAGGGAGAACATAAACATGACTTCCAAAAGACTTCAAACTCGAAATTCCTAAGTTAAGTAAGTTCAATAAACTTAATTTAACTATTTTAAGTTGCTATGAGAATATAATTCAAATTTAATTTCCAGTTTAATTCAAGGACAAATTAAAATGGACTCTCTTGTTGTCATTTCTCAACAATCCCTCTCAACAAGAAAGGGATTATCAACTACCCTGATCATGTCTATGTGAAACTCAAATTTACATCTTGACAATGCCTTTGTCAAGATGTCAGCATCTTGCTCCTCCGTGGGAATGTAATCTAACAACATGATCTTCCTCAATACACAATCTATGAGATAATGATACCAGATATCAATATGCTTGGACTAATCATGAAAAACTAGATTTTTAGAGAGTTTGAAACAACTCTGATTATCACAATAAATCACTGTAGGATCCATCTACTAACCAAACAAACCAATCAAGATCTTCCTCATCTAGATAGCCTCACATGCTGCCTAACTCGCAGCCATGTACTCTGCCTCTGCTGAACTGAGTGAAACCGATCTTTGTTTCCTGTTGTACCAAGAAATTTTCGCTGACCCAATACTGAAGATCCCTCCCGATGTTCTCTTCCTCTTGGATGGACTCACTACCCAATCTACATCGGTGAAGCCTTGAAGCTTCACTCCCTCTATCCATCTGTACCATAAACCAAACTGAGTAGTGCTTCTAAGGTATCTCAATACATGATTTTCCGCCTTCCAATATAGCTTGGTAGGCCTAACCATCGCTTGACTAAGCTGGTTAAATTCATAGCATATATCCGGTCATGTGTTCACCAAGTACATGAGTGAACCCATAAGCCTCCTGTAAACAGTACCTTCCACTACTTCCCCTGAAGTAGCATCCTCCTTCCTCTAGTTACTAGCTAGAGGAGTCTCCATGGGTTTACTGCTCTCCATCTGAAATCTCCTGAGTATCTCATTGGCATACTTGCCCTCAGATACAAACAAATCCCCATCTCCCTGCCATACCTCCATGCCAAGAAAGTAATGCATAAGCCTCGTGTCCTTCATCTCAAACTATCTTGCAAGGTCCTCCTTGCAATATTTGACGAGCTTCTCATCACCTATCAGTATGAGATCGTCAACTTAGAGTACAATGATCAACATCTTACCTTCCACCACTATGTGATACAGGTTCGCATCCGCTTCACTCTTTGTGAAGCCCAACCAAGTGAAGTAGCTATCTATCCTAGTGTACCAAGCATGGGGTGCTTGCTTCAGCCCATACAACATTCTCTTGAGTCGACACACATGCGACTCGCGATCCAAGGTTTCAAAACCTTTGGGCTACTCTATGTACACCTCTTCCTCAATCATGCCATTAAGGAAGGCAGTCTTCACATCCATCTGATGGATCTTCCAACCCATATGTGTTGATAGTGCCAAAATAAATCTGATTTATGAGTACCTTCCAACAAGAGCAAAGATCTCATCATAGTCAATCCCCTCTACCTATGAAAAGCCATGGGCCATAAATCTGGCCTTATGCTTCTCCACACTACCATTTGTAGCTTGCTTTACCTTGTAAATCCAACGGGAGCTCACAACTGACTTGTCCTCTGATCTCAAGACCACATCCCAAACACAGTTTCGAACTATGGAGTCATACTCCTCCACCATCGCATCAACCCAAGCCGATTGTTGCACTGCTTCCTGAAAGGAAGATGGCTCTGTCACAACACGTGCACCCATAAGTGCCATGTATCTAGTATACCTCTCTGGTGACCTCCTCTATCTGCACTTAGAAGAGGGACTTCCCACATTCTCCCATGCATCATCCAACAAGTTGTCAACCTCTCTAGTGTGCTTTCTTCCCTCTCTGGAAGACTCTGCCTGAGTGGATGTCTCCACTCTCTGAGCCTTTCCATGTGGCTGCTCCACATCAATCTGAGGCCCTCAACCTTAGGATCTAAAAGCTCCCCATCTTCATGTAGCTCAAGCTCCCTCTCAAGGGAAGCTTGCATGGCCTTCTCCTCATCGAACCTGATATCCCTGCGAACCACTGTTATCCGACTGGTCAGCATGTACACTCGATAGTTGTGGGGTGTTTCTGTGTATGCCATAAATATCCCCAAATCTATTTTTGGCTCAAGCTTCTTCCGTGCATCTTTGGTCACATGGTAATAAATCGATGACCCAAAAATCCTAAAGTGACCAACATCTGGCCTCTTACCGAAATAAACCTCCTATGGTGTCTTCATCTCAAGAATCTGATGTGGGTTACGATTCTGAACATAAACCGTTGTGCTGCAGGCCTTATCCCATAAGTGTAGTGGTAGGCCCTGATCATGCAACATCGCCCTTGCTGCCCCTACTATGCTCTTGTTCTTCCTCCTGACAACCCCATTATGTTGAGGGTTATGAGGTGCCACCAACTTTCGTTTAATCCCTTCAGCTGTGTTTGGTTGTGGATGTTGTCGAGGATGATCCACACACATCTGAATGGAGTCTCTCCATAATAGACTCTGCACGACTGTCTCTGTCTCCAAAGGAAGACTTGGTTTATTTTCCCAAAGTATAACCCTTGCATATAACAACTTTCTCAAACATACCTTTGGGAATACCGATAGATATTTTTTGCAATATCTTCAAAGCCCCATGATGCAAGTGGCCCAATCGCCTGTGCCACAACTCACCGACGTCTAGGCTCAACATCTTTTCTACTTTTGAACTCAAAGCAGCACAATCCTCTACTTCTATCTTATAGATATTTTGACTTGAATCCCTATCTTCTTTACATGACCCGTGGCTATGTGTCGAAGGAACGCCTTTCCTTTCGAAAATATCACATCATAGCCTCTATCCTCAAGCATGGCAACGGATACCAAGTCCTTTTTTAGTCTGGGTACATGCATAACATTCTTCAAGGTGTGTGGAGCCCCATGCTCCCTCTCAAAAGTAATAATGCCCACTCCAGTAACACCATACTTACCCTCGTCACCCATCTCGATATGCATAATGAGATCTTTCTCCTCCAGTTCATTAAATAACTCTTTGTCATCAGTCACGTGGAATGAAGCTCCATCATCTAAGTACCAAACAGTTCCCATCATTGAAGACACCATGCATGATGTTACAGATCCATTTGGGCACATCACTCCCATCATCCAGATCAATACTATCAGGGCTCATCAAACCCTAATTCAGTTGCTACATGCCCTAGACAAGTCACCTCTTTGAATGCCTCCTTCCCTAAGAAATCTTTGGCCTAAAGCCCTCCAGAATTACCTTCTTGAGGGACTAGCGCAACCTTGGACAGGGGTAAGTGTGCTTCAGTGCAGGTAGGCCCATGTCAGGGTGCTCTGCAGAGCACCTAGGCCCACTTTGACCTGCGCTAGGTGAGATTGAGAGAAATTCACATAGGGTTCTGGGAATATTATCATCTTTTGGAGCCATCTAGAATATTCCCACACTTATCATCTCCTATGAGCTTGAAATTGGATAGGGAATGAGTTAAGTAACCCCTATCCTCTCATCCCTTCCTCCATGGAAACTAACTCTAAGTTTGGAAGGCCATTCAATACCCTCATTCATGACAAAACCTCCTCCATTTGCCTATAAATTGAGAACTCATCTAAGTGATCAGGGGCTGGACTTTGAGAATTTGTAAGGCGATACTATTGGAGTGAGAATTGAGACTGTAAGTGAGTAGTGTTATGCTGCTGCAGTGTTGTGCTATTGATGTGATGTTGGTTGGAACCCAAGCTAGAAGAGTGGCAATGGATCGGACTTCATGGTTGTAATTCTTCCTTCTATCTAATGAAGCAGTTTATACCTTTTTCCATATGCTTATCTTGATGTATGATGTTTATATGTGTGAATGTATCTGATTCCATTTACTTGTATTCGATAGATCTCTTGCTTTGAGTGGTTCTCTATCTTCTGTTTATGCTTGCAGGTACTTTTTGAGCGAGTAAGTTCGAGAAGGAGCGACGGGAGTCAAACAAAGGGGAAAAAAGGAAAGTGAAAGAACAAGTAGGTCCTTTGATTCCTCTGTCTTATTTATTGTTTATAGAAAAAGCATAAGCACTTTAAATATGTTGTTCTAGGTATAGCTACCTACCTAGGAAATTAGCATTTATCCATAGATACCAAATTCCTCATAACAAATTGGCGACTCCACTAGGGAATGACCATCGTTCTGGGTAGTTTACCTTCATCCTTGTACACTATAGTAGACCTTACTTGCTTCCATTGATCTTATTTCAGCCTTTTGAAGTGTTTTTTTGGTGAAATTTGTGCTTGTAAGCCCCTAGGATGGCCTCTCTAGCACCAGCGTAGGCTTAGTCTAGAGACAGAGTGCTACAGAGCACCCCTGGCTTGAGGACAATGCTCTGAAGTGCATTGTCTCCCATTCAAGGCTGCGCTAATCCTCCTTAGGCCAAAAATCCCTCCTCTTAGTTGATTTTTTGCCAAATTTCCTTCAGTTTCTACTTGTTGAATGATCAATGATGCTTGTCTCTCTGAAATCAATTTGTGTTTCCTTTGCTAGCCCTACTTTGTCTTTGATTGTTTAGTGTTTCTTAAATGATTTCTTTATCACTATCAATTCATTGTCAAAGTTAGTTTATAGTCAATTAATCTTTGTTCAAAAGAAAGTGTCGTAAAAGTCTTCATTTCTTTCGAAATGGAACTGTCGTAAAGTCTTCATTCTTGCAAAAAGATTGATTGATTGTATGTGCATTAGTTTCCTTTTGTTCATTTCAACATTAAGGGAATTGAAAAGAAAAACTTGCATTGTGCATTGAAAAAGTTTGTGTGTGCTCATAGGAATATTTTAGGGAAATTGCATTAGATGTGTTATTTGTTCTTTGATTAAAATAATTTAATTGCTCTACTTCTACTAGCTAAGGTTTTCATTGTTCAAGTTGAATGAAAAGAATGTTTATCATATTATTTGTATTCTAGGAATTGAAAACATACATCACGTGGTGAACCTTGAAAAGCAAATTGTTAAGAAGATCAACTTAAAATTCATCTGAATTAACCTAATGGAGCATTGTCACCTAATGCAAAACATTTAGAGGTTCTAGGCTAGAGATGTGTTCTGGCGTCGTAAAACATAGCAGTTGTCGCTAACTTGTCTGCGATACATCCCGAGTGTGATACCTCATTCCACGTACGTGAGTATATCGTAGCTCATCCACGTACCTTCGGGTATATAGGGCGATGTTACAGTACGTAAAGTATATGGGAATGCTCTCACTGTGTGGTTTCGCATTAGACAGTGCTAATACGGATTGGGCCTCCATGTGCTTTAGGGTATATATGGGAGGGCAACACTAGGTTTCTATCCATCCTTAAGTAACCGAGCCAGCCGCCTTGTACACTGTGATACAATGAACATAGAATTCAGGGAGATTGCCTGCCCGTACTTCTCGGTTCGCCGGGAGGTATTCTGCAGTTCACAGTTACTTGGTAATCCTTTTGCCTAGATCATCCCTCTTTTGTTTTGTTTTGTTATTTTGATTAAAATAAATTTAATTGACCACAGATAACATCCTCCATGCTCACTCCTTAGTTGATCTTAGGTTGAAACATATGGCGACAAATCTGGAGTCCACCGATCAAGGAATTCCTTTTGATGGGAATCCTAGTCCTTTTCCTCCTTTCAGAAATATTGGTGCTCCTTATATGGCTACATTCTCCCTTCCAAGACTTACCATTGGCTTGCCAGTATGGTTGTTTTCAACCTCCTTGGTTCAAGATGTCATGATTTCACCGCAATCGAGTACTCCTCCAACTGGACAAAATCAACCTCGAGTTGATCCTAAACCTAACCCTTTGCCTTCTTCATTGGTTTTTTCTTCCTCCCCTTCTTCCTCTTCGCTTGGTGAAAATATTAATACTAGTAACCAAGTGGCTAAGAAGAAGAAGAAGAAGAAGAAGAAGCCAATTCAACAAGGGGGCAACCAAGCAACCATTGCTTTGAATGCAACTTCTGATGAGAAACCATCCCATAAGCCTCACAAAGTTCGATATCCATGCAAACTTTGTACGAGAGACCATCTTCTTTGAAATTGTCCTAGTATTCCTCAAATCTTAGAAGAATGGTCTTCTCATTCTCATCATCCTGTGTCATCAACTTCGGGAGATCATGTTGGTGACACACCATCAACTAGTGGTAGTAAATTTCATGGAAAGAAGGGTAAAGTTATGTTTCCCTGTAGGTTATGTGAAGGGAATCACCCCATTCACCTTTGTCCCTATTTGGATGAAGCCAAAAAAGTGTTGGATAACCGTCATGCTTCTCTGCAACGACTTCCATCTGGTTACAGGAGACTCTCCCTTAATCTTTCACTAGTTGATAAAATTACTGACCCAAATAAACCGTCGGTCAAAACCACTCTCTCTGAATGTGAATCCCATGAGTCTATACCTAACCAATCACAGGTCGAGGAAACAGTTGACCTGATTTCACCTTCAATTAATCATACCTTTCCTGAAGAGAGTGAATATGATACCACTCAGGTTCTTTTCGTTTCTTCAGATTCCAATGAGCTTGGGGGCAGTCCCCTTGTTCCATCAAGACAGGAGGAAAATCCTCCCGCTCTCGTAACTCAAGGGGATAATTCTCTCATTTCTATGGTACCCTCTCCAAGTAGTTTGATCACTTCCTTTTATTGGAATCGACTAGCAGGATGACGTCTTCCTTCTTATGTGCCTTTCCAGATCATAATATAGGTTTATAATATGATTGTACCTAGCACTATTATAGATGAAGGTGCATCTATGAGTATCCTTTCCTCCACTGCTTGGCAAGCACTCGATTCGCCGCCACTTGTGCCTGTTACCCAGAATTTGTTGGCTTTTAACAGAGGAACCAGTCAACCATTAGGGATCCTTCCTCAATTGCCTATTAATTTGGGAGGAAATATTGTTTATCTCAATGTGATGGTAGTCCCAGGCCCTTTAGATTACAATTTACTTCTTGGGTGTGACTATGTTTATGACATGGGAGCTATTGTTTCAACACTCTTTCGAGTGATGTGTTTCCCGCATGAAGGAAGAATTGTCACCATTTACCAGCTTTCATTTCCTGGTCCAAATATGGCTTCCAGTCAACCATCTTCCCTAAATGGTCCTTTTGTCCCAATGGTATCTTCCCTGCCATGGATCAATTATGTGGCAACCCGTTCCATGCCTACATCAACTGATGATCAATTTCATGATGTTGTACATTATGTACTGGGGACATTGGAACTAGATCTCTCTAATCAATTCCTTGCTACGGATCCCTTCCAGAGCATTGTTCTCCCATCCGATGAGAACATTTTGGAAGTCATGACCTCTTATGGGTCATGATCAAGGAATATGAGGATAGTTCTTTGCCTTGTGTCAACCTCATTAAAAAATGAAACAAGGAATATGAGGATAGTTCCTTGTATTATGTCAACCTCGTTAAAAAATGAAACAAAGGGTATGAGGATAGTTCCTTGTCTTGTGTCAACCTCGTTAAAAAATGAAACAAGGAATACGAGCATAGTTCTTTGTCTTGTGTCAAGCCCGTTAAAAAATGAAACAAGGAATACGAGGATAGTTCCTTGTCTTGTGTCAAGCTCGTTAAAAAATGAAACAAGGAGTATGAACATAGTTCATTGTCTTGTGTCAAGCTCGTTAAAAAATGAAACAAGGAATATGAGTAGGGTTCCTTGTCTTGTGTCAAGCTCATTAAAAAATGGCACAAGGTCCCCTGGAGCAAAGTTCCAAGTCGAGTCTTTGAGTAGATCTCGTAGAATCCCAATCGAGTCTTTCACTTGATATCGTAAATGAACTTTCGTTCCATCCACCTGATAGCCATGAGTAGTCTACTTAGGTGAATGTAATGAAGCTTGGGGGGCATGCACCTAGAATCGAGTCATCATGTTGGGGGCATGTAAACTGAATCCAAGCATAGTTTTTCATTTCAAGCTTGTGTAAACATGAAACAGAATTCAAGCATAGTTTTTTGTTTCAAGATTGTGTAAACATGAAACTGAATCCAAGCATAGTTCCCTATGGTTCAAGCTTGTGTAAAAATGAACCCATCTCCATTTTAACCCTCATGATTGCCATTCTATCAGCCTCTTCCATTAGATGAGCCTTGGTTTTTTTCCATCCATTGTCACTATCTACTTTGTCGATCATACACTTTCACTTGGTTTCTTTACCCTTTTGGAGGAGTAGTTGAAATGAGTGGTCTTATTAGCCAGCCTCTTCACGTAAATCAACATGTTTTGAGAAGTTACAACATCACTGGAACCAATTGCTATCCTAGACACCACTCGTTCCTCAAAACGAAGTCCTCTTTAAGCTCTTTTCAGACTCAAGAAATATGAAAAGATTGTCGAGCGCTTGTCCTTTTCAGCTCATTAACGGATTGGAAATGACATCTACTCAGTATATGTTTAACACTTTTTTGGGCTGAGCTAGATTATTTACGAAAAAGGAATACGTTGACCGAACATGGTCAATAGGTTCTCTCTTGTATTGTTTTATTCTTTTTTGAACTTGAGAGACAAATCTATGAAAAAGAACTTGTGGAGTTTTCTTTTTTTCCCCTTTCAAACTCTCTAAACATGAAAAGGACCGAGTTATCATTGTCGTTAGACTCGTTAAAACATCAAATAGCGACAAACTTGTCCATCATGACAAGACCGAGTTTCACCCTTGCTAGGCTCATTAAAACATCATATAGCGATGGATTCACCCGAAGGGTTGAATTATACAACAAGCATATGTTATCCTCCTCAAGCTTGATAAAAAATAAAGAGGTATTGGTCAGCAATGAATGGGGAAAATGGGAAAAGGGGTAAACCACTTTATGGCAGCAGGTCGCTCTTGAACATGACACTTTCACTTCATCATTGTGACTATTTGGGTTAGGTTATCTGCTTGATGGTCATCATACCTTGGTCTATCATACCATCCATTACTTTTTTTTTGGAACAATGTTGCCAATCCATTCAGTGTCGCTGACATGTTCAAGAGAAGTCACTCAGTTAAAATTCATCCTTTGTAATACTCATAAACCTTCATTTTCATGACCACCATTCCTAAACCTTGTGTCGTCATTCCAATTCCATCTCCAAAATCATTACACTCGTTTCGTGTCGTTGATGTGGGATACATCAAGGCCCTCCTGCGATGATTTGCTTCTTGTCGACATCAACACATTATCTAAGAAGTTGACTTAGAAACACCCTTCCAATGCCTTGAGGCTTGCATACATCAATGGAAAGTTTCTCACTTCTGACGATAGGTTGACATCACTGGCCTTCGACCGAAAGACTTTGTATGGTGTTCGACATCAAAACATCCATTCACACCATGCAGAATGTACTGTAGTACCTTGAGGATCATTATCATTATCGGTGATTTCTCTCGTGTCTGTTAACGACTTACATCATTGGCTGGTAATTAGACAGTGTCTTCCCATGTTCGACTTCAGATCACATATTCGCATGGTTAGACTCGTCCTTGAGCGAACGAATGACTGAGATAGAAGACCCCGGATCTAGTTTCATCCATCCAGGCTGCGATTTCAGGAAGTGTACTAAATCATCCGTACAATGGCTTTACATTAATGGTCATTCCGATCATGGGTCTATATTTGTAGACGACTATCTATGTACTTGTAATGAAAGTTTATATGCTAAGCATGGGTATGCCTTCCCTCAACGATTCATGAGAAAAAATCAAAATATCATGATATTATGTATTGTAATCAATGCAGGTCACCAAGCACTTCGGAACCTCCTCATCACATCGTAAAGCATATCACTCGACATCATTATTTTTGACTTCATGCTTTAGGGAGCAGCTGTTACAGATACATTTGGGCACATCACTCCCATAATCTAGATCAGTACTATAAGGGCTCATTGTTATAGACATTTTTGTGCCTTACAGCTCCAAGCATGAAATGTCCATAAACCAAGGGCTCCTAAGTCCCTAAAAGTGTTGTTCCAACCCCTAAAGGAACAAGGTCAACAAATTACAGCTTCTCCCAGAAGTTCTCCACCAGAAACTGCTCAGAATAAGTCAAAACAGGATCATTTCAGCTGCTCCACTGACTAGCTGCGTTGCATAGCACCTAAACACACTAGCTGGGTGCGTTGCAATGCACCTAAATGCACTATGAGGGTGCGTTGAGCGAGAAATGACAAATGGCAGTGCCATTCCGCGAGGTGGAAAGACAATGGAAGCTTCCAGAATCTTCTCCTATGACACTTGCCTCACTGAATTCGACCAAGGATGAGTAAGAGGCTTTCAGTCTCCAAGTGGAAGCAAGAACTGACAGAGAGAAGACACTAATCAAATCACAAGCTAACTCATCCTCCTTGCATACATCTATATATGGATCCCTCATCCCAGAGATCCGGAGGCTGGAATTTTGCACATTGTAAGGAATTGCTGTTGGTTTTGAGATAGATATCAGAGTATTGGGTGATTTATGCTTTGTTGGAGGTGAAGAGGGGCTTCTTTGCTGGGAGGTTGATGCTGGGTCAGGAATCATCGGTTGTAACTCCTCCTGGATCTTCTTGTATATCAATAAAAACTATTTGAGTTTTTCCTCCATGCTTTTGTATCATTGATGCTTGTTACATTTGTATGGTTAGCTTAAATCTGATCCTAAGCTGTTTATGAATATAGATCCATGTCTTTGTATAGTTTTCTTCTTCTGTGATCTTACAGGTACTTGGTGAAGCTGGGCAAGTAAGGGAGCAAGTAGCTGGAAGCTGTCAAAGAAGAGAGGGATTGGATCAAAGGATTAGCGCAAGACACAGGTCGGTTCTTTCTATCCCCCTCTATCTTTAATTCATAAAGGATAGAGCAGTTCTCACCTTAGTGGGATAGAGCAGTTCTAAATAGACACTTTTCCCGGTAACATTCATCAAACCCTAATTCAGTTGCTACATGCCCTAGAAAAGTCACCTCTTTGAATGCCTCCTTCCCTGAGAGTTCTTTGGCTTGAAGCCCTCCATAATTGCCTCCTTGAGGGACCAGCATAGCCTTAGACAGGGGTAAATGTGATTCAGTGTAGGTAAGCCGATGTCAGGGTGATTTACAGAGCACCTAAGCCCACTTTGACCTGCATTGAGCGAGATTGAGCGAAATTCACATAGGGTTCTAGGAATATTCTCATATTTTGGAGCCATCTAGAAGATTCCCACACTTATCATCTCCTATGAGCTCTAAATTGGATAGGGAATGAGTTAAGTAACCCCATATCCTCTCATCCCTTCATCCATGGAAACTAACTCTAAGTTTGGAAGGCCATTCAATACCCTCATTCATGACAAAACCTCCTCCATTTGCCTATAAATTGAGCACTCATCTAAGTGATCAGGGGCTAGACTTTGAGAATTTGTAAGGAGATACCATTGGAGTGAGAATTGAGATTGTAAGTAAGAGTGTTATGCTACCGGAGTGTTGTGATATTGATGTGATGTTGGTTGGAACCCAAGCTGGAAGAGTGGCAATGGATCGGACTTCATGGTTGTAATTCTTCCTTCTATCTAATAAAGCAGTTTATACCTTTTTCCATATGCTTATCTTGATGTATGATGTTTATATGTGTGAATGTATCTGATTCCATTTACTTGTATTCGATAGATCTCTTGCTTTGATTGGTTCTTTGTCTTCTGTTTATGCTTGCAGGTACTTTTTGAGCAAGTTAAGTTCGAGAAGGAGCGACGGGAGTCAAACAAAGGAGACAAAAGGAAAGTGAAAGAATAAATAGGTCCTTTGATTCCCTGTCTTATTTATCATTTATAGAAAAAGGATAAGCACTTTAAATTTGTTGTTCTAGGTATAGCTACCTACCTAGGGAATTAGTATTTATCCGTAGATACCAAATTCCTCATAGCACATGCAATGAGGCAAAAGTCCAATTCAAATTGGGAGGCCAAGGCCTCACCCACCGCTCCTCCTGAGGACTTCTCCTTGGACTTCTTCAATGGACAATTTGTAGCAAAGTGTCCCATCTTGTGACAATGAAAGCATTTAAATTTCATCATGTCCTTCTTCTTACCTCCATGATAATATTATCGGGAAAACTAATGTCTATTCAGAACTGCTAGTCCCACTAAGACGGGTAGCTATCTTAGAAACAAACAAACTAAAGTCACTTGTGTTTTCCTTTATGAGAGATAGATGAAAAAGAAGCAGAGAGTACCAACCTCAGTCTTTCACTTGGCTCCTTGCTTGTTTCCTTTCCCCTTTGACAGAATCTCGCCACTCCTTCCTTACTTGTCCTGCTTCAGAGAGCACCTATAGAGTCAAAGCAGCAAAATACCATCAAAGCATAGAGATCTATCACTGTAAACAACATAGGATCAAATATATATTGACCATACAAATGCATATATCAACACAATATTCAGAGATATACAAGAATATGGAGGAAAACTCAAATAGCTTTATTGATAGAAGTAGTAGAAGGGAGGATTGCAACCACTTGGTCTCACCCAGTGCCATCCTCCCAGCATGAAAGCCCTCTTCACCTCATACAAAGCAAGATCACCCAACAATGTCTTCAAAGAGAAACCAATAGCACTTCCTTGCAAATTACAAAATTCCAGCCTTTGGATCTCTTAGATGAGGGATCCATATATAGATGTTTATAGGAGAGTGAGTCAGCTTCTGGGATTTTGATTAGTGTCATTTCACTGATACTTCTTGGTTCCACTTGGAGATTTCAGATCTCTTACTCATCCCTGGGCGAATTTAGAGAGGCAAGTGTCAAATGAGCAGTTTCTAGAAGATTCTCTGGGTTTCCACCTAGCAAACTGCTTGTGCCATTTGTCTGCTCTCGTTCATTGCACCCTACAGAAGGGCTTTCCAGTATGCATCGCACATTTTTCATGTGGCAGGTGAGATGCATCACACCCTTAGCACTGGGCAATCTGTATGGTCCTGCTTTGACCAGTTCTGAGTAGTTTTTCATGGAGAACTTCTGGGAGATGATGTAATTAGCTGACCTTGCTCCTTTAGGGTATGAAACAACACTTTTAGGGACTTAGAAGCCCTTGGTTTATGGAAATGTATGATTGGGGTTGCAGTGCCCAAATATGTCTATAACAGTTGCCCCCTAAAGCATGAGGTTGTAAATCCTTTTTGATGTCGGGTGAAATGCTTTATAATGAGGATCCGAGGTTTTTCAAACTAGAAGGTGACCTGTAATAAGATACAATACAATACATTATCTTCATAATATTTTCATGATCTAGCTGAGGCGGGCATTCCCATGCTCAACTTTGATAAATTCATTTTCATGTACATAGGACAGACAACCGTCTGTGTGCAGACTGATGATTCTGGTAGAGCCATCATCCCTTAGTTTGGATGATTATCTGTGCAACAATGATGTACATTTGATGTCTTTATTTTCCTGAATATATCACAGCCCGGATGGATGAAACTAGATCCGGGGTCTTCAAAACTCGTTCAATCTTTACCCGAAGTACAAGTCGATCCATCTGAAAAGATGTTCTAATGTCGAACATGGAAAGACATCGCCTGATTACCAGCCAATGATGTAAGCTGTTAACAGGCACAAGAGGAATCACCAATGATGATGATGACCCTCAAGGCACTAGAGTACAATTCACGTGGTGTGAATACATGAGTCGATGTTGAACACCACGCAAAATCTTTCGGTCGAAGGCCATTAGTGTAAACCTGTCGTCGTAAATGAGAAACTTGCCATTGAGGCATGCAAGCTTCAAAGTACTGAAAGGGTTGTTCCTAGGTCGACTTCTTGGATAATGAGCTGATGTCAACAAGAAGTGACTCGTTGTAGGAGGGAATTAATGAATCCCACATCTACGACACGGAACGGAGCAAATGATTTTGTGGAGGTGAAAACGGTCTGATGATATAAGGTTCATGGTGGCGATCATGAAAGAATGAAGCGTGAAGGTATTGCAACGGATGAGACACAAGTTGGGTAGGTGAATTCTCTTAGCGACTTCTCTTGAACATATCGGTGACACTGAAATGGATTGGTAGTGTCAACCCCAAAAGTGGATGGTACGGTGGACCAATGGTAATATGACCGGTGAACGGAATAACCCAACCCGACTCGATCATGGTGATGGAGTGAAAGTGTCATGTTCAAGAGCGACCTGCTACCAATAAAGTTTCTTCAAGTTTTCTTCCCAATTTTCCCCAGTCATTTATGACTAGTACCTCTTTATTTTTGTCAAGCTTGAGGAGGATAACATATGCTTGTTCTATAATTTGCCCTTTGGGCAAACCCGTCGCTATGTTTTAACGAGCCTAGCGACAGTGAAACTCGCTCTTGTCTGAATGGACAAGTTTGTCGCTATTGTTTTAACGAGTTTAACGACAAGGATAACTCGGTTCTTTTCAATTTTAGAGAGTTTGAAAAGAGACGGAAAGGAGACTCCAATATTCCTTTTTCGTAATATAATCCCTTAAGTCCGAAAAAGTATAAAACAATGTGAAAGGGATGACTTTTTTATAGTTTTAACGAGCCAAACAAGACAAACGCTCGATCTTTTTGTGTAATAATCCCTTAGGTCCAAAAAGATTAAAATCTATAGGAGGGATGGCACTTCCAATCACTTTAATGAGCTAGAGAGGCCAATTGCTCGACAATCTTTTCATATTTTATGAGTCAGATGAAAAGAGCTTAAAGGAGACTCGTTTTTTTAGGAACAAGTGATGTTTTCGGAATGCAGCTGGTTCCAGGTTATGTTTGGAACTTTTCAATCACGGGAGTGTAAAGAAGGTGGCTAATGGGATCACTTGTCGCAGTTGTTCCTCAAAAGGGGTAAACAATCAAATGGAGGCGTATGATCGGCTATAAAAGAGTGGAGGTGATGGTAAGAACACGACCAAGGCTCAAAAGTTGATAATAATTCGATCTCGATGGTAGTGGTCCCCTTTGCAGATGACACATGGAGATTTAGGTTTGGATGGTGCAGTGTGTGGATTTTCGCTAGATGATGCACGGTTGCCCCTTTTCGTCATTGGCTCCTTCTTCTTCTTCTCCTTCCCTTTCTTCTTCTTCTCAGTTACTTGGTTTTTAGTTTTACTAGCTTCACCAAGCGAAGAGGAAGAAGGAGAGGGAGAAACAAACGAAGTAGAAGGTTGGGGGGTAACTCTAGTATCATCTAGTTGCTGATTTGATTGCTCAAGAATCACGGTGCTTTGAATGACAGAGGTCGAGAAAAGCCATACTGGTAGGCCAATTGTCAATCCTGGGAGGGACAATGTGGCCATATGAGGTGCACCAACATCTCCCCAAGAGGAGAAAGGACTAGGATTTCCCCCAAGGGGAAATCCTTGGTTGGTGGACTCCATTTTCTCAACCCAAGATCAACGAGGGAACAGTGACGTTATTCCATTTAAAATAAATTTTAGACGCTTTGACACAACTTGCTTTTTCACTTTTTAAGAGTCGAGAAAAAGCTAAAGATGACTCTAGTCGCCTTCGATTTTTAATGAGCCTGAAGTGACAAGTGCTCAGATGGACCTTTTCCTTTAAGGATTCTAAAAAGGAATGAAAGAGACTACTCTGGAAGTCTGACAAAGGGATTACCAAACCAATCGCAAAACTGCAAAATACTTTTTACGGTACGGCAGTCAATCTTCCCGAATGTTATGTTCAGTGCATCACAATCGATAGGGCGGCATACATGGCTTCCTAAGGATAAAGGATATAGCCTATTGTGGTCTCCCAATATATACTCGACGGTATGTGGGAGCACAAGTCCGTACTGGCACTTGTCATCTCAAAGAGGAGGAATCACCCAACCTACGATGAAAGCGACAGTTACCAGGCTTTACGACACCGGAATATGTCTCTAGCCTAGACTTCTAGATGTTGTGCGTTAGGTTCCAAAGCATTTTTATGTTCATTGAATTTATTTTACAGTTGATCTTTCTTAAGAAGTTTGCCTTTAAGGTTCACCGCGTGATGTAGATATACAACTCCTAAATATGCAATCTAAGATGATAAATAGTCGTTTACTCTTCTTTTTGCAATGAAAATCCTAGCTACTAAGGAAAGAGAAACGAAATCCTTTCAACATAGAGCAGAGAGCACACACTAGATGCACTGTCCTAAATCAAAATCAACAAGCAGTCTAAATGCAAATGCACGTGCATGTATTTTTTTTCTGCTTTCTTAATGTGTGAATGACAAAAAGAATGCTAAATACAAATATGAATTATCTCTTCTTTCAAAGCGACAGTACTAACGATTTTCTTTTCAAAAAACGACAGGAAGGCAAGATGACACTTTGCGATTTTGAATTGAAAACTACTTTCGACACTTGAAATACTATAAATTCAGATCAAATACAAGAGTAACAGTGTAATCGACTATCAAAAAGAGAAGGATTCTTTTCTTTGACTGAAAACGACACTTGCGACACTTTCAAATCAAAAGACGACAGTTCGATTAAGCTACTATTTTGTAAATGAGAACTATGAATGGCGAAAAATACATAAAAACATTCACAAATCTTTGTACAATGGAGGCTGAATGATGCAAAGGAAGGGGGTTTCAACAATGGTCTACTGATCATAGACAGCAAAACTCCTGAATAAAACTGAAGACAGTGAAGAAAAACCAAAATCTGGAGGCAGAAACAGTCTTACCTGATCATCACACCTGTAACACAGGGAAACAGGGATGCATCTCACCTACTGCACACGGGAGGTGTGATGCATCCATTCTGCCTAAAGGAGAGGGTGCGATGGACCAGGAACGAGACTTTAACTTGGTTTTTGGTCACAGTTTGCAGTTTAGTTCGGGGATTTAGGCCGAGCTAACGATAGTCAGTAAATACAAGGTATAGGGCTGATCTAATGAGGTTACTTGAGCTACCTCTAGGGCACTTAGGATGTTTGCAAGTCAATTGTTCATTTCATAAACAAACCCGGAGATTGACTGAAGCAGCGTTGATCTACTTTGCACTTGCATAGCAAATGCAATTTGAAGGCTAGCTGGCTTAACTTCAGGCTCTGTCTATGGTTTATGAATCAAACAAAAAGAGACAAGCAATCAAACTAATCGCTCCCTAGCGAAGTCGCCATTTTGTTATCGGGAAAACTAGTGTCTATTCAGAACTGCTAGTCCCACTAAGACGGGTAGCTATCTTAGAAACAAACAAACTAAAGTCACTTGTGTTTTCCTTTACGAGAGATAGATGAGAAATAAGCAAAGAGTACCAACCTCAGTCTTTCGCGTGGCTCCTTGCTTGTTTCCTTTCCCCTTTGACAGAATCTCGCCACTCCTTCCTTACTTGTCCCGCTTCAGAGAGCACCTATAGAGTCAAAGCAGCATAATACCATCAAAGCATAGAGATCTATCACTATAAACAACATAGGATCAGATATATATTGACCATACAAATGCATATATCAACACAATATTCAGAGATATACAAGAATATGGAGGAAAACTCAAATAGCTTTATTGATAGAAGTAGTAGAAGGGAGGATTACAACCACTTGGTCTGACCCAATGCCATCCTCCCAACATGAAAGCCCTATTCACCTCATACAAAGCAAGATCACCCAACAATGTCTTCAAAGAGAAACCAACAGCACTTCCTTGCAAATTACAAAATTCCAGCCTTTGGATCTCTTGGATGAGGGATCCATATATAGATGTTTACAGGAGAGTGAGTCAGCTTCTGGGATTTTGATTAGTGTCATTTCACTGATAGTTCTTGGTTCCACTTGGAGATTTCAGATCTCTTACTCATCCCTGGGCGAATTCAGAGAGGCAAGTGTCAAATGAGCAGTTTCTAGAAGATTCTCTGGGTTTCCACCTAGCAAATTGCTTGTGCCATTTGTCTGCTCTCACTCATCGCACCGTACAGAAGGGCTTTCCAGTATGCATCCCACTTTTTGCATGGCAGGTGAGATGCATCGCACCTTTAGCACTGGGCAATCTGTATGGTCCTGCTTTGACCAGTTCTGAGTAGTTTTTCATGGAGAACTTCTGGGAGATGATGTAATCAGCTGACCTTGCTCCTTTAGGGTATGAAACAACACTTTTAGGGACTTAGAAGCCCTTGGTTTATAGACATGTATGATTGGGGCTGTAGTGCCCAAATATGTCTATAACAGATAAGAATCTGATTTGGAATGGTAAATTTTACCTTTCCCCTTCCTCACCTTAATCGCTAAGGTACAGTTCTCTTCATCATCAGTGTTTGATGAAGAGCCATCCTCAATGTTCCTCCTAATCTCATCCTGCATCAAATCCAACCATAGTCATTCCCAATCTAGTAGCTTCTCCTGACCATTGATAGAGCCCCGATAACTATGCCAACTCTTTGGGAGTCCAAGAAGAGCAAGGCTCACCATATTCTCCTCGGCAACCATGATTCCAACACTTCCAAGTTCATCCTGAAATTGAGTGAACTTGGTCAAGTACTTTGGAATCGTCTCGCCTTTCTCCATCTTGATTTTAGAAAGTTTATCCTTCAGTGCCAACTTCCTTTGATCATTGCTGTTTTGATACAAGTCCGTCAATGTTTTCCACATAGCATGCGGGATTTCCTTTCCATGGAGACTCGAGACAATATGATCTAGAACTCCCTCAAGGATTACCCACCTTGCCTTCGCCACACACTTCTTCCACTCGGCCAAGTTCTGTGCATTAGTAGTTGATGGCTTGGGAATTTATTATTCAACAAATTCCTTCAAGCCATTGTCCTCTAGCTCAACCTCCATCCTGTCCCTCCAAGCTATGATATCCGAGATACCTTCCAAGGCATACTCAAGCCTCAACCCATGGAATTCCATCTGCCGATCTTGAAGTATGTATTGCAAATTCGACTTTCACCTATAACCCAGAAACTCAAAACTTCGAAATCTCCTCTAGAGAGATGATTTTAAATCAGCGATATTTCCCTAATCCGAACTCTGATTCGGCTGATTTTTTTTTTTTGAATTTGGGTATCTTTTCCCAAGGAATCCAAATTTGTTATTTGTTTCTGAAAAATTTTAATAGAAATTTTCAGATCTTCTATGCAAACTCTCAGCCCAAAAAACAATCTTGCTCTGATACCATGTAGAAAAACCTGTAGATCCACAAGCTAATGCAATTTGTTAAAGAAAGAGACAAGAATGTACTTCTACTCTTTACAGCGGAAGCCCATAAACACAGAGCAAACAATAATCAATAGAGGAAGAGAATCAAAGGCACATAACACAATAAATATCCAAGGAAAGCGACAACTCAAAACCCCACTATCTATTTTGTATTAATCCAGAAAATCAAGATAAAATTGCAATGCTTGTTCTCTCAAGAACAATCCCAGCACTCAACAAATTCAATCTCCAACTCATAAGCAAGCTCAAGGCCAAAGCTTAGCCAATTGACAAGCTCTCCAAGCCTCTATTCCATTGTTTAATTCCTATGGAGGATAGCTTGTATTTAAAGGGAAATAAAGACTCTAAAAATTGTGCAATCCCTCAAGGGTCAGTTCCTAAATGCATGCACTGTCAGTGCATCTCAGAAAAATCTAAACAAAGAGCACACTTTCCCTGCACTCTAGTCTCAACTGGGTCTTTCTCTGATTCAACATGCATGAGTTTCTAATGAGTAAATATTCAGTTAACTAGAGTAGCACTGTTAGAGTTCATTGGTGACACCACTAACAGTTAACTCACTATTAGTTCTCTCAATCAGTTTGAGAACTAATTTAACTGAACTGACTCATGAAACTGAGTCTTCTATTTTACAACTCACAATTAACTCACACTGGACTCCTACAAAGTAGGGAGAACATACACATGACTTCCAAAAGACTTCCAACTCGAAATTCCTAAGTTAAGTAAGTTTAATAAACTTAATTTAACTATTTTAAGTTGCCATGAGAATTGAATTCGAATTTAATTTCCAGTTTAATTCAAGAACAAATTAAACTAGACTCTCTTTTTGTCATTTCTCAACAACGCTAATTGTACTTCACAGTTCCACATCATGGGTTTAAGGCTGGTGAAACCATGAGCAATCTGTGTGGTATCTGACAGCAAGTATGGTAGGGTAGGGGGAGTTTTTATAATACATAGGCTCTTCCGTGATTGAAAGTTTGTGCCCAGGTCTAGAATTTGACGGCCTATAGTGCGTATTTACTCCCAAAAATCATATTTGACACACATATATTGTATTGACATGTCAAAAATTAAGTGTCATAATATTTGGAACATGTCATATGGACATTTAATTTTATGTGATATTTGTCATAAATTAGAGTAGAAATCATTACTGTTATTACCGATATCCCTTGCAATATCTCGAACATCTTTGGTGGGTAAGTACTAATTAAAATATTAAATTAAATACATATTTATTACTTTATTACCATGCTTCCACAATCGCTTGGCTACCAAATTCAGAATCTATGTCTAACTTCCAAGATCTCTGTAGCTCACTTTGGTAGCTCAAGTTTCATCCCATTGAAGCAACACATGTTTCTAGAACCCATGACCTATAACCACTAATAGAAGGAAGGATTTGAGAACATTATAGAGCCAAAGTATGGGGTCTAAAGCTAGATGTTTATCTAGTTAACGAACCATATCCATATCGAGATGTAGTGGATCAAGACCTCAAAACATAGTATTTATGGTAGGGTTGGGTTTCGAACTCATGATTTATGGCAACATGGAACTCACAATTACTCTATTTTCGATCTCCTCTTGATAACTAGCTCCAGTGTTTTTTTCTAATTGTCACTAATTCTTCAACAATGGGATAAATAGACATAGTTGATTTCAGCGCTAGGATGGATGCAAGGAAGTCGTCGAGTGCCCCGAGGAACATTTCTTCTCTCAAAAGTCTAGGAATAGTTTGAATTCTTTAAATTACGAGACACATAGCACTCTGGAAGCATTGAGAAGCTTCAGAATGCCATGGAAAAAATAACCTCTCGAAGGCAATGATCACTGGGATGAGAAACATGGTATCACAATTGTACTCACCTGGTGGATCCCCTCTTTACCTTTCCTAAATACAAAATTTATCTCAGGCAACAAAGTATTACCATATTTTTTTCTTTACAATATGAGTGAATGGTGTTTTACAGTCTCTATGGGAAAACAAAACTAAATTTGGATGGATGTTTCAATACATTGATCACTCTTGCTTTTTTCTTGTGGTGGGGAGGAAGAGGAAAATAATTTCCTTCTTTAAAATCATTGGTTTTTTGGTAGGATATGGAGGGCACCAGTTGAGATATTAACAAAACTTGGGGGCATTTTGCAAGATGATTTAGATTGTAATAACAATCTTGGAAAGATTGAAAATTTCGCTGCCTATTCGTAATTTTATGTTCAAATCATTGACTTTGCTTTTATCCTTTTAATACTTTTATTGTTTCATGTTATGTTTGTTGTAAAACCTTTCTTTTTGTAGCATATCAAAAACATCAAGAATTGAGTGGTTTTCCATCCTTTATTCCTAATTTTGTTTTTTAACAACCCCTAAGAAGCTAGATGTTCTCTATCAAATGAATCCGTGATATTTTTTATAACTTAAGGGTTTAAAAATTTATATATATATATATAAAAACTTGCAAAATTTACAGTGTCTTTGTCCATTATCTATGTGTTTTTGGATGAAGTTAGCAGTTTCCACTTTTGTTTTCTAGCATCATTATCTTTTTGTTTTTCCAGTTTTAATTTTATAGAAATTTTGGATATTATAACGTTCAATCGTTGATGTATGGGATGTATGGGAGATTTAACAAGTTCTTGCAATATAGGATATTTGAACCATTTTCTAGCCTTTATATCTTTATTTTTGTTCTTTTAGATGCTTTTATGGATTTCAATGATTGATCTCCATTTTTACATTATATTGGCATTATTGTCTCTAGTATTTCTCAACTTAGTAAAAGAAAATAAACATAGTTGTGATCTTTAGTCTTGTGTAAAGATTATTTTTTTAATGAATTTTCCAACTCAAATTTTATTCTCTAATATAATTATAAATCAATTTAAATAAATATTTCAATCAAAAAATATATATTTTTTTATAAAATAACATAAATTTTTATTCTTTTAAATGTTCTCATTAATTTTAATCATTATTCTCCACTTTTAGAGTGAATTTGTTCCACATATCTAATATTTCATTAATTTTAATCATTATTCTCCACTTTTACAGTGAATTTGTTCCACATATCTAATATTTCACAACTCAGTAACCAGTAAATATTCCATCAAAATCAAAATTGGTAAAACTTCTGTATAAACTTTTGCAGCAAATTTGTTCCACATATCTAATATTTCACAACTAGTAACCAGTGAGTATACAATTAAAAATGGTGAAATTTATGTATAAAAATATGAGATTGACCGAAATTTATGTATAAAAATGGTGAAATTTAAGTAACAAGCAAGGGAAAGGTGAAGGTCCCGAAGGACCCAAATGTCGGACAATTCTCCCTCAAATTTATGTATAAAAATATGAGATTTACCGAAATTTATGTATAAAAATGGTGAAATTTAAGTAACAAGCAAGGGAAAGGTGAAGGTCCCGAAGGACCCAAATGTGGGACAATTCTCCCTCAACACACTACTGTTGAGGGACAACATCACCTTTGAAGATTCGCGCTTGGCGCGGGCCCGCACTTAAAGCTCAAACACTGGGATTTGGCAGACCATGAGCGGTTCCCCCATCTGGCTACCGACACCTTCATGCAGAGGGTTTTCTACAAAGACTCTGGTGTCACGATGTTGGAGCGGGTGGAATGAATTTGTGGAGTCAACAAGTCAAGGTTACTGAACCTATTATGGGTTCCACACTATCATTTGTCAAATATCAACCTGATTGTCATTAAGCAGCTGTTGTGCCTCGTGCATGACGAGCTGAGCATGCATGTGACTCCATGTTAACACAGCCATTTGCAAAACCCGCCCCGCCCAACTTCAAAATTTGAAAAACGCAGCCATTTGCAAATCGTCCACCTTAACAAGAAGACATGTCGTCAGCGATATCGTCATGGGAGGCGTGTGGTGACTTATTCTTGGGATGGACCACCTCTAATGGAGGGCAGTGGTTTTGACTTACTGGAACATATTCGGTGCGGACAAATATTAAGCACTTTTTCACTACAACGAGATGAATTAGCTTGAGCATTGACAAGATACATTGCAGGTAAACCTCCTGGTTTTGGCTGATGACTAATTGTCAAAAAAGACGCAAACACTTCAGGCATTTCGAAGATGACCAATGACCAAATTTTCTGGCCATGGCAATCATGGTTTTGGCTCATGACCAAATTTTGGGGTCATGGCAATCCTGGTTTTTCCCAATGACCTAATTGCCCGAGAAAGATGGACTAAGTCTGCGTCAGTCTTCGGGGTAAGTCTTTCGGTCACAGAGGCACAACCCGCATTTGAAAATTAAAAAATAAATGAGCATTAGCCTGCAGAGATATATGAGTTAAAACCATCCGTGATCTCTCATCTTCCAATCTCTCCTCTTTTCTGTTATCTCTTTTTCCATCTTCACGCTCAATTGCTACTCCCTCTGTTTCAGCGGGGATTAGAAGTAAGGGATAAAATGGCGCAGTCCAGGGATGTGCAATATTTGGAGGAACATCTAAAATATGGATGCCAACTAATCAAAGATGTCGAAACCAAACTCAATTCTCCGACCAGAGGCCCGGATTTTCTCAATTTTATCTGGAATCACTCGGCTGAAATCGTGAGCAGGTTCGTCCGTGTCTTAGGAATGATGGGGCCGAATTCCAATCTATGTTGTGATGACAATTGCCAAGGGATTGAAAATCCTCTGAAAAAGGATTCTGGGGCTATAAAAAAGGGGCATTCTCAAAGGAATTCTGTTAAGGATAACAGAAATTCTTGTTCTCAGTGTCGTGGTCGATCTTCTTGTCCACGGTCTCGAGGTCAATCCTCTTTGGATTGCAGTAGGCCTAACAACATGTCTGAAGGGTTTGTTCCCCGAAGTTGGTCTACTTCAGGCAAACTCAAATGCGATAAACTTGCGGACTCTCTAGAGAATCTGTGTACATGTAAGGAAAAGAAGCAAGCAATCTCGAGGAAAAGGTATAATTTTGAATGATTTGAATTACAGTGTATAGATGTTTATCATTTTTACTTGCATTTAATCGGATAGAATATTTACGTTGGGAGTTCTCTCTTTTAAAGACTTTAAAGTTTACCGGCTATCTAGTTTTAACCAGAGATGGCCATTCAAGACTGTCTGACCTTTTCCTCTTCTCTTGATCTCTGATCCTCATTCTCTTGGTTATTTACTGTAAAAATACTTTAGGATTTAGTTTTGGAACAGATAACTGTTTCCATAACTAATTACCTAGTATAATGAGTAGTATTTACCCACATCTGTAAAATATTATCTTTCAGTGACTGAATTCCAAAATTTGCGTAACAAGTTTACGCTTATTTTGCCTCTTATGTTCGATCTGTGTATGCTCAAATCTTCATACGTTTTATTTTGTGGATCCACTTATAATATACTGGACATTACAACTACTTCCGCCTCTGTTACTGTATTACCCTATTCACAGATTATTTGTTTATAATATACAAGAATTTTATTTCACAGGCATCATCACTTATTGAATTTGTGTAACATTTCATTTTTACGGCCTTCATATGGTCGGAGATTCTTCATTGCTTTTATCTATACCAAGTCTCATTAGGGTGTTCATTTTTATGGGCTTGATATTGTCAGAGATTCTTCATTGCCTTTCTCTATACCAAGTCTCATTAGGGTGTTCAGGTTACGAGAAATTGTTTACTACTCATCTTTTAAATTTTATCCATATCCGCAGATACTTGGCCTTATTGTTAATTCTCAAACATTTTCAATTGATGGAGGTATCCATTTTCTTACTTCCCAACAGATCTAGCTCATATCTGTAATTGGTTTTGAGTTCTACTCTTAATTTCCAATATTTCCATTGTGTAATTTTTTCTAACCAGAGATATGGAAAACATTGCAGGAAGGCAACAGGCGAATGGACTCACCTTATGGTTGAGCATAGTTCCGAGACAGGAAACCATACACCACCAGACGGCTTCACTTGGCCCAAATATGGCCAGAAAGTGATTGTGGGAGATGAACATCCTCGGTATTAGTCTTTTCAACTTTACACCGTCTTCCAAAATTAAGCTTCTGTATTTCTTTAACGGCAGTTAAACTGATGGTCTGCCGATTGTAATGAACTTACAGGGTGTATTACGACTGTACCTACAAGAGAGACCGAGGGTGCATGGCAAAAAAGAAAACGCAAAGGTCCAGTGACAATCCTTCTCTGTTTGACGTATGGTTTAAAGACTTTAAAGTTTACCGGCTATCTAGTTTTAACCAGAGATAGTCATTCAAGACGGTCTGACGTTTTCATCCTTTTCCTCTTCTCTTGATCTCAAATCCCCATTCTCTTAATTATTACTGTAAAAATACTTTAGGATTTAGTTTTGGAACAGATAATTGTTTCCATAACTAATTACCTAGTATAATGAGTGGTATTTAACCACATCCGTGTGATATTTAACCACTGGTATTTAACCACATCCGTGTGATATTTAACCACATCCGTAAAATATTATCTTTCAGTAACTGAATTCCAAAATTTGTGTAACAAGTTTACGCTTATTTTGCCTCTTATGCTCGATCTGTGTATGCTTAAATCTTCATACGTTTTATTTTGTGGATCCACTTATAATATACTGGACATTACAACTACTTCCGCTTCTGTTACTGTATTACCCTATTCACAGATTATTTGTTTATAATATACAAGAATTTTATTTCACAGGCATCATCACTTATTGAATTTGTGTAACATTTCATTTTTATGGCCTTCATATGGTCGGAGATTCTTCATTGCTTTTATCTATACCAAGTCTCATTAGGGTGTTCATTTTTATGGGCTTGATATTGTCAGAGATTCTTCATTGCCTTTCTCTATACCAAGTCTCATTAGGGTGTTCAGGTTACGAGAAATTGTTTACTGCTCATTTTTTAAATTTTATCCATATTTGTAGATACTTGGCCTTATTGTTAATTGTCAAACATTTTCAATTTGTTGGTGTACATGCACCTAGATTAGCTCGAGTTGTTGGTGTACATGCACTTAGACTAGCTGTGTTGGTGTACATGCACCTAGATTAGCTCCAGTTAACCTATTGCTTGCATGTGGCACATGTACACATTAACATAAGATAAAGCACACTTAGCTTTAGTTAGCTTTAGTTATTGCATGTACAACTACGCTTAACTTAGTTGCTTTTATGCATTTATTCTAAAACTAATATTGTAGAATCAATTTCATTCTTTTCTCAATTCTTGCTCGCTTCCTTCCTTCTCTTGCAAGCTTGTTTATTGTTTTGCAGATCTAGATCTGTGTATCTCAAAAATCCTACATGGTATCAGAGCACAGGGATTTGTAATCAGTGCACAAGCAATTTTATTTGCAGGTTCAGAAGATTGAAGCAACAACAAAGAATGGAGTCTAAATTGGAGTTTCCACAATCGGCAATTCTCACTCCATATAATTATTTCGAATGGAAGCCAAAGATTCAACTTCATCTCAGAAGTAGAGGCTTATTTCGAATAACCATGGAAACGGAAGTTGAACCAACATCGGCAATGGAGAAAACAAGATATTTCAATCGCATGGACGAGGCCTTCGGCATCCTATGTTTATCTATTTCTCCGGAACTGCTATTTCATGTTGAATCATGTTCAACTCCAAATGAAGTATGGAAAAAATTGGAAGGATTGTTTGGAAAACAGGATGAAATGCAAGGTCACATTCTCGAAAATGAGTTAAACTCATTAGATCCGAGAAACTTTGAGAACATTCAAGATTTTTTCACAAGGTATAAAGCCTTGTTGGTTCATGCAATATTCGTCTCTACATTCCACACAGTCAGATCTGCAACTGGTGCAGCTTGGAAGATGCCCTCACTGGATTCTTTTATTCAGTCTTTGATGCATGAGCAAGATAAGCTCATCAAAATGGGCACACTTAAAAATTCCAAAGCGCATGCACTTACTGTGCATGCAAAAGGAAAGGCAAATTCCAAAGACCATCAGAAAGGAAAAGGGAAGAAGGATCCTGATCCAAGAAAGGGAGGACATCCCAAACCCCCTGATGGATCATCTGGCTCAAAGGAAAGGAAAGGAACGAAAGGGCAATCAATGTGCAATTATTGCCACCGTGGTTTTCATCCTGAATCTGCATGCATGAAGAAGACTATAGATCTTATGGCACAGACACTCCAGCAACACAATCTTGGAGACCACATTCCTGAGAATGCTAAGAAGAAGTCTGGAGAAAAAGCACTAGATCCAAGAGGTAATGGGCATGCTTTGATTGCTCTTCATTTTGCACCACAAGAATGGATCATCGATTCAGGAGCTTCACATCATATGGCTTCTTCAAAGGAATCCTTTTATTCTCTACATGCATACTCAGGTCCTCCCATTCTCATGGGGGATAATTCTGCAGTTGCAGCAACTGGACAAGGAAGAGTGCAATTCGAAGATGGAAGTTTTGAAAATGTCTTGCATATTCCAAGGCTTTCTGTGAATCTTCTCTCAGTGTATCAGATGACACACACAGGCAGCAGAAGGAAAGTGGAATTTACCCCAGATTCCGTGAGCATTTATGACATGCAAACCAATTTGAAGATTGCATCTGGCAAGGTAAATGATCAATCTCGTCTGTATACATTTTCTGATTTTGTTCCTCAATCAGATTCTATTTTGCTACTTACGCATGCAAATGAAGAAAGTAGGATTTGGCACGAGAGATTTGGGCACTTGAATTTCAGATATATGCAACAGCTTAGTAAGCAAGGGATGGTCAAAGGATTGCCAACCATTGAATTTTCAGATGGTGTTTGTAATGGCTGTGCTCTTGGAAAGCATCCACAAGAAAAATTCGAGAAGGGGCATGCATGGAGAGCCTCTTCATGTATCTGGCAAGACAATTCTCTTGTTGGTGACAGAATAAGAGCCAAAGGAAACGTCTTCCGCCCCGCACGGGGGCGCGGTGGCGGGTTGCTCCTCAATATGCCAGCTATAATAGGAAAACAGAATGCAGCCGTCTTACCGGACCCGGTCTGGGTGCACGCCATTAAATCTCGGCCAGCTAACGAAATAGGTATTGCATATTTCTGCACGGGAGTCGGCTTTGCAAACTTACACCTCTTGATATTCAGATTTAGGGCCTCTCCTAAATCAATTTCAGCAAAAGTATTCACAGGAGGAGGTACATGGACTCCGCTTGTCTCCACAGGAATGTCTTCGTATGCATCGAAGTTTATACCCGTATTCACCTGGTCAAAGACGTCGTCAGCTTTCAAGTCTTTGGCGAAGGGGTTTACTTCGCGTTCACGAGAGCCACCAGAACGAGCGTTGGAGGTAGTATTACCCCACCCGCGTCCTCCCGATGCACCCCATGAGGGTTTTTCGCCCCAGACCGGCTTCTCATCCCAGCCTAGAGACTTTTCAGATTTTTCACTCGGGGTGAAGGACACGACTGCCTAGCAGTTGTCTTTTCTCTACTTTTGCATTATATTTTGAGGGGGGGTTTTCTTCCCACTGGGTTTTCCCTCTTTCCTCCTTTTTATGCATTGTATATGGGTACCTAAAATGGCCGTGTTGCCGGGACTCATTCATTTTGCATCACACTCACCTAAGTTATGCTTAAGGGGGGGTGTTGGTGTACATGCACCTAGATTAGCTCCAGTTGTTGGTGTACATGCACCTAGATTAGCTCCAGTTGTTGGTGTACATGCACTTAGACTAGCTGTGTTGTTGTACATGCACCTAGATTAGCTCCAGTTAACTTATTGCTTGCATGTGGCAGATGTACACATTAACATAAGATAAAGCACACTTAGCTTTAGTTATTGCATGTACAACTAAGCTTAACTTAGTTGCTTTTATGTATTTATTCTCAAACTAATATTGTAGAATCAATTTCATCTGTGTATCTCAAAAATCTTACACAATTAATGGAGTTATCCATTTTCTTACTTCCCAACAGATCTAGCTCATATCTGTAATTGGTTTTGAGTTCTACTCTTAATTTCCAATATTTCCATTGTGTAATTTTTTCTAACCAGAGATATGGAAAACATTGCAGGAAGGCAACAGGCGAATGGACTCACCTTATGGTTGAGCAAAGTTCCGAGACAGGAAACCATACACCACCAGACGGCTTCACTTGGCCCAAATATGGCCAGAAAGTGATTGCGGGAGATGAACATCCTCGGTATTAATCTTTTCAACTTTACACCGTCTTCCAAAATTAAGCTTCTGTATTTCTTTAACGGCAGTTAAACTGATGGTCTGCCGATTGTAATGAACTTACAGGGTGTATTACGAATGTACCTACAAGAGAGACCAAGGGTGCATGGCAAAAAAGAAAACGCAAAGGTCCAGTGACAATCCTTCTCTGTTTGACGTATGGTTTAAAGACTTTAAAGTTTACCGGCTATCTAATTTTAACCAGAGATAGCCATTCAAGACTGTGTGACCTTTTCCTCTTCTCTTGATCTCAGATCCCCATTCTCTTGATTATTTACTGTAAAAATACTTTAGGATTTAGTTTTGGAACAGAGGACTGTTTCCATAACTAATTACCTAGTATAATGAGTGGTATTTACCTACATCTGTAAAATATTATTTTTCAGTTAACTGAATTCCAAAATTTGCGGAACAAGTTTACGCTTATTTTGCCTCTTATGCTCGATCTGTGTATGCTCAAATCTTCATACGTTTTATTTTGTGGATCCACTTATAATATACTGGACATTACAACTACTTCCGCCTCTGTTACTGTATTACCCTATTCACAGATTTTTTGTTTATATTATACAAGAATTTTATTTCACAGGCATCATCACTTATTGAATTTGTGTAACATTTCATTTTTATGGCCTTCATATGGTCGGAGATTCTTTATTGCTTTTATCTATACCAAGTCTCATTAGGGTGTTCATTTTTATGGACTTGATATTGTCAGAGATTCTTCATTGCCTTTCTCTATACCAAGTCTCAATAGGGTGTTCAGGTTACGAGAAATTGTTTACTGCTCATTTTTTAAATTTTATCCATATCCGCAGATACTTGGCCTTATTGTTAATTGTCAAACATTTTCAATTGATGGAGGTATCCATTTTCTTACTTCCCAACAGATCTAGCTCATATCTGTAATTGGTTTTGAGTTCTACTCTTAATTTCCAATATTTCCATTGTGTAATTTTTTCTAACCAAAGATATGGAAAACATTGCAGGAAGGCAACAGGCGAATGGACTCACCTTATGGTTGAGCAAAGTTCCGAGACAGGAAACCATACACCACCAGACGACTTCACTTGGCGCAAATATGGCCAGAAAGTGATTGCGGGAGATGAACATCCTCGGTATTAATCTTTTCAACTTTACACCGTCTTCCAAAATTAAGCTTCTGTATTTCTTTAACGGCAGTTAAACTGATGGTCTGCAGATCGTAATGAACTTACAGGGTGTATTACGAATGTACCTACAAGAGAGACCGTGGGTGCATGGCAAAAAAGAAAACGCAAAGGTCCAGTGACAATCCTTCTCTGTTTGACGTATGGTTGAGTGGGGACCACACCTGCCAACAGATTAATCTGTTTGACCCCCACCCACTCTCTGAGATTCGGAGTTCAAATACTAATCCCAAGTCAATAACTCCAACCACTCTTATCGTTGGGACGGATTCCAACCTTCAACCAAACATTACTTCTGCAGGCAATACTATTTATGCAGGCAACTTTCTAATTTCAGGCTCACCTCCACCTTGGTCTGCAGCAGATGATTTTGGTGTCCTCCAAGAGCAAATTCAGGGTTTTACTGGCTTTGAAAACTGCCTATCTGATTCACTCTATGTGGATTCATCAGCACACAGCCCAATGCAATTCACCTGCCCTTCTGCAGATCAAGGATACAACAATTTGCAAGGCAGTTGAGAAAGAGACTTCGGCTGACTTAATTCCGTGACACTCCTCGGGGGTTTATGTTACGTTTTCCGTTATATGCATTTAGGTTTTTAATTATATGCAAAATGTGTTCATGATTAATAATCATAAACATGACGTTCCCCAATTCATAGGTATATTTAGAAAATATATGGGTAGATTTAGGTACTCTGTAATGTATGCTACATTTTCCGTTATATGCATTTGGGTCTTTCATTAATGCAAAATGCGTTTATGATTAATAATCATAAACATGGTTGTGTTGTAACTGGATAAAATCAAATCCATAGGTGAGAGGAAAACTACAGATCTCAGGTATTTGAATAAAATTCTATGATTTTTTTATTATGGATTTGCATTTTTGTAGTGTATTGTGAGTTGAAATATGGAGAGACATAGTATTTTGAGTT
Source organism: Pinus tabuliformis (assembly GCA_031772625.1). Lineage (NCBI taxonomy): Eukaryota > Viridiplantae > Streptophyta > Pinopsida > Pinales > Pinaceae > Pinus > Pinus tabuliformis. The sequence goes on from CM062816.1 coordinate 1,633,730,246, forward strand.
CTAAAAGAGAAGATTGTTTCGTATTAATGTAAGCAATTTCTCCAGATTTTTATAATGATATTTTGGTACTTTATGTGTACTATTGTCTCAAGTGTAAATTAATCATTTTGTTACCGGAATTTCTACATCTGATTTTAATTTATGTTTTAAATAGTGTATTACATTCTTTGTTATATTGATTTATTTTATGCTATTGAAGTTCTTCAAGAGTTATCTCTTAAGAGTAGAATAGGATTAGAATTAATACCCATTCACTGAAATATGAATATACTGAGCAATAACTATTTATTGTTTAAATACATTCCCATTTTGTTTTCTCTTTTATTAATTAAATGAACCTCTTTTAATTGATGAAAATTATATAATGAATTCAATCATTATATAAACAATCATTTTCCCTTGGTTAGTTAGTTCATCTGCTCTCGAATTGAAAGAGGGCTATCCTTTTCCAATTCGAGGTGGGATTAGATTTTTGCTTGAATCTTAGAATAGATCTGCATTTAGATTTGATTTTGCATTCTGGAAGTCCCCTCATGTAGGGGCACACCTTAGTGGTGGCTTGGTTGATCCATAGAATCAGCTTAAGGATCTTCTTGATTGCATGTGCACACCCAGAGGGAAGATCTGATTTCTCTCTTTCTATTGGTAAATAATAGATATATTATAAGCCAACGTAGAGAGAGAGGGGGCTAACTCGACCCAATTGAACTAGTGAGAATCACTACATCAAACAGATAAGAGCTTAGCTGCGGCTCTTATAAGGTGGTCTCTCTCACATGTTGATGATGTCATTTTTTACCATAAACAAGTTGTTATCTACATGTTTGATGCCCCAACAATTTCTCATATTAGTGCAGATGATGAAACACATTGGATGGTTGTACAAAAAATTCATGAATGCGATTTTTACTGAAAAAGTCTAAATTTGGATATTGAAAATATTTAATTAAATAATATTTTTTATATTATCTATAATTTATTGCAAATTAATCATATTTTTTATTTATTGCGAGAAGGGGTGTAAGACCCAATAGGAAGGAGAAGGATATGTCACATAAAGTAACATTTAAAAATAACAAAAAAATATTTGACCTAGCCTTTTGTTGTTTCCCTCAGTGAAAAGCACATTCCAGATGAACAATCAGTGACTATTGGACCAAACTTTGTTAGCGTAGGAGGAAAATCATGAACAGTCAGTCACTATTGAGAAAAAATATGCTGCCATAAAGGCCTCCCCTTAATCCCAGTGCATGGCAGAGTAAAAGGGTTATTCTTGTTTCCACTATTGATTGTGCTTCCTCTCTACACCCAATTCTTGCCCGCTCTGACCTCTCCGAGCATAGAGAAATGTTTCAACAAATACTGAGCCCTTGTTGAGAAGAAAAACATTGTCATTTAAGCCTCCTCTTCCTTCCATGGCACAACACAGTCTCAAGCATCAAGCCTTCAGCCTTATTCCTTGTTCTAGCCCTTTGCGTTGAACACTTGCTCAAGCCTCTCTCTCTCAGCACATGGCATAGTAACAAGGCTCATTAATGCCTCCTCCTAGTCCTTGTTAATGTAGGTTTTAACCTCATACAAAAATTACCTGCATACGAATTCTAAAAACATAAAATAAAAAATGGCGAGAGCATAACACATAAAACAAATATGCATAGAGATTTTCCCCTGGATCCCAAAATCGGGACTATCAAATTGATTTTTCATTATGTTCCTTTCAATGTTGCAATGTATGCATATATATATATATATATATATATATATATATATATATATATATATATATATATATATATATACATGCCGAAGCATCCATAAACACCAATCCATTAAACCTAGATTAGAACATAATTGTAGTTCCCTTGACTAGATCTATAAAATACCATGGACCGAAAACCATTGCGCTCAAAACCATGTACGAAATCCATGCACAAAACCATAGGTAGGTTTGCCCACCTAATATAGGGTCCAAACAATGTAACACAACCCAACAGTTAACTCAAACTTCCCTGACATAATATTCCTCTCTTTCCTTCCTAGCGCATCGCGTAGTCTTAATCAACAAGCTCATCAACCCTGTTCCTTGTTCTTCCCCACTACCCTGGACCTTGAAGAGCCTCTACTTCATAGCACTAACACCTTGAATGATTTTAAAACCTTGTTCTTATGGGATGTGAGTCTATGGAAATAACATCATGAAATGAAATTGATGAGTCTCTCGCATGGTGGGATGCCTTTCCTAGAAGACAAGTTGGTTACTATATATTTCATGATGTCTCATGTAGGTGTTGTTGTTTATGTTGATGTAAGAGTTGAAGGCCAATGATTTGATTACATAATCCCTAGGATGGACACGTATATATGGAGACTAGGACTATAGCTATCTTTCCATGCACTTGTGTGATGAAACATGGCTAGATTTTGTAAACCCTAAGGAAGAAAATAATGCTAGTGATGAGCCTCAATACTGCAACAAGGATGCAACAACTCCTAGGGCTACCAACTTTACTTTATCAACCTAGGGTTTCGTACAAAATTGGAGGTGATAGTGCTATATACAAAGCAGATGCAACGTTCTACTCATGTCACTACTCAACTTGGGCAATAGACCACTAGGGTTTTAGACCAGTCTTCTATTTACTAGAAAGAGTCTCACTATTGACATTGAATGTAAAGCTAGTTCTAATGCAGGAAAGTAAATGCTTGCCTATTTAGGAAATGACAATTATTGAATGGTAAATGCTATGAAATGCCATAAATCATCTAGCTAGGAAATGACACAAGTTACTTGCAGAAAAGAGCTATGCCAACCTTGCAATTTATCTTCTAGCTATTATGACTATTTGGAAATGGAAATTTGTTTTATCATTCTAGGACTCATACATACATGCACTAACAATCTTATTTTACATTTGTAGAAAAAGAATCTTTTAATTGCTAAATTCATAAATGTAAATGCTATGTTATTCTGTCTGGTATTGCAGAGGGAGAAGGTATGGGAGAGTTGATCTTAGGTGGCACTCATAGGCATGGAATCCAATATGAGTGCCTAACCTGCTCTTATACTATCATATTTGGTCAACCAAGGTAGCAGTTGCCTCCATTTCAATGAGATTAGGAGAAAATATTGAAGATCTCTCCCCTTCTTTAGTATGTTTCTCAAGGCTGGTATCTACCTTCTGCTCCTTTTCTTCTTCTTTCTCTTCTCATTTTTCTTTTGCTTCTCCTTCTTTTTATGTTTTGTGAGTTTCTTCCTCCTCTTCTTCTTCTGCCTCTTCTTCTTCTGCTTCTTCTTCTTCCTCTTCTTCTACTTCCTCTTCATCACTAGAGGTTGGGGTCCCACCATATTCAAGGGCTTGGGTTTCAAGGATAACCTCTCTATCCATGTCTCTAAATGTGGACCAGAGAACAAGAATTATCAATTGGCTCAAGATATCCTCCATTATCAACTTAATGAGTCCATGATGTACTAATTGCTAGTGTTTCCCTTCTTGTACCTTCTAGATCATGTCTATAATTGACTACAAAAGGAAATAAGGCACACTGAGCCTTTAATTTATGGTTAAATCATCTATGAACCTCAACTCATGGAGGAGTCTGAATTGGTATGCATAGACTAGACTGAACCTCCCTTCACAAGAAATGTATCTGAGGATGTTGTAGCTCACCTCACCCCAAGGATAGGGAAGGCTCTCCCCCCTGGCCCCATTTTTTTCTTTAATTGGCTCTTCATCATTTAGGAAGAAGTTTTTATTAGCAAAGGTGTTGCTAGCCTTTTCCTTCCTCCTCCATTGTACCCCTTGAGGAAGTGTGGTTACTATGTTGATCACGTTAGGGTTTACTGTAATGGATAACCCTCTCACCATAGTGGTAGCACTTGTTCTTGCTTGAGGGTTGAGTTCCATGGAAAACTCATGGGCTATATCATCATCATACCCCCTGAGAAACTCAAAGAAGCCCAACCAGTGATGCCTCCTAAAGATATCTACCACAAGGGGATGAAGGAGAATCCTTGATGTATTTGTGGGTTCTCTTGTATTGAATCCACCTCCCATTACTCTTCTCTGGTTATAGCTAAATACAAGAGGTTTTGTAGGCTAGATTCAGTATGAGTTTCACAGTGGCTAAGAGCTTAAAATGTTTTTGGTAGATGACTACAATTGATACCCTTTTCTATATCCACAAAATTCCCTTAAATTTCCCAAAATTATGTCTAATTCTCAAGCCCACTGTAATTACCAGAAGATTGTAGGGTCTTTTCCTTTTTTTATTAGTTACCAAATCATGAACACAGGAGAGATGGGCCACCTACTTTTCACTGCGATGCTTGGGTTTGTGACAATTGCTGACGAGTTTGACCCTAGACACCCCCTTATAGACTCCTTGTGGGATTCCAATGCTTCTTGTAGATTTCTGAGTTTCTCGTAGCTTCATGTAACTTTATTTCCTGTGGGGTGACCAAAAGAAGGTTCGAATCTTCGATGGCTTCCTAGCTGGTCCTAGTCTCTTTGATGATGATGAAGGCTCAGATGGAGTGGTGAATGACTGAGGCAAGGGGGGACATGTCCTCGGGACCTCTTTTTTTTGTTTTTTTCATTTTCATGTGTTTTTTTGAATGACACAGAGCTGGGTATGGATATGATGGCTTGGACCATTGACGATGGGTGAGGTATGATGAGGTGTGGGGTCCCAAATCAACCAAGGATAGGCCTGCACAGAGTTTTTCCTATCGGGACCCCTTTCTTGTGGCATTTTAGGACATCCTATTGTGTTGTAGAAATGATGTTGTGGTTACTAATGACAGCCATGAAATTTATTTGTTCTGCTGTGATGTAAAGGGGCTCTCTTTCCACTTTTTCTACTATTCTCTTCACTTCCTTAGCCCTAGCCTCCTCATGAATCATCCATGATGCAAGGGCCATCGACTCCAAGTCCCCCAAATTTGCATTGGAGTCCCACACATTCAAATATTTCAAGGCAAAGTTGTATAGGTAAAATTTAAGATATTTTGGCTGTGTCTTTGAGAGTGCTCTTGTCACATAGCTCTAAGAATTGTCTATAGTCTTGGAATGGCATGGTCCCCTTTTGTGCTAATGTTTTAATTTGAAACTATAGCTATTTATCCTTGAGGTATAATGCATATGATTTGGAGGGAATCTTGCACTGAAGTGCCTCCATGGAGAGGCTTTCCATGGTGGATGTTGGCTTAGTGGGTCCTAACCCAGGTTCAATGTTAGTTTTGCCAAACAAATCCCTACAATACTGGCCTTTTCGGCATCAACCCGCTGAGCGTGGATTGAAGTCTCACCCGAAGCAGTATGGGGGGATGCTTGAACCAAGTTTCCGCACCCAAATATTAGTGTAATGTCGTTTTATGCCCTAAACCTGCCTTCACGCAGATCGATAAGCCTCTAAGGCTTATTAATACAACTTCCTTTAACCAACCTCTAGACCTACACAAAGGTCTATGACTATCTTTCACGGACCTTAAACAGGTGAATCAACCACTTACGTGCCTCTGTGATTACTCCTACTTCCGTATTTACCTAGATCAACTTAAGTGTTTGATAACTTTAACATGTAATAAGATATTCTTCGCGTAACTAGTTATTACTACTTGCCCTCATATAACAACATAAATCATGTAAAATGATGCATCAATACAGTATTAATTCATGAGCCAATAATTCATCACAACATAAAAGTGCATTCATTCATAACAAAAATAAATAGACAAAACACAGGAATTTCTAGAAGAATCTCTTTATTAATGCTTCAATTCTACTTATAGACTCAAGACTTCCCTATGCACATAGCTCCAGGGGTTCATGCACTCAGCTGTGGATTCTACTCTAGGCCTCTGCGCACATAGCTGCAGAGCCTCTCTTCTACTCTAAGACCTCTTCGCTCTTTCTTCTATTGACCCATTACATTCATCTTCATCCTTCATTATCTACGTAGACTCTCTAAGACTCCCCTACTTATACAATCCCATGGTCCGCGAACCATGGGTAGGTCTATAGAACTCGACACAACTTACATAGAAGAAGGGTAAAAACCTTTATGGCACTTTACTATCTACGTACTCCGTGACCACAACTTGTGGAGACTTAAAATTCTTTACAACAAAACTTGGGCTTTTTGCCCCAAAACATGGGCTTTTTGCCCCAAAACTTGGGCTTTTTCCCCAAAATTGACCCTAGGGGACCTTGTCCCAACAGGCCCCCAACACAAATATCGTGAATTGCCCTCGAGTCACTCTTCTGGCTGGAAGATATTACTGTAAAGACCTCCCAACTCTACTTGTGCCACTACTGTCGTAGTGTTCTGCTTAGGGTCCTTTCATGGCTGGATGTAAACATAGTGGAAGTCTGCTTTGAACTCCACGTACCCCGAGAGTTGCTCAAACATTGTTGGTGACAACCACGGCTTCTGGTTGATGGTCATGAGAATGCTCGCATCCATCAGAACCCAAAAGACTTTGCTCTTTGTGACCTGTGCAACATATTTTGTGGCCCAGAGAGATGCGAACTTTGTTGCTTTCGGTAAATCTTTCTCCACGGGAGGAAATTGGCTGTCCTCCGGCAAATTCCACGTGACCAACACAATTGAGAGCAACAACCACAAATATTGAAAGGTCTTACTACCATTCTGTACCTCTTTGCAGTTCACGAGGAACTTGCTACATAGGTAGTGTGCCCAGTTCAACTATATGCCCTCCACGCACTGGGCTGCCACTGAAACTACTAGTGCCAACACCTCGTTCGCGCGACACTTTCGCATAACTTTGCCAGCTAGAATCTACATGGCATTCTTGAATGCGAGGTTAGTAATGCTAGTAATTGAATACCCGCGCGGCTTTTTGACAAGTTTAAAATTGTACTTCATCTTCTCAGCGAGGTCGTGCTCGCTCATCTTTCTGCCAAATGCCTTGGCCAGATTCAGTCCTGAATGGGGTAATAATGTGATCTGATGGATCAGCATATCTGTGATAGGGATCATCTCATCTAACCACAAGCACTTGTCATGCACCAGGCACAACAGCTGCTTAATGACAATCAGGTTGATATTTGACCAATGATAGTGTGGAACCCATAACACGTTTAGTAACTTTGACTTGCTGACTCCACAAATTCATTCCACCGCTCCAACATGGTGACACCAGAGTCCTTGTAGAAAACCCTCTACATGAAGGTGTCGGTAGCCAGATGGGGGAACCGCTCATGGTCTGCCAAATCCCAGTCTTTGAGCTCTAAGTGCAGGACCTGCGCCAAGCGCGGACCTTCAAAGGTGATGTTGTCCGTCAACAGTAGTGTGTTGAGGGAGAATTGTCCAACATTTGGGTCCTTCGGGACCTTCACCTTTCCCTTGCACGGAGGGATATACTCTGGAAGCTTAGAAATAGGGTCCACCCCCTCAATTTCAATATCTTCCGTGCCCTCCTCTACCTCCAGATCTACCACCTTCCCCTTCTGCTGCGCGCTCGGCTTTTCCGTCCTCTGGGCTTGGGTAGCTACATGTTTCCTCGGTGACTCGCATAGTGGCATTAGATTCTTTTGTTTATCCTTCTTCGGCTTGGGGACCTCTCTCGTCGGCGTAGGCTTTGGCCTAGGCGACCTCGACGCCGTAGGCGATGCTGCTAGAACCTACATCCTCATAATGTCAGGAGCATCTCCCTCAGAGGTAATAGTCCCTTCAGTGCTTGCATTTTCTGGGGCATCCAGTCCTAACATGATGCCGTGAATAAATTTTCTGTCTGACTCGAGATACTGATCAAACACGGAGCTTGCGAGAAAATCCTCAAAGAACTCACATTTCATGCACAACAGACAGCACAACACAGAAATTATCAGAATGCAAAGCGTTTCTCGCTGGACGGCCACGGGTACTTTATAGGCAAATTCGAATTCAAATTTGACTGTTCCCCCCAAAATCCATCCATAAATGCTAGATTGGCAGTATATTTCCAAAGATATCACTCTTAGCTTCAACCTTAAATGCCTTAAATATCGACTGCCCGCTCCTCTTAACCATCTTCTAGCAGTCAAATCATGAACAATGACGGTAATGGTCACTTTCTTGCTGCGTTGCACGGTCTCTCCTTCTATAGCATAGCTCCCTTCACCCTTCTTCTGGTACTGTGTCACCCTCCCGTTTCATGCAGACCCATTGTCATGCAGCTCTACAAACTGGGCAGTGTATTTTATAGTCCCGCGCCTCCTTGGAGCTGCCTCGAGCGCTAAGACTATGCTACATCATGCAGTCAATGGACTGGATCCTCAGTTTATGGCTTCAATTGACTTCCATTTACCTTACCCAGAAATGGATCTCCATTCAATTTCACAAGCTGAACTGCTCCACCATCAGTAATCTCTTTGATAACATATGGGCCCAGCCAATGCATCTGAAATTTTCTTGGAAACTTATCAAAATTACTGTCATATAATAAAACTAAATCATTTACCTTGAAGGTGTGTAGTTTGATGTGTCAATCGTGCCATGCCTTTTCATGTTCCTTCTAAACCTGCTGATGGACTCCAGCCAAAAATCTATCTTCCTCGAGCTCTACTATCTGTGCAAGCCGTTCTTCTAAGGCTCTATGGTCCACCATTCCTGTGAACGCTGCTATGCATAGACTAGGCACAATATATGTTAGGGTCCCACCCTAACCCCCTTATTTATGCCATGGGATCACGTCATAGTCAAGAGTCAATAAAGCCCATATTAATAATTGTAAGTGGTTAACCCGCAATTAGTGACGGGACCACAGTTAGTTGCAAATGGGCGGAAGTATTAGTTAGATGGTAAATAGGCGGTAGTATTAGATAGGTGGTATTAATAAAATCCACGATATTGGCTCGTGGTATTGCATGTATGAGTCATATATAAAGGATAGAGACTCCCTGCGAGGAGTATTGTGTCTTGTTTGGTAATCGAGCTCTGCTCTATTGGAGGTTGCCCCCTCGAAGAGGCCTGTGAACATTTCTCTCTGGATAATAAAATCTTTGCTATTCTGTGCTCTGGGTATATTTTCTTCGCATATTTTGTGTCTCGGTATCTTTTCTTCGCTATTTCTATGTCTGGGTCTCGCTTTGCAGGATAAGAAGCATAACAAGTGGTATCAGAGCACTTTCCAGGGCTCGGTGGGATCGCCAAATTTTAGCAAATTTTTTTAGGCTAGAGACGTGTTCCGGCGTCTTTAAACCACGGGATCTGTCGTTAAGCGCATAAACCTGCGGATTTGGGGAGGCATGCACGCAGGAAATACAAGAGGTGGTCACGTCTGTTGGACTCCCTTGTAACCCCTGTGGGTACCCCTTCGAGTAGTAGCGCATTAGACAGAACCGCGCACGGACTGTCTTCCACGTACCCTCTGGGTATATAGGAAGCCCCCTAGCTCCCTTGAAACCTCGCCTTAGATAATCCTTCGGCCGTCTTGTTGCTACAGTACACCGAGAACAGCACTCGGAGAGATTACTCGCCCGTACGATAGGGTAGTCGGGTTGTACGGCTAAGGGTACGGTCGATCCTCCTTAGTTAGAGCCCTGAAACATTGGGCCGAGTACTACTGTCAGACCCTTATGTATATTGCGATCTGTAGCACCTGACACTCCCCAAGACCATAGTTCCATTTCCTATTGGGGGATCACACATTATCTATTCCAGTCAGGAGCGGCAGTTGTTCAACCATTCAGATCTCTTAGATCGCATATTTCAGATCAGCAGCAGCAGTGTTCCACCATTCAGATATCTCAGATCAGCAGCAGCAGTGTTCCACCATTCAGATATCTCAGATCAGCAGCAGCAGTGTTCCACCATTCAGATATCTCAGATCCATCAGATCGGAGTAGTTGCGAAGGGTTCCTGTACCTGCATATGATTTTCGCAGGACTTTTGGTGGCATTGACATTTTGAGGATTTGGTGACTGCAGTATTGATCAGAAAGGAGTAAAACTCCGTTAGGAGTTTTCCAAAAAAAAAAAAAAAAAAAAAAAAAAAAAAAAAAAAAAAAAAAAAGTCTGAGATCTTCCAGGGCGCTTATTGGTAACCTAGCCCATCAGAATCGGGACGACGAGCTGAGCAAGGTGGTACCATTCAATTTTAAGTGAAATTTTTCGGCGGTCCCAAATTTTCATCAGACGGGTGTATGGTAGAAACTCGTGCTCAAGCAATGGCCAATGAAAAGATAGACCAACTAGAAGCAAAGCTGGACCACCTACACTCTACAGTGGCAACCCTCGAAAAGCATCTTAGAGGATTCGAAGGCATGATGAACGATCTGAAGGACAAGGAGCCAGCACACGATGAGGCGTATAAGGGTCATGAATACCATGAGGGGGAGTCTAGCCACTCTCCTCACCTCTGGCACACCCATCCACCACCCAATCAGAGACCTCCCAAGTTGGATATGCCTAAATTTGACGGATCTCACACGTCTGCATGGCTAGCACAAATGGAGCAGTATTTTTTTTTGAATCATATCATAGAGGAGGGGACTAAACTTATGGTGGGCACCATGTACTTGGACAGTGAACGTTGGCAATGGAAGGAATGGTATGAGCGTTGCAATGGACAATTTAAGAATTGGGGCCAATTTACCAAAGCTCTTCGAAATCGCTTTGAACAGGAAGACTCTTTTTTGGGTCGTCTCACTAAGCTCCGACAAACAGGTTCAGTGGATGAATATATTACAGCTTTTGAAGCATTAGCTTTCCGCACTAAGGGTCTCACAGATGAATTCTACATGGAATGCTTTGTCAGTGGTCTTAAAGAAGCCATCAAAGCTCAGGTTTTACTCCACCACCCCCCCACATGGAACGAGGCTTGCCAGGTAGCCCGTAAAGTGGAACGATCCTTAGCTGCTCAATCCAGCCGCCCCAACTTTCCCGCTAAAGGGCGTTCCCTACAAGCCCCCAATATGACCCAAACACTCAAGATTCAAAAGGTGACACCTGCAGAAATGGCCGAAAGAAGGAAGCAGGGACTATGTTACTACTGTGATGAAAAATATTCCCCGGGTCATAAATGCAAAGAGCACAAGTTTTTTCAAATAGATGCCACTGACTCCAGCCAAACAGAGGAAGATCCACCACTTGAGGAACCAGAGGAGACCGACGAAGATAACCAACAGGAGATGGTATCTGATGAACCCATGATTTCGCTACATGCACTGGCAGGAATTTCTTCACCTCAAACTCTCAAAATCAGGGGTTATCTTAAACATCGGCCACTAATAGTTTTGATTGATAGTGGAAGCACCCATAATTTCATCCACCAAAAGATCGCTGAAGCAGCACATTGTTATGTCCGAGCAGTTTCTAACTTTCAAGTCCAGATTGCAGATGGCGGCACAATGAAATGTGCAGGTCGCTGTGACAATGTCAAAATTCAAATGGGGGATTATCACTTGAAAACCCACTTGTTCGCAATACACATGGGGGGTTGCGACATTGTCCTAGGTGCGGAATGGCTCCGCACTCTTGGGCCAATCACAATGGATTTCAAGGAGTTATATATGAGTTTTAAGCAGAACGACTACACACATACTCTCCGTGGGCTACAAGCGGGAGACCCTTCGATCATAAGCTCACATCGTATGGAAAAATTGTTAAAAAAGGGCCATCATGGAGTAGTAGCTCAATTTAATGCCATCCAGATGGTAGATACCATGTCTTCACCAATTCATCCAGAGATGCAACAGATTTTGAATAAACATCGGACGATCTTCGACAAACCTCATGAACTTCCACCCTCGCGAGGGGAACATGACCATAGCATCACATTGGTCCCAGGGGCCCAACCCCCAAATGTGCGGCCGTACAGACATCCGTTCACCCAAAAGAATGAAATCGAAAAAATCATCAAGGAATTGCTGGAAGCAGGTGTCATTCGTCCTAGTATTAGTCCTTACTCATCTCCAGTCGTCATGGTCCTCAAGAAAGATGGGGAGTGGCGAATGTGTCCCGACTTCAGGGCCCTCAATAAGTTAACAGTCAAGGATAAATTCCCCATTCCAGTGGTGGACGATTTGCTGGACGAACTCAATGGGGCCCAGTTCTTCACCAAATTAGATCTTCGCTCAGGCTACCACCAAATTCGCATGAAGGAAGTTGACATCCCCAAGACAGCTTTCAGAACTCATGAAGGCCATTATGAGTTCTTGGTCATGCCATTTGGTCTCTGTAATGCCCCCTCTACTTTTCAGAGCCTTATGAATCACCTCCTCAAACCATATCTCAGAAAATTTGTCCTGGTCTTCTTCGATGACATCCTCATCTATAGTGGCAATTGGGCGGCACATCTTAAGCATGTAGATATCCTCTTGCAACTGCTCAGCAAGCATAAACTATTTGTCAAAATGTCTAAGTGTGCGTTTGGCAGGGAAGACGTGGAGTATTTAGGCCACATTGTGGGCCGGGAAGGTGTCAAGGTTGATCCCAAAAAGATCCAGGCAATGCAAGAATGGCCTCAACCTAAGACCTTGAAAAGCTTGAGAGGATTTTTGGGCCTTACAGGCTACTATCGTAAATTTGTCCGCAACTATGGCCGCATAGCGAAGCCCCTGACACAACTTCTCAAGAAAAATTCCTTCTTCTGGAACGAAGCAGCACAACAGGCATTTACTGCTCTCAAAACCGCCATGTGTTCCACTCCGGTCTTAGCACTACCGGACTTCACAAAAACATTTGTCATTGAATCTGATGCTTCGGGAACAGGTATTGGAGCAGTCTTAATGCAGGAAGGGCGACCATTGGCCTTCACTAGCCAACAACTAAGTGGGAAGAACTTGGGCCTATCCACCTATGAGAAGGAAATGATGGCCATCTTACATGCAGTTGAGACCTGGCGACCTTACTTGTTGGGGCGACGCTTCCAAATCTGCACAGATCATCACAGTCTTAAATATTTTTTGGAGCAACGCCTCTCTTCCCCCCAACAAAATAGATGGTTAGCCAAAATGCTGGGTTATGATTATGAGATCATTTACAAGAAAGGGAAAGACAACAGGGTAGCAGATGCCTTGTCACGCCAATTTGAGGAGGAAAGTACTCTGCTTGCAATATCCCTCCCCATTCCAGACTGGATTGAAGAGGTTCGCAGGGAATGGTTTTCACATCCTGAGCTCTCTCAACTCATCTCTCAATTACAGGCAGATCCTAATTCCAGCAAGGGCTACTCATGGCAGAATGATATTCTTCGCTACAAGGACAGAGTGGTCATCTCACCAACATCCACCCTCAAAACTCGCATTTTGGCAGAATTGCACTCCTCTCCCATTGCAGGACATTCGGGCTTTCAGAAGACATACGCTCGCACCAGAAGATCATTTTTTTGGACTGGCATGAAACAGGACATCCTTACTTTTGTAGCAGAATGTGACGTCTGTCAACGCCACAAGGGGGAAACAGTCAACACACCAGGTACATTACAACCATTGCCCATTCCGGCGTCAATTTGGATGGAGGTCTCCATGGATTTCATTACAGGTCTTCCGAAATCTGGGAACAAATCCGTCATCATGGTGGTGGTGGACCGACTATCAAAGTATGCTCATTTCTGCGCTCTACCACAACCATTCACACCTACCTTGGTTGCTCAAACTTTCATGGATCAAATCTTCAAATTGCATGGCATGCCCACTTCGATTGTGTCCGACCGCGACCCAATCTTCACCAGTAATTTTTGGCAGGAACTCTTCAGAATACAAGGCACTCAACTCAAACTCAGTACTTCATATCATCCGCAAACAGATGGTCAAACCGAAGCCGTCAACAAATGCCTAGAAACTTACCTTAGGTGTTTCACTTCAGAAAAACAACACCTTTGGGCACAGTGGTTACCTCTAGCGGAATGGTGGTATAACACCAACTATCATGCCACCACCAAAATGACTCCCTATGAAGCAGTCTATGGACAACTTCCGCCGTCCCCTACTTCTTATCTCACGGGGTGCTCCAAAGTACAAGCAGTGGATCAACTCTTACAACACCGTGCAACCATGATGGCCCACTTGCGCGAGAATCTTCATCAAGCTCAGAACCGTATGAAGCAACAGGCTGACCAACATCGCTCAGAGCGCCAATTTCAAGAAGGGGATCAGGTCTTTTTGAAGCTGCAACCATATAAGCAAACATCACTCAAAGACAAGGGCTGTCAAAAGCTCTCTCCAAAATTCTACGGACCATATCAAGTACTGCAGCGCATTGGAGAAGTGGCTTACAAGCTGGCTTTACCACCTACAGCAAAAATCCACCCAGTTTTCCATGTATCGTGCCTCAAGAAAGTGATTGGGACCAATTGCCGAGTTCAAACCAGTCTACCTGAATTGGATGAAGAAGGATCAATTTGGCTTCAACCTGAACAAGTTCTAGACACACGAGACAAGCACCTGCGTGGCCGCGTGATTAAGGAGGTCCTAGTCAAATGGAAAGACACCTCGCCAGAAGATGCAACTTGGGAACCAGCCGCTATTCTTCAGCAGTTTCCACAGCTTCAGCCTTGAGGACAAGGCTAGTCTTAAGGGGGAGGGCATGTTAGGGTCCCACCCTAACCCCCTTATTTATGCCATGGGATCACGTCATAGTCAAGAGTCAATAAAGCCCATATTAATAATTGTAAGTGGTTAACCCGCAATTAGTGACGGGACCACAGTTAGTTGCAAATGGGCGGAAGTATTAGTTAGATGGTAAATAGGCGGTAGTATTAGATAGGTGGTATTAATAAAATCCACGATATTGGCTCGTGGTATTGCATGTATGAGTCATATATAAAGGATAGAGACTCCCTGCGAGGAGTATTGTGTCTTGTTTGGTAATCGAGCTCTGCTCTATTGGAGGTTGCCCCCTCGAAGAGGCCTGTGAACATTTCTCTCTGGATAATAAAATCTTTGCTATTCTGTGCTCTGGGTATATTTTCTTCGCATATTTTGTGTCTCGGTATCTTTTCTTCGCTATTTCTATGTCTGGGTCTCGCTTTGCAGGATAAGAAGCATAACAATATACTCCATAGGCATCACAGCCTCTACGCCATAGACCAACCTAAAAGGTGTCTGACCAGTAAGATTTTTACAAGTAGTTCTATAAGCCCACAACACAACTGGTACATGCACATCCCAATCATTCCTCTGCGCATTGTAAACCTTTGTTAGTGCATTCTCCAATATCTTATTAAATGCCTCAACTATCCCATTGGCCTGAGGATGATATGGCGTACTCTTCTGGTGATAAACTTGGAACTCCCTTGTCAGCGCACTGATCATTTCATTGAGGAAATGTGTACCGCAATCACTCATTAAAATCTTCAGGCAACCAAACCTTGTCAACACATACTCAAACATAAATTTCGTTGTTATTTCCCCTGTATAGTCCTTCACGGGTTGTGCCTCTGCCCATTTGGTCAAATACTCGGTCACGGTGATGATATATCGCGCACCCGTCTTCTTTCCTGGAGGCTGAATCGGTCCTACAAAATCAATTGCCCATTTCTCAAATGGCTGCAATGATACCTGTAGATTCAAAGGCAGCTCATCCCTCCGCGATGGCCTACCAGTTCTCTGACATGCATCGCACGCCCTACAATATGCTTTGGAATCCTTATGCAATGTTGGCCACCACAACCCAACACATAAAATCTTCTACGTTGTTGCTTTTCCTGCATAATGGCCTCCTGCAGCCCCTCCATGAGCTTCAGCTAGGATACTGCTTCGTTCAAAATCAGGCACATAGCGTTGCAGTATCTCGTCTGATCCCATCTTATACAAGTGACCTGCAATAATAGAAAAATATATCGCGTGCACCACTAATTCCTTCTTTTGTTGACTAGTGTATCCTTCTGGAGCCATTCCCATAGTCAGGAAGTGGATAATGTCTGCAAAGTGATTGTCTGCTACGCGCACCGCAAAGAGTTGCACGTCAGGCAACCCTTCTTCTAAATTGGTAGGCTCCTCTCCTGTTTCAATGCGTGATAGATGATCTGGCCCTGCATTTAATTGCCCTGGCTTCACAATGACTTCGAAATCATACTCCTGAAACAACAACAGCCATTTGCATATTCCCCCCCAACATAGGCTTGTTGACTAGGTACTTTAATGCAGAATGGTCTGTATACATCTTAAAGTGTCCGCCTAGCAGGTAATGTCTAAACTTCTGGAGAGTGTACACCATAGCCAACCCTTCACGCTTTGTCCTTGAATAATTCCTTTCAACCTTAGACAACTTCTTTCTTGCAAATGCTATAGGGTCATCCAATTCTCCTTCACTAGCCTGTGTCAGCACTGCTCCCAATGCAATACATGAAGCATCAACATGCACACGAAATTCCTTCTTCCAATCCAGGAAGACTAGGATCGGCACGGTGACCATTTTCTCCTTCAATACATCCAGACTTTGCTTTCCTCATCCCAACATAATGTAGCGTCTTTCTTTAGTAGATTTTCCATCAAAGCAGTAATCTAGGCATAACTCTTGATGAATTTCTGATAGTACCCAATATGACCCAGTATTGTGCGCAGATGTTTAACACTTCTTGGCGCCTCCAAATTAATTATGGCTGCAATCTTAGCAAGGTCCACCATTAATCCTTGTCTGCACACCACATGACCCAGCAAGGTTCCGAAAGGGACGCAAAATAAGCACTTCTTCAAGTTTAGCGCAATCTGATACCTCCGACATGTATCCAACATCAAGAAAAAACTAGCTACATGGCGTTTTACCAGTCCAAACACTGTCCAATCATCAAAATATACCTCCAGAAACTTGTGAAGGAACTCTTTGAACATCACGATGACTATGTGCGATAAGATCGTCAGTGCATTTTTGAGCCCAAAAGGCATTACTGTATACTAAAAGCATCCCCACTCAGTTGTGAAGGTTGTCTTACTCCTATCTTCTGGTGCGATCTTTATCTGATGTTATCCAGAGAACCCATCAGTGAACGAATATGCTTCCTGTCTGCCAACATTATCCATTGCCTCATCTGTGAACGGAATTGGGAAAGAGTCATGAACACAAGCATCGCTGAGCTTCCTTAGATCTATGCAAATTCTGATTTCGTCCTTTTTCTTCTTTTCTTGAACTACCATTGGACTCACCTGATCAGATTCTTCCACTGGTTCAATAATACCTGCTGCCAGCATCTTGTCCAACTCTAAGTGGACCTTTTCCTTGTACTTGGGTTTAAGGCAATATGGCCTCTGCTTGACAGGCTTCGCGTCTGGTTTCAAAGTTATTTTCATCACTCGCAAATTGCCTATGATACCTTTTAGGTCTGAAAACTTTTTGGGAAACAAATCTTGATATTCGCGGAGCAACTCAGTGACCTTGTCCACTATGGCATCATCCCAGTAGTCCCCTATCTTCGCAAACTTTGGTTCCGCTTCTGTGCCAATATTCACCTGTCTAGTCTTTAGTGGCGCGGTGATATCTAGATTCTCTATTTGTGGTCCCTCAACTTCATGGCAACCTTCTGCCTCTGGGATATTAATGTTCCTTGGATATTAATGCTCATTTTTTTATTGTCAAATGCGGGTTGTGCCTCTCTGACCAAAAGACTTACCCCGAAGACTGACGCTAGACTTAGTAAAGTCCATCTTTCTTGGGCAATTAGGTCATTGGGAAAAACCAGGATTGCTATGACCCCAAAATTTGGTCATGGGCCAAAACCATGATTGCCATGGCCAAAAAATTTGGTCATTGGTCATCTTCGAAATGCCTGACGTGTTCGCATCCTTTTTGACAATTAGTCATCAGCCAAAACCAGGAGGTTTACCTGCAATGTATCTTGTCAATGCTCAAGGTAATTCATCTCGGGAAGCGGCATCACCCTCTCAGTTCATATCCATACCCAGCATAACCCATGGATCCACGTCGGATACATGGCAGGAATCTCGTTGTAGTGAAAAAGTGCTTAACATTTGCCCGAATCGAATACGTTCCAATAATTCAAGGCCACTGCCCTCCATTAGAGGTGGTCCATCCCAAGAATAAGTCACTACACGCCTTCCATGACGATATCGCTAACGACATATCTTCTTGTTAAGGTGGACGATTTGCAAATGGTTGTGTTTTTCAAATTTTGAATTTGGGCGGGGCGGGTTCACCAGTTCAAATTTCGAATTTGAATTTGAATTGTTCGGTTAACATGGAGTAACATGCATGCTCAGCTCGTCACATCTTAGATGCGCGTCCAGATGCATTGCATAGCATGGTATGGGTTTATGTATTGTACATGACTTTTATCCATGGTTTTACCGGAAAGCGCTTGTCCAGAAATATTCAGGTGTGTCAGCGTGCTTGTACTACCGTCTATGCCCACGGAATGACAGTAATGTAAGGGGGCATTAATGGATCAATAGTAGTGGAAATAGCTCTTGCCGGTCATTCACGGTCGACTTGAGGTCCCGTCATAGTACTGTTAAACCGCATTCAATACCCTATAGCATAGTTTTTATGGCTTGCCGAATTAATGATCCCACTTGTTTTGGAAATCGTACAGTGATTGTAAATGTTTCACAGTTTTTCCAGTCATATTTTTCTTTAGAAATTCTTTAGAAATCTAAATTCAAATGTTTAAGTGTTTTAAAAGTTTTAAAGTAAAAATACATGATCTTCTTTGTCACTGCATACTGTGTTAAAGTTACCACATTGCAGGAATCTTTTACTGACCTTTGAGAGATTGATTAAAAGAGAAGTTGTTTAGACACATGGTTGGAAAGTTATTGTTATTTGAAATTTTTATTATTTGTGGGTAAATTTAAGAAGTTGATAAATTTTCACAAAAATGCGTTAACAATATGTCTATATCTATTTACTTATGATAAATCAAAATTCATATATATATATAAATAATAAAATATTTCATTTTATAAAGTAAATCAAAATTCATATATATATATAATAAAATATTTCATTTTATTTTCTAAACATTGATTTACTATGCTTTATTTTACTTCATTTCACTTAATTTAGTTCACTTTATACGAATTTCATTTTTTTTTAAACATGACAAACATTGAGATTATTAACTCATCTTATTGATCGATTTTTTATAATAAATCATTTTAAATTTGTATAAAAAAAAATATTTTATTTTTTAGTTTTTAATAATTTTATGTATTTGTGGTGATTAAATATATTTATAATATAATTTTAAATTAATTAAAATTGTGTATTTTTAAATGTCAAGAAATTCAAATTTCAAATTATTTAATAAAATAAAAAGTAATATTTTTAAATATATATTAATAACATTAATATAAGTACTCTTTAAATTATTTATTTTAAATAATCAAATTTTATTTATATATATTAATATAATTTTATTTATAAATTAAATCAATAACATATTAAAATTAAAATTGAAATTAAGTATTCCTAATGGGGTGAGAAATATTGTGGAAACACATGGTAGTTGGTGTGGAGGTCGGTTTTTTTGTCCTTTAATCACATTAGCAGTATGGGGTAAATAAGCGGCGTGTGAAATTTCTATCAGTTACGTTGGGAGTGGGAGCGGGACATTGGTATATGGAGTTTATTGATCTCCATGCTTGGTATGAAGTTGCGGCATTTTGATGGTCTGTTATGAGTAGGTTGAGTTCTGGTGGTATTATCGTTGGTTCCCTATCTCGGAATGGTGGTGTTTTCGTAGTCGACACATCCTCCTCAGCCTCTAGGTCATAGAATTGATAAGTATCCTTTCTTGTGTGTGGTTTCCCTTTTTTTTCAACAATCTCAATTCTCTATATCTAGTTATCAGGTTGGAATCGAGCCTTCTCGTGGGTGGTCAATCAATTTTGCTCTTGGTTTCCTTCCGTGTTTATGGGGGAGTTTGTTTAAATCCTGTCAACTGGTTTTCTTCTGGGGTCTTGTCTTTTTGAAGGTTTTTTGAGGTCACCAGTGACACACGGTTGGGTAATCAGTTATTTGGGTTGGCGAGGGGTTGTTTGTCTTAAGGATTTCAAGGTAGCTCGTTATATGGGGAGGTTCGAGACTACTGAGTCGGTGGTTATTTATCTCATCGCTTGCTCTGTGCCTTTGTTCCTTGTAGCTCCTTTTGTCAAGGTAGTTGGTAACTCTCTGGTTTGCTTGTGGAGTTTCTTTGTCACAGTTTCATTTTCTACTCCTCGAGTGGGACACAGTGCACAAGTAGTACCTTGTCATCCAAATCTTCTGGTAAATTTGGGATTGATAGTTGCTTTGGCGTGCATTGTGGTGAGTTAGGTGGCTTTGTGGTTAGCTGGTGCTCTTAGCTCTATTACAATGCACCCCATGACACACAATTCTCGTTATATACCCTCGTCGAAAGGAATTTCAGCTAACCAGGGGGGACGTCGTATGAATCTGAAGGTGGTGGTGGTCGATAAGGGGTCTGCATGCTTTGCGTGGGTTGGTAAAACTGCCAGCAGCATGGTTCGAGCGGTATCAAGGGCTTGTAGTGGCCGGGGTGGCTTGAAGGCAAGCCGAGGTGGGCGAACAATGGGGACTGCAAAGCTGGGCAGTGTGACACGTAGGGGCGACACCAGTTGTAAGGACCTGCTATCCTTAGGCGTGTCTTCCCGAAGTGCGACTGCGGTTGGAGTAAAGTGCAAGCTCGTTCAAGTGTGCGATATGATGATATGCACATATGTGGAGGGCGAGCGAGTGTTTATACGCATGGAGCGTGGTGTTTAACGTTATGGAGGCCGACCTATGAACATGGGCAAAGCCGACATGTATATTGAGGCGTTTGTGTTGGAGTAGGGGCTTTGGGCGAGTCGGCTGGGCAGCCTAGACTACGCCCTGCACTTGGTATATATTGTAGAGCGTTGACTCTCATTTGGAGCATCATCCATCGCTCAACAATCTTCGCTCTAAGGAGTTAGGCGCAGTTCTAGTGCGCAGATCTAAGGAGGAAGGCGCAGGTTGAGATGCGCCCATTCTTGGGCTCGGTTGCACGGTGAGGACGCGTTTGTGGGTGAAGGTGCGGGCAGGAGCGCCCGACGGTTGGGTGAGGGCGTGCACGGGTGTGTGGCGCCCGACGGACGGTTGAGGCGTGCACGGGTGTGTGGCGCCCGGTTTGTGCGACGACTTGGCGTGGGTGTCTTGGTGACTCGGGTGAGCGCCTGCCCATCGTGCAAGTGTGCACAGTGACTTGGTGAAGTGTTGAGATTGTGAATGGAGGTGTGTCTCAGGTAGAGGCGCCCGTGTGTGGCGACTTGGAGGCGCGCCCGAGTTGGGCAAACAACACGATCGTGCGACAAGGTGAACGAAGCGTTGGTGAGTCGTGCAGCGACCGTGCGGAGGTGCCGACGAGCTAGGCAACCGAGTTTTGCCTTGGATTGTAAATTTGGCTAAGTATGAAACTTGGGGTTTCCAAGTATACTTGTAAAGCTTTGTAAACTATTGTATAATATATTATTCGGGCAGACTCATTGTTCAGGGAGTTGCCCCTCCCTTTATACTGTGCAATTGTGTTCATCATTTATAATTGTTGTTGATAATGAATGTGTATGGGTGTTCATTGGTATAAAGGCACATTAATAATACTTGGTTGAGAAACACAAACTAAGTAGGAGTAAGTGGTTAGGTGTAGTCCACGAACATAAGTATTGGTGAAAAGAAAGTGTTCGATGGTGTCGCACCTCGCTAAGAGCAGTTGAAAGACTACCGCCGGCTTGGGGGCATGACAGGTGGTATCAGAGCAGGGTTTCTTGTGACGAAGTGAAGATATTGAAGCTGATTCAGGGTTGAAGAAGCTTGACAGTTGGTGACAGTGAAGCAGGTACTTGCAGGTGAAGGAAGCTGTTTCACATACAAGTGGGACAAGAGCTGGTTCAGGTTGCAGGCATCTTGGTGAAGCTGTTGGATGGTCGAAACTAGATCGCAAAGAAGAAGGAAGCTGTTAGCAATGGCAGCTGAATCTCAGGCTGGGTCTAGTCACGGTGTGCAGGATGCTACTATAGCACTTATGGAAAAAGTGTTGGAGAAGATGGAGGACTTGGAAGCTTTCTGGACTAAGAAGATGGACTTGTTCGATAAGGAGCAAGAGGCCAATTCGAAGATGAAGGAAGAGCTCGATGAACTCCGGACTCAACACGAGTACACTGATCTTATGTGTACACAACTTGAAGTAAGGGTCAAGGAGATTGAAGAGGCAAGAGACCAAGGTCTTGCAGAGATCGTGAACTTGCGGAAATCTCTTGATGAAGCCAGAGATGAGATCGCGGTGTTGAAGAAGGCCGTGAGGCATAACTCAGGTGGAGGAGTGCCTCATGTGAAAGTCAAGGAACCGGAATCTTACGATGGTACAAGGAGTGCAAAGACTCTTGGAAACTTTCTATGGGACATGGAGCAGTACTTGGAACGATTGGGTCTATCTGATGATGAGACGAAGGTCAAGGTAGCTGCTCAGTTCTTGACAAAGGATGCTAAGATGTGGTGGCGAAGACGGATGGATCAGATTGCCAATGGCAGTGCTGGTGACATTACTTCGTGGGATGAGATGAAGAAAGCTTTGCAGACCCATTTCAGTCCTCAGGATGAAACGTGGGAAGCAAGGATGAAAATTAAGTTCATAAAGCAGACCAGGAACCTTCAGACATATCAGCGGGAGTTTGCAAGTGCGGTTCTGGAACTTCCTGACATGGCGGAGAGGGACAAGGTGTTCAATTTCATTATTGGGTTGAAGCCTTGGGCACACAATGAAGTGAAGAGGCAGAGGATTAGAACACTTGAGGAAGCTTTTGCTACTGTTGACAGGTTGGTGGAGCATTATGATGAGACTTCTGATGATAGGAAGAAGAAGTCCGATAAGCCGAAAGAAAAGAAGAAGGATGATGCTTCGAAATCGGATGATAATTCGAAGATGAAGAAAGCCTTGAAGTGTTGGATATGTGCTGAACCACATACGGTGAAGAACTGTCCTTCTAGACCGAAAGTGGCTGCGATTGCACAATCTAATGCAAAGAATGAAGAAGCTTCTATGGGGATGATGCAGATACTTGGTGTTGCTGCTGCTACAGAGGTGATCTCTCGAAGGGATCCTGAGAGGAATAAGCTAGAGTATGTTCGGATGAAGGTTGGGAGCGCTGATATACTCACTATGGTGGATAGTGGGGTCTCTCACAACTTCATGGGTGAAGATACTGCGAGAAGAATTGGGCTGAAATTTGTACCGGTGAAGGCACAGATGAAGACAGTCAATTCTCCTCCTGATAATGTTCTTGGTGTAGCTGAAAAGGTGGACACGACACTTGGTGAGTGGACGGGGAAGGTCGACTTCACTATAGTGTGGATAGATGACTACGAGGCTGTGCTAGGAATGGAATTCATGAAACAGTTTGATGCTATGATTGTTCCACATTTGAGGAAGCTGTACATTTACGATGGAAGGGAAGATGTACCCATTGGTGTTCCAACCATTGGAGTGACAAGGCTTGATTGTAAGTTGGCAGTGATGCAAATGGAGGACGAGAAGTGGATGGAAGACATGAGTAAGCGATTGTCTATGGTTGAGACAAAGCTTACCGAGTAGTCATTGGTCATCAAGACACTTTCAAATAGTATCTTGGATTTGTCAAGAAGGCTAGAAGTGGTCGAGGATGATGATGATGAGGAGGAGGCATATGTGAGGCCGAATGTCTGGGGGGAGGATCGGGTCACTTATCTACAGAGGATGGAGATAGAAGATCCTGACAGATGGATTGAGTTGATTAGTGAGGGTGAGCCTTCAGGCTCTACCCCCTCCACATCTTCTTAGATGATATAGAAGATGGGGCTCATTGTTAGCTGCTCATGGCAGTGAGTCCTTTAAAACAGGTTGAGCAGGTATGACAGATGGTGCAGGGATGGCTTGGCATCAAGCATCATGACATGTTGCAGATGGGATGGAGTTTCCATGGACCTGAGCATGGATGAGATTCTTGGTGAGTCCAGGATGTGGCAGAATCCAAGATAGACTGGTGAAGGCATAAGGATGTTCACTCTCATGGCTTGAGCGTGACAGTTGGATTAGCTACCCAACTAGTTCAGACATGGGGTCCGGAAGTGTACAGAGAGATGTTAGCATCAGGCAGACGAGGATGACAGTTCGCAGGATGAGGACAGCACATGGTGGAGATGGAGTTCTACATATGTTGCAGGGATGTTTGCAGTAAGTGGAGGAGTTGACATCATGGACCAAGGATGAGACAGATATCGATGTTGATCTTGGTGGATGGCTACCAGGATGGTATGTTGTCGAGGTCGACAACGACTTCAAGTGGAGGAGGATGTAAGGACCTGTTGTCCTTAGGCGCGTCCGCCCGAAGTGCGACTGTGGTTGGAGTAAAGTGCGAGCTCGTTCAAGTGTGCGATATGATGATATGCACATATGTGGAGGGCGAGCGAGTGTTTATACGCATGGAGCGTGGTGTTTAACGTTATGGAGGCCGATCTATGAACATGGGCAAAGCCGACATGTATATTGAGGCGTTTGCAATGGAGTAGGGGCTTTGGGCGAGTCGGCTGGGCAGCCTAGACTACGCCCTGCACTTGGTATATATTGTAGAGCGTTGACTCTCATTTGGAGCATCATCCATCACTCAACAATCTTCGCTCTAAGGAGTTAGGCGCAGTTCTAGTGCGCAGATCTAAGGAGGAAGGCGCAGGTTGAGATGCGCCCATTCTTGGGCTCGGTTGCACGGTGAGGACGCGTTTGTGGGTGAAGGTGCGGGCAGGAGCGCCCGGCGGTTGGGTGAGGGCGTGCACGGGTGTGTGGCGCCCGACGGATGGTTGAGGCGTGCATGGGTGTGTGGCGCCCGGTTTGTGCGACGACTTGGCGTGGGTGTCTTGGCGACTCAGGTGAGTGCCCGCCCATCGTGCAAGTGTGCACGGTGACTTGGTGAAGTGTTGAGATTGTGAACGGAGGTGTGTCTCAGGTAGAGGCGCCCGTGTGTGGCGACTTGGAGGCGGCCCGAGTTGGGCAAACAACATGATCGTGCGACAAGGTGAATAAAGCGTTGGTGAGGCGTGCGGTGACCGTGCGGAGGTGCCGACGAGCTAGGCAACCGAGTTTTGCCTTGGATTGTAAATTTTGCTAAGTATGAAACTTGGGGGTTCCAAGTATACTTGTAAAGCTTTGTAAACTGTTGTATAATATATTATTCGGGCAGACTCATTGTTCAGGGAGTTGCCCCTCCCTTTATACTGTGCAATTGTGTTCATAATTTATAATTGTTGTTGATAATGAATGTGTATGGGTGTTCATTGGTATAAAGGCACATTAATAATACTTGGTTGAGAAACACAAACTAAGTAGGAGTAAGTGGTTAGGCGTAGTCCACGAACATAAGTATTGGTGAAAAGAAAGTGTTCGGTGGTGCCGCACCTCGCTAAGAGCAGTTGAAAGACTACCGCAGGTGTAGGGGCGTGACACCAGTGGTCGGGGTAAGGTGTAATGGCCTGGGTGTGGGGCGACTATGAGTAGACAATGTTGTTATGAGAGTTGTCGAAACCTGGTCTAGTTTGTATTGGACCGTTTCGAAAATTCTGAGAAGGTTAGGAAGGAAAAACATGAAGCAGTCATCGCTACACTCAACAAGCTGCATTATTTTCAATGTCATGTTTAGGAGAGTATCGTGGCAGTATGGCATGGTCAGAATCTGCTATCTGAGAAGGTGGAGAAGCTGGAGTCATGGATGGCTCATTTCGAGTAGCAAGTCAAATGTTCTTACCGTCACCCACCTCCTCCAAGGACTGGTCCAGATAATCCTACTTCTATTACCTCTGATGATTGAGCATGGTTACGAGTGTTTTACTTGTCTTATTTGTATTTTGGTGCTTTTGAATCCCTAAGTTATGGATTGTGTATCTAGTTGTACTTTTGTTTCTATGTCATATGCTACTAGTGATAGTCAACAAACCTGATCAGGGTGAGACTACTTGCCTTTTGTCACTTATGTACCTTTTTTTTTGACGAATGAATAGAACCTTGACTTACCAAAAAAAAAAGAATTAAAATTAAGTCAATAACTTTAAATATCCTAATCATTTGAAAAGCTCTTTCAACCTTTTAAAAGCCACGGATTTAAAAGTACCACGTGGACACTTCCAAGAGCAAGTTCTTTGGTTTAGGGTGGGAAAAGTGTTAGATTATGTGATGTTCTATTTGTTACACATTTTGAAAGGTTTTCCAACATAATCTATTTAGAATTTGATAGAAATTATAAATTTGAGTTGTCAACTTTTCATAATGTAAGTATTTTAATTAAAAGCTAATTTTAAAATAACAAAGAATTAAAATTTAAATAAAAATATATCACCAAATTTCGAAAAAAAAAAAAAAACTCAAAAATGTATAATGTTAAACAAAACCTTTGATTATGCACACCACGTGACCACTAAACGAGGTTTGCAACACGCGTGGAAAAATTTAGGAGGAATCGTTGGTGGAAAAATTTAGGAGCAATCGTTGGTAATTTCGCAAAAACTCCAAAATGTATTATGTTAGACAACGCCTTGGATTATGCACGGCACATGACCACTAAAAGAGCTTTGGAACAAGCGTGGAAAAAGTTAGGACGGTTGGTAATTTCGCATTTTAAAATTACTGTTTATTTCTTTAATTCAAATGATATTAAATGCTCCATATCAATGGTTCAATGTATTTAAATGTTTATGTATTATAAAATTGAGTACTAAAAATATAATATAGTGCTAATAAATTAATTTTCATGTGTAATTATTTTACACTTAATTGAATGTTAATTTATAAAAATATTATTAATGGAAAAATAAAGGTTAATAAATTTATTTTTAATGGAAAAATAAAGATTTAAGTGAATATTTGATGTTCATTGGTGTTATATGTTTATGTTTGTTTATATCTTAATTATTATGTTATTGCTATGTAGTTATATCTATGATTTTTTTTTAATATTATATAGCTTATACAAAAAAAATTCAAAAAAATTGTCCCATTTGCAAAGTGGACCTTGGTTTTTTGTTTTCTTATAGGACTACTAATATTCGATGTGTTGGGACATTAGAGCTCCAAAACAGGAAGCCATTAATTTCTTTGTATTTTGCAGATGTTGGAAATAATGCATTTCCCTTGTTTTTAGGAATAAGCTATATTTGCGAAGGAAAGAATGATTTGACATCCATTCCAACAATTTTCTCCGACCCTCACATCAGGCCCCCACCGTCCATCTATGGCCTCGCCTCCTCCTCCTCCCATCCCATCATCCCCTCCTCCCTTGCCCACACCCTCTGCCACCCTGCATTAACTATTGCACTAACTCTTAATTATGCTTCAAACTGCTCCCTTTGAATTAAGGAATTCAAATAGAGCGTGCCTTCTTCATTATCCCCTGCGACCCCAATGCCACAGAACTGAATTTAAACTGCTCCTGTGCGACCCGAACCGATGCCACAGAACCCAGCTCGCTCCCTGTTGTAGTGGCTACAACCACCCTCCAAAATTTTGCCTTAGCCTCGTTTTGGAGCCTCCCTACCAACCTTTCACAACACCTTGTCTTGCTTTGTCAAGTACACAAGCTTCAGTGTTTTGCTTGCACAAAGACAGCCTGTCAATCATAGTTTGATGCACTCCCCTCACAGGTTGTTCACCCGGACTTTGTCTAGCTGCAGGCTGAGCAACTTCCCTAAGAAAATTGCGCATTTCTGGAGGGAAACCAGCCTTCCCTCAAGAAATTGCACAATCTTGTCTGGCAGCCTGTTGGGCTCCAAGATTGCGCGATTTTCCCAGTCAACGCTCCTAGCAGGAATTGCGCAATTTTCCCTAGCAGGGCTTCTCAACCCAAAATTTGTGCAAATTTGGGCAACAATCAGCTCCTCTACCCAGAAATTGTACAAACCTCTTGGGCAGTCAGCCCAACTCCCAGCCAGAAATGCGCACTTTTTTCAAGCAGTTGAGCAGCTGCATGCATGAGCAGTCTGGTTGACTAGTTCCACCTGGGACCAAGGAAACTTGACTTGCATGCATGCATGACTTGCTTTTCCCAGAATAGTAAAAGGCAACATGCAAAAGGCATCCCATGATTCAGGGAGCTATTTTTAGCAGTCGGAGGTTACATGCAAAGTTTTTTTAGGAACTTCCCTCCAAGTGTTGCTTTTTCCTAGATTTGTCGCATGCGTGTCATGAGCCCAAACTTATTTATTTGACGCATCAGAGCTCATTCTTTCACATCGATCTTGGAGCTCTAACATCCCACATCACATCCAGGACTCTTCGACACATTCAGCTCAACTATTCACAGGTAAGTGGCCTCAACTTGTCTTTTTCAACATTTTTGTCGCTTTTTGTGTATTCACTTGTGTGAGTGTTGTTTTCTTGATTTCTTTGAATGCTTGGTGTCGTTTACATGTATACTAGCTTGTCCTATATTTGTTTCAATTTTTGTTGCTATCTCACTATTGTCGCATGCATGAAACTGTTTTGCACGAACGTTTGCCGAATCAGCGAATCGCTTCACCCACATGCATGTCGATCTGTTTGCTGAATCTTTCATTCATGTTTACATGCACTGCCAATCACTTTTTCTATCACTTAGTATCGCCATGCATTCACTATCTTATTTTCTTTCAGTTGTCCGTCGGCAAGTTGGGCCAACCTTGGCCCAGACTCTGCCTTCATTGAGACTGCATTGTGCAATCTGGGGAAGGAAGGCTCTTCATTCCTCTCCAGAAAAGCTCTTTTTTCCCATAACTATCCTCCAGGAATGTTTTGCGCATTTCTGAGGGACAATGACTGCTGGCCTAGAAAATTACGCAATGCAGTCCCTGAGCCAGGAGCCAGCAACCAGTATGGATTGCGCATTACGCAGATCTAGCAGCTAGTCCTACCTCCCAGACATCCTAGACTACCTTTTGCGCAATTATGGCAGTCAGTCACCCAGCCTCCCAAAAGAAATTGCGCAATCTTGCTCATCAGTTGCCCAGTTATGTGTTGGGTCATTCCCCGAATTTTCTTTGTTTTCGCTGACAGATTTCTTGCCATGCATGTTGCCTGTCTCTAGATCTTTTAGGTGTTCGTCTATCTCAATGGCTTCCAAGAGAATAGGATCACAGGACACTGATGGAAATGCAGCTGGAGTAGCAGTTGAGCGAGTGTCCTCTAGTCTGCTGATCTATGAAGATACAAAGTTGTATCTAGACAATGACATCAAACTAAAGGGGCAAGAGGTCAATGAAACATTTGCAAGCACTTTTGGGGAAGACCTCGAAGACCGTTAAGTGTACATGAACATTCACAAGTTCGACTTGTACTGGATTGCATGAAGATACCCCGCGTTCCCATGTGCGGACATGATACACTGGATCGTCTCTCACACTAATCCAAAGACGATGACCTTGAGCAGTGTTAGTGGGACGAAGCTTGCAACCTTCTAGGCATGAGATTATGATGAGATGTATCCGATGTCAGAGCCCGTTACTATCATAAAGACTCCATTCATCTTACCCAATAGCAGTGCTAACTCCAGAGAAATTCTGAAGGACTGGGTAAAGGAGCCAGCTCAATTCATGTTAATTTTAGGTATGTTCTATGCTTAGAGCAATTTATTTCAATTTTCACAGTTAGCTCCATATCTTTTCCATATTAGCAATCACATCAACATTAAAGTAAACTGCAGATAGAACATAAACATAAATCGCAGAAGACAAGTCAAGACAAGAGGACACAAGATGTGGCGCTAGCCAGGGACAAACCCCAATGTGGGAAAACCCTTGATCAATTAATTAAGAAAATGTGAACATTAATATAAATTATTAATTATTAATTAAATTAAGGGAAAAGAAAAGCTAAAATGAAATATCATTATAAAAATTTTGAGTCAAAACAATAATAAATATTGATAAAATTAAATTAATAGGGATTCAAAATGTAATTATAAAAAAATCACATTAATAATACATATTAATCAAATTAAATTAACACTAAAGTAATTAGAGGTTATACTTTACCATAAAGGATATAAGTTTTTTATTAATATCATAATTCAATAAGAGTAATTAAATATATTATTTATTAAAATTTAAAAGAAAAGAAGTGAAAGATATAAAAGAAGAGATTAAATATTACTATTAAATATTCCAATAGAAATAATTTTCATGATAAGATTATATTAGTTTAAGAATAAGGTTGTTAATTTTTTGGAATTTAAATTAACTAGATAAATGAAGGGATTAGATAAGATTAATGATGAAAAAGACAAAAGAAAACGAGACCGTGGGGGAGGGTACTTAGGAAAAATGAGAGGGTACTAAAAAAGGTTAAGATAAACCCTTCACAATTCCAATCCTATTTTTTATCATTATTAATCATACATTAATCATACATTAGATTCCAATTTAATAATTAATATTTAATTTATTTCTAATAAATAATATATTTAATTCTTCTGGTTGAATTATTATATTAATAAAAATTCTATATCCTTTATTGTAAAATCACTTCATTACAATTATATTTCTAGTCACTTATTATTAATTTAATTTTACTAATATTTATTATTATTTTGACTCAAAAAATTATAATTATATTTAGTTTTAACCTCTCTTCTCCTTTAATTAAATTATTAATTATTAATTATTAATTTACATTAACGTTTTGTTGATAGGTGGAGAATTTCCTCTTACAACAAGGGAGTTATCAACTAATTAGGGTCTCAATTAGACCCATTTTCATTTGGTATGACGACATTCTCCAAAACAAAGGGTTAGTTGCATGAGTTATTTTATTCTAACGAAATGATTAAAACTAAACCAAAAAGGGAAAGTATATGACATAATAAATTATTAACAAAAAAAATATTAACAAATTTATATAAACTATTGTGTTTAAGATGAGCTTTTAGTAATTCAAATAGCAAGGGAGGAGAAAAGCGCCCAAGTATAATCCTTTGGGATAGTATTTTTCGAGAGTGATATGTGGGCTCAATCAACCACTTTATATATTTGAGCTCCTATTAAAAGAGACTTTTAGTGCTTGTATTTATTTTATTTTTATTTTTATTTACATGCAATAGATTCAACTACTTTTGCAATAAAATTGAAACAATCTCATTAATGAGATCAAATATTTAAGGTATAGTTTGAATATGAGAAAGGAAAAATCGATATACTAAAAGCTTAAGAATAAATCTTAATTCTCTAAATATCTCAATGAGTCATTAAGATTTTCGTTTCAAAAGAAAAGAAGAAAATGTATGATATAAAACACCAGTTATACATATAAAAAAATTATAGAGATATATGATATTCTAAATTATTGATGGAAAATTTGTACTCATCAACATTTGGGAGACCACTCAATTAGAGCCTCAAGTTACAATCTTTTCCATTTGGGCTGGTGGTTTCAACTAGTTTTGATTTTGGTCTAGTTACTCAAATATAAATTGCTCTAGTGAATGGAGACCTGAAAGTTGTGAAAACTATAAGGAAGGGATGGGAGTGGATCAATAATGCTTAATGAAAATAGTAAATATAAATATAAATTAAACTATAATAATTACTAACTAACCCGGACGCTGATATTTATATGTGAAAAATAAAGATAACACATGACTGAAAATATAGATTTCCAAGCTATATCATTAATCAAAACAATCTGATGATATATTAATTCAATTAAATAATTAATTGAATTAATTTCATAGAAAATTCACATATAATTTTGTTCCTCTTACACTTATAATCAACATACAACATTATATCGAAAGTGAAAATATCTCAATGAATTAATCGTAAGCATAAGCAATAAAGCATAAGATAAGACTCCAATTATGAATTGAAAGAAAAAAATCTGATAAAAGTACCCATTCTTCTTTACTCCTCATAGATATGGAAACAATAAGTGGTTCAAAGCTTATAATAAAGAAATACCAGAGTGCAAAAGTGTAACAAGGCTTTTCTTATAAAATTTTATAACCCTTAAGCCTCAGCTCGAGAGTCCTTTAAATAGTATTTTGTTACAGTTTTGATATTCTCTCAATTAAAGCAAAACTTACTAGGAAAAAATAGACATTAGTTACAATTTGAAATAAAATATTCAATTCAGAGGAATTGCTGCAGACGAGGGGCTAGTGGGCATTTGCCAATGCTGATAAAATTCTAGAAGAGGTGTTAGCTTGGGAGGAGAATGAGGCCTTATGTTCATTTGACATCTGAGTACTTGAGCTTGCAAAGATGGTAGTAGTTGAGTTGCTTGTTCAATAATAACTTTGGTTAATTGAAGGTAACCATATGGCTTGATTAGAAACTCACAGGCCAATTCAAGATATACCTTTAACAATTTTTCAATCCTTTTACTTAACTATGTTCTATTACCTTTCCAATTCTCTTTTAACATATCTACCTTGAAGATAATTTATTTTTCATCACTTGATAACATATTTTCCTCCTTGATTGACTGGGTGATAGATTGAATAATTGAATTATAAATCCTTTCAACATCATTCACCAATCCCCTAACCAAGCAAATCTTATCCTTCCAAGTATGTAGAGAAGTTAACTTTTGCATTTCATTAATCCTGAGCAAGTTTGGATAGAATAATTTAGGATGTTATTGTCATTGCAAAAGCTCATTGAGTTTACACTTGGTTTCATCATATTGGATTTCAATATCAATAACTCCATCAACAAAAAAATTAACCAATTTTTCTTCAGCCTGTATCATGCTTAACTTGTTGTAAAGGATTTGTTATTGGTGTTGAAGTTGTTGATTTAATTCATTATCTTCATGCTTGAATTTGACAAGATCTAAAGCACTTTCCTCAGTTTTCTTTGTCTTCTCTTTTAGCTCATTTATTTTGTCATCTCTTTGATTAATTTTAGACTGATATTGACATCTAACCAAGGTGACTTGTGCCTGCAATTGTGCTTGAAACCATGAAGATTCTTATTTCGTTTTTTGTATTATTTCATATTTATCCCTAACGAATTCTTTGACTTGATTTGCTTTATCTACACTTGTAGAAGCATAAACTCCTACATATTGAGTTAACTCCTCGAGCTCTTCATTAGGAGTTATTGATGTTCCTTTCCAAACTACTTCCAATGAGGGTAGCTGCAAAGTAGTTCTTATTGTTAAGAACTGTGTATCAACAAATTGTCTCTTCTTCCCACTCTTTTTAAGAATGTTCTTATGCTGAGGATTGTAAAATACCTCTATTGGTGGAATTTCCTCAATGTTCAACGAAATTGAAGTAGTTGGAGATGTTGGAATTTTCTCCACACTAGGTCGAGAGCTAATAGGTGTTTTAGCAATGACACCTGGTTGTGTAAGAGTAGTCTTTGAAGAATTAGGAGAGACATCCATTGACTATTGTCCAATAATGGAAGAAGCATTTTTTTTAGGAATTCTTGCTTATTTTCCTTGTTGAATTGGCATTGAAGTAATTTCCATAAATGTTTTCCAATATTTGACGATATCATTAACCAATGGATTCTTCGAAGTAGTTTGTTATCAAGAATCCACATAAGGAACCTAAAGAGGGGTACTTATTTGAGGAGCTTCATACTACGTTGAAGAGTTGGCAGCTTTTTTTATTATACCATCAGCTTTTGATAGCTTGAGCAAATGCAAAGGTAAGGTGGAAATTTTGTTGTCTTTTAAAACTAAAAAATGTTGGTAATTGTCCAGGGACAACTGCTTGGCTCTATTTCAAATAGATAAATAAGAAGGAGATTTACAAAATAATTCATCATAATGGTTGGCTTCATGAACATATTTCTTGATATTTGCATCAATAGCTAAATTCTCGACCAACTTGGAAGGATCATGTGGCTTTGCAGGAATAGTAGCTAACTTTACCTCATATAAAGTCAGTAGCTCCTTTTCAACATGGGTATAATTTTGAAGGGTAAACATACGAATCTGCAAAGAGAATTTAGGCCAAAGTTTCTTGGAATCTTTCCTTAATTCAAGGGTTATATCTATATTGATTGTTTGATAGTAAACTTATCTACATAAAATCTTGTCTGGAACATAAAGTGGAAAAACATGTGGTTTAACATTACATCCCCAAACCCTAATATATGTAAAAAATTATTATATGAACCACTCCCTAATTCTTGACATACAATCTGTAGCAGTTGTAGACATTATAGGATGGCTTGGTAAATGGGAATCATGATGAGGTGAAAAATTTCGTAAAAATAATTAAAATAATTTTCTCCCATAATATGCTATGGTAAATGTCGATGAGGAGAGGGTCAACAAGTTTCCATTTCCAATCCATAGCTAGAAAATCCAAAGAGGAACAAGTAGCATCCATAAAAAAGGCAGACATATAAAAAGAAGGGTTATCAGTGTCTATTTTCTTAGAAAGGAAATGAAGAATATTTTTAGCTAAATTATCAGATAAAATATGGGCCCAATTGAAGGAAAATTCTTCAGCATCCCTGTGGATGAGAGGGGCCTAGTCCTTATGGAACTATGAGACATTTTGATAGGAAAATAACAGCATAAAAAAAACACAACAAAAAGGAGGAATTAAGGATTGAATGGAATAGAGGTTGGATGACTCTTCCTTATGCTCTGGCCAATACTTAGACAATTTTCCGGTCCTCCAACAACTTATTTCCTTGCGTTCTTCCTTGAGGAATTAGGCCCCTATTTCACAAGAATTTTCCTCTAAATAATTGTGCAGTTCATATAGACTCATCCTCTGACTGCATGCACCACCTATACACCTCAGAATAGTCTACAATTAATAGGACATTGCCTTGGAATCTCCATCTCAACTAGGTAACTCATATTCTCTGCGTGCATGAGCTAATTAAGGTTGATCTATCAGTTAACTGGTTGATCACTGAGTTGTGACTAAAGTCACGCCCTGCTACTAGACCTTCCACTATTTCCTCCACTAGTTTAACTGAAAATAACTCAATTTAACTTAATTTAAATTGTTACCACTGAAATTAACTCAACCTAGGCTCCTAAAGTTTAGGAATCACTGCACACAAATGAAGCTCATGCCCCTAACTTGAATTAACTAAGCTAAATGAGTGATAACAACCATGTCACCTCTGTTAACTCATCCAAGTTGTCTGTTGATGTGGGATTTCGAATTTTCTCTCTAGTTGACCAAGGCAGGCCAAACTGAGATTTTCTTGTTACATTTTCAACACTCCCTCTCAGCAAGAAGTGGATTGACATCAACCCTGAAATTACAACATTTGAAATAACACCAGAACCCCAAACCCTAATATATGTAAAATGTTCTTATATGAATTAGTCCCTAATTCTTGACATACAATCTGTAGCAGTTGTAGACATTCTAGGAAGCTTGGAACTGAATATGGTTTGGTAAATGGGAATCATGACGAGGTGAAAAATGTAGTAAAAATGATTAAAATAATTTTCCTCCCATAATATGCTAGAAGGAATTAAGGAAAGAATGCAATAGAGGTTGGATGACTCTTCCTTATGCTCTGGCCAATAATTTTAATTCCCATAAAATGAGGAATTAAGGATTAAATGGAATAGAGGTTGGATGACTCTTCCTTATGACTCTGGCCAATACTTAGACAATTTTCTGGTCCTTCAAGCTCTTATTTCCTTGTGTTCTTCCTTGACGAATTAGGCCCTTATTTCAGAGGAATTTTCCTCCAAATAATTGTGCAATTCATATAGGCTCATCCTTTGACTACATGCACCAACTGTACACCTCAGAATAGTCTACAATTGATAGTACACTACCTTGGAATCTCCATCTCAACTGGGTAACTCACATTCTCTGCATGCATGAGCTAATTATGGTCGATTAATCAGTTAACTAGTTGATCACTAATTTGTGACTGAAGTCACATCCCACTACAAGACCTTCCACTATTTCCTCCACTATTTTAACTGAAAATAACTCAATTTAACTTAATTTAAATTGTTACAACTGAAATTAACTCAACCCAGGCTCCTAAAATTTAGGAATCACTGCACACAACTGAAGTTCATGCCTCTAACTTGAATTAACTAAGATAACTGAGTGATAACAACCATGTCACCTCGGTTAACTCATCCAAGTTGTTTGTTGATGTGGAATTTCGAATTTTCTATCTAGTTTGACCAAGCCAGGTCAAACTAAGATTTTCTTGTTGCGTTTTCAACACTCCTTCTCAGCAATAAATGGATTCAAATCTACCCCAAAATTACAACATTTGTAATAACACCAGAACCCCAAACCCTAATATATGTAAAAAGTTCTTATATGAACCAATCCCTAATTCTTGACATACATTCTGTAGCATCTGTAGACATTCTAGGAAGCTTGAAACTGAATATGGCTTGGTAAATGGGAATCATGACGAGGTGAAAAATGCGGTAAAAATGATTAAAAGAATTTTCCTCCCTTAATATGCTATAAGGAATTAAGGAATGAATGGAGTAGAGGTTGGAAGACTCTTCCTTATACTCTGGCCAATAATTTTAATTCCCATAAAATGAGGAATTAAGGATTGAATGAAATAGAGGTTGGATGACTCTTCCTTATGACTTTGGCCAATACTTAGACAATTTTCTGATCCTCCAACATCTTATTTCCTTGTGTTCTTCCTTGAGGAATTAGGCCCCTATTTCATAGGAATTTTCCTCCAAATAATTGGCAGTTCATATAGGCTCATCCTTTGACTGCATGCACCACCTATACACCTCAGGATAGTCTATAATTGATAGTACACTGCCTTGGAATCTCCATATCAACTGGGTAAGTTACTCATATTCTCTACATGCATGAGCTAATTAAGGTTGATTGATCGGTTAACTGGTTGATCACTGAGTTGTGACTAAATTCACACCCCACTACTAGACCTTCCATTATTTCCTTCACTAGTTTAACTGAAAATATCTCAATTTAACTTAATTTAAATTGTTACAATTGAAATTAACTCAACCGAAGATCCTAAAATTTAGGAATCACTGCACACAATTGAAGTTCATTCGCCTAAATTGAATTAACTAAGCTAACTAAGTGATAGCAATCATGTCACCTCAATTAACTCATCCAAGTTGTCCGTTGATGTGAAATTTCGAATTTTCTCTCTAGTTTGACCAAGGCAGGTCAAACTGAGATTTTCTTGTTGCATTTTCAACAACCCCTTTGATTTGAAATGATCATACATTAAACTGAAGTAGAATTGACTAATGCCATCAGTGAACTGAATGTTAACTTATGATGCGTTAATCGTGAGAACTAACTGAAAAGAAATGAATTTACGATAGAAGTGAAACATAAGCAATAGGTAAATAGAAGTAATAAGTAGCAAAAACACAGTGATACCAGACAACAATATTGATTACGGAGTTCATCCCTAATAGACTATGTCTCCGGGTCCACTTTCAAGATGGGCGTCCGCTTTATTAGGATTGAATCTGAGGAGGTCGATTACACAACAAATTAACCAGATTGATTGTGCACGCAAGCACTTCTGGTCACTATCACAAGAAATATCTCTGAATTAGCTTTCCAACGAATTTCACGGTTCCTAATTCTGACTCCGGATGCTCCTGTTACACTGAAAACAAAACAACCTATATCCTCCAGAATTTGCATACAAAACTCAAAACCACTCTCCTTCTCTTCAAAGCACCAATTTGGCTTTATAGCCCTCCAGATACACTCTAACTCCTTTCTACTAAGTTTAGGAGTGAATAGGATGAAATTAGGGTTTAAGGGTCTCGGTCATGTCATGGTTGGACACCTAAGGATAAGGTTGCCATGGTCCTCGAATTATAAACTGCATAAAAACAAACAAAATCCCAAAATACCAAAGTTTGTCTCTGAACCCACTGGCATTTAGCAAATGGCGCGCTAATCAGGCGGTTTCCATGTGACTAGGTCGCATGCCCTGACGGTCGACTAGCTCACTGCCACCTACGTGGTTACCCTCCGGTGGTTCCAGTCTACCTTAGCTCATGTGACAGTTATACTCATCAACCTCCACCCGGTTTGTCCTCTTTGCCACAGTTTAGAGCTCTCTGCTCACATGTTTCGTTGTGTTACAATCTTTGCCACGGTTAGAGCCTGCCTGCCATGGTTAGCAACTGTCTGTTGGTTTCATTCACATGTCCTGTGATTCCGACGCAGCTAACTTTGTGGTTAGGGAACTGTGGCATGAATATAACACATTGCTTTGTATTAAATCCCAAAAGGGGTTTTTTAGACTTAGGAAA
Organism: Pinus tabuliformis; assembly: GCA_031772625.1. Lineage (NCBI taxonomy): Eukaryota > Viridiplantae > Streptophyta > Pinopsida > Pinales > Pinaceae > Pinus > Pinus tabuliformis. The sequence goes on from CM062816.1 coordinate 1,633,768,391, forward strand.
CACATGTTTAATGTATGGTTTAAGTTTTTAGGTATAGGTTAGGGTTTTAGATGTAGTTTTAAGTGTTAGGGTTTGTCATTATGTTTGTAGCATAGGTTTTAGCAATGATTTAGGATTAGACTTCATCACTTTCTTTTTAAAAAACCCATTTGCGACATTTGTCACAATGTGACAGAAACCCCACATGACGATACCCATGAACCAAAACATTGATTCGACACTGGATACAAATGAAGATTGAATGTTGAACACTGAACCTGTGCAACTGATCTGACGAGATCCTCCTGGATCAATCCTCTCCACTTGAAAGCTTTTGGACCACAAAAGTTTGACTTAGACAAATAGCAGGTGAGGGTAGAGCTCCCTCACTCTCCACCTTGCCTAGATGATGTACCAATACATTTGATCACCAACCTGAAATTAATGATCCTGATGATGTTGATCATGGCGCATTTTGAATCTTTGAACTGTTCCATCCATCTACAGTATGCACAACTTGCGAAGATGGTTAAACAACCTGTTATGAACATGGCAATTGTCTTCATTCAACGAAGTACCATGAATTAGTGATTCATAAACATCTTTGAAAACAGTCTCTATTGGATATTGTTCAATACTTTTGACATGCACTAACAATTTGTTTTGCGAAATAACAGAAACATTCAAAGACATTCTTGATATCATACCAACTACTTGACTTGAAATACTTTCCTGATTCCTGATTACTAAGTGAACTTGTTGCAATAAACCCATCAAACTGTAATGTGAAAACTGCTGCAACTTAGTTTGATTTTGAAAGTATTGAAGTGGTTGTTGATTTGTTTGAATCACTATTTCCTCATTCATTAAATGATGTCTCCATTGATTAACACTTTCTGTTAATGCATAAGTTTCCCTTTTATGTTCTAGATACTTTGACACTGCTTTAGAAAAGGCTTTGATATGAAAACAAATAGGCTTCCTCTCCACTTGAAAAAAGGCTTCAAAACTGTTTGAAACATGAAATGGTGACACAATACAAGAGAAATATAACACTAACTTTCCCCAATACTAACCTACATCCCTATAACTAATAACTTCCAAACTTGGATTGAATTGATTCATTTTGACATTAGGAAGAGGAGCTTTAGGCATCAACTGTAACTCATGTTGTATTCCCTGCTTATGAGTAAGACGTTTGGTTTTTTTAAATAGAACTGGAAAAGTTTCTACCTCTTTGATCAAACTTTCTTTCGACTAGGACTCATAACTTGAACAAACATCATATCGATTCTTATGTTGTCCCTTTACACACATGATTACAAATATCTTATTTGAACTTATTAATTGCTTCATCTGATTAGCAACAACTAAATTCAAGTAATTTTTACTTTGATGTTCCCTTACAATAAATTCAACCCCATCTTTCTTAAGGTGATATTTATGCTCTCTCTTATAAAATATTGCATCATGATCATAAAGATAAGGACTTCCTAAGACAACTCCACATATGTCTACTAGAACCACATCTAATTCCACTTCATCAATGTAATTAGTTGTAATGGCAAATTTTAACCGACACTGCTTTGCGACATTTATCTGAGTTGATTTATTCAGCCAACCTAATGGGTATGGTATTGGATGATTCTGTGTCTCCAAACCCAAGTTCTTAACTAAATATTTAGATATTAAATTTGCTTGTGATCCACTGCCAAACATTGTATCTATCTTTGTATGCTTAGAATTTATCCTTATGTTAAATAATTCAACTCTTTTATCCTCATTTGAAGGATTTATGTTTGATGAAGATGCAATAGTATTCGAACTTGAACCAGTGTTAGAAGTTTTACCTGTCGAAACTATGGCAGTTATCCTCCTTTCATCACTTGAATCGGAACCTAGATCTTGTTGGATTTCTGCAATTGCTTTCTTTTCATCCTTCTCTTTAAGGAACTTTTTGGGCTTAAGTTCTGGATGAAGTTTCCAACACCTAGATTCATCATGACTGATTCTCTGGCAATGAGAACAAGTAGGTCTTTCCTTCTGAGCTATCGCTGATTTCTTTCTCTTCGAATTGTTCTTCCTCTTGTTGTCATTGGAATCTTTGATTTCCAACTCTTTGGATGATTGTGGTGAAAACTTGAATGGTTTGCCACCTGATTCAATATGTATGGCTTGAACACACACTTCATCAAAATCATCAGGATTAAACATCAATAATGTATGCTGCAAATATGAATGTAAATTGTCGATGTATTTTAATAAAATTTCACGTGTATCCAATGAAATACCAAGCGCTAATGCTTTCTTTCTGAACTCCTGAGTAAACTTCGGAACACTCTGCCCTTTACCTTGCCTCAAATGTTGCCAATCAATAACAGCTTGCTACATGTATCCTAAAGGATAGAATTGTTTCCTAATATCTTTTAAAAACTTAGACCATGAGGAGATGACTTTACCTTTTCGCTTTGCATCTATCTGAGTGTTACTTTCCCACCAGATTAAATTTGTTCCCCCCATTCTAAGTGTAGCTAACTGAATTTTTGTTTTATCGTCAGAAATGTTCTGAATACGACAATACACTTCTAACTGCTTAATCCAATTATCTAACTTTTCAAGATTCATTTTGCCATCATAAATAGGTAACTCAAATTTTACATCAAGTTTCAAAAGAGATGTTTTCTTAGGCTTCTTTTATGTTTCAGATTCTACACTGGAAGAATAAGAAGAAGAAGATGATGATGGAGATGATGGAGGTGAAGGAGGTTTATCAGCCTTGCCTTTACCTTTGTCCTTCTTCGATGTCTTTGAAGAAGAAGTTGCATATCTCGCCTTCTTATCTTCGTAAAGTTCTCCCAACATCTGCTGCATACTCAAGAATTCTTGTTGAAACTGTTCTTCACTCATCTTAGTTTCAGGATTTTCACCTGCATCAGATCTTGTCATGGTCAACTTATGAGCGACCCTTCACTTTCCAATCTCTGGATCAATATCCTCGAGGAGTCCTTCTCCACGTTGCGACTTTGACTTGGTTAACATTCACTGGCAAAATTCTACAAATGCAACCTGCTCTGATACCAAATTATATGATCTGAAATGATCATACATTAAACTGAAGTAGAATTGATTAATGCCATCAATGAACTGAATGTTAACTTAAGGTGCATTAACCGTGAGAACTGATTGAAAATAAATGAATTTACGACAGAAGTGAAACATAATAAACATGTAAACAGAAGTAATAAGTAGCAAAAACACAGCGATACCAGACAACAAGATTGATTACGGAGTTCGTCCCTGATGGACTACGTCTTTGGGTCTGCTTTCAAGATGGGTGTCCGCTTTATTAGGATTGAATCCAAGGAGGTTGATTACACAGCAAATTAACTAGACTGATTTTGCATGCAGGCACTTATGGTCACTATCACAAGAAAGCTCTCTGAATTAGCTTTTCCAACATCTTTCACAGTTCCCAATTCTGACTCTGGATGCTCCTGTTACACAGAAAACAAAACAGCCTATATCCTCCACAATCTGCCTACAAAACTCAAAACCACTCTCCTTCTCTTCAAAGCACCAATTTGCCTTTATAGCCCTCTAGATACACTCTAACTCCTTTCTGCTGAGTTTAGGATTGAATAGGTTGAAATTAGGGTTTAACGGTCTTGGTCAAGTCATGGTTGGACACCTAAGGATAAGGTTGTCATGGTCCTCAAATTATAAATTGCATAAAAACAAACAAAAACCGAAAATACCAAACTCTGTCCCTGAACCCGCTGGTGGTTATCAAACGACGCGCTAATTAGGCGGTTTCCATGTGACTAGGCCACATGCCCTGACAGTCGACTAGCGGACTGCCACTTGCGGGGTTACCCTCTGGCGGTTCCAGTCTGCGGTTAGCTCATGTGACAACTATATTCATCAACCTCCGCCCGGTTTTTCCTCTTCGCCATGGTTTGGAGCTCTCTTCTCACATGTTCCATTGTGTTACAATCTTCGCCACAGTTAGAGCCTACCTGCCATGGTTAGCGATTTTCCATTGGTTCTGTTCACATGTCCTGCGGTTTCGACGCGGCTAACTGTTTTGGTTAGCGAATTGTGGCATGAATATAACACATTGCTTTGTATTAAATCCTGAAAGGGGTTTTTTAGACTTAGGAAACACATGTTTAATGCATGGTTTAGGTTTTTAGGTATAGGTTATGGTTTTAGATGTAGTTTCAAGTGTTAGGGTTTGTCAATATGTTTTTAGCATAGGTTTTCGCAATGATTTAGGATTAGACTTCATCACTTGATTTTTTAAAAACCCATTTGCGACATTTTTCACAATGTGACAAAAACCCCACATGACGATACCCATGAACCAAAACATTGATTCAACACTAGATACAAATGAAGATTGAATGCTAACAATGAACACTAAACCTGTGCAACTGATCTGACGAGATCCTCCTAGATCACCAATGCATTTGACAACATTAGGAATAGCTTTCATTTCAAAAAAATTTGTAAAATGGGTTTTAGTAACACTTGTGTTCAATGGATCTCTATCTAGATCAAATATCCTTGGATCACACCCCTCGTTAATGGCAGATTTACCCAATTACTTCAAGCCTCCAGTGGTCTATGCTAAGGTTGTCTGCTCTCCCCATTTCTATACATTATTATGGAAGAATCCCTGAGTAGACACCTTGAGCATGAATGCTAATCCGGCAATCTTTCAGGCCTTTGATTCACCCCTGAAGTTAAAATTGTAAACCGTGCCCAATTTGTAGACAATACCATTCTCATGGGAGGAGCATCAATGGCAATTGAAAATAGATTCAAAGTGGTATTGGATAACTTTCTAGAGGCCTTTGGAGGACTAGCAAACTCAACTAAAGCTCAGATTTACACATGGAATACATCGACAACTAAGAGACTTAAGATTCGAGAGGTGTTGAGGTTTAGCAAAGTTGAACACATGAGATAGTTTAAGCATTTAGTCATCATGGTCTACCTTTAGTCCCACTCTCCACAAGCATGGCACAGTGTGACAGAAAACTTCAAGGGGAAGATGGAATCATGGGGAGCTAGATGCCTCACCATAATGTGGTGTATAATTCTTATCAAAGCGGTTCTCTCTGCAATTCCTATATATCAATTCTTTGTAATCCTAGCTCCTAAATATATTCTCAATGCCTTAGTGAAGACAACTAGGAAGTTCTTGTGGGAAAGCAACAAAGCATCTTCAAAGAAATTCCATTTGGTTAAATGGTCCACCATTGTGTGTGGAGGTCTAAGGATTAGAGATCTTGCCTTAGTGAATCAAGCACTAGGAGCCACGCTGGCTTAGAAATTAAGAACAAATACTCATGGTAGGCTCATGTTCTCCTCACCAAGTACAGGACATGTAATGAAGCAAGGTCGAGCTTACAACAGCCTATGTGATTCTCTCCAATCTGGAAGTTAATCTCATCTTGTTCCTTTTTAATTGATAATCATATCAATTGGACCCTTGGCAGTGGATCTTGTATCAACCTTTGGACTGACCCTATTCTGAATAGACCTCCTATGCTCTCAAATCTGTATTTAAGGTTGCTCCATCGACACTTGTCCAATTTATGGTTTAATACTCTATGGAAATTTTCCAGTGGGATCACTCTGGTCAATAGTCTAGTTGGTGGCTAGAGATTAGCCCTCCAAATATGCAAATACTTGTGGATAGATTACATGAAAGCTTGATTGGATGCACCCCTTGGCATCGAGAGGTTGTAGATCATTTGGGATGGAAAGCACATAAGTACTCGGTGAAGATAGGGTACGAGGATCACCTCTTCTGTCAACAAATCCCTCCTAAGTCTACAATCTAGAAAGGTATGGTTGAATAATGACATTCCCAAAATCAATTCTTTTTGCTAGTTACTCTCCCACAAAAAAATCCTCACTATTGAAAATCAACAAAAAATAATGGTCTTTGGTCCTTCGAGATGTCCATTATGTTTCCAAGGTGAAGAATCCATCCCCAACCATTTCCTCTGATGTCCTTACACCTCTTAGGTTTGGTCCTTAGCTTTAGGCCCCTTGTTTCCCCGCCTTCTTCTTCGTTTGGACGTCAACTTGTACTTCTCCAAATGGCATAAGCATTATGAGGGTTCCTTTGTCGAAAAGCCCCATTTCAAATGGATGTAGACCAATCGCATGAGAGAGACCTCTCTCTTGACTGCCTAGAAATCCAATGGGTTAGCTCCCTAGTTGACCCACTGAGCCTCCATTTCTCCTCTTGTCCACATGCCCCGTTCAAAGATGGAAGCATTGTCTCTCAAAAGTTGAATTTAAATACTGGAAGAGTTCCCAAAATTGTTGGATCCTCTTTTTCGATGGAGCATCAAAGTGAAATTTAGGGGTGGAAGGAGGGGGAGGGATCCTTTGGGATCTTGATGAGCATCAAGAATTAAAGTTTGTTTGGGTCTTGGTCAAGAAACCAACAACATGGCAGAGATATATGGGCTCTTGCTAGGAATTCAACTAGCCAAGGTAAGAGGAATCTCTGTGATCACAATTGTAGGGGACTCTCTCATAACAATTAAATTCCTATAGATAGGAACAACTCCGAAGGCTAATAAGCTAAATCTTCTTCTTCAAGAATTAAGAGCATCCTGGGTTTTTCTCAGCATAAAAGCTTGTAACATATTCTAAGGAACCAAAATTTTGAGGTGGACAAGCAAGCCAATCATGCATGTAATTTGAGGAAAGGGAAAATAGAGATTAATGGGAAAAACGAATGGAAAATCATACCATGACTTCTCCAATGGGAATGACAAGCTTCTCAATGCAATCTAGCCAGAAAAGCATTAGGACCAAGAAAGAAAATTCTGATTTGATTTCCCAACTTCCGGGCATTAATGTGATCCTTGTTCATACATTGAAATGTGATCTAATCATTCAATTAGGTTGTACTTTCTCTTGGGAGGTGGCAATGGGCAAGCATGAAGGACACACACCCTTATGTACCTTGCTTGTGGTGGGTCAGCATGGAAGGATCCAGGTTATAATATCACAATGCATGCATTATACTGCCACATAGCCAATTTGGATGGTCCCTGTGCAGAAGGTAAAAGGCTCGTTACTCGCATCTATGAAGGAGATTAAAAGCATGGATCTGGTTCTTTCTCAATTAAAGGAGAAATATAGCGATTGGATCAACGTGAAATTTGTCTGCTCCCTCTCTTTCAAGGAGTCCTCATCGAGCCAACAAGATTTAGATGAAAGTCTAGTAGCATGATCTATCCTGGACAGGGATGAAGTTCTCTCCTCAATATTTTTTCTCGTAGCCAAGGTCCACTTTTGGGGTTTTGGTCAGCATAGGAAACATCACCTGGTAGAGATTAATTTATGGCAAGATTTGGTAGCAATTATATGGGGTAGTAGTTTGGATGATAAGTAGGATGACAACTTGTGGTTCCACTCAGTGGATGATCTGCATGCGACTCCCTAGCTTCTAGGGAAGAATTTGGTAATTAATCTCCTTCCTTGTTCACTGCATAAGAATTCAATCTTTCTTTGGTGTTTCCTCTAGGCATTCTGTGTAAATCTTCAGCTTCAATTGGCAAGCAATATTTGGGGAGTTGGGTCAACCTTGACTTGGGATAGAGGTTGGAATTAGAGCCTTTATGTTTCTAGGGACATAATGGACAACTCCAACTGGGAAGATAGAGGTGAGGGAAACTCACATGCGTGCTACCTATGCCCTCAACCACCCCTCTGATAACATTGATAGTCGCTCCCTCCTTCAGCTTCTCCTTTGGCTTTCCCTCATAGTTGTAGAATAGTGTAACAGGATGCACGAGTTTCAAGCTCAAATCAATCATCAAAATGACAAAACAGATGCCCTCAGCAGCAAATTGGAGAACCTCACCTTGACAAGCCCATCTTCAAGACAACAAACTTGAGAACAAAATGCAAGTGTAGATAAGGGTGAAGCAATGTCAGTTGATTCTTCTGCTAGTGAATGACACACTATTGTAAAATTGTTTTACTTTCTAGTCAATTTTGTAGGCTTTATAGTTGTCATTTTGCTATCAATATGTATGTAGCAAACAATCAATGTGTCGATGATGCAGAACTTCGAAGGATATGAACTCAAAATTGATGTAAATCTTCTAGTTCTTGTTGCATTCCTACTGCAAATTTTATAAAAAAATTCCACACATTAGTGTTATATCTATATATATATATATATATATATATATATATATATATATATAGATATAGATATAAAAGATGGGATTTAGTTTCAATCAAATTTAAATTTTACGAAATTAAGATCGCAAGAGGAGAAATTAAATTAAATTAAATTAAATTAAATTATTTTATATTTTTTCTTATTAACTTTTATTTTAATTTATAAATTTAAAATACTTCGATTAAAACAATAAATAAATTTATATAACATTATATAGTGAAATTGGAATATCAACTATAGCTTATTCCAAAATCATCTCCAACAACATTTTCATTTTCTTGAACTGAATTTATTTTTTATAATTTTTTCCATTGTTTAAATTTATTTGTAATATGAGATTTAGTTCCAATCAAATTTTAATTTTATAAAATTTTGAAATTTAAATTTTATGAAATTAAAATCACAATAGGAGAAGTTAAATTAAATTCTTTTATATTTTTTTCAAATTAATTTTTATTTAAATTTATAAATATATTTTAATTTAAAATAATTTGATTAAAATTAATAAAATAATAAATAAATTTGTATTAATAAATATTTTCATTTTAAAAATAAAACTAGCATAGATCTGTCTTAAATCCAGTTCTACCAAGTGTCGAGAGGGATCAAATCTCTTGGGGTATAAACATCTTTTAGAGTGAAGAGATTTGATCCCTCTCGGTGCTTGGTAGATTCGAATTTAATATGGATCTAGGCTGGTCATATTTACAAAAGATTATCAGCTTGTGTAGAGTCAAACCTAAGGACCCACATGATATGACCCCATAAGGCCCAAACAAACATTTCACAACCATCACAGGTCCAAAAGATAAATATTAATATAATAGAATACAAAAAATATAGTTGGATTGTCCAACTATATTTATAAAGGTAACAAGCTAGCATAGCATGACCCATGTACTTATGAGGCCTAAAATTACTTACACTACATACATAACAATTACAGCCTCTCAAGAGGGGTGGAAAGCATGGGTGTGGATCCTTTTAGCCTTAAAGGACAAATTGAATTAGACTACTCATGGAACCTCATGAAAGCCTCCAATAATCATACCTAAATGTATGCTCTCCTTAAAAATCTCTCATTTCTTCTTTCCCAATCATATCCCTCATTGTAATATGATATTCCAATAACATCGTTCACCATCTTGCACTCAAAAACTCTCCCTCGAAATCTATGTTGTTACAACTCCATACAAGAATTATGGAAAATCTATCGACATTTCCAACCACAAAGTAAAACATGTTCTAAGAGATCTCAATACTATAGCAGATAAGTTGGTCAAACAAGCCTTATCTGTAAAGCCTTGAACCGGATCCGTGAGAGAGGCAATGATACGATGCTCTATTAGAAACGTGCACTCAATTAATAACCATGGTGGTGTTCCAATTTTGCATGCCTGGAACGTGGCAATCACGCACTACTTTGGGGACAACATTAAAGGAATTAAGTTAAGTTGCCATTTCGCAGAGGTAATTAATTCCAAGTCTTGTAGATCTACGAGAGGTACCACATAATCATGTTTATGTTTCCTAATGAGAATAGAGTGGGATAATCAAGGCTAGTTCATTCCATGTTACAACCACCACATACGACATGGAAGTAGGAAATCTACAAGAACGAACAAGAATACAACATCAAAGTCATAGAAATTAATAGTAGTTATGGTTTCAATTGTCCCCTCTCCCCACACAGTGCTCAATTGGGACTTCAAGGCATTTGGGGAAGAAGTTCTTGGAGGGGACCTGCTCGATCATATGGACAAGGATTGGAACCAATCAAAACCTGTTTATATCCTAGGAAGCATGGATTCCAAAAAAGGAAAGGAAGTAAAGCAAAAGGAAGAGCAAGTGTGACATGAGGATGTTAGGATGGAAATTGCAACCTTGGGAAGGAAAGTAAATAGTCTGGTGGCTTAGGTGGATGCACTAACCAACATTCACTTCTCTCACTAACAACAAATTCGAGAAGTGAATGTGGAAATTAGCACTAAAAGCAAAATGCCCAAACTATGTGGCAGGGAGAAGCACAAGGACATGAATGGAGAGTGTCTTCAGCAAATTCAACCTAGCTTACTTTGATCAAATTGCATGACCTCAATCGGATAGCCTCAGTCAATAATCTAATTGTTATAGATGACTAGGAATATGTTGACACCTAATCCTTGTGATTGGGTGAATTTATGTAAATAGATAAATTAGAAATACGAACAGCCATCGGGAGATGAACTGAACATTCTCTCCCTCATGTATATAATGAAGACCTACCTGATGGAATAAAACACACGAATCATATTGGGTCTATTCACACTGATAATGGAAAAGAATACACATCAAATGAATTTGAAAACTATCTTTGCCAACATGGGATCAAACATCAAACAACTTTGCCTTATAATCCCCAACAGAATGGTGTAGCTGAAAGAATGAATAGGACAATCTTAAATATGGTACGATCCATGCTCTTCTTCAAAAATGTAAAGATAATGTTTTGGGCTGATGCTGTTCTATGTGCTGCATATATAAAGAATAGATGTCCATCTAATGCTATAAGAAACAAGACTCCATATGAAATGTGGTATGGACATGTTCCTTCGGTAAAGCATCTCAGGGTCTTTGGTTCCACCTGTTATGCCTTGATACCAAAGGTACATAGAAACAAACTTGGTGCTAGAAGTCGTAAGTGTATCTTTCTGGGGTATTCAAACACCTCCAAAGCATACTGCCTCTATGATGAAGTAAATAAGAAGTTTGTTGTATCTAGAGATGTAATTTTTCTTGAATCATCCAAAACTGACAATGTTGTTGAGCAGCAACTTGATCGCTTGGATAGATTCGCAAAAGCAAAATCATTTCAAGAATTTGATAATCAGATTCCACATCTTGAAGGGGGGATTCCTATACTAGATCAACATGTGGAATCTTCTTCTAAGGAACATTCTCCCCCACATGAAACTCCAACAACAGATGATGCTTTAAGTGATGTGATTGATAGAATTGGGAGACTCAATCTTGATTCAGTCCCAACTCAATCAACAGAGCAGCCTGGACCATCTGAGAAAGGTCCCCAAAGTGGCTGACAAAGACACATGAAAGTGTTCATCTTGATGAAGTTGGAAAGACAAGAACCATAAATTCAAACTGGCAAAATGGAGGTGATGTAGATGACTGTAATTCACCTGTTGATATGGATGTTTCTTATGATTGTGAATTGAACTTGTCTACAAATTTTGAACCAACTTCCTTCAAAGTAGCTGCTTCTCATGATGAATGGAAAGAAGTGATGCAAAAGGAGTATGATGCACTCATAAAGAACGGCACTTGGAAGCTGGTTGATCCTCCATTAGGAACCAAACCAATTGGCCGCAAGTGGGTCTACAAGAACAAGTATAAATCTGATGGCTCACTTGACAAGCACAAAGCTAGGCTTGTGGCAAAAGGTTTTGCACAGAAGGAAGGGGTCGATTATGAGGAGACTTTTGCCCCCACAGCAAAATGGGCTACCATCCAGACACTCTTTGCACTAGCAGCTCAAAACGGTTGGAAAGTCCATCAAATGGATGTAAAAACTACTTTCTTGAATGGAGATCTAAAAGAGAATGTTTTTATGTCCCAGCCTGAAGGATTTGCTGTGAAAGGACATGAACATAAAGTATGCAAACTTGTGAAGTCCTTGCATGGCCTCAAACAAGCACTGCGAGCCTGGTATGAAAAACTAACTGAGCATCTTTTGAAACTCAATTTCAAACATTTTGATCTTGATGATGCAACTTTATTTGTCAAGAAAGTTGGAAAAACAGTTGTATATCTTGTGGTATATGTAGATGATCTTTTGATGATAGGGAATAATGAAAGCTACATTGCATCCATAAAGAAGGAATTTGGGAAAAGTTTTGAAATGACTAATTTGGGCTATGTTCATTACTATCTTGGCATTGAAGTAACCCAACATCCAAAGTCCATATTTCTTTGTCAAAAGAAATACATTGGAGATCTGTTGAACAGGTTTGGCATGACAGAGTGCAATCCTCTTACTACTCCAATGGAACAAAACTTAAAGCTCACATCTATTGAAGGAAAAGAATTTGAGGATGCAACAAAGTATAGACAGCTTGTAGGAAGTCTCAACTACCTAACTACTACCAGACCAGACATTTCCTTTGTTGTTGGAATCCTCTCCAGGTTTATGCAAAAGCCTTGTGAGGGACATTGGTCTACTGCAAAAAGAATTCTAAGGTACTTGAAGGGAACTCAAGACTTTGGAATCAAGTATACATAGGTGGACAACTTTAGCTTGATTGGATACTCTAATTCAGACTTCGATGGAGACAAAGAAACTGGGATATCAACTTCAGGATATGCTATGAGTCTTGGATCAGGAGCTGTCTCCTAGAGATCACGCAAACAATCAGTTCCAGTAGATTCCACAACGGAAGCAAAATACGTGGCAGCAGATGAAGCAACAAAAGAAATTGTGTGGCTCAGGAAAATTCTTGAAGATTTGCAGGTAAAACAAGTACAATCAACTCCACTTATGTTTGACAATACCTCTACAATAAAGTTGGCCAAGAACCCAAAATTCCATGATCGAACGAAGCACATCAATACTAAATATCATCTGATTTGACATCATGTTGAGGCCAAAACAATCCATCTCCATCATTGTTCCACAAATGAGCAAATTGCAGACATCTTCACCAAAGCACTTGGAAGAGAAAAGCTTGAACGATTCAGAATGATGCTTGGACTCACCAACATCCCTTCAGATTAAGGGGGGGAATGTTGACACCTAATCCTTGTGATTGGGTGAATTTATGTAAATAGATAAATTAGAAATATGAACAGTCATCGGGAGATGAACTGAACAGTCTCTCCCTCATGTATATAATGAAGACCTACCTGATGGAATAAAACACACGAATCATTTTTGCCTTATGGAGTTACTGCTTGGCCTGACAGAATCCACATTGGTATAAATTTTGTTTAATGCCTACCAATGTTGTTGCTTTTTAGGCCTCTACTATAAATTTTATCCTTATGGATTATTTTGGAGTCTTATAGTAGGACAGAGACAACCAACATGCTCAAATTGGTTTTGTTACAACATATTATGGTGCAATTTGTTTCAGAAAGATATGGATGTACTCTCATTGTGCTTCGGCACCATTTTTCTAATATATATAACTCGATATATATATATATATATATATATATATATATATATATATATATATATATATATATATATATATATATATATATAGCTCACAAGACACAAAAAACAATCTAAAAACACAAACAATATAGCACTCATATATATGGTGTGTTATTGCTTTAACAATATTATTCATATATACTATGCATTTTAGTGTGGTGTGTATCTATATATATATATATATATATATATATATATATATATATATATATATATATATATATAAAGTGCTCACACGACACAAAAAACAATCTAAAAACACAAACAATATAGTACTCATATAAACTGTGTGTTATTGCTTTAAAGATACTACTCATATATACTATGCATTTTAGTGTGGATTAGAAGGCAAAACTAACAATTTTGAGTTGAATGTCATCTACATACTAATGCAACTTCATAATCACTTTAAACTAAAGGCGGCGATGGTTATTGTAACTCTCAACCAATGGTTCCAAGGTTAAACAGATCAAGGGAGCATATGAACATTCCCCTTCAAACAGTATCCAACACGATGAGGAGATCGAGTAGTATTTCACTGAAATAAGCTTCAACCACATTTATAGGAAATATAATACAAAGATTTTATGTCCAAGCACACTACAAATAGGGATCTAGGTTCATTGTTGATCAAGCTTAGAAAGATTGGAGCAAGGGAATAAATACAATAGAAACTTTGTCCAAACACCATTATGGATAGGGATGTGGGTTCATTGTTGATCAAGCTCAACGAGAATGGAGCAAGGGAAGTTCTCCCTCCTATATCCATTGCTCTCCAAGCCTTTTTTATGGATGACGGTTTAACAATTGCTTTGATTAACATTGGATGTCAAGATGCTATGTAAAAATCGATAGATCATATAGAAGGGATCTGTATCCAACTTCTAGACAATGCCTTCGGGCCTAATCTAATAGAGAAATCTCTTTATGATGATTTGCACCTTCATGTCTATAAATTATGAATTGTAGTTCTTCATTTGAATGATGAAAAGGTTAGAACCTTTTTTCATTGGAAAAAAATATACTATTTCTTATATTAATTGGCATTGCTAAATACCATTTTTTGTGTGCAAACATATGTGAAACAAGAAATTCTTATTTAACACAAATAGAGGGATGGAAAATAATATATCTAAACTACAATTATGAAAAACATGTTGCACTTTCTCGAACACATCAAAATTTTGATTATAATAAACCATAATTTAACCACAACAATCATAAATTAGCCCCAACACTCTCGCATTACAACCAAATAGATGTACAAGGAATATATGCATACAAATAATTGCAAGCAAAAACATGTAAACAAGTAAGGAAATTGCCAAAAATGAAAAGTAAGCATTGCTTTGAATTCCAATAAAAAGTACTTGAAAATTAAAAGAGAATGACATAAAGATGTTCTCAAACTATACCATTGGATATTTCAAAGAGAAACCACTATACAATTACAAAACTATATTTTTAAGAGAAATTATGGTGTCACAAAGAAATAGAATATAAAAGAATTTCACTAATGCAATATAAAGAGATTATTGGGCTGAGAGATTCATTCTACAGCTCAGTGTGAAAGCAATGTGCAAGTATGTTTATTCTCAACTTGAAATTGACACGTGTCCCTCTTAAAATAAAAATAAAATATAAACAAAAATTATAGTGTCACAAAGAAACAAAATATACAAGAATTTCACTAATCCAATATAAAGAAATTACTAACCCCAAATTAGTAAATCAAAACTACATTTATTCCATTACTAGATTATATAAGAAAATTAACATTGCCACAATACAATCAAACTCCTATAAGCTTTGTAGTGTAATGAAACTCAACATTCAACAAGACCTAAAACATTTTGAAGTTAACAAAAATATATATACCCTCTTATGATACTAAGAAAATGAGAAAATAGAGAATAAAAAACACCCTCTTAGATTGCACTTTATATGGACACATTATAACACAGTTCTATAATATTTGTAATACCACTATAATATTTGTAAGAACGCCGACCTTCATAACTTATAAAAAACCAAAGAAAATTTATTAAAAAAAAAAATTAACTTACTTTCTTATCTTATAAAAAAGATGGTTAAAACAAATCAATTTATCATCAAATTTATTTAGCCTCTAATAAATTAAAATTTAATAAATTAAAATCATCATTTCCCAAAACTAATTACAAAACGACCGTACAATTGACCTATTATATTTCCATCCGACGCATAATGTGGAAGTCGAAAAATCTAAAACTGTCTTGGAGGAATAAGTGACTTCGGTTGGTACAGATCTATAACATGCATTCAGAAAGAAGTCATCATAATTGTAACGTTCGAATTAAGAAATATGAAATAGATATGTACTACTATAACTTTGATATTAATTCTTTCCTGGTTGAGTATCATTTAACCAGAAAACATTACAAAAGTAGGCTGTAATCCCACTTAAGGAAAGCTTCTTTTAAGTCCACTCATGCTAGAGCTTAAAACTACTTATGGGCCACCTATTCACAATATAACCATAATAATCTAATGACAATAATATCCAGATCCCTCTCTCTCTCTATATATGTCAAACGTCCAGAGTCTTTCATGAAGCATGAAGAGCTTTTGAGTGATGCTCAATGTATTCATCTATAAAGGTGTCAATGAAGAAGAATGAATGATCATAACCCGGCTGCAACCGCAAAGTCAAAGGAACATTAGCTATCTTACACGCCTCCTCAAATTTATGGGGTAGCAGCTGGTTGTGTAGAAACTTATCTTCTTCACCCTGAAATCCACAAAACATATGATAATGATACACACTGCAAGTATGATAAACTAACAGGAAGCAATGTTAAAAGAAATGGAATATCAATGAAGTCTTTGTTTACTCGAATATGCCACAACCATCAAAGTATTCTATACAGAAAAAGGCAAAAACAATGAAACTGAATGGGCAAGCGTTACCATTCATCTGGGCAAGGTAACATAGGCGTGTCAAAGTTGCAATAAAAACCCGATTGGTTTTGCATTTTATAGATGGAACCTATAGATAAATGTACGAGATACAGAAACACGTGAAATTCCATGAATGAATAGGATGTGATATTTGGAATTATAGATGCAAGCATGACTGGGATGTGAAAATTCTTGTTTGGAAGAACATAAACAGAAAAGTAATCTCACTCTACCCAGCGCATAGCATTTTAATGGAAAGAAAACCTGGCAACGGAATCAAAACAGTCGAGGAGATGAACAGTTTCAAAATTTGAAGGAATGCATCAAACACATAAGGCAAGTCATGCACCAGTGCACCATATCAGAAGATATGCGCTTGAAATGCATGTCAGTACATAAACTCGTTTGGAAACAATAACTACTTGAAATTGAAAGTCACCCCAGGCATAACAAACAAAATATCACTGCAACTTGACAACAAGAAGCAGAGCATGGGACTTCCACATGTTGGCGGGTGGCAAACATAAAAACGATATGGATCACCCCATCTTGGAACCTAAGAAACATGAGAACGATTTTGATAATAGAGCACATTCTTCAAAGAAAATTATGCCCTTCTATCTTGACCATGTCCAACAAAAACCAGTTCCAAAAACATCAAAAACCAGTTCCAAACATGGGCTGTAAAAGAAGGAACAAGATAATTGAGTTCTCTTTTGAATATACTATAACAAATTAACAACAGAGCTGTGACGACACTGTATCTCAAACCAGTCAAACAAGAAGCATGAACACCACAAAAACAGCACATTATTCGTCGGTAGTGTGGCCGTGAACCATAAGAGACCCATTTACACACACCCACTTGACACTGCAGCAACTGGAGACAACTTGATTCAATGTCGTGAACTAGAATCCTTAAAGCAGTATACAACTGAGAACAAGTTGTGACTGATCAATAATCATAGGCATTATGGCCTTAGTGTCTTAGTGTGGAATAAAATCAACACAAATCTTATTGTGGAATAAAATCAACACAAATCTTAAAGCTTTAATAAGCTGTTGTGCTAAAGAGGGATCGAATTTTCTTCAACTAGTCTATGAACAGAATTAATTCAATGCAATCACATAAGCACAATAACACGAGATACCCTGGAGAAAATCACCTTGGAAAAAACTCTAGCTAGAAATGTCCATCTTGCTCTAGCTATGTTAATGCTTTCTCAGTTAGAAGGCTCTCTGGACTTTTACTCACAGGAGATACAATTACGGTGGCAAATGCCCTAACTTCTAAGTGCACTCAGAACTCTTCCACAAACCAGTGAATCAGCTTCTGTCCAAGTCAAACTTTCCAACCTCTGCAATAAGTGCTAATCTGGCATCAACACAACCTGCAAAATGTCTTCTATCTCGTCTGCTCCCAGGCACCTCCAGTCTATCCTCCCTTTTCCTTCTTAATCGCCGTTGCCTTATACTTGCACCTTCTTTTTCTTTCTGCAACTCAAGGGTATAGGGAAGGCCAACAACCAACCATTTTCCCAAGAAATAGTAACAGGTCAGTTACAGTCTTGCACCCCTTGTCCCCTGGCATTTTGAATTCCACAGAGTAAGATTTTTTGGCTTTCTCTCACTCTCATGTGGCACCCTGTGATTGGTCTCTGTGATTGGTCGAAGGGGCACAGATGCCAGCACTCTGAGCAGCCACATCACCTGCCAGCTAGGAAGCGACCTGTTAGTCTTGAGCATCGATGAAAGAGTTAATCCGAGCAATACTGCAGACAGTGTGGTAAGTGGTGTTGTGCAGTTTACAAACCAGGTTTTATGTTGCACAGCCAATAAGGTCTGCATGCATGTCCAACTGACTTTTCAACAGCACAGCTCCAAGTCCCATTAAATATATGTGGGTGGAGGTTGCATAATAGATCCTGACTGTTTGGCCTGGGCTCGCATCTCACCCACTTGGGATCTGCACATCTCCTTGCCCCCAAATACTCCAAGTTCCGTAAGCCTCTTCCACCATTTGTCATTTTACCTTGTGCCTTATGCCTAGTGCCTTGCCTTCCAATTCTTTGCTTTATTTTACTATGCTGCATGTAAAGTATGGAGATAGCATTCCGCCCCACATAACCTTACCTTCACATGGATGGCAGCTTGAGCTTGTCTTTCCATGCAAGGTGCAGAGTGCGGAGGTATTACCTCCCCTACACCACATTGTTACCTCCGCATGCACTTTTATCTTAGCTACTTTTTGAGATTCCGAGGACTTCTCCAAGGCCATGTAACAACTTTTCAACCAAACTTCTGACACAATTTTAGCCACGAAACTTCAATAGTTCTTCAACACAAAATCAACCAGAGATATAAAACGTAAATCCATTTTGAATTTTCGTGGATCCATTAGGATCAATCACTCGTTCTCACTACTTTGATAAAGATTAAGAACAACCTAAAGTTCACTAATTCAAAATCTAATCCTGTGATATGACCTTAAATGCACACATGGGTAAAGACAAAAAACACTGTACACCAAACAGAATTTTTTGTTATTAACTAGTATGTCACTGCATCCTTTTACCTGCATAGCACATATCATAACAGGCACACCCACTAAACATTAGTAATTATAACACGGGGGCAACAACAGAGAACCTATCACTTGTAGATTGTAGGTTGGTTGCCGTCATATCCCTCTAACTGGTTTGCTATGTCAGTGGTTTGTCTGGGGCACTGTAGGTGTCCTCTATAAGTGATCATCTTTTGGTAACCTGGGCAGCAACTAGAGGGCTCCTTCAAGACTATCTTATGCTCAAAAGGTGTACCTTTGTCTTTTTTCACCCAATCAAGCAATTCCCTCTATTTCGAAAATGACGGTCTTTGCACATCACTCTCCTTATAATGATATTAGTTGGCACTAAGCTTGAACCATTCTTCATTCTCCATTGGCAGAATCTCAAAGGCCTCATCAACAAATGTGTAGATCAACCATCTACCTCCTCGCAATTCTACACCAAAAGTGAATGTATGCCTTCTCTTCGACTTGTGGTTCTGTTGGTTGGTGCAACAATATTGGTGGACCAGCTCATAGCAAGCATCTTGCACAAAAATATGCTTGCCCACTTTCATGTAAGGACCATCCCGACCAAAAACACACATCAAAGAATGACATTTGTGCCAATATCAGTAAGCATAGTCATGCAAATTCTCAGCAACTTTCATTGGAACATGAAGGGCATCCGCAACAAGGAGCAATAAAGAAGTCATTGGGTCATGGGAAGGAAAGGCATAAAGAAGTCATTGGGTCATTTGCTTGTTTGGGATATGTCAATCATTGTGCTCAATTAGCTTGTGCAATCTAAGGTATTTGCCAGGGCACCATTTAATATTCATCAAGACTAGGATCCTTGCAGTTGGTTGGATAATCTCCAAAATCAACAAGGAACTCAACCTCCTAAAAAGTCAACAACAGAGATTGTTACCTTTTCCACCACTGAAGTGTGTAGTCACAAAGTTTGTTTGTGAATAGTGGCTCTTCAATTCTTCAGTGGTCACTTGAACAAGATTAAATTTTAAAATAGTTCTCAAGAAATGACATGCAATTTACCATCAATTGTACCATGATAGAGGGGCACTTGGGGAAGCTATATAGCACCCATCAGTTCCACCATGATAGACATGACAGTCAGGTAGGTTTAGACGGGCATAGATTGCACGCTTAATATGCAAATAACAAGTGTTGGCCTGATTGGTGATTAAAGGGATGTCAAGTGTGTGCAAAAGAGGTGAGATACTTGTCCTAGGCATGAACAAACTTGTCTCTGAATCCTCATCAATATCTACAGATCAGGCTCGATTAGTGTTGATCAGATTCTGTATAACCAGCAAGTCATCCTCCAATAGCAAGTTCAAGGATAGGTCAAAATAACTACATTCAATCTTTTACATAAAAGAATAATCCTCAACTATGCTTGGATGTGAGAACTAAGAGCAACGAAAGTGCTTCCTATAGATATTTTGCTCCTCTCTAGCATATAAAATGTATGGCATGGAATTCAAGGTTCCCTAGCAAAGCTAGAGGACCTAAATTAGTTGGAGACTTGTAGTGATTAATATTGTGTGCACTTTCTCCACCTCAATCACTCATGCAGAAAGCCCTATAATGCACCACAACAGATAGCATTATATTAGACAATGAATCTAGTGTTTAGGGTACAATGAAGGTACTAACACATAAGAACAATAATGATAATTAATTTAATAGCAATTAAGCTAATTGTAGTAAAGAGATCAACATATGCACTAATTTAACCAAACTTACTTTCTAAGTCACATGACATGATGACATGGGACATAGATGACATGGAAATACGACTGTCCAACACCAGACACGGAAACCCAAAAAACAGAAAACTGAGGATAAGTCATAGATATATATGGTGGTTGGGAGGAATGATTGGGGTCCTCCCCACCTAGGTTCAAGTACCACAAGTGACATGATGAGCTTTGATGTCATGGTTTCGAGCCTTGTTAAGAATGAATAGCCCCTCGAGGACCGAAACATGTGTATTTATCATATGGAATATAAATGTATTTTCCACGTGAACATATATATATATATATATATATATATATATATATATATATATGTATATATGTATAACAAATTAATGAATTACACAAACAAAAACGAAATTTGGACAGAGATTCAATTTTTCTTTTGAATTTAGAAACTAAAATCCACTTGCCCAAAATTTGGAATTCCTTCTAACATTGCACAATAACCCTCAGTTGCACTGCAAAACGTCTCACATATCCAATCTATTGACTGAAAAGCAAATGAAAGGGAAACTGTGTTTTTACAGACCGCAGGGCTCTTTTACGAAAGACACGGTGGGGACAAGTGTTCAACACATATTTGGCACGTGTCCTATTCACAAGACATGTGCCCTCACATATTTGTGTTTTAACACAAAGGATAGGGGACACAGGCCCTATTTGGACTTGTCTCGCTAATTAGATTAACATGCATTATTAGCATGACAAAAATGATCACAAATGACAACGTGGTAGAACCAAAGACATACCATAGAGAAGCACACAACTTATGCATAGGGTAGATGTAATGGACAACAATTTAGTACCGAGAAAATAACCAACATGGAAATGAATGGTAGTTCAAATCCATATAGGATATTATAATATAATTGAATATTGATTGATTGAGACATGAGATGTTGATTGATTCAATGCCATGTAATGGTATACTTAAATGCATTGACTAGTCATTATGGTTGAACTATCATGTCCATTAGTTAGTTTGAAGTTTAAACATACACATATTGACTAGTCATAGATATTGAACGATCATATCCCTTAGTTAGGATATGTTGTTATGAACCTTGTGCCTTCAAAATGATAAGAAACCAATAGTTATAGTTCACTTTGAGGGGAAAACCTCCTTTTACAACAAATATAATGTACAAGACCAGATTTGATGATCCTATGACTAGGTCTTCTTAGTGTGTATATATATACATACACACACACACACACACACACACACATATATATATATATATATAAGAGACAAAGGGTATAATGAAAGGTTCTAGACATAACAATATACCATTAGAAATGCAATAACTCAATATCTAGGGATTAATAAGGAGTTTTAGGGTTAACATGGGGCTTATATAGGTCTTGAAATGCCCCTGCCCTTCAAACAAGTGTTTTCCTAAACACTTGGCTAACTACAAATGTTTATTCATGAAAAACTCATCTTCCCATGTCGCCTTTTCCAGTGCTAGGTTCTTCCATTTGGCGAGGTCCTCAATGATTGCTCAATTTCTCAATTGCTTAATCCTTGTTTCCAAGATTGTTTCTAATTCTAGTATAATTTTCCCTTCTTCATTAAGCAATTGAGAAATTGCTTAAGCAGGAAACATGGAAGGCTGGAAGTACATGTGAAGATGGACACAACTCCTACTCGTAAGCCATACTTCCAATCCTTTGCAACACCTTATAGTGGCCAAATACTGAAGTTCTAATTTATTGTCCTTTTGTCGCTTGAGGGACATTTGTTTATATGGTTGTAGTCTCACGTATACTTAATCCCCCACTTCAAATTATCTTTCAATGCGATGTTGATATGCTTGTTGTTTCATCCTATTTTGTACAATAACTAAGTTGTCCCTCAACAGTTTTAGAACCTTTTGTTGGTGCTCTATGTGGTCCTCAACTACTTGAGCCTTTATAGTCCCTTTCAAGGGTAATATGATAGATGGAGGATGATATCAATACAGTGCCATAAATGGAGACATTTTTATGAAGTATGGAAGGATGTGTTGTACCACAATTTTGCCAAGGGAAACCACGTGACCCATTGTGTTAGTTTATCAAATGTAGATATCCTTCTAAACATTTATTCACAATCTTAGCTTTCCCATCGGTTGAAGATGGTAAGAAGAGTTGTGAGCCAATTGAGTTCCCAAACAAGAAAATAATTCAATCCAAAAGTTTCAAGTGAAAATTGGGTCTTTGTCACTTACAATAATCTTCAGTATTTGTTAAAATTGGCTACTAGGGCCAAACTCCATGTGGATCATCTCATTTATAGAAGCTGATATTTTTCCTAGATTCCTCTTGTCTAGAGGTGTAGGATTGATCTAAAGATCATCCGATTCCGACAAGTATTTATGGAGATATGAATTTATTTGTATTTACTTGACAAATTGTCAAGGTCAGCGAGCAGTTAAATGTGTGGCACACATGCCCGGTGAATCATATAAATACAAGTGAGATTGATTCATTTTATCATCATCTCATCTCACTCATTTCTTCTCTCTCTCCTTAGCTTTGGGTTACACAAGGAACAACTCACATGTGGGAAGAAGGAGGACGCAGTAGGGCAAGGAGGATGCAAAAGTTGTTGAAGGTCTCTTTGACCAGCGTTGACCAAGCATTGACTTTTGAAGAGTGCGGTTTTGGTGTGGCTGCCTCTCCTAGGCAGGCCACATTTTTTGGCATGAAAATCGAGGCAATCTGACCTCAAGTTTGACTAGCATTGACTGCCCTAGTTCGGGGGGAGCAGGTTGACTTCAGTCAACTGCAGTTTGACTGTGTATTTGGGGTTTTTTAAGGGCTGATTCTTCAGGCTGTTCAAAGACTAGCTGACCAAGAAATTGACCAAGCATATTGGAGGTAAATTTCATCTTGTTTGACTAAGTTTGACTTTGTTGATTTAGGGTTTGCTGCTGCTGATGTAAAATTACAGAATTCTCACTTTGTACTATTTCTCTCTGTTGAACTATTGAGGATAAAAGAAGATTTGATCAAAGGGTTTCCCCGCATTAGGGTTTGTCACTGGCTAGCCACCACATCTTGTGTCTCTTGTCTTGGCTTGTTTTCTGTCGATCATTTAATGTTCTATCTGCACTTTACTTAATGTATATGTGATTGCTAATCAGTGGTTAATAAGAAGAAAAGAAGTAAATTGCTCTAAGCATAAAACATATCATAATTTAACATGGTATCAGAGGTGAGGTGAAGACAAAGCCCAAGCAAGAGAAAGAGCAAGAGCAATCACCAAAGGTTGGCAAGGCTATCCTAGAAACTTCATGGGGTCCTCAACACTCTTCCCTGCTGAAGACAAGCTCCATGAGAAGTCTGACTATCACGGATGGAAGATGTCTCTCGATCTGACTTTAGAAGATCAGGAAGTGTTGGACCATGTGAGAGGCAATATTGTTGTGCCTCCATCAAATGCATCCGCTGCTGCCAAAAGCAATTGGACCAAGGGAGAAGTCAAATCAAAGAAGATCATCTAGGACTCTATCGACAAGCGCTTGGTGGCCTATGTTTCTGAGTTGACCGCCTCCAAGGAAATCTATGATAGACTAGTGAGTTTATTTAAAGTTAATGATGCAAATCAAGTTTTGTTCCTTAGAAATAAGCTGAAGGAAATTAAGAAGGGCAAAGATGAGAGTATGCAAGCATATTTCTTAAGGATCACCAAGATCAAGAATGATCTCCTATCTATCAAGGAAGTAGTTCTTGATAGGGAAATGACTATCACAACTCTTGGTCGACTGCCACCTGAATGGTATATATTCAGGACTACTCTTCTCAACAATAATGTCATCCCAGGATTTGAGGAATTGGTGGCTAGATGTATTGAAGAAGAAACAAGGATGGAAGAGCAAGAAATGCCCGCACTTAAAGGCAATCCCTCTACCTTTTCTTCTCATGCTAAAAGAAGAAACGTTTATGGGGCTAAATCCAAGGGAAAGGTTGGACTGCAGGGTGGAAGAAAAGGACGATCTTACAATTGCAACAAAATGGGCCACTATGCGAGGTAGTGCCCTGATAAGAGGGACTCACACCATGATGATGATCAAAATCACTCTCAAGGCAATCAAAGGAAGGCAGGTCCAACGGCAGAGGTAAAAGAAATGTCGGAAATCAAGGAAGAGGACAACCCTTCAAGAAAGCAAGAAACTCCAGGTATGAATCTAACGTTGTTAACAATAAGCAAGATGAATATTGTCTACCAGCAACCCTCTCTACTATTGCTTCCCCGGACTCACTGGGAAATTGGCTTATTGATAGTGGTGCCTCAAGGCACTTCACTGGTTACAAAGAAGCTCTCTCTAATCTGATAGAGAAGGAGACCAGCCTGGAAATTTTTCTTGGGGACAACACAAAATATCTCGTGAAAGGTGTAGGGAATGTCACTCTTAAATTGAATCAAGGTAATACAATTCATTTGCAAGAAGTCCTATATGTACCTAATCTCAAAAAGAACTTGGTGTCCATTTCGACAATGGAAGACAAAGGCTACAAGGTGACCTTTATCGATGGCAAGGTACGTGTATGGAAAAAGAATTTTAAAGAAGCTTTCACTCTT
The DNA here is from genome assembly GCA_031772625.1 of Pinus tabuliformis. NCBI lineage: Eukaryota > Viridiplantae > Streptophyta > Pinopsida > Pinales > Pinaceae > Pinus > Pinus tabuliformis. Next base: position 1,633,793,648 of record CM062816.1, read on the forward strand.
GGGTTTCGAGTCGATTCATTATGTCAGGTCGGAGGAAGTCCGCTGGGTGTCATGTCTTGGGACACATCACTTCAGTTCGAACTATGGCATCAGAGGTTTGCTCACCTTCATTATAAATCTCTACCCAATGCAAGACAAATGGTGACAGGGATGCCCGAGTTCCGAGTAGAGCACGAAGGTGTATGTCCTGGAAGTGCCGAAGAGAAGCTCAAAATGGGACCATTCCCCTCAAGCCAAAGCAAGACCTCCGATATATTGCAGTTGGTTCACTCAGACATATTTGGTATGATGCCTGTGAACTCCTTGGGAGGATATTTATATTACCTCACTTTTATAGATGACTATTCTCGCAAGACTTGGATATACTTCTTGAAAAAGAAGGATGAAGTGTTCACTTGGTTTCGTCACTTCAAAGCCTTGATCGAGAATCAGACCGAAAAGAAAATCAAGATCTTAAGGACTGATAATGGGACTAAGTATGAATCCAATGAGTTCCATGACTCTTGTAAAGACACTGACATTAAGAGGGAGACTACAACACCATATACTCCTGAGAAAAACGGTGTGGCGGAAAGGAAGAATCGTACGATTGTGGAAGTTGTCCATGCTATGCTCCATGATCAAAGACTTCCTAAGTTTCTATGGGCCGAAGCTGCGAATACCGCCATCTATGTGCAAAACCGATGCCCTCACCAAGCATTGGGTTCCAAGACTCCCAAAGAGATGTTCACTAGTAAGAAACCTGACGTATCTCATTTTAGAATCTTTGGAAGTCCTGTATATTTTCCTGTGCCGAAGGAGAAAAGGAATAAATTGGGTGCATCTGGAAAGAAAGCAATCTTCATGGGCTATAGCGAAAATACTAAGGGCTATAGAATCTATGTGGCTGGTCAAAGGGAAATCAAGATTAGCCATGATGTCACCTTTGACAAAGATATGGCTCTTAGCAAAGTTGACAATCTTCCTACTCAAAGGGGATCTAAAGAAGCTGACACCAAGGAACCAAAGGAAAAGGAAGATGAGACAATGTCTGATGTGGAAGAAGCTATGGATCCTATTGATCCCCCTCCGCAAGAGCCTTCCTCTTCTAGGAAGAGGCCTTCATGGCTTAGGGGGACACTTGATGATGCTGAAGGACACATTACACCCAGAGGGACTTTCCGGGAAAGTAAGAAGTCGGCTAGGTATCAGGGATACTTGACCATCATGAGCACAATCATCCAAAATGAGCCTTCATCATTTGCAAAAGCTGTCAAGCATCAAGTATGGAAGGATGCTATGACTGAGGAATATGAGTCCATCATGAAAAACGATGTCTGGGATGTGGTCCCCAAACCCTAGGACAAAGCAGTTGTCACTTCGAAATGGCTTTGCAAGATAAAGCATGCAGTTGATGGAAGTGCTGAAAAGTATAAGGCTCGTTTTGTCACTCGTGGCTTCTCTCAGAAGGAAGGTATAGACTATGATGAGATATTTGCACCTGTTGCCCGATATACCACCATTTGCTCGATCATAGCCCTTACTGCTTCGCAAGGATGGAACCTACATCAGATGGATGTCAAGACTGCTTTCTTGCATGGTTCAATCAAAGAGGAAGTCTATGTGGAACAACCCAAAGGATTTGAGATTCATGTTCAGGAATCTCACGTGTGCAGGTTGAAGAAAGCCCTCTATGGGCTGAAGCAGGGACCTCGAGTGTGGTATGAGAGGATCGATAGCTACCTAATGAAGTTGGGATTCACTAGGAGTGAAGCCGACCCTAACCTTTACTTTAAGGTTGAAGATGACAAACCTCTCATACTAGTGTTGTACATTGACGACCTCTTTCTAACAGGTGCAGACCCTCTCATTTTTCAAATGTAAGAGGGAGTTGGCTTCCAAGTTCGAGATGAAAGACCTAGGACTGATGCACTATTTCCTAGGACTAGAAGTCTAACAGAAACCAGAGGAGATTTTCCTATCTCAAGGAAAATATGTGGTGAAAATATTGGAGAGATTCGGTATGGTGGATTGCAAGCCTGTGACTACCCCGATAGAGCTTGACTTCAAGAAGTTAACCAGTAGTACTGTCGGAACTGTTTTACGAAATGCTACCAAGTATCGTCAACTTGTCGCAGCATTGATGTTCTTGGTGAACTCCCGTCCGAATATATGCTTTGCATTCAACACGTTGAGTCAACATATGGTTGAGCCTCACCACACACATTGGATTGGTGCCAAGAAACTGTTGAGATATCTTCGTGGCACAATCACTCATGCGTTGAGATACATTGTCGGAGATGTGAGACTACTTTGATATACCGATGTTGATTGGGTAGGCAGTGTAGTGGACTGAAAGAGCACTTCCGAGTGTTGTTTCTCTTTGGGATCTACCTCGATATCCTGGATGAGCAGAAAGTAGAAATCGGTGGCTTTGAGCACTGTCGAGGCAGAGTACATTGCTGCTAGTATGCTCTTGTGAGGCAGTCTGATTGTGGAAGCTCTTTAGTGCGCTGTTTGGATTCACATTGGATACTATCGCGATCCTGTGTGACAACCAGAGTGGGATTCGTTTATCAGAGAATCCCGTATTTCATGATCGCTCCAAGCACATTGATATCAGTACCACTATATTCAGGATATGGTATAGCAGGGAGAAATAAGGCTCCAACATATTGGTACAGCTGAACAGGTCGCTAACATTTTGACGAAGCCCCTGGGAAAGGTCAAATTCCTGAATTTCCGAGAACAACTTGGTGTCATTGAAAGACCCTCTTATGAGGGTCGTGTATGATGCATATATTGAGCTCTGGGAGCTCCAGGGAGTGTGGGGTACTTCTTGGAGCGACATGCGACCACGGGGCAACTCACCATCCCCTGGTGGTGCACTATGTATAGGGTGAAAGGTTCAGCCTTCCCTTGTGACACGCCATGGCGACTGTGGGACAGGATGATTAGTTCTCTCATGGGCCAGGATGATTAGTTCTCCCATGGTGACTGTGGGACAGGATGATTAATTCTCCTGTGGGCCAGAATGATTAGTTCTCCTGCGACGATTATTGGAAAGGATGATTCGTTCTCCTATGGATAGGATGATTTGTTCTCCTGTGGACAGGATGATTAATTCTCCTGTGGAGGCATCCTACCCATGCAGTCTGGGACTCATGGGAATAGCCTCTCATCTGATCAATGAGTAGGGAAATGGGGTTAGGGACCATTAGTAGTACTATCGATGGACGCATAGTTGTATCTACCGTACTCCCTCTCCTAAGATGACCTCCATTGATTTGGGATCAATGACATTGATCTGGTATTAGTGAGAGTGGTATGACACACTCTGAGACTGACTTCGGGTTAGTGGAGGATGGTATGATATATCCTCGATCATTTCTTCTTCTTCATAGTTTAGCAGAGCCAGCAGTGCAAGGCAGTGCATTTGATGGCTGGGACAGTACCGATGGTCAAACAGATTAGCAGATGGAGTTCTCCCTAGTTGAGAGGGAGTGTTAAAAATGGCAACTAGGGCCAAACTCCATGTGGATCATCTCATTTATAGCAGTTGATATTTTTCCTAGATTCCTCTTGTCAAGAGGTGTAGGATTGATCTAAAGATCATCTGATTCCGACAAGTATTTATGGAGATATGAATTTATTTGTATTTACTTGACAAATTGTCAAGGTCGGCCAACAGTTAAATGTGTGGCACACATTCCCAGTGAATTATATAAATACAAGTGAGGTTGATTCATTTTATCATCATCTCATCTCACTCATTTCTTCTCTCTCTTTCCTTAGCTTTGGGTTACACAAGGAGCAGCTCACACGTGGGAAGAAGGAGGACGCAGTAGGGCAAGGAGTACGTAGAAAGGAGGACGCAGAAGTTGCTGAAGGTCTCTTTGAACAACGTTGACTTTAGAAGAGTGTGGTTTTGGTGTGGCTGCCTCTCCTAGGCAAGCCACATTTTTGGCACGAAAATCGAGGCAACCTGACCTCAGGTTTGACTAGCATTGACTACCCTAGTTCGGGGTAGCAGGTTGACTTCAGTCAACTACAGTTTGACTATGTATTTGGGGTTGTTTAAGGGCTGATTCTTTAGGTTGTTCGAAGACTAGCTGACCAGGAAATTGACCAAGCATATTGGAGGTCAATTTCATCTCGTTTGACTAAGTTTGACTTTTTTGATTTAGGGTTTGTTGCTGCTGATATAAAATTACAGAATTCTCACTTTGTACTATTTCTCTCTGCTAAACTATTGAAGATAAAAGAAGATTTGATCAAAGGGTTTCCCCGCATTGGGGTTTGTTCCTGGCTAGCTGCCACATCTTGTGTCTCTTGTCTTGGCTTGTTTTCTGTCGATTGTTTAATGTTTTATCTGCACTTTACTTAATGTATATGTGATTGCTAAGCTCTAAGCATAGAACATACCATAATTTAACAGTATTCCATGTGGATTTTGGATTGTTTCCATGAATGCTTCTACCATCACACTTGCTTTGAAAGGATCAGAACGAAAGCAAAAATGGGCATACATTGTCATTTGATTTACCACTACCTTAATGACATTCTTTCCTTTAAATTTATGTAAACCCATAATAAAATCCATTGAAACTTCTTCCAACACTAGCTTGGTATGTCTAAAGGTTGTACGAGCCCCAAGGCCTTGGTTGTCTCTCCCTTATTTAGCTGGCATACAACTCATTCAGCCACAAACATTTGCATATCTACTTAAATACCTTCCCCAAAAAATAGCTTTCTTGATCCTATAGTATGTTTTCAAAACCCTGAATGTCCTCCTATAGAATAAGTGTGTAATTTCAAAAGGAATTTTTGTTTGAGTTGAGAGTTCTTACATCAGCAGTCTTAATACCATAACAAATATTTCTTCCACATAATTTTTTCTATCGCATCAAGGTCCCTCCTATAGTTGTTGAATGATCTTGCATACCTTCTCATCTTGTTTCCATTATATCCATGTTTCTCCCACCCAGTCACATTGTGGAATGCAAATCACGCATAGTAATCCCTCCATATCTTCCTCTTTCTTTGAGAGTGTGTTTGCCACAATATTTTTTCCCTTATTGTGGATAATCTCAAAGGTATAACCTAGCATCTCTACAATCCATTTTTGTTGGTCTACTGAAGATAGCCTATGTTCCAATAAGTACTTCAACTTATAATGATCTTTTTTTATTTTGAGGTGTATTCCTATTAGGTAAGGACAACATTTCTTAACTACCAGTTAATAAGTACTTCAACTTATAATGATCTTTTTTTATTTTGAGGTGTATTCCTATTAGGTAAGGACACCATTTCTTAACTACCAGTGGGAAACCCAAAGGATAAAAAAAATTCTCCTCATTTGAGAGTTGACTAGCTAGCAACCCTATGATCGTCAACAGATAACATTGTCCCAGATTTCAACACCTATTACTTGTTGAGAAAGCTAGGGCAACTAGATTAAGAGTGATTCCTCTTTATTTCGATAATTGCTTGTGATATTCTTTTACTTCAACTTGTAGTCTTGATGATTGTTAGTTACATCTTATGTTGTTATTATAGTGTTCTATTCATCAAACAGTTACCAAACACATGAAAATAAATAAAACAAAGTGGACACAAGATATAGGCTGCTAGCTAGGGCCAAAACCTCTCCTAGAGAGGAAAACCCACAAGGAATTATGGGTCAAATATGTAATTTTGGGTCAAAAACCCCTCTAGCTGCCAAGTTGGCCTACATGTCAAGTCGGCCTTACCCTAGTGGACATACCTATTCACAACTCTTTGAACTATATAAATAGAGGGAAGATGGAGCTCATTTGGACACACACTTGATGGATTATAATCTGAAAAATCACAAAAAGGATAGAGATGATGAGGAGGGCTGCAGCATGAAAGATGAATTTTTGTCTTTGTATATATCTTGTTGTTGATATCTTGCTAATGGATCTGCTAGAAAGAAGGAAGGTTTGGCTTGACATCTAGAGGTGGAAGTTTTCTATGGCCATGGTTCTTGGATGTCTCAATTTTGATCTGATTCTATAAGAAGAGAATTTTTTGGGTCTTTCCCTTGGAGAGGTTTTTTCCTGGCTTGGAGCCTATGTCTTGTGTTCTTTTGTTTCTGTGATCTTCATGTTCATGTTATGGTAATTGTTTGATGAAAGAATCAGAATAAAAGTTTAATAAGAAACCAAGTAAATTCACAAGAAATTACTATGGATAAGGAAATCTAAATTAAACTATTAAGCCTCTCGGTTTCCAACAATAGTTACATGAGAGGACATATATATCAGTAACTAAATAAATTATATCAACTGCAAGAAATCAGATATAAAATGCTCAAATGAACAATATAAAGTGAGAAATAGAATCACTAAACTAGCTCAAGGTAAGATTGTAAATTGCTAGATCTATAGCATGTAAAAAATGAGAATAGAAATGCTAGAAATTATGCATGTTAAATCTACTTAAAGGAAAGAAAAAAAACTCAAACAACAAGCATGCAAAAGGAGCCTTTCCCAAAAAGAGGGGTGGGATGCCAAGAGGATAATCCTCAAGCTCCCTCAAAGAAACTTTTTGTATTATTATTGAAAATGAAGCCCTCTAATGGGAATGAGGAACTTAGGTTTTGACGGGAGCTTACAAAGAGCTCAAAAGAGCAAATGCTCCTCCTCAAATAAACTTAATGAAAAAAGAAGAACAAATACAATGCTTATAGCAAAATACAATAAGAAGCCTCCAAATCAGATACTTCACTTTCCTCAAGGTATACGTGTTGAAGAATCTAGGACAATTAAAATTAAAGTGATTCTTCTTAGCATGATAACAATTTGTGAAGTTCTTTTGCAATTTTTCTTAGCTTGATCTTCTTTTTATTATTAGTGTGTGTCATTACTTCATCAAACTGCTATCAAAAACAAAGGGATAAGAACACAAGATATTGGCATCCTGTTAGGGCCAAAACGTCTCCCTCTTGGAGAGGAAAACCCACACAAAAATTCTTCTTATAGACATCTTCAATTGACGAATACCAAGACCAAAACCCTTGACCTATTCTACCACTCCAAGACCAAGACACCAATCCTCTTCTCTGTCACTACTAAGATCATCCTTATTGCTGCACCATTGAGGCCATCACTACTACATCACTGAGATCTTCATTACTGCTTCTTCACCATGTTAACGAGGTCTCTTGACTTCTTGAGATCTTCATTGTGACCTTGATTCTATGTCTTCATTATGACAATCATCAAGATGACCGTTGCACCATATCTCCATCTATACTTGGATCATCACCATACTCTTGCTGAGATCATCATGTTGAAATTGAGCATGCTGAGAGTGTGTTCTATGATAAGTATGCCGAGACTGAGATTGTAACTATAGGATCATTGTGATCTCTCTTAAGCCGAGACAGTGAGACTGAGACTATACAAAGACAGTAAGGATTCCGAGGTTCTTTCCCTCACATATATACATTGACTGCTATGAAATAGGTCCACCGAGATAGTGATACTGAGACCCTTACCTTTCATTTAGGTCAAGACTATAATGGTTACTATTGTTTCTAATTATGCCGAGACTGTGATCTTAACCGAGATTGAAGCCATGTTTTTCCTTGCAAGATATATGTATGACAGAGGTACCTTACTGTACCCATCCAAGGTTTCAGACCTCCGAGAAAGACATGTTTGTTTGCACCCATATGAAAAATTAGACCTACACATTGTCACCGAGATCCTATACCCAACTGAGATCTCCCTCCTACACCTCATACCCATCTGAAATTTCAAAGGATAAAATGCGAGTTTTGTACCTTGGATTTGTGGATACCCTAGACGGGTATTTGTAGTAGTTTGTGCTCCAAAATAAGCCGACTTGCCTTTATGAATCATTGCGTCTATTTTTCTAGGCTGACATGACTGCTATTTATACATTTAATTCAATATTGAAGCCGACATGATGAACTCCTTATCGATTTGCTTGCAGACTTCTTGTGCTTGCTAATGGAGGATTGATCTTGGTCTTTGGAGGGCAACTACACACTTTTGTAGACTTGTATACATTTACATAGGCTCATGAAGAGCTTCTTTATACATGACATGACTCTTTGACTTATTAATAAATCCTAAAGACATCAAGAAGAAGTTTTTTGACCTATGACACTTCTTTCTCATGAAACCCATGTAGCAAGGCATACAAAAAATAATGTAATCTCTTTTATTACATCATTCACAAAGATCATGTCATTATGAAGATTGAACCTAGTTACACTTTCTTCAACACTCCCTCTTAACTAGGGAGGTATTCATAATGGTACTTGGTCATTCTCAATCTGAAGAATTTCTCATAAGAAGAATCGGATTTGCAATCCCTCTGTTATAGTATCATTTCAACCAACATTGTTTTCATTTAGCAAGGCCCTGATTAACAACTTTATCTCTCACTTAGATCAGAGCACACAATGTTGGTGAGACCAATGACTAATAGACACGCATCATCATTGTCTCTCTTAGGGTCATACCCACCCGGGTGTTCTCTGAGTATGCCCTAATAGGACTATTCCCATCTTAGGTTCCCAACCTTCAAGAATATCGGTCCTCTTGTCCACTCTTGTCTTGGATGCCCTGCCACATCCTCAAAGAGTGTCAGATTCCAGATGATTACACAATCCTACATTCTTTCTTCCAAACCGAAGACAAGAATGTCGTGTCTAACTCTCCCTATTAACCAGAGATGAGTTCCAAGTTTCTCTTTACTCAGAAACTTACTCATGTTCCTTTACTCATAGGAACCTTATAGAGCTCCCTCTTAAACAGGGACTCTATCGTCAGTACTTTATAGGGTCTTCTAGTTGACTGATGGTTCAAGACCTTGATGTCATCAATTTGTTCATGTGTAGGGTTCATCCATCCATCACTTTCCTCCATCATGTCATTCCTACTTTCCTGGAAAGTATCCTCCTTGGCTTTACATCTAGGGTTTCCTTCATAGGGCCATCTATCTTAACTTTTCCTTCAATGGTGATTGCTCTAGTTCACAAGGTACATAGTTGGCCATCTATATTCACTTTTCCTTCAATGGTGATTGCTCTAGTTCACAAGGTACGTAGTTGTGACATCCTTCACAACTCTCCTTACCTTGGCCCTGCACACATACCCGAACTTTCTCCAAGAGGTTAGAAACCAAAAACAAATCACGTATTACCCTTTTGGTGATGGCCTTTTCCAGTGACATCTTCTTGTAGGTATCAACACCCTACATACATGTTGACACATCTCCCAAAGATATATGTTGTCAAGGGTCTTAATCTTTTCATACTTCCATCATAGTCTTCATATTTTTCTGGGAGACTTCCTAATCAAATCTTCTTGATCCGTTGGATGTTGATTGCCTTCATCATGGTTGCATATCCTCACACCTTCCATTCCCAAGAGCTTTCAATCAGAGTTTCTTAATTGTAGTCAGCTACCTCATACTTCATATGAGGACATATTATGTTGATTTCATCTAGTGTGACTTAAGCCTTCCTGCATCCTTTCAGAGGAGGAGATCCTTTTTCTCTTGATCATGCTTGATCCATGTTACCTGCAACCATATGACATGACATTACAATATTAAACACAAGCATACATACCTCATTTTACCTTTAGGTCATCTAGGCTCTTTCTAGCAGCTTCCTTAATTGAAAAGATCTTCAATCCTTTGATATGCTTCATTTCTCATGTCATCAGACCTTCATCTCATGAATTCCATAAGTTGGATTTCCTGATGAAACACTTGTTTCCTTCCTAGATTAGTGGATCCTCCACTAAGGTTTCTATCAGAGAATCTTGAGGATCTTGCATGTCTCCATCTGGAAAATGTTTTCCCTTTTGACTTCTTGTCCTTTCCTTTGATATCCAATGAGATTCCCAAGAGCTATGTCCTTCATGTTCGACTGCCATGGATTTTGTCCTTCATGATTCCCATGGTGATATTACAAGCTCTTGTTTCCATGATGCCACGATGCATCTTATCATCATGATCATATCTGTAGAAGATTTGGAGCTTATGATAGGACCCATTAGTGAGGGACACCATCTCACTCATAGTAGAGGTCTTTTACTCCCTCTTTCCATGGCCTTTTTCCTCAGATTCCTCTATCCTTCTGGCGATATGAGCTTCTTTCCATAGCATTGAATCTTAGCTATACTATTATGTCTTGAAAACTTCCATTGCCTTTCTGCACATGTTTAAGTCTTTTTAACCTTCAACACTTTTGTCCATAACTTGTCCTTCTTCCATCTTGCATAGATACCACAAGTTGTTGCATGAGGAAACTTCCATGTCCCAAGGACACTTGCCATCTTGCTTATTAAGAACGTAGATGATTATCTTCTTATCATCTTTCTCAGATCTCCTAATTGAGATCTCATGAAGATATTTCTTCATTCTTTGATACCTTTTTTACTGCACTTCAGAGAGTATATCTTCTAGCATTTCATGTATCCCAGTATATCTTCTAGCATTTCATGTATCCCTTTTATGTCTCCCTTCTTGCTACATATGAAAGAGAGCACCTTAAGAGTTCTTATGAATTCAAAGGAGACTTTGATATGTTCAATGACTTCTCTTCTCCATAAGGATTATGACAATCCTTATTCCACACAAGAACCTTTGATGACCCATCTAACCTATAGATCTTCTTGCAATCATAAAGTCATTTCACCAAAAATGATTAATGAAAATACTTACTTGAGATGTGAAGATGAAATATTCACCTTGATCATGTAGGTAGTAGTTGGAGTAGATGTATTGATGCTTCCTCCGACTGAGATCCTTGATAGGAAGATTACCTTCTTTGCCTACGAGCTATCTTGATTTATATATCCACCAAATTGTTGATGTAATTTGGCTACACAAGTGGACTTGTGGATCCTTGTAGTATGCAGCATTGTATAGAGTAATTCTTGCCATGATGTGTAGAGACCCATAAGTTGGTATTGTTGTATCATAGGACTTCTTCATTTTATATTGAGTATTGTTCATATAAACTTCTATATATACCCTTAACTATGTATCATCATGCTCTGAGAGTTCGATATTTTAAGGTTGTTCCTTTTATAGGAAGGATTCAATCCAAGGTTGAACTCCTCATATTGTGGCATCGAAACTGTGGGTAAAATGGGACTTGTGAAGTCATCTGGCCATGTATGTCTGAACTGTGTTGTTGTATGAGCTTTCCTAACCTTGTCTTCTGCCTGAAATTATTTGCATCTTTTGTCCGAGTTTTTCTGAGGCTGAGAATATGGGAGGAGTTTGAGTATAGGTCATCAAGCTACAATCTTAAATTGTGACTTTGTATACTGTTGTTGTAGGTTGTTCCTTTGATCTAGGTCTTGATCTTTGAATGTAGATCTTTGAATGTCCTTCAGCTTGCTTTGATGGTCTGCTTGAAATTTGATCCTTGAATGTCTCTTTTTTGCCCTTCCTTTGACTTTTGAACCTTATCCCTCTAATACCATGTTGAAGAATCTAGGGAAATTAGAATTAAAGTGATTCTTCTTATCATGATAACAATTTGTGAAGTTCTTTTGCAATTTTTCTTAGCTTGATATTCTTTTTATTATTAGTGTGTGTGATTACTTCATCAAACTGCTATCAAAAACAAAGAGACAAGAACACAAGATATTGGCATCCTGCCAGGGCCAAAAACTCTCACTCTTGGAGAGGAAAACCCACACAAAAATTCTACTTATAGACATCTTCAATTGACGAATACCGAGACCAAAACCCTTGACCTATTCTGCCACTCCAAGACCAAAACACCAGTCCTCTTCTTTGTCACTGCTGAGATCATCCTTATTGTTGCACCATTGAGACCATCACTACTGCATCACTGAGATCTTCATTACTGCTTCTTCACCATGTTAACGAGGTCTCTTGACTTCTTGAAATCTTCATTGTGACCTTGATTCTATGTCTTCATTATGACAATCATCAAGGTGACTGTTGCACCATATCTCCATCTATACTTGGATCATCACTGTACTCGTGCTGAGATCATCATGTTGACATTGAGCATGCTAAGATTGATGATAAGTATTCCAAGACTGAGATTATAACTATAGGATCATTGTGATCTCTCTTAAGTCGAGATAGTGAGACTGAGACTATACAAAGACAGTAAGGGTTCCAAGGTTCTTTCCCTCACATATATACATTGCTATGAAATAGGTCCACCGAGATTGTGATACTGAGATCCTTACCTTTCATTTAGGTCGAGATTGTAATGGTTACTATTGTTTCTAATTATTCCGAGATTGTGATCTTAACCGAGATTGAAGCCATGCTTTTCCTTGCAAGATATATGTATGACAGAGGTACCTTATTGTACCCATCCGAGGTTTCAGACCTCTGAGAAAGACATGTCTGCCTACACCCATATAAAACATTAGACCTACACCTTGTCACTGAGATCTTGTACCCAACTGAGATCTCCTCCTGCACCTCATACCCATCCGAAATTTCAGAGGAGAAAATGAGAGTTTTGTACCTTGGATTTGCAGATACCCTAGACGGGTATTTATAGTGGTTTGTGCTCCAAAATAAGCAGACTTGCCTTTATGAATCATTGTGTCTAATTTTCTAGGCCGACATGACTACCATTTATACATTTAATTCAATATTGAAGCCGATGAAGAAATTTCAACCCCCACTCTGGTTATCAGTTTTCCTTATCACTCCATGCATTTAGTTTTAAATCAAAGCATGATAAAAATTCTAAAATTTGGAAATGACAATAATTCTTTGAAAACACAACTTTAGAGATTTCACAACTGCTGAAATTGCAGAAATAAAACACAGCAAAATTATGACAGCCACACATAGAAAATAACAATGATTTTTGGTAAATATGACCCTGGAAAACCCCCCTACAACTCTTGGGGAAAACTAGTTTGAGAGCTCTTCTTTATTTTTGAAAATGCTTTTACAAAGAAACTGAAATACACAGTAGAATTCCAGCAACCACAAATTACAACTTATCTCGATTTTCATGATTGAACTCTGCCTCGAAAATCGTGCCAATCAGCAAATAGCCAAAATAGAAATTTTCCAGTAATAAAACAGCATTAAACGCTGTACGACCAGCCTCAAAAAACATGCCCAAAAATTCTTGTACAGACCATACGGATTTCAATAGTATGATTGCCTTGAAATTTGTGCCCAAATTGTTGTCCCTCTTCCTCAATTTTGTGTTGTCCCTCTTCCTTAATATCTGTGCCTTTCTCCTGCTGTACGGTTTTTCCTTGGGATGTGTGCCAATAAATGCTACTGCCCAAATTTGCTGAAATGTCTTCTTGTTGCTCTCCTTCACTTCCTCACTACTCAGAAATTTTCTCCTTGCTCTCGATTCTCTTTCTCTCAAATGCTTATGAAAGAATGAATTGATCTTTTTTTCTCCTCTTCTCCTTTTATTCTCTAAATGACTTTTTGGGTTACCCTAAGATCGAATGGCTGAGATTCATTTAGATCTAGGGATGAGAATAAATGTGCATTTAATTCTCACTTTCTATTTTTTAACTCACCCACTTAAATAAAGACCCACTTAGCCTTTTATTTCCATAGTCACTTTTTCACTTTCTAATTCTTCATTCACTTTAATAAAGTCACCTTTAAATTAGAATGTAATTTTACCACTTATAAAGCCACTTTTAATTTAGAATGACTTTACCACTTATAAAGTCTCTTTAGGAGAAAAGTAAAAAATAAATTTGGACACTTTTTCCCTAGGCCAAATATCAAAGCCTTAGGGAACCACTTGTCCTCTGGTACCCAAATTTTAACACTCTCTCTTACCGAGGAAAGTGTTCTTCACCACTCCCATCTTGTCTTTGAAGTAGATATGCTTGCCCTGTGGTAAGGCTTTGGTGAAAATGTCCGCTACCTGCTCATTTGTGGAAATGTACTCAAGCTTGACAACTCCCTTTTGGACATAGTCTCTAATGAAGTGATACTTGATCTCAATATGCTTTGACCTGTCATGGAAAACTGGATTCTCTGTGAGTTTTATGCAACTCTTATTATCACAGTAAATCACTGAAGGTCTCAATGCCTGATCAAATAGACCAAACAACATCTTGTGAAGCCATATGGCCTCACAACTAGCCAAACTAGCAGCCATATACTCTGCCTCAGTTGAACTCAATGCAACTGACTATTGTTTCCAACTGATGCACGACACAACTACCAAACCCAACCCAAAAAAACACACGGAAGTACTCTTCCTATCTGAAGCACAACCTGCCCAATCTGAATCCGTGTACCCTGCCAGTCTCACTCCATCACCTTGTCTATAATCCGGACCAAAATCCATAGTCCCCTGCTAGTAACAAAGAATGTGTTTTGCAGCCACTTAGTGCACTCTCCTGGGCTCACACATGAACTGACTCATAGTGTTAACTACAAAACATATATCTGGTCGAGTGTTGACCAAATACATCAAACAAAAAATCATCTGTCTGTATAGAGTAGGATCCACCAACTCGGAACTAGAAGCGTGAAACTTCTTCCAGTTAGTGATCATAGGTGTAGACATGGGTTTGCAGTCCTCCATGTGAAATCTGCCAAGAATATCCACAATGTACTTCCCTTGTCCCAGGAAGAAATGCCCCTCCTCCCGCCACACCTCCAATCCCGGAAAATAATGCATCAAGCCGATATCCTTCATCTCAAACTCTAAAGCAAGATCTCTCTTGCAGCCCTCAATGAGTCTCTCTACACCAGTGATGATCAAGTCATCAACATACAACATCAAAATGAGAGGTTTCTCACCAACTACAATGAAGTATAGGTTCGGATCAGCCTCACTCTTTGTGAAACCCAACTAATGCAAGTATGTATTAGCCCTCGAGTACCAAGCTCTAGGAGATTGCTTTAGGCCATAGAGTGTTTTTTTCAATCTGCATACATGGGACTCCTTCCCATGCACCTCAAAGCCCTGCGGCTGCTCAATATAAACCTCCTCCTGAATGAAGCCATCAAGAAATGCGGTCTTCACATCCATCTGGTGGATCTTCCAACGCATCTTTGCTGCAATTGATATCATGGTGTGAATAGATGTATACCGAGATACGGGAGCGAAGGTCTCTTCATAGTCAACTCCCTCTACCTGTGAGAACCCTCTCGCCACAAATCGAGCCTTGAACTCTCGATGCTGCCATTGCAGCATGCTTTATCTTGTAGAGCCATCTGGAAGTAACAACTGATTTACCTTCAGGCCTCCACACTACCTCCCAAACACCGTTCTTCATAATAGAAGAATACTCCTCCATCATGACCTCTCTCAAGACCTACTGGCTGGCTGCCTCCTCATAACTAGAAGGCTCAGAGTCAACAATGCTTGTTACCAATGCCATGTAACTACAAAACCGCTCAGGTGGTTTACTCTCTTTAACCTGTCTCTTTGGCCCAACAACTGATGTGGCCTCGTGCAAGGTATCTTGAAGCCACTTGGGCTTCCACTTCCTTGAGCATACTTCTCCCACTGGAGTGAAAGAATCCTCATCATCATCAAAAGCCTGAACCCCTGAAGGCTTGCCCACTGACCTCAAGCCTGAATCTGTGCCTGTAGATGCTTAAGTACCGTGCGAACTGTCCATTAGTGGACTACCCTATGAACTGCTTTGCGGACTACCCTGCATGCTGCCCGAAGAACCACCCACTTGACTCTAAGAACCACTACTCACTGATGGACCTGACACCATAATTGACGTACCTCCTAATCCCTGACCACTGGATCCCTATGACTGACTCAATTACTCCTGAGGGTCTGGTGACTCTAAATACTCTAACTCCTATGACCTCCAGAAAGCTCTCTCCTCCTTGAACTTCACATCCTACCTTACAACCACTTTCCTCTACGCAAGAATATAAATCCGATAAGCTTTCGAGGTCTCGCTATAACCAACAAAGATGCCCTTGTCTGTAGTGGGCTCTAGCTTGGTCCTATTCTCCTTGGGGACATAGAAATATGTAAGGCACCCAAAGATACGAAAGTGCCCAACATCAAGCTTCTTCCCAGAAAAAGCCTCCTCTGGAGTCACATTCCCCAAGGCATGATGTGGACTCCTGTTCTGCAAGTACACATCAGTGTTGCAAGCCTTTGCCCATAAAAATAAAGGTAACCCCTGATCATGAAGCATGGCTTTGGCAGCCCCTACAATGGATCTGTTCTTCCTCTCTGCAACCCCATTCTGCTGGGGGTAGTAAGGAACTGTGAACTCCCTCCTAATGCTTGCCTCAGCACAAAAATCAACAAACTCACCAAGGGTATACTCCCCTCCATTGTCCAACCTGAGGACCTTGATCTTCCTACTTGTCTAGGTCTCCACAAGAGCTTTAAACTCTTGAAACCACTTGAAGACCTCACTCTTGGTCTTCAAGAAATAAATCCAGGTCTTCCTGGAGTGGTCATCAATGAATAAAACATAGTACTCATAGCCACTCAAGGATACATGAGACATCCGACCACTCACATCGATATGAATCAAGTCAAGGATCCCTTTCACTCTGTTGTCACTTGTGGGAAAAGAGCATTTGGCAAACTTCCCCATAGCACATCCTCTACATACATCAAGGTGATCAGAACTGAAATCTGGCACACCAATGGTGATCTCTTGCAATGTACTCAAGGCCCTATGATACATGTGCCCCATCCTGCGGTGCTAAATCTCACACAACTCTGAACTACTAGATCTGTCGTCGGTCTTGTCTCGAGTGTTGCTACTCAATGCCATTAGGGGCCGGAATGAGAACTTGTACACCTTGGCATGATGCACACCAATCTCTCTAGCTGAAGAAGATGGAGTTTCCCTAGGATAAATAAGCACCTGCCCTCTCCTGAACAACACATCATACCCTCTATCCTCAAGTGTTGAGATAGATATCAGGTTCTTCTTCATTCCATGCACATATAGAAAATTTGACACTTTCAAGGGAGGTTTGGGTCCCCTATCAAATGTCAATGTCCCCACACCGACTACTCTAATAATGTTGTCATCACCAAGTACTACCTCAATATTAGTATCACCCTTTGAAAGCTCTGAGAAGTACTCTCTGACCCCTGTCATGTGGCAGCAAGCGCCACTATCAACATACCAAATGCTAGAAGATGCTCTGCTAGTAGCAGGGAATGCAAACTCCCTCTGAACCTGTATGGCAGGTGATCCTGCACTAGTGGCCTCACAAGCTATGAACCCAAACTCCTGATCAAATTTCTCTGAGAAGCTCTCTATCTCTGCAGAAGTTGCCATGGGTTTGTCTTTCCCTTTCTTGTTCTTCTTCTCCAGACACACAACAACATAGCATCCCAGATTTTGACAATTCCAACATTTGACTTTGGAATAGTCCTTCTACTTGTTCTATTGCTTTCCTTTACCTTTGCCTTTGCCTCCACTGTTGGAAGCTTGCTTCTTTGCTCTGCCCTTCTTGCCTCTTGCTAACAATGTCACATTGTCATCCTCCTCCACCTGTTTGGTTGCCCCAAGATGGTTCTTTCTGATCTCATCCTGAATGCAATCATCCCACAACCTCTCCGAATTGGGTCGGTTTTCCTGTGCAACAATGCCATCCACAAAATTCTCCCAAGTTTTGGGAAGACCATTCAAAGCAATCCTCACCAACTCAGTGGGTGCAATGATCTCACCTACGGTTGCCAACTCATCTCTCACTGAAGTGATCTTTGTGAGGTATGATGTATCACTATCAGTCTTAGCCATCTTAATGGCCTTCAGTTTCTCCTTTAGGACCATTTTACTATTTTCATTTGAGCTCTGGTAAAGACTGGTCAAGATTATCCACATATCATGTGCATAAGTATTTCCTCTCACATGAGGAATGACATGGTCTTTGATTCCTTCCAGAATCAATATTTTTGCCTTAGCATTATTTTTGTTAAACTTTCCCAACTGTACAGGGTTATCAGGTGCTACTACTAGGTTCTGTGTGGTATTTACCATAATGCCCCAGACTTTTGCTTCCTCAAAGATGCTTTGGATTCTTTCCTTCCATGCACTGTAGTTGTTTTGTCCATCCAATTTGTCTTCAACTCTCAAACCCAAAGACATGTTTCACTGTCCTACCAAACTGAAATTCTCAAATTTGTGGTAAAGGTTTCTGTTTGCTGTGTAAAAATCAGCTTGTTGTAATTTTCACTTTGTTGTCCCAAATTGCACTTTTCAGCCAACCAAGCTCTAATACCATGAAGAAATTTCAACCCCCACTCTGGTTATCAGTTTTCCTTGTCACTCCATGCATTTAGTTTTAAATCCAAGCATGATAAAAATTCTAAACTCTGGAAATGACAATAATTTTTCTGAAAACACAAATTTAGAGATTTCACAACTGCTAAAATTGCAAAAATAAAACACAACAAAATTATAACAGCCACACACAGAAAATAACACAGTGATCTTGGTTAATGTGACCCTAGAAAAACCCCCTACAACTCTTGGGGAATACCAATATGAGAGCTCTTCTTTATTTCTGAAAATGCTTTTACAGAGAAACTGAAATACACAGTAAAAATTCCAGCAACCACAAATTACAACTTATCTCAATTTTAGTGCTTGAACTCCGCCTCGAAAATTGTGCCAATCAGCAAATAGCCAAAACAGAAATTTTCCAGCAATAAAACAACATTAAATGTTGTACAGCCAGCCTCGAAAAATGTACCCAAAACTTGTTGTATGGACTATATAGACCATACGGATTTTAGCAGTACAGTGGCCTCGAAATTTGTGCCCAAATTTTTGTCCCTCTTCCTCGATATCTGTGTCGTTCTCCTATTGTATGGTTTTTCCTTGGGATGCGTGCCAATAAATGTTGTTGCCCAGATTTGTTGAAATGTCTTCTTGCTGCTCTCCTTCACTTCCTCACTACTCAGAAATTTTCTCCTTGCTCTCTCTTCTCTTTCTCTCAAATGCTCGTGAAAGAATGAATTGATCGTTTTTTCTTCTCTTCTCCTTTTATTCTCTAAATGACCTTTTGGGTTACCCTAAGACTTAATGGTTGAGATTCATTTAGATCTAGGGATGAGAATAAATGTGCATTTAATTCTCACTTTCTATTTTTTAATTCACCCACTTAAATAAAGACCCACTTAGTCTTTTATTTCCATAGTCACTTTTTCGCTTTCTAATTCTTCTTTAACTTTAATAAAGTCACCTTTAAATTAAAATGTAACTTTACCACTTATAAAGTCACTTTTAAGTTAGAATGTAACTTTACCACTTATAAAGTCACTTTTTAAATTAAATTGACTTTACCACTTATAAAGTCACTTTAAGAGAAAAGTAAAAAATAGATTTGGACACTTTTTCCCTAGGCCAAAGATCAAAGCCTTAGGGAACCACTTGTCCTCTGGTACCCAAATTTTAATAGCTGACATGATGAATTCCTTATCGATTTGCTTGCAGACTTCTTGTGCTTGCTAATGGAGGATTGATCTTGGTCTTTGGAGGGCTATTACACACTTTTGTAGACTTGTATACATTTACATAGGCTCATGAAGAGCTTCTTTATACATAACATGACTCTTTGACTTATTAATAAATCCTAAAGACATCAAGAAGAAGTCTTTTGAACTATGACACTTCTTGCTCATGAAACCCATGTAGCAAGGCATAAAAAAAATAATTTATTCTCTTTTATTACATCATTTACAAAGATCATGTCATTATGAAGACCGAACCTAGTTACACTTTCTTCAGCAATACGATCTTGATTGCTCAACTCGATGGTCTTCAAGAGAAAAGAAATGGCTATGAGAGAAGAGATTGATGGACAAGAACGCTCCAACAATGTATTCTTTGATCCTCAAACAAACCCCTTCAAATGAAGCTTAAACAAGCCCTCAAATCCTCCTAGAAGTTTGCACAAGGCATGAGAGATACACAAATTAGATTAATGATTATTCACAAATAGTAATATACACTATGAAACAAGTGCATGCAACAAAAGAAGGAAGGGACTTACTGTCTTGCACAAGCAAGGAAAGGCTAAGCCCTTTCCTATGAGCTTCTCAAAAGCTAGATGGTATCAAATAAAGCGCATAAGATAGATCAAGAAAGTTGAATTTAAATTTGTGACTCTAGCAAACTATAGTAGAGAAACTCCCTTCTTCAAATTCACTTGATAAGCCCTTGAGAGAATGCTTGCTTGATGTGAGTTCTTACAACCTTCACCTTGAGAGTGAGTTCATTCAACCGAGAATTTACCCCACGCTCGAGTTTCTTTCCAACACAAAAAATCTACTACACACTTAAAGGAAAAATTAGCATCATAAGGGACTAGATTGAGCAATGAGAGAAGAGGCTAGATGTTCAACCAAGAACAGTGCTCGTCACTCTAGAGCATCTCTCTAGGCCAAAAATCAATGCAAGATAACTTGCATAAATCAATCCACAAATGCGGCAAAAGAGCTAATAATTTCGACTTCAAGAAATGTAGAGAATGAAAACACAAATGAACAATTTTACCTCAAAGATAGAAGAACAACATCACATCAAGAATGAAACCCTGAAGTCTTGACTTTATTAGCATAGAAAAGCTTGTATAGTTTCCCCAAGCACAATAGCTCATCTAAAGATGATACAATAAGAGCCCAATGCTGACATAAATAGAGAAATGGGAGGAGATCCCAATGCCAAGAGGCAATAACAAGTGTAGCAAGTGACAATCCCAATGTAGCAAGTAGAATGGCAAGTGTTAAGCTGACTGCCAAGTGTGGAAATCAAACTGCAGTGAATGCCTTCTACTGGCCTGTGCGTATATCTTCATGGACAACCTATCACAAAGTCAAGGAGTACAAGTTGGTTGGGATGCCATGTGTGCACTTGAGTAGGTAATAAGGGAGACAAACTCCTAACGAATCCTTAGCCATCAAACAAAGGAGTTACACCTTTGAAAAACACACCAACAGTCTGCCAACAAACTACGTGTAGAGTTCTCTAAGGAACTACATAGAGGATGCCAACAAGATCTGTGTAGATTTCTGTAGTGGACAACCTGCCAGTGTGTCAAATATCAGCTGCATGTCTCCAAGATGGGTCTGCGTACTGCTCTTCTAACTGCCTGTGGATTGCTTTTGATTTGCTGGCATGGTAAAAGGTGAGACAAGTGGGGGACAAGAACTGTCCCATGTGGCAGTTCTGTCCCCACTCAACGTTTTCCAAATCTGTGAGGCTGAAATATGCCCAAACTGTTGTGTATGAATGTAACTACTCATTGAGTTTTAGTGGGGGACAAGTGGGAGACAAAACCTATCTCCCATGTGGCAACCTTTTCCCTTTTCAACCTTTAGCAAATTCATGAATTCTCTTAAAACTGTTTTTTAAACCTGCTAAGGGGATAATTCAAGACCCTTTTGATTGGTTGTTGACTTGGCCTCTATGATTTTCCAATGTGGCTACAATGTCACTGTTCTTGTCCCCCTTAAACTTGGACTTGATTTAATGTCTCCCACCTTTAATCTTTTGGTTTTTCTCGTCCCCTTTTAACTTTGGAAGCATAAATAAAGATGTTTCCATTATTAATTTTTTGAATTTGTTTGCCACTTACATGAGAAAAAGTGGGTTTTGAAGGGCTATAATGTCGGGGCTCTAAGGATGAATTTCAAGTAGTCATATGCCCCAGACATTTTTGAGGACAACTTATTTACATCTTTACATAAAAATTGATTAAAAAGTCTCATTTTGCAGGAATCTTTTAATTATTTAGAAATCCTACTTAGACCTAGTCAAATTCCGCAAAACTTCAAAGATGACCTAGCATGGTAATAAATGTTGTCCCTAGACATTGAGATAGACCTAAGGCATGATCTTCAAGCCATCACCCTGGCTTTGGGGTATGCGGTGAGTGAAAAAACTTAGAAAATTATTCACCGCTTGAAAGTTGGAATAATTAACCAAGTAAAAAAAACATTCCAAGTTGTACTTGCTTGTTGATGGAGTTTTAACATCCTAGGCCTGTTACATGGATTTATTCATCATGCTAGTAACATGTTTATAATGTCCCCGCAAGGTTGCGAAATCTGAGTATAAAATGAAGAAATAGAAGAGCAAGGAGCTTAGAAGCCCTGATGAAATCTGGAACTCTGAATGTTCTGAAAGTGCAGGAATGCTCTAGAATATCTTGGGACGTGGAGTCTTAAAAAAAAATCAAATGCAACTTTAGTGGTCAACAAGCACTCCATCATTGGATTAATAAAGGATATGGTTCCCTAGCCCTCATTAAGAGAGTGTTTTCAGATTTAGTTTCAGGACATCTCATCCAAACTTCACCTCAATGAGGCAAATTATCAAACCCATAGTTATTTATGGCTCCGAAGTCTGGGGACTAAGCTTGTTACAGACAAATAGGGCCAACCTGGAGAGAGTCTAGACACTGCTTTTCAGATGCATCATCCACTGTAAGCGAACAATTCCACAGCCCATTATTCAACAAAGATCAGTGTCCACACCTCTGTTGAGAAATCTAGGGCATTAGGATTAGTTGATTTCTCTTTGACGATAACTCCTTGTGAAATATTTTTATTTCTTTAGATTAGGTTCTTCTTTTGACTTAGATTATTATAGTGTTCTTCTTCATCAAATAGCTACCAAACCATAAACAATAATGATACAAGAGACATAAATTGTAGGCAATCAGCCCAGGCCAAAACCTCTCCAACTTGAGAGGAAAACCCAAATGAATTCTTCTTATAGAAACTTCAAGCAATGAATACCAAGACCAAGACCCTTGACACGACAACCTCTCCAGGACCAAGTCACAAGACCATTCTTCACTGCTTCTTCTTCTTGCCCAAGTCAACACTTGGTCAAACTGACTTCTAGCACTGCTAACTTCGGCTACTCTAACATTTCGGCCTTCCACCACAATCCTGCAATTGTTGGCCTGATTGTAATTTTGCAATTCGCACGTGTGAGCTTGATTTGAGGTATAGTTTGGAGACCCTTTCCTTCTTTGCTTGACTTGGAGACTTCTTCTTGAGGCTTCGACTAGAAATAATGATGATTGGTGGCTTCCTTAATGGCTTCTCTAAGGACTGTTATAACCCTAATGTAGAAACCCTAATTTCTGCCACACATGTGACGATAAATTACCCAAAATAGTGCTAAACCTCTTCTCTCCTCTTGCCTTTCACTTTGTTGGTTACGAGACTTCTCTCCTTATGATTTTCACACTTCTTCTCTTGTTTTAGATGCTTGACCGAATTTTTTCCTAAGTGAGGCCAAGCTCAATCTATATATAGTGACTTGTGCCATGAGGTAGGTCGACTTGCCATTCTAGAAACATCTTCATCTCCTTTTTAAGGCCGACATGATGAGGTACTTGCGACAAGGTCTTGGAAGGTTTGAAACAAATAACTTCTCCTTTTACAATGTGTAACATGCGCAAATGGATCTTCAATCCTTGACATTGACTTACTAGAGTTTATGACTCGATGACCAATCCTAATAGCTCACAATGGGAGCTTCAACTAAAAATAAAATTCCTTGAGCATGAAACCGATAACTCAAGCATTACAAAATAATTTTATTTTTCTTCTTTACATCAATTACATAAAATCATGATTACACATGTCGTTGTGAAGACCGAACCTAGCTACATTTTTCAGCACTCCCTCTTAACTAAGGAGGTATTCATTATCTACACAAGGTACTTGGACATACATTCTCAATCTGAAGAATTCTCATAAGAAGAGTCGGATTGGTAACCCATCTGTTTAGCATCATATCATCTAACATTGTCACATAGCAAGCCCTTGACTAACAACTTTATCTCTCCACAAGATCAAAACACAATGTCGGCGAGACAAAAGATTTATAGACACCCTCATCATTGTCTCTCTTGGAACATACCCTACCTGGGTTCTCTCAAAGTATGTTCCATTAGGACTATTATTATCTTGGAATCCCAACCCTCAAAGAATAGTGGTCCTATTTGACTACTCTTATCTTGGATGCCCTACCACATCCTCAAAGAGTATCGGAGGCCAGATGATTACCCAATGCTCAATTCCATCTTCCCAAGTGAAGACAAGAATGGTGTGTCTATCTCTCCTTCTTAACTAGGGAGGACATATCCATTTCAATGAAGGAATGTACCCATTCCCATAAAAGAAATGTACCCAAGATCCCTCTTCATAAGGGACTTGACCAAGCTCCCTCTTATTCAGGGACTTGCTTCCAGCAACTCTTTAGGTGGAGACCAAGGGACGAACAACTACTTGTAGTACTCCTTTTGATGTCATGAATTTCTTCTTCTTTATTCAGGAGTATTCATCCTTTTGGGACTTCTTTGTAGGGCACAGACCATCCATCACTTTCATTCAAGGATCATGTCAGTCATGTCATCCTTCTTTTTCATCAGAAAGTGATCTATTAATCCATATGTGCCCTTCGTTCATGCCTTGCTGCCTAATTCATGTCATGTTTCCTTAAGGGTCTTTCATCCTGCCACATGAGCATCAGTTGTAGAAGACATCCACAACTCTTCCCTTGGCAGCCCTGCAATAGCCCATGCAGATATTGTTAAAAAATTACAGAAATGAATCATTAAATCAAGATTACCTTTGTGATGGTCTTTCATCATGACATCTTCTTGTTTGCATCAACATCCTACATACATATTGACACATCTCCAAAAAGATATATGACGTCAAGGATCTCTTTATTTTTCAAACTTCATCAGAATCTTCATATCTTTCCCATGGAGATATCAGAGTCAAAACCTCTTTAGTTCTTGGATGTTGATTGCCTTCTCCATGGTTTCATTTTTCATGATCTTTCCTTACTTTCTTCACATATTGCATCCTAGAACTTCCATCCATAGTTCCTTTGTCAACTACCTCATATTTCGTATGAGAACTTATTATGTTGATTTCATCTTAAGATAATATGTGACCCATGCCTTCATGCATCCTTCTAAAGGAGGAGATCCTTTCTTTTGATCATATTCACAAGATAGAGCATTTATCCCTCAACCATATGACATGACTTGACTTTTATCCAAATATATGCATACATACCTCATCCCTTTCTTTTGGTCATCTATTTTTCCTATAGCAGCTTCCTTTATTGAAAGAACTTCAACCCTTGACCTACTTCACTTCTTTTGTCATCATACCATCATCCCATGAATCCCATACAAGTTGGAATTTTCGGTGAGACACTTGCTTCTACCAGTGGGTGAACCTTCTAAAGAAGATTCCATTAGAGGATCTTGATTATCCTCATCTTGCAAATGCTCCTTTTGAACGATGTATGATGAGCTCTATACTAAATGACTTTTCTTTTCCCATAAGTACTCCTTATTCTTCTAATGAGGTTACCAAGAGCTACATCCTTCTATCACAGTCTCCTATTACAGTTATCTTACATGCTTCTATATGATGATGTTACGAGTTCTTACTTTCAATCGTATGCTTCTATGATGCCATCTCCTAACATGATGCATCCTACCATGCTTCTAATGATTCCTATGATAGTCATACTTTACAATAGAAAAATTGAAACAAGAGCTTGAGAAGAACTAGGTGAGGAAGACTATCTCAATCATAGTATGAGATCTTTTACTTCCTCCTTGGATTTCTTCTTTTCAGCTTCTTCCACTTCTTCAGTGATATGGGCTTCTTCCCTTATAGTTCCCATATTCTTGACATCCATAGCATTGAACCTTTGCCATATTCTTCTTTCATTTCAGAGAACCAAATTTCCCAAACTTCCCTTTTCTCTTTCACATAGCAACATATCCTTGGGTTTGCTCATTTTATCCTACATCAGATTTTGCCTTCAACCTCGTTTCCTCAATTTTGCATGGTGACCATTGTTCATTGAATGGAGTAGCTTCCTTTTTCCCATAGATACTTGATGAGAAGTTGCCCCATTCTTCTGGTAGTGCATTGAGCACTATTATAGTCATTTCTCTGTCAGACATTATCTCTCCCAATTCTTGTAATTGATCTCTTATTTCAAATATCCTCATAAAGTATGGAGTTATTCCTTCTTCTTTTGATATCTTCATCTTGTAGAGTTCTTGCCTTAACGAGATTACTTCACCTACAGTGCTTGCGGAGAACAACTCTACAAGTTTGTCATATATTACTTTTGATGTTTCTGATTTTGACACATAGGGAATGAGGGGATCCTTGGTGGATTCTATGAGAATCCTTTGAGCCCTTACTTCCCCTTTCATATACCTTGCAAGTGCTTGAGCATCTTCTTTGGGAGGTTTAGTGATTGAGCCCTTAACATGTTCCATGACCTTATTTTCTATGAGGTTCAGATTTGTCCTTTTCTTCCATGCTAGAAAGTTTGAAGCCCCAACCAGCTTGTTGCTTCTTTGCAAAAAGACATTTTGATAGATTCAGATGTATAAATATACTTACTTGATAATATGCTTCTTCCACTTGCTGCCTCCTTAAATTTGATGATGATAATAGAAAGATTCTCCTTAATGATCCTTGGCTCAAAAGAGAGGGAGATCACCTTAGAGCTTTGGATGATGATGACAACATCATTGTTGATGATGATGATGACAACGTCCTTGATCTTGCTTCTCTGGGATGAGTAGACTTCAAGTTACTTTGATTTGTAGATATCTTCAACTTGAGTAGAGATAGGGTCTTTGTGGTCCCTTTTCTTCAATGATGACTTGAGTGAGGATCCTAGGACTTCTTCTGTTGTAAACTTTTTCTTTGACCTAGGGTTTTTGACACTTCCTTCAAGAAGATGATGTAGAACTTGCCTTCAAAATGCTTTGAGGATGAGATGATCTTCTAGATCTACTTTTTTGCCCTTCTAGCGTTTCAATTCTTGAATGCTTGAGTGTCCCTTGATGAGCTGCCCTTCCTTGATTTGTCACCTTAGCTTTGATACCATGTTGAGAAATCTAGGGCATTAGGATTAGGTAATTTCTCTTTGATGATAACTGCTTGTGAAATCCTTTTACTTCTTTAGATTAGGTTCTTCTTTTGACTTAGATTATTATAGTGTTCTTCTTCATCAAATAGCTACCAAACAATAGACAATAATGATACAAGAGACACAGAATGTAGGCAATCAGCCAGGGACAAAACCTCTCCATCTTGAGAGGAAAACCCAAATGAATTTTTCTTCTTACAAAAACTTCAAGTGACGAACACCAAGACCAAGACCCTTGACACAACAACCTCTCTAGGACCAAGTCACAAGACCATTCTTCACTGCTTCTTCTTCTTTCCCAAGTCAACACAATTGATTTTTGGTAGCATCATATGTGCTCTAAGTCTCAAAATTTGCAGGGAGGCTTAGACACAGGTATTCCACAATACCCATAAATCGTTTTGGGAAATTCCACCCTGAATCAGTTTTATTTAAATAATTGATTATTTTTAATGGAGCCCTAAGTCTAAACTTAGGGAATTAAAATAATTAAAGGGTATTAATCTAACTATGGGTGAAACTTCTAGAAGAAGACGAGGATCAAGCCAAAATTATCTTAACCATTGATTAGGATCTAATCTGGGTCGTTGGTTTTCAATAGAGGGATTATAAGAGGAGGCTTGAGGGGAATTTGGAAGACACATCAGGTGAAGATCAAAAGATCAAATTTATGAAGCAGAGCTGCTGCCGGAATGAATTTCGAAGTGATCTTTTGCAGTAAGGGGCAAGGAGATTTCTCCTGATCCGGGAATACTCAACAGAGGAGGCAAAGAGAGATCCGGGAGAGGCAGTGCAGAGCTAGAAGAGGCTGACGCAAGGCCATGTAGAGGCAGCGTAGGTTGACGCAGAGGCAGCACAAAGCCTTCAGGAGATCCGAAATTTGCAGGAGGGATCGAATTCTGTAGCTAGAAGTCGAGGTGTGAGACCGAAAGAGAAGAAGTCAGAATCTCAGAGGCAAATCGATCAGCCAAGAGGAGTGACGCAGACCCTTGATAGTGTGATGTTGGGCTGACACAATGACTGCGCAGAGATAACACAAAGGTAGCCAGGGGCTAGTCATTTAGTGGTTGGATCAGCCAGGGTCTCCAGTGATAGTGTGAGGTAATCTCACTCATCTCTTTTTCAATGATATTCTCTGTACTGGATAGCCAGCAAGGCATCCAGAGATTGTATTCAGAAAAACTATTGCATAATAATAAAACTCTTAGTTGCTGCACCAGTTTTCCCGCATTGGGTTTTTCTGGGGACATTTGTCCAAAAAAAACTGTGTAGACGTGTTGTGTATATCTTTCTTGTTCAGTTTCTTGTTTCCGCCTATAATAATTAAAGATTAAAGTTTGTAGTGCATTTACTTCGATATTTATAGTAGAACACCGTAAATAACTTGAATGGATTAAAAAGTAGGAGAAGTAACATCAATTTGCTATAGCAGGCATTCCAGGTTTAGGAATTTTCACATGGTATCGGAGTTGTAGGTGAAGCAAGAGAGGAGAGCTAGAGGAGCCCAGCGTTGAAGAGGAGGAGGGTCAAAGTGTTTTGTGTAGGCAGCAAGTTGAATCCCCCGAAGGATTGTGCAGTTCAGGCCAGGAGGGCAAAATTTTCGTGGGAAAATATCTATTTGAGTGAGTCAATAGAGAGGTAGGATTTCCAGATTGAAAATTGTCAATGGCAAAGGGAGCAGCACAACAGTAGCTTCAGTGAAGAGGGGTTTTTCTGGTGTGACGCAATTTTTTGCAGGCAGTTGCTGGGTAGAAATACGTCAAAAGGAAGAAGAGAGACACTTGAGGGAATTTCCTTCTTAGAGAATTCCTAGCCAAGGAATTCAATTTCTCATTAGCTAAGCAGCAGTAAGGAGCAGCAGATCCACTGACTCCAGTAGGTTGTGCGTAGGCTAGCCCAGTACTACGTAGAGGAGAGAGGAGATCATTCAACTTTTTCATTGGCAGAGATGGCAGAAAATGGGTTGCGAGATCAGGATCGATTGGAGGGTGCATCCAACTATGTGATCTGGAAGGCAAGGATCGCATGCCATCTAGATGAGCATGATCTCAAAACTTACGTTGACAGTGTGGTAGTTGTACCCATGGATCCAGATCCGCTCAAGAAGTACAAGTTCGAGATGGCAAAGGCCAAGAGGTTGATCCTTGACAGAGTGAGGGATCATGTAGTATGTCACATCTCAGGCAAAGGGATTGCCAAGGAGATGTGGGATGCCTTGTCCACATTATATTATGCATCTTCCAAGCAGTGGAAGATATACTTGGAGCAGAAGATGAGATCCATACAGATGCAGAAGGGGCAACGCATAGATCTGTTCCTTGCAAAGCTTAAGGAGACCTGAGACAAGTTGGCAGTTGTAGGGTCAACACCTCAACCTACCGAGATGGTGAGGTTGGCCTTGAATTTTGTTTTAGAAGAATGGCAAGTATTTGTCCAGAGCATCCTCAGCAGGGAGAAATTGCCAGACAGGGAAGGAATGTGGGCCGCTCTTCAGCAAGAAGAGATGAAGAGAGACTTGGTCATGTAAACTTGATGGCAGCAACAATAGTGGGTCGAAGCCCAAGGAGGAGGATGAGAATGCATCTCTCGAATCCAAGAGGCAACAGGAGTAGCGGAAGAGAAAGAAAGATATTTCGAAGATCAAATGCTTCTGATGTTGCAAACTTGGTCATTACACTAAACAGTGTCCTCTCAAGAAGAAGGACAAAGATGAGAAGCATGATCCAAAGGTTGCATCCGCACAGATCAAAGAGGAGGAGTTTTCCATGATCGCCCAGAGATGGGGTGATATAGAATTGTAGTTCAAAAGAGCTTCACATGGGCAGGAACCTTGAGGAACCCACCTCATGGATGAATACCTTTCTACGGGAGCCCAAATAAAAAGTAGTAGGATGGACCAGGATCAGTTGATGCAGAGGAGTGTTGGAGTGACAGCTACAGTGGCTAGGAGCACCAGAGACTGAGCAGCACAGAGCTAGAGTTGACAGTAGTGCAGTTAGGCACAAAGCAGAGTCAACAGCAGCGCAGAGGCTTCAAGGGGTCAGTGCAGAGACTAGCAGAGCTAGAACTCCAGCAATAGATGTATCATGCTGAACACTAGTTTAGTAATTTGGAATGCTTTTTCATTGTTGATGCAGTAGCAGCAGCAGTAGGAGAAGATTGCAGTGCAGATGCAGTGTTGGCAGTGTCAGGGCCAGTAGCAGCACGGATGCAGAATTTGAGAGGGAGTTGTCAGCAGTAGTACATATGCAGTATTTTCACATTATTTGATGGGTAGCAATGTCGGACATCAGCAGCGCAGAGGGAGATGTTATAGAGAAGGGTGATGCTTCAGCAGGTTGCATTGCTAGAGTACATTCCTCGCTAAGAGGGAGTGTTGATTTCGGGTAGCATCGGATGTTCTCTAAGCCTCAAAATTTGCAAGGAGGCTTAGACACAGGTATTCCACAATACCCAGAAATCGTTTTGGGAAATTCCACCCAGAATCAGTTTTATTAAAATAATTACTTATTTTTAATGGAGGCCTAAGTGTAAACTTAGGGAATTAAAATAATTAAAGGGTATTAATCTAACTGTGGGTGAAACCTCTAGAAGAAGACGAGGATCAACCCAAAATGATCTGAGTCATTGATTAGGATCTAAGCTAGGTCATTGGTTCTCAATAGAAGGATTATAAGAGGAGGCTTGAGGGGCGTTTGGAAGACACATCAAGTGAAGATCAAAAGATCAAATTTCTGAAGCAGAGCAACTGCCGGAAAGAATTTCGAAGTGATCTTTTGTAGTGAGGGGCAGGAATAGTTCCGGTTGGAGATTTCTCCTAATTTGGGAACACTTAGCAAAGGAGGCAGAGAGAGATCCGGAAGAGGCAACGCAAAGCCAGAAGAGGTTGACGCAGGGCCATGCAGGGCCATGCAGAGGCAGTGTAGGTTGATGCAGATGCAACGCAGAGCCTTGAGGAGATCCGAAATTTGCAGGAGGGATCGATTTTTGTAGCTAGAAGCCGGGGTGTGAGATCGGAAGAGCAGAAGTCAGAATCTCAGAGGCAAATCGATCAACCGAGAGGAGCGATGCAGACTCTTGATACTGTACTGTTGGGATGACATAGTGATTGTGCAGAGATAGCGCAGAGGAAGCCAAGGGCTAGTCATTCAGTAGCTGGATCAGTGAGGGTCTCCACTGATAGTGTGAGGTAATCTCACTCATCTCTTTGTATATGATATTCTCTGTACTAGATAGCCAGCAAGTCATCTAGAGATTGTATTCATAAAAACTACCGCATAATAATAAAACCCTCAGTTGCTGCACCGGGTTTCCTGCATTCCATTTTTCCGGGGACATTTGTCCAAAAACAACTGTGTAGATGTGTTGTGTATTTCTTTCTTGCTCAATTTATTGTTTCTGCATATAATAGTTAAGAGTGAAGGTTGCTTTGTATTTACTTTGATATTTACAGTTGAACATCGTAAATAACTTGAATGGATTAACAAGTAGGAGAAGTAACATCAGTTTGTTGTAGTGGGATTCCCAGTTTATGAATTTTCACACACTTGGTCAAACTAACTTCTAGCATTGCTAACTTCGGCTATGACATTTCGGCCTTCTACCACAGTCCTGCAATTCTCAGCTTGACTGTACTTCTGCAATTAGCACGTGTGAGCTTGATTTGAGGTAGTTTGGAGACCCTTTCCTTCTTCGCTTGACTTGGAGACTTCTTCTTGAGGCTTCGCCAACAAGAATGATGATTGGTGGCTAGCACGTGAAGAGAAATTACCCAAAACAATGCTAAACCTCTTCACTCCTCTTGCTTTTCACTTTGTTGGTTATGAGACTACTCTCCTTGTGGTTTTTGCACTTCTTCTCTTGTTTCAGATGCTTGATCTAATTTATATATATAATGATTTGTTCCTTTGAAATAGGCCGCCTTCTGCCATAAGGTATGCTGACTTGCCATTCTAGAAACATCTTTATCTCCTTTTTAAGGTAGACATGATGACGTACTTGTGACAAGGTCTTGGAGGGTTTGTGACACAAATAACTTCTCTTTTTACAATGTGTAACATGCCCAAATGGGTCTTCAATCCTTGACATTGACTTACTAGACTTTACGACTTGATGACCAATCCTAAGAGCTCACAATGGGAGCTTTAACTAAAAATAAAATTCCTTGAGCATGAAACCCATGACTCAGGCATTACCAAATAATTTTATTTTTCTTCTTTACATCAATTACATAAAATCATGATTACACATGTCATTATGAAGACCGAAGCTAGTTACATTTTATAGCAGACTCCATCCATTTCACCTCAAGAGCATTTTCCATTTGGTTTCTTTCCTTCATAAAGTCTTCTCTTTCAGAGCCTCATATACTAGGAAAGAGAGGTATCCCTATCTTGCTCTTTTCTCATTTGAGGCTCTTGCCTCAAATCCCCCTTTGTCAAGACAGGCTCGAGGTTGGTTCTCAGAGGCTTCTCAGCTTCTCCAGTCCCTGCCTATCTCCCCAAAGCGCCTTCCCCATTTAGTTTCTCCCTCGGGCCTCGATGTGTCAAGTCATCCATGACTAACTCAACAAGTATTGAACCACGCCATTACAAAGGATATCTACAGATTGTACATTCAAGTCACTTGGACCACACTCCAACAAGCTTGGGCTCGAAGATGTACTTCTACCTAGAGCACT
This sequence comes from Pinus tabuliformis, assembly GCA_031772625.1. NCBI lineage: Eukaryota > Viridiplantae > Streptophyta > Pinopsida > Pinales > Pinaceae > Pinus > Pinus tabuliformis. Next base: position 1,633,826,273 of record CM062816.1, read on the forward strand.
TTTTGGAGCAAACAGATGGCATCATAGTCCGCCTCACTTACATAAACTAGCATTGGATGCATTCACTTAAGACCCTACTAGGACAATTCCATGTTGGTTCTCATAGAATTCGGATAGAGATGGACCACCATATATCACAACAGGATAAGATTTGCCAACTGTCTGACCTACAAGAGCTAGAGACGAAGACACACCTAGTTTTTAAGCATGCCCTATACTATGAGATTAGAGGACATTACCACCATCTATATCAAGAGGCTCCTTCTCTACCTTCTTCAGGTCCTAGAACCAGCAATGCTTATCACTCTTCATCACGGAGATTTTCAATTACAGATCTTAGCACCTACACACCATGCCCCTCCCTGGAATGACCAGGACAATCACATCATACTTTCATGTGGATTCATCAAACATGGTGCACCCTATATCACAATAGGATAAGATCTACCAATTGTGTGACCTACAAGAGCTAGAGACGAAGACACACCTAGTTTTTAAGTGTGCCTTATACTATGAGATTAGAGGACATTACCACCATCTATATTAGGATGCTCCTTCTCTACCTTCTTCAGGTCCTAGAACCAGTGATGCTTAGCACTCTTCATCAGGGAGATTTTCACCTACACACCATGCCCCTCCCTGGGATGACCAGGACAATCATCTCATACTTTCATGTGCATTCATCAAACATGGTCCAGAAGCAACCGGAGAATGTTCAAAATGCTCCAGACAATAGAAGGGAGATATCTCAAGTCTCTTCTTAACCTCCCCCTAGGGAAGTTAATAGATACCATTGAGACTAGTTCGATGATGTCAAACCATACATGAGTTCACAAGTTCTCAAAGCACCAGGGGGACTAGCTCTAGATAGTTCCAGAGCAAGGTACCCCTCACACGTCCAACTACCTCCCAGTCCCATGACAGCGGCTAGAGACCTATTCAAAGCTTCTTCCTCTCGAACTGGGATGATAGGAGTATCCCTCACTCATACATTACCCCCAAGATTATACGGTCAAATCCACTGCTAGCACCATGGTACTTCGATAATGAACCTGTACCGATTCCGCCTCCCTCACCATCAATCATTAGACACATGAGCCCCTGACATCTCTAACTCCATTGCCAAACCTTACCATCTCTTACTCATTTCCTTTTAGCAAGCCCCTATTATTTTGTATCGTGTCGCAGAATAATAAGTATTTTGTATTATACCACAGTGTATTATATACATGTCACAGGAACACTACCACTGGTTTCATCCTCTCTATATGTTATTTTTAGCATTTTTTTAGGAGATGCGCTTTCACTCCCACATTATAGTCATATGGAATGTACTCTTCTCAATCCCATTGACCTATTTTTGTGGTCACATTCGGACATTAATAAATTTCCTTACTTTGACACCTTATGGGACAAAATATGACCCAAATATTCCACTTCCCGAACCCCAAAGGCACACCTAGAAGGAGTGGCATCAAGTTGTTTCTATTCCAATAGTGTTAAGACCCTAACAACATGGTGTACATCCTCTTCCCAAGATTCGTTGTAGATTAGTATGTCATAAAAACATAGTAAAACAATTTTTCCAAGGAAAGGTTTGAAAATAGAATTCATCAATCTTTGAAATGATGAAGGTGCATTGGTAACTCCAAAAGGCATAACAAAAAACTCATAATGACCTTCATGTGTTCTAACCGCTGTTTTGGGAATGTCTTCTTCCCTAATTCTAATCAAATGACATTCAGACGAAGATCCAACTTAGTAATGAAGATTGCTCCATGCAATTCATCTAATAATTCGTCAATGACAAGAATTGAAAACATATCTTTGATTGTCATTTTCTTGAGTTATTCATAATTTGGACACATACACCATGAACGATCCTTTTTTATAACCATCAACACTAGTGAAGAGAGAACACTCTCTAGGTTGAATGATACTAGCCTCTAACATTTCCTGAACAATACGCTCAATCTCACACTTCTATGCATGTGGATATTTAAGGCCTAATGTTAGGTGGTACACTTCCAGGTTGCAAACGAATAGCATGGTCCTGATCTAAAGCGAGTGGAAGACCCTTAGGCATCACTCGAAATACCATGGAATGATTGTTGATAACTTTTAGAAATCCATTGGAGCAAACAATATAGATGTTTGAACATCTGATGAACACAATTATGCAATTACACTATGTTATCCCTTTTTTCGCAAATTTGTCATGCTATTAGAGCTTATCACTTTAGAGGCTTTCCCTTGGATACCTCTTGGCTCATTTACCTTTCCTTCTAAGGAAGATCTCAAGAAAAGATCTTGAAATTTAAAGGCCATTATGCCCAATGATTGTAACCATTGGACCCCTAAGACAACATTAGCACACCCATTTGGATTGAAATCATGAGACTATCGAACAAATAGTCCCCATATTTAGCTTAATATTATGGCACTTCCCTGAACAATTTATGGTACCTCCATCTACAATCAATACTTGAAATTTTGGTGCTAGATTATTCAAAGCAATTAAGAAGTTTTACAAATTTATAATTGATGAAGTTATGGGTACTACCTAAATCAATCAACATTGTTACCTTCTTCCATTTAATATATCCTTCTATCTAGAGGGTTTATGGAATATTTGATGTTGACCAATGCATGACAAGATATTATTGGAGTAGTCTCTCCTAGCTCTAGACATTGTGATGGTTCTTATTCTTGATCTTCTTCATCTTCACGGTTTGTGTATGTAGAAAATTGGTGTAAGACCAACCCAGTTTCAAGTTTTGCTGAAATCACATCAAGTTTAATGCCTGTTGAAATTTGGACAGATTGGGGATGAATTTCCCCAAAAGGAAACCCTCTTGCCTCAAAGGAAGCCTTACAGCCCTAAAGAAGACTTATTTTGGATAAAGAAAAAATTTATTAAAAGAGAAATATTATTTTGATTAATTAGAAAATATATTAATTCAATTTTTTATGTTTCCCGCTTAAGATCTCATGTTGGCCTCAAGACGACCTAACGATAAGTCGTGTTCTTTCGAATGGGGAGACAACTATATACTAGTAATAATCCACCATTATTTGGTGTATCGATTCATTGCTTTGAGGCAGATTAGCCTACATCTTTATGGTTAGCTTACCTTTGTGGTTTGTTCTAATAAATAGTGGTTCATATTATATACAAGCTCGCTCACACATCTTTCTCTGGTTCATATATATGATGGTTCACATACTTGACTGATTCTCACCATATATCTCTGGAATTATCCATGGCTCGACTTTTTATTATAGCTTGCATCTAATATCTATGGCATGTACTATAACTTCTACGGCCCGCATCTCTAAGGCTCACTTTTGCTTATTTCTCATACTCTATTTCTGGGCATCATGGTCCACATGCATATCATGGTGACATTGTTTATACTCTGAGGCATCACATCTACTATGTGAGGCATCGCATCATTCATCTAAGGCATCGCTTCCATCATATAAGGCATCACATCTATTCTCTAAAGTGTCGCGTTTGTTCCCGAGGCCCACATTTATATCTTCCATTGGATCACATTTGATTTATCTATGGTTTGCATTTTAATTGTAGTTCGTATTGTTATTACAGTAGCTCGCTTTTGATTTCGCTAAGCTTCACTCTCTATTGCATAGTGATTTGCTTTTTATAGAGTGCCATTGTTACATTCAATGGGATAATTACATGGTAGTGAACTCTCTACAGTGGCATCGTTACATGGCATTGAATCTTATTCAGAGGCATTGTTATTATGTGGCAACAAATTTTATATAGAGGCGATGCACATTATTTCACAATGGCTTGCTCTTGGTGTACCTATGGCTCGGACTGTCTCAATGTCATCGATTTGTGGTGCGTGTCATATCGTTCTATACTCTAAGATGGAGATTGTCCTATATTCTATACTCTGTGAGGTTGACTTCACTTGTTGTAGGATACATTGTATATGGCTTTCATTATTTGCCTCACCATGACTCAAATTCTCTCTCAGAGGTATTGATGAATGTAGGGCTAAGATTTCATCATGTGGCATAGTACCCCTTAAATTTCTTGGTATGACAATATTTATATGACAGTGAGCTCAATAAATATACATGGTGATAAGTGACCTTGCATTTGATACATAATGACAGTGACATGGTAACATTGTTCATGACATGATGACATGGTTGTGACTTTGATGATATCATTCACTTGATGGCAATGATCTTCATGAACAACATTGATGACAATGATACTTTTGATAACGGTATCCTTTGATATGGTTGTAACTTGGATTGGCAGTGACCGTGTTGGATTGGTAGTGACCTGATAACCTTGTTGGGCTCAAAGCAGTGATATAGATATGTCAATTCTTTGATGACAATGATAACATGATGGATGGCAGATGTGATATTGTATGGCAGCTTTCTTAGACTTATTTTGTTCACTTCACAAACGAAGTTGTGAACTGACTTGGGTTGGCCCTAGGAGGCCTGATGTATATCATTCTTATTGTACTTTGTATCTAAGTTGAACAATTAGTGCATATCTAATAGAAGAAGAATTTGGTTGGTTTTCCCCATTGTGGGGTTTTGCCCTAGTCTCTGACCTAAATCCTGGTGTCTCTATTGTGTATGCTTTTCTTTTGTTTCTCTTTATTGTTCTACTACATTGTTGATGTTATTGTTCTCTCTACATAATTGCTAATGATGATATGATGTGATGGGGTGAATTGAATATGAAAATGGTGAATAAGTTTATAAATGCAATTATCTACAACAAAGAACAATCTAGCCCTAAAAATTAACATGGTACCAGAGTTGGGTTGAAGAAAAGTCATTGAGATCACCCCTATGAAGACACCAATGGATCAAGTAGGGTAGAGACCTATTGCTAGGGTTTGAAGGAAACCCTAGGAAATCCTTGTTCTTACAATTAAGTTTAGGGTTTGTGAGAAACCCTTAGAATGACCTTGATATGGAAAGCACCCGGTGTGATTTAGAATTTCTTCATGTTATGATGTGATCAGTAAGAAGTAAATACCTATGATAGATTTAGAGAAACCTTAGGAATAGGGTATGATGCAGATTCAGTGGTCATTGATGACTAGACTTGGCTGTCGATGGAAGAGATAGCGGATACAGGTGGTATTCAAGAGGAAGCATCTCTTTTGAAGAGGATATTGACATATGGTTGATAGACAACGACGATACTTGGAGGCCAGATCAAGAGGTAGTTGATAATCCTCATTAAAGATAAGTACTTACAAGTCTTATGTTATTTCTTTATGACACTGCTCCCATTTAGATTTATTGTTTTGGAGTCTAGACTATTGTTCATTCTTCCTGCATGAATATTTGAATGATTCTTTCACTAACTTCTTGAATGAGGATGTAATCAAGGAAAGCAGATCCTTTTTAAGGATCATCATGATGTAGAGCATTGTAGAATATTTGGCTCTCAGAGGGAGTTGGTGCAGGAAAATGAGGGAGCCATTCTCATATCTAGAGAAGAAAGAAAGACTTGCATCATCATCATGTACACTTTCATTATGTTTATTTACTTTGCTTCTATTTCTCTTGCTCTTGTTTTGGGATCAACAAGTACATCTGGTAGAGCAAGGTCCAAGTCCTCTATATAGAGATTGAGAAGGATGTAAAGTCATCCCATGATTAGAATGGCAATGATAAAAGGCCAAACCTCGAAGGAAGGATTGGAGACCCCCAAATTGATAGCTATGGTTGAAGAGGCTTCCTATTCAGAGGGACTAGACTATCTAGTTGAATGCAACAGTCTGATGAGATGATGAAAGAAATATGTCCTTCATGCAAGGACCATTCTAAGATGACAAAGTTGTTGCAGTGCCAAATGCTTCCATGATACCAAAACAAGAATAAGGAATATGCACTCATAAGAGGGCTATGATGAGATCTTGGCTCTCATTGCCTGATGCATTATTATCAGATGTATGTGGAGTTAGTGTCCTCCATGATGTATAAAAGGAAGAAGCATCCTTGGAGCTATCTCAAGGCTTTGAGGCACAAGAGATGAGATTCATTACAAATGGAAGAAAGTTACATATGGCCACGCGCAAGCCCTCTGGTCTTGGCATACCTCGGTTGATAATCGCTTGATGTGGACACCAACCTCTCTTCAAGGTTGCAAGCATGACTCTGATATTTGATTATATAGGTTGACAATTTATTTATGAATGACCCCTGAGTCCAAATGATCAACATCCTGAGATTAGAAGAGATTATGAGGTCTTCCTTGTTAAGAGAAGTATGTTGACAAAGAATTAGCATAATTTTTTACATTGAAGCAGTTGAGAGAGACTCCTCTTCAAGTTCAGATTTTGATGGATCCCATGATGAGCTAGCAGTCAGATGAATTCTTGCTTTGTAGCATGAACCAGATAAAGCCTAGATATGTATATTGGGTTGTTGCTAAATATGTGTTGAGATATCTATGTGTCATGGACTAAGACACACTATCAAAAGCTTGATGGATACACTGATGATTGACTGAGACTGAAGATATTGTTGACAAAAAAAGCACATTTGGGTGTTGTTGTAGCTTGGGGTCTACCCTAACTTCCTGGTTGAGGTAGAAACAAAACTTTGTTGATTTGAGTACAATGGAGGATGAATATATTACTGCCAGCTTAGATAGCTATGAGGGAGTGTGGTTGAGGAAGCTCTTTGGAGAGATGTTTGAGCAAGTTCTAGATACAATAGTAATATATTGCTACAACAAGAGTAGAGAATCTCATGTTCCACGACAAGTCCAAGCATATTGAGATCAGATATCATTATATATGCGATATGGTGCAGAGAGGAGCACTTAGACTTCATCACATAACAGATATTCTCACCAAGGCTTTGCCAAAAGGGAAGTTATTGGTCTTCAGAGAGCAACTTGGACTGATGGATGTGACCCTCCTGAGTAAGGGTCCCATCAAATCGATTAAGGGTCCCAGGAGATCAAGGACACTAAGTTATGCTCTTCCCCCTTGTCTGACCTCCCAAGGAGAGGAATTGAGTCGGAGAGCTCCTAGGGTTAAGGGACCTCATTGACAATAGGATACATGTGATCCTTACCTCTTATGGTAAGTGGTATCTTGCATATTTTCATAATAGGATGTGTCTGATCCTTACCTCTGGTAAGTGCTATCTCCCCTACTATAAATTATACCCCAATGTCTTACCCATAAGTTGGGCTTGTTGGGATTTCCACCCATCTGGCCAACTTAGGTGTGTGTACGATCCTACCTTGATCTATACCCCAGTATGCATCCTACCCATAAGCTGGGTTTGTTGGGATTGCCACCAATCTGGCCAACTTGGATGTGTGAGTGATCCTTACCTCTGGTAAGTGGTATCCTTCCCAACTGATAGGATGCAGATGTTCTACCACTTGATTCTTGGGGATCAAGGTTGGAAGATCAGCAGACAATAGGATACGTGTGATCCTTACCTCTTACAGTGAGTGGTATCCTGCCTATAGTCACTAGACAATATGTGTGTGATCCCTACCTCTAATGGTAAGTGGTATCTTGCCTTTTTTCTAGATCAACAGAGAGTAAGGATGTGTGTCATCCTTACCTCTAATGGTAAGTGTTATCTTGCCTTTTGTCTAGATCAACAGACAGTAAGGATATGTGTGATCCTTACCTTTTATGGTAAGTGGTATCCTGCCTATTTTTAATCAGATATATAGGGTGGCAGATTAATCTCCCCAATTTTTTGTGGATATAGGGTGGTAGCCAAAGTCCCCTATGATGATTCTTCTTCTTTAGATTGACATCATTGATCAGCTGATGATTAAAGGAAACAAGTTAAGACAAGATGCAATGAGATGGATGATGTGTTGATGCAGCTAAGATGAATGTCATGGAACTTGACGTAGAGGCTCGTAGGGTTTGGAGGATCTAATCGATCTCCCCTATTGTTGGTCATGGATCATTCTTCTTCTATGTGATGAGATGAGACAAGATGAGACATGAGGTTGCATACTTGTACATCTGAGATGAAATTTATGATGCAGATGGAAATTTGTTAAATTTGGTAACTAGGGACAAACTTCACCTTGGATAGCTCATATGATGCAGCTGATATTTTTATTGGATTCCTCTTTCCGAAAGGTGTAGGATTGATCTAAAGATCATCTCATTCTGACATGTACAAATGGAATTATGAATTTATTTTGTTTATGGACAAATTATGAAGGTCGGCTAGCGAACTAATGTAGGCTCAGAAGCCCAAAAGACGTCTATTCATCCTCAACATTGCATATAAATATAAGGTGCATCTACCTCATTTGGACATCATTCATTCTCACACATATCTCTCTCTCCTCATCTTATTGGGTCGTCCAACTTCAGGGAAGCCTTCTCTCTCTCCACATGTGCGAAGGACAGAGTGAGTTTTTTGTTTTGGGCGTTGACCAAATTGCAGGAAGGGTTTGGCCAACGTTGACTGGTTGCAGTTGACCGAGCTTCACTGTGTTTTTCTTGGGGAATTTTCTTTTTGGGCAAGTTGCATTTCTGGGCACATAAATCGAGGCAAACAAAGTTGTTTGACCAGCGTTGACTGCAGAGAATTGACCGTAGGTTTGACCTCTGCGTTGACCGAGTTTGACTATCATTTTCAAAACTGTTTTGGGCTGATCTAGATTGTTGTTGGAGGCCGAGTTGACTGGGTTTGACCGAGCTGATTTCGAGGAGAAATTTTGACCCGTTGACTAGCGTTGACTTTCTGGTTAGGTCTTCCTGTGGCTGTCGTTTCACTGGACAGATTTGACTTTGATTGGGCAAGTCAATTTTGTATATTGTACTCTCTCTTTCTCTCTACTAAACTTTTGAAGAATAATAAGAAGACTTGATAAAAGGGTTTCCCCACATTGGGGTTTGTCCCTAGCATCCACCACATCTTGTGTCCTCTTGTCTTGGCTTGTCTTCTACTGTTTTTATATATGTTCTATTTGCATTTACTATCATTTTAATGTGATTGCAAATCTGGAAATTGATATTGGGCTAATAAGAAAATTGAAGTAAATTTCTCTTAAGCATAGAACATACCATTGTTTTCTAAAACTAGCATGGTATCAGAGCTAAAGTGAAGACAAAGCCCAAGCAAGTGTGAAAGGAGCAATCACTGAGATTTGTTGGACAAGGACAAGAGTCAATGGCCTCCACATCTTACTTCAATCTTGATGACAAGCTCAATGATAAGTCTGATTATCATGCATGGACGATGTCTCTTGATTTGACTTTGGAAGAGCAAGATGTTATGGAGGTATGTGCAGGGAAAAATTTCTGAACCTCCTTCAAATGCATCGGCTACCACGAAGAAAAAGTATAAGAAGGGTGAAGTCAAAGCAAAGAAGATTATCAAGGATTCTATTAGCAAGCATTTGGTTGCATACATCTCTGAATTGAACACATCTAAGGAAATGTATAACAGGTTGGTTGGCATGTTCAAAGCTAGCAATGCAAACCAAGTTCTCTTTCTCAAGAACAAATTGAAGGACATAAAGAAGGGAAGAGGTGAAGATATTTAATCCTACTTCATGAGGATTACCGAGATAAAAAATGATCTTCTTTCGATTGGAGAAGTTATAATTGATAGGGAGTTCACTCTCATTGCCCTTGGGGGGCTCCATCGTGAATGCCATGTGTTCAACACTACTATTCAACTATTCTCAACAACAACAGGATTCCAGGTTTTGAAGAATTGCTTACTAGATGTTCTCAAGAAGAGACAAGGATGATGGAAATGGATATGCCTTCAAATAGGAATGATCCTACTACATTCTTCACTCATGCTAAAAAGAAGAACAATTCTCGTTCAAAGAAGCAATGTCAAGGAAGACTAGGATTCAAAAATGGAAGGAAGGGAAGATGCTTCATTTGCAACAAGTTTGGCCACTATGCTAGGGAGTGTCCTAATAGAAGGGATACACCTCATGATGATGACAACCACAACAACAACAATTCCAGGGGCAAAAACAATCAAGGAATGGCAGGTTCAACAACAAAGGAAAACAAAATTCTCCCGCTACTGAACATGGAAATGGTCGCCCTCTCAAAAGATCAAGAAACTCCAGGTATGATGAATCTAAAATTGTTGATAACAAGCGAAAAGAATTTTATCTTATATCTGCCCTCTCTACTACCTCTCCTCCAGACACCTTGGGAAATTGGTTGATTGATAATGATGCCTCAAGGCACTTCACTGGGTATAAGAAAGCTCTTTCAAATCTGATAGAAAAGGATACAAATTTGGAAATTATCCTTAGAGACAATGCCACCTATCTTCTGAAGGGAGTTGGGAATGATACTCTTCAATTGAATCAAGGTAACACCATTCATTTACAAGAAGTACTATATGTACCCGATCTAAAGAAAAATCTGGTATCTATCTTGGCGATGGAAGACAAAGGATTCAAGGTTGCAGTCATCAATGGAAAGGTACATGTTTGGAATAGAAATTTCAAAGAAGCATTTACACTTGGATTCAGGGTTGATAGCCTATATCAAGTTGGAGGAAGCCCATTAGGAGCTATGTCTTGCGACACATCTCTTCAATCTGAATTATGGCACTGGAGGTTTGCTCATCTACATTATAAGGCTCTACTCGATGTGAGGAAGATGTTGACAGGTATGCCCAACTTTAAAGTAGAACATGAAGGTGTTTGTTAGGGATGTGCCGAAGGAAAACATACAAGGGGACCATTCCCCTCAAGTGATAGCAAGATTACCGACATATTGCAATTGGTTCATTATGATCTAATTGGTATGATGCCCGTGAAATCTTTGGGAGGATATTTATATTATGCTGACTTCGAGGACGATTTCTCTCGCAAAACTTGGATATATTTCTTGAAGAAGAAGGACGAGGTATTCTCATGGTTCCATTCATTCAAAGCTTTGGTCAAAAATCAAACCAGGAAGAAGATGAAAATATTGAGGATCGATAATGGAATCAAATATGAATCAAATGAGTTCAATGACTATTGTAGAGAAGATGGCATTAAGAGGGAGACTACTACCGCATATACTCCTGAAAAAAATGGTGTTGCTAAAAGGAAGAACCGTTCTATTATAGAAGCCACTCATGCCATGCTTCATGATCAAAGCCTTCCGAAGTTCTTATGGGCGGAAGCTACCAACACTCTCGTGTACATTCAAAATAGATGCCCTCATCAAGCGTTGGACTCCAAAACTCTTGAAGAAGTTTTCACCGGTAAGAAATCTAATGTTTCTCACTTTAGAATTTTTGGTAGTCCCATATATTTTCATGTGCCAAAAGAAAAGAGAAGCAAATTGGATGCATCTAGGAAGAAAGGAACATTTGTGGGCTATAGTGAAACTTCTAAGGCATATAGAATCTATATGCCTAGTCAAAGAGAAGTGGAGATAAGTCATGATGTCACCTTCGATGAAAATGTTTCCCTTGGGAAGATTAGTAACCTTCCTATTCCAAGGAAGGACAAAGAAGTAGATTTAGGAAAACAAGGAGAACCACAGGATGAGCCAATGCTTGATGTTGAAGGACCAATGGATCCCATTGATCCACCTCCTCATGAGCCCTCCTCCTCGAAAATGAGACCCTCATGGCTTAGGGAAACTCTCAAAGATGCCGAGAGAAATGTTGCACCAAGGGGGACATTTCGTGAAAGTAAGAAGTCAAATGGGTACCGAGGGTACTTAACTGCCATGAGCACCATTATTCAATCTGAGCCTTGCACATTCGAAGAAGTTGTGAAGCACCAAATTTGGAAGGATGCTATGAACGAAGAGTATGAGTTGATTATGAAGAATGATGTCTGGGATGTGGTCCCTAGACCCAAGGACAAATCCGTTGTCACCTCGAAATGGCTCTACAAGATCAAGCATGGAGCTGATGGAAGTGTTGAAAAGTTCAAGGCTAGATTTGTTGCTTGAGGCTTCTCTCAAAAGGAAGGTGTGGACTACGATGAGATATTTGCACCTGTTGCCCGATATACCACCATCTATTTGATTATAGCCCTTGTTGCCTTGCAAGGATTGAATCTATACCAGATGGATGTCAAGACAACCTTCTTGCATGGTTCAATTAAGGAGGAAGTCTATGAAGAATAAACCCGAGGCGTTTGAAGTTCAAGATCGTCAGACACATATATGCAGATTGAAGAAATCCCTCTATGGAGCTTGGTATGAGAGGATCGATAGTTATCTGATGAGTTGGGATTTACAAGAAGTGAAGTTGATCCGAACCTTTACTAAGTATTATTGTTCAAATATAGTTGATTCTTGAAATTAAGGTCTCTACATTGCTCTCTATTTATGCCTTTGCCATGGTCTGCCTCTTCATCTAGTCCTGACAATGAACGACACTTGTTGGTTAGAAACGCGTCGACCAAAAATTTATCTTATGTGATTTCTACCGAAAGACTTTTCTTAATGATAGGCCTCTCATCTTGGTGCTTTATGTGGACAATCTCTTTCTGACAGGTGCAGACCCTCTCATTCATCAATGCAGGAGGGAGTTGGCTTCCGAATTCGAGATGAAGGACCTAGGAGTGATGCATTATTTCTTAGGGTTGGAGGTCTACCAAAAGATAGGTGAGGTTTTCTTTTCTCGAGGAAAATACATTGTGAAGCTACTTGAAAGATTTGGGATGGTGGACTGGAATTCCGTGACTACTCTGATGGAACTTAACTTCAAGAAGTTATGCAGAAGTGTTACTAGACCCGATTTGGGAAATATTTCTGAGTATCATCAACTCATGGGGGCCCTAATGTTCTTTGTGAACTCATATCCAGACATAAGTTTTGCAGTAAATACATTGAGTCAATTTATGGTTGAGCCTCATCACATACATTGGATTGCTTCCAAGAATCTCTTGAGATATCTCCAGGGCACAATCACCTATGGACTGAGATACATTGTCGGGAATGTGAGGCTCCATGGTTATTCTGATGCTGACTAGGCTGGTAGTGTGGTGGATCATAAGAGCACATCTAGATGTTGCTTCTCTATAGGTTCTGCTTCGATATCCTAGATTAGCAGGAAGCAGAAGTTGGTTGCTTTGAGCACCGCTGAGGCTGAATACATTGTTGCTAGTATGGCCTCCTGTGAAGTTGTTTGGTTGAGGAAGCTCTTTAGTGAGTTGTTTGGACGTGTTGGATACCACTGTTATCTAATGCGACAACCAAAGTGGGATTCGTCTTTCTGAGAATCTCGTGTTTCATGACCGCTCCAAGCATATTGATATTAGGTACCACTTAATCTGGGATATGGTACAACAGGGAGCAATAAGGCTCCGTATTATTGGGACTGATGATCAGGTTGCAGATATTCTTACGAAGCCTCTGGGGAGGGTCAAATTCTTAACCTTTTGTGAACGACGTGGAGTCGTGGAGAAACCCTCTTATGAGGGTCATGTTTGATTTAGATATTAAGCTCTGGGGGGCTTAGGGTACTTCTTGGAGCAATGAGTGGCCATAGGGTGAGTGGTTCACCTTCCCCTGTGATAATCCATGTTGAGATATGCATAGGATGAGTGGTTCACTTTCTCCTATGGCATATGAGCAAGATCATTGGTTCACCTTCTCCTGCCGGCACATCCTACCCATGCAATCCGGGGCTCATGGGAAGTACCTCTCATCTAGGCAATGAGTAGGGAAATGAGGATAGGGACCATAATACTACCGATAGACGCATCGTTACTATCGTACTCCCTATGCTAGGATGTTTGATATTGATCTGGGATCAATGGAGACTGACTTCGAGTCAATGGAGAGTAGTATGATACATTCGCGATTATTGGAGACTAACTTCAGGTCAGTGGAGAATGGTATGATATATTCTCGATCATTTCTTCTTCATTATTTCTTCATGGTTCAGCAAAATAGAGCAGAGCAGAGTAGGGATGAAAGGGATGGTACAAATTGTCAGATAGTTTGGCAGGTGGAGTTCTTCCTAGTTGAGAGGGAGTGTTAAATTTGGCAACTAGGGCCAAACTCCACCTTGGACAGCTCATATGATGTAGCTGATATTTTTATTGGATTCCTCTTTCTGAGAGGTGTAGGATTGATCTAAAGATCATCTCATTCTAACATGTACAAATGGAATTATGAATTTATTTTGTTTATGGACAAATTGTCAAGGACAACCAACGAACTATTGTAGGCTCAAAAGCCCAAAAGACACGCCTATTCGTCCTCAACATTGCATATAAATAGAAGGTGCATCTACCTCATTTGGACATCATTCATTCTCACACATATCTCTCTCTCCTCATCTAATTGGGTCGTACAACTTCAGGGAAGCCTTCTCTCTCTCCACATGTGCGAAGGACAGAATGCGTTTTCTATTTTGGGTGTTGACCAAATTGCAGGAAGGGTTGACCAGCGTTTACCAAGCTGCAGTTGACTGAGTTTGAATGCATTTTTCTAGGGAATTTTCTATTGGGAAGGTCACATTTTTGGGCACATAAATCGAGGCAAATAGAGTTGTTTGACCAGCGTTGACCACAAGTTTGACCTCTGTGTTGACCGAGTTTCACTGTCATTTTCGGGACTATTTTGGGCTGATTTGGATTGTTGTTGGAGGTCGAGTTGACTGGGTTTGACCGAGCTAATTTGGTGGAAAAATTCTGCCTCATTGACCAACATTAACTTTCTAGTTAGGGCTTTCTGTGGCTGTTGTTTGACTGGACAGATTTGACTTTGACTGGGCAGGTGAATTTTGTATATTGTACTCTCTCTCTCTATTGAACTTTTGAAGAATACTAAGAAGACTTGATCAAAGGGTTTCCCCACATTGGGGTTTGTCCCTAGCATGCGCCACATCTTGTGTCCTCTTGTCTTGGCTTGTCTTATACTATTTTTATTTATGTTCTATCTGCATTCACTGTCATGTTAATGTGATTGCTAATTTGGAAATTGTTATTGGGCTAATAAGAAAATTGAAGTGAATTTCTCATAAGCATAGAACATACCATTGTTATCTAAAATTAACAAAATTCCTCCCTAGCTGAGAGGGAGTGTTGAAATTTGGGCAGCTTCGGGATGAATTTCCCAAAGGGAAACCCTCTTTCCCCAAAGGAAGCCCAGCTACCCCAAAGAAGATTTATTCTATACAAAGGACAATTCTATTAAAAGAGAAATATTATTTTGATTAATTAGAAAATATATTAATTCAAATTTTGACGTTTCTCGCCAAAGATCTCATGTCGACCTCAAGACGACCTAACGATAAGTCGTGTCCATTCGTACAAGGAGACAATTATATATTAGTAATAATCCACCATTATTTGGTGTATTGATTTAGTGCTTTGAGGAAAATTAGCCCGCATCTTTATGGTTCACTTATCTTTGTGGTTTGTACTAATAAAAAGTGGCTCATATTGTATATAAGCTAGCTCACACATCTTTCTTTGGTTCATATATATGATGGTTCGCATACTTGACTGAGGCTCGCGATATATCTATGGAATTATCCGAGGCTCAACCTTTTATTATAGCTCGCATCTAATATCTATGGCACATACTGTAACTTCTGTGGCCTGCATCTCCGAGGCTCGCTTTTGTTGATTGTTTGTACTTTGTTTCCAGGCATCTCACAATGACATTGCTTATACTCCAAGGCATCACATCTACTATGTGAGGCATCACATCAGTCATCTGAGGCATCACGTCCATCATATAAGGCATCACATCTATTCTCTTAGGTGTCATGTTTGTTCCTAAGACCCGCATTTATATCTTCCATTGGATTGCATTTGATTTATCTATGGTTTGCTTTTTAATTGTGGTTTGTATTGTTATCATAGTAGCTCGCTTTTGATTTCGTTAAGGTTCGCTCTCTATTACACAGTGATTTTCTTTTTGTACAGTAGCATTGTTACATTCAGTGGGGTCATTACCTAGCAGTGAACTCTCTACAGTGGCATTGTTACATGGAATCAAATCTTATTCAGAGGCATCGTTATTCTATGGCATCAAATTTATACAGAGGTGGTGCATATTATTTCACGGCGGCTTGCTCTTAGTATTCTTGTGGCTCGGACTGTCTTAACGTCATCGCTCTGTGGTGCGTGGCATATTGTTCTATACTCTTAAGATGGAGATTGTCCTATACTCTATACTCTATGAGGTTGACTTTACTTGTTGTAGGATGCATTGTATATGGCTCTCATTATTTGCCTCACTATGATTCAAATTCTCTCTTAGAGTTTTGAATGAATGTAGGGTTGAGATTTCATCATGTGGTAGAGTACCCCTTAAATGTCTTGGTTTGAAAGTATTTATATGACAATGAGCTCAATAAATATACATAGTGACAAGTGACCTTGCATTTAATACATAATGACAATGGCATGGTCATAGTGTTCATGACATGATGACATGATTGTGACTTTGATTATATCATTTCCTTGATGACAATGATTTTAATGAGCAGCGTTGATGACAGTGATACTTTTGATAACAGTACCCTTTGA
Source organism: Pinus tabuliformis (assembly GCA_031772625.1). Classification (NCBI taxonomy): domain Eukaryota; kingdom Viridiplantae; phylum Streptophyta; class Pinopsida; order Pinales; family Pinaceae; genus Pinus; species Pinus tabuliformis. Next base: position 1,633,842,765 of record CM062816.1, read on the forward strand.
TATGGCTGTAACTTGGATTGGCAATGACCGTGTTGGATTGGCAGTGACCTGATAACCTTGTTGGACTCAAAGTAGTGATATAGATATGTCAACTCCTTTGATGACAGTGATAACATGATGGATGATAGATGTGATATTGTATAGCAGCTATCTTGGACTTGTCTCGTTCAATTCACAAACGAAGTAGTAAATTTACTTGTGATCCGAATTGGATCAATATATTGTTTTTCATCCATCTTGATGCATTTGGAGCAGAAATAAGTGGAGGAATCAGCTCACGGGACCGTTTTTACCCACAGGACCCAATTTGGCGAAACGTGGGTCCGAAACCTTCAAGGAGCATTTTGAGGCATCAAACGACGTCTTTTGGTGGTAAAATTGTCGCTTAAACGTTGCGAATTTTCATGCTATTCTACACACAGAAAGCTTTCCAACAGAGCAAGAATCACGTCAATCAGAGTATGTATGCAAAACTTATGCCACTTAGAAGTTGGCCTTCCTGTTTTCACACCTATAGTTCGGGAGGATGTTGCGTCAGCCCCCATTATTCATGGAAAAGGGGCTAGCCACATGTTTATGATATAAAAGACTCTAAAAGAGTTCATTTTGTAACTCTAGTTAAGAGTTGATGTAGTCAAACTTAACCATTAGTAGGCTATCGGGCTATTTTATAACTGGACAACTAGGAGGAAGAGGCATTCCATTCTTTCGAGAGCATTTTGTTCCATAGTTGAGCAAAGATAGCCAGGAAAGATAGGAGGTAGAGCACACACGAAGAATTTGTGCATTGCAACAGCCCACGGGCCATAGACATTACTTCTTTGTATCTGCAGCCATATTTCCAGACAGAGAAAGAGAGCGAAGCAACCTCACCTTCCAGTTGTGTTTTCTCCCGAAAGGGTTTCCTAGAGAGCATATCTTGTGTATTATGTGTATGTGAGTTTATTTTGTCGCTCTCTACTTTTCTGCTTGATATACTTTTACATGCATGCACAAATTACAGTTAATTTTACACATCTAGAGATTAAATGAAACTGTAATAGTGTAGAATCTTAGATTTTTAATATAATATTATCAGATCTGTTGTAACGAACTGTCTAGTGGAATATCCATGGAAATTTACGGATCAAATTGGGTTGGCCCTAAGAGGCTTGATGTATCTCATTCTTATTGTACTTTGTATCTCATATAAACAATTCATGCATACCTAATAGAAGAAAAATTTGGTTGGGTTTTCCCCTTGTGGAATTTTGCCTTGGTCTCTAGCCTAAATCCTGATGTCTCTATTGCGTATGTTTTTCTTCTATTGTTCTTTATCGTTCCACTGCATCGTTGATGTTAATGTTCTCTCTATGTAATTGCTAATGATGGTATGATGTTCTGGGGTGAATCGAATATGAAAATGGTGAATAAGTTTATAAATGAAAGTATCTACAGTAAAGAACAATCTAGCCTTAAAAATTAACAATGCCCAACCCACATGTTTGATGTTACTATCATAAACATGAATATTTTTCAACTTAGAAATAGATGAGCCTACTCTACTTTTTCACTTTTGCTTTTGCTAAGAAAAATACAACCAACCCACAAATTTAATAGAGGAGATTTTCGGTCTAATGAACTTGGAAAAGCTTTGAAGGGAAATCCAATGAGAGAGATATTTTTATTTCTTATCAAAGAACTTATTACACCAATAAATGACAACAAACAAGTCAACTTATCTCCCTAAATTCATGCCCAAAATTCCTTGGAAATTGTGTTGTAGTTGCTCCTTCAAGTTTCAGCCTAACAACTCCTAGTCCTAGAATTTTGTGTCGAGCTCAAAAAATCATGCCTTTGTTGTATTGTCTAGTAGCAATTAATTAACTATTTGTTCCCCTCAAAATTCGTGCCACTACCTTGAACATTTTGTACAAACAATCCTACAATCTGCACTCTGACAACCTCTATTTTAGTTCCCTAACATCCTCAATTTTTGTGCCCATAATAGTGCAATAAATGTGTAGTACCAACCTCAAAATCAATGGTTAGACTGTCCCAATTTTAGTGCCCTGACAGACGTTGATTTCAGTGTTATTGTCCCTAGAAAATCATGTCACTCTAACATCAATTAATGCAACCCTTCTAACAACAATTAATGCAACCCAACTACCTCAAAAATCATGCCCAGACCCTCTTAAATTTCACTGCCCTCTTCGTTGAGCTCCATGCCCATTCTCAACCTTGGAATTTGTGCCTCTTGTTGCAATCCTTTACTGGCCTACTTTTGTACTTTTCCCTTCCCTTGTTGCACTCTTTGCCCTCTCGACCTCTTTTTATCCTCTTCTCTAAATCTCATGAAGAAAATGTGCAAATGGTGTATTTCCCCTTTGCATTTTCCTTATTGTTCCTTCATAATGAGAAGAGACCTAAAACTAAGACCCAATGGCTGAGATTAGATCTTAGCCATTGAGATCGTGTGAGGATTTAATTCTTTGTTGACCCATAAGTCACTTTATCCCCTAAGTCCCCTTTTCGTTAATTAACTCAAAAAGGGACTCTATGACTGTCTCCTAAATTCACTTTAACTTTATTTCTCATAAAGTTAAGTCAAGAGGGTCATGTTAGGACACTTTTTCCTAGGCTAGACACCAAGCCTTAGGAACACTTGTCCTTGTTACTATTTTTATAATAGTTTAGAATAAATTCTTCTCACCACATTTATGTCCCTTACTATACTTGTTGTCGCAATTGAAACATAGTCCCTTCGCTCTTCTTTCATCCATTTGTTGAGGTGTCAACCTTGTCAATAGAGGGGGGCATGATGCTCTCTATAGTTACTAGTGTCGAATTTTATAGCAACCATATTTTTATTTTCAACTTTCTTTGCTAGTGTGAAAGCATGCTCTACGGATTTAGGTTCAAATGAACATACCTCATGTTGGATGCTTTCCTTTAAAGTTCCCATAAAGAGGTCTAACAAATTATCCTCTAAATGTTCTTTACCCTGAGACTCAACTTTTGGAATTGTTGAATGTGTTCTGTAATTGGACCATTTTTACCGAAGATTTGACAATTGACTAAAGAATGAATTGCTCTTAATATCCCCATAATGTGCTATCATTCTCCTTTTAAAAAAACCAAGATACAATAGAAACTTTTTTCTTTCACAAAGCCATTGGTACCATAAAAATGGATCTTATTCTAAACACATGGCTGCCATATTTACCTTTCGTAAGGATGTCACTTGGTCTAGATCAAAGTCTTGCTCCATTTGGAATATCCATGTTATAGAATCATTACCATCAAACATCCTCATATTGATCTTCGGAATGTAGCAGTTCCTTGGTGATACTTGAAGCCTTAATTATGTAAATCCTCAATTTAAAAGTCACGATTATGTTTCCGTGATTGAATATTTTTGCTCTCCAATTGTGATAAAATACTCTCATACATGATTGAGTCTCAACACCATGCTTCTCCTTATTTTCATGATTTCCTTAGATCTCCATATCCTTTTAGTAATCACATAGTTTATATTTTCTTTATTTCTTCCTCATTTTCAATTATGAATTTTTGTATTTCTTTCTTGAAATTTTGCATTTCTTCCTTGTTTTTAGTCATGGACTTTCGTATTTTTTCCTTGACATTTTGCATTTCTTCCATCTTTTCTTCATCCTTTGTTCCATACGTGACGATTGATTTTTCAACTCGAATACCTAGTACTACACATCTTCTATTTCTTCATGAGTCATGGATGAGATTTTTGGAAGTGGTCAAATAGATTTTGAAGCTCCCTTAGGAACCATGTGAATAAATAATAATGGTCATCTTTTTTCTCTTTATCACAAATTTTGAGTTACCAAAAACAAATCTTCTAATCAAAAGTTATGCTAATTATAAGGTATGCACCTTTCAAAACCCTAATTTGTAGACTATTTCTCTGAAATTTGAGCCCTTCTATATATAAAATTTCAACCTACAATACTCTGACTGACATTCAATCCTTGTTTTCAATCGTGGACTTTCTTATTTCTTAGTTGACATTTTGCATTCCTTCTTTCCTTCACCCTTTGTTCCATATGTGACAAATGATCTTTCAACTCAAATACCTAGTACTATACATCTTCTATTTCTTCATGAGTCATGGATGACCTTTCTAGAAGTGGTCAAATAACTTTTGAAGCTCCATTAAGAGCCATGTGAGTAAATAATAATGGCCCTCTTTTTTCTCTTTTACACAAATTTCGAGTTACCAAAAACAGATCTTCTAATCAAAAGTTATGCCAATTATAAGGTATGCACCTTTCAAAACCCTAATTTGTTGACTATTTGGATGGCTAACCTTTCTTCTAATATATCTCTAAAATTTGAGCCCTTCTAAATATAAATTTCAGCCTACAATCCTTTGACATGTCTTCTTTGCAATTCCTCAAGTTTGACCAAACTTTGATGTGCCAAGTGAAAGTTACGGTAACTTTCCCAAAACTCGTTGCTTTTTTACCTTTTTGCAAGAGCAAAATTGTTAAGCATGCCACATGTCCAATTTTTGAAATTGGATTTTAAAATTTTTACCTGAGATACTTCGGTATGTCTCCTCGGATCTCTAAAAATTTCATAATCTGAGGTATCCCAGAAAAAAAATTATAGCAAAAAATGTCAAGATCATTCATTTGAACTTATTTTTAAGATCTTGATTCTTCTACTTATCGTCTTTTAAGCTTTTTCTCTATTCAAGCAACCTCTGATTTGGTTCCTTAGGCAAGAATTTCCTTCATCTCTTTCTAACAAGTTCTCGTTGAATTTCATTTTGATTCCAATGTTTTAATTTAAGATTACACTAGTTTCATTTATTGACTTCTTGATTTGAGAAATAGTTGTTGACTATCATTCATTAGGCAAAAGAATTCTTCATCTTTTTCTAGTAAGTCCTTATCGAATTTGCTTTTGAGATCTTCAATTTGTGATACCTAATGATTTTGTTGATATTCTGCTACCTCATTTTTAAACAATCAACTTCATTATTAAGTTGCATGTCTTTATATTTGCATTCTTATAACTTAGTTGATAGATCTATCCATTACATTTTGAAGTAATGTACATTGGAAACTTTAACTCCTTGAATTTCTTCATCATTAATTCCATGCTTACTATGTGTATTTTCTTCGTTAAAAAGTAGGCATACAAAATGTGAGGCACCCACGTCTATGATGTGAAATGGGATAGAAAACCCCTTTCTTATTTTTCTCATTTTCACATATGTTTCCAAGCAATTATTGTTTCTTTCATATGGAAAGTTAATTCCTTACTCAACTCACTGTCTCAAAAAGGGTACTTTAATATCCTATTCATCCAAACAAATGATAAAGCCATAAACTAACATAGCAAATTTGTTTTGATTGTATTTATATGGATATAACTTACCATTGTCTTTTAATTACCTTTCTCAAATGAAATTGATACCTTGGAAGCTGGAACGATACACCTCTTAACTAGCTATGAGTTACAACTAGATTTTAGGTTCTCCATATTGATGTTATGCTTCGTTAATGCAGTATTCTAGTGAGGCACATTTTTGCCCTTTTTGGGTAGATTTTCTAGGCAATTTTTCCCAAAATCCAGCCAGAACTTTGGAAAATTGTAGCCTTTAGCAACTATTGCATTGAGATTGAACAGTGATGAGCTGAATATCTTGGTTTGTGGCATGTTTGTATTAACTTGTCTAACCTATGAGCAAATTAAATCATGTTCTCTTCACATAAAATGTATATAAGGATAATTATAGCCACCTGACAATAAGAATGGTTTTTGACAGACCATTGCATTTCTTCACTAGGTAAGTTGCATCATATTCCTGCACAAGGAAAGCAATCAAAGTATAAATTTTCTATGCAAAACTTATGTTCAGCACTTTCTAAAAATGCATATTTGAGATTAAAATAATTGACCAGATTTGAAACACCTAAATAAATAAGGTACCTCCCAACTAGATTTGTCATCACCCAAGTAATTCAAGAATGCCTTCTGACCCCATGGGCAATCAATGGGATTCACAATGGGTGCAAATGCTGACACATACTGTAATAATCCAGCAATAGCAGTAAGGTTCGACAACCATTTACATTATAAAGATGTTCCGTGTCTTCGCTTCGTTGAAATTAAAAGTTCAATCTAGAAAGACACACCTTATATTTATTTTGATTTTCAAAGAAAATTGTCAAAGCTCCGTGTCCCCCCATTGAATGACCAAAAATAGATGCATTTGTGGGATCTAGCTGACGAAAGTGGGAACTTAACAGTTTAGGCAGTTCATCCACAACATAATCATACATTCGCCAATTTGCCCACTTCTTTTGGGTAGCATTTAAATAAAATCTAGCACCTGTATAAATCAAACTGCCCATTGTGTCTTACACCTTTTCTAGATATCAGTTTTTCATGTCATATATCTCCATACAGTTCTTAAAAATAAAGAACAAAAGAATTAGCAACATAGCATACATGAAAAATTTATACAGGCACATTGTGTAAGATTTGCCATAGTTGAATTTAATGAAAGAAAGTAAAGCAGGCTGATGGTCCCATACCTACACCAAAATCCCAGCTATCAGACTCCCGTTCAATATTTAGACCTCCTGTTTCAAATTATCAACAACACAAAACAATCTATGGTGTCAACATTTGACAAAATTGTTTGCTTACAAAAAGGGAAAGTTTATAGGTGACAAGCATGAGAGTTGCAAAAGTAATTCATAGATTACACAAAGACCAAAATAAATCATAGGCACATAAACCATGACTATAGTCTATAACTGAATTTCCTAGAACAACGCCATGCTTAATTTTGATAAAGATTAATCAAGCGTACAAACAAGCAAGAAAAGTATGAAAAAGTATAGATAAATACTTCTGCCCACATAAATATAATAGATCAAGGAGGATGGATTGCTGTGAAAGCCCAATAGTGACATGACATGAGGACACAGGTCACAGAGGACACAAAAATATGTGTATGACATGGGACATGTCAACCTCGGAAATAGGGCAGAGAGGACATGTTTTATATATAGACAAACAAACACTTACAAATTACAAAACAAAATTCAAAAATAGACAAATATCCAAATGTTTTTAGAAACTAAAACAAATACAAAATATCGATACATCATACATGATTACAACCAATGTTTTAAAACTCCGACTTGGGTTCGGAACCCGCTGAGGGTCTGCTCCGACTCCGACTACATATCGAATTGGCTAGTTTGATTTCAGTGACCCGGTCGTTGTAAAAAATACATTAAATATTTATTTTTTTATCAAAAAACATAATTTTAAATATTTTCATTTATGTTTCCAAACACAAAGCATTAGAATATAGAGACAAGATAACATATGATCAAAGTAGGCTCATGAATATATCCATTATATCAAAATGGCACCCAGTGCATTGTCCAATACATACATGATATAGAGATCAAAACAAAAACACATAACCAAGGAGGCTCTAAATGGCCTCTACAACAAAAGTATACTATAAAACATCACTAGTCACCAATATAATTCATAACAATTAGCTAAATAAAATAAATATAAATATTAAATAATTAAATATTATTTAGGTTAATTAGTCATTAAAATTAAGTGAAAAGGCATGTCTAAAAGACATGCCCGTTTACGAAAGGTCACTTGCTGAAGTATAAAAGCAGGGTCCTCATTGTACATTCAAATCATCTTATACATTTTATATATAAAATAAATTATTATTTAAATACTTGTGTGTAATTTTAACAATTAAATCTACAAGCTATCAGCGATTGTGTTTTAGCATAAGTTTTTATGCTACAGTGGTATCGGAGCCATGGCACATGATATAATCATGCAGGCCTTTGAACGTAGTTCGCCACACAATATGACATTACATTCACATCGTGATTACGTTGAACAGTTTAGTATTCAAGAAGAATTTCAACGTCTAGAAAAGTCATGTGCAAAAGTTAAAGAATGTCCAAAAGAAATCAATAATAATGAAGATACTAGTGACAGTAAAGAAACAAAAAAGATCAAAATAATGAAATTGAAGATGAAGTTGATCTTGATGTGGATGAGAGTGATGATTCAGATGTAGCGTTGGCTATAAAGAGAAATTTATTGCTTGAAGGACAGGATGGGGAAGATGATGTAGAACTTCAGAAGATAGATAAAGACCAAGAAAAACTGGCCCAAATGAATTTCTCAATATTGAAGCGAGAAGCCACAGCCCTTTTTGAAGTGATCAGAAAGGATGCAACACAAGGAAGCGAGACTATGGTGCCAATGATTGTGGCGAGCGCAACCAGTCTGCTAGAAAAATGGACCAACTCAGTCGATTCTGGTGAGAAAGAGATAGAGGTATTCAATGAATTCTGAAATCTATCTGGTGATGGGATTGCCAGAACGGCTTTTTGTAGTAGCTATATGGAAGAAAAACACATCTTCAACTTGCAGACCGAGCAAGCACGTCTAGTTGTTGAAAGCTTTCGTAACTTCAGTATTTCAGATTACAGGTTTTTACCCATGAGAAATAATTTGAAAGGTCAAAGGCTAGACCGAGAAATTCAGAGGGCACTAAGCTGAGATAATCACAAATCGGTAGAAAAATATGAGTGTAGAAAAAGTTGATAAGAACAGGGATCTCCTCGACTTGATATTGATGGCAGCCAAGAAGGGAAAAGGGAAAAAGCATCTGAGCATGTCTTTTCAAGAAATGATCGATGAATGCAAGACATTCTTCGTGGCTGGACATGAGACAAGATCCATCTTAATGACATGGACTGTAATTCTGCTTGCCATGCACATAGACTGGCAGGATTTGGCAAGAGAGAAAGTGATCAGATTATGTAAGAATGAAGCTCCAAATACCGAGGTCATAAATCGCCTGAAAATAGTAAATATAGTTCTTCAGGAGGTTCTTAGACCTTATCCCCCATTACCGTTTATGGTGAGAAAGACTTTCAAAACCATGAAGTTGGGGAATCTCACTCTTCCCGCAGGAACCAAAATCATAATTCCAATCACTGCATTTCACTATGACGAAGAGTTGTGGGGAGAAGATGCTAGACAATTCAATCCACAACGATTTTCTGAGGGAGTATCCAAGGCTGCCAAACACCCCATGGCGTTTATGCCTTTCGGATTAGGACCAAGAATCTGCATTGGTATGAATTTTTCCATGATCGAAGCCAAGGTGGTTTTGGCTATGATCTTGCAGTGATTTTCTTTTGTTCTATCGCCTTCGTATGCCCATGCACATGCTCAAGATTTTACCATCAACCCAACCCATGAACCACAGGATTTCAGAGCTGGAGATGCCCACAGCGAAAATTTTAATGAAAAATTTCGCGAAGAATCCGTGTTCCTTGGGAAAGTTATGAATTTTTTCTGTCAGCGCTGCGTAAAATATGGAGCCATTACGGTTTCAGGTCTGGCTAGGTCCGAATACGGTGTGATGGGGCAAGTCACTAAGATTTTTAGGCATGCCTTCTTGCGTCTGAGACCGGGTGCAAAAACTTTCAACGTTAGGCACCTGTTGTATGCTTTGCTACTGGCTAAATACATTTATGAGTGTTCGGAAGGGAACTATAGAGCAAGACTGGAAGACATGAAAGTAATGTTGGATTTCTCCATGAGCGATTTGCCCAATCGTTACCTTTTCAATGAAGCAGGGCGACTATTGACGACCGTCGGTTCAGAGGTTAAGAGGTTAATACGACCATGTTACGATATATATATATATTACGATATATATATATGTTATTATATATATATATATCTCGCTGATACTATTGTCATTACATATTATATATAAATTATAACCTATATATTATAACCTTATTAAAAAGTAAAAATAAAAAATAAAAAAATTGAAGTTATAAAAATAAAAATAAAAAGAGTTAAAAGCAATATAAAAAAATAATAAAAAAATCAGTATTAATATCAAGGAAATAGTATTGATAAGCTACCTGACGAATCAATGACCAAGTTGCATACATCGATAGCGAGTAAGTGAAGAAAACCTCAGTATTAAAGCTTTGAGGACAAAGTTTCTGAAGGGAGGGGCTATGTTATTAATATAATTCATAACAATTAGCTAAATAGAATAAATATAAATATTAAATAATTAAATATTATTTAGGTTAATTGGTCATTAAAATTAAGTGAAAAGGCATGTCTAAAAGACATGCCCGTTCACGAAAGGTCACCTGCTAAAGTATAAAAGCAGGGTCCTCATCGTACATTCAAATCATCTTATACATTTTATATATAATAATAAATTATTATTTAAATACTTGCGTGTATTTTTAACAATTAAATCTACAAGCTATCAACAATTGTGTTTCAGCATAAGTTTTTATGCTACACTGCTACTAGAGAATGCAACATCATCTGGCTCAAACTTTGAATTAGAGTCAGTCAAGGAAACCCATGGCTCTTCCTCCTCCCCATCACCATCTACAACTACAACTGTAGAAGTAGTAGCACTAGCAGGCGCAGCAACTGCACGTTGAGATAGATGATATATGCGCTTTCATCGTGGTTGAGTAGAGGAAGTGCCTACAACTGGAGGACTTGGGGTTGGGCATGGTACAAGTGGATTTGCATTCAACTGAACATTATGTTCAACTAATGCCTCCATATGTAAATCCAAATCAAGGCCAATATCCTCATTAGAATCAAACTCTGTTGGATGACTCTCCACTACCTAATCTGATGTTGGATCAATATCTTCCAACACAATGGGATCTGTATCAACTCTTTTGTTCAGCAATTGGTTACGTCTTAGTCGAAGGTTGTATTGGACATAGATTAGATCATTTAACAGTTTTTGTTTCAAACGGTTTCTCTTCTTCGTGTGAAACCTCTCAAAGATAGACCAATTGCACTCACATCCAGTAGCACTGCAAGTTTGACTCAAAATATAGATTGCAAACTTCTGCAATTGAGGACAATGGCTACCAAAAGCCTCCCACCATTGTGCTGCAAAAAACATAGTAGTGTAATAAGTTAGCTCAACAAATTATATCCAACTTTCAAATTATAAACAATTTAACAAAATAAGAATTTCTAAAATTGAAATTTTTGTTAGTGTAGGAATTTACAGGGTAAGTTCCTCAGAAAGAACACCAAAAGGACACCGCTCACAACCAGATCTCAAATCAATACACCAGTATTTTTGACGTGGTTAAAACCCTCAAAGTGCAAGGAGGGAAACAGTCCACGGCCTGTCCCGACATGGGTACTACAGGCAATTTATTAATCAAAGAATGAAAATTTACATAAGCTTCTCTCATGCACGGATTACCCGAACAATGACCCTCCATGCGATTTAAATAGAACTCATGGACCAATCGGGTGTCAAGCCACGGATCAAGTGTCGGTAATACCGAGGTGAGAGTGAACCGTCGGATCGCTACATATCGTGACCGTCGGATTGTAAGTTACAAAATGTACAACGGTAAAGAAACACACTTTACCTAACTCTAACCTAACTCTATACTAGACCAAGTTGAACTTAACTATATCCTATGTGTCGGAATATCCTAACATCCCCCCTTAAGAACAACTTGGGATAGGATTGAAGGATTTACAAATATGACACAATAGGAGAAGGAAGGAGGCACTAGAGCCTATCCCCCCTTAGTGACAACTTCCTGAACTCCAAGCATATATCGAAGTTTAGTGAACTTCGCCTCTGTGAGAGCCTTTGTGAAGATGTCTGCAACCTGATCATCTGTTGGACAATATTGCACTTCAAGAACATGGTCATGAATGAGCTTTCTGATGAAGTGCATGTGTAGTTCAATGTGTTTGCTGCGCTGATGTTGGACTGGATCTTTGCATAGCTGAATGGCACTTTGATTATCACACCAAAGTGTGGTTGGATGCTGCTGCTCAAAGCCAAACTCTGATAGGATCTGACGAATCCATAAGGCTTCCTTACTAGCTTCCACGGCACCACGATATTCTGCTTCTGCTGATGAAAGAGAAATGGCAGCCTGTTTCTTACAAGCCCATGTAATAGGTCCTGAACCAAGAGTGAAGACATAACCGGCAGTAGACTTCCGATCATCAGGTTCACCAGCCCAATCAGAATCAGTGAAACCAACTAACAGAGGAGCTGCTTTGGCACTGTAATGAATCCCAAACTGTACTGTACCTCGAACATAACGAAGTATTCTTTTAGCTGCTTTCCAATGACTTTCACGGGGGTTTTGCATAAAACGAGCAACAAGGCCAACAGCAAAGGAAAGATCAGGACGAGTATGGGTTAAATACAAGAGTTTTCCGACAAGTTGACGGTATAAGGTAGCATCAACTTCAGGAGAAGTACAAGAGACTGAAAGTTTGACTCCAGACTGAAAGGGAGAATGGGCTAGCTTACAGTTTTCCATGTGAAAATGACGAAGAATATCACAAGCATACTTGGACTGGGAAAGGAAAATACCCTCCTGGGATTGCAAGACTTGAAGACCAAGAAAATAGTGTAAGTGTCCTAAGTCTGTCATTTCAAATTTCTTTTTAAGGCTGGACTTCACATGGTTTATAAGGTTGGGATCACTACCAGTAAGAATAAGATCATCAACATAAAGAACAAGGATGATAAGAGAGTTGCCCACTTTCTTGGTGTAGACAGTGTTGTCAGAATGACACCTAGAAAAGCCAGATTTTAAGAGAAAGCTATCCATTTTGGCATACCAAGCCCGAGGAGCTTGCTTGAGGCCATAAAGGGATTTCTTAAGTCGACAAACAACGCTGGAGTCTGTTTGTATGAAGCCAATGGGTTGTTCCATATAGATTTCTTCCTGCAAGTCCCCATGCAAGAAGGCAGATTTAACATCCATCTGATGGACTTCCCATTTTAAAGAGGCAGCAAGGGAAAGAACAAGGCGGATAGAGTTCATTTTGGCAACAGGGGAGAAGGTTTCAGTGTAGTCAATGCCTTCAACCTGTGAAAAGCCCTTAGCAACGAGACGAGCTTTATGTTTATCAACTTTCCCATCTGGTCCATACTTGGTTCTGTAAACCCATTTACATCTAACAAGTTTGCGTCCCTTTGGTAGAGGAACAAGATCCCATGTATCATTTGTCATCAATGAATGATATTCTTCATTCATAGCTGCTTCCCAATGTGGATGGCCTGAAGCTTCTGCAAAAGTGTCAGGATCATGATTTACTGGAGCTTGAGCCAGTAAAGAAGAGGCTCTTTCAAACTGAGAACGTGTACGTCGCTGATCTGTAGGATCACCGACAAGATCACCTGCTGCATCCCGAGTAGCACGGACCCATCGTGGAAGTTGAGGATCCTGAGAAGGTGGGGGAGGATTATCATCCTCGCTTTCATCATCTGAAGAAGAAATGTTTTCAAAAGTAGAAGAGATAGGAAGAGGTGGCACATCCGCTGGACTAGGCTTGCAGGGCGATTTATTTTCATCAAACTTTACATCTCTTCTAATGATAACATTTTTGGACTTAAATGGAATAAGTCTATAACCTTTTACATCTTCAGAATATCCAACAAAAGTACATTTCTCACTCTTAGGTTCTAAAGCTTTATGCTTTTCATCTGGAATATGGGCCCATGCTTCACTTCCAAACACACGAAAGTGATTTACATCTGGTTTAATGGAACTCCAAGCTTCTTCTGGAGTGATATTCTCTAGAACCTTAGTAGGAGTGCGATTGATTATATAATTTGCACAATTAATTGCTTCGGCCCAAAAACTAAGACTGAGTCCTTTAGATTGCAGCATACAATTAGCCATTTCCTTTAAGGTGCGATTTTTCCTTTCAGCTACACCATTTTGTTGTGGAGTGTATGGAACAGTATGTTGCATTTGAATTCCATTTTCGGTGCAAAAGTTGATGAATGTGTTTTTAACATATTCTCCACCATTATCAGTTCTTAGCTTAAGAATTTGATGTCCAGATTGTTTTTCAACAAAGGCTTTGAAGGCCAAAAAGGTGTTAAATACTTCGCTCTTGAGTTTTAAGAAGTATACCCAAGTGCGTCTGGAGAAATCATCAATGAAAGTTAAGAAGTACTTGCAGCCAGAGAATGAAGCAACAGGAAGAGGACCACATAAATCACTGTGCACAAGCTGTAAAGGGGCTGAGGCGTGCCAAGAGGCACGTTTGTCAAAACTGTCCCGATGATGTTTTCCGAGTACACATCCGGAACAAACACCATCTCTGCAAGATACCATAGGAAGACCTGTCACCATATTTTCTTTACATAGATGCTGAAGGGAGCGATAGTTTAAGTGACCAAATCGCTCATGCCAAAGTTTGCTCACTTCATCATTATGAGCAACAAATACTGAGGGAAGATTTGATGACCCAAAGTTGTGAAACTTATACAACCTTTTGGAATCATCAGCAAGACCAGTAGCTAGAATCTGTTTAGGATCTTTTAGATCCTTGATTACAACATCATGAGGTGAAAATTCAACAATTTTACCTTCACCTGAATGAGTTATCTGATAGACAGATAGAAGGTTGCAGGATAAGGTTGGAACACATAATACATCATTAAACTGACCATTGTCTAGATGAACAGTTCCAGTCCCTACAACATTAAGAGATCTATCATCACCAACATATATATTTTTGGTGTTACAATCATTTAAAGAAGAAAACATGGCTTGGTTTTTGGCCATGTGACAAGAGGCTCCAGAATCAATGAGCCACTCATGAGAATGAGAAGAAGAAGAAGATACATTTAATGCATAACCAGACTGAGATGATTGACAATGACATGCAGAAAGTGCCATTCCGGAAGTTGAAGTTGAAGTAGGCTCCACATGGATGTTATGTTTCTTCATTGCGGCTTCCAAGGCTTCCATCTTCTTAAAGCATTTAGATTCTAAGTGGCCATCTCGATTACAAAAGTTACAATGTCTATCAGTCTTCTTCCATTTGTTTTTATTGGTCTTATCATTTTGCTGAAATGATCTTTCATTTTGAGGCTGAGATGGTTTAGGACCATTCTTTTGAGGATATGACTTCTTAGGATTCTTTGAATTTGGTTGCTGCTGGGCGGCTAACGCTTTCGTGGAAGAGTTTCCAAGATTAAGAAGACCAAGGTGTAAGAGTTTTTCTTGTTCTCTTATTAAGGAATCACAAAAGGAGTCAAAGGAAGGGGCCTTGTAGTCTTTTCCTTGACAAATGAAAGCTTCCCTTGTAGAATGGAAAGTGGAAACAAATACAGAGTAGGCTGGTCCCAACTTAGTAAGGATGGAATAAATAAGGTTACCATCTTCTTTCTTAACTTTAACACCTTCCAAGAGATATCTAAGGGTCTTGAATTTGGACAAGAAATCTTCAATGCAAGAAAAATATTAGGATCCAAAGTAAGCAGCTCATTTTCAAGTTGATGGGCTCTAATTTCATTTTTAATCCCAAAAACTTTAGCGAGTTTTTCTAATGCTTCATGAGGAGTCTCAAGTTCTGCAATGTGGAATCTAAGATCAGGAGAAATAGACATCCCTATCAAACCACGTGCTTGATCTTGTCTATTTTCCCATTTTGCAGCCTTGTCTTCATCTTTTGGTTTCTTCTCTTGGTCTGTGGCTATTCTGAAGAGACCTTTACTTCTAAGTAAATCTTCCATGTAGGCTACCCATTGGAAGTAGTTAGTGTTGTCAAGAATGACTTGGCATGGACTTTCCATTTTTAAAAAAAACTGAAGCTGAAGATGCTGAAAGTAAGTGTTCCAATGGATAGATCTCGAAAAAATAGGCGGTTTTAAAAAAAACGGCTCTGAAAAAGGCTTCCGGATGAAGAAGTTATGGCTTTTTGAAAAAAAAAATTGTTGATGTTGCCGGCAAAGTGCGCGAATGTGCGGAAATGAAAAAAATCCGCCCCCACAAAATGGAGACTTGAACCCAAGACCTCTACTCTCTTAAAATAGCTTTGAACCAATTGATCTATACAAAAAATTTGAGAGAGAGAGAGAGAGAGAGGGGGGGGGGGGGCCTTGGTTTGCGTGTTTGCCTTGAGAAAGCTCTTTTTCCCTACAAAACACAAAACACAAAACCCAACACGAATATGCAAAGAAAAACGAACCTTGCGGCTCGAAGTTAGCTTTAGCCAAAAAACTAGAAATTAAAAAAAAAAAATCTCAAAGTTAGCTTTAGCCGAAAAACTAAATATTTTTCTCAATGTTTCTGATTTTCCGAGATCACACTAAGGTGCAGGGAAAAGAGCATACGCATGAGAAAAATCCTTCCTTTCTGTTTCTGATTTGCCCAGTTCGCACAGAGTCGCAGGGCAAAGAGCATACGCAGAAATGAAAGGTATAGATCCGGTTAAAAAAAAGGCTAAATAAACTGAGACCGAAATAAGCAGAGAGAAAATAACAGTAAACTGCAAAAAACACTGTATACCTCCCGATCTGAAAAATGACGTAGCTAGGGCTACCGAAAACCTTTTCGCGTGAAACGAAAGGGGTTCCTCACTGGAACAGATGCTTCGAACGCAACAGAGCAGTCCTCTCGGCCCGAAAGCAGTCAGAAACGGCAGATCTAGGAAACGACAGCCGCATGCAGTTCTACCGGCTTCAGATTTGGATCACCAACGGACGCGGCCCTCAAATAGCTCTGATACCATGTAGGAATTTATAGGGTAAGTTCCTCAGAAAGAACACCAAAAGGACACCGCTCACAACCAGATCTCAAATCAATACACCAGTATTTTTGACGTGGTTAAAACCCTCAAAGTGCAAGGAGGGAAACAGTCGACGGCCTGTCCCAACGTGGGTACTACAGGCAATTTATTAATCAAAGAATGAAAATTTACATAAGCTTCTCTCATGCACGGATTACCCGAACAATGACCCTCCATGCGCTTTAAATAGAACTCATGGACCAATCGGGTGTCAAGCCACGGATCAAGTGTCGGTAATACCGAGGTGAGAGTGAACCGTCAGATCGCTACATATCGTGACCGTCGGATTGTAAGTTACAAAATATACAACGGTAAAGAAACACACTTTACCTAACTCTAACCTAACTCTATACTAGACCAAGTTGAACTTAACTATATCCTATGTGTCGGAATATCCTAACAGTTAGTCTGGCTCATCTGCTTCCCTTGAAATCCTTGCTAGGTTCTTGCCAAAGGTACCTGTGGCTCTGCTGAAACAAGTGATCTGTCGGTGTATCTCTAGTTGATCACTCTCCTTAGGGACCATGCGGTCAATGCAGTCAATCAATCCATCTCTAACCTCCCCAGTCAAAGCTTCTGCCTCTAGAGCTTTATAATGATACCTTGGGTTCAGAAAAAACCCAGCTGCATGTATAGGGCAATGGAGTTGATTGTTCCATCTTTGATCAATGATTTCCCAAATGGACCCATACTTAGCCACTCTATCCTTGTATACTGCTTTTATTTGCTCCTTTGCTTGATCCATAGCCTCATAAATGAAGCCCATAAGCAATCTTTTCCCATCCACCAACCACAACACCTTAACCAGTGGCTCAACAACCTTCACAATCTTTGTCGCCTTTTTCCCAAATAATTCTTCATTAACTTTCTCTCTCACATCTTGGCCATCCTGTTTGCAAGACCATTGACATTCATTCCATTCCTCACTGGAAAACACCCTTTGCAAGTTTCTATGTCAGAAAAGCATAGATTGCAATGACAAAAAATGAGTTGCAAATCTAGTGATGGCAGGCCTAATAATATCACTGCCACTTGTGTGTTTCCTCATCATGCTCAAAATCCATGAGTGATTGTAGATATATTTTGTTATTCTTTGGCATGCTCTACAGTGTTCTTGACCCAATCTATTTTGCCAATATCCTCAAGAATGAGGTCTATGCAATGTGCAACACATGGGGTCCAAAAGATAATTTTGTGTTTTTCCTCTAACATTTTACCAGCAAGGACATAGTTAGAGGCATTATCTATGATGATTTGAACAACATTAGCCACCCCCGCCTCTTCAACAACCTCATCCAAAAGCTAAAACAACAAGTGTGCATCTTTCACCGTATCAGATGCACCAACTAATTTTAGAAACATGGTCCCTATGGGAAAAAGATAAGAAAGTTTATGATGCTACAGTTCCTTTTATCAGTCCATCCATCTGACATGATGGTACATCCTATTTTTTCCCATGACCTTTTGAAATCTTTCAAATATACATCAATGGAGGAAATTTCTTTTTGCAAAAGAGATCCCCTTAACTCATGTATAGTAGGGCCCCTTAACTCATGCATAGTAGGGCCTTTGAAGCCCTTTCCAGTAGCAAATATGACATCAAACATAGGTTCATAATATGGTGAATGAGAAGCATTGAAGGGGATATCAAAATTATACCACCATCTAGCTATGTAATCACAGGCAGTCTCTCTCAATTCTTTCTTCCAATGGTCATCAAAAGTGGGTTGCATATGACTTCTATTAGCTTGAGGACCATGTGCATCTGATGGAGAGGAGAGTGTGAAATAATTTTTGATATCACCCTTCGTTTTCATTTTACCCTTACCCTTTTCTTGAATAGACTCCAAAAAGGAAGGAACATAGTGAAAGGGGTTGGATGCATCAGTGCAAGGGTTAGATGAAGATCCCTCATAATCAAAATTGGGGTTGGCATCCATCATTTGTTGTATAATCCTCTTCCTCCCAATTTGAACCTCTATTTCTTTTTGCCTAACTTTTTCTTGCTCAAACTACTCAAAGTTATCTAGCAACTCCTTCCTAATCTTCCCAATTTGTGCTGATGGTGCTTCACATGGAGTAATTTGGCCTCTAACACTAGCCAAGTGTTGTTTCAACCTATGAATGCCCCCTCCACCCCCCTTAATTTTTCTATGACAAAATTTGCAATGCATTTGATTATCAATCATTTCAGCATATGCCCAAGCAACATCTTTCACTCTAGGAGCCATTTTCTGATATTTGGACTTGGAAATGAAAGGAAAAAAATCTGAAAATGAAAACAAAAAAAAAAACATTGCTTCAATGTTCATTTCTTTTACAAAAAATACTCTTTTCAATTTCCAAATTTGCACCAAAAAAAAAAGCAAAAACAGATTTTAGAAGTGAAAAAAAATACCTCTAGGCACAAACTGCCTCCTCAATGCTGCTCCAACAAACCAACTCCTCAATGTTGCTCCAATGGCTACCCAAGAAGCTCCTCACTGCTGCTCCAATGATTGCCCAAGACTCCTCACTATTGCTCCAAAAACAAACTCCACAACTCTTCACAAACTCCTCACAAATTCTCACACAAATGCAATGAGATAGTTGTGAGGAAATGTGAGGGGGTTGGGTAGCTTTTATAGGCTTGGGAGAGGTAAGTGGCCTTCAAGATAACCTAAAACCGAATTAGAATGAACTTTGGGGTCCATTTTCCCCCCCAAAAAGTTTTGTTAGGCGTGTTTGGGTGTAGCTAGTCAAATCGGCAGGTTTAACTCGGGCTCGGTCGAGTCGGTGACTGGCTCAGTCGATTTATTACCGAACCAATGGAGTCGGTGACTGGCTCGATCGGTTTGGTAACAAATGGGCCATCGGATCGGTTTTTCTGCCGAGTCGGACCGATCGGGGTTATGGCTCGGTTGGCTCAGCGGAATCAGAGTTGGCTTGGCCGATTTTTAAAACAAAGATTACAACTAGTTACTACATCAATGATGATCAAATGACAAAGCCACAAAGAATTAAGACCATAAAATGCAGTTTTCTCATTAAGTCATCAAAATCAAAATGTATTACATAAATACTGAGTCACTAATACTATACAAGGGAATGTGTTAGAAAATCATAAAGGCAAATTTTTTTTCTTATACTTGATAATTACTTGTGATGTTCTTGATTTCTTATTACATTTCTTTATATCTTCTTTATTTAGTCTATCAAGCAATTACCAAAGCAATAGCACATAAATCAATCGACACCAGATATGTTTGATTGATGGGTACATTTTTAGTAGGGCCATGATAGAGGAGTTTGACAACCAATGTCACTAACATCAAGGTACATAGAGGGATTGGTGCTCTTGATTAAATATGAGTTCCATACCCTAGTACATGACAAAATCCAATGGAAACATTGCAATCCCTCCAATCATGAAATCCTAAAAAAGCAATAAGTCTGTTGGATTTCGAGTGAGATCTAAAATTCTACTTTCTCCATATGAAATCCATTGAGGTCAGAACCACTCCCAAACATCCTCAGTCATTTCATGGTAATGTTAAAAATTTAAATAAAAGGATGAAAATGAAATATAAAGGAGAATGTCACTTTTACTTTAAGAATATAAAATTACCATGAATTACATATCAATACTAGGGCCATAGGCTTGATCATTAGGCTGCCCCACTCAAAAATTCTTGTTTCTTTGAAAAAAAAATGTGTTTGGAACGTGTTTGCAAAAAAAATTGCAAAAAAAACTAGGGAGCGAAAAAAAATTAAGGGAGCACGCTTTGAGAAGGGGGGGTGCTCACCCACAACCTTGGTTTAAACAGGCCACTAAGTCTTCCCAATTGACAGTGTTTTCAAAAAAATGAATCTAGGCACTTGTCCTCCCTTTCAAACACCCCAAAAATTATAAAAAAATCATCATTTAATTTATGTTTTCTAAATCTGAGAATTACAGCATAATTAATTTTAAAAACAGATTTAATAAAGTCTAACAAATCCATCATTTTAACCATCATCGTTATGTTTTCTTAATCAAGAATTTATTGCCATAAAATCTTAATAGAAACCAGATTTACTCGAAGTCCAATATCCCTTTTTATGTCTTATGCCTTGCTGGGCCTAGTGTGCTTAGGGAAGTCCCCCTTGTGCCAGAGGAGAGATAGGCTAAAGCAAGGGGTACTACTGAGATGATAGTTGGTAGTCTTTCAAAGTTCCCCTTGAGGTTTTAATCAAGGTTGTCATTGATGTCAATATGGCATTGGTCGAGATGGAAAATATTCTTGAGATGCCTGGTTCCAGATGATGATGTCATGACTCTTGTTTGACAAGGATGCCATCAATTAATATGTCAAGCCACTAATGAAGAAGTCTTAAGAAGTGCCAAGTGCCAAATGCCAATCACGTGCCTTATTTGATGATCTAGACCTTAACCCTTGATGACATATGGAGGACTACACTTGATGAATGACCACACTTGATGATGGCACTTGATGAGGTCTTGATAACATGGTTGGAAGACTAGATGATGACGTGGAAGATCTCATTTGATGGTTGGAAGACTACCTTGGAACTTTCCTAATGATGCTGCCTATGACATATCATTGCACCATTATATGATGACACAGGATGATACACTCATTGTTGGATACTATCATGATGACATGGATGTCCTACATGATCTCATGATGATGAAAACGCCATACTGTCCCAAACATTCCTCATGTTGTCCCAAACTTTTTATGCATAAAATTTAAGGACAGTCACAAAGAAAAAATATTTTTGACACCTTAGAGGCATCTTTTCTAAATGGGACCTAGACCATCTTAAAGATGATTTTTTCCTCTTTCTAATGAGCCCTTACTTGCCCCGAAACTCCCAGTGGTCACTAAGAAAATGAATTTTTAAGTTGAGAAATATATATTTTAATGCAAGCCGACATGAGCCGACTCATGCAACTTGGCCTCTCATTCAAGTGACGTGTCTCCTCACCTTAATGCAAAACCAGTATGAATATAAGTATGTCTCCTCATTCTAGCCATCAAATTTCAGTGTTCTTTTCTGACATTGAGCACAAAATTCGGATAAGAATTATAGAAGCAAATAAGGTCGAGGAGGACATTGAAATTTACAGATTGGGTAACTTTTTAAGGAAGTCATGGTCGAAGTTGTCGTAGTTTCCATGGTCGAAGTTGTAGTTTCCATGGTTGAAGTTGCCATAGTTTCCGTGGTCGAAGTTTTTGTAGTTGCTGTGGTCGCAGTTGTCGTAGTTTCCCTGGTCGAAGTTGTTGTGGTTGCAGTTTTCGTAGTTGTCGTGATCACAGATGTTGTAGTTGAAGCTGCCATAGCTGTCATGGTTGAAGCTATCATGGTCAAAGTTGTCGTAGTTGTTGTGGTCGAAGTTGTCACAATTGCCGTAGTTGAATTTGTCGTAGTTGTCGTCGCTAAACCTACCGCGGTTGAAGTTGTCGTAGTTTCCGTGGTCGAAGTTGTCATAGTTGTCGTGGTCGAAGTTGTCGTAGTTGCCATAGTTGAAGCTGTCGTGGTCGAAGTTGTCATAGTCGTCATGGTCGAAGTGTTGATTTATTGGGATTGGACAAATAGAGCTTGTTGAAGTCTTCTCTTGAGAACATAATAGAGCAGAGTTGGAGAACTTTGTGAAGCAGCATATTGAAGATTTGTGGAGATTGTTGAAGACCATGATACATTGAAGCCATCATGAGGTGACCTTGAAGAAGTTTTGTTATAACTCTGATACCACTTGTTGTAGCTCTGATACCACTTGTTATAGATCTAACCCAGAAATATATGATAATGGAAATAAACCTAGAAACAATAAGATAGAAATAGATAGAAATGCTTCTTTATTATCAAAACCCTTAAGGTAGGGCAACACCATACATTCACTCCTTAAGGAAGGAGAACACTCCACAAGCCATATTCCTGTTCATACAATAATCCTTCACTATTTCTTGACTCGGAGTCTCTAGCCTCTATATAGGCCTCATACATACAATACCATGGGTCATTACCATGGTTCCCTCATACCATCAACTAATACCATGGGTCCATTACATTATTATTAACTACTTTTGGTCCCTTACATGATATGGGTTAACCACCTTATTTATTACTATGGCCCATCCCATTATTACATTATTACCTTGGGTACCTCCCTTGGTACCCCATATTATCCCCCCTAGATATATAACAAGTTTTGTTTGGGTAACATGAAGAGCAGTGGTGACACCTTCATGTGAAGAACAAGGTTGTCATTGATGACGAGACGTGGAGACTAAAGTGAAGGGATAGCTAAAGATTGACAGGTCACAGGGCTCGTTGAAGAAGAAATTGAGAGTCGTGAGGTATAACCAAATATATCTTGATGAAGTAAATCTAAGGGTTGGAGCCTCGAAAAGACAAAATTGGTGCCTTAGAAGATAGGGTTGGAGCCCTGGAGGATCAAAGTCCTCAAGAAACCAGGTCGGAGCCTGAACCGGATTTAGGGTTGGAGCCCTTGATGTTGGTGCCTCAAACTTGACAAGGTTGGGGCCTTGGAAGTCCAAGTCGATGCTTGGCATATTACAGGTTGGAGCTTGGGAGACTGAAGATCAGTGTCTTCATCTAGGGTTGGAGCCCTACATATATTGTACTTGATTTATTTTAAAGAAGAAATTAATAAAAGCATTTATTATTATTGTTCATTTTGTGTTCTAAATATAAGCGATCTAACTGGTAAAAATAACAATTGAAAAGAAATATTGATTCACCCCCCACCCCCACCCCCCCCCCCGCCCCCCCCTAGTATTTCCAAAAGGAGTCTCACATGGTGGTTGGAAATTTATGCACCTCAACTAAGAACTTGGGAGGTAACAGGGCGTATAAACTGTGGAATTTTGTAGCTATCATCAATCTTCATAATTTATATTTTAGCCCTTGAAATATATGATGAAATTGTAAGAATCTTCATGTTATTTTCACTGTTTAGCTCTTGAAAGAATTAATATAAGACATGTTCTTCATGTCGGTATCAAAAGAGAATTTTGAAATTTGAATTTTTGGCTCCAAACTAGTCAAGTCGTCCCATATGAAGAGACACACCCATTTGGATAGGCAGAACACTATATATAGAGCACTCGACCTCCTCCATAAGATACCATTTGACCTCTCACAAGACGTGATATTATGGGTATCTCAGCAACGAAGAAGGGTGAAGTATGACGAAGAAGGATGAATTCATCTCTAGCATTTCTCTCTCTCTCTCTCCTTGACTTCGCACGTGTGACCTTTTGGACATATTTTGGGCAGCAAGTCGAACTTCTGGGTAGCAGTTTCTAGGCAACAGGGTCAAAACTCTGGGCAACAAAGCCAAGTTTTTGGGCACATTTTGGGAGGCCAAAATTCGACCCAGGCAAATCAGAGAGAATCAATGTTGAAGGGCAGAAGATTGACTTGAAAAGAGGGTTGTTTGACCAAGTTTGACCATAATATTGTTGGTCAGTTTGACCTCATAGTTGACTAGCAATATTAGGTGTATCTCTTGTTGAACTGAAGAATTTCTCTAAGGAAGAGGTGGTTGGGTTTTCTCCAAGCGGTTTTTCCTAGGGTAAGTATTGTGTTCTTTTTGTGCATTGTGATCTCTACTATCCTTATGCATTTATGATTGAATCTCTGAAGTGTAATTTCTTAATTATAAACACGAAGTGCTAAAAGAATATCTACATCATTAGAAGTAATTATCAGTATTTGAGAAATTTGTGCCCATATCTATCACACTTGAAAAATCAACATGGTATCAGAGCTTTGGTGGAGATCACACTTGAAGAGCTTTGGTTAAGGAAGAAGAGGCTTAGAAGATCACTTCTTCTTATTTGTCTATATCCATGGGTTCCTTTATGAAGTTAGAAAACAAGCTTGAACAAGCTTCAAATTTTAGGGCTAGGAAGACAAGGATCGATCTAATTCTTGCAAAGAATGGTCTCTTGGTTATTGTGAAGGCTAAGGTTACTGAAACTTGAGATAATGAAGGAAAATTATAATATGAGAAAGATAACTTTACACCTAGAAGCATAATTGTGGGTTCGTTCAAAGATCACTTAATTCCATGTGTTGCAAATCTTGACTCTTCAAAAAAGACGTATGACGCCCTCGATGGATTTTATACTATCAACAACACTGGTCAAACAATGACTCTAAAGAATGAGCTTTGTGATGTTAAAAATGTCAAGAAATGACACTCTGGCCTCATATTTCATGAGAATCTCTCAACTAAGAGATCAACTTCAAGCAATTGATGAAATCATTTTTGAAAGAGAACTTGTGACTACAACACTTAATAGGGCATATTTGCATATAGTATATGTGGCAGAAAGGAGGTTGCAAAGTTTGAATAACTATGTAATGCATGTACTCAATGTACTCAAGAAAAATGTAGGCTCATATCAAAAGGAAAGTTTCAGAGATCTGAAGCAGGTGACTCTCAAGCATATGCAGCACATTTCAAAAAGGTTGGAGAAAGAAAGAAGTTTGGATTCAAAAGAAGAAATGAAGGAAGAAGACCTGAAGGTAGAAGACCTGCTCCTCAAAAAAAGAAAGATATGCCAAAAGTTCAATGTTATCATTGTCACAAATTTGGTCACTTAAGACATGATTGTCCTGAAAGATCGGATAATAGAAAGAGAAAAGAAAAGTAGCATGCTACCACAATAGACATTGAAAAACATTCAAAGAAACCTAAGAATGAAGATTCAGGTACCAAAGATTTCTTCTAGTTTTTTGCTCTTATAGGTTCTATTGTAAATCACGATGATTGTGGCTAGTAGATAGTGGTGCCTCAAGATACATGACGGGAGATCATGACAACCTCACAAGTCTAATGGAAAGAAGATTATCTCAAAAGGTAGAGCTTGGAGACAACAATAGTTATGCAGTCAAAGGAATTGGGAAAACATTCTTTTGAGTTGGAATCAAGTGAAAACATTCATCTTAGCAACATATTATATGTATCAGGTTTGAAAAAGAATTTGGTTTCTATTTCATGTTTGGAAGATAAAGGAGATAGAGTGGAAATTGTCGATGGTAAAGTCCTTGAATGGCCAAAAGGCTCAAGTATAGATTCTGCTAGAGTAATTGGAATTCATGAAGGAAGATTGTATAGACTCTTGAAACAACCTACTCAAGCATTAGTACAAAATGACATCAATCCATGTGAACTTTGGCATAGAAGATGGTGTCGCTTGATTCTACTTTAGCGTGGAGAAAGTCTTTAACTCTACTTGTTGTGTCCTTGGGGGCAAGTTGTGAGTTGGGGTTGTCACCCAATTCCCAACTCCTGTATCTAGGCTCTCTCCTAGATGAAACCAAGGGGGGTAGACCCTAAGGAAAATCTAAGGCTTAGTTAGTGATACTAAACAAGTTCTAGGAGATGAAAGATTAGTTAACCAAGACATACATCAACCATCAAATTGAAACATGTAAATACTTTAACAAGTAAATGATATGACCATGAGCATGTAGATATATGTAAAGCAACTAGATAAGCAATGATATCAACAAGAGAGATCCTTTGCAAGAATTGAAACTGATAAGAACAATGCCAAAATAAGTAAGCATGCAAAAGATAAATGCTCAAGGAAGGAAATGGTACTTGTAAAGTAAGAACATGTAATGGAAAGATAGCAAGTAAAGATACAATTGCACTTGAAAATAAAATGTGTTCACATGAAATATACTTGAAAGAAAAGTTACACCAATGAAATGAAAGATGCTCCAAGTAAATAAGCTCCAAATACTTCAAAAATAAACAAGTGAACTTCAAATGAAATACTTCAAGTACAAGAATATAAATGCTTGCAAAAGTAAATCCACAATACTTGCAAAATGTGAAATGCTACTTGGAAGTAAATGATATTTGCAAATAAAACTTGATCTTCAAGATAGCATAAACATGAAATATATTGCAAGGAAAGTAAAGTGATGTAGAGTGCTCTTGGTTTATTTTATTAGGCCTATTCTACCTATTCTAAGGTGAGACTTCCTCTTTAAAATTTTACCCTTGTAAGGATAGGGATGGTTGCAAGGGGCCTCAAGTGGAGAAGCTTAGCTTCATTAATGAGTATCCACCTAGTCCCTCAAGTCAACCCACGTTTTAGCGCTCCAACACTAGACAAGTCATGTTTTAACTACTTGGTCACGTGTTTACTTTTCACACAAACTTGGGAAAGGGATATTGAGGAAGGGGTCCTAGTATCTATACAATCAACTTATGTTGGAGGTTAATTTTAGTGAGAAAAATGGTAAATTGAAAATTGTGAATGATATTCAAAGTAGAGTAGCAAATTGCAATAAGCAAATGAAACAAGTTGTGAGTGAATTAGCAATGTAAATCAAATGAAGATGAAACCACAAAGCATGAAATTTGCAATTGTAAGTCTTGCAATGTAAACGAAACTACACTAGCATGTAAAGACAAATGAAATGGACATTGAAATTAGATTGTTGCTACAAGTTAAATGAAACTAAAATAACACATTAGCATGGAAATGAAGTGAAATTTGTTGAGAGAAACCAATAAGCAAAATTATTAGGTGAATATTAGCAAGTAGATGAAACTAAACTAATATGTGAGAAAGCACTTGCATGTAAATGAGATTAGATTCCTAAGAGCACTAACATATAAATAAGTAAATGAAAATTAGCATGTAATGAGATAAAATTTAAACTAAGCAATTAGCCCAATGAAGAAGTAGTATGCACTGATAACCAAAATGATATGAAGCATAAGATTAACCAGGTAGCTCAAAAGGAAATGTGCATTAGTGGATTTAGAGCATGATCATTAGCATGGCATAAAAAGGAATGAAGCTAAACTAATTGCAAGAAATGAAATGAAATGGAATGAAAGATCACAACAAACACACTCAAGATATCCTTCCCTAAGAAGAGAGAAGGATGGGATGCAGAGGGAAAATCTCCAAGCTCCCAAAAGAAAATTAGTTATTTTATTATTAGTTAGTGATGTGATGGCCCTCCTATAGAGATGAGGGATTATCTTGGGAAGAACTTACAATATTCTTTATGATCAAGGATACTCGTTCCCAAAAATGTCACAAATGAGTGATTTAAAATCTACTTGAGAAATGTTACAAAAGGAAAGGCTTGAAAGTCTTGAGTAAATCAATGAAGTACAAGGGTTACAACTCCTCAAGCATATGAGGCTCTAGAAGAAGAAATGATGAATAGAGAAGAGAAAGTGTTGCTCTTGAAGTTTCAAATGGAAAGGGCTCTGAGGCATGCGTTTTAGCTCCCCTTATCAACTTGAATTTGTCTCCAAGAACTCCAATAGGACAGAAAGAGAAAAAGTTAACATGCAAGGAAAATGATGCAGAAATATGCTAGAGGAAGACTTTACTTGCATGTGATGAAAAGCTTATGGATAAAATGATATTATAATACACTTATAGTACAATAAGTTCCTCACTAGATCAACTTGCATGGGCTGATCTAATGAGTGAAAGTTGGGATCAAACCCAACACTTTTAGCCTTAAATGCTTGATAAGAACAATACTAGCACGAAATAGAAAGTAACCAATAGAACTTTGAAATTTGAATTTGATGGAAGGAAGAATATGAGGCTTGTAGAAACTTCCTTTCAATGATCCTTTTCTATATCTTTGGGAAATCCTTGACTTGAGTGCTTGTGAGCTCCTTGAGGTTTTTGGAGATGGATGGTCCAATTGAAGATGTCCCCAACCTCCATAGGGACTCGGTAACCTGCCTTTGAACACAAGAAACACTTGCAAAAACCAATTGTTAGTGCAAAAGGAGACTTGACTTATGAAGGCCAAGCTGAATTTGTTGTTCAACCAAGAACAACAAATTACAACAAGTGCTCAGGATATGGCAAGCTCAAGAGAGATTGCAATTAGTTGCAATCTTCCTTCCCTAGACAATAATTCCCTCGGGTAATACACAAAATCAATTAGCTTATGCAATATAAACTCAATGAAACATAATCATAGCATGAAGAACAAAATCAATGATATATTTTACCTCATCCTCAATGCATAGCATCACAAGTCAAGTATGTATCCCTCAAAGTCTTCACTTTATTGATTCAATAGAAATTTGAGTATAGTAACAACAAGAATCAGGCTTCCAACCATGAGCAATGGGAGCTCAAATGGTTGATTTATAAAACAATGGGAAAAGATCCCAATGAGAATGACAAATGACAAGTGTAGAAGATGATAATCTCAATAAAGGAAATCAAACTCCATGTGTAGAGAGACCTTGCCAAGTGTGGAATTCGACTTTTGGTAGGTGGCAACATTTTCCCTCATGTTGGACAGTGTACTCCAAGTCAAGAAATGCAAGTTCTTCTTGAGATGCCAAGTGTGGAGATTAGTAGGTGAGATGAGAAGCATCTCCCACGAAATCCTCAATCCAAAACCATGTGATGACACCTCACAAAATGTGCCAACAACTTGATCCTCAAGTGTTGCATATTAGTTGTGCATATGACTACCACTCAGGGCTACGTGTGAGATGAACTTGGAGAGTTGCATACATGTGTGAGGTGAAGTGTGTGTTGGCGGAGACGCACTCCGCAATTTTCTCCATCAAATCCTATCAAATATTTTCACCCATGTGTTGATTCTTTTGAAGAGATTTCGAGTTTCCAAGTAGGAAACTAATCCCCTAATTCTAGGAAATAACTCGACCTCATGGGTGATTAACTCTTGAGCTAATGTGTTTGTTAAATCACCATGAATCTGACCTTTGACTACCTCTTTAATTTGACTTGATTTTCCACCTCATTTCACTACATTTGTCATGTGGAAATATTTATTTTTTCTCCACTTATTTATTTTTCTGGCAATTTATTTCCAATTTTCCCACTAGACTTAGGAAAAGTGGGTTTTGAGGGGCTAGAAGTGATTTTTTACCCCTCAAAGTGTGTCCTAGAAGAATGTTGAGGTGGAGAGGATGAATTTTGAGTACTCATACACCCTCAACATCTTCTGGCATCACTTTATTGCATTTTACATTAAAAAAAAAATTAAAAAATCTCATCTTGTGGGAAATTTTTAACTATTAAAAAAATCCCTATCTAAACTTAGTCAAATTCCGCAAAATTTCAAAGATGACCTAGCATGGTAATATGCATCGACCATAGACACTAATATGGACTTAGGGCTCAACCTTCAAGTCGTCACCCCAGCTTTGGGGGTATGTCGTGCATGAAAAAACTCAGTTAATTATTCGTCGCTGAAAAGTGAGAATAATTAACTAAGTGAAAAAAACACTCTAGGGTGTACTCACTTACTGATCAAGTGACATTTTTACAATATCCCCGTAGAGTTGCAGAATTTGAGGACAGAAAAAAAAAAAAAAAGAATAAGGAGAAGGGATTGGAACACCCTGCTAACATCTGAACTTTGGAAAAAAATTGATGTACACTCTATGTCATGGGCTATGGAGTCTTCACAATATCTGTTAGGTGCAACTTAGCAGTCAATAGAAGATATGCTCACCTTCACTATAGAGCTGTGCCAACTTTAAAACAGATGGTTTCAGGTGTTCCAGAATTGCAGATGGAGCATGAAGAAGTATGTAAAGGTTGTGTGTTTGGGAAGAATGTCAAGAAGCCTTTTCTAAGTAGCAAAAGTAGGTCCAAAGAAATTTTGGATCTAGTTGATTATGATGTATGTGGTCCAATGCCAATAAAATCTCTTGGAGGCCCTTTGTAGCATGTAACCTTTATTAATGACTTCTCTCACAAGACATGGATTTACTTTATGAAGACAAAGGATGAAGTATGCAACAAGTTTCAGGAATTTACGGCTGAAGTGGAAAACTAGAAAGGAAAGAAAATCAAGATTTTGAAATCAGATAATGGAGGAGAATATACTTCCAAGGATCTTGTTTCTTTTTGTGAAGAAGCTAGGATTAAAAGGGAATTGATAATTCCCTACAATCCACAACAAAGTGGAATTGTTGAAAGAAAGAACAAAACCATTGACGAATCTGTGAAGGCAATGATGCATGATTAACACTTGTCTATGTTTCTATGGAGTGAAGCATCTATGGTAGTTGTCTATATTCAAAATAGAAATCCTCATCGAATTTTGGAAGACAAGATTCCTGAAGAAGCATTCACCAGAAAGAAACCACAGGTTGGACATTTGAGAATATTTGGTTGTCCAATCTACATCCATGTACCCAAAGATAAGATAAAGAGGCTACAACCTTCAGGAAAGAAAGGAATATCTGTTGGATATAGTGAGTCATCAAAATCCTATAGAATCTATGTTCCAGGGCAACAAGAAGTTGAAGTCAGTAGGGACGTGACCTTTGATGATAATTGTAGAAATTTTTTATGTGCCCCAACCCAGTTTCAAGTTTTTACAAAGGCTTAATGCCCAAACCCCATCATGACATATGACTGATATAAAAATTATATTTGCATTCAACTTGAAACAAAAGACTACCCTACTCTTTTCACTTCAACAACTAATACAAGAAATTTATGCAAGCACACAGATAGAAATTTTACACAATGTTTTTGTCTGCTGACCCTGGAAAAACCCACAAGGGGAAAACCAGTGTTCAAGGAGGATTTTAACTGCTTTTAAGGAAATAAATACACAGCAGAGATAAAGTCAACTTATCTCCCTTTTCATGCTTGTTAAAATCATTGCCAAATTAAATAGAAATTCAAGCTCCCACAGTCGTAAGCTCTGGCTGATATTTTTCCTTGAATTTTGTGCACAAATAAACATTGGCAGTGCCTTGGAATTCGTGTCAGGTACAATAGAAATTTAGCAAAGATTTTTGCCTCAAATTTGACTGGAAGTTGCCTCTCTTCACCTCAGAAAATTCGTTGTTAGAGGCCCAAAATAGCGTCGACTATCACCAAGATTCTCAAACCTGTTGACTGTATATGTGGCAGAAACCAAGGGTTCGAACAGCTCCTCTTTCTCAGAAGAAATACGTTGAGTTTCTCTCTCAGCTACTCCATCTATCAGCACAGACCCAGAACTAGAATCTAGGCCTGTTGTTTACCACTTAAAACTCTGCATGAAAACTCCTATAAACATGGCCTAAAACCATTGCCTAAAATTCTCAGGATAATAGTAGTAAACTCATGTTCTTCTTTGGTGTACAAATTCCGCTTTCTCAGACCTACAAACTCATCCTCCTTGCTCCTTTCTTTCTTCTCCTCAAGTCTCCTGAGAATAATGAGCCTCTTCTCTCCTTTTTCCCTTTTTGTCTCTTCAAAATATGAGAACCCTGACCCTTAGAAATCAAGGGTTGAGATTATATCTCAGCCCATGAGATCAAGTACCCCACTTAACCCCCTCCCTCATGTGGTCCCCCTCAATTAATCAGTCTCCTAGTATTTTTTAATGTTTTGTACCATGTGCACTTTTTCTCTCATAAAATCACTTTAATAATATAAAGTGTACTATGTACTTTTCTCATAAATTCACTTTTAAACAGATGTGACTTTAATAAATTAAAGTACATAGTACATAGCTCATAAAAAGTACTTTGTTCCATGACATTGATAAAACTCATAATGTCACTAGAAAAAAGGGTCATTAATGTGTCTTCCTAGGCCAAAAGGATAAATGCACTAGGAAACACCTCCTTGGTACCCCTTATTTTCAACAAGAATGTTGCTTAATGGAAATTTAAAGAAGTTCCCATGGAATTTGATGATGATGAAGAACATGAAGCTCCCAAGGAAGAAGGTTCAGGTCCATCCTGTTGTAAAATGTAACTAGTGCCGGTCTTCATAATGTAATAAAATCTAATTTTCATCATTGATCATATTCATTATTATTATTTTATTCTAGTCAAAGCATGTTCTTCATGCTTATAGGGTCAATTGAGTCAAAAGATAATTTATTTTGAGTCAAAGAAATGTATTTGAGTCAAGTCCCATTTGGACTTTTGTAAAGAAAAAGAAAAAGAATTTTTGTATTAAGTCAAAGTCCACCAAAATTGTCAAGTCGACCCTACTTGGGACAAGTCAACCTGGGCTCCAAGAGCCACCTATTTTCCCTCCTCGACAAATATATATAGAGGATTTTTCAATCACATTGGAGGGCTTTCATTCATCATCATTCATACATATCTTTTGCACCTAACCAATGGAGAAAAGGACGAAAAAGTAGGGGAGGAAGAGCTCGCACAAGTGGAGGGATTTCTGTGAAGAAAAAGGACGAATTTCAGAGATCATTGCAGGCCCCAAATTTCAGGATCGAAATTTCAGGGAGGCCCGAAATTTCAGGGGCCAAAATTTCAAGAAGACCAGTTTGACCTATGTTGACTTTTGACTTTGGAGGTGACTTGGAGAAGGGTTGGACTTGGAGTTTTGTTGGCAGTTTTTGTCTTGGATATCTCATTTTGATCCGATTCTACAAGAAAAGGATTTTTTGGGATTTCTCCTTATGGGGTTTTGCTCACGCTTGGAGCCTAATTTCTGGTGTCTCTTGTGCATTATGTTCTCTATGTTTTCTATTGTATAATTGCTTGATAACATATATAAACAAGTAAAAACTAAAGAAAAGAATACATATCAGTCACAAGTAATTACCAAGATAAGAAATTCTATCATCTACTCAAAATTTCAATGCATCCAATTCTTCAGAACATTCCATAGATCATCAAGAAGAGCCAAAAGGGCCTAGAAATCTGGTGGACCCGGTTGTTGTTCCTAAAATCAGGTAAAGGTTAGCTTGACTTAGATCTACTTTGAAAGAAGCAAAAGAACATGTTGCCGCATGGCACCTTCAAGGAAAACAAGAGACCGAAGAGGTATTCTGGATATGAAGTATTAATGACTAATCTCATTGATTATGAACCTTCCACCTTTAAAGAAGTAGCTAGCCATCAATTTTGGATGTAATGTTGGAAGAATACCAATCTATTATGAAGAATGATGTATGGGAAATTGTGTCGAGACCTAAAGGGAAGTTAGTGGTAACTTCCAAATGGATATATAAGATCAAGCATGCAGTGGATAGCAGTATTGACAAATACAAGGTGATATTTGTAGAGGGATCTTCCAAAAAAGGGGGAGAGGACTATGATGAGACTTTTACTCCAGTTTCGAAGTACACTATCATTAGATCTATTATTTCTCTTACTTCTTCTATGGGTTGGAATTTACATCAGATGGATGTAAAGACTGTTTTCCTCAGTGGTGTGAATAAGGAAGAAGTATACATAGAACAACCTCAAGGTTTTGAGGTTCATGGAAGAGAGTCTCATGCCTGCAGA
The DNA here is from genome assembly GCA_031772625.1 of Pinus tabuliformis. Lineage (NCBI taxonomy): Eukaryota > Viridiplantae > Streptophyta > Pinopsida > Pinales > Pinaceae > Pinus > Pinus tabuliformis. Next base: position 1,633,876,717 of record CM062816.1, read on the forward strand.
TTAAAGAAAGCATTGTATGGACTAAAGAAAGCACCTAGAACCTGGTAGTCTCAAATTGACAGCTACCTGACAAGACTTGGTTTCTCCAAAAGTGATGTTGATCCAAATCTCCATATCAACGTTGAGACCAATGAAACTGTGATTTTATTATTGTATGTTAATCACTTAATTCAGACAAGTGTGGAGCATCTCAACATTCAGTGTAACAGGGAGTTAGTTTATGAATTCGATATGAAGGATCTTGGGTTGATGGACTGTTATTTGGAGCCAGAAGTATGGCATAAGCCTGGTGAAATCTTCCTTGGTCAACGAGAATATATTATCAAGATCTTGCAGAAGTTTGGAATGATGGACTGTAAATCAATGGCAACTCTCGTGGTGACAAATCTGAGAAAGTTGAGACTCTGAGTCAGATCTAATAGGTCCATCCATGTGCCGAGAGTTGATTGGTTCACTGATGTATTTGGTTAATACCAGGCTAGACAACTGTTTTTGCAGTAAATACTCTAAGAGTCTACGCCAATTCTAGGTGGAACCAAGAAATTATCATTGGATTGAAGCGAAGCACTGTTGGATGGTGTTGGCATTGATGTCAACCTTGGGGTTTGACTGGTTTTAACTCTAACTGAAACATCCATTAGTGATGTCAAATGAACAATGAATGCTTCTTAGAATTGTCTAGATTACATCAAGTTGAAGGCTACATTGTTGGATGGTTGAAAACCCAATTCCTAGGGTTTGGGTTCCCAAGACAAAGGGCATACCCCGACTTTGTCGAGGGTTTTTTAAGGGTCAAAATATTGAGTTTGACTTGGAGATCCACATCACCAGATTCTCCTCATCGAGATATTTCCGGTGGTGTGATATGTCACGTGGTTCCTCCTGGTTTGAGAGATAATTGAAGTTGAAGTCAGAGTCCCCACTTTATGGGCTAAAACCCCAAAGGATGGCCATATGATTCCTAGACTATGGTCAAAGGTCAAAGAGAAAATAAATAAAGAGGTTTAAATTTAATAAATTAAAATTAAAACTAAAAGGAAAAGAAAACAATTAATTATATAGTAAAGTCTAAAATGATTAAGAAGAAACATTATTAAAATTTGGTTAAATTATATATTAATTATTAATTAAGGTTTTAATTTTATTTAAATTAAATTAAAGTCTTAAATCTAATTATATTTCCTCCTTAAGATACTCCAACAATCATACTTGAAAACCCTCTCTCATGCCAAAACAAACTATATAAGAACATTAATTAGTCCTCTTCACATAACACCTCAACGAACTATCTATTATGTTTTTGATTTGAACCTCGGCCCTACAGAAATTATCAAAAATATCAGAGGAGACAGTGAATAATTTGTGGTTTACAATCTTGTCTTTATTTTGGGGAAACCCTAATGCGTGACTGAAGTTATCTGCATAGTGAGTTAAACAGAGAACAATATTTTCCAATTGATTTTGTTGGAACATTACCATGAATAGTCAAGATTTGTTGTGGCAAGGATCAAGTAAGTTAAAAAGTCAAAATTGTTTGCAATTTAGATTAAATGTAATGTTATTTATTTATCAACCCAGTTAATAATCAAATTTGGAACCCATAATGGAAATGTCATTTGAACCCTGCGCAATATAGAATTTTGGAAGGATAATTTGTGGTGAATGAAAATTTTACTTTATTCATTATTGATTATATAAAGTTATAAACTGTTGGAAATACTGAGTGGGGGGTGAATCAATATTTCTTTTCAATTGTTAACTAGTTAGATTCTACACAACTAAAATCAGAGAAATGAGTACTTTTATTAATGAAAAAGGACAAATGATCCTTTTACAAATGAAGGTGTACAATGATTTCCAAGCACCAACTTGGACTTAATGAGGCTCCGACGTCTAGGGTTTCGACCCTATCTTCACCAAGGCTCCAACCTTGAGTTTAGGGGCACCTACCCCAAGGACACCAATCCTTCTCTGTTGCTTCAAAAATCTATTTCAACAAATGTCTTCAAAGGGCTGCTCCATGATCTCTAACAGCTGCTCAAATGTTCCTAATCCATAATCATTCCAGAATACTTCAAGGATTATCAAAGGTAACTACAAGGTCTGCTCAAGGAGTGATACAATGTTTGTTCCATGTTTGCTTCAAGAAGTTGATTCAATAGGTCTTCAATAATTTTCCAAAGTAGCTCAACGGATCTCCAAACTCAGCTCAAAAACAATTCTAAACTCTTCTTCACAATATGCAAAAGGATTGCTTTAATGGTCTTCAAAACTGATATCAAGGAGGGTGCCAAGTCTATTCACAAGAACCCAAGTATACCACTGAACCACTGCTATACCAATACCACTGTTTAAATTGCTCCAATGTTCATACCCAACAATTTATACATCATGTCAATACTCCTGTTCCAAATTAACCCAATGTTATTTCTCAGATTAGAAATAGTAGAGTCATAGGTATGTGTTTTAAGGGCTGCCATAGGTCCGAAAAGGAGTAGAGTTATAGACTTGTATTATTCTGAAGTCCTAAAGTCCGAAGCACTGTAATTGCACCAAGGGAAACAAGGGAACACTACAGCAGTAATCAAAGTCCGAATCTGCAATGACCACAAATTTTCCACAGTCTGAGTTAAAGGTGTCACAGAGATCTTGTTAAAAAAAAAATCTACAGCCCTTGTTGTAGGTAATGTGTCTTGTACAGTCCCTTTTCCTAACTCATGTTCATGAGATATGAACATCTCTTCACCTTTTCCAAGCTTTTGTCCTTAATCAAATGATTGGATGATCTGAAACAAGGAGATTTGACCGCATATATATACACATATTTCGACCCTCCAACAAATAGACATGACCCTTAAGGTAGGACGACATGTCCTTGAAGGATGAGGTCAGCTCACTAACCAGAAAGTTAATTTTAACTTAAAAAATTAATAACTCCCAAAGCGCTTGGATATTTTCGCTGAGTAATAGCTCGTTGGAAAGCTAAAAATATGCTTTATAAGATGGTATAAGTGTCATGTTCAGATGCATCCTTTCAAGAGTGAGAAATATGTTTTTTTTATGGGACTGGTCAATAGATGGTGCAGAAAAATGGAGGACAGTGGATGGGTTTCTTCATGGATGGGGATGGGCTTCTTCATGGGGATCATCAAGTGTTTACCAAGTGGTCATTCACCATGGCGTCTAGTCTTCATCATTTATCACCCCTCGTCACATTCATTATGTCCTTGCCTTTTTTAACAATATATTGACACCAATGACAACTAGATTAACAATCTCCCCCTTTGTCATTGGATGGCAATATTTTTCTTCTCTCCCCCTTTGACATCAATGGCAAAGGAGTGCACAAGGACTCCCCCTATTGAACTGCTTCCCCTGTCATGCGGCATCTTAAGAATCAGCTTAGTGTGATGCTAGAGCAATAACCCCCATCTTTTGGCGAAGATGTTCAAATTATTCTCGAGGAAGGGGTTTGGTGAAAATGTCTGCAATCTGCTCCTTTGTATTGATATATTCCAAATTGATGTTTTGTTCGGCCACTTGTTCACGAAGAAAATAATATTTGATTTGTATATGTTTGCTCTTTGAGTGAATCACTGGATTTTTACTAAGACTGATAGCACTTATGTTGTCATAATAGATGGTGATTGGTTGTGTCGTATCTATGTTGACATCCTTTAGAGCTTCCTTCATCCATAATATTTGAGTACAACAATCTGTAGTAGCTATATACTTGGTTTCAGAAGTAGATAGTGATATGGATGATTGTTTTTTGTTGAGCCAAGATACTAGACAATCTCCCAGGAAGAATGCATTTCCACTAGTACTTTTTCGATCATCGACACTTCTAGCCCAATCAGCGTCGGTGTATGCAGTCACAGTAAGAGTTGAGCTCTTAGGGTACCAAAGACCAAAATCAGGAGTTCCTTTCAAGTATCTGAGAATTCTTCTTACAGCCAACAAACGGGATTTCTTAGGAGCTTTATTGAAATCTTCCTACCATTCCTACTGCTTGCATAATGTCAGGTCTTGTAGCAGTTAAGTATAGGAGAGCTCCAATTATTGACCTGTAAAGAGTTGCATCTACTGAGGGGGATTCATCATCTTTGCTCAATTTGTAGTCTGTGGTCATTGGTGTTCTCATAGGTGCACAGTCTTCCATCCCATATCTTTTAAGCATGTCTTTAAGATATTTTTCTTGAGATATGAACATGCATGTTGTTGTTTGAGATATTTGCAGTCCAAGGAAGTAAGATAACTCACCAATCATCAACATTTTGAACTCTTTTGACATATTTTGAGAAAACTCGTGGCTTATCTCATCATTATTGCTAGCAAAAATCAGATCATCAACATAGACAAGAGTGACTAGTAACTTATCCTCGTCCATCTTCATGTAGAAATTACTTCTTGCCACCCCATTTTTGAAGCCTTCTTGTCATAGATAGTGATCCAATCTTGCGTACCAAGCTCTAGGAGCTTGTTTCAAACCATATAATGCCTTTTTTAACTTACAAACAAAGTCTTTTCCTTCTACTAGATCAAACCCTTCTAGTTTCTCCATGTAGACTTCTTCCTTGATTTCCCCATTTAGAAATGTTGATTTTACGTCCATTTCATAGACTTTGAATCCTTTTGAGCAAGCAAATGCTAAGAACATCCTTATAGCTTCCATACGAGCTACTGGTGCAAAGGTTTCTTCAAAGTAGATTCCTTTAATTTGTGAATAACCTTTACAAACAAGCCTTGCCTTATTTATTGATGATTTGTCCATCTTCATTCATTTTGTTTTTGAACTACCACTTGGTTCCAATTATATTTTTATCCTTTGGACAAGGTACCAACTCCCATTTCTCATTCTTCTCAATTTAAGACATTTCTTCTTCCATGGCTTCCACCCAATGAGGATCCTTACTTGCTTGAGTAAAAGTTTCTGGTTCGATCATAGATAGGAGAGCAAAATCTGAAAACCATTTTTCCTTGGTGTACTTGTCATCCTTCTTCAAGTTTGTATCCCCTCATCTACATTGCCAATAATTTGCTCTTCCGGGAGATGTTTTTGGAGGAATTTCACTTTTGAAGGAGTTTGAGATGGTTCTTTTTCCTTTTGTTTTTCTTGATCTTTTTCCTCTTTTTTAGGTTCTTCTTCGCTTTCTTCAATGAGGGAGTCAACTTCATGATTTTCAATTTCCTTTTCTAGAAGGGCTTCATCAATGTTCACAACAATGCTTTCCATTATTTTTCGTAGTCGATTATTGTAGCACTTGTAAGCTTTGCTCCTAGTAGAATATCCAAGGAATATTCCTTCGTCAACCCGAGAATCAAATTTTCCTGGTGAGTCATCATTTATCTTTATGAAGCATTTGCTTCCAAAAATCATGAAGTATTTTACTGAAGTAGGTCTTCCTTTCCATAATTCATAAGGAGTCTTCTCATTATTTAGTCTTAGTTGAGCTCGATTCAAGGTACAAACTGCTATCCCAACTGCTTCCCTCCAAAATTTTGGCTGCAAGTCAGCCGCTAGTAACATTGTTCTTGCCATTTCTTGAACAGTTCAATTTATTCTTTCAACTACCCCATTTTGCTTGGGTGTTCTAGCAGCAGAGAATTCTCTTTCGATTCCATGTACTTTACGGAATTCATCAAATTCTTTTGATGTGAATTCGCCCCCTCTATCCGTTTTAAGACATTTAACCTTAGAATCCTTTTCATTTTCTACAAGAGCTTTAAGATTCTTAAAACATTCAAATGCTTCAAATGTATATTTTATGAAATATACCCACATCATTCTAGTATAGTCATCAAAAAATAAAGCAAAGTACCTTTCTCCTTGGAGTGTTGGAGTTCTAGTTGGCCCACATAAATCTGCATGAATGATCTCCAAAGGTTTTGATGTTGAGAACTCCTTAGTCTTGTGGTTGGTTCTAGTTTGCTTGCCATGTTGACATGGGCCACATACAGCGTGATCTAGTTTGAACATCTTTGGAATGTCCCTTGCTACATTAATTTTGCTAATATTGAACAAGTTATCAAAACTTGTATGCCCCAGACGCTTGTGCCATAGCCAGCATTCATCTGTTCGACTTAGATAACATTTATCATCTTGAATTTTGTTCATAATGTAGGCGTTGTCAAATGTTCTAACTCCTTTTGCCACAAGTTCTCCTAAGGAAGAGTTCCTTATTTCAAAATCTTTAGTGCTAAAGACAACATTATGTCCTTGATCACAGATTTCGCTAACACTTAAGAGATTGTGTTTGAGCCTATCTACCAGCAAAGCATTTTGAGCCTTTCCTTTTCCATTAATAAGGTTAACGGTTCCTTTTCCAGCAATTTTGGCAGATCCACTTCCAAAGGATACATTTCCTTCCTTTTTGTTCAATGAGACAAACTTCCTTTTGTCACCTGTCATATGTATGGAGCACCCACTATCCACAAACCAATGATTTTCATCACTGTGAGCACATAGAGCTAGGCCACATTTATCCGTATTAGGGTTCTCATCTTTTGCTTCTCTTCTTTTGAGGGGGCAATTTTGTTCATTATGTCCATTATCATTACATAATGAGCAAATTGGATCAAATTTGGCCAAAGGATCAAAAGAGTTGTAGGTCTTGATTTGTCCTTTCCCTTTGAGACCACATGGTCTGTTTGTTTGATCCTTCAATCTTGGTATTTCATTCTTACAAGCCATGCAATGTTTAGCTTGATGACCAAAATTTTTACAATAATAACAATGCCCAAAAAAGATAGTTTGATAACTATTGTAATAGCCATTATTTGAATCAACATTCTTCCTTGGAGTTACTTTTTCTTCATTCTTTGGATTTGAGATGAGCCTTTGATGAGATGATTTTTCTTCTTTTGGATTGTTGGAAAGTATGTTGGCATAGCTTATTGAATTATCCTTAGTACTTGATGATTCTCCTTTAAAACCAATCCCAAATTTGTCATATTGAGGTTTTTGAGCATTAAGGATATTGTCCAGTGTTTAAGAGCTTTCCCAACTCTTTTTGATTTGCTCCAATTCCTTTCTCAGAGATATTATTTTAGCTTCACGATTTTCACAAATTTTTTCCTTTTCTTTTAGCTTATTTTCCAAGAGGTCTTCCCTTCTTTTTTCTTCCTCCTTTTCCACCTCGAGAGATGATTTTATTTCATAATTTCTCATCTTCTTCAATGGCACTTATTAACAATTCATCTACATTTCCTTCTAGTCCTGAATCATCATCATTTGTGAATTCCATGAATAATACTTCTTGGCTTCCAGCATAGTCAGTTTCTTCATCTGATTCATCATTACCTCCTTTGCGATGAGGGAAATTATTAGTTGATTTCTTTTCGATGACTACAAATTCATCTTCATCAGACTCATCTTGCTTAGAGAAGAAATTCTTCTTATTAAACCCTTTCTTTTTGTATACCATCCTTTTCGAAGCCTCCTCATCATCACTATCATGCTTAAGAGGACATTTTGCAGCATAATGACCTATTCTTCCCCATTTAAAACAAATAAGAGGGTACTTACCTTTTAGCTTGAATCCTTTCTTTAGTCTTCGTACAAATTGCACCAATTCGGATTCAACATCAAAGTCATCACTACTGGTATTCCATCCTTTCCCCTTTTTCGATTTTGAGGCCTTGAATGTTGCATCTTTGGAACTTGGGATTCCTTTTCTCATCTCATAGACAATGAGGATTCCATGAAGTTCATCCATCTTGAGAGTATCTAGGTCCTTCATTGTTAAATTATGGTATGTTCTACGCTTAGAGCAGTTTACTTCTTTTCTTCTTATTAGCCACAGATTAGCAATCACATATACATTAAGTAAAGTGCAAATAGAACATCAAACGATCAACAGAAAACAAGCCAAGACAAGAGACACAAGATGTGGTGACTAGCCAGGGACAAACCCAAATGCAGGGAAACCCTTTGATCAAATCTTCTTTTATCTTCAATAGTTCAGCAGAGGGAAATAGTACAAAATCAGAATTCTGTAATTTTATATCAGCAGCAGCAAACCCTAGATCAGCAAAGTCAAACTTGGTCAAACGAGTTGAAATTGACCTCCAATATGCTTGGTTAATTTCTGGTCAATTAGCCCTCAAACAGCTTGAAGAAACAACCCTTGAACAACCCCAAAAACACAGTGAAACTGATGTTGACTGAAGTCAACGTGCTGCCCAAAACTAGAGTGGTCAACACTAGTCAAACCTGTGGATGGATTGCCTCGATTTTTGTGCCAAAATCTGTGGCCTTGCCTAGGAGAGGTAGCCACACCAAAACTGCACCCTTGATGAGTCAACACTTGGTCAACGCAAGTCAAAGATGCCTTCAACTGCCTTAGTCAAACTCGGTCAACGCAGTCAACAATTTATGCGTCCTCTTTCAGCCTGCGTCTTCTTGCTTCCCATGTGTGAGAGGTCCTCTTCCTTGTGTATACCCAATCATACAAGGAGAGAGAGAAGAATGAAAGATGATGAGATGATTTGACATGTATCAATCTCACTTGTATTTATATGATTTGTGCCACACATTTAGTTGTTGGCTGACCTTGACAATTGGTCAAGTAATTACAAATAAATTCATATCTCCCTAAATACTTGTTAGAATCGGATGATCTTTAGATCAATCCTACACCTCTCGAAAAGAGGAATCTAGGAAAAATATTAGCTGCCATAAATGAGGTGACTCACATAGAGTTTGGCCCTAGTTGCCAATTTTAACACTCCCTCTCAACTAGGGAGAACTCCATCTGCAATCCATTTGACCGTTGCTACTATCCCAACCATCAAATGCATTGCCTGCACTACTTGGCCCTGCTTTTCTTTGCCCTGATCTGCTCGAAATACGAAGAAGAAGAAATGATCGAGGATGTATCATACCATCCTCCACTGACCCGAAGTCAGTATGAGAGTGTGTCATACCACTCCCACTGATCCCAGATCAGTATCATTGATCCCAGTTCAATGGAGGTCATCCTAGCATAGGCAGTACGATAGATACAATGATGCGTCCATCGATAGTACTACTAATGGTCCCTAACCCCATTTCCCTACTCATTCATCAGATGAGAGGTACTTTCCATGAGTCCCACACTGCATGGGTAAGATGCTTTGACAGGAGAACTAATCATCTTGTCCACAAGAGAACGAATCATCCTATCCAACAGTCGCCACAGGAGAATGAATCATCCTGTCCAACAGTCGCCACAGGAGAACTAATCATCCTATTCCACAGTTGCCATAGAGAACTAATCATCCTGACCCACAGGAGAGTTAATCATCCTGTCCCACAGTCGCCACGGAGAACTAATCATCCAGGCCCACAGGAGAACTAATCATCTTGTCCTACAATCGCCACAGGGTGTCACAGGGGAAGGTTGAACCTTTCACCCTGTACATTAGTGCACCACCAGGGGATGGTGAGTCACCTTGTGGTTGCATGTCGCTCCAAGAAGTACCTGGTGCCCCCCTAGAGATCCCAAAGCTCAATACATCATAATCAACCCTCATAAGAGGGTTTTTGAACGACACCAAGTCGTTCTTGGAAAGTCAAGAATTTGACCTTTCCCAAGGGCTTCGTCAAAATGTCGATGACCTATTCATATGTATCGATATGTTGGAGCCTTATTGCTCCCCGCTGCACCATATCCCGATTATAGTGGTACCTAATATCGATATGCTTGGAGAGATCATCAAATATGGGATTATCTGATAAAGAAATCGCACTTTGGTTGTCACACAGGATCATGGTAGTATCCAATGTAAATCCAAACAACTCACTGATGAGCTTTCACAACCAGACTGCCTCATAAGAGGCCATACTAGCAGCAATATACTTTGCCTCGGCGTTGCTCAAGGCCACCGACTTTTGCTTCCTGCTCATCCAGGATATCAAGGCAGATCCCAAAGAGAAACAACACCCAGAAGTGCTCTTTCGGTCCACCACACTGCCTGCCCAATTAGCATCGGTATATCCATGTAGTCTCACATCTTCGGTAGTGTATCTCAACCCATGAGTGATTGTGCCACGCAGATATCTCAACAGATTCTTAGCACCAATCCAATGTGAGTGGTGGAGCTCAACCATATGTTGACTCAGCTTATTGACTGCAAAACATATATCCGGACATGAGTTCACCAAGAACATAAATTCTTCGATGAGTTGACGATACTCGATGGCATTCCGTAAAACGGGTCCGGCAACACTACCGCTTAACTTCTTGAAGTCAAGCTCCGTCGGGGTAGTCACGGGCTTGCAGTCCACCATATCGAATCTCTTCAATATCTTCACTACATATTTTCCTTAAGATAGGAAATCTCCCCTAGCTTCTGCCAGACTTCTAGTCCTAGGAAATAGTGCATCAGTCCTAGGTCCTTCATCTCAAATTCAGAAGCCAACTCCCTCTTACATTTGTGAATGAGAGGGTTTGCACCTATTAGAAAGAGGTCGTCAATGTACAGCGCCAGTATGAGAGGATTGTCATCTTCAACCTTAAAGTAAAGGTTAGGGTCGACTTAACTCCTAGCAAATCCCAACTTCATCAAGTAACTATCGATCCTCTCATACCATGCTTGGGGTGATTTCTTCAGTCCATAGAGGGCCTTCTTCAACCTGCACACATGAGATTCTCGATCATGAATCTCAAATCCTTCAGGTTGCTCCACATAGACCTCCTCTTTGATTGAACCATGCAAGAACGTGGTCTTGACATCCATCTGATGTAGGTTCCATCCTTGTGAAGTAGCAAGGGCTATGATCGAGCGGATGGTGGTATATCAGGCAACAGGTGCAAATATCTCATCATAGTCTATACCTTGCTTCTGAGAGAAGTCACGAGCGACAAAACGAGCCTTATACTTTTCCACACTTCCATCAATTGCATACTTCATCTTGTAAAGCCATTTCAAAGTGACAACCGCTTTGTCCTATGGTCTAGGGACCACATCCCAGACATTGATTTTCATGATGGACTCATATTCCTCAGTCATAGCATCCTTCAATACTTGATGCTTGACAGCTTTTGCGAATGACGAAGGCTCATTTTGGATGATCATGCTCATGATGGTCAAGTATCCCTGATACCTGGTCGACTTCTTACTTTCCTAAAAGGTTCCCCTGGGTGCAACGTGCCCTTCAGCATCATCAAGTGTCCCCCTAAGCCATGAAGGCCTCTTCCTAGAAGAGGAAGGCTCTTGCGAAGGGGGATCAATAGGATCCATAAGTTCTTCCACATCGAGCATCGTCTCATCTTCCTTTTCCTTTGGTTCCCTGGTGTCAGCTTCTTTAGATCCCCTTTGAGTAGGAAGATTGTCAACTTCCCTAAGAGCCATATCTTCGTCAAAGGTGACATCATGGTCGATCTCCCTTTGACAAGACACATAGATTCTATAGCCCTTAGTGTTTTCGCTATAGCCCACAAAGATTCCTTTCTTTCCAGATGCACCCAATTTATTCCTCTTCTCCTTCGGCACATGAAAATATACCGGACTTCTAAAAATTCTAAAATTAGATACGTCAGGTTTCTTACCAGTGAACATCTCTTTGAGATTCTTAGAACCCAATGCTTGATGAGGGCATCGGTTTTGCACATATACGACGGTATTCGCAGCTTCGGCCAATAGAAACTTCGAAAGTCTTTGTTCATGAAGCATAACACAGATAGCTTCCACAATCGTATGATTCTTCCTTTCTTCCACACCATTCTGCTAAGGAGAATATGGTGTTGTAGTCTCCCTCTTAATGCCAGCTTCTTTGCAAAAGTCATGGAACTCATTGGATTCATACTCAATCCCATTGTCAGTCCTTAAGATCTTGATTTTCTTTTTGGTTTGATTCTTGATCAAGGCTTTGAAGTGACAAAACCAAGTGAACACTTCATCCTTCATTTTCAAGAAGTATATCCAAATCTTGCGAGAATAGTCATCTTTAAAAGCGAGGTAATATAAATATCCTCCCAAGGAGTTCACAGGCATCATACCATATATGTTTGAGTGAACCAACTGCAATATATCAGAGGTCTTTCTTTGGCTTGAGGGGAATGGTCCCCTTTTGAGCTTCCCTTTGGCACATCCCGGACATACACCTTCTTGCTCTCTTGGGAACTCAGGCTTCCTTGTCACTATTTTTCTTGCATTGGATAGAGCTTTAAAATGAAGGTGACCAAACCTCTGATGCCATAGTTCGGACTGAAGTGATGTGTCACAAGACATGAGACCTAGCGGACTTCCTCTGACATGATATAATTAATCGACTCGAAACCCAAGAGTGAAAGCTTCTTTAAAATTCTTTTTCCACACACATACCTTGCTATCGATGAAGGTTACTTTGTAGCCTTTGTCTTACATTGCCGAAACAGACACCAAGTTCTTTTTGAGATCAGGTACATATAGGACTTCTTGCAAATCAATTGTATTACCATGATACAATTGAAGAGTGACATTCCCTACGCCTTTCACGAGATATTTTGCGTTGTCACCAAGAACAATTTCCAGATTGGTCTCCTTCTCTATCTGATTAGAGAGAGCTTCTTTGAAGCCGGTGAAGTGCCTTGAGGCACCACTATCAATAAGCCAATTTCCCAGCTTGTCCAAGGGAGCAGTAGTAGAGAGGGCCACTGGTAGACAATATTCATCTTACTTATTGTTAACAATGTTAGATTCATACCTGGAGTTTCTTGCCTTCTTGAAGGGTTGTCCTCTTCCTTGATTTCCGACATTTCTTTTACCTCTACCATTGGACCTGCCATTCCTTTGATTGTCTTGAGAGTGATTTTGGCCATCGTCATGGTGTGAATCCCTTTTATGAGGGCACTCCCTCACATAGTGGCCCATTTTGTTGCAATTATAACATCGACCTTTTCTTCCATCCTTTGGTCCAACCTTTCCTTTGGATTTAGCCTCATAATTGTTTCTTCTTTTAGCATGAGAAGAAAAGGCAGAGGGATGGCCTTTAAGTGCGGGCATTTCTTGCTCTTCCATCCTTGTCTCTACTTGAATAAATCTAGCCATCAATTCCTCAAATCCTGGGATGTCATTATTGTTGAGAAGAGTAGTCCTAAATATATACCATTCAGGTGACAGTCCTCCAAGAGTTGTGATAGTCATTTCCCTGTCAGGAACTACTTCCCCAATAGATAGGAGATCATTCTTGATCTCGGTGATCCTTAAGAAATATGCTTGCATACTCTCATCTTTGCCCTTCTTAATTTCCTTTAGCTTATTTCTAAGGATCAAGACTTGATTTGCATCATTAACTTTAAATAAACTCACCAGTCTATCATAGATTTCCTTGGAGGTTGTCAGCTCGGAAACATAGGCCACGAAGCGCTTGTCGATAGAGTCCCGAATGATCTTCCTTGCTTTGAATTCTCCCTTGGACCACTTGCTTTTGGCAGCAGCAGATGCATCTGATGGAGGCGCAATAGTATTGCCTCTCACATGGTCCAACACTTCCTGATCTTCTAAAAATAGATGAAGAGACATCTTCCATCCATGATAGTCAGAATTCTCACGGAGCTTGTCTTCGGCGGGGAAGAGTGTTGAGGACCCCATGAAGTTTTTAGGATATCCTTGCCAACCTTCTCTTCGGTGATTGCTCTTGCTCTTGCTCTTGCTTGGGCTTTGTCTTCACCTCAGCTCTGATACCATGTTAAATTATGGTATGTTCTATGCTTAGATCAGTTTACTTCTTTTCTTCTTATTATCCATAGATTAGCAATCACATATACATTAAGTAAAGTGTAGATAGAACATTAAATGATCAACAGAAAACAAGCGAAGACAAGAGACACAAGATGTGGCAGCTAGCCAGGGACAAACCCCAATGTAGGGAAACCCTTTAATCAAATCTTCTTTTATCTTCAATAGTTCAGCAAAGAGAAATAGTACAAAATCATAATTTTGTAATTTTATATCAGCAGCAGCAAACCCTAGATCAGCAAAGTCAAACTTGGTCAAATGAGTTGAAATTGACCTTCAATATGCTTGGTCAATTTCTGGTCAACTAGCCCTCTAACAACCTGAAGAAACAACCCTTGAACAACCCCAAAAACACAATCAAACTGAGGTTGACTGAAGTCAACCTACTGCTCAAAACTAGGGTAGTCAACGCTAGTCAAACTTGTGGATGGATTGCCTTGGTTTTTCTGCCAAAATCTGTGGCCTGCCTAGGAGAGGCAGCCACACCAAAACCGCACCTTTGATGAGTCAACTCTTGGTCAACGCAGGTCAAAGATGCCTTCAGCTGCCTCAGTTAAACTCGATCAACGCAATCAACAATTTCTGCATCTTCTTGCTTCCCAAGTGTGAGAGATCCTCTTCCTTGTGTATAACCAATCATACAAGGAGAGAGAGAAGAATGAGAGATGATGAGATGATTTGAAATGAATCAATATCACTTGTATTTATATGATTTGTGCCACACATTTAGTTGTTGGCTGACCTTGACAATTTGTCAAGTAATTACAAATAAATTCATATCTCCATAAATACTTGTCGGAATCGGATGATCTTTAGATCAATCCTACGCCTCTCGAAAAGAGGAATCTAGGAAAAATATCAGCTGCCATAAATGAGGTGACCCACATGGAGTTTGGCCCTACTTGTCAATTTTAACGTTCATTTCTTTTATAACACTTACTTTGGAGTCAAATATGTCAGGGAGAGATCTTAAGACCTTTTGAACAACAGTGCTTTCTTCAATATTTTCTCCCAATCCTTTAAGAGAGTTGACCACTTCAGCTAATCGAAGAAAGTATGATGCTATATCTTCTTCATCATCCATTTTTAGACTTTCGAATTGCCTTCTATGAGTTTGAAGCTTTGCCTTCTTAACTTTCGAGTCCACATCATATAAGCTAACTAGCTTATTCCATACTTCTTTGGCCTAGTCACAATTCATGACTTTTGTAAATTTAGAATGAGTGATTCCACTAGTGATGGAATTTAAGGCTTTGGCATTTGCAATGTAAGCTTTCCTTTCATCTTGGTTAGTTGGAAGAGTGGAAGGAGCATTTTACCCATTCAAAACCAAATGCCAAACTTCGGGTCCAAGTGACATCAAATAGTAGGACATCCTTTTTTTTCCAAAAACCAAAGTTTGTTCCATCGAACACAGGAAGCCTCCCTGTCACTTCTTGATTCTTCATTGTGCCTAAGAATCCTTCTTCCAGTTGTTAGGCTAATAGTGAAGAGGTGGGCTTTGATACCAATTGTTGGAAATACTGAGAGGGGGGATGAATCAGTGTTTCTTTTCAATTGTTAGAAAGTTAGATTCTACACATTTAAAATCAGAGAAATGAATAATTTTATTAATGAAAAAGGACAAATGATCATTTTACAAATGAAGGTGTATAATGATTGCCAAGCACCAACTTGGACTTAATGAGGCTCCGACCTCTAGGGCTTCGACCCTATCTTCACCAAGGCTCCAACCTTGAGTTTAGGGGAACCTACCCCAAGGACACCAATCCTTCTCTGTTGCTTCAAAAATCTATTTCAACAAATGTCTTCAAAGGGCTGCTGCATGATCTCTAACAGCTGCTCAAATGTTCCTGATCTAGAATCATTCCAAAATACTTCAAGGATTATTAAAGGTAACTACAAGGTCTGCTCAAGGAGTGCTACAATGTTTGTTCCATGTTTGCTTCAAGAAGCTGCTTCAATAGGTCTTCAATAATTCTCCAAAGCAGCTCAACGGATCTCCAAACTCGGCTCAAAAACAATTCTAAACTCTTCTTCACAATATGCAAAAGGACTGCTTTGATGGTCTTCAAAACTGATATCAAGGAGTGTGCCAAGTCTATTCACAAGAACCCAAGTATACCACTGAACCACTGCTACACCAATACCACTGTTTAAACTACTCCAATATGCATACCCAACGATTTATACATCATGTCAATACTCCTATTCCAAATTAATCCAATGCTATTTCTCAGATCAGAAATAGTAGAGGCATAGGCCTGTGTTTTAAGGGCTGCCACAGGTCCGAAAAGGAGTAGAGTCACAGATTTGTATTATTCTGAAGTCCTCAAGTCCGAAGCACTGTAATTGCACCAAGGGAAACAAGGTAACAATGCAACATTAATCAAAGTCTGAATCTGCAATTACCACAGTTTTTCCACAACCCAAGTTACAGGTGTCACAGTGATCTTGTTAAAAAGAAAATCTGCAACCCTTGTTGTAAGTAATCCGTCCTGTACAGTCCCTTACCCTAACTCTTGTTCATGAGATATGAACATCTCTTCACCTTTTCTGAGCTTCTGTGCTTAATCAGATGATTGGATGATCTGAAACAAGGAGTTTGACCACATACATATACACATATTTCGACCCTCCAATGAATAGACATGACCCTTAAGGTAGGCCGACATGTCCTTGAAGGATGAGGTCGGCTCACTGACCAGAAAGTTAATTTTAACTTAAAAAATTAATAACTTTCAAACTGGTTGGAGATTTTGGCTGAGTAATAGCTCGTTGGAAAGCTAAAAATATGCTTTATAAGATGGTATAAGTTCCATGTTCAGATGCAACCTTTCAAGAGTGAGAAATATGTTTTTTTTATGTGACTGGTCAATAGATGGTGCAAAAAAATGGAGGACAGTGGATGGGCTTCTTCATGAGGATCATCAAGTGTTTACCAAGTGGTCATTCATCATGGTGTCTAGTCTTCATCATTTATCACCCCTAGTCACAGTCATTATGTCCTTGCCTTTTTTAAAATATATTGACACCAATGACAACTAGATTAACATAAACCATGGACTATTTTGAAAAATAGCTTATTTAAATTGCCTTATGGTGGTTTACGGTACTTATGAGCAGAGGTTATGGCTTATTTTATAATTATTAATGTGGGTGGTTTTTGGAAATTGTGTGTTGGTTTCATAAATGGTTTTAAATATTTATTGAGTTTGAATTTATTTGGGAGGTAATTACAAGACAGTTGGGTTTCAGAAACCATCAACTGAAATGTTAAAACCATGGACAGTTTAATTTTTTTTATAAGTAGAGTATGCTAAATTATGCATGGTATATTCAATAGTTTATGTGGAAATAATTTATCATGATGCATAACAATTTGATGAGGAGGTTATGTGATGTGTGAAATTTGAATGCACATATTTAGTAGATGAAAGAGTGGAATTGAGGCTGATTTCCTAAGGAAATTATAGTTGAACAATAACTAGATTGTTAAAGGTGTTCTAAAGAAATTAATGCACCTGATTAACTGGGTATCGATTTACATCTTGGCCTTGGTTTCAAGTATAAAGGGAGTTTGGTCCAGGCAAAAGATAAGGGTACATAACTATGGATGATTAGAAAATTTGAATATTTGAAACCAAGGAGACCTGTGAGTTCCATGTAACCTACAATAGTGATACAAAAGAATCTTGACTTGATAAGTGGTAGTTGATTACTTGAAGTAGTGAAGACAAGAGTGTTTGTGAGATTGTTCTAGTGAACAATAGTGTTTTAGTGTAATAGTGAAACAGTGACTTATTACATTTGGGAATGTGTTTTTGATATTTGTGATAGTACACTATTAGAAGTAGTCAAAAGGTTTCATCTTTATACAGTGAGAGGCATAGAAACTTGAAGTGAACTATTATACTATATGCAACAGTCTTGATGACTTTAACAGTGACAATATTAATAATATTGACATAACAATATTTTTGTAACAACATTCTTGAACAATGATCTTACATGACAACAGTAAATGATGATGGCACCAGGACATTGATTATCTGAGCAGCAAAAATAAGACATATGTCGGTAGCCCTCCTTGGGTAGAGTTTGAGAGCATTGAAAGTAGGTCATAGGGATGACCTAAGGCATTTAGGATTGTGCCATCATTGGACTTCAATGCCCAGTACTTGCAGTAGCTTTAGCAGCTTGCCACAGTTATTTGGATGATTGCTCTATGAACCATTGAACGCATATTCATTCGAGAGAAGTAAAATACAATAACATTGACCATTGCAGGTTGCATTGATTGTTGCAGTGCAGTGATTTTCTTATTTTGGTACAACTTGGGTTTATAGCTTGTTGACCACTACGTGTCAACTACCCATAGCAGTACACCCCCTTTTTCGCAAAAGGGATAACGCTTGATCGACGTGTCCGTACCATTCGACTATCATCATCATCCGATCATGTTATGTTGTAAACCCAGTCTGCATGTGTAAATTGTAAATAATCTTAGCAGATCTGAGTCATGTATGTAAATTGCCTAGGTAAACCTAATCTTCTAGTGATGATCTATGTTCAAAGGTTGGTTTTTTGTCTCACTGACCCATGGTCGGCAGAGTTTTCCTTCAGCTTAACCCCAAAGCCGGAATGGATTTTGTCATTAGAATCTTAGGGGAATCCTAGTGTGCTTCGAGTCTATGTAAAAGTAATTTGGCAATAATCCTAATTATTTGGTTAAGTTATTACAAATTGCTTGATCTGCTAGATTATATTTGTGTCGCAGAGTTGGGTGGTCTATGAGGGTCTATGTCAAATGGGTTTTCCCCCTTGAGATGTAAAATTGTAAAAGTCATGATGTAAAGTGTCTTGAGTGTTAGAGAATGTTTTATTCCCTCATAAGTCCCAAGTTCTAGGTGATTTTTCCAAAGGCTAAGTTCGAGGGTCCAATAAAAATAATAAAAAATATAAATAATAAAAAATTAAAAAATAACTAAAAAATAAAAAATAAAATAAAATAAAATCTAAAAAATAAAAAAAATAAAATGAAATAAAATTTAAAAATAAATTAAAAAATAAATAAAAATTTTGAAAAATAAAATAAAATAATAATAAGTCAAAGTTTTGAGGAAATAAATGCAGGATTTTAATTTTTTAATATATTAAAATGCATTTAAAATTTCGACAGATGAGATTAAAAGAGATTTTGATCCTCATTGATGGTCGAGATCTCTTTGACATGAAATACTCAATCTAACCGTTGGGAATTTTTTCTTTAAATAGGGTGTCAGGGGTCATTTGAGATGGATTCGATCTTGGAGTCGTGTGTTAAAGAAATCTCTCTTGTAGTCATTTTTCATGTGCAATAAAGAAAGATTTTGGGGTTGAAATCTTGCTGGTGTTACTCTTCTGGAAATGCTGTAAAAAATTTATTTTTCTGCATAAATTTATTTTCAGCCATTGATGATAGCTTGATGAAGAGTGATTTTAAACACAAGTATCTTGTTTAGTCGCTAGGGTTTGAATGGTAGTTAAATTTTTAAATATGATGGCAGGTATCTCCATTAGATCTGGATTTAGTATCGTTTTCTACCTCTTTGTTAATGGTTGAATTAAGCTATGCAGGAAATCCTTTTTTTTAGATTATCGAGCGTTCGGGGAAGTTCTCGGCTGAACCAGCCAACTCCCGGATTGCATTTTCTGAAGAGCCCAACCGGTTTTGATCCCAGGCTTATCATTTGAATTTTTCTTATGAATGCATAAAGGGTTTTCTGAAGCATCTCACATTAAATTTAAAATTCTGAAAATATTTTTGTGGCATACTTACAAATCTGGCTATTTAGAGCTTTTAAACTGTAAATATTGTAATTGTTTAACTGGTTTTAGGGTTTTTAATTTTGTTTCTAGCACATTTTACTTTTGGGTGTTCGGTTTTGTTATTGCAGGTTGCAGGTTGGAAGAAAGCATTTTGTCCGAAGCCAGATCTAGGCCCTGGAGGGCAAGATCTGGCCTCAAAATCGGCTCTTGCAGGGGTATTTTCAAGATCTGGAAAATTTTAGGGGTTTTTCATTTGACAATCTGAAGCAGCTGATTTAAAAAATTCTAAATTAAGTTTTTGGAAAAGGTTTCTGAAGAAATTCGAGGTTTGCCAAGCCATTTGTTTGTTGTCTGGGGTTTCATTTGCGCAGGAATTTTTCTGATTTTTTTTTGGTATGTGCTCCCCTGGGCCTGCAACAAACCCTCAGCATGCTCCTCATACCTGCAAAAATTTCATGTTCTATTCTCCCACAGCTCTCACGCAGTCTTCAGCACCCTACGCTGCCATCTCCTCTCAGTCCCTACGCAGCTCCACTCATGCTCCCCTCATCAGTTCTCCCTCTCTGCCTGCGTGCAACACTCCCCTCCATACCATCGAACTCCTAATCCGCAGCATCTGCCATCCATTTGATGCTTCCTGCATGAAGTTTTCCCTGCTCCTCGTGTTGCTTACCCTATGTCGTCCATCGAACCCTCTTTGTTGTTGTCCTCTCCTACTCACTGCGTCCTCCACCATTTACCTCGCTTCTTCCTCTGCTATCTCCCTCAATCCCTGCAGCTTCCCCGTCAACTTACCTTGTCGCTGCCCGCTCCCATTCCATTTCTCCGTGCGGTCCATCTGTTCCATGCATACGACTCCAGCTTGCCCTCCACGCATCCTGCTCCCTCCGTCGTTGCTGCACCTGCACACATACAAGCACTCAAGCCTTTCGATTTTTCATTTTTGTGATATATGCATACGTTAGGGTTAGAGTAGGTTTTTTTTTTTTAATATCTCATTTGGTTTTCTATGTAGTCTTAGAATTAGTTTAGCTTAGTTTTATTTTAAATCAAATCAAAAAATGAATTTGATCTTTACTTAGTTTCAGGTTAGCGTGTTATTTTTTTTTTTTTTTTGTATGTGTTAGTATATAAAAAGTTTGAAAATAAAAAAATCGATTTTCATTTTTTTTTTAGATTAGGTGTTAGTTTCAAGTTTAGTTTTGTTTTATTTTTTAGTAAATCAAAAAATCTCGTATAAAAAAAAATAAAAATAATAAAAATCATAAATGGTTTAAAAATAAAAAGGTTCCTTTTCATTTTTTTGGGATCTTAGTTTAGAATAGATTTTAACTTTATTTAGATTTTAGTTCTTCTATTTAGATTTTTTTAAATTTAGTAAAAAAAAAAAAAAATCATTAAAAGGATTTTAGTTTTTTTTTTGTTTGATCTTAGTTTAGTTTAATTTTAACTTTTCAAATCAAAATTTAAAAAAAAATTAAAAAATTAAAAATGGTTAGTCTTTAGGTTATATTTAATTTAGATTTAAGTTTAGATTAGATTTTAATTTTATTAGGATTTTAGTTTTGTTTTATTTTAAACTTGGAATTTTTATAAAAATTTTAAAAATTTGAAAAAGATTAACTAAAAATCAAAATTCATTTTGGTGTCTTTTGTGGTATCTATGTTCCAATTCTCTATAGTTAAATGCACTTAAATGTTTATCTAAAGATTAGCTATTGAAAAGTGGTGAATCATATTGTGCGCTGGTTAGCATTTAAAATTTCATGTTTTCTTGAAATATTCGATCTTTTGAAATTTATTTGCTGGAACATTGCGCATCTATTGAATATTTCGCAACTGGTGAAATTAATCGTTGCTTGGATTATATTATGCTCGTTACATGTTGGATATTTTGTAAGTATTTTCAAGCAATTGTCAAATAAGCAGCAACAACTAATTCATTACTTGGTTTTCTTTAACTCCATAAGGCACTGGTCTTAAGCATTTAAAGATCTAATCAAATTCTAAAATTGATCAAGTGCTTGTTTTACCCTGCTGTGTCTCCCAACCCAGCTGATTACTAGTTGGTCTTCTTTTATCCCATCGGGTCTACCCCCCTTAGCCTGCTTCAGAGAGACGGCTTAAACAGAGAGATCAGGGATCAGGGTGACAGCCCCTTTTTGAGCGTCATCGCGCTGCCTAGACAATCTGTGCGACAACATAGCTTATACAGGAGCAGATTCTCAGTTGGATGAGTAGGTTGTGAAATTGTTTGTTTTGGCAGTGTGACTGAGTAGAGACAGGTTGGGTGAATAGTGGATTGGATAGTGCAGTGGTCAGACTGAGCAGCGGTGTGCAATAAGGCTGCCAAGACTTGACAGTGACAGTCACATCGAGCAGAGAAGCAGAATCCTCATTACAGTTTCTTTACATTGATTCAGAGCACAAGGGAATCTAGTCTGAAAATTCTGAAACGTGGTCCGCCAACTCTTCAGGGTGATTGAAGACGCCTTCAAGTTGTGGCCTGAGAACTCTTTAGGGTGGCAGGGTGGTGTTAGGGTAGGGCGTTGTGGCATCTTTTCAGTCGGAGTTCATAAACTACAGGGCAACAAAGCATCCTTTCGACAACAGTTGGTAAACAAATTGTTGGGGCACTCGTCAAGTTGTGGCCTGACTTATAGGGCTTTGGGGCGTCCTTCCGGTTGCAATAAGTTATTAGGGTGTAGTAGCGTCCTACAGGTTGTAGCTTGTAAATCAAGAGGTTGGAGCCTCCTTCAGTTGTGGATGAAAACTTGATGTGATTAATTTTCTTTTAACAGGAAGAAGACAATTACTAAGAAGCATTCGGTGGTTTCTGACCTGGAGGGGATTTTCCACCTAAAAATCTTGTGTTTACTATTTTATCTTTCTACATTTGTTGTATGGTGTTGTCTACTACATTTTATGTCTGATAAAGAATAATAATAATAACGTTGAAGAATAATTAATGCTCTGAAAAAAATTAGTAAAGTGTTAATTGCTAAGAAACACTGATTCACCCCCCTCTCAGTATTTCCAACAAGCACATATTGAGATATTTGTGTGGTACAGTTAATTATGATTTACAATATGTCTCAAACGGTGATATACATCTACAGGGATATACAAAGGGGAATTGGGCAGGGAGTGTTGAAGACAAGAAGAGTACATTTGGAGGTTGCTTCCGTTTGTGCTCCACTATGATTTCATGGATGAGCAAGAAACAAACATTTGTTGCACTCAGCAATATCGAGGAAAAATATATTGCAGTTAGTTTAGTGAGTTGGTGAAGCAGTGTGGCTTTGGAAGTTACTCACAAGACTATTTGATCAGGTGCTAGAACCGACTGTGATATATTGTGACAATCAAAGCTGTGTTAAGTTGATAGATAATCCAATTTTCCATGACAAGTTGAAGTACATCGAGATCAAGTACCACTTCATCTATGACATGGTACAGAAGGGAGCAGTGAAGCTCCAATATGTCTTTATTGATAAGAAGATAGTTGATATTCTTACAATGCCTCTATCCAAAGAAAAAGTTTGTGTACTTCAGGGACAAGCTCAGACTTGTTGAGAATGCCTCTCTCAATGAAAGGGAGTGTCGATGAGTGTCAAGTATAGTGACCCGAATTAGGGAGAATGGTTTGGCATAGGACAGTCATTCTTCATGTGTCAAGTATGTTGACCCGAATTAGGAAGAATGGTCCTCGAGAATCAAATCTCAAATTATTATTATAGAGTGTGGCCTTTGGAGATTCACCATGTGTCAAAGATATTGACCTGAATGACAGTGAACCAAGACTACTCTGTATACCATGTGTCAGAAAGACTAGAATTATAATGACCATTTGATCCTAAATGATGTACCACGTGTTAGGAGTACCAACCAGGATTATGGGAAGAATATATACCATAGGTCAAAGGTACTGACCAAGATTATGGTGAGAATATACCATAGGTCAGAGGTACCGACCAAAATTAAGGTAACTTGTTGATGTTGTTGACTTACCATGTGTCAAAGTTGTCTGACCAAATTATGATAACTGGTTGATGTTATAGGTTTACCATGTGTGACAATTGTCGACCAGATTATGGTAATTGAATAATGATGATGATTTGTTATAACTTTTTATTAGAGAAATTTGTCAACAAAAGAACATCTATCTAGTCATTATGAATACCTCCCTAGCTAAGAGGGAGTGTTGAATTTTGTAGCTATGGTCGATCTTCATAATTTATATTTTAGCCCTTGAAATATATAATGAAACTGAAAGACATATTCTTCATGTCATTTTCGTTGGTTAGCTCTTGAAAGAATTAATATTAGACACATTTTTCATGTCGGTATCAAAAGACAAAATTTCGAAATTTGAATTTTCAATTTTTGGCTCCAAACTAGTCAAGTTGGCCCCATTGAAGAGACACACCCATTCAGGCACGCAGAACACTATATATATATATATATATATAACCTCCACGAGATACCATTCGACCTCTCATGACAACAGATATTTTGGGCATCTCAGCAAAGAAGAATAAGGACAAAGTAGGAGGAAGAAGGAAAAATTCATCTCTAGCATTCCTCTCTCTCCCCTTGACTTTGCACGTGTGACTTTCTGGGCATATTCTGGGCAGCAGGTCGAACTTTTGGGTACCAGTTTCTATGCAGCAGGGCTGAAATTCTGGGCAGAATATTTTGGACAGTAGGGTCGAGTTTCAGGGCATATTCTTAGAGGCCAAAATTCAGCCTAGTCAGATCAGAGAGGGCCGAGTTGAAAAGCAGAAGATTGACTTGACAAGAGGGCTGTTTGACTAGGTTTGACCATAGTATTGTTGGCCAGCTTGAC
This sequence comes from Pinus tabuliformis, assembly GCA_031772625.1. Classification (NCBI taxonomy): domain Eukaryota; kingdom Viridiplantae; phylum Streptophyta; class Pinopsida; order Pinales; family Pinaceae; genus Pinus; species Pinus tabuliformis. The sequence continues at coordinate 1,633,901,081 of CM062816.1, forward strand.
CTCATAGTAGACTAGCAGTATTAGGCGTATCTCTTGTTGAACTGAAGAATTTCTCCAAGGAAAAGGTTGTCGGGTTTTCCCCCAAGTGGGTTTTCCCAAGGTAAATCTTGTGTTATGTTTGTGCATTGTAATCTCTATTGTCCTTATTCATTTATGGTTGGAAGTGCTAAAAAAGTATCAACATCATTAGAAGTAATTCTCAGCATTTCAGAAATTTGTGCTAATATCTATTGCACTTGAAAAATCAACATAACATAGTGGAGGCAGCAACAGTAAAGGATTCCTTACTGCTGCTCTTTTGCTTTATCTATTTGCTAAATTCTTCTATCTTACTTTTCTCTGTTCCATGCATACCCTGACCAATTATTCTTTGTAAATTTGTTCAGACTTGCACCCCAGAAAATTGGATTCATTGTCCTTGAAGATTGAAAAGACAGATTTATATTAGCTATTCATTTCTGAAACTGTTATTTGGAACTTGACTATGGCTCGTTTGTTTTGAAGAGGGTGCTATAATGTAATGAGACCGCTTCTTTAGCTTAATGAAATTTAGCATCTTTCAAATCTGTTGGGTTCAGATCCTGGTGATTTCACCTTCCATTTGCCTTTCATTTTATTCTGCAAAGTTTATTATGGCAATGTTCATGGTCAAATATTTAGATGATTTTTGAAGTGAGGATTCCCTCTTACATTCATAGGGAAAATTTACTATGACAATCACTTTAATGTCTGCAATTCTCACAAACTTCTGTAAATAAATCCTTATTTTCCAATGCTACAAATGGTTTCATTTGAAATGATTTTACGCGGATATTTTATGCTTCTGCTGTAACTTCAAGGGAGGACCAACTTACGTAAAACAAAGAGAAGTTCCCAACATCCTGGATGTGTTGACTTTTTGGGTCACTTGGCAGGCAGGAGTCATAAGGAATTACATTTTATTTCAAGTGACAAGAAATCCAATCCACAGGTACTCTATCCCATTAACTATTTATTCATCAAATATTTTACAATTTAATTTTAGAAAACCATTCAGGTGTTCTGAAACTTACGTGGAGATGTGTCAGGGGCAACCAAAGCAACACTTTCTCATCCGTGCAAGTCAGACCAGAAAGCCAATGGAGAACCTATCAAGATAATATGACAAAATAAGAATTAGCAAAGTGAAGAAAAAAATTAGATTATTTTTTTTAAAACGAAAGGCAATAATTAAACTTGCAAGTCAAATGTTATACTATATAAAAGAGAAGACCTAAAAAAAATATAATAATATTAATAGGACACAAGATATATACTTCTTAATATATTTTTGTCTTCACATATCAAAATGTTAAAATTCATACCTCAATTACTTCTCTGTAACTTTTTTTTGTCTTAAGCATTTAAAAAATATTATATTATACACTAGTAGTATAGAGTGAGACCCACAAATTGTTTGATAACTTTAAGAACCTTTTACTAATAGAAATCTTAGCAATTTCAAAGATATACTGGCTATCATAATTTTATAAAATATATAAAGTTGAAATTATAAATTTGAAAAATGTGATTGAGGTATTCTCTACAATTCTAAAAGTTTTGTAACAGAATTCCATTACTTACATACTCAAAGTTAGCATCAACGGGAATATAATATATATGCATTATATTTGCATGAAAAAGCAAATACTATAAGTAAAATTCAAATTTCTCATAGTTATACTCAACTTTTATACGTAAAATTATACATTGATACATTTTTATATATATTAAAGCTAAATCATTTTCATACATTTTGTGTTTTAACTTTTTACTATATATTCAAGTTCATCTTTAATTATCTCTCGAAATTAACAAATTGTTGTTTTTTAAGTTTGCATTCATAGAACACTATGCTTATTTTACACCCACACACCTATAGTTTAAGCTTACCAAGACAAAACTAAATTTAAAATTATATATATATATATATATATGAAATTTTTATAAATTTTATATATCATTTTAAATTTTAAATTAATTAATCAAAATTGAGAAAAAAATATATTTTAAAATTCCAATCTATAAGTCAAAACTAAATTAAAAATAATAAGCAATATAATTTTAAAAATACATATATGTTCAAAGAGCACAAAAATGCCAATATTTAGGAGAATATAAAATCGTCTGTTGTCCCTCTGAGGTTACTCTATCAATGAATCGCTCAGTTTTTCATCTGTTGTCGTTCGCTCTCCGCAACATCAAGGAAGAAAATCAAAAACTATGTGGAACAATCTACTTTACGCTACATGAGACCCAAATGTGTTTCCCGCAGACACAACGAATGTCTACAAAGTAAAAACGGCATTACAAAAAACTTAGAAATCTAGAAAACTTACACGGGATCCGTTTCTAGATTTCAGGATTCGTTTCCAAATTTCAAGATCCATTTCCAGTGAACATAAATATGCCATGTACTGGTTCTTGGACATATTTAGGCAAATTTGGATCCAGATCAGATCCGTGGATCCTAGACCTCAGAGGGCCGGATCCGCTAACTTAGATTTTTAGTTTATGGATTTCACACTAATTCTCTTCATACACATCAGTTCAGAGGTTGTAGTGCAGAGTATTTAATTTTATCAAGCACACATTATACAAGACCCTCTTGGTTGACAACAAAAGCCTTCTAATTGTCCTTGTCTACCCTCCTTTGAGTCCTCTTGTCTTAGTCTAGGTGCATGATTATGGTCTGCTCACATTATACCTAGTGCTTTAACAAGATCCCCTTTGCCTTTCTCCCCATAATCTTGACTCTTAGTCATATGCTTGGCCTTGCTAAACTCTTTGGTTTCTTAACTTGGGAAATCTTCCAAGTGACTTGATCAAGTCCATTGTTCACACACTTGATTTGGTCTTGATTGGAAATGCCTCATTTTGGGTCTCCAATGAGCCCAAATTCATTTGGGCACCCATTTTAAATTGTCTATTGGGTAATACTATCCTTAACCCTCCTTGTTCCTCACGTGCTATATACCATGGATTTTCCATAACTTATCACCCCAGTGACCCCAGTCTCTTATCACCCTAGTCACCCTTGTTCCTTAGTTTGTCATGTCATTCCTTTCATCATGGAAAGTGGTCTTATTGGTACATATCTAGAACCTTCTCCATCTGGCTACTTCTTTCTCTTCATACTCCTTTTAGGAATTTCCATCCACCACATGAATGCTAGTTGTCCTTGCGCTTACAACTCTTGTTCCAGTAGCCCTGCATGAACTCATCCAAACATTATTAAAGAAATCAAGGCATAACAATAAATCAAATCATACCTTTTGAGATGGAATTCTATCATGACATCATTTATGTCAGAATCTTGCATACATGTTGACTCATTTCCCACACACACACACATATATATACTGTCAAGGGTCTCTATATTTTCCAGACTTCCATCAGAGTCTTCGTATCTTTCTGGAGATTTTCTAGTCAACTCTTCTTGGTCCTGGGATGTTAATTGTCTTTATCATGGTTGCAAATATTACGATCTCTTCCTTCCTCACACATTCCATTCCCAGGGGTTTTCTAATCAGATTTATGTAATTGTAGTCAACCACCTCATATTTCGTATGAGGAAATATTATGTTCATTTCATCTGGTGTGACTTATGTCTTTTTACATCCTTTCAGAGGAGGAGGTCCTTTTCCTTCGATCATGCTTCTTAAGATAGAGTTATTGATCTGCAACCATACGACATGACATTTTAAAACTTAAATACAAGTATACATACCTCGTTTTACCTTTAGGTTGCCTAGGCTTCTTTCGACAACTTCCTTGATTGAAAGATCTTCAACCCCTCGAACTGCTCTTACGTCATTATATCATTATTCGTGAACTCCACAAGTTGGAGTTATTATTGAAACACTTGCTTCATCCCTGGATTAGTGAATCTTCTAGTGAAGATTCCATTAGAGAATCTTGAGGATATTACAGATCCCTATCCAACAAATGTTTCCATTTTATTGCATGATGAACCTTCTTTTAAGTGTTGGAGTTCTGCAAAGTTGTTGCCTAACAACTTTCCTTCTTTCATAGAAACCCTAAGTTGATGACTGAGGTATCTTACTTATACTTGAGATTCTAGTCACCCTCGTGATGTTGTCAGGAGTTCTTGTTTCTAATATTTCCATGATGGCATATCATACCTATAATATATATTGTAGTCATATTCTACGCAGGATCTAGGAGCCCAAAAAGAGACTTATAGAGAGACTAATTCAATGAATTCTACTCCCTCTTACCATGGGCTTCCATCCTATCTGGTGACATGAATTTTCACATAATGTTCATAGTTCCTCTACCAACTTTTCTAATGTCTACCTTGTGAATTCAAAGGAGAACTTGTTCAATGACTTCACTCATTTATGAGGACCATAAATATCGTCCTTATTTTATGCAAGGACCTTGTCATGAGGATTATAACTATACTTTATCATTTCCATTCCCTTGCAAACCGAAGTCATTAAACCAAGAATCGATTAAACATGAGAGATACTTAGTCAGCATGTGAAGAGGAGATCTTCACCTTGATGCTTCCTTTGCTTGAGCTGCCCATCATGAACTGCTAGTATCCTTTTACCAAGACTTCTTTGGAGACCTTCTAGCACCATGAAATTTTTGATCTTGTCATCATCAAAACTACTTTATGATCTTGAGGTCATCTTGATTCCTAATTCATCTTCTTGGTAATTTTGACTCCTTTTATATTTGAACACATTGTTGACATGCTTGTGATATTGTCATCCCACAAGTGGACCTTATTACATTCATCATTAGAAAATTCATACTTTGATCAAAGCATCAAGCATCATGCTATGTTTATAGACAAGATTCGAAATTGTGAAAAGTATATCGTTGTGACATTGTACTTATGAGCACTGTACATACAAAGTATGTAGAGAGGCACTGTGATGTGAGCCCAAACTTGCCATTGAATAACATAGACAGAGATAGTAACTAGATTGTGTATAGAGATATTGTCGTATTACCGAGAATGTCTTCTTCAACAATATTTTGTTTGACTGAGATCATGGTATTAAGGAACCCGAGACTTACTCTTGTAATTTAGCATCAAAACTGAGATTATAATTTATGCCGAGACCATGAGTGCTTTAGTGATCCTTTCCATCTGTGAGAGACTGTATGCTCTGTCCCCACCCAAGCTTCATCACTGCTACATCCTTTATTGTCACATTTTTCTTGAGACCTTCATTGTTTCTTTGTTGAAATCATCTCTACACTTCGAGATCATGGCTTTCATCCAAACTGTGACAATGTGTGTCAAAATTATACTGAGATTCGTTATGACTATATTCAATTATGACTGTGATGAGATAGAGTATGTCTTTGTTCGATCATCAAAGCTCTCTTATTATAGTTATTTTAAGCCTTGACAGAGATGTGCTATGATTGTATCTTTTCGTTACAGGTATGCCGAGACTATGTTGAGAGATTACCGAAATAGAGATATCAAGATAGTGTATTTCTCTCCTTCGAGCATGCCGAGATAGTATTACAATGACTGCGTTGAATATTATAGTCATGAGGAGACCAATACAGGAATCTGGAGATAGTGTTTGCATATGGATGTTGATACAGAGTGTATCCTCCTTCACCTTAACTGAGATTGATATTGACTTGTCTTGCTGTTGTTGGGTGAAGACTAATCTTTTAAGTGTCTCTTTTATGCCCTTCCTTATATTGCAACCATAGCTCTGATACCATGTTGAAGAATCTAGGGCACGAGGTTAATGAGATTCTTCTTTTACATGATAACTATTAATGTTTAATTTTTTAGCATATTATTTAACATTAGTGTGTTTTCTTTAGATCATTAAATAGCTATTGTAACAAAGAGACAAGAACAAGATGTTGGAATTTTTCTAGGGCCAAAACCTCTCACTCTTGGACAGGAGAATCCACAAACAATTCTTCTTATAGAGATTCCAATTGACGAACACCAAGACCATGACCCTTGAATGAATGAACCACTCCAAAACGAAGACACCAATCCTCTTCTTCATACTGCTAAGATCATCATCATCACTGCATCTTTTCCAAGATCATCATTGTGTTTGCACCACCAAGATCTTGACTCATGTTGCATCTCGAGATAGAGTATCATTGTAGGACTACTTAGATCCTTTTCATAACAATGATCACGATGATCCCTCTTCTTCCTTTCATTGAGACTATGATTGTGTGTTTCTTGCACTTAGATCATACTTATCAATGTGCCAAAACTGTCATCTCTATGGAACTACTACACGACATGATGACCATCCGAGAAATGCATGATTACTTTACTCACTTGAAATTCTAAGTTACTGTGCCACCCGAAAAGCTTCAGGTATCTTTCTTAACTATGTTTTCATCCGAAACTTCAGAGGTATGTTGATATCACTGTAATATGAGGAGGCCAAGATAATTCATTGTAATTGTCATCAAAGCAACAAAGGCATCTTCCTCTTGTAATGCGGATCCATAGGAAACATTGCCCTATATTAGACTTCGAAAATTCCTATATCCAAACGAATTGCTTCAGAGAGAAGTGTGAGTTTCTGTTTATCTTATTTGTGGTGACCCTAGGTGGGTATATATAGTGGTCATGCCTCCATAATGAGCTGACATAACCAAATGATCCATTGTGTCTCTTTTTCTAGCCGACATGACTTCAATTTAAATTATTTTGCTGGCCAATGTGACAAATTTTTTCATTGTTCTGCTTGCTTATCTTCAAGAGGATTGTGTTGGTCTTGGAGGGTTATTCCAGACACTAGGTAGCTTCATATACATTTACAAATATTCTCAAGAAGAGCTATTTAACATGATTTTGACTCTTTGACTTTCCTAGACCTATGGAATGTGCAAGAAACTCATTCATATAATTTACAAAAATAATATTTCTTTTTCTTGACAAGTATAAAGATTAAAATTACTTTGACAAATACCGAACCTAGTTACACTTTTCTTCAACAATTTTATGAGGGGACAATTAAAATGAGGAATTAAGGATTGAATGGAATAGAGTTTGGATGACTCTTCCTTATGCGTTGGCCAATACTTAGAAAATTTTCATATACACCAATTTGATATTTAACGTCTTGTAACATTAATATATTATTATTATTATTATTATTACAAATGTTGTAATTTTATGGGAGGAAAATTAAAATGAGGAATTAAGGATTGAATGGAATAGAGGTCAAATGACTCTTCCTTATGTTCTGGCCAATATTTAGTCAATTTCTATATACACCAATTTGATATTTAACTTGTAACATTATTATTATTATTAAGTATTTTTTTAATTATATAATTAATCTATCTTTAGAAAAATAGATCAATTCATTTGATTTATGGATAATTTTATTATTATTGTCCAATTTTAAGGTCATGATCAAGCGAGACACCACATTGGTGTATGAGACCCCCTTGTTTGTGGGACAAGGGACCCACCTCCGTGCAGTTATTTGACTGCTAAGTCTACATAGGCATACATAGTCTACCCCCCTCTGGTTTTGAATCTGTGACCTCTTAGGAGGAAACACATGCTCTTAACCATTATGTCCACTCAAGCTGTATAGATTCATATACAAACATTAAAAGAAAAGAATTCATAGCAAAAAAAACTAAAAGATGATGATGAATACTTTTGGAACACAATGTAATCTTGTGGGAGTCTGATGTTTCTAGTAAATGCTTCACCCATCCTAAGGGATATAGAACTTGGATGATGAAGCGAAGAGTGCCAAACCAAATATAGATCTAAGTAATGGTATTTTACCTTTGAAGGGATAAAGGGAGTGTGAACATTCATATAAATTATAAATTATTAATTATTAATTAAGGGAAAAGAGAAGTTAAAACGAAATATCATTATAAAATGTTGAGCCAAAACAATAATAAATATTGATAAAATTAAATTAATAGGGATTCAAAGTGTAATTATAAAAAAAGTCACATTAATAATACATATTAATCAAATTAAATTAACACTAAAGTAATTAGAGGTTATACTTTACCATAAAGGATATACTAGCATTTGCACCAAATGCTGCAAAGGAAACGCCGTAAGTCAGTAGCGCATATGGAAGAAGAGCATAAATGAAAAAAAAATGTGATATGTTAGGTGATCTAACTATAGCCAAATCTGAATGAAAAAATATATATAAATGTTAAATTTAATACAATCAAACAACCTACTCAAACCAAAGGCATGCACAACTTCCTTCCCAATTGCTCAATCCAAGAGCTTACTTTCATTAAAAATTGCATCCCAGACCATAACTTTGTCTTTCATTGCCTCATCCAAACTGAACCCTTCACCCTCATATGGTAATGGTTCCAGATCTAATTTTTGTGCAAGTATTCTCCAATGACGTTTCCATTTATACACGTCTCCATTAGCATAATCAAAGGCCTAGTTCTTTTGATAAGGATCTGTAGCAACCCAAATTTCCTCTTCTGCAATCAATTCTGATCAAGATGCATCCATAAATTATTCCCATGAAATATTGTTCCCTGGGTACTTGAAAGACAACCCCTCATGTTTGCAAATGGCAGTGTAAACACACAGTGTGTCTAAAACATTCATCAAGCTCCAAGGACAGAAGCCAAATATGTGTGTTGGAGGGTGAATGGACCAAGTTAATCCTTCTTTATTCTTTGCAACATCAAATACAATATACTTGAGAGTGTAGTAAAAATTGGGCACAGGTAGCATAGGAAGCTCTTCACAAGGGGGCATGGTCTTCCTTTCTTCTGTTTCTGAAAAGAACATAGGCCACTTACTGATATTTTGTCCTTAATAAAGGGAAGCCTGGACTGAAATTGATGGTTTGACAAGGATAAAGGATTGTGGACAAGGAGGTTATGCTCAAGAGTGCTTTAAAAAGTGGTAACAAAACTCAGATCTCAAAGACATCAAAGGCCTTCCTCTAATAGTATCATGGGGAATCTGGAAAGATAGAAATGTTGAAATCTTTGAAGACCAATATATAACTATTTTTCACAGTTTCCTTCCAAGGGCAGTCAATCTTCTCAAACTTCAAATATTTTTCACAAACCCCTACATAGAAAAAGTTGATTCATGCTCCTATGGATAAATCTGGAACATGGGGATTACTTTGATGGATCTAGTCAAAGTACCCCCAAAAGAGGGGAGCTAGAGGTGTTCTCTATCTCAAGTTCTCAATAACTCTCACTGTATCAGATTTAAAATAGATTTAGGTGATGATCAAATAACTACACCGAGCTTATTTCCCTAACAATACTCTTAAAACTAACATCCCACAGTGGCATTTAAGAAGTACAAGTGTTTGGTGACTCATTGTTGTTAGATAGTGTACCCCAGATCATTTTATACTAGGTTGGAGCACACATGGAAGATCTAGGCACCTTCTATTACAACATCATTACACAAATCCATGCAACATTAAATTTCAAACCACATAATGATCTGTAGGTGAGAATGCAACAATAAATAGACAATAAGGGCACATCACAAAATTTAGTATTCTAGTAGTAAGGGCACATGCATGCGTGTATGCAGCAGCCATAAATAAAATATTATAAGTTTATCGTTAGATTTTAGGTTAAAGATAAAGTGCTAAGTTTAGATGAAGCCGTTCTGTTTTACTTTTTGCAGTCTTTCCAAATTCATTTTTTATCAGTTAGATAGAGTGCAGATCCAGATATCTAAGAAATATATCTATTTTTATGAGCCCTAGGTGTCACTTATAAGAGAGGGTGAGAGTATGGATAGTAGTAAGGGCACATGCATGCATGTATGCACCAACTATAAATAGAATAGGATAAGTTTATCGTTAGATTTCAGGTTAAAGGTAAAGTGCTAAAGTTAGATGAGGTAGTTTTGTTTTATTTTTCGCAGTCTTTCTGAATTCATTTTTTATTAGTTAGATAGAGTGAAGATCCATATATCTAAGAAATATATCTATTTTTATGAACCCTAGGTGTCACTTATAAGAGAGAGTGACAGTATGGATGTGTAATAGGGTTAGTTTCAGTTCTTACACAAAACCCTTTCTATAAAATTTTCTAGTAGATTTTTATTCAGCAATATTAGAATAGCAGTAACAGGGGCTTTTGACATTGATCCATGTGTTCCAATTTATGTATTCAAACTGTGTTTATAGATTATAGTGAGATTTGTCTTACAGTTTGTATTAGGCTTTAAATTTAGATAGTGTTAGTTTCCATTAGAAGAAGAATATGTGTACAATGTATTAGACAAATTCATAATGGTATCAGAGAGGTTTGCTGAAACCTTATAAAAATCATTGAATAGATAGTAGGACTTCTACCTATGAAAGGGAGCTGTCACGAGGCTCCAGGGGTCAGATGTTGTGATCCATGCTTGAGAAAAGCATAGTGAAGTTGTTATCAGGTTGTCGGGTTCTTTGTTAGGCTAGTGATCTATTTTAACTTTTGTTTAGGCAATATTCCAATGCAGCAGTATGGGTATAGTCAATCTCAAATACAACAACAAGCAATTGAGAGGAGGTGAAGGGTAAAGAGCTAGTACCCATTGCATTAAATAGGCTGTTATTTTTGGAAACTTTTTGGCTATGACATTTGTGCCAAAAAAAACTTCCCATTTTTAGCAGGCTATGGAATGACTTCAAGTAGAAGGAGACAATATTGGAGACTATTGCAGGTATTGAGGAGGAGAAGAATGTCTCTCCCAAACACCCAAATTCTAAACAAATTTGATAAAAAAACATGTTAGACAACCCTCAAAACATCTACGTAAGAATTACTGGATTGTCTAGAATTCAATGGAGTGACATTTACGGAAGAATCTCGTAGATTAAAGTATATGAGGATGAGTATTAATGTTTACCTATAATGATATTATAAAATTAATATAAACCCTCTATATGAGGATTGTTGGATTGTCTTAAATTCAAATGGAAGTATGTTATTCAATGGATTATCAGGGAACAAGAAAAGAGGAACTAAGAAGGGTTAAAAAGGGAAGAAAGAGAAGCCAGGTTCTTGTAACCAGGGAAAGAAGGACTTGAGCCACATCAAGTGCTTCACGTGTCAAAAGTTTGGGAACTTTGCTTCCAATGTCATCAAAAGAAGGGGAAGGGAAAGAAACAACGCCATAAGTGACTTACAAGGAGTGCAAAAGCATCAGCTCAAGTGGATGAGATTTCATCCAATCTTGAGATACACTTCTCAATGGTCTCATGCATGTCATCTGACATCATGTCTGATGTCGACTGGTATGTGGATAGTGGAGCCTGCAAACATACAAACTCTAACAAGAGTACCTTTAGTAGAACTTGGTGATGATGCCATGTATCCAGTTGCAAGAGCGGGATCCATTAAATGATATCCTTAAGCGTACTAAGTTATTGATGTTTTGTATGTACCTATCATAACTAAAAATATCTTTACAATTTCAGTGATGATAGAGCTTACATATATGGCTAGCTTTGAAGATCAACGAGACCTCATCCTAAATTACAAGGGAATCCTATAAGAACTTTAGGGCATGATAGTGACAACTTGTGTGAGCTTTGAAAAAAGAGACTAGGTCACTTGCTCTAGTGAATGTTGCCAATCTTGAAGAACATGGTGTGGGTATTTCCAATCTTCAAGGCTTGTTACAGATCCATTTGGGCACATCACTCCTAGCATTCAAATCAGTACTATTAGGGCTCATCAAACCCTAATCCAGTTGCTACATGCCCTAAACAAGTCATTACTTTGAATGCCTCCTTCCCTGAAAGTTTCTTGGCATGAAGCCTCCAGAAATGCCTCCTTGAGGGACCAGCGCAGCCTTGGTCAGGGGTAAATTCACTTTAGTGCAGGTAGGCCCATGTAAGGGTGCATTTCAGTGCACTTAGGCTCACTTTGACCTACGCTGGGCGAGATTGAGCAAATTATTCATAGGGTTCTGAGAATATTCTTATCTTCTGGAGCATTCTAGAAGATTCCCACACTTATCATCTCCTATGAGCTCGAAATTGGATAGGGAATGAATTAAGTAACCTCTTATCCTCTCATCCCTTCCTCCATGGAAACTCACTCTAAGTTTGGAAGGCCATTCAATACCCTCATTTATTACCAAACCACCTCCATTTTCCTATAAATTAAGCACTCATCTAAGTGATCAAGGGCTGGACTTTGAGAATTTGTAAGGAGATACTGTTGGTGTGAGGTTTGAGATTGTAAGCAAGTATTGTTATGCTTCCGGAGTGTTGTGATTTTGATGTGATGTTGGATGGAACTCAAGTTGGAGGAGTGGCATTGGATCAGACTTCATGGTTGTAACTCTTCCTTCTACTTAATAAAGTTGTTTACACCTTTTCCCATATTCTTGTCTTTATGTATGATGATTATATGTGTAAATTCTTTCGATTCCATTTGCTTATAGTAGATAGATCTCTTGCTTTGATTGGTTTTTGTCCTCTATTTATGATTGCAGGTACTTGTCGAGCGGATTAAGTTCGAGAAGGAGCGATGGGAACCATACAAAGGAGACAAAGGGAAAGCAAAAGATAACAAGTAGGTCCCTTGTCTTATTTATCTTCTATAGAAAAAAGATAAACGCTTTAAATATGTTGTTCTAGGTGTAGCTACCCACCTAGGGAAATTATATTTATCTGCAGATACAAAATTCCACATAACAAATTGGCGACCATACTGGGGAACGATCATCATTCCGGGCAGTTTACCTTCATGCTAGTACACCCTTGTAGACTTTACTTGCTTCCATTGATCTTGTTTCAGCCTTTTTGAAGTGTTTTTTGGTAAAAATTGTGCTTGAAAGCCCCTAGAAGGGCCTCTCTGGCACCAGCATAGGCTTGGTAAGGACATAGAGCGCTGCAGAGAACCCTTGGCTTGAGGACAATGCTCTGAAGTGCACTGTCTCCAATTCAGGGCTGCACTGATCCTCTTTAGGTCAAACATCCCAATTTTGACTTGATTTTTCCCAAATTTCCTTATGTTTTTACTTGCTGAAAGATCAATGATTGTTATGGTTATGAAATCAACTTGTATCTCTTCTCCTAGCCCTACTTTGAACTTGATTGTTTAGTGTTTCTTAAGAGTTTTCTTTGTCATTATAAATTCATTGTCAAAGTTAGCTTATAATCAATTGGTCTTTTTTGAAAAGGAAGTGTCATAAAGTCTTCATTTCTTTGAAAAAGGAATGATCGTAAAGTCCTCATTCCTTGCGAAAAGTATTGATAGAATGTTTGTGCATCTAGTTCCTTTTTTTTCATCTAAACACTAAAGGGACTGAAAAGAAAAACTTGCATTTTGCATATTGTAGTTTGTGAATGCTTGATAGGAATAGCTAGGGAAATTGCATTAGGTTTTCTCTTTTCTCTTTGTCAAAGATCTGATTGCTCTATCCCTTACTAGCTACGGTGTTCATTGTTAATTGAATGAAAGAATGTTTCTCATGTTAGTTGCATTCTAGGAATTGAAAACATACATCACGTGGTGTACCTTGAAAGGAAAATTCTTAATCAATATCAACTTAAAATTAATCTCAATTAACCTAATGGAGCATTGTCACCTAACACAAAACATTTAGAGGTTTTAGGCTAGAGACGTGTTCTGGAGTCGTAAAACATAGCAGTTGTCGCTAACTTATCTACGATACATTCCGAGTGTGATACCTCATTCCACGTACATGAGTATATCGTAGCTCGTCCACGTACTTTCAGGTATATAGGGCGGTGTTACAGTGTGTAAAGTATACAGGAATGCTCTCACTGTGCGATTTCGCATTAGACAACGCTAATATGGATTGGGCCTCCATGTACTTTCGGGTATATATGGGAGGACAACACAAGGTTTATATCCATCCTTAGGTAATTGAGTCGGCTGCCTTGTACATTGTGATACACCGAACACAACATTCAAGAATATTGCATGCCCATACTTCTCAGTTCGCCAGGAGGTATTCTGCAGTTCATAGTTACTCGGTAATCCTTTTGCCTAGAATATCCCTCTTTTATTTTATTATGTTATTTTGATTAAAATTAAATTAATTGACTGTGGATAACATCCTCCATGTCACTCCTTAGTTGATCTTAGGTTGAGACATATGGAAGCAACTCTGGAGTCCATCGATCAAGGAATTCCTTTTGATGGGAATCTTAGTCCTTTTCCTCCTTTCGGAAATATTGGTGCTCCTTATATGGCTACATTGTCCCTTTCTGGATTTACCATTGGCTTCCCAGTATGGTTGTTTTCAACCTCCTTGGTTCAAAATGTCATTATTTCTCTGCAATCGAGTACTCCTCCAACTGAAAAAATCAACCTCCAGTTGATCCTAAAGTTGACCCTTTGGCTTCTTCCTCCCCTTCTTCCTCTTCACCTGGTGAAAGTATTGACACTAGTAACCAGGTGGCTAAGAAGAAGAAGAAAGGGAAGAAGAAGAAGAAGAATAAAATTCAGCAGGGGGGCAACCAAGCAACCATTGCTTTGAATGCAACTTCTGATGAGAAACCGTCCGATAAGCCTCACAAAGTTTGATATCCATGCAAACTTTGTACGAGAGATCATCTTCTTTGAAATTGTCCTGATATTCCTCAGATATTAGAAGAATGGTCTTCTCATTCACATCGTCCTGTGTCATCAATTTCTGTAGATAATGATGGTGACACACCATCAATTAGTGGTAGTAAAGTTCATGGAAAGAATGGTAAAGTTAAGTTTCCATATAGGTTATGTGAAGGGAATCACCACATTCACCTTTGTCCCTATCTGGATGAAGCCAGAAAAGTGTTGGATAACCATCCTGCTTCTCCGCAGCGACTTCCATCTGGTGACAGGAGACTCTCCCTTAATCCTTCACTAGATGAATTGACTGACCCAAATCAACTGTCGGTCAAACCCACTGTCTCTGAATGTGAATCCCATGAGTCTATACCTGACCGATCACAGGTCAAGGAAACAGTTGACTCGATTTCACCTTCAGTTAATCATACCTTTCCCGTAGAGAGTGAGTATGATACCACTCAGGTTCTTTTCATTTCTTCATATTCCATTGAGATTGGAGGCAACCCTCCTGTTCCATGAAGACAGGAGGAAAATCCTCTTGTTCCCATAACTCAAGGAGGTAATTCTCCCATTCTTACGGTACCTCCTCCAAGTAGTCTAGTCACTTCCTTTTATTAGAATCAACTAGCAAGATGTTGTATTCCTTCTTATGTGCCTTTCCATATCATAGTATAGGTTTGTAATATGATTGTACCTAGCACTATTATAGATGAAGGTGCATCAGTGAGTATCCTTTCCTCCACTGCTTGGCAAGCACTCGGTTCGCCGCCACTTGTGCCAGTTACCCAGAATCTGTTGGCTTTTAACAGAGGAACCAGTCAACCATTAGGGATCCTCCCTTAGTTGCCTATTACTTTGGGAGGAAAAATTGTTTATCTCAATGTGATGGTAGTCCCAGGCCCTTTAGATTTCAATTTACTTCTTGGGTGCGATTATGTTTATAACATGGGAGCTATTGCTTCAACACTCTTTCGAGTGATTTTTTTCTCGCATGAAGGAAAAATTGTCACCGTTGACCAAGTTTCATTTCCCGGTCCAAATTTGGCTTCTAGTCAACCATCTTCCCTAGATGGTACTTTTCTCCCAATGGTATCTTCCCTGCCACGGATTAATTATGTGGCAACCCGTTCCATGCCTACATCAACTCACGATCAATTTCATGATGTTGTACATTATGTATTGGGGGCATTGGAGCCAAATCTCAGATTCCTTTTTACGGATCCATTCCAGAGCATTTTTCTCCCATCTGATGAGAACCTCTTGGAATTCATGACCTCTTATGGGTTGTGAACAAGGGTATGACGATAGTTCCTTGTCTTGTGTCAACCTCGTTAAAAAATGAAACAAAGGATATGAGGATAGTTCTTGGTCGTGTGTCAAGCTCGTTACAAAATGAAACAAGGAATGATGATAGTTCCTTGTCTTGTGTCAACCTCATTAAAAAATGAAACAAAGGATATGAATATGGTTCTTGGTCGTGTGTCAACCTCGTCAAAAAATGAAACAAGGAATGAGGATAGTTCCTTGTCTTGTGTCAACATCGTTAAAAAATGAAACAAGGAATATGAGGATAGTTCCTGGTCTTGTGTCAACCTTGTTAAAAAATGAAACAAAGGGTATGAGGATAGTTCCTTGTCTTGTTTCAACCTTGTTAAAAATGAAGCAAAGCATATGAGGATAGTTCCTGGTCTTGTGTCAAGCTTGTTAAAAAATGAAATAAGGAATGCAAATAGTTCCTTGTCTTGTGTCAACCTCGTTAAAAAATGAAACAAAGGATATGAGGATAGTTCTTGATCTTGTGTCAAGCTCATTAAAAAATGAAACAAGGAATGAGGATAGTTCCTTGTCTTGTGTCAACCTCGTTAAAAAATGAAACAAGGAATATGAGGATAGTTCCTTGTCTTGTGTCAACCTCGTAAAAAAATGAAACAAAGGTTATGAGGATAGTTCCTTGTCTTGTGTCAATCTCATTAAAAAATGAAACAAAAGTTATGAGGATAGTTCCTGGTCTTGTTTCAACCTCGCTAAAAAGTGAAACAAGAAATATGAGGATAATTCTTTTACTGTGTCAACCTCATTAAAATGAAATAGGTCCCAGAGCATAGTTCCTTGTCTTGTGTCAAGCTCGTTAAAAAATGAAACAAGGAATCTGAGGAGAGTTCCGTGTCTTGTGTCAAGCTCATTAAAAAGTGAAACAAGGTCCCCTGGAGCAAAGTTCCAAGTTGAGTCTTTCATTATATCTCGTAAAATCCCAGTCGAGTCTTTCACTTGATCTCATAGATGAACCTTCATTTCATCCACCTGATAGCCATGAGTAGTCTACTTAGGTGAATGCAATGAAGCTTGGGGACATGCACCTAGAATCGAGTCATCATGCTGGGGGCATGTAAACTGAATCCAAGCATATTTTTTCGTTTCAAGCTTGTGTAAACATGAAACTAAATCCAAGCATAGTTTTCGTTTCAAGCTTGTGTAAACATGAAACTGAATCCAAGCATAGTTTTTCGTTTCAAGCTTGTGTAAACATGAAACTAAATCCAAGCATAGTTCCCTATGGTTCAAGTTTGTGTAAAAATGAACCTATCTCCATTTTAATCCTTGTGATTTCCATTCTATCAGCCTCTTCCATGAGATGAGCCTTGGTTTTTCTCCTTCCACTATCACTATCTGCTTGGCCAATCATACGCTTTCACTTAGTTGTTTACCCTTTTTGAGGAACAGTTGCAATAAGTTTTCTTATTAGCCAGCCTCTTCACATAAATCAACATTTATTGAGAAGTTCCAACATCACCGGAACTGGTTGCTATCCTAGACACCACTCGTTCCTCTAAGTGGAGTCCTCTTTAAGCTCTTTTCAAACTATCGAAATATGAAAAAATTTCTGAGCGCTTGTCCTTTTCAGCTCGTTAACGGATTGGAAATGACATCTACTCAGTATATGTTTAACCCTTTTCCGGACTGAGATAGATTATTTATGAAAAAGGAATATGTTGATCGAACATGGTCAATAGGTTCTCTCTCGTATTATTTTATGTTTTTTCAGACTTGAGAGTCAAATATACAAAAAAGAACTTGTGGAGTTTTCTTTTTGTCCATTTTCAAACTCTCTAAACATGAAAAAGGATCGAGTTATCATTGTCGTTAAACTCTTTAAAACATCAAATGGCGACAAACTTGTCCATCGTGACAAGACCGAGTTTCACCTTCGCTAGACTCGTTAAAAAATTAAATAGCAATGGATTCACCCAAAGGGTGGAATTATACAACAAGCATATGTTATCTTCCTCAAGCTTGATAAAAATAAAGAGGTACTGGTTAGCAACGACTGGGGAAAATGGAAAAACACGACAACAGGTTGCTCTTGAACATGACACTTTCACTTCATCACTGTGACTACTTGGGTTGGGTTATCTTCTTGATGGTCATCATACCTTGGTCTATCATACCATCCATTACTTTGGTTTGGGTCAATGCTGCCAATTCATTCAATGTCGCCGACATGTTCAAGAGAAGTCACTCAATTAAACTTCATCCTTTGCAATACTCATAAACCTTCATTTTCATGACTGCCATTCTTGAACTTTGTGTGGTCAGTCAAATTCTGTCTCCAAAAATCATTACACTCATTTCGTGTCGTTGATGTGGGATACATCAAGGCCCTCCTGCGACGAGTCGCTTCTTGTCAACATCAACACATTATCGAAGAAGTTGACTTAGAAACACCCTTTCAGTCCCTTGAGGCTTGCATACATAAATGGCACGTTTCTCACTTCTGACGATAGGTTGACATCACTAGCCTTTGACCGAAAGACATTGTATGGTGTTCGACATAAAAAAATCCATTCACACTATGCAAAATGTACTGTAGTACCTTGAGGATCATTATCATTATCCGTGATTTCTCTCGCGTCTGTTAACAACTTACATCATTGGCTGGTAATCAGATGGTGTCTTCCCATGTTTGACTTCAGATCACATATTCACATGGTTAGACTCGTACTTGAGCGAATGATTGAACGAGATAGAAGACCCCAAATCTAGTTTCATCCATCTAGGTTGTAATTTCAGGAAAGTACCAAATCATCCGTATGAAGGATTTACACTGATGGTCATCTCATCATGGGTCTATATTTGTAGACGACTATCTATGTACATGTAATTAAATTTTATATTTGTTAAGGACTTCGGTGTAAATCACATGTAACTTGTCCTGACGATGAACCACACTAGTTGGTTCGAAACGCGTCGACAAAGGTCTTTCTACATGTGATTTACGTCGAAGTTCTTAACAACTATTATGGATCACAGAAGCCTCAATTCAATAATAAATTTTATATGCTGAGCATGGGTATGCCTTCCCTCAACAATTCATGAAAAAATCAAAATATCATGATATTATGTATTCTAATTGATGTAGGTCACCATCCACTTTAGAACCTCCTCATCATATTGTATAGCATATCACTCGACATTATCATTTTCGACTTCATGCTTTAGGGGGTAGATGTTATAGATCCATTTGGGCACATCACTCCCAACATTCAGATCGGTACTATTAGGGCTCATCAAACCCTAATCCAGTTGCTACACCCCCTAGACAAGTCATTACCTTGAATGCTTCCTTCCCTGAAAGTTTCCTAGCCTGAAGCCCTCCAGAAATGCCTCCTTGAAGGACCATTGTAGCCTTGGTCAGGGGTAAATGCGCTTCAGTGCAGGTAGGCCCATGTAAGGGTGCATTTCAGTGCACTTAGGCCCACTTTGACCTATGCTAGGCAAGATTGAGCGAATTCTTCATAGGGTTCTGGGAATATTCTTATATTCAGGAGAATTCTAGAAGATTACCACACTTATCATCTCCTATGAGCTCGAAATTGGATAGGGAATGAGTTAAGTAACTTCCTATCCTCTCATCCCTTCCTCCATGGAAACTAAATCTAAGTTTGGAAGGCCATTCAACACCCTCATTTATGACCAAACAACCTCCATTTTCCTATAAATTGAGCACTCATCTAAGTGATCAAGGGCTGGACTTTGAGAATTTGTAAGGAGATATTATTGGTGTGAGGTTTGAGATTGTAAGAAAGTATTTTTATGCTGTCGGAGTGTTGTGCTTTTGATGTGATGTTGGATGGAACTCAAGCTGGAGGAGTGACATTGGATCGGACTTCATGGTTGTAACTCTTTCTTCTACTTAATAAAATTGTTTACACCTTTTCCCATATTCTTTTCTTTATGTATGATGATTATATGTGTAAATGCTTTCGATTCCATTTTCTTATAGTAGATAGATCTCTTGATTTGATTGGTTTTTTTCCTCTGTTTATGATTGCAGGTACTTGTCGAGCGGATTAAGTTCGAGACGGAGCGACGAGAATCATACAAAGGAGACAAAGGGAAATCGAAATATAACAAGTAGGTCCCTTGTATTATTTATCTTCTATAGAAAAAGACAAACGTTTTAAATCTATTGTTCTAGGTGTAGCTACCCACCTAGGGAAATTGTATTTATCTGTAGATGCAAAATTCCACATAACAAGGATGAGAAGAAAGGAGTGTGCAAGGTTTGTGCACTTGGCAAGCATGTGAAGGATGTTTTCCTGGTAGTGAACATAGGTCAAGATGGGTTTCTGACCTAATCCACTCAAATGTATGTGGGCACATGTCTTCAACTTCCTTATCAAGTAACATTTACTATGAATATTTTATTGACGATTCTTCTAGGAAGTCATAGACTTACTTCACAAAAACCAAGGATGAGGACTTTGAGAAGTTTCAAGAGTTTAAGGGTCTTGTAGAAAATTAAACAGGTATAAATATTAAGTTGTTAAGGTCCGACAATGGAGAGGAGTATACCCCAAAGGGGTTGGATACCTTTTTCATGAAAGAAAGAATCAAGAAAACATTTATAGTTACCTACAATCCTTAGTAGATTAGGGTTGCGAAGAGGAGGAACATATCTATCATAAAACTGTCAAATCCATGATTCATGATCTAGTTTTTCACGTGTGTCTCTGTGTATAAACAGGTCTTATCATTATCTATATTTTGAATAGGTATCCTCACAAAATTTTGAAGGATAAGACATCAATCGAGGAATTTAGAAGCATCAAGTAACACATATTTTAGTTTTTTAGTTGTCCTGTCTACATTCACATTCTAGATGAGAAATGGACCAAATTGGAACCTTCTAGTTTGAAGGACATATTTTTAGGTTAGAGTGAAACCTCAAAAGCTTATAAAATATACATTCCATCTTAACATAAAGTAGATGTAAGTAGAGATACCAAGTTTGAAGAAAATGCATGGTCCTCTAAGTCTCAAGAACCTCCAATAGTGACCATGGAGGTAGAAGAGCTTGGAGGTGCAAGGGAGGCCTCTTTACTTTCAAGTTTAGCTAGAAAGCCTAGATGGATAATCTAGACATTATCAGATGCAACAAAGTAAGTTGGTGCTCCAACTACTTCCTTTCAAGTAAGACACCCTCCTAAAAGGTTCCCTTAAATTCCAAACAACATAATGATCTGTAGTGAGAATGCAGCAATAAATAAATAGAGAGTAGGGGCACATCACAAATTTTAGTATTCCAGCAGTAAGGGCACATGAATGCATGTATGCACTAGCCATAAATAGAATATGATAAGTTT
Source organism: Pinus tabuliformis (assembly GCA_031772625.1). Classification (NCBI taxonomy): domain Eukaryota; kingdom Viridiplantae; phylum Streptophyta; class Pinopsida; order Pinales; family Pinaceae; genus Pinus; species Pinus tabuliformis. Next base: position 1,633,922,293 of record CM062816.1, read on the forward strand.
ATTGTTAGACTTCGGGTTAAAGATAAAGTGCTAAAGTTAGATGAGGCAATTCTATTTTATTTTTCGTAGTCTTTCTGAATTCATTTTTGATTAGTTAGATAGAGTGTAGATCCAGATATCTAAGCAATATATCTATTTTTATGAACCCTAGGTGTCACTTATAAAAGAGAGTGAGAGTATGGATATGTAATAGGGTTAGTTTCAGTTCTTAAACAAAATCCTTTCTAGAAAATTTTTATTCAATAGTATTGGAATAGTAGTAACAGGGGCTTTTGACATTGATTTATGTGTTCCAATGTATGTATTCCAACCATGTTTATAGATTATAGTGAGATTTAGATTGCAGTTTTGATTAGCCTTTAAATTTAGACAATGTTAGTTTCCATTAGAGAAAGAATATGTTTACAATGTGTTAGACCAATTCATAATTGTATCAGAGAGGTTTGCTGAAACCTTCTAAGAATCATGTAAGCAAGTTTTTGCACAGGTGCTCTAGCCATTTGGGCAACGTCTACAAGTTGTATAATTTGTGACAATGCAGTTTCTGAACCCGTATGCGTGACTTTAGTAAGCAAAAATCCATTCTCATTCATGGTTCCGCCTATGACCTTATCTCCATACCTCTTTGCAACATGCCTGACCTCACCTGTGATCATGCTCTCATTAACATGGCTCTGACCTCTTATCACAATCCCATCTCTTGGAACCTTAGCACCTAGAACAACCCTAATAATGTCATTATGCTGGATAAGTTGATTGCTTATCTCCATCTCTGAGGTCACATTCCCATCATCATCTAAAATTAACAACATTGTAGTATCAAGTGCAAGGTCCATCAATTTTGCAATAGCATCTAAGGTTTTTCCCTTTGCAAGAGCTTCCAAAAATTTCCCCAAAATAATAAAGGAGATAGATAGAACTCCTGTGTAGTCAATGAACCAAGATTCGAATTCACTGATGCAACATGGTGGTTCCTCCCATTTAGCATTATGGCATCCAGTTGAAGTAGTAACTTGGAAACCCACCAACTTGGATTGCTACACCAAGTAGTTGCTACCCTGCCCTTTCCTATATAGAATGAAGTATTGATTACTTTGAATTAGATTTTGGTTTAGATTTTATAATGTTTGGATAGGGAGCAGAACAAGGAGATTGTTGACACAAGCCAAGATAAGAAAGCAAGTACAGTAAGTAATCAAAGATTTAAATTTGCTAATATGAACCTCACAGAAAGCCAGGTTACCTGAATGCCACTTTTAGCATCAGAAGTCCAATTTCCCTCCAAATTGGACTTCTCTACAATATGATTAATAATTTTTAGTGCATGGAATAATATCAAAATGTTTTGTTAATTTAAAAAAAAAATTACAATAATATTGAAAATTTACAACTTATTTCTCAAAAAACACAATTTTTTCATTAAATGCAAAACTCATAAAAATATTTTCAATAATCCCAAAGTTAAAAATATATCTATACTTATATTTAGTAAATTTAAAACCACAGATGAATTTTAGATAATAATTTATCATTATAATAATAAAATGTAAAATTTAAAATGCTACAAATATATATATATATATATATATATATATATTTGAAGAAAAAACATTAGATTAATAAGTGTACTACATCGGCAGCTAAACTTCTTCAGTTGTTATGCACGTTACAAGGAGATTGTTGACACAAGCAAAGATAAGAAAGCAAGTACAATAAGTAGTCAAAGATTTAAATTTGCTAATTTGAACCTCAGAGAAAGCCAGGTTACCTAAATGCCAAAGCAAGTACAATAAGTAATCAAAGATTTAAATTTGTGAATCCGAACCTCAGAGAAAGCCAAGTTACTTGAATGCCACTTTTATCATCAGAAGTCCAATTTCCCTCCAAAGTGGACTTCTCTACAATATGATTAATATTTTTTAGCGCATGTAATAAAATCAAAATGCTTTGTTAATTTAAAAAAATTGCAATACTATTGAAAATTTACAACTTATTTCTCAAAAAAACACAATTTTTTCATTAAATGCAAAACTGAGAAAAATATTTCCAATAATCCCAAAGTTAAAAATATATCTATACTAATATTGAGTAAATTTAAGACCACAAATGAATTTTAGATAATAATTTATCATTATAATAATAAAATGTAAAATGCTAAATATATATATATATATATATATATATATATATATATTTGAAAAAAAATCTTTAGATTAATAAGTGTACTACATAGGCAGCGAAACTTCTTCGGTTGTGATGCACGTTACAAGGAGATTGTTGACACAAGCCAAGATAAGAAAGCAAGTAAATAAGTAGTCAAAGATTTAAATTTGCTAATCTAAACCTCAGAGAAAGCCAGGTTACCTGAATGCCAAAGCAAGTACAATAAGTAATCAAAGATTTAAATTTGCTAATCCGAACCTCAAAGAAAGCCAGGGTACCCGAATGCCACTTTTATCATTAGAATTCCAATTTGCCTCCAAATTGGACTTCTCTACAATATGATTAATATTTTTTAGTGCATTTAATAAAATCAAAATGCTTTGTTAATTAAAAAAAATTGCAATAATATTGAAAAATTTACAACTTATTTTTAGCATCAAATCCTAAAAAAAATCATGTTAAACTTCCAATCTATGAAGTGAAATGATCAAATCTCAAAAAACACAAATATTTCATTAAATAAAAAACTCAGAAAAATATTTTTAATAATGCGAGAGTTAAAAATATATATATACTTATATTTAGTAAATTTAAAACCACAACTGAACTTTAGATAATAATTTATCATTATAATAATAAAATGTAAAGCAAAATATTAAAACTAAACACTGATGTTGGGATAGACTACTAGCAACTTATTTATGCACATTATATGGACGATATCAACTTAAATAAAACACACAACAAAAAAATTTCTAATTCTCAAAATGAAACCCTGTTAATAATTATGAGCATTGGTTGGCTTTTATCTTTGAGTGTGAAGCGCTTTTATCCCATTACTTATATTAGTTTGGATTTTCAACGTTCTATGTCATGTCATGGTTTAATTTTGTGGGTCCTTGAGTGTTGCAAAGTCTTGTCGGTCCTTCGAGTGTTGTGAAATATTTTCCAATAGAAGTTAAACCAAAATGTTTAACTTGTTTAATCCCTCCAAAGATAAAAGAGAGGGCAAGGCTCAAGCGATGGGAAAAATTACTAGTTCCCATTCTCTTCCCTGCACATAAGTTAGGTTGCACTCATAAGAAACACAAACATTTAAAATTTTTCAGAGATTCACAAATTAACCATCTCGAAAACGATTTCGCACTGTGAGTCTCTTGTACAAGACGAAAGAATAGAAGAGCATAAACAACAATTTTATGTGATGCATACGAATGTCACCACAACTTCCACAGATGGGAAATCGAGGGTCAGGATGCCCAAACAACGTGTGACATTTGAATCTCATCCCTCTATTGTTCCAACCAGAAACCATAGGTGGGCTGGGGCGACCTCTTCCACGGATTATTGTTGCATCGCTAGTCAATAATAACATGAAGAGCTGAGCCACTATTCTCCCTTCTCCATCGTTGGAGGATTAGGTGTACAAATACCTGTGCTCAGAGAGGATATGTGGATTATCTCCATGGCTATTGCGAGCTATATGGGTTGAATATGAGAGTTATCACACCCACTATGCAAGTTATAATGGCAGGATATCCAAGTTGTGTCGGTCAGATAAGCAAGTTCCCACAACAAATATGCAATCCATTACATTGTTCGGTATGCGAGTTTGCAACGATGACAATATCTATCCAGCACCCTGTGATAGTTTGCAAGTTCTAACAATAGAAGTAGAGAACAAGATAGAGCAAAAGAGATATGATGGGTTGGTTATCAATAACTGTTTCTTCCAACTACATTCAACTGCAATGATCAAACGAATTAAGATTTTTTAATCATCTAACACATAATTCAAAGATACATAGTGATGACAAGTGCATAATAAGAAAGTTGTTTTCAAATAGGAACGCTTTGCGACGTAATAATTTTTATTAATATCATAATTCAATAAGAGTAATTAAATATATTATTTATTAAAATTTAAAAGAAAAGAATTGAAAGAAGTAAAAAAAGAGATTAAATATTACTATTAAATAGTCAAATAGAAATATTTTCATGATAAGATTATATTAGTTTAAGAATAAGGTTGGTAATATTTTTTAGAATTTAAATTAACTAGATAAAGGAAGGGATTAGATAAGATTAATGATGAAAGAGACCAAAGAAAATGAGACTTTGGGGGAGGGAACCTAGGAAAAATGAGAGGGTACTAAGAAAGGTTAAGATAAACCCCTCACAATTCCAGTCCAATTTTTTATCATTATTAATCATACATTACGATTCCAATTTAATAATTAATATCTAATTTATTTATAATAAATAATATATTTAATTCTTTGGTTGAATTATTATATTAATAAAAATTCTATGTCCTTAATTGTAAAATTACATCATTACAATTATACTTCTACTCCCTTATTATTAATTTAATTTTACTAATATTTATTATTATTTTGACTCAAAAATTTATAATTATATTTAGTATTAACTTCTCTTCTCTTTTAATTAAATTATTAATTATTAATTTACATTAACGTTTTGTTGATAGGTGGAGAATTTCCTTCTACAACAAGGGAGTTATCAACTAATTAGGGTCTCAATTAGACCCATTTTCGTTTGGTACGACGACATTCTCTAGAACAAAGGGTTGGTTGCATGTGTTATTATATTCTAACGAAATGATTAAAACTAAACCAAAAAGGGAAAATATATGACATAATAAATTATTAACAAATTTATATAAACTATTGTGTTTAAGATGAGCTTTTAGTAATTCAAATAGCAAGGGAGGAGAAAAGCACCCAAATATAATCCTTTGGGATATTATTTTTCCAGATATGTGGGCTCAATCAACCACTTTATATATTTGAGCTCGTATTGAAAGAGACTTTTAGTGCTCGTGTTTATTTTATTTTTATTTTTAGTTACACGCAATAAATTCAACTACTTTTGTAATGAAATTGAAACAATCTCATTAATGAGATCAATTATTTAAGCTATAATTTGAATATGAGAAAGGAAAAATCGATATACTAAAAGTTTCAGAATAAATATTAATTCTCTAAATATCTTAATGAGTCATTAAGTTTTTCGTTTCAAAAGAAAAGAACAAAATGTATGATTTTTTAAATACCAGTTATACATATAAAAAAATAAAGATATACGATATTCTAAATTATTGATGAAAAAACATTTCCTCATCAACATTTGGGAGACCACTCAATTAGAGCCTCAATTTACAATCTTTTCCATTTGGGCTGGTGGTTCCAACTAGTTTTGATTTTGGTCTAGTTACCCAAATATAAATTTCTCTAGCGGATGGAGACTTGAAAGTTGTGAAAACTATAAGGAAGGGATGGGAGTGGATCGATAATGCTTAATAGAAATATAGATTAAACTATAAAAAATACTAACTAACCTGGGCACTGATATTTATATGTGAAAAATAAAGATAATGCATAACTGAAAATATAAATTTTCAAGCTATATCATTAATCAAAACAATATGATGATAAATTAATTCAATTAAATAATTAATTGAATGAATTTCATAGAAAATTCACATATAATTGTGTTCCTCTTACACTTATAATCAACATATAACATTATATCAAAAGTGACAATATCTCAATGAAATAATCATAAGCATAAGAAATAAAGTATAAGATAAGACTTCAATTATAAATTGAAAGAAAGAAAAATATGATAAATGTATACATTCTTCTTTACTCCTCATAGATATGGAATCAAGAAGTGGTTCAGAGCTTATAATAAATAAATACTAGAGTGCAAAAGTGTAACATGGATTTTCTTACAAAATTTTAGAACCCTTAAGCTTCAGCTCGAGAGTCCTTTAAATAGTTTTTTGTTACAAGTTTGACATTCTCTCAATTAAAGCAAAACTTACTAGGAAAAAATAGACATTAGTTACAATTTGAAATAAAATATTCAATTCAAAGGAACTGTTGCACACGAGGGGCTAGTGGGCATTTGCCAATGCTGATAAACTTCTAGAAGAGGTGCTAGCTTGGGAGGAGAATGAGGCCTTATGTTCATTTGACATATGAATACTTGAGTTTAAAAATATGGTAGTAGTTGAGTTGCTTGTTCAATAATAACTTTGGTTACTTGAAGGTAACCATGTGGCTTGATTAGAAACTCACATGTCAATTCAAAATCTGCCTTTAACAATTTTTCAATCCTTTTACTGAACTCTTTTCTATTACCTTGCCAATTCTCTTTTAACATATCTACCTCCATGAGAATTTCTTCTTCATCACTTGATAACATATTTTTTTTCCTTGAGTGACTGGGTGATAGATTGAATAATTGAATTAGAAATCTTTTCAACATCATTCACCAATCTCCTAACCAAGCAAATCTTATCCTTCCAAGTATGTAGAGCAGTTAACTTTTGAACTTCATTAATCCTAAGAAGGTTTGGATAGAATAATTTAGGATCTTCTTGCCATTGCAAAAGCTCATTGAGTTTACACTTGGTTTCATAATATTGGCTTTTAATATCAATAACTCCATCAACAAAAAAATTAACCAATTTTTCTTTAGCTTGTATCATGCTTAACTTGTTGTAAAGGATTTTTTGTTGGTTTTGAATTTGTTTGTTTAATTCATTAGCTTCATGCTTGAATTTGACAAGATCTAAATCACTTTCCTTGGTTTTATTTATCTTCTCCTATAGCTCATTTATTTTTCATCTCTCTGATTAATTTTAGATTGATATTGACCTCTAACCAAGGTGACTTGTACCTGCAATTGTGCTTGAAACCATGAAGATTCTTGTTCCATTTGTTTTATTCCTTCATATTTATCCCTAATGAATTCTTTGACTTGATTTGATTTATCTACAGTTGTAGAAGCATAAGCTCCTACATATTGAGTTAAATCCTTGAGCTCTTCATAAGGATCTATTGATGTTCCTTTCCAAACTACTTCCAATGAGGGTGGCTACAAAGCAGTGCTTATTGTTAAGACCTGTGTATCAACAAATTTCCTCTTCTTCCCACTCTTTTTAGGAATGGCCTTATGCCGAGGATTGTAAAATACATCTATTGGTGGAATTTCCTCAATATTCAGCTACATTGAAGTAGTTGGAGATTCTGGAATTATCTCCACACTAGGCATAGTGCTAATAGGTATTTTAGCAATGACACATGGTTGTGTAAGAGTAGTATTTGAAGAATTAGGAGAGACATCCATTGACTGTTGTCCAAAAATGGCATAAGCATTTGTTTCAGGAATTCTTGCTTCTTTTCCCTGTTGAATTGGCATTGAAGTAGTTTCCATAAATGTTTTCCAATATTTGATGATATCATTAACCAATGGATTCTTCGAAGTAGTTTGTTCTCGAAAATCTGCAAAAGAAACCTAAAGAGGGGTACTTATTTGAGGAGTGGCCTACTACATTAAAAAGTTGGTAGCTTTTTCTATTATACTATCACCTTTTGATAGCTTGAGCAAATGCAAAGGTAAGGTAGAAATTTTGGTGTCTCTGAAAACTAAAAAATGTTGGTAATTGTCCAGGGACAACTGCGTGGCTCTATTGAAAATAGATAATTAAGACGAAGATTTACAAAATAATTCATCATAATGGTTTGCTTCATGAACATATTTCTTGATATTTGCATCAACAACTAAATTCTCGGCCAACTTGGAAGGGTCGTGTGGCTTTGTAGGAATAATAGATAACTTTACCTCATATAAAGCCAGTAGCTCCTTTTCAACATGAGTATAATTTTGAAGGGTAAACATACAAATATGCAAAGGGAATTTAGGCCAGAGTTTCTTGGAATCTTTCTTCAATTCAAGGGTTATACCTATATTGATTGTTTGATAGGAAAATTATCTACATAAAATCTTGTCTGGAACATAAAGTGGAAAAACATGTGGTTTAACATTACATCCCAAAACCATAATATATGTAAAAAGTTATTATATGAACCACTCCCTAATTCTTGACATATAATCTGTAGCAGTTGTAGATATTCTAGGAAGCTTGGAACTAAATATGGCTTGGTAAATGGGAATCATGATGAGGTGAAAAAAGTGGTAAAAATAATTAAAAATAATTTTCCTCCCATAATATGCTATGGTAAATGTCAATGAGGAGAGGGTCAACAAGTTTCCATTTCCAATCCATAGCAAGAAAATACAAAGAGAAAAATGTAGCATCCATGACAAAGGCAGACATATAAAATGTAGGGTTATCAGTATCTGTTTTCTTAGAACGGAAATGAAGAATAATTTTAGCTAAATTATTAGATAAAGTATGGGCCCAATTGAAGGAAAACTCATCAGCAACCCTGTGGATGAGAGGGGCCTAGTCATTAAGGAACTATGAGACATTTTCATAGGAAAATAAGAGCATAACAAAAAGGAGGAATTAAGGATTGAATGGAATAGAGGTTGGATGACTCTTCCTTATGCTCATGCCCCTTACTTGAATTAACTAAGCTAACTGAGTGATAACAACCATGTCACCCCAGTTAACTCATCCAAGTTGTTCGTTGATGTGGGATTTCAAATATTCTCTTTTGTTTGACCAAGGTAGGTCAAACTGATATTTTCTTGTTGCATTTTCAACACTCCCTCTAAACAATAAAGGGATTGAAATCTACGTCGAAATTACAACATTTGTAATAACACCAAAACCCAAACCCTAATATATGTAAAAATTTCTTATGTCATTGAACCAATCCCTAATTCTTGACATACAATCTGTAGCAGTTGTAGGCATTCTAGGAAACTTGGAATTGAATATGGCTTGGTAAATGGGAATCATGACGAGGTGAAAAATTTAGTAAAAATGATTAAAATAAATTTCCTCCCATAATATGCTATAAGGAATTAAGGAAAAAATGGAATAGAGGTTGGATGACTCTTCCTTATGCTCTGGCCAATAATTTTAATTCCCATAAAATGAGGAATTAAGGATTACATGGAATAGAGGTTCGATGACTCTTCCTTATGACTTTGGCCAATACTTAGGCAATTTTATGGTCCTTCAAGCTCTTATTTCCTTGTGTTCTTCCTTGAGGAATTAGGCCCTTATTTCATAGGAATTTTCCTCCAAATAATTGTGCAATTCATATAGGCTCATCCTTTGACTGCATGCACCACTTGTACACCTCAGAATAGTCTACAATTGATCGCACACTGCCTTGGAATCTCCATCTCAACTGGATAACTCACATTCTCTGCATGCATGAGCTAATTAAGGTTGACTGATTGATTAACTAGTTGATCACTGAGTTGTGACTAAAGTCACATCCCACTACTAGACCTTCCACTATTTCCTCCACTAGTTTAACTTAAAATAACTCAATTTAACTTAATTTAAATTGTTACAACTGAAATTAACTCAACCTAGGCTCCTAAAATTTAGGAATCACTGCATACAACTGAAGTTCATGCCCCTAACTTGAATTAACTAAGATAACTGAATGATAACAACCATGTCACCTCAGTTAACTCATCCAAGTTGTTTGTTGATGTGGAATTTCAAATTTTCTATCTAGTTTGACCAAGCCAAGTCAAAATAAGATTTTCTTGTTGCGTTTTCAACACTCCCTCTCACCAAGAAAGGGATTCACATTCACCTCAAAAATACGACATTAGTAATAACACCAAAATCCCAAACCCTAATATATGTAAAAATTTATTATATGAACCAGTCCCTAATTCTTGACATACATTCTATAGCAGTTGTAGACATTCTAAGAAGCTTCGAACTAAATATGGCTTGGTAAATGGGAATCATGATGAGGTGAAAAATGTTGTAAAAATGATTAAAATAATTTTCCTCCCATAATATTCTATAAGGAATTAAGAAATGAATGGAAAAGAGGTTGGATGAATCTTCCTTATACTCTGGCCAATAATTTTAATTCCCATAAAATGAGGAATTAAGGATTGAATGAAATAGAGGTTGGATGACTCTTCCTTATGACTCTGGCCAATACTTAGACAATTTTCTGGTCCTCCAACATCTTATTTCCTTGTGTTCTTCCTTGAGGAATTAGGCCCCTATTTCATAGGAATTTTCCTCCAAATAATTGCGTAGTTCATATAGGCTCATCCTCTGAGTACATGCACCACCTGTACACCTCAAAATAGTCTACAATTGATAGTACACTGCCTTGGAATCTCCATATCAACTGCGTAACTCGTATTCTCTGCATGCATGAGCTAATTAAGGCTGATTGATCGGTTAACTGGTTGATCACTGAGTTGTGAGTAAAGTCACACCCCACTACTAGACCTTCCATTATTTCCTTCACTAGTTTAACTAAAAATAACTCAATTTAAATTAATTTAAATTGTTACAACTGAAATTAACTCAACTTGGGATCCTAAAATTTAGAAATCATTGCACACAACTGATGTTCGTTCGCCTAAATTGAATTAACTAAACTAATTGAGTGATAGCAACCATGTGACCACAGTTAACTCATCCAAGTTGTCCATTGATATGGAATTTCGAATTTTCTCTCTAGTTTGACCAAGGCAGGTTAAACTGAGATTTTCTTATTGCATTTTCAACACTCCCTCTAAGCAAGAAAGGGATTCACATCTACCTTGATCCAACAACTTTGGAATGTACTACATGCAATACTTTTCTCTATTTTTGTTGCTACATCGACATCTACAACTAAGAAGCATACATAAAAAATAAAAAAATAAAATGAACCAATCTATAACTGTTTACTGGGAAAATTGTGCTCCTGCTGACTCTGCTATTGAGCCTCCTTCTTTGTTGTGAACATTTCTCTATCCTCCTCAATATATTATTGACACTGGTCTTCCTGCTACTGAATATTGTGTGCTCCTGTGTAAATGGTAATGATCCATGAGACCAAAACACCTCAATGGGCCTTGCCCAAATTTATGAAACTCCGGGATTAGTGCTTCACATCACCCAAGCTTACACTTGGAGGTATGGTTGCATGTGCTCCCTCTTTCCACTTGGATCAAAATCTCCCCCTGTTGGAGGTATCTTCTTGATTGGATGTATCCACTCTTCCTTTGGTCTGCTTCTTTATTTGTGGGTGATCCACAACTTCCTGAGGCTTCATTTTGAGAGGTAAATAATGCTCCCTCTCAACTACCATGTCTCTAACCCTTGCCTTTCTCCTCAAATATTTTCAAGCATCTTCTACCTCGAGTGCATAAAATTTCTTGAATTGAGCACCAGTCTGCTTCACTTGTCCCGTGGCTATGTGTCTTAGGAGTACTTTCCTTTGGTTGAAGATCACATCGTAACCACAATCTTCCAACATCGTAACAGAGTTTAGATTCTTCTTTAGACCTGGAAAATTTATCACATCCTTGAGCCTAAGAGAGAAGCCTGACTCCCTCTGAAAGGTTAACGTACTGATCCTCGTAGCATTGTACCTTTTGTCGTCTCCAAACTCAATGTTCATCTAGAGATATTTCTCCTCCAACTTACTGAAAACTCTTTATTCCCCGTCATGTGGAATGAGGCACCATTATCCAAGTACCACTCACTACCCATCACTATGCTCACCATGCATGCAATGAGGGTGAAATGAATCTTGAAATGTGAAGCCATAGCTTCACCCATTGCTGCTATTGTAGGCTCCTTATTTATCTCCTTCTTGTGTGGACACTTCGTAGCATAGTACTCGAATTCATGATAGTTGAAACACTTGATTTCAGACAAGTCTTTCTTATTTCCCTCTTGGATGGAATCAACCTCACCTTGGGATTTCTTTCCCTTGACCTTCTTTCCTTTGTTGGCTAATGAAAAGTCCTTTTCCTCTTCCTTAGATGAGGTCCCATTTCTAGTATTCCATCTTATCTCCTCCTTTACTAAATCAGACCATAAACATTCCCAGTTTGGTAGTTTCTCCCTCCCATTCACTGAATCTTGGTAGTTTTTCAATCTCCTTGGAAGCCATAAAAGTGTTAGGCAGAGAAAATTTCAGGGGTTAATATTCGCAGGTGGGCTAATTTTCCATGTTTTTTCCCCAAAAAAAATCACCAATTTCCATTTTTTTATAAAAATGATTTTCCCAAATTTTATAGTATAAAATTATTTTACCTAAAAAATTGACAAAATTTTACAAACACAATATAAAATCATTATAAATTTGAATATCTTTACAAAATTATCTTCAAACATTTTATACTTTTCATGTTGGGGACTAGTAAGATTCGCCAAGGTTTCTAAACTTTAAAATAAATTTGTATCCTTAAATTTTCCCTAGGGCTAGGCTCAAGAGATCATCCTCCACAACAGTGACCCCAAATCCTCCAAGTTCATCACGAAATTGTGTGAACCTTCTTAGGTACTGTTGAATAGATTTAGTCTTCTGCATATTGATATATCAAAGCTTATCCTTGAGTGCCATTGTTTTGTGGTTGTTGTTGTTCTGGAACAAATCTATCAGTGCTTGCCACATTACATACGGGGTTTCTTTCCCGTGGAGATTGGAGACAATGTGATCCTTAACTCCCTCCAATATCATTCTCCTTGCCTTGGATACACACTTCATCCATTCTACTAGATCCTTGATGTCAGGTGATCCTAGTTTTGGAATTTCATGCTTGACAAATTCCTTCAATCCATTTTCCTCTAGTACCACCTCCATGTGGTCCTAACAAGCAACAAATTTCGAGTTGCCCTTAAGGGCATACTCAAGAAACGCCATCCTATTAGCTCTAAAGAATTGATCCTGCAAATTCGATCCTCCTTCAATAGAAACTTTGAATTCTTGTCTCTACTGTGAATCCTTCTCTGATACCATGTAGAAATTTAATGTGTAGATATGAAATTTCTTATGTAAGTTACTAAAAAAAAACTCAAATCTACTCTACTCATCTGCATAATTCAATTCACGATCATGAGCACAAATTATAAACATGCATCAAGATTAAACACACATACACAGAGATTTATCTAGGGGGGAGAAACTGCTCAAAATCCCTTCCTATCTGTATTTCATTAATTAAAGAATAAATATGAAATACAATGCTTTCTCAAACCTGAGAAAGTTGTGCAATTGTATAGTCTATCTCTTTTCCTGACTGACTAACTCTAGCCAATACTTGGCCAATTTTCCAATCCTCCAAGGTCCTATTTCCTTGCATTGTTCCTTGAGGAATTAGGCCCCTATTTCATAGCATTTTTCATCCAAGAAATTGCGCAGTTCATCTAGGCTCATCCTCTAACTACATGCACCACATGTACACCTCAGAATAGTCTACAAATAATAGTACACTACCTTGGAATATCCATCTCCACTAGGTAACTCGTATTCTCTGCATGCATGAGATAATTAAGGTTGATTGATTGGTTAATCATTTGATCACTAAGTTGTGACTGAAGTGACACCCCACTACTAGACCTTCCACTAGTTTAAATAACAATAACTCAATTTAACTTAATTTAAATTGTTACAACTGAGATTAACTCAATCTAGGCTCCTAAAAATTAGGAATCAATGCACACAACTGAAATTCATTCCCCTTACTTGAATTAACTAATCTAACTGAGTGATAACAACCATGTCACCGTAGTTAACTCATCCAAGTTGTCTGTTGATGTGGAATTTTGGATTTTCTCTCTAGTTTGGTCAAGGCAAGTCAAACTAAGATTTTCTTGCTACATCTTCAATAGGTGTGATTTCTATTATCCAACCTGATTGGATAAATGAAGCAAGGGATGAATGGAAGAATGTCGAATATGTGTCAACACTCATTCAAAAGTCACAACAAGATCCCACTGCATTTGATACTTTTATTTGGAAAAATGATTCACTATGGTACAAGGATTACTTATATCTATATAAGAATTCCAAACTCAAATAAAAAGTTCTTTTGGAATTGCACACCTCTCCTATAAGACGAGACTTAGGATTTTTAAAAACTTACCACAGGGTCAAGAAGGAATTTTTTTGGGATGGACTTAAATCTGATGTTCATAATTTTGTGGCTAAGTGTTCGGTTTTCCAACAAAATAAATTTGAGACAAATAAAACTCTAGGTCTTTTATGACCATTCGCCATTCTAGGTCCACATTGGGAGGAGGTCTCAATGGATTTTATCACAAGTCTACACAAGTCTGAAGGAAAGAGCATCATCGTGGTGGTATATGATAGACTTACTAAGAATGCACACTTTTGTGCTTTGTCTCTTCCTTTCGAAGTTAGTATAGTCGCTAGTCCATTTGTGGAAACAATTCAAAAGTTACATGGACATCCAAATATTATTGTAAGTGACAGAGATTCCATTTTGACTAGAAATGTTTGGACATAATTATTTCATTCTATTGGTACTCAATTGGATCATAACTCATCTTATCAACCTCATTTTGATGGGAAAAATACGATAGTCAAATTTTTTTTGGAATTATATCTTAGTTTATTTGTATCTGATAAACAAACACAATGCGTCAACTGGTTAGCTCTAGCAAAATGGCAAGATAAAACTTCCTTCCATACCACAACAAAAATTACCACATTTATGGCAATTTACAAATATCATCCATTATCCATCACATCATCTCTAACAGACAATGTTAAGGTTAAAGTAGTGGAAGACCACATTGAGCATGGAAAACAAGTTCTCCAATTCTTAAGGGATAATTTGACTCTAGTGCATAATCAAATGAAGCAACAAGTATATCAACATTGCAGTGAAAGAAGTTTTGACATGGGCTATTGGGTATTTTTATGACTACAACCATACAAGTAAATGTCACTCAATAAAGCTAAGTAGGATAATAAATGATTACCCAAGTACTATGTCCATTATGACTCATTGCAAAATATTGGTACTATTGCATACAAATTGGAGCTACCTGCATCTTCACAAATACACCTGGTTTTCCAGGTTTCATTTTTGAAGAGGGCTAGAGGTGGCAAGATTCTAGTTAAAAATATATTTCTAGAGCTTGATGAGGAATTAAAAATCATATTATGTCCTGAAGAAATCATGGAAACAAGAATATGCCAACTACATAATCTATCAATTTCAGAATATCTCATTAAGTGGAAGAACTTACTCGCGGAAGATTCCACATGGGAGGATGAATATTTTATACAAAGACATCCAAAACTACTCAAACGTTGAGGACAAAACATTTTTGTGTCCCATGTAGCCCCCGTATTATTATTATTGTGCCCCATAGAAGCCCACTATTGTTATTATTGTGCCTTTACATTATTATTATAATGTAGGCGCTACTTATATTGTGACCCTTTATACTCCTATATATACAAAGGAGGTCTTGTCATTTGTATCATCCAAGAATTGTTAATTTATTTGATGTAAAGGAGGTTCTCCCTCGAAGAGGCTTTTTTTCAAGTTGTTGATTTGTCTTTTCTTTTGTTTTTTGAATTGGTTGTATAACAGATACTCGAGCCCTCTATTTCTACAAGATGAGGGAGGGAAAACCTCCTTGAAAGGAGGACTCATTTCCCTCCAAAACTCCTAAAAATCAAGATCATGCTCCCTGAGTGACCTTACAACTATAGGCAAGAGTAATTATTGCTTCAAGCCATCCAAGTTTGATATTCCTGAAGTAGCGGATAAGTCCCATAAATTTCTCTGACTGTATATCCTTATGTCTTTCCAAATCTTGTCAATATCCTTCATCATAAGAACATTAGGCACATAAAGTATGATAAATATCTCTAACCTTTCTAAGAACATATTTAAGCTAAGAAACCATTATTAAGAGTAGAAGGATAGGTCTAATATAGCCTTCATGCGCCTAGGAAAGGTTAGATGGGCCTTATGTTTTATCTAATTGGGAGGCCCATCATGCCCCACTACTGAAATTATTTCGCATCATTTGTGAAACCTATTCTTCCTCCCTTCTCTTCTCTTTGCTCTTGCAGCCCTGAAGGCTGAGTGATTGGTCCCTCTAGTTGTGTTTGCAACTTTATTTCCTCAATAAGTGTTGGTGCCACTATTATTTACACCAAGTGGTGTCATTGGTTTCTACCCTTCTTCTTTCTGAGGCCCTTCTTCTCAGGGCTAGGAGTTTCTTTGATGGTTATACGATTGGGAGATGGAGGCTTAGGCTTGCCAGTAAGCTGTATTCAAGTACTCTTTCTCATTCTAAATAAACATGATGTTCTCTAGTTCTTATTACCTTGGGTTTTGTTGGGGTGCATAGGGTTTCTAATGTAACAACAATCTACTTCAATTTTCTTCCCCTCCTTTGTGTACCACATGGATTTATGCTACCTCCTTCTTTCTCCTTTTATTTGGTCTCCTAGGTGTCTCAATGTTCTCCTAAGGATCTATTGTATTTGTTTGGGACTCTATCTCTGGGGTTGTTATTCTAGCATGGGCTCCCATCCCCACTAATTATAACTTGGCTAGTTTTATTTTAGCCTATTGTGTTTCTATTAGTGGCTTTGATAACTTTGTTTTATGTTTTTTTTACTTTGTTTCTTCTTATTCTTCTAACTCAACCAACTATGTTTAAGGTTCTGGGATTCTAGGAGATCTTGTCTATCCATGTCAATAAAATCTATCCAAGGAATGGGATTTTCAAGGTTTTCTAAGGCATTCACTACTATTAACCTAATGAGGCGTTGGTGGATAAAGTAATTATGTTTCCCCTCATTTACTTTTGTGCTCATCTCTTTCATGGATTGAGGGAGAAAATGTGGGATGTTAATCCATTCATGGACAAGTAAGTTAGATTGGAACCTAAGTTGATATAGGATCCTAAACTGGTAGTCACAGAAAATGCTTAATCTCCATTCATAAGAAATTTATTTAGGATATGATATGCAACCTCATCCCATGGGTGTGGTAGGATTTCCCCCCTGATCCCATTCTTATCTTCTTCGGGATGTTGATTAGGGAGGAAGAATCCTCTTTTTGCACTAATTTATTCATGTCTCTCTTCCTTAATCCATTTAATCCCCTTAGGAATGGTAGGGACTCTGTTAGTTAGGTCTTCATAAAGATATATGATCAAACCCTTAACTATAGTGACTATTTCTTGACTTTCAAGATGTTTCAGGTTCAGAGCAAATTTTAAGGCAAACTCATCATCATAGCCTCTTAATTTCTCAAAAAGCCCTATCCAATTATAGTTTTCTAAGATATCCCTAACCTTAGGGTTCTAATGAATCAGGGTTGTATCTATGGGTTCTTTTCTACTAAATCCCCCTCTTATGGTATGACACAATTCTTCACATATTTAGGAAAGGATTTTTCGAGTGAGTATTGGTTCGGTGCTACTAAAGGAATTAGGGTTCCTTGTGGTAGCAGGGGATCTTGTAGCTTAGAGAAAAAGTACAATATTCAAAAATAGAGAAGGAGAGGACTTGTCAACTGATTACTCTAGGAAATTCATCATCATTTTCTAATTTGTATTATTTTAAAAACAACAAGCTAGTTGATTGCTTCTCTATTTGACTCTGACTGTCCAACACAAAAAACTTTGCTTGATAAATTGAGGCAATTTGAGCACTATGAAAAATGTGAGTGGAGGAATTTGACTTACACTTATTTTGAGGAGGCCCTTTCCTTTTAACTCATATGAGGCTTTTGTGATTTGTTTGGGTAAGAATTTGACACATTGTAATAGTATGTTTGTATCTTGTAGTAGTATGCTTGTTTTCTATAACAATTCATGTAGGGTCTTGTAGTAGATAGTTAGGAAGTATGATAATTGTTCTTGATCATATAGTGATGGAAGGTCTAATTGGGATTTTTAAACATTGTTTCATGCAAAACATGAAGTAATAATATTAGATTTTTCCCGAGTTAAGTGGACTCCTTGTCGATGGTTGATGAGATGGAATAGCGTGCAACAGGTAATTTGGCCGCTACTTACTACTTGTCATCCTTCGTACTCCACCTCTTTTACCATCAGTAAGTGATAAAAAGTTACCTTTTGAATCATTCCCATCCTTTTTCTTGTTCTCTTCCACATGTGTGGGTGACTTGGAGAAAGGTGAAATCCTCTACCAAATTTGGTCGAGACCCCTACTAGATTAATTTGGCTATAAATCTCTCTTCCCTATGCATTTTCAACATTGTCTTATTCTTGTGATAATTTCAAAGGGCGAGTTTAAAATATTCATACCTAGTTCTGTACCTTTGATGCTTTTGCAAGTGTTGTTAATGCTTATGTGGGTGAATTTGATGTTGTTGTTGTTGGACAAGAGGTCCTGTAGCAACCTACAGGAGATCTTGTAGCTACTCAAGGTGATTTTATTGAGATGATATTTTTTTCCAAATCTACTCCTGGAGGTGTGGAAATTTGTGTCATGCAACTGTTTTCTTCAAGAGTGTTGGAGACTTAGGCTTGTAGGGTTTCTAAAGGATGCTACAAGACTATGTACTCTCCTGTAGTACTCACAAAAAATATTCATACTCATCATTTTATTCTTCTGACTCATCAAAGAGTCCTAATAATTCAAGGGGAGGTTGGTGGTTAGGTTGGATATGTTGATGATGGCTTCTGAGATGGAACAGTTGAGGACTCTTAGTTGTTGTGGACATAAAATAATAAATAGTGGAGGAAAAACTAAGGGTGAGACATGTTGGTGCAATGGATGGATATTAGGAAGCATTTAATGCTTTTTTCCTTTTTTGATGTAGAGGGAATATTTGAACTATGTATTTTTACCAAATATGGGTGATCCTATAGAATTATAGGATTTTCCTATAGAAACTCAAGGACGTGAACAAAAATGCACAAAAAATAATACCTGGGAAACTTGAGTTGATGTTGTGGATGTTAGGTAATGAAGGAAAATGGTGTAGGGGTGCTTCCCGAGCCTTCTTAGAGTACATGGATTGATGTTATAGTCTATATGTGCTGGTTTTCCTAGTTAATCTACCTTATTAATGTCCCTGTGATATATCCGCAGATACATCAAGGTGAGAAAAAATATTTTCTTCATTTTTCTTTTTACTTTTTACTCTCTTTTTTTTAGGCCCACTAGCTGCCTCACAAATTCTTTAGCTAATAAGTCTTACCTAGGTGCCTCAAAGGAGGTTTTCACCTATGGATATTTATTATTTATTATTATTTTTTCTTTTTTGTTAGACTTGTAGGTCGCGCTAGAGAGGTTTTCAACTAATGAGCCTAGCTCAAGTTCCTCAGAGGAGGTTTTCACTTGAGTTTTCTCTTTTATTATTGTTAGTGGTTGAATGGATTTGGATCTATGATTCTCTCAATCAAATTTGGCTCATTTCTTATTGAGTTAGTAAATTCAGCCCTGGATAGGGGTTTCTTATAGAATTTCAATCGATGACCATTCACCAAAAGTGGAATATTATCTTCATCTAAATTTTGATATGTAATAAACCATTATCGTAACATTTTTCAACAAGATAAGGCACCATCCAATTGGTCATGAACTTCCCTTGAATTTTTTTTAACCTAGAGGATGCACACCTGACTTTAAAAAAGTAACAAATGTACTTAGAAGAAGTCTACAAGTAGCTCACTTAACAACCATGAGCACTTGCGAGTTTAATACCAAAGAAAAGATCATGGAGTCATTGATATAAGACAATCAATTTTAACATGTGAAATAATGCTTACAAAATGATATGAAGGGCCACTAAATAAGAATTATACACTCACACATGATGGAATGTTGAAATTCAAAGATAGGTGGTATGTTCCTTGTATGGGCGACTTCAAGAAGTTCATCTTGGATGAGTTTCAAAAAATAACTTATTCGAGTCATCTTGGTTATAAAAAAATGATAAAAACCATGAAGAAAATATATTATTGGTCAGGTATGAAAAGGGAAGTTGCTAAATATATTTCCAAGTGCAAAGAATGTCAACAAATCAAAGTAGAATGTAAACACTTAGAGGGATTTCTACAACCAATTCCCATTCCTAAGTGGAAGTGGTGAGTCATATCTATGGACTTCATCACAAGATTGCCAAGAACATCCAAGCAACATGACACCATTTTGGTGGTTGTGGATAAATTGAGTGAATCTCTAGATGCAATTCATTTGATCTAGAGTGAATCCATGTTATTTAACGTAGAGAGAAAATGAGTCACTATGATGCTTACTACAAGAGAGTAGTTAATAAACTACCTAGATAATGGAATCCTTCTCTTGGTTATAAGACTAATCCTTGTGATGAGTCTCAACTTTGACCCATCTAGTGCACCTATCAAACACCCTTTTCATTATTTCATGCATTTTCTCATTAACTAGGTGTCTATTTTAGTGTGTTGTCTCTACTTAATCACTTTGGGAAATTGCAACTTTTTTGTGTAAGTTACAGGATTAATAGCTATAGGTTACCAAAATGCACTGACCATACACATCAAGCCAAATTATCAGAAGTGGCAACTAGAAGTAGTAACAGGAAGCCCTAGTGAATAGAAAATGAAAGTCCAACATTGTTATTCACGCCAGTGACCAGTCCAACCAAGAATATTAGTGCCACTTAGGATGTATTTTTTGTTGTTGTTGTAACAAAAGATATTGCTACCTAAGAATATATTTTCCAAAATGTATAGTGTTGGTTGGATGGTTGCATCCCTTTTGTATTTTTGTACAAGTTAGCTACATAGTTGTAACGATTACTATGCGACCAAAATCTCTATTTCAGATCTCTTGATCTAAGCTAGGGCATATTGAATCTATATGTATATATTTTGGTTATTTTTCATAAGGATTGAATTGTTATTGTGGCCATTGTTGTATGCTCATTCTATACCCTGTAATTTTGATGATCTAATATAAAATGTATTGTTAATGTTTTCATCTTGACATAAAGCTTCTCCTCACTTATAGTGCTCCCAGTCAAGAAAGGTCCCATGATCTGGGATGCACAAAAATTTTTGTAGATGATACGTAAATGCATTACTTTATTTTATTTGTAGTTCTATAATTTTATTATAGACACATTACTTTATTTCAGTTACAATCCTATAGATATAATTTATTTTTTTAAGTTTTTCATTTACATTTTGTGAGTTGAGTAAATCTTTCTTGGGTGGTGTGAAGGACCTACATGGAGAGTTGACAACCTAGAGTTCCACCAGGAGTTACAAGAAACCCTGGGAATTGGACCAAAATCTCTCAAAGAGTTTGGTTTTATTTTTGTTTTCCACCATAATGTGGTTTATTGCATTTACTTGTTTATCTATAGAAACTACTAAACCCGTTGGACATCCCTATGATGTTGATGAATAGAACAATATTTTAAAATAGATATTTAATTTATGTTTATGTGGCATGAAAGTGATGAATCCATGTTAAATAGAAATATGTTAGCAATAGAATGTTGTAGCCTTTATTGATTGAAAACCAATCAAGTCTACTTCTATGTATACATTTCTGACACCTTGTCAGCTTACGAGCCTCGGCTGATAATTAAATTCGTTGAAATTTAAGCAATCAAATTTCCTGACACCTTGGGTGTGAATTTCCTTGAATACACATCCCCTCAAAATTTATATCTAGTTCAAGGGTTGTCAACTGCAAGAAAAACTACAATATGGCTGGCCTACAGTTGGGTGGAGAGATGAAGTACCTCCTTCAGTTTCCAATGATCTTTAAATACATAAATTCATGTAAATTTCCTATGTATATTGTCTTATTGGTTGTGATGAATCATGTTATGTTTTGAATGGTGTGAGATCTTATGTGTTTGTAAATGAAAATGAATTCATGAGTTATGAGGATCACTATTATGAGCATGATTAGAGTGATATCTTTTATCCTCATGAATTTCAAGGTATGCCTAGAATATGAAATTCATTATTACATACATGGTGAATGGGAAATTATTTTTTATGTTTAATCACTTGATTTCAAGACTCATGAGTATACCTAGCTTAACTAGTCCCTATGTTGGTTATCCTATTCACAAAAACTAAGAATTTGTGTATTAGGCCCTTGGGCTATAAGTTGCCTTAAGCCCTCAAGAGGCTAGGCCTGAAGCGATCAACTTTTTACTTTATAAACCCAGCCTAAAATATTTTATTCCTTATGGGCTTGCATTGTTGGGACAGGCAAGCAATGGGAAATATTAACTGCATTTCTATGTTGGTAAGGCCGACACCAAGGGGGATTTGGTGGAGCCACGCTACAGTGGAATCGTGCTTCGTGAACATGCTCTATCCATCATCCATTGGACATAGTAGGTAAGTTTCAGAAATGCATGAGAGTCAATACACTTGGCCTAACATTGGTTAATAACAAACAGAGGATCTAAGAGTCGGGTCCATGAAAATATTGGATCACCAAAATGCTTCCCACCACTCATCGCTTCACGAAGTGATCGTTGCACAATATAAGACATGTGAGCACATTGGTGGAGGTCATCTAGCCCGAGACATGGTTCCATCTTGGAAACTTACCACCACTTTTCATCCACCACCTCCTTCTCCTTGTTTAATGTTCAATGCTGAGGGTAGTGATAACCCACAATGACATGATGTGGAATTGAATAATGGTACCCACTAATATGATATTTCAGAGTTGTGTGGAGGGCACATGGGTGCCATGTGGACAACATGTTGACCTGGGCTCTTTTAATAATCCAAAACTTTAATTGTGTGTAACTTTTGATCCAATGCTCAAAATGAGGTAAAATTGGTATCTCTGGAAATCTCTTAATAAGCTGAACATAATAGTGATATCAAAAGTTAATTCCATGGACTTGTAAAAACAAGTGTTTTTGATAAGCCCATATTCATAATGGACCTTGGGGATTGGGTTAAACAATAAGTATAACCATCCTGAGAGAATATTAAGAGTGTTTAAGGGAGGTAGTTACACTCTTATTATAACATTTTTATGCTTTTCTCCTAGAGGAATAGCCAAGAAGGATCCCTTCACCTACTCTTGACTCAATTTGCAGAGATTGTCCTCATTCCTTTTGATGAAGCATTTTCTACCAAAGACCTTAAAATTCTTTATAGAGGAAGTTCATCCATACCACAGTTCATAAGGTGTTTTATCACTATTTACTCTAAAATGAGCCTTTTGAGAATGTTAACTGTTGTTTGAACAATTTCTCCCAAAAAATTATGTGGCACCTTTGATTCATCGAGCATAGCCTCGGCCATTTCCTAAATTGTCATGCTCATTCTTTTAACTACATTGTTCTATTGATGGGTTTTAGCTATTCAAAATTGTCTCTCGATCCCATATTGTTCATAGAAATTGTAAAACTCATTATATTTGTACTCTCCTCCTCTGTCTGATCTCAAACACTTAATTTTAAGATTTATTTCATCTTCCACCATTGTTTTGAATATTTTGAAATTTTTGAAAGATTCATATTTATATTTCAACAAAACAACCCAACACATCCTTGTGTAATCATAAATCAACATCATAATGTATTACTCACCTCATGAAGATTTCATTCTTGTGGGCCCACAAATGTTTGTATGGATAAGTTCCAGAGCCCTTTTTGTAGAATATTTGTTTTCCTTGAAGTAAACTCTTGACTATTTTCCAAACTAGCATGATTTGTAGACATTATTTTCCAATTTGGTGATTTTGGGCATGTCTCAGACATCACCCTTTTTACCTAATTTAACAAACTGATGAAAAGAAAGGTGCCCTAATCTCCTGTGCCAAAATTAACCCACATAATTTCTACCCAAATGACAACTTTCTTTGCCTCATTCTAGTACATATGCATTACTTGAAGTCCTAATTGATTTAACTATAGTTTCTCATATGTCCAACTCTTTTACCATACACTCATTTGACCTGAAATTAACCTCATGTCCTTGTTCACACATCTGAATAACACTTAAAAGGTTATGGTTAAGATCATCTATATACAACACATTTTGAGCCTTGGTATTACCCTTTTCCAATACAACTTTCCCTTTACCCATTATTCTTGCTAGTGCATTATTTCCTAAGGTAACATTTCCACCTTAATCTTCATCAAAGTATATAAATCTACTTTTGTCACTATTCATGTGTTTTGAACATCTACTATCAATGTGCCCTTGATTCTTAGCATATAAAACCAGTCCACACTCTTCTGGATGTATAGTCTTCTTCTTTTTCCATATTTTGGTAAATTCTTCCTTTTTATCTGGTTGACAAGAAGACATCAACTTTCTTCTGCATTTATCGAACTTATGCCCAATTTAACACCCTCCTCCCACATTTACCCAAGTTACTAGCCTACCAGGGTAAACATGTGACAAATATTTACTATGATAAGATTCGACCTCCAAGATCACCTTAATTAAGTGGAACCAATGGACCAACACTTTACAAACCTTCCTTAGGTGCTACAGGACCCACAGGAGCCAACCAACTACTCCAGGTGCCCAACCCTTGAGTCAACATGGCTTGTCACTAATATAGGCACTCAATCGCTCCCATCACAATCCATCCAAGCGATTGAAACCCTCCATTTGCTCCCATGACAAGTCATCCATGTGACTAAAACCCTCCAGTTGCTCCCATGCAAGGCATCCATGCAAGTGCAGTCTTTTTCAGGCAGTTTTGTGCCAGCAACCTAAGATTCCGAGCCACTTTTTCAGGGCTAGGACTCAGTCCTCTGCCCATAATTTCATGAAACTTCAGAAATGATAAATAATAATGAAACAAGGCTGCAATTGCAAAAACTTGAACAAGGACTTGACCTGGCACATACCAGCCATGACAAGAATTCCGTCAACCATTTCATGAACATGTCATCTATAAGTATTAACAGCAGATCTAAACATAAGGGTCCCATACTTATCTGAGAATCGTAAAGAAGGACTGATGCAATCTCAAAATAGTTGGATTATCATATATTAGGTCTTACATTCGTCATTCATTCATTTATTAATCAAAACATGATGAGATCCATGACTAAGATATGTTATAAAGCATGCTTATAACCAACAAACTAGTAACAATAGAATGACCATTAAAGCTACATAATAACAAGTTCATTTACACATAAAACAAAAGTGGAAAAGAGATCTTATTAACATATGCAAAATCCAACCAAGTCAATGACTTCCACATACCACCCAACCATATATTGGGTTGAACCAAATCTTTCTTTTAGCCAATCACCCCCATGCCATATTCCAACCATGAATGTGGGATTCACAACCAAACCGACAAAGGCTTACCTAGGTTTTACTGTGTGTCTCTAACCTCTAGGATTTACCATGTATCCTGCCATTACCAGTCAAGGGATTCCTAATCCAAACGAGAGCATTCACAATTAGGATTTACCGTTTATCCCACCATTACCAGTCAAGGGATTCCTAGGCCTAGTGATTTTATTGAGACCACCCCACTCAGTTTCGAAACCATCTGGCAATCCAACTCAGCCAAGTAAGAAAAACCCTATAACACCATGGCTATCCATAAATGGAAAGGCAAGGCTGAAACCACTGTCACACCTAGAAAAACCCATGGCCATGACAACAAGAGAACCAAGATCACACATGCACGTACCACGCATTCCAAAACTAGGAATAGAATCGTACATGCAATTATATACCTGCAAGTAATCTCATTGTAGTTTCTTGATCCCGCTCTTCCTTGCTTAATCTTTGCTTCACTTTGATTTCCTATCCTTCCTTTACCTTCCTTCCTCCAATGCTAGAGTGCTCCAAAAATACTCTAAGTTTATGAGAGTATGAGAGAGTAGAGAGAATAGAGAGAGAGCTCCAAAATTGAACTGACAAAAGGTTGTGGATTGATTCTCATAAGCCTTTTTATTAATGAGGCCTCTATTTTCTTCAATTTCCATTATTTTCCTTCATTTTCCTCCTCACATGCAAGTTGTGACCTTTCACCTTCATTTTCTTTTATTTTCCATTATTTTCATAAATAAAATGCCAATTAATGCCTCTTTTCCCTTTCCAAGCCTTTTACTTTTCCTTTTCCAATTTCCTTACCCATAATAAACCAAATGAACACCCTCACTAGGAAGTTTTTCCCAACACTCAACTTGGAATACATGTCCCATAACGTTGGTTATTATTTTCCTTTATTAACTCTATTACATGGATTTTTTACAAGGGTTTTTATAGAACCCTCCCCGATAGGGGAACACTGTCCTTAGTGTTCAATGACACCTACAACTAGCGAAACTGCTGAAAAGAAAAACATATTTCCCATGGAGCTTTATAACTTAGCTCGATGCATTATTTATAATGATTAACCTGTTGGGAAGCAAACCAAAATGAAAAACATAAAAATCATAACAACCATAATCACATGACACCCATACCACTTATTGGATCTTTATAACACAACTCATGTTGATATTTACATCCATATACATATATACATTTTCCAAAACACCACAGCAAAACATATACAAAAAGACATCCTCTCAACTAGTGAATAGAGAAGGATACATAGCCCACATCTAATCAACCATCTCCCATGTAGCTTCATCGGGCCCAAAGTGCTTCCATTACACTTTAACCTACTCAATTGCTCGGTTCTAGAGCATGAGCATCTTTCTTTGCAAAACACATTGAGGTTTCGTCTGGAATTTTCCTTTTGGATCCACTTGCAATACATACCATTTAATCACATGATTAACATCTTAACATACTTCTTAAAAAATGACACATCCAAAACATCATGGACTTTCACTGTCGGAGGCAGTGCAAGTCGATAGGCTATTGGTACAATCCTCTTAAGAATCTTGAAATGCCCACAAAATTGAGGTCCCATCTTGGCACATGATCCAATCCTCAAGAATATCTTCTTGGGCTTGATGTGAAATTACACCCATTCCTAAAGCTGAAACTCCCACAACATCCTTTGTTGATCTGCATAACTCATTTGGCTATCTTGTGCTTCCTTTAGATTCTTCTTGATAACCTCCATTTCTTGTTCCATCTCTACCAACATGTCTAGTCCTATCAATACCTTGTTCACTCGATCACTCTAACTGATGGGAATGTTACAATTCCGCCCATAAAGTGCCTCAAACATAATCATCCTCGGTGACTCCTGATACCCATTATTGTAAGTGAACTCAACCAATGGAAGATATTCTTTCCACTTTCACTCTTGATTCATCACATACATCCTAAACATGTCCTCTAGTATCATGTTTACCCTCTTTGTCTATCCACCTGTCTACATATGATAAGTTATACTGAAGGCAAAATTTGTACCCAAAACTGTGAATAACTCTTTCCAGAACCTAGAAATGAACTTAGCATCCCTTTCTGACCTAATATTATTCAAGAGACCATGCAACCTCACCATATCTCTTATGAATTCTTGTGCTACATGATTAGATAAATTTGTAGACTTTAGTGGAATTAAGTGAGCTACCTTTTTCAATCTGTTAACCACAAACATGATGCAATCATGTTGCCTAGATGTCCTTGAAAAACCTGTAATGAAATCCATGGAAATGAACTCCCATTTCCACTCTGGAATCAAAATTGTTTGTAGTAATCCTCCTAGATGCTTACACTATGCTTTTACATGTTGACAATCCAAACATCTAGCCACAAATTATGCCACTTTTTTCTTTAGATTCATCCAATAATAGAACTTATTCACCACTATCAATGTCTTTTGGTATCCTAGGTGACCTGAATATGGTTTTGCATGAAATTCCTTTAAGACAAGCTTCTTGGGGTCATTGTTTCTCGACATATATATCCTGTCCCTAAATCTAACCAAACCATCTATTGTAAGATGATAGTCCACTTCCTGATCACTTGTACCCTACTATAATTTGTGCATAATCTCCCTACACCTGTCATCCTGTTGTCCTGCCTGCAAAATCTGATCCTGTAAATATGTCACATAGAAGCTCATAGTTGTTATGTGATTCACTTGTACCCTTATGATAAGAGCATATGCAACCATGTTCTCTTTACCTTTGATGTACCTGATCTCAAAGTCAAACTTGTTGATCATGGTCGATCATCTAGCTTGTTTGGCATTCAGGTTCAGTTGTCAAATAGATACCTCAATCCAGTATGATCACTCATCAATACAAGTCTCCTGCTAAGAAGATAATGTCTTTACATCTTCAATGCATGGACAAAGGATGGAAACTCAAGATCATGTGTTGGATAATTTTTCTCGTGCTCATTCAGTTTCTGTGACGCATAGCACACTAACAGTCCTTCCTGCATCAAGACTCCACCAAGTCCTCTCATGCAAGCATCTATGTATACCACAAACTCTTTGTGTGGATCTACAATCTTTAAAACTGGAGCATCTATCAACAACTTCTTCAACACCTCAAAAATGGCTACACATTCCTCTGTCCATTCAAATTTCTTACCTTTCCTCTACAATGATGTAATAGGATAGGAAACCTGAGAGAAGTTTCTGATGAACCTCCTGTAATAACCTGCTAACCCCATAAAGGACATTACCTCATCCACATTCCTAGGAGCTGCCCATTCCATGATAGCTCTTATCTTTTCTGGATCCACTGTTATACCTTCCTTGGAGACCACATCCCCCAAGTATTGTACCTCTTTTTGGAATAAATTGCATTTATTGAGCTTAGCATACAATTGTTTCTCTCTCAACAATCTCAATATTACTACTAAGTGTTTGTGTCCCAAATTGCTCTATTTTTACCCCATTTCTATAAACATTAACCTATGTTTTATCTCGACTTAAAACTCTCTTTCCTGCACTAGTCCAAGATAACTATCTATTCCTACATATGCTTTGTATCTTACATTAAGATTTATTAAAGTGATTTATTAATAATTTTTACATAGATTTCATGCCTACTAAGTACCTCTTGTAACTTATGTTAATTTCTTAGAAGTAATTAAGAAACTAAGTGTTAATTATGAGTTAGCATGATCAGTGCAGGCAAATTCCTGCACCGCCAACGATGATTGTTCCGAGATTTCCGTGAGTTGAATCTTTCCACACAAACATTTTGATCCATGACTCTGAGTTCGATTGCTAATTAACTGAGGATGGATATCGATGGTGCACAGTCAGGGATATTTGCCAAGGATGGTCTACGGCCAGTGAAGTACACATTCTATTATAATTGATAGCCAATTTTGTAATGTTTGGTTGTTAGTCCGTTCGACCGAAAGGCCTGAATAGGAAAATCACTGTAATTAATGGAATACGGCTAAGGCCGAAAGAATGTATAAAATGTAGATTGTAGGTAGAACTAGCTAGTGATCCTTAGGCTGTAATTTCATTTTCTATGTAATTTGGTATCGCCCTTGGCTTTGGGCTAGACTCGCACTACTATGTACATTTGTTGATCAAGTAATACAAGGAACTTGCCATGTTATTCATACGTTGTGTTTAATCTATCTTTCATGCATACTTGAGTGTTGAATCATCTTGTTTCTTAAACGGGAAACGAGCTGGTTGGCTAGGGCCCAACCAACCCAGCTCATTTACCCTTGTGCTTTCGTCATTTGGAAAGACTATGTGAATATTTCCCTTTGTAGTTGCGTGGTGTGAATAGTTTTTATATTTACTTCTGAAGTTCTGATTTAAATCTATTTCATAGTAAAGTGTGAGCAGATCTGTGGCTTGGAAGTTGATTGAGTTTATTTCTTTCTTGTAATTCCTTTCTTGCATTTCTTTACTCGCAATTCTGGTCTCGATTTGCTTCTGCTTGGATCGTGTAGGAAGCCTCTTCCTATACTAGTGCATGTAGTTTCCTGCACTCCGGTTCAGTTATTCCTTTCACAACAAATATTGCATTTCTCTTACTGCTTACCATTTTAAGTTGTTTCTGCAAGAAAATATATTATTAATTTCAGTAATCATCCTTAACATTAAGAGTGCATTTCTGAAGGATTTGAGAACGATTACATGAATTTATCATAGACACTTTATACTTGCATTTTATGACTTATGAACAAAGAATATAAACATTTTAAGTGAATTGTCGAAGCTAGTTGATACATGCAGATCATTTAGACTATTGCTTTTATTACTTCAAGTTGCTTTCATTTCATGAAGTTTACTTCCATTGCAAGATTTAATTAATTAAAGCATTTATTTTCCATAGATAATTTATCTCAAAATTTTGTTTGCAATTGCAATTCTTTTCAACACGTCTTTCAATCTTTTCGAAAGTAAATTGGAAACTTTGGTGAAGGAAACTCTTCCTCGGTGCAAGAGCTAGTCTCTTGTCACAAAAACAAAGTGCTCTAAGCCCTAAGGCTTAGAGCACCTCCATAAAGACATAAATCTTCAGTAAGGGAGGTAAAATATACTTTTACACAGAGGCATTGTACCTGCACTAGTGCAAGCAGATTGCAATAGTACAAGAACAGGTTGTTTGTGTAGAAGGAAGATCAAGAGGAAAACAGATCTCTGCAAGGGCCCACTTGTTAGATTGTTAGCCATCTATCTGAAGATAAACATAGCATTTCATTCCAGCATTTAAGATTGCTTCTAGTTGTGTGAAAACTCCTTTACTTGATTTACTTGCAAATTGTTCTTTTACATTCCAGCACTAGAGTTGCTTTGGTGTCAATTACCTTTAAGATTGTTTTCTGTCTGATTCTGCAAACATTTCCTTTAAGAAGTAGGATTAGGAATAGGAAAAGTTCATACCACTTCTGGCATTGCCTGTGCTTCGTCTCTAAGTTTATGAAACCCCTGGGTTGACAATTAAGTGTTGAGGAGTTTTCTTAAGTGCAATTCCTGCACCCAACATTTTGGTGCCGTTGATGGGGAGGCAATTTGAATTGGTAAGAATTTTCAGTTTTTTGCAATAAGGGTAAGTCTGCTATTATTTTTTTCCGCAGTGTGCTTCTATTGTTTGAAGGAATTTATAGGTGTGTTGAAGCCCCGAAAATCGGGTCGACAACAAGGGGGATACCCACCCGGTCCGGAACTTGGTTGGCAGCTCCTTGTCCGTTTGGTATAGCGGGTCCGACTGGGGATAATGGGACCAGTTTCCCAATATAGGGGGTGTGTGTGTGTGTAGAGTTGGATGATGCTGATCAAGGAGTATTTTAAGCTAATTTAATTCGAACTTCTAAACTGACTCTATGCTATTGTAATCTAATAAAAACAACACATCTAATCTACGCTAACTCGGGGTGTATTTCTTCTATTATGCTATCTAAAGAGATTTCGAACAATAACTGGTAATAAAGATCATTCAGCTATCATAAGAATAGAAATCAATTAAGATAAACCATTCTGCATAAAAAGTTAGGCAAAACAGTTGTGAACAGCATATCGCATAATAAGTTATTCATATGTCAAGCACAAATAAATGACTCCACCGTACAGAAGTGCCAAATGGTAACCCACACATTCATACATTAACATATAAACAACTAAAACTGCATATCACTCTAAGAATATAAGCAGAAATTGGTCAAGAGATAAAAGTACCATTTATGACTGATTTCACTCATAAACTTCAAGCAATAACGATTTATCTCTACTTGTTCTAATATCTACTAAGAGTACAGAAGTGCAACATCAGTAGCAGACATTAAATGCAAACGTTGATAAATCTTGATCCATCCATTCATCAAAAACCCCCTCCGAGGGTGCAAAAGTGCATGTTCTGAGGACAAGTTTTTTGACGGATTTCCGGACCCTTCTCCAAATTCCATGAGAAGGGTTAAATACTACTAACTAATTAATCTTAATTACACAAATTTAGGAAACGGCTTCAAATGACCGCCCTTCTACTAAAACAGATTTATTTCTAAAAATTGAATCTAATTTCTAACCGTTTCTGTATCTTCTCCTTAGTGCTGTAAGCAATGCAATGTTCGCCTGAGAAGAGTCGGCTGGTTGTCTTCTCCTTTCGTTCGAGCGGTAAAAGTAGAAATAACAAGAGCTGGCACCGCTTTCTGACAAACTAGAAGATATTTTCTAAAATCTTCCTCTGGCTTGGTGTATTTACTGTGTGTATACTTGGTATAACCCAGATTTCTTTCAAACTGATTGTGCTGTTGCTATTTCGGTCTTCGGCCATGCGAATGACTCAATGAGTTAGGGATTTCGTTGCCTGAACAATTTTCTGTATTGCAGATTGCTTCCGTTCTTTGTTCCAGGCTTTTCTGAAGCGTCTTCCTTCTTTAGCGTCTTTCTTTTTGCTTTACCCAGTCTGAGCGTTAGGATCTTTTGTAAACATGCCGCTTTTGTGCGCCTTTGACTCTGAGTCTTGGATAGTCTATTTTCATCAGTGTCTGTTGAGTGATACTCTGGAATCCGCGGTCCTGCTGCATGCGGCATCCATTTGCGAAGGCATCTCCTCTCTGTTCTCCGAGTATTGGCGCTTTCCCCTTTTCCTTAGATGTTTCCTGCATATTGATTTATATTAGTTGCTGCCTTACAGTTTACGCAAAGGAAAAGAGAAACGACGAAAAGATTGACATGAAAGCTTTAAGTTCTAATGAATGCATAGTCATGACACTCATAATGACTTGACTCTTCGAAAAACGCAACACAATCATTCTTGGATACTTTGGCGTACAATCATTAATTTCCCTTAAGGTGCGCGCTCAATTTTGGGTTTACAGACTATGTCGAGGAAATTTTGTGATGAGTGGTTTCTGCGATTCGCATCGCAGTATCGAGGATTGCAATGTCAAGAAGTGTCATCGCAGGAATTGATAGTCTCATTCGTCGCAGATCGCAAATCGCAAGATCGCAGATCGCAAGATCGCGGATCGCAAGATCGCAGATCGCAAGATCGCGTTTTATCATTCAATCACTGTGTGCTGCTTATGTGATGTTGCGATATGCGACGTCGCATATCGGCCATCAGCGATTCCTTAAGTTTCTCATTTAAGGGCGCTTTCAATATATGCGATGCGATGAATTTCGCGTCGCTTCTTCGCAGCTTATTTACGCGCATAGGAAATGCTTCACTCTCTCTTCATGATGCGATATAGCTTTAGGGAGTAAAAATACAAAAATTTTGATAAAAATATTTTTTGGATTTTTTGTTAAGGGTCCCCCTTTTCTTGGTGTTATTGCTAATACCAAATAAAGAGGGGGGTTGTTGGTGACCACAACAATGGCGATTCACTGTGAAGAACCAATTATCTCTGCTTTTCTATTGAATTTCCACTTCCGAAACAGAAAAATTTTCGTATGTCTAAATTTTGTTATGGACAGATAGAGTACATTACCCCTTATCCTGTCAATGATACTTTTTCTCAACCTTTTCATATTCCAATTGTTTGCTTCCTCGGGCTTAGTTCCTGTATTCGTACCAGACATTACTTGGTCTTTTAAAGATAAAATAAGGTCTTCTCTGCGTACTGGCTTTTAAAATATGCTCATTTGTCATAGGTAGAGCCTCTGCTGCCTGCAAGCGTCCATAGCCTCGACAGGGTTACCTGTTATCCAGCAATGATCCTTTATCCTGCTTGAGGTTATTTACAACATTTCAGAGAAAAACCCTTTTGACACTTTTTCCTTTTTTATTCTCTAAAGAACAATGTCTTGGTTTGGTGGCCAAATTATGACACAGTCATTCACTTGATTTACACTTTTGTTGAACAAGTTGGCTCGTGATGAGACCCCTTGTCTTTTGATTGCAATAATCTTGAGTCGTTGCCCTGTTTTGGTAGACAGTATTTGGCAAAGTCAGCAAGTTATAATATCTGTGATCATGATAAGCCGGCTCGTGATGAGACCTCTTATTCTTTGAGATATAGTGTTTTCTTGGATTGTTCCTCTGAATGCTGCGATTTCCTTTAGCAGGGAGGAAGTCATTGTTTTCCTTAAGAAAGCTCTGGACGACAATAATAGAGTTTGGAAACAGCAGCTTTACAGAGAATATTTATTTTATTATTGATACCTCTCATTGTGCTGATATAAAACAATTTTTTACCAAAGGTTGCTTTCATCAAAGTTTTTTGAGGTTGAAACTAACATCATATTTAGGCTAAAGTTAACTCTATTTGTCAATAATAAAAATCAGATTTTTCGAAAAGTTTTGCTACTTGTACAAGTGAAATCAAAATCTGACAGAGGATTGGTGTGCTCTTTCATGAATCCTTTTAGTGACCATCTACAACTGGTTTTATTTATAAGAAAGAGAAAAACAAATAAAAAATAAAAACTATCCTACAAAAATAGAAGAATGATCTTCTATGGAAAATATATTTTAAGAATCTGTCCATTAACAGGAAAAGAATCTCTTCTACCTACCAAATCCTGCAACACAAATGTCGATGGGCCTATGACTTCTACAATCTGAAAAGGACCAAGCCACAGCTTCTGAAATTTCATATGTTTGCCCTTTTCTTCATGAGCCTTATCCCATTTCAAAACTAAATCTCCCATCTGAAAGTTTTTTCTGGTCATTATGCTTGAGTCAAAAGAGGATTTTATTAGCGCCTGGTGATGAGCATGGGTTTTCTTAGCTTGTTCTTGTTGTTCTTCTAATTTGATTATTTCCATTTGTCTCAGTTGTAAGGAGGAAGTAGATACTTCATCGATGTATTGTACTAAAGACAAAGAGGGAATGACTAAGTGAGTTGGAAGAACCACTTCTTTCCCATAAACTAAATTAAAGGGAGAAGTGCCGATCGAAGCTTTCTTCGTAATTCTATCTGCCCATAAAGCATTTACCAGTGCTTTGTGCCAATTCTTTTGGTTTTGGTCGACTGTTCTTTTAATAATCCTGATTAGGTTCTTGTTTGTTGATTCAGCCAATCCATTACCTTGTGGATAGTAGTTGGCAGAATATTTCAGTTTGAACCCTCTTTTAAGTGAAAACTCAGTCATTGTATTTCCAGAAAAGTATGAGGCATTATCAAACATTAAGGCCGTTGGCAATCCAAACCTAGTGATTATAAATTGATCTATGAATTCAATAATGTTTTCAGAATTAGCTGTCTTGAGAGGAACTGCTTCTACCCATTTAGTAAAATAATCAGTTGCCGTGAGGATATACCTATGCTGCTTAGAAGAGTGAGGAACGATCTCACCTATTATGTCCAAGCCCCATTGACTGAATGGTTGCTCGATGTTAACCGGCTGTAGTGGCATGGACGATTTCCTTTGTTTCCCTGCAGCAGTCTGGCAGACTTGGCATTTCCTTACGTAATTGTATGAGTCTTTGAACAGCGTGGGCCAATAATATCCTGCACGTAATAGTTTATGTGCAGTAGCATCTCCAGCATAGTGTCTGCCTACTGGTCCGTCGTGGAGTTCCTGCAAAACCTTTTCGGCTTCAGTTTTCTCAAGACACCTAAGAAGCACGGAATCGTAATTCCTTTTAAACAGAACATCATTTATGAGCTGGTATTGTTTAGCTTTCAATCTTAGAGCTCTTTTCTTGGTGTGATCCAAGTGTGATGGAGCATACCCGTTCTTAAGATAATAAATGGTGTCAGCATATAATGATTCTGCGTCGTTTAGGCTTACCTCATACGTATGTACCTCGTCAGATGAGTTCTCAGGAATTTGCGATGCTCCAGCTAACATCTTGCAGAAGCCTTGACGTCTTACGTGTTTGCTGGCTTGATCTCAAGATCGTATTCTTGTAAAGCGGTAATACAATTTGCTCTCTTTTCGCCCACATCCTTCTGTATCAGAAGGTTTCTTACCGCCGGAAACGATACTACGACTTTGGTATGGGCTTTAAGTAAGAAAGGTCTGAAATACTTGATCGCTTTGAAAACAGCATATGCCTGTTTCTGCACGTCTAAATAATTGAGTTCAGCACCTTGTAAGTTCGAGCTAAAAAATGCAATTGGAGCTTCCGCCTTCTCTTGATTTGCTTGAGTTAGAATCGCGGCATAAGATTTCTCTGAGGCAAATGTGTATAAGATAAAAGATTCTGAAAAATTTGGGGTCGCTAAAGATGGAGCGTTAATGATGGCTTGCTTGATCAAGTTGAATGCTTCATGCTCGTCTTCACCCCATTTAAAATTTGAATTCTTTTTTATCATATTTTGCAAAGGAGAAACAATACGTGAAAAATCTGGGACAAACCTCTTTACAAAATTGATTTGACCAAGGAAAGATTGCATGGCTTTTTTGTTATGAGGCATGGATATTTTAGAAATTTCTTTGATTCTGTCAGGTTCAATGTGAATACCAGATTTTGACACTATGAATCCTAGCAATTTCCCTTCACTTAATGCGAAAAAAGATTTCTTTGGGTTAAGTGAAATCCCATACCTTAAACATCGTTGAAAGATTTGTTTCAAGTCTTTGAGATGGTCACTTCGCTTCCTGGAGTACACTGTTATATCATCCAGGTAAATCACTACAGATTTATTGACTAAACCTTTAAATGCGATGTCCATGGCTCTCTGAAAGGTAGCGCCGGCATTGATCAGACCAAATGGCATCTTCCGATATGCGTATGTGCCCCACTTAGTACGGAATGTGGTTTTTAATTGATCATCGGGGTGTACCAGCACTTGATTGTATCCTGAAAATCCATCCAGAAAAGACATTAATTCTGAGCCTGCTACTGCCTGTAATATTTGCTCCATAGGTGGGAGGGGAAAATTGTCTTTTTGACAGGCTTTGTTGAGATTCCGGAAATCGATACAGATTCTAATATCTCCGTTTTTCTTTCTAACGGGCACCATATTGGATACCCATTTGGAATGTCTGACGGGGAAAATTATTCTGGCTCTCAACAACTTATTTAGCTCAGTTTTTATCTGATTTTCTAAATTGGGGTGGATTTTTCTGAGTTTCTGCTAGACAGGTTTTTTGTTGTCAATCATAGGGATAGTGTGTTGAATGATAGAGGTGTCGTATGTCTTCAGCTCATCGTAATTCCAGGCAAAAACGTTTTTGTATTGTCTCAGAAGATGGATATATGCTAATTTTTCTTCAGGAGCTAGGCCGTGGCCTAGATTAACGTTTTGTGGCTTCTCATTGGTTCCTAGGTTCAGTAATTCATAGTTCAGAGTCGAACTGTAAAGTTTAGAATTGGTAGACTTTTTAAACCGAATTTTCAAATCGTATAAGTCTTCTAACTTAACCACCGATTTAGGTATAACATTATCAGTGCTATTTTGTTGTATTTGGTGATCATGATGGTCTTCGTCAATTATTTGATTTGAGTAGGATCCTTCAGAAGTGAGGAAATTTACAATGTCAGGATCATCATTGAATACTCTCCAGTTGGTGATGTTGTCAGGGATGGATGGTCTAAAGATTAATTCTATTGAGAATCTATCTGGACTAAAATCTTCGGAGGGAATAAGTCTAGAGGCTACGTTAGCTAACAGGTCTGCGCTCGCATTTTGGAGTCTTGGGATTGACGAAATATTGAATGCTATGAAATGTGTAGTCAGATCTTGTACTAAAGATTGATAGTGCTTCAAATGACCTGATAGGCAATGTATGGTGTTAGGTACCTGTTTGACGACGATCTCAGAGTCTCCAAAGACTTGAAGGTACTTAACGTTCAACCTGATTGCTTTGTATAGGCCTTGTACTAAGGCCTCGTATTCCGCTGTATTGTTTGTGCAATCGAATTCAAGTCTGCACGTAAGCATGGTCTTATTTCCGTCTGGGCTAATCAGAACGCATCCTGCTCCTGCTCCCTCATTAGATTTGGAGCCATCAAAATATAATTTCCAAAACAAAGATGTATTTACAGGGTTATCTAAAAAATTAACACATTTTGAATTATCAGTTTGGGAAAAATTTTCAACTTGGGACAAAACTGAATTTTCTAAGTAAGGTGAAATATGAGCATTGAAATTGCCGAGGAAAGAATCTACCGAGTAATTGCCTATGATACTGCTGTTGTATGCTATTGCTTCATTTTCTCCCTCCAATTCCGTCACTATGTACTTTTGGTGTAACTCTCGTTCAACCTTTATTTGATTCGGTTTACCATTGTAGGGTAACCACATGTGCGACCAGTCGGTTGAGAAGTATCCGTGGAGTTTTTCGGACCAATCCCTGCTAAGAATTAAACCATAGAATTCAGGGATATCAGCTACTAGAATGTCGATAACCTGACATACCTTCGGGTTAGACGACAATCTTATGGTCACTTGATTAAGTTCACCAATCACTTCGACTTGAGATCGATCAAGCTGAACTATGCGCACTGCGGATTTTTGTGGTTGAACATTCAATTTGGCACATATTGATCTGGGTAAAATATTCGTTGAAGCACCAGAATCAACCAAGCAATTGTGCACGTTTTTATTGAAAATTTCATAAGTGAGAAGAAAAGGGGGAGTATGAGATCTCGATCTTCCTCCAATCAAGGCGATGTCATTTGGGTCAATCTGATTGATCGTGTTGGTTGGAGGTCTTCCCATGTTGTGGGAAGCTACAGCTGTAGGTAAAGATGTAGTAGGCACGGCATGTAATTCTTTCATCATTATTTTCTGTTGATGTTTCAATTTGCTCAACTCGTAAAGAGTGATATTAGCCCTAGTCTTTTTCATGTCATCGATAATGTTATACTCCATTTCATCCGACACAATCAATGTTCTTGATGGAGGTACTTGATCTGATTGGACTGGGCTAGATTGGGTCGCTCTAGCGGTTGTTTTCTTTGTTGCGACCTTATCTTTTGTTGCAGGGCTTGCGCCCTTCTGTTTAGGGGTAGTTTGGGGAGGATCAAGTTGATTTTTGCTTCGTGTGCTAACCGGAAATGCTTCTTGATCTTCTTCTTGTGGGAGGATGAAATCCCACATTCCTTGTAGTTCCACAACTTCTTCATCATCAGTCTGCCCTTCAGTGATGTTCTCTTCTTCTTCTTGTTCTTCGGATTCAACGTTTGAGACAGCATTGGGTAGTTTCACATCCATGGGAGGATTTCTTTTAAAAGCTCTGTAGGGCTTTCTTGAAGAAGTTTTTGCTACTTGTTTTTTTATGTCAATCATCTCATTAGACATGACCTTTAACACTTTTTGTAATCCTTCCAAATCGAAAGGATCTTTCGTTTGTTTCTTCTTGGTGTCTTCTTTGAAAGAGATTTTCTTAGATTTGCGTTCTTCTATCGCAGATTTCTTTTCTAGGGCTACTACGCGTTTTTCTACTGCTATCGCCTCTGTCAAGTTTTCAACTAAGGTCGTCTTGTTTGCCCTATCTACGAAGATAGCCAAGTTTGATGGTAAGGCCGTGATATACCATTCACATCTTACTTCCTCGCTGGGTTGGGAAGCAGCGGGAATTTTGTTGAGGATCTTATTGAACCGTAAATTGAAATCTTTAATGGGTTCTCTGGCCTCAGCTTTGAGATTGGATAGGTCATTGATCAACGTCGCCGTTGATCTGTCATCACCGAACTTGGTAAGGAATTGACTTTGAAAAATGTCCCAACTTGTGATAGACCCGGAAGGTAACGAAAAGTACCATGACCCGGCTGTTCCTTGCATTGTATAGGGAA
Source organism: Pinus tabuliformis (assembly GCA_031772625.1). Classification (NCBI taxonomy): domain Eukaryota; kingdom Viridiplantae; phylum Streptophyta; class Pinopsida; order Pinales; family Pinaceae; genus Pinus; species Pinus tabuliformis. Next base: position 1,633,961,677 of record CM062816.1, read on the forward strand.
AAAGTCGGACGACAGCATCCTCGTTGGTAACTCCGTTGAGATTAACAGAAAGCATGAAACTATTAATATGCTCTTCAGCTAGCATGGCTCTTTCTGGATTGAATTTGGGTAGCCATTTCTCAGGATGGGCTGGTATTGGACTCAGGAGTGGAGGCATTAAAACCGCCCCAGGATTGTTCCATGGAGACTGGGCCATCGTTGAGTTGCTAGTGAATGAAAGTGCAGAGGATGATCCCTGATGCTGAGAAGATGAAGATATTATGATCTTTGATGATTGAAGAGGAGGAACTGTGGAAGAGGGATGAGTGATTTGGAATGAAGATGTGGGTGGCTGACTTCGCGGTGAGGGAGTTCAAATGGACGAAGTAGATGAAAGAGTCTCACTGTCAGACTCTGGTGGTGTTTTCCTTGCTCTTTTCCTGGCGGGGAGAGGAAGTTCAGTTGGCTGGATGCCAAACTTTTCACTTTTCAATCTAGTCAGGGGAAGAGCAAGATTGTACTGCGAAGTCACGCTGCTTTGAGATTTATCAGACCTCTGATTAAAAATAGAGAATCCCTGGAGTTTACGAATCAGAGTTTGAATTTCAGGGGGTTCAATGATAAGTTGGTCTGAAATATTAGGGTATGTAGTAGCGGTGGATACTCGAGCGACTTCAAACTCCGAGTTTAATCGTACTGGAGAAGTCGGGGGAGTTGATGAGGGTGATTTACTCTCAGAATGGTATTTAGATTTTGATTTAGGTGCCATTCATAGTTCGTTCCCTCCTTCTAGCGCCAAATATGTTGAAGCCCCGAAAATCGGGTCGACAACAAAGGGGATACCCACCCGGTCCGGAACTTGGTTGGCAGCTCCTTGTTCGCTTGGTATAGCGAGTCCGACTGGGGATAATGGGACCAGTTTCCCAATCTAGGGGGTGTGTGTGTGTGTAGAGTTGGATGATGTTGATCTAGGAGTATTTTAAGCTAATTTAATTTGAACTTCTAAACTGACACTATGCTATTGTAATCTAATAAAAACAACACATCTAATCTACGCTAACCCGGGGTGTATTTCTTCTATTATGCGATCTAAAGAGATTTTGAACAATAACTGGTAATAAAGATCATTCAACTATCATAAGAATATAAATCAATTAAGATAAACCATTCTGCATAAAAAGTTAGGCAAAACAGTTGTGAACAGCATATCGCATAATAAGTTATTCATATGTCAAGTACAAATAAATGACTCCACCGTACAGAAGTGCCAAATGGTAACCCACACATTCATACATTAACATATAAACAACTAAAACTGCATATCACTCTAAGAATATAAGCAGAAATTGGTCAAGAGATAAAAGTACCATTTATGACTGATTTCACTCATAAACTTCAAGCAATAACGATTTATCTCTACTTGTTCTAATATCTACTAAGAGTACAGAAGTACAACATCAGTAGCAAACATTAAATGCAAATGTTGATAAATCTTGATCCATCCATTCATCAAAAACCCCCTCCGAGGGTGCAAAAGTGCATGTTCTGAGGACAAGTTTTTTGACGGATTTCCGAACCCTTCTCCAAATGCCATGAGAAGGGTTAAATACTACTAACTAATTAATCTTAATTACACAAATTTAGGAAACGGCTTCAAATGACCACCCTTCTACTAAAACAAATTTATTTCTAAAAATTGAATCTAATTTCTAACCGTTTCTGTATCTGCTCCTTAGTGCTGTAAGCAATGCAATGTTTGCCTGAGAAGAGTCGGCTGGTTGTCTTCTCCTTTCGTTCGAGCGATAAAAGTAGAAATAACAAGAGCTGGCACCGCTTTCTGACAAACTAGAAGATATTTTCTAAAATCTTCCTCTGTCTTGGTGTATTCGCTGTGTGTATACTTGGTATAACCCAGTTTTCTTTCAAACTGATTGTGCTGTTGCTATTTCGGTCTCCGGCCGTGCGAATGACTCAATGAGTTAGGGATTTCGTTGCCTGAACAATTTTCTGTATTGCAGATTGCTTCCGTTCTTTGTTCCAGGCTTTTCTGAAGTGTCTTCCTTCTTTAGCGTCTTTCTTTTTGCTTTACCCAGTCTGAGCTTCAGGATCTTTTGTAAACATGCCGCTTTTGTGCGCCTTTGACTCTGAGTCTTGGATAGTCTATTTTCATCAGTATCTGTTGAGTGATACTCTGGAATCCGCGGTCCTACTGCATGCGACATCCATTTGCGAAGGCATCTCCTCTCTGTTCTCCGAGTATTGGCGCTTTCCCCTTTTCCTTAGATGTTTCCTGCATATTGATTTATATTAGTTGCTGCCTTACAGTTTACGCAAAGGAAAAGAGAAACGACGAAAAGATTGACATGAAAGCTTTAAGTTCTAATGAATGCATAGTCATGACACTCATAATGACTTGACTCTTCGAAAAATGCAACACAATCATTCTTGTATACTTTGGTGTACAATCATTAATTTCCCTTAAGGTTGGCGCTCAATTTTGGGTTTACAGACTATGTCGAGGAAATTTTTCTATGAGTGGTTTCTGCGATTCGCATCGCAGTATCAAGCATTGCGATGTCAAGAAGTGTCATCGCGGAATTGATAGTCTCATTCGTCGAAGATCGCAAATCGCAAGATTGCAGATCGCAAGATCGCGTTTTATCATTCAATCACTGTGTGCTGCTTATGCGATGTTGCGATATGCGACGTCGCATATCGGCCGTCGGCGATTCCTTAAGTTTCTCATTTAAGGGCGCTTTCAATATATGCGATGCGATGAATTTCGTGTCGCTTCTTCGCAGCTTATTTACGCGCATAGGAAATGCTTCACTCTCTCTTCACGATGCGATATAGCTTTAGGGAGTAAAAATACAAAAATTTTGATAAAAATATTTTTTGGATTTTTTGTTAAGGGTCCCCCTTTGCTTGGTGTTATTGCTAATACCAAATAAAGAGGGGGGTTGTTGGTGACCACAACAAGGTGCTGATTTATTTTTTTGAAAATTGCAGTTTTTATTCGAATTTTGTTTTGTCATTTTTTTGAAATGAATGCCTAAAAGAGGTAGGGGTCCAAAGCCCACTAGGGGCCAAAGAAATACTGAAAAATCTAAAACGAAATCTCATATTGGGCCTTCTTTTGCAGGCATAAAGTCCAAACATATGCAAATTCATCACGCAGGAACAGTCCACTTGGGCTCTGGTAGCAGTGGTCCAGGTGTGACACAGCCCATAAAGGGGAAGAAGGGGACTATTGGAATCCATAGTCAGCCTTCTCAGCCTATTGAGAGTGGTTCGTGTGGAAGAAAAACAATGGCAGATGAGGAAGACCATGCAGAAGGAAGTGGTGAAAATCAAGTAAATGAGGAACAGTCCACTTTTGGATTCCCGATTGTGAATCCTAATACACAAGTACAAATGAAAAATATTTCACCATCAGCTCTTCCTCATTTCTATGGTAAGGTACATGAAGACCCAGACTCTTTCTTATTTGAGTTTGATATTTTGTGTAGAAGTTATGATTATTCATCTGATGCCAAAAAGTTAAAGTTATTTCCTGCAACTCTCAAGGACGCAGCACTCCACTGGTTCATGGGACTAGGAGGAAACACTATAACTTCTTGGGAGCAAATGAAGAGAGTGTTCTTATTGAAATATCAAGAATATTGTAAAACTAGAGATATTCAAGATGAAATCTTTACTATTGTGCAAAATGATGATGAGATGCTAGAGGACTACTTGGAGAGATTCCTGTACATCCTCCAAAGGTCAAAGCACAAATTTGATCTATGTACCATTAGAACTTTGTTCTTACGTGGGCTTACTGATGATTCTAGGAATAATCTAAATTTGTTAGGACAAGGGATATTGCTCAAAAACCTTTTGATGAGATCTGTGACTTGTGCAGGAAATTCTTGAGGAACCAATATAGATCTGGTAAAGGAATTTGGAATAGAAACAGGAAAACCGAATCTACTGATGCTATGATTATTGGATTAGAAAACAAAATGGACAATATGAAAATTGAAATAATGAATACTGTTAGTAAATAGATAGACTCTTTGAAGCTTCAGTAAAAACTTATAGAAGAGCAAGAGTAACTGTCTATTTTCTGTCCAAGATGTAGAAGAAATCATCCTTTAAGAGAATGTCCTCTCGATATTAAAGAAACTAATAAATGTGCAATTTGTGCAAAGAACCATGCTACAGAAAAATGTCCCTCCATACCTAGGCTTAAAGTTGTACTTGAGGGAGGACAACCTGAATTCGAATCACTGCGTGCTGTGGGAGCATGAACATATTGGCCTCGTGTAAGTGCAGGTATGGTTCCTAAACCTCCACCACATTTTTTTGGTTATAATGCACACTCATATTCCTATCCTAACACTGGTCACTCTCAACATTGGCAGCATGGGAACCAATATCAGTATGGACAACCCTCCCAATCTTGGAAACAAGGATGGAGAGGGCCAAACCATTCACATCATTCACATCATTCCTATCCTGCACCTATGCAATCATACCCTCCTACATATGCACCTTACCCAATGCCACAACCATCATTACCTCAGTTGAGTCAACCTATGCCACCATTACCTTTACCTCCACCGTTTCAACCTTCTCAGCTACCTGCTCAACCTTTACCCAACCCCAATAATAAAGCAGTACAAATGATCCATTCTATGAACCCACTTTCTTCATCCAGATATCAGTCTATGCCAGTTGGAGTCAATGATCTCCAATTGAGATCAAGGAAGGTAGTAACCTCAGAAAATCAAAAATCAGCCTATGGTGATTATCAATGAGAAAGGAGAGGAGGAAACTCCTGACCATTCTGAAGAAGATGACACCATTCAACCTATCCCTGTACCTTCTGAGCCCTTGCCATCTTCTTCCAACCAACCTCCCTATCCAAAGAGGTTAGTTGTGGAGAAGAAAGACCCCATTCCTGAGTCTGGCCTGGCTTCTGAGCTTAAGAACCTTTTCATAAGGGTACCTTTTCTCCCAGCTATTAAGGAGATCCCCATTTGTACAAAAATCATTCGGGAACTGTTGACTTGTGGGGGCTTGACCCACATTCAACATTATTTAGCCAAACAAATCCCTACACTACTGGCCCTTTTGGCATCAGCCCATGGAGCGCGAACTGAAGTCTCACCCAAAGCAATATGGGGGGATGTTGGAACCAAGTTTCCACACACCGAGATGGTTGTGATGTCGGTTTATTCCTTCTATTTTTTCTTTCACAAAAGCCACTTAGTTCTAGGGCTTGCCAGAGTAACTCTCTATTCCACACTTTAGTACCTCCGTGAAAGGGTAGGATTAACCCTCGCACAGCCCTAACTTGTGGCTCAGGTACTTTCGCGTTGCTATGGCAGCGTACCGTGCAGATTCCCAAATTAGCTTAAGTATCTAACTTATCTTATTAGAAAATCATAGATAGCACTGTGTAAATAGATGTTCTTACTTGCGTTTACTTAACCAATGTAATTACATACATTTGTGCATCATATAAGCATTATAAATTAAATTCATACATGACATGTCAAGATGCATTAACAAGAACAAAGACATGGAATTTGCAAAACACTTCTCTTTATTGATATCTTTCAAGTGATTACAGACTCTATCCACCCTGTGCACATAGCTGTAGGGGTCTGCACACTCAGTTGCAGACTTCCACCCTAGGCCTCTATGCACTCAGTTGTAGAGCCTCTACCTACGCTACGACCTGAAACTTAGACTTCTTACTTCAAAGCTATTACTGTCTGACTCATTACCATTACTCTAAAACTACTTAGAGCTTAGCTCTTTTTATACAATCCCATGGTTCATGAACCATGGGTAGATCTCTTACAGCCGACTTTACTTTACAAAAATAAGGGCGGACAACCCTTTATGACTCATGACACCTTCGCACTCCGCAACCACAAAATGTGGAGTCTTTACATGTTTATTACAAATTTTTGACCCAAAACATGGGCTTTTAGCCCCAAACTATCCTTGGGGGATCCCGTTCCCAATAGGAACACTGTCTCAAGAAGCCAGGAAGGAGAATATTGGAACCTCAAACTATTCAATTTGTTGGTAGGGCAGCAGAGTTAATGACGGGGTGTATGCACATGGGAAAATATACCGACCCCGGAAACCCTGTTGTCTATGTTCAGATAAGTGATGTCCTTGTCTCCAATGTACTTATAGACCTAGGGTCAACCATTAATGTTATGACCATGCAAACCATGGATCAAATTGGATTGGTCCATATTCGTCCTACTCCCACTATGCTTGAACTAGCATATATATCTAAAATCAAGCCGGAAGGGGTGCTGGATGATGTGGTCTGTTAGTGTCAGTCTTTGCAGCCTTCCACCAGTGATCAAATATGCTCTTATAAAGTGGTCTTGGGGTGTCAAAGTCAAATTTTTGTAATTTCAATGAGTCTTCAAGTAAAATTTGGTCACTAGGTATTAGGTCTAGGATTGTTTTCACTCCTTCCAAAGTTTTCCAAGTATTGTTCCATGTCACCATTTCGCTGAGTGTATCATCATTCAAAGAGTTGTCATCATTATTTCAGGTTCCAATGGGTAATTTTACACCATGTTTGTGCTTCAGTCATGCTTAGCTAAGGCTTATTTCCCTCTCTTAGGGTTTTGAAGGTAATTTTTCTTGGATGGTCAAATCATCAACAAAACTTGTATCCTAATGCTCTTACACCTTCCCCTATCCTTAATATACCTTCTTAAACACTTCCCATCATTGATATCCCTCAAATTCATCATTTTCCCACAAACCCTAGCATATTGCTACAATTTGACACTTTTCTAGGTTAGGTCTGTGTTTTTCCCTTTTGGACCCCTTCCCCTCACTCAATCCTTGAAATTCCACTTTCCCCTACTTCCTAACATCCCTCCCTACTTCCTCAAATTTTCTTAAGAATTTGGAAGCCCCTCATTCCCTTCATTTCCCTTCATTTCTACAAATCCCCTCTTCCACATATCAGGATAGTTTTTATTCAAATGATGTTTCTGACAAAGAAAATATGAATTTGACAAAATTGAGAGAGGTTGTTGTCTATCATAGACCAAAGAAGAAAAACCTCCTTTATTTTTTACACAGGTCTCATGGTTGGGGAGAAATGTCCAAAACGTCATTTGCCTTAGGAGAGTTGATGCACTCCTGAAATGACCTTGGGAAAAGCAATTTTTCTCATAGCTGTAATGTCCAAAAGAATTTCTTGATGAGTTAAATGATAACTAGACACAGAGATATTTCCAATGAGCTATCATGAGCTCAATTTGGAGTTAAGGAAGACCTCCAAAAGTTGAATGCAACAATACTCTGCATTTTGGCAGCCTCATTCTGCACATTTTGACAAGTCTTGGGAGATTGATCTTTTGACAGGGAAAATGAGATCCAAATTAAAAAATTCAAGATGTTCTGGAACATAGACGGGAAGATACAATGAGCTATCATGGGCTCAATTTGGACGTCGGGAAGGCAGTCAAAATCAACCAGCAAGTGGCATTTTGCATGGAGGCTGAAGTGTTACACATAGGAAGGGAGCATTGCGCATAGGCCAGTTTCCCCAGTGCAAAAGTCAATGGCGCTGCACATAGAGAGAGGTGCTACGCACAGGGCCAGCAAGGGCCAAAATGCCCTCCTACCACCTAAAAACACCAAATTTTCCTTTTTTGGTCCTCAAGCAAGTAAGTGTTGCTCTTGAACTTCACCCTTGGCATTCAATTAATTCATTTGAGGTTAATTTGCTATGCTAAATGTGAAACCCTAGAATCCCTTCACTTATTCCTTAAAACCCTAACCCCTCCTATATATCCCTCCATATCCCTTATTTCCTCATCCCCAAAGCAACATCCTAATACCCTAGTCCCTCTCTCTCATTTTCATAGTTTATACATTCCACCAATACCACATAAGTTCATTTCCCCTTCCCTTATCCCTAATCACCAATATTCACTCCTTCCATACCTTCACTAGGGGTACACAGCTTCAAAACTTGGCAAACATGGACAAAGAAGACAGAGATTATGAGGAGGAGGAAAACAGATCAGAGTAGGGCTAGAAAATTTTTCGCAGTAGATAGGCAAGTGTTTGCTCCACTAGGTGTCGAAGGGACCTTGCCTTCTTCATAAACTCATAGGCAAATACTTGCTCCACAAAGTGTGGAAGGGGCTTTGCCTTCTTCATCAACACAATAGGTACACCAGCTGCAGCAACTGCATAAAGGGAAATAAAAGGTGCTGGAAGAAAACCTTGATGATGAGGAGGAAAGGGATTTTGATTTGATGGAAGATGATGAACTAGAACAACCACACATCCATCATGGCGTTGAGATAGTTGACTTGGAGGCCCAAGATGAGGCAACAAATGAAAACATAACCATAAGGGAAAAACATGCATAGATCCAAGCACTGATGGACAACTTGATGGACAACTTGGCGAGAGCTAAGTATGTCATTTCATAACTTGAGCAAGAGAACAAGTTGCGAAGTGACAAATAAGTCCTCATGGAGCTAGAACTTCTTAAGACAAAGAGACAAAGTGACAAGGGCAAATCAAAGAGAAAGAATGATCCAGGTGGATATTGGTGGCCACCTACCAAATCCACTTGGACCCCAACCATTGTTTCTTTCAGCTTTTCAGTTTCCTTAATTGTAGCCCAGTTTACTATTTCTAGCAGTTTTTCGGGTCCTAAACTTTCGGAGCTGTTTTGAGGCCATAAACAACTTTTTTTGGGAAAACTATGAGCAACATGGGTCCATGGTTCCATGTTGCTCTTCCCAAAGTTTTAGTTCTCAGATAGATCTTTCTAACAAGATATTGTGCATGTCAAACGGAGATCGTATGCCAAAGTTACGACCCTGGGAAGTTGATGTACCAATTTACCCAAACGAGGCCCACAGTTTGGTGTTTCATCTTCTAGGGTTAGGTTTTGGAATGTTAAGGTTTTTCCATTGTTTCTCAACAATAAATAGGCCTTCAAGCCTCATTGTAACATAGTTCAGAGGCATGTAGCCGCCACATCTCTTCTCAAAGATAAGCTATCATCGCCCTAGTTGGTTTATTTCCAACTCTGTTTATAAGCATATTTCAGTATTTTACATTAATGAAATGAAGTATTATTTCCGCTGCATCTCTATGTTTATGGTTATCTCTCTAATTTGTTGCGTTTCTATTTAAATCTGGATCAGTGGTATCAGAGCGGTCTGCTTTTTCTCTGTTTTTCTTTGCATGTCCCCAACGAGGTCAGGATATAAGGAGTTAGGGCTTGAACTGGTCGAACCTTTGCAAGACCAGCCTCGCAAATTCCGACAACCTCCCATGGTGGATGAAAATAAAGACGAGGGGGCAGGAGATCCTATCAAAATCTTGCTCAAAGAAGCCCTCGAGCGACAAAGGAATGCGATGATAGATCCTTCAGCGACTACCCAGGGGCAACGCATTGGCTTCCAACAGCGACTCTGGAAATGCAACACCATTTAAGGTACAACTTAATTTTGAAATCCCCATATTCAAGGGTTAGATAGATGCAGATGTCGTCGATAAATGGTTAAATCTGCTAGAGGGTTATTTTTTTGTTCATGATTTTTCCAGTTGAGAAAAGATTATTTTCGCTCTTCTCAAAGAAGCCCCCCACATCAAGGACTGGTGGGAAACCTACTGCGAGTAGAAGGATGAAAGTACAACCTCACTGTTTTCAGCCGCACCCACTTTGGATTCATTCCGGGAGGCCATCAAGGGGCAGTACTACCCTATTAGAAGCTATGAGGATCAATACATAAAGTGGACCATGCTACGGTAGGGAAGGGACCAAGACGTGCCGTAGTATACCAATATTTTCCATACCCTTCGCACAAAGTTGGGTATCAAGGATTCGGAGCAGCATTTGATACTCAAATACTGCGGTTTCCTGCACAAGTACATCCAGGAAGAAATAGAATTCCTGAACATCCCCTCGCTCGGCATGGCATACCGATATGCCGTCAAGGTCGAACAAAAGTTTAAACAGAAGAAGCGATACTTTGGATCTGCGAATCCAAAGCAAGGGAAAGGTGCCCCCAAACCGCAAAACAAAGGACAAAGCAAGGCAGGGTGGCCCAAGAAAACCCACCAAAGCTGCAAGCAAAGAACAGCGTCGTGAAGCAGAAAAAGGATACAGGAAAGTGATGTGAGTTCCATAAGAGCTCCACTCACAACACAAGTGAGTGTTGGGCCAAACAGTCACTGGTGGCCGAGCTAAAGGTTTCAGAATCAGATGCATGTTCCGACTCTGAGTTAGAACCTGACAAGGGGAATGACAAAGGGAAGCAGATTATCAATGCGGAGCCCAACACCACTATTTCCACCACGAAGATCCAGATGAAGAGGAGCATCTCTTCCACTCCCAGATGTGGGTAAAGGGCTCCTCACTACAGTTCATTGTCAACAGTGGGAGCCAAAAGAACCTCATTTCGGCAGAGGTCGTGAAGCGGCTGGGCTTACCAACCACAGCACATCCACAACCGTACACCATCAGGTGGCTTCACCAAGGACGGGATCTTCGCATGAGCCAGTAGTGTCACCTTCCATACAACATCAAGCCCTTCATGGATGAGGTATTATGTGACATTGCTCCCCTTGAATTTTGTGATGTATTATTAGGACAACCTTACTTGTGGAAGCAACATGTTGTGTATGAATCAAGGCCCTGTGCTATTATTGTTACTTTGGGAAATAAGTTGTACAGGATACTGGAGGTAGCACCTCCTACTGCCATCTCTTTGATTACTGCAAAACAATGTAGTGAGGTCGTTTCCAAAACTGGGAAATTTATTTTCCTGATGATATGCCCTCAAGGAACGAAAAAGATGGTGGCCACGACCTCCAGACAGGGCCCCTCCGCATGACAACTACAGATGGACAAGGTCGTGAAGGATTATGAGGATATCTTCACCTCCCCCGCAGGGGTTCCTCTACACTGTCAGGTCAAGCACTCCATCGATCTGAACCCAGGTGCGCCGCTGCCCAATGGACCAATCTATTGGCACTTTGTTATGGAGAATGATGAAATCAAGAGGTAGATTCAGGAGTTTCTATAGAAAGGTCACATCCATCGAAGTTCATCACCCTGTGGGAGCCCGATCATGTTGGTACAGAAGAAGGATGGGACTTGGAGACTCTGTATTGACTATCGGGCGCTGAACAAGATCACTGTCCATAATAGGTACCCAATCCCACGAATTGATGACCTCTTGGACCAACTGAAGGGGGAAAAATATTTCAGCAAGATCGATTTGAAGTTAGGATATCACCAGGTACAAATCAAACCCTCCGATGTGTGGAAGACTGCCTTCAAAGCCAAGGAGGGCCTTTTCGAATGGTTGGTTATTCCTTTCAGATTGAAAAATGCTCTTGCAACCTTCATGAGGCTAATGGATGACATCTTGCAGCCATTCACCAACTCATTTGTAGTGGTATACTTGGATGACATCCTGATCTTCAGCCATAGTTGGGAAGAACACCTCCACCACATCTGACAGGTTCTCCAAACACTGCGGCAACACAAGTTATGTACCAATTTGGAGAAATGCACTTTTGGCATGACCCAGGTTCAGTATCTAGGATACATTATTGATGAACAGGGGGTACATGTGGATCCATCCAAGATCCAAGTCATTTGAGATTAGCCATCTCCAACCACTTTGACAGAGCTTTGCAGCTTTCTAGGTCTTCCCAACTTCTACCATAGGTTCGTGTTGGGATTTTCTCATATCACTTGGCCCTTGAGTCAAGTCACCAAGGGAGGAGTGAAAGCAAAATTCTTTTGGTCTAAATCTCAACAGAAGGCATTCACAGAGTTGAAAGATCACCTCTGCATGGCACCAGTGCTCGCATTACCAGACTTGCAACAACCATTTGAGGTCGAGACAGATGCCTCTGACTATGCTATTGGGGCAGTCCTCACTCAACACGGGCATCCAGTGGCATATCACATTGAGACATTTTCAGACACAATCCGGAAGTATCCCACTTATGACAAAGAGATGTATTCCATTGTGCAGGCCTACTGAAAATGGAAGCATTACAGTTTGGGGAAGGAAACGGTCATCCACACAAACCACCGACCCCTACAGTTCATACAGACCCAAGGGAAATTGCAGAATGATCGCCATCAGAAGTGGTCCACATACCTGCAACAGTTCCATTTGAATATCAAGTATAAGAAGAGTAGCACCAATAATGTTTCAGATTGCCTCAGTCGACCACCGATCATGGTGTTAACCACTGTGCTCAACTCTTGTGGGCACGAGACTTCTGATTGGCCACTTATCAACAAAAGCAACCTAGAATTTGGCCACACATACCAGACCCTCTTGGAGGGTCAGCATGTTCCAGATTTTCACCTCCACGATGCCCTGTTATGCCACCTGGGTCACCTTTGTGTTCCTTCAAGCGAGCATGCCAAGATGATTTGGGAAGCACACTACAGTCGAGCTGCTGGACATTTTGGGGTCAAGAAAACGGTGGCAGTACTGCAGAAGTATTTCTATTGGCCAAATCTTCAACAGGATGTCGGGAAGTACATCAGATCATGCACTGCCTGCGCCATTGCCAAACTGACCATCAAGAAGCAAGGCCTCTATACCCCGCTGCCTACCCTTAGTCGACCTTGGGAATCCATCTCCATGGATTACATGTCAGGCCTTCCTTCCACTAAGCATGGAAATGACTGTGTTTTTGTGATCGTCAACAGGTTCTCAAAGATGGCCATTATGGCTACCTACAAGAAGAATATCATAGCAGAAGCCACTGCTAAACTCTTCTTTGAACGAGTGTGGGTACACTTTGGGATCCCACAGTCTATCATCTTAGATCAGGATAGTTGGTTTCTCAGTAAATTTTGGTCCAGTCTCTAGTCGATGCTCGACACCAAACTCACTAAGTCCACAGCCCTCCATCCTCAAACTGATGGCCAGACAGAGGTTGTCAACAGGATGATCGTACACATTCTACACATGTACAACTCAAAGCATTCACGCACATGGGACTAGAGGCTCCCCTATGTTCAACACAGCTACAACCAAGCTCTCCACAGCTCGACTGGCCACAACCCTTTTCAAGAGGGCTTGGGATTCCAGCCACTATGTCCCATTGATGTGGCCATGCCATTTACAGCTACTCACGCAGATTCGGCTCATGTCCAATTTGAAACAAATAAGGAAAATGGCTTCATTGAGCACATCCAACATATTTTCCAGTAGGCCCATGACATTCTGGAGAAATCAAATGCCAAGTACAAGCAGCGACATGATCAACATCGGGTGCCACACAAGTTTCAGGTGGGAGACAAATTCTGGTTGCATTTGCAAAAAGGAACGCCTTACTGAAGCCTATCAAAAACTTAGACCACTCTGATATGGTCCTTACACCATTACCAAAACCATGGGAGATAATGCATTTGAGCTCATCATTCCCCCATTCCTTGGCCTGCACCCAGTGTTCAATGTGGACCACCTTCGGACATACTTTCCACCATTACTAGACACATCTGACATTGCAGAACAACTCACACCCACAGAGTTAAATCCAGATTGCATGGAACAAGCTGCAGCTGATTGGATCATGGACACACAAATCAAGCACACTCGCCAACAAAATATCCAATTGTATCGAGTTGTCAAAGCAGGCCAACTCCTTTACTAGGGCAAGTGGCTCACCAGGGACCAAGTTCAACAGAAGTTTCCTCATCTCATGGAGGAACTCAACGTAATGGGGACCATTGCTTCTTGAGGGGGGAGGAATGATCCAGATGGATATTGGTGGCCACCTACCAAATCCACTTGGACCCCCACCATTGTTTCCTTCAGCTTTTCAGTTTCCTTAATTATAGCCCAATTTACTATTTTTAGTAGTTTTTCGGGTCCCGAACTTCCGGAGCCGTTTTGAGGCCCTAAACGACGTTTTTTGGGAAAAGTGGGAGCAACATGGGGCCGTGGACCAATGTTCCTCTTCCCAAAGTTGTAGTTCATGGATAGATATTTCTAACGAGATACTGTGCGCGTTAAACGGAGATCGTATGCCAAAGTTACGAACCCGAGAAGTTGATGTACCAATTTAGCCAAATGGGGCCCACAGTTTGGCGTTTCATCTTCTATGGTTAGGTTTTGGAATGTTAAGGGTTTTCCATTGTTTCTCAACAATAAATAGGCCTTCGAGCCTCATTGTAACACAGTTCAGAGGCATGTAGCCACCACATCTCTTCTCAGAGATAAGCTACCATCGCCCTAGCTGGTTTATTTCCAACTCTATTTGTAAGCATATTTCAGTATTTTACATTAATGAAATGAATTATTATTTCTGTTGCATCTCTGTTTTTATGGTTTTCTCTGTAATTTGTTGCGTTCCTATTTAAATCTGGATCAAAGACAAATCGGTCACCTTGACTACAAAATAGAGAATTGAGAAGGAAATTGAGGAGGATAGAGAAACTTGGCTTGACAGGGTCAATTTGCATTTAGAGAAGCTGCTACAAAGGGCCAACAGGGACAACCAAATCATTAGGCATACGGCTTACCATTACAAGACACGGAACAAAATTTGTAATATAAGGGTCAAGCAAATGAAAGCAACGCTGAGACAGACACTCAAAGGAAAAAAAGAGGAGGATAGGCTTAGGTTTCTTGCTGAAGCTTCCTTGGCTGATCAAGATACTTGATGGTGGTATTTTCCACAAATTTTGAAGAATTTTTGCCTTTGGACAAATTTTGGCAATTTTGACACAGGAAATTTGGCTCTATGCGCAGCGCCACTAGCGCTGCATTTTTCCTAGGGACACCCAATGGACAAATGGTTTGTATTTTTGGATTCTGAGCGATGAGTACATGCACCCTATGCGTTTGCTAAGCTTTTGGAGCAGAACTGGTCTACCAAAAGGTCAAAAAACACTCCAAAAATGAACTTTCTGGCCCTTTTTGGACATACAGAAGCAGTCTTGGGAGAATCCATTTTTGAGGGATAAAATGAGCTTCAAATGAAGCAATTCAAGATGTTTTTGAAATTAGACTTGAAGAGGTTTCCAATGAACTATCATGAGCTCAATTTGGATACTGGGATGGCCTCCAAAATGGACTTGCAAAAATTGTTGCGCACATGTAGGTGGCGCTGCGCATAGGACAAAAATTGCATTGAATTGCCATTTCACTATGCTTTGACTGTAATTTTGGTTGTTCTCTCATGGAGGGTGTTTTACTAATGTAAATGATGACTAGGCTTGTAAATATGATGGGTAATAAGTATTAGAAGGTAGATTCATTAGATTAAAAGTCATTTTGAGCACAAATGAATCAGTTTCCTCACTTTTAGAGGCAAGTTGTTAGGATGCCTAGATTCCAGTTTCTTGTTCAGTGTTGGTTAGATTAGCTCCTCATCTTAGGGATTCGACCCTTGAGGATGGGAGGAGGTTGAATCAATGTCTATATCTTCTTCTTCTTTCTCATTGTAAAGGGTTGGACTCAGCTGGATGCTTATGCTTTGAGTAGACATCATTTTGTATCAGTTTTAGCAGGAGATTAATGAAAAGTTGCAGCTATTTCTTTGGGATCCATGTGGTATGATGTTCATTTCAATTTTCTCTATTGTGATCATATGTTAGAATGTTTTTGTACTTCATCAATCATTTCATTTCTTTTAAGTGGTTTCTTTCAAGTTGATAGGAAGAACCCATAATTGTATGCTCCGTTTTGGGAAAATATTCACAGTTTATGTTTTCTTCAATTTAGGAAGGATCCATGGTGATCACATGCTCTTCCTAGCTTCTCACCGGTCTTGAATCACCTCACCAATCAAAACCCTAGAGTGCTAAGCCTTATACCTACCTTGCCCCATCGAATACCCTGCAATTTTGACCTAATTTCCTTGCCCTAATTGTTTGGCTCCTCTTGATCCAACAAAACCCTTCAAAATCAAATCAAACCTTGTGCTACTATACCTAGCCTAATATCATTCTCCTGATCCAAACATCTTAGCTGATATCCTTACGGAGAGAGCCCTCTCCTAGCCTAGTAGGGCTAGCTACTTGGCTAAGCGTGGTTTGTGGTTACCCTAGTATTGCATTCTTTCAGCTTGAGGTTCAATCTAGGTGATAACATGGTCGTTTCCCTAGACTCTTGGGAATATCCCACAGATTTCATTGTGCTTCGGCCAAATAATCATGTGGGAGGACATCCCTTGATCTTGGGATGACCATGGCTTGCTACGGCAGATGCTTATATCGAATGTCATTCTGGTGATATGTATATTTCCCATGGAGATTCCAAGAAGAAGGTCACCTTGTATCCACCCACTAGATCCATTTAGGTGCTCCAAGACACTTTATGTTTAGACTACAGTAGTGATGAGGAGACTTAGCCTATTTCCTTGATACATCAGAACATTGAGTCCTTACAAGAGAGTGAGATTCAAGATTTCCTGAACAATCTAGACACCAAGCCTAATTTTGAGTCATTGAGTCAGATTTTTAGTCTAGATTTTCAGGAAAGATATGACTCTCTACCTCCATCACCACCATCTCTAGCGACACATTTGTGTACTCTTGAGCCTGATACCACTCTTGTTGAGATTAGTCCAGGTAAATCCTTGTATATCATTTCAGACTTGGATCCTTCCCAGCAAGAGCAACTTGTGAATTTGTTGCGAAACCATCTTGATGCCTTTGCATGGGGTTATGAAGATATGAAAGGCATCCCTCCTGAAACTTGTACACACCATATTTATATTTAGGATGGAGCTTGACCTGTCTGACAAAGCTAAAGGTGAATGAACCCAGCTCTAAGAGACGTTTTAAAGGAATAATTGAAAAAACTCTTAGATGCTGATTTTATCTATCCCATTTCTGACAGCCAGTGGGTCTCTCCATTAGTATTAGTCTCGAAAAAAGATGGGAGATGGTGCATTTGTATTGACTATAGAGAATTGAACAAGGCCACTCTCAAAGATTACTTCCCCCTTCCTTTCATCAATCAGGTACTTGATACCCTTGCTAGTAAGAAGTACTTTTCTTTTCTAGATGGCTTTAGCGGATATAACCAGATACAGATAGCACCCGAGGATCAAGACAAAACCACTTTTACATGTCCATGGGGTACATTTGCTTACTGAGTGCTTCCCTTTGGGCTATGTAATGCCCCAACTACCTTTCAAAGGGAAGTCTTAGCTATTTTTGCTGACCTTGAGTGTGTAGAAATCTATATGGATGACTTCTCTATGTTTGGTGATTCATTTCAGGAAGCCCTCAAGAATCTAGAAAAAGTTCTTCTTCGCTGCCAAGAAGCTCATCTCGCCTTGAGTGACAAGAAATGCAGATTAATGTGCAAGGCGGGGGTGGTTCTTGGCCATCTTATTTCCGACAAAGGTATCCAGGTTGACCCTGCAAAAATAGAAGTCATTTTGAGTCTCCCTATACCCAAAACTCAAAGGGAAGTGAGAGGTTTTCTAGGACATGCGGGCTACTATAGGAGATTCATTGAGAATTTCTCAAGGATAGCTACCCCCCTTTTCCGACTTTTGGCTAAGGATAGTGAGTTTTCTTGGTCCACAGCTTGCCAACAGTCCTTTGAGACATTGAAGGAAAAATTAGTCCAGGCACTAGTTTTGAGAGGACCAAACTGGTCCCTGCCATTTCATATTTCCTCTGATGCCTTAGATACTACTATTGGCGCAACTTTAGGACAAGAAGAAGACAAACAATATTATGTTATTTATTTCATTAGTAAAAACTTGTCACCTGCCAAACTCAATTATACGGTTACTGAGAAAGAGTTTTTAGCTGTAATTTTTTCCATTAATAAATTCAAACATTATATTATAGGATATGAATTCTTTGTGCATACTGATCATTCTGCAATAAGATATTTGATGAATAAATCATTAACTAGCGGTAGAGTGACTAGGTGGTTACTATTGTTATAGGAATTTAATATTAATATTGTTGATAGACCAGGAAAATCAAAAGTAGTAGCAGATTATCTTTCAAGGCTAAATAATCCTAGTGAAGCAATTCCTGTTGATGGTGATTTTCCTGACGATCATATTTTTGTTGTGTCAACAAAATGCCCATGGTTTGCTGACATAGCTAACTATTTAGTCACTGGAAAATTACCACCTCACTCATCTGCTCGTGAAAAGTGGAATATCATATAGAAAAGTGTTGCATATTCTTGGATCCAAGGAGACATTTTTTACACCGGAGAAGATCTCATTATCCGTAGATGTGTAAGAGAGGAAGAAGTGTTTAAAATTTTAAAATCTGCCCATGATGAACCTTGCGGGGGTCACTTTGCCGATAAGCGGACTGCATACAAAGTGTTACGAGCTGGCTATTTTTGGCCTTCCTTGTTTAAGGATGCCAAACAATATGTCAAGCGGTGTGATAGCTGTCAGTGAGTTGGACAGTGTAATCAAACCAATGAAATTCTTTTATATCCTTAGGTTATGATTGAGCCTTTTGAAAAATGGGCCATTGATTTCGTAGGACCAATAAATCCAACATCATCAAATAAAAAGCGTATTTTGGTTTGTACTGATTTTGTTACGAAATGGGTAGAAGCTAAAGCTACTTCTTTTGCTACTAATAGGATTTTTGTTGATTTTCTTTTCACTAAAATATTTACTAGATTTGGTGTGCCTAAAGAAATTGTTTCTAACAATGGACTGTAGTTTGTTTCTAATCTGATATAGGGTGTGATGGAGCAGTACAAAATACGGCACAGGAAATCTACACCGTATCACCCGAAAGAAAATGGTCAGGTGGAGTCCACAAATAAAGTGATTGAGTGCATCCTCACAAAAATGGTAGGAGAAACAGCACAGGACATGTTAGAACCTAAATCTGCCTTAGGCTGAAGGAAGGCAAAAATTAGGGTAACCACAAACCATGCTCAGTCTGGTAGCTAGCCCTACCAGAGCAGGAGAGGGCTCTCTCCGAGTCACGCTCAATGAATAAATGCTCAAAAATGGTCTGAGATGACTTACAATGTGATGTTTACCTTAGGCTAGTAAGTGAATATGGATTCTGGAAACAATTTTATGAAATGACCGAGCTTCTGGGATGTTATGGGACTGGCGCTCAGCAAAGAACAGAGAATTGAATATGAAGGCACAGATTATCCCGTGAGGCGAGGTAGGCGAAAAATGTAACAATTTATTTTGAGGTATCACGACATGAATAGATTGCTGAAGAAGGTGAAAAGGGCATAGTGACATGAATCCTTTTCAACAGAAGAAATAACACTGAAACATGAACTTTTCCCACAGGCAGAGCAATAAAAATTGGATTCTACCTAATCTCACTCAGAAAATTTCACTGGAAATGAGCATGAAATGAATTATGAAACATAACTAAATACATAAGAACACATAAGAAATACATATGCTACACTCACAACCACAAGAATATCATGAAACAGAACTGCTGCCTTTCATTAATTCTCTGTCAAAAATACACAGTGTAGAAACAAAGTTTCTTTCCCACAGTCTCCCAGAAGTTACAAGCCAACCAACCATTTGTAAATAACTTGCATACAATATATAGAATGTGTGAGGAAGAGATAGAACGCCCAGGGGCTGGGAAATTACTCAAATCATTACGAAATGGAGATGGAGAGCCAACCATCAGCTATAGGTGCAGCGCTGCAAACATGACATTTGGCATTGGGGTGACCGTTTGCCTTCCTTCGCCACTTGGATAGAAGCCAATCTGGAGAAAAAACTCTTTAAATGCCACCTTTGGTGCCAAAAAACCGAAGTGTAGATGACCGGGCCCACTTGGAGAAGTCGCGAACCGAAATTTCGCGAAACGGAAGAAAATTGGCAATTTTTCCTCTGTGCGCCGCGCCATTTTCTCTGTGCGTCGTGCTACTTTGGGGCCTATTTTGGGGCACTTGTAGGTGTCCAAAATGTGCCCAAGTGGGCTTGTTGGAAATCCTGTCCTGTCTACTTTCTAACCCCACTGGAATTTTCAAATTTGGTGCTCATTTTCCCCTCCAAATATTCATTCTCCCAAGACTACTTTCTGTGTGTCAAAAAAGTGGCAGAGAGGCCATTTTTGGGTGTTTTTTGACCTTTAGGAGACCCAGATCTTGTCAAAATTTCTTGCCCGGACACCAGTAGTCGTAATTTTCGATGATGAATCCAAAAATGCAAACCATTCCTCGATTGGAGCCCTATAATTTTAGCGTCGCGCCAGTGGCGCGGTGCACAGGGAGGAATTTCCTGTTTTTTGTCCAAAAAATTACCATGTGAACAAAATTTGCCCAAATTTTTTGAAATTTGAGCTGGAGGTTCTCTATGGGGTGCAATGCTGAGCCAAGGAAGCCTCAGTGAAGATTCTAAGCCTATCTTACTCTTTTGTCTGTTTTTCCCTTCTTGTGGCTTTCCTCAGTTTTGCTTTTAAACTCCTTATCCGGGCCTGTGCACTCATGTTTCGCACCCTGTAGCGGAAAGCCATATGTCTTAATAGAGAAAGGTCCCGGTCGGATTTGTCCAGTAGCCTCTCCAAATTCATGTTGATCCTCTCAAGGTTGGCCTCCCGGTCCTCATTGATTGCTTGCTCCAAAGATGTGAGCGGAACCCTTCTTCTTTGAGC
Source organism: Pinus tabuliformis (assembly GCA_031772625.1). Classification (NCBI taxonomy): domain Eukaryota; kingdom Viridiplantae; phylum Streptophyta; class Pinopsida; order Pinales; family Pinaceae; genus Pinus; species Pinus tabuliformis. The sequence continues at coordinate 1,633,982,291 of CM062816.1, forward strand.
AGCGTGGTGATGCTCACAGATGTTCTGCAGCTCCATGATCGTCTGTTGGTCCTCAAGATGTTTGTTTCTCCGCTCCAGGTAGTTCATGTTCCACTTGGCTCCTTACCCTTGCCCTGCTCCTGTGATGCTGATGTCGGAAGCGAGGCTCCTTCCACCCCAGGTGGAGATAACACTCGCTTTGCTGCTGCGAACAATGGTCTACTGCCCTTCTGGTATGTGATGTACACTGGCATGGTGGCAGCCTCATGGTGCTCAAACTGATGTGAAGGACCCCCTACCTCATGCTCTGCCTCTGAAACCACTTGTGGAGCGCTAAAGAAGTCACGGGAGATGAAGTCCTCCCAAGAAATACCCTGCAATCTGTTATAGGGAAAAGTGTCTATGCAGAACTGCTAATCCCACTAAGGTGTGGTAGCTACCTTAGAAACAAACAAAGTAAAACTACTTTCATTTCCCTTTATGAAAGATAGATGAGAGAAGAATAAAGGAGACCAACCTCTGTCTTGCGCTTGGTTCCTTGCTCGATTCCTCTCTCTTCTGATAGTCCTTTGCTACTTGCTTCCTTGTATACCCAACTTCACAGAGTACTTGTAGAATCAAAGCAGCATAACACTATACAAGAACATGGATCTATTATCATAAACAATCTAGGATCAGATGTAAATTGACCATACAAATGCATGAAACATAAATAACACAAGAGTATGGAGGAAAACTTGAATAGCTTTATTGATAATCAAGAAAGAGCCAAGAGAGTTACAACCAGTTGTTCTAACCCAGCATCATCCTATCAGCAAGTAAGCCCTTCTTCACCTCATGCAAAGCTTAGATCACCCAAAACTATGATGTTGCCTCAAGAAACCAACAACAATTCCTTACAAGATGCAAAATTCCAACCTCTGGATCTCTGGGATGAGGGATCCATATATAGATATATGTAAGGGATATGAGTCAGCTTGTGATTTGATTAGTGTCTTCCCTCTGATAGTTCTTGCTTCCACTTGGAGATTGATGATCTCTTACTCATCCTTGGTCGAATTCAGAATGGCAAGTGTCACAGGAGAAGTTTCTGGAAGATTCCATGCTTCTCCACCTTGCGGATTGACACTGCCATTTGTCTCTTCTCGCCCATCGCACCCCATAGAAGGGATTTTTGAAATGCAATGCACCCATAGAGTGTACTTAGGTGAGATGCAACGCACTTTGCCTATGGAGCAGGTGAAATGATCCTGTTTTGACCAGTTCTGAGTGGTTTTTCATGGAGAACTTCTGGGAGAAGCTGTAATCAGTTGACCTTGTTCCTTTAGGGGTTGGAACAACACTTTTAGGGACTTAGGAGCCCTTGGTTTATGGACATTTTATGCTTGGGGTTGCAGTGCCCAAAAATGTCTATAACAGTTTCCCCCTAAAGCATGAGGTCGTTAATCTTTTTTGATGTCGGGTGAAATGCTTTATCATGAGGGTCCGAAGTTCTTTCAAGCTGGGAGGAGACCTGTAATAAGATACAATACAATACATTATCTTCATAATATTTTCATGATCTAGCTGAGGCGGGAATTCCCATGCTCAGCTTTATAAATTCATTTTCATGTACATAGGACAGACAATCGTCTGAGTGTAGACTGATGATTCTGGTAGAGCCATCATCCCTTTGATTGGATGATTATCTGTGCAGCAATGATGTAAATTTGATGTCTTTATTTCCCTGAATATATATTGCAGCCCGGATGGATGAAACTAGATCCAGGGTCTTCAATATCGTTCGATCTTCACTCAAAGTACAAGTCGATCCATGTGAGAGATGTTATGGAGTCGAACATGGAAAGACATCACCTGATTACCAGCCAATGATGTAAGCTGTTAAAAGGTGCGAGAGGAATCACCGATAATGATAATGACCCTCAAGGTACTGCAGTACAATTCACGTGGTGTGAATAAGGGACTTGGCATCGAACACCGCGCAAAATCTTTCGGTCGAAGGCCATTGATGTAAACCTGTCGCCGGAAGTGAGAAACTTGTCATTGAGGCATGCAAGCTTCAAAGTACTGAAAGGGGTGTCCCTAGATCGACTTCTTGGATAATGAGCTGATGTCAACAAGAAGCGATCCATCATAGGAGGGCCTTAATGAATCCCACATCAATGACACGGAACGGAGCAAATGATTTTAATGGAGGTGAAAACGGTCTGGTGATATAAGATTCAGGGTGGCGGTCATGAAAGAATGGAGCGTAAATGTATTGCAGCGGGTGAGACACAGGTGAATTCTCTGAGTGACTTCTCTTGAACATATCGGCGACACTGACGTGATGGATTGGTAGCATTAACCCCAAATGTGGATGGTGTGATGGGACCATGGTGATGTGACCGGTGAATGAAACAACCCAACCCGACTTGGATGCGGAGTGAAAGTGTCATGTTCAAGAGCGACTTGCTACCAACAAGGTTTCTTCAAGTTTTCTTCCCAATTTTTCCCCAGTCATTGCTGACCAGTACCTCTTTATTTTTGTCAAGCTTGAGGAGGATAAAATATGCTTGTTCTATAATTTTCCCTTCGGGCAAACCCATCGCTACATTTTAACAAGCCTAGCGATAGTGAAACTCGTTCTTGTCTGCTATGGACAAGTTTGTCGCTATTAAGTTTTAACGAGTTTAACGACAAAGATAACTCGGTCCTTTTCAATTTTAGAGAGTCTGAAAAGGGACGTAAAGGAAACTCCAAAAATCCTTTTTCGTCATCTAATCCCTTAAGTCCGAAAAAGTATAAAACAATACAGAAGGGATGAATTTTCGATACTTTTTAACGAGCCGAACAAAACAAGCGCTCGATCTTTTTGTGTAATAATCCCTCAGTTCCAAAAAGATTAAAATCTAAAGGAGGGATAGCACTTCCGGTCCCTTTAATGAGCTAGAGAGGCCAATGGCTCGGCAATCTTTTCATATTTTACGAGTCAGTTGAAAAGAGCTTAAAGGAGACTCGTCTTTGAGGAACGAGTGATAAAATTGGGTAGCAGCTGATTCCAAATAAGGTTCGGAATTTTCCAATCACGGCAGTGTTACAAGGATGGCTAGCGGGATCACTCTTCGCAGCTATTCCTCAAAAGGGGTAAACAATTAAATGGAGGTGAATGATCGGCCGATACAGAGTGGAGGTGATGATGGGAACACGACCAAGGCTTTAAAGGTTGAAGTACTACATTCACGATGGTTATTTACTGGAAATTGGTTCATTTTTTATTGAGCTTAAATGTTGGGGGAAACATTTGCTCATTGCTTATGTTTATTTTTTAACGAGCATGAAGTCCGCGTTAAAACTGCTCGATATAACGGTCATTTCTTGACTTTACCATAAATAGCTTTTTTCTTTCAAAGATTGTACTGCATGCTCAATTGCTTCATCAAACTAGTTAGAAATGAACAATATATGTTTGAAAAATGAGTTAGGACACTAATATTTTACTCGAATTACATAAAAAGTAATTTAAAAGTGCTTTTACCTCTCATTTTACCATTTCATTTGAACTTTGGCTTGTTGGAGCTTTGGAGGTGCTTTCCCCCCTTGATTTTCATCAGCTGATTCCGAGAGATTCTGTGGATGATTTTCGGCGCCGTCTAGACCAGGTAGGAGCTAAACCTGAGCTCTTTCATTTCATGCTTTCCATTTTGCATTCTGAGCCTGATTTCTGGTTTTTCTGAGCCTCTGGGGTTTGAAAAACTCGCCCTGGCTCCATCGCACCCTTTGTGTATCGAAAGGTGCATTGGATGTTAGCCTGTCTACTGGCCAACTGACATGCAATGCACCCAGAACACTACTGTAGGTGCGATGAGCGCAAGGAAGGAAATTTATGCACAGTTTTTTGATGGAAATTTTGTTTGTTTCTCACCAAATCAGGATCTAACTCTTCTCTTGTTTGTTTTCAGAGATTTTTTGGAGCAAGATGACTATTACATGGCGAGAACGTGAGCATGAAGAAGAGGACATGCTTGCTTTACATGATCCGGTTACAGTAAACGCACTGCGGAACTGTGGCCTGTTGAAGTTTTTCCGCATTTCTAGCATGAGACAACAAATCAACTTGCTGCAGTATTTGCTCGATGCTTGGGATCCTACCAGCCAGGTGTTCCAGATTAGGGGAAAATCCATCCCCTTGAATATAGTGGACATCTATTTTTTGACCGGCTTATCAAGGCGGGGTGCCCCCATCTCTTTATCAGGTTCGGCCCGAGGAGGTGAATCTGTGAGAGATTATGTTCGCAAGTATTGCAGAGAGGGATCTCAGCCGAGTAAAGATGGCAAGATCATCATTCGAGATGTCACTGATAGGTCCCTGAGGACTATTTTGTTCACTTTTGGTAGGATGGCTGGTGGTGCGGCTCTTCATGTGGCCAACCGATCTTATATGCAGTATGCCTTGGAATGTCTCCAACCGAAGGTGTTCAACTGGTGCGACGCAGTACTCCTTGTGATGAAAGAACAGTTGACCAAGGTGAAGAGCGGGAGACTGAATAACTTTGGATATGGTTCTATCTTGACTTCCTTTGCCTTGGAAAAGATACCACTGATGCAGCCGCAGTATATTGCACTCGGTTTACCTCCACCGACTGAACCACGTATGCAGAGATGGGTCGACCATATGTCTAGGCATGCTGGCCAGTCTCAGATTTCCTTTTCTGATACCTTCTTCGGGTGGTTTGATCGTCAGGAGATGGTTTATTCCGAGTATCCATATGCTGGTATGGATTTCCGGGGTGACCTAGATTTGGTACTGCCGGCTGGCGAACAGTGGGGTGCCATTGGTAAATTCTTTGACCATATTCCTGTTTATCGTTTTTCTTTTATAATGTCCTTGTGCTTTATTCTGTCAAGACTAATCAAAACTCATGTGTTCATGCAGATGTCGGTCCTGTTCGGCCAGTAGTACACCTGAGAGTGCCAGCTGCCGCCCCAGCAGGAGAGGCTGTTGGAAGGGCTATCCTTTGCGACCTCGATGTGGCCGAGACTCTTTCAGCATTACAGGATCAAGTCGAGGGCCTCACTCTCAGTATTCCAAATGTGAGGACTGACGAGCTGCCTTTGAGGTTGCAACAACATACTACTGGTGTGCCAAGATGATGGACTAGGCTTTTACGCATGATCGCACAGGCTGTGACTTGTTATCACGAGCATCATTAGACTAGGGTGCCCCCTAGCGTTTTGCGTTTTGGGTCATTTGACCAATTTTGTCTTGGTTACAGAACATTATGTGTAAACCATAAACAGTTATATATATATTTTTGATTTTCGGAGTTTTATTTTGGTTAAGTTGCATGATCCTGATGCAAATATTGATGAGATGCTTCTTTTTATAAATGTTGCAAATGTCTATCTAACACATAATTTTCCAATGAGTCAGTTAATGTTTTTAAGGTTCTGGAAATATGCTGATATTGAATAAAATCAAATTGCCTTTCCAAAATCTTGACCCTTAGGAACATGCGATAGATAGCTGGATTTCGGACGGAGTAGATACCAGTGAGTTGTAGTATGACGAGCTGTGAGTCTAGCCTGATGACCAGTCGGCGTATGCCATGTGTGATGGCATCAGAGAGAATTTCTATCAACGTGCTATATTCAGCGATGTTATTCGTTGATCGACCAATGCATACCCCTCTGAAACTTACTAACTCGCTGCTTGGATCAAAAATGGCCCAAGCCGCAGAAGATAGGTTCCGCGAACTACGACTTGCTCCGTCGGCATATCCAACAAAAGATTCCAATAGGTTCGACATCTGCGACAAATGTAAAAAGTGGATTTACTTGACCAAAACAAATACTTTAGCGAAAACAAAAATGCAACAAAATCATATAGGTTACCATACTAAATCACGCATAGTAACGCTTAAGGTACAACCCATTACGAGGTTGTGCCAGTGGAATCCCGTCATAATCCATTAACTCGTAGGCTCCTTTTGCTAACACTCGCTTAACAATATAGGGGCCCATCCATAAAGATTTGAATTTTCCTACTCCCAATTTATCGAATTCTTGGTCATAAAGCAAGACCAAGTCACCTTCTGAGAAGACACGGGGTTTGACATTCTTGTCAAACTGCGCCTTAACTCGTTTCTTATGGGCTTCATTGGCCAAAGCGGCATCACGACGGGTTTCATCCGATTGGATTAGTTCCAAGAAACGAGCCTCCTCTTCTGAAGTTCCGGGGAGAAGGTCGATTGCGAGTTTGAGGGATGAGATTTCACACTGGACTGGTAAGATTGCTTCTAGGCCATACACCAGTTGGAAAGGTGTAAACCCGATTGCATTCCTTACCGATGTTCGGTAAGCCCACAATGCTGAGTACACGATCAGGTGCCAACTTCTTTTGTGAACTCCAATCATCCTTTGCAGCATGCGCTTCAGGACCTTGTTGATTGCTTCAACTTGTCCATTGGCTTGTGGGTAATATGGAGTAGAGATGTCGTGAGACAACCCTAATTTGGCAGCTAATTCGACCATCATGTGATTGCGAAAATGCAATCCATGATCTGTGACTATAGCCTGTGGAACGCCGAATCTGGCGACTACATGATTGAAAAAGAAGAGGGCAGTTGTTTCACCAGTGTTATCTAATGTAGGCATTGCCTCAGCCCATTTGGTAAAATAGTCAATTGCGACTATGATATACCCATGCCCCCCGGTCGAGGTGGGGTTACATGTCATGAAATCGATGCCCCATTTGGTGAATGGCCCAATAGCAACTATTGGCTGCAGAGGTGCGGGTGGTCTTCTGGTTTTGCTATCGAAAATTTGACAGGCATGGCAACTTCTGACTGCGGTTATGCAATCTTTGAACATTGTTGGCCAGAAGTACCCTGCTCGTAAAAAATTTTGCGCCGTAGCGTAACCGGATTGATGCCCCCCACACGCGCCTGAATGGCAATCATTCAGGAATTTTTCGGTCTCCTCATGAGAGAGGCACCTCCTCAGAACTGTATCGACACCACGACGGTAAAGTGTATCACCGACGATCATGTAGTCTTTTGATTGGTATTGAATACTTTTTTGTTCGGAGCGGGAGGTATTGGGCCTATATTTTTGGGTTTGGAGATAAATGATTATATCCCCATACCACGGATTGCTTGAAGATATCAGAAATAAAGATTCATCCACGATTGTTTCTTCAGATGTTTCATCGTTGGACGACGATGGGAGGTCGCATAATAATTCTGTGAAAACCAGGGCTTTTTTTGACTTGGATTTTACAAATTCCAGATCAAACTCTTGTAGAATTGCTATCCATTTTGAATATTTGCCCCCCATCAACTGTCGCGACAATATATAAGTCATGGGGTTGCAATCTGACAGAATGGTAGTTTTTCGAAAGAGGACATAGTGTCAAAATCTCTGTATCACTTGAACAACTGCGAGCGCTAGCTTTTCAACATAAGAATATTTGCTTTCTGTATCATTTAAGTTCTTACTTAAATAATATATAGGATGTTTAATTCCGTTGTCTTCTTGAACCAAAACCATTGCGATGGTTGTATCCGCTGCAGCCAGATACAAGTTAAAGTCTTTTTGATAATCAGGAGCGTACATTAATGATGCTTTCATTAGGGATTCTTTTAAAGCATCAAAGGAAGCTTGCGCAACCTGATCCCAGATGAAGGGTACTTCCTTTTTCAATAGACGAGTATAACCTTTAGCAAGTTCGGCGTAATTTGGAATGAACCTCCTCAGAAAGTTTGCATTCCCTTGGAGTTTCTGAATCTGAAGCAAATTCGAAGGTGGAGGCAAATTTATGATTACCTGAACCTTACACGGGTCGAGACGAATCCCGTCCTTTGAGACTACAAAGCCAAGTAAATGACCAGAACTGACACGGAACACACATTTGTGTGGATTGAGTCGTATCTTGTAGTGTCGGCAACGTAGAAATATCGCTCTTAAATGTTGCGGATGATCAGTCTGCTTTCGCAAATGAGCCGGAAGGTCGTCAAGATATGGTTGAACGATGTTTTTGATGTCATGGAAGGCATAATTCATTGCCCTCTGAAATGTTGCCCCTGTGTTCTTTAAACCAAAGGGTAATTTTCAATATGCGAATGTGCCCCATGGACAAATAAATGCAGTCTTTGACTGGTCCTGTGGGCAGATATTTATTTGATTATACCCGGAGAATCCATCCATAAATGAAAATATTTCGCATCCGGCGCACTCATCAATTATCTGGTCAATGAAGGGTGTAGGGTAGTTGTCTTTTGGACAAGCTTGATTTACATCCCTATAATCGACGCACACTCTAATCGTTCCTTGTTTTTTCATAACAGGAACAATATTCGATACCCAATCGGTTAGAGGAACCGGGTAAATGAAACCAACATGGAGAAGCTTTTCAACTTCTGCTTTAATGGCAGTGGCTTTCTTGGGGTGCACCTGCCGTAGCCGTTGTCGTACTAGTTTGACATCTGGATAAATCTTGATTTCGTGTTCAACTATACTCGAGTCAATGCTTGGCATTTCTTCATATGACCAAGCAAAGACATCTCTGAATTAGCGAAAAAGAGCGTTATATATTTCCAGTTCTGAAGGAGAACAACATTTGCCAACATAAATATTATCTACAACATCTGTTTTGGTCGAGATATTTATGGCGATAGTCTCTTCAATGTTGGACAAGTTTCGCTCGGAATCCACCGTGTTTACAGTATTTGATAGAAAATCAAAAACTGAAGGATGATAAAGGTCATCAAGAGTATCTTCTTCACAATCCGGAAGAAGGGAATGATGGTGGTAATCTTCCCATGGTGCCCCTTCAATTACCATTGATTGAACAATTCCTTCGTCGGTGTCATGCACTCGCGACCAAGGATCTGAAGGGGTGCCATATTCCTTAGACCTATCTATCCAAATGCTTGATGAGTGTTGATTTGGGTTTGCCTCCCATGCTAGGAACATTGATTGCTACAATATTTTTGTTGGGCTTGGAGGCAATACCTACGCATGATCCATGTTGATATCGTTTTCTGAGATCTTTTTAATTGAAGATATCATATTGCAGGTTCCTACCGACGCTACTTCCGCCAAATTGATTGGAGGCGGAAGGGCAAAAGTTCCCATTAATATAGGGTCTTTTAGTAGGCCTACTCCGATATTTTGAAGCGAATGCGGGCTTCCATGGATCATTGGAATGCTTCCCGTAACTTGAGAACCATTGGGGAGGAAAGTTTGTTGATCGACGATTGTAATCCCTCCTTGAAAGGGGAATGCAATCTTCCTAAAATAGGTCGACACAACAGCTGCCATAGCATATATCCATGGTCTTCCCAGTAGGATGTTGTAATCGAGGTTTCCGTCGATTACTTCGACATCTATTTCTACTGTTTTCCCTCCTAGTTCAACCTTCAAGTTACTTAGAATACCATATGGGGTATATGTTCGTCCGTCAAATGCTTTTAATGTCGTCGAAGATCGCGACAAGGTTGGAGATCCTAAAGTTTTCCAGCAACTCATCGACATAATACATGTAGATGCCCCCTCATCAATAATTGTTCGATGAATAGTTTTGTTGAGGGCTTTCACTTGAACGAGGAAAGCTAGTTGAGCTGGCAACTGAGGATTGTATCCTTTATGATTAAAGGATACAAGATTGGAATCCTTTGGGTCTATCCCACTAATGGCCGATAATAAAGCCTGCTTTTGGGATGGGCAATTTTGTAGTACCTCAAGTGTCGACATAGCGGATGGCGATTGGGCCAAATCTTCCACTATATTATAATGTTGTGCTGCTCTAGCACGAGGATTAAATGTCGACTTGTGTACTACTCCCTTTGGCGGTTTTATTGTCAACTCAGGAATGATGGGCGGCACAACTTCTGTCGAAGTTGTTGTCGAACTACTAGGTTGATCTTTATCCTTGTTGTTCGACAGCTGTGGATTCCCGTAATCTTTGTTCCTTGTCGATATCAAAGCATCATTTTGCTGTTTGGAAACCGACAACATTAGCACTTGAGATGAGGAAGCATTTCCACTGTCAACCAGATTTGTTCCTGGATTTGGAAACAGATCAGTTAATACTGTCGAGGATTTTGAATTCTTGAAGAATGTTTTAAGCTCAGCTCTGTGTGGACAATCTGCTGTCCAGTGATCCTCATCGCATATAAAGCATGGATGATTTGGTTTCCTATTTCTAGAAGGGTTTGTAGAAGATTTTTCAGGTGATGATCCTTCTTGTTTCTTCTTCTTCCCTTTGGTTTTCTTCTTGCCTCCTGGTTGTTTGGTTTCTTTGCCTTTATCTATCAAGACGGCATTTACTTCCGAGGGAAGAAGTTCTTCTTTTGCATTTTGACTGGAAATCTTACGGGCCTTTTTAGATATAGCCTTTGTCGATTTCGTGTCTGTTGCGCCAATCACGCCATCGCTGGCATGAGAGTCATTGTTTGATTTAGGAGGAGGAGGGACCGAGAATTCCGGTCTAGGAGCGTCAGGTATTTTATCGTAGAGCATGCCAGACTGAGTGTAAATCAAGTCTAAATATTGTGCACGAGCGATAACCTGCTCTTCGGTGATGACTCCCCCTTTTGCCACATTTTCTGTAATGGAAGGTAACAAAGACTTAATAAACCATTCAGCTAAAAGCTGATCAGGAACATATGTTTTTACCATTCTACGACGACGTCGCCACTCATGTATATGATTAGATATGTGAGTGGTCGTTGTTTGTTTGAAATTGGTAAGAAGTTCCGTTCCCATTTTGTACCTTATTGGTAACTGAAAATGGGTTAAAAAGGTTGTGGCTAGGGTACTCAAGTTGTCAAACGAAGCTCTGGGAAATTCGATATACCATTTTGCTGCCGAACCAGTTAACGTCCTCTGAAAAAGGCGAACTTTAATCGAATCATCGTTTAGGGTGTTTGATGAACACCACAGATGGAAGGTCATCACATGATTCAACGGATCTTCACCCGAATTTCCATTAAATTTAGGAATATCTAATGGAAGTTTATGCGGAATTGCTGGCCACCAAGGGGCGTAAGCGATTGGATCCTTTGTTAACCGATTTAAATCAGGTAACTCTAAAGTTGCCACAAAGGGTAACTGTTGATTCAGGTTAGGTGAAGCATACCCAGGATAAGATGGAATCGCCTGAGCAGTTGGTCTTTGCATGCCAGCATAATGCATTTGATGCTGGTAACTTTGGTAAGGTTGGTGGGCATGACCATTGTAGAATGGTTGATTTTGACTGTTTTGAATATACGGCTGCCCACTATTTGCAAAGATTTGTTGCTCAGATCCTTGGTATACTTGTTGGAATTGTGGTTGTTGGTATTGCACCAGCCATGGTTGTGAAGCCATGTGCTGTTGCCCGATACTAACTGTTTGACCAAGATGAGGGGTAATTGTACCCGTTTGGACCTGTGTCATTCCACCAGTCGGCGATTGTGGTTGAGTCGCAGGGTCAAGAGGCTGTTGCATTACAACCTGAGAAACCTGAGGTTGGCATACAACAGGCAGCGCTTGTACTTGCGACACCGTCACAATAGCTGGCGTAGTTGGTATATTTGACATAGGTAAACATTGTTGCATCGAATATACAACTCTTGGTTGTTGAGGTAGTATCGGTACCCAACCGCTAGACGTAATTCCAGCATAACTTGAATTTTGTTGTGAACTCCCGTATGGCTGTCCTCCCAGAGGGGACAATGAAAGGGTATACTTCCCCCGATACGGCGGTAATCTGGCACTTAAAGGAATGGTTTGCCCTTGAGGACCGTATTGCCCAAATTGACATCCCAATGGATCAATTTGCTGAGACTCAACATAAGAGTTTCCGGATACTATTCCGGATGAACAAACAGGAACGGACCATACCGTCGAAATAGCCCCTGAGTGGGCTCCTTCTAGCGATTGAGAGCTAGTTGGGACAAATGGTATACCGGCGAACATTGTTGGAGTGATAGCAGGAAGTTCTACCGTCGCTGTGTCGGACGACACAGTCCTAGATGTTGACAATTTTTCAGACATTTCTAGTCTATCCAAAAGATTACCTAGCGATTCTACAGGAGCTTCCACTGGCGGTAGACTAATTTCTGATGAAGAAGGATACAGAGTGATCCCGACTCCAAATTGCGATGGAGTACTAGATGGAGGATCCTCCACAATCTCTTCTATAGCAATCAGACCAGGTGGAAGAGGTAGACCGTCAGGTCCGTAGAATATTTCTGGTGCCGAAGAAGGTATGGAATCTACAGCGACAGATGTTTGGGGAACAACACTCTCCGAACTGGTTGTAGATGGAACTGGTTTAGTAATACAAGTGTTTACCCTCAGACTAGGATCAATACTACTGTCCTTCGGTGGCTGCTGAACTTCTTCTGTAAAGGCAGGGATACCAAAAATGTTTGGAGTAACCGGAGTCTCTGATGTTGTTGGAACACTTGTTCTAACTTTACCAAGAGATTTGGAACCGGTTAAACGAGTTCACTTTGTCTGTAATAGTTTCGATTCTGGAGACAAAGATGGTTGACTCGTAAGCCTCCGCGAACGACGGGGTTTCAATTGACTTTCTTCCACGATTGCGGATTACTCGATCAACTAAAAATAAAGGGGAAGTATGTTTCCGAATTAGATGAATTTTAGACGCTTTTGACACAACTTGTTTTTTCAATTTTAAAGAGTTGAGAAAAAACAAAAGATGACTCTAGTCGCCTTCAATTTTTAATGAGCTTGAAGTGACAAGTGCTCAGATGGACCTTTTCCGTTAAGGAGTCTGAAAAGGAATGAAAGGGATTGCTCTGGAAATCTAGGTAGAGGGATTACCAAACCAATCGCAAAACTGCAGAATACTTTTTACGGTACGGCAGTCAATCTTCCCGAATGTTGTGTTCAGTGCATTGCGATCGATAGGGCGGCAGACACGGCTTCCTATGGATAAAGGATTAAGCCTATTGTGGTCTCCCAAAATATACTCGACGGTACGTGGGAGCCCAAGTCCGTACTGGCACTTATCGTCTCAGAGTGGAGGAATCACCCAACCAACAGTGAGAACAACAGTTACCAGGCTTTATGATGCCAGAATACGTCTCTAGCCTAGACTTCTAAATGTTGTGCGTTAGGTTCCAAAGCGTTGTTAGATTCATTAAATTTATTTTATAGTTGATCTTGCTTAAGAAATTTTCCTTTTAGGTTCACCGCGTGATGTAGATGTACAATTCCTAAAATGCAATCTAAGATGATAAACAGTCTTTTATCTTCTTTGTGCAATGAAAATCCTAGCTACTAAGGAAAGAAAGACAGAATTCTTTCAACAAAGAGCAAAGAGCACACACTATATGCACTGTCCTAAATCAAACCAATCAAATAGTCTAAATGTAAATGCATATGCATGTATTTGTTTTCAGCCTTCTTAATATGTGAATGATAAAAAGGAAGCTAATGAGCAAATCTGAATTACTTTTCAAGTGACAATTACTGACAAGTTTCTTTTCAAAATCAAAAATGAAGACAATGATAGCACTTTGCGATTTGGAAATGAAGACTTGCTTTCGACACTAGAAAAACTACAAATTCAGATAAAATACAACAGTAATAGGGTAATCGACTATCAAGAGCAATCAGACTCTCTTCTATGACTAAAAACAACACTTGCGACACTTTCAAATCAAGAAACGACAGTACAATTACGTTTTTGCAAAGGAGAACTGAAAATGACTCAACAAATACACAAAAACATTTACAGTTCTTTGCACAATGGAGGCGAAATATCAGCAAGGAAAGGGGTTTTAAACAGAGGTGTACTGACTACAGGCAGCAAAATTCTTGAATAGATCTGAAAAGAGTGAACAGAAACCAACATTCAGGAACAATGCCTAGTCTGATCAGCACACCTACTACACTCGGGAAGTGCGCTGAATTTCAGATTCACAGAACAGAGAGTGCACTGGGCCAGAGACGAGACTTTGCTTGGGTTCCGGGTCACAGTTTGCAGTTCAGTTCAAGGATTATGGCCGAGCAAGTGGTAATCAGTAAATCAACAACAGGGGTAGATCTAAGGAGGTTACTAGAGCCACCACAAGGGAAATTAGAGAGTTTGTAAATCAGTTGTATAATTCATAAACAAAACCTGGAGATTGACTGAAGCGGCATTTATCTACTTTGCATTTTCATAGCAAATGCAGTTCGAAAGCTACCTGGCTCAACTTCAGGCTCCGTCTGTAAGTTTATAAAGTAAACAAAAATGTAGATAAACAAACAACCTAGTCGCTCCCCAGCGGAGTCGGCATTTTGTTACAGGGAAAAGTGTCTATGCAGAACTGCTAATCCCACTAAGGTGTGGTAGCTACCTTAGAAACAAACAAAGTAAAACTACTTTCGTTTCCCTTTATGAAAGATAGATGAGAGAAGAATAAAGGAGACGAACCTCTGTCTTGCGCTTGGTTCCTTGCTCGATTCCTCTCTCTTTTGATAGTCCTTTGCTACTTGCTTCCTTGTATACCCAACTTCACAGAGTACCTGTAGAATCAAAGCAGCATAACACTATACAAGAACATGGATCTATTATCATAAACAATCTAGGATCAGATGTAAATTGACCATACAAATGCATGAAACATAAATAACACAAGAGTATGAAGGAAAACTTGAATAGCTTTATTGATAATCAAGAAAGAGCCAAGAGAGTTACAACCAGTTGTTCTGACCTAGCATCATCCTCTCAGCAAGTAAGCCCTTCTTCACCTCATGCAAAGCTTAGATCACCCAACACTATGATGTTGCCTCAAGAAACCAACAGCAATTCCTTACAAGATGCAAAATTCCAGCCTCTGGATCTCTGGGATGAGGGATCCATATATAGATATCTGTAAGGGAGATAAGTCAGCTTGTGATTTGATTAGTTTCTTCCCTCTGATAGTTCTCGCTTCCACTTGGAGATTGATGATCTCTTACTCATCCTTGGTCAAATTCAGAATGGCAAGTGTCACAGGAGAAGTTTCTGGAAGATTCCATGCTTCTCCACCTCGCGGATTGACACTGCCATTTGTCTCTTCTCGCCCATCGCACCCCATAGAAGGGCTTTTTGAAATGCAATGCACCCACAGAGTGTACTTAGGTGAGATGCAACGCACTTTGCCTATGGAGCACGTGAAATGATCCTGTTTTGACCAGTTCTGAGTGGTTTTTCATGGAGAACTTCTAGGAGAAGCTGTAATCAGTTGACCTTGTTCCTTTAGAGGTTGGAACAACACTTTTAGGGACTTAGGAGCCCTTGGTTTATGGACATTTTATGCTTGGAGTTGCAATGCCCAAAAATGTCTATAACACAATCCCAACTGATGGTCCACCAAAATCCGGATGAGAGCAAAATGATAGACACTATTTAGCTGCTGTCGAGGGGTCTTGTGTTGCATGAAATTCTTCATCCTCTCTATGTTCCCGCAGATGAAAAATGGGAGGCTCATCATCTGCACCCTGGTGAAGTGCATGAGCAACCTAATGTGATAGGCATAGAGGCGGGAAAACCTTCCCTCACAACTGAAATACTTCATGATCAACCTCATGAGTGGGGCATACTCATCCCTCAAAAATATGAATGGAAAAACTCTGGTGAGCTGGCTCATAATGATGCCTCTCCACCTTCTTTTTCCTATGCCACTGTTCCCCAATGTTTGGTATTCCTGTTGCCACTGATATGGTTTCCGGTGTCAAGGTGAAAGTGACCCCAGCGAAGACAGATTGACCTCCCTGTAGATGAAGTGCAAAAAGATGGGCCAACTCATGATGGACTCTAACATTTGCCACCCTTTGACAAAATTCATAACATGCCAAGTGCTGGAAACAAGACATGGCAAGAGGGCATGCCTGCAGCTCAGTGAGGGTGTTTGGCTCATCTCTAAGATGTCTGCCACTCCGGTGATGTCTCCTATGGGCCCTCTCTCCTGAAGATGTGTCACTGTGGGTCCCCTCCTCATAATCTGATGAAACTTCTGATGCCATTACTGCTGCTTGTACCCTAAGTTTTATGCTGCCCTCTGAATCCAATGAAACTGGTAGATGCTCTGAAAATCTGTCACCAAGGGGACAATAAAACAAGGAGTATTAGGAGAGGAATGATGAAATGGGAATAGGGTCCAAAGGGAGAGATTTATCAAGGATTTGGGAGTGTTTTGGGTATAGTATTGATGGGGTAGGGTTTGGATATTTTGAGCCATAGGAATAAAGGGAAGAAATGGATATGATTACAGTGGAGCTAGGGTGATTATTAGGGGAAACCGCTACAGGGGAATTAATTGATAGAGGTAGGGTAGGAGCATACTTTAGCAATAATGTCACTGTAGCAAAACCCTAGCTTCTTGACCTTCTTTGTGTCATCTTTGTTTTACTTTTAAAAAAAAATTTGCATTTGATTCATGGTCATCGAAATCACATTCCTCTTCAAGTTAAATGCCAATGGTGAAGGTAGTTGGGCTACCTCTCCAATTTTGAGGGTTATTCACAAAAATTTTGGGAAATTTAGTAAATTTTTGGGCTTATATGTCTGTGCGCCGCGTGCTCTGCCCAGTGTGCTGCGCGTCGGGTATGCATCGTGCTAGTGTTATATTTACACTGTGGCCGGGCTCCCAGTGCGCCGCGCGCCCTGAGTGCGCCGCGCCACCTCGTGTGTGCGCCGCGCACTGTAAACTCACCCAAATTTGCTTGAAAAACAAGGGGGAGGGTTTTAGTGGCGGTTTTAGGGTGGTTTCCTTAGGAAACATGATGGAATGGAGGTGGGAACGATGAGGAGTGAGGGGACAAGGGGAGGGGAGCAGAACCTTGGTGGCATCATCACAAACTTGCAACCCCATTTATCGCTTTCCTTGGTGATTTTTTCCATGGATGGCCATTGTGCTTTTGGGTACCATTAAACATCTTACAAACCCCAAAGCATAGACAAAATTGACGGAGAAGAGGTTTCAACTGGGCCTACCTCTTGTTTGCTAGCCTCCACCGAGATTTGAAGTAGTTTTGGCAAATTTTTATGCCCCTGGCTGTGTGCGTCACGCGCCAAGCCCAGTGCGCTGCGCACTGGGTGTGCATCACGCCTTTGCAATTTTTCCACTGCGGACTGGTTTTCAGTGCGTCGCGCCCTCTGTGTGCACTGCGCTCCTTGAAACCAGCTCTCACTCACTCAAATTCCTCAAACTTCGCTCTCTTACCTTAGCAATGTCTCTCCCAAGCTTGCAATAGCACAATGGCTTTGTTTTGGGCTACAACAAGTATATATAGGCTTGAGGAGAGATGAGTTTGATTTTCTCTTTATTGAAAACCCACTTTCTAATGTTATGTTTTGCACCATTTTTATTGACTTTAAACACCCTGATTTTCACCTTTTTCTTTGAAATTTTGGCTCTACTAATGAAATTTTTAGCATTTCCTTGCGAGGACTGTGTGAATGGGCATTTGGCCATGGAAACCATGACTGCATCTGAAAAATCAACTGGCGATTTTTGGAAAACTTTTGTCATAAATGACCTTGTTTGACTTTTCTTCAAAACAGATTTTTGAAGAAGAGTCGGAGTATATTCACCTGAAGATGAAACTCTCTGAACCATAGCTGTGTAAGGGACTCCTTCTTGCCTGCATGGCTTGTTTTGGACATGTTTCAAAGACCAAATTGATGAATTCCTAGACCCAAACATAAAAATGACTTTGTCTTGTAATAGGACCAGACCTTGACTGTCCTGAACTTCAGTGATTATGGACAAAGACCTGAGCCAGCAGGAGCCAGACACGAGGGAAAATAATTAGCATGACTTTGTTCGTCAGATCATGGCATGCCCTTAGCGAAATGCAGCTGAGTGAATGGAGCGGGACACCTAAAATTGAAATGCACAAAGAGTTTTGATCTCTGACGGAGGGCTGACCAAACCGATTCTAACATTGGCTCCAATGGGGGATGGTAGCTCCTTGGAGGTGCCAAGAACAGCAGATCTCTGGAGGAGCTAGATAGTGCCTTTTGTCCATTGGGCTATGGAGTCATCATTTCGATAAAAAACATAGGACTCTGACTTATTTATGACACTGAAATGACCAAGAAATTGACTCAAACTTAACATTGAAATGACTCAAAAACTGACTTTACAGACTGAAACCAAACTGAAATAAAAATGGTATTTACAATGACAGTGGAAGCAGCGTTAATAGATCAACAGTGATACCACTTGAGCAGCCGACCATTGATCGGCCCTCCAGGAAAATCTTCCCCGTTCATTTCATTCAGAAGAAAAGCATTCTGACCCCTATATGCTGCAATCTTGAAAGGACCCTTCCACAGATTTTCGAACTTTCCGTGCTTGCCTTTCTCTTCATTCCTTGCATCCCACTTTAGCACCACATCATCCAACTGAAATTTATCTACTTTTGCTTTTCTGTCATAGATTTTCTTTATCTTCTCCTGCAACTTGGATGTGTTTTTGAAAACTTCTTCTCTTGTTTGCTGCAAGTGGATCATTTGATTCAACCTTCTCTGCATGGGATCTTCTTCGCTGCCGGCCTCCTGAAGAAGTCTGACCACCGGGGTAGCAAGAGAGGTGGGGAATACTGTGTCAACTCCATAAACAAGCTCAAATGGTGACATACCAATAGACTTTTTCTGACTGATCCGATCCGCCCATAGCACATGGACCAACCTCTTGTTCCAGCTCTTCTTATTTATTTCCAGCAGCTTCTTGATGATGTTGACCAAATATTTATTCAAAGATTCCGCCAACCCATTGCCTTGCGGATGATAGGCAGTTGAGTGACCCAAAATTATGTGATATTTATGACAAAATTCTACCATCCTTTTCGATTTGAAAGCTACTGCATTATCAGTGATTAATTTTTTTGGGCAGCCAAAGCGAGACAAGATGTTATTTTCGAGAAATGAAATGATTACTGTGTCCATCGCTTGTCTGGTAGGGGCTGCCTCAAACCATTTTGTGAAATAGTCCGTCGCTGTAAGGATCCACCTATGCTGTCCGGAAGAGGCGGGATGAATTTCCCCAATGAAATCCAACCCCCATTGCTGGAAGGGAGCGCTCACTTCAATAGGCTTAAGTGGCAAAGGCTGTAATTTCTGTTTTCCTTCGAAAATCTGACATTTATGACAGCGCTTGACCATCTTATGCACATCAGAAAACAAAGTAGGCCAGTGGTACCCTGCTCTCAAAATTTTGTTCGCTGTTGATTTCCAAAAAAGATGACCACCACACTCTCCTCCATGGAAATCCTCCATGACTTTCCTTGCTTCCTCTTCCACCAGAAAATTCAACAAAATGCCACTGGGATCTTTCCAATACAGTGCAGAATTCAAAATACAAAACTTGGTAGCCTTCAAATTGAGTGTTCTCGCTTTGTTTCTAGTCATGCCGGGTGGTGGTGACAGATTTTTCAGCACATATATTATATCAGAATACCATGGGGAAAAAGCAAACATTTCAGATACCTAAATTGATGTTCCTTCCTCATTCTCATTGGACATGGCAGCGATTAGATTTATGTCCAATGCATGCAAGTTCGATTCGGCCATCAGCTTCGCCAACCCCTGCCCTTTGACCAGCTTTGTTGGCTTTATCTCCACATCATATTCCAGCAAGGCTGCAATCCATTTGCCTCTTCTCCCTTCCGGATCGGTCTGCACTAAAACATCTTTTACAACAATATTAGGAACATAGGCCAGAATGTGAGAATGTAGGATATACACCCAGAAATCCTTCAATGCCTTCACTAATGCCAAGGCTTGCTTCTCAATGATGTTGTACTTTAAAGTTGCATCCCTTATAGCCCTTCTGAAGAATGCAATGGGTCTTTCATGATCATCTCTCTTCTGCAATAATATCGCTGCCATAGTGTGCTCTGAAGCAAATGAAAACAATATGAAATCTTGAGTGTAGTCTGAGTTGACTAGAACTAGAGCTGAAGAAAGGGCCAATTTGACCAAGTTGAAAGATTTTACAGCCTCATCTGTCCATTTCACCTGGCTGTCCTTCTTAAGCATGTTGGTCATTTCTTTCAAGTGTTCTGAAAGATTAGGCACAAAACGACATAGAAAATTCATCTTACCATTGAATGATTGTATTTCCTTTTTGTTCCTGGGCAGGTCGATTTGCTGAATTGCTTGTACACGTGCTGGGTCTATACGAATGCCATCCTTAGAAATATGTGCCAAAGTAATTTACCTTCCTCCATGACGAACAAGCTCTTCTTTGGATTCAGCGATAGACCATATTTCCTGCACTTTTGAAAGACAATTTTTAGGTGATGCATGTGCTCTTCATCAGATTTGGAAAATACCGTCAAATCATCCAAGTACACCACCAAAAACACATCTTTCTCATTTGAAAAAGCCAAGTCCATTGCTCGCTGAAATGTGGCACCTGCATTCTTTAAACCGAATGGAATTTTGGCATAGTGAAAGGTTCCCCATGGAGTGGTGAATGATTTCTTGTCCCTATCATCTTCATGGACAAAAATTTGGTTATATCTGAAATAACCATCAAGCAGTGACATACGAGATGCCCCCACTACTCGCTGAAGTATGTGGTCCATCTTGGGCAGTGGATAGTTGTCCTTCAATGAGACTTTTTTTAGATTTCCGAAATCAATGCATAGGCGGATCTCACCAGTCTTCTTGCGTATAGGCACTAAGTTAGATATCCAATTTGAAAATCTAATAGGCACAACGATACCTGATTTGTACAACCTATTTACCTCCTTTTCGATAGTTGGCAGCAACTTTGGATTTATCCTTCTCAGCTTTTGTCTAAATGGTTTTTGGTTGGGCTTGATAGGTATTCTATGCTGAATAATATTTGTATCATAGGTCTTTAAATCAGAATAATCCCAAGCAAATACATCTGCAAATGAAGCCATCAAACTGATGTATTTGTCCTTGATCTTTGGCAGTAATGCTTTGGACAATTTTACCAACTTTGGATTGGCAGCTGTACCGATGTTGACTTCTTCTACACCTTTCTCCGTTGGCTGCAATGTTGGTTTGTGGGCTACATCATCCTAATCAAAAAGTTCCTCTAGAGGTATCAAGCCTTTAGGAATGATGTTATTCTTCAGCTGTAATACGTCCATTTGATTGATCTGCACTTCATCTGTACCATTCCCTTTGCCCTCATCATTTTCCACATCAATTGAGGTTTCTTTGAACTTGCCTTTGTTGAGCAGAAAATCCTTAATCTCCTCATCATCTTGAAACACTTGCCAATATCGCTGATTGTCTGGAATGGTTGGACGGTGCTTGACATGGATTTCAAATTTATTGCTGGAGTTCATGGGGATCTTCAAGCTGCTCGCTGCCTTGGCAAGAGCATCAGCAATACTATTTTGTATACGTGGCACACATGTCAAGGTGTATTATGAAAATAGCTTCAAGATGTCTAAAACTGCATTATGATAGGCTCACATCCTAGGATGTTTTGCTTGATACTCACCTCTGACCTGTTTTATTACCAACTCGGAGTTGCCATATACCGAAATCCTCTTTGCCTTCAGATTTCTAAGAATCTTCAGGCCAGCAATCAGAGCTTCATACTCAGCTTCATTATTTGAACATTCAAAGGCCATCTTGTAAGAGAAAACTCTCACGCTGCTAGGCACTTTGTTTGGGGTGGAGAAAGGATTGCGTACCCAAATACCAGTTCCAGCTCCATCGTTGCCTACTGCTCCATCAAAATCCATGGTCCATAAGCCTTCTTCCTCTTCTTGCAAGTGTTGGAAATCTGTTTGCCGTGCCTTGTCTGCTTGCTATCCATTATTTTCAGCTGATTTCCCAACATTTTCTTGCTTTCCTTGTCTTTCTTTTTCCAAAATCTCTCTGAAATTTTCTGCTATTTTCGGTATGTCATCTGCTTCTACTGTCTAACTATCTATCTCATTTAAACTATCTGGAAAAAAAAACAAAAGACTCTAAATCTGTATGTACATAGTTGATAGGATGATTCATAGGTTTCTCCTTGCTTATGATCATATATTTCATTTTTTCTTCCCGACATAACTTCCTCATTTGTCCAAACACCAGGATTGTTGCATAGGAGAAATCCAGCAGTAGTGTCCCTTTCAATTTCGCTACTCAAGACCTGGAAAGAAGCATGCCAAACCTTGGAGGAATATCTGCTACCACCACATCCATCAAAACATTTTTCATAGGACGCTGATCCAAACTCACAACCAAGTCTTTGATGAGTCCTATACATCTTACTCTGCTGGAATCGAATGAATAGGGATCATGATATTGCCAGGTGATGTCCAGACCAAGCTTATCCATGATAGCCTTGGGCATGAGATTTTGAGAAGCTCTGGAATCGAACATGGCATTGTGTAACACAAAATCATGCAATCGTAAACTGATATAGAAGGGTGGCACATCGCTATTAGGAGACTCACCATTTGTTTCTGGTCCAAAAATCATTTCGGGCTGATCATCTTCTACATTTACCATGTCGGACATTGCGTCCAAATTCAACATTTTAGAAATCTGTCCTCTATAGCTGCTGTTCTTCATGATTTCAGTCAAGGGAATGGATACCTTTAACTTAGAAATCTCATTCTCTAGGCTAAAAGTGGGAGTCTTTTCTACCTCTTTGACTGGGATCTCTTTCCTTTCCTTTTCTTTTGATGTGGCTAGTTGTTGTGATTGTTCTGCTGATTTTGATTTGTTGCTCTCCAGAACAACCGCCTCCTTTCCCTTTCTTTTTGTAGCTGATGAATCATTTTTTGTCGTCTCACCCTCCTTTTTCTTCTGAATTGGTTTGGCCAGCACATCTCTGTTTCTAAGAGAATATCACTGCTATTGTGCGGACAAACCATTCATATACCCCCTTTGATATTATTCTGATTCTTCCCCCAACACGGTGTCGCTAGCTAGGATAAAATCAGTGTCTTGGTGTGTAGCTGAATTCACTGCACATTCTTCCTCTTCGGTGATGTAATTAGGCAACTCATCTGGAGTAAAGAGATGGTTTTCCTTGCCTATTACATTCCTGTCCTCATCTGACTCCAGTCTATGCACAAAATTTTGCTGCAAAGGTGTTTGTACCGGCTGTTGTGCTGTCTGCTCTTGAGTTCACTGATCTCTCTGTCTTGTCCTATATTGTGGCTGCTACTGACCACGAAAGTTAGGATTCCTAACTTGTGGCTCTGGCTTAGCAAGTTTTACCCTTTCAAGCATCTGCTCTACCTTTTTGAGAAGCTGATCCATTGAAGAATATTCTTCTTTCACAGTGGTTTTCTTCTCTGCTTTCGCTCTAGGTCTTTTGGATAGCAGATTTGCCTCAACGCTGACCGCAATTTTATGCATGTCTTCCATTGTAGCCGGTTCTCTCTCTCTTAATTGGTACGCCATGTCAGCATCAAAACCATCTGGAAACTTCATCATTGCTAGTCCCTCAGGTGGCTTTAGATGATCTGGGATTTCGTTGTAGACTGCATTAAATCTAACACAATAATCTTGGACCGACTCACCGGCATTCCGTTTGATTTGTTCATATTTGGCCAGAATTTGAAGGGGATTCTTTTTCACTTCCCACCGGTTCAAAAATTGTCTTTGTAGCTCAACCAAGGTAGTGATACTTGTAGCCGTCAAACCTCTGAACCACTTCCTCACATCACCTGCAAATGTTTGTACAAAGAGCCTCATTGCCACGTTCTCTGCATCGATCTCATGAAGCTCGTAGAAGTCTGCCATTTTGTCTACATGCTGCTGAGTAGTAATGCTGTTAGGAGTGCCATCAAAAAACAAGATTTTACTTTGATAATCATTTGGCATGTCATCTAGGACTTGGGGCAGAACAAGGGGTGCGAAACGGGCAGCCATCATTCTCGGTGGATTTGGCCTTGGAGGTGTTGGAGGAGTGTGCACAGTTTGCAAGGGGCTTGCAATTGGAGTTTGGGGCTGTGTTGCAATGTAATTATCAATTAATCTATTGGCTCTTTCTGTTTCAAGGTCTACAAGAAATTGCGGATTGGGGACGGTATAATCAACAGCCCTTTCGGATTTAGACTCAAACAAAGATATTTCAAATCGTTCGTCAAACTCAAGCTCTTCAAGATACTCAAAAATGTCGGGACATGAATGGGATTTGAACACGGGAGTTATGGTGCTTTCTTAACGAAGGAGTCCTGGGATCAAATTGGGATTTTCGTAAATATGAGGAGGGTCCGGGTCTGGATTTGCTCTGGTATATCGTCTCGAAGCCAGCATGCTATTGAGAGAAATTACGGGACACAACCAACTTACTCAGCCTTTCCAATCCTAAGCTCATCATCCGAAAGCCTAGAATTATTATGAAACAAGGGGATTTGATTTTCAACTTTTCCCCAGCGGAGTCGCCACTATGTTAGCACCTAAATCTGCCTTAGGCTGAAGGAAGGCAAAAATTAGGGTAACCACAAACCACGCTCAGTCTGGTAGCTAGCCCTACCAGAGCAGGAGAGGGCTCTCTCCGAGTCACGCTCAATGAATAAATGCTTGAAAATGGTCTGAGATGACTTACAATGTGATGTTTACCTTAGGCTAGTAAGTGAATAGGGATTCTGGAAACAATTTTATGAAATGACCGAGCTTCTGGGATGTTATGGGACTGGCACTCAGCAAAGAACAGAGAATTGAATATGAAGGCACAGATTATTCCGTGAGGCGAGGTAGGCGGAAAATGAAACAATTTATTTGAGGTATCGTGGCATGAATAGATTGTTGAAGAAGGTGAAAAGGGCATAGTGACATGAATCCTTTTCAACAGAAGAAATAACACTGAAACATGAAATTTTCCCACAGGCAGAGCAATAAAAATTGGATTCTACCTAATCTCACTCAGAAAATTTCACTGGAAATGAGCATGAAATGAATTATGAAACATAACTAAATACATAAGAACACATAAGAAATACATATGCTACACTCACAACCACAAGAATCTCATGAAACAGAGCTGCTGCCTTTCATTAATTCTCTGTCAAAAATACACAGTGCAGAAACAAAGTTTCTTTCCCACAGTCTCCTAGAAGTTACAAGCCAACCAACCTTTTGCAAATAACTTGCATACAATATATAGAATGTGTGAGGAAGAGATAGAATGCCCAGGGGTTGGGAAGTTACTCAAATCATTACGAAATGGAGATGGAGAGCCAACCATCAGCTACAGGTGCAGTGCTGCAAACATGACATTTGGCATTGGGGTGATAATTTGCCTTCCTTCGCCACTTGGATAGAAGCCAATCTGGAGAAAAAAATCTTTAAATTCCACCTTTGGTGCCAAAAAACCGAAGTGTAGATGACCGGGCCCACTTGGAGAAGTCGCGAACCGAAATTTCGTGAAACGGAAGAAAATTGGCAATTTTTCCTCTGTGCGTCGCGCTACTTTGGGGCCTGTTTTGGGGCACTTTCAGGTGTCACAAATGTGTCCAAGTGGGCTTGTTGGAAATCCTGTCCTGTCTACTTTCTAACCCCACTGGAATTTTCAAATTTTGTCCTCATTTGCCCCTCCAAATCTTCATTCTCCCAAGACTGCTTTCTGTGTGTCAAAAAAGTGGCAGAGAGGCCATTTTTGGGTGTTTTTTGACCTTTAAGAGACCCAGATCTTGTCAAAATTTCTTTCCCAGACACTAGTAGTCGTAATTTTTTATGCTAAATCCAAAAATGCAAATCATTCCTCGATTGGAGCCCTAGAATTTTAGCGTCGCGCCAGTGGCGCGGCACACAAGGAGGAATTTCCTGTTTTTTGTCCAAAAAATTACCATGTGACCAAAATTTGCCCAAATTTTTTGAAATTTGAGCTGGAGGTTTTCTATGGGGTTCCATGCTGAGCCAAGGAAGCCTCAGCCAAGATTCTAATCCTATCTTACTCTTTTGCCCGTTTTTCCCTTCTTGTGGCTTTCTTCAGTTTTGCTTTTAAACTCCTTATCTGGGCATGTGCACTCATGTTTCGCACCCTGTAGCGGAAAGCCATATGTCTTAATAGAGAAAGGTCCCAGTTGGCTTTATCTAGTAGCCTCTCCAAATGCATGTTGATCCTCTCAAGGTTGGCCTCCGGGTCCTCATTGATTACTTGCTCCAAAGATGTGAGCGGAACCCTTCTTCTTTGAGCAGCTTGGCGATGCTCACTGATGTTTTGCAGCTCCATGATCGTCTGTTGGTCCTCAAGCTGTTTGTTTCTTCACTCCAGGTAGTTCATGTTCCACTTGGCCCTTTCTAAATCAATGGACAAGTCTTCAATCTCTGATTTATGTTCCTGGATGATCTCTATAAGCCCCTCATTTGTTGGTTCTGCATCTGTCTCATCATCCTAAAGGAGAAAAAACTCAATCTCTCACTCACCTGATGGCCCTTCCTCCTGTACTGGCTCCTTACCCTTGCCCTACTCCTGTGATGCTAATGTTGGAAGCGAGGCCCCTTCCACCCCGGGTGGAGATAACACTTGCTTTGCTGCTGCGAACAACGGTCTACTGCCCTTCTGGTATGTGATGTACACTAGCATGGTGGCAGTCTCATGGCGCTCAAACTGATGTGAAGGACCTCCTACCTCATGCTCTACCTCTGAAACCACCTGTGGAGCGCTGAAGAAGTCACGAGAGATGAAGTCCTCCCAAGAAATACCCTGCAATCCCAACTGATGGTCCACCAAAATTCGGATGAGAGCAAAATGATACATTGTTTAGCTACTGTCGATGGGTCTTGTGCTACATGAAATTCTTCATCCTCTCTATGTTCCTGCAGATGAAAAATGGGAGGCTCATCATCTGCACCCTGGTGAAGTGCATGAGCAACCTGATGTGATAGGCATAGAGGCGGGAAAACCTTCCCTCACAACTAAAATACTTCATGATCAACCTCATGACTGGGGCATACTCATCCCTCAAAAATCTGAATGGAAAAACTCTGGTGAGCTGGCTCATAATGATGCCTCTCCACCTTCTTTTTCTTATGCCATTGTTCCCCAATGTTTGGTATTCTTGTTGCCACTGATATGGTTTCTGGTGTCAAGGCAAAAGTGACCCCAGCCAAGACAGATTGACCTCCCTGTAGATGAAGTGCAAAAAGACGGGCCAACTCATGATGGACTCTGACATTTGCCACCCTTTGACAAAATTCATAACATGCCAAGTGCTGGAAACAAGACATGGCAAGAGGGCATGCCTGTAGCTCAGTGAGGGTGTTTGGCTCATCTCTAAGATGTCTACCACTCTGGTGATGTCTCCTATGGGCCCTCTCTCCTGAAGATGTGTCACTGTGGGTCCCCTCCTCATAATCTAATGAAACTTCTGATGCCATTACTGCTGCTTGTACCCTGAGTTTTATGCTGCCCTCTGAATCCAATGAAACTGGTAGATGCTCTGAAAATCTGTCACCAAGGGGACAACAAAATAGGGAGTATTAGGAGAGGAATGATGAAATGGGAATAGGGGCCAAAGGGAGAGATTTATCAAGGATTTGGGAGTGTTTTGGGTATAGTATTGATGGGGTAGGGTTTGGATATTTTGAGCCATAGGAATAAAGGGAAGAAATGGATATGATTACAGTGGAGTTAGGGTGATTATTAGGGGAAACTACTACAGGGGAATTAATTGATAGAGGTAGGGTAGGAGCATACTTTAACAATAATGTCACTGTAGCAAAACCCTAGCTTCTTGACCTTGTTTGTGTCATCTTTGTTTCACTTTTAAAAAATAATTTGCATTTGATTCATGGTCATTGAAATCACATTCCTCTTCAAGTTAAATGCCAATGGTGAAGGTAGTTGGGCTACCTCTCCAATTTTGAGGGTTATTCACAAAAATTTTGGGCAATTTAGTAAATTTTTGGGCTTATATATCTGTGTGCCACGTGCTTTGCCCAGTCCGCCGTGCGCCGGGTATGCGTCGTGCCAGTGTTATATTTAAACTGTGGTCAGGCTCCTAGTGTGTCGCACCACCTCGTGTGCGTGTCGCGCACTATAAACTCACCCAAATTTGCTTGAAAAACAAGGGGGAGTGTTTTAGTGGCAGTTTTAGGGTGGTTTCCTAAGGAAACATGATGGAATGGAGGTGGGAACGATGAGGAGTGAGGGGAAAAGGGGAGGGGAGCAGAACCTTGGTGGCATCATCGCAAACTTGCAACCCCATTTATCACTTTCCTTGGTGATTTTTTCCATGGATGGCCATTGTGCTTTTAGGTACCATTAAACATCTTACAAACCCCAAAGCATAGAAAAAATTGATGGAGAAGAGTTTTCAACTGGGCCTACCTCTTGTTTGCTAGCCTCCACCGAGATTTGAAGTAGTTTTGGCAAATTTTTATTCCCCTGGTTGTGTGCGTCGCGCGCTAAACCTAGTGCGCCGCGCACTGGGTGTGCATCGCGCCTTTGCAATTTTTCCACTGTGGGCTAGTTGTCAGTGCGCCACGCCTTCTGTGTGCGTCGCGCTCCATAGTGTATGCGCCGCGCTCCTTGAAACCGGCTCTCACTCAGTCGCTCTCTTACCTTAGCAATGTCTCTCCCAAGCTTGCAATAGCACAATGGCTTTGTTTTGGGCTACAACAAGTATATATAGGCTTGAGGAGAGATGAGTTTGATTTTCTCTTTATTGAAAACCCACTTTCTAATGTTATGTTTTGCACCTTTTTTATTGACTTTAAACACCCTGATTTTCACCTTTTTCTTTGAAATTTTGGCTCTACTAATGAAATTTTCGGCATTTCCTTGCGAGGACTGTGTGATTGGGCATTTGGCCATGGAAACCATGACTGCATCTGAAAAATCAACTGGCGATTTTTGGAAAACTTTTGTCATAAATGACCTTGTTTGACTTTTCTTCAAAACAGATTTTTGAAGAAGAGTCGGAGTATATTCACCTGAAGATGAAACTCTTTGAACCATAGCTGTGTAAGGGACTCCTTCTGGCCTACATGGCTTGTTCTGGACATGTTTCAAAGACCAAATTGATGAATTCCTAGACCCAAACATAAAAATGACTTTGTCCTGTAATAGGACCAGACCTTGACTGTCCTGAACTTCAGTGATTATGGACAAAGCCCTGAGCCAGCAGGAGCCAGACATGAGGGAAAATGATTAGCATGACTTTTTCCGTCAGATCATGGCATGCCCCTAGCGAAATGCAGCTGAGTGAATGGAGCGGGACACCTAATATTGAAATGCACAAAGAGTTTTGATCTCCGACGGAGGGCTGACCAGACCGATTCTAACAGGACACACACCATATGAGCTAGTGTACAGAAAACAAGTCCTCTTGCCATAGAATTCCAGATCAAGGCTTTCAGGACTACAGTCCCATTGGGGTTGGATCTCTCTGAAGCACAACAACAATGTCTTCTACAATTTAATGAGTTAGATGAATTCTGAAGGGATGTTGTTTAGCAGAATATCTTGGTTCAACAGAAGTGCAAGAAGTGGCATGACAAGTCCATTCAGAATAAGAAGTTCCAACCGTGTGATTGGGTACTCCTTTACAATTATAGATTGAAATATTTTAAAGGAAAATTCCATACACAATGGATGGGACCTTATGAGGTGGTCAAAGTGTTCGAAAATGGAGCGGTAGAAATCAAAAC
The DNA here is from genome assembly GCA_031772625.1 of Pinus tabuliformis. NCBI lineage: Eukaryota > Viridiplantae > Streptophyta > Pinopsida > Pinales > Pinaceae > Pinus > Pinus tabuliformis. Next base: position 1,634,011,836 of record CM062816.1, read on the forward strand.
TATTGATGGACGGAATTTTGTGTTCCTGGTAAACAGGAATAGATTTAAGGTATATTGTCAGCCCCTTACTAAAGGAGATTTCATGCAGCAAGTCCAACAGCCATTTGAAAAGGAGTTGGTAGGTGGTAACACCAACCTGTCGAAGATTTGATTCCTTCTTGTCCTTATTAAAAAATAATAAAAGAAAAATAAAAAGAAAAAAATGACAAAAATAAAAAGTATAAAAAGAAAAAAGAATTCCTGTAATTATGAAAATCAGTTGACTGACATGATTGCAGAAGGATCAACCTAAAAACCAGCATGCTGGTAGGAAGATCGAAATTTTAATAAAAAGGGAATGTTACTTGATCTTTTAGATATGTTGGCTACCACCAAGAAGAAGCAGGTTCACGAAACCGAGCACTTACCCAAGTTTGGGGTAACTAGCATGGAAATTTTTATTCAAGTAAACGCTTACTTCCCACTACAATTACTTTTTCCTACACCAGTGTAGGCATATTTCAAGGTAAAAACTTTGCCTTTCTTCTATTTCCCATTTCGAAAATTCCCACTAGTTTCTTTTCTAAAATCCCCAATGAATTACCTTCCTCTTTCTTCTAAGAAAACTACCCTTGCCTGATTTCGTAAAATCCCTCTTTTCCCTTGAATTTTTTTCCACATCCCATTTCATTTATCCCCCTTGGTGATATTGTTTCTGGAATCCCTGCTGTAATGTTCCTTCCCATTCAAAAAAAATATATTTATACCCCCTTCCCACTTCTTTATTCCCTCATAAATTGATTGCAGAATTTGATGCAGTCAATCTAGAAGGCATGCTCGTGAAACACCAAAGGATGGCGAATAAAACTTTTCTTATATATTGAGGCAAATTTTTTTAGTCCGGCTATAGAATTGTGTTCTATTAGAATTTTTTGTTTTGGTAAAAGTCCCTAGTACAAGACGCGCAGTGCAAGCATGACACAGTGTAAGCAGGTTTAGTGCAGGAACAAAGTTGACTGTGAAAGCAAGTGTAAAATAAAATTCACACAGTCCAGGAGTGTCTTATAAAGGATGTTTATGGATCTTTATTTTCCTACACATGAGTACTGATATATCATAGCATTGCATGTTTCAATTAATACTCTGTTTCATCATTTACTGACTTAGGAATTTTTTTTGAAGTGCAAGGTGTATAGGGTTCTGAAATCTAAATTTTTTAATAAGTGTTGAAGTATGTCTTGATTAAATTACGAGGCAGATTGTGGGATAGTATTGTTGTCCGATAGCCTGTATTCACCTTCCTTGAAATAATTTTGCATTGCTTGTTCATTATTACCTTACCCCGTAACCCGATCATTGTAACCGTTGCACCATTGCCACATAAACCTCCACTACACCCAATCATTATGACTCACCTGCAGTGGGTTGATATGAATCTACACCTAATACGAAGAGTTGTTTTCATCATGACCGGGTGAGTGGGACTGAAAAGACGGAGGGTGATGAACCTCCAGCATAAAGCTCTTGGCAAGCATTGGTGTCACTCGCTAGAATTATTTTGAGGTTGTGACCGGAAAGGGTGAAGTGCAGTTCGACATGGCACCCGTAAGGAGTGAGCCATTGTCTTTGCAGGACGAAACATACTGGAACAATCTTGCACTATTGCAAGAATCCGGGTTCCTACCATTTTTACAGAAGTTTGACGGGTTCGACATGGTTGTGGTACTGGAGTTCGTGAAGACATTCAAAGGAGGCTGAGTCAGGGTCAGCTCGTTGAAGTTTGAAGTCACAGAGGAGTCTATTGCACAAGCTACAGGCTTGCCACTTACAGGGGAGCATTGGTTTAAAAAGGAGCGGCTTGGGAGGAAACGATGGCACCGGTTCGTGGTTGACAAGAAGCTTAAGGTTGACTGGAGGAAGGGACTTCCACAGAGTGCCATGATCGAGAAGTGGCGAGACCTCTTGTTCATACTGTAGAAATTCGTGACTGGTGAGGGATGTTACACATTGGTGTTCGTATATCACCTTTGGCTGTTGCTACACTTCGAGTCGGGAAAATTGATTAATTTCCCTTACTACCTGCTCAAAAGTCTTGAGAAAATGGCGAAGGGCGTGCAGAGTGGGAACGCAAGCCAAGTTGCAAGCAAGCTATACCATCATGGGCTTATCATGATCCTAGTCAAGAAGAAGCTAGAAGAAAAAGGAGTAACCTAGGGAGCATTCCTAAAAGAGTTTCAGGCAAGGAGTGCAGGGAAGTCTGCTAGCACGAGTACAAGTAAGAAAAGGAAAGCAGAGACATCGTCTCCTGCCGAGCAGAAAGGTGAAAGCACACCGGTGCAAGCAGGGAGGAAGACTGTCGAAAACACTCCACCCTCGGCTAAGAAGAGAAAGACCAGAACCTCGGTGAGGAAGAAGATGGTCTCTCAAGGGACGAACCAGTTGAGCTCTCCGATTATAATTGATGAATCACCCCAAGTTTCCCCTAAAGTTCATAACCTTTCAGTGCTTGCAGATGCAGCAGCACACACCGTGGAAGATGAAGAGAATGCGGAAGATGATGTATTGTTGTCAACTTTTGTCAGCAGATTAAGGAAGAGGAAGACGACACTGAGTACAGGTGAAGTCCAAGAAGAGGGTCATGAGGATGAAGAGGAACAACATATAGAGACCCTCAATAATTTTAGTGAACCGGACATTGAAACCCTCAATGATTTTGAGGAACGGGGTATTGAAGCCCCTGCTATTTTAGAAGAATAGGGTACTGAAGCCCCTACTGTTTTAGAAAGACAAGGTACTGAAACCCTTGCTGGGTCAAATGGACAGGGTATTGAATCCCTTGAGGAACTAGAAGAACAGGGCATTGAAAACCATGAGGAATTGAGTGCACAAGGTACTGAAACCCTTGGCACAAAGGTTGTGGAGGGCATCGAAACCCTCGGTGACAAGGAAACCCTGAGTGCAGAAACCTTTGGCGATGTCATAATGCAGACATTGGACGGCCTTGACCTTGACAATGATGGGACCTGTTTCGAGTCTATTGCAGAGAAGACATTTACACCTGAAGACCTGAGCATGGAACCCTCCACTCTCTACCTCAACAATCGAATAGTAGATTTGGAGCAGCAAGTTCATGACCTGGAGGCTTTGAACCAGGTCATGAAGGAGAAAAATTGGCAGAAGCAAAGCGAGGTAGAGCTACTTGCAGAGGTAAAAAGGCAGAAGCAACAAGTAAAAGTATGGAAGTATTGGGCTTCCAAATGCTACAAATTCCTCAAGAAGGTGACTAATTAGCTGAGAAGAGCTCGAGGTAAAAAATCGAAGATAGTGAAAGTAGGAATAAGCATTGAAGTTCAAGATTGAGAGTTGGTCACTCATTTTTTGAGGATTTTTTGTAGAAGGTAAAATGTTGTGTGAGGACACACAATAGCTTAGGGATGGGAGGATGTTGGTGTCCCAAATTTCTCTATTTTTACCCCATTTCTATAAACATTAACCTCTGTTTTATCTTGACTTAAACCTCTCTTTCCTGCACTAGTCCAAGATAACTACCTATTCCTACATATGCTTCGTATCTTACATTAAGATTTATTAAAGTGCTTTATTAATCATTTTTACATAGATTTCATGCCTATTAAGTACCTCTTGTAACTTATGTTAATTTCCTAGAAGTAATTGAGAAACTAAGTGTTAATTATGAGTTAGCATGATCAGTGCAGGCAAATTCCTGCACTGCCAACGATGATTGTTCCGAGATTTCCATGAGCTGAATCTTTCCACGCAGACATTTTGATCCATGACTCTGAGTTTGGTTGCTGATTAACTGAGGATGGATATTGGTGGCGCACAGTCAGGGATATTTGCCAAGGATGGTCTACGGCCAGCAAAGTACACGTTCTATTATAACTGATAGCCAATTTTGTAATGTTTGGTTGTTAGTCCGTTTGGCCAAAAGGCCTAAATAGGAAAATGACTGTAATTAGTGGAATACGGCTAAGGCCGAAAGAATGTATAAAATGTAGATTGTAGGTAGAACTAGCTAGCGATCCTTAGGCTGTAATTTCATTTTCTATGTAATTTGGTATCGCCCTTGGCTCTGGGCTGGACTCGCACTACTATGTACATTTGCTGATCAAGTAATACAAGGAACTCGCCATGTTATTCATACGTTGTGTTTAATCTATCTTTCATGCATACTTGAGTGTTGAATCGTCTCATTTCTTAAACGGGAAATGAGCTAGTTGGCTAGGGCCCAGCCAACCCAACTCATTTACCCTTGTGCTTTCATCATTTGGAAAGACTGTGTGAATATTTCCCTTTGCAGTTGCATGGTGTGAACAGTTTTTATATTTACTTTTGAAGTTCTAATTTAAATCTATTTCATAGTAAAGTGTGAGCGGATCCGTGGCTTGGAAGTTGATTGAGTTTATTTCTTTCTTGTAATTCCTTTCTTGCATTTCTTTACTCGCAATTCTGGTCTCAATTTGCTTCCGCTTGGATCATGTAGGAAGCCTCTTCCTGTACCAGTGCATGTAGTTTCCTGCACTCTGGTTCAGTTATTCCTTTCACAACAAATATTGCATTTCTCTTACTGCTTACCATTTTAAGTTGTTTTTGCAAGAAAATATATTATTAATTTCAATAATCATCCTTAACATTAAGAGTGCATTTCTGAAGGATTTGAGAATGATTACATGAATTTATCATAGACACTTTATACTTGCATTTTATGACTTATGAACAAAGAACATAAACATTTTAAGTGGATTGCCGAAGCTAGCTGATACATGCAGATCACTTAGACTACTGCTTTGATTACTTCAAGTTGCTTTCATTTCATGAAGTTTACTTCCATTGCAAGATTTAATTAATTAAAGAATTTATTTTCCATAGATAATTTATCTCAGAATTTCATTTGCAATTGCAATTCTTTTCAGCACGTCTTTCAATATTTTCAAAAGTAAATTGGAAACTTTGGTGAAGGAAACTCTGCCTCGGTGCAAGAGCTAGTCTCTTGTCATAGAAACAGAGTGCTCTAAGCCCTGAGGCTTAGAGCACCTCCACAAAGACATAAATCTTCAGTAAGGGAGGTAAAATATACTTTTACACAGAGGCATTGTACCTGCACTAGTGCAAGCAGATTGCAATAGTACAAGAACAGGTTGTTTGTGTAGAAGGAAGATCAAGAGGAAAACAAATCTCTGCAAGGGCCCACTTGTTAGATTGTTAGCCATCTATCTGAAGATAAACATATCATTTCATTCCAGCATTTAAGATTGCTTCCAGTTGTGTGAAAACTCCTTTACTTGATTTACTTGCAAATTGTTCTTTTACATTCCAGCACTAGAGTTGCTTTGGTGTCTATTACCTTTACGATTGTTTTTTGTCTAATTCTACAAACATTTCCTTTAAGAAGTAAGATTAGGAATAGGAAAAGTTCATACCACTTCTGGCATTGCCTGTGCTTCGTCTCTAATTTTACGAAACCCTCAAGTTGACAATTAAGTGTTGAGGAGTTTGCTTAAGCACAATTCCTGCACCCAAAACTAAGTGTTCGACATGTTCTTCCTCATTCTTATAATATATCAATATATCATCAATGAATACAATAACAAACTTGTCTAGATAAGGACGCAACCCACTATTCGTTAAGAACATAAAATTAGTTGGAGCATTAATCAAATGAAAAGGAACTACAACAAACTCATAATGCCCATACCTAGTCTGGAAAGCAGTCTTGTAGATATCCTATTCTTTGATGCATACCTGATGATATCCAGATCTCATATCAATCTTTGATAACATTGTTGCTCCCTTCAACTAATTGAACAAGTCATTAATCCTCTGCAATGGATACCTGTTCTTGATGGTTACCTTGTTCAACTTCCTGTAATCGATGCACAACTTGAATGTACCATCCTTCTTCTTCACAAAAAATACTAGTGCGCCCCAAGGAGATACACTTGGCCTAATGTATCCCTTTTCCAGCATTTCCTTCAATTGCAACTTCAGTTCTACCAACTTTTGTGTGCTCATCCTGTATGGTGCCTTTGATGTTGGTGCTTCCCCCGATACTAACTCAATGGAAAAGTCCACTTCCCTGTGAGGTGAAAACTTTGAAATATTTGTTGGAAATACATCCTGAAATTGCTATAAAATTGGGTACCTGCTCAATACCTATGCATCCTCAAAATCCTTACCTTTATCGCTAGAAATATGCATTGCAAATAACACACACCCTTTCATGCGACTATGATTTGCCTACATAGCTATAACCATTCTAACTGATGCAACCTTCTTCTTACCCTGCAAGATTCTTTTTTCCCAACTGTCATCAAAACACTCAATGGCCTTGTCGTAACAATCCATTTTGGTCCTTGTTTGGTCAATTTAGTGATGTCTAAATTGCAACTTTTAAATGTCAACCCGGGGCTCGTAAGCTGATGAAGTGATGTGTACTGTATGTACTTAGGCAACTGTTTCTTAAGCTTTTGTCATTTTTAACTTTTTAAGTTTGTTTTCAAATATATTTCTCCTACTGTGATGTGATGGAAATGAAATAAAGCGAGTGAAGTGTGTGTGATTGTGATGAGTTCTAAATGATTTCTTAAAACTTAAAAGTATTCTACAAGAAAGCTTTGAACAACAATTGAAATGAAATCAACTCTTAAAGGAAAATGAAGGCATCAAATAAAAGACTAATGACATTGACCCAGTATCTCTGTTGCTGCAAGAAAATGAAGATGAAATCTATGTCAAATCTAGCTAAAAATAAAAACTAAGCAATGTGAAACTGAAGTAAATCTACATAAAAGAAAGACTAGTCACAAATACTTTAACTTCTTCTTAACCTCTTGTCTTTTAACTGAAGATATCATGTGAGAAACAATTAAAAATAAGCCAAGCAATTGTGAGTTCTTGAGCAACTAAACCAAGCTGTGCTTTGGTCTCAATAAAGATATTAAATTATGGAGAAGAAACCATCAATAGGTAAACAACTTGATGTCTAAAAGCAGAAAGCAACTATACAAATTAAAGGAATGATAGTAAGGAAATAAAGGCTGCAAAACAAAGAAGGTCAGCAACATAGACAAGATGATCACAAGTGTCACTAGTTGTGAAAAAGAAAAGAAAGAAACTGTGCTGGGCACGCCTAAGAAACCTGCATAACACACTGATCAGTCATGGAAAAGTGCAGAAATATAAATAAGCAGAATTCAAAGTTTATATACAGCTATTGTACATGATCAAAACACAGCAATCAAAGGCATTCTGTACAACTATTATACATAAAATGAGAAAAAGAAATGCAGGAAATTAAAAAGCACTATACAGGCCTTAAGTAAACAGGGGCCCTCCGCCTACTCCAGCCGGCTCAATGATCAGTTACACGCTCAAATGGAAAACAGTCTTCTCATATATTATGTATCAAAATAGAAAGTACAGTGGGGAGTTCAAAATTACATATCAGCGGCTAACTATCCAGCGTTCAAAGATGCTTTATTTATAATAGAGGAAAGCAAACTAACTTAATGGAAACTAAGCTATTCAAGCAGCTGTGTAAAAACACGTAATCTTGCTGCGTCCTCGGATTTAGGAAACAGTCATTGTGGGCATTCAATCTGCTATTGGATTCATGTTTCCCACCGTCTTTGTGGCTGAGGAAGATGCCACCTGTTCTTCACGTGCTCCAAAACAGAACACGCAGAGCCGTGCCACCGCCAATGACTTCTGTTGACCGTATTTGCCTCCTCGTTGACCACGGGTTTTTATGACCGGTTTGGGTGAGCTGGAAGGACACACACCATGTCCTTGGTTCCACGAACTTGCCCATGTGGCTCTTTTTCCCAGAGGACACCTGGAACATATCATTTAATAAAACAACTGCGGAATCCGGGGTTGGCTGCGGAAACCGGGATCAGCTGCGGAAACCCTGTGTGAGCTGCGGAAATGCAACACTTTGAACCAAAATTCTAAACCAACAACAGTCATTAGCATAATTAGCAAACCATGTAAAAAGTCCTAAAATACAATGATTTGAGCAATTTGATGGAGGGAATGAGTGGCAAAAGAAGGAAATGAATAGGAAAAGGAGGCTGAGAGGATGTGTAAAGAAGTGCAGGTTTGAGGCTCAACATACCCCCACTGTGAAGGTGTTGCATGTCCTCATGCAACCAAAACTTTGTCATTGTTTTTCAATCCATGTGCTCAGATGCTTCTGCCAAAACATCTAGCCTTCTTCTCTTTCTCCTTGCTGCCAAAATTGTCCTTGGTTTCTTGACTAAACACTTGAATTTCAAAATGATCAATGCCCTGCTCAGCTTCTTACATTTTCTCTTCAATTTTCTATTCTTCTTCTGCCAGAGTCCTAAGTGAAGCATGGTATTGTCATGGACAATTTTGTCCACCTTGCTTTGTTCTTTCAATGCTTCGTTTTCTTGTCTAATATGCCGGTTCAAGACTTCTAGCTCAAACACCTCCTGTTTTAAAGATTGGACTTGTTCATTAAGAGGCAATATAGTGCTTGGACCTGCAACTGATTGCTCCAAGGTCTCCAAATAATTGTATACCTTCTGCTGGTCAGGGTCAATTTCAGGTGTTCTTCTTGGGCTATGTTCAAAATCGAATTATGTTTGAGGTTCTGGCTGAAAGGGGCTCTCTTCCCATGGAGGAGTGGACTCAAGGTCAAGCTGAGTTGGAACCTTTTCAGGTGTACCTTCTCCCAAATTAATGAAATGTGATTGTTTTTCTTTAGTCACACTCATTCTTTCTTTAAGTCTACTGCTTCTTCTCACTTGTGCACTAGTGCTCTTTTGCTGGGCACTCTGTTTTTCTTTCTGTTTCTTCTTTGAGAGGGCAGCAACTTGAAGTTGTGCTAGTCTATCATCCAAGGGTTGAGAGTCTTCTTCTACTGAAGGTTCAGGTGATGGATATGATTCTTGAACAATTGTTTTCCCTTTATCCTTTTTCTGTTTCTTGGTTTTATCTCTCTTTTCCTCTTCTTCTTGAGCAATTTCTTGAGTTTCTACTGTAGGAGGATCTTGGGCTGCAACATTTCTTTCTCTTCTCCTACTTCTTTTTGGGATTCTAGGAGAACTGCTAGCGGAAGCTTCAGTTACTTCTTGAAAATGATTCCTGACTAAAAACTTTTCCCATGTATCATTATTATTTTTCAATTGATCCTCTATGAGAATTTTAATGAACCCGTGATGATACAAGTGGGGTTCAATATGGCCTACATTCTTTTGGACAGTGAAACTAATTTTCTTTAGGCTTGCTAACAGAAGGTAGGGTAAATTGATGGCATGGCCTTCCATAAAGTTCATCATAATTCTTGCATGGTACATATACATAGTGCCAAAGCGGCCCTCACATGTGATAAACTTTTGAACAAGTAATAACAATGCAGTCCATTCTTCCTTAATTACATGTACAGGAATCCCTTTAGTGAATATTGAAGTGTCCATACCTGGGTTCTTAAGCATGTCTTTCCATCCTTGATCTTCCAGCCCTCTGTTCTTAAACCATCTGTCTCCCACCTAAGGTAGACTGGTTGCTATTACTATGGTGTTCTCTGTTATTGTGAATTTCAGGTCCCCTACTTCCACGGTGTGTCCATTGAAGGATCGAGCAAATGCTTTCGTTACCTCCTTATCATACCCTCTGAATTTTTGAATAAACTTCAACCATTTTGCTTTCTTTAATGCTTCCTTCATCTGTGGGTTTCCTTCTAAATACTTCGGACCCTCAGGTTCAGCTCTAAGCAGCTTCCCCATGTTCGGCTCTCAACTTCGGCTGAAGCTTTGACTGTGTGTGGATGCTCAAGGAGGATGCTCACGGGAGAAAACAAGTAGATTACGGCTGTAAGTGGAGTAGCCGTAACGTAATGCAAGGCGTATTGCAGAACTGTAATTGAGGTTTAAAACAGAGTTGTGGAGTTTGCAGCGAAAATGAGAGTGGAAATGGTGTGAGTACGAGGGAGTAGAAGACAAATACGAGAAATGGGTTCAATGCGTGCGGAAATGGAGTGATAAGTGGATGGAATAACGGCCGAATCCTTTAGAGTCGGGTGGCTTACGCACACGTCTTAGTATTGGCTACGGAGATCATGGTGGAGAAGAGACGTAGTACAATAGGTCACTTCTTCTTCGTACGGCCAATAAATGAAAGCGCAGTCCCATTTCGAGTTTGAATTAAGAGTGGTTATGGGACCGTTAGGAGGGTATGAGATGGATGAAGTATTATCATGGAGGAGGAGTGGGATGATCTTACCGAATCATTGCATTTAGTGGCTCTGTCCACGATTTAATAATTATGCATAAAATGACATTTAAATTGTTGTTTGGAAAAGATTTTGATCATACCTTCATGGGTTTGCCATTTGTTGATTAAGGTTGCTGATCCATTATTGCTTTTTGATCCTACAGGTGCCTCATATCCTTGCTGCCTTTGGTGATGATGATGTTAGCCTTTTTGAAAACAGAGTGTTGTTGGTTGTAGAGACAGAGTGATGCTGGCTGCGGAAATCGTTTCTGGCTGCAGAAACTGGTGCGAGCTGCGGAAATGGTTTCCAGCTGCGGAAACTAAAACATCTCCCCTTTAACTGCACAAAGTTAGTTAGAAAAAGACTAACTGAATGGAAATAGTCCTGAAAGGGACTTTTATTGATGGAATGAGATGGAGTGAATGAAGTGAAGTGAAAAAATGAAATGGAATGAAGTGAAATGGAGATGAAAAATGATGAAGGTGAAGTGAAATGTAATGAAGATGAAGTGAGGATGGAAAGAGAGAGAGATTTTTTTTGGAAAATATAGAGTGTCAGGTGTCCCTGATTTTCACTCCATATTTTCTGTATAAGACCGCCAATCTGAGATTGGTTTTCAGGCTTATACACACATTTTTTCTCTCTCTCTTTTTTTTTTTTTTTCAATTCAGAAAGAAACAAAGATTAGGCTGATGGAGGAGAAGAATTCTTCTCCACTAGCCTCATTACAGAATTTTCTTGAAACATTTTGACAAAGTCCTCTTTTGAGAGTGGCTTATGATAAATTTTCAATCGGTGGCCATTCACAATGAGAGGAGTTTGAAACTCATCAATAGTCTTGATTCGAACTGCTCCATTGCTAAAGACTTCATCAATCTCATATGGCCCAAGCCAATGAGTTTGAAATTTTCCTTTGAAGTCTTTAAACTTTGAATCAAACAGTAACGCCCAATCTCCCTTTTGAAACTTCTTTTCTTTGATATATCGGTCATGCCACTTAGTTCTTTGGTGCTGAACTAGATCGGTCCTTAAAATTGCATCTTGTCTTATTTCATCTAGCTCATTCAGCTGCTCCATTATGTGCTTTTGGGCTTCTGATAGACTCATCCCCAACTGAACTACCATCTTGAAGGTCTTGATTTGAAACTAAATGGGGAGCAAGACTTCTTTCCCATAAACAAGTTCATAGGGAGAGTGTCCTGTTGTGTTCTTCCATGTAGTTCTATAGGCCCATAAGGCTTCAGGAAGCCTTTCTGCCCAACCTCTTCTGTGAAGATGAACAGTTTTGGTGATGATGCTCTCAAGAACTTTGTTTGTAGATTCCACTTGACCATTTGCTTGCGGATGGTATGGAGTAGATTTTCTATGCTTGATTTTGTATTCCTCCATCAGCTTCTCCATAAATTTAGATGTAAATTGACTTCCCTGATCTGTCACAATTTCTCTTGGGACACCAAAACGAGTAAAAATATCCTCAAAAAGAAATTGAACAACTGAATTTTCAGTGGCAGAAGGCAATGCCTTGGTTTCTACCCATTTAGTAACATAATCAGTGCAAACCAATATATACTTCTTTTGTTTAGATGGTGGATTAATAGGTCCAACAAAGTCTAAAGCCCATTTCTCAAAGAGTTCGATGAGTACCTGTGGCTGTAATGGCATTTCATTTGAAAGAGTTGGTCTCCCGACTCTTTGGCAGCTGTCACACCTTCTAACATATTGCTTTGCATCTTTGAAGAGAGAAGGCCAATAATATCCTAAAGAAAGGATTTTATAGGCAGTCCTCTTATCAGCAAAGTGTCCACCGCATGGTTCATCATGACATGCTTTAAGGATGTCAGGTATTTCATCTTCCCGAACACATCTTCTGATCACACAATCTAGCCCTGTTTTGAACAATTCATTAGAAATCCATGAATACTTTGAACTCTCCTGAATGATTTTCCTTTTCTCATTAGGAAATAAGTGTGGAGGTAGCTTCCCTGTAACCAAATAGTTAGCAATATCTGCATACCAAGGAGTTTTAGTAGTTACTGCAAACAGATATTCATCTGGAAACTTATCCTCTACGGGAGAATCTTCGTTAGTATTTTGGATTCTAGACAAGAAATCAGCGACTGTATTTTGTTTTCCTGGTCTATCCAACACAGTAATAATGAATTCTTGTAGAAGTAAAAGCCATCTTGTAACTCTGCCATTAGTAACAGGTTTGTTCATGAGATATCTAATTGCAGAATGATCAATATGGACAAAAGTTTCATAGCCTGTTATATAGTGTCTAAACTTGTTGATTGCATGAACAACGGCTAAGAACTCTTTTTCAGTCACAGTATAATTTAACTCAGTGGGAGTCAAATTTTTACTGGTGTAATAAATGGCATAAGGAACTAAATCCTTTTGACCCAACACAGCTCCTAGAGCTGTATCTGAAGCATCTGTAGAAATATGGAAAGGAAGTTTCCAATTTGGCCCTCTCAAAATGGGTGCTTCAGATATTCTTGTTTTTAGAGTTTCAAATGTAGATTGACAGTCAGGATCCCAATTGAATTCACAGTCTTTTGTAAGTAATTTGAAGAGCAGAGATGCTATCTTGGTGAAGTTTTCAATAAATCTTCTATAATACCCAGTAAATCCAAGAGAACTTCTAACATCTTTTTGACAATTTGGAATAGGTAACTTGGAGATGACTTCAACTTTTGATCTATCAACTTTAATTCCATCTCCTGAAATATGATGTCCTAAAACAATCCCTTCAGTAAACATCATAAAACATTTTTCATGACTTAATGAAAGATTTGTTTCTTTACATCTTATAAGGACTTTTTCCAAATTTTCTAATGCCTCTTCAAATGAATTACCATAAACTGTAAAATCATCCATATAGACCTCTACACAATCATGAATTAGATCAGAAAAGATTCCTAATACTGCCCTTTGAAATGTTGCAGGTGCATTACATAATCCAAAAGGAAGTACTCGGTAGGCAAAAGTTCCCCATGGACAGGTAAATGTGGTCTTGTCCTGGTCTTCAGGTGCTACCTGAATTTGATTGTAACCACTAAAACCATCCAAAAATGAGAAATACTTTTTGCCTGCTAAAGTATCTAATACTTGATCAATAAAGGGTAAAGGAAAGTGATCCTTCAAAGTTGCTTTGTTCAATTCCCTGTAATCAATGCAAACCCTCCATTTACCATTCTTTTTAGGCACTATAACCAAAGGGGAAACCCACCGGCTATCTGAAATGGGGTAAATGAAGTTTACATTAAGTAACTTTCGGAGCTCTTCTTTCACTATCTCCCTAAGGTTTGGATTCATCCTTCTTTGAGGTTGTCTGATTGGTCTATTGTTTTCCTCAATGTAGATGTGATGAATGCAAGTCTTAGGATCAATACCTTTCATATCAGTATACTCCCATGTGAATGCAGTAGAATGTTTTTGCAAGATTTTGGTTAGCTCCCCTTGTTGTGATTTTTCCAAGTTTCTGTTGATGTTTAATGTTTTCCCTGGAAAGATCTCAATGGCAGAACTACCAAACTCTTCCATAGAGAAAAGAGACATTTGTCTAGATGATAAATACTCAATGTCAGAATCCAACTGAAATTGTGTGGAGTCATAATCTGAAGATGGTTCAAAGTTTTCTAATGTGTTCAGAATTTGACTATCTTCACTAATCTCAGAAATGGTAAAGACAGGTTGTATAGTATCTTCATCATCAACCCACTCATTATCCCCTATTTCTGTAATTGCTTTTGCTGGAGGATACAGATTAAACTTCTTTGTCGAATTACCATCAGAAATATACATATCCCCAGACCTACAACTTATGAAAGCATCAGCTGTGGCTAGCCAAGGTCTTCCTAAAATAAGAGGATGTCCTCCTAGATTACTCTTGGGAGTTAAAATCATAAAATCCACTGGATATTCCCAAGAATCTAAGGAGACTGGAATGTCTTCTAATACACCATCTGGTTTAATAATTGATCGATCTGCAAGTTGCAATAAAGTAGGTGTAAAAAGAAGATTAGGAAGTTTTAGCTGTTCCATAGTCTGTCTACTCATAATGTTAATAGCAGCCCCTAAATCAATCAAAGTATTTGGTATTTCTACCCCATTGATATGTGTTTTGACAATTGGACTACCGAGATCTACATATTTTTGCATAGTAATTTTTCCCATCATGATGTCTTCAATTTTTCCTACCAAGTGGATCCTTCTAGTATCTCTTGGTTTCCTTCCTGGTCTTTTAAGGCTCAACTCCTTTATTGTTTTTGCTAGAATAGGAATTTCCTTAATGGCTTGTAACAAGGGAATCTTGATACAGACATTCTTCAATTCATCTAGGAAATTATAGTCAGGCAACCAAATTTGTTTTTCCACTCCTTTGTCAATTTATAATCTTTCAGGAAAAGGAGGTGTGGATAGAGATGTAGGTTGCTCAACTATGGGAGTTGTGGGGGTTAATTCTTTTTCTTTTCCTTTTTGAGTGTTTGGGTTTTGAAGAGATGCTTCAGAACCCTTATTGGCTTCAAGAGATTCTTCCTCAAAAATGCTTTGCTCTTGAGCTTTTATAGAAGGTTTGTCTAAGACTCTACCTGATCTGAGTTGTACTTCGTTGAGAGGAACAATCATATAGGTAGGAAAAGGTTGTCCTTCCATCATGTAAGCATTTTGAGGATTTTTATTATTGGGGTTTGGCAATGGCTAAGAAGGAAGTTGATTTGACTTCTGCTGGAATGGAAGCAAGAGTTGAGAATTGGGATTCTGTTGAGAAGGTTGTTGTTGTTGTGGAAATGGCAATGATAGTTGTGGATTTTGATTTGGAAGTTGTGGAACTTGTTGATTTTGAAAAGATGGAGGATATTGGTAGAATTGAGCAAATCTCCCATAAGGATTTTGCATACCTTGTACCCATGCTTGAAAAGGATTTTGAGGTTGGGGCCAAGGTTGTTGCCAAGGATTCCAATTTGGTGGAGGTTGAAAATTCATAGAGTTGTTAAACCCTTGATTTTGTTGCCCCTGCCAAGGTCTCCTTGCAACAAAACAGAGAGATTCAAGTGTACTTGGATCTTCTTGAAAGACAGCTTTGAGCCCAGGGATTGAAGGACAATCCTTGGTCTCATGATTCTCTGAGCAAATTACACATGTCTCTACAACTTTTGCTTCCAAGGGACATTCCCTTAGAGCATGTTTCTTTCTACACTTTGGGCAAAAGATGGCCAAAGCCTCAGCTTCTGCTTTCTGCTTATTGTGAATCTTAAGAGTGTCTAGTTGTTCACTAAGACTCCCTAAGATGTCAGTTTTGAATTCATCAAGCATGTTGCCAATCTCAGCCCTACTTACTGATCCAGTTGCAGATTTGTTTGCTCTAAGGAGAGAAGGATCTCTAGGCCCTTTTTGAGTTTTAGATTTCCCCCTTGATAGATGGACACATAGTTCTGCAATATCATTGAGTGAAAGTTGAGATATATCTCCCTTCCCCATCATGTTTAAAATGTCTATCCATTCATCTCTAATGGCTTTCAATAGAAGGGCTTTTAAGGTCTCCTCATCTAAGTTGTTCATTTTTGCTCTTTTCAAGTTGTATTGAAATCTTTCAAGCAAATCTTCCAATTTTTCATCTTCTTTTTGCATCATTTTGAATACCTCATCCTTGTGATTGGTGGGCATACAATAGTCCAGGTACCTATCCAAAAATGTTTGTTTCATATCATTCCAAGACCTAATGGATTGAGTGAGTAATCCCATGAACCACTTCAATGCTGCTCCTTTCAATGTTGAAGGAAACAGTTTGAGTTTTTGAGAGTCATCCAGATAATCATAAGTTCGACACACGACTTCAAACTCAAATAGAAATGTTTCAGGGTCCTCATTCCTCATCCCATGGAAGTTTGGGAGGACAGATGGTGAGATGTTTTTCATAGTGGCTCGGGAGTCCTCATCGACTATAGGAAACCCAAATGAGTTATCTCCATCCCTATTTCCTCCAATGTTACCTCGACCTCCTCCATTGTTTCCTCCTCCTCCTCCTCTACCTCTACCTCTACCAAATCCAGGTGCTCCTTCTTCTGTCATGGTAGTTTCCCCGGAGACTTCAGAGTTTTCCGGTTCCTCTACTAAGGGTGAACAAGAAGGAATTTCTCCCTCTTCTTCAGATGATTCTTCTTCTTCAATTACAATTTGTCCTCCTATGGAAGGAAGAAAAGGGTCCCTTTCTGATTCAGATTCGATAGATGGTGTGGGAGAGTCAACTATTGCCTCTTGAATTCCAGGAATCCTAGGGCTAGGAGTGTAAGTTGGAGATGATGGAGGTGTCTCTTGTCTATTCCTTGAAGTAGATGGACTTGTAAAAATCGAACTCTTGGCTCTAGCTAAAAACCTTCCCTTAGAATCTCTTGCTCTATGCATGTCATTTTTTTATTTTCCTTCAAGTCGGGGTAATAATTCTCTTTCTGATCTTCCAGATCACTCTAGGTGCAAGAAGAGAGCATACTCAAGAAACTATTAAACCAATAACTTTCTCTTTTCTGATCCTCCAGATCACTCTAGGTGCAAGAGGAGAGCATACTTTGAGAGGTTATTAATTTTCCTTCCTTGAAATTTTCTTGTTTTTTTTTTTTTTTTTTTAAGAATTGGCTACCTAATTTCACTTCCCTGGCAACGGCGCCAAAATGTTTGGTCAATTTAGTGATGTCTAAATTGCAACTTTTAAATGTCAACCCAGGGCTCATAAGCTGATGAAGTGATGTGTACTGTATGTACTTAGGCAACTGTTTCTTAAGCTTTTGTCGTTTTTAACTTTTTAAGTTTGTTTTCAAATATATTTCTCCTACTGTGATGTGATGGAAATGAAATAAAGCGAGTGAAGTGTGTGTGATTGTGATGAGTTCTAAATGATTTCTTAAAACTTAAAAGTATTCTACAAGAAAGCTTTGAACAACAATTGAAATGAAATCAACTCTTAAAGGAAAATGAAGGCATCAAATAAAAGACTAATGACATTGGCCCAGTATCTCTGCTGCTACAAGAAAATGAAGATGAAATCTATGTCAAATCTAGCTAAAAATAAAAACTAAGCAATGTGAAACTGAAGTAAATCTACATAAAAGAAAGACTAGTCACAAATACTTTAACTTCTTCTTAACCTCTTGTCTTTTAACTGAAGATATCATGTGAGAAACAGTTAAAAATAAGCCAAGCAATTGTGAGTTCTTGAGCAACTAAACCAAGCTGTGCTTTGGTCTCAATAAAGATATTAAATTATGGAGAAGAAACCATCAATAGGTAAACAACTTGATGTCTAAAAGCAGAAAGCAACTATACAAATTAAAGAAATGATAGTAAGGAAATAAAGGCTGCAAAACAAAGAAGGTCAGCAACATAGACAAGATGATCACAAGTGTCACTAGTTGTGAAAAAGAAAAGAAAGAAACTGTCCCGGGCACGCCTAAGAAACCTGCATAACACACTGATCAGTCATGGAAAAGTGCAGAAATATAAATAAGCAGAATTCAAAGTTTATATACAGCTATTGTACATGATCAAAACACAGCAATCAAAGGCATTCTGTACAACTATTATACATAAAATGAGAAAAAGAAATGCAGGAAATTAAAAAGCACTATACAGGCCTTAAGTAAACAGGGGCCCTCTGCCTACTCCAACCAGCTCAATGATCAGTTACACGCTCAAATGGAAAACAGTCTTCTCATATATTATGTATCAAAATAGAAAGTACAGTGGGGAGTTCAAAATTACATATCAGCGGCTAACTATCCAGCGTTCAAAGACGCTTTATTTATAACAGAGGAAAGCAAACTAACTTAACGGAAACTAAGCTATTCAAGCAGCTGTGTAAAAACACGTAATCTTACTGCGTCCTCAGATTTAGACAACGGTCAGTGTGGGCATTCAATCTGCTGTTGGATTCATGTTTCCCACCATCTTCGTGGCTGAGGAAGATGCCACCTGTTCTTCACGTGCTCCAAAACAGAACACGCAGAGCCGTGCCACCGCCAATGACTTCTGTTGACCGTATTTGCCTCCTCGTTGACCACGGGTTTTTATGACCGGTTTGGGTGAGCTGGAAGGACACACACCATGTCCTTGGTTCCACGAACTTGCCCATGTGGCTCTTTTTCCCGGAGGACACCTGGAACATATCATTTAATAAAACAGCTGCGGAATCCGGGGTTGGCTGCGGAAACCGGGATCAGCTGCGGAAACCCTGTGTGAGCTGCGGAAACGCAGCACTTTGAACCAAAATTCTAAACCAACAATAGTCATTAGCATAATTAGCAAACCATGTAAAAAGTCCTAAAATACAATGATTTGAGCAATTTGATGGAGGGAATGAGTGGCAAAAGAAGGAAATGAATAGGAAAAGGAGGCTGAGAGGATGTGTAAAGAAGTGCAGGTTTGAGGCTCAACAGTCCTGTGAAGATACAACCAATCCATACCCAACAACATATTGTATGATCCCAACGGAAGTACATCAAATGCATTGATGTAGGCATACCATTCAAGTCAAATGCAAAATATCTTACCCAATGATAAACTCTCTTCTTTGTACTTGTAGCCAACTATACTAATCAAGAATCTTCATGCACTTTGTTTCTCAAACCACAGTTATCCACCCAGTCAAAATTAACATAACTATAATTAGATTCATGGTCAATAAAAATAGAAACAACTTGATTAAAAAGCTTACCATCAATTTCGATAATAGATGTTTGGTGATCTACATGCCTGTTATCCAGCGCTACATAGATCTGAGAAATGCTCTACTCGACATCCCCAACTATCTTGGCTTCTTGTGCACCGTAAATCTAAGGCCTACCACCCTGATACTATGGACAATCCCTCTTGAGATTCTGCTTACCACATATCCAACACTAAAACTATCCCTTACCATCACCTTTATTCTGCTGCCCTCTAGGATGTGACCCATGTCCTTGTCCAACTACATTAAATTTCTTGTAGGGAAAAACATTCTCTTTATCACCCACATCCTAGGGTCTTGTTCGCTTCGACTTCCATTTATTTTTAGTCTTGTATTTTCCTTTCCAACCTTGTTGAGATTCTATCTTACGCTTTGATTGCTCATAACAATGCTTCAACTTCCCAACGAATTCTTCAAGTGACCAAGACTCATCATACTCAATCTGATATTTTAAATTCTAATGGTAATCCACTGACAAATCTTTAAATTTTGGCCTTCTCATCCTTAATATATGAATAATACCTCAATAACTCCAAGAACTTAGTTTTACACTCCTCATCTGTCATTAATCCGTCATTAGCTCATAGAACTCCTTGGCCTTAATTTCATAGTACCTCTCTGCCAAATAATTATTCATAAAGAGTCTCTTGAATTTATGCCAAATCAACTCCTTTGTTCTGGTGTCTCTAACATGCTTCACATCTTCCCACCAAATGTCTTATTTCCCTTTAAGGTTGAAGATAACTATTATGGCCTTCATATTCTTTGTGTAAGCATGCATCTCAAAGAAATTCTTCATCATGATTAACCATGCCTATGCATCTTCTAAATTCTTCAAATCTCCATCAAAGGTAGGTGGTTTAGCTTTCTTGAACTCATTTGGTAAATATCCCCTATCATTCCTCCTGTAAGGATGATAATGATGACAATCATGATACATGTCGGAACTAGAACTAGAATAGGACCCGTGTCCATCACCTCTCCTATCCAGTGTATCCAAGAACCTGCCACCTATGATTGTGTCACCCCTATACAACATGTGTCCACCATGATACCTACTACCATATGCCCCATTGGTCCTATCCTCCTACCCATAACTAATCTTAAGTAGTCCCTATCTCTGCAATTCTAACAAACTATGAAGGATAATTGCATTAACCTCTGGTTTCTTTTCTTGTGCCTAAATGATTATGTCATTATCTGCTTTGCAATTTCTTATTTCTACCTTCAAACTTCTCAATGTGCCTGCTATTTCAAAAGGGTGTCCTTCGTGTTGTTCATTTGATCCATAGGGAGAATCTCGTGAACTTTAGTCTACCATATTGATAGTCATCTTTGATCTTCTTCTTGCAAGCATACTATGTTAGCTAAACCAAAATATAACCATAATCAACATACCTCATTATAGTTCATGGGATGATATCTCGTCTGCAAGATCAACCAGATTAAAATGATACATGTATAATCATAGTCACAACAATATATCAACCTCATCTCAACCCTTATTGAGTTACCACACATGATCATACCAACTGCATAACACGACCTCATACACAACAACCATAACCATGAAAATGCATGCATAACAACATATACACACTGACATGCGTAAAAAATGCATAACCAACATGCACTCATGACGACCACATTCCAACAACAACACCATCAACTTTCACATGAAAATACAACTGCAACAATGACCACCACCACACATACAAAACAATCACATAGACCACAAACGTAAAAAACACATATGCACCCGACATGTATACATGATAAACACATTCCACCCATCGAGTCTAAGGGTTGAACCATCCTCTGATACCACTATGTAACACCCTCCTCCTACATTTACCCAAGTTATTAGCCTGTTAGGGTAAACATCTAAAAAATTTTTACTATGGCATGATTCGACCTAGTAGATCACCTTAAGGAAGTGGAACTGATATACCAACACTTTACAGACCCTCCTCAGGTGCTACACAACCACCAAGAGCCAACCAACCACTCCAGGTGCCTAACCCTTGAGTCAACTTAGCTTGTCACTGATCTAGACCCCCAGTAGCTCCCATGATAAGCCCTCCAAGTGATTGAAACCCTCCAGTCGCTCCCATGACAAGACATCCATGTGATTGAAACCCTCCAATTGCTCCCCTGACAAGTCATCCATGCGACAACAGTCTTTTTTAGGCAGTGATGTGCCAGCAACCTCGGATTTTGAGCGACTTTTTTAGGGCTAGAACTTAGGCCTCTGCCCAAAAATTCATGAAAATTATAGAAACGATACATAACAATGAAACAATGCTACAATTACAAAAACTTGAACAAGGACTTGACATGTTCCCTACCATCCATAACAGGAATTCTATCAAACATTTCATGAACATGTAATCTACAGGTCATAAAAACATATATGAACATAAGGGTCTCATACTTGTCTGATAATCATCAAGAAGGACTGATGCACTCTCATAATAGATGCATTATCATCTATTAGGTCATACATTCATTTACTAATCAAAACATGATGAGATCCATGACTAAGATATGTCATAAACCATAAGATATGTGTATAACCAACATAATAATAACAATATAACAACCATTAAAGCTACATAATAATAGGTACATTTACACATAAAATGCAAGAGGAAAAGAGCTCTTATTAACATATGCAAAAGCCAACCAAATCAGGGACTTCCACTTACCACCTGACCATAGATTGGGCTAAACTAAATCTTTTTTCCAGCCAATCACCCCTATGCCATATTGCAAGCATGAATGTGGGACTCACAACAAAACCCACCAAGGCTTCCTCAAGTTTTACTGTGTATCTCTCTAATGGATTCCTAGGCCAAAACAATAATTATACACTACAAGATTTACCTCAATCCCGCCATATACCGGTCAAGGGATTACTAGGCCTAAACATGCATGGATGCCTCCAGATCTCTCCACCTAAACCGAGAGGAGTTTTCCATCTCTACACTTTACGCTTTACCATGTATCCTTCCATTACCAGTCAAGGGATTTCTAGGCCTTGTGATTTTCCTATGACCACCCCAATCAGTTTTGAAACCATCTAGCAATCCAGCTCAACCAAGTAAGGAAAACCCATCACACCATGGCTATCTAGGAATGGAAAGGCAAGGCTAAAACCACTATCACATCTAGAAAAACCCATGCCCATGACAACAAGAGAACCAAGAACACATGTGCATGTACCATGCATGCCAGAACTAGCAATAAAATCGTACATGCAACTTGATACCTAAAATTAATCCCATTGTATTTACTTGATCTTGCTCTTTCTTGCTTAATCTTTTCTTCATTTTTCTTTGTTTTCCTTCCTTTGCCTTCCTTCCTCCAATGCTAGAGTGCTCCA
Source organism: Pinus tabuliformis (assembly GCA_031772625.1). NCBI lineage: Eukaryota > Viridiplantae > Streptophyta > Pinopsida > Pinales > Pinaceae > Pinus > Pinus tabuliformis. The sequence goes on from CM062816.1 coordinate 1,634,034,183, forward strand.
AGAATACTCTAAGTGTATGAGTGTATGAGAGAGTAGAGATAATAAAGAGAGTGCTCCAAAACTGAACTGACAAAAGGTTATGAACTAATCCTCAAAAGCCTTTTTATTAATGAGGCCTCTATTTTCTTCAATTTCCATTATTTTCCTTCATTTTTCTCCTCACATGCATCATGTGGCCTTTCACCTTCCTTTTCTCCTATTTTCCATTATTTTCATAAATAAAATGCCAATTAATGTCTCTTTTCCTTCGCCTTTTCCTATTTCCTTAGCCATAATAAACCAAATGAACACCCTCACTAGGATGTTTTTCCCAACACTCAGCTTGGAATACATGTCCCATGACCTTGGTTATTATTTTTCTTTATTAAATTTATTACATGGATTTTTGACCAAGGTTGTTACACCCAAAGTTGTTGCAAATGGAACACTCAATTTCATCCATAAGTGGATAAAATGTATTATTGAATGATTTTCTAGTTCTTGTCATTTCATGCAGATTTGGCTTAACCCTTGCATTTTTATTCCTCATAGTTTTGTATGTTGTGCAATGTACTTCTTTATGAAAAAATTAAGAAAGGAAAAACAATGACCATATAAAATGTATGGGCACCCAAGACTGTAAAATATTCTTGATAGGGTTTGTCCTTGGTTGCTAATTGGATGAAACTTTGATCTCTTTTGCTTTCTTACTCCTCTTTACTTGTGTGACTAGGCTAATTCTATTTCTTTTAATCATCACTTCCTCTACTAGGTTTTTTGAGTTGGCTACTTACTCCTTTAAGAGCATTAACATAACTTTATGAATCCTCATATTTTGATGCTTTGGGGCTTGAATCTCCTTTGACTTTTTCCTGGTGTTTCCTTGTACTTGAGTCCTGTTGTAATTAATGTCATTGAGTGTTGATATTCTTATGTAAATTTTATGAACCTTTTACAAGTTTTAAGTTCAAATCCTATCATAGCTTAGTCTTCTTGAGGTCTTTTCTCAAAGACACAATATTTTATTCTAATTTATCATAATATCTCTCCTTTTCTTCCCAACCTTGTATGTTGCAGGAGTTTCTTGGTTCTGATACCCACTTACTACAATTTGCAAAATTTCCATGCCAAGTGACATCAAATAAGTCTTCATTCTAATTTTCCAAAAGGTAAAGTTTGTCCCATTGAATAGTGGAGGTCTACTTGAGAAAACATCATCCTAACTTGCCATTTTGTGTAATATCTTCCTTCCAGTGGTTAGGTTATTACTAAAGGAACCTTGCTTTATTACCACTTATTAAATACTTTTTGGGGGGGATGAATCAATGTTTAGGTTTCCCAAAATAAACTTTCACTTCAATTCTTACTTCTTAGTCATTTATGGAATAAACATAAAACCATCACTTAATTAAATGATCAAATAGAACACAAATATTTAACATGGATAACCATAAAGGGAGAAAAGCACACATTGTTCAACTTTTGTTTAAATGATTGTTGCAGCCTCCAACCTATTTTTAAATAATTTGCAAGCACCCAAATACAGGAGATACCTACCCCCTTTCTAATTTTGTGGGTCCAACCTACTAGAGACATCTATCCCGAAAATTTAGTAGGCACCACCCACCTGGAACATTGATCTACAATTAGTGTTGTTCAATTGTTTAGCTCTTTCCTTTTTTCACTTTATACCATATACTACATTTTTTGGAAAATGCATTGTCTATATTACCCACATTACTCTTATCACACCTTAATTGATATATTATTGCATCTATACCCTCTGCTTACTCTTTCTTTTTATTATCTAATCTTCTTGTTAATCTTTTCTTTCTACACCACACCATCAACAACTTCTAAATTATCTTTCTTATATATTCATGTTTTATATCCTTACTTTACCATGGGTAAAAGTGCATGGTTTAACCCATGGAAATTATCACTTCACTATATCAACACATAATTCCTTATCAATCTTTAAAATTTTCAATGGTGTTGGAGTGCTTATGCTCATTTTCTTTTGTCTCTTTGCTCCATATGAAAACATGCTAAACCTAGGGCTAAACCTTAAAATTTGGTATCTAGCATGTACATGCTATAAAACTTTGTGTTGTTTAATCTGGTATCTGGTTAGTTTTTGACCTGCTTGCTCTATTCTATCCTCGAATGAGTAGATATGAAGGTAACACGTCTACACTAAGTCTCGGATATGAGATATCCAACATACGCTGCCTTCTCCCCTTCACTACAAAACTAAATCACTAGCTGGCTAGATGGCCAAATAATTTTGTTGAACCTTGTTATCTATGTTTAGTCCCAATCTAGTATTCCAAAATCTGGTCTTATTTTCCTTTGCCAAACGTTTTCTCGGCTTGACCTTCAGATGCCCAGATGACCTTTTTCCTCCAAATTCCAAAATTATGAAAGGTGCCAAAATTATTTAACACTACGAAGCCTTGTCAAAAAAAATTATTGGTACAAATATCGAAGCCTGCCACCTCATATTCCATGACACTGCCACATCATCTTTTTTCCACCTACCATGTGTCATGACCTCAAGGTGCCACATCATCATTTGTGTTATGCCACTACCTCTTAACACCACATGGATGTCGTGTGTTTGATCCAAGTGGATATTGATGGCTACCCGCCTATTCCACCTAGACCACCTGGTCAGTTTCATTTGATTCCTTGTTCTTTTCAGCATTTACTATTTTTAGTAATTTCTCAGGTCCTGAACTTCTAGAGTAGTTTTGACCCCCTAAACGATTTTTTTTTGGGGTTTTTGAAAGACCCACTACCGTTGGGATGGGCCTATGACAAAACTTGTAGTACTCGGCGAGACCTTTCCAACAAGGTATCGTAGGCGCCAAACGGAGATAATATGACCAAGTTACGACCCCGGGAAGTTGTCTACCCAACTAACCCCAACGAGAACCACAAACTCTTCATGTTACATCTCCTAGGGTTAGGATTTTGGTTGTTTAGGGTTTTCACATGTTTTCCAATAATAAATAGGACCTTGTGCCTCATTGTAAAATAGTTCAGAGGCATGTAGCCACCACATCTCTTCTCAAATATAAGCTACCATTGCCCGAGCTATCTTATTTCCATTTTGTTTGTAAGCATAGTCCAGTATTTTTCTATTAATGAAATGAAGTGTTTTTCTACTGCATCTTTCTGTTTATGATTATATATGTAAGTTGTTGTGTTCCTTCTTAAGTTCGGATCAGTGGTATCAGAATGATCTTCTCTTTCTCTATTTTTCTTTGCATGTCCCCAACGAGGTCAGGGTATAAGGAGTTAGGGCTTGAATTGGTTGAACCGCTGCAAGATCAACCTCATAGAATCCGACGACCTCCCATGGTGAAAGAAAATAAAGATGAGGGGGCAGGAGATATTTTCAAAATGTTGCTCGAGGAAGCCCTCGAGTGACAGAGGGACGCGATGATGGATAACTTTCCCAAGATCCTTCGACGACTACCTAAGGGCAATGCATCTTCATCTAGAAACCACTCTGGAGGCACCACTCCTTTTAAGGTACAAGTTAACTTCAATATTCCCATATTTGAAGGCCTGATAGATGCAGACATCGTAGATAAATACTTAAATCTATTGGAAGGATATTTTTCATTTCATAACTTTTCCAATCTAGAAAAGATTACTTTTGCACTTCTTAAAGCCATCCCACATGTCAAGGATTGGTGGAAAACCTAATGTGAACAAAAGGATGAGAGTGAACCCTCATTATTTTCAGTGACACCCACTTGGAATTCTTTCCGAGACGCCATCAAGGAACAATATTACCCTATCGGGAGCTATGAATACAAATACATAAAGTGGACCACACTACAATAGGGAAGGGACCAAGATGTGCCAGAGTTCACAAATACTTTCCATACCCTTTGCACGAAGATGGGTATCAAGGATATTGAGCGACATTTGGTGCTCAAGTACCGTGACTGTCTACACAAGTACATCTAGGACAAGATGGAGTTCCTAGACATTTCCTCGCTCAGCACGTCGTATCAGTACGCTATTAAGATTGAGCAGAAGTTTAAACAAAAGAAGAGGGACTTTGGATATGTGAATCCAAATCAAGGAAAAGGCGCCCCAAAAACACAAAATAAAGGACCAAGCCAAGGTGGCACTACCCAGGACAACCCGCCAAAGCCCCAAGCAAAGAACAACACCCCGAAGATGAAGAAGGACACGAGAAAATTGTGTGAGTTCCATAAGAGCTCCACTCACTATAGAAGTGAGTGTCGGGCCAAGCAGTCACTCGTGGCCGAGTTGAAGGCTTCTAAATCAAATGCAAGTTCTGACTCTAAATCATAACCCGATAAGGGAAATGACAAAGGGAAATCGATCATTGATGTGGAGCCCAGTGCCACCGTGGCCACCACCAAGATCCATAAGATTGAGCTTGATGATCCAGAGGAGGGGGGATGCCTCTTCCACTCATAGATGTGGGTGAAGGGTTCTCCATTGCAGTTCATTGACGACAGCAGGAGCCAAAAGAAACTCATTTCTGTAGAGGTCATGAAGTGGTTGGGCCTAAAGACTATAACACATCCATAGCCATACACCATTAGGTGGCTTCACCAAGGACGAGATATTTGTGTTAGCCAATAGTGTCTCCTTCCTTACAGCATCAACCCCTTCATGGATGAGGTACTGTGTGACGTTGCTCCTCTTGAAGTTTGTGATGTATTATTAGGACAACCATACTTGTGGAAGAGAAATGTTGTATATGAGTCTAGACCTCGCTCTCTGATTATTACTTTGGCTAATAAGTTGTACAGGATACCAGAGGTAGCTCGCCCTATTGCCATCTCTTTGATCACTACAAAGCAATGGAGTAAGATCATTTACTAGATTAGGAATTTTTTTTCCTTATGATTCGCCCCAAGGGAAAGAAGAACATTGTGGCCATGACTTCCAGGCAGGGCTCCTCTGCACAGTAGCAACAGATGGACAAGGTCGTGGAGGAGTACAGGGATATTTTCGCCTCACCCACAGGGGTTCCTCTACACTGTCAGGTCAAGCACTGCATTGATCTGACCCCAGACACACCACTGCCCAATGTCCTAATCTATCGACACCCTGTCCTGGAGAATGATGAGATCAAGAGGAAGATTCAAGAACTATTATAGAAAGGGCACATTAGGCCAAGCTCATCACCTTGTGGGAGCCCGATTGTATTGGTATAGAAGAAGGATGGGACTTGGAGGCTCTGTATTGACTATCAGGCGTTGAACAAGATCACTGTCTGGAATAGGTACCCAATCCCGTGGATTGATGACCATCTCGACCAGCTCAAGGGGGCCAAATATTTAAACAATATTGACTTGAAGTCAGGTTATCACCAGGTGCCTATCAAACCCTCCAATGTGTGGAAGACTACCTTCAAATCCAAGGAGATCCTTTTCGAATGGTTGGTCATGACATTCAGATTAACAAACGCCCTTGCAACCTTCATGAGACTGATGGATGACATCTTGTGACCCTTCACCAATGCATTCATGGTTGTTTATTTAGATGACATCTTGACCTTCACCTAAAGTTGGGAAGAGCACCTCCACCATATTTGACAGGTTCTTCAAACCCCGCGCCAACACAAGTTGTGTGCTAACTTGGAGAAATTCATCTTTGGCCTGACGCAGTTTCAATATCTATGGTACATCATTGATGAGTAGGGTGTACATGTGGACCCATCCAAGATACAAGTCATTCAGGATTGGCCACCCCAAACCACTCTAATAGATCTCCACAACTTTTTGGGTGTTGCCAATTTCTACCGTAGGTTCATGTTGGAGTTCTCTCATATCACTTGGCCTTTAAGTCAAGTCACCAAGGGTGGAGTGAAAGAATTTTTTTTTTGGTCGGAAAAAAAACAACAAGCATTCTCCAAGTTGAAGAATTGCTTCTGTTCTGCACCAGTGCTCACATTACTAGACCTACAACAACCATTTGAGATTGAGACAGATGCCTCTGACTATGCTATTGGTTAGGTTCTTACTCAGCATGGGCATCCATTGACTTACCACAATGAGACACTTTTAGACACAATCTAAAAGTACCCCACTTACGACAAAGAAATTTATTCCATTGTGCAAGCTTGTCGTCAATGGAAGCATTGCATTTTGGGGAAGGAAACAGTCATCCACACATACCACCAACATCTACAGTTCATATAGACACAAGGGAAGTTGCAGCATGATCGCCATCAGAAATGGTCCATCAATTTGCAACAGTTCCATTTGAACATTAAGTATAAGAAGGGCAACCACCAATAATGTTGTTGATTGCCTCAGCCGACCACCGGTCATGGCGTTGATCACTGTGCTCGACTCCTGTGGGCATGAGACATCGGGGTGGCCACATCTTTACAAGAGCGATCTAGAATTTGGTAGCATATACCAAACAGTCCTGGGAGGGAATAAAATTCCAAATTTTCACCTTCAGGATGCATTGTTATGCCACCTGGGACACATATGTGTTCCTTCAAGTGAGTGTGCCAAGATGATTTGGGAGGCGCACTACAGTCGGGTCGCTGGACATTTTGGAGTAGAGAAAACAATGGCGGTATTGTAGAAGTATTTTTATTGGCCGAAACTTTGTCAGGATGTTGGGAAGTACATTAGATCTCGCACTGTCTGTGCCATTGCCAAACCAACCATCAAGAAGAAAGGCATGTATACTCCTCTACCTACTCCTAGCCGACTTTGGGAATCTGTCTCCATGGATTACATGTTGGGCCTTCCTTCTACTAAGCATGACAACGATTGCATTTTCGTGGTCGTCGACATATTCTCTAAGATGGCCATCATGGCGGCCTACAAGAAGAGTATCACAATAGAGGCCACTGCTAAGCTCTTCTTTGAGCGAGTATGAGTACACTTTGAGATCCCACAATCCATTGTCTCAGATCAGGACAATAGATTCCTAAGTGCATTTTAGTCAAGTCTCTAGTCGATGTTGGATACAAAACTTACTAAGTCAATGACTTTCCATCCCCAAACTAATGGCCAAATAGAGGTTGTCAACATGATGATCGTACACATTCTGCACATGTACAACTCGAAGCATCCACTCACGTGGGATGAAAGTCTCCCTTATGTCCAACACAACTACAACAAATCTCTCCACAACTCAACTGGCCACAACCCCTTTCAGGTAGGGTTCGGATTTTAGCCATTATGCCCCATTGATGTGTCCATACCATTTTTAACCACTTAGGTAGATTCGACTCACGTTCAGTTTGAAGCTGAAAGGGCTAAAAAATTCATTAAGCACATTCAACACATTCGCTAGCAGATCCATGATATATTGGACATAGCCAATGCTAAGTACAAGCAGCACCATGATCAACATCGAGTCCCATAAAAATTCTAGGTGGGTGACAAAGTTTGGCTACATTTTCAGAAGGAGTGCCTTGTTGGACCCCACCACAAGCTTCGCCCGCTCTGATATGGTACATACACCATCACCAAGGTCGTCGGTGACAATGCCTTCGAGCTCAACATCCCACCATTCCTTGTTCTACACTGAGTGTTCAATGTAGATCGCCTTTGGCCATACTTTCCACCATTGTTGGACACATCTGACATTGCAAAACAACTCACACCAACAAATCTCAACCCGGACTGCATGGAACATGCCACAACTGATTATATCATGGACACATAGATCAAGAACACCCGCCAACAAAGGATGCAATTATATTGAGTTGTCAAAGTAGGCCAACTCCTTCACCAGGGCAAGTGGTTCACTAGGGACCAGGTTTAATATAAATTTCCTCACCTCATGGGGGCTCTGCACGCAATGGGGACCATTGCTTCCTAAGGGGGGAGGAATTATCTAGGTAGATATTGGGGGCCACTCGCCTATTCCACCTAGTTCCCCCAACCAGTTTCATTTGTTTCCTTATTCATTTCAACATTTACTAGTTTTAGCACTTTCTCGAGTCCTGAACTTCCAGAGCAGTTTTGACCCCATAAACGACGTTTTTTTGGGGGTCTGTGGCAGGCTTGTAGCCACAAGGAGAGGCCTATGGCGAAACCTGTAGTACTCGATGAGACCTTTCCAACAAGGTAGCATACGTGCCAAACAGAGATAATATGACAAAGTTATGACCTTGGGAAGTTGGCTGCCCAACTAATCCCAACAAGGCCCACAAATTCTTGGTGTTACATCTCCTGGGGTTAGGGTTTTGGATGTTTATGGTTTTCTCACATTTTCCAATAATAAATAGGCCCTTGAGCCTCACTATAACACAGTTCAGAGGCATGTAGCAGCCACATATCTTCTCAGAGATAAGCTAACATTGACCGAGCTATCTTATTTCCATTCTGTTTGTAAGCATAGTTCAATATATTTTATTAATGAAATGAAGTTTTTTTTTTGTTGCATCTCTGTGTTTATGATTATATTTGTAAGTTGTTGTGTTCCTTCTTAAGTTCGCATCAGTGTTGCCATGTCGTGTTGGGGTCCACTTGGTGTTGAATGTTGGGAAATCCAAGATCTAGCCATTTTTGTTGATCACCGCATGTTGAACCTCCCACACCCCAAATGTCTAGATAGACTCGAAAGGCCCAAATTGATACAACTAATTCACCCATCCGCCCTTCTTGCTAAAGTAAGAGCACCTTGCTTGTCCTATACCCCAAATGACTAAATGCATTGAAACCATATTAGCTTGCTAACACTTCCTTCACTTCAAAAAGGTTTCTCTCCTCATTCTTTAGTAATTTTACCAAGTTCAATATGTAAATGGAAAGCTCTTTAGGACAGTGTTCTAACCGAATACATTGCATGTTATTTTAATCAAGATAAATAAAGGAAAATTATATCCCAAGTTAGGCTATCCAACTTGTTTTCATTCATGACTTCAAGGCCAATAATCTACAACACATATTCAACAATCAATGACAATGAACACCCACAATGGTAATGAAATCACTAACATCATGAATACTTAGAAAGATCCCCCTTAACTTAACATCTCTTGACATCAAGGAATAAAACTTGACATCAATGACAACAACAAACTACCAAACTGCCAACATTTTCACATACCTTTGGGTCAAGTTTGTTCAAATCCCAACCATTCTCATAATTTGTGGGAAGTTGGTAGTTCAACTACTAATTCCCACCTAATATATTTCTTGGAAATTAAGTCTTTACATTTTTGTTCTAACAAATGAATTATTGGCATGGGTTATTTTAGCAAATATCTATTGTTCCCCTTGCGAGTTCCCTCTCATGACTCATGAGTAGTATAGTTGATCCACCCCTTCAATCAATGGTTCAACATTTGTATTGAAAATAAAACACAATACATATTATTCTGAGTTTATCATGTTCCACATTACATACTCGCACAAGAAACATTAATATAATTTAACTATAATGTTAGTGGGGAATCAAAATGGGAGTGTTACAAATGGATCCTATCCTTCGCAAATAATCATTCCATAAGCTTAAGGCACAATTAGGGGAGGGGTCGAATAATTATGCAGAATTGATGGCACTAGAGCCCGTACTATTGCTAGCAAATGAAAAAGAAATTGGTAGTTGACAGGTGTTTGGTTATTCCTAGGTTGTTATCAAATGGGTAAAAGATGAAAAAAGATGTTGCAATGGGTTTCTAAAATCTATCTTGGAAGAATCCAAAGGTTTGAGAGTGTTTTCAATCATATTTCTCTTCAGCGTGTATACAGGGATGGAAACATGCAAGTTAACAATTTATCCAAAGCTAGAATTCTAATGCGACATGATCCTTGATTGATAATATGAATGAGAAAATTTTAAAATATATAATCACCCTCCTTTTCATAAGTTAATGGTGGGAGCAAGAGAGGCTTGTGTTTGAGGTCTTTCTTATCTTTCATTAAAACTTGTTGGTTAGTAATTTTGACCATTCTATATATTATATTTTTATAGATTATACACCTTTGAGTGGATAAATAGAATTTTTTTTCTTTAATGCATTAGATTTGATGAAGTTTATAAAAAGACATTTATTTTTATTTTTTTTTTAACTTTAAAATATTCCAAATAAAAATAATTAAAAAAAATTATACACCCTTGAGTGGATAAATATAATTTTTTTTTCCTTTAATGCATTAGATTTGATGAAGTTTATAAAAAGACGTCTCATTTTATTTTAACTTTAAAATATTCCAAATAAAAATAATTAAAAAAAAAAAAATATACACCTTTGAGTGGATAAATACAAATTTTTATTCTTTAATGCATTAGATTTGATGAAGTTTATAAAAAGATATTTCATTTTTTTTAACTTTAAAATATTTCAAATACAACTAATTAAAAAAAAATATACACTTTTAAATGGATAAATAGAATTTTTTTTTCTTTAATGCATTAGATTTGATGAAATTTATAAAAACATTTCATTTTTTTAAAATTTAAAATATTCCAAATAAAAATAAATAAAAAAACCTGAAAAACACCCCTGAAGAAAAAAAAAAAAAAAAAAATATATATATATATATATATATATATATATATATATATATATATATATATCTATATCTATATCTATATCTATATATATATATATAATTTGAAGAATTTGATGTAAAATTTGCCACTAAATATATAAGGTCACATAATAAATCTGAAAGTAAAATGTGAATTAAATATATTCCATGGCACGAACTGGAATTTAGATTTCACTGTTCATAAGCCGAGCATCGATGGTATAAATATTATGTACATCATCTTTACTTCATCCATTTCATTCCTTGCGTTGAGCGAAGGGATTGCTCTAATAATGACTGTGTAAATAGGTTGAACTTATGGATTTAAGACCTCTGTGGTTTATATCTTTTGACTTAGTTACTGGAGATTCCACAGTAAAAACCATTTTTTCGTCAACGTTTCAAATCCCAACCGGGATCCATCATCAGGATTCAAGGATTGATTTCCACATGCATGTATTTTCTTCATCAAACTAATTTTCTCATATTTATCCCTATGTTTCTTGTCTAAAATGTAAAATTCACAATAAATCTTTCATGTTTTCACTAGTCAGATAGACAAGTAGGTTATATAAATTTTGGGGCCATTATTTTAAAACCACGGTGACTCTTTCGATGTAAAAACACATATTTCTATTAGGGTGCTCATGGACCACACTTGCTTGATTTCCAAGATAAAATGGTTTAAATGTTGTTGAATGATCTCTACATTATTTTTAACTACATGACATGGGTTAGATTTTCTTAAGCAGAATCTATTGGATTAAAACAAGAACATGGAAGACACCAAGGAGATTAGTGGTAAAGAGAAATGTGTTCTTATGAATAGTTTCAAGGATCACGAATGAAATAATAAAGAGGTGACTCCACAGTCAAAAGAGAAACATAGACAATTTTCTCAAAAAGAGGTGTAGTTGATTTTATTCATGGATTCAATTTCCAGATTGAAGATATGTGCAGTTTTATTCAAGGGTAGAACTTAATTCACATAGAAGTTAAAAATTTACTTACAAAATTGTTATAGTCCTTTGTAGACACATTTTCAAACTATAAAAGAAATTCTTTGTACTGATTAAGGTTTTCTATAGCAGGAGGAAGTGATCGAGAAGAAATATGGAGGAACTGTACCAAAACAAACTCTAATTTTGAAGGTAGAAAATCAATATCTATTTCTTTGTTTACGAGGCATTCATATTGACATAATCAGATAAGGTCTTTAACTTCAACATAGGCATCATGATATTTAAGGCTCAAGGAAGCAGTATTATAGTAAGATTTCATTGCAGTGTTGTTGATGGGTTTCATAAAATAGTTTGGACTTTCCAATGAATAAATTTTTCATGGGACCAGAGAGGTCACTATGTGCAATTTCCACATGCATGTTTTCTCTTCATCCATTTTTTGTCAAATTTATACCTATGTCTCTTGTCTACAATGAAAATTTCACAATAACTCTTTTATATTTTTACCAGTTAGATACATGAGTAGGTTATATAAATTTTGAGTCCATTATTTTAAAACCAAGGTGAGTTGTGGTATTTTGATTTAAAAAAACATTATTTTCATTATGGTGCTTATGGACCACACCTTCGTGATTTTCAAGATAAAATGGTTTAAATGTTGTTGAATGATATCTACATTATTTTCAACTACGTGACATGGGTTATATTTACTTAAGCAAAATCCATTGGATTAAAACAAGAATATGGAAGACACCAAGGAGATTAGTGGTAAAAAGCAACGTGATCTTTTGAATAGTTTCAAGGATTATGAAGGAAATAATACGGTGAGTCAACATTCAAAAGAAAAACACAAGAAATTTTCTCAAGAAGTGGTGTAGTTGACGTTATTCTTGGGTTCAATTTCCAGATTGGATATATGTGTTATTTTATTCAAGGGTAGATCTTAATTCACATATAAATTCAAAATTTATTTACAAAATTGTTATAGTCCTTTGTAGACGCATGCTTCAAACTATAAACAAATTGCTTTCTATTGATTAAGGTTGTCTATAATAGGGGGAAGTGATCAAGATGAAATATGGAGGAATTGTATCAAAACGACCTCTGATTTCGAAAGTAGCAAATCACGATCTATTTCATTATTTATGAGTTATGCATGTTGGCATAATCATACAAGGTCTTTAACTTCAATATAGGCCTCATGATTTGTAAGCCTGAAAGAAGAAATATTGTAGCATGGTCCTTGCCTTTTCTTGATATTTTTTTTCTTTCAACAATTGTCAAAAAAGCATTAATTAGTGTTATATGTTATTGCCTTACGGAGTTTCGTTTGCAACATCTGGTGCAATTGCTAGTACTACATGTTTTTTTAAATGTATATATGTTTAACTTATATATTAGCGCAACTACATTAATAAAATGTAGTTGATATATGCCAATCGGTGTATCCTCTTTAAATCATTAGATTAACAATTGTGTATTCTCTTTAAAACGTTAAATTAACAATTGAAAAATCTGAAATAAATTCCTCAACATTCTTATAACTTGAACATCTAAAATTATTAGCTTTTTAAAATTAATTTAAATAGCATTTATCATCACAACCATTCTTTTAAATTTCATTAACATTTATGATTATAACCAATTTTTAACTTTGATTAAAATAATTAAAACCCATTAGAAAATGAGCTGACAGTCGTATCAACACATCTCAGAGGTATAACTTAGAAGCTAACAAACTAATACGATGTGATCAAGAAAATATTGATCCTAATTTACTTTGAAATTCTCTTTGTTGGAATAGATGGTGAGGACGAGCATGGAAACTCCACGTCTCTTTGGTCATCCATTTATATGCTTACATTTTTGGATTATTGTTTTTAGTGATATGAATGGTCGTATTACTTTTTTGGATTATTGTTTTTAGCGATAGAAATGGTCGTATATGCAGTACTGAATTGATGAGCTTTCAGGATGTGATAATGCGGGTGATGTATAGGAGTGCCTTCCTCTTGCGAGGAAATGATAAGGACCGACCAAAGAAGAGAGAAGAAAGGAGGAATGTTGTCTTTGTGGTTGCTATTTGCTTTTGCAACTAACAAACTGATATCAATTTTTATATCAAAATGCCAAGTCACAATACAGAGTGGATGATAATAAAAATAATAAATATTATTATAAATAAAGTTATAATTTAGTTAATTTTTAGGTTTTTTAATTTTATGAGATATATGATGAAATAATTGTTTTAATGTTTATTATGGATTGATGCTTATCAACATTTACTACCCATTTAAGTTGCATAGCTGTACTAGCTGTACCGGAAATCAAGATAGATCCATTTTAATTCTAGATTGATAAAATAACAAGATGATTAAATCTCTCAAGATGTAAGCATCTTTTTTTAGTCTAAAACTTGAAGAAAGGGTTTCATCTTAAAAGATTTGATTCTTTTTGGCACTTAGTAGATTTGGAGTTAACATAAATCTATGTTGCTTCTTAATAATAATAAAAATGTGTCATTCAAAAAAATTTCATTGGATTTTTTGGAAAGCATAGCTTACAAAATCAGTGTCAACAGTCCCCTTTCTCTCATTTTGACTAGACTTGTTGAGATTGGGGTCGGGAGGATGCCATAGAAGACACTTTACAACTTTTGTTTCCAGGAGGTAGTGTAGCCATAACATATTAGGAGAAAACAAAAAAGAGACTAGAACTAAGAGCAACATACCAAGGATGGTGGGGCGGACTTACAGGGGAAGCTGCAAAATAACCAACACAATCATACATATGGAAATCAATGTGTTTCACCCATGCTTCCAAGATGCCAAGGTGGTCATTTGTGTGATGGTCGCTGCGGCGAAGGTTATCCAATTGTTCCATAATTTCATTTTGGCTATATTGGATATCATTGAGATAAGGCACAATTTCGTTGTGGTCTTCATACCTGTGGTCCTTGAGAATATCCATATTGATTTGTATATTCTAATGCTGCTCTGTAATGCACTCAATGGAAGTAGGAGCCACTATGTGACCTGGAGAGTGAGCTGGAGAGATAGTTGCAGCACCCTTGGTTTCTCGAATGGCCGAGTTGTCAGAGGACGAGATATGGTCTGGCTTGGGACACCTTGCATGGAATTGTTGACCCCCTCCGCGGCGAGGTTGGCCCCGTTGGTGGGGCATAATGTGTCTGGTAGGAGGTGACAGACAACTGATAAGTAAGGTCGAGGGAAATCCTTCACAGAACCTGCAAGAGGAGTTGCGATAACAAAGACCAAGAAACTAATATCTCGAATGGGTATAAATGAGAACCCAAAACCCACAAACTTTTAAACAAGAAAGGCAAGCGTCTACCCACACCGAAGAGTTGTCATGGATAGACACCACCAACCAATCAATTGACCCACTGAAACAAACAACACAACTCCAAGTGTGCAAAAAAAGTAATTCATAACATTGACCCCAAATGGGAACCCCAACAACCAACAATACTAACCAGAGACTGGTTTAGCACCCCCACACGAATAGAAATCAGAGGTAACTTCAGCCTAGGAATCGACCATAGAGCGACCAAAAGCAAGCAATGACAGAGCCCTCCAACTATAATGACATGTAGAATAAATTATGAACACGGATACCTTACCCCACACAATGGAGGGGAGATCAAGGAGATTCCGCTTTCTTTTTAAAGGCCTATAGCAAGATGTCCCAAAAATGGCATGGAGTCGACTCGATAGCCCATCCGCTACAGTGCTTAGATCCTAGGGCAGGCCAAAAGGCGAAATCCAACCCAAACCAAAACAAAAAAAGGCTTCCACTTCATTGCTCAACCAAGGCCATGACCCCAATGAGGCTCCATGGAACATCTCACCCACCTCTATTCTCCTCCGAATCCAAATTCATCACCCAAACTTCATTAGAGAAGGGCACTCGCATACCTTGGAATTTAACTATTAAATGTGCTAAAAAAATCGTGACTCGAGTGGAGTGAATGCAGGGACAGCACATGAATGTTGTTTTAATGACCGCGTGGAGGAGTGGCTAACCCCAAAGACCTCTCATGTGCCACGTGTGTACACGATAGATCACCCCATCGACAAATTGTTTCTTAATAGATTTCTTAATTGTTTTCTTAATAGGTTATTTAAAAACACATTTTTTAATTCACCAATGTAGCCGATAATAGTTTACAATAATTTTTTTAAATTACTCTGTTCTGTCTTCGCGGCACCGACATGCGTACGCGACATTTGATTCATCACCTCTTCAAGTTATTGTTACTTTCGTAAAAGTTTAAAGGAAAAGGTTAAAGTTTGAAATGAAATAAAAATTTCCCGTCAAAATAAAATGTTCGGTAAAATATACTTTAGAAATCATTACTGAGCTAAAAGCAATTTTTTGGTGGGGACTTTGTTGCAATAAAGTTAAAGTTATAAAATTAAAATATTCTTCATAGAATAGAATAGTTAGTTTTGGGGACTTTGTTGCAATAAAGTTAAAGTTATAAAATTAAAATATTCTTCATAGAATAGAATAGTTAGTTTTCGTATGGTGTCCCCAATGATCAAATTGTTCTCTTGAACAAAATCAATTTTTTGGTGGGGACTTTGTTGCCCTATGGTTAAATTTTTTGGGTAAATAGTTATCCATATTCAAATTTCTTTATTATTTCTTATTAAATATGATTATAATTTTATAATTATTAAAAAAAATTATAAAAATAAATAAGAAAATTTATTTGAATTTAAAAATTATTTTATTTTTAAAATTTATATATATATTTTTTACCTAATTTCCAAAATTACAATTAAATATAAATAAAAAATGATTTGTTATATAAAAAACCATGCTTTAGTGTTTATTTAGAAAAATATATTGGATTTAATGTTGATTTGGTTTTTATAAATACAAATATTATTAAATATTAAAAGTGAACTCAATTAACCCCATTATTTTGGAAGCCCAAATGTTCAAAAGTTTCAGATAATTTTCTTATTTTCAAGCACAATTACATCTCAATAATAGCTACCACTACTATAATTTTTTTAAAAGATTTCACTATTATTATAATTACATTTCATTTAGGGTATGAATATAAGTTTTTAGTGGAGATCAAGATCAAAGTTTAGTGAATCTCTGTGAATTTTTATAGTGGATTAAAATTATGATGTCAATTTTATAATTATGTGTAATGAAAATTGATGAATTAAAAGAAAATATATAATAATATATTATTCATCAAAAAAGTTGTTTGAAAAAGAATATGGAGAATCAAGATCATGATACTAGGAAGAGAAATGGGGTGCATATAAGATATGCTTTAATACTTGTTTTTGAAATACAACCTTTCTTTCCCCTATTTCTTTATGTTAATGTGCCATCCACTTTGTACTTGGGTGGTATTTTGAACATTTATTCATACTTATTTAAGAAGGGGGCACTTGACTCATCCAAATTCTTGAGGAATAACTATTATTCAACCTCATTCATAGATCATTATTAAACTCCTAAATAAAGACTGAAATAACTCATCTCCCATTAACATTCTCCATCCTCCCATTTTGAATGTTCTTTCTCTCTTTGTTCACAAAGGAACTTGTGTGAAACCATTGTAGCTATCCATGTCATTGAAAAGAGAACCCCATGGAATTATGGTTATGAAAAGCCTCTAGATGGTTGGAGCCTTGATACTAAGAAAAAAGAGGAAATGGGATGGTTTTTAGGGAAAAATCATGGTTGGAATGCCCATAAAAACAAACACCAATAAACCCTGTGACTTTGCTTCAGCCAATTGGCCTCCTCCAAATCATTCCAAAATAGAAAAATAGAGATCTTGCACTCTTTTTGCTTGCACTATAAGGGAAGAGGGTCATTAAGGAATTGTGGGGTAGAGAAAGAAATATCTTCCTTCTATTATTGAGGAGAAGAGAGCTCCATATTCAATGATGGCAAGATGTTGGGATCCTCCTTAGGGTTGTAATTAGGGGGTCAAAGGGCCCACTAGAGTAGTAATGGAATAGTTATGATAATCATTCAATGTAAAGTGGATTAGGCCCATTAAGGATGTTAAAAAAAATAATGTCCACTAGGTAGTTAGCATGGAATAAATGTAATGTGGCCTCATAAAAAAAGGTCTATTAACTAGTTAGTAGTTATGATTAACGTTCATTACTTAGCTATAATGTAGGATGGAGTCTTCCTTATGGATGGGTATTGGAGTATTTTGTGCTTGAGTTCAACTCACTGAGAGGTCACCATACCTAAACAAGAAAGTGGGAAATAGTATTTTTCTTCCATAAAGGATCATTATACAATGTTGTTGCTAGGATCGTGAAACACTGAGAGAAGTGGTGTTTTCTAAAGACATTGTTGTTTGTGATCCCATTGGTCACCGGGACAAATTTACCTGGAGTCTTTCCACATTTAAATAGCCTATATTAGAGAATAATAATATATGAAAAAGCCATGGCTTTTCATAAATATGGAGCTCGAAAATATCTAGTAACTTGACAGAATCAAGTTTACCTGATCCACCCTAATAATCTCCCCTTAAACTTGACTCACTGTAATTCCTCCTCTCACATTTACCCACTTTTACAGGCTCTTCGGGGTAAACATCAGATGAGTGTCACTATGATATGACCCAACCTCCGAGTTCCAGTTATGGAAGTGGGGTCGACTGACCGACAACTTACAACCATCTCTCAGGGACTATATACCACTCAAGAGCTTGCAAACCAGCCTAGGTGATCAATCCCTGATCTGGAACTCTTTTTCACAAGGGAAACTCTCAACCATGAACCATTCAATAACTTATCAAATCACGAGAGATATCCATAGCTAGAGAACATCATAATTTCATGCATATAACCAAAATATAACCAGAATAGAAATTATGATAAATTGGCGATTCGATCACTGTAATAATCCATACAAGTGCTTATAGATCCACTAGTAAAAATGGCTAATTAGTTACTAGAAAACGACTAAAATTTGCATATAAATGACTGTTTTTCGGTTGGTGACCAATAGTAGCTAATTTACAGTATCTTGTAACGTGACTAACTTTTAGTCGTTTTTAGCTTAGTCATTAATTGGTTGTCTTAATTTTGTTGTCTAGCAATATATTTAGTCATTAATTTGGTCATTGATTTAATAATTGATTACCACAATTAATGACCAAATATACAACAAAATGTATTACTAAATGATCACCCGAGGAAACCAATTAATGAGAAAAATGTTGGTTGTGTTATAAGATATTGTAAATTAGCTACTAATAGTCATATATATGCAAATTTTAGTCATTGTTTGAAACCAATTAATGACCAAAGAAATATGACTAAATTTTGGTCGTGTTATAAGATACTGTAAATTAGCTACTAATAGTCGTATATATACAAAATTTAGTTGTCATTTGTAATCACAAATTTATCATTTGCAGTAGTCATTTATCTTTTTTTGGTAGTTTCATATTCATTATATAAGTGCATACTTTAGTAGTTTATAATCATTTCATTTACTTTCATGAACAATCGTTATATGCAACTAATTTAGTCGTATATTCATTTTATTTGTGTTCATCATTAATAAATATAAACTACTAATTTAGTAGTTTTAGATTGATTTTATGTGTTCATTATCAATCAACATAAATTAATTACTATGATTTTGCAACTAAATTAAAAAAATGTCATACAATGTACATATTCATCTAATATGAAAACAAAATGTTACATATTCTAATTACAATACTAAGTAATATCAAGTGCAACTATAAATAATTCCAACCACATAAATTATATTATATAAAATGTCAACTATTACAATATGAGTTTCCAAACTAAAATTGGTTGGAGTACAATTTACACATTAAATATTGTTTCATCGTTTCAAAACATTACCATTGTGTTTCTAAGACATTGCAGGTGAATTCACCAACTCTGGAGGCTTGACCATCAATCTCTATGTGCGTATCTTATGTGGGATATTGGCTCTATAGGTACCACTAGACCAGTTATCTTTTCTCTCTCTCTTTAATTTCCATTTTGTCGCTCTAGTACTGTTATTTTTCTCCTCTTTCTTCAATTCCTGCTTCTTGCCATCAATATCGAGTTCCTTTTCTGAAAAAAATAAAAAACAAAATAACATAAAATAAATAAATAAAATAATACAATGCAGAGTATAAGACATGAAAGTCAATGAACACTAGAATATAAAATAAAGTAAACTATAAAGGATTTATACGATATACCTCAACATTAGCAATATTGTTAGTTCCATTTTTCCCCATAAAAGCAAGAAACTCGAACAAGTTTTCTTTACTTAGGTAATAGTGGCCACTATGTGCCCAGATGACCTGTATGAACAAAGCGAATAAAACATCACCATAGAATAAATTTTCTACCTGCTTTGTTCTCAGTGTACAACATTTGTTGATGAAATGTTATCTTCAACTAAAGTAATAAATGAAAATAGACACACACATTTCTATCCCAATATTTTGAATTTCCATACTTATGGTACATTGCAATTTTTATTTTATCCAACATAATCAAACACAACAAAACTATAAATTTCTACTAAGAAAGTCTTATGCTCCACTTTTGTAGCTGTATCATTTCCTCTAGTTATCTTTAAGAAGCAGTGACACTTCAACAATAAAACTGGTCAATAGAAATCGAATGGGTGGAGCAAAGTATTTCTAACACAAGATTACAACAAGAAACTAAAAAAGAATAAGGCAAGACTTTGTAAATTGCAACACAAACTAGGAATATAGCTTCAATATAGTAATCTTCAATTGTCAGCATACTATTCCAAGGGAAAACGAATCCAATTCCCAAAAGCAAACAAATTATGTATGCCCCTTTTTTTCCCTGTAATTAATTGAGCAAGATTATCACATGCAATTTCCATTTAGAATCTCTGAAATAATTCTATAAATATCCAAAGAAAACTTAATGTTACTCATTCATTTTTCTCTGATGCAGACAAAACTAAATATGCTAACCTATTTGTGCGTTGCATAGTTCTGTAATTCATAGTGTCCAAAATCATTGCTTATTGTCATGACTGTTTTTTTTAATGATCAGGAAACAAGCCTATATTTGATTAGAAAAATTATTTTTCAAATTATATTCAATTTTTTTAATTCAAAACTAAATTTCCTTCCAATTTACGACATTCAAACAAACCAGAATCATTTTCCTTTAACAACTCATTGTTGTAATATACTACTAATTGAACAACTACGTAATGAAATTATTAGTGGTGGAATACTAATAAATCACAAATATAGGCAAGAAATAACACCACTGTGTCCTAAGCATGCCAAGTCTTTATCCTCTTGGTTGGAAATATTACTTCATGAAAACAATGTATTTGACAAAGAGAACTTTTCTAAAACTAGCAAATGTCAATGTATCAAACAACATTAACATTTCTATTGGCATGTCCTCAAAATGTGTGGAAGTATCAAACAAGTGTAGTGCACTTCCCTATGCACACTCCTCTCTCTTCATGTGTCTTCGTAGGAAGCCCTCAAGTTCGATATTCATGCAAGTACTGCTACAAATTTCTAGCTCTAAAGGCACTTAGATTTCAAATAGATGAATTTATTATATCTTGGTTTCAATAATAGACACAGTGATAATATATCTTTCATGGACCTAAAATGAAGAGAGTCTATATCCTTTCGAAAAATGCCAATTCTAGATGTAATCTAGGCTAGAAACTCTAATCTAAAAGCTTATATCTCACCAAATGAAAGGAGAAAGCATCCCTATTAAAGGTTGCACAACTTCTCCTTTTCCATACAAAAAAAGATGCATATCAATATTACTCTGTTCCATAAACCTCTGCAATACTATATGATAATCCATCCATTCCCAAGATAGAATTTTTCCTCTGAAGAGGGATGACAAAGATGTACATGCATTTTTCTATGTTATTCCTCAAACCTTATCATCGCTATGCTTTCTTTGACTAAAAATTCTATTTGAGATGTAAGAATGGTTTTAGGAATGCTTCATGCTGCAGTAGATAAAATGTAGTTGCTCAGAGCCATTATAAGTGGTAACTTTAGCATACTGGGTTTCATCTTTCGTAGGGTAAGGGTGTTTATGTCATATTTTATAAGGTCGAAAGTGTTTCCTCTTGTGCTCAATTAATTGAATTTTTTTGCACTTATCCTTGTCCAATGTTGATACTAACTTTAATCTCTAGTTCGTGATTGCAATATATCTGCATATTGAAAAGGCGAAAACTAATTTTTAAAAATTGATAGCATGTTGCATACCATTGTATTCTTGCGTAGTATTGTATTTCTTGGGTGATATTTCAAAATTATAACTATGGATATATTGTATATTTCAATAAGGAATAATGGAGTACATCAAGAAGTATACATACTACCTTACCTACATAGTTAAGGAGTGATAATATATCTTCCATGGCCCTAATCTGAAGAGAGTCTACATCCTTTCCAAAAATGTCAATTTTGGATGTAATCTAGGCTGGAAACTCTGATCTAAAAGCTTATATCTCACCAAATGAAAGGAGAAAGCATCCCCATTAAAGGTTGCACAACTTCTCCCTTTCCATAAAAAATATGCTCGTCAATATTGCTCTGTTCCATAAACCTTTTCAAGATTGTATGATAATCCATCCATTCCCAAGATAGACTTTTTCATCTAAAGAGGTTGACAAAGATGTGCATGCATTTTTATATGTTATTGCTCGAACTTGATCATTTCTATGCTTTCTTTGACTGAAAATGCTACTTGAGATGTAAGAATGGTTTTAGGAATGCTTCATGTTGCATTGGAAAAAATGTAGTTACTTAGAGCCATTACAAGAGGTAACTTCGACATACTAGGTTTGATCTTTTGTAGGGTCAAGGTGTTTATCTCATAGTTTAGAAGGTCGAAATCATTTCCTCTTGTGCTCATTTAATTGGAAATTTCTACACTTATACGTGTCCAATGTGGATACTACCTTTAATCTCTAGTTCATGATTGCAATATATCTACATATTGAAAAGGTGAAAACCAATAATTTTTATAATTCTCTCATGTACTAGAAAAATTGATAGCATGTTGCATACCATTGTATTCTTGTGTAGTATTGTATTTGTTGGTTGAGCCTTGAAAATGAGAACTGTGGTTATATTGTATATTTCAATAAGGAATAATAGAGTACATCAAGAAGTATATATACTACCTTTCGTACATAGTTAAGGAGTGAGAATATATCTTCCATGGCCCTAATATAAAGAGAGTCCACATCCTTTCCAAAAATGCATATTCTGGATATAATTTAGGCTCACAACTATGATCTAAAAGTTTAGATCTCACCAAATGAAAGGAGAAACAATCCCCATTAAAGGCTACCGAACTTCTTCTTTTCCATACAAAAAAAGATTCTTTTCAATATTACTCCATTCCATAAACCTATGGAAGACTATGATAATCCATCCATCCCCAAGATAGGTTTTTTCCTCTGAAGAGGGTTGATAGAGATGTGTGTGCATTTTTCTATTATTGCTCGAACTTGATCATTTTCATGCTTTCTTTGACTGAAAATGTTATTTGAGATGTAAGAATGGTTTTAGGAATGCTTCATGTTGCATTGGAAACAATGTAGTTACTCAGAGCCATTACAAGAGGTAACTTCAACATACTGGGTTTTATCTTCTGTAGGGTCAAGGTGTTTATCTCATAGTTTAGAAGGTCATAATCATTTCTTCTTGTGGTCATTTAATTGGAAATTTCTGAACTTATCCTTTTCCAATGTGGATGCTACCTTTAATCTCTAGTTCATGATTGCAATATATCTACATATTGAAAAGGTGAAAACCAATAATTTTTTATAATTCTCTCATGTACTAGAAAAATTGATAGCATGTTTCATACCATTGTATTCTTGTGTAGTATTGTATTTGTTGGTTGAGCTTTGAAAATGAGAACTATGGTTATATTGTATATTTCAATAAGGAATAATAGAGTACATCAAGAAGTATACATACTACCTTTCCTACATAGTTAAGGAGTGAGAGTACATCTTCCATGGTCCTATTTGAGATGTAAGAATGGTTTTAGGGATTCTTCATGTTGCAGTGGAAAAAATTCATTTCCAAAACAACCACTCGGGACATCTGTTGAACCAACTGTTTAGTACTTAATCCATCACTTTGAGGTGTTTAAAATTGCCTTGGCATATTTCCAGGAACAACACCATGCATACCAGGCCAAGAAACCATGACTGCATGCAGTTGTAAGCCTATGTTATGTTAATGTTCCATACCCAAGTTCAGTTTTAACAGATCACAACAACCAAAAACATTAACCAAACAAACAAATATTCTTCCAGTGAATGGTACAACTAAATAAAAATCCGATAAACATTTACCAATGTTGAAGAAATAAAAAATAATTGCATATACTCATAAACTTGTATTTACAAGACTTGAATACAAGGTGAAATGGAATTGTGAGTTTCAACCATAGGTATTTTTTCAGAAAACTATAGTAAAAATGAAAAATACCCGAGTTATGCTACCAAGGAATTCCACTAAACGCAACTGGACATTGTGTAGTAGTTTTCACTTCATCTCTAGACTTTAGTGCTTTATCAATCCGAATACCAGGGGGAAGCACTGGAAGAAGGGGATGGACTTCTCTAAATCATTCCATCAAATAAACTGCAATGCAGAACTCCCTTAGAGAAAGCATATTGTCCCCATCCTGATCAAACAAATCCCAAACCTGCTTTAAAACCTCTACAAGATGCACCCAAAAAAACACCAACAATTAAAGTCAGGATAGTGTGATGGCGATGTTAGATAAAAATTTCCTTCAAAGTCTCCATTAAAGGCAGATCTTCTTTATAGATATGTGAATGATAACATGGATTGTGATGTAAATTGCAATCTCACATTGATTTTAAACATCATACATTATTGATTATTAATTATTAATATCTTAAAAATCCAAGTACCATTTTAGAAATGTGAAAGAACCTTATTTATTTCGGTAAATAGCAGAAGAAAATTCGATACCTCGAGAGTTGGATTAGATATCCATGCTTTCTCATATTAGCATAAATGCTAGATAATGGAGAATATTCTCCATCAAAATTACTAAATTCTACAATCACATGCAATTTTAATGTTTTTAATAATGATCTACGTCCTTTCCAAAATTCCTACAAACAAATGATTTCCCCCTAAGCAACCATTTTGAGATCTTGGAAACATTATGTCTAGTATCACGATATAGATGTGCCATAAAGGAAGCTAAATACAATATTTCACATATAACATTCACAAAGAATGAAAATGAACCCTTACAACTGTCTATCCCATTGACGGGTTTGAATATTAACAACAACCACTTTAGAGGTGATGAATATGACATTAAATTAGGTATTTGGTAAAGCACTGAAAAATATCAATTACCTAATTGTCACTGCCATGTTTTATTCAACTTGCTGCCTGCATGTACTACAACCAAGACAGAAACATGAGAGTACTACCTACCGATTCAATTACCAAAGGAAGCAATATTAGCATATGCAAATTCCTTTTAGAATCTCTGAAATGATCCTATAAATATTCAAAGTAAACTTAATGTTACTCATTCATTTTTCTCTAATGTAGACAAAACTAAATATGCTAACCTGTTTTTGAGTTGAAGAGTTTTATAATTCATCGTGTCCAAAATCATTGCTTATTGTCATGAATGATTGTGAGACTTGGATGGTAAGCCAACAATTATAATTGTGAAGCAAGTTTGTTGTAGCGGCTACAACCACCCTCCAAAATTTTGCCTAATTTCATTTTGGAGCCTCCCTACCAACCATCTTTAGCAGAATGTCTTGCATTGTCCAAGTACATATGCTTCAGTCGAGTTTTAGTGGCTTACCAGCCTGTGCTTATCATCTTGTTGTTTCCCACTGACAAGTTAACATTTTGGAACTTGGTCAGTTTCTGGTTGTGATGTTTACCTAGAAAATTGCACAATTTTGGAGGGGAACGAGCCTTCCCTCTGGAAATTATGCAATCCAATCTAACATTGGGCTTCCTCTCAAAAATTTCTCAATTCTGACGGACAGACAGGGCTTCATTCCATAAATTGCATAATGCTTGAGGGATAACTAGACTTTCTCAGCCCATAAACTACGCAAAAGTCATTCCCAGGCTTGCAGATTGTTGCATGTGCTCCCAAGTTCACCGGTTCCCTCTTGGACTGAGTAATCTTCATTTGCATGCATGGGTTGCTCTTCCTGAAAAAATAAAAAGAAAGAGAAAAGAAAAAAGCATCCCTAGATTTTAGGGATCCATTTTTAGCAGCTGGAGGTTACATGCAAAAGCCATTTTAGAAACCTCCCATTAAGTGTCGTTTTTTCCTAGATTGTGGCATTCACGTCATAAGCCTCAATCTTATCAAACTTATTTATTCGATGTTGCATAGCTCATTGTTGGGTTGCATTATATTCTTTCCACGACTAGCCCACGTAGTTAACCGAGGGGTTAGAGCGGGGGCGGAGCCCCCCCTTCCTTGTGCCGATTGCGTAGCGAGGGGAGTCATAAGGGGTTTGAGGGTGTTATGAAACCAGCTCAAGAAAAGATAGAAAAGATAGATCAATGCCTTAGAATTCAGCCTCTTCGAGGGGGCAACCTCCTTTTCATTACATAAATGAACAATTCTTGGATGATTCAAATGACAAAACCTCCTTTCTATATATAGGAGTCTAAGGAGTCACAATATAATCCAGCCGACCTAACAATAATAATATAAAGCCACAAAAATAACAATAGAGGGATTCTATGGGGCACAAAAATAACAATATGGGGGTAATAGGGGCACAACAATATAAATAAGGGGTATAACTACAATAGTAATGGGGTAATCACTAGTATTATAGGGACCCAACATGCCCCTCTCCTTCAAAAAAGTGTTGTCCTCAACGCTTGAGTAGTTCTGGATACTTCTGCATAAAATTCTCATCCTCCCATGTGGAATCTTCAGCGGATAAGTTCTTCCACTTGATAAGATACTCTGAAATTGATCGATTTCGTAGCTGTCGAGTTCTTGTTTCTGTGACTGCTTCCGGTTCCAATATAATTTTTCCTTCCTCGTCAAGTTCTGGCAATATTGTTTGAACTGGGAGCTTGTCGCCTATAACCTTCTTTAAACATGAAACATGGAAAACTGGGTGCAATCGAGAAGCTGCAGGAAGCTCCAATTTGTATGCCATAGTACCAATCTTTTGCAACACCTTGTACGGACCATAATACTTTGGTGATAATTTATTATCCTTCTTAGCTTGCTTTAGGGACATTTGCTTATATGGTTGTAGCCGTAGGAATACCCAATCACCTACATCAAAACTTCTTTCACTGCGATGTTGATCTGCCTGTTGTTTCATTCTATTTTGTGCCAACACGAGGTTATCCTTTAAGAGTTGGAGGACTTGTTGTTGATGTTCGATGTGATGTTCCACTGCCTGAACCTTAGAATTTTCTCTTAAATATGATGTGATGGATGGTGGTTGATACCCATAAAGTGCCATAAATGGGGTCATTTTTGTTGCTGTATGGAAGGAAGTGTTATACCACCATTCAGCCAGAGGCAACCATTTGACCCATTGTGTCTGTTTATCAGATACAAAGCAACGAAGATATCCTTCCAAACATTTGTTTACTATCTCAGTTTGCCCATCAGATTGAGGATGATAAGATGAGCTATGAGCTAACTGAGTACCAAGACAAGAAAATAATTTTGTCCAAAAATTTCCAGTGAAAATGGGATCTCTGTCACTTACAATAATCTTTGGGTTTCCATGTAGCTTTTGAATTGTTTCCATAAATGCAGTAGAAACTGTACTGGCTTTAAATGGATGTGATAATGCACAAAAGTGTGCATACTTGGTAAGTCTGTCAACTACCACCATGATGACACTCTTTCCCTCAGACTTGGGTAAACCTGTGATAAAATCC
Organism: Pinus tabuliformis; assembly: GCA_031772625.1. NCBI lineage: Eukaryota > Viridiplantae > Streptophyta > Pinopsida > Pinales > Pinaceae > Pinus > Pinus tabuliformis. The sequence continues at coordinate 1,634,061,635 of CM062816.1, forward strand.
ATTGAAACCTCCTCCCAACGTTGGCTTGGAATGGATAAAGGTTGTAATAGACCCGGTGTCTTAATTGTTTCAACTTTATTTTGTTGGCAAACCAAACATTCCGCCACAAACTTTTGAATATCTGATTTAAGGCCATCCCAAAAAAATTCCTTCTTAACCCTGTGGTAAGTTTTTAAAAATCCTGAGTGCCCTCCTAAGGGAGAAGTGTGCAATTCCATAAGAATCTTTTGTTTTAGCTGGGAATTCTTACAGAGGTATAAGCGATCTTTGTACCATAACGAATCATTTTTTCAGCTAAATGTATCAGACATACTGGAATCTTGTTGTAGCTTTCGAATAAGTGCCCACACTTCTTCATCATTCTTCCATTCCTCCCTTGCTTCGTTTATCCAATCTGGTTGGATAATAGAAATGGCGCACAACAATGCTTCCACATCCTCATCCTTTCTTGAGAGTGCATCTGCCACCACATTTTGCTTCCCCTTTTTGTAGATGATTTCAAAGTCATAACCCAACATCTTTGTGACCCACTTTTGTTGCTCTTCAGAGGATAATCTTTGTTCTAAAAAGTATTTAAGGCTATCATGATCCGTTTTTACCTTGAAGTGTCTTCCCATTAGGTAGGGTCGCCATTTCTTAAGTGCATGGAGTATTGCCAACATTTCCTTCTCATAAATAGCTTTGCTTAAAAACTTTCCCTTGATTGGACGACTTTCAAAAGCAATGGGTCTTTCATCTTGCATTAGAACAGCACCAATTCCATTTCCTGAAGCATCACATTCCACAATAAAGGTTTTTGTGAAGTCCGGTGTAGCTAAGACCGGTGCTTGGCACATTGCCTCTTTAAGATGTTCAAAGGCCTTTGTTGCTTCCGGAGTCCATGAAAATGCATCTTTCTTCAATAATGTTGTTAGAGGTGCTGCTATTCTCCCATAATTCTTAACAAACTTGCGATAATACCCTGTCAACCCAAGAAATCCTCGCAGATGCTTTATGGATGTGGGGATTTTCCATTCCTTAATGGCTTTAATTTTGCTAGGGTCTACCTTAACTCCTTCATGAGATACAATATGACCCAAATATTCCACCTCCTGGACTCCAAAGAAACATTTGGATCTTTTTGCATATAATTGTTTCTCCTCCAATAGTTGTAGCACCCTGTCAACATGTTCAACATGATCCTTCCAAGACTTGCTGTAGATTAGTATATCATCAAAAAATACTAACACAAATTTTCTAAGGAATGGTTTGAAAATTGAATTCATCAAACCTTGAAATGTTGAAGGTGCATTGGTAAGGCCAAAAGGCATGACCAAAAATTCATAATGACCCTCATGAGTTCTAAATGTTGTTTTCGGAATGTCTTCAATCTTCATTCTGATTTGATGATATCCCGAACGAAGATCCAACTTGGTGAAGTAAATTGATCCATGCAATTCATCCAGTAATTCATCAATGACAGGAATGGGGAACTTATCTTTAATAGTGAGCTTGTTGAGCTCCCTATAATCCGGACACATGCGCCATGATCCATCCTTCTTGTGCACCAATACTACTGGAGCAGAGAAAGAACTTTGACTTGGTTGAATTATACCAGCCTCTAGCATTTCTGCAACCATACGTTCAATTTCACTTTTTTGGACATAGGGATATCTGTACGGCCTGATGTTTGGAGGAACACTTCCTGGAATCAGATGAATAGCATGATCATGATCACGCATAGGTGGGAGACCTTTGGGAGTCTCAAATACCTTGGAATGATTGTCCAGGACTTTTTGGAGATCTGGAGAAATAGATGATTCCGATGTGGAAACATCTAGCGAACATAATTGTGCAATTACACCTCTTTGCTCCTTTTTTAGAAGCTTTGTCATACCATTAGAGCTGATTATCTTTCCTGGTTTCCCTGCAATACCCCTTAATTCAACTTCCTTTCCTTCCGCTAAAAATTTGATGAAAAGTTCTTGAAAATTAAAAGCTATTGTACCCAAGGATTGTAGCCATTGGACTCCTAGTACAACATCAACACCTCCCATTGGAATGGAAAGCATTGGGCTAGTCAATACATATTCTCCCATGGATAGCTTGATATTATGGCACTTTCCAGAGCAATTTATTGTTCCTCCATTTGCAATCATCACTTGACACTCTGGTGCTAGATATAGGAAGCAATTCAATTCTTTTGCTACCCTACAATGAATAAAATTGTGGGTGCTTCCTGAATCAATCAACACTATTACCTTTTTCTTCTTGATTTGTCCTTCTATCTTGATGGTTTGAGGAGTGGTAATTCCCGCCAATGCATTACAAGATATGGTCGGATTTATTTGTTCTTCATCTAGGCTTTGTTCCTGGAGTATATCTTCTTCTTTTGACCTTTCTTGCTCCTTTTCTTCTTCCTCTTCACAATCTATGTAGAATAATTTCTTCTCAGCACACTTATGACCTTTAGTGTATTTGCTATCACAACTGTAACAAAGCCCTTTTGCTCTTTTTTCTTCCAATTGTTGTGGTGTCAACCTTATAGGTTGTGGAAGACTAGGGGCAACAACACTTCCATCTTTATAGTTGTGAGTGGTATGCTTCCTGGTTGCCATAATTTTGCTTTCCATTTTTCTTGCTAACCTGAATGCCTTCTCTAATGAATCAGGTTCCCAAAGGCGAACATCATGTTGGATATTATCCTTTAAAGACCCTATGAACACATCAATCCTATGCTCCTCTGGAATATCTTTTACCCTTATGTTCAATTTTTGGAACTCCTCAATGTGCTCCATTACTGAACCCTTTTGTTTGAGACTTATCAATTGGCTAAAAAAAGTGTTGCTTTTTGTATCTTCATAATGTGCTATCAATTCTTCCGTAAAAATTGCCCAAGTGATAAATTGTTTACGAGAGAAAAGCCATTGATACCATACAAACTGATTTGGTTCCAAATATAAAGTTTCCATACGTACCTTTTGTGTGTTTTGCACATTATTGAGATCGAAGAACTGCTCCATCTGTAATATCCATGTGGCGGGATCCTTGCCATCAAACTTCCTCATATCGATTTTTGGAATATGGTGGGTTTTCGATCCAACATTAGAGTCTATGGAATCATGATTAACATTTCTTTTGTTCACATCATGAGTTTCCTTTACAACCTTTTCACCCTTAGTAAGTATTTCTTGTAGAAAATTTGTCAAATCTGTCTTCAAATCTGCCATGTCTGTCTTCAAATCTGTCTTCGAATCATCCATATTAGCTTCCATGCCCTTTATCTTAGATTCCACACCATTTATCTTAGATTCCACGCCATTTATCTTAGCTTCTGTTAGCTTTTGTGAGTGTGACATTTGTTGCACTTGTTCTTGTAATTTTGATATATCATGTAGCATTTCTTCCTCTTCTTCATGAGTCATGCTAGAGCTTTCAGGTTCCTTACTAGGTGTTTGCATTTTCTTTCCTCGGGGCATCAGTTACCGATAATAATGCTTTACTATGCCCTTTGAATTCCGTTAAACCAAGCTTACGCAAAAATTTAAAAAAAAACTACACACCTTTTTTCACTTTGTAGAAGCATGATATTGAATCTGATGTATCTCTGTAATTTCAAATCATCCAGTTTTGAAATTGCGGCCTATAGTAGCCTTCTGTGTCCTCTTTCCAATGCCACAAGTCTGACCCAAATTGGATTCTCCAAGGTAGTTATGTGAAATCTCCCACAGTGACTTGCTTCTAGACTAGTTCAGTAGAGCGAACTTGTACGACGTGCCACGAGTCACTGTTTCAACCTTTGGATCTGAAACATGCATACAAGAAACTACAGTCCGTCCTCTTTTTGTTACGAAATTTCAATCTGATCCCCAGAGAGAAAGTTATGACGATTTTCCCCAGGTCACCTGTTTTGAATGTAATTCAAGTCTCTGCAAAAAGACCAACTTCCTTAGATCATATCTCCGCAAATATCGCGCGAAAAGCTCTGAAATTCGGACTGAAGGTTTAGCGCGATTTCTTCTCAAATGGGTTTTGTTTTCTACTTCTGAAATGTCACAGAAAAAAAGTTATAACAAAAATTCCACGATGACCTGTTTGGAGCAGCAAAACCCTAGAATCCAAAGCTCTGATACCAAATGTTATGAAACCACCTCAAGAAAAGATAGAAAAGATAGATCAACGCCTTAGAATTCAGCCTCTTCGAGGGGTCAACCTCCTTTTCATTACATAAATGAACAATTCTTGGATGATTCAAATGAAAAAACCTCCTTTCTATATATAGGAGTCTAAGGAGTCACAATATAATCCAGCCGACCTAACAATAATAATATAAAGCCACAAAAATAACAATAGAGGGATTCCATGGGGCACAGAAATAACAACATGGGGGTAATAGGGGCACAACAATATAAATAAGGGGTATAACTACAATAGTAATGGGGTAATCACTAGTATTATAGGGACCCAACAGAGGGGTGTAGGTAACCCCTCTCCATGGGGTCCAGGGTAGTGCCCCGGAAAATTTTGGTTTTGGAACCTATGTTAGGTTGGGCGGATCCACCTATGGTTTTGTGCATGATTTTCGCACATGTTTTTTTGACGCGATGGTTTTCGGTCCATGGTTTTGGATGCGATGGTTTTCGGTCCATGGTATTGGATGCTTCGACATGTATAAATATGTATTATAACATTGAAAGGAACATAATGAAAAATCAAGCTGGTAGTCCCGGTTTTGGGATCCAGGGGAAAATCTCTAGGTATATGTGTTTTATGTTTTATGCTCTCGCATTGTTTATTTTATGTGTTTTAGAAGTTGTATGCAGGTAATTTCTGTACAGGGTTAAAACCTTCATTTGGTATCAGAGTTGTTTTGGCTTCAAGGGGACGCCTTTGTTGCTGAGGGGTTTCGCTCGGGCATGTGGTAGACCTTGTTCAGTGGGACATCTGCGAGATTGATTCTGGTGGTGAAAGAAGATGGCGAGCAGTGGAAATATAGAGATCGAGAAATTTAATGGTCAGAGTTTTGAGTTGTGGAAACTCAAGATGGAGGATCTGTTGGTGGATAAAGATCAGTGGATTGGGATAGATCCGGGTACTAAACCAACGGGAGTGTCCAATGAAGAATGGAAGAAGTTCGATCAAAAGGCAAAGAGCATAATACGATTGTGTGTCTTAGATTCAGTGTTGCTAAATGTATCAATGGAAGCTATGACAAAGGCTTTGTGGGACAAGTTAGGGACTTTGTACCAATCTAAGTCTCTAGTGAATAAATTGTTCCTGTGGAAAAAGCTGTATAACCTGAGGATGAAATATGGATACTCGATGTCAGAGCATTTGAACGCATTTAATACTGTGGTAAGTCACTTAGCATCTGTTGATATTAAAATTTCAGATGAAGATAAGTGCATCAGTTTGTTGTGTTCTCTACTAGATTCGTGGGATAGTCTGGTTATTGAAATAGGTAGCAATGCAACTGCCTCGTAGTTTGATGAAATAGTCTCATCCTTGCTGACGGAGGAGATGAGATGGAAAAATATGGAGAGCCAGAATGGTGATGCCTTGTCTGTACGAGGACGGTCCCAGAACAGAAACAAAAATAAGTCATCGAGTGAGAGATCTAAATCTAGAGGGAGATCTAAATCTCCAGGAAAACTTGTAAAGGTGGTGTGCTGGAAATGCGGAAAGGAAGGGCACTACAAAAGGGAGTGTAAATCTAAAGCTCCTGATAAAGGAAAGGGATCTGATAATGCTCCTTTTGCAGAGGCAAGAACCACCTCAGATGAAGGTGGGGATGTGTACTTGGCTTCTTCAAGTACACATGTAGATCATGAGGCATGGCTGATTGACTCAGGTGCATCCTTTCACTTCACTCCCCATAGAGAGTGGTTCTACGAGTATGAGAAATATGATGGTGGTGATTTCTTCTTAGGGGATGATAGAAAGGCTAGAATCGTTGGTCGTGGAAAAGTAAAGTTGAAGTTGCAAGGTGGAAGGGTCAAAACACTTCCGGGTGTTCTGTATATTCCTGCATTGGCCAGAAATCTGATTTCTATAAGCAAGTTGGATGATGCAGGTGTAAAAACAGTGTTCGACAAGGATACCTGCAAGATGGTTTGGGGAGCACTGGTATTGATGCGGGGAGTTTGGATTGGAACTCTGTACAAGCTGCAAGGTAGCACGGTTTTTGATGGGTGCAACAATTCTATGGTTTCTGAAAGTGGAGTAGAAAATCTAGTGGTCTCTGGAGAGAAGACCATGTTGTGGCATCAAAGGCTTGGACATATTGGAGAGAAGGGCCTTTGAATACTTCATGGTAAAGGTATGGTAGAAGGTAGAGTAATAGCTCTCTGGATTTTGATTTCTGTGAAAATTGTATATATGGGAAGAAAAATCAGGTGAGTTTCCCCTCTGATGGTAAGAGGGCAAAACATATATTAGAGCTTGTGCATAGTGATGTGTTTGGACCTGTGAAGGTTCCATCACTGGGTAAGTCTGTGTACTATGTATCATTGATAGATGACTTTGTTGGCATTATGAGACAAGTGTTGTCCTTGATGGCAAACCACACTGATGAGAAATCATAGTGTAGAAGGACAGCAGCAAGGAATTGATGATCAGACTATAAGAAGAAGAGAAAGTTCATACACGCAGGTTCATTAAGCCCAAGTCGCGTGTACACGCAGGTTTTCTTCATTAAAAGAGCGTGTATATGGAAAACTTATCTTTGGTCCACGGCGGTTATTCCTTGGAAGTTGTGCCTATGGTTTTGGACCTTGGTGTCTCGACGGATGTGTTGATCCCTAGTTTTGAAGTTGATGGTATTGGATTTCTATGGTTGTGGCCCTTGGTATTGAACAAGGCCTAAGGCTATATAAGGAGAAGGAAATCATTAGGCAAGTGTATCTGAAATGTCTTGAATATCTGATGAAGCATTACATCCAGTATGCAGGGTTATGGGTTGATGATGCATTGCTTGATCTGAGCTAAGGAGAGATCTCACCGGTTGATGGAGAACAAGATCTAAGGAGAGATCGGGATCAAATGGTTTGAAATGAACTATCTTTATGATGCTTATTCTAGATCTACATATTGACGCATGTATTGTTCTATAAGTGTTATGAGTATGACTAATGTCTGGTACAGCTGCAAGTTATGAGAAATTATTTTTAGATCTGTACGCGGGTTGTCTTTGGCAAAAGCGCGTATACACGCGGGTTGGATTCATCGAAGTAGCGTATACATTGTAAAGCTTGATATTTGAAGTTGCGGATGGATCTCATGGTTATTACAGAGTTCTGTGTCTGCTCTGTGTTCTGGTGACTGTTGTTAACAGGGTTTCAGTGATTCAGGGTTTGATGATTGTTTTGAGCTTCAATGATAGTTATGGGTCCAGTATGAAAATTGGATGAAAAGTGGCCTTACAGATTATGTGTTGTGCTTCAGTGTATCCAGTCTGAAAATTGATGAAACGTGGTACCTGAAGGTGAGAAGATTGTAGGCAAGCACCTACGTACTAGTATTTAAGCTAGTACAAAAGCTAAGGGAGATCTTTGGAGCATTATAGCAGGTAGTAGCCTGCGTACTAGTAAATGGATCGGCTAGTACAAGAGCAAAGGGGGTTGTAGCTCTCGTACTGGTATAAGACTGCACCAGTACAAACATTGTAAAAGGATTTTCTTATTAAGAAGAAGATTGAGATGACTTGCAGCAGGTGGTTTTCACCCACATTGGGTTTCCACCTTATATCTTTGTGTTCATGTGTGTGGCTCTTGTGTGATGCTCTGTTCTGTTATTCTGCACCTGGTTACTATTAATATGCTTAATAATGATCTGATGTTTTTACTGAAGACTAAGCTAACTGAATCATAAGATTTCTGGATATACGCAAGTTTCTTTAGACACAGTAGCGTGTACACGCGGGTTCACTTAACTAAAGTAGCGTATATGTTTCTGAGCATTGAAAAAGATTGATTGTTCTGATAATACTGATTCACCCCCCCCTCTCAGTATTATTTCCAACAGACTTCTCAAGGAATACATGGATATATTTCCTTAAGAAGAAATTTGAAGTCTTTGATAGGTTTAAAGAATTCAAGGCTCTGGTGGAAAACCAGATAGAGTAGAAGATAAAGGTGTTGAGGATAGATAACGGTGGATAGTTTTGCGGTAAGGAATTTGAAGAATTCTGTAAGAAGTGTGGTATAGCACAGTAGAAGACTACTCCATATACACTTCAGCAAAATGGAGTTGCATAAAGAATGAACAAGACATTGATGGAAAGGGCAAGAAGCATTCTCAGTGGTGTCGGGTTAGGACAGGAATTCTAGGCAGAGACGGTGGAGACAGCATGTTACCTGGTCAACAGATCACCTTCATCAGCGTTGGAGGATAAAACTCCACAAGAGGTATGGACTGGTAAGAAACCCTCTCTTTCACATCTGAGGGTATTTGTATGTGATGCATATTTACATGTTCCAAAGGAGAAACGAACCAAGTTGGATAGTAAATCTGAAAAGTGCATCTTTATTGGGTATAAGGATGGTTTAAAGGGTTATAATATTTGGAACCTAGTAACAAAGAAGGTTGTGTACAACCAAGATGTGGTGTTCAGAGAGGTGAAAGATGTTATTAAACATGAAGTCCAACCAAAGGAAGCTAAGAAGATAGAGTTTGAGCTAAAGGAGGAAGAATCAAACTCTACAGCAGAGGAGGAATCAGAATATGAAGAGCCACAAACTTTGGGTGTAAGAAGATTAGTTCGAGAAAGAAGGCAGCCATAAAGGTATAGTCCATCTGCTTTTTGTTCAAATTTTTCTTTATCTATTACTGATGATGATCCCAGAACTATGAAGGAAGCAGTAGATTCAGAGGATGGAAAACTCTGGAAAGAGGCCATGATTGATGAAATGACATCTTTGCACAAAAATGAGGCTTGGGGTCTGGTGGAGTTGCCGGCTGGAAGGAAACCCATTGGTAGCAAATGGGTGTTCAAGAAGAAGACAAATGTAGAAGGAAAGGTGGAGAAATACAAAGCTTGGTTGGTAGGAAAAGGTTATTCCCAGGTGTCGGGAATTGATTATGGTGATATTTTTTCTCCTGTTGCCAAGGTAACTTCTATTCGATTACTTTTATCTGTTATTTCTTCTTTTGATTTTCACATGGATGGATGTGAAGACAACATTTCTTCATGGGGCTCTGGAAGAGGAAATCTACATGAAGCAACCTGAAGGCTTTGCGATGAAGGGTAAGAAAAAACTAGTATGCAAGTTAAAGAAGTCTTTGTATGGGTTAAAACAGGCACCAAGGGTGTGGTATCATAAATTTGATACATTTATACAGGGACTTGGCTTCACCAGAAGCAAAGCAGATCACTGTGTGTATTTTAAATTAATTGGTGACCTTGTTATTTATTTGGTCTTGTATGTGGATGATATGTTGCTGGTTGGAAATGACAAAAATATTATCCAGGATTTGAAGACCCAATTGTCCTCCAAATTCGACATGAAAGATCTTGATTGTGCAAACTATCTTTTGGGCATGGAAATTAAAAGAGATCGGGCAAAGAGGAATCTCTGGTTAAACCAAAGGAAGTATGTTGAGACAATATTGCAGAGATTTAATATGCAGGATAGTAAACCGGTGAAGGTTCCTATTCCTATAGGTGTAAAGTTATCTGCTGAATAGTGTCCCAAGACACAAGAAGAGGAAGAGGACATGTCCCATGTTCCATATGCAAGTGCAGTTGATAGCCTGATGTGTGCAATGGTCTGTACTAGACCAGACATTGCACATGCAGTGGGAGTATTGAGCAGGTTTATGTAAAAACCAGGAAAGGAGCATTGGACAATAGTGAAGCGGGTTTTTAGGTATTTGCGTGGCACTAGTGATTATGGTTTGTGCTACCAAGGAAGACTAGGATTGGACAGAGTGTTGGATATTCATGGCTTTGTTGATGCAAACTGGGATGGAGATCTGGATCAGAGAAGATCTACAAGTGGGTATGTGTTTAATCTATTTGGAGGTGCAGTCAGTTGGATGAGTAAGAAACAATCTGTAGTGGCACTATCAACTACAGAGGCAGAATACATGGCAACCACTCATGCAAGCAAGGAAGTAGTTTAGTTGCAGAGATTGTGTTCAAGTATGGGGTTAGTACAGGGAGCTATAAGGATAGACTATGACAACCAACATGCAATTTTCTTGGCAAAGAACCCTGCATATCATTCAAAGACAAAGCACATTGATGTTCAGTATCACTTTGTGAGGGATATGATAGAAAACAAAAAGGTGTTGCTGGTAAAGGTGGACACTTTGAAGAATACTGCAGATGCATTGACAAAATCTGTGAGCTCTGAGAAGTCCTCTTGGTGTAGAGAAACAATGGGTATTGCAGGGCTGGATAAATGACTAAGCTCTCTTGTGTCCCCCTGTGGAAAGAAAGCAACAAGTGGGAGAATGTTGGGTTGTGTTATATTCTTTCCACAACTAGCCCACGTAGTTAACCGGGGGGTTAGAGGGGGAGCAGAGCCCCCCCTTCATTGCATTGATTGCGTAGCGAGGGGTGTCACAGGGGGTTTGAGGGGTGCAGGTAACCCCACTCTATCGGGTCCAGGGCAGCGCCCCGGAAAATTTTGGTTTTGGAACCTATGTTAGGTTGGGCGGACCCACCTATGGTTTTGTGCATGATTTTCGCACATGTTTTTTGGACGCGATGGTTTTCGGTCCATGGTTTTGGATGCGATGGTTTTCAGTCCATGGTATTGGATGCTTCAACATGTATAAATATGTATTATAACATTGAAAGGAACATAATGAAAAATCAAGCTAGTAGTCTCAGTTTTGGGATCCAAGGGAAAATCTCTGGGTATATGTGTTTTATGTTTTATGCTCTCACATTGTTTATTTTATGTGTTTTAGAATTCGTATCCAGGTAATTTCTGTACGGGGTTAAAACCTTCACTCATTCCTCGCATCAATATTGGAGCTATGACATCCCACATTGCATCTAGGAGCATTCAACACATTTAGCTCACCTTTCTCGGGTAAGTCCTCTTTTCATATTTTTTGCTACTTTTTTGTCGCTTTTTGTATTTCAGTTTGTGTGAGTGTTTTTTTCTTGGTTTTGTTGAACGCTTGTTGTCATTTTAATGTGTGTTAGCTTTTAGAAGCACTATTTCAAGTTTTTCATTGCATCTCACTATTGTCGCATGCATGACACTATTTCTGCACTGACAGTGGCTGCTTCAGCAACTCACTTCACACACTTGCTTGTTTTCCTATTTTTTGAATCTTGCACTCATTGTTTGCATGCATGATCATTCACTCTTGTTTGCATTCAGAGTTTTCATGTTTTCAGTCGTCTATCAGAGGGTCTGGGCTGCCTTGGCCTAGACCTTGCCTTGCCCAGCTTGCAATGCACATTTATGAGAGTGAAGGCTCTCCCTTCCTCCCAGAAATTGCACAAATATAGCCTAGCACTAGCTTATAGGATTTGTCTACATAATTCTAAGAGGAAATTCCTTTCTAGCCCAAGAAATTGTGCAAATGTAATTTGCTAGTTTGTAGTCATTGTTGAATGAAACTATGCATTACGTAGTTTCAGTCCTCACCAGGCCAATCTGGACAGTGCATTATATAGTTGCAGCAATCAGTCAACCCGCTGACAGTCCAAACTGTGCTTTGTGCATTTTTGGTAGTCAGTCTCCCAGTCTCTTGGTGAAAATTGTGCAATCTTCCCAGACAGTCACCCGGGTGTGTTGCATATCATTCCTCAAGTTTCTTTTGGTTTTCAACTGACATATTTCTTTCCATGAGTGTTTCTATGTCTCCAGATATCACAGGATTTCATTTGTCTCTCAGCAGTACAAGTACAATGGCTTCCAAGAGAGTAGGGTCAAAAATACCATTAAGAGTGCGACTGGGGATGCAGTTGAGCAAGTGTCTATGATCTTGCTTATCTATGAAGACACTAAGATGTTCGTATACAAGGATATCAAGATGAAATGGTAGGAGATTAATGACACCTTTTCAGGCACATTTGAGGAAAAACTGGAAGACTACAGGGTCTATGTCAACATACACAAGTCTAGCTTGTACCAGATTGCATGCAATGTTAGTGGAACACAACTTGCTACCTTCAAGATGAAGGAATTTCAGGAGATGTATCACTTTTTTCAGCTAATGATCACAATGGATACACCCTTCACCAGACCCAAAAATAGTACAAACTCAAGGGACATCTTGAAGACCTGGGTGAAAGAGCCATCCAAGTTCATGACAACGCCCAGCCAGGTTTACAAGACGAAGATATTGCGGAAAGCATATCAGCTCTTGGTCATCTTTTCATGCCTCTTATACAGTCGAGAGAGCACAGAGACCTTCCCGCAAAGTTGCGTTATTGTGTTGGATCAATTGGCGAGCAAAGGAAGACCTTGCAATTGGTTCGACATGTTGGATCTTAGGTTGAAGGAATAGGTAATAGAAGCTTGGCATCCGCCCAAGGGTCAGCAAGTGAAGATATACATGTTCGCTTACATACTAAATGCAGTCTGTGCCCGTCCGCAGTTCCTAGGATTGGGTTGGGAATAAACACCTTTGGAAACCTTTGTGCACACTTATTGTAGGTTGTTCTCTAAATGCAACTTCCATGGAGTTATCATATAGTTATCAGACCACTTCGTCACCCTAGTATATAGGATGATATTTGAGTAAGATCAACCTTACATGTCACAGGAAGAGATGGAAGCATTGATCGACATAGCAGATTGTTATGCCTCACTCCTTAGAAACTTCATACAGATGTACAACATGGAGAAGGCTCTGCATGTTTTAGCAAATTTTTCCATGGATAAGATCATCATGCAAGAAGTGTCATATCAAATCTTGACAAGGTTGTCAGCTAAACTTCATAGGAAGAAGAAGGCACCTTGGCCTACTATTCCTTTGTCAATCGGGTTGTATGAGATTTGGAATCTCAAGCATGTTGAGGCCGAGACGGAGGAATTCAAGAGATTCATATTCAACACTAGAAGTTTCAATCTGTATGACCTACATTGCTTGGTGAAGGACCACTACGTGAGAGTGCAACATCCTTGGATCTATGGGATGTGTCATTAGCCTGAGGAGGACCCATGGAGATATTTCTATCACTTCTCAAGGTTTAATGAACCAGTCAACATAATTGTAGAATGGTTAGCAAAGTAGAAGGAAGCATCATCTCAGAGAGGAACATGTTCAGCAACAACATAGAGTAGCAGACCTACACACGACAAAGATAAGTGGAAGGTTGTTGACAACACAAAGGCAGAGCAAAGATGCAAGTTCAAAGAAGATCCACTTATGTTGAAAGTAGCTTTGGAGATTGAGGTTAAGAGGCAACAAAGTGATAGAAGGATTGCGCAAAGGTAAAGAGAGAAAAGATGATGGAGGAAATAAAAAGTAGTTGTAGGAGTTGTAACGACAACTCAGGGAATAACAAGAGCTACACAGAAGAGAGAAGGAAGCATAGTAGGAACAAGAATAGAAGGAGGTGCAACATGCACAGATTGATGAAACTGCACCCATACAGGTTATTGATGCATCCGAGAAGCTGTCATAGAGCAGACAGGGTGAGAAATCGCAGGATCAGGACTTGGCTCAAGAGATTGAATAGATGCTAGAGATAATGGACACAAATATGTTGGATGTGGAGCTTGATTATCTTCTTTATTTAGAGGTATTGCCAACATTAGACCCTAGTTCATAATGTGGTAGCAACGCCGCCTAGAAAATATACGGTGCAGGGGGGGTCCAGGGGGGGTGGCTATGACCTTTAGGAGCCCCCCCTGATGGGGGATCGAGACCAATGCCCTCGAAGCTAAAAATAGATGTAAAATTGCCTTGTAAAATGTTGTAATTTCATAGTCAATCTGGTACATTCATTAGGCGGAGATCTGACGGTAGAAGTAATGTTTAATTACGTCGTAAGGCGTTTCCCTCTAAAATGAACTTCCCCAAATGATTTTGTGTCCTAATCATAGCTGTTAGATCTTTTGTTAGACGATTGAACAAAAATCAGCCGTCTGATTTAATAAAAAAAAATTAAAACATTAAAAAACCTTAAAAAACGTTTCACTTCCACTTGACATCTGTGCGCCCAGGTCAAGTCCACTTGACATCTGTGCGCCTAGGTCAGGTTGGTTGAAGACACATAATTACGGCCTGTTGGGGACCGACGGTAGAGAAGAAATAAATAATGAGGTGAGGCAAGGGGATTTAAGAACCAAGCGGAATCTGCTTTTGCAGGGCCGAGCGGAGCATGGTGAAAAAAGTGCAGGGGCTTCTCTGGTTTTTTTGTTGTGAATATGGCTAGTGATCATCATTTTGTTACTGTGGAAGGCGATACGGCAGAAGTTGTTCGTCTGCGACAGGTATATACTGATATTAAGCAAGAATTGGAAAAAACGGAGCATCGTAGGTCAATGGAATCACGTCATCTATTTGGAAATTATCCTGGTTTTTTTGGCACTCTGTGGCGGTTGATTGTGTCTGTGTTGGTCAGTTATGTATATCGTTGTTTCATGGAATATGTGGGTGGAGTCATATTTAGGGATAAATATAGCGATTGGTTGTTGTGTTGTTTGTATTCTTATAATTGTTCAGGATGTTGCAGGTTGTGAGTTCTGTATGTTGTTGCAGGAATGTTTACTTGGTCGGTGGTATTGATTATGTTTTTTCGCCTTATACGTTATCATGAGTATCGTCCTCATCAAGAAATATTTGCAGAGAAAACCGTGTAAAGACACTCTGCTATTGTGAATTTAAATTTTTGGCCGTTGTCTAACCATTATATATTTTGGAGTATTTGGCTGGAATTTTGTGAAATGTTTTTGGTCTAGTCATAATCATAATTTTTGTTGTTGTTTAAATCAGTTGGCTGGAATTTTGTGAAATGTTTTTGGTCTAGTCATAATCATAATTTTTGTTGTTGTTTAAATCAGTTTTTCACTCTGAATTTTTTTTGCTCTATATCATCTGAAAATCAGTTTTTCTCTGTATATATAAATCCACTGTTTTGAAAAATTCTTGGGATATTTGAATTGCTTGAAAGTTCACAATTCAAGCTTGTAATTCCAGCAAATCCCTGCTGGATTCTGGACAAATTACATTAAAAAAATATGTTAGAAAATCCCAATTACTAAAAATAATTGTTTGTATGTGTGTTCTGTGATTTTTCAGGTGTTGATTAAAACAAAGCAGAGTGCCTTTCCACCATTTTCTCTGCAATTACAAAATTACATCAATGCAGAACCATAATCCTTAACAACATATTCCAGATGTGGAATATAACCTATTTAAAAGCAGAAAAACTCCAAATAAATTTATCCCAATAACCATTAAAATCCCAAATCACCGTCTTTAAATACTACAATAATCACTTATCTCCATTTTGTGATACTAACGAATTTCCACATTCTCGCTGTGTGTATATATATATATATATATATATATATATATATATATATATATATATATATATAGATATATATATATATATATATATATATATATATATATATATATATAGATATATATATATATATATATATATATATATATATATATATATATATATATATATATATAGATATATATATATATATATATCTATATATAATCTGCCCACCCAAACTTATCTCCATTTTGTGATACTAACGAATTTCCACATTATTTTATATATATATATATAAAATCTGCCCACCTTCAAACTCATCTGCCCACCCAAAAAAACTTTATTCACTCTGAAATAGTCCAACTTCGCTTTCTTAAAAACATTTCTGAAGTTTGACATTATATACGGAAGAATTCACCTGAACAGCCTCAGAAGAAAACAAACATCTCTAAAGAGAAGAACCAAATCCATCAACAACCTTATAGATTGTGTTCGTTGAGGGATTTTGATTGTAAGTGGAAGGATATTTGAGAGCAGAATACAGTGATATATCAAACTAGTGTTTATTAGGATGTTTTAGTTGAGTTGTTGCAGTATCCAGAGATTTAATTTCTGTCAGAATGATGAGTTGTCGCAGATAGTTCACTGTGTTTTTATCACATATATGTATTAGCATGATAGTTGCAGGTTTTCGAAGTCTATTCATTGGGGGAATCTCATGTGTAGTCCTTTTCTCAGGTGTAGCCCAATACAAATAAAAAATGTTGTTAACAAAAACCACCATATCTATCTAGCTGTATGTGTTGGGGATGCTTTCGATTAAATTTTGATTTTGATTTTAATGAGCGTTATTATGGTGTTTTCTATCACAGCAATGAAACCTTAACATCCCCATGCTTTTGATTTTGATCTAATTAACTAAATTATAGTGTTTTCAATAACAGAAACCAAATCTTGCGTTTGATTAAAGTATGGTTTTGATATTAATTCTGCCCACCCAAAAAAACTTTATTCACTCTGAAATAGTCTAACTTCACTTTCTTAAAAACATTTCTGAAGTTTGACATTATATACGGAAGAATTCACCTGAACAGCCTCAGAAGAAAACAAACATCTCTAAAGAGAAGAACCAAATCCATCAACAACCTTATAGATTGTGTTCGTTGAGGGATTTTGTTTGTAAGTGGAAGGATATTTGAGAGCAGAATGCAGTGATATATCAAATTGGTGTTTATTAGGATGTTTTAGTTGCATTGTTGCAGTATCCAGAGATTTAATTTCTGTCAGGATGATGAGTTGTCGCAGATAGTTCACTGTGTTTTTTATCACATATATGTATTAGCATGATAGTTGCAGGGTTTCGAAGTCTATTCATTGGGGGAATCTCATGTGTAGTCCTTTTCTCATGTGTAGCCCAATACAATAAAAAGATGTTGTTAACAAAAACCACCATATCTATCTAGCTGTATGTGTTGGGGATGCTTTCAATTAAATTTTGATTTTGATTTTAATGAGCTTTATTATGGTGTTTTCTATCACGGCAATGAAACCTTAACATCCCCATGCTTTTGATTTTGGTCTAATTAACTAAATTATAGCGTTTTCAATAACAAAAACCAAATCTTGCGTTTGATTAAAGTATGGTTTTGATCTTAATTCTGCCCACCTTCAAACTCATCTGCCCACCCAAAAAAACTTTATTCACTGTGAAATAGTCCAACTTCGCTTTCTTAAAAACATTTCTGAAGTTTGACATTATATACGGAAGAATTCACCTGAACAGCCTCAGAAGAAAA
This sequence comes from Pinus tabuliformis, assembly GCA_031772625.1. Lineage (NCBI taxonomy): Eukaryota > Viridiplantae > Streptophyta > Pinopsida > Pinales > Pinaceae > Pinus > Pinus tabuliformis. The sequence continues at coordinate 1,634,078,840 of CM062816.1, forward strand.
CAAACATCTCTAAAGAGAAGAACCAAATCCATCAACAACCTTATAGATTGTGTTCGTTGAGGGATTTTGATTGTAAGTGGAAGGATATTTGAGAGCAGAATACAGTGATATATCAAATTGGTGTTTATTAGGATGTTTTAGTTGAGTTGTTGCAGTATCCAGAGATTTAATTTCTGTCAGAATGATGAGTTGTCGCAGATAGTTCACTGTGTTTTTTATCACATATATGTATTAGCATGATAGTTGCAGGGTTTCGAAGTCTATTCATTGGGGGAATCTCATGTGTAGTCCTTTTCTCATGTGTAGCCCAATACAAAAAAAAATGTTGTTAACAAAAGCCACCATATCTATCTAGTTGTATGTGTTGGGGATGCTTTCGATTAAATTTTGATTTTGATTTTAATGAGCTTTATTATGGTGTTTTCTATCACAGCAATGAAACCTTAACATCCCCATGCTTTTGATTTTTATCTAATTAACTAAATTATAGCGTTTTCAATAACAGAAACCAAATCTTGCATTTGATTAAAGTATGGTTTTGATCTTAATTCTGCCCACCTTCAAACTCATCTGCCCACCCAAAAAAACTTTATTCACTCTGAAATAGTCCAACTTTGCTTTCTTAAAAACATTTCTGAAGTTTGACATTATATACGGAAGAATTCACCTGAATAGCCTCAGAAGAAAACAAACATCTCTAAAGAGAAGAACCAACTCCATCAACAACCTTATAGATTGTGTTCGTTGAAGGATTTTGTTTGTAAGTGGAAGGATATTTGAGAGCAGAATGCAGTGATATATCAAATTGGTGTTTATTAGGATGTTTTAGTTGAGTTGTTGCAGTATCCAGAGATTTAATTTCTGTCAGAATGATGAGTTGTCGCAGATAGTTCACTGTGTTTTTTATCACATATATGTATTAGCATGATAGTTGCAGGGTTTCGAAGTCTATTCATTAGGGGAAGCTCATGTGTAGTCCTTTTCTCATGTGTAGCCCAATACAATAAAAAGATGTTTTCAACAAAAACCACCATATCTATCTAGTTGTATGTGTTGGGGATGCTTTCAATTAAATTTTGATTTTGATTTTAATGAGCTTTATTATGGTGTTTTCTATCACGGCAATGAAACCTTAACATCCCCATGCTTTTGATTTTGGTCTAATTAACTAAATTATAGCGTTTTCAATAACAGAAACCAAATCTTGCGTTTGATTAAAGTATGGTTTTGATCTTAATTCTTCCCACCTTCAAACTCATCTGCCCACCCAAAAAAACTTTATTCACTCTGAAATAGTCCAACTTCGCTTTCTTAAAAACATTTCTGAAGTTTGACATTATATACGAAAGAATTCACCTGAACAGCGTCAGAAGAAAACAAACATCTCTAAAGAGAAGAACCAAATCCATCAACAACCTTATAGATTGTGTTCGTTGAGGGATTTTGTTTGTAAGTGGAAGGATATTTGAGAGAAGAATGCAGTGATATATCAAATTGGTGTTTATTAGGATGTTTTAGTTGCATTGTTGCAGTATCCAGAGATTTAATTTCTGTCAGAATGATGAGTTGTCGCAGATAGTTCACCGTGTTTTTTATCACATATATGTATTAGCATGATAGTTGCAGGGTTTCGAAGTCTATTCATTGGGGGAATCTCATGTGTAGTCCTTTTCTCATGTGTAGCCCAATACAAAAAAAAGATGTTGTTAACAAAAACCACCATATCTATCTAGTTGTATGTGTTGGGGATGCTTTCGATTAAATTTTGATTTTGATTTTAATGAGCTTTATTATGGTGTTTTCTATCACAGCAATGAAACCTTAACATCCCCATGCTTTTGATTTTGATCTAATTAAGTAAATTATAGCGTTTTCAATAACAGAAACCAAATCTTGCGTTTGATTAAAGTATGGTTTTGATCTTAATGAGCTTAGTTATACCATTTTCAATCACAGAAACAAAATCTCAAAACCCCACTTTTGATTAAATTTTGATTTTGATCTTATTGAGCTTAATTATGGCGTTTTTAATCACAGAAACATAATCTTTTTCTATTAAATTTTATTTTGTTTGTAACAAGGTTAATTATGGCATTTTCAATCACAAAAACGAAACCTTAAGAACCCCACGCTTTTGATCAAGCTTTGATTTTCATTCCAATGAGCTTAATTATGGCATTTCCAACCACAGAAATGGAATCAAATGCCTTCTGTTGTTTCAGTTTTGATTTTGATCTTAATGAGCTTCATTATGGCGTTTTCAATCACAGGAATGAAACTTTAAGAATCCCATGTTTTTTTATTAAACTCTAATTTTTTATCTTAATGAGATTAGTTATGGCGATTACAGGCATAGAAACTAAATTTCAAGAATCTGAATTTTAATCTTGATCTTAATGAGTTTAGTTACGGTGTTTTTGATCACAGAAACCAAATCTCAAGAACACCCGAGTTTGATTTTTATCTTAGTGAGCTTCATTATGGCATTGTCAGTCACAGAAACGGAACATCAAGAACCTCATGTCTTTGATGAAATTTTTGTTATGATCTTAATGAGCTTATTTATGGTGTTTTAAATCAGAGAAACGAAATCTAAGAACCTGATGCTTTTGATTTCAATGCGGACACACGACATGCACATCTACTCCCTTCTACATCAGCGTCATAGAAAGAAAGCATTCCTTTTCCAAATACGTCCCAATTCTCTGTTTTAAGTTTCAGGGGAATGGGTCTGTGGGGGATACATTGGGGATTCTCTTGTTCTTTATTTTGGGTTCCCACTCTACCCCCAGTTTTGAGCAAGGTGTCCATTCTGTCTACCAGTTGGCCTATCCTGGAGGTAAAGTTTTTAAAAACTCCAGTTGGCCTATCCTGGAGGTAAAAGTTTTTAAAAACTCCAATAGATAGAAGGTGTTGAACACCACAGAAATGAAATCTTAAAATCCCCATGCTTTTGGTTAAATTTTGATTTTATCTCAATGAACTTAATTATGTTGTCAGATGTGGAATCCTAGGAACTCTAGGCTTTTGATTGATTTGATTTTGACCCTAATGAGCTCAGGTATGACATTTTCAATCATAGAAATAAAATCTTGAAAACACAATGTTTTTTATTAGATTTTGTTAAAAACCTCATGTTCTTTATTGCATTTTGATTTTTTAATCTGGGAGAATAGGCATTTTGATATAATTGCAATTTGAGGTTTATTTCAATTGCCTTAGGACACTTTGATCATAATGAGCTGCATAGTTTATTTCAATCACAGAGAAGAAAACTCAAAATCCTGATGCTTTTGAGTAATTTTTGGTGAAAAGCCATATTTAAATATTTTTTATTAAACACAATATTTGATTATGGGAGAATAAGCTTTTTTTTTTGTTTCAATCACAATTCCAGGTTTGTTTCAATTATAGCTCCGACCTTAAGGCAGTTTCAATGACAGGAATGTTACACACGGAGATATAAAATAGAAATGGGTAATATTTGTATTAGAAAAAAGCCACAGCTGAGCTGGGCAGCTTAGCGCAATACAAAAAAAGATGTTGTTAACAAAAACCACCATATCTATCTAGCTGTATGTGTTGGGTATAGAAGATCCAAATCATCATTTCACAGAGTATTTAAAAAAGTTTTTGCTAGGATGAACTCTATGAAAGACACCTAAAATTGACATTGTTTTACATAATATGAAATACTAATGAAAAACATGCTTGCTGAGAGCTTCATCTTCACCGATATTAGTGGGGTGAGATTCCTGATAATCTAAGTCCATCTCTTCAATCACTTGTTGAAGTCACAAACCATATAACTAACGTGGAGCATTAAGCTTCCAAAACTTGGATTTGCCTCCTCTTCTGCACAAGAGTGTCTATAAACTAAGTTTAAGAACCCCACACTTTTGATCAAGCTTTGATTTTCATTACAATGAGCTTAATTATGGCATTTCCAACCACAGAAATGGAATCAAACGCCTGCTGTTGTTTCAGTTTTGATTTTGATCTTAATGAGCTTCATTATGGCGTTTTCAATCACAGGAGTGAAACTTTAAGAATCCCATGTTTTTTATTAAACTCTAATTTTTTATCTTAATGAGATTAGTTATGGCGATTATAGGTATAGAAACTAAATTTCAAGAATCTAAATTTTAATCTTGATCTTAATGAGTTTAATTACGGTGTTTTTGATCACAGAAACCAAATCTCAAGAACACCTGAGTTTGATTTTTATCTTAGTGAGCTTCATTATGGCATTGTCAGTCACAGAAACGGAACATCAAGAACGTCATGTCTTTGATGAAAATTTTGTTATGATCTTAATGACCTTATTTATGGTGTTTTAAATCAGAGAAATGAAATCTAAGAACCTGATGCTTTTGATTTCCATGCAGACACACGACATGCACATCTACTCCCTTCTGCATCAGCATCATAGAAAGAAAGCATTCCTTTTCCAAATACGTCCCAATTCTCTGTTTTAAGTTTCAGGGGAATGGGTCTGTGGGGGATACATTGGGATTCTCCTGTTCTTTATTTTGGGTTCCCACTCTGCCCATAGTTTTGAGCAAGGTGCCCATTCTGTCCACCACTTGGCCTATCCTGAAGGCAAAAGTTTTTAAAAATTCCAATAGATAGAAGGTGTGGAACACCACAGGAATGAAATCTTAAAATCCCCATGCTTTTGGTTAAATTTTGATTTTATCTCAATGAACTTAATTATGTTGTCAGATGTGGAATCCTAGGAACTCTAGGCTTTTGATTGATTTGATTTTGACCCTATTGAGCTCAGGTATGACATTTTCAATCATAGAAACAAAATCTTGAAAACACATTGTTTTTTATTAGATTTTGATAAAAACCTCATGTTCTTTATTGCATTTTGATTTTTTAATCTGGGAGAATAGGCATTTTGATATAATTGCAATCTGAGTTTTATTTCAATTACCTTAGGACACTTCGATCATAATGAGCTCCATGCTTTCTTTCAATAATCCTGATGCTTTTGAGTAATTTTTGGTGAAAAGCCATATTTAAATATTTTTTATTAAACACAATATTTGATTCTGGGAGAATAGGCTTTTTGTTTTGTTTCAATCACAATTCTAGGTTTGTTTCATTTATGGCTCTGACCTTAAGGCAGTTCAATGACAGGAATGTTACACACGGAGATATAAAACAGAAATGGATAATATTTGTATTAGAAAAAAGCCACAACTGAGCTAGGCTGCTTAGTGCAATACAAAAAAAAAGTTGTTGTTAACAAAAACCACATATCTATCTAGCTGTATGTGTTGGGTATAGAAGATCCAAATCATCATTTCACAGAGTATTTAAAAAAGCTTTTGCTAGGATGAACTCTATAAAAGACACCTAAAATTGACATTGTTTTACATAATATGAAATACTAATGAAAAACATGCTTGCTGAGAGCTTCATCTTGACCGATATTAGTGGGGTGAGATTCCTGATAATCGAAGTCCATCTCTTCAATCACTTGTTGAGGTCACAAACCATATAACTAACGTGGAGCATTCAACTTCCAAAACATGGATTTGCCTCCTCTTCTGCACATTGCTTTACATAATATGAAATACTAATGAAAAACATGCTTGCTGAGAGCTTCACCTTGACTGGTATTAGTGGGGTGAGATTCCTGATAATCGAAGTCCATCTCTTCAATCACTTGTTGAGGTCACAAACCATATAACTAACGTGGAGCATTCAGCTTCCAAAACATGGATTTGCCTCCTCTTCTGCACAAGAGTGTTTATAAACTAAGTTTAAGAACCCCACGCTTTTGATCATGCTTTATTTTCATTCCAATGAGCTTAATTATGGCATTTCCAACCACAGAAAGGGAATCAAACGCCTGCTATTGTTTCAGTTTTGATTTTGATCTTAATGAGCTTCATTATGGCGTTTTCAATCACACGACATGCACATCTACTCCCTTCTGCATCAGCATCATAGAAAGAAAGCATTCCTTTTCCAAATACATCCCAATTCTCTGTTTTAAGTTTCAGGGGAATGGGTCTGTGGGGGATACATTGGGGATTCTCCTGTTCTTTATTTTGGGTTCCCACTATGCCCCCAGTTTTGAGCAAGGTGCCCATTCTGTCTACCACTTGGCCTATCCTGGAGGCAAAAGTTTTTTAAAATTCCAATAGATAGAAGGTGCGGAACACCATAGAAATGAAATCTTAAAATCCCCATGCTCTTGGTTAAATTTTGATTTTATCTCAATGAACTTAATTATGTTGTCAGATATGGAATCCTAGGAACTCTAGGCTTTTGATTGATTTGATTTTGACGCTAATGAGCTCAGGTATGACATTTTCAATCATAGAAACAAAATCTTGAAAACACATTGTTTTTTATTAGATTTTGATAAAAACCTCATGTTCTTTATTGCATTTTGATTTTTTAATCTGGGAGAATAGGCATTTTGATATAATTGCAATTTGAGGTTTATTTCAATTACCTTAAGACACTTCGATCATAATGAGCTCCATGCTTTCTTTCAATCACAGAGAAGAAAACTCAAAATCCTGATGCTTTTGAGTAATTTTTGGTGAAAAGCCATATTTAAATATTTTTTATTAAACACAATATATGATTCTAGGAGAATAGGCTTTTTGTTTTGCTTCAATCACAATTCTAGGTGTGTTTCAATTATAGCTCTGACCTTAAGGCAGTTTCAATGACAGGAATGTTACACACGGAGATGTAAAATAGAAATGGGTAATATTTGTATTAGAAAAAAGCCACAGCTGAGTTGGGCAGCTTAGCGCAATACAAAAAAAAAATGCTGTTAACAAAAACCACCATATCTATCTAGCTGTATGTGTTGGGGATGCTTTCGATTAAATTTTGATTTTGATTTTAATTATGGTGTTTTCTATCACAGCAACGAAACCTTAACATCCCCATGCTTTTGATTTTGATCTAATTAACTTAATTATAGTGTTTTCAATAACAGAAACCAAATCTTGCGTTTGATTAAAGTATGGTTTTGATCTTAATGAGCTTAGTTATACCATTTTCAATCACAGAAACAGAATCTCAAAACCCCACTTTTGATTAAATTTTGATTTTGATCTTATTGAGCTTAATTATGGCGTTTTTAATCACAGAAACAAAATCTTTTTCTATTAAATTTTGATTTTGTTTGTAACAAGGTTAATTATGGCATTTTCAATCACAGAAACGAAACCTTAAGAACCCCACGCTTTTGATCAAGCTTTGATTTTCATTTCAATGAGCTTAATTATGGCATTTCCAACCACAGAAACAGAATCAAACGCCTTCTGTTGTTTCAGTTTTGATTTTGATCTTAATGAGCTTCATTATGGCGTTTTCAATCATAGGAATGAAACTTTAAGAATCCCATGTTTTTTATTAAACTCTAATTTTGATCTTATTGACATTAGTTATGGCGATTACAGGCATAGAAACTAAATTTCAAGAATCTGAATTTTAATCTTGATCTTAATGAGTTTAATTATGGTGTTTTTGATCACAGAAACCAAATCTCAAGAACACTCGAGTTTGATTTTTATCTGAGTGAGCTTCATTATGGCATTGTCAGTCACAGAAACGGAACATCAAGAACCTCATGTCTTTGATGAAATTTTTGTTATGATCTTAATGAGCTTATTTATGGTGTTTTAAATCAGAGAAACAAAATCTAAGAACCTGATGCTTTTGATTTCCATGCGGACACACGACATGCACATCTACTCCCTTCTGCATTAGCATCATAGAAAGAAAGCATTCCTTTTCCAAATACGTCCCAAATCTCTGTTTAAAGTTTCATGGGAATGGGTCTGTGGGGGATACATTGGGGATTCTCCTGTTCTTTATTTTGGGTTCCCACTCTGCCCCCAGTTTTGAGCAAGGTGCCCATTCTGTCTACCACTTGGCCTATCCTGGAGGCAAAAGTTTTTAAAAATTCCAATAGATAGAAGGTGCGGAACACCACAGAAATGAAATCTTAAAATCCCCATTGTTTTGGTTAAATTTTGATTTTATCTCAATGAACTTAATTATGTTGTCAGATGTGGAATCCTAGGAACTCTAGGCTTTTGATTGATTTGATTTTGACCCTAATGAGCTCAGGTGTGACATTTTCAATCATAGAAACAAAATCTTGAAAACACATTGTTTTTTATTAGATTTTGATAAAAACCTCATGTTCTTTATTGCATTTTGATTTTTTAATCTGGGAGAATAGGCATTTTGATATAATTGCAATCTGAGGTTTATTTCAATTACCTTAGGATACTTCAATCATAATGAGCTGCATGGTTTATTTCAATCACAGAGAAGAAAACTCAAAATCTTGATGCTTTTGAGTAATTTTTGGTGAAAAGCCATCTTTAAATAATTTTTCTTAAACACAATATTCGATTATGGGAGAATAGGCTTTTTGTTTTGTTTCAATCACAATTCTAGGTTTTTTTCAATTATAGCTCTGACCTTAAGGCAGTTTCAATGACAAGAATGTTACACACGGAGATATAACACAGAAATGGGTAATATTTGTATTAGCAAAAAGCCACAGCTAAGCTGGGCAGCTTAGCGCAATACAAAAAAAAGATGTTGTCAACAAAAACCACCATATCTATCTAGTTGTATGTGTTGGGTATAGAATATCCAAATCATCATTTCACAGAGTATTTAAAAAAGTTTTTGCTAGGATGAACTCTATAAAAGACACCTAAAATTGACATTGTTTTACATAATATGAAATACTAATGAAAAACATGCTTGCTGAGAGCTTCATCTTGACCGGTATTAGTGGGGTGAGATTCCTGATAATCGAAGTCCATCTCTTCAATCACTTGTTGAGGTCAAAAACCATATAAATAACGTGGAGCATTAAGCTTCCAAAACTTGGATTTGCCTCCTCTTCTGCACAAGAGTGTCTATAAACTAGGTTTAAGAACCCCACGCTTTTGATCAAGCTTTGATTTTCATTCCAATGAGCTTAATTATGGCATTTCCAACCACAGAAACGGAATCAAACGCCTGCTGTTGTTTCAGTTTTGATTTTAATTTTAATGAGCTTCATTATGGCGTTTTCAATCACAGGAATGAAACTTTAAGAATCCCATGTTTTTTATTAAACTCTAATTTTTTATCTTAATGAGATTAGTTATGGCGATTACAGGCATAGAAACTAAATTTCAAGAATCTGAATTTTAATCTTGAGCTTAATGAGTTTAATTACGGTGTTTTTGATCACAGAAACCAAATCTCGAGAACACCCGAGTTTGATTTTTATCTTAGTGAGCTTCATTATGGCATTGTCAGTCACAGAAACGGAACATCAAGAGCCTCATGTCTTTGATGAAATTTTTTTATGATCTTAATGAGCTTATTTATGGTGTTCTAAATCAGAGAAACGGAATCTAAGAACCTGATGCTTTTAGGCTTCGTTCTTAATGAGTTCTGTTATGTTGCTTTCAATCACAGAAGAGGCTCTTTTGAAACAGTTGCAATGTAAGTTTTATCTCAATTACCTTCGAGGATTCATTCTTAATGAGTTCCATTATGTTGCTTTCAATCAAAGAAGAGATTTAAAAGACTCGACATTTTGTTTAAAATTATTTTGGAATAGGCTCTTTTGAAACAGTTGCAATGTAAGTTTTATTTCAATTACCTTTGAGGCTTCGTTCTTAATGAGTTCCGTTATGTTGCTTTCAATCACGGAAGAGATTTAAAACACTCGACATTTTGTTTAAAATTATTTTGATTTTATTGAGCTTAGTTACGGTGTTTTCAATCACAGAAATCAAATTTTAAAATCCCCATGCTTTTTGTTAAATTTTGATTTTATCTCCATGAACTTAATTATGTTGTCAGATATGGAATCCTAGGAACTCTAGACTTTTGATTGATTTGATTTTGACCCTAATGAGCTCAGGTATGACATTTTCAATCATAGAAACAAAATCTTGAAAACGCATTGTTTTTTATTAGATTTTGATAAAAACCTCATGTTCTTTATTGCATTTTGATTTTTTAATCTGGGAGAATAGGCATTTTGATATAATTGCAATTTGAGGTTTATTTCAATTACCTTAGGACACTTCGATCATAATGAGCTGCATGCTTTCTTTCAATCACAGAGAAGAAAACTCAAAATCCTGATGCTTTTGAGTAATTTTTGGTGAAAAGCCATATTTAGATATTTTTTATTAAACACAATATTTGATTCTGGGAGAATAGGCTTTTTGTTTTGTTTCAATCATAATTCCAAGTTTGTTTCAATTATAGCTCTGACCTTAAGGCAGTTTCAATGATAGGAATGTTACACACGGAGACATAAAACAGAAATGGGTAATATTTGTATTAGAAAAAAGCCACAGCTGAGCTGGGCAGGTTAGCGCAATACAAAAAAAAGATGATGTTAACAAAAACCACCATATCTATCTAGCTGTATGTGTTGGGTATAGAAGATCGAAATTATCATTTCACAGAGTATTTAAAAAAGTTTTTTCTAGGATGAACCCTATAAAAGACACCTAAAATTGACATTGTTTTACATAATATGAAATACTAATGAAAAACATGCTTGCTGAGAGCTTCATCTTGACCGGTATTAGTAGGGTGAGATTCCTGATAATCGAAGTCCATCTCTTCAATCACTTGTTGAGGTCACAAACTATATAACTAATGTGGAGCATTCAGCTTCCAAAACTTGGATTTGCCTCCTCTTTTGCACAAGAGTGTCTATAAACTAAGTTTAAGAACCCCACGCTTTTGATCAAGCTTTGATTTTCATTCCAATGAGCTTAATTATGGCATTTCCAACCACAGAAACGAAATCAAACGCCTGCTGTTGTTTCAGTTTAGATTTTGATCTTAATGACCTTCATTATGGCGTTTTCAATCACAGGAATGAAACTTTAAAAATCCCATGTTTTTTATTAAACTCTAATTTTTTATCTTAATGAGATTAGTTGTGGCGATTACAAGCATAGAAACTAAATTTCAAGAATCTGAATTTTAATCTTGATCTTAATGAGTTTAATTACGATGTTTTTGATCACAGAAACCAAATCTCAAGAACACCCGAGTTTGATTTTTATCTTAGTGAGCTTCATTATGGCATTGTCAGTCACAGAAACGGAACAACAAGAACCTCATGTCTTTGATGAAATTTTTGTTGTGATCTTAATGAGCTTATTTATGGTGTTTTAAATCAGAGAAATGAAATCTAAGAACCTGATGCTTTTGATTTCAATGCGGACACACGACATGCACATCTACTCCCTTCTGCATCAACATCATAGAAAGAAAGCATTCCTTTTCCAAATACGTCCCAATTCTCTGTTTTAAGTTTCAGGGGAATGGGTCTGTGGGGGATACATTGGGGATTCTCTTGTTCTTTATTTTGGGTTCCCACTCTGCCCCCAGTTTTGAGCAAGGTGCCCATTCTGTCTACCACTTGGCCTATCCTGGAGGCAAAAGTTTTTAAAAATTCCAATAGATAGAAGGTGCGGAACACCACAGAAATGAAATCTTAAAATCCCCATGCTTTTGGTTAAAGATTGATTTTATCTCAATGAACTTAACTATGTTGTCAGATATGGAATCCTAGGAACTCTAGGCTTTTGATTGATTTGATTTTGACCCTAATGAGCTCAGGTATGACATTTTCAATCATAGAAACAAAATCTTGAAAACACATTGTTTTTTATTAGATTTTGATAAAAACCTCATGTTCTTTATTCGAGCAGAATAGCAAGCAAGAAATATGCGTCTCCAACTACGCATAAATCTCCAATGGTGTTCAGTATGCCATCATTCACCGTGCATCTTCCACTAACAATATATAAATCCCCATGGCAAAGGTAACTTCATTTCCATTCATTCCAAATTCATTTTAACACAACTCACTTTCAAAGTATTACTAATAAATTTCCACAACCGATTTACATATTACAACTTCTAACAAAATATACATTTCGTAGGTTCATTACTGCTTCTTCAGGTCTTCGATGCCTCCAACAAGTTTTGATACAATGTCAAATATGGAATGACAAGCATAGAGTTCTTTAGAATATTATATTCACTATTTGTATTTTCCATTTGAAACTTGAAAAAGGATGTTTCAAGATCAAATACCATTTTGATAGTTTATGTCTTCACAACCGATTCATTATCAATGGGTTTTAACATATTTTGTTAACAAAATCAATTTATTTCAATGAATATAATACATGTTTTCAATATGTCTTCATATTAATTAAATTTCCTGTTTGATTAATGATTTCTTAAATAACCCTATTCAAATCGATATGGATACCCAGTTCTTGTTCGCGTTTCGCGTGAATTCATTCCTTTACCTTCACCTTCAACTACGCAATTTCAATCCAAATATGAGGGGTCTAGACAAGTTCAATGGACATTTAAGACTACTTGCATTCCTTTTTGTAGCCACTTTAACCCCCAAATATGCTTTTTGACATGGATTCCTCAAATTAAAACTCAAATACATCGACCCTTGCTTTCAAAAAAGCCCATAAAAGCCCATTCACATTTCAATATTCTTCCACACACTATGCCTTGCGGCGTTTCCTTTGCAACATTAGGTGCAAATGCTAGTTTAGGGTTTTTTTTCCCTAGAAGGCAACCCCTCACTATATATGAGGGAATTGTATTGTGTCTATGTAGATCTATATTCTAAGCGAGAAGAGAGAGGATATTGAGTGAGAGAGAAGAGGGAATTACAACGGATCTACTGTAGGTTGTATCTCTTCGGTTTGCTAGATAATATAAAAGGAAGGACTTGTTGTTTCTCCGTGGATGTAGCCCAAATTGGGTGAACCACGTATATCTGTGTCTCTCTTGTTTTATGCATTTTATGTGTTTATATTTATGCAATATTTTATGTGTTCCATTGCTCTGTAATATATAATTTTCTAACAAATGGTATCAGAGCCGAGGGTCTATTTGGCTGATAAACACGCAGGAGAGAAGGGTTCTTGGTTCGAGTGGGAGCAATGGCGGAAGATGGTAGGTTTAGGGTCGAAAAATTTAACAGCCAAAACTACCAGCTGTGGAAGATGCAGATGGAAGATTATCTGTATGAGAGAGATCTGTACCAACCATTGAGTGGAAAGGAAAAGAAGTTGACAAGTATGACAAACAAAAAATGGGATATTCTCGACAAAAAGGCACTTAGAACAATATGGTTATGCCTAGTGGCATCGATAGCGTTTAATATTTCAAAGGAAATGACAATAGAGGGTTTAATGTCGACATTGGCCAAACTATATGAAAAAACCTCGGCCTCAAATAAGGTATTTCTTATGAATCATTTATTTAATATGAAAATGTCAGAAGGTGGATCTGTTTCTGATCATTTAAATGAATTTAATATAGTTACCAGTCAGTTAAGTAGGGGTAACTTTTGATGATGAAGTTAGGGCTCTGTTATTTCTGTGCTCATTGCCAGAAAGTTGGAATGGTTTAGTTATGGCCATTAGTAACTCGGTCTCTGGATCTAGTACTTTAAATTTTGATGATGTTGTCGGTGCAATCCTTAGCGAGGAAATGTGATGGAAAAGCTCTGGTGAGACATCAGCTAATACTTTGACTGTAGAGACTAGGGGAAGAAAAATGGAAAGAGAAAAGTGCCCAAGATATTGCAGTAAGTCAAGGAAAGGAAGATCCAAGTCTAGATTGGGGATAGTGTGCTGGAAATGCAGGAAGAAAGGACACCTAAAGAAAGACTGAAAGTCTCGAAAGGGAAACGAAGGAGACACATAGCAAGAAAACAATCATGAAGCCAATGTGACAAGTGATGTGCTACAATATGCTTTGATTCTTTCTTTAGAAAATATTATTGATGCCTGGGTGGTAGATTCACGGGCCTCATTCGATGCCACACTTGATAGGAAACATTGTCATGATTATGTTTAAGGAGATTTTGGACAGGTTCGATTAGGTGATGATAAACCATGTAAAATCATTGGAATGGGTACATTTTTCATAAAACAGTAGAATGGAAATCAATGGCTATTGAAGGAGGTAAGGCATGTTCCAGATCTGAAGAAAAATCTTATTTCAATAGGGCAGTTGGGAGGTGAAGGCTGTGTGACTACTTTTACAGATAAAACCTGGAATGTCACTAAAGGATCCCTTATAATAGAAAACAGAGAAAAGGTTGGCACATTGTATTTATGCAATGGTATTTCTAATTTTGTTAATGCTTTAACCTCTACAGGAGAAGATACGGCATTGTGGCATCATAGGCTCGGGTGCATGAGTGAAAAGGGGATGTCGATTCTTCACTCAAGAAATTTGTTGCCATGTTTGAAGCTTGTTGATTGAAAATTTTGTGAGAATTGTGTTTATGGAAAACAGAAGAGTGTCAGATTCCTCAAAGTTGGGAAAGAAAAGAAGAGCGAAAAATTAGAGCTTGTGCATACCGATGTATGGGGACCTGCTCATGTATGATATCTTGGTGGCTCTCATTATTATGTTACTTTTATTGATGATCCAACCAGAAAAGCCTGGATTTATTGTATTCGAAATAAATCTGATGTATTTTATACTTTCAAGAAATGGAAAGCTTTGGTTGAAAATGAGACAGGAAAAAGGTTGAAGTGTCTCAAATCAGAAAATGGAGGTGAATATTGCAACAAAGAGTTTGATAGGTATTGTTCAGAGAATGGAATTTGCAGAGAGAAGACAATTCCAGGAACACCACAAGAAAATGGTGTGTCAAAAAGGATGAACAAGACAATCATGGAGCGTGCAAGGTGCATGAGATTGCATGCAGGATTGCCTTTACAATTTTGGGCAAATATTGTAGATACTATTGTTTATCTAATAAACAGAGGGACTTTAAGTTCCTTGGATGGTGGTATTCCAGAGGAGGCATGGACAGGTAAAAAGGTAAACTACTCATTTTTAAAAACTTTTGGTTGTGAATCCTTTGTCCACATTAATAAAGAAAATAGAACAAAGCTTGAGGCAAAATCAAAGAAATGTACTTTGGTGTTAATGATTTTGGTTATCGCTTTTATGATTATGAAAAACACAAAATCATTAGGAGAATAGATGTCATATTCAATGAAAAGGTTTTGTATAAGGATCAATTGTAGGAAAAGAAATAAGAAAAAGAAAACAAATAATACACAGTGCTTGATGAGATCACAGAAAAAGTGACGGTGCCTGAAAATCATAATGATCAACAGCCATAACAACAATCACAACATCAACAAGCACCTCAAACACCTGAAAGTGGTGTTAGAATATCTACTCGGATAAGTAGACCCCTTGAACGATACTCTCCTTCATTATATTATGTACTGTTGACTGATTCTGGTGAATCAGAATGTTATGAAGAAGCAGTGCATGTAGAAACCAAGAAGAAGTGGGAGCAAGCCCTGAAAGAAGAGATGGACTCCTTAGCACATAACCAGACTTGGGACTTAGTTAGGTTGCCTGCAGGTAAAACAACATTGCAGAATACATGGGTTTACAAGTTGAAGGAAGAATATGGAGGTAGAAAAAGGTATAAAGCTAGACTTGTGGTGAAAGTGTTTGCATAGAATAGGGTATAGACTTTGATGAGATATATTCCCCTATTGTTAAAATGAATTCAATCAGAACTATTTTAAGTCTAGTAGTAGCTGAAGATTTTCATCTTGAGCAGTTAGATGTAAAGACAACCATTCTCCATGGGGATTTGGAGGAAGAGATACATATGCAGCAGCCACAAGGATATGAGGTAAAAGGGAAGGAGAAACTAGTGTGCAGGTTGAAGAAGAGCTTGTATAGCTTAAAATAGGCTCCAAGGCAGTGGTATCTAAAATTTGACAGGTTTATGTCTGAACAAGGTTATACTAGATGTCACTCTGATCATTGTGTTTATCTCAAAAGGAAAAATGATGGCAACTATATTATATTGTTATTGTATGTAGATGAAATGCTTGTTGCAGGTTCTAACATGCAGGAAATAAATGTGCTCAAAAGAAAATTGGCAAACTCAATTGCAATGAAGGATTTGGGTCTTGCAAAACAAATCCTTGGTATGAGAATAACTAGAGACAGGAAGAATTGTAAATTAACATTGTCTCAAAGTGAGTACATAGAAAAGGTGTTGAAAAGGTTTAATATGCAGAATGCAAAACCAGTTAGTATACCTTTGGCTAGCCATTTCAAATTAAGTAAGGAGGAGTGTCCCAAGACTCAGGAAGAAATGGCTCATATGTCTAAAGTTCCATATGCATCAGCAGTTGGAAGCTTAATGTATGCAATGGTCTACACAAGGCCTGATATTGCACATGCAGTGGGAGTTTTAAGCAGGTACATGAACAATCCAAGAAAAGAACATTGGATGGTGGTGAAGTGGATTCTCAGGTATTTGAGAGGTACCACAAATCAAGCATTATGCTTTGGTGGTTCAAACATTGCTCTACAGGGATATGTTGATGCAGATATGGTAGGTGATAGAGATAATAAGAGGAGCACAACAGGGTATGTGTTTACTGTAGGTGGAACAACTGTCAGTTGGGTCTCAAAACTGCAAAGTGTTTTTCACTCTCAACAACGGAAGCAGAGTATGTTGCTGCTACAGAGGCTAGTAAAGAAATGATTTTGATACAAAGGTTTCTCGATGAATTAGGTAAGAATCAGGAGTTGGGCAGGTTATACAGTGACAACCAGAGTGCCATACATCTTGCAAATAACTCTGCATTTCATTCCAAGACTAAACATATACAACTCAAGTACCATTTCATACGATCAACGTTGGAAGATGGACAGTCGAATTTGGAAAAGATACACACTAACCAGAATCCTGCATATATTTTAACAAAAGTTGTAACCAGGGAGAAACTGAGAATCTGCTCGGTTTCAAATTGGTTGTCAAGTATGATGAAGAAGATGAGAAATAGCCAGGTCTAAAGAGGAGTCATTGTACAGCAAATGAAGCAGTGGTGGAGTTGCTATAATCAGTCTCCAAGTGGGATATTGTTGGGTGTGGAGCCTGATTATCTTCTTTACTTAGAGGTATCACCACATTGGACCCCAGTTCGTAATGTGGCGGAAATGCCGCATGAAAAATATATGCTGCATGGGGGGTCCAGGGGGAGTGGCTGCGACCTTTGGGAGCCCCCCCTTGGTGGGGGGATCGGGGGCAGTGCCCCCCAAACTAAAAATAGATGTAAAATTTCCTTGTAAAATGTTGTAATTTCGTAGTCAATTTGGGTTGTTCATTAGGAGGAGATATGATGGTAGAATTTATGTTTAATTTAGGGTTTTTCCCTATAAGGCAACCCCTTGCTATATATGAGGGAATTATATTGTGTCTATGTAGATATGTATTCTGAGCGAGAAGAGAGAGGAGATTGAGCGAGAGAGAAGAGGGAATTACATCGGATATGTTGTAGGTTTTATCTCTTCAGTTTGTTGGATAATATAAAAGGAAGGACTGGCTCTCCATGGATGTAGCCCAAATTGGGTGAACCACATATATCTATGTCTCCCTTGTTTTATGCATTTTCTGTGTTTATATTTCTACAATATTTTATGTGTACCAATGCTCTGTACTATATTATTTTCTAACAAGATATGGTTTAGCCAAAGTCAGATCAGGATATTGACCTCACGCTTCAGAACCAAGAGGTCACCCTACTGGCTTCACCAGATTCAGAATCAGAGAAATTCCCAAGCTATCAAGGTGACACAGAAATCCTTGAAGACAATTTGGAAGCGGAGATGCATAACATATCTTTCAACGAGTCACAACACAGATTTGTGCAGTTGTGCAGAGTGCCTACTCCGTATTTCCATGTATCTCATTTGTAGTTTGAAGAACGAGTGATCGTGTCCGATGTGCACATACATCCATCCACATTGGCCGATGCTACCAAAACGTATGTCAAAGCCACCATCTCAAGTGTTATATTCTTGATAGCTAAGGACGAGCACATGGCTAAGGAGTTATAGGCGGCCAAGCATGAAGGAGAACATGTTACGACATCTGCTAGAGCAGAGTTGAGGAGAGCAATACTAGATGAAGTATCGTCTCTCAAGATAGTCACGTGGAAGTTGTACTCTAGATTCGTCACCATGCATAAGTCAGTTTTCCATCTCAACTGTTGGCAGTAGCGCTGTGCTAGGAGAGCACACATCTTGTCAAATCTACACACTGATGTTGATGACATGCAAACATGTACAATGAGGTATAAAGGAGCCCCATTTCACTTACCAAATATGATGAAGCCAAAGGTGGTAGAGTTGAAGGTACACGTCCATAGTCAAATCCAGAACTATGAGGAACTCTCGCAATTCATCACTTGTTTGCAAGCTTCACATGCACGGGTGTTCAGGAGCATGGATGGCATTTTGCACACGCATGCAATCCCATCCATTGGCACACTCACCGAGGCGAAGTCAAAGAACCAAGTCCAACTAGAGCTGGACATGTACTTTGATCAGTTGATGCTCATAGCCACCAACGTAGACTTGGCAATTAGCACAGACATTATGCATCAGTATGTTGTTGGTCCAGTTGCACTCAAGACTATGATCAGCATGTTATCAAATGAGTTGGAAAGAGGTGCCAAATTAGTGTACTTGGATGCAACAGAGGCAAGAGTTTGCTTTCAGAAGGATGCCACCATAGAGCACGCGAACACCATAACAGACTACCAAGATTGGCATCAGTTCACCACCATCGATCATTGCAAGGATGTCAAAGAGTTAGTCTTCCCACAACTGTTTGAGTCTTAGTGATGTCTTGCATGGCTTACTCAAGCCCATTTTTGTCTCACATGGGTACATGTGCAGATTGTAATGTAAACGTGTTGTAAAAGTGAAAGACAAAGTGTCGATAGTATAATGTAACAGTAATGTAGTAGTTGAAGAGTCATGAGGGTAGGCAAAGAGTCACAAAGAGGAATGTCAAGGATCACCCCACCCTTTGCTATTTATAGAACCTCATAACTCATTGAACAGGATTTGGCAGCGAAGCTTCCTATAGGTGTAACTTAGAGAAATCTTGGAGTGTATTGTAATGAGCCTTGGCTTCTCCACAGTGCAGAGCTAGTACATCTCTTTGGAGGAGTAGGCGACAATGACTATAATGTTCTACTATCAGGGCTAGTGGAAGTATTAGATGTATGTATGGTTGGATTTTTCAAATTTTTAATATAACAGAGCCAACACATTTCATGCATATGTTTTTATCATAGTTCCGCTATCCCGGTTGCTTTAATGATGTATGTAGCTATTATTTATGCATGTATGTATGGACTATTCTGTATTTGTCTGTATGAATCTTATCGAAGCATGTTGCTGATGTAACCCATCACCTTAGATCATCGGTTATACAACTTTCCATCTTGTGGTGTCTTTTTTCTCAAGTGTTCCCTTTCCAGTTGCGTGCTATCACAGGTTTCTAAGGGGTGCACTCACTTCCTTGTCCATGTGTTAGAGCCATTCATGCACCTTCCTTGACTTAATGCAAGGTCACACCCTTTCTACCAACAAGGACATCTTACTTACCTCTACGCGCAACTGCAGTCAAGGCAATATTGTACTACCCACTGTTGGGAATCTTATTCCAAACGATCTGAGGTATAGTTGGGAATTATTACCGGGGGGATCCCTTGACATGTTGGTGGGTCCAACACCATCAACAGAGCTGAAGTAAAGCAAATTGTGATTGATTTTAACATTAGGAAGACTGAAACTGATATGCATAAGCATTAGCCCGACATAGAGCCAACTTGCAGAGTTTCCCTATCATCTTTTGAGATATCAAACTTGATGACTATTGTTGATTCTGGAGCTGCTCAGATAGCATCATGTACCTATATTTGAACCAAAAATCCAAACTATTTTGAACGAATAGCCTTTGAATTAATTTTTTTGAACTTTACTTCTAATATTTTTTACATAATTTTATAGATATGGTTTCCTAAGGAGATCTACTCAAGCTCTTCAATTGTTTTTGGCTTATCCATTTCCATTATAAGAGATGAAAAGGTAGTATTGGAAACTTTTATAACTTTCCTAAACTCCATGACTCTTCAATTACCCTAACAAGATGTTCTTCCAATAAGTCATAGAACCCATTGCGGAATTCTAGTGGCCAACCCTCTGGTCTAGGGATTTTTCTTCTTTTGAAAGATGTTAAAATAGTCATTAACTCCTCCTTTGAGACTTCTTCCATTAGTTTTTGGCTTCCTTCCTCAGCTACAAACCTTGGAAAATAGTAATGAACTATAGAATTTCAATAATTCTAGCACCATTTGGCACTTTGTATATGTAGAGTGAAAATAAGAGACACCCATATCAGCTATTTCATGAAACTTTCTAGCTTAAATTCCATTTGGATTCTCCATTTCATAGATAGTAGTTTTTATATATTTGTTCTTTCCTTAGTTATGAAAGAATTGTGTTTTCATTCTCTTTATTCAATAGATTGCTCCACCATTCATTCTCCTTTTTGCTTCTCTCTAATCTAGCAATTTTTTTTATAACTTTTAAAGCTGTTAACTTGAATTTTTTCTCTTTGTTGAAAATGACATCCACATTCTACTCAAAGAATTATACTATCTACTTTTGAGCTATTTTAAGTCCTTAACCAAATTCTTGAATTTAGTTGATGTTTCTACAATTTATAGCTCATTGAATTCCTTGAAGTTTCATCTAACCCAACCCCTCCATATTTTACCAATTTTGAACATTTGTCATCCTCTAGCCAAGTAGTCTTAAGTTTGAAAACACTTCCCTGTTTCAAGTCTTGCTTCTCTATTTGTGTTTGAATGGGAAGATGGTTTGAGCCACCTCCAATTTCCACCCAGAATCTAGTCCTATCTGATTCCATCAGTAAATTTTTAGACTTTGAGAATATATCAAGCCTTTTTGATACTCCAATTTCACCTATTATATTATTTGTGCAAGTAGGTACAATTTTTATAGGTTCCACGTCCACAAAACCTATTTCTATATTATCACTGAAGAAATTTTCCTTTATCTATTTAGAGTAAAATCTAATTCTCCCCCAATTATAAGCCTCTTACTCTTGATACAACTCAAAGTGAAAAATTCCTCCCAAAACGTTTTCCTTTTTTCATATGGTTCATAATAATTAATCACAAAGATATTCTCCCTATCTCTCGAACTAAAATTCTATGCATATTGTTACTTCACACTAGTTGGAGTTTGTCTTGTTGTAATGACCCATTTAATTTATTTATTTTCCCTTGTTGAATTTCTTTCAATGCTTTTTCTTGGGCATTTTGAAGGAATGGTTTCTGCTCAAATAATTTGTAATAGGATCACTTACTGGATCCATTTTCAGATCCCTTTCTATACCCTCTTCCCTAAATTTCTACTAGATTCCGTAGGGAATGGTAAAAAAATTTTATCCTTGAAATCAAAATAATCTTTTTTTGAATGTATAGGAGTTTCTTCTATGAGGAATTGAATTACTGAAATAATGTGCATACCTCTACTTTCCCTTCAAGATTCGGAGGTTACTAAGAAGAACATTCCAACGGTGTTGATCTTGCAACCATAGACATCAATATTGACAAGAAAACCAACATTTCAAGGGCATCCATCACAGTTTTGCAACTAGGCTTGCTAGATAGCTCCATAACAAAGCCAACTCCATAGGAATCTCCATCAAGTGACAGACCAAACAAGCCAAGACAAACCTCAAAAATCTCTAATAACAATATGCAACTCACCGCCACCATTATGAGATTGGGCACTCGCCCTAGGTCGTTCATATCATGCCTCCAGGACCCATCAAGACACTTCCCTATTCTTTATTGGCAACAATTATCTTGTAGGCATTATAAACTCACATATTGATCTCTAGCCAAACTGTATATATGATTGAAAAGTTCATATTAGTCTCTTTCAATAACGAACTCACATGGCTTCTATGACAATTGTAGAACAAACTTACAAGCTCTGGAAGGGTGATTCACTGCTTCGACAACTCATACAAGAATGTAGAGCTACATGGCTAATGCCAAAAACCTGCAAACTGCAATACATGCACCACTCTCATGAGATGGATCGGATCCTCGTGGCTCCTATACCATGTTAAAGTGACATAAACAGGCATAACAGACACTTTTAGTAATGACATGACAAAAGAGCCCAAACACAATAAATGCACAACAGACTTTCATGAATCATCAACACGAAATGTGGACACCACGTTACAATGCAAAAATCCCCCATTACAGGTAAAAACTTCAATGTCAAGAATGAATTCTACTTTGTGTGTCAAGACTTGAAACCAAACAAAGGGGATATATTTAATAGGTGGGATACAAAGAGAGACTTGTCCTTATAATTCCTTGGCATCATGCTCATGCATCTACTTAAAATCCATTACACATACTCATTGACCTACACATTCACTTGGGAAACATGAGTCTCGACTCTCACTTACAAACAAGAGTTATTTTTTAAAAAAGGACATGAATCCAACCTTACCACTTTTAAACTCATGCCATTTTCCCTTCATGGAGGAGTCTTCTAGATCCATTACTTGAAACTCTTGAGATTCTTATCCGTGAGAAAAAACCTAGGTCTGGCACTACAAAGTTCTCAATGTGTTCTCAGAATGACAGGGATGTGCATGCAATTGTCTATGTTATTGCTTGAACTTGAACATTGCAATTCCTTCTTTGACTAATAATGTTATTTGAGATGTAATGCTTAATGTTGCAGTGGAAAAAATGTATTTACTCTAAGCCATTACAAGAGGTAAATTCAACATACTGGGTTTTATCTTCTATAGGGTCAAGGTGTTTATCTCATAGTTTAGAAGGTCGAAAGAATTTCCTCTTGTGCTCATTTAATTGGAAATTGGTGCACTTGTCCTTGTCCAATGTGGAGACCAAATTTAATATCTAGTTTGTGATTGCAACATATCTACATATTGAAAAGGTGAAAACCAATCATTTCTATAATGCTCTCTTACTAGAAAAATTAGTAGCATGTTGCATACCATTGTATTCTTGTGTAGTATTGTATTTGTTGGTTGATTTTTGAAAATGAGAACTGTGGTCATATTGCATATTTCAATAAGGAATAATAGAGTACATCAAGAAGTATACATACTACCTTTCCTACATAGTTAAGGAGTGATAATATATCTTCCATGGCCCTAATCTGAAGAGAGTCTACATCCTTTCCAAAAATGCATATTCTAGATGTAATCTAGGCTGGAAACTCTAATCTAAAAGCTTAGATCTCACCAAATGAAAGGAGAAAGCATCCCCACTAAAGGTTGCACAACTTCTCCTTTTCCATACAAAAAAAGATGCCTCTCAATATTACTATGTTCCATAAACCTCTACAAGACTGTATGATAATCCATCCATCCCCAAAATAGACCTTTTCCTCTTAAGAGGGTTGACAGAGATGTGCATGAATTTTTCTATGTTATTGTTCGAACTTGATCATTACTATGCTTTATTTGACTAAAATTGTTGTTTGAGATGTAAGAATGGTTTTAGGAATGCTTCATGTTGTAGTGGAAAAAATTCATTTCCAAAACAGCCACTCGGGACTTCTGCTGAACTGACTGTTCAGTCTTTAATCCATCACTTCGAGGTGTTTGAAGTTTCCTTGGCGTATTTCTAGGAACAACACCATGCATAGTGGGCTGAGAAACCCTGATTGCATGTAGTTGTAAGACTATGTTATGTTAATATGTCATAGCCAGTTTCATTTTCAACAGATCACAACAACCAAAAAACATTAACCAAATGAACATATATTCTTCTAGTGAATGGTATAACTAAAAAAAACCCGACAAACATTTACCAACTTTGAAGAAATAAAAATATAATTGCATCTATTCAGAAACTGGTATTTACAAGATTTGAATACAAGATGAAATGAAAGTGTGAGTTTGAACCATAGGTATTTTTTCAGAAAATTGTAGTAAAAATGAAAAATACCTGGGTTATGCTGCCAAGGCATTCCACTAAACACGACTGAACACTGTGTAGTAGTTTTCACTTCAGCTTCAGACTTCAGTTCTTTATCAATCTGGATACCAGGAGGAATAACTAGAATAAGGGGATGACCTTCTCTAAATCGTTCTATCAAATAGACTGCAATGTAAAAATCCCTTAGAGAAAGCATATTGTCCCCATCCTAGTCAGACAAATCCCAAACCTTCTTTAAAACCTCTACAAGATGCACCCAAAAGAACACCAAAAATTAAATTCAGGATAGTGTGATGGTGATGTTAGACAAGCATTTCCTTCAAAGTCTCCATTAAAGGCAGATCTTATTTATAGATATGTGAATGATAACATGGACTATGATGTAACCTACAATCTCACATTGATTTTAAATAGAAAACATTATTGATTATTAACTATTAAAATCTTAAAAATCAAGTACCATTTTAGAAATATGAAATCACCTTCTTTATTTTGGTAAATAACAGAAGAAACTTAGATACATCAAGATTTGGCTTAGATATCAATGCTTTCTCATATTAGCATAAATGCTAGATAACAGAGAATACTCTCCATCAAAATTACTGAATTCTACAATCACATGGATGTTTTGTAGAATGATATACTTGCTTTCCTAAATTCCTACAAACAAATGATTTCTCCCCTAAGTAACCATTTTGAGATCTTGGAAACATTATGTCTAGTATCATGATACAAATGTGCAATAAAGGAAGCTAAATACAATAGATCACATATAACATTCACAAAAAATGCAAACAATCCCTTACAACTGTCTATCCCATTGAAGGATTTGAATATTAACAACAACTTTAGGGGCCATGGATATGATATTAAATTAGTATTTGATAAAAAACTAAAAATTTTCAATTACCTGACTGTTGTTGCCATGTTTTGTGCAACTTGTTGGTTGCATGTACTACAACCAATACATAAACATGGAAGTACTACATGCCAATTCAATTACCAAAGGAAGCAAGATTAGCACATGAAATTTCCATTTAGAATCTCTGAAATGATTCTATAATTATTCAAAGAAAACTTAATGTTACTTATTCATTTTTCTCTAATGCAGGAAAAACTAAATATGCTAACCTATTTATGAGATAAGAGTTATATAATTCATCGTGTCCTAAATCATTTCTTATTTTCATCACTGGTTGTGAGACTTGGATGGTAAGCCCATCAATTATAATTGTGAAAGATGTTGAAGTAAAGCAACTTGTGATTGATTTTGACATTAGGAAGACTAAAACTGATATGTAGAAGCATTACTCTGATATAGATCCAACTTGCAGTCTTACCTCGTCATCTTTTGAGATATCAAAATTGATGACTATGTTGGCTTTGGAGCTACTCAAATAGCATCATGTATATGTCTTCCAACCATAAATCCAAACTGTTTTGGATAGATAGTGTATGAAGTATTTTTTTTAAACTTTACTTCTAATAGTTTTGACATATTTTTATAGATATATTTGCCTAACCATATCTACTCGAGCTCTTCAATATTTTTTGGCTTATCCATTTCCATCATAAGATCTGAAAAGGTAGTATTGGAAACTTTTATAACTTTCCTAAACTCCATGACTCTTCAATTACCCTAACAATATCCTCTTCCAATAATTCATAGAACCCATTGAGGAATTATGGCCAACCCTCTGGTCTAAGGCTTTTTCTTCTTTTGAAAGATGTTAAAATAGTCTTTAACTTCTCCTTTGAGACTTCTTCCATTAGTGTTTGGTTTGCTTCCTCAACTGCAAACCCTAGAGAATGGTAATGGGCTTCAGAATTTCAACAATTCTAGCACCATTTGGCACTCTATATATGTAGAGTGAAAATAAGAGACACCCGTATCAGCTATTTCATGAAACTTTCTAGTTTAACTTCTATCTAGCTTCTCCATTTGATAGATAGTAGTTGTTCTATCTTTGCGCTTTTCTTAGTTATGAAAGAATTGTGTTTTCATTCTCCTTATTCATCTAGATTTCTCCACCATTCATTCTCCTTTTTGCTTCTCTCTAATCTGGAAATTTTTTCTTAGAAATTTTAAAGATTGTTAACTTGAATTGTTTCCCTTTGTTGAAAACTACATCCACATTTTGTTCAAAGAGTTATACTATCTGTGTTTGAGCTCTTTTAAGTCCTTAACCAAATTCTTGAATTTAGTTGGTATTTCTAAAAATTTATAGATCATTGAATCCCTTGAAGTTTCATCTAACCCAACCCCTTCATCTTTTACCAATTTTGAACATTTGTCATCCTCTAGCCAGGTAGGCTTAAATTTGAAAATACTTCCTTGTTTCAAGTCTTCCTTCTCTATTTGTGTTAGAATGGGAAGATAGTTTGAGCCACCTCCAACTTACACCCATAATCTAGTACTATATGATTCCATGAGTAAATTTTTATAATTTGAGAATATATCAAGCCTTGTTGATACTCCAATTTCACCTATTCTATTGTTTGTGCAAGTAGGTACAATTTTTATAGGTTCAACATCCACAAAACCTCACCAAAAATTATTTCTATATTATACCTAAAGAAATTTGTCGTGATCTATTTAGAGTAAAATTTAATTCTCCGCCAATGATAAGCCTCTTACTCTTGATACAACTCAGAGTGAAGAATTCATCCCAAAATGTTTTCCTTTTTTCATATGGTCCATAATAATTAATCACAAAAATATTTTTCCCTATCTCTCGAGCTAAAATTCTATGCATATTGTTACTTCACACTAGTTGGAGTTTTTCTTTTTCTAATGACCCATTTAATTTTTTTATTTTCCCTTGTTTAATTTCTTTCAATGCTTTTTCTTGGGAATTTTGAAGGAATGGTTTCTTCTCACACAATTTGTAATAGGGTCCCCTACTGTCATCAATCAGTTTATTTTCTATTGCAATTTCTTGGAGATGCAAAGAAAATTCTAGGTTCCAAAGCACATTTCCCATAGCTGGAATTTCAACCCCTTGCTCCGCAAGAAAATTTTCAGCTGCCTCCTCATACTTCTTAAGGGAATCAGGATTTATTTCACCTTTCAAATAACGATATATAAATTATTCCAAAATTCCACTTCTTTGGTAATGTAGTGCCCATTCGACAATGGTTACCTATTCTCTAGGAAGAGAAGGATTAATAGCAAATCGAGCACACAACTCCTCAAACAACACAACCAAATGAATAAACATATGACTTTTCAGTGAGATACTACCTACGATAATAATATGGGTGCATGTATCCAAATCTACCTTTGACCACAATGCTAACATGAGTATGGTCGAGATTTGGGCCCAATTTTTATAATCCAAAATTTGAAACTTTTGCAACTAAGTTTTCATCAAGAACTATATTTGTGGTCTTGACATCCCAATGTATGATGGTTTAAGAAGCCCTTGTGTAAATATAATGAAGACCTTGAGCATCCCCATTACATATTTATAATCTTTGCTTCCATGACAAAGGATTCAGATTGTTGTTTCCATACGAGTGTCCTCGCAGTGGTCGCTTGGCCATGTAATCATAAACTAAAGTCATCTCACAATTTTCTTCACAATAACCAATAAGAGACAATGAATGGTGATGCTTGAGCTTAGAAATCATCTTTATTTATGTTTGGAATTCATGGATACCTTGTTCTACTAGCGGGTTTCCTCTCTTAACTACAACCTTCACACCACCACCATCAATCTCTCCTTCATAAACTTTCCCAAAACCACCAACACCAAGAATTCGTGACTCATCAAAGTTTTTGGTAACCTCTTGTATCTCTACAAAGGTAAAATGTATGCAAAAATTGGAAGGTGCAGATGACACATAGCTCCTAGTACTTCTCTTTCAAAAATTACTTGAGGCTTTGCTCCCAATGGTGTGTGAGTTACCACCATAGAGTGGTAGGGGAAACCATCCAGGGTGCTTGTCACCAGTTGACCCACTACGATGTTGATGAACAAAGTAGTAGAGAGAAAGAAGAAGCATTAGTGCAACAATCCCTCCAAGTACCATGTCAAGTAACTTAAGGTATTTGTAGTCAAAAGTATCTAATTTGAAAATTACTAAATTGAAAAAGCATGTCAAAACAACATGGCCTTTAATTGAATAAACATCAATGATGAAAAATAGCAATTAGAAACAAAGTATGGTTGATGAGGTGCAGCTAAACAAGGATGGTTGATGAGGTGTGGAGCATGTTGTCTTCGCGTAGAGTAGGCATGGGAGGAAGATCTGTTGGTGGTCATGGATTGACACCTGTGGCTTGTTGACAATTATATGAATGGCCATGCTATTACCCCTAGCCATCCTATCATTCATTATCAATATTTAGTATTTTGATACAAGTATAGATGTTGTTAGTGCTGTGAAATGTTAACTAGACTTGAGTAATGTTTAGAAAATAGTTCTTCAATGACTTCTAATAATGCAATAGCAGAGTGGGCATGAAATGCTACTTGAATTATGGGTTCAGAAGCAAGTGTTGTTCAAGGCATTTTCAAACATGCAATTTGAGATAGTCTTGAAAAAAGTACCATGATGAAGATGTGTATTCTTTTGAACTTGGTATTTCATCTCTATGGAGTAGTTCTGATTTTAGCCTAGGAGGTGGTGCTACGAATCTGATTGGTTATTCCCGTTGACAAAGAATTCAAAGGTCCATTTAGAAAAAATAAACTCCCATCATTAAAATGCCAATGTGAGAAGCTTCTAGAAGCTAAACAAGGATGGTTGTGAGGTGCAAAGCATGTTGTCTTCATGTAGAGAAGGCATGGGAGGAAGATCTGTTGGAGTCGGGGATTTAATCTTGTGGCTTGTTGACAATTATATGAATGACCATGCTATTACCCCTAGCCATACTGTCATTCATTCTCATTATTTTGATACAAGTAGAGATGTTTTTAGTGTTGTGAAATGTTAACTAGACTTTAGTAATGTTCATAAAATAGCTCTTCAATGACTTCTAATAATGCAATAGAAGATTGGGCATGAAATGTTACTTGAATTTTGGGTTCAATAGCAAGTGTTGTTCAAGGCATTGTCAAATGTGCAATTTGAGATAGCCTTGTCAATAGTACAATGATGAAGATGTGAATTCTTCTGAACTTGGTATTCCATCTCTATGGAGTAGTTTTGATTTCAGCCTAGGAGGTGTTGCTAGAAATCTGATTGGTTATTCTTGTTGACAAAGAATTTAAAGGTCCATTTAGAAAAAAGAAACTCCCATCATTAAAATGCTAATGTGAGAAGCTTCTAGCAGTTAAACAAGGATGGTTGATGAGGTGCAAAGCATGTTATTTTCATGTAGAGTAGGCATGCGAGGAATATCTGTTGGTGTCAGTGATTGAATCCCATGACTTGTTGACAATTATATGAATGGCCATGTTATTACCCCTAATCATCCCGTCATTCATTATCACTATTTTGCTACAAGTATAGATGTTGTTAGTGTTGTGAAATGTTAACTAGACTTGAGTAATAAAATAGCTCTTCAATGACTTCTAATAATTCAATAGCAGATTGGGCATGAAATGCTAATTGAATTCTAGGTTCAGTAGCAAGTTTTGTTCAAGGCATTACCAAATGTGCAATTTGAGATAGTCTTGACAACAGTACAATGATGAAGATGTGTATTCTTCTGAACTTGGTATTTCATCTCTATGGAGTAGTTCTAATTTTAGCCTAGGAGGTGTTGCTACAAATCTGATTGGTTATTCCTATTGAAAAGGAATTCAAAGGTCTGTTTAGAAAAAAGAATCTCTTGTCATTAAAATCCCAATGTAAGAAGCTTCTAGCAGCTAAACAAGGATGGTTAATGAGGTGCAGAGCATGTTGTCTTCACATAGAGCAGGCATGGGAGGAATATATGTTGGTGTCAAGGATTGAATCCCATGGATTGTTGACAATTATATTAATGGCCATGCTATTACCCTTAACTATCCTGTCATTCATTGTCACTATTTTGCGACAAGTAGAGATGTTGTTAGTGCTGTGAAAAATTAAATAGACTTGAGTAATGTTCAGAAAATAGCTCTTCAATGACTTCTAATAATGCAATAGCAGATTGGGCATGAAATGCTACTTGAATTATGGGTTCAGTAGCCATTGTTGTTCAAGGCATTTTCAAATGTGCAAAGGAAGTTTTGGACCTAACTAGTGCTATAGATGCACCTAGTCAAGGCAAAGCTATGAATTCTAAGCATGTGATTAAAAGTGAGGAAGAGTATAAGTAAATTCATGCTACTTCTTTTTTAACAAGAACCATAAAACATTCAAATTTTCAAGGTAGATAGGTTAATTCTCATTTGATTATGAGTGAATATGAAAAGGGATTTCTTAGTTCCAAACTATTGATAATCATGAATTGAATCCAAAACTAATGATTTTAAAACATATTTTTGAGTGAAAAACTTGAAGAAAGATTTGCAACTCAAGAGATTTGATTCCCGCTTGGTAGATCTAGAGTTACAATGGATCTATGCTGGTTTTAGATTATTTTATGGATGCAAATGCCTCCTTCAACAAAAATCGAATGTAATTGGCATCACATAAGCATCAAGAATATTAAGATGTCAGTTATTTTAATCAAAAACTTCATAATCCTGTGTTTTGTTATGAGTCATCAAGAGTTTCAGTTATGCCCTAAGTTGAAGGAAGGGGGTTCTTCTAGTGACATAAATATAATGAAAAAGAAGGTATTTAAATCAATAACAATAAATGAAATCTATAATGTGCAAACCAAGGAAGATGTAGAGGATGTAACTAGGGTGTATTATGTGGCTAATGACATTACTTCCAATTCCACCCATTCTTCTTAAGGCTTATTATATTGAGATGTTTAGAAAATTGATAATTTTTTATCCAATATTTGTACTCCCAAGTGACCACAAACTAAGGACCCTGATACTTGAAGGAGAGGTGGCTAGGATGGAGAAGATGGTGCAAATATTAGGTGAACTTAAGTAAGGATAGAGTGCCCCATTCTATCAGTCGATGTGTGCTCGATTGAATACTGAATACAATAAACTCCATTTAGACCACCACGAAAAGAGTAGGGCATAGGGAATGAGTTCAAACATAATTGTTGATGATACATGTTTTTGAGAAACTCCTCAACCATGGATTTTGTAGGAATGTAGTACATATTTTTAAGTAAAAATTTGACTAGGTAAAGAGTCAACGTTGTTGGGTCAAAAGTAGTGGTTTCAGGTCCATGGTTTTGTGTGTGGATTACATGTAATGAAGAATTTAAAAGGCATGGCAAAACTTCATTGTAATGAACCAAATAGGTGAGCAATGAAAGCTGTCTTAGTTATATTGGTGGGGTTTTGGCCCAAAGATTAAAAAAATTTCATTAGTTAATGTTTAATGGGTTGAGGATTTACAAGGTAAACTTTTGTGTATTATATTGTTATAATTTAATTTGTTTTGCTCTTAGTAAATTGGTTTTCTCTCCAGTTAAATTTAACACATATCTTTGAATGCTTGGCCATATATATTGAATTCGACCAAACTTGTCAGCTTCCATGAAACTAACAGAAGACCAAAATGAAATGATATTGAAAATTCACTTATGGAGTTGTGGATAGGGTGAAATTCAACTTGAATACACAACTCAACAGGCTAGTCAAAGTCTATGTGTGAATAAAATGGTTATATTTATCTATATTATAAATTTTGGAATATTCTAAAAATCAAATAGTAAAAAAGTCGATTGTTTGACTTTATTGTGCTTCTATCAAATATATTTCAAATTTTTCATGGATGAAAATATTATATTTTTTTTCATTTTAAAGTCTACCATTCTACCACCTACTGTTCCTGGACTGTATGAGGGACCTATTCTTTCCAATTAGGAAAATAATAAGAATATTGGTCCCTTATTACAAATATTAGCAAGAGAACTATAATAAATATAAGAGAGAAATTTCAAATACCTATGACATGTTAGTGACAATCAAATATATTTCAAAATTTTATGGGCACAACCTTTGTAAGATGGAATCCAATTGTTCTATGTGTGTTTTCCCAGTTGGTACATGAGGAATGTCTCCAACGAGTATTGAAAATTGTTTTGGTTTAGACTCCAATGAAGTTTTCTCCCTTTCTCTAAGTTGAAGAACATGCTTGTAGGTTTTCTACAGAACAACATATTTCACAATTGAAACCCAGTACGCTGCAACCACAAAATTCCACAATCGTTTGCTCTCTTACTACAAAACACAAATCTTAGGATATATCGTGCTAATTTGATTTAAAAATGAGAAATCAGAACAACATAAAAATAC
Organism: Pinus tabuliformis; assembly: GCA_031772625.1. Taxonomy (NCBI): domain Eukaryota; kingdom Viridiplantae; phylum Streptophyta; class Pinopsida; order Pinales; family Pinaceae; genus Pinus; species Pinus tabuliformis. The sequence continues at coordinate 1,634,111,103 of CM062816.1, forward strand.
GAAGATTTGCTTGGCACCTAAATATTGAGCATAGAAAGTTTGTCAAAATAATCATAATTGGAATTGCTTTTGTTCTTTTCTTTCTTTAGAACCTCAACAATCATTATCCATAGTCTCTAGAACCCCAGCAATGGAGACCCTATGCTTCCTCCTCCTGACCTCTTCAAATATGTTAAATTCTCCACTCATGTTTCTATCCCCACTAATGAGATAAACCTGACTAAAACCATTGAATTCGATGGCAGCAAATATCTTATGCAGATCAAAGCCCCCTCTTGAGCTCCCCAACACTGCCCCACCTTGCTTGTGCAAATTATGCACCAACTTGGGCTTCAAAACACCAGGTTAAAATGAATAGAACCCATGATAAGACGACCTAATTCCCTTGATATCCCTTACCCCATGCTGAATCTAGAGACCATATACAATATCCTTGATAATAGTATTGAGCCCAGGACATAAGCCCTCACATCTAATAATGACATACTTGACTTCATTAAGGCTAAAACATACCTTAGACCTAGGTACAACTCTGTGATAAAGCCTCTACATCTCTTTCCATATTGTTTTTGTTTTCACATCTATATTATCCATGACCATATCACTCTCAGTGACAAAAAACACTCCACCAGGATGAATATACTTGTTCTGCATAAGAGGATTACGAAAACTAGGTACCTCTAAGTAATATCCTAAACAGGGTAAAGCTTGAATCCTCACCTTGATAGGAAAATTGATAGTGAGTTCATCAAAGAGAGCTTCAGGGCCTACTATTAATGGCTTGATTTCAATCCTCTCTGCTATTGTAGATATTACATACTCTTAACAAACTATAGAAGAGAATGAGAAGAGAGGAATTGTGTACAAGCAATAGATCCCAACTATTAGAATTGATTGTCTGAGACGATGATAACAATATATGAACAAATCTCCCCGCTATTAGCATTTCCCTTCTCGTCTTCATTTCCTTCTGAGGCCTCAAACCCTTGTCTGTCATGAACAAATGGATTCTACAACCCAAGTGAAGGATCCACACATTCCTCCTGATTTCTATAGTAGAATCTAAGAGATGATTATGCACAGAGGAAGAGCATCGAACCCAGAAGAAGAGTAATAGGAAATTAAATGATTGGATTTTAATAATTTGTCAATTCAGTAGAGGGAAATTAAATGATTATATTTTAATCATTTGTCGATTAAATTTTAATGGGTCCATTTTAGATTTTAACAATTTGTCAATTTTTTATGTTGGCACTATTGAGTAAAGTTTTTTTCTCATTGGAGTAAAAGGAGGTCACTTCATATAGAAGCTATATATTTAATAATGTTGAAGATTTAGAGAGTGATAATTTTGGTTTGAGGGTATTAATAAAAACTATAGAAAACTTTAATTTGAAAAATGTCTTAAGGATCCATCACATGAGAGTATAAAAAACCTCCCTAAGTAAGTATGTTCACATAAAGAGGGAAAGCGGACATGAGGTTTACACATAGGGGAATATCAACTAACCCTTAAGGAGGTGGAAAATATACCTAATTATATCAATAATGTTATTAATAAATTCAAATAGTCCTAGGTAGTTCATTATTTTGGGGAATAATGTTATTAATAAACTTCAAGTAGTTGTAGATAGCTCAAAAATACTCTATTAGAAGTTAGTCATAGTTTATTTTACATTAGTCATTTTTAGTTCTATTACTTATTATTTAGTCGTATATTTTAACCCGCGACTAAATTAGTCATTTATGTTAGTTATTTTTAGTTGGGTTACTTAAAATGCTAATGTTTGGTAGTATTTCACTTGGAAAAGTTGTGTGACTAACTTTTTTAGTCACCTCGTCGCTAATTTCTCATTTTCTACTAGCGATCACAATAGGAAATAACTCATATTAACATATGAAAATTCCAACCAAGTCAAGGACTTCCACGTACCACCTGACCATAGATTGGGCTGAACCAAATCTCTTTTGCATCCAATCACCCTCACGCCATATTCCAAGCATGAATGTGTGATAATAAGGGTTAAACCAAAATAAAACCAACCAAAGCTTCTAGAGGCCAAACCACCTCAACCCTCAAGCACATTGATCTCACCTATATGGTCCTTAAATCACTAACATCAACCATATTGGTCTCTACCCAAGTTGTCTAGGGCTCCAGGAACTAGTAACTCAATCTGCAACCTCCAGGGAACCTGAGTTTTTTCAGGGCTCCAAAGCGTTTGTCCCAACCCATATGATCCAGGAACTAGTAACTCAACCCATAGCCTCCACGGAACCCAAGTTTTTTTAGGTCTCTAGATAATTTGTTCCAACCCATAACCATAGGAAATTGAAGAACTAATTAAAAAACCAAATGGGGAATCCACTGCACCATGGTTGTCCAGGAAATGGAAAGGCAAGACTAAAGCCACTGTCATTCCAGGCAAATATCCATGCCAATAACAACACATAACCAAGGAAGCACATGTATATACCATGCATCCAAAAAACCAACAAGGAGATCACACATGCAACCTGTTACCTGCGAAGTAAGTATGTTGTAGTTGATGATCCAACTATCTCCTTATGCTTCCTTGATTTTATTTAATTTATTTATCCAATCCAAGTGAATTCTATAGTCATCCAACAATTCTATAAGTGTGCAAGAGTATGAGAGAATGAAAGGAGAGATCCAAAATTGAACTGAAAAAAGTTGTGAACTATTCTCTGATGCCTATCTTTTTCTTTGTTTTCCTCTAATTTACCTTACATGCAATTTTTTGTCTCTTCACCATCCTTTCTCCTATTTTCCTTTATTTTCATAATTAAATTAAGTTTATTTCCTCTTTTCCTTTTTCAATGCCTTTGCCAATTTCCATAGTCATTAATTAACCACAAGTGATGCCCACTATAATGTTTTCCCACCATTTAGCTTGGAATAAGTGTCCCATGACCTTGGCATTATTTTATTTACATGGAAAATCAATCAAGGACTATTACAAACCCCTCCCTCTTGGGGGAAGACCATCCTCGGTGTTCTATGACACTTATAAACAACACAAGATACTTCTTATGGAGCTTTATAACACAACTCGATGCAATATTTACAACATACCAAACTACTGAAAACATGACCATCATATTGCTTGTTAGAGATGTATAACACAACTTGATGTAGTATTTAGAATACACATATACATATATATAAATCAAAACACATAAACCAAACACATCTACTCAACCATCAAATAAGGAAAGATACAGATCATGTAATCAACCATCTCCCATGTAGCTTCATCAGGCCCAAAGTGCTTCCATTGCACTTTATCCTACTCTATTGCTACGTTTCAGAGCATGAGTTGTTTCTGCTACAAACTGCACTGAGGTTCTAGTTGGAATTCTTCCTCTAGTTCCACCTGCAATACAAACCAATTATTCACATGATCAACATCCTGGACATATCTCTTAAGTAATGAAACATAGAAATCATCATGGACATTCACTGTTGGTGCAAGTGAAAGTTTGTAGGCCACTGGTCCAATCCTCTCGAGGATCTTAGAAGGCCAACAATACCGAGGTTCCAACTTGGCACATGATCAAATCCTCAAGGAGCTCCTCTTGGGTTTGATGTGCAAGTACACATGTTCCCCTACCTAAAACTCCTTGAATACTCTATGTTGATTTGCATAACTCTTTTTCCTATCTTGCGCTGCCTGTAAATTCTTTTTAAAAACTTGCATCTCCTACTCCATCATAGTCGACATATTCGGTCCAATCAGCACCCTATTCACTGGATCACTCCAACTAATAATAGTATTACAACTCCACCCATAAAGAGCCTCAAATGGACTCATTTTCAAGGACTCTTGATGCCCATTATTACATGCAAACTCCACCAATGGAAGATACTGCTCCAACTTCCTATGTTGATGTATGACATGCATCCTCAAAATGCCCTCAAGAATCTCGTCAACCCTCTCTGTCTTTCCATATGTCTACAAATGATAATATGTAATGAAAGCTAACTTTGTCCCCCAGCTTTCAAAGAATTCCTTCCCAAATTTAGAAGTGAACTTGGCATCTTTGTCTGATATGATTTTCTTGGCAACACCATGCAATCTCACTATCTCCCTGATGAAGATCTGTGCTACCTCACTAGTTGAATTAGTAGAATTCATTGCATTGAAGTGATCTACCTTTCTCAACCTGTTAACCACAACCATGATGGAATCATGTTGTCTAGATGTCCTCGACAAACCTGTAATGACGTCCATGGAAATGAACTCCCATTTCCATTCTGGAATCAAAATAGGTTGCAACAAACTAGCTGGATGCTTACATTCAATTTTCACCTATTGACAGACCAAACATCTTGCAACAAATTCAACCACCTCTTTCTTCAAGTTCTACCAATAATAAAACAGTTTCTTAACAATTTCAAATACTCCTTATATCCTTGGTGATCTGACTATGACTTGACATGAAACTCCCTCAAGATAATCTTCTTGAGCTCACTCTTATCTGGCACATAAATCTTGTTCCTGAATCTGACCAAGCCATCTACCATAGAGCAATACTCCTCATCTCTATCACCTTCACCCCATTGTTGCAATCTCTGCTTCAGTTGTTGGTACCTATCATCATACTACCCTACATTCAAAATATGCTCCTATAAATCTATCCCATAAGAGCTCACAAATAAAATGTGATTCACCTGCACTCTCCTATTGAGAGCATTTGTAACCCTATTCTCCTTGTTTTTGATGTCCCTATTTCAAAATCAATCTCACTAAGAGTAGCCAACCATCTAGCTTTCTTGGCATTCATATTAGGTTGGTCAAACATGTACCTCAACCCACTGTGATCACTCATTAAGATGAAGCTCCTTCCAAGAAGATAATGTCTCCACTTCTTCAATGCATGAATGATAGCTTCAAACTCAAGATCATGAGTCACATAGTTCTTCTCATGCTCATTCATCTTCCTTGACTCATATAATACCACATGTCCTTCCTGCATCAAGAATTCACCAAGTCCTTCCTTGCAAGCATTTGTACATACCACAAACTGCTTATTAGGATATGCAATCTTCAAAATTGGAAAATTTGTAAGAAAATGCTTCAACAACTCAAAACTACTTGCACACTCCTTGGTCCATTTAAATTTATTCCCTTTTCTTTGAAAATATGTAATAGGATAGCCAATTCATGAGAAGTTCCTAATGAACCTCCTGTAATAACCTACTAGTCCCATGAATAGTCTGACCTCATCCACATTCCTAGGATTTGGCTACTCCATGATAGTTTTTATATTTTTTGAATCCACTGATATCCTATCCTTAGAAACAACATGTCCCAAGTAGAGAATCTAAGACTGAAAGAAATTTCTCTTACTGACCTTGGCATACAACTAATGCTCTCTCAACAATATCAACTATGTTTCTAGGTGCTCTACATGCTCTTCCTCCTTCTTGAAGTATATCAATATATCATCAATAAACACTATCACAAACTTGTCCAGGAAAGGACACAACACATTATTCATCAAACACATAAAGGTGGTGGGAGAATTAATCAAACCAAAAGGAACAACAACAAACTCATAATGGCCATACCTTGTATGGAATACAATCTTGTAAATATCTTCTTCCTTAATGCGTACCTGATGATATGCTGATCTCAGATTAATCTTCAAAAACACTGCTACTCCCATCAAATGATCAAACAAATCATCAATCTGCGACAATGGATACATGTTCTTGATAGTCACTGTATTCATCTTCTTGTAATCAATGTATAATTTGAGAGTATTGTCCTTCTTTACAAACAATACTGGTGCACCCCAAGGTGACACACTTGACCTTGTGTATCTTTTATCAAGAATATCCTTAAGCTGCAACTTCAATTCAACCAACTCTAGAGTGCTAATCCTGTAAGGTGACTTAGATGTTAGTGTTTCTCCCAACATCAACTCAATAGAAAATACCACCTCTCTATGAGGAGGAAACTCTAGAATCTCTACTAGAAACACATCTTGAAATTGCTATAAAACGGGATCATTCTCGACACCTTTTCCTTTATTATTGGAAAGTTGAACTGCAAACAATACACATTCTTTCTGGCAAATGTGCTTTTCTTGCATAGATGTAATCATTCTCACTTATGTAGGACTCTTCTTAACCTTGCAAGATTCTCATTTCACCATCATCATCAAGGCACTCAATAGCCTTATTATAGCAGTCTAGCTTGGTCCTCTGAATGAACAAACAATCTATATCAACGTAAACTTTGAAACGGGAACTGATACTATTACCCGTTTTGTAGAGATAGCAAAAAAGTGACTCGATTTTGAAAAGGGGTGATGCAGAACACACATGTTTTTTTTAGAGCACAGTTTTTGGCACTTTAAATTTTTTTTACGTACATTGCATTTTAGAATGGTAGTGATTTTCATGTTGATTTAAAAAAGTGGTTATTCTGCATCAGACCCTTTTTTTAAAAGATCTATTTTTTTACTTTAAATTTTCTAATGTATGAAATGTAAATAATTATTTTATAAATTTAATCATTTTGGAAGTGGTCTTCTTCTTCATATTTTCTTGTTTTTATTTTTTATTTTTTATTTTTTGTAGTGAGGTTTTTATTGATTTGCATATTTAAAGAAGGTCTATATTTTGCATTTTTGATATTCTACATATTTATACATCGTTAATTAAATTTTCAATCCACATGAAATAATTGTCTCTAAAAAACAAATATAAAAATATATATAAAAAAGACAAAAATAAAAAATAAAAAATGTAAAATAAAATTATCTCATAAACCATAAAAGAATTTGGAAAATAAAAATAAAAAAATTAAGATATATATATATAGATATATAGATATATATATATATATATATATATATATATATATATATATATATATATATATAATTAAGTAAAAATTGAGAAATTTAGAAAAAACATTAGCAAAAACTAGAAAAAAAAATAAATTAAAAACAAACTAGTTTTTAAAAAAAATAGAAAATTAACGAAAAAAATTAAAAAAAACTAGTAAAATTAATATTAAAAAAAAAATGTTAAAAAAAATTATCTCACAAACCATAAAAGAATTTGGAAAAAAAAAACAACATATATATATATATATATATATATAAGTAAAAATAGAGAAATTAAAAAAAAAACATTAACAAAAACTGGGAATATATATATATATATATATAAAACAAACTAGTTTAAAAAAAAAAATAGAAAATTAATGGAAATATTAAAAACTAGTAAAATTAATATTGAAAAAAAAAAAAATCAAATTAAAAAATAAATAAATAAATGCGTATTTTTTACTAAAAAAGAAATGTAATTATTAATATTAAACATACATATTTTATTTAAAAAAAAAAAATTAAATTTCGTTTTTTTTAAACTATCTTTTTTTATTAAAAAAAAATTATATATTTTTTTAAATAATTTTATTTATTTATTTATTTTTTAAATACAAATTATTAAACCTACATTTTATATTATAATTTTATTTTATTTTTATTTAAAAATACAAATCGTAAAAATATTTTAATTTTTTTTAAAGAAAATTAATTTTTTAATTTAAAATTTAAAAAATTATTATTAAAAAAAAAAAAACCAATATTAACTTAAAAAAAAAATAAAATTTCTAATAATCTTTTAAATTTAAAATTAAAAAAATTAAATTTGTTTAAAAAAAATTAAAATATTTTTTATGATTTCTAATTTTAAATTAAAAAAAAAAAAAAATTAAAATTGTTTTAAAAAAAATTAATAAAAAAAAAATTGTTTAAAAAAAAATTGTAAACTTATTTATTTAAATATAAAATGTAGGTTTGATTTTATTTTATTTTATTTTCCAAATATAAAATGTAGGTTTAATAATTTGTATTTTTAAATTAAAAAAAAATTATAATTGTTTCAAAAAAAATTTATATAATTTTTTTAAATAAAAAAAAAAAAAATTGTTTAAAAAAAAAATTAATTTTTTTTTTTCTTTAAATAAAATATGTATGTTTAATAAAAAATAATAACATTTTTTTTTCATAAAAAATATGCATTTTTTTTGAATTTTTTTTTGTTTTTTTTAATATTAATTTTACTACTTTTTTAATTTTTTTTGTTAATTTTTTTTTTAACTAGTTTGTTTTTATTTATTTATTTATTTTTCCCGGTTTTTGCTAATGTTTTTTTTTTAATTTCTCGATTTTTACTTACTTAATTATATATATATATATATATATATATTTTTATTTTTTTTTTCAAATTCTTTTATGGTTTGTGAGATAATTTTTTTTTAACATTTTTTATTTTTTATTTTTATTTTTGTCTTTTATATATATTTTTATATTTGTTTTTTAAGTAATCAACATTTTAATCTTAATTTTAGTAGTTTTAATTTTTTTTTGTTAATTTTCTATTTTTTTTAGATCTAGTTTGCTTTTAATTTTTATTTTTACTTTTTTGTTTTTTATTAAATTTTCTAGTTTTACCTACTTAATTTTTTGTTTTTTTTTTTTTAATGTTTTTTTTTCTTTTCCATATATATATATATATATATATTTCCTTTTGCCAATTTTTTTATGGTTTACAAAAAAACTTCTTTTTTCTTTTTTTTTTCCCATTTTTTTTACTATTTATTTCTTTATAATTTTTTTTTATTTTTTTTATTTATGTTTTGTTATTTTTTTTTTACTTTTTTTGTTTTGTGTTTTTTCATTGTTTTAATTTATTTTTATTTTTATTTTATTTTATGTTTTCATTATTTTTTTAAATTTAATGTTTTTTCGGGGTCATGATAAAATATTTTATGCCATTATTTCGAAATGTTGAAATTTTAGTTTTGAAAAAAATAGTGTTCTCCCAGCGTTAACACTTTTCATTTTGAGGGTGTTTTTTGGATAATTTTTGCGCAAAAAATTGATTTTCACCACCATTTTTAAAGCATATTGAAAATTTACAAAAAAGGTGTTATTCCAGCATCAACACTTTCCGTTTTTAGCACTGTTTTTAATGCTTTTTCGGGGTTTTTTGCCTAGAGTTCCCGTTTTGAGTTTATAGTTCCCATTTCAAAGTTTACATTGATCCATGCCCAAAATCATACTATATGATTCCAAAGGAAGCACATTTAGATGTGATGATGTAGGCATACCATTCAATTCAAATGCATAAGATCTCACCCAATGATGAACACTTCTCTTGGTCCATGGAGCCAACTACACCAACCAAGATTTTTCATACATTTCTTTATTCAAGAAACACTTATCCTATAGGTCAGGATTGATATAACTATAGTTGGATATGGGGCCAACCAAAACGGAGACAACTTGATTACAAAACTTGCCTTCCATTTCAATATGATCAACCTGCCTATTATCCACTGATGCATAAATACGAGGAATACTCTACCCAACATCTCAAACTGTTTGTGTCGCATGAGCCCTACAAATATGAGGTCTACCAGCCTGGTACGATGGGAACTCACTCCTGGGATGATCTCCACCACAATTCCAACACCTCAAACACTTCCTATAATCGCCCTCATTTTTCTCCTTCGGCCGAAATCCATGTCCTTTGTCAACTGCATTGAACTTATTGTAAGGTGCTACATTATCCTTGTCACCTGCATCCTGAGGTCTTCCTCGCTTCTTAGCCCACCTTCCTTTAGTATTCTCATTACTTTTCCAATCTTGCTTAGGCTCAAACTTGTGCTTTGAATACTCATAACAATGCTTCATCTTTCCAATGAATTCCTCCAATGACCAAGGCTCATCATACTCAATTTGATCTTTAAATGTTAAAGGCAACCTACTGATGAACCTTTGGACCTTTGTCTTCTTATCCTAGAGTTAGGGAAAATACCTTAACATCTCTAGAAACTCGGTTGTGTACTCTTCATCTGTCAAGGAACCCATCTTAAAATCATAAAACTCCTTGGCCTTTCCGTCAAAATATCTCTTTGACATGTACTTCTTCCTAAAGATATTTTGTAGTAGATCTGACTTGCAAATATATTAAAATGGAAAATATGCCTAAGAAATATCAAGATCGATCCAAGAATATAAAATGAAAATGCTTCTTTATTAATGTCAAAATCCTTAAGGTAGGGCAACATCATACAATCACTCCTTAAAGAAGGAGATCACTCCACAAGCCATACACTTGTTAATACAATAATACTTGATTGTATCTCGTAGTGTAATTTTCTTCTTTTTAAACCATAACTTCAGGATTTTCTTCAATGCATTAATATTGATAGTACCCACGGATTCCATCCAAGGGTATCCAAAAACAATATCCACATCGGCCATATCTAAAGCATAAAAATCAGAATGCAACACATACTTATCCAAAGAAATCTTCAAATATTTATAAACTTGCACCTCCTCATTATCAACCTGTGTGTGCTCCATTTTTTTGTTGGGACTTGCAATCTTTTAGCCAAATGAGCATTAATAAAATTATGCTTGCAACAAGGATTGATAGACACAATGATCTTCTCTTTCTGAATATATCCATGAACATGTAATAAGGAGATACCAGCAAAAAATAACCCCTTATGTTTCTCATTATCTTGTTTTCTAGCATGAGACCATTTGTCCAAAACGATTTTTTCAATTTCTTCATCAGGAAGGAGCCTCATTGACTTATCAAGTAAAAACCACCATTTAGCAGCCTCATGGTGCATCTCAATACTTAGGGACATTTTCCAATACTTGAATCGAGACTTGTTATATTGTATAAATTCTTCAATAGTGGGACCATCATCACGTCCTGTAAAAATCATCTTAGTAGAAACCATGAAGTAGGAGGCAAATTTAAAATGGTCAAAACTCAGTCAATATGGCTCAGAATCCTTATTATAACCTCTTTTCAGAAATGGAATGGCCATTTTGCATCTTCTATATAATTGAAATCCCAAACTGGGAAATATGGAAACTCATATTCGCATTGCAACTGTCTCACCGTACAAAAATAAAAAATAAACTTATTTTAAATTAGCGATATCTCCCTCATTCGGACTCCGATTCGAACGGATTTTTTTATTTTATTTTATTTTTATTATTATTTTTTAATATATATATATATATTTTCTTTTGGGTGATTTTTCAATAGAAACTCATGTATGTAATTAGTTTCCTAAAATTCCCCACAAAAACTGCAAAAATTTACGGGAGAGCCACTGTCCATGAATTGTCATCACAAAATTTCTGTAAAACAATTGATTTTAAATAAGTGACATCTCCCTCATCTGGACTCCGATTATACTGATTTTTTTCAAATTTGGCATATTTTGGCAAGGAATTAGGATATGCTATTTGTTTTTGCAAATTGTGCACCAAAATTTTCAGATCTAATCTACAAACTCTCCGCCCAAAATATTCCTGCAAAAAGGGAAAAAAAATATCCCCGCTTTGCCCAAGAAAGAGATATGGTACCACTTGTAGTATATCAGACTTGAAAATATATTAAAATGGAAAATATTCCCAAAAATATTAAGATAAATCCAAAAATAAAAAATAAAAATGTTTCTTTATTAATGTGAAAACCCTTGAGGTAGGGAAACACCATACAATCACTCCTTAAGGAAGGAGATCACTCCACAGGCCATATGTTTCTCAATACAATAATACTTGACATCCCTCAATGGAGATTCTCTAGCCTCTATATAGAAATCATATATATAATACCATGGGTAATTACCACGAATCTTTAATTACCATACATTCAATATAATGGGCTTATCACTTTATTCCCTAACTACTTGTGGTCTCATGCATAATGTGCGTTAACCACTTTATTTACTAATTATGGTCCATGTATTTATCATCCTTACATTACATTACTTCCTTCGGTACCTCCCTTTGTGCCACATATGATCCCCCCTAGGTATACCCCCTATTATCTCCCTGTTATAACGGCTACAACACCCTCCAAAATTTTGCCTTGCACTCAAATTTCGGAGCCTTCCTTGGTCTTTCCCTTGATTGTTGCAAACACTTAAGCTCATTTCATGAGCATTCCTCCAGTCCTTTGACCCCTTTTTCTTGTTGGATCAGTTGTCATTTTTTGGCATGTTTGATTTTTTTTCCATACTCGTGGACCTTTCTTGGCGGTTTCGAAGGTTGGTCTTTGTGTATACGAATTGTCTTAGCTATGTAAACACTCGTCAAACTCATACACAAAGTTTTGAGCACTTTCGCACAAGTGTCATCATGGTCATCCTAAAGTCCATCTCAAGTGTTGCACTTGTCGCTTCTTGTTATGAGACAGTCACACAGAGGGTAATGATTTGTCTTGTTGTTCTGATGGTCTATGTTGTCGTTTCATCAAAGTATGCTAAGTGTGTGGTCACAAATTCAAGCTCTTCACGAGTCCATCTTCCTCCCGCACTTAGCCATTTTTCCGAAAATCTTCCCGACCAGGCAACTCAGCTTCACCAAACCCCGACTAAACTGCATGATGCACAGTCTCATCCCATAGTGATGTGACCATGTTTCCTAGAACTAAGCAGTGCACAACCACTATCCTCTAGGGAAGTTGCACTATGTAATTCCAGAGCTCAGCAGCCTTCCTTGACCACCAGAATTGTGTAGTAGTTTCTCACAGTTTGACTTGAACTGTGCACTTTGAACTTTCAATCCTCAGCATTTTCCCCTTGCCTACTAGAACCCCACAATGCATAGAGAAACCGACCTCCCTTAGCCTCCATAACTGCGCAAAGGTGTCCCCTAGTGTCTGTTGATCAGTGGTTGTCATTGATGTCAACCCAAGCAACACCAGGGGCTACCCCAATCTTGCATGGACATTTTGACTTGACAAATAACTCTATTCTAAGTCAAATATCTTCTATATGGATTCTACTCGTGAAAATGTTTCCGTTGATATATGTCAAGCCAAGTAATTCTTCACGGTTTGAGAGATATTCCTGTTTGAAGTTAGTAACCTCAATTAGTGGGCTAAAACCCTATGGGGTTGTGGCATGGCACTCATAATTGGTTGTGGTCATTGAATAGTCAATAATTAATAATAATAAAAAAATCTCCTAAAATCCCTCCAACGTCCACTTGTTGAGGACCCTCTCAACTCAAGACATTCATATAAATAATGACCCTCATATCCTCCTCTAGTAGGGATTTTGTGGCTTCAAATAAGTCATCGTGACATTTTCCCTATACCTTTTTTATGCAAAGCTTCAGAAGCTGAAATTAAAACCTGTTTGAGACGAAATCTTGATGAACCTCATGACCGAATTTCAAATCTTGGTTTGCTATATTTTCAAATATATGATCTAAGGAAGTTAGGGTTTTTGCAAGCTCCTGAATTCCATGTCAAATAGGTGACGTTGGGAAAATCGTCATAACTTTCTCTCTGAGCATTGGATTCAAATTTTGTAAATAATCATAGAAAGAGGACAGACTATAGTTTGTTGAGTATCATTTTTAGGGCCAAAGGTCACAACAATGATAGGTGGCAGGGAGGTGCTAGGTTGGTGCATGAAGTCGCCTACATGTTGGAGCCTGTGAACACTTCAGGGTGGTAGGTTGGTCTAGAATGTTGGTGCATCCATTCAGTTGACTACTAAAGAAACTAGGGCATTGGGGCGTCCTTCCAGTGGAAGCTGGAGAAGAATTCTTTTCTATAATTCTAGGAAGTTGTTGCTTTTATTTCAGTTGGGCATGAGGATTAAATAATTTATTAGAAAAGTGTTCAGTGGTTTTTGAGCCAGAGGGGGTTTTCCACCTAAAATTCTTGCATCTACTGTGTTCTTTTATTTACTGTTATTATTGCATAAACATTAATAATAATTGAAGATTAACTAATGCTCTGAAAAGATTTAAAAGTGCTAATTTCTAAGGAATACTGATTCACCCCCCCATTATTTCCAACAATTGGTGTCAGAGCTTGGTTCCTTCAGTAACAGCTTAACCGCTGGAAATCAGTTTTCAGAACATAAAGATGGGAAAGTCAAAGAAGCAAGTTACAAGGATTTCAAAGGAAGGTACATGTACAACAAAATATGAAGAAAGTGAGCATTGTGTACCAACCCCTGATTTTGATGCAGATAATTACTAGAGTATGGGAATCAATTTTTTCAGGAGACATATCTACCGACGAAACTAAAATGTACAATTCAAAGGCCATGAATGCAATTTTGAATGTTTTGCCAAATTTTGTGAAAACAAAAGTTGGTCAATGTTCAACATCTAAATCTCTTTGGGAAAAGCTTCATAATCTCTATTCAACAAAGTAATCAGGTCAAGATGTTATTGAAAATTCAAATTCTCACTATAAGAAAAAATGACATTGGTGAGGGGCGAAACAATTCACCATAAGCTCATTGGTGATAGTCAAAAGAGCCTTCGTCACCAAAAATTGAATGTCACCAAAGGTGGCATCACCAAAAGTATAGGTGTTGTAGTGACATTCAAAGTCCGTCACCAATAATGATTTATAATGACAGATAGCGATCGTCACCATTTCATATGAGAAATGGTGACGGACCATAGCCTCTGTCACCAAAAACTGAACATCACCAAAGGTGGCGTCGCCAAACGTATAGGTGTTGTAGTGACATTCAAATTCTGTCACCAATAATGATTTATAATGACGGATAGCGACCATCACCATTTCATATGAGAAATGGTGATGGACCATAACCTCCGTCAGCAAAACCTGAACATCACCAAAGTTAGTGTCACCAAAAGTATAGGTGTTATGGTGACATTCAAGGTTCATCAGGAATATTGATTATAATGAAGGATAGTAACCGTCACCATTTCATATGAACAACAACGATTTATTGTGATGAATCTTTCATGGTCGTCACTATTGGTGCATATATATGGTGACATTCATTAATCGTCACCAAAAGCCACATTGCGAGAAGTATAGGTGTTGTGGTGACATTCAAGGTCCGTCATGAATAATGACTATAATGACAGACAACAACCATCACCATTTCATATCAGCAACAATGATTTATGGTTACAGACGTTTGAGGGTCGTTACTATTAATGCATATATATGGTGGCATTCGTTGACTGTCACCATTTCATATTTTGGTGAGGGTCGAAAAATGTCACCAAAGCTCATTGGTGATGGTCAAAAGAGCCTCTGTCACCAAAAATTGATCGTCGTCATTCCATATGGATGTCAGGGCACGATGGAATTGAACCACAAACCTCCTGCTTGTAAAGCAGGTGCTCTTCCATTGAGCTAGCACCCTTTGAAGACTTAGACTTTTAAAAATTAGACCTTGAAACTTCATAAAATGTAAATTCTACAAATTTCAATAATTTAAAGTCTTGGAAATATTTTACTAAACAAGCAAAGCAACATCGAAGCTATAGGTTCCTACCTAATGGTTATGGAAGTTATGAAAAGTGGGTGGAGGGAAAAATAATTATGTATAAGAGAATAAATATATTCAGTTGAATACTCAATTAGAAGTGAAACTCTGAAGACATTTATAATCTATAAATGACCTGTAACTAGCAAATGCACCAAATATTGCAAAGGAAATGTCATAAGTGGATAGCATATGGAAGAAGAAGATTGATGAAGACAAATTCAATATGTTATAGGTTGAGTAAAAGAAAAACCTCAATGTTATTGTTGTTTGGTGTTTGGAAATCTGAATGATATCTAAACTTCTGTGCAAATGTAACATGGATCTCCAAAAACCATGAACGATATATATCTATCTATCTATATATATATATATATATATATATATATATATATATATATATATATATCCCCTTTACATAAACCAACATGCAACTTGGAATTTCACAAGTCCGCACTCAAAACATGACAAGAACCAACAAATAAAAGAAATTGACTTGGACAGAAAGAAATAGTTTCACCTTCATTCTTGAGGTGCTTTTGTTTATTTGAATTTGACTTGTGACATTCTTTACTTGACAAGGAATCAAAATCATCACTAGTATTAAATTCATCCAACACGAACTTTGGAGATTCCACTGACACTTGCATTTTTGTTGACATGCCTGAAAACCATGGAGATCCATGTCGATAGTAGAATAATATGTGTGTCTGCTACTCAAGAACACATTCCTTATTAACCATTGTTACTTGATAGAAACCAAAGAGACAACACAATATCATCATACACAAAATCCCCTATCGAAATATAATCATAACTTAGCTAAGAAGTCTAAAAGATGTTCTTAATTAATAAACCTTGTATTTGGAAATTTTGTTTCTTTAGATTTAAAAAAGACTATGTTGTACAACACTTCTCGCTATTTATCCAGGCAATTATATTATAACATATGTCACACGGTAGCAATCTACAGTACCTAAATTAAGAACACAAATGTTCTCAAGAAAATAGATTTAGAAAAGATCTTTGAAAACTATGTGTTTGTCATCAACGCTTTAATTAGTTTAACAACAACTAGTTGGAGTTTGAAAATCAAAATCATTCATAGGAAACGAACAGGACAAAGGCCAAAGTTTCTTTCATACAAATAAAGCTAGAGTCACTATTGTCATTGCAGATAACTGAAATTTGGGCAGTGTTCTAACAGTTAGACCTTATTTGTAGGGAAGACTCGTCAAAACCATCAATTTTTTTTCCATGGTTTATTGTGTCTCCAGATCCAGATTATATAGCTTGTTATTCTCAAGTTCTACCTTTCATGTGTTGATTTTTGGCTCACCATTTAAAACACAATTCTACCACTCCATTTGATTTTGTTTTGTCAAGAGAATTGGTAGGTCCTTCCCATCCTCTGTTTTACATCAATCAATAACCATCCATCAATGATATAAAGAATAACAAATACATAACAAAGGCCAAATATGCACTTCTTGTATACCTATGTTCTAGGAATCATCTGTACATCCACGTGGAATTTACGAAACTTTTTTAAATTGAGATCCAAGTAAACCAATCAAAATATGAACATCCTTTTAATCAATAAAATCTCCGACTTCAAATAAAAGTGGCCTAGAATTGAATGTTATATCAACCATGTCAAGTAACTAACATCAGGTGAGAAATACATGTCATGTATATTGGATTAGCGAAATAATTTATGTGATAAAGCAAAAAATCAAACAGATGACTTACAGCTAAGAAATGAAAATAAATGACTTACAACTAAGACATGAGGTTTCCCTTTCAACCCTGTCGTTAAATAACTCTTCTTTATGTCACAGACCATTAAAATTTTTCTGATACCAGGTGGAAGTGGTATTGTAACATTAACCTCTGATAGAGTCTATGTCCATGACTACTTCTCAAGATCTGCTCCATTACCAGCATTTGGGGCTAGATAAGATACATGCAAAAACCATCAACATGAAAATGAAATCTACATCCTTGTAAAAATGGGAGGAAAAAAAATCCACAAATTGAAACAGACTATAGGATAACTCATTCCTACAACATGATTATCCTGTCATGAACAATAAAAAAAGAAATAAGGAGAAACGTAAATTTTGCCACATTTTGACAATCATTTCCTTTTGCATATTCTATGAGCAATTAATGAAAAAAGTTAGCTAAATCTTGTCAACATCAAGATTATAGTAAAACATAAAGGAACTGATCCAACACATATAATCCTAAACATAAGTATCTATACATATAAGTATTTATTGAGGATATTGTATTTTGTGAAAATATGGAAGTCAAATATTTGAAATAACAAAATTTATGGTACCACTTCCTTATGAAGTTCATTCATTCGAGTATTTACGAAGTCCATTCAGAAATTTCTTCAAAGTTCAAAGTTCGAACAATTAACATGTAGCCTAAAAAAAATTCAAATTTGAAAAGGAGATAACCCAAAGATGTACACTATATATCTCACATTTATATATCCTAATTTCTAGGCATTGAAATACACTTTTTAGAATACTATTGTGAATTCAACCCAAAATGCTAGAAAAAAATATTGATGGTTATTTTTGTTAAAAATGGCAAATAGGGCCAAATTCCACTTTGAACAACTCCTTTGGGGAACATAATTGTGGCATTGAATTCCTCTTTTTGAGAGGACCAAAATCGATCTAAATATCGTCAAATTTGGATAAGTAGAAGTGGAATTTTGAATTTATGTTTCTCTCATGTAAATGATTTAGGTCAGCCTCAACTATATGTCGGCTTAAGAAGATCAAAATTCATGTCCCCTCAACTCCATTGAATTTTATATATAGAGGATAATTCTCTCTCATTTGGGACACATCAATCAAAAGAAAAAGATATCTTTGTGGCAACGAAGATTAAGGAGGATAAATTCTGGTTATTGTTGGGATTGTTTTGGTTAGGGGTTTGTCATAACAGGTCTAAGTTTGGAAGCAGTGCTTCACTATGGTTAAGGACAATCTTATATATGGGTTGTGACTTGTTTCGTATGGGACTTCTTCCTGTAGTTTGGCTGCAGCTAGAAGATATTCTCACAGCTTGACCGCAGGCCTTGAATCACTTGCCCAGGAAGTTGAAATACAACAGAAAGTCATTGACCTTATATGATAGTATTTAGGTGCTTGTTGAGGATGACATGGAAACTTAAAAATAGGCTAGGACTACTACAAATAATAGAGCCCTTGTAAGAAGAAAAATGCTGCACTATTTACAGAATTCAAGGGCTGTAGCATCATGCTTCAAAAGCCCTAATCCATAACCACAGAGATAATACCAATGGTGACCTTAATGTGGTCATAAACCAGCTCCTTAACCCAATGAAAGGGAGCATCATGTGAAATAAGGAAGGTCACAGTAGAGAGGAGGATTTTGGATCAGTTAACTTAGAAAGCAGTGCACTGTTGTTTCCCTAACTAGACCGATCTTGCACAACAATATGATTTTTCCTCTATGAACAAACTGCCCAAATTAAAGGATTGAATGGATCTAAGAGAAGTGATGCCTGATCTTCATATTGGAAATTTAATTTATATCATTTGACTCTCTCTCTTTCTCTACTGAACATTTGATGATAATAATAAAAAGATTTGATCAAGGGTTTCCCCATCTTTGGGGTTTTCCTTGACTCGAGCCATATTCTTGTGTCTTTCTGTCTTGGCTTATCTTCTGCATTATAATTTATGTTATTTCGTTAGTTACTATTATATAATGTCTAATGTGATTGGTAAGTGGATTCATGGGCATATGGTTGAATGAAGTATCTAACCTAAGCAAAGAACATGTTAACTAAAAATTAACATGGTATCGGAGCTCAAGTGAGGACAAGCCCAAGCTTAAAGAGATTGTAATCACTAAAGAATTTCATTGATACCTCCAGCTCTCTGTGGTAAATCAAGTCAGATTTCAAATCTGTGTTATTTCTCAAGGCCTTCTTCAAGCCCTAATCAGTAAACATGGGTTCCAATCCTAAATATATTCAACTATCACAGGGAAAAGTTGGAAGACAACAAGGTATGTTCTTGTATTTTATAACAATCCTATTCATCAGGCTTAAGACTGTATCATCATTGCAAGATTATGGAAAGGTATTTTCTATGAACCCTGGAGGTAAGGTGAATCCTCTACAGATCTCTGTTTGAAATACTATTCTCATCTCTAGAGGACTGATCAAATGAAGGAGATATCTATCTAAGATATATCTAATACTTCAGATAACAAGTATAGGCTTGCATTCATTCTATCATTAATTTGAAGTTGAGATTCTTTCGTAAGAAGTTACAATCCTGGACATTGATCAAGAGTACCAAATCCTAGACCAAAACATATTTAAGAAGGATCCCAGACTCTAAAATTCCTCCATCAAATTCTGAGCATGATCACCATGATCATTGATTAGTATCAATTGTTCAACACCTATTCTCTCTATCAATGCCTCTAGTTTTGGAAGGATATTTCGCTTTGAAGATAGAAATTTTCTGTGCTAGGGTCAATTCACTATGATGCCTTGCTTGAAGGATCAAATCATCTAACTTGCTGTAGGAAGAAGGCCAAGGGATTACGTAAGAGAAAATTTAAAGAAGGATCATATTGATCTCAAGAGACATATTATGGTTATGTTGGAGGTATCCCTAAAACAAGGTTATCGATAATCTGAGCACAGAAAGGTTCGATTAGTCAACACTAGGCACTCAATGGTCATTTTACACAATCTCTTGGTCTCCTTGAAGGTCATTGTTGCAGTGAAATTATAGTATATTCTTCTTGGTGAAAACTACATTGACTATGCAGACTTGGTTATTATTATTTTGAAGGATCATATATGAACCCTATGGCATATTGAACTTGCTCGCTGACTGAAGCATGATAACCTTGTCATTAACATAACTCTGTGGCCTCCTTGAGAGAGAACTAATTCATTATACCATCCTAAAATTTGCAAGTTGAGTGGCTATTAACTTTAGATATATGTGACTATAAATGTTTAAATAAGTCATCTTTGTCAAGATTCTGACATAGGTAAATTGTAGCAGCAATACCAAGATGACTCTATCTGATGGAAACAATAACAAAAATGAGACTAAATGAACACAGTCCACATAAAAATGGTTTTAAACTTTTATTGTTGAATATATTACAATTGTGATAATTATCATCAACACATGTATCTATGATCCTTTGATAACACTACAGTTTGATAACTTAAAAGCAATACAGCTGAAACACAAACAAAAAATTTACTACATGTATAATTTCTTGCCAAGACTCTCATTAGATTTGTAGTCATGCGTTTGTGCTTTATTGTTGTGACACTCACTATTTCCAAACTAAGGAAAACATGGACAAAGATAAAAATAACTTGGCAAAGTTGAAGGCTCTATTTTCCTTGACCCTTGCCACCCACCCCACCTCATTTCTCTACATCCCTTAGATTCATTGTCCTTTCCTTCTCAACAAGCCATCCAAAGTGGGTGTGGAGGGGAGGAAGGAGGGGAGGATGATCCCTTTGTGGAAAAGTCATTGATATCTACCCTTTGATAAGATCATTAGGGTCTTTATATAAACAACAAAAAAATTTTCACTCTTGACTTCATACTCCATCTTCCACCCACTCCATACTTCACCATTTTTCACCTTCACTTGGGGTGAAGGGTGAAGGCATTCATCATTCCCCACCCTCCACTTACCTCCAAGTCACTTCATTCTCTATCCTCCACCCTATTACCTTGACCCTTACCACCCACCCCGCTTCATTTCTCTACATTTGTTCCATCCTAATTCTTGGCCTTCTCAACTATCAATCTGAAGGGGGTGGAGAGGGGAGGAAGGCATACAGGATGATCCCACTTCATTCCACTCCCCTACATTGTGCCTATCTCCATCCTAGATTAGAATAATCTAGAGCAGTGACCATGGAGTGGAAAACAAGTGGCAACTAGCAGTCAAATGGCACATAGCATAGAGAATGACTTGGCATAGGGGCATGATGATGAATTGGACTCTAAAAATAACATGCAACATGCATGAGTGACAAGGTATATGGAGACTCTACTTTACCACACAATATGATGTCATTTTGTTTGTAAGAATTTCTTTGCACATGATTTTCTTTACACAATTCATGTGGAATAAAGATCTTATTGCCAAATCCAATAGATAAGGTTTCTTGAATGGAAATTAATGGTGATCGTAGCCTACATTCCAAAAGATAGTAGTTGTGGCTACAAATAGGAAAATCATGGGAATTAGTTCTTTTTGAAAAACCCAAAATCATGTAGAATCTAATGAGAGAATCCCTGCAATTCAGGAAAGTATATTTGGCATGTAACTTTGGCTCGAATGGTGTGCAATCCCACACCTAAAATTTTGTTGGTGGTGAACAAACAAGGAGGAGGACACATAAGTTTCACTAGCAAAGAATTTAGAGATTTTATCATACAAACGATGATAAGGAAAAATCCTGAAAACATCTTGGCATGGCCAAGTCATTGAATCATGAAAAACAAGTCCAATATTTGTGCACAAATCTTCAAAGAGAGATGACAACAAAATATTTTAAGATTTGTTTAAGGAATAAAAGGGGATTATTTGACATTAGAACTAAAGAAGGTTCACTTCTCCTAGGTTAGAGAGCTCCATTTATAGAGACCACTGAAGATGGTTCCAAAGTTGGTTTCATGAAACAAATTTGTTATTGTTCAATGATTATCTATGACTACCATATATAAGAAAAGACAATGGCTAGTCCTTTGCATCCTCATGAAAATGCTATGATGAGCTCTAAGAGGCATGGATCCAAAGGTTAAACAAAGTTCACTTAATAGAAAGATCATCCTAGAAAAAATAGACAGCATATTCATTCAAGAATCCAAGCTTGATGAAAGTAGGATGGAAGACACCAAAAGGAGAATATAAAAGAATGTTGAAGAAATATCTACAAGGGTCAGTGGGTAGAAGTGGAGGGATAACTACATGGATGACCTTGGAAATATTGGATGTTCTGGATGTTAATAAAGCCAGATTTCGGATAACCTTAACATGACATCCAAAATATGGGACAAACATTTCTACCTCACTAATGTTTATCATTCAAGCAAAGCTAACAAAAACAAAAGTCATAGTTATTAGTGATCTGCAAATCACTCTTTTATCTTTTTCAAGGCATGTAGACAAAGTTTAAGAAAACCAAGATAACCACAAAGAGATTGTTTCCCATTGAAGAGCTAAAGAATTTCTAGCAGGTATATATAACTACTCTATAGAATGTTTGAATAGATAGCATCTCTAACAAATGTAAATATGGACATCCTGTTATGAAAACTAGAATAAAAACAAAGAGTAGCATGCTCTAAGTTGTTGACTAGATTGATAAGTGCACATTATCTTTGACTGCTTCTCTAAGTTGTTGACTAGATTGATTGATGAGTGCCTTGCTTTGGATCCATTTGGAGCTAAATCCTGTTAGTATGAGGATGTATGGTCCTGCACCTTCAAGCCAATCTCAAACATATCGATCAATCTTCTAGGGGAGGCTAAGAGGAGACTTGAGGTCTCACCACTCTACGATCTAGAGTACTTTAGAACTCAGTCTGTCACTTGTTGCTCCAATCTGATGGAAGGGCATGAATAAAATTAAAGTAAATATAAATAGTAATATCATACTAGAGTGGAGGTGAATCCATAATGGATAAACCCTATGCGATATAATATAACCTCGAAGGTAGAGATACTGAGATCAAATGACACCATAGAAAAGAGAGAGGGAGGCAATGGAGAATAAATAATGTGGTGATTTCCTTTCAACTCTCAAACACACTTTCCGACATATATAGAGATTCCATTCTCCTCTTCCAAAGTAAAAAGGCATTTTTCATCTCGTAGTAAATACGAGTTGTCTACTAGACTTAATTCTTGACATCACTTGCACTATTTTAAGCTTTAACCTTTACCATGAAGATGTCCTATGCAACTTAAAAAAAAAATCGGTAAATTTGTACAAGGAAGGAAAACTCAAGCTGCTTGTGGAACTTCATACATTGATTAAGCCAAAAAAATTGTACAGATCACTAGGATTTTCCCAATGGTTCTTTAGCATGACTTTAAACTTTTCATCATTTTCTCACAATTTTACCAAGAAAGACACATTGTGAAAAAATAGAAGACCATTAAATCTTCTTCAAATAGGACTATCTAGCTAGCTGGAAGGGAACTTATTGAACTTTATGAGGCTTGATTGAACATCATTACACCTACATAAAGACAACAGATAGGACCTTTCAAATCTACCCAGGCCCTGCCCTTACTGTATGCCACACCCCTCTTTATATCTAGATTAAGAGGGCGAGAAGAGAACATTCAAATTCATAGACCACATCATTAATATAGATGGATTAGGGAAGATAAGAAAAATTGTTGGGAAATTCAACTATCTTAAGAATTTGAAACAATAGGGTTGTATTCACAAAGGAAAAAGCAGGGGGAAACCAACCATTCAACAAGCACCAACCTCTAATGCATCCACTAGACCAAACATATCAACCAATCATACATGACCTTGACAACCAACGACACATCTTCCATATCATCCCTCAATTTGAACCTATCAAATTGAAATATTTTCTCTCCCTCGGTGTTAAGACTCACATAATTTGTAACAAAGCGCTATCTCTTATGATTTATGTAAGTGTCGAAAATTTCCAAAACTAAATGTTCCTTTTTATTAATTATTTCGAGAAACACACTAAACACACTATGAGGTGGCAAGTTGCACCACATAATAGAGTTCCTACAGTTTATATTCCAAGTTTGAGATGTGAGTACTTTGCAAATGCCACCCAATGCTTTCACTTCATCCATCCCTATTTGACGTACCATTCTGGTGGCCTGGACCACACATATGGACACTAGTGGATGGCTTAATAATGGTGAAGCCTAATTGTTCTACATTTTGACTTTTTTCGTTGGAATTCAACTATAGAATTTTGATCAAGATTATAATTTTTCATTGTTTAAAATGTGATTTTTAATGCATAAATGGATTCAACACTTGAAAATACCTAAGGCACTCATATTGGTGTAGTGTACCAACCCCTTCTCCCTCCAAGGTTTGGAAACTTCTCACTTTTTTTGCAAAATTGTTGGTTTTGGCATTTCATCAAACAATTTGACTATGTGCTCTATTTTTTTTATTGTGGGTTTGAACTTATATTTTGTTGTTTTTTATATGTAATGACATTGAAAATATAATATAAATAAAATCCAACAATAATATAAAAATGCAACAACAATTTGCATAAAGATAATGGCCAAGTATTTGTTATAAACCAATGCATTACAAGTTGTCCTCTTTTTTTTTGTATGGATGTGGAAATATGGGCTATTGTATATTACTTTTATTGGTCCAAATCACACCCAGACTTAGACTAAAGTTGTGTTCTTCTATAATCTGCCACTTTCCAGCCCTAAAACACAAGTATGTTCCTCCCACAATAGGTACCTTAGTTCTATTTGAAAATAATGAGAAGTATGGGTTAATTTCCACTCTATTTTAAACTTCCACGACCCTCCAAATTTTGCTTTAGCCATCAACTCATGAAATATTATTGATACCAGTTGGTGCAACCCTATCTCTTCTTCAAAGTGATCCCTTTTTTATGCTAAGGAAACCGCTCTAAATCAATATTATTAATCAGGGACAGCTACAACCTGTAAGTGTGCCCTTCTGCCATAGCAGCTCAACCCATATAGGAGGTATAAACCCTATTAACACTGAGTAAATAACACAAAGAGGTTCACCCTCTAAAACTTGACTAATACACCTTTCTTAGAGGGAAAACTCAACCCACAATCTATTCTTAGCAACAACAGTCAATATATCCAAGACAATGTTCCTCTTTTAATGAACTTGTGTGCCATTCTTGATGGGATTTTACCCTCGTAAAACCTCTATAATGAATCCTAGAGATTTCTCAAAGACTTACGCCCTCTAAGCCAATGAGAAAAAGTTCACACTAAATTATTTTTCTTAAGATTGCCTTCAGCAATTGTTCGGGACTAAACGCCCTCAATTTAGCCTCCAATATCCCTTGCCACAATACATTTCGACTCTTATTTTACCCTAGGGAATTTCAGACACCAATAGAAGGATAAGTGAACCCAAAAATATCCAGAACTTCACTATTCAAATATTCAATTACAAATTAATCTCATGGCACGGTTATATGTGGAATAATTTAAGAGATTAGTACCTTAGTGAGTCCCAAATCCTCCCCAGCCTGCATCAATGTCAAATTTCTCTTCCACGGCAATGCACCCAATGGTGAAACCTATATGATCTCACTCCAATCTAGCTAGGGTGGGTTTCTCACCACCAAATCAGTCATTATGATGGATGCATGTGATGAAATAAAAGTAGATACCTTTCTTCTTGTTGCTGATGAGCATTCTAGGGGATTCTTGGATGAAGTTGATCTTGATCTGCCTTCTGAAATCAAAGAGACACTTTCTGGCTATTCTGATTTGATGGACAAAACCCCTAATGCTCATGAAAATGAAAATGAACATGGAAGGCAATAAGCATTGATGAACCCGGTCTTGAAGAAGGTGCCTCAAACTCTAATATGGCTAGTATTTATGGCCAGAGTGTTGAGAAAATGATCTCCGACATTGAATTTAATAGTCACAAGTCCCATTTTTTGTATGTTAATCACTTCCTAATTTATGATACTGTAGAGTCTCCAAAATATCTTCAAAATATCATCCAATTTCACCTCTATCGCCACCATATCACTCACATGTTGCAACTCCATAGCCATATAATCTTATATTAGCCTCCATTTTCATAATTTTATGGGTTCCATTTGTGTTTTCCAAAAGTTAATGATTTCTAGTATTATAAGTGAATTAAATGGTTAAAACTTAGAAAAATGGCATATACTTGCTAATACTTAAAAGTGGCTTGAGTTTCATGACATGTGTAGGTCATTTAGAAGCTTCCAAGGCACCCTTATATGGCCTCCAATGCTCAAATTCGAATTCCCTTCAAGATATGGAAGAATATTTGGATAAAGGTCAAAGAGGATATGTGTCTCATCAATACATATCTGAGTTGTAACTCTATTAGATTTTCTAGGGATCTAGGGAGAGAATAATGGACCTCCATTAATGAGGTAGCTTCTTATATTTTTGCATAAATAGAAGAGCCTTCTCCTTTCAAAGGCATGTGTAAAGTTGGGGAAATGCTCATGTTTTGAATATAGAATTTGGATTTGGCACCGTGCTCATAAGTGATGTTCACTCTGATTTGGTTTTGATTGCATTTGGAGCATCTCAACTTTCCATCTCTCATGCTTTTGGATTGGCCACCTACAATGTGTGAGATTTATCATTTTTCATAGATTAAGATTTATTGTTTTCATAGATTAAGATTTGTTTCTTTCATATCTTTTCCTGTGTGAGAGGTTAAGAGTGATTGTTTTTATTTTCTTTCTACCTAGAAGTTAAGAGCATTTGTTTTTATTTGCTTTCATAACTTTTTCTATGTGAGAGGTTAAGAGTGATTGTTTTTATTTGCTTTCTGCCTAGAAGTTAAGAGCATTTATTTTTATTTGCTTCCATATCTTTTCCTATGTGAGAGGTTAAGAATGATTGTTTTTGCTTTCATTTATGAAAGAGTGGTGTTCTTTTCAGTTCCTGTAAGATTGAAAGATTAAGATTTCAATTCCGCGCGTTGTATTATAATTGTACTATAATTTCTTTTGAATTGAGTACTGAATTAGAACAGGTGAATTTGGTTTTTCATTATTTGGTTTCGTAGTTAGATTAATCTAAATTGAAAGTTAATTTCTAGCATACACAGTGTGCACATGCTTCGCAAGTTTTACAAAAACCCCAACTTGACAATTAAATGATAGGCAATTAATTTGCCTCAACATTCTAGCGCCATTGCCAGGGAAGTGTGCATAGGAACTAGCTTTCAGTCTAGAATTCATTTTCTTTAGTTTTTTCCTAGATGCATGATTAAAGCATGTAGATGCATAAATCATTTAGTTGCATATCATTTTTATAAAAAAATATATAAAAAATTTCAATACTAACCATTTATGGATGAAAGATCTAGAATGCAGATCAAACATTCTTTGGAGCACAAAGACTACATTGGGGAATGGTATCGAAACATGATTGTGCCACAACATTCATCCGTTCTTCAAGAGATCTTTGTGGCAAATCTAAAGGTTAAAATTATTTTTCATGTCCTCGTGCACAATCAGGTACATTTTGCAAATTTGGATATGAACATTTCAGAGATTCTAATCCATAAATGGCTCCATTGGAAACATTTATATACTTAAAAATAAAAGTAAAAAAAAATTCTTTCAAGTAGGAGAAACTAAGAAATAAAATCAAGCTTGATTGCATTTTTTTAAGTTCTTGATTGCAATTTTTAATAAGTTTTTTGACTTTAAAATCTTTTAGATTTTTATTTATTTTCTTGCATTTTTTTTTATTAACCTCACAAAAATATTTTCAATAAAAAATCATGATTTGATTTTAAACAATAAAAAAAACATCATGTTAGATTTTCATTAAAAATAAAAAATCATTTTTTTTATTTAAAAAAAAATCAGGTTTTTGAATAAGGGAAATGTAATTTTTTTAATAAAAATTATCAATTTTTTTTAAGAGAATTGACAAATTGACAAATTGATAACTGGCTCTCGTGCGATCTGTAAAAAATAAATTCAAATGCATTAGCTTAAAAATCAAAATCCAAAATTCATCATTTAAAAGAAAAAAGAATAAAAAGAAATAAAATTAAAATCTTGCTTGAATAGGCTTCTATTTGGCTTCCAACAAACCATCTCAGTTGTTCCACAAAGCTTGAGCATGTTGATGTCTCATGTACATCACGTTGTGAAATACACTATTTTAAAGTATCTACAAGTTCAGTTAAAGTAACTGATGCACCTATCTGCAGGCCATCCTCTTTGACTTTCAAAATATTTAGCTCAGGTACATGAGTAGCTGAAATCATAACTTGATAATGGATGTTTTTAAACCTTGTTTCTATACCAACTTCCATATTTCCAATCACGAATTTTGCATAAGAAAACCTTGATTGCAAATCTAAAACATCCTAGAGCTTTAATGGATGAAACTAGGCCATACCTCTTGGACCTGTCAAATATAAAGGGTGAGGCTTTCTCGATAAAAGCTTTGGTGGGAAAATGAACTTGCGATTACCATAAAAAAATCCCATCAACTTCACTAAATGAAAGTAGCTTATGGACAGGACAAGAAGTTCCAATGTCCTTGCTTTCATTGCCAACCCTTTCCCCACAGTCACAAGGTTTTCATGTTGAAGGGAAAATGACCTTTTCATCTCCAGATGTATTTGTAGAAGCATTGTAATTGTACAAGGTATTATCAGTTTTGGCAAAAATAAAGAAAGCATCAAGAGTCGTCCTGTAACCTATGCAACGGCATAAATTTCCTACAAGACTTTCTTCAAATTTGTTCATGACTGGGTGACTCCTTACTAGACCTCAACAATGCACACATGGACATCACAAAGCCTGGAGTACAAAAACTTTCTATCACTTGGACTCTCATATAGACATGTAGCTTGATTTTTAAAAATAGAATATGCCCATCCAGGCAGGATAGGAGAAACATTAGCATTGAATGAGACCACGAACCCAGAAAACTCGATTGCAATACTTCCAGAGGAAATGTGGAACAACTTAAAAACGTCAGTTTTAAAATACGATTTCTGGCCAGATGATAACAAATTTCGAAAAAATAAAATGTGGGTTTTTCTTAGAACAGGATCAATGATAAAACTCGAGAACTATTTTCGCAAATTCGTAACCAATTGGGAGATATTTGGGGTTCTCTAGAGCCTTACTTGGCAAATTACGTGAGAAAAAAAATAGTTTTTAATTAAATGCACAGACAATAGTTGCGGCCATGGAGAAAGGATCAAATCCGATTTTGGATGCTATGGTGGTTTGAGGAATCAGGATTGTGATTTTCTGTCACCTAAATCCATGGATTCGCTGCCACAGAAGAAAAACATGTAAAAAGGAGCAACAAAGGAGGCTTCATTGATGGCAATATCGTCTGCCCATGGTCAACATTAGTCCACAGCTCTGCTACAACAGTAATTGATTGATTTGATTATTAATTCACCGCTAAAGTCAATACCTATCCAACGGTGTATGGTTAATGGCTACAGTTAGAAGTTACAAGCCACTAATCTAGTTGGGTAAATGAGAATCTAAGAGCATGCAGGGGTATTGAATTAATATCTTATAAGAATTTTTGTGGCACTAAAGACCCTATTAACATATGATGTCATGTTTTCTCAACTAGTCTTGATGTAAGTAGAGTTGATTTTCATTTTTTTTATGGCTTCTGCTCCATCGATATGCATTAACGTCCAAGAGCACGAAGAAATCCCTTGACTCAACGAAGAGTCGAAGATATCTGGTGGGAATGATGTCAATTTGACAAGAGTAATTTTAGGTGACTATTCCCGCAACAGTGGGGAAGAAGGAATTTCAAGATCAATTAGGTCGTTTGATGAGAATGTTAACGAGTTACATGGCAATTTCATTTTTTTAATATTTATTACGTTGTTTTTTTTTGGTTATATTTTTTTTGTTTGTTGTTATGTTGTGTTTTTTTAGAATGTTATATGTTATGTTTTGTTTTTTTAATGTATATATTTATGTTATATGTTACAATTTGTTTTTATGTTTTATGTATAATGCTATGTTTTTTTAGTCTATATTTTAATGTTATGTCTTTTATATGTTTTGATTTTGATATTATGTATGTTATGTTTTAATATTATGTTTATGATATGTTATGTTTTGTGATTAGTATGTTTAATGTTTTGTTTTTCACTTCTTAAATTTTGTAAATATTTCATTAGTTTTATTTTTTATTTATTAATTTTTTTTAAAAGGAAAATTGTCATAAAAATTGATGTGAAATTCAATTCATGATTGGAGCCAAGTAAAAAAAGAAAAAGAAAAAAAAAGGGGAACTTTTTGAGATGATTCACTTACACAGCTGTCAAAGCAAGAAAAAAAAAATCATTCTATTTGCTAAATTTTCTGGAAGAGGTATTGATCAATTTGAAGATTGGATTGGTTATTTGTTCATAACAAAAATGCATAAATGTGTGTACTTAATTGTTTGTTCAGGATTTTAGCTATAAAAACTGCGCAATTCTGTAGCTGAACAACAATTCTGCAGCTGAACCACAATTTTGCAGCTATGTATTTAACTCAATGATCTATATGTTAAGAATGCATTCTAATAAAAAAATCATGATCAAAATTTATTAGTTTTGTTTAATGATTATGTTTTCAAGCATGATGCAGGAAAGAAGAAGAACTATGAAGGCATTTTATTTGCAAGATTGATTAGTGAATTTTTGATTGTTGGATTGTTTTGCAGAAATCATCAAGCATTCGCAAAATAATATTTCTTTATCTTTATGAAATATTTTGATTCAAACATAAATTGAGGAAATTGTTTTTTTTAGAAATTGGATTTATTATCGCAATTATGAAATTGGACTAACCATTTAAAACGAAGACACGTCATGAACATGTCAATTATGCAAATTTTTTGTATGTACCTAGAGAAATTAATCACTTCTCTTTGAACACACTTACGTTTGTTGCAATGTTAGTGCCATGTTTATTTTCAAGTTCCAGGACAATCGAAGAATTGAAGGATGCCAATTTATGCAAGATTGGTTTTCTACAAACAATTTCAAGAAACATGAACCAATTAAATCCATTTATATCATTCATAAATGCCATCATTTTTCCTCTCCAAACTCACAAACTATCCAAGCAATTTTGCTAAGCATCGTCATCGCCATTTTCCTTGCAAAGAGTCGCATGTTTCCTCCACATTTTCCATTTATGTTTTCCATTCACATTTTCCATAATTTCCATTCATTAACCCATTAATAGAGACATTCATCTCGCTTACACGCTGATTTGTCCTTTTGCTTTCCATTTGCTTGTTTACCCTCTTTTCATTTTCCTTTCCATTAAATAAACCTTGATCTGCTGCAGAATTTTCCATCCATAGTCCTTCCAAAATCATTATTCCATACTCGCGTTGGATAATGGCGGATTCATAATGCCTCCCTTCTAACAAGTCTTGGCCTATCGACATCAACACATTATCTAGGTTCAATGCTAGAGTCCTTATTAGTACCTTGAGGCTTGTATGCATCAATGACAAGTTCTCTCGCTCACAATCATGGGAATACATCAATGTCCCTTGATTGTTCGATCTTGCAAGTGGCTCGAAATCAGCTCATTTATTCGCACTTTGCAAGATGTACTTAGGTACCTTGGCACATGTTGACATTAATGGTGATTTTTCCTTGCATTGGTTAACGTCATTCATCAATGGCCGGTAATCCAATGACTTCTCTTCATGCTCGACAACAACACATTTATTCGCATCACTAGAATTGTACCATTGGGTTTTATAGTAGGTGAAGACTATATCATTTCAGCATTTTACAGCAAATACAGTAGATTTAGCAGTAGAAATAAAGAATCCACTTTCACCACCTCATCCACTATTTATGCAACCAAGAAGCAGATGAAATTCTACATTCTATTCCATGGTCCAGCAACAGTTACAACTTCTCTACATATGCACATTTTCTCCACTTCCTAGGTAAGAAAAGGTATGTTATTTTCTAGCTTTTAACATAGAATTCCTTGAACACTGAAATTATAATTTTTTGAAAATACTTCACCATATTTCCTTTCTCATTAAAAAAAAAAAACCGTAAACACCTTTAGTTGGGGGGTAAGGGACATCCATTTATTATCACATCCATATCACTTCATTTCATCTAACATACTTGTCCTAATCATTATAATTGCATTATAGTTCAAAAGTTATGTGATTTAGAAATAAATGCTTAAATGATGAGCATATTATATGGTTGATTTAAAGATGCATTCTTAAAAATGTTCAATGAATCTTGCAGCAACAAAAAGAAACAAGGTATTGAAACACAAGAACCAATACCAATTAAAATTTGGTTGTCACACGAGAACCAACCAAACATGTTGCAATTCATTGTATGACAAGGAATACTTTGCAAAAAGAAATGAAATTGTCAAATGCAAAGTTTAAGGACAATTAATATATGCCAAGCTCATTCAAAAGCAAATTATGATTAAGCAGTGCAATAGATTGCATGAGGACATGCAATAACGTCAGTTGGGGGGTATGTAGAGTCTCCAAAATATCTTCAAAATATCATCCACTTTCACCTCTATCGCCACCATTTCACTCACATGTCGCAACTCCATAGCCATATAATCTTACATTAGTCTCCATTTTCATAATTATATGGGTTCCATTTGTGTTTTCCAAAAGTTAATGATTTCTAGTATTATAAGTGAATTAAATGGTTAAAACTTAGAAAAATGGCATATACTTGCTAATACTTAAAAGTGGCTTGAGTTTCATGACATGTGTAGGTCATTTGGAAGCTTCCAAGGCACCCTTATGTGGCCTCCAATACTCAAATTCGAATTCCCTTCAAGATATGGAAGAATATTTGGATAAAGGTCAAAGGGGATATGTGTCTCATCAATACATATTTGAGTTGTAACTCTATGAGATTTTCTATGGATCTAGGGAGAGAATAATGGACCTCCATTAATGAGGTAGCTTCTTATATTTTTCTATAAATAGGAGAGCCTTCTCCTTTCAAATGCATGTGTAAAGTTGGGGAAATTCTCATGTTTTGAATATAGAATTTGGATTTGGCACCATGCTCAAAGTGATGTTCACTTTGATTTGGTTATGCTTACATTTGGAGCCTCTCAAATTTCCATCTCTCATGCTTTTGGATTGGCCACCTACAATGTGTGAGATTTATTTTTTTCATAGAATAAGATTTATTGTTTTCATAGATTAAGATTTGTTTCTTTCATATATTTTCCTATGTGAGAGGTTAAGAGTGATTGTTTTTATTTGCTTTCTACCTAGAAGTTAAGAGAATTTGTTTTTATTTGCTTTCATATCTTTTCCTATGTGAGAGGTTAAGAGTGATTGTTTTTATTTTCTTTCTACCTAGAAGTTAAGAGCATTTTTTTTAATTTCTTTCATATCTTTTCCTGTGTGAGAGATTAAGAATTATTGTTTTTTATTTCATTTATGAAAGAGTGGTGTGCTTTTCAGTTCCTGCAAGATTAAAAGATTAAGATTTCAATTCCGTGCATTGTACTATAATTGTACTATAATTTCTTTTGAATTGAGTGTTGAATTAGAATAGGTAAATTTGGTTTTTCATTGTTTGGTTTCAGAGTTAGATTAATCTAAATTGAAAGTTAATTTCTAGCATATACAATGCATGCATGCTTCACAAGTTTTATGAAACCCCTGGGTTGACAATTAAATGATAGGTAATTAATTTGCCTCAACAGATACAGTGGAAAATGTGTATAGGAGCAGCGTATTAAGTTTCAAGTAACATTCTCTCACTCCCTTGATGATGAAGGCATTGAAACCATTACTTGAAATTGGAAAACAACAAATTCAAGTCATATGGTGCATTTTGAGGGTTCTCCCCTGTGTGACAATCATGATCATTATGACAAGGAAATGTGTTCTGACAAGGAAGCCTCCCTGCAAAACTCATTGTATGATAATACAAGTTTGGACTTTGAAAATGAGAGATACACCAAGAACATTGATGAGAAATCTAGCTATACAAAAGAGTAAGTCTCTGCTCAATTACAGAAGTACAATCCAGATTTCATAAATGATGTTTTCATTGGCTAGCATGAGAAACATATGTGCAATTATACCTCTAGTCCTAGTTTGACAGATCAGTTCAATGAAAATTCAGCTAACAAAAATCAGACCAACTTTTATTTTAAAATAAATTTGGAATTGATGTGGAGTTTACAAATTGATGAAGATACTTAGAAACCTGTAATTGAAGATGCCTTTAAAAAGGATGATGAAAATGTAGGTCCTGTCAAACAAGATGAACTTCCAGAAGCAATAATGGAATCCCAAAACTTTGATTAAACCTTCATTTGGTGACTGATGAAATCTACACTAAGCCCTCAATTCCACTATTTATCTACACATTTCAATAGTTATGAAATCTGAAGTGCAATCAAACTTTATAGTACAATCTATGATTCATAAAGTCATATTTATTTTGATTGTAAAAACATTCCCAAAACTTTGATTAAACCTTCGTTTGGTGACTAATGAAATCTACATTAAGCCCTCAATTCCACTATTTATCTACACATTTCAATAGTTACAAAATCTGAAGTGCAATCAAACTTTATAGTACAATCCATGATTCATAAAGTCATCTTTATTTTTATTTTGGAAATATTCTTGAATCAAATGGATAAGAGTTTTGTTCTCAATTTGTTCATCTCATTTTAAAATATTTTCAAAATAAACCATCAAGTTAAGTTCAACATTTTGAAGCTTTGTGAGGTAAAGATAGTTAAATCCAGACACTTATATGTATCTAGGTATTAACACTCCCCAATTAACATTCTCCAACTGTATATCTATTTTTTTCTAAGAAATATCAGGGAAGATTTACTCTAAAGGATCACATCTGGCTAGTTTATTAGCAGAGCCAATACATTTTTCTTTTTATTGGCTTCCCTGCATCTTGATTTAATCACAAATCTAAACATAAAGAATTGCAGTCCTGAAAATTGTAAAACAAAAATAAAATCACAACATTTAATTTACCTCACTGCATCCTTGTAGCGTACATGTACATTGTTGATAGATATTTTTAAATTTCCAACAACTGTTGCAATAATAGAACCTATCCATGAATTTGTTTCTGATGATTGTCACAACAAAAATAATGAGGTTAGTATTAAAATGCCTTGACAAACATATTTATGAGAATTTTTCCTTAACTAAAGACTACAGCTTCAAGCTCCACATAAAATAGTTCTCTAATTTTTGTCATCTTGGGAAAATGAATCCAATGCCCTTCTGAAATCAAAACAAAACTCTTGCCAACACAAGAACTATTACTCATAGTAAAAGTTGAAACATGTGATAGCTCAAACACGTCAAAGACCAATACAAGTATGTATGTGCAGGTGTATTATTCTAATGGAAAAATCACAACATTTAATTTACCTCACTACATCCTCATAGCGTACATGTACATTGTTGATAGATATTTTTAAATTTCCAACAACTGTTGCAATAATAGAACCTATCCATGAATTTGTTTCTGATGACTGTCACAACAAAAATAATGAGGTTAGTATTAAAATGCCTTGACAAACATTTTCTGAGCATTTTTCCTTAACTAAAGACTACAACTTCAAGCTCCACAGAAAATAGTTTTTTAATTTCTGTCATCTTGGAAAAATGACTCCAATGCCCTTCTGAAATCAAAACAAAACTCTTGCCAACACAAAAATTATTACTCACAGTAAAAGTTGAAACATGTGATAACTCAAACAAATGAAAGACCAATACATGTATGTTTGTGCAGGTGTATTGTTCTAAAGGAAAAATCACAATATTTAATTTACCTCATTGCATCCTCGTAGCGTAGATGTACATTGTTGATAGATATTTTTAAATTTCCAACCACTGTTGCAATAATAGAACCTATCCATGAATTTGTTTATGATGTCTGTCACAACAAAAATAATGAGGTTAGTATTAAATTGCCTTGACAAACATTTTTGTGAGCATATTTCCTTAACTAAAGACTACAACTTCAATCTCCACAGAAAATAGTTCTCTAATTTCTGCCATCTTAGAAAAATGACTCCAATGCCCTTCTGAAATCAAAACAAAACTCTTGCCAATACAAGAATTATTACTCACAGTAAAATTTGAAACATGTGATAACTCAAACACCTCAAAGACCAATACATGTATGTCTGTGTAGGTGTATTGTTCTAAAGGAAAAATAGAACTCTTTACAAGGTAAAGAATAGATCACATCCAACAAACTAAATTTTTACTTATAATAGAAGACGACTGAAAAGGTCCCAAAAACTGGAAAAAAATATGTTCAGATACCATGCATATGAAATTAGAGCAAGCTTGGTTGATTTTCGGATTATGTTGGCTAAGCTTACTCCAAAGTTTGTTTCAGCACTTGAGGAACATGGAGTTGGTCTCACTTTGAATCAGATGAACATCCAGATCAAAAAATATGAATTGAATCGAAAGTTTTACACTTATGTATGATCAACTATCCTGATGAATGAGTCATTCTATCCCCAAAAGGGAAAAGGACTTGTCACTCTAAAAATTTGTACAACATCATACCAAATTCGATGGGTACAATATTTGCAATGATAAAACACACCCCTTTTGTACCTACATTAAATCTTCAAGAACAGGGATAGAAATGGTAGTAGACATCCTTACATAGAAGAAGAATAGATGCCCTTACTCTTTTTCGGACTAGATATGACAAAGGTAGTGGCCTATGAATACCTCGATATCAGTATATCCAAGTTTTCCATGGTCCTCATGCACAAAGGAAGAAGGTATTGCATTTATAAAATATGGAGAATTTATGTTTGGATGTATGCATGGAATAATATTTTGTGGTCATCATGTGCTCTTGAGAGAGGCCCATGTCCCCAACTATGAGTGTAGGTTAGCACTTAAATCTGTACATGAAGCTTAAGTCGCATGATTCAACAGGGTATGAATCAATTATCGGTTTTAATGGTCGCAATGTTTCCCCTCAATTCCATTTTTGTTTGTGCTTTCCATAGTGGGTTTGAACCTGATTGAACAATTGTGAAAAATGTAGGAACACAGTGGATGTGAGGAAAGATATATATATATATATATATATATATATATATATATATATATATATAAACCACCCAAAAAGTATTAAAAAAAGTACAAATAAAAAGACGTATTGAATGCATACCTCTTGTTCCATCACTGAATGCTTTGGGAACATGCAGTGGAGTTTTCTTCAATCCATATCGGTTCACATTTTCACCCTAACTCCTTCAACAACACCGTCACAATAGCCACAGTGGTGGGGTTCGAATTGATCCCTCGTATTCGTCTGTGCTTGTGTCTAGGTATGGTTTGAGGTCGAAATCGATTGCAAGAGTTTGGGTTCAACCAGCCTCTCCCTCCCCTTGCCCCTCACATTGGTAGAGGAAATTTCATCCCCCAAATGGACAGAAAAATGTTTTGGGTTATGGAAATCCAAGGTAGAAAGGACTGTAAAACAAGAAAGGCAGAGATATGGCCCGCTTGCAATGGTCTTCTCATACACACAAGCTCTCAAACCTGGAGCATGTAAGAGAAATAATATTAGAGTGATAATATTTATAAAAAAAATAGTCATAAGAGAAATAATATTAGAGTGATAATATTTTAAAAATTTAGTCATAAGAGAAATAATAGTAGAGTGGTATAGTATTTAAAAAATCTAGTCATAATGATTTACATACTTTGATATAAAATAAACTCTAAAATTGTTAATTTTTAAAATCTCTTCTGTAGTTATTTATCACAATAATTTACGTTAGTAATGATGGGAACATTTTATCAAAATAATTTATGTTAGTAATGGTGGGGTCATTTCTTTTATTTTTTTAAAGGAACTTTTTCTAGACATGCACCTTATCAAGAAAAAATCATTTTAATATATACTTTTGAAGTAATATAAATAATCTTATGGCTATCCTTAAAAGAATTATCACAAATATCCTTAATGATGGTGTAAGGATCGTATCAAAGTGGTATGAGCTTCTTATGGGAGTTTGTCAATTACCCATTGTGCAAGTCCAACCATAACTCGTCACCAACCTTAAACTTATGTGGAACCCAATGGATTGTGTATCTACTTGTACTTTTATTTGGTAACTTTCTACAAAATATCATGAACTCATTGTTGAATTTGTCGAATACATTCCTCAAAATTAGTTTCTTTACTTACCTCATTCCAAGTATAGGAAGTATCTTCATGCGTTATACCATGAATATAGCTACATTTATTTGTGTCAATTGTTGGGACCCCAAGCACGCCTGAAAAGGCTTGTGGCCAATATAAATATGAAGAGCTATGTCAAAATTACGTTGAAAATATGGAAGGATTTCAACACGTGTATGTCGATGCTTGCAATTGTATACTCTAAAGACATCTATAATAATCCTATTGACTACTACCTTTTATTTATCAATCTAGGGATGGAAGGTAGTGGGTCTGATCAAGCTTGATGTCCATCATGGACCAAAGGTTAAAGAAAAAATTACTAAGGAACCTACTATCCCTACCAAGAAATATGGTATTTGGAAACCCAAAGTGAACTAAAATATGCTCGAAGAAGAACTTATGAGTAGATTTTGTTGCAACAATCTTCTTACAAGGTGGCAAAATTCCCATCCTAAGGAAGCAATCAACAACAAAAAAAACACATCTGTTACCATGCTTGGTTGAGGGAAAACATGACTTAAAATCTAGGGGCACTAACTCCCAAGGATTATCTAGAGTAGGCAAAGGCCTACAATTGGTGTGGATGGCCATTTCCTTTGGTAGAATATAATTCTTCCACTAATTACAGGCTTCAGCAATAGAATGCAGCTCGTTGTCATAGGTTGGCTATCTATGAAACCCATCATAGAGTGTTTGGCTATGATAGACCATTGAATGTTTGTGTTGTATGGGCACTACATCAACAACATGAATTATTTGCTCATAAAGTCCTTGTTGTGTAGCCATTCATCGAATAATGGCATTGGAGATAATATTGTTTCCATAAAGAAGAGAACCAGAAATAGGCTCATGAACACCATCAATATCTACTAGAGGTGTTGCAATTAAAGCAATAATGAATACAAAAGTTGTGGTCAATAGGATAGGGATCATCAAGATGTTGAACGATCCAATGTAAAGATGGTTTTCAGTTCTAGTGATCTAGTCACATAAAAGACCCCATAAATTTTTTCTTTGGGATACCCCCAAGATTCAATAAGTAATCCAAAGTGAGAGGATTCGTTGATAAGGTGACAGTGCCAACAACCCTGAGTTGACCCAAAGTGACACCTTGTGAGTCTTGCACAACTAGGTTTCCAATTTGAGCATCAAAAGGAGGCACAATTGCACAAGTGGCAACATCTCACATTTAGGGCACTTGCCCACAAATATTTATGCATTTTTCCATTGAGGGTACCTTTAACATTTCCCAAGGCACAAATCACATATTTGGAGGAATTTTGGATAACTTGTCACATTCCACTAGCTTCAGGCATGAAGCAGTGCTCCCATCCTTTAAGAAGATTTTGGAGGATTTCATGGCATAGTCAAGGGTCACATGAATAAAAGAAGAATGCCATAGTCAATAATACGAAAATTGGAATTTGTATCACGTGGCATAAAGCAAAAGGACATAAGTGAAGAGTACTCCATTTAGAAACATCTAAAAGCTTGTTTATCTCCTCTTTCCAAAGAAGAGAAGATACCTTCTGACAAAAGGCCCAAATTTCCAATGGAGGAAGACTAGGGTAAGGGTTACTTTTTATTTCACATGTTGAGAGATATTCATGTATTTTAAGGCATGTTTTGTTATTGAGTTCACATATTTGGAAGCACAATTGCACAAGTGGAAACATCTCACATTTGGGGCACTTACCTAAAAAATTTTATGCATTTTTTCTATTAAGGTTATCTTTCACATTCCCTAAGGCACAAATAAAATATTTTGAGGTATCTTGGATGACTTGTGACATTTCACTATATTCACACATGAAGAGGAGTTCCCATAATTTAATAATGTTTTGGAGGGTTTTCATGGCATAGTCAAGGGTCACATTTACAAAAGAAGGACACACAAGTCAAGAATATGTAAACTATGTTGCCAAGGTATTGGTAGGCGTTCCAGGTGCTATGGCATGTCAAGATTTAAACTATGTTGCTAAGGGATTGTTAGATGTTCCAGGTGTTATGCAATGTCAAGATGTAAACTATGTTTCTTCGTTGTTTTATGGCCACAGTTGGACGTGAGCATTGACTTGGTAACTTGTAACTTGTTAAGTGGGATAATGTAAAATTGAACATGAGTAGCCTAAGATGAGTTATATTTAGTTCTTAGGTTGTTGTAGTCGAGGCAATACTTGGTTGGATTCCCAAGTCCCAAAAAAAGTAAGGGTAGTTGTGAGGGAATGATAATTAAGGAGTGTCAGGGCGTGCCAAGGAATGAAAAGGCGTGATAACACATGCCAGACAATGTCAATGCATGTGAGGAGTGTTAGGGAGTGCGAAAACATCGCAAGGGAGAACTAGGTCAAAATGCATGGAAATGAACGAATAAGAGTGTGTGCGAAGGAGTGTCAATGAATTCCAAGTGTCTCAAGGATAAAGTGTGTTAGGAGAAGGTCAGAACAAGACTTGTAGGAGGAAATCCTATAGTTATAATAAGGGGTTGGACAAAGCAGTTTCAGACAAAGGGAGACTTTGGGTTGGGCACAACATTGTTTTTCCAATCACTTGGTTGGGTTCCCAAGTCGCAAAAAAATTAAGTCTATCTACGAGGGAATGACAACTAGGGAGTACAAAGGTGTGTCGGGGAATTTCAGGAAGTAATAACACATGCTAGACAGTTCCAAGGCATGATATGCATGCCAAGATGTGCTAGGTGATAGGGTGTGGCGTGAACAAATGTTAGGGAGTGTGAGGGCGAAGTGTTAGGGAAACACAAGGGAGAACTAGTTTCAAATCCATGGAAATGAAGTGTCTATGAGCTCCAGGTGTGTTAAGATGGGAGTGATAAGGTATGATATGTAGTGCGAAGGAATGCTAGAATGCTAGGGAATCATACCAAGATGTGTCAGTTGCCAAGGTGTTCCAATGTGTGCTAAGGAGTGTTAGGGAGTACCAAGGAAACACAAGGGATCACTAGGTCAAAATGCATGGAAATGAATGAATAAGAGTGTGTGACAAGAAGTGTCAGGAATTTCTAGGTTTGTTAAGGAGGGAGTGACATGGTATGCTAGGCAGCGCTAATTCATGCTAGAGTGCTTGGGCGGCACGCATTCAAGATGTGCCATGTGCCAGGTTGTGCCAACATGTGCTACAAAGTGTTAGGGAGTGTCAGGGAAACACAAGGGAGCACTAGGTCAAAATGCATGGAAATGAATGAATAAGAGTGTGTGACAGGGAGTTTCAATGAGTTCCAAGTGTGCTAAGGAGGGAGTGACATGGTATGTTAGGCAATGTTAAGTCATGTTAGAGTGATAGGGTGACATGCGGCCAAGATGTGCCAGGTGCCAAGCTATGCCAACATGTGCTAGGAAGTGTTAGGGAGCGCCAAGGAAACATAAGGGAGCACTAGGTCAAATTAATGCATAAAAATGAATGAATAAGAGATTGTGACAAGAAGTGTCAATGAGTTACAAGTGTGCTAAGGAGGGAGTGACAAGGTATGCTAGGCAGTTCTAAGGCATGCTAGAGGTTGGGGAAACATGCCAAGATGTGCCAAGTGCTAGGGTGTGCCAATGCATGCCAGGGAGTGTTATGTAATGCTAAGGAAACACAAGGGAGCACTAGTTTCAAATGTATGGAAATGAATGAATAAGAGTGGGTGACAAGGAGTGTCAATGAGTTATAGGTGTGCTAAGGAGGGAGTGACAAGGTATGCTAGGTAGTGCCAATGAATGCTAGAGTGCCAGGGA
Source organism: Pinus tabuliformis (assembly GCA_031772625.1). Taxonomy (NCBI): domain Eukaryota; kingdom Viridiplantae; phylum Streptophyta; class Pinopsida; order Pinales; family Pinaceae; genus Pinus; species Pinus tabuliformis. Next base: position 1,634,153,243 of record CM062816.1, read on the forward strand.
AACATGCCAAGATGTCCCAGGTGCTAAAGTGTGCCAATGTGTGCTAGGGAGTGTTACGGAGTTCCACAAAAACACAAGGGAGAACTAGTTCAAAATGCATGGAAATGAACAAATAAGAGTGTGTGATAGGGAGTGTCAGTGAGTTCCAAGTGTGTTAAGGAGGGAGTGACAAGGTTATATGCCAGGTAGTAACAAGGCATGCTAGAGTTCCAGGGCATGTCAGGGAGTGCTGGGGTGTGCTAGGGAGTGACAAAGCATGCCAAGGAATGCATGGGATGCTAACACGTGCCACATAGTGCCAAGGGATTGTTAGACATGCTAGGTGTTATGGCATGTCAAGATGTAAACTATGTTGCTTAGTCATTTTATGGCCACAGTTGGACGTGGGCCTTGACTTGGTAACTTGTTAAGTGGGATGAGTTGATATTGGACATGAGTAGCCTAAGATGAGTTATAGGTAGTTCTTAGGTGAACAAGGTATAGTCTAGTTGTAGTAACTATAACTTGGTCAAGTTGTTGTAGTCGACACAGGACTTGGTTGGGTTCCCAAGTCTCAAAAACGTAAGGGTAGTTGTGAGGGTATGATAGCTAAGGAGTGTCAGTGCATGACAAGGAAAGAAAAGGAATGCTAACACATGCTAGACAGTGTCAATGCATGTTGAGGAGTGTTAGGGAGTGTTAGGGCATCACAAGGGAGAACTAGGTCAAAATGCATGGAAATGAACAAATAAGAGTGTGTGCTAAGGAGTGTTAGTGAATTCCAGGTGTCCTAAGGATGAAGTGTGTTAGGATAAGTTCAGAATAGGAGTTGTAAGAGGCAAGCCTATGGTTGTGATAAGGCTTGGAAAAATTTGTTTTAGACAAAGGGAGACTTTGGGTTGGGTACAACATTATTTTTCCAATGACTTGGTTGGGTTCCCAAGTCACAAAAAAAGTAAGGCTATCTATGAGGGCATGATAGCTAGGGAGTGCCAAGGTGTTCCAGGGAATGCCAGGAAGTACTAACACATGATAGATAGTTCAAGGCATTTTAGGCATGCCAAGTGCTAACGCATGCCAAGATGTTCCAGGTGCCAACACATGCTAGTGAGTGTTAGGGCCAAGTGTTAGGGAAACACAAGGGAGCACTAGTTTCAAATGCATGGAAATGAATGAATAAGAGTCTGACAGAGAGTGTTAGCGAGTACTAGGTGTGCTAGGTGTTAGGGAGTGCTAGGATGTGCTAAGGAGTGTCAAAGCATGCCAAGGAATGCAGGGGATGCTAACACGTGCCACATAGTGCCAAGGGATTGTCAGACGTGCCAGGTGTTATGGCATGTCAAGATGTAAACTATGTTTCTTAGTTGTTTTGCAACCACGGTTGGATGTGAGCCTTGTATTCATAACATGTTAGGTTGTATGAGTTGAGATTCAACATAAGTAGCCTAAGATGAGTTATAGGAAGTTCTTAGGTGAACAAGGCATAGTCTAGTTGTAGTAACTGTAACTTGGTCAAGCTGTTGTAGTCGAGGTGGGATTTGGTTGGGTTCCCATGTTGCAAAAAAAGTAAGGGTAGTTGTGAGGGCATGATAGCTAAGGAGTTTCTGGTGTGCTAAGGAATGGAAAGGCATGCTAACACATGCTAGATAGTGTGAATGCATGTCAAGGAGTGTTGGGGAGTGTCAGTGCATCACAGGGGAGAACTATGTCAAAATGCATGGAAATGAATGAATAAGAGTGTGTGTAAGGGAGTGTCAGTGAATTCCAAGTATCCCAAGGATGAAGTGTGTTAAGATAATTTTAGAATAGGGCTTGTAGGAGGTAAGCCTACAATTGTGATAAGGGGATGGACAAATCATTTTCAAACAAAGGGAGACGTTGGGCTAGGCACAACATTATTTTTTCAATGACTTGGTTGGTTCCCCAAGTCGCAAAAGAAGTATGGCTATCTATAAGGGCATAACAACTAGAGATTGTCAATGTGTGCCAGGACTTAGTTGGGTTCCCAAGTCCATTCAATAATTTCTTCAAAGTTCAAAGTTCAAACAATTAACATGTAGCCTAAAAAAACTCATATTTGAAAAGGAGATAACCCAAATATGTAGAGTATATATCTCACATTTATATATCCTAATTTCCAGATAGTGAAATGAAACTTTTTAGCATACTATTGTGAATTCAGCCCAAAATGCTAGAAAAAAATATTTATGGTTATTTTTGTTAAAAATGGAAATTAGGGCCAAATTCCACTTTGAATAGCTCCTTTGGGGAATATAATTGTGGCATTGAATTCCTCTTTTAGAGAGGACCAAAATTGATCTAAAGATCGTCAAATTTGGATAAGTAGAAGTGGAATTTTGAATTTATGTTTCTCTCATGTAAATTATTTAGGTCAACCTCAACTATATGTTGGCTTAAGAAGATCAAAAGTCATGTCCCCTCAACTCCACTAAATTGTATATATAGAGGAGCATTCTCTCTCATTTGGGACACATCAATCAAAAGAAAAAGATATCTCTGTGGCAGCGAAGATTAAGGAGGATAAATTTTGGTTATTGTTGGGACTGTTTTGGTTAGGGGTTTGTCATAATAGGTATGAGTTTGGAAGCAATGCTTCACTATGGTTAAGGAAAATCTTATATATGGGTTGTGATTCGTTTCCTGTGGGACTCATTGTATTACTGTCTAGGTTATGGATGGCAATATGAACAATAACTAGAATTTATCCTCCTTAATCTTTGTTGCCACATAGATATCTTTTTCTTTTGATTGATGTGTCCCAAATGAGAGAGAATGCTCCTCTATATATACAATTCAGTGGAGTTGAAGGGACATTACTTTTTATCTTCTTAAGCCGACATATAGTTGAGGCCGACCTAAATAATTTACATGAGAGAAACATAAATTCAAAATTCCACTTCTACTTATCCAAATTTGATGATCTTTCGATCGATTTTGGTCCTCTCGAAAAGAGGAATTCAATGCCACAATTATATTCCCCAAAGGAGTTGTTCAATGTGGAATTTGGACCTAGTTTCCATTTTTAACAAAAATAACCATCAATATTTTTTTCTAGCATTTTGGGCTGAATTCAAAATAGTATGCTAAAAAGTGTCATTTCAATGTCTGGAAATTAGGATATATAAATGTCAGATATATAGTCTACATCTTTGGGTTATCTCCTTTTCAAATATGAGTTTTTTTAGGCTACATGTTAATTGTTTGAACTTTGAACTTTGAAGAAATTCCTGAATGGACTTCGTAAAGACTTGGTTGGGTTCCCAAGTCCAAAAAAAATTAAGGGTAGTTGTGAGGACATGATCATTAAGGATTGTAAGAGCGTGCCAAGGAATGAAAATGCATGCTAACACAAGCCATACAATTTCAATGCATTTTAAGTAGTGTTAGGGAGTGCAAAAACATCAGAAAGGAGAACTAGGTCAAAATGCATGGAAATGGATGAATAAGAGCGTGTGCCAAGGAGTGTCAATTGATTCCAAGTGTCTCAAGGATAAAGTATGTTAGGAGAAGGTCAAAATAATACATGTAGGAGGAAATCCTATGGTTATAATAAGGGGTTGGACAAAGCAGTTTTAGACAAAGGGATACTTTGGGTTGGGCACAACATTTGTTTTTCCAATGACTTGGTTGGCTTCCCAAGTTGCAAAAAAAAAGTAATGCTATCTACAAGGGAATGAAAGTTAGGGAGTACGGAGGTGTGTTGGGGAATTTCAGGAGGTACTAGAACATGCTAGATGGTTCCAAGGTATTATAGGCATGCTAAGATGTGTCAGGTGCCAAGGTGTGGCATGAACATGTGCTAGGGAGTGTGAGGACAAAGTGCCAGGGAAACACAAGGGAGCACCAGTTTCAAATGCATGGAAATGAAGTGTTAGTGAGTTCCATGTGTGCTAAGGAGGGAGTGACAAGGTATGATAGGTAGTTCCAAGGCATGCTAGAATTCTAGGTAATCATACCAAGATGTGTCAAGTGCCAATGTGTGCCAATGCATGTTGAGTGTTAGGGAGTACCAGGGAAACATAAGGGAGCACTAGGTAAAAATGCATGTAAATGAATGAATAAGAATGTTAGGTCTCTCTCATTAATAGAATTGACAGAGCTTGATTATGTATTAAATAATATAGTCCTACACACACCAGTGGAACTTTATTTAAAGGAAATTTACTAGATAATAAACCTAATAGAGATGAATCATGTGTTCACTCATAGGAAAACTATATTCTTATGACTTGAGGGAAATGATACACACTAATTAATTCTTAAAAAAATGACTGATTATTATAACCACTATGACCTTGGACACATAATGAAAAAGACTCCACAACAATGGTCTTAAATTGTTATATTTTGGCAAAAAATATAGTAACAGGTACATAGCGTCATCAAAAACTCATTGGAATGATCAATTATGATGAAAATTTTTTGATCATCACCAAAAGTAACCAAAAAGAGCATTGGTGAGGGTCAATAAAATATCGTCACTAGAAGTGTCACCAAATAGAGAATTAGGCATGGGCCTTTAACGACCCTCACCAAAAGTGTCACCAAAGAGAGAATTAGTAAAGGGCCTTTAATGACCCTTATCAAAAGTGTGATTGAAAATGGCTTTGATGACAAACCTTAAAGGACCATCACTATATACACTTACAACAATGATGTTTTAAAGCCCGTCACCATATGTGACATTGGTCACAGACATGAAGTGTCATAAAAAACTCATTGGAATGTTCAATGATGACGAACATTTATTGATTGTCACCAAAAGTAACCAAAAAGATCATTGGTGAGGGTCAATAAAATATCGTCACTAAAAGTGTCACCAAAGAGAGAATTAGTGATGTGCCTTTAATGACCCTCATCAAAAATTTCACCAAAGAGAGAATTAGTGAAGGGCCTTTAACAACCCTCACCAAAAGTGTGATTGAAAATGGCTTTGGTGACAAACCTTAAAGGACCATCACTATATACAATTACAACAACACTTTTTTAAAGACCGTCACCATATGCAACATTGATGATGGACCTTAAAGGTATGTCATAGGCATGACCCTCACCAATGACCTTTTTTCTTGTAGGGCCTTCTGATTATGATGAAGAAATGGGAGAAATGAGTAAAATAAAGTTTCAAAATCAAGTGATCAAGGTGATAAAGGAACTCAAAAGTCAAAAGGAAAAGACAAAACTTTTGGAATCAAAATTGAAGACAACAAAAGAACTCATCAAAGAAAATTAGGAGTCTTCAAAGATGATTAGTAGTCTTAGAACCCAATTGGAATAGATCAAGAATACAACGACACGAGACCTCAAGAGAGAAGTCCAACAGAAGCAACAAGAACTCGACACAACGTTTGCAGAGATTAGCAGGATCACATAACAGATGTAGGAAACACAAATTAAAAGGAAGGAATATGATCAAAGATACATATCCGTTATCGACCAAAAGAAAAATGAATTAGAAACATCTTTAGTAGAAATAAGCAGGGTCAGGATTGAAAATGGGAAGTAGAAGGAACAGATACAGGATCTCAACAGAGAAGTAGAGATGACCACTCTTCTCAAGCTACAGGTTGAGGAGGAAGAAAAAAGAAGGAAGATCTTGGAAATATGGTTTGAAGAAGTTCTTGCTCAAAATCAAGAAGATCTTGTTCAAAAGCAAGAAGAACTTGATGCAACTTTTGATGAGATCAACAAACTCAAGGGATCACAAAAAGAACAGTTACAAGATAAGACATATGAAGAAGAAAAAATGAAGGAAATTAAAGATGGTAAATATCCAGTTTATGAAGTTACAAGCTCCACATCTTCACAGGATGATTCTAAGAAGGAAGTTGATCAAAGTGAAAAGCCAAAGAAGAATGTTGCAACTCCAAAGAACAAGACCAAAGAAATCATGAACAAAGGACTACAACAAACTACAACACCGCCTCCAAAGAAGAATGAAAAATCTTCCAGGTATGCTCATTCATTTAATGGTTATTGTTTTTCATGTGCTAACTATGGACATATTACCAAGGATTGTAAAGATATTGATAGGTAAAACTATCAAGGACCATTGCATCTGAATGAACCATTCAGGCATGCACATTTATTTAATGGTTTTTTTTTATGTGTTAAATATGGAAATATGGCTTGGAAATAATACTGAGGGGGGGGTGAATCAGTATTATCAAGACAATTCTTTTCAATTCTTTCACAGATTTGTATATGCTATTTTAGTTAGATAAACTAGCGTATATACGCAACTTCAGTAAAGGAAAACCGCGTATAACTTACAGACTTGTAATTTAATTATTCTTCAGATGTTGATTTTAAATCTGTGTGTCAAAACCATAAAAACAATAACCAGGAACAAGAAAATGCAGGCAGTCACACACAAGAACACAAGATATAAGGTGGAAACCCAATGTGGGTGAAAACCACCTGCTGCAATATGTCTCTATCTTTTTCAATTAGAAACTTCTTTTTACAATGATTTTGTACTGGTGTAGTCCTTTACCAGTACGCAGGCCGCAACCTGTAGAGAGCTACAACCCTCTCGTTCTCCAGCTTCTCCTGGAAGGGAGCTACAACCCACTTAGCTCTTGTACTAGCTAAGATACTAGTTCGTAGGTGCTGACCTACAGAAGGCTACAACCTTCTCTTTTCTTCCAGGGACCACGTTTCATAAATTTTCAGACTGGATTCATCAATCAAACATCAAGAATTTCTGCATCAAACAATCTCCTTTTCACCAATTAAAACTGAATCAAATAGACACTTCTCTGATAGCTGTACCCAGAACACAGTAATAGTAACCATACACCAATTCTGAACCCAGATCACTACAGTAATCAACAGAAGCAGCTAGAACATAATTTAAGAGACGTACGCTACTTCAATATTCAGAAACCTGTGTGCATACGCTTCTATGTTAAGACCAACCTGCGTATACGCACTTTTGACTTACAGAAACAGCGTGTATACGCGCCTTCGCTTCACTGAACCTACGTACAGATCTATAAAGATAATTCACTCCTTCAAATATTCAGAAATTAGTTAACCCAGATTATCAGATTTATAGATCAAGCATGCGCCACATATAACAGATCAAAATCATACAAAGATACTATTACTCAAGCCTTAAGATTTTGACCCATCAATATAACTTATCGTTTTCTTTGCGCTTAGGTTCCTCCTTTGTTCAGATCCAGCTCTCCACCATAACCCGAAACATCAGTATTCCAGATCTAACACTTTTTCAGATATTTAATAATTCAGATCATGACCTTGCCTAATGATCTCCTTCCTCTTTTATAGTCTTAGGCCTTTCACAATACCACGGTCCAAAACCATAACAAATCAATACCATGGACCCAATACTTGGGATCAACACTTCAGACGAGATACCATGGTCCAAAACCATAGGTTCAAATACCAAGGACTAAATACCACGGACCAAACATAAGTTCTCCCACATGTACGTGCTTTTCCTTGCGTGAAAGTGCGTGTATACACATACGTGTCTTTGGAATGTCTAACCCGCGTGTATACGCGGCTTGGTCACGATGAACCTACGTATATATATTTTTCCTTCATTCTGAGAGCCTGAACTGAGATCTATCACCAGAGTGAGTTGCCATCAAGGACAACACCTGTGCCATAGCGCCAAACCTATGTCATAATGCCAACAATCTCCCCCTTTGGACTTGATGGCAACCCCAAGATCCTCAAAGTCATTCTCCCCCTTTGTCATCAAGGGCAAAGGGTTATGCTCCCCCTAAGTACATGCTGAAATCTCTACTCTGTTGTGCTGGCCATGCTCCCCCTGACTGTAGGCAAGATCTGCAAAAAGATGTTCTTCAAGAAGAACCATGACTCATACATCATAACTGACCTTCCTATCATCAAAGACTCTATACATACATCTATCACCCAACCAAGTGGGGATCATCCACCCAACCAAGTGGGGATACATCAGAAATTTACATATGATAACCAAGTACATTACATCATTCATCCCAGGCATAGTGGGGAAACCAAAATAGGTCGTTACATGACCTTGACAATAAAAGATATACATGACATAGAGACGAAAAATTTAGAGCAAGACTATGAAAGTCACCAATAACAAATATCAGCAACATCTGTCAATCACTATTCAGATCAGCAACCATGTTCTCCTTTTGTTCTCCTTCTGCACCTGCTCCACCTGAAACCAAAAACAGCTTGTGTACACGAACCAAGAGTTTCTAAGGTAATGCCAACAATGCATTATTAGAAGTATATCTGCTCCCCCTGAACCTATGCCAGATGGTCTCTGTCAGACCCATATCAGACTCTTTTCAACCAGAGTCTGTCCCCACTGATTTCCTTCAAATCAACATATACGCGACTTTATCCACAGAAAACAGCGTATGTACGTGGATCCTCCCCATGAAACTTGCGTACAACCACTTTTGTCTGAAATAGACAGGTTTCAACAGCAAGATGATGCATCAACTACTCCCAGCTTCTGTCTAAGGTATTCAAATGTTTCCCTGGGCAGTGGTTTGGTGAGTATATCAGAAACTTGTTCCTTAGAGGGAACATACTCCAACTTGACTTTTTGTTCAAGCACTTGTTCCCGAAGAAAATGATAATTGATAGGTATGTGCTTGGTATTTGAATGCACAACGGGATTCTTTGAGATACTGATAGCACTTGTATTATCACAGAAAATGGAGATAGGTGGAGTACAAGTGATTTGAAGATCTTGCAATGTTTGTATCATCCAAAGGAGCTGTGTGTAGCAAGATGCAGCAGCTACATATTCTGCTTCAGCTGTAGATAAAGCAATAGAACTTTGTTTCTTGCTGAACCAATATACTAATCTAGGACCCATGAAGAATGCACCACCACTAGTGCTTTTTCTGTCATCCATGCTTCCTGCCCAATCCGCATCTGTATACACATGAAGTGTGAGATCAGTATCTCTAGGATACCATAAGCCATATTTTTGAGTTCCTTGAAGATACTTGAAAATTTTCTTAACTGCCTGACGATGAGTTTCCTTTGGATTTTCCTGAAACCTTCCAACTATTCCCATTGCATGCATAATGTCTGGTCGGGTACCTGTTAGATAGAGTAGACTACCAATCATGGATCTATAGGTTGGTTGATGTACTGCTGCCGATTCATCATTTGCACTGAGGCTGCATCCTATCACCATAGGGGTACATACTGGTTTTGAATCCTCCATCCCAGATTTCTTCAAGATCTGTTTGAGATACTTGGTTTGTGATAGAAAGATGCCATCTTTGTTTTGTTGGACTTGTAAACCAAGAAAATATGTGAGCTCACCAAGCATAGATATTTCAAACTCTCTCTGCATTACTAAGGCAAAATTTTGACTCATGTCTTCTTCATTGCTACCAAAGATGATATCATCAACATACACAACAAGTATTAGCAACTTATCATTGTCAATTTTTATATAAAGATTGCTATCAGTTGATCCTTTTATAAAACCTTGTTGATGGAGGTATTTATCCAAGCGATAATACCAAGCCCTTGGACCCTATTTAAGGCCATAGAGAGCCTTTTTGAGTCTGCATACATGCTTTGGATCATTTCCAAGGATAAACCCATCTAGTTGCTCAATATACACTTCTTCATCCAAGTCTCCATTTAGAAAAGCAGATTTCACGTCCATTTGAAATACTTTGAACTTCTGAAAACTATAGAGAGCAAGGAACATTCTGATGGACTCAAGTCTAGCAACGGGAGCAAATGTTTCTTCAAAGTCGATTCCTTCTTGTTGAGCATACCCTTTACAAACAAGTCTGGCTTTGTTTCTAATAACTTCCCCATTTTCATTGAACTTGTTTTTGAATATCCATTTTGTCCCTATGACATTCTTATCTTTTGGTCTAGGAACCAACTTCCAAGTGTTATTCTTTTTAATCTGCTCAAGTTCTTCATCCATTGCCTTGACCCAGCATTCATGTTTGCATGCCTCTCTTACATTTTGTGGTTCATTGGAGAGCAATGCCAAATAGCTTGAAGCTTCTGCAATTGTTCTTCTTGTTTGTATACCTGCCTCTTTCTGCCCCAAAATTTGAGATTCTGGATGATTGTTCTGAACGTACCTGGATGGAGTCTTTTCTTCTATCCTTATCTGTTCTTCTGGCGCCTCATGGGTTTCTTCTTCATCATGAATCTGATTTGATGTTGATGGATATTCTTCATCATCTTCGAAATCTTCAGATCTTACCTGCCTAGGAGTGCTTTCTTCTTCATCAACCACTACATCAATACTTTCAACAATTTTTCCAAGCCTTTTATTGTAACACTTGTATGCTTTGCTGTGGGGAGAGTAACCAAGGAGAATGCCTTCATCTGCTCTAGGTTCAAACTTGCCAAGATTTTCATCAATGTTTTTGACATAGCATTTTCTCCCAAAATTTTGAAGTATTTTACCGTGGGAGTCTTACCATACCGTAGTTCGTGAGGAGTCTGAGTGTTGTTTACTCGGATGTTTGTCTTGTTGAGAATAGTAATTGCTGCAAATGCAGCTTCACCCCAGAAGGTTGCGGGAGTTCCAGACTCATCAAGCATAGCACGAGCCATTTGTTGAACCGTTCTATTCATCCTTTCCACTACTCCATTTTGCTGAGGAGTCCTAGCTGTAGAGAATTCCCTTCTTATTCCATGTTCTTCACAAAAATCGAAAAATTCATTCGAGGTAAATTCTCCTCCTCGATCAGACCTGAGGCATTTGATTCTGCAATCTGATTCGTTCTCCACCAAGGCTTTGAATGATTTGAACTTTTCAAAGGCTTTGTCTTTGTGCTTCATAAGTCCTATCCAACACATCCTTGAAAAATCGTCAATGAATAATATAAAATATTCTTCTCCTCGAGGTGACCTTTTCCTAAATGGACCACATACATCAGTATGGACAAGTTCAAGTGGCCTGCTAGCTGATCCTTCATTCTCAGGGAAGTTAGTTCTGGTTTGCTTGCCAAACTGACATGATTTGCATCTTGTATTGTCTGGAATTCTGATGTCTGGAAGACCACGAACTGCCTGATATTTGCATGCTTTCCTTATCTGGGAGAAGCTTAGATGCCCCAATCTTCTGTGCCATAGCCAGTGTTCATCATTCTTGCTCAGATAACATTGTTGTTGTCCTCCCTTGAGAATGTATAGATTATTTGGAGTCCTTATGCCTTGGATCATTGTTTCTCCTATATCAAGCTCACGAACAATGCATCCATTTGATCGAAATATCACCTCATTTCCTTGATCACACATTTGACTGACACTCAATAGATTATGCTTTAAGCCATCAACATACATAACATTTCCCGCTTTGACCTTTTCTTTTAAAAGAACAGAACCTTTACCTTTTATGAGTGCAGGGGTGTCATTTCCAAATGAGACCTTCTTCTCCTTTTCTAAGGCACTATATGACTAAAGTTTTTCTTTATCACCTGTCATATGTTTCGAACATCCACTGTCGATGTACCATTGATTTTCCTGCCCTTCCGCATATAAGGCTATACCACATCTTTCTGGTTGCGGTTCTTTCATTCTCCATGTTTTGGCACTTGAGGCTTGTTCCTTCTGAGTTGTCTGTCGAAACCTGCTCCTGCATTCAGAATCTTCATGACCGAAGTTGTTACAAATAGAACATTCTATTTCATTTTCAAGAGCAGAAAAGTTATTGTAGGTCCTTTTCATGATCCCAGTCATACTTCTTTGTTTTTGAGCTTCTCTAGTCATGATTGTCTTATAGGCAACACATTGAGCTGCTTTGTGACCAAAGTTATGACAAGAGAAGCATTGGCCATTGAAGAAACTCCTGCGATTATCAAATCTACCAACCAAATGATTGTAGTTTCTATTGACATCCATTCTTGAGGCAAATTGAGAAGGTTTTACCTGTGGCTGGTTGTAGCTTCTGTTCATCCTTAAAGTAGATTTCCCCCGATTTACCTGGTAGTCTTTGTTCATTCTTGAGGTAAATTGTCCCTGATTTACCTGGTGATCTCCATTGGGCCTTTGCTCACTTCTCCTTGCTGCATCAAGATAACTTTTGGAGGTGGATGGTTTCTGCGCTTGAGATGCTTCTTCATTATATCCCCAACCTATCTTGATTAGTGGAGAACGTTGCACTTTGATAATCTCATCTAGAGTTTCAGATCCTTTAACAAATCTAAGATTAAGATCTTTTGTTTTCTCAATCTCTTTTCTAAGTCCCACAATTTCACATTCTAACTTTTCATGATGTTTTTCCCTTTTATCCAGTTGGAATTGCAGAGTATCAATAATCATATTTTTCTCTTCTAAACAAATTTTGAGTTTAGAAATCTCTTCATAAAGACCTTCTTCATCTATAGCATCCAAGAAATCATCATCTTCAAAATCCATTAAAAGTCTATAATTATTACCTTGTTCATCTTCATCACTATTTGAAAGTCCATCACTGTCTTCATGAGTGTAATAGCTTTTCTTATTTACATTCTGTTTTCTGTTCCATCTAACTGGTTCCTTACCTTTGTCAAGCTTATCTTTATGAGGACACTTGGCAGCATAGTGACCAACTCTTCCACAAGCAAAACATTTGAAAGGTAACTTACCTCTGAATCTTCCAGCACCCCGTTGAAGGTTTTTGACAAAATTTGATTCTTCCTCTTCTTCTGACATATGTCCTGAGTCATAGGAATCTCCTTTTCCTGAGGCCTTGAATGTGGCTTCTCTTCTGTCTGATGGTCCCCCTTTCCTCATTTCATAAGCGGTTAGAATTCCGTGTAGCTGCGACATGGTAATGCTCTGTAGATTCTGTTTTTCTTCTATTGCAGAAACTTTTGATTCAAACTTAGAAGACAAAGATCTTAGAACCTTTTCAACCAAAACAACCTCTTTTATTTCTTCACCCAAGTTTTTCATACAATTAACAATCTCATCTATACGTAGGAAATAGTTAGCCACACTTTCATCATTGTGCATTCTGAGATTTTCATACTGAATTCTGAGGGTTTGAAGTTTTGCTCGTTTTACCTGTTCATCTCCTTCATAGCTCAGAATGATCTTGTCCCATATTTCTTTTGCGGTTTTGAGCTGCATAACCTTGACGAATTCTGTTTGAGATAGACTCCCTAATAGAGTATTGACAGCCTTTGCATTTGTTTCATACTGCTTCTTCCCAGCCGGATCTGTAGGAGTTGATGATGGAAATGTGTACCCCGTATCTATGATATCCCAAACTTCTATACCAAGAGATTGAAGGTACGCTGTGATTCTTACCTTCCAATAGACGAAGTTGGTCCCATCAAAAATTGGTGGCTTGATCGATGCTTCTCTCTCGTAGTTGCTCATGATGATAGATCTTCCTTCAAGCGATCAAGCTTCTGTTGAAGGACCTGCTCTGATACCAATTGTTGGAAATAATACTGAGAGGGGGGGTGAATCAGTATTATCAAGACAATTCTTTTCAATTCTTTCACAGATTTGTATACGCTACTTTAGTTAGATAAACCAGCGTATATACGCAACTTCAGTAAAGGAAAACCGCGTATAACTTACAGACTTGTAATTTAATTATTCTTCAGATGTTGATTTTAAATCTGTGTGTCAGAACCATAGAAACAATAACCAGGAATAGGAAAATGCAGACAGTCACACACAAGAACACAAGATATAAGGTGGAAACCCAATGTGGGTGAAAACCACCTGCTACAATATGTCTCTATCTTTTTCAATTAGAAACTTCTTTTTACAATGATTTTGTACTGGTGCAGTCCTTTACCAGTACGTAGGCTGCAACCTGCAGAGAGCTACAACCCTCTCTCGTTCTCCAGCTTCTCCTGGAAGGGAGCTACAACCCCCTTAGCTCTTGTACTAGCTGAGATACTAGTACATAGGTGCTGACCTACAGAAGGCTACAACCTTCTCTTTTCTTCCAGGGACCACGTTTCATAAATTTTCAGACTAGATTCATCAATCAAACATCAAGAATTTCTGCATCAAACAATCTCCTTTTCACCAATTAAAACTAAATCAAATAGACACTTCTCTGACAGCTGTACCCAGAACACAGTAACAGTAACCATACACCAATTCTGAACCCAGATCACTGCAGTAATCAACAGAAGTAGCTAGAACATAATTTAAGAGACGTACGCTACTTCAATATTCAGAAACCTGCATGCATACGCTTCTGTGTTAAGACCAACCTGCGTATACGCACTTTTGACTTACAAAAACAACGTGTATACGCGCCTTCGCTTCACTGAACCTACGTACAGATCTATAAAGATAATTCACTCCTTCAAATATTCAGACATTAGTTAACCCAGATTATCAGATTTATAGATCAAGCGTGCGCCACATATAACAGATCAAAATCATACAAAGATACTATTACTCAAGCCTTAAGATTTTGACCCATCAATAGAACTTATCCTTTTCTTTGCACTTAGGTTCCTCCTTCGTTCAGATCCAGCTCTCCACCATAACCCTAATCACCAGTATTCCAGATCTAGCACTTTTTCAGATATTCAATAATTCAGATCGTGACCTTGCCTAATGATCTCCTTCCTCTTTTATAGTCTTAGGCCTTTCACAATACCACGGTCCAAAACCATAACAAATCAATACCATGGACCCAATACTTGGGATCAACACTTTAGACGAGATACCATGGTCCAAAACCATAGGTTCAAATACCAAGGACTAAATACCACGGACCAAACATAAGTTCTCCCACATGTACGTGCTTTTCCTTGCGTGAAAGTGCGTGTATACGCATACGCGTCTTTGGAACATCTAACTCACGTGTATACGCGGCTTGGTCATGATGAACCTGCGTATATATATTTTTCCCTTATTCTAAGAGCCTAAACTAAGATCTGTCACCAGAGTGAGTTGCCATCAAGGCCAACACCTATGCCATAGTGCCAAACCTATGTCATAATGCCAACATAGCGATTGTGAATTTTTTGATAGGTACAATCATTATCCGCAAAAACCTAGAAGCAAGTTTGCAGGATCACGAGACAGGTTCCATGATGATTTTGTTAGAAGAGAATATGTGCTAGATGGGCCAAACATTGAATGTTTCAAATCCCATAACTATGGCCATAACACTCGCGGTTGCAAATATCAGATGGAATCACCTATGGACAACATTGAATGCTTCAAGTGTCATAACTATGGGCACATCGCTCGAGATGGAAAGAATAAGAAGGTCTGGAAAAGGAAATAGGTATAGGAAGACAAAGCAGATAACAAGGTTTCAGTAGTTATTCTTTCAAGATTTGTAAAAGTAAAAGGTCATGAACAATTAGCAGTTGCTTCAGATAATGACTCAAGTCAAGATGGCCCATTAGGTGACTCACTAGTTTAAATAATTTTGCTTGTCGACTCCTTAATTTTTGTAGAGGAGGAGTCTATGCAGTAGTATCTGGCACAAGTCTACGATTGACAAGAAGGTATCTTGAACAAGATGGTAGTTTCATTATAGGTTCAGGGGCAGAAAAATAGTTGAAGGATTATAGGTTACCAGGAACAAGGAAAGATTAGTCTGCAAAGGATATGCACAGGTTGAAGGAATCGATTTTGAAGAAACATTTTATCCTGTTTCCAGAATGGAAGCTATCAGGATGTTTCTCGCTCATGGTTGCTCGAGAAAAATCAAGGTCTACCAAATGGATGTTAAGTTAGCTTTTCTAAATGGTGAATTGGAGGAAGAAGTTTACATTGAACAACCTGAAGGTTTTATCCTCTGTTGGGTTGTGTTATATTCTTTGCACGACTAGCCCACGTAGTTAATTGGAGGTTAGAGGGGGGGAGGTCATAGCAGGTTTGAGGCATACCCGTAACCCCACTTTATGGGGTCCAAGTTTTGGACCCTATGTTAGGTTGGGTGGACCCGCCTATGGTTTTGTGCATGATTTTTGCACATGTTTTTGGACGCGATGGTTTTCGGTCCATGGTATTGGACACGATGGTTTTTGGGTCCATGGTATTGGATGCTTCAGCATGTATAAATATGTATTATAACATTGAAAGGAACATAATGAAAAATCAAGCTGGTAGTCCCGGTTTTTGGATCCAGGGGAAATCTCCGTGTATATGTGTTTTATGTGTTATGCTCTCGCATTATTTATTTTCTATGTTTAAGAATTTGTATGCAGGTAATTTATGTACAGGGTTAAAACCTACATTTGGTATTAGAGCTGTTTTGGCTTCAAGGGGATGCCTTTATTGCAAAGGGGTTTCGCTCGGGCCTGTGGTAGACTCTGTTCAGTGGGAGATCTGCAAGATCGATTCTAGTGGTGAAAGAAGATAGCGAGCAGTGGAAAGATAGAGATCGAGAAATTTAATGGTCAGAGTTTTGAGTTGTGGAAACTCAAGATGGAGGATCTGTTGGTGGATAAATATCAGTCGATCGCGGTAGATCCAGATACTAAACCAACAGGAGTGTCTGATGAAGAATGGAAGAAGTTGGATCGAAAGGCAAAGAGCACAATATGATTGTGTGTCTCAGATTCAGTATTGCTTAATGTATTAGGGGAAGCTACGGCGAAGGCTTTGTGGGACAAGTTAGGGACTTTGTACCAATCTAAGTCTCTTGTGAATAAATTGTTCCTGTGGAAAAAGCTATATAACCTGAGGATGATAGATGGAGACTCGGTGACAGAGCATCTGAACGCATTTAATACTATGGTAAGTCAGTTAGCATCTGTTGATATTAAAATTTCAGATGAAGATAAGTGCATCAGTTTGTTGTGTTCTCTACAAGATTCGTGGGATAGTCTGGTTATTGCAATAGGTAGCAATGCAACTACCTTGCAATTTGATGAAATAGTCTCAGCCTTGCTGACAGAGGAGATGAGATGAAAAAATATGGAGAGCCAGAATGGTGATGCCTTGTCTATATGAGGACAGTCCCAGAACAGAAACGAAAATAAGTCATCGAGTGGGAGATCTAAATCTCCAGGAAAACCTGTAAAGGTGGTGTGCTAGAAATGTGGAAAGGAAGGGCACTACAAAAGAGACCGTAAATCTAAAGCTCCTAATAAAGGAAAGGTATCTGATGATTCTCCTTCTGCAGAGTCGAAAACCACCTCAGATGAAGGTGGGGATGTGTACTTGGCTTCTTCAAGTACACATGTAGATCATAAGGCATGGTTAATTGACTCAGGTGCACCCTTTCACTTCACTCCCCATAGAGAGTGGTTCTGTGAGTATGAGAAATACGATGGTGGTGATGTCTTCTTAGGGGATGATAGGAAGGCTAGAATCGTTGGTCGCGGAAAAGTAAAGTTGAAGTTGCAAGGTGGAAGGGTTAGAACACTTCCAGGTGTTCTACATATTCCTGCATTGGCCAGAAATCTGATTTCTGTAAGCAAGTTGGATGATGCAGGTGTAAAAACAGTGTTCGAGAAGGATACCTGCAAGATGGTTCGGGGAGCACTGGTATTGATGCAGGGAGTTCGGATTGGAACTCTATACAAGCTGCAAGGAAACACGGTGGTTGATGGGTGCAACAATTCCCTGGTTCCAAAAAGTGGAGCAGAAAATCTAGTGGTCTCTGGAGAGAAGACCATGTTGTGGCATCAAAGGCTTGGACATATTGGAGAGAAGGGCCTTCGAATACTTCATGGTAAAGGTATGGTAGAAGGTATGAGTAATAGCTCTCTAGATTTTGATTTTTGTGAAAATTATGTATATGGGAAGCAGAATCGGGTGAGTTTCCCCTCTGGTAGTAAGAGGATGAAACAGATATTAGAGCTTGTGCACAGTGATGTGTTTGGACCTATGAAGGTTCCATCATTGGGTAAGTCTGTGTATTGTGTATCATTTATAGATGACTTCTCAAGGAATAGAAGGATATATTTCCTTAAGAAGAAATCTGAAGTCTTTGACAGGTTTAAAGAATTTAAGGCTCTCGTGGAAAATCAGATATAGAAGAAGATAAAGGTGCTGAGGACAGATAATGGTGGAGAGTTTTGCAACAAGGAATTTGAAGAATTCTGTAAGAAGTGTGGTATAACACGATAGAAAACTACACCATAAACACCTCAACAAAATGGAGTTGCAGAAAGAATGAATAAGACGTTGATGGAAAGGGCAAGAAGCATGCTCAGTAGTGTCGAATTAGGACAAGAATTCTAGGCATAGGCGGTGGATACCGCATGTTACCTAGTCAACAGGTCACCTTCATCAGCGTTGGAGGATAAGACTCCACAAGAGGTATGGACTGGAAAGAAACCCTCTCTTTCACATCTGAGGGTATTTGGATGTGATGCATATGTACATGTTCCAAAGGAGAAACGAACCAAGTTGGATAGTAAATCTAAAAAGTGCATCTTTATTGGGTATAAGGATGGTTTAAAGGGTTATAAGCCTTAGAACCCAGTCACACGAAAGGTTGTGTACAACCGAGATGTGGTGTTCAGAGAGGTAAAAGATGTTATTAAACATGAAGTCCAACCAAAGGAACCTGAGAAGATAGAGTTTGAGCTTAAGGAGGAAGAATCAGACTCTACAGCAGAGGAGGAATCAGAAGATGAAGAGCCACAAACTCCGGGTCTAAGAAGATCAGTTCGAGAAGGACGGCAGCCAGAAAGGTATAGTCCATTTTCTTTCTATTCAAATTTTGCTTTATCTATTACTGATGATGATCCCAGAACTGTGAAGGAAGCAGTAGATTCAGAGGATGGAAAACTCTGGAAAGAGGCCATGGTTGATGAAATGGCATCTTTGCACAAAAATGAGGCTTGGGATCTGGTGGAGTTGCCGGTTGGAAGGAAACCCATTGGCAGCAAATGGGTGTTCAAGAAGAAGACAAATGCAAAAGGAAAGGTGGAGAAATACAAAGCTCGGTTGGTAGCAAAAGGTTATTCCCAGGTGCCGGGAATTGATTTTGGTGATATTTTTTCTCCTGTTGCCAGGTAACTTCTATTAGATTACTTTTATCTGTTGCTGCTAGTTTTGATTTTGAGGTAGAACAGATGGATGTGAAGACAGAATTTCTTCACGGTGATCTGGAAGAGGAGATCTACATGAAGCAACCTGAAGGCTTTGCGGTGAAGGATAAGAAAGCACTGGTATGCAAGTTAAAGAAGTCTTGTATGGGTTAAAACAGTCACCAAGGATGTGGTATCAAAAATTTGATACATTTATATGGGGACTTGGCTTCACCAGAAGCAAAGTAGATCACTGTGTGTATTTTAAATTAATTGGTGATCGTGTTATTTATCTGGTCTTGTATGTGGATGATATGTTTTTGGTTGGAAATGACAAAGAAGTTATCCAGGATTTGAAGACCCAATTGTCCTCCAAATTCGACATGAAAGATCTTGGTGCTGCAAA
Organism: Pinus tabuliformis; assembly: GCA_031772625.1. Classification (NCBI taxonomy): domain Eukaryota; kingdom Viridiplantae; phylum Streptophyta; class Pinopsida; order Pinales; family Pinaceae; genus Pinus; species Pinus tabuliformis. Next base: position 1,634,172,587 of record CM062816.1, read on the forward strand.
CTATATTTTGGGCATGGAAATTAAAAGAGATCGGTCAAAGAGGAAGCTCTGGTTAAACCAGAGGAAGTATGTCGAGACAATACTCCAGAGGTTTAATATGCAGGATAGTAAACCGGTGAAGGTTCTTATTCCTGTAGGTGTGAGGTTATCTGCTGAACAGTGTCCCAAGACACAAGAAGAGGAAGAGGACATGTCCCGTGTTCCATATGCAAGTGCAGTGGGTAGCTTGATGTATGCAATGGTCTGTACTAGACCAGACATTGCACATGCAGTGGGAGTATTGAGCAGGTTTATGTCAAAACCTGGGAAGGAGCACTGGAAAACAGTGAAGAGGGTTTTCAGGTATTTGCATGGCACAAGTGATTATGGTTTGTGCTACCAAGGAAGACTAGGATTGGACAAAGTGTTGGATATTCATGGCTTTGTTGATGCAGACTGGGCTGGAGATCTGGATTAGAGAAGATCTACAAGTGGCTATGTGTTTAACCTTTTTGGAGGTGCAGTCAGTTGGATGAGTAAGAAACAATCTGTAGTGGTACTATCAACTGCAGAGGCATAATACATGGCAACCACTCATGCAAGCAAGGAAGTAGTTTGGTTGTAGAGATTGTGTTCAAGTATGGGGTTAGTACAAGAAGCTATAAGGATAGACTGTGACAGCCAAAGTGCAATTTTCTTGGCAAAGAACCCTGCATATCATTCAAAGACAAAGCACATTAATGTTCAGTATCACTTTGTGAGGGATATTATAGAAGACAAAAAGGTGTTGCTGGTAAAGGTGGACACTTTGAAGAATACTGCAGATGCATTGACAAAATCTGTGAGCTCTGAGAAGTTCTCTTGGTGTAGAGAAACAATGGGCATTGCAGGGTTGGATAAATGACTAAGCTCTCTTGTGGCACCCTGTGGAAAGTTGGGGATTAGAGGGGGGAAAGGTCACAAGGGGTTTGAGGCGTACCCATAACCCCACTTTTAATTTTGGTTTTGGACCCTATGTTAGGTTTGGCGGACCCACCTATGGTTTTGTGCATGATTTTCGCACATGTTTTTGGACGTGATGGTTTTCGGTCCATGGTATTGGACGTGATGGTTTTTCGGTCCACGGTATTGGATGCTTTGGCATGTATAAATATGTATTATAACATTGAAAGGAACATAATGAAAAATCAAGCTGGTAGTCCCGGTTTCGGGATCCAAGGGAAATCTCTGTGTATATGTGTTTTACGTGCTATTCTCTCGCATTGTTTATTTTCTGTGTTTAAGAATTCGTATGCAGGTAATTTCTGTACAGGGTTAAAACCTACATGCTCTTTGACAAAGAAGACTACGTCTACAGATTAAGCAAGGCTCTATATGGTCTTAATCAAGCTCCTAGGGCTTGGTATGCTCATCTTGGTAGGTATCTACATCAACCAAGATTCAAGAAAGGAAGCACTAACATCAATCTCTATGTGAAAGTGGATCAAGACAACCTAATGATTATTGAGGTATATTTGAATGATATAATATTTGGAAGAAATGATGACAGATTAATTAAATACTTTGCCACAAAAATGCAAAGTGAGTTTGAAATGCCTATGCTTCGCGAGCTGACATACTTTTTCGAGCTTCAGATTTCTGAGCAGGATAAAGGAATATTCATATATCAAACCAAGTACATCAAGGAAATTCTCAAAATATTCCAATTAGAAGATTGCAAGCAGTCCTTACCCCCATGATAACAGGTTGCAAGTTAATCTTAGAAGATTCGTCAAATGATGTGGACCAAAGGTTTTATAGATCCATGATTGGTAGTCTCCTATATGTGACAGCCTCCCGGCTTGATGTGATGAAGGTAGTTGGACAAGTAGCAAGATTCCAAGCAGCACTAAAAGAATATCATATTATCGCTGTCAAAATAATTCTTCGTTATCTTAAGGGCACAACAAAATATGGTCTATGGTATCCCAAAGGAAATGATCTGGTCATCCAAGCTTATACATATGCAAATTGGGAAGGAAGTATTGATGATTGTAAGAGTACCAGTGGAGCAGCATTCTATCTAGGTGGTTGTCTTGTTTCATGGTTGAGTAAAAAGTAGTCTTCAATCTCGTTATCCATGGCAGAAGAAAAATATGTTGAGGCAGTAGCTTGTTGTACTCAACTTCTTTGGATGAGGCAAACTTTGCAAGATCTTCAAGTCATGTTCGATGAGCCTATTCCCATATTTTGGAACAACACCACCACCATCAGTATCTCCAAGAATCATGTGATGCATTCCAAAATGAACCACTTTCTGATTAAATATCATTTCGTTAGAGAGCAGGTCGCTGAAAAGAATATCAAGATTAAATATTTTGGCACAAAGGAACAAATTGCTGACATCTTTACCAAACCATTACCTCGTGAAGCATTTGAGTATCTTTGCCAAAAGCATGGGATTCTCCCAAGTTTTTATTGACTCTTTCTCTTATCTACTCAAGTAGAAAGGGGGAATGGAGGTGTGTATAGGTCTGTACAATGGTTGTTTGTCAGGGGGAGTTACCCTTTTCCATTGATGAAAAAGGGGGAGGGAAGGAAGTAGAAAGAGGTGTCATGATCTCAAGGGGAGTACTTGTGTTTCCATCAATGCCAAAGGGGGAGATTGTTGATCAGTGGCTGTCATTGATGTCAACCCAAGAAGCACCAGGGGCTACCCTGATCTTGCATGGACATTTTGACTTGATAAATTACTCTATTCTAAGTCAAATATCTTCTGGATGGATTCTACTTGTCGATATGTTTCCATTGATATATGGCACACCAAGTAATTCTTCACAGTTTGAGAGATATTCATGTTTGAAGTTAGTAACCCCAGTTAGTGGGCTAAAACCCTATGGCATTGTGGCATGGCACTCATAATTGGTTGTGGTCATTGAATAGTCAATAATTAATAATAATAATAATAATTTCTCCTAAAATCCCTCCAACATTCACTTGTTGAGGACCCTCTCAACACAAGACATTCATATAAATAATGACCCTCATATCCTCCTCTAGTAGGGATTTTGTGGCTTCAAATAGGTCATCGTGGAAATTCCGCTATACCCTTTTTTTTTGCGAAGCGTCAGAAGATGAAATTAAAACCCATTTGATTCAAAATCTTGATGAACTTCGTGATCAAACTTCAGATCTTGGTTCTCTATATTTTTGGAGATATGATATGAGGAAGTTAGGGTTTTTGCAGGCTCCCAAATTCCATGTCAAACAGGTGATGTTGGGAAAATCGTCATAACTTTCTCTCTGAGAATTGGATTCAAATTTAGTAAATAGTCACAGAAAGAGAACAAAATGTAGTTTGTTGAGTAGCATTTTTAGGGCCAAAGGTCACAATAGTGACCAGTGGCAGGGAGGTACTAGGCTGGTGCATGAAGTCGCCTATAGGTTGGAGCCTGTGAACACTTCAGGGTGGTTGGTTGGTCTAGGATGTTGGGGCATCCATTCAGTTGAATACTAAAGAAACCAGGGTGTTAGGATTTCCTTCTAGTGGGAGCTGAAGAATAATGATTTTCTATAAATTATAGGAAATTGTTGCTTTAATTTTAGTTAGGGCTGAAGACTAAAGAATTTATTAGAAAAGTGTTTGGAGGTTTTTTACCCAGAGGGGGTTTTCCACCTAAAATTATTGTGTCTACTGTGTTATTTTATTTATTGTTATTACTGCATACAATTTAATAATAATTGAAGATTAACTAATGCTTTGAAAAGATTTAAAATTACTAATTGCTAAGGAATATAGATTCACCCCCCCTATTAGTATTTCCAACAGTGTCCTCCCTCAGTCAAAGCTCACTGACCTCGAGAATTGTGCAGATTTTTTCTCCATGGCTCTCTATTGCCCAATCCCCCCTGCGTCTGAAAATTGCGCAAATCTGCCTCTGAGGATCCCATCCTGTATCAGCCACTATATGCTTGAACTGCACAATCCCGACTCCTAGTGGCCACGACACAATTTTTCTCCTCAGTGAGGACTATGCTCAAAAGTTCCTCAGTCAAGCCTGAGTTGCGCTCTATGCATTCTTAGTGATCAAAATCTCTCCCTGTCACCTGAAATTGCACAATGCACATTCACTGGGCCCTCCCTCTTTTCCTATCAACTGTCTCGGGCTCAGTTCATGGATAATAATGCATAATCTTAGACTAGGGAGTTTCCAGATTGATGTCGTCCCGTCATGATTGAATTGCAGGAAAAGGTACCCTGTCAAATCATGGTGAGATGATGAAGAAGGAGAAGGAGGAAGCATGCCTAAAGATTCACTTGTAGCTGGATGAAAAAATGGACCTACCAAGAGCAAGAAAAAGGAACAGAAGTGTGCAACCACCTCCCAAGGCCAAAGATCATTGAACACTCCACATCATCAAGCTATGTGGAGGAAAAGAGAAAGCATATCCAAGAACACAACCATCACTTAGTAGCAACAATGGCTTGACATTTCCACATCATAAAGCCAGTCCATGTCAGTAGTGTCATGTCAAGTCATGTCATGAGTTCTGATATGCCACATCACTATTGTAGGCCATGTATATTGTAAATCAAATGTATTGTAAAGTGGAAGTCTAATGGACACACATGAATATGAAGAGTCATGTAAGTTGAAAATTCATAGGAAGTTGAACAGTCATGAGGGTAGTCAATGAGTCAGAAGGGGTAAGCATCACCCTTTGGTTATATATAGACCCTCATTGTATGAGCAAACGACTTTTCACCTTGGCTCCTCCTGCAAGGCCTTAGAAAGATCAACTAGTTCTTTGAGGAGCAAGGACTGGCTCCAATGTCCCACTACTAGGGCTAGTGATGTAAAATGTAAGCATGTGTCTTGGAAACTTTTTCTTAATTAGAGAAGCCTTTTAAGGCCAACACGTTCTTCATGCATTACTTATGAATGTTTGTAAGACTATTTGGTGAATGTTTGTATTTCATGTTTGTTTTCACATGTACTAAGATAGTTGAATTATTTCGGTTATTTTAGTGCTTATCTTGTTGGGAATGTGTTGTAATTGTTGTCATTGTTGTCTCATTGTTGTGGAGTATTCTGCGGGATCCTATACATACCTTTCTTTTCTTATCATTTAACAACCATCACATCCATTATGGACTATTCTGCTGGATGTTAGACGTATCTTCCCTTGTTCATTAGTTGTAACGATTATCGCATCTATTGTGGACTATTTTGTTGGGTGTTGGACAAGTCTTCCTAGTTCATGTGTGTCCCTTCCTGGGTGGTACTATTACCTCTCACTTAGAGGCTCACTTTTCTCCCCCCTTTTGTAGTAAGAGAACCTAGACATAGTTGCATTGCATACTCACCAAGCACATTCACCTTAATTTTCGAAGATACCATTGCATCACTATCTTGTGTTGACATCTAGAGCCAAGGAAAATATTTAAGTATTTGGAAACCGGGCCTTTATATCAAATGGGACTCCTATACCAAATGGTGTGAGGTATGATTGGGACTTTATATCAGGGAGATCCCCTGTTGGTGGGTCCAACACCATCAAGACCCCCCTAGGTATAGTACAGTCTCTTAAACTCATGCCAACTTATTTCCTCTACCATAGTGCCTCTGACACACTTCACATATTCCCACCAGATATATGATTTTCCCTTAAGATTGAAGGTAGGTGTCTTGGATTTCATGTTCTCTAAATACTCACGCAATCTCGAGAAATTATTCATTCCAAGCAACCATGCTTCTGCATCTTTTCTTCTCTTCATGTCTCCATCAAAAGTAGGAGGCTTGAATCTTTTTAACTCTTCTGGAAAACATTGCTTTTCACTTGTCTTATAAGGACGTTGTTGGTGATAGCGACAATGTCTCTTAGAACCAGAACTGGAATAAAATCCATGAGTTCTAGCCTGCTTGTCAGGTGTATCCAAAGATTTGTCATCTCTAACTATGTCATCTTTGTCCAACCTGTATCCTGATCAAGACCTGCTACCATATGCCCCATTAGTCTTTTCCTCTTGTCCATGATTAATCCTCAGTTTTTCCTGTTTCTACAAATATGAAAGACTTTGAAAGATGGTTGCTTTAACCTCTGCTTTCTCTTCTTGAGATTTTGAAAGCCTTTCCTATGCCTCAATCAACCTGTTATTATCTGCCTTACAACTTTTGATTTCCGCCTTCAAGCTTCTCAGTGTATCTGTTATATCAGGAGAGTATTATTCTCCTTGCTAGTCAACTGACCTATCCAATTCCATTGAATTAACATCAGGACTGTAAGGGGAGTCGTGTGAACTGTAGTCCCTAAGGGATGGTTGTAAGTTGTAGGTTAGTTGACTCTGGTACCACCCTATAATGACTCCCCCCACATTTGCCCACTTTTACGGGCTCTCTAGGGTAAACATGAGATGAGTGTCACTATGATATGACCTAAACTCCAAGTTATGGTTATGGAAGTGGGGCCAAATAACCGACAACTTACAACCATTCCTTAGGGATTACAGACCACTCAGGAGCCTGCAAACGACTTCGAGTGATCAATCCTTGAGCTAGAACTCTTTTTCACACGAGAAACTCGCCAACCACACCCATAAAACTACATGCATGTGGTTGGGAGGCTATAACCACACTTATAGGCATGTCTACTGGTGGTTATGACCAAAATTAGTTAGTTCAGTGCATGTAGTTACGAGATCTATGCCACGTTTTTAGGCAAGCCTCCAAAGCATTTCCCAAAACTATCTGTAACTTTCCAGAATCATGACAATAAGGATAACAATGTTAAACAAACATAACTTGAGCCAAATCTTGACCAATACATTCCTAATGTAAGATATACATTTTGTCAAACACATGACAAACATGTAATCCACAGGTCATGAATGCATATCTTATCATAAAATTATGAACTTCATCTGAGAAGCACCAAGAAATATCAATTCCCTCTCAAGCTAATTGCAATAAAACTTTTTATTCCATGCATTTATCAACCATTCAATAACTTATCAAATCATGAGAGAGATCCACAGCTAGAGCACATCATAAAGGCATGCATATAACCAACATATAACTAGAATATAAACTATGACAAATCAACCATAATATCACTATAATAATCCATACAAGTGCTCATAGATCACAATAGGAAAATAGCTCATATTAAAATATGAAAATTTCAACAAACTCGGGGAATTCCACGTACCACCCAACTATAGCATGGGCTGAACCAAATATCTCTTTCAGCCAATCACCCCCACACCAGATTCCAAGCATGAATGTGGGATCACACATGCAAGGAGATCACACATGCAACCTGTTACCTACAAAGTAAGCCTATTGTAGTTGTCGATCCAACTGTCTCCTTGTGCTTCCTTGCTTTGCTTTACTTTCTTTCTCCAATCCAAGTGAATGCCAAAGCGCTCCAAGAATTCTCTAAGTGTGGAAGAGTATGAGAGAATGAAAGGAGAGAACCAAAACAAAATTATAAAAAGCTGTGAATTGTTTTTCTAATGCATTTTTATCATTGATGCCTCTCTTTTTCTTCATTTTCCTCTAATTTCCCTTGCATGAAAATTTGTGTCTCTTCACCTTCCTTTTCTCCTATTTTCCTTTATTTTCATAATTAAATGTCATTTATTGCCTCTTTTCCTTTGGAAATGCCTTTGCCAATTTCCATAACCATTAATTAACCACAAGTGATGCCCACTATAATGTTTTCCCATCATTGAGCTTGGAATATGTGTCCCATGACCTTGGTCTTATTTTATTTACTTGGAATATCAACCAAGGGTTGTTACATTTAGGAAAATTAACATGTTCTCAATCATTAATTAACCATCTCACCTTAGATCTCACATTCCCTTCCTCAATCTAGTATAGTAGTACACATGCTACCCTGGTACCTCTCCAAGTGGTCCATTCCAAAACTTGATGACTCCATGTAAATTTATCATGGCGGCCAGTGGGACACTGATTGTTAGGATCATGAAACATAGAGAGAAGTGGTGGTGTCTAAAGACATTATTGTTGGGATCCCACTAGCCACTAGGATAACTTTTCCTAGAGTCTTTCCACCTTTAATTAGATTTATATTCCATAAGAATACCATGGGGAAAAACCATGGGTTTTCATAAACCTAGAGCCTAAACATAGCCAATAACTTAACTGAGTCAATTTTACTTGAACCACCCCTAACAATCCCCCCCCCCCTAAACTTGACTTGGTAAGATTAACTTGGTAACTATCATTAATCAACCAAATCACCTGAGATTTCACATTCCCCTCCTCAAGTTAGGACACCATTACACCTGCCATCTTGGTATCTATCCAAGTGGTCCATTCCATAACTTGATGACTCCACGCACCACTACACTACATGTATTCCCGATCAAATCCTTAAGGCCTTAAAAAAACCCATGCTCCTACACAACATGTATACATGAGAAACAAGTCTTACAACTTCCTGGAGAAATACACCTGCCTTGGACCAAAACCCTTAGTGTGTTCACACATCATTGGTATTATGACACAATGTAGCTCTCATCACAAGATGGGTCCTTGACTATCTCAAACCATTGACTCCACTATTTTCTCATCCATATGACCAATATCTCATTGCACCTCTATATTTGTTAATTCATATCTTGACCTAGCCTTCCAACATTATTTTCACTCACAAAATACACAAAGTCTCATTAGCACAACTTGTACCCTTTTAATGAGCTTCATTCACTTTGCCACAACCACAATAGCCTTGTGTTGCACATATGCAATCTTTTCCTGACATCTTCTCCATGGCTCTTAGCTTGCACTTAAAATCAACCTTCTGCAAACATATTCTACCAAGCCATCCATGCTCAACCCGAGCTCTAATATTCACCATGTTATAATACCGGTTGTTAGGATCATGAAACATCAAGAGAAGTGATGGGGTCTAAGGACATTGTTGCTTGGGATACCACCTGTCACTAAGAAAAATTTACGTGGATTCTTTCCACCTTTAAATAGGCTAAATTAGAGATGGATGCCAAGGGAAAACCATGGGTTTTCATAAACCTAGAGCTTGTAAGCCTTTGGTAACTTGATCGAGTCAAGTTTACTTGAACCACCCTCACAGTTGCCCTATCTTATGAGTATTTTGATATAATCAAGTAAAGGTGATTTTGTATCTTATTATTGGATATCTTTGTGTATGATTGTATTTTCATACTCGAGGTATATAACAATTGGTATTAGAGCTTCTTCTTAGGGAGAAAGGGTGGAAATATTTGGATCTATTCATGTAGCTTCATGCATGTAATTTAGGAAAATCAATTCGACATATGAATTCTTCAATAAAAACGTCTAATTTTTGGGAAGAATATTCCAATTGGAGTCTACAAAGTGGAGATATCACCAATTTAGAGTCAATTATTCTCAAGTATTTTTGTGACAACCACAAATGTTTTAAAGAAAATATTTTTTTATCAAAGCACCTAGATTACAAAAAGACTAAAGTCATAAAATACTGATTTTTGAGGTTTTGATATGATATTATGTTATGGTTTTGATCAATATCCAATGCACTATAACCCTTGCAAATTTGTATCAGCAACCCTCATGGGACCAAAGAATAACCATGAAATTAGAGGATCAAATCTTATAAACAATACAAGAGCTTTAGAAGAGTTAATGTATCATGACATTGGTGAATATTATAAATGATATATAGTTATTTGGTGGGATTTAAATGGTACTTGTGATGGATGGTACATGAAAAATTAACTTTTATATGAACATTATTACTCTCACTTTCAATTTGATGGTTATACTACACCTTATGTAGAAAACATCATTGATGGTAGTGAACATCCCCTTATGCCTACTAGAATTTATCCTAGATATTATTTGATGGAAATGTTCCCTTTAGCTCTAAAACTAACATCTTACAACTATGTGGACTATCTTTTAGATTCTATTTATTTAGATACACATAACCATTATGGTAATTTAAAGCACAGTACTTGACTATTCGTTGAGTTAAGGAGTCATTTTTTCGGCATCAAGGTGAGCATTTAGAGATGGGATCTAGTTTTGCAGATGACCTTTTTAGATCCTTTTAGCATTATAGTTAGTATGTGAACATGAGACACTAGCTATTTTAGCATTCTATTCATCACTAGCACATGGAACCCAAGATCATGGATGTTATAGGACTACTCTATTTTTGTGATTGACCCTTGTATGTTGGATCCTGACTTATTATTTTATATCCTTACTACAAGTATTGTGTTAGGTCTCTATAATACTAGTGTAGCCCCCTTATTGTTATTGTTGTGCCATGTATCCCTCATATTGTTATTGGTGTGCCCAATAAAAGTCCATTGTTGTTATTTTTGTGCCCTTACATTATCACTGTTATGTAGGCTTTGATTATATTATGGCTCCTTAGACTCCTATGTATACAAAGGAGGTCTTGTCATTTGTATCATCCAAGAATTGTTCATTTATGTAATGTAAAGGAGGTTTCCCCCTTGAAGATGATACTTTTAAAGTCGTTGACCTATCTTTTCTTGTGTTTTGTGAGTTGGTTGCGTAACATATTGAGAGTTGTGCTTTCCAAAGTGGGGTGGAATATTGGGATCCTCACTAGGGGCGTAATCAAGATTGGGGTGGTGTGGTTTGTGGGGGGTAATATAGTATAAGTATATTATGCACTCGGTCCACTATGGTTATTATTACTAAATAAGGCCCATTGATTAATTAGTACGGAATAAATGTAATCTAACTTCATTGATGAAGGTCCAATAGGTGGTTATGATTAGGGTTATCTATTTACATATAGATAAGGATGGAATCCTTCTTATGGATAGGTAATAGAGAGCTCATTGAAAGGTCGCATCACCTTAAGAGGCAAATAAAAGGATTGAATTCCTTTCATAAAATGATCATTGTATGGTGTTTCCCTACCTTAAGATAATCAATTAAAAAGGTGCGTTTATCTTATTCTTGAATATCTTGTGTGTGATTGCATTTTAATATATAAGGCACATAGAATTGGATGAAGGTTTGTACTTAGTGGCAAGAAAATTGGTCATGTCATGCAATAAATGGGTTTCTTTGAGTGAATTAGAACCACATAGGACCTTCTTTCACCTTGGTGGTATCATGTTATGCCTTGGGGGGAATATAAAATTGATTCCTATAATTGTAAATGGGTTGCTTTAAGTAAAATTAGAATCCCATAGGTTCTTCTCACCTAGGTGGTATCATGATACATCTTGGGGGAATTTATAATTGAAATGGTACATCTTGGGGGGAATCTATAATTGATTCTTATGATTGGACAATGAATGGATCTTAATTAATCAATTTAATAAATCCACATTTAGTTATATTGAAGTGTTCATAATTATTTTTTAGTAAAATGCTTTAGCTTGGATATTTATGTGAATTTGAATAAATAATGTATAATTCAGTATATACATATGCATGGTTATTTCTATTACCATTTTAGAGTTACATATAAATTATATTTATATTTTTGTTAGAATTTAAATTCTACTTAAATACCTCTATACTGAAAAAAAGATATCTAAATATGTTACAATTTAAAAAAAAAACATATTATGGAAAGAAAAATGGTTATAATATTGGCCTAATGTCTATATGAGTTTAATTGAAAGTTCAAACAACTCATTTAGAAAAATACATTATCAATATAGATTAAAATTATGAAGATGAAATAAATAACAAAATCAATTATTAATTAATTAATTGTTTTTTTCAAATTATTTAATAGATTAAAAAGAGTTAATTATTTTTTAGTAGTTAGATAGGTTACATTCTTAAAAAAATACATATTAAAAAAAATTAAAATTATTATAATATTTTTCTAAATCATTTTATAAATTTCATTAAATGTTATTGTTTTTTTTCAATTACTACATTTTGCATTTTGTATATTCATATTTAAAAAGAAAATTACTACACACTAACAATTTCTAAAACCCACAAAAAAACTAACTTAACATACTAGTAACAACCGTACCCAATAGAACATAATAACCCATATACATAGACATCAAAACCAACATATACTTCATTAAATTAATTAATAAACTTCATTAAAGGTCAACATATTTATATTTTATCAATTTCAATCAATAAAGAAAAAAAAAAATTAATCGCATTTTTTGATATCATGATACATTACAAAAAAGAAAAAATAACATGCAACATTAAAAAAAAATGACCTAATATAAACATAGGTATTTTAATAAGTTTCATTCAAATATTCTTATTTTAATTTTAAAAAATAATAATAAAATTGAAATAAATAATCATGTCTTTTAATAAAATTAATTAATTTGGTTGTTTTCTCACTTTTTAACTAATTTAAGTAGAGTTAATTTAATTGTGTTTTTCTCACTATTTAATTTAAAGACAATTAATAAATTTGTTTTTTTTAACAAAAATAATATTGTAATATTATAGTTACAATATATAGAAAGTTAAAATATTTATATTTTTTTGGTAAGTTTTTTCATGAATATATTTTTATCATATTTATTATATCATTGTGATCTAGGTAGGGAATTGAACTAAAATATCCAAGGTTTTATGGACTAAAATATTCATATTTTATTAAAAAAAAATATTAATTTTTTAATATCAATTTCAACTAAAAAAATGAAATTGAAATAAATAATTATGTACATAAATGAAAACTATTTATATTCCAAATGTAAGAAATTTTATTTGATAAAATAGATGAACCAGTCCTCACCGAGCGCTTGAGGAATTGCGATCCGAATTTTCAGCTGCGTCTAGCGAGCACTGATCAGGGCCTTCGGCCTTCATGGAACCCCCGGATCCTCCCTGTGGGGGTCCGGATCTGCATCGTGCCTTCTCGGATCTCGTGAGATCTCTCCCCCCGCAACGAACCAGGCCCACTGCTACCAAATTCGTTAAAAAGCTTGACATTCTGCAGGAAGTTCATTTGCCGCCTGCAATTCCACGCATGGCAGCTCTTTCTTTGGCTGAGAAAGGATTAATTGGGCAATTTACAGGACTATGGCCCTCGCCCAGAACTGTTCAGAGATGGGTAGAGAGGAACTGGTCAGACAAGATTCAAGGGAAGATATCCATCCGTTTCTGTGGCAGAGGATATTATACTTTTCATTTCGAGACAAAGGAGGATAAAGACTTGATATTCAGAAACGGGCCATACTTCATGGACTCCAGGGGACTCTATCTAAACAAATGGACCCCAGACTTTGACCCAGAACTGGATATTCCAAGCGCCGTTCCAGTATGGGTTCGTCTGCCCCATCTTCCTCTTCACTGCTGGGGGGATGACTCAGTTAAGGCAATAGGGAATGTTGTTGGTAAATACATAGATAGGAGCGAACCTAAAGATAACATGCAGGCATGCGCAAGGATCTGTGTGGAAGTCGATCTAGGACGGGGGCTGCCGGAAGCAATAAAGTTGAAAGTAGATGATTGGAGTCACATCCAGCAGCTGGACTATGAGCAGATCCCCTTCAAATGTAAGGTATGCCACGAGTACGGACACTTTGCTAATAGATGCACAAAAATTGTCAATATAGAAAATGATGAGCAAGACGGGCGCTGGGAAACTGTTAAAAAGAAAAAACTATCCCCTCCCAAAACAGATGTGGATCCTGGAATTCCTGGGCCTTCATCTTTGAGACCCTCCTCTCCATCCTCTTCGAATCCTGATATGCAGCCATCTGATCCACCGCTTCCCCCCTCTACCAACCCCTTTGCGGCCCTTTCTGAGACAGAATCGGCCCTGAAATCCCTTCTTCTGATCCCCCTCCTCTACAGCCCCCTCATCCTTCCTTGTTGTCACCATCTGATCCACCAGCACCAAGAATCACTAGGAGCACCTCAAAGGATCATGGAGCGCCCAGTGATGTCTTTAAAAAGCAAGGCCCTGGAAGAAAATCAGCAAGACAGCAGAGGGATGAAAATGCACAAAAGGACATAGCAATGGGCACACAGACCCCAATCGAGACATTTATTCTCGGCCATCAGGAAAAAGAGAATAACAGTAAAGGCCATGAGAGGCGAGCACCTCTCCATATGACCAGTAACACATGATGAAAATCCTATCTTGGAATAGTAGGGGGCTAGGGCACCCCTCAAAACTAAATGTCCTCAGAGACTTGATCCACAATGAGAAACCTGAAATCATCCTTATTCAGGAAACAAAGCAAGAGCAATCTGAGATGAACAGAATTATAAACCAACAAAAACAGTATTCTGGAAACATTAGCGAGGCAAGAGGAGCCTCAGGAGGCATCGCAACCATATGGGACAGTAATGAATGGATATGCAACTCCACCGATACCCACCAAAATTGGATCCGAACTGCACTTGATAGTAGAACAGGAGGACAATCAGTAATTATCTACAATGTTTATGCTTCTAATAGCTATAGTGAAAAAGAAGTCTGCTGGCACAGTCTTAAAGCAAGAATAGAGGGAGATCAGAACTCTAATCTCATCGTAGCAGGAGATTTTAACTTGGTACTCCATGCCAACGAAAAAAGAGGAGGCAGTTTTACACCAGATTCTTCCAGAGGTCGGCTGGAAACCATCATTCAGGAAAATGACTTAGTTGATGTCATTCCTAAGAACCATAGGTATACCTGGAGCAATAGGAGGATCGGAATAGGCAATATAATGGAGCGGTTGGATAGAGTTCTGGTCAGCATAGCATATCTATCATCCTTCTCAAACGATTATTCCAGCATTCTCAACATGTCAGTTTCTGACCACTACCCGATAACGTTAACCTTGCAAAGACACAACCCCCTCGGGCCCATACCTTTTAAATACAGTGCGATATGGAACAGAATTCCAGCCGCTAAAGAAGTGGTACAAAAGACATGGGCTCGGCATGTCGAAGGATCTCCGAGTTATATATGGGAAACCAAACTCAAAAGAGTAAAACAAGCATTAAAGGACTGGGCCAGAGAAAACTATCAAGAGCCGGAATTGAATAAAAAAAGAATAAAGCAAGATCTAGAAGAAATACAACAGAAAATCGAAGAGCAGGGGTTAACTCAGCAGAATAAAGAACATGAAGGCAGATTATACGCACAGCTAAGCCAAATCAATAGGGATGAAGAAATGAAATGGAGGCTGAAGTCTAGGCAAGTATGGCTACAGCAAGGCGACAAAAATACAACATATTTTCATAAACAGGCCACAGTGAGAAAACTTAAAAACACAGTGAGTACAATCACGGATAATGAAGGAATCAGATGTAGCAGCCAGGAAGCTATAAAGGAAGCGGCCACCAAGCATTTTAGCAAATTGTTGACGGAAGAAAAAGCAGTAGAAGACTATTCAGATATGCTCCAATATTTGCCTAAAGGGGTCACGCAAGAAATGAATAACAGCCTCAGCAAAGAAGTAGAAGAAGAGGAAGTCAAAGCAGCTATATGGAGTCTGCACCCAGACAAGGCCCCAGGGCCGGATGGATTCACTATAAGCTTCTTCAGGGAATATTGGTCAATGATAAAAAGGGATCTTTTAAAGATGATTCGGTGGGTACTGAAAAAATGGAAAATGGGAGGATACACCAACTCCACATATCTTGCTCTTATACCAAAAGAAAACCGCCCCTCCACTTTTGCGAGATTCCGTCCCATCTCTCTATGCAACTCAGCCTATAAAATTGTCTCAAAAATTCTAGCAACCAGGCTCAAGCCTATCCTTCCCTCTTTGATAGCTGAAAACCAAGGAGGATTCCTCCCCAACAGGCAAATTACTGATTCCATCATGCTTGTCCAAGAGGCCATCCATTCAAGCCTAACCAGAGGAGAAAAGGGATTTGTATTAAAGTTGGACTTAGCAAATGCCTTTGATAGAGTAAGGCACTCCTTTCTGTTTGTTGTTCTCTACAAAATGGGGTTTGAAACATCCTTTATCAATATGATAGCAGCCTGTATAACCGGACCTTGGATATCTCCCCTGATCAATGGGAGACCATGTGTTGCCTTCCAATCATCTCGAGGCCTTAGACAAGGCTGCCCGCTCTCTCCATATCTGTTCATTCTCATGGCCGAGTCATTCAGTCAAGTCTTAGATTATAACCGGAGAATAGGATTAATTACTGGCATCAAGATAGAAAATGGAACAAAGAATATTAATCACTCTCAATTTGCTGACGACACCCTGCTCATTGGTGGAGCCTCCACCACAATAGCACGGAGATTTAAGAAGCTGTTAGATCAATTCATAGAATACTCAGGAGGCAAAGTCAACCAGTTAAAAAGCTGTATCTATGGATGGAACACAGCAAGTCATACTATTCACAGTATAGCGAGCATATTTGGAGTAACTTGCAGCTTAAATTGGCACCACTTCTACTATCTAGGTATGCCAGTAAGCCTGGGGCCCTTGAAGGCCGAAACCTGGAACGAAATTTTGGACAAGATTAAGCGAAAAGTGCAGCAGTGGGGCACAATGTGGTTGAACACAGTAGGAAGGTTAATCCTCCTCAAATCAGGTATTGCTTCTCTCCCTGTATATCGATTTTCTCTTTATCAGGCTCCAGCAATTTTCCACCATAAAATGGAAACTGTTCTTAGGCAGTTTCTTTGGCAAGGAGGGAAAACCGTTAAAAATAAATTCAATCTGGTAAGTTGGAAAAATTTGATCAAATCTCAGGACAGAGGCGGACTGGGCATCAGATCTCCAAAACTTCTAAATTTGGCCTTTGGTGCCAAACTTGTATGGAGGTTGATTACAGGACCTGTAGCATGGTGGAAAAAGGTTATGGAAGCAAAATATTTAATATGTCCAAGGCAACAGCTATTGGAATCTAATATTCCTAACAGGGAAAGCACGAGAATATGGAAGCTATGCAGGAAGGCTATATCATTTATGCACCAAAATATTTCTAAGGTACCAGGAGGGGGAGCCAGTATCAATTTTAACACAGATAAGATCCTAGGACAGCAGCCCCTGGGGATAAACGCAGAGGCATCTCCTGTCATAAACTGGCTCAATAGTAAAGGAATTCACTACTTATCACAAATCTCCAGTTGGGACCCCCATACTCGTGCTTGGACTGGCTGGAAATTCCCGGACCCTCCAAATAATTTAGCACCCAGTCTTAACGCCTTGAAGAAATTCCTCCACAGCAAAGCCCCTATTCAGGAAGGCATTCTGGATGGGCTGCGATGGGATGCGACGGGAACTCATTACACAGTTAAAGCTAGACACCAATATCTCTGTGATAGCACTTACCAATCTGAACTTTGGAACCATTGGAAAGTTGTATGGAGAGCAGAGGCTCCCCCCAAAGTCAAATTCTTTATCTGGTTGCTTCTGAAAGGGAAAACGCTAACAGCTGAGAACCTAAGAAAAAGAGGAATAATTGGACCTACCAGATGTCCAAATTGCTGCAGATCGGAGGAAACAATGCAACACTTATTTATAGAGTGTCCAGTAGCAGTAGAATGCTGGAAGCAGATGGCTTCAATGGGGGGATTAACATGGGAGCCTCAAGCTACTATAGCAGATATGATCTACAATTGGAAGAAAGCCTGCCCATGGAAGGAAAAAAGAAGCAAACTAACGCAGAGAGCATGGAACACCTTTCCCCTCACGCTTCTGTGGCGTCTATGGCTAGCTCGAAACGGGAAGGTCTTTCAGGCGAAAGATTTCAGTATCCGCAAGATATGTCATAAAGCCAAATTGTTGGCTTTAGAAACAATAACAAACAATACCACGGGCAGAGTAGATGCAACCAGCTACAGCATCGAGGAGCGTAATTTAATCAGCTACATATTGGAAAACAATTCCAGGGCCATGGAAAACTGCAGGAGAGGGACAAAGACAAGAGAAGAAGCTAGCACATGGAAGCTGCGATTAAAAGAGGAGGAATTCTCTAACTGGCTAAGAAACTGCAACACATTCTGCTTATTCTTTGACGGAGCATCCAAGGCAAATCCAGGACTGGCAGGTGCTGGGGGTCTTATCTGCGATGCAAATGGTGAATGCATCCTTCATTTTGAATGGGGACTGGGGGAAGTCTCTAATAACAGAGCAGAAGCTCTCGCCCTATTTCAGGGGCTCACCCAGCTAATCAAACTCGGGATAAAAAAGGCGAAGATCTTGGGAGATTCTTCAATCGTCATCTGTCTCATGGCACACCGGCAGCGCACTCCAAACATTATGCTCCAACAGATCAATCAGCGGAATCAGATCCTCCATGAGACAATGGAGGAGGCCAAGTACTATCATATCCTCCGTAGCCTGAATAAGATGGCGGATGGGCGGGCTAATAAAGCGTGTGAAAGACCCATAGGCAGCCTGAAATGTAACACAACTGTGACATTCTATCCGTTACCTTAAAAAAAAAATGTATTTAGTCAACAGCAGCAGATCTTTAGCTGGCAGAATTACAGTGAGGAAGCACGTGATAAGTGCTGGTGATATGAAAGACAAAGTATGGTGGATCTCGAACAGATATGCAATCAAAGAAATGTTGCAGAGCATAGGTAATGCCAAAATATCAAGTGATATATGTCCCTTCCGAATGGATTACAAGACTTCACAGGATTTGCTTCAGTACTTGTCAAGGATACGCCATAATCCCAAAGCGATCAACCTGATCTTCTCCCGCCTCCGAAACAATCTCTCTAAATCCGAATTTGCCTATATAAGATCAGCTTGGCCTATTTGTCATTCCAAGTTAAGAAATCCTTTAGAGTTTCAGTCAGCCACAGCTCTCTCTGTTTTTATTCAGTCTTGTGGTAGCGCACAGAATAGCTACGCCGCTCCCAACGGTCTTCGCCCGAGCTCATTGAAAGCTTGTGTTATTTTGGCAAGAAATAGCAGTCACAATAACCGCTCTGTGCCCATTGAATCTCGTCCGAGCTCTTTAACTCCCGTCTGCGTTGCTGAGACAGTAGTAAGGAATACATTTGAAGCAAGTAGGAACCGTTCAGAAGATTTTCCCCATTGTTCAGATTAAGAATGTTCTGCTGTTGCAAATTATGGTCTTTTCAGTATATTAGGATTTATAGCAGTTCAGGTAGTATTACAGGCATAACAATTAGAACAAGGATCAAGGAAGTGATCTATCTTGTAATTCCTATGATCCATGATATCAAAATTTTGTACTCATGGAGCTTTGACTCCTTCTTTTTCAGCAATCAATAGCAACCGACTCTGTTAAAAAAAAAAAAAAAATGAAAACTATTTATTTCCTATTTAAAAGATTTAAAAATACTAATTTAATTATATTTTTTCCACTAATTAATTCTAAAATGTGCACAAGAATCAAATCCAATATCGTTCAATGAGAACTAACCATCATGTTTACCAACTTATGTACCTCCCAATTCAATATAAAATTAATTTCAACTTAGAAATTCAAGACCTTTTTCCAATTAACATAATGGAACAAACAATCTTGGTTGTGGTTAACTTCACACAACCTTATTATAAAGTGTTGATGTAAACTATAAGATTTGGAGTTCAAATCCCCAAACTTAACATAACCTCATTATAAAAGTGTTGGTGTAAACTATAAGATTTGGATTTTAAATCCCCAACTACTTTATGGGAAGTTGGTGATAAAAATGATAATGTTTGTATTAAATGAAATGAAACCCACTGGTCAGCTCTACAAAAGAGAGTCTGAACCAGGAGAGTCTAGCTCTGCAGAACGCTCTACATCATTCATGTGCACCACACATTATATAGTAATCATGGTTTTAGGGAAGTTAGAACGACAACCTAAGAGATAGAAACTAATTCATATCCTGAGGTCACGTGAACCAACTCACACTATTCTAGGATATTCTCCATTATCTTCAACACTCCCCCTTAATGGAAAAGGGGTTCACAAATATGCCTAACATCTCCCTAAACATTTCAAACTTAATCCTGCCAAGAGGCTTAGTGAAAATGTGTGCAAAATTATCACATGTATTACAATATACCAAATGGATTTCTTTTGATTGCACTTTCTCCCTAACAAAGTGGAATTGTGTATCAATATGTTTAGTGTTTTTGTGAAACACCGAATTATTAGCAAGTTTGATTGAACTTTGATTGTCAGATCTGATTGTTGTTGCATATATCTGTTCTTGCTCGACATCTTGGAGAAGTCTCCACAACCAAACTGCCTCACACGTTGCTGCACACATGGCTTGATTCTCTGCTTCCGCTGAAGACAAGGAAACTGTGTTCTGTTTCTTGCTGCTCCATGTAATCACCCCAAATCCAATGTTGAATGCATAGCCTATTATGGATCTACGGTCATCTACATTTCCAACCCAGTTTGAATCTGTAAATCCTGTCAATCTAACATCATAGGAATCAGTATAAATAATACCATAATCTACAGTACCTTGTAGATACCTCAAAACATTTTTCGCTGCATTCCAATGACTTTCAAGTGGCTTGGACATATATTGGCTTAGCACACTGACTGCATAAGCCAAATCAGGTCTAGTGGTGTTCAAGTATATTAGACTCCCAACCAGCTGTCTGTAAAGTGTCGCATCTGCCACTTAGAGCCATCCTCACTCTCCAATTTGATGTTCTGCTGTAACGGTACTATTGTAGGCTTACACTGACCCATCCTGAATCTTTCTAATAGACCTCTAACATACTTTCCTTGGGACAGAAATGTTTGTCCTGAATCTCTCTAGATCTCAAGAACCAAACAGTATCTAAGTTCACCAAGGTGTTTCATTTCGAACACCTGTGACATCTGTTGCTTGATTTCTTTGATTAGATAAGTGGCATCACCTGTAATAATCAAATCATCTACATACAAAGAAATCAATACTATGCGCCCTTGTTCATCTTGCATGGTATAAAGATTAGGGTCGTTTTTACTTCTGTTGTGGCCAACTTGCAGAAAAAATGAATCAATCTTTTCATACCAAAACCTGGGTGCTTGCTTTAGTCCATAAAGTGCTTTCTTCAATCTATAGACTAAATGTTCTTTCCCTTTCTGGACAAACCCCTCCGATTGCTCTAAAGAAACCTCCTCTTTCAGTTCTCCATTTAAAAATGCAGACTTTACATCTAGTTGGTGTATCATCCAATGTTTCTTAGTAGCTAAAGCAATTAACATTCTGATAATATTTAATTTAGCTACAGGGGCGAAGGTTTCTTCATAGTCTATACCTTCATTTTGTGAATACCCCTTTGCTACCACTCTAGCTTTTAGTTTTTCTATGGTTCCATCTGCATTAATCTTCGGTTTATATAACCATTTACAACCTATGGTTTGTTTCCTATAGGAAGTTCAACTAGTTCCCAAGTGTTGTTCCTGATTATTGAATCATATTCCTATTCCATGCCTATTTTCCATTCTCTACATTCATTTGCTTCTTTATAACTAGAAGGATCAACCACATTCATCATACTAGTTATAAAATCATTTTCCCTATATCTTGCAGGCAATTGAGCTTTCCTACCTGATCTCCTGAGAGGTGGGGTAGCTTCAAACCTTGCTTGATCATCATTTTTTTTTCTTCTTGCTGCTGTATCTGTTGCTGTTGTTGTTTTTGTTCATCTTCTGCCTTTGTCTGTTGTTGATCCTAATTGTTCATTGTTTCTTCACTTTCTTCCACCAAGAACGGAACATCCCATTCCTCATTTTGCTTATCAGATTCGTCATGATCCTTCTCATGGAATATGACATCTCTACTAACAAAAATCTTGTGAGTAAAGGGATTAAATAATCTGTAAGCTTTATATTGTGAACAATACCCTATAAAAGTACATCTTATGGCTTTTGAATCTAGTTTTCTTCTATCTTCCTTTGGAATATGGGCAAATGCTTTAGACCCAAATACTCTTAAGAGTTCTACTGCAGGCTTAAATCCATATAATGTTTCATAAGGAGTTTTAAACTCAAGACTCTTTGTAGGATTCCTATTTTTCAAATAAACTGTAGTATTCAATGTTTCAACCTAAAAACCATTTGAAAGATTCTTACCTTTCAACATGCTCCTAGCACATTCCACCAGTGTTCTGTTCTTTCTTTCAGTTACTCCATTCTGCTGCGGATAATGGGGTGTTGTGAATTGCTGCAATATTCCATGGTCTTTACAATATTTGATAAGCTCATCCTTCCTGTATTCTCCCCCTTGATCAGAACGAAGAATTTTTATCTATTTCCTTGTTTGCTTTTCAATCATATTTTTGAACTACTTAAAGTATTCAAATGTGTGACTCTTCCTACTCAAAAAATATACCCAAGAAAAATTTGTGCAGTCATCAATTAACAATAAGAAATACAGTGCACCTCCTAATGAATTTGCTTGCATGGGTCCACAAAGCTCCGTGTGCAATAATTCAAGTATATCTCTTTGTTTCTTCTCTACTCGAACAAGGAGTTCTTCTCTATGCATCTTTCCTAATGTACAGGCATCACAATCATTATGTACTTGTTTTAACATAGGAAGATCTCTTACCATTTCCTTTTTCTGTAGTAACAGCAAATCATTGTAGTTGATATGACCAAACCTCTAATGCCATAGCTCTTCTGTAGTCAAACTCGCTGCTGTCAAAGCTCGAACTGGTGTATGTTGGGTTGTGTTATATTCTTTCCACGTAGTTAATAGGGGGTTTGAAGGGCACCCGTAACCCCACTTTATGGGGTCTGCCCCGGAAAATTTTGGTTTTGGACCATATGTTAGGTTGGGCGGACCCACCTATGGTTTTGTGCATGATTTTCGCACATGTTTTTTGGACGCGATGGTTTTTCGGTCCATGGTATTGGACGCGATGGTTTTCGGTCCATGGTATTGGATGCTCCGGCATGTATAAATATGTATTGTAACATTGAAAGGAACATAATGAAAAATCAAGCTGGTAGTCCCGGTTTTGGGATCCAGGGAAAAATATCTGTGCATATGTGTTTATGGGTTATGCTCTCGCATTGTTTATTTTCTTTGTTTAAGAATTCGTATGCAGGTAATTTCTGTAAAGGGTTAAAACCTACATTTGGTATCAGAGCTGTTTTGGCTTCAAGGGGACGCCTTTGTCGCTGAGGGGTTTCACTCGGGCCTGTGGTAGACCCTGTTCAGTGGGAGATCTGCCAGATCGATTCTGGTGGTGAAAGAAGATGGCGAGCAGTGGAAAGATAGAGATTGAGAAGTTCAATGGTCAGAATTTTGAGTTGTGGAAACTCAATATGGAGGATCTGTTGGTGGATAAAGATCAATGGATCGCGGTAGATCCGGGTACTAAACCATCGGGAGTGACCGATGAAGAATGGAAGAAGTTGGATCGGAAGGCAAAGAGCACAATACGATTGTGTGTCTCGGATTCAGTATTGCTGACTATATCAGGGGAAGCTACGGCAAAGGCTTTGTGGGTCAAGTTAGGGACTTTGTACCAATCTAAGTCTCTGGTGAATAAACTGTTCCTGCGGAAAAAGCTGTATAACCTGAGGATGAAAGATGGAGACTCGGTGACAGAGCATCTGAATGCGTTTAATACTATGGTAAGTCAGTTATTATCTGTTGATATTAAAATTTCAGATGAAGATAAGTGCATCGGTCTGTTGTGTTATCTACCAGATTCGTGGGATAGTCTGGTTATTGCAATAGGTAGCAATGCAACTGCTTTGCAGTTTGATGAAATAGTCTCAGCCTTGCTGACAGAGGAGATGAGACGGAAAAATATGGACAACCAGAATGGTGATGCCTTGTCTGTACGAGGACGGTCCCAGAACAGAAACAAAAATAAGTCATCGAGTGGGAGATCTAAATCTCCAGGAAAACCTACAAAGGTGGTGTGCTGGAAATGCGGAAAGGAAGGGCACTTCAGAAGGGATTGTAACTCTAAAGCTCCTGATAAAGGAAAGGGATCTGATGATGCTCCTTCTGCAGAGGCGAAAACCACCTCAGATGAAGGTGGGGATGTGTACTTGGCTTCTTCAAGTACACATGTAGATCATGAGGCTTGGTTGATTGACTCAGGTGCATCCTTTCACTTCACTCCCCATAGAGAGTGGTTCTGCGAGTATGAGAAATACGATGGTGGTGATGTCTTCTTAGGAGATGATAGCAAGGCTAGAATCATTGGTCGAGGAAAAGTAAAGTTGAAGTTGCAAGGTGGAAGGGTTAGAACACTTCCGGGTGTTCTACATATTCCTGCATTGGCCAGAAATTTGATTTCTGTAAGCAAGTTGGATGATGCAGGTGTAAAGACGGTGTTCGAGAAAGATACCTGCAAGATGGTTCGAGGAGCACTGATATTAATGCGGGGAGTTCGGATTGGAACTCTGTACAAGCTGCAAGGTAACACTGCTGTTGATGGGTGCAATAGTTCTATGGTTCCTGAAAATGGAGTAGAGAATCTAGTGGTCTCTGGAGAGAAGACCATGTTGTGGCATCAAAGGCTTGGACATATTGGAGAGAAGGGCCTTCGAATACTTCATGGTAAAGGTATGGTAGAAGGTATGAATAATAGCTCTCTGGATTTTGATTTCTGTGAAAATTGTGTATATGGGAAGCAGAATCGAGTGAGTTTCCCCTCTGGTGGTAAGAGGACGAAACAGATATTAGAGCTTGTGCATAGTGATGTGTTTGGACCTGTGAAGGTTCCATCACTGGGTAAGTCTGTGTACTATGTATCATTCATAGATGACTTCTCAAGGAATACATGGATATATTTTCTTAAGAAGAAATCTGAAGTCTTTGACAGGTTTAAAGAATTTAAGGCTCTGGTGGAAAATCAGAGAGAGAAGGAGATAAAGGTGCTGAGGACATATAATGGTGGAGAATTTTGCAGCAAGGAATTTGAAGAATTTTGTAAGAAGTGTGGTATAGCACGGCAGAAGACTACTCCATATACACCTCAGCAAAATGGAGTCGCAGAAAGAATGAACAAGACGTTGATGGAAAGGGCAAGAAGCATGCTCAGTGGTGCCGGGTTAGGACAGGAATTCTGGGCAGAGGCGGTGGATACTGCATGTTACCTTATCAACAGATCACCTTCATCAGCGTTGGAGGATAAGACTCCACAAGAAGTATGGACTGGTAAGAAACCCTCTCTTTCACATCTAAGGGTATTTGGATGTGATGCATATGTACATGTTCCAAAGGAGAAACGAACCAAGTTGGATAGTAAATCTGAAAAGTGCATCTTTATTGGGTATAAGGATGGTTTAAAGGGTTATAAGCTTTGGAACCCAGTCACACGGAAGGTTGTGTACAGCCGAGATGTGTTGTTCAGAGAGGTAAAAGATGTTATTCAACATGAAGTCCAACCAAAGGAACCTAAGAAGATAGAGTTTGAGCCAAAGGAGGAAGAATCAAACTCTGCAGCAGAGGAGGAATCAGAAGATGAAGAGCCACAAACTCCGACTGTGAGAAGATCAGTTCGAGAAAGAAGGCAGCTAGAAAGGTATAGTCCATCTGCTTTCAGTTCAAATTTTGCTTTGTCTGTTACTGATAATGATCCCAGAACTGTGAAGGAAGCAGTGGATTCAGAGGATGGAAAACTCTGGAAAGAGGCCATGGTCGATGAAATGGCATCTTTGCACAAAAATGAGGCTTGGGATCTGGTGGAGTTGCCGGCTGGAAGGAAACCCATTGGCAGCAAATGGGTGTTCAAGAAGAAGACAAATGCAGAAGGAAAGGTGGAGAAATACAAAGCTTAGTTGGTAGCAAAAGGTTATTCCCAGGTGCCGAGAATTGATTTTGGTGATATTTTTTCTCCTATTGCCAAGGTAACATCTATTAGATTACTTTTATCTGTTGCTGCTGCTTTTGATTTTGAGGTAGAACAGATGGATGTGAAGACAGCATTTCTTCACGGGGATTTGGAAGAGGAAATCTACATGAAGCAACCTGAAGGCTTTGCGGTGAAGGGTAAGAAAGAACTAGTATGCAAGTTAAAGAAGTCTCTGTATGGGTTAAAACAGTCACCAAGGATGTGGTATCAGAAATTTGATACATTTATACGGGGACTTGGCTTCACCAAAAGCAAAGTAGATCATTGTGTGTATTTTAAATTAATTGGTGACCGTATTATTTATCTGGTCTTGTATGTGGATGATATGTTGCTGGTTGGAAATGACAAAGAAATTATCCAGGATTTGAAGACCCAATTGTCCTCCAAATTCGACATGAAAGATCTTGGTGCTGCAAACTATATTTTGGGCATGGAAATTAAAAGAGATCGGTCAAAGAGGAAGCTCTGGTTAAACCAGAGGAAGTATGTCGAGACAATACTCCAGAGGTTTAATATGCAGGATAGTAAACCGGTGAAGGTTCCTATTCCTGTAGGTGTGAGGTTATCTGCTGAACAGTGTCCCAAGACACAAGAAGAGGAAGAGGACATGTCCCGTGTTCCATATGCAAGTGCAGTGGGTAGCTTGATGTATGCAATGGTCTGTACTAGACCAGACATTGCACATGCAGTGGGAGTATTGAGTAGGTTTATGTCAAAACCTGGGAAGGAGCACTGGACAGCAGTGAAGCGGGTTTTCAGGTATTTGCATGGCACTAGTGATTATGGTTTGTGCTACCAAGGAAGACCAGGATTGGACAGAGTGTTAGATATTCATGGCTTTGTTGATGCAGACTGGGCTGGAGATCTGGATCAGAGAAGATCTACAAGTGGGTATGTGTTTAACCTATTTGGAGGTGCAGTCAGTTGGATGAGTAAGAAACAATCTATAGTGGCACTATCAACTACAGAGGCAGAATACATGGCAGCCACTCATGCAAGCAAGGAAGCAGTTTTGTTGCAGAGATTGTGTTCAAGTATGGGGTTAGTACAAGGAGCTATAAGAATAGACTGTGACAGCCAAAGTGCAATTTTCTTGGCAAAGAACCCTGCTTATCATTCAAAGACAAAGCACATTGATGTTCAGTATCACTTTGTGAGGGATATGATAAAAGACAGAAAGGTGTTGTTGGTAAAGGTGCACACTTTGAAGAATACTGCAGATGCATTGACAAAATCTGTGAGCTCTGAGAAGTTCTCTTGGTGTAGAGAAGCAATGGGAATCTCAGGGCTGAAAAAATGACTAAGCTCTCCTATGGCCCCCTGTGGAAAGAAAACAACAAGTGGGAGATTGTTGGGTTGTGTTATATTCTTTCCACGTAGTTAATAAGGGGTTTGAAGGGCACCCGTAACCCCACTTTATGGGGTCTGCCCCGGAAAATTTTGGTTTTGGACCATATGTTAGGTTGGGCGAACCCACCTATGGTTTTGTGCATGATTTTCGCACATGTTTTTTGGACGCGATGGTTTTTTGGTCCATGGTATTGGACACGATGGTTTTCAGTCCATGGTATTGGATGCTTCAGCATGTATAAATATGTATTGTAACATTGAAAGGAACATAATGAAAAATCAAGCTGGTAGTCCCGGTTTTGGGATCCAGGGAAAAATCTCTGTGCATATGTGTTTTATGGGTTATGCTCTCGCATTGTTTATTTTCTTTGTTTAAGAATTCGTATGCAGGTAATTTCTGTACAGGGTTAAAACCTACAGTGTAGGTCTTACATCCAATTTGTACAGACCTCCTGTTCGAATTCCTGTAGCAATAATCTTCATGCCATCTAACAAATCTTTAATATAACAGTGAGATTTTAAAAATTCAACTTTAAGATCTTGATCTGTAATCATGGATACATAAATCAAGTTCTTTGTTACACTAGGCACATACATAACATTATGAATTTGTTTTACATTACCATTAGGTAAAATGACAGAAATTTTCCCACACCCTTTGATCTAATGACTTCTATCATCACATAGGTAAATTTGTGCTCCTTCGTTGATTTCTTTAAAATCTTCGAACCAATGCTTGTTCACAGTCATATGTGTTGATGCTCCCGAATCTACATACCAGATGTCTGCATCAACATTCTCATCAAAATCTACCATAAACAATTTGAAATTCTGCACATAAAATTTCATTCGCGAGATGACCTGCATGTCATTTCTGCTTCTGATGTTCTTCATGATATTTCTTCTTCCTACACTCCCTAGCCATATGACCAAGTTTTCCACAATAAAAACATTTAATTTCAGAGTTGTTTCTATTTGGATGCATACCTTGGGTCTGATTTGGTCTTTTCTGTGAATTTCCTCCGTTTTTCTATTGTGTATTTCCTTTCCCTTTGAAGAAGTTCTTTCTCGCCATCAATGCAAGATTGGCACTCTGGGGCTTCAGAGTCGATCTTCTTTCTTCTTCTTGCACCAATATTCCTGTCAGTTCTTCAAACTTCAGGATCTTCTCTCTTGCATTTATCCCAGTGATGAACATTTGGTAATCATCTATCACACCATTCATTGTAATGGTTACAAGATCTGTATCTACAACCGCATCACCAATATTTGACAGTTTGTTCTTCAGATCCTTGATCCTTGCTATGAATGAAGCAACTTTTTCATTCTCCTCCATCTTTAAGGATATGATCTTGCTCTTCAGGAACAGAAGACGATTTGAATTCTTGATCTCATACAAATACTTCAGAATTCCCCAGATCTCGCTAGCTGAATTACATTCTCTGATGTGTGGTATGATGCAGTCTTTCACTGACATATTTAGAAGTGTCTTTGCTTTACCTTCTCATTTCTCCCAATCTGGGATCGATGTTGATCCAGCCGCTAGTCTCAACTCATCCCCATTTGCAATCGTCCAAGCACTTTGCGCTTCTAACAGAGTATGCATCTTGAATTTCCAATTCGCATAATTGGAACCATCAAGCTTGTTATGCTCATTCAAGCATGCTTCAAACATTTGATTATTCATCTTGGTGATTAAAACAAATTTGACAGGTAAAAAAAATGTTGGATTTACCCCAGATCTGTGTCAAAGACAGAGATCGTTGATCTCTAATGTTGTTTTCAACGGCCTCCTTCTGGTCTTGTTTTCAGAAGACCTCGGCCTCCACGCAGCCTTCTCTTGGCAGCCACCGCCAAAACGCAGCC
The DNA here is from genome assembly GCA_031772625.1 of Pinus tabuliformis. NCBI lineage: Eukaryota > Viridiplantae > Streptophyta > Pinopsida > Pinales > Pinaceae > Pinus > Pinus tabuliformis. Next base: position 1,634,201,505 of record CM062816.1, read on the forward strand.
CCTCTTTTTGTTGTGATGTTGTTTGTTGTTTCCCGACCTTGCAGCCTTCTCTCAGCTTCTCTCACCATGGTCGTCGTGCTCATCCACCACTAAGTTGCGACAATCGTCATAGATGTACACATGATATCTGCAATGGCCTCATCATAGACGTGCACTGAAAACCTGTGATGGCTGAAAATAAAAAATTCGCGAAGGCGCTACAATGCTATTGTCACTCTTATCCACTCAAAACCTGCAACGATTTTGGTTTTGTCTCACCCTCTCCACTCAGCGTACAGGTTCCTCAGCCCTGAATGCTCTGATACCATGATAAAAATGATAATGTTTGTATTAAATGAAATGAAACCCATTGGTCAGCTCTACGAAAGAGAGTCTAAACCAAGAGAGTCTGGCTCTGTAGAACACTCTACATTGTTCATATACATCACACATTATATAGTAATCATGGGTTTAGGGAAGTTAGAACAATAACCTAAGAAATAGAAACTAATTCCTATCCTGAGGTCACGTGAACCAACTCACACTATTCTAGGATATTCTCCATTATCTTCAACAGTTGGGTGCAAATCCTTAACTAATTTGTGGAAGGGGAAATTGCAACAAGAATTTGTAGGCAAATCATTCTTCGATCCAATATTGAGACTACCCTGGGCTTCGCACACCACTCATAGGTAAATCTTCTGTCATCCAACATTGGAACTGGCCCCAACCTAGACACAACCCATAATTTAAAAATAAAGAAAAAATATGATTCAAGTGGCATGATAAAACCTTTATTCTCTTGAATAATGATCTTTCACTATACACGACATTTACAAGAAGAGGTATCGTCACTATAGGACCAAACATTTGGTAAAAATTATCACATGACATGATCATTTTTTGGTTATCGAAGTATGGCAACGCAAAATAGATCTATGTTATGAACAAGGGATTAATGAATTCAAGTATACGCCTTCCCTTCCCATTGCTTTGTTTCCTCTCCACCCACAAGTTTCTTTTGTTCACCGAGTTCGCTTTCTTTGATAATAATTTGTTCTTTCAGTAAAGTTTTCTTTCTTCGATAACTAAGCAATCCATCAACGATCAACGACCTACAATAACAATCTTTCGTAGGAATCACTCTTGAGGATTAATGTTTTGCCTCTTACAACTTCACATGGCCATTTATGAAAACCTTTTGAAATCACTTTGATTTTTTATGTTTTCTTTTAGGGTTTCCAAATGCCCATCCATGAGTAAGCCATTCAATGTATATATCAGATTTCATATCCACATGAAATCATTTGTCGTTGAGATTTCATGTCCAGATGAAATAACTCTTTATTAGCTTAATTAGTTTATAGGCAACAAACTTTAGTTTACAAGTGACAAAATGTAAATTAGTTTGCAAGCAACAAACTTTAGTTTACCAGTAACAAACCGTGAATCAGTTAACAAATAAAAAACTTATCACAAAAAATTAAGGGGGAGGATAACAGTAGATACTTTAACCATTCATACCAAACTTTTAACAATTCTCAACCAAAGACCAAAGGAACTTCCCATATCTTCATTGGCTCCTCCCTAGTGTATTACGCAACTTTTGAATAGGCTAAGTTTCAAAGATCGTAAAAACCATATTTTTTTTCAAGAGAAAAAATAGAACATTTTCATTAAGGAAAAATGTTTTACATAAACATAGATCCTGAGTAGTGCTAGATTGGTATGATTCATCTAACCAAGCCGACTGTCACGATATCTAAACAAGATTACCACCCTGAGGCTACAAATGAAAACAGAGCATAAATACACAATGATAACAAAAAGAAAAATGTCTAAGGTGTATTAAAAAATGTCTCAAGCACAGGGAGGAGATAGATACCATAGAATGATTCCAAAAACATGACAAACTCCCTGTATACCAAAAAGAAATCATAGGAAAGCAAGAAGGCTTAAAGAATCTCAAAAGTACCCAGACTTTGGATTGTCCCCTCCAAAATCAACTCAAAATACATCAACCTTAGTAGGAGAGATAGGGCACGCTTAGAGAGCTCATCAACTTCAGTGTTATGTTCTCTGAAAACATGTTGGAAGGAAATCACCAAGAAGAGGGACTTTAGATCTAGAATCTGTTGCATCCAGTTGAAAAGGGAGGGGACTTATAAGGCATTCCAGTCTTGGATTCATCTGATCATTGAGAGGGAGTCCTAACAACCATAATACTATCAACACTAAACCATTGAGCCACTTGTAGAAGGCACCCCATAAGGCTAGCATTTTTGGCATACAATTATCCCCAGAACCTCCAAACCACTTGAAGCGATAGAACATTTCAGAATTAATGTGTAGGGAGAATCCACAACCACAATGCCCACCCGTTGAAGCCTTGTCGAAGAAGAAAATTCTGGAATTGTTGGACAAATTGACCAATGAGATTGTCCTAGAGGATTCCTTGGGGCACCAATGGCTGATTTTATGAAGATGTGCAATAATGCGAAGAGATGACAACTTGGCATCAAGAGAAATCTCTTCGAAGATGAACTCATTCTGAGAGCACCATATGCCCCGAAAAAACGTAAATAGGAACAACTTGGAATCCTTTTCATTGTCGTTCCCATGAACAAATCCAAGCAACAATGGAATACATGTCGCCATAAACCTAGATCCCCAAGAGAGAGGGAACCTTCTTCCATATGTCCAAAGAGAAGTGGCAGAGAACGAAAATCAATCTTCCCAATCAGATTTGTAGAGTGAGCATTTTCCAAGTCCCACAAAACCTTTCTTCAGGAGAGTATCCCAGGTTAATATACGATTGTGTAGGATTAACCATGAGAAACATAAAATCTTGAGAGGGGTTTCCTAGGTCCACAAGTGAGCAGAGATATAGCATAAGGAAGAGCTTGAGTACAGAAAGTGATATGTTCGTAAGCTTCAGAGGTCACAATCCTGCCATCGAATAAGTGACCACCCCAAACCAGTCTATCTGGATGAAGGGACAATGTGATACCTGCTTGGCAGAGATTACCACGATATGCTTCCCACTCTACCTCAAGATAGGTCGGGATCCCAATATCCCAAGCATGAGGCCAATTGGGGAATGACAAAGGCAATTGGGGACCACTCCTGATTTTGGCCATGTTGAAAATCCCCTGCTGGTTGAGAGCATGAATGGTAGGGGCCAAGAGGAAGTGACTTCTTAGCATACCTTGATTGCATCCAACCCCACGTGTACGTTCTATCCATCGCCAACAACCCAAAGAAGATTACTGCTAAGCCATGAGATTGCAATCTGAGGGCTTCTCCACGTTGTTGATATACATGTTTTCAATGGTAATCCCTCACATATCCACTCCTCCAATCCACGACGGTGGATGTATTTCACCATCATAATGTTTTTCCAAAGCCCTTTTCTCCAAAGATTTGCCATAGGTTGGAAACCAGGAGGGCTAGATTAAAACTTCTAAAATTCAAAATGCCCCAGCCACCTTTCTTTACTGATTTGAAGTTTAAATTTAAACCAGCAAGGGGGATCCTTCATTTAGAGCCAGAGTCAGACCATGGGAAATTGGCCACAATGGATTCAATTTTCTTAATCAAAGATTAAGGAATGTGAAAAATATGCATCCAGTATATTGGAATGCCTTGGAAAACTGCTTGAATCATGATAACCATACCTCTGATTGTTAACCATCTATGGTCCCAATGATATAACATCTTCTCAAATTTATCTATAAGCTAATCTCAATCTGAAGACTTGTAATTGCGGGGCTTCAAATGACAACCCAAGTATTTGAAGCCATTTGACAATGAACAAATATTTACCTCAAACATAGATGCAATCCCTTTTAGCTCCATCAAGTCTCCATCATCAGAAATACATTTAGTTTTATCTTTGTTATTTTTCAATCTGGGAGCTTTGTTGAAGTTCTGAAAAATCTTATGAAATGTCTCCCATTCTCAATTTTTTTCCATCCTTGCACACATAATGTCATCCACGAACAATAGATGTGATAAATGATAATTTCTGTAAATCCCACAACCTTTAATGGCACCAACCTCCTTCATGGTGTAAATCCCACAACCTTTAATGGCACCAACCTCCTTTGTGGTGTTGATCCCTTTGTTAAATGCATCCATTACCAGAGTAAATAACAATGGAGACAATGCACATCCTTGTCTTAAACCTCATTTGATTTTGCAGGATGCGGATGTGATGCATGCCATTATCCATTGTACATGCATGTATTTGAAACTAATTCTGTATAGAATCATGGTGAGGAACTCCTAATCCACACAACCGAATGCCCAATTGAGATCCATTTTCAAAAAGCATGATTTTTGTTTCCTTGTTTTGACTGAATGAATGCCTTCTTGAGCAATGGCTACTACATCTTGGATTTCCCTATTGGACAAGAAACCAAATTGTTCCGATGAAATATGTGGGTAAATGATCTTTTTGACACAGTTAGTGATGAGCTTAGTGATGAGCTTGGACATCATTTTATAGACATAATTACATAATGAGATTGACCTATAATCTTTGAGAGATAGAGCATTAGATTTCTTAGGAATTAGAGTTAGGAAGGTTGAATTGATTGCACCTGGGATTTGACCAAAACTTTGACAACTTCCACCTTCTTTACTAATTCCGGTCCCATTAGATCGAAGAAATGGAGAAAGAATTCGCTAGGCCAGCCATCATGACTAGGACTTTTATCCTTGGTCATCTCCTTGAGAGTTTGGACAGCTCCTCTTCAATGATCTGATCGTCCATCATAGCAGTGTTCTCATTGCTAACCCCGTAAAAACCATGAACAAGAAATTTAAAACAAACCATATGTATTTTCCCAAATATACATATTGTTATATAAGTTGGATATATATGACAATTGCAAAGTTATGGAGTGGATGGATCAATGATTTCATGGCTCTATAATGAATGTACATGGGTCATGTATGGTCATAAAAATGAGGAGATGTGGGTAGTAGTTTCATTATTAGAGTTTTTTTTGGCTATACAAAATTATAAATTTAAGTTGTTTAAAATTCTAAAAAAAATTATTGAATATTAGTCAAAATTTCATAAATAAAACTTAAAATTGTAATAATTCCTATTGAATTTGGATTTTTAGTTCAAATTGACTTAAAATAGAAAAGAAAGGGTTTTAGTAAAAAAAAGGTGAAAAACATCTCACCATTCAAATACCTTCGTATGTAATGGATGCGTGTGAGGCATTCATAGGAATCAGTCAATTGATGAGGAGATAGTGTTAGAATGTCAGAACCCCAGGATGAAATGTATGAGAATGCATGTGCGTGAGATTTTGTAATGGATGTATCATGCATCTGGGGCGTGTATGCTCATAGCAATGATAGGGTTCTGTAATCGATGTATCATGAATCTGGGGCGTGTATGCTCATAGCAATGAGAGGGTTCTGTAATGGATGCCTGTGTCACATGTATGCTCATAGCAATGTGGCGATGGATTCATGACTTCATGGTGCTAAACTGGATGTATGTGTGACATATTTGCTCATCATTCATCATAATTAGGAAATTCATTGGAAGGTCGTGTAGATTGTCAGAAACCGGGAGGAAATGTATGGGAATGGATTTCTCTGGGAATGTATGCTCAAAGCAGGGGATGGGTCAGTGAATTGATGTGCGGGAGAATATCAGGAAGAAATGTATGAGAAGATGGATCAGTCAATTGATCGGATAATATAGTCAAAACCATGGAGGAATGTACGGAATGGGTGTGAGTGGGAATGATAGATGGAATCGTTTGTGGAGTGAGGAAGTGTTTAGAAGGTTAAAAGTGGTTGGAATTTGGGTAAAATAATTTCAATGTTTTTTTATAAAAGCAGTATTTAAATCATGTTTTGATTGTGGAGATTTTCCATTACATCAAAGGTTGAAAGCTCCACATCGCAGGCAATAAGCAAAAAGAGAAGCTCCAAGAAGCAGAAAAAGAAGCTCCGTCAACAACAGAGAAGAAACTGTGAATTAATGCAAGAAGTTGAAGATGTGCCTCAATTTCCTGATTCCTCAACTGGTAAGAAGCCTCCAGCGGAAAATGTGGCCGTTTCTCATGTTTCTTCTGCTGCTGAGAAGCCTCCAGTGGCTGAAAATTCCTCATCTCCGGCAATAAGCAGAAACAGAAGCTCCAGAAAGCAGAAAAAGAAACTCCGTCAACAGCAAAGAAGGAACTGTCAACCAGTGGAATGCCCGAATGGTAGTGGACCCTGCATTCTCCAAGGAAATTGATTTTCTTTCGTGGGAGGCGAGGATTAAATGTGTCGGCCATAATGACGATGATGACATGGCGTGGTGAATGCTCTCATCCTGTGTATGGACTGTCCTAGGTGGTGGGTTTCCGTGTTCCTAGAGTGAACGATAGTGTCAGGCTATAGACGCCCAGAAGTGTATATGACTATATGTATTTGTCTATTTGGAAGAAGTGTAATACTGTTTAAAAAATTAAAAAATAAATATATGTATTTGTAAATTCAATTAATATCTATGATCTTTAAAAGTTAACATGGGTATGGTATTTTAAAACTTATGTACTGGAAAAGTTTTACCTGAGTAAATTAATTTATAAAGAAAAGGAAAAGACTACCAAAAATTGAAGGAGAATTGATATTTGATTAAAAAAAATTATTTTATAAAAGTCGGTGGAGTTGTTTTTTTTTTTTTGAAGGTGGCAAAATCTATCAAACTCAGGGGTCAACCCAACAGTGAGGACAGCCATCTCTGGCTGCTATCCACGAATGTCGGTTTGACTCATCACCGTTATCAAGGAAAACCATGCCACCTGAAATAACCCGTTGGTGGTCCGTAAGGGAGCAGGCTTTCACTCCTGCCAGATGCCTCTGGGTCTTGGGCCGTTAACCTGTTTCCTTACGTTCGAGGAAGACGAGCTCTTAGCCAAGCAGAAGCAGTTTTACGGCATACTCCAGGCCGACGGTGGAGTTGTTATTATAACATAATATTATAATATAAAAATCGGTAAATGTTAATGATTTTTTAAAATCTGGATTTTTTTTTATTATTAATTAAGAGGAATTATATGGCTTATATATAATTTATTACAATATAGTATAAAAAGGTAAAAACAACAACAATGGCTCTCTCTATCGCGGTCTTGTTTTATAAAGACCCATCAGTTTTATGATGTTAAATATATTTCTTAATATAAATATTCATGCTTTTCTTTCTGAAAATATATATATATATATATATATAAAAGATTTATATGGATAGGTGGTTTTTTTATTGGAAATTGCTATATTAATTGTTTTTGTTAATTTCAATTTTTTTATAATGCAGAATTAAATATGTTGCAGATACTTGTAGTTTTTTTTATTAATAGATTATATTTTTTAAGTTAATTTTTTTTATATGTATTAATCTATGATTTAATATAGGTTTGAAATTCATTTTTACAATGCAAGTTTAAAAATTTACTAATCTAGTTTAATATGATTATTAATGAAATTAGAATGGTAGGTATGACACTTTTGTAGGAAGCAGACAATGTACACAGATATTTACGTTGGTGTTCTCTTTTGAGAACAACTCTTTCAAGTGTGTACTATTTGCACCATTGGATAGAATCTTAATAATTAATAGTTAAGAGAAAACTAATAGCTCAGGAGCTTAACGAGCACGTTCAAAAAATAATCAAACAACTACTTTTTGGTAAACTGTATCTTGATGGCTTAACATGTAGGCTTATTCTGGTCTTGGTTCTCTAAAAGATGGTTTCTTTTCTCTTTCTAGATCATTCATATCATGTGCCTTTGGAAATTTGTAAATTTCATGTTATGATAACTGAGTTTCAAATGATTTATAATGAGTTTATGAATGTGCATTTACCTCAATTCCTTCTTAAATCAAAGTTATGCATGCATATAGGTCAATGTTTGATGCATGTCTATGGATTTAGGGATAATGTCATTATACTATAGGAATACATGCCAATTGTTGCTCAACACTTCTTGCCATTTCTACGAGGCATGCCATTTTGGAAGAGGGATTGATAGATATTATTGTCCTTCACAAAACTTTGTATTATTCGGCACACTTGATCATGATTTTTTCTTTAGTAAATATTACTAGCTCCATCACACCTCTGTTACGCTGCAACCCTCAACAGGTCAGTAATATTAATTTTCTTTTTTTACTAAATTAAAACAAAATCAAAACCCAATCAAATGAAATAGAATTAATTCTCAATTGAGGCTTACAATATTCTCTCTTTTGCTATGTTACCAACAAATCATCTCTATAAAATAACCAATGGATAGATGGTGGCTTCATGGCCACCTATTACAGAAACCATTGGTGATGAATATTTTAAAGAGATTTAAATAAATCCGAAATTAACAACTTACTTTGGAGGAGTAATTTTACTCTGAGAGCCAATCCTTGAAACTCTAATAGCAAAATATGCATCATACTTACTTTTGGGTGAATACTAACATACTACTTTTATTTATTATTTATTAAATTTTGAAATTAAAAATTAATTTCAAAAATGTGTTGTATTCAATCATTTTGCAAAATTTAATTTAAAAACAAGAAAAATAAAATAAAATAAAAGATAATCTTTTTTTTTTGATAAGTAAGAGATGAACCTTCTATTAATATGACCAAATTACATAATATACAGAGTGCCCCAGACAGCAGGGGTGGCAAAAAACCATGGATCGAAGCTTACAAGAAGCTTACAAACAACACAAAGTGGTTCCTCCTACATTCATCAGACGAACCCGATGGCAACTGTAAACGATTCACAAAACAAACTAGGTTCAAACCCTCCGGCACCAAGTAGAAACCAATCCTCGCCTTTGAAAACAAAACCCCAATTCAATGGTCAACAAGCAAAGGGACGCACAAAGGGACCCACAATCGGACAACCAGCACAACCAATCTTAGCAGTTGAAAGGAAAGTCCCGATCCAACGGTCAGCAGGGATATCATGCGAATGAGAAGAATGGAGGTTAGTCGCGCGATGAGAGTGGTTTCCTCTCACCTTTAAATGTCACGTGTTACCCCTGAGTGGAATCGCATGCACCTTCCACAAAACCAGATACCAGCCATGTCCCGCGCGATATACCACACAAAGTTTTGTGTTCATGGTTTTGTGTTCATGGTTTCGCGGAAAGTCCGGGGTCCATACAGGAACCCAAAGTGGACCCTACTGCCCCTAGCACACAAACCCAACCGCAACTCTAAACTGGGTCCAATAAACATCAACAGGTTTGGAACCCTAAGGCGACAAGCACGACCCATCTCAGCCGTTGAATACATAATCTTGATCTAACGGTCTTCAGGGATATCGCATGGACCAGAAGCATAGAGGTTAACCGCGCGATGAGAGTGGTTTTCTCTCACCTCTCGATGCCATGTGTTATCTGTTGGGTGGAATCGCATGCACCTACCTAAATCCCAGATTCCATCTAAGTCCCGTGCGAAATACCACTTATGGTATTGAGTGCTTGGTTGTGCGAAAATGCCAAAACAATCCCAAGGGCCTTACTGAGCCTTCCGCCTGGAGTCACCAACAGAAACCCGCTGAGCCAAAGACACCCAGGCAGTCCGATCTGCTTCATTGCCCGACTTGAAACCTACATTATTCATCCTAAATTAACTAAATTGTGAAGAGCAGCCATATCCCAAAATAGTAGACAAATTAGGTTGCCGGATCCCTTCAATCAGCACTGTTCATCCATAAATCCCAATCTTTGGTTGCTAGGATGATACAGTCCTCTCGTAGTTTCCCTTCAGGTAACAATTCCCATGCATGCTGAGAATCCCTGTCCTTATTGGCCACACCTTTGTTGGCCAACCGATCTGAAAGCATATTTTCCTTTCTTCTGACATGAACAAATCTGATTGTTTTGAGGGTCTGCAAGTGAGAGTGGATTCGGTGAAAAACCTGCAGCAGCTTCCAGTGCTTCAACACTTTATCTAGCGAAGTTCCATTGTGAATCTTTTTGACTGCTCTAATGATTAAATCTGAATCTGCTTCAATGATAACATTCTGTAAATTTGCCTCCACTAGGACTTCCAAGCATTGGTCTAAAGCCAAAAGGTTAGCCATGTTGTTGGTACCCTTTTCCTAGTGGCCATGGAAGATGTATTTTGTGTGCCCCTGAGCATCTCTTATAGCACCCCCAAAGCCAGCTTCCCCCAGATTACCCTTAGAAGCTCCATCAATGTTTACTTTGAGGAAGCCCTGAGGAGGGAGCCGCCATCTACTGGCCCCTGTGCTAATGGTACTCACTTCCTTCCTTATTCCATGAGGATTGGTGGTTTGAAGACCTAAATTAAGAATAATAATCTCCTCATGAGGCAGAGGAGGATTCGAGGGAATTGACCTCAAAAGGCTCTTGACTATTTCTTTAAGCTGAATTAGAATTTGATTAATTATATGCTGGGGTTCGCTGGCTTTATTTGTGAAGATCCTCCTGTTGCATTCTTTCCAAACATTCCAGATAACGAAGCCAGGTACTAGCATCCAAGAATTGTTGATGATCTCATTCTCTGAGAAGTTCTTCCTCCAGTTTTTCAGAGTGTTGGATATGCTGAGACTGTCCCTGTCAGTTTGTTGGAAGCTTGAGGCCACCCAGTCCCAGACCTTAGTAGAAAAAGAGCAGAGGTTGAGCAGGTGCTCAATCGTTTCCTCATGAGAGCCACATAGGTGACATTTGGAAGGGCCAATGAAACCTTTTTTTAGGAGGTTGTCCCAAGTTAGGATCTTCCTTTGATGCACAAGCCAAATGAATAGCTTAATTTTCATCCAGTGGGGAGTTTGCCAAAGTTCCTTCCAGACTTTATCAGCATTAACACAGTTGAATCCTGTGATTGCTTGTTTAGCCTCTTTGAGATTAAAGTTACCTTCGTTATTCTTCCCCCATCTTAATTGGTCGTGTGAGGAGGACACCAGAATCCGTCTGTGCTTTAAGTCCAAGGTGAGAGCCTCTGCCATGGGCTTCAAAGGATTCTCATCACTGTAACTTAGTTCCTTCCACTTCCTCCATTTTTCATTGTTCCTTCCCTGGTCCCAGAAATATTTTACCATTACTAGGCCTTTGCTATCTGTGTCTCTCTTGAGGGCTGCCAGGTCAATCCTGTTGAGGATGGGTACCTGTTGCCAACTGTCCTCCCAAAATCGAGCTCCGTCCCCTGCTCGGATTTCCCAGAAACAATGCTGCTGAATAATGCTTTTGTTCTCCCAAGCAAGGTTCCATATGTGTGATCATCTGTTTTGTTCCATCATCCTAATAAGATCCTTTTCCTGCCAGTTCTTGGCGTACTTTTGTTTCCAAAGCTTGGCCCAGAGGGCATTCGGCTCCTTGATCCATTGCCACCATAGCTTAGCTCCCGAAACCTTGCTGAGAGTTTCTGGATCATGCAGCCCCAAGCCACCATAGCTTTTGGGCTTGCAAAGCTTGTCCCAGGCAACTAAGGCCCACCTTTTTTTCTCTTCCGCTATGCCCCATAGAAAGTCCCTTTGAATGTTCCTTATCTTCTGCTTAATACCTTGAGGAGCAGGGATAGCTGCAAACATGAAAATGGGAATGGCTTGCAAGACCGCCTATGTGAGCACAATTCGCCCTACTAAGTTTAAAGATCTGCATGTCCATTTGATGATTTTGTCCTGAAGTTTATTTAAAATTGGTTCCCAAATTTTCTTGTTGATAAGTTTATCAGTAAGAGGAATGCCAAGATATTTGGAAGGCAACTAATCTCTTTGAAAACCCAGAATTCTAGTAATGTTTCTTTGTATAGCAATATTAGTGTTAAAGAAAAAAAAACTTTGGACTTGTTTTGGTTTACCTCTGTGCCTGCTGCCATAGCAAAGTCGTTTAAGATATCTTTGATTGCCTTTGCTTCCTTGACTGTGGGTATGCCCTGCATCATAGTATCATCCACAAATTGTTGATGAGTATTAGCTTCTCCATCCGGGGTAAGCTTGATCCCCTGAATTCGACCTTCAACATTTGCCCTTTTGATTTCCCTACCTAGCCCTTCCATCATGAGGACAAAGAGGAAAGGGGAGAGTGGATCACCTTGTCTGAGCCCTCTGGAAGGAGTGAATGTATTTGAAGGGGCTCCATTAAGAAGAATGGAAAAGCTGGACGTGGTGACTAGTGCCATAACCCACCTAATCCGATTTTGGTCAAAGCCATATGCTTTCATAGTAGCTCTGAGATAAGACCAACTGAGTCTGTCATAGGCTTTCACAATGGCCAAATGAATAATCATGCATGCTTGATTGTTGCTTTTGAGAGAGTGTACCACCTCATGTGCTTGGATGATGTTGTTGAGAATTTGTCATCCTTCCACATAGCTTGTTTGCTCTTACGAGATGAGGGAAGGTAGTAGGGGCTTGAGTCTATTGGTTACCACTTTGGAGATTATTTTATACACCACATTACATAAGGCTATGGGTCTAAATCCATCCAGAGTCATAGCATTTTCCTTTTTGGGGATTAAAGCTATGAAGGAAGCATTCAGTGCTTTCAGAACCTTTTTATATTTTCTTGAGTCTTCCACAACTTCAAGGATATCTGTTTTGACTGTATCCCAACAGGCTTTGAAGAAATCAACATTGAATCCATTCGGGCCTGGGAATTACCACTTTGCATTTCCTTGATCACCTCACTGACCTCCTCTTCCGAGACTGGCTTTTTGAGATTGTGGTTGTCCTCTCTAGTGACTAACTTGGGGATATACTGGGTGAATTGATTGATGAACCTAGATCTATCCTCCTTTGGCTCCTTTGCAATATTAGAGAAGTGTTGTACTAGATTTGCTTCCATTTCCTTGTGGGAGACAAGCTCAACACCCAGAGAATCCTTAATCTTAGTGATTCTATTATGTGCTCTATGGGCCATAGTGGATTTGTGGAAGAACTTAGTATTTCTTTCTCCCTCTTTGATCCATTCAATCTTGTACTTCTGTCTCCAGTAAGTTTCCTCTTGTAAGCATCGATCCTCCCATTCTTCCTACAAAGAATTAGTTAGCTTTTTCCTCTCTTCATTGAAGCTCTCTGTGATATTGATCTGATTGATTTCCTGTAGTTTTTGTTCAGTCTCAATTCTAGCCTTGAGGATATCCCCAAATTCCTTTTTGGTCCAAGCTTTATGTTTGGATTTAATATATTTCAGTCTCTACTGTAGCATGTACATTTTAGTGCCCTGAATATTCAGATCCTCTTTCCACCATTTGTTAATGTTACTGGTGAATTTGGGGTGTGAGAGTCAAGCATTCTCGAATATCAAGGGCCTGTTCCTTGGAGTGCCCATAAAGTTAGCTTCTATCTGAACTGGCCAATGATCTGAACCTCCAAAGGGCAAAATGGATGTTGTGATGGCTGGTCCTGTGAGGAGGAGATCTTCAGAGACGATAAATCTATCAAGTTTTGAAGCAACTTGCAATACCCCTCCCCTTTTGTTGTTCCGCATGAAGGTTCCATTTATGGTCTCGGTGTCCACTAGTCCCATGTTCATGATGAAATTTTGGAAGGCTTCAGAATCTCTGCCTAAGTGTCTAGTGCCTCCTTTTTCTTCCAAAAGAGGTCTTATCATATTTAAATCTCCTGCAACTATCTAAGGCATATTGGGATATCGTGTTATTAGATTTTCCATGGAGGTAAGAAGCTTGAGTTTATCTACTTGCTTCTGGGGTCCATAAACATTTGTTATCATATATGTTTCCTTATCACCTACCGGACTACATACTAGAGATAGATAGTTCCTGGATGCTTCAGCATCCAAGATTCCAAATTTCTGTGGATCCCATAGCGTAAGAATCCCACCTGCCGAGTTATTTGCCTTGACCTCTAAATACTCATACTTGATTAACCATTTATTATGAATTTCTCTTATTTTCTCCATTGAACATTTAGTCTCCTGTATAAAGACCATGTCTGGTTTTTCTTCTTTAATTCTATTACTCAGATTCCTTTGTTTCCTTCTACTACCTAAACCTCTAATGTTCCATGTTGTAAGCTTCATTAAGAAAGGTTAGTAAAGGAATAGTTGGTAAGATCTTTCATCTTATCTGAGTTAATCAGTAATTTTCGACATTTGTTTAGCAGTTCATTCTGTCTTTTCCTTCCTCTTTTCCTTCTTGAGTTCTTTGGATATTGTTCCTGACATGAGTTCTCCATCAATTTGACCCCACTTTGCTCCTGGATTTCATGGTTTCTCTTGACACCAGTTCCCTTCGATTGTGCCCTCCATAGAAAGAGTTGTTGAACTTGATCATAGTCTTATTTCGGCAAGGAGTCCACTCCTTTGTTCCTGCCTTGTTCCAGAAAAAGTTCTAGATCTAGATTTTCCCTATCTAGAATCTCCTGTAGTTCATGGTCCTCTGTTCCTGCCTCACTTGGGGTCATCTCATAGTCTTTACTGATCTCCATGCAGCTTGGTGGATCCTCCTTCTGCTGATTGTTTACTATGATATCCTCCATTTCAGCTTCCATTTCCTCTTGCTTCTGAAATCTTTCTAGATGGTTTTTTGAAATGCTTCCCTCCTGCTTCCTTGCCTCCTTTTGTGACTACCTGCCTGTAGGAGGGAGGCGCTCCCCCCTGCACGTCCCACCATGGAACCCTAATGCAAAACCCTTGCGTCAATTTCAGTCCTCGTTCAAGTTGCAAAGCTCTCCCCCCTTCAAGCCAATCGATTTCTCCAATCGGGAATAAAATATAATCTTATTTTTTATATGTCTACTTAAATTTTTTTTATGAAAATCTTAAAATTAAAAAAATATTTATGAAGTTTTTTTAGAATTACAATTTGTTGAAGAAAAAGATTTCATATTTACCATTTGGAAAATTAATTTTCAATAAAAGTATAATCCAATTTGTAATTCTATTTACTTATAATTTTGTAAAAACATATAATAAAAATAGATTTAAAATATATACTTATTTCTCATTTCAAAAAAATATAATTAAAACTAAAAATTTTTTATTTAATTTTAATTTTAAATTTATTATATACGATTATATTTATCTTTACCTGTAATATTTTTTCAATTAACCATATAATTTTCTATACCACCCTTTCATCGAATCAACATTCACATTCACCAGCTAAACAAATATGCTAATAATACTCCAAAACTATATTAAAGACTTGGAATGAACTTCTTCAAAACCGCTATAATTAAGAAACCAATGCATCCCAACAACACTCGCTTAAACTTTACCCTGATTGAACCAACCCTGAATTTTATTCTATAAGAATAACGTAATCTTCTTATCAGAAAAGGACATTTCTCTAAACTAAAAGTGGGGGTTGGCATGATAATATTTATAAAATGAATATTAAAGTCCGAGGTTACATCTAAATTTAAGGATTGTAAATTTTAAAATATTTCTCGATTATAAGGATACCGTAATCTTGTTGGTCACAAAAGGGACATTTCATTAAAATAATGTTGGAATTGGAATGAAGATTAAAACCCAAGGTTACATCTAAGTTGAAGGATTGATAATTTCAAAATATTCATCCTCAACACTGAGCAAGCAATGCAGTAGATAGTATGTTTTTTTCGCACTCAACGCCTTCCACGGTGATGGAGGGTTCATTTTTTTTATCTTAGTAAATCGTTGTTTTCTTCATCTCTAAGACATAAACAATGACAAATAGGTGGAGTCAGGTTCATTTTTTTATCTTAGTAAATCGTTGTTTTCTTCATCACTAAGACATAAACAACGACAAATAGGTGGAGTCAGTCCACTCTGGGCACGAGAGTTTCCTGCTTTTGAGGGTGAGGGTGAGGGTGAGGGTGAGGGTGAGGGTGAGGGTGTACTTATATTTGAATTTATTACAATAGATTAATAAATATTTTTTGTTTGAGGTTGTTTATTTGTTGGTGGGAATTAGAATTTAGTGGAAAAAAATTATAATCAAATCTTGATTTGTGTTGTTTAAATTGTATTTTTTTTACTATATATATAGGTTTAGCATCTTGAAAAATTCACCCCTTAAACTTGTAATTCTATTGAATCCCCACTGAATTTTAGACAAATTATACTGGAAAATAGACCAAAAACTCTTCCAAAAAAATTTAACAGATAAACTAAGATTTTCTTTTGTTCTTCTCAATGCTTGGATTTCGAAATCTGAAAATCCATCTCTCGTCATGCACTGCTCCACTCATGCCTACCTCTATAGAGAATACAACCTAAACCATGATTTCGCTACTGCAATTTGTAGTTTTTATTTTTATTTTCAGAGGAAAAAACGCTTTTGAATTATACTAATAAAACAGATAGTACAATTTTCATAGATTTTTGAATTTGTCTACAAAAAAGCCCTTTTATTTTCCTTGCAATACAGTTGTAACTACCATATCTCCTATTTTTTCTAGAGTAATCCATAACCTAATATCTTTCATCCATAGTCCAAAAAACAAAAATATCTTTCTCTTTACAAATTTGACAGGAGAGATCTCCATGGCCAAATAATTGATGTTCCTTACATTGTCAAAAACACATACCATCATGCCTCCTAGCTCTAAGAAAAGTTAATGTTGCTCTCATTTGTCATGGCTCCATGTTCATACGCAGAAAAGAAAAATTTACCAAGTGCCTTATCTATTCCTCTCTTTGATAATAAATCTGCAGTCCAGTTCTGCTCCCTGTAAATGTGATCAAAATAGATATGATGATAAGTTCCTACAAGCGTCATGACATGCTTCATACAATTGGTTAATATAGGAGGATTGAAATTGTTATGTCCTTTGACCCAATCTATGATTCCCTTTGCATCACCATAGATTTGTATGTGTTCCAACCCAAACAATTTCGCTGTGATTAGTACTCCCATAGCGCAACGATCTTTGTTTTTCTAGAAGTTCCTTGACCCCCTTACCACCAAAAGTGGTACTATTTACTTGGTTCTATAACAATGTAGGCACTGCACCTACATTTCCTCCTACAACATGCACCATTGAAGAAACCCACTGGATATGTTTGCTAAATGTCTCTTCATTTTAAAATTCTAGATTTACTACTATTGATGGATGGTCCATATAATTTCCTTGAAATATGCAGCAATTTTAATGACATCCTCCCTTACTGTCGGATATTTATTTTCAAATAAAAGGGCATTCCTACTGCTCCAGATGGACCAAATAAGGTACAAAGGTAGAAATTTGTATCTATCATGGTATTTGAACCACCTCCTGAAACAACACCTCAATGATGGAGAATGTTGTAGTGGAACAATGCCGAAAATGTCCAATACCCCCTCCAAAGCGCTTTCACATAAGGGAAGTGCAAAAATAGATGAACATTATCTTCAGCACTATTATTGCAGAGGAGGAAAATTCCTGAGCTAGAGTACCCTCTGCATTGTAGGTCGTTCCAGGTTAATAATCGATCCATGATAGCCAACCAATAGAAACATTTGATTTTATTAGGTATTTTCCCTTTCCATATAAATGAACCCATGTAGGAAATTGATTCCCCTTCTCTATCCATTGTATTCCATTGTATATGTCTTTCACCAATGGGTGTCCATTTTTGAGGAACCCCCCATGTCATTTGGTCCTCCTGATAATTAAGGGAGATACCTACATTTCTTAGATTAGCAATATATACTTCCCATTCCCAAACATACTCCCCAGGCATCTAAATATCTCCAACACAAATCCATGATTGTTGGTCAATACAATGATCATTATGTAAAAATCTATTTTAGGAAGATAATCTGTTTGTCATGAAGAAAATTAAGGATCCAAAAAGATAATGAGTGGTTTCCCACCATACCTTTAATAATGTCCAATCTAATCTTGATCTTGGATCCATCCCCTACCTCCCATCGAACAAACCCCATCATCTAGTGTATGTTTTTCATCATACTTTTCCAGATATATGATGAAATAGTTTTCCTCTTAGCCCCACCCATACATATACTTTTGTTTGATGATATGGGACCATATTCTAGTGCGTGATACTGCCCTCCACATATTCTTAATGATTAGTGCTATGTTGAAGGCAGAAGGATCAATTATCCCCCATCCACCTTCCTCAATGGGACTAGCAATGAGAGACCATTTTACCAAAAGAAACTTCCCTTAAAGTAATGTTTTGGCCCAAAAAAATCACCCCATGATGGATTGGATCTTTTTAATAGCCTCCCTAGGAAGTAGAAAAAGGTGCATCCAGTATACCGCTATATTGTGTAGTACTGCTTTTAACAGGATCATTCTACCTCCAATAGTCAACCATCTATGTTTCCAACGGTCTAGTTTCTTATGGAACCTCTCTACTAACCAATCCCAATATTTGTTGCAGTAATTATTAGGCTTCAGGTTGAAACCCAGGTATGTAATACCTTCATCAATATGTCTGATACCAACCCCAAAGAGTAAACTGATGTCCTTAATCTCTATACCTACAATGCCATTATGTATGAGAATGTATTTCGATCCATTCATACATAGTCCCGATGCCTCTCCAAAATATTTAATGATGTTATGTATAGCTATCCATTCAGAAATGATAGCCTATCCTCTGAATAGGAAGTCATATACGAACATCAACTGAGTGATGTCAATATGCCTAAATACTCTAACTCCAGAAATTATACCCTGGACTCTAGCATCCCACACTTTTCTGCTCATACTATCAATAACCATGAGGAATAACATTGGAGATAGAGCACATCCCTGCCTCAAATCTGTTGTGTGTGGAGCATGATTGTTCAGAGGTCTATCTGGGCCGTTCATTAGGCGGATGATCTGACAGTAGAACTTATGTTTGTTTAGGGTTTTTTGCCCTAGAAGGCAACCCTTCTCTTTGTATGAGGGTATTGTATTTGAGGCTGTGTGATAGATGTGTATTCGGTGTGAGTGAGAAACAGAGAGGTGAGACTGTGAGAGAAAACAGAGGATATTACAGCGGATTTGCTGTAGGTTGTGTCTCTTCATTTTGCTGGATAATAGAAAGGAAGGACTGGCTGTTCGGGGTGGACGTAGCCCAAACTGGGTGAACCACGTATATCTGTGTCTCTCTTGTTTTGTACGTTTTCTGTGTTTATATTTCTGCAATATTTTATGTGTTCCATTGCTCTGTAATATATAATTTGAAACCCAGGTATGTAATACCTTCATCAATATGTCTGATACCAACCCCAAAGAGTAAACTGATGTCCTTAATATCTATACCTACAATGCCATTATGTATGAGAATGTATTTCGATCGATTCATACATAGTCCCAATGTCTCTCCAAAATATTTAATGATGTTATGTATAGCTATCCATTCAGAAATGATAGCCTATCCTCTGAATAGGAAGTCATATACGAACATCAAGTGAGTGATGTCAATATGCCTAGATACTCTAACTCCAGAAATTATACCCTGGACTCTAGCATCCCACACTTTGCTGCTCATACTATCAATAACCATGAGGAATAACATTGGAGATAGAGCACATCCCTGCCTCAAATCCCTATGTGTCGAGAAGAAAAGGGAAGGAAGTCCATTTATGATGACAACGAAATTCATGGTCTTGATGCAAGCCATAATTCAACAAATATTAGATGAGGACATACGTGCTTTGATCAAAGCCAGTTTAAGAAATTCCCAGTCAATGAAGTCATATGCCTTGGTCAAATCCACCTTGAGAAGGCAAGACTTAATATTCCTGGTTTTTATGGAGTGCAAAATTTCCTGAGTAATACCAATTGCATCTTGAATTTATCTACCCTTAATAAACTCAAACTATTCCTCAGTAATATGCTTAGTTAGAATCGGTTTGATCCTCCGAGCTATCAGTTTAGAAATCAATTTATACACAATGTTGCAGGGGGATATTGGCCTGAAATCTGCAAAAGATTGGGGATTTTCCTTCTTAGGAATGACAACAATAAATGTGGCATTGATAGCCCACGGAATAAACCCATTTATTCTAGATTCCTCAGCAACCGCCAGAATATCTGGCATCATCAGATCATATAAATGAATAAAAATTTCTACCCCCCAACCGTTCAGTTTGAGGCTTTTGTCCCTAACACTGTCGCACATAGTCTCAATCAACTCCTCTTTAGTGATGAGATGACCTAGAATATTGTTATCCTCCACCGAAAACATCTTCAAAATGTGAGAAATAAATGCAAACAGAGAGAGTAAGTCATGTTCTTGGTCCATATAATGGCTCTTGAAATGTGATATAACTGCATGCTCTAGAGAATATTGTGAGGATAGGATATTACCCACAACATCTCGGATGGTCCTAATGGAATTAATGTTCTTTCTGATGTTGAATTTTTGGTGAAAATATTTCGTGTTCTTATCCCTCGCTTGTACCCATAATTCCCGACTTTTCATGCGAATGCCAACTTCCTGATTCAACATAATCAAATTTATAATGCCTTCTAGCTCAATAATATTTCCCCTATATGTATTTGACAAATATAGAGGATCAGAGGGGTCATTCAATAGTCTGATAGAATGATCAATGTCCAGAAGATTTTTAATCTCCTCTTTGTTTTTTTTCCAAAATCCACGATCGAGCTTCCCTTTTTAACAACGAAAGTTTAGTGGATATGGCAGACAAAAATTCCGCAGGGTCAGGAGACAATGGCCTTTTCCATGCTGATTTTACCAAATTTTCACAATCCTTCATCTACAACCATCTTGGATTAAATTTAAATGGGTATGATCTCCTCAAGTGCTCCTCACTCCAGGATAGCATAATAGGCATATGATCAGAGATGGTGGAGTGGAGAATCGATGATTCCAAGTTATATAGATCATGATACAGAGATTGGCTCACGAGAAATCTGTCAGTCCTCTTAGAAATTCCCTCCCCTCCAATGCGCCCATTCCACCAATTGGGGCCTAAGGGATCTGGTGCAATGTCAACTAGTGTGTGAGCCTTCATCATGTCTATGAAATATGTAGTCCATACATCCTCCCACACCCTAATGCCCCAAACCTCCAACTTCCCTAATGAAAAGTTTAGATACCTAGAAATAATGAGCGAACTCAGCCCTAACAGTCCAGATTTAGCCACATAGTCCCAATATAGTCTTTGACCAGTATAAGGTGCATAAGAATTGATATTCCTTATTCTTTGGTTTGACCCCAAATCATATTCGGACAATATGATACTTGCACATGAATTTTATGCCTTCAGTTCATAGATGTTGGGGTTCCACATCACCCCAAAACCCCCCGAGAGTCCATTGGCATCTGATGCACATACTAGCCATTGAGGATAAACATAGAGCATTGTTTCCCACGCTTTATCATGCTTTGTCATGGTTTCTTGAAAAAGTATCATAGATGGGTTATACGACCGAATAAAACCATGGAGAGAGCAGATTTTATGGGGCACTCCCATCTCCCGAACATTCGGGGAGATAATGGTCATGGCAGAACCCCATGGTCGAGTGTGTCCTGTATAAGGACCTGAGTACCATGGAAATCAGAAATAGAAATCTGTCCAATAATGAAAGTGGTATCAATGCTAAATGGTTCACCTCCAGGATCTAGGTACGAGGAATGGGATAACACAATGTTGTTACAGTGTGTGACATTTTTTCGAGAGGGAAATCCATATACAAGCTTAGGATACTAGAAAAAATATCACTTGATGGTCAAAGGTTCAAGGGACTCAGTAGAATCGACCATGGCTTCCAACTCTCTGTCGGGTGAGAGAATAGATGAAGGTGGGTTCTCACCAGGAGGAAAGGATGAGGATGTGAGCTCACCCGCTCGCCCATGAGGTGCATGTGAAGGAGATAAATTCACAGGGCAGTCAATATGATAAGGGGTGGTCCTAGGGCGATCACATGGGACCATTTTATCTGGAGAAACTAATTGCAGAGATAGAATCAAAGGGGTTCGCTGAGGGGCCTTCCTTATCAATGATTGTTGTAGTGTTTTCTTCTCAAAGATGTACGAAAAGAACCCACTTAAGATTGTGGATGAAAAACAATATCAACAATATAAATGACTGTTAAACGTTGTAGATCTGCAGCAACTGATAAAAACAAAACCTGCCAAAACCTTGATCTATGCCACAATCATAGTTAAACAACAAAAATAAACAGTAATAACTCCAATCATCCAATGGAAACCAGATATACAAAGAATAGTTTTTATTATAAAACCTTTGAAGGGAATAAATAAATGTTACTAGTCCCCCTCTATGGGATGGGTTATTGGCTATCCTCAAACGTTTTTAGCTTGTGTAGAGTCTCTCTCCTTTATGATGTGTAAACCAAGCAAAAATATGGTGTGTGACAATGAAAATAATCAAAGTTCCAACAATGAAAATAATCAAAAGTGAATAATGAATGGAAAACCCTTCTATTTATAACAAAATGTTGAGTTATCCTTGAATAATGAGCAATAATAAGATATTATTAACCCCATTCTTAGAATAACCACTTGGAATGTTTTATTATATTTGGTTAGGAGGGAAAAAAATTTAAACTTTTATCTAGAAATAATAAATAAATAAATGATTTATTTATCATTTCAAGGAATTCGTTAAGGAATAATAAATAAATAATGATTTATTTAATTATTCCTAAGGGATTTAATAAAATTTGACAAAGAATAATAATTAATTATTCTTAGAGAAAAATATGATATTTAATTATTTATCTATTTATTTTTTATGTTCGGGTCAAATACGACAAGGAATAATAATTAAACAATGGTTTAATTAATTATTCCTAAAAGAAAATTAAATAAATAGTGATTTATTTAATTATTCTTCATGGGTTTAATTATAAATTACTTAAGAAAGGTGGTTTATTAAGTAATTTCTCACAGTGAAAACAATTTTACTATGGTAAAATGGATTTACATGGTGTACTTCGATCCATTTAGTAAATTAGGCTAGACGATCACTTTTTTAGTGATAATAGATTGCCACCCAACGTATGAGTGTTAGGAGCAAAATGTATGACCGAAGTACGTTGTAAAGACACAATCACTAAACGACATAGTGGAGTCGGAGAAAGAGAGAGAGAGAGACCAATAAAGCTAAAGTGAAAGAGGATAGGGAAAGAGGGGGTGAGACTAATGCAAGTCTCCTTTTATGTTGTGGTACCGGACCTCAATGAGGGTGGGGAGGCATACCCATACCTGTCGAGATACCTTAGTACAAAAATAATGGTGCGCCTAGAAACATAACACTGAGCAATGAAGTACATGCTGAATGGTACATGACATGCTAGAATAACAAAACCAGAAAATAATACAATGTATCCCATATACATAATGCACTTGGTGTTATCACCTGGATTGAACCTCAGGCTGAAGGAAGGCAATGCCAGGGTAACCACAACCCACGCTTAGCCAAGTAGCTAGCCCTACTAGGTCGGGAGAGGGCTCTCTCCATAAGTATCTCAGCCAAGATGACTGGATCAGGTATAGGATATTATCCTAGGTATAGTAGCATGAATGTTTTGATTGGATTTTGTAGGGGTTTTTCCGGATCAGGAGGAGATGGACAGTTTAGGTCTAGGGAATTAGGTCAGAATTGCAGGGTGTTCAATGGGGCAAGGTAGGCATAGGCTTTAGCACTCTAGGGTTTGATGGGTGAGTTGCTTAAGACTGGTGAGAAGCTAATAAGGGCATGTGAAAACCATGGATCATTCCTGGACTGCATAAAACATGAGATGGTGAATGGTTTCCCAAGGCAGAGCATTGATGCAATGAATTCTGCCTATCAAACTTGAAAAAATTCAACTAGAAGCAATGAAATGATTAATGGCATACATAAAACATATAAACATATGATCACAGAAGAAGAAACTGTACTAAAACTCCATATCACAAGGATCCCATAAAAATAGCTGCAATTCTTATTAATCTCCTGCCAAATTGCTTACAAAAGGTGTACAATCAAGGTCTAAGCATCCAACTGAGTCCAAATCTCAAAAAAGAGAAAGAAGAAGAAGATATAGACATGAATTCAACCTCCTCCCATCCTCAAGGGTCGAATCCCTAAGATGAGGAGCTAATCTAACTGATACTGAACAAGAAACCGGAATATAGGCATCATCAACAACTTACCTCTAAAAGTGAAAAACTGATTCATTTGAGCTCAAACTAACTCCTAAAGCAATGAATATACCATCTATTACTATTTATCTATCATAATTATATGCGAAGTCATCATTTAAAATGATAAATCCTCCACCATGGGAGAGAATCCATGATTACAGTAAAAAACTGGAAAAATAGCAACCCTGAGCAAAACTGTGAAAAGCGCAGCACCACTAGCCAAAAGCACAACGCCACTTTCAGGTCCCTTTTGGAGGCCTTTCCGGAATCAAAATTGAGCCCATGATAGTTCATTGGAAAGGTCTTCAAGTATACATTCCAAAACACCTAAAATTTCTAAATTTCAAGCTCATTTGACCCATCAAAACTTGATTCTCCCAAGACTACTTCTGTGTGTCCAAAAAGTGGCAGAAAGGTCATTTTTAGGGTGTTTTTTAACCTTTTGACAGACCAGTTCTACCCCAAAAACATTCAAAATTTCTAGGGTGCATTTCCTCATCACTCTAAATCCAAAAATGCAAACCATTTCTTCATTGAGTGCCCCTAAGAAAAGCACAGTGCCACCAACCAGTTTTTCTGTGTATTAATTTCCAAAATTTGCAAATGACAAAATTTGCTCCAAATTTGCCCAAAATTGGTGAGAAGCACCATCATCAAGTGCTCTGATGAGCCAAGGAAGCTTCAGCCAACATCCTAAGTCTATCCTCCTCCTTTTTTCCTTTCAAGGCCCGCCTTAGCCTAGCTTTCATCTTCCTAACCCTCCTGTTGCAAATCTTGTTTCGGGTCCTGTAATGATAGGCCATGTGTCTGAGCATCTCATTGCCTCTGTTGGCCTCTTGTAATAGCTTCTCAAGGTGCAGGTTGACTTTCTCAAGCCAAGTCTCCCTATCATCTTCAATTTCTTGCTCAATGGGAATCAAAGTGACTTGTGCTCCTTCACCACTTTGTCATTTTACCTTGAGCATTTCCAACTCCATGGGGACTTATTTGTCACTCAACTGCTTGTTTTCTTGCTCCAAGTATGTGATGACATACTTGGCCCTCTCTAAATTGTCCATCAGAGCCTGTACTTGAGCCTCCTATTCCCGTATGATGATGTCTTTTATTGTTTCCTTATCCTAGGCCTCTAAGTCAATGATTTCCATGTCATGATGAGAGTGATGTTGTTCTGACTCATCATGCTCTGTCAAGTCAAAGTCCCTTTCCTCCTCATCATCATCCGACATCTTTTCCTTTCCTTTGTGCAGCTGTTGCACCTGTACCTGCTGTGTCGATGAAGAAGGAAAAGACCCTTCCACATCCTATGGAGCTAGCATTTTCCTATGGGTTGATGAAGAAGGCAAGGCCCCTTCCACATATCGTGGAGAAAACACTTTCCTATCGGCTACAAATAGTCTCCTTGTGCCCCTCTGATATGTCATGTAAATGGGCACCTTAGTAGTTCTTGTCTCCTTGGTCTCCTCATCTATTTTCACTTGGCTAGAAGGTCCTCCTGCTTCTTGAGACACTGGTGGAGGAATTTGAGGACCCCTGGAGATATCATGAGAAATAAAGGTCTCCCAAGAGATGTTAAGGAGATCGAGATGATGAAGCACAATGACCTTGATCACGGAGTAATGATAAAGACTACTCATCTATTGAGGGTATGGCTTCCTTTGGACACTATAAGCCATTTTCTCAATACTTCTGAACAAGTAGTAAGGGGGGTTTAACATACTCACCTTGGTAAAATGTATGAGGAGCCTGATGTGATAAGTGTATAGCCTAGAGAATCTGCCCTCACAAGTGAAATACTTCATGATGATTTTCATCATGGGGACATACTTGTTCTCAATAAATCTGAAAGGAAATAGTCTCTTCACCTCATTTCTGTACCGGGGTTTGATATAAGGCTCATAATAGTGCTCATCCAGGTCCTGGCCCTTGAACCACTTCTCCCCTACATTAGGAATCCTGGTGGCATCTGAAATGATGGAAGATGAGATGGTGAATGTTAACCCAGCAAGAGTCACCCTGTTGTCTTGAAGATGGGCTGCAAAAATTCTAGTGAGCTCTGGGTGATATTGAACTATCTCTACCTATTCACAAAATTCATAGCAGCTAAGGTATCTGAAACATGTGACAACCAACTTAGAGGCCTGCAATTCCCTAAGGCTTGATGACTCTTCTCTGATAATCCTACCTCCCCTTTGTGGTTTTCTCGGTTGCCTGGCTCTATCTGCTGAAGTGTCACTGCTTGTGTTCTCCTCCTCATAGTCTCGGTCTTCTTGGTCCATGTTTGCAAGGTTGAGGTGTATGAAAGGAATGAGTGAAGGTGTTTTTAGGAATGAGGGGATGGAAGATGAGCTTGTGACAAGGAAATGAATGGAGGGGTATGAAATGAGAGGGAGGGCTTGTTTGCTTGAGAATTTTCTCTTGGGGAAGAGGGACAAAGGGAATGGGAATGATATGGAATAGGGGTAAAAGGAAAAAGAGATCAGGTGATAGGGGAATTTAGAGTTGTAGGGATAGGTGCTAGGATGAACAACGAGGATTTTGGGTTTAGGATCATTAGGGAGATTTTAGGGTTTCATATTAAACATGGAAAATGATGCTTATAATTTGGATTTGCAAATCAAAATCAAAGTTAGGGATGTCTACTCACTTGTAATGATGGAAGGAAAGAGCAATTTTGGTGTTTCGTTGAGGGTTTGAGGGTTTTTAACCTCTTCTACCAAAAGTGCAGTGCCACCACTCAGAAGCGCAGTGCCACCCTAGAAGTGCAGTGCCAGTGTAAATTTACATTGTGAAATTCTGCCAGAAGCGCAGCACCAGGCTCAAAGCACAGCGCCACCTTCCAGAAGCGCAGTGCCAATTCAAACCAACTTTTGACTGCCTTCCCGATGTCCAAATTGGGAATGGGATAGCTCATTGGAAATCTTCTCGAGTCTACTTTCTAGAACATCTTGAATTTTGTAATTTGGATGTCGTTTTCCCTATCAAAAGCTCAATCTCCCAAGACTGGTCAAAATGCAGAGTGTTGTTTCAGTCAACGTTTGGAGGTCTTCCTCAACTCCAAATTGAGCTCATGATAGCTCATTGGAAATATCTCTATGTTTAGTTATCATTTGACTCATCAATAAAGTCATTTGGTCACTCCAGCTAGGAGAAAGCGTGATTTTCCCAAGGTCACTCCAGAGGTGCAACAACTCTCTTGTAGCAACTGTATTTTTGACATTTCTCTAAAACCATGACTCCTGTGTAAAAAGTGAAGGAAGTTTTTCTTCATTGGCCTATTATGGACGAAAACCTCTCTCATGTTTTCAAAATTCTCCCCTGTTTGGTATAAAACATAGTTTGAAGAAAAATCGGCTCTATGTGTGGCAAATGATTTGTCCCTTGCAATGACTTATTGAAAAATTATGGAGACATGGTGTGTATGAGTTGGAATGGCCTCATACTCACTAAAATGACCTCCCTTATGCCTCATATACTAAGATGTCTTTGATTCCATAGCCAACCCTAGCTCAATGGGTGAGGAAATTAGGGTTTAGTGCTTGTCCCTTGGGAAAAAACAACTCGCTTTGGCATGCACTTAACCCTTTGAAACTTTATCCTTTCACTTGACTATTTCTTTTGAAAAATTTATCTTTTGATGGTCTGGCATCTTTGGAACACTGAGTTAACAGCTTGGGATGGTGAAATTATTACATTTGAAAGACATAAGATTACATAATGAAAGAAGCATTTCTCTTTACAAATCATCTTCACATGGTGAAGGGATGTTATCGATCACCCTTTACTTGCTGGTCTTATGCAATGGAATGGAACCTTGGAAACCCTAATGACCTAATGAAACCTTGAAAAAACCTAAAGACCTAGCGAGACCTTGAAGGACTGAATTTCAAGATGAGATAATGACCTCATGACTGATACAAATGGCATGATAAAAATAACTTTATGGATGATGTACAGTCAACAAGATATGAAACTATGCCAGCAAGTAATCACATTTAGGGAAGAGTGATGTTTTTGGACTAGGACTACCATTAGTGACTAATTGTTTTGCATGACCTAGTGGAATGATAAAAAATTTCTAAATCAGACCCTTAAAATGATATGAAAAGAGGATTTTTGATCACTGATGGCAGGATGCAAATACTAACACTAACATCGGCCTTATTGGGGATGGCAGCTCCTTGGAGGTGTCAAGAACACCATAGACCAAGTTCCTAACCATGTGGGCCAATACAGTCAAAAACTTAAATTGAAATGCATGACTGAAAAATGACGAATTGACGACACAAACTAACTCTGAAACTGAACCATGCTCACTTCTGTGAGCTTATTAATCACA
Source organism: Pinus tabuliformis (assembly GCA_031772625.1). Taxonomy (NCBI): domain Eukaryota; kingdom Viridiplantae; phylum Streptophyta; class Pinopsida; order Pinales; family Pinaceae; genus Pinus; species Pinus tabuliformis. The sequence goes on from CM062816.1 coordinate 1,634,229,889, forward strand.
CCCTACTCTAAGTGATCCATTCCTCACCTGATCAAGTGAAATGAAACAACCAATGCAACCAAGTAATCATTATGGTTTTTGTTTGAATTCTCCGCAAGTGCTTGTTTATGAACAAGAAAAGAGAACTACTGAAATGCAACTCCCATGAAAACTTGTAAACAGATCCAAATTTTCCCAGATTGAATAATATGGATTCTCTATCTGACTCCAAAAATACTGCATAAGGATCTTGAAATTCATGTGCACTGGGACTTAGCTCATCCAATGGATTACTTTGCTTCTCCTCATACCATGAATGCAAACTTTCATCTGAGCTTTGTGACGAGACTCCTGCTGAAAATGACAAAGAAACTGGCTGCTGGATCAAGTTTGTATCAATACTTTTTTCAAGCTCACAGTTAGCTAATGGAGAAGGACTTTGACTGCAGACATCATCCAACACATCAGCTATTGGATCATGAAAAACTTGAAAAGACTGTTGCAACCCATTTTCTATTGGTTCCAATGAGATTGCATGATTTTCTACAGGCTGCTCATTTGAAGATATACTATGCAAAATTCCCTTCAAAAACTGAAATGATTCAAAACATAATGGTACAGAATCATCTTGCATCATTTGATCATATGTTCCAGCTTCCAAGTCTTCATCTGCAACCTGACATTCAATGGCATTCGAGGGCTGCAAATCTAGATATGGGAAGTCTTGAACAAGGATTTCATTGCCCTCAAGATGGTCTAGATCAAAACTTATCGACGATTGATTTCTGATTGCACGAAAGTTGTCTCTGATGAACTGAAATGAAGTAAAACAAAGAGGCAAAGATCCTTCACTTACTTCAAAATTTTCTGCACTTTCCTCCTCACTTCCATAGCTGATATGCAATAGCTGATCACTGTATTCGAGTTGTTGCTCCGTCCACAAACCAGCTACTTATTTGTCTACAAGACTAGCTTCTGTTTGGAGAACATAATCATCATTATACTGATCAAACTTAGGAAAATCATCAGTATAAAACACACCATCAAGCGTACATGTCAGATCAACAGATCTCTCTTCTCTAAGATGATCTATAAAACAATCATTATCAGATCTATGAAAACTAGGATAAGAAAGGAAATGTTTTGGATCGACCACTTGTTTTTCTTCAATCAGCGAGCCATGGTCTTGAACATCATACTCATTCCTTGTGGTGATCTTTTGCATCATCTCTTCCACTGCACTTACCCAAATGTCGATCTTTACCTCTAAAGATGTCGATTCCTCTGGATCTATGTTCTTCCTCTCTTCTTCGTTCAACTTTGCCCTTTTGATCAGAAAATTAGCCTCCACATCTACTGCATTGTTTTGCATCTCTTCAAGTGTTGCAAGGTTCCTTTGTCTCAGCTAAAACTCCATTTTCGGATCAAAGGCTTCCGGGTAGTGTAAGAGAGCGGATCTAGGAGGAGGTCTTATATTAATAGGCATCAAACAATAAGCTTGGTTAAATCTGGCAGAAAATTGTTGTATTGTCTCCCTTGGTTGTCTTTTCAGCTGCTTATACTCTTCTAAAATCAATAAAGGGTTCTATCTGACCACCCACTTGTCGAGGAAAACTTTGACGAACTACTGGAAATCTGAGATGCTCGCATCAGGCAAGGTTTTGAAACAACTGTTGACTTTTCCTTGCAAAGAAAGAGCAAAAAGCCTAATACTGACATCCTCTTCATCAACTTCAAAAAGGTCAAGAAAAGACTCAAAATTCAATACATGTCTCTCAGCAGCGATGTTGTCACATTGACCATCAAATCTTGGTAGATATATGTAATGATTTTTAGGGAAAGCATGGGATATAGGAGGTAAAATCAAAGGCTTGTAGCTATTTGGAATTTTACAAGGTATAAGAATATGTACAGAAGGTCTAGAATTAGTCTTGGTCTCTTGAGGCTCATCAGTTTGAAGACGGTCATCATAAGATTCAGAAGAAGGATCTTGATCAAGATCAAAGGCATGTGAAAATTTTGTATTCACATTCTTCAATGGGAAAGAATCAAATGCAGGTCTAGGATCTTTTCTCAAATACAATATACTTCGTAAATCCTTCCTGACATTATCGGGAAAAGAGGAAATAATTTATAACAAAGAACATAATGTCTTGGATGAAATTCCAACTTGAATACCTGATCTTTCCATATTGTCCTTTCATGTTTCTGCCGGTCAGGTTCATCCTCTAGTGGAGTCCTTGGGTCTGATCTCGAAACTGATTTAGAGTGGCCAAGTGAATGATTTCAGCCTTCCGGTGTCTAGTCGTTGTCCACCATCAACAATCATATCTAGATATGAACTTTATACATTTTTTTGAGGAACATAAAACTACGTTCCCCAGTATGGTTGCCACTATGTTATCACCTGGATTGAACCTCACGCTGAAGGAAGGCAATGCCAAGGTAACCACAAACCACACTTAGCCAAGTAGCTAGCCCTACTAGGTCGGGAGAGGGCTCTCTCTGTAAGGATCTCAGCCAAGATGACTGGATCAGGTAAAGGATATTAGGCTAGGTATAGTAGCACGAAGGTTTTGATTGGATTTTGTAGGGGTTTTGCTAGATCAGGAGGAGCTGGACAGTTTAGGTCTAGGGAATTAGGTCAGAATTGCAGGGTGTTCAATGGGGCAAGGTAGGCATAGGCTTTAGCACTCTAGGGTTTGATGGGTGAGGTGCTTAAGACTGGTGAGAAGCTAAGAAGGGCATGTGAAAACCATGGATCCTTCCTGGACTACAAAAAACATGAAATGGTGAATGGTTTCCCAAGGCAGAGCACTGATGCAATGAATTCTGCCTATCGAACTTGAAAACATTCAACTAGAAGCAATGAAATGATTACTGGCATAAATGAAACATATAAAAATATAATCATAGAAGAAGAAACTGTACTAAAACTCCATACCACGGGGATCCCATAAAAATAGCTGCAATTCTTATTAATCTCTTGCCAAACTCCTTACAAAAGGTGTACAATCAAGGTTTGAGCATCTAGCTGAGTCCAACCCTCAACAAAGAGAAAGAAGAAGAATATATAGGCATGAATTCAACCTCCTCCAATCCTCAGGGGTCGAATCCCTAAGATGAGGAGCTAATCTAACTGATACTGAACAAGAAACAGGAATATAGGCATCATCAACAACTTGCCTCAAAATAACTCCTAAAGCAATGAATCTAACCTCTATTACTATTTATATATCATAATTGCATGCCAAGTCATAATTTACAATAGTAAATCCTCCACCATGAGAGAGAATCCATGATTACAGTAAAAAACTGGAAAAATAGCAACCCTGAGCAAAACTACCAAAAGCACAGCGCCACTGGCCAAAAGTGCAGTGCCACTTTCAGGTCCCTTTTGGAGGCCTTCTCGGCATCCAAATTGAGCCCATGATAGGTCATCGGAAAAGTCTTCAAGTCTACCTTCCAAAATAGCTAGAATTTCTGCATTTGAAGCTCATTTGACCCCTCAAAACTTGATTCTCCGAAGACTGCTTTTGTGTGTCCAAAAAGTGGCAGAAAGGTCATTTTTAGGGTGTTTTTGACCTTTTGATGGACTAGTTCTGCCCCAAAAACTTTAATACTTGCTAGGGTACATGTCCTCGTCGCTTTGAATCCAAAAATGCAAACCATTTCTTCGTTGAGTGCCCCTAGGAAAAGCGCAGTGCCGGTGGCGCTGCACTTCTAAGCAATTTTTCTGTGTATTAATTTCCAAAATTTGCTCCAAATTTGCCCAAACTTGGTGAGAAGCACCATCATCAAGTTCTATAATGAGCCAAGGAAGCTTCAGCTAGCATCCTAAGTCTATCGTCCTCCTTTTTTCTTTTCAAGGCTCGCCTTAGCCTAGCTTTCATCTTCGTGACCCTCCTATTGTAAATCTTGTTTCAGGTCTTGTAATGATAGGCCATGTGTCTGAGCATCTCATTGCCTCTGTTGGCTTTCTGTATTAGCTTCTCAAGGTGGAGGTTGACTCTCTCAAGCCAAGTCTCCCTATCATCTTCAATTTCTTGCTCAATGGGAATCAAAATGACTTGTGCTCCTTCACCACTTTGTCATTTTACCTTGAGCATTTCCAGCTCCATGAGGACTTGTTTGTCACTCAACTGCTTGTTTTCTTGATCCAAGTATGTTATGACGTACTTGGCCCTCTCCAAATTGTCCATCATAGCCTGTACTTGAGCCTCCCGTTCCCATATGATGATGTCTTTTACTGTTTCCTTATCCTGGGCCTTGAAGTCAATGATTTCCATGTCATGATGAGAGTGATGTTGTTCCGACTCATCATGCTCTGTCAAGTCAAAGTCCCTTTCCTCCTCATCATCATCCGACATATTTTCCTTTCCTTTGTGCAGCTGCTGCACCTGTACCTTCTGTGTTGATGAAGAAGGAAAAGCCCCTTCCACATCTTGTGGAGCTAGCATTTGCCTATGGGATGATGAAGAAGGCAAGGCCCCTTCCACATCCCGTGGAGAAAACACTTTCCTATCGGCTGCAAATAGTCTCCTTGTGCCCCTCTAATATGTCATGTAAACAGGCACCTTAGTAGTTCTTGTCTCCTTGGCCTCCTCATCTATTTTCACTTGGCTAGAAGGTCCTCCTGCTTCTTGAGACACTGGTGGAGGAATTTGAGGACCCTTGAAGATATCATGAGAAATAAAGGTCTCCCAAGAGATGTTAAGGAGACTGATATGATGAAGCGCAATGACCTTGATTAGGAAGTAATGATAAAGACTGCTCATCTGCTGAGCGTATGGCTTCCTTTGGACAATATAAGCCATTTTCTCAATACTCTTGAACACGTAGTAAGGGAGGTTTAACATCCTCACCCTGGTAAAATGCATGAGGAGCCTGATGTAATAAGTGTACAGCTTGGAGAATCTGCCCTCACAAGTGAAATACTTCATGATGATTTTCATCATGGGGAAATACTTGTTCTCAAGAAATCTGAAAGGAAATAGTCTCTTCACCTCATTTCTGTACCAGGGTTTGATAGAAGGCTCATAATAGTGCTCATCCAGGTCCTGACCCTTGAACCACTTCTCCCCTACATTAGGAATCCTGGTGGCATCTGAAATGATGGAAGATGAGATGGTGAATGTTACCCTAGCATGAGTCACCATTTTGTCCTAAAGATGGGCTGCAAAAATTCTAGTGAGCTCTGGGTGATATTGAACTATCTCTACCTGTTCACAGAATTCATAGTATCCAAGGTATCTGAAACATGCGATAGCCAACTCAGAGGCCTGCAATTCCCTAAGGTTTGATGGCTTTTCTCTGATAATCCTGCCTCCTTTATGTGGTTTTCTCAGTTTCCTGGCTTTATCTACTGAAGTGTCACTGCCTGTGTTCTCCTCCTCATAGTCTCGGTCTTCTTGGTCCATGTTTGCAAGGTTGAGGTGTATGAAAGGAATGAGTGAAAGTGTTTTTAGGAATGAGGGGATGGAAGATGAGCTTGTGACTAGGAAATGAATGGAGGAGTAGGAAATGAGAGGGAGGGTTGGTTTGCTTGAGAATTTGCTCTTGGGGAAGAGGGACAAAGGGAATGGGAATGATATGGAATAGGGGTAAAGGGAAAAAGAGATCAGGTGATAGGGGAATTTAGATTTGTAGGGATAGGTGCTAGGATGAATAGTGAGGATTTAGGGTTTAGGCATCATTAGGGAGATTTTAGGGTTTCATATTAAACATGGAAAATGATGCTTATAATTTGAATTTTCAAATCAAAACCAAAGTGAGGGATGTCTCCTTACTTGTAATGATGGAAGGAAAGAGAAATTTTGGAGTTTCATTGAGGGTTTTAGTGTTTTTAAAATCTCCTACCAAAAGCGCAGTGCCACAGCTCAGAAGCATTGTGCCACCCTAGAAGCGTAGCACCAGTGTAAATTTACACTGTGAAATTCTGTTGGAAGCGCAACGCCGGGCTCAAAGCGCAACACACCTTTCAGAAGCACAGTGCCACTTGAAACCCACTTTTGAATGTCTTCCCGATGTCCAAATTGGGCGTGGGATAGCTTGTTGGAAAGCTTGTCAAGTCTACTTTCCAGAAGATCTTGAATTTTTCAATTTGGAGGTAATTTTCCCTATCAAAAGCTCAATCTCCCAAGACTGGTCAAAATGTGCAGAATGAGGCTACCAAAATGTAGTGTTGTTTCAGTCAACATCTAAATATTCTGAGTTAGAGTAGGCTGTAGTACCCCCTTCTCACGCATCTGTGCGATCAACGTAGGACAATCTACGATTTCATGATCAAACTGCTCATAGTATGAACAAGGTATTCTTGTTGGGTTGGTACAATCGCGAGCGTAGTGCCCTGGTCCTCTGCAATTGTAACAGATTAGATGTCTGCGACCCCTTCGTGGCCCCATTCCTCCTCATCCTCGACCTCGCCCTTGGAATCCAGCGCACGCCATCCCCACGGCTGGGTCAAGGCCCCATGTTTCTGTCTGCATTCTATATGCTGGGGTCCGCTCCATCATTAACTCGTAGCTATGACAAGTACGCTCGTCATGGCCCAACGATCTACAAAATTTGCAAAACAACTGCTGGGGATTCTGTGTGTACTTCTATAACAAATGATAGTTGTCCATCATGTGCTTTCCTCCCACCTAACAAATCACGCACCAGAGCGTAGGTGTCGTACTTGGCCCTGCCTGTGCCTCTGGTCTCAATAGCATCGGTTCCCCTCCTGCCAAGTAGTTCGCGAATACCGGATAGTGATCCTTGTCGTGGCACTAGCCTTTACATTTTATGCACCACACTCCTTCGCGCACCTTTGGTCATGGCACCCTATCCTGCTTCAAACTCTACATTTCCAAGCATAGGTTCTGTTGTTGCACGTGGATCTGTTGGACTCCCAATCCCGCATCCTATATCGGCGTTTCATGCAGCCTCATCGCCATCTCCAATGCTTCTGCCTAGGTCGAAAGCTTCTGCTGTGACAGTGCCGTCCTCAAGTGTGGTGTCAAAGATGCCACAAACCATGCGCGGTGCTGCGCATCCGATAGCGTCATGTTAGCCTCACGGATCGTACTCTTTAGTCTCTGATCCAGATCCTAGGGGGTCTCACTTGGAAGCATCGCGATCTCTTTAAATCCGATGATTGACTGTGTCTCTGATTTCGACCAGCTAAATTCTTTGTTCAGCGCATTCTGGATCTTCGCTATTCCTGCATTTGGGTGATCATTTGAGTGCTTGATATACCATGTCAGTGCACGATCCTGCAGTGCGCTTACCAATGTGGCCTTCTTAATGTTGTCATCCGTGACCCCTTGTGCTTCCCACACTGCTCTTACCACAAACCAGAACTAGTCCGGATCCTCATTCCCTACTCCTTTGAATACGAGTAGCTTGATTGCGCTCGCCATGCTAAACTGCAGGTTTGGTGGAGGTGGGGTGGTTGAAGATGGAGGTGAAGTAGGTGAAGTGGGTGATGGTGTAAGTGGAGGTGATAACTGCGGAATGCGCTACCTTATCAAACTGACCACACTTCTCGGGGAAACCTGAGCGCGCTCTTCCTCGCTTGCTCGCGGGGGTGAAATTAAAGGACTATTTCCTAACCCTTTGATCCCTTTGTAGATCTTTCCACTCCGCGTTGTTCCAATCATTAATGTATTTGCATAACCCACTTCTCACATAACAACATCTTAATCCAGGTATTCAGGGATTTGATGTACCTACCTCGCGGTCCCTTGAGAAAACGTCGTTCTGCTTCGCTATAGCTCATGGTTGTGTCTATTGCAAACTCAATGATAAACCCCCCTATTATCCAGTCGAGCCAATGGTCCACGGCCCACGCGATCTTATCTTTTGATGCCTCTAGTCTGCACACTAACTCTGGAGTCCACACTATCGGTTGATCGAGCTTGTACCTTCCCTGGCTATCGGCTAACCTCGTGATCCAATCATACAGCTTTGAAGAGAAGGTCACGAAGAAGATCTCATGGATTTCTGTATATACGTAGTGATCCAACCACCTCTTCTCGGATATTTGTGGAGTCCTGTTCTCCTGTGTTACGAACTTGTGAAGCTTCTGATCCAACCAATCTTCAATTTCCTTTTTTGTAGGGTTCCAGTGTTCCGACATCAGACATCCCTTAGGTAGTTCCCGGTCCCAGTAATGGAACATCGTGACTCGCCCATCCCGGTTCGATCATGAAACAGTAGATTGTCATACATTGATCACACTGATACGAGAGAAAGGGGTACTTCAGCCTACTCCGATGCAAAATACTCAAATGATGAGGTCTGAACCCCACAAAGAAGACCCAAATGTGAATATGGTGCTCAAGAGTGGTGCGATCATAGGGGAGGATAAGGGAAAGCAGCTTGAGGAAGATACATGGGTTCGCAAGGCTCCTACAAAGGAACTCGAGTTTGACTTGGAACGCGCAAAGGAGACGTTTATGGAAGCTAAGAAGAGCTTCGCGGAGGCCTCTACTTCAGATAGTAAGGATCAACCAGAGCCAGGAATTGATCGTTCTATGCTTACTACCTTTTTAGAGACATGCATGAAGCTGTTGCGCAACAATAAGGTAGTTAAAGGACTACAAGAGCTGATCACTAGGTGCCCGGGGTTGGGTGAACCGCGCGCAGACTGGAAACTAGGAAAGCATGCATTACGCACCGGGAGGGAAATGAGATTGACGACGCAGATTGGCGAATATGAAATGGATCAGGTAATCTTGGACATGGGTTCGAACGCAAATGTATTACCCAAACAGACATGGGAATGCACGGGCAGGCCCACGTTGTAGTGGTCCCCTATTCAATTACGAATGATGAACCAACAAAAGATCTTGCCCATGGGAAGGTTGCAAGGGGTAACAATGGACATCGAAGGCGCAAACACACAAACGGACATTGAGGTGATAGAGATTGTTGATGATAGCAACCCTTACCTCGCGTTGCTAGGAATAGACTAGGCCACGGATATGAATGGAGTCATCAACTTGAAGAAGCGGAAGATGATTTTTGAGAAAAAGTCCCTACGTGTAGTAGTTCCACTAGATCCAGCCAAAGGAGTGCACTACATTGAACCTGTGTGCGATGATGACAGCGACGATGAGCTAGATTTCATTTACCAGATAACAGCGCAAGACCAGGATCGGGTGAACCCGACTACAGATGGGAGAATCTCATGGGAGCGTGACAGTTCCTGTACTTTGGATTCAGATGAAGAAATAGAACGTTGGAAGAACCAGTTGCATGAAGTAACAATGCTGAATTGCAACATGATGATTAGATCATTGCGGTGTGTGACGACCGAAGCAAGGGAACTGCCAACATATGATGGGGAAATAGGCGTGGATGAATTCTTAGACAAATTTGAAAGGGCAGTGCCAGAACCGTAGTGGTATAGTGCACTAGAATGGGTGTTGCACGCGACACCCGCGTGATGGTGGAATACACACCAGAACAATATTGGAAATTGGCGCGAATGTAGCAGACGGATGCGCTTATGATTTGGAAGTCACCAGCGATGAATGCGAACTGGGCAACCAGGATGAAGCAGTTTGCATGCCCACCTATGTCGATGGGTGTAGACGTGTGTTGTGCAAACACCTCCCAGACTAAGGATCGAAAATCAGAACCCGACGTGGCAGCAGGGAAGGCGACACACTCCACAAACAGTCCACGACGGAGCATTCAAAAAGCTATGTGGAGTCATGAACATAGTTCACCATATGAGATGTACCAACTGGGACCTGCGTGTACCAGCGGTTCGATGGGCTTATAGGACCATAAGAAAAAACCAGAGCATGGAAACGACCCCAACATTGACAAGAAGAGATGAAACTAGGAGGACAGAGAAGAATCCCCAGACCACAGCTCCCACAGTAGGGACAGGACGCGAGGACTTGGGTAAAAGAATTAGGCAGTTACAAGAAGCCATTCAGTGGGGGAGCTTGAAACTTCATGAACTCGATGAAGAGTGGGCACAACTGAGAAAGAAAAGTGTGACATTGGATGAAGAAATCAGCGAATTGGAAACCAAAGTCGCATAAGCGGGCCGCGAGAAATTACGCATGATGGGACCAAGTCTAGTCGGCCCTACTACTGCATTAAAAAGAGTTGTGACCCTACTATCATGGCTGCAACCGCACCCTACTAAACAGGGGACCGTACCATATAAACAAGAACGTGACGCACTACCAGACGCAAGGGTATTTGAAGGGTGCTCGCAGCCTGGGCTCGCAGGAAAATCAGAGCCTCGAACCGGGGGTGCAACCACCTGGCTATCTATAGGAAGCACAGTCTTAGTGCTCCAAGCAGTTGAAAGAAGGTGCGGGACTATAAATTAGTCTACAAGAGAGCTGCACGGAAAGGAGGTTCCGTGTAGGGCTAGTATGTCACAGGGATCGCGGTCGCGCATAAGGGGCTGTACTGTTGTGTGGGTAGGCAGGGAAGTGATTGTTGATGTCACTGTTCATGACAAGAGGTCTAAGTTAAGGCAGAAAGGAGCCAGCGGCAGGCCATTAAGAAAAGAATTAAGAGCTAGATTCAGGATGATCTGCCACCAAGAAGATATTAATGACTCAGAAGTGGAGGGAATGGGCGAATTCAAATTCAAACGTTACTATAAAATCCCTTGGGGTAGCCTTGAGGCAACACTTGGTTGTTTGAGATTTGAGCCAGTATAGAGTATTGAGCACCAAGCTACCTTGCCACCCGTGAGTACGTGATCGAACGAATCCAGTGTAGAAACAATGACGGCTGCGAGAACTAGAGTGCGATTCACGAAAGTAACCCCAGAGCCCTAGGAGGAGCTTGGAGAGGTAGCAGTTGCACCAGAGGTTCCCAAGTCCCCACGCACACCGCGACCGCAGAAAAACAAGCAGCCAATGGGGCCAGTCCGGGTATCACCACAGAACCCACAAGTTAGTAAATTGTCAATGACGGAGAAGGGCAAAGCTGTCACCATTGAAACAGAGGAGGAGGAGGAAGATTTGCAAGCCCTGATCGCCCAAATTGAGGCACAGGACGATGAGGCAGAGAATGTTTCCCAAGTACCTTCAGCAATAAAGTTACCCCCCTACATCCCCCCGTGGAAAGGGATAGCCAAGATACCAAAGGACTTGGAGGCCACGAAGAGTGCGCTCCAGACCCCGCTTCTTCTAGACGAAATAAGATTTGATGGTCTGCCACTGGGATGGGTGCCTAATATAAAGTTCGAAGACTAGGACCTCACGGATAGCGAGAAGTTCCCACAGCTGGCCGCGAAGCAATTATTGCAGTAGAAATGGTTACGCGGTGTAGAGAAGGCTAGGTTACTACATCTGCAGTGGATACCCCACTACCACTGCGCGCCCATCACAATTTTTATCATCTGGCAGCTACTGTGTCTAGTACATGATGGGTATCTTTGGTTGGAGGAGACGATTCCCATCACGGCTGACTTAATTCACTGGATTTCTCAACTGCCCATCAAAGGAAACAATCTTGCAACCATAGCAGGAGAAAGCGGGGACTTGGCCCTGGCAGAAGCGATGAAGGCCAAATACAAGCTGTAGAAGAGGAAGCGAGGGTATGTAATAGCAAGCATCAAGGACAAAGGGGTGTGCATAGCCACCCATCTACTGGCTGGCAAGCTAATGAGGAAATGCCACGTAGATGAGGTGCCAACATCTATAATTGTGTTAGCAGAGCAGTGCACAGAGGGGGTCTAGTTCAACTGGGTGCAGTTTCTCTGCAATGAATTTTTGATGAATTGTAGGGAAGCCTAGGAGCAGGGTAAGACCTTCCACTACATGTGGGTGCTCTTATCCATCCTGTTGGTTGCCGAAGCATTGCCGGCGGACAGCTAATTTCCCACCATTGAGAGGAACCTACCCGAGGCCATGAGGTACACCTCGCTCTAGGCAACGAAAGACGCGACGAGGATTTGCGAGATAAAAGTGTTTTGGGCATTCATAGAGGCGAGCTTATGAACATGGATCAACCGCAGGCCGCACTTGTCCCCGACAGTATATAACAGTTTACAAAGCGCGACAGAATTCAAGGCGGATATGCATAACCTGTATATCTGGGCGTGCAAGGATCTAGCCCGAGCATGGGTAAAGCTGTCGTTCATTGCCACAGATGATGTAATCTTTGAAGTGATGGCATCATGGTCTCCGGAGTGGCGCGCCCTGGACTTAGTAGAATTGGAAAAATCAAAGCACAGCAGAGGAAGAGGGAGACCAAGCTACGCATCGCGAAGCTGACAGAGAGAAAGAATTAGGAACAAGAAGGGACCATGCAGTGGAAGGCGACTATGGTAGCAACAATAGAGCAGACAGAACAAACCACAACTTCACCCACCGAAGAGACTGAGGAAGGTCAGGAAAAGAACACAGAGCAGGACATACAGGGGAAGGTTGAGACACAGGAATGCCTGGACCTTACAACAAAATCGACCCAACTCAAGAGGCCACGCGTCCAGGAGAAGCCAATCACATGCAAAAAGACAAAGACAACAAAGACCGTGGAGGGAGACCTTGTTGACAGTAGCAAACCAGTTCGCGATGTCACTAAGGATGCTCTAGAAGAGTTGATGACGGAGCAGACAACTGTGTTGGGGGCACTCAGAGCGCAGTTGCAAGCATTACAGGTACGACCCCCAGGAGTGATGACACCGCACCTTATGGAAGGTGTAGCCGAAGCTGAGTAGATGTTGCGCACCTGCACAACGAACACTTTGGTGTTACCAGAAGGCGCCGTCTTAGTAGAAGCCGAAGGTGACATGAGGGGCTGGGGGTTGAATTTGGTCGCCCTTCCCAGAGAAACCCTATACCAGCTGCAGGATGGGGTAACTGTTGAGCTTCGTGCCAGGGAGGGTCACGCTCTCCAAGTCTTGAGCGAGCAGAAGGTAAATTTAGAACAGCTCAGCCTACAGCGCGACAACCTAGTCGCCCAAAACCAGGGATTAGAATAGGTAGTGGAGGAGGCCTGTAGCAGCATTCCGGAGTTGGCCATGCCAGCAGCACTCCCCACCGCAGAAAAGATTCACCAACTGGCAGCTAGAGTCCGCAGGACCCAGGAGGAGGCCATGAAGGTTCAGTTGGAGCTAAACTTGCAGATCGCAGAGCTGCAACTGAAGGCGCAGCCATCTACACCCTCAGAAGTTAGAGAGAAGTGCCACCATGCCATTCAATCGGCGTTGAAAGAGATAGAGCACACTGTACGGGATTGTGGGACCAGTCCCTCTTCACACTCACTTCACTGCTGGAGAACCCAATACTACAACAGTTAGAAACAAAAGAACGGGAATTGCAGCAGGCCTATGACAATTTCCGAGGGACCACGCAAACGGTCACCCTTACTCAGCAATTGGCCAAGATGAGGGAGGCCTAGGCTCTGAAAGAACAGGTGGACGCCACATGCCAGAAAGAAGTAGGGCTTAAAGCACGCATCCAGCCTTGGCTCGAGGAAGCATTCATGGTCATCGCCATGATCGAGGGGAAGCTGGCCCAGATGCAGGACACATATGCGCAAAGGCAAGAGGGTGCCTCTGACAATGATGCATCAGAGAGTCACACACAATTGATTCAGCAGACAGCAGAGGAATGTGTGGCAGACGTCCGCGAAGCACAAAAGTTGCTAGATGGACTCCGAGCAAAGATCACCACACCAGCCAAGTGACTTGAGACGAGGCACGATGATTGTGTTGGGGGCCTGTTGGGCAGTGGATCCTCCCATAGCGGATTTTTGGGGTTTAAAGCCCAGTTTTGGGCCAATGTAATGTAAATACCCTACAAAATGTGGGCGTGGAGCGCAAGCGTCTAGGGTAGTCTGCCCTAAAATATTGTAATTTAAGATAGAATGTGTCAGCCTACCCATGGTCCGCGGACCATGGGAATGCATAAATAGAGCGAGGCTCTAAGGGTAGAAAGTAAGTTTTTAGTTCTGATATGAAGTGTTATGGGTTTTTGAATAAGGAATTCGCTCTGAGTTTATAAGTCTGAGTCTTGGGTTATAGGAATAGGAAGAGGCTCTGTAGCTGTGTGCACAGAGGCCTGGTAGAGTTCGCAGCTGTGTGCGCAGACCCCTGCAGCTGAGTGCGCAGGGTGGAGTTAGGATTGTACTGGAATAGAAGATTAATAAAAGATAAGTTGATTCTAGAACACTGTGCATTTGTTCGTAGATCTGTTTGTTTATGCTTCTGTTATATCTGTGCATCTCTTTACCGTTTATGATTGTGCGCACTTGTTATGAATGTTAAATGATTGATGAGAATATTGGGCCCACAAAATTAAGTTAAGATCTATAATAATAACACAGTAAGGATAAAGGATCTAGACAACGCCTCTTTGTGCTCTTTACAGAGATATGCAAAGGTCAGAATAGTTGCACGGAGCAGTGAAAGCACTAGGATCGGTTCGCAACCCTCCCAGATTTCATCAAGACATCCCTAGGGTGCGGAAACCTGGTTCTAGCACCCTCCCATACTACCTCAGGTGAGACCTCAGTCCACGCTCCACGGACTGTTGCCGAAAGGGCAAGTAGTTTCGAGATTTGTTTGGCTAAATCACTTCTGAACCTGGGTGTTATCGGGAAATCTAGTGTCCACTCGGATCTGTTGGTCCCACTAAGATTGGTAGCTATCTTAGAAACAAACAAACTAAAACCACTTTCGTTTTCCTTTATGAGAAGTAGATAAGAGGGGAATGAAGGACACCAACCTCAGTCTTGCGCTTGGTTCCTTGCTCGATTCCTCTCCCTTCTGACAGATCCTTGCCACTTCTCCTTCGTCTACCCAGCTTCAAAGAGCACCTGTAGAATCAAAGCAGCGTAATACTATTGAATAACAGAGATCTATAATCATAAACAATATAGGACCAGATATATATTGACCACACAAATGCACATATAATCAAACATACAAGAATGTGGAGGAAAACTTGAATAGCTTTATTAATATCAAGAAGAAGCAAAGAGGATTACAACCAATTGTTCTGACCCAGCGTCATCCTCCAGCATGAAAGCCCTTCTTTCACCTCATGAAAAGCTTAGATCACCCAACACTATGATGTTCCAACAAGAAACCAACATACTTCCTTACAAGATACAAAATTCCAGCCTCCGGATCTCTGGGATGAGGGATCCATATATAGATGATTGCAGGGGGGTGAGTCAGCTTCTGGGATTTTGATTAGTGTCCTCTCTCTGATAGTTCTTGATTCCACTTGGAGATTGATGATCTCTTACTCATCCCTGGGCGAATTCAGAGAGGCAAGTGTCACAGGAGAAGTTTCTGGAAGATTCCATGATCATCCACCTCGCAAACTGTCTCTACCATTTGTCCACTCTCGCCCATCGCACCCCATAGAAGGGCTTTTCAGTATGCATTGCACCTCCTGTGTGCATTAGGTGGGATGCATCACACTTTGACCATGGAGCAGGTGAGATGGTCCAGTTTTGACCAATTCTGAGTAGTTTTTCATGGAGAACTTCTGGGAGATGATGTAATCAGCTGACCTTGTTATTTTAGGGTATGGAACAACACTTTTAGGGACTTAGGAGCCCTTGGTTTATGGACATGTTTGATTGGGGTTGCAGTGCCCAAAAATGTCTATAACAGTTGCCCCCTAAACCATGAGGTCTTTAATCTTTTGATGTCAGGTGAAATGCTTTATCATGAGGATATGAAGTTTTTTTGAGTTGGAAGGTGACCTGTAATAAGATACAATACAATACATTATCTTCATAATATTTTTCATGATCTAGCTGAGGCGGGAATTCCCATGCTCAGCTTTATAAATTCATTTTCATGTACATAAGACAGACAACCGTCTGTGCGGGAGACTGATGATAGAGTCATCATCCTTTGATTCGGATGATCATCTGTGTAGCAACAATGTACATTTCATGTCTTTATTTTCCTGAATATATCATAGCCCGGATGGATGAAACTAGATCTGGGGTCTTCAAACTCGTTCAATCTTCACTTGGAGTACAATTCGATCCATGTGAAAGATGTTCTGGAGTCGAACATGGAAAGACATCGCCTGATTACCAGCCAATGATGTAAGCTGTTAACAGGTGCGAGAGGAATCACCGATAATGATGATGACCCTCAAGGTACTATAGTACAATTCGCGTGGTGTGAAAAGGGACTTGGCGTCGAACACCACGCAAAATCTTTCGGTCGAAGGCCAATGATGTAAACCTGTCACCGGAAGTGAGAAACTTGCCATTGAGGCATGCAAGCTTCAAAGTACTGAAAGGGTTGTCCCTAAGTCGACTTCTTGGATAATGAGTTGATGTCGACAAGAAGCGACCTGCCGTAGGAGGGCCTTAATGAATCCCACATCTACGACACGGAACGGAGTAAATGATTTTGGAGGTGAAAACGATATGATGATACAGGGTTCAGGGTGGTAGTCATGAAAAAATGGAGCGTGAATGTATTGCAGCGGATGAGACACAGGTGAATTCTCTGAGCAACTTCTCTTGAACATACCGGCGACACTGACATGTATTGGTAGCATTAACCCCAAATATGGATGGTGTGATGGACCAATGGTGATATGACCAGTGAACGAAACAACCCAACCCGACTCAGATGCAGAGTGAAAGTGTCATGTTCAAGAGCGACTTGCTACCAATAAAGTTTCTTCAAGTTTTCTTCCCAATTTTTCCCCAGTCATTGTTGACCAGTACCTCTTTATTTTTGTCAAGCTTAAGGAGGATAACATATGCTTGTTCTATAATTTTCCCTTTGGGAAAACCCGTTGCTATATTTTAACGAGCCTAGCGACAGTGAAACTCGTTCTTGTCTATATGGACAAGTTTGTCGCTATTAGGTTTTAACGAGTTTAACGACAAAGATAACTCGATCCTTTTCAATTTTAGAGAGTCTGAAAAGGGACGTAAAGGAAACTCCAATAATCCTTTTTCGTCATATAATCCCTTAAGTCCGAAAAAGTATAAAATAATACAAAAGGGATGAATTTTCAGTAATTTTAACGAGCCGAACAAAACAAGCGCTCGATCTTTTTGTGTAATAATCCCTCAGGTCCAAAAAGATTAAAATCTAGAAGAGGGATAGCACTTCCGGTTGCTTTAACGAGCTGGAGAGGCCAATCGCTCGGCAATATTTTCATGTTTTATGAGTCAGGTGAAAAGAGCTTAAAGGAGACTCGTTTTTTAGGAACGAGTGATAATTTCGGGTAGCAGCTGATTCCAGGTAAGGTTTGGAATTTTCCAATCACGGCAGTGTCACAAGGATGGCTAATAGGATCAATCTTCGTAGTTGTTCCTCAAAAGGGGTAAACAATCAAATGGAGGTGAATGATCGGCTAAAATAGAGTGGAGGTGATGATGAGAACACGACCAGGGCTCGAAAGCTGATGATAATGCATTCACAATGGTTATTTACCGGAAATTTGTTCATTTTTTAATGAGATTAAACTCTGGGGGAACGTTTGCTCATTGCTTATGTTTAATTTTTAACGAGCTTGAACTCCACGTAAAAACTACTCTTGCCAGTCGTATAATAAGGATATCTCATCTAAGATGACATTTTTTATGGAGCTTGCACCTTTCAAAGCTTTGCCCTGGATCCTTTCTTTATGCAAGTTAGGAACGACCAATCCTATGAGTTTAAAGGGTTGAGAAACTAAAAACTATAAAAATAAATGGTCGCTCTTCGCTTGCACGCAAAAAGGTTTGCATGCCCCCAGGTATAGCGAAAAGTTTCCAGGCTACCATATGAAAGCTCTCCATCCGCGTTGCAGACAAAATGCTTCCTTGGCGATGTCTACTGAAATAGACAAAGGTGAGTGGCGCGATCCCCTCCACTCACATAACTTTGACGAGGGAATCTTATTCCAGTCTAATTCCATTTTCTTAAACGGACGGGTGTCTCAGACTAGTCATATATCCTCCGCGGAAACCTACCCTATACCCAAGGTTTTCCTGCCGAAACAGACCAGGGTGCATGCCCCCTGGGTTTCAGTCATGTCCTCCTGAATCACTCGCGCTCTTCAGGTGGATGGACTGGAGATTGATGAGACATTCCTTGCGTGAAAAGACCATTTAGGGATGGTATTTGACTATTATCTATGTGTGAGCTGGGAAACGACAGCTGGTCTACGAGCTTGACCACTCTGCCTTCATGCGGAAAACACATTACTCTAAAGAGTGAGGAGACAATGGCTCCCATGCTATAAATATAGTCGCGTCCAAGGAGTAGATTATAATCTAGAGGTCCTCGGACTACCATTATGTTCATGTAAACGGTTTTCCTTCTCAACGTTATGGGCACATTGGGAAGGATCCCTAACGGTCGACTGGTTCCTTTGTCGAAGCCTGTTAGATTTCTCATCTCAGGCAGAAGCGATGGCGAACCAAGCGCTTCCCAAGCAATTGAGGAAAGGATACTCACAGAAGCCCCTTCATCTATGATGGTATTGGCCATGATCATTTTGTAAGCTTGTACAATGATTTGGAATGGTACATTGGCCAATACCCGGGGTCTGCCTAGTAGATTCCAATCGAAAGAAACGACTAGGTTGCTTGGAGGTGGGACCGAATAGACGGCCAGATATGACTCTGACGAACTTCCTTCCTGCGGTAAAGGAACGGGTAGACTGCCCCCATGTTCATCGGAGTCTATGTTTACGAAAAGAATTTGGACGGTGTCGTTCTCATTCTCTTCGGTGATTGTGTCATCTGAAGATGGACCTTCCGAAGACAAGACCGGGTCGACTGCTGCCTCAACCTTTTGACTTTCGTCTGGTATGGGTTCAACGGGTTTATCTTCAATGACAGATGCTTCGACCGACCACAATGGCGTGTCAGTCGGATTTTCAACCAGTGACAGACTCGGCAAGAGTTTCTTATATCCAGGAGGAAGCTGTAACAGTGAAGCCGGACGGTCATCCAAAACTCTTTTAGCTTCGTCTAGGAAGGGACAATGGTGGACGGCGTGATCGCCTTCACACAGTTTACAAGGAAATTTACATTTCCTTTTTTTTCCAAATGCTTCGCTTTCACTAGTTGATGGTGTACTTTCAACATGGTCTTCAGAGGTTGATGACACCGGGTTGTGCAAACGAGGAGACCAGTCCCTTAAGATCCGAGGGATGCAAGGACAATCTCGATGATAGTGGTCTCCTTTGCAAATGACACATGGAGATTTAGGCCCGGACGGTGCAGTGTGTGGATTTTCGCTAGACGATGCATGGTTGCCCCTTTTCGCCTTTGGCTCCTTCTTCTTCTTCTCTTTCTTCTTCTTCTCCTTCTTCTTCTCAGTTACTTGGTTTTTAGCTTTACCAGCTTCATCAAGTGAAGAGGAAGGAGGAGAGGGAGAAACGGACGAAGTAGAAGGTTGGGGGGTAACTCTAGTATCATCTTGTTGCTGACTTGATTGCTCAGGAATCACAGTATCCTGAATGATGGAGGTCGAGAAGAGCCATATCGGTAAGCCAATCGTCAATCCTGGAAGTGACAATGTGGCCATATGAGGTGCACCAACATCTCCCCAAGAGGAGAAAGGACTAGGATTTCCTCCAAGGGGAACTCCTTGGTTGGTGGACTCCATTTTCCTCAACCTAAGACCAACGCGGGAATGGTGATATTATTCCGATTAAAATAAATTTTAGACGCTTTGACACAACTTGTTTTTTCAATTTTTAAGAGTCGAGAAAAAACAAAAGATGACTCTAGTCGCCTTCGATTTTTAATGAGCCTGAAGTGACAAGTGCTCAGATGGACCTTTTCCTTTAAGGAGTCTGAAAAGGAACGAAAGAGACTACTCTAGAAATCTAGACAGAGGGATTACCAAACCAATCGCAAAACTGCAGAATACTTTTTATGGTACGACAGTCAATCTTCCCGAATGCTGTGTTCAGTGCATTGCGATCGATAGGGCAGCAGACACGGCTTCCTATGGATAAAGGATATAGCCTATTGTGGTCTCCCAATATATACTCGATGGTACGTGGGAGCACAAGTCTGTACTGGCACTTTTCGTCTCAAAGAGGAGGAATCACCCAACCAATAGTGAAAGTGACAGTTACCAGGCTTTACGACGCGGAATACGTCTCTAGCCTAGACTTCTAGATGTTGTGCGTTAGGTTCCAAAGCGTTTTTAGGTTCATTAAATTTATTTTACAGTTGATCTTTCTTAAGAAATTTTCCTTTCAGGTTCACCGCGTGATGTAGACGTACAATTCCTAAAATGCAATTTAAGATGATAAACAATCGTTTAATCTTCTTTTTGCAATGAAAATCCTAGCTACTAAAGAAAGAGAGATGATATTCTTTCAACATAGAGCAGAGAGCACACACTAGATTCACTGTCCTAAATCAAACCAACAAGCAGTCTAAATGCAAATGCACATGCATGTATTTGTTTTCAGCTTTCTTAATGTGTGAATGACAAGAAGAATGCTAAGCACAAATCTAAATTATATTTTCAAAGTGACAGTACTAACAGATTTCTCTTCAAAAACGAAAGGAAGATAATGACGACACTTTACTATTTTGAATTGAAAACCGCTTTTGACACTTGAAAAACTACTAATTCAAATCAAATACAAGAGTAACTGTATAATCAACCATCAAGAACAATAGAATTATTTTCTTTGACTCAAAATGACACTTGCGACACTTTCAAATCAAAAGACGACAGTTCGACTATGCTACTACTTTGTAAGAGAGAACTAAAAATGGCAGAAAATACATAAAAAACATTCACAGTTCTTTGCACAATGGAGGCATAATGATGGAAAGGAAGGGGGTTTCCACAGTGGTATACCGATCACAGACAACAAAACTCCTGAATAGAGCTGAAAAGAGCGAAGAAAAACCAAAACCTAGAGGCAAAATTAGCCTTTTCTGATCATCGCATCTGTAACACAGGGTAACATGGATGCATCCCACCTACTGCACACGAGAAGTGCGATGCATACAGGTTTCCTTGAAGAGAGGGTGCGATGGTACCAGGACGAGACTTTACTTGGCTCTTGGTCACAGTTCCCAGCTCAGTTCAGGGATTTAGGCCGAGCAAATGATGTACAGTAAATAGAAATCACAGGGGCTGATCTAATGAGGTTACTAGAGCCACCACTAGGGCAATTAGAAAGTTTGCAAATCGATTGTTTAGTTTATAAACAAAACCCAGAGATAGACTGAAGCAACATTGATCTACTTTGCACTTGCATAGCAAATGAAGTTTGAAGGCTAGCTGGCTTGACTTCAGGCTCCGTCTGTAAGTTTATAAAACAAACAAATATAGACAAACAAACAATCTATTCGCTCCCCAGCGGAGTCGCCATTTTGTTATCGGGAAATCTAGTGTCCACTTGGATCTGCTAGTCCCACTAAGACTGGTAGCTATCTTAGAAACAAACAAACTAAAACCACTTTCGTTTTAATTTATGAGAAGTAGATAAGAGGGGAATGAAGGACACCAACCTCAGTCTTGTGCTTGGTTCCTTGCTCGGTTCCTCTCCCTTCTGACAAATCCTTGTCGCTTCTCCTTCGTCTACCCAGCTTCAAAGAGCACCTGTAGAATCAAAGCAGCGTAATACTATCGAAGAACAGAGATCTATAATCATAAACAATATAGGACCAGATATATATTGACCACACAAATGCACATATCATCAAACATACAAGAATGTGGAGGAAAACTTGAATAGCTTTATTAATATCAAGAAGAAGCAAAGAGGATTACAACCAATTGTTCTGACCCAACGTCATCCTCCAGCATGAAAGCCCTTCTTTCACCTCATGAAAAGCTTAGATCACCCAAGACTATGATGTTCCAACAAGAAACCAACAACACTTCCTTACAAGATACAAAATTCTAGCCTTCGGATCTCTGGGATGAGGGATCCATATATAGATGATTGCAAGGGGGTGAGTCAGCTTCTGGGATTTTGATTAGTGTCCTCTCTCTAATAGTTCTTGATTCCACTTGGAGATTGATGATCTCTTACTGAGGCAAGTGTCACAGGAGAAGTTTCTGGAAGATTCCATGATCATCCACCTCGTAAACTGTCTCTGCCATTTGTCCACTCTCGCCCATCACACCCCATAGAAGGGCTTTTCAGTATGCATCGCACCTCCCGTGTGCATTAGGTGGGATGCATCGCACTTTGACCATGGAGCAGGTGAGATGGTCCAGTTTTGACCAGTTCTGAGTAGTTTTTCATGGAGAACTTCTAGGAGATGATGTAATCAACTGACCTTGTTCTTTTAGGGTATGGAACAACACTTTTAGGGACTTAGGAGCCCTTGGTTTATGGACATGTTTGATTGGGGTTGTAGTGCCCAAAAATGTCTATAACACTGGGTCAAGCCCCAACAAGCCAACATTAGGCCTATGGTAGACCGTGTTACAATGGGAGATATATGGGATCAGTTCTTGCACTGAAAGAAGAGGGAAAACATTGGAAACATAGAGATTGAGAAATTCAATGGACAAAATTTTGAGTTGTGGAATCTCAAGATGGAGGATCTGTTAGTGGATAAAGATCATTGGATTGCAATAGATTTGGGTACTAAAATAACGATAATGTCAACAGAAGAACGAGTGAAGTTGGATTAGAAGGAAAATAGAACAATATGGTAGTGTATCCCAGATTCAGTATTGTTTAATGTATTAGGGGAAGCTACAACGAAGGCTTTGTGGGATAAGTTAGGGACTTTGTACCAATCTAAGTCTTTGGTGAACAAACTATTCTTGTAGAAAAAGATGTATAACCTGAGGATGAAGGATGGAGACTCGGTAACAGAGCATATGAATGCCTTTAATACTATGGTAAGATAGTTTTTATCTGTTGATATAAAAATTTTAGATGAAGATAAGTGCATAAGTTTGTTGTGTTCTCTACTAGATTTTTGGGATACTTTGGTTGTTGCAATATGTAGCAATACAAATACCTTGAAGTTTGATGAAATGGTCTCATCCTTACTATCGAAGGGCATGAGATGGAAAAATATGGAGAGGCATAATGGAGATGCCTTATCTGTACGAGGATGGTCCTAGAATAGAAACAAAAATAAGTCCTTGAGTGGGAGATCTAAATCTAGAGGGGGATCTAAATCTCCAGGAAAACTTGTAAAGGTGTGCTGGAAATGCGAAAAGGAAGGGCACTACAAAAAGGACTATAGATCTAAAGCTCCTAATAAAGGAAATGGATTTGATGATGCTCCTTCTGCAGAGGTAAAAACCACCTCAGATGAAGGTGGGGATGTGTACTTATCTTCTTCTTTAAGTACACATGTAGATCATGAGGCATGGTTGATTGACTCAGGTACATCCTTTCACTTCACTCCCCATAGGGAGTGGTTTTGCGAGTACGAGAAATATGATGGTGGTGATGTCTTCTTAGGGGATGATGGGAAGGCTAGAATCATAAAACGTAGAAAATTCAAGCTAAAGTTGCAAGTTGGAAGGATTAGAACACTTCCTAATGTTCTGCATATTCCTATATTGGCCACAAATCTGGTTTTTGTAAGAAAGATGGATGATTCAGGTGTAAAAACAAAGTTCAAGAAAGATGTCGACAAGATGGTTCATGGAGCACTGGTATTGATGCGAAGAGTTTTGATTGGAACTTTGTACAAGCTATTAGGTATCATTTTTATTGATGGGTGAAACAATTCTGTGGTTCCTGAAAGTGGAGCAGAAAACGTAGTGGTCTCTAGAGAAAAGACCATGTTATGGCATCAAATGCTTGGAAATATTGGAGAGAAGGGCCTTTGAATACTGCATGGTAATTTTATGGTAGAAGGTATGTCTAATTTCTCTCTAGATTTTGATTTATATGAACATTGTGTATATGGGAAGGAGAATCGGGTGAGTTTCCCCTCTGGTGCTAAGAGGGTGAAGTTGATATTAGAGCTTGTGCAAAGTTATGTGTTTGGACCTGTGTCAGTTTCATCATTGGGTAATTCTATGTACTATGTCTTATTTATATATGACTTATCAAGGAATACATGGATATATTTCCTCAGGAAGAAATCTTAAGCCTTTCGCAGGTTTAAAGAATATAAGGCTCTGGTGGAAAATCACAAAGAGAAGAAGATCAAGGTGTTGAGGACAAATAATGGTGGAGGCTTTTGTAAGAAATCATTTGAAGAGTTTTGTAATAAGTTTGGTATAGCATGGTAGAAGACTATTCCCTACACACCTCATCAAAATGGAGTTGCAGAAAGAATGAATAAGACGTCGATGGAAAAGGCAAGACGCATGCTTAGTGGTGTCGAGTTAGGACAAGAATTTTGGGTAGAGGCAGTGTAGACTGCATGTTACCTATTCAATAGATCACCTTCATCAACGTTGGAGGATAAGAATCCACGTGAGGTATGGACTAGTAATAAACCCTCTCTTTCACATCTAAGGGTATTTGACTGTGATGCATATGTACATGTTCCAAAGGAGAAGAGAACCAAGTTGGATAGTAAATATGAAAGGTGCATCTTTATTGGGTATAAGGATGGTTTAAAATGTTATAAGTTTTGGAACCCATAACCAAGGAACATAGTGTAAATTCGAGATGTGGTGTTTAGAGAGGTAAAAGATGTTATTAAACATGAAGTCCTACCAAAGGAACCTCAGAAGATAGACTTTGAGCCAAAGAAGGAAAAAATAGACTCTACAGTGCAATAGGAATCAGAAGAGGAAAATTCACAAACTCTAGTTTTGAGAAGATCAGTTGAAGAGAGAAGGCAACTAGAAAGGTATAGTCCATCTACTTTCTATCCAAATTGTGTTTTATCTATTACTGATGATGATCCCAGAACTATCAGGGAGGCAGTGGATTCAGAGGATGTCAAACTCTGGAAAGAGGTCATTGCTGATGAAATGACATCTTTGGACAAAAATGAGGCTTAGGATCTAGTGGAGTTGTTGGCTAGAAGTAATCCCATTGGAAGAAAATGGGTGTTTAAGAAGAATATGAAAGAAAAAGGAAAGGTGGAGAAACGCAATGCTTACTTCATAGCAAAAGGTTATTCCCAGGTGCTGAGAATTGATTTTGGTGATATTTTTCTCCTGTTTCCAAGTTAGATTCTATTATATTACTTTTATCTGTTGTTGTTGTTTTTGATTTTTAGGTAGAACATATGGATATGAAGACAAATTTCTTCACGGGGATCTAAAAGAAGAGATCTAAATGAAGGAACTTGAAGGATTTGTGGTGAAGGTAAAAGAGAACTGGTATGCAGGTTAAACAAGTCTATGCATGGGTTAAAACAATCACCAATGATGTGATTTCAGAAATTTGATACCTATATATGGGCACTTGGCTTCACAACAAGAAAAGCAGATCACTATATGTATTTTAAATTAATTGGTGACCATGTTATTTATTTAGTCTTTTATGTGGATGATATGTTGTTGATTTGAAATGACAAATAAATTATCCAGTATTTGAAGACCCAATTATCCTCCAAATTTGACATGAAGGATCTTGGTGATGCAAACTATATTTTGGACATAGAAATTAAACGAGATCGGGCAAAGAGGAAGCTCTAGTTAAACCAGAGGAAGTATGTTGAGATAATATTGCATAGGTTTAATATGGAGGATAGTAAATGAGTGAAGATTCCTATTCCTGTAGGTGTAAATTTATATGTTGAACAGTGTCCCAAGACACAAGAAGAGGAAGAGGACATGTCTCGTGTTCCATATGCGATTGCAGTTGGTAGCCTGATGTATGCAATGGTACGTACTAGATTATACATTGCACATGCAGTGGGAGTATTGAGTAGGTTTAAGTCAAATCTAGGGAAGGATCATTGGACATCAATGAAGCGGGTTTTTAGGTAGTTGCGTGGCACTAATGATTATGGTCTGTGCTACCAAGGAAGACTAGGATTAGACATATTTTTAGAAATCCGTGGCTTTGTTGATGCAGGCTAAGCTAAAGATATAGATCAGAGAAGATCTACAATTGGGTATGTGTTTAACCTATTTGGAGGAGCAGTCAGTTAGATGAGCAAGAGACAGTCTATAGTGCCTCTTTCAACTACAAAGGTTGAATACATGACAACAACTCATGCGAGCAAGGAAGACGCTTGGTTGAAAATATTGTGTTCAATTATGGGATTGGTACAGTGGGCTATAAGGATATATTGTGACAGCCAAAGCGCAATTTTCTTGGTAAAGAACCCTGATTACAATTCAAAGACAAAGCACATTGATGTTCAGTATCACTTTGTGAGGGATATGGTTGAGGAAAAAAGGTGTTGTTGGTAAAGGTGGACACTTTGAAGAATGTTGCAGATGCATTGACGGATTTTGTGAGCATTGAAAATTTTTCTTGGTGTAGAACACCAATGAATAAACTCTCCCGTGACCGCATGTGTGGAAAGAAAATAAAAAGTGGGAGAACATTGGGTGTTTGTTATATTCTTTCCATGACTAGCCCAAGAATGGGGGGCGAACCCAAATCTGGTGGGTGAACCTACCCATGATTTTGTGCATGGGTTTTGCACATGGTTTTGGGCATGATGGTTTTATGCCCATGGTATTTTGTAGATTTGGTCAAGGGAACTATGGTTATGTTCTAATCTAGGGTTAATGGATTGGGGTTTATGAATGCTTCAACATGTATATATATGTATTGTAACATTGAAGGGAATATAATGAAAAATCAATTTGGTAGTCTCGGTTTTGCGATCCAACGAAAAATCTTTGTGCATATTTGTTTTATGTTCTCGCCATTGTATATTTTTTTGTGTGAAGAATTCATTTGTAGGTAATTTATGTACAGGGTTAAAACCTACAATATGAATGACTATAGTTGATCATGGTTTGAATATGGCTTAGCTAAGATTGAACATATTGTGACTATATTGTTTATCTAAAGTTGAGCATAATTTAACTATGATTACAATTGCAATGGTGGTTGTTGATGGTTAACCATGGTTTGTCTATGGTTAACCTTGACCATTCATTACAAGTATCCATGGTTAACACCTGGCAATAGGTTTTGAAACCGAAAAATGATGTTGGTTGAGACAAATTTGAGACCATTAAAAACTATATTGGAAACATTTAATAACTATATTAAAAACATATTATTATGAAGATGTTTTTAATATTAATGTGAATGTTGTTGTTGTTGTTGTTATTGATATATATTAATATTAATGTTTTTAAATGTAACTAATAATGTTATCAATGTTATTGATGTGTTACTGAAGGAGGTGTTCGGGATCACATATAACCTGCCTCGCGAGACGACTATAGGATAAGGGCATGATGTGAATTTGGAGCAACACATGGAAGTGGCTCACCCTAAGCAAGAAGATTTTAGGCAACGAGTGGAAGAGGATAGTCCGTGGCAGGTGAATAGTGTTTAGAATGGGGAAAATGGGCCCTCAAATCTGGAACAATCTAGTTATGGTTATCACTCTAAGTTCTTGTGAGTGCATTGTAAGTATATATAATACAATGGTGTTTTTCAGAGGTCTTACAAGTTAAGTATTGTTAGTATTGTAAGCAGAAGTAGGGAAGGTGGAAATAAGCTCCTTTTTGTGAAGCTTTAGATTAACTAAAAAGAAGAACATGGTATGAATGTAAAGGCACCCTCTAATCTAGAACAATCTTGTTATGGTTATCACCCTAAGCTCTTGTGAATGCATTATAAGTATATATAATACAATGGTGTTTTTCAGAGGTCTTACAAGTTAAGTATTGTTAGTATTGTTAGTATTGTAAGCAGAAGTAAGGAAGGTAGAAAGAAGCTCTTTTTTGTGAAGCTTTAGATTTACTAAAAAGAAGATCATGGTATGAATGTAAAGGCACTGGTTTGTTTACCATTTGATTAATAAAAAAAAATTCGCTCTCCTTAGAAAAGATAAAATAAAATAAACATTAATATTAATATAAAAATAAATTGTTACATATAATATTATTATTACATCAATAACATATTTATGTTATAGTTAAATAATATTATTAATGTAATCAAGTATTAATACAACATTATTATATTTCCTACCAATAATAAAATGTTTTTAATACTAATATAAGATTTAATACTAATATTAATCTTATAGATATTTTCTTGAAAAATATTGTGGATAATTAATACTAATGTTATATAGTTTTTATTAATATTATAAAAATATTAATATTAATATTATTGAATTTAATAATTAAAACAATATTTTAATATAAAAATTAAAACTATTATGAAACTTACTGTGAAACAAAAATATAAATAAAACCTAATATTATTAGAAACCTACCCGTATACTATCAAATGAACTAATGTATAAAGTTACTGGTATACATGACTCATCACTATAATTAATATCAGCGTTATATAATTGTTATTAATATTATATTAATATTAATATTATTGAGTTTAATGTTTTAAATATTATTTTCATATAAAAAATAAAACTAATATAAAATTAAAGTTATTATAAAATTTATTGTGACATAAAAATATAAATAAAATTTAATATTATTATAAACTTATTCAATGCGCTATGTAAATAAAGTATTATATGTAAATAAAGTGTCTCAAATTCATTTGTGTTTGTAGATTATGAATTTCATAATAAAATGAGATATGGTTTTTTTGGGCATATAGTATTGATAAGTTCTCATATTGATTCATGGTATTGTAACAAAGTCTATTTACTAGTTAAGAATTTCTATAATAAAGTGAGTTGAATCTCAATAGTTAAGAATATTGTTACATGTTTTCTTAAATGTATATATACTTAAGTCACACATTAATTCTTTTTATAATATAAAGTTATAACCTAGTTAATTTTTATAAAGTTAAGCTTAGTAATATGAGATGTATAATGACTATGATTTTTTAACCATTTAATTTATATGGCTACATTAGTCTTACATTTCATACAATAGCTTAGACCATTTTAACTCTAGATCTACCAAGTGCAGCCAGAGACTACATCTATTTTTGTTCTAAAAGAAGTTTGCATCTAAAGATATTTGATCCCTCTTAATGCTGAATAAATTTTGAATTAAAATCAATCTAAATTTATTTAATTATTAATTATAATTAATAATTACTTATTATATTTTATTTTTATTTTATGTAATTGACCCTATTCAGTCAAACATTTCATTATAATATCTCTAAATTTTTTTTATAATTTCAATTTTTATATATAAATATTATTTTTTGATAAAATATTAATTGTTGAATTGAGGTTTATGTGATCCATATCAAGTTTACGAGATATTTTTCGGCGTAAATCACATGACATTTCATTTGTCGACGCGTTTCGAACCAACTAGTGTGGTTCAAGACAAGTTAAAGAACCAGATCAAGCTTTGCATGTTAAATAGTCAGAGCAGAACTTCCAACGGCTATAATTCTTGAACGGTCAACAACTATATTGACCAACAACTAAATTTCACTGGGGATCAGTTAGGTGGACCAGGGTCATAAAAATAAGTTAATTTAATATATTAAATTGGAAGTTAGTCATATTAAGTCAGAGGGACATATGACCTCACCTTTAATATATATATATATATATATATTAAATGGTTGTTAAGTTAATAGTTAGTTATAAAAGGTATTAACTTTTTAATAAATACATATAAATATTAGAATAAGAATATAATATTAAGTTAATTGTTTATCTAATTGTTAAATAAATCTAGAGGATTTTTTTAAATTATTTTATAAATTATCGAGATTTAATTAATTGTTTATATGAATATACCTAAAAGTTTAAACTACTTTATATATATATATATATATAATAAAATAAATTAATTTAATTAAGATAATAGCTAGTTATAAAAAAAAAATAATAATAATATTAGAATAAGTCAAGGGTTGGAAGGAATAAAAATATTTTAAATAATCAGATAAAATT
Organism: Pinus tabuliformis; assembly: GCA_031772625.1. Taxonomy (NCBI): domain Eukaryota; kingdom Viridiplantae; phylum Streptophyta; class Pinopsida; order Pinales; family Pinaceae; genus Pinus; species Pinus tabuliformis. The sequence continues at coordinate 1,634,259,724 of CM062816.1, forward strand.
AATTGCATATCTAATTGTTAAATTAACTTATTATGATACAAGTAATTATATAATTAAAAATTAAAAATCCTAAAACTACTACAATTAGATTAAACCAACACGATAGCTATAACATTTATATTAAACAACCTCAATAGTAAGGAGTCGTCTTTAGTGCGACTTTTTGGACTTTCTGGTGCCGGAACCCAGTGGGAAAATTTGAGGTGAAATCTTGATTTGTGTTATTAATGTTAGAAATCTGCTATTAGAAACAGCAAATGGCTGTTTCTAATCTTAAACTGCAAATGCTGTTTCTACTTTTAACGTTATGCAGTTTCTAATCTTAATGTGACCCGATAGATCATTCTATAATTAAAGCATTAGATCTGTGATTAATCTTAAGCGTTGAATTGGTATATGATGGACGTACCAGATTAGAGTTAAATGATATATAAAGGATTGGGTCCTCTCTCTCCCTAACAAGAGTCGCATTCTTCTCCATCAAGAAGCCCATAAAGAAACAGGGCTAGAAAGAGAAACCGAATTTCGAAAAGAAGAGTAACCGTCAGGAGTCAGAAGAAAGAAGATGGCAGCCATTACATCTTCCGCTGTTAATCAAGGTATGTCATCTTAAACAATAGATCATATTAAGTTCTGTTTGTGAAATATTCGGTATTGATGATCTTTGGGCTGTTAATTGGAATTTTTACATCTGGTATCAGAGCCACCAATCAATAACTAAATATTTCCTATGATTGCAATTGATCTGTTCTGTGCTTTACTCATGTGATTGAGCCTTCGGGAAATTGTGGGGGTTTCATGAAATGATCACGAAACAAATTCACCGCAAGCAAATTCTGCATAACGGAGTTGAAGAAGCAAGTGTAGCCAATATTCCTGAGTCCTTTGACTATGCGCCTATTGACCCTTGTTTGCATCCTTCCGTTGTTCTTCTTTCCTACGCATGCTTCAGAAAAAGGGCAACCATTGAATAATGAACAGGCCCGTCCAGGTCACCTAGAGATGCCATATAATGATGGATCCATAAGGCTTAATAAAATTTGGGATCCCTGTGATATAGAATTCCTGCATATATGAATCTCACAATTTATTTATTCACCATATCATTGTGTGTTCGCTGTGTATGTTGGAATGAATGTATTAAAATGCGGTGAATATAAGTTATTGAATCCTGGTAGATAGTCGAATTTGTGCACTGTAAGAAGACTAACAAAGCAATCATTTTTAGTACAGAGTTGAGTAGAACTCCTGTAGGAAAGTTACAGTTTCGATTGACGTTTGAAATTTGGGCATAAAAGTAATTGTTCTGTGACTGATTGTTTTGCATAAAGTATGTGTTATAAATCATTTATGCACATGAGATTTATGATTTTGTTAATCACCAAAGTGGTCAAAATCAGAATAATCATTTAGTGCATAAGTGACATAATGATTATTGATAGAAATTGCCAGTTATAATAATACCAATTAAAACTGGCGTCACTAATGATAGAACCTGAGAACTTACCCAAAGGAAAGTCTTGTTCTATATCTAGTTGACATGATGAGGTTTAATAGATATTTTGGTTAAATAAATATTGATCATCCAAAGATGTCAGTTCTATTTAATTGAACATATTTGTTACCTACTTATGTTTTGGTATTTAATTATGTTAAGTAGAGGATAGTATCTACCCAAAGGAGTGCTATATTATACTGTTATGTCTACATCTGAATCGCGTTAGTTATGAGCTTATAGTTATTTCATTTTTAATTTGCAGGAGTTCCCATGAATACACATGCTTCATCTGTTACATTGTTCACTGGTGTTAATTTTTCTGAATGGAGAGAACAAGTCAATTTCCATTTAGGTGTTCAGGATCTTGACTTGGCACTCCTTGAGGATAAACCTGCTGCTCTTACAAAAGATAGTACTGAGGCAGAAAAATCACACCATAAAGCATGGGAACGTAGTAACAGATTGAGCCTTATGTTTATTAAGATGACTGTTGCTAACAACATCAAGTCAACAATTCCACAAATAGAAAGTGCTAAGGAATATATGCAGTCTGTGGAAGAGCGTTTTCGTTCAGCTGATAAGTCACTCGCTGGTACTCTTATGGCAGAACTCACGACCATGAAGTTTGATGGGTCGCGAACTATGCAAGAGCACATTATAGAGATGACTAATCTTGCAGCAAGGTTAAACTCCCTGGGACTTACAGTAGAGGATTCTTTTCTTGTCCAGTTCATCCTGAACTCGTTACCTTCTGAATATGGACCTTTTCAGATTAACTATAACACTATAAAGGATAAGTGGAATGTTAATGAATTGGCCAGTAGACTTGTTCAGGAAGAAGGACGTTTGAAAAATCAAGTGAATCACTCAGTAAGTTTTGTGAGTAATAAAGCTGGTAAAGAAAAGAAAGGAAAATCAAGTCATTTCAAGAAGGAAAAGGCACCTGCTAAGAATGGGCAGGATAAGGAAAAGAAGGAACTAAAGGATGTTCAATGTCATTTCTGTAAAAAGAAAGGACATTATCAAAGTGACTGTCCGAAAAGGAAAGCTTGGTTCGAAAAGAAAGGTAATTATCTATCTTTCGTATGTTTTGAATCAAATTTAGTTGAAGTTCCTATTAATACATGGTGGCTTGATATTGGTGCTACAACTCATGTTTCCAATAATATGCAGGGATTTGTTACGATCCGAACCATAAATCCAAATGAAGATCATTTTCTCTTTATGGGAAACGGAATGAAATCTTCAATTGAAGGCATTGGGACTTATCGTCTAATTCTAGAAAGTGGATATGTATTAGACTTATACAGTACCCTTTATGTACCTTCATTATCTAGAAACCTTATTTCCGTAAGTAAGTTGGATATTTCTGGTTTTAGATGTATGATTGGATCTGGTTGTTTTGATTTATATAAGAATACTGATAATGTTGGTTCTGGTATTCTAATTGATGGATTATATAAATTGAAACTGAATGACACTTATGCAAATTCCTTGTTGAATGTAGTAAATAATGTTGGATGTAAACGTAGCATGCTGAATGAAAATTCTGCTTTCTTGTGGCATAAACGACTAGGTCATATATCCAAAAAAAGAATGATGAGATTAGTAAGTAATGAAATTTTGTCAAATTTGGACTTTAGTGATCTAGAATTATGTGTGGATTGTATTAAAGGTAAACAAACCAAACATAATAAGAAAGGAGCCACTAGAAGCAGCCAACTTCTTGAAATAATACACACTGATATTTGCAGACCTATGGACACTTCAGCGTTTAATGGAGAAAAGTATTTCATCACTTTTATTGACGATTTTTCCCGTTATGGTTATGTCTATTTGCTTCATGAAAAATCTCAATCTGTGAATGTCCTTGAGACGTTTGTAAAGGAAGTTGAGAGGCAATTAGATAAAAAGGTGAAAATCATAAGGTCTGATAGAGGTGGTGAATATTATGGTAAATATAATGAGTCAGGCCAGTGTCCAGGTCCGTTTGCAAAATTCCTCGAAAGTCATGGCATATGTGCGCAATACACAATGCCAGGTACACCACAGCAAAATGGTGTAGCAGAAAGGCACAATAGGACGTTAATAGATATGATTAGGAGTATGATGTCAAATTCTACACTACCTAAGAATTTGTGGTCGTATGCTCTCAAAACCGCTAATTATTTGTTGAATAGGGTTCCTAGTAAAGCTGTTCAAAAGACTCCTTTTGAGTTATGGACTAACAGGAAACCTAGCTTAAGACACCTACATGTTTGGGGTTGTCCAGCGGAAGCGAGAATTTATAATCCACATGAAAAGAAATTAGATTCTCGAACGATCAGTGGGTATTTTTTAGGTTACCCTGAGAAATCTAAAGGGTATGTGTTTTACTGTCCTAATCATAGTCCAAGAATTGTAGAAACTGGTAATGCAAGATTCATTGAGAATGGTGAAGTCAGTGGGAGTACAAGAAGAGAAATAGTAGAAATAAAGGAAACAAGGGTAAATGTTACATTGCCTAGAATAGTTCCTCCATCTACTATTACTCCAAATGTTGTTCCAGCTGTTGTAGAACAGCATGATGATAATGAACAACATATAAATGAAGAAGTACTTCCTGAAGGAAATGACTTACATAATGCTGATATGCATGAACCACAACAAGTAGCATTAAGAAGACCTCAAAGAAATCGTAGGTCAGCTATTTCTAATGATTATGTGGTTTATATGCAAGAATCAGATTATGATATTGGAATCAATAAGGATCCAGTTTCGTTTTCACATGCTGTAGAAAGTAAAGAGTCAAAGGAATGGATTAATGCCATGAAAGAAGAACTGAAATCCATGCAACATAATGAAGTTTGGGATCTCGTTGAGTTACCACATGGCTGTAAAAGAGTCGGATGCAAATGGGTTTTTAAAACCAAACACGACTCTAGTGGTAATATCGAACGGTATAAAGCTAGACTTGTTGCTAAGGGTTACACTCAGAAAGATGGTGTTGATTACAAGGAGACATTTTCTCCTGTTTCGAAAAAGGACCCACTAAGAATAATAATGGCATTAGTAGCTCATTATGATTTGGAGTTGCATCAAATGGATGTGAAAACAACCTTTCTGAATGGAGATCTTGATGAGGATGTTTATATGGATCAACCTGAGGGTTTTTCTGTAGAAGGTAAAGAACAATTGGTGTGTAAACTTAAGAAGTCAATATATGGGCTTAAACAAGCATCCCGGCAATGGTATATTAAGTTCAATACCATTATTACATCTTTTGGCTTTAAGGAAAATACAGTTGATCATTGTATATACCAAAAGATCAGTGGGAGCAAGTTTATTTATCTGGTCCTTTATGTTGATGACATCTTGCTTGCTGCAAATAATTTAAGTATATTGCATGAGACTAAGGAATTTCTCTCAACGAACTTTGAAATGAAAGATATGGGAGAGGCATCCTATGTGATTGGAATAGAAATATTCCGTGATCGATCACAAGGAATATTGGGATTGTCTCAGAAAGGATATGTCGAAAGGATTCTAGAGAGATTTGGAATGAGTAAGTGTTCACCTGGAACAGTTCCTGTACAGAAAGGTGATAAATTCAATCTCATGCAATGTCCTAAGAATGATGTTGAACGAAAGGAAATGGAATCAATTCCATATGCATCTGTTGTTGGTAGCCTAATGTATGCTCAAACCTGTACTAGACCGGATATCAGCTTTGCGGTCGGTATGTTAGGGAGGTATCAAAGTAATCCAGGAAGAGAACATTGGCAAGCTGCAAAGAAAGTTTTGAGGTACTTACAAGGCACGAAAGATTACATGCTCATGTATAGAAGATCCAATGAAGCGGAGGTGATTGGATATAGCGATTCAGATTTTGCTGGATGTATCGATACTAGAAAATCGACTTTTGGTTACCTGTTTATGTTTGCTCAAGGTGCCATATCATGGAAAAGTGCGAAACAGACTATCGTTGCTTCATCCACTATGGAGGCAGAATTTGTGGCATGTTTTGAAGCCACAATTCATGCATTATGGTTGCGGAACTTTATTTCAGGACTTGCGGTTGTCGACACCATTAGCAAGCCGCTGAAAATTTATTGTGATAACTCTGCAGCAGTATTTTTCTCAAAGAACGACAAGTACTCTAAAGGTGCCAAACATATAGAACTGAAGTATCTTGTTGTGAAAGATGAGGTTCAGAAACAAAGAGTGTCAATCATGCACATCAAGACAGAACTTATGATTGCAGACCCTTTGACGAAAGGGTTACAACCAAGACAATTTAAGGAACATGTTCAAAGAATGGGTCTTGGTTGTATTAATAATAATTGATGTGTGACATTCTGAGCTCTTTTATGTGTTTCTGATATACAATTATGTGTCTCTTGTTTTAATGTAGTAGTACGTATTTTATGTAATTTTAAACAAGAAAGAGTCTTATAAAGATATTATGTTTAATCATTATGATATAAGACATTATGTGGACCATTATGCTGTTTTATATAAATTATGAGTATGAATTGATGGATTGCTGGTATTGTAGTATATGGAAGGGAATGCATTGAATTAATAGTGCACAACCGCCATAACTCTCAGCAATTTATCATAGTATGATGTTCAACACTTAATATTATGAATAGTCGGGTCAAGTGGGAGAATGTTAGAAATCTGCTATTAGAAACAGCAAATGGCTGTTTCTAATCTTAAACTGCAAATGCTGTTTCTACTTTTAACGTTATGCAGTTTCTAATCTTAATGTGACCCGATAGATCATTCTATAATTAAAGCATTAGATCTGTGATTAATCTTAAGCGTTGAATTGGTATATGATGGACGTACCAGATTAGAGTTAAATGATATATAAAGGATTGGGTCCTCTCTCTCCCTAACAAGAGTCGCATTCTTCTCCATCAAGAAGCGCATAAAGAAACAGGGCTAGAAAGAGAAATCGAATTCCGAGAAGAAGAGTAACCGTCAGGAGTTAGAAGAAAGAAGATGGCAGCCATTACATCTTCCGCTGTTAATCAAGGTATGTCATCTTAAACAATAGATCATATTAAGTTCTGTTTGTGAAATATTCGGTATTGATGATCTTTGGGCTGTTATTAGAGTTAAATGATATATAAAGGATTGGGTCCTCTCTCTCCCTAACAAGAGTCGCATTCTTCTCCATCAAGAAGCGCATAAAGAAACAGGGCTAGAAAGAGAAACCGAATTCCGAGAAGAAGAGTAACCGTCAGGAGTCAGAAGAAAGAAGATGGCAGCCATTACATCTTCCGCTGTTAATCAAGGTATGTCATCTTAAACAATAGATCATATTAAGTTCTGTTTGTGAAATATTCGGTATTGATGATCTTTGGGCTGTTAATTGGAATTTTTACAATTTAAACTAGTTTTTTGACTATATATATGGATTCAGCACCCTGGAAAACCCCTAAGGGACTTCGATTGCACAATATTACCCATCAAACTTGTGATTTCAATAAATTCCTGCCGAATTTTAAATAAATTACACCGAAAAAACCTATTGTAAAAATTTCCAAAAAACCTCATAAAAACAACTCCCAATAGTAATATTGACAATTGCCATCCTCTTTTTTTTTTTTTTTGTGAAAATCTTCATATTATATATTAAAGAAATATAAAGCAGATACAAATAAACATTTTTTTTTTTTTCAGAGTGAAAATTTTCGTATTATATATTAAGGAAATATAAAGCAGATACAAATGAGCGACGGATACCCAACTAAACATGACATAATGGTCGTTCAAGAAGGAGAGGCGTGTGACTCCCATGCGACCTGGGAACTGTTCGCCCAAATCTGAAAGGGTTTGGCCAACGAAAGTTGAATTTAAAGTCACAGATAATACCATCATGGAGACGATAGGTTACGAGTTCGAGCTGCCTCCCCGACCTCCCTGCACATTCCCAAATTTTCACAGCCTGCAAACCCCGCAGCTAGTCGATCCGTAGGATCGCGGTTCGGTCTTTCGATGGTACAGTGTTTGTGGTGTTGTAGAGTGGTTAATTCAATATTGGATGGTGATAATTAAAAAGAGAGAGTGAAGATTCAATATATTTTCACGCTTGAATTTGAGAACCTACTCCTGCTTCTAAAGTATACAAATTTATCAATACAATTAATTTAAATATGATGATAAATTTTATGAGTAACAAATTTTAAATTAATTTACAACCAACAAACTCATTACAGTCAAAAGGATACAATATTCACTTTAACAATTCAAGCTAAAATTTAGGTAAAAGACTAAGGAAATCACATTTTTTTGGATTAAATTTTGGGTTTTCTGGGTAAATTTTGTGGTTTATTTCAGATTTTGTTGGGTTAAAATCTAGTAATTACCTAAGATGTTGTAAAGAAAACAACTTTTTAATGTATAAATTTAAAAAAAAAACGGTGACATATATAAGATCATTTAATAAAAAAAAATTAGTAAACAAAATGTCATTCAAAAGTAGAAGATGAAGAGAAATCACTTACATTATGTCAAATTTACAGATTCTACAACAAATATGCTCTTTCAAGTCCAATAGCAAATGTCTGATAAAAAAAAATGCTCTTTTGAGATATTGAATTGTCTCACTTGATCAAAAGCTTACATACTTTTACCACTTGCTCTTAAGGTGATTAGATTTTTCTTTGCATTTTGAGTAGTTGGTGACATGGGAGGTTTATTCAATTTTTTTTCCAAAATGACAAATTCAAAATTTACCATTGGATGAACTAGTTTAAAGTAGAGCAATGAAATAGATATATCAATAAGCTAGTCATTGACATAACAACTTTACAACGTTTGATAAGAGAGAAGTGGATTTTTTGTTGCACATTGATTAAATAATTCTTTTAGCTGATATAACAACTTTAATTCACCATTCAGAGGTACCATGGTGAACTCTTATGGTAGAAGCTACACACTTTCCTTGCCTCGGAACAGAGACTCTATTCCCAAAAGGTGGACCAAGGGTATGAAATGAGCATTTGATGCTAAGATTGTTTCCTTCTACACAGGTTTCATGCATATTTATTTCTCTTCTCCTTGCATATTTATTTCTCCTCTCCTTGTCGTTTCTCACCATTTTTCAATATTGAAATGTCTCACTTGATCAAAAGCTTGCAATCTTTAACATTCTACTTGCACATAATTTGATTCCAAATATATTAATTTCTGCGTTATTATATGTTAAGATCCAATAGAGAAAAAATATTTATGTCATACATAAATCTCATAACTACCGTTAAGTTACTTGAACAAAATATCTGATACATAAACAAATAAAATAAAAAACAAAACTCTACATATGTATTTTTGTACCTTCTCTGCTAAATCAGTTGTTGGACGGAGATTTTTTGCTTTTTTTTTATAGGAGACTCGAGCCATTACTAGTAATCGAGTTGGGCACTAATAAACCCAGAAAGATCATAAAATTGCCCAAGGCAGATGAGGGCTCAATGTTAAGAACAGTGAAACATTTGTGAACCAATATGCACCAAAGTGTTGGGTTGACCACCGAGTGGATTGCAATTGTGATAACCAGCTGCATGGAAATCAGACATGAGTGTAGTTGATGGAAATTGATGAATGGTAGCTGCTAACCAGTACCCATGACGCAATGAGCATATTTTAATATGTATGCCCAAAAGTTATTGTTCTCAACTTTATAAACAATATGCCAACTTGGGCTCAAAATCTAGTTTCCAGCCACCGAAACACGGACAAACAGCGGAAAATGGGTCGCGCGAATCCGTGCAAAATCCTGAAAGGAAAGGTAACCAGAATTAAAAGCCCGATTTTCAAGAAAAGAAACTCTGGCTTTCATGTCTAGCTTGTGGAAATCACACTGGAATTAAGGTCGGAAACATTAGTGTCATAAATGATACGAGAAGTTGCAATAGAAGTAGAAAAATAATAACTTAAGGGAAGAAACCGTTTTACCGTATCGCCAAAGCACTGAACCTAGCACCGTTCTGGCCATAAGCCACGCAAGGTCTGCCACAACATCGATTCGAAAAGCTGGATAAGAAACAAGAATGGCACGGTCGGAAATGGGAAACCTTGAGGACAAAGCTGAAGCTATGCGAATAACAAAGAAGCGTCCACACCATTCCAGATTTGTAGACTTGTAAGGAGTGTGCAAAATCAAGGTATTTAACAAGGAAATAAATAAGGATCAAGCACAGCGCCCCCCTCGGATAATAATCCCAGAAGTAATAGACAGAGTTCAGCCTTGGGCGTACTTCGATGGCTCGGCCCAACCGGAGGAGCTGTCCTACACCTAAACGAGTCTGTGAGCTTCAAAATAAAAGTGGTAGTAGGGAGAGGCACTAACAACTTTGTGAAACTAAACAGTTTCAGACACCTTTTTCTCTTTGCCAAATAAAAACACTGCCACAATATTCAAATTTTTGGAGACTCTCAGCGCATTATAAACTGGATAAATGGGATCTATAATTGTCACTTGCACACACTCAGAGACTTGGTGGAAGAAGCCATTGATTTGAAATCACAGTTTGAGTCTTTTGTCTGCTCTCTCATATCTACAGGGAAAGAAATGAAGTCACTGATCTTCTTTCCAAAGAGGCCACGCAGCTGACCAGAGAATAAGAAGACAGTGGATAATTCAGAAGTACAGGGATGAAGACTTTTTCCACATCTACCACAGACCTTTCATCTAAGAGGCGGTTCAATCCATTTTTGCTCTAGAGTCTCTAACATTGCAAATATGGTCATGGGCTTTTTAACCTTTCAAGTTTAATGAAAAAATATGTAAATATAATGTCCATAACATCTGGATTGACTTACCTGCTGATAGTAGTGAAAGCATTGCTCTAATGTTAGACATACAATTTGTAATTTCCTTAAAAATCTTAATGAAAATTAAGCAATTTTCCTTAGAAAAAAAAAATGACATGGTTCTGTAATGGATCCATGAATTCATTTGAACCCCTAACAAAAGTGCTTTGCAATTTCCAAACACTAGTGTGTCCATTCCATAATAACGATGATGACATGGCGTGGTGAATGCTCTCATCCTGTGTATGGACTGTCCTAGGTGGTAGGTTTCCGTGTTCCTAGAGTGAACGATAGTGTCAGGCTATAGATGCTCAGAAGTGTATATGACTATATGTATTTGTCTATTTGGAAGAGGTGTAATTTTCTGTTTAAAAAATCTAATTATAAATATATGTATTTGTAAATTCAATTAATATCTATGATCTTTAAAAGTTAACATGGGTATGGTATTTTAAAACTTATGTACTGGAAATGTTTTACCTAGAGTAAATTAATTTATAAAGAAAAGGAAAAGATTACCAAAAAATAAAGGAGAATTGATATTTGATTAAAAAAAGTAGGTTATAAAAGTCGGTGGAGTTGTTATTATAAAATAATATTATAATATAAAAATCGGTAAATGTTAAATGGTTTTTTATAATCTGGATTTTTTTTAATTAATTAAGAGGAATTATATGACTTATATATAATTTATGACAATATAGTAAAAAATGGTAAAAACAACATTTATATATATATATATATATATATAAGATTTATATGGATAGGTGTTTTTTTTATTATTGGAAATTGCTATATTAATTGTTATTGTTAATTATAAATTTGTGTAACGTAGAATTAAATATGTAGCAGATTATTGTAGTTTTTTTTTTCTATCAATGGATTATATCTTTTAAGTTAATTTTTTTATATGTATTAATTAATGGTTTAATATAGGTTTGAAATTTATTTTACAATGTAAGTTTAAAAATTTACTAACCTAGTTTAGTAAGATTATTAATGGGAATTAGAATAGTAAGTATGACATTTTGTAGGAAGCACACAATGTACACAAATATTTAGGCTGGTGTTCTCTTTTGAGAACAACTATTTCAAGTGTGTACTAATTTGTACCATCAGATAAAATTTTAATTATTAAGAGAAAACTAATAGCTTGAGGGTACGTTCAAAAAATAATCAAACAACTATTTCTGGTAAACTGTTTCTTGATGGCTTAAGCATTTACCTCAATTCCTTCTTAAATCAAAGTTGTGCATGCATACAGTTCAATGTTTGATGCATGTCTATGGATTCAGGGATAAAGTCATTATACTATAGGAATACATGGCAATTGTTGCTCAACACTTCTTGCCATTTCTACGAGGCATGCCATTTTGGAAGAGGGAATGATACATATTATTGTTCTTCACAAAAGCTTTGTATTATTAGGCACACTTGATCATGATTTTTTCTTTAGTAAATATTACTCGCTCCATCACACCTCTGCTACGATGCAACCCTCAACAGGTCAGTAATATTAATTTTCTTTTTTTACTAAATCAAAACAAAATCAAAACCCAATCAAATGAAATAGAATTAATTCTCAATTGAGGCTTACAATATTCTCTCTTTTGTTATGTTACCAACAAATCATCTCTATAAAATAACCAATGGATAGATGGTGGCTTCAAGCCACCTATTACAGAAACCATTGGTGATGAATATTTTAAAGAGATTTAAATAAATTCGAAATTAAGATTTATCAGATTAACAACTTACTTTGAAGGAATAATTTTAACAACTTACTTTGGAGGAATAATTTTACTCTGAGAGCCAATCCTTGAAACTCTAATAGCAAAATATGCATCATACTTACTTCTGGGTGAATACTAACATACTCCTTTTGTTTATTATTTATTAAATTTTGAAATTAAAAATCAATTTCAAAAATGTGTTGTATTCAATCATTTTGCAAAATTTAATTTAAAAACAAGAAAAATAAAATAAAATATAATCTTTTTTTTTTATAAGTAAGAGACGAACCTTCTATTAATCTGATCAAATTACATAATATACAGAGTGCCCAAACAGCCGAGGCGGCAAAAAACAATGGATCAAAGCTTACAAGAAACTTACAAACAACACAAAGTGGTTCCTACTACATTCATCAGACGAACCCGATGGCAACGGTAAAAGATTCACAGAACAAACCAGGTTCGAAACCCTCTGGCAACAGGCAGGAACCAATCCTCGCCTTTGAAAACAGAACCCCAATCCAACGGTCAACAAGCAAAGGGACCCACAAAGGGACCCACAATCGAGCAACCAGCACAACCAATCCCAGCCGTTGAAAGCAAAGTCCCGATCCAACGACTAGCAGGGATATCGCGCGGATGAGAAGAACGGAGGTTAACTGGGTGATGAGAGTGGTTTCCTCTCACCTCTAGATGCCACGTGTTACCCCCTGAGTGGAATCGCATGCACCTTCCACAAAACCAGATACCAGCCATGTCCCGCGCGATATACCACACAAGGTTTTGTGGTTTTGTGTTCATGGTTTCGCGGAAAGCCCGGGGTCCATACAGGAACCCAAAGTGGACCCTACTGCCCCTAGCACACGGACCTGACCGCAGCTCTAAACTGGGTCCAATAAACATCAACAGGTCCAGAACCCTAAGGCGACAAGCACAACCCATCTCAGCCGTTGAATACATAATCCCGATCCAAAGGTCATCGGGGATATCACACGGACCAGAAGCACGAAGGTTAACCGCACGATGAGAGCAGTTTTCTCTCACCTCTCGATGCCATGTGTTATCCGCTGGGTGGAATTGCATGCACCTACCCAAATACCAGATTCCATCTAAGTCCCGCACGAAATACCACTTGTGGTATTGAGTGCTTGGTTGTGCGAAAATGCCAAAACAATCCCGAGGGCCTTACTAAGCCTTCTGCCTGGAGTCACCAACAGAAACCCGTTGAGCCAAAGACACCCAGGCAGTCCGATCTGCTTCATTGCCTGACTTGAAACTTACATTATTCATCGTAAAATTAACTAAATTGTGAAGATCAACCATATCCAAAAATAGTAGACAAATTAGGTTGCCGGATCCCTTCAATCAGCACTGTTCATCCATAAATCCCAATCTTTGGTTGCCAGGATGATACAGTCCTCTCACAGTTTCTCTTCAGGTAAAAATTCCCATGCACGCTGAGAATCCCTATCCTTATTGGCCACACCTTCGTTGCCCAACCAATCTACAAGCATATTTGCCTTTCTTCTGACATGAACAAATCTGATTGTTTTGAGGGTCTACAAGTGAGAGTGGATTCGGTGAAAAACCTGCAACAGCTTCCAGTGCTTCAACACTTTATCTAGCGAAGTTCCATTGTGAATCTTTTTGGCTACTCTGATGATTAAATCGGAATCTGCTTCAATGATAACATTCTGTAAATTTTCCTCCAGCAAGATTTCCAAGCATTGGTCTAAAGCCAGAAGTTCAGCCGTGTTGTTGGTACCCTTTTCCAAGTGGCCATGGAAGATATATTTTGTGTGCCCCTGAGCATCTCTTATAGCACCCCCAAAGCCAGCGTCCCCCGGATTGCCCTTAGAAGCTCCATCAATGTTTACTTTGAGGAAGCCCTGAGGAGGGGGCTGCCATCTACTAGCCCCTGTGCTAATGGTACTCACTTCCTTCCTTATTCCATGAGGATTGATGGATTGAAGACCTGAATTAAGAATAATAATCTCCTCGTGAGGCAGAGGAGGATTCGAGGGAATTGACCTCAAAAGGCTCTTGACTGTTTCTTTAAGTTGAATTAGAATTTGATTAATTATATGCTCGAGTTCGCTGGCTTTATTTGTGAAGATCCTCCTGTCGCATTCTTTCCAAACATTCCAGATAACGAAGCCAGGTACTAGCATCCAAGCTTTGTTGGTAATCTCATTCTTTGAGAAGTTCTTCCTCCAGTTTGTTAGAGCGTTGGATATGCTGAGACTATCCCTGTCGGTTTGTTGGAAGCTTGAGGCCACCCAATCCCAGACCTTAGTAGAAAAAGAGCAGAGGTTGAGCAGGTGCTCAATCGTTTCCTCATGAGAGCCACATAGGTGACATTTGGAAGGGCCAATGAAACCTTTTTTTAGGAGGTTGTCCCAAGTTAGGATCTTCCTTTGATGCACAAGCAAGATGAATAGCTTAATTTTCATCCAGTGGGGAGTTTGCCAAAGTTCCTTCTAGACTTTATCAGCATTAACACAGTTGAATCCTGTGATTGCTTGTTTAGCCTTTTTGAGATTAAAGTTACCTTCGTTGTTCTTCCCCCATATTAATTGGTCGTGTGAGGAGGACATGTCTAGAATCCATCTGTGCTTTAAGTCCAAGGTGAGAGCCTCTGCCATGGGCTTCAAAGGATTCTCATCACTGTAACTTAGTTCCTTCCACTTCCTCCATTTTTCATTGTTCCTTCCCTGGTCCCAGAAATCTTTTACCAGTACTAAGCCTTTGCTATCTGTGTCTCTCTTGAGGGCTACCAGGTCAATCCTATTGAGGATGGGTTGCTATTGCCAACTGTCCTCCCAGAATCGAGCTCTATCCCCCGCTCTGATTTCCTAGAAATAATGTTGCTGAACAATGCTTTTGTTCTCCCAAGCAAGGTTCCATATGTGTGATCCTCTGTTTTGTCCCGTTGTCCTAATAAGATCCTTTTCCTGTCAGTGCTTGGCTATTGGGTCCCTATAATACTAGTGATTACCCCATTACTATTGTAGTTATACCCCTTATTAATATTGTTGTGCCCCTATTGCCCCCATATTGTTACTACTGTGCCCCATAGAATCCCTCCATTGTTATTTTGTGGCTTTATATTATTATTGTTAGGTCGACTGGATTATATTGTGACTCCTTAGAATCCTATATATAGAAAGGAGGTTTTGTCATTTGAATCATCCAAGAATTATTCATTTATGTAATGTAAAGGAGGTTTCCCCCTCGAAGAGGCTGAATTCTAAGGCGTTGATCTATCTTTTCTATCTTTTCTTGAGCTGGTTTCATAACATTTGGTATCAGAGCTTTGGATTCTAGGGTTTCGCTGCTCCAAACAGGTCATCGTGGCATTTTCGCTATAACTTTTTTATGTGACGTTTCAGAAGTCGCAAAAAAAACCCATTTGAGAAGAAATCACACTGAACCTTGGGTCCAAATTTCAGAGCTTTTTGCGCAATATTTGCGGAGATATGATCTGAGGAATTTGGTCTTTTTGCAAACTCCTGAATTACATTCAAAACAGGTGACCTGGGGAAAATCGTCATAACTTTCTCTCTGGGGATCAGATTGAAATTTCGTAAGAAGGTACAGAAAGAGGACGGACTGTAGTTTCTTGTATGCATGTTTCAGATCCAAAGGTCAAAACAGTGACACGTGGCACGTCGTACAAGTTCGCTCTACTGAACTAGTCTATAAGCAAGTCACTGTGGGAGATTTCACATAACTCTTCCTTGGAGAATCCAATTTGGGTCAGACTTGTGGCATTGGAAAGAGGACACAGAGGGCTACTATAGCTCACAAATTCAGAACTAGATGATTAGAAAGTACAGAGATACATCAGAGGCAATATCGAGCTCCTACAAAGTGAAAAAAGGTGTGTAGATTTTCTTAAATTTTTGCTTAAGCTTGGTTTGAAAATTTATTTTGAAGGAATTCAAAGGGCATAGTAGAGCATTATTATCGGTAACTGATGCCCCGAGGAAAGAAAATGCAAACACCTAGTAAGGAA
This sequence comes from Pinus tabuliformis, assembly GCA_031772625.1. Taxonomy (NCBI): domain Eukaryota; kingdom Viridiplantae; phylum Streptophyta; class Pinopsida; order Pinales; family Pinaceae; genus Pinus; species Pinus tabuliformis. The sequence goes on from CM062816.1 coordinate 1,634,275,781, forward strand.
CCTGAAAGCTCTAGCATGACTCATGAAGAAGAGGAAGAAATGCAACATGATATATCAAAATTACAAGACCAAGTGCAACAACTGTCCCTTGCACAAAAAGGAACAAAATCTAAGATGGATGGTTTAAAGAAAGATGTAGAAGCTAAGATGGATGGTTTAAAGAAAGGTGTAGAAGCTAAGATGGACTGTTTAAAGAAAGGCATAGAAGCTAAGATGATTGATGTGGAAGCTAAGATGGATGATTTGAAGATAGATTTGAAGACAGACATGGACGAATTGAAGATAAATATGAATAAGTTGCTACAAGAAATGGTCCCTAAGGGTGAAAGGGTACTAAAGGAAACTCATGATGAAACAAAAGAAATGTTAATCATGATTCCATAGATGCTAATGTTGGATCGAAGACTCACCATATTCCAAAAATCGATATGAGGAAGTTTGATGGCAAGGATCCTGCCACATGGATATTACAGATGGAGCAATTCTTCGATCTCAATAATGTGCAAAACACACAAAAGGTACGTATGGCAACTTTATATTTGGAACCAAATCAGTTTGTATGGTATCAATGGCTTTGCTCTCGTAAACAATTTATCACTTGGGCAATTTTTACGGAAGAATTGATAGCACATTATGAGGATACAAAAAGCAACACTTTTTTTAGCCAATTGATAAGTCTCAAACAAAAGGGTTCAATAATGGAGCACATTGAGGAGTTCCAAAAATTGAACATAAGGGTAAAAGATATTCCAGAGGAGCATAGGATTGATGTGTTCATAGGGTCTTTAAAGGATAATATCCAACATGATGTTCGCCTTTGGGAACCTGATTCATTAGAGAAGGCATTCAGGTTAGCAAGAAAAATGGAAAGCAAAATTATGGCAACCAGGAAGCATACCACTCACAACTATAAAGACGGAAGTGTTGTTTCCCCTAGTCTTCCACAACCTATAAGGTTGACACCACAACAATTGGAAGAAAAAAGAGCAAAAGGGCTTTGTTACAGTTGTGATAGCAAATACACTAAAGGTCATAAGTGTGCTGAGAAGAAATTATTCTACATAGATTGTGAAGAGGAAGAAGAAAAGGAGCAAGAAAGGTCAAAAGAAGAGGATATACTCCAGGAACAAAGCCTAGATGAAGAACAAATAAATCCGACCATATCTTGTAATGCATTGGCGGGAATTACCACTCCTCAAACCATCAAGATAGAAGGACAAATCAAGAAGAAAAAGGTAATAGTGTTGATTGATTCAGGAAGCACCCACAATTTTATTCATTGTAGGGTAGCAAAAGAATTGAATTGCTTCCTATATCCAGCACCAGAGTGTCAAGTGATGATTGCAAATGGAGGAACAATAAATTGCTCTGGAAAGTGCCATAATATCAAGCTATCCATGGGAGAATATGTATTGACTAGCCCAATGCTTTCCATTCCAATGGGAGGTGCTGATGTTGTACTAGGAGTCCAATGGCTACAATCCTTGGGTACAATAGCTTTTAATTTTCAAGAACTTTTCATCAAATTTTCTGTGAAGGAAAGGAAGTTGAATTAAGGGGTATTGCAGGGAAACCAGGAAAGATAATCAGCTCTAATGGTATGACAAAGCTTCTAAAAAAGGAGCAAAGAGGTGTAATTGCACAATTATGTTCGCTAGATGTTTCCACATTGGAATCATCTATTTCTCCAGATCTCCAAAAAGTCCTGGACAATCATTCCAAGGTATTTGAGACTCCCAAAGGTCTCCCACCTATGCGTGATCATGATCATGCTATTCATCTGATTCCAGGAAGTGTTCCTCCAAACATCAGGCCGTACAGATATCCCTATGTCCAAAAGAGTGAAATTGAACGTATGGTTGCAGAAATGCTAGAGGCTGGTATAATTCAACCGAGTCAAAGTTCTTTCTCTGCTCCAGTAGTATTGGTGCACAAGAAGGATGGATCATGGCGCATGTGTCCGGATTATAGGGAGCTCAACAAGCTCACTATTAAAGATAAGTTCCCCATTCCTGTCATTGATGAATTACTGGATGAATTGCATGGATCAATTTACTTCACCAAGTTGGATCTTCGTTCAGGATATCATCAAATCAGAATGAAGATTGAAGACATTCCAAAACAGCATTTAGAACTCATGAGGGTCATTATGAATTTTTGGTCATGCCTTTTGGCCTTACCAATGCACCTTCAACATTTCAAGGTTTGATGAATTCAATTTTCAAACCATTCCTTAGAAAATTTGTGTTAGTATTTTTTGATGATATACTAATCTACAGCAAGTCTTGGAAGGATCATGTTGAACATGTTGACAGGGTGCTACAACTATTGGAGGAGAAACAATTATATGCAAAAAGATCCAAATGTTTCTTTGGAGTCCAGGAGGTGGAATATTTGGGTCATATTGTATCTCATGAAGGAGTTAAGGTAGACCCTAGCAAAATTAAAGCCATTAAGGAATGGAAAATCCCCACATCCATAAAGCATCTGCGAGGATTTCTTGGGTTGACAGGGTATTATCGCAAGTTTGTTAAGAATTATGGGAGAATAGCAGCACCTCTAACAACATTATTGAAGAAAGATGCATTTTCATGGACTCCGGAAGCAACAAAGGCCTTTGAACATCTTAAAGAGGCAATGTGCCAAGCACCGGTCTTAGCTACACCGGACTTCACAAAAACCTTTATTGTGGAATGTGATGCTTCAGGAAATGGAATTGGTGCTGTTCTAATGCAAGATGAAAGACCCATTGCTTTTGAAAGTCGTCCAATCAAGGGAAAGTTTTTAAGCAAAGCTATTTATGAGAAGGAAATGTTGGCAATACTCCATGCACTTAAGAAATGGCGACCCTACCTAATGGGAAGACACTTCAAGGTAAAAACGGATCATGATAGCCTTAAATACTTTTTAGAACAAAGATTATCCTCTGAAGAGCAACAAAAGTGGGTCACAAAGATGTTGGGTTATGACTTTGAAATCATCTACAAAAAAGGGAAGCAAAATGTGGTGGCAGATGCACTCTCAAGAAAGGATGAGGATGTGGAAGCATTGTTGTGTGCCATTTCTATTATCCAACCAGATTGGATAAACGAAGCAAGGGAGGAATGGAAGAATGACGAAGAAGTGTGGGCACTTATTCGAAAGCTACAACAAGATTCCAGTACGTCTGATACATTTAGCTGGAAAAATGATTCGTTATGGTACAAAGATCGCTTATACCTCTGTAAGAATTCCCAGCTAAAACAAAAGATTCTTATGGAATTGCACACTTCTCCCTTAGGAGGGCACTCAGGATTTTTAAAAACTTACCACAGGGTTAAGAAGGAATTTTTTTGGGATGGCCTTAAATCAGATATTCAAAAGTTTGTGGCGGAATGTTTGGTTTGCCAACAAAATAAAGTTGAAACAATTAAGACACCGGGTCTATTACAACCTTTATCCATTCCAAGCCAACGTTGGGAGGAGGTTTCAATGGATTTTATCACAGGTTTACCCAAGTCTGAGGGAAAGAGTGTCATCATGGTGGTAGTTGACAGACTTACCAAGTATGCACACTTTTGTGCATTATCACATCCATTTAAAGCCAGTACAGTTTCTACTGCATTTATGGAAACAATTCAAAAGCTACATGGAAACCCAAAGATTATTGTAAGTGACAGAGATCCCATTTTCACTGGAAATTTTTGGACAGAATTATTTTCTTGTCTTGGTACTCAGTTAGCTCATAGCTCATCTTATCATCCTCAATCTGATGGGCAAACTGAGATAGTAAACAAATGTTTGGAAGGATATCTTCGTTGCTTTGTATCTGATAAACAGACACAATGGGTCAAATGGTTGCCTCTGGCTGAATGGTGGTATAACACTTCCTTCCATACAACAACAAAAATGACCCCATTTATGGCACTTTATGGGTATCAACCACCATCCATCACATCATATTTAAGAGAAAATTCTAAGGTTCAGGCAGTGGAACATCACATCGAACATCAACAACAAGTCCTCCAACTCTTAAAGGATAACCTCGTGTTGGCACAGAATAGAATGAAACAACAGGCAGATCAACATCGCAGTGAAAGAAGTTTTGATGTAGGTGATTGGGTATTCCTACGGCTACAACCATATAAGCAAATGTCCCTCAAGCAAGCTAAGAAGGATAATAAATTATCACCAAAGTATTATGGTCCGTACAAGGTGTTGCAAAAGATTGGTACTATGGCATACAAATTGGAGCTTCCTGCAGCTTCTCGATTGCACCCAGTTTTCCATGTTTCATGTTTAAAGAAGGTTATAGGCGACAAGCTCCCAGTTCAAACAATATTGCCAGAACTTGACGAGGAAGGAAAAATTATATTGGAACCAGAAGCAGTCACAGAAACAAGAACTCGACAGCTACGAAATCGATCAATTTCAGAGTATCTTATCAAGTGGAAGAACTTATCCGCTGAAGATTCCACATGGGAGGATGAGAATTTTATGCAGAAGTATCCAAAACTACTCAAGCGTTGAGGACAACACTTTTTTGAAGGAGAGGGGCATGTTGGGTCCCTATAATACTAGTGATTACCCCATTACTATTGTAGTTATAACCCTTATTAATATTGTTGTGCCCCTATTGCCCCCATATTGTTATTACTGTGCCCCATAGAATCCCTCTATTGTTATTTTTGTGGCTTTATATTATTATTGTTAGGTCGGCTGGATTATATTGTGACTCCTTAGACTCCTATATATAGAAAGGAGGTTTTGTCATTTGAATCATCCAAGAATTGTTCATTTATGTAATGTAAAGGAGGTTGCCCCCTCGAAGAGGCTGAATTCTAAGGCGTTGATCTATCTTTTCTATCTTTTCTTGAGCTGGTTTCATAACATTGGCATACTTTTGTTTCCAAAGCTTGGCCCAGAGGGCATTCGGCTCCTTGATCCATTGCCACCAAAGCTTAGCTCCCAAAACCTTGCTGAGAGTTTCCAGATCATGCAGCCCCAAGCCACCATGGCTTTTGGGCTTGCAGATATTGTCCCAGGAAACTAAGGCCCATTTTTTTTTCTCTTCCCCTTTGCCCCATAGAAAGTCCCTTTAAATGTTCCTTATCTTCTGCTTAATACCTTGAGGAGAAGGGATAGCTGCAAACATGAAAATGGGAATGGGTTGCAAGACCGCCTATGTTAGCACAAGTCACCCTGCTAAGGTTAAATATCTGCATGTCCATTTGCTGATTTTGTCCTGAAGTTTATTTAAAATTGGTTCCCAAATTTTCTTACTGAGAGGTTTATCAGTAAGAGGAATGCCAAGATATTTGGAAGGCAACTGATCTCTTTGAAAACCCAGAATTCTAGTAATGTTTCTTTGTATAGCAATATTAATGTTAAAGAAAAAAACTTTGGACTTGTTTTGGCTTACCTCTGTGCCTGCTACCACATAAAAGTCGTTTAAGATATCTTTGATTGCCTTTGCTTCCCTGACTGTGGGTATGCCCTGCAGCATAGTATCATCCACAAATTGTTGATGAGTATTAGCTTCTCCATTCGAGGTAAGCTTGATCCCCTGAATTCGACCTTCAACATTTGCCCTTTTGATTGCCCTGCCTAGCCCTTCTATCATGAGGACAAAGAGGAAAGGGGAGAGCGGATCACCTTGTCTGAGCCCTCTGGAGGGATTGAATGTGTTTGACGGGGCTCCATTAAGCAGAATGGAAAAGTTGGACGTGGTGACTAGTGCCATAACCCACCTAATCCAATTTTGGTCAAAGCCATATGCTTTCAGAGTAGCTTTGGTATAAGACCAGCTGAGTTTGTCATAGGATTTTGCAATGTCGAACTGAATAATCATGCCTACTTGCTTGTTGCTTTTGAGAGAGTGTACCACCTCATGTGCTTGGATGATGTTGTTGAGAATTTTTCGTCCTTCCACATAGCATGTTTGCTCTTCCGAGATGAGGGAAGGTAGTAGGGGCTTGAGTCTGTTGGCTACCACTTTGGAGATGATTTTATACACCACATTACATAAGGCTATGGGTCTAAATCCATTCGGAGTAATAGCATTTTACTTTTTGGGGATTAAAACTATGAAGGAAGCATTGAGTGCTTTCAGAACCTTTTTATATTTTCTTGAGTCTTCCACAACTGCAAGGATATCATTTTTGACTGTATCCAAGCAGGCTTTGAAGAAATCAACATTGAATCCATCCGGGCCTGGGGCTTTACCACTTTGCAGTTCCTTGATCACCTCACTGACCTCCTCTTCTGAGATTGGCATGTTGAGATTGTGGTTGTCCTCTCTAGTGACTAACTTGGGGATATATTGGGTGAATTGATTGATGAAGCTAAATCTATCCTAAATTGGCTCCTTTGCAATATTAGAGAAGTGTTGTACTAGATTTTCTTCCATGTCCTTGTGGGAGACAAGCTCAACACCCTGAGAATCCTTAATCTTAGTGATTCTATTATGTGCTCTATGGGCCATAGTGGATTTGTGGAAGAACTTAGTATTTCTTTCTCCCTCTTTGATCCATTGAATCCTAGACTTCTGTCTCTAGTAAGTTTCCTCTTGTAAGCATCGATCCTCCCATTCTTCCCGCAAAGAATTAGTTAGATTTTGCCTCTCTTAATTGAAGTCCTCTGTGATAATGATCTGATTGATTTCCTGTAGTTTCTGTTCAGTCTCAATTCTAGCCTTGAGGATATCGCCAAATTCCTTTTTGTTCCAAGCTTTACGTTTGGATTTAATATATTTTAGTCTCTGTTGTAGCATGTACATTTTAGTGCCTTGAATATTCAGATCCTCTTTCCACCATTTGTCAATGTTGCTGGTGAGTTTGGGGTGTGAGAGCCAAGCATTCTCGAATCTGAATGGCCTGTTCCTTTGAGTGCCCATAAAGGTAGATTTGATCTGAACTGGCCAATGATCCGAACCTCCAAAGGGCAAAATGGATGCTATGATGGTTGGTCTTGTGAGGAGGAGATCTTTAGAGATGATAAATCTATCAAGTTTTGGAGCCACTTGCAATGCCCCTCCCCTTTTATTATTCCACGTGAAGGTTCCATTTATGGTCTCGGTGTCCACTAGTCCCATGTTCATGATGAAATTTTGGAAGGCTTCAGAAATTCTGCCTAACTGTCTGGTGCCTCCTTTTTTTCCGAAAGAGATCTTATCATATTGAAATCACTTGAAACTATCCAAGGCATATTGGGATACCGTGCTCTTAGATTTTCCAGGGAGGTAAGAAGCTTGAGTTTATCTACTTGCTTCTGGGGTCCATAAACATTTGTTATCATATATGTTTCCTTATCACCTACCAGACTACATACAAGAGATAGATAGTTCCTGGATGCTTTAGCATCCAAGATTCCAAATTTCTGTGGATCCCACAACGTAATAATCCCACCTGCCGAGTTATTTGCCTTGACCTATAAATACTCATACTTGATTAACCATTTATTATGGATTTCTCTTATTTTCTCCATTGAACATTTAGTCTCCTGTATAAAGACCATGTCTGGTTTTTCTTCTTTAATTCTCTTACTCAGATTCCTTTGTTTCCTTCTACTACCTAAACCTCTAATGTTCCATGTTGTAAGCTTCATTAAGAAAGGTTAGTAAAGGAATAGTTGGTAAGATCTTTCATCTTACCTGAGTTAATCAGTAATTTTCCACATTCATTTAGCAGTTCATTCTGTCTTTTCCTTCCTCTTTTCCTTCTTGAGTTCTTTGGAGATTGTGCCTGTGAGTTCTCCATTAATTTGACCCCACTTTGCTCCTAGCTTTCGTGGTTTCTCTTGACACCAGTTCCCTTCGGTTGTGCCCTCCATAGAAAGAGCTGTTGAACTCGATCATAGTCTTCTTTCGGCAAGGAGTCCACTCCTTTGTTCCTGCCTTGTTCCAGAAATAGTTCTACATCTAGATTTTCCCTGTCTAGAATCTCCTATAGTTCATGGTCCTCTATTCCTGCCTCACTTGGAGTCATCTCATAGTCTTTACTGATCTCCATGAAGCTTGGTGGATCCTCCTTCTGCTGATTGTTTACTGTGATATCCTCCATTTTAGCTTCTGTTTCCTCCTCCTTGGATGTGTTCTCCCTGTCTTGGACCGTCTCCACATTCTCCTCTACTTGCTCTAGGATTTTGAAACTATTGTGTCTTGTGTTTCTCTCTTCACTACTTTTCTTGTGTGGTCGTTTACCCCCTTTCCCTTTGGCCCCAACCTTGGTAAAACCCTCGTGATCTCTATCCAATGATGTTTTCCCATTGCCTTCCATATTGTTTGTTGGGCAGTCTCTAAACAGATGGTTGTGTTCATGACATTTGCAGCACCTGAAAGGTATGTGCTCATAGTCCAACATTTGCACCCAATCTTCATCATATACCTCTAAAATTATTGCTTCCAGAAGGGCTCCATATAGATCCATTTCCACACATATTCGGGAAAAGGAGGTGTATTTACCTTTGAGAGTTGCCTCTGATATCTTCAGAAAATGCCCCAGCATGTTGTCGATAGTTTTCAAAGATTCTGGGAGCCAGTAATCCAGAGGTAGAGAGTATAGTCTAATCCAAACCAGTACAGATGTAAATGTTTCATGTTCAGGTACAAAGTTCATCATCCGTGGCCTCATGTAGAGACCTGCCACAGCATAGAAATAAGGCCCCCCTTCAAACACTCAGTCTTTGTCCTCTAGGTTCGCGAACACCACTGTGAAGAAGCCCTTAGAACCCAGATGTAAATGTATTTCTCGCTTTGGCTTCCAATGGCTCTTAATCCAAATGTGTAAAGCCTTCTTCGTTGGCCATAACCCCATGAACTTGCAGATGATCACATGTTCTTTCATATGATCCCTGTGTGCTTGAATCGCAGGATCACTCAATATGACCCAGAGAATGGTGCTCGATTTGGGTTTGCAAACTCCCGTAGTTCTTGTGGAAGTCGTTTTCCCACTATCGCCTCCCTTCTCCTTATCTTTACTGGTTTCCTATTGATTCTCTTCCTAATCCTGGGATTCATTTCTTCCATTTGTCTCCTTGCCTCTTACTTCTGAAATCTTTCCAGATGGTTTTTTGAAATGCTTCCCTCCTGCTTCCTTGCCTCCTTCTGTGACTACCTACCTATAGGAGGGAGTGGCGCTCCCCCTGCACGTCCCACCATGGAACCCTAATGCAAAACCCTAGCATCAATTTCGGTCCTCGTTCAAGTTGCAGAGCTCTCCCCCCTTCAAGCCAATCGATTTCTCCTATCGAGAATAAAATATAATCTTATTTTTTATATGTTTACTTAATTTTTTTTTATGAAAATCTTAAAATTAAAAAAATATTTATGAAATTTTTTTAGAATTACAATTTGCAGAAGAAAAAGATTTCATATTTACCATTTAGAAAAAATAATTTTCAATAAAAGTATAATCCAATTTGTAATTCTATTTACTTATATTTTTGTAAAAATACTATTAATAAAAATAGATTTAAAATATATACTTATTTCTCATTTCAAAAAAATATAATTATAATTAAAATGCTTTTATTTAATTTTAATTTTATATTTATTATATACAATTATATTTATCTTTACCTGTAATATTTTTTCATCTAACCATATAATCTTCTATACCACCCTTTCATCGAATCAACATTCACATTCACCAGGTAAACAAATATGCTAATAATACTCCAAAACTATTTTAAAGACTTGGGATGAACTTCTTCAAAACCGCTATAATTAAGAAACCAATGCATCCCAACAACACTCGCTTAAACTTTACATGAATTAATTTACGTGTCCTCGATTGGACCAACCCTGAATTTTATTCTATAAGAATAATGTAATCTTCTTATCATAAAAGGACATTTCTCTAAACTAAAGGTAGGGGTTGGCATGATAATATTTATAAAATGAAAATTAAAGTCTGAGGTTACATCCAAATTTAAGGATTGCTAATTTTAAAATATTTCTCGATTATGAGGATACGGTAATCTTGTTGCTCACGAAAGGGACATTTCACTAAACTAATGTTGTAATTGGAATGAAGATTATAACCCAAAGTTACATCTCAGTTGAAGGATTGATAATTTCAAAATATTCATGTTCAAGACTGAGCAAGCAATGTAGTAGACGATATGTTTTTTTCGCACTCAACTCCTTGCACGGTGATGGAGAGTTCATTTTTTATCTTAGCAAATAATTGTTTTCTTCGTCACTAAGACATAAACAACGACAAATAGGTGGATTTAGTCCACTTTGGGGACAAGAGTCTCTCGTGGGCCGAGTGCGATCCGAAACAAGTAGCCAGCGTTTGAGGGTGAGGGTGAGGGTGAGGTCGAAGTATTACTTATATTTGAATATATTACAATAGATTAATAGACATTTTTTGTTTGAGGTTGTTTACTTGTTGGTGGGAAGTATAATTTGTTGGAAAAAAATTATAATCAAATCTTGATTTGTGTTGTTTAAAACGTATTTTTTTACCATATATATAGGTTTATCATCTTGAAAAATTCACCCCTTAAACCTGTAATTCCATTGGATCCCTGCTGAATTTTAGACAAATTATACTGGAAAATAGACCAAAAACTTTTCCAAAAAAATTTAACAGATAACCTAAGATTTTCTTTTGTTCTTCTCAATGCTTGGATTTGGAAATCTGAAAATCCATCTCTCGTCATGCACTGCTCCACTCATGCCTACCTCTATAGAGAATAGAACCTAAACCATGATTTAGCTGTTGCACCTTGTAGTTTTTTTTAAGAGGAAAAAAATGCTTCTAAATTATATTAATACAACAGATAGTACAATTTTCATAGATTTTCAATTTGTCTGCAAAAAAACCCCTTTTATTTTCCTTACAATACAATTGTAACTACCATATCTCCTATTTTTTCTAGAGTAATCCATAACCTAAGATCTTTGATCCATAGTCCAAAAAACTAAAATATCTTTCTCTTTACAAATTTGACAGGAGAGATCTCCACAGGCAAATAATTGATGTTCGTTACATTGTCAAAAAAACATATCATTATGCCTCCTAGCTCTAATAAAAGTTAATGTTGCTCGCATTTCTCATGGCTCCTTGTTCATACACAGAAAAGGAAAACTTACCAAGCATCTTATCTATTTCTCTCTTTGATAATAAATCTGTAGTCCAGTTCTGCTCCCTGTAAATGTGATCAAAATAGATATGATGATAAGTTCTTACCAACGTTGTGACGTGCTTCATTCAATTGGTTAATATAGGAGGATTAAAATTGTTATGTCCTTTGAACCAGTTTATGATTCCCTTTGCATCACCATAGATCTGTATGTGTTCCAATCCCAACCATTTTGCTGTGATCAGTACTCCCATAGCGCAACGATCTTTTTTTTGCTATTAGTGCCTTGCCCCCTTCCCACCAAAAGTGGTAGTATTTACTTGGTTCTATAACTATGTAGGAACTGCACCTACATTTCCTCCCACAACATGCACCATCAAAGAAACCCACTGGATATGTTTACCAAATGTCTCTTCATTTGAAAATTCTAGATTTACTACTATTCATGGATGGTCCATATTCCTTGAAATATGCAACAATTTTAATGACATGCTCCCTTACTGTCGGATATTTATTTTCAAATAAAAGTGCATTCCTACTACGCCAGATGGACCAAATAAGGTACAAAGGTAGAAATCTGTATCTATCACGGGATTTGAACCACCTCTTGAAACAACACCTCAATGATGGAGAATGTTATATTGGAATAATTCCGAAAATGTGCAATACCTGCTCCCAAAGCACTTTCACTTAAGGGAAGTGCAAAAATAGATGAACATTATCTTCAATGATATTATTGCAGAGCAAGGCAGATCCCTGAGCCAGATTACCCTCTGTGTTGTAGGTTGTTCCAGGTTAATAATCGATCCATGATAGCCAACCAATAGAAACATTTGATTTTATTAGGTATTTTCCCTTTCCATATAAATGAACCCATGTAGGAAAGTGATTCCCCATCTCTATCCATTGTATTTCGTTGTATATGTCTTTTACCAATGGGTGTCCCTTTTTGAGGCAACCCCCCCATGTCATTTCATCCTCCTGATAATTAAGGGAGATACCCACATTTCTTAGATTAGCAATATATACTTCCCATTCCCAAACATACTCCTTAGGCATCTAAATATCCCCAACACGAATCCATGATTGTTGGTCAATACAGTGATCATTATGTAAAAATCTGTTTTAGGAAGATAATCTCTTTATCATGAAGAAAATTAAGGATCTGAAAAGATAATGTGTGGTTTCCCACCATACCTTTAATAACTTCCAATCCAATCTTGATCTTGGATCCATCCCCTACCTCCCATCGGAGAAACCTCCATCAGCCAGTGTATGTTTTTCATCATACTTTTCCAGATATATGATGAAATAGTTTTCCTCTTAGCCCCTCCAGAAATTCATGTAGTGAAATATTACCCATACATATACCTTTCTTTGATGATATGGGACCATATTCTAGTGTGTGATACTGCCCTCCACATATTCTTAATGATCAGTGCTATGTTGAAGGCAAAAGGATCAATGATCCCCCATCCACCTCCTCAATGGGACTAGCAATGAGAGACCATTTTACCAAAAGAAACTTCCCTGAAAGTAATGTTTTGGCCCAAATAAATCACGCCATGGTGGATTGGATCTTTTTAATAACCTCCCTAGGAAGTTGAAAAAGGTGCATCCAGTATACTGCTATATTGTGTAGTACTACTTTTAACAGGATCATTCTACCTCGAATAGTCAACCATGTGTGTTTCCAGCAGTCTAGTTTCTTGTGGAACCTCTCTACTAACCAATCCCAATATTTGTTGCAGTGATTATTGGGCTTCAGGTTGAAACCCAGGTATGTAATACCTTTATCAATATGTCTGGTACCAACCCCAAAGGGTAAACTGTTGTCCTTAATCTCTGTACCTACAATGCCATTATGTATGAGAATAGATTTCGGTCCATTCATACATAGTCTTAATGCCTCTCCAAAATATTTAATGATGTTATGTATAGCTATCCATTCAAAAATGATAGCTTGTCCTTTGAATAGGAAGTCATCTATGAACATCAAGTGAGTGATGTCAATATGCCTAGATAATCTAACTCCAAAAATTATACCCTGGACTCTAGCATCGCACACTTTTCTGCTCATACTGTCAATAACCATGAGGAACAACATTGGAGATAGAGCACATCCCTGCCTCAAACCCTTGTGTGTTGAGAAGAAAAGGGAAGGAAGTCCATTTATGATGACAACGAAATTCGTGGTCTTGATGCAAGCCATAATTCAGCAAATATTTGATGAGGACATACCTGCTTTGATCAAAACTAGTTTAAGAAATTCCTAGTCAATGAAGTCATATGCCTTGGTCAAATCCACCTTGAGAAGGCAAGGCTTAAGATTCCTGGCTTTTATGGAGTGCAGAATCTCCTGAGTAATACCAATTGCATCTTGAACATGTCTACCCTTAATAAACTCGAACTATTCCTCAGTGATATTCTTCGTCATAATCGGTTTCATCCTCTGAGCTATCAGTTTAGAAATCAATTTATACACAGTGTTGCAGGGGGATATTGGCCTAAAATCTACAAAAGATTATGGATTTTCCTTCTTAGGAATGACAACAATAAATGTGGCATTGATAGCCCACAAATAAACTCATTTATTCTAGATTCCTCATCAACCGCTAGAATATCTTGAATCATCAGATCAGATAAATGAATAAAAATTTCTACCCCCCAACCGTTCGGTCTGGGGCTTTTGTCCCTAACACTGTCGCGCATAGTCTCAATCAGCTCCTCTTTAGTGATGGGATGACCTAGAATATTGTTATCCTCCACCTAAAACATCTTCGAAATATGAGAAATAAATGCAGACAGAGAGAGTAAGTCATGTTCTTGGTCGATATAATGGCTCTTGAAATGTGATATCGCTGCATGTTCCAGAGAATACTGTGAGGAGATGATATTACCCACAGCATCTCGGATTTTCCTGATGGAATTAATGTTCTTTTTGATGTTGAATTTTTGGTGAAAATATTTCGTGTTCTTATCCCCCACTTGTACCCATAATTCCCAACTTTTCATATGAATGCCAGCTTCTTGATTCAACAAAATCAAATTTCTAATGCCTTCCAGCTCAATAATATTGCCCCTGTATGTATCGGAGAAATATAGAGGATCAAAAGGGTCATTCAAAAGTATGATAGAATGATCAATTTCCAAAAGATTTTTAATCTCCTCTCTGTTTTTTTCCAAAATCCACGATCGAGCTTCCCTTTTTAACAACAAAATATTAGTGGATATGGTAGACAAAAAGTCCATAGGGTCAGGAGGCAATGGCCTTTTCCATGCTGAGTTTACCAGATTTTTGAAATCCTTCATCTGCAACCATATTGGATTAAATTTAAATGGGTATGATCTCCTCAAGTGCTCCTCGCTCCACGATAACATAATAGCCATATGATCAGAGATGGTGGAGGGGAGAATCGATGATTCCAAGTTAGATAGATCATGATACAGAGATTAGCTCACTTGAAATCTGTTAATCCTCTTAGAAATTCCCTCCCCTCCAGTGTGCCCATCCCGCCAAGTGGGGCCTAAGGGATCTGGTGCAATGTCAACCAGTGTGTGAGCCTTCATCATGTCTATGAAATATGTAGTTCATATATCCTCCCGCACCCTAATGCCCCAAATCTCCGACTTCCCCAATGAAAATTTTAGATACCTAGAAATAATGAGCGAACTCAGCCCTAACAGTCTAGATTTAGCCACCTGGTCCCAATATAGTCTTTGACCAGTATAAGGTGCATAAGAATTGATAATCCTTATTCTTTGGTTTGACCCCAAATTATATCCAGATAATATGATACTTGCACACGAATTGTATGCCTTTAGTTCATAGATGTTGGGGTTCCACATCACCCCCAAACCTCCCGAGAGTTCATTGGCATCCGATGCACATACTAGCCATTGAGGATAAAAAGAGAGCATTATTTCACATGCTTTATCACGCTTTTTCATGGTTTCTTGAGAAAGTATCATAGATTGGTTATATGACTGAACAAAACCACGGAGAGAGCAGATTTTATGGGGCGCTCCCATATCCCGGAAATTTAGGTAGATAATGGTCATGGCGGAACCCCATCATCGATTGTGTCCTCTCTAAGGACCGAGTACCATGGACATCAGAAATAGAAATCCATTCGATAGTGAAAGTGGTATCAATGCTAAATGGTTCACCTCCAGCATCTAGGTCCTAGGAAGGGGATAGCGCAATGTTGTTTCACTCAACCACTTTTTCGAAACATGGAGGCCTCTTCTTACGGTGTGTGCCATTTTGTCGAGAGGGACATCCATATGTAGGCTTAGGATATTGGAAAAAAGATCACTTGATGGTAAAAGGCTCAAGGGACTCAGTAGAATCGACCAGAGCTTATAGCTCTCTGTCGGGTGAGAGAATAGATGAAGGTGGATGCTCACTAGGAGGAAAAGGATGAGGATGTGAGCCCGTCCGCTCACCCATGAGGTGCATGTGAAGGAGAGAAATTCACAGGGTGGTCAATAGGATAAGGGGTGGTCCTAGGGCGATCACATGGGACCATTTTATCTGGAGAAACTAATTGTTAAGACAGAATCAAAAGGGGTGGTTGAGGGGCCTTCCTTATCAACAAGTGTTGTAGTGTTTTCTTCTCAAAGATGTACGAAAAGAACCCACTTAAGATTGCAGATGACAAAGAATATCAACAATATAAATGGTTGCTAAAAGTTGTAGATCTGCAGAAACTGATAGAAACAAAACCTGCCAAAGCCATGATCTATGCCACAATCATAGCTAAAAAACAAAAAGAAACAGTAATAACTCCAATCATTCAATGGAAACCAAATATACAAAGAATAGTTTTTATTATAACACCTGTGAAGGGAACAAATAAATGTTACTAGTCCCCCTCGATGGGATGGGTTCTTGTCTATCCTCAAACGTCTTCAACTTGTGTAGAGTCTCTCTTCTCTATAATGTGTAAACCTAGCAAAAATATGGTGTGTGACAATGAAAATAATCAAAGTTACAACAATGAGTGCAACAATGAAAATAATCAAAAGTGAATAATGAATGGAAAACCCTTCTATTTATAACAAAATGTTGAGTTATCATTGAATAATGAGCAATAATAAAATATTATTAACCCCATTCTTGGAATAACCACTTGGAATATTTTATTATATTTTCTTAGGAGGGAAAAAGTATTTAAACATTTATTTAGAAATAATAAATAAATAAATGATTTATTTATCATCTCAACGAATTGGTTAAGGAATAATAAACAAATAATGATTTATTTAATTATTCCTAAGGGATTTAATCAAATTTTACAAAGAACAATAATTAATTAGTAGTTAATTAATTATTCTTACAAAAAAATACAATAATTAATGATTTATCTATTTGTTTTTCATGATTGGGTCAAATATGACAAGGAATAATAATTGAACAATGGTTTAATTAATTATTCCTAGAAGAAAATGAAATAAATAGTGATTTATTTAATTATTCTTCATGGGTTTAATTATAAATTACTTAACAAAGGTGGTTTATTAAGTAAGTTCTCACAGTGAAATCAATTTTACTATGGTAAAATTGGCTTTACATGTATACTTCGATTCATCTAGTAAATTAGGCTAGATGATCAATTTTTTGGTGATAACAGATTGCCCCCCAACGTATGAGTGTTAGGAGCAAAATGTATGACCGAAGTACATTGTCAGGACGTAATCACTAGACAACACAGTGGAGTTAGAGAGAGAGACCAATAAAGTTGAAGTGAAAGAGGATAGGGACAGAGGGGGTGACACTAATGCAAGTATCATTTTATGTTGTGGTACCGAACCTCAATGAGGCAGGGGAGGCATACCCATACCCGCCGAGATAACTTAGTACAAAAATAATGGTGTGCCTAGAAACATAAAACTGAGCAATGAAATACATGCTGAATGGTACATGACATGCTGGAATAACAAAACCAGAAAATAATACAATGTATCCCATATACACAATGCACCTGGAATAACATGAGTCAGGGCTGAATACAATAATATCTGAGTACATGAGATATAATGGCCCATCCCTCAAAAAATGGGTGGGATGGAGGGTAGAACAATTGGAGAAACCCTGCTCGATAGGGAAGGGCTTTGCAGAACTGAATGGATCATCTGAAGGATACGTGCATGATATGAACATTGTGATCAGTAGGAACAAAACCCATCAACTTTGCGGAACTGCATCTGAGGCTGTAGCATAATAAGAATGCATTTGGGCATGTGGGGGGCTACCTGAAGGGCCACCCCCTCATGAGGTTTGAAACATCTCACACACACCCAGGAATCACTAGTACAATATGTTGCATAACTAGACCATCAAGTGTATGAATCATGAACATGAAATGACCAATTCAAAGGGAAATAATAAGTCCCTTTGCTTGATCTGAGGCGCCGAACAAGAATGGAACCTGGAAGGGAAATAATGTCCCTTTGCTTGATCCGAGGCACCGAACAAGAATGGAAGCTGGAACCAAGGTACACCACCCTCTAGATCGTTCTTCTGGAATAAATGAGCTAATGTCGATAGAATAGGGCTCACAATAGATGAGGCAATAAGGATCCTCAACTAAGGAACGAGGAAAAATAGTAATGTGACTGATGGACTGACACTAGGGATAATGGAAAAGTAGGACTGGGGGACAAATAGATGACTTCCCTTGTCAGAGCATAAAGTGCATGGTTGACCTTGCAGCAACTGACTCAACTCCAGAGGGGATGGGGACAGTATGATTGGAGGCCAAAATGAGCAACACAGGATGAACTATATGAAACGATGGATGGGATACTATGACATGATATAATGGGACGTGAAACAGACTCCATGGATGCGATGGTGACTCATCGCGGATGCTCTGAACAAGGGTGACTTGATGACGCTGCCACACAGACTAGAAGGGTGTTGTATAGTCCTGAGTGTTTAGAAATGGGATGAAGAAGTACAAGAAGGCTCGGAAGAAAGAGATATCTAGGAAATTTTTGGGAGAAAACTAGGAACTAAGTGTAGTCCCTAGTAGAGTCGCCAATTATGCTATAGGGATTAATGCACGGATATTTGGGGATGTATAAACCCTCAAGGAGAAAACTGGGAACTAAGTGTAGGCCCTAGCAGAGTCACCAATTATGCTATAGGGATTAATGAACGGATATTTGGGGATGTATAAACCCTCAAGGATCTTCCCGGGGTCCTTGGCAGACTATTAGATTAGCTGAAGTTGGCTCAAAGATGCATGCATATTTATGTTAAACAAATGAGAATCAAAGCAGGAAGAAGGACTTATTACCTCAAGTCTTGGTGTCATGTTGCTGGAGAGCGCAAAGTAGGAAGGTGGAAGACCCCTTAGCTAGATCCAGATCAAAACCTACACATAGATAAGACAATCATAATATCACAACATATAACTTTGACAAACAATGCATTAACATATAAATATATCTAATTACATGTATCTAAGCCACTCATAATAACGACATTGCATAAATATGTAAACAAATTACACTACCAATATCGCAAAGTGGACAACACAATTGCAGTTCTATATTGATGTAGAAAAGGGTGATTAAAACCATCGGTTGTATCATCTTTCCCTTACTCCTCCAGCTCCTCTCTCTCTCTCCCTTCTTAACCTCTTCTAATGCCTTATTCATTATTCGACACACTTGATCATGATTTTTTCTTTAGAAAATATTACTCGCTCCATCACACCTCTGTTACGTTGCAACCTCAACAGGTTAGTGATATTAATTTTCTTTTTTTTACTAAATCAAAACAAGATCAAAACCCAATCAAATGAAATAGAATTAATTCTCAAGAGAGGCTTACAATATTCTCTCTTTTTTCATGTTACCAAAACTCATCTCTATAAAATAACCAATCGATAGATGGTGACTTCATGGCCACCTATTACAAAAACCATTGGTGGTGAATATTTTAAAGAGATTTAAATAAATATGAAATTAAGATTTATCAGATTAACAACTTACTTTGGAGGAATAATTTTAACAACTTATTTTGGAGGAGTAGTTTTATTGTGAGAGCCAATCCTTGACACTCTAGGAGCAAAATATCCATCATACTTACTTCTGGTTGAATGCTAACATATTCCTTTTATTTATTATTTATTAAATTTTGAAATTAAAAATCAATTTCAAAAATATGTTTTATTTAATCATTTTTTAAAATTTAATTTAAAAACAAGAAAAATAAAATAAAATATAATCTTATTTTTTATATGTTTACTTAATTTTTTTTATTAAAATCTTAAAATTTAAAATTATTTATGAATTTTTTTTAGAATTACAATTTGTTGGAGAAAAAGATTTCGTAGTTACCATTTAAAAAAGATAGTTTTCGATAAAATTATAATCCAATTTATAATTCTATTTACTTATATTTTTGTAAAAACAGTAAAAATAAATTTAAAATATATACTTATTTCTCATTTCCAAAAAAATATAATTAGAATTAAAATATTTTTATTTTCTTTTAATTTTAAATTTATTATACTTTCAAATTTTTTTTATATACAATTATATTTATTTTACTTGTAATATTTTTTCAATTAACCATATAATCCTCTATATTTATTTATGCATGATGATATTCCTTTCATGAAAAGAAACACAACATTCAAAGAACATGCGAGTTTATTTAAATAGGTTTAGGTTTAGAAATAGAACCTTGCATACTCTGTTTCCAATAAAAACTATTGATGGAAAATTGCCTTTGGCTTGAGCTTCCCTATACCTATCCTCCTCTCATAGAAATGAAATTTATACCTATCCTCCTCTCCTCTATCTATGGGAGATGATCAACCATTAGATTTTGAGAGTTATTTGGGTCTGTGACTGTTCTTTGGGAGAAACGGATAGATTTTTGTCCAAATTTGTCCCAGGGCATTTTTACATAGTCACTATTGTAAATCTTTTATGGAATTCTAAATTCTTTACTAGCTTCACAACTAATATGGGAATGTTTAACTAAGGATCAAAGGCAATGAGGACCTATGGGATATCCTAGCTTCAACAAATATTTAACCAGATGTGAATGCTATATATCCTATTTGAAACATCTGAGACTCAATGTATTGTCCTATAATTTCATTTTCTAATGACTTGGTGTCTGTCACTCAAGTACAAGTATTATTTATTTTGGGAATATGGGGAAGAGGAAGTATTCTAAGAATAATTTATTAGGACAATGGTTATTATGAATTAGGGGAAGTAGGTCATTCTTTATAGCTAGAGAAACATGGATAGATTTTTGTCCAAATCTGTCCCAGGCCATTTTTAAATAGTCACTAGTGTAAATCTTTTATGGACTTCTTGTAAAATAGTAACCTTTGAGCTTCAAGTACAGTTAAAAGTGAAATTGCAAAAATCAAAGTGCAAGAAGTAAACACATATATTACAACCTCAAAATATTACTACCATAAAGATTAGAACCCTTTTCAGAAAGGACATCAGTTTTTGGCATGGATTTTGGCATGGAATCCTCATATTAAGTTCATCTATATTATAGCATGCTAATTGTCTCCTATGCATTCAATCACATTGTTTTGAATAGTTTGAGAATCCAATTTTCAATCACATTCATAATACTATCTTTGTTATTATGTTATGTTTCATTTCAAATATAACACATTTTATATTCTAGCATGCTAATTGTTTGCTCTGTATTCGATCACATTGTTTAGAAACAGAACCTTGCTATACCTCAGGACATTGCTCCAATTCAGTCATGCTATGCCTTAGTTCTACTATGCCTCAGGACAAAGCTCCAGTTCTTTTCAGAAAAACGCTCTTGCCTTATTTCCTCCTATTTCGATTCAAATGATTACGTTCATCTCATTTTTACACAGTCAAAATTATTCTCCACCCACGATACTTAGGGAACATGGGAGTTTATTTAAACAGGTTTGGTTTCCTTAGATGGACTCATCAAAATAAGTTCTTTGAACATATAAACAAAATGAACTATCTTAGGCTAAATGCTTTACTAGTTTCACAACTCTTACCTTATTTCCTCCTATTTCGATTCAAATGATTAAGTTCATCTATATTCTAGCATGCTAATTGTCTACTTTGTATTCGATCACATTGTTTTGAATGGTTTGAGAATCCATTTCGTTGTCAGAACTGAGTTGGTGCCTTATTTCCTCCTATTTCGGTTCAAATGATTATGTTCATCTCATTTTTACACAGTCAAAATTATTCTCCACCCAGAATACTTAGGGAACATGGGAGTTTATTTAAACAGGTTTGGTTTCCTCAGATGACTCATCAAAATATGTTCTTTTAACATATTTATAGAATGAACTATCTTAGGTTAAATGCTTTACTAGCTTCACAACTCTTACCTTATTTCCTCCTATTTCCATTCAAATGGTTAAGTTTATCTATATTCTAGCATGCTAATTTTCTACTCTGTATTCAATCACATTGTTTTGAATGGTTTGAGAATCCATTTTGTTGTCAGAACTGAGTTGGCTCACACTTTGGCTCAGTGCAATTCCTTCGTGGGCACCTATGCTTATATGAGTCCTGAAAGGTTCGATCCTGATGGGTATTAATATACAATTTCTATTGTCTTCTGTAATGCAGTTCCTCTAGTTTTTGAGTTTTTTTTGTTGTATCAATAGAAATTAGGTACATTCTGCAGCCTTAGTTAGGATGATACATCTAATTTTGGTGTTTAATGTTTAGACTAGATTCAATAGACAACAACTATACACGAAATGTTAGCAGATAATATGCTAATATAAACAACTCAGTGGTAGAAACAAAAATGGTCAGATACAGAGGACTCAAGTAGATTGCTAATCTGGAGATATGTAATGTAGTATCTTGTTTAATGTGGCAGGTTTTTACTACTTTCTAAATTCAATCGTTGATTTAATTGGCAGAAAGTTTTGGGCCAAACAATTCATTGAATTCTGAGTTGGGATGATTGAATTTTGAAGTTCATCCTTGCACAAGCCAATTGCGATGTCTTGGTAGTCTTTTAACATATTCAAGTATTTTGATTTGGATTTGGTAATTTTGGTAGTTAAGGGAGTTCATTCCACCTTTTCTTACTAGATTATATTTCCATGAGTCTAGTAAAGGGGAAACGGATTCAATCTACATCCATGTAGTTTGAGTTTTTTTATAGGGCTCAAAAATATGCTTTACAAGAGGGAGAAAGGAGACCTAGATGGCATAGATCATAATGTAAGGACAATCCATAATTAACAAGGACTGTGTAACATAGGTCTTTTCAAGTTCAATGGAAACCTTCTGTCCAACTTGAGATCCTGGACTTATGCTTCCAGGACGCTGAGTTAATCTATGGATTGGCCTTCATTCGTCAGTAAGCATCAACATGCTTAATTTAATATTTTGGTTGTTTGGAATGAATCCAATTCTAAGGTCCATGGCCATCAATGAACATCAACATGCTTAACTATCTAATGATCCATTTAGCACAAAGGGCTTGCCTTTGGGTATCAGTGTCAATTATTCCAGCCAATGCTTGATTACCAATCTCATCTCTGGGTAGAAGAAATGATAAATCGTTGTTGAAATTTCTATGAAGTGTAATGGCACTTCCAAAATTGATTTGTAATGCTAATTTTGTATCAGAGTTTGCAGAACTAATAGACTTTTCCAATTGCTAGAAAAGAATAGAGTAATGGTTTGCTGAAATTTTGAAATATGTAGTTTCGATTACAATATAGGGTATGGTTGGTCTATTTTGACAGTTCAACGAAAGAAAGGTTTGGATTATGGATGTAGTCTCTGTGCAATGTTGTTTATTGTTTAGACTAGACTCAATACACAACAACTATACACGAAATGTTAGCAGAAAAATGCTAATATAAACAACTCAGTGGTAGAAACAAAAATGGTCAGATATAGAGGATTCAAGTAGATTGCTAATCTGGAGATATATAATGTAGTATCTTGTCTAATGTGGCAGGTTTTTACTACTTTCTAAATTCAATTGCTGATTTAACTGGTAGAAAGGTTTGGGCCAAACAATTCATTGAATTCTGAGTTGGGATGATTGAAGTCCTGTTATACCTCACGACAAAGATCTAATTCAGTCACATGCCATCTATCTTTCCTCATGATTTTCGTCCTCCATATGAATAAATCCACTTTGTTGACCATTTTCTCAAGCTGCAACAACACAAAACAGAAATATAAAATACCCAAACACAAATATGAAATACCCAACACAAAATTAATGTGGTTTTCATGTGTGTGACGTGATTTGAAAAAGAATAAAATACCTACCCACCTAATGTTAAAATTCTTTCATCCTAGAAAGCAATGCATTTTTTATATTATTATTTGTTTTATTATCCATTTCTTACATTTGTAATGTTCTCATCCTTCTCTACCTTTATCAATAACCCTCACATATAATTTTCATGTGGTCATATAATCTTCCAATTAATGTCGCAATGTCTTCCAACAAGCTCAACTATTCATGTTATAGAGTATTATTTGAAATTGATTCTTTTAACATAGTTGTCATATGAATTGCATTAATGTTATTATAGGTCCCTTTAATATAGTTGTCATAGGAATGACAACATTGTTAATATATTTTCTTCATAGTAATTTAGAATATTTGTATCTTTCCTTCCATTGAGAATATTTGTACTGATTTAACCATGGTTTCATCAATACTTTGCAATATAATATGATTATGTTATTGCTAAACTGTCACTCTCCTCTTATTCTTCATAATTATTCTTTGTCTGTAAATTTCAGATATCAGCGAGAAGAAGCAAGAATTGAAGCTTGGATAAATCTGCAGACTTCAAAAGCTAAAGCTGAAACCAAAAAACTTGAGGTATAAGGAGTGTGCCTATAAATATTTGTACACATTTTTTTGTTAAAATATTCAATGATATTTCATCCAGGCAACATCTTTGTCTGCTACTTAACAATTGGCAAATTGTCTTGGATAGCTTAATTATTAGATTGTAGACTACAAAAATTTGAAACACCATGCATTTGGCACAAATCTTACTTCTATTGAAAAGGAAATGTTGGTATGCATTGAATTCCATTTCTCCACTTTTCATTTCGTGGAGACTATATCATTTAGAACATATTTCGTAGCTTAGGTTTCAACCTTAATAGGATTTTTTCATATGAAATGTTTCTAACATACACTAGTTTATGAAATTTTCAATTTATAGTATTAAGTATGTTACGCCTGTCTAATTGTTTCTAACATGCGTAGGGTTCTGAAATTGTCAATTTACAGCTTTAACTATGTTTGAAAGAGAATGATCATATGGAAGTTGTTGTCATAAATATCTTCATTTTTATGTTTACAAGCCTAGATAACCACTCAATTACAAACAAATTGAACATGCTTCTTGCCCTTTAGTTCATAAATTTTCATGTAGTGTTATAGGAATGTAATGAATGTTAAACATATTACGCGAAGAAAACCACATTTATGAGTTTTGCTTTGTATAATACTCATTTTGTTATCTCTACTTTCAGAAAATGACAACAAACCTTACTGAGAATGTTATTTTCTCAATGCTCTCTGGATCAACTCATATTCAACCATACTTACAAATTGTTGAACTTGAACCCATACAATCAATGCAAAATTAAACTCCACGATATCCCACTGCCATCTCTGATGGCACACATATGAAACACCTTATGCTTCCAATAGATTTCGATGACCTTGTAGCAAGAGGCTTGCTACAAAAGGGTTCTGTTATAAATCTTAAAAGTTGGACTACTTCAGCTATTGTTCCATCAATGTAAGTTTGTTATAAATTTCTTATTTCAACTTTAAAATTTTTATCGATAACACTTCCTCTAAAAATTATTCTTATGACTCTCATTTTCCGTGTAGGTCTATAAAGCTAATAAACTTCGAGATTTCTGCTTCATTTACACCCTCAATTGGTAATCCAAAAAATTTGAGTATCCCGATCACATTTGAAGAAGACACTCTCTCCTCATTGAACCAAGATCCTTCATCAAAAAGGCACTGCCCTCTTCCAACTACTCCAACCCCATCCATCATTTCAGTCCAAATTCCAATCAAATCACTAAACCCTTACCATTCAAATTGGTGCATAAAAGGATACGTTCAAAGGAAGAAAACTCTTCGACAATTTCAGAATCAATATAGACCCGGTAAAGTGTTTGGCTTTGACCTGTTCGATACAGAAGGTGGAGAAATACATATTACTTGTTTCAACAATGTCGTTGATTATTTTTTTGAGAAAATCCAACTTGGAAATGTCTACATTGTCTCTAAAGGGAATGTGGGAATGGCTAATAAGCAATACAACCACTTAAACAATGACTGGGAAATTTTGTTAAATGCAACATCTACCATAGAGCATGTTGCCAGCGAAAAAAAGCATAAGACAACAATGCAATTGAATATAAAATCAATCAATGATATCAGAACAACAAACTTCAACTCCGTTGTTGATATTCTTGGTATTGTCACTGACATTTCCAGTGTGTGCACTATACGTAGAAAAGATGACTTTGAAGTTACTAAACAAACACTACACCTTCAAGACATGTTTGGGTATAACATGGATGCAATCTTTTGGGGAGGAAATTTTGATGCCGTATCACAAGAAATATCCTCCTTATGTGCTATAGGAAATAACCCCATCATTGCAATCAAGTCTGCCCGTGTTGGAGAATTTAATGGAAAAAATGTCAGCACTACAACGAGATCTATTATTCTTGTAGATCCTGACATTGAAGAGGCCCATGCACTAAAGTCATGGTTTAAAAGAGAAGGTTCCACTGCAGCTTCTACATCCTTGACAACAAGATATTTAGCTCCTTTTGGCCATTAACCAAAAAAAGAACAATTGTTGATATTTACAGTATGGATTCCTCATAGAAACCATCATTCTTCCAATTGAAGGGTACAATAATAAAAATTGGGATGGACAATTTTTACTACATTTCTTTCCCGTCCATCGTTGATGGGAAAAAATGCATGAAAAAACTTATTCCACAAAATACATGCATGTGGTTTTGCCCAAAATAAAACACCAAAGTAACTGACTGTGATTACAAATACTTACTTAAGATCGACATACAAGATCACACTGGTGAATTAGCTTCAACTATTGCTTTCGAAGATGCGGGATCTACAATTCTTGGGAATAATGCCAAAGACTTCTATTTGTTATCCTCAGATCTAGATCTAATCAAGGAAATTTCCTCCAAAGCATTATGGACAGATCATATCTTCACACTATTAGTGAAGACAGAAACATTTAAAGGAATACCACGATTGAAATGTGTTATCATGAAAGAAGAAAACTTGCATTTCACAACGGAATGCAACAACATCCTTTAAGCAATTGATAACATGTCAATATCGTAGATAGATATCATAAAATCTATTTCTCGTTTTCTGACAGTTTCTATTATCTTATGTTATAAATACAATTTTGCACCATATACTATTGCATTCCTTCTTTCCAAATTCTCTTATTTAGTATTGAAATAAATATTCGTCCTCCATTGTATCTAGCATTGTGTATGTACACTTATTCACATTCTTTTCATCTTATTTCTTTTAACAAATGAGGTAACTTACTACATTACACATCCAAATGAAAACTACACTTTATCTACATGTATAAATGAAAATTACTTAAATGTTCTTTCAAACACATTATTCAAATAAAAAATTCACATAAAGCTATTCAAAACTTCAATTTGTTTCTCCTCTTTCGCTTTTATACAATAACATGGTTGTTCTCTCCAAATAACATTCATGTTTTCCCCTCTCTTTCCTATAGGTACCATAGCTTTTTCAAATGCCTTCTTCTTGTAATGATGAACGTGCTCGAAGATACTATGCAACAAATAAAGAACGAATAAATGCACGTCGATGTGAGCTTTATGAGGCAAAAAAAGGCGTCACAGAATGTAAAAAAAAACAAAAAGCAGAAGGAAAACCAACATTAATTGTCTGAAACGTATGGTGAACATTCACATTGGCCGTCAAACCTCTCCGTATTTCCCAATTTCCACCCCGAAAACAATCCTCCTTCACAATTATCAAACTCTCTATCTTTTCAACAAACCTCTCAAACAAACATATCCATACCTCATTGCCCTAACCCCTCCTTTGCACATGCTTTCAATAATGTTTACACTAATCAAGCACAACGAGAATTCCGTGCAAAGATTGATAAACTTGCACCTAAATTCCCATGCTTCATTTGTCTTGAATCATATCCTAGAATACAAATCCGCAATTCGAACCAAATGTATTGTTGCTCCAAATGCATGTCTAAAACAAAGGGTCATCGGTTCTCAATATTAAACAACATGGACCTTGCTCCTCAGCCAGCTGTCCTTACGTCTCTTTCACAAATAGAAGAAATTCTCATTGCTAGGGTTAACCCTATACTCCAGGTAACACATGCACGTGGTGGCCAATATAAATATAGTGGCCACACAATTTGTTTTCCACAAGACATTACAAAAATCGCAAGCATGTTTCCACGATTTGTTGAAGACTTGGACATTCTAATTGTAACCCATCATAGTAGTGACCATCATGCTTATGATTGCATTGTCAGTAGACATCGTGTTCTCGCTACATTAAAATACAAATTGGCAAATGACCCATACTATAAGAATCCTCGTATTGATAACAACACACTAACACCCTTACCAGCAATCCCCACTGATGTCTCCTCCTCCCTTCACCATTCAAATACCTCAGAAACAACTATCCACCTTTCACCTGAACCACTACTTGAGCGCACTAAATATTCTGCAAACCCATCCCTACACCAAACATCATCATTCATACCCATTATTCCCAATACAAATATAGAAATCCAAGAAATACTCCATTATTTACATGCTTACAACCACCATTCTGATACTACAATTGAATGTCCACCAATTGGCTTATCCCCAATTAATGAATACAACACAGAAGGTCTACTCTCTATGGCTTTCCCCACCATTTTCCCCATAGGAGCTACAATGCCAAATCAAGCAAGAATGAAACCAGTGCGGTTACTTGAATACCCACTTCATCTCATATGTTACTACGATAATAGATTCTCAAGCACCCACACTTTCGTTATTACACATATAATCTCATGATGCGACATCACATTCAAGCAACAACCTCTATTTTTGTGAAAAAGAACATCGCAGATAGCTTTCCAACATCTATTCAAGATCTAAACATCCGATTAGAACAATTTCCGGACTAGCAATTGGCATAGAAAGTCATGTGATTCAATTTCTCTTTACGTGGAACAAGATTTTTTTGGCACAAAGCTAAAAATGAACTAACATACATGATATCTCAACTCAGTTTCCCGACATTCTTCTTCACATTAAGTGCAGCTGATAAAAAATGGCCTGATCTTCATGTAGTCATGCTCGAATGTCAACCTTCTGATATTGCAAAACAATAAAAATGGAGAAGCGATAACATTATATCTAACCCACATTTAACATCACTATATATGCACCATAGATTCACATCATTTTGTGAATTTATCTTAGAGAAACACTTGCAAACAAAAGACTACTAGTACAGGTACACATTCTACCACATTTCTTTCTTAACCCTCTAAACATCATACCTCATCAACTACAAAATTATCTTACACAAATGCATACTTGATAGGTATGAATGGAAACATAGAGGATCTGCACACATCCATGGTATCCTTTGGATAGAAAATACACCTAATATGGAAAGCCTCAATTGGGAAGACACAAAAGCATTTGATATTGCTAGGCAATTCTTAGACAAATATATTTCAGCTTGGAACCCTTGTATCCTTTTGCTTTCAAACCAACCAATTGCTCGGAAAAATACAGAAGACCCTTGTCTATTGTCCATGCTGCAAATCTTCATAACCAATCCTTTCAATGATTATGAACAATTCATCAATTGCATTGAACATCACACAAAATGTACCGAAAGCACATGCTTAAGAAAGAAAGGATCCTCATTTGAATGTTGCTATAAAGCACCATGGGAATTACATCCAAAATCATCCTTATTCACTGACTCCAATGGAAAAAAAACATACACCCCTGTTCGCAATGATGATCGACTCAATACCCATAACCCTACCATCCTACCTATTTGGCATGCAAATGTTGACTGCTAACCAATACTCTCCATACATGTTGTATAAAAATATATTGCAAAATATGCATCCAAAGCATAAAAAAAAAATCTGAAAGCTTCCACCACATGCTATGTAGAATTGTCCTCGCTTCACCCATTGCTGACCTAACAACATCTGCATTTCGAAAATTCCTTGCAGAAATCCTTGTTGATTGTGACATTGGAGCACAAGAAACCTACCATATGCTGCAAAAATTACCATTAAGATTGCGTAGTTGATCATTCTTTTCTTTATATGTAAGCCAAAAAATTTATATGTGCCTTCCAAAAACTAACACCATCTCTTCTACATCCCCACACGTCATAGAAACATATATCCAACGCCCATCTACCCTAGAATCCACATCACTTATAGAAGTAGCAAGATCCTGGTCATATGATCCTCGTCGTAAAACAAACAAATGGAAACTTTGACCTGCAAAAGCAATTATTCGGGTCATACCATGCTACTCCTCCATACCATCCACAACAAAACCTTGCTATGTTGAATTTTGTAGAGTTGAACTTATGCTATACAAACCCTTTCACCATATTGTACAAGATATAAGAGATTCTGCTGCAGAATTCATCACAAACTGGAAAACATTTTGTCCATTGTACAAACCTTGGCATCAAAACCGCATAGTATCTGATATTGAATCTGTTGCAAATTATAACTCAATTATTCATGAAGCCAATCCTCCAGACACCATGGAAATAAATGAATGGGAATTACTCTCCCAATTATACCCTACAAACGAGCTCCTCATAAATGACCTTGACATGCTTGGCCTTCGTGGCTTTGATGACAACCATAACTGGAATCATACCACTATCCCATTAGATCTACAAAATAATGCCATACAATTCATTAAGAATAGCTGCTCCATCCAACGCATTCTTCAAACACATCAACATATCCTGACGACCCTTACTACATTATCTCTAATGCAAAGAAAAGCTCTAAATATTATTTCTAATAATTTTTCTAAGAAGGATATTTTAACCGCTCTCAGAATGATAATACAGGGCACTGCTGGTACAGGAAAATCCCTCCTTATCAGTTGCATCAAAGATATGCTCATAACCCTTGCAAGCCTAAAACCTTCATTGATCATGCTCCTCACCCCTATAGGCATTGCCGCCTTCAACATATAAGCATCGACAATCCATTCTGCCCTCCACCTTCCTATAAAGGATCTTACGCCCTTAGAAGGCAATGCTCTTGCGAAATTCCAAGAAGAACTCAAGCATATAAGGTACATACTAATCGATGAAATGAGCTTCATTGGGCCAAAGCTTCTCAGCCATATTGACGAACATCTTCAAGAGGCATTTCCACTGCAAAGAAACACTCCTTTCGGTGGTTGTTCCATTATATTGGTTGGTGATCTCGGCCAGTTACCACCCATCAAAGACATACCTCTATATGCAGGCACGAGCCATGGAAGCGCACTGTGGAACACATTCAACACAGTCATCACATTAGACACAATATTTCGTTAAGAAGGCGACAACATCACCCTGGTTAATTTCAGGAACATCCTCCAGAACATTAGAAATGTAAATCCAACAATTGATGACTGCAACATACTCATGTCGCACATAGATTCCTTCTTATCAGAAGATGAAATACATTCCTTCCATGATTCCATGCATCAATTTCCAACAAAATCTCAAACAACAGTTCGTAATAAGCAAATTATAAAATCACTAAACACTTTCGTATTAAGATCCATTGTTGAAGATGACAACACATATTCCAACATTTCCTCAGAAGACGAGCAGCTTGAGCGAATTGTGTTACTATGCAATGGCCAAAAAGTGATGCTAACTTCCAACCTTTGGGTTTCAGCCAGACTTGTTAACAGTTCCCTCAAAGAAATTATAACCATATTTTACAAAGAATCAACTGCACCTCCACAACTTCCAACATTTGTTGTCGTGGCTTTTCCCAAATGCATCGGGCCTCCTTGGGATGAAAGAAATCTCACTCACTTGCCTGTTCCAGTAATAAAAATAAATGGACATATGCAAATTCCACTAAAGATGGCTTGGGCATTAACAATACATAAATCTCAAGGTATGACACTGCTAAAAGCAACAATTGACATTGGGAAAATTGAATGCCAGGGTCTCACATTTAGAGCAATTTCAAGAGTACCTTCTCTACAAGATCTCCGGATTTGCCCCACATTCAGTTTCGATCGTTACAATAAAATGAAGGACAACAAAAACATTGCTTGCAAAAAACATGCAGAAGAAATTCTCCGTTCAATGCCACCTCCATACAATCTTCTCCAATCCATACGTTAACATCACCAAAAGGTTTCTTTTATTTATTAAGGTTTCATATCTTTGGACAATAAACAAATCTAATCATTATTAATACATGGTTGCAAATATTACATTTTCATTATATTTTCTATACACTTGATATTAACATTTTCTTTCTTTTGCAACAGGACATATGGACTTAGAAATAGCACAACTATATAACTATTGGGATGAAATTGAGGCATCAATACTTACATTGCAACATATACAAAACAGATTTCTTCCGGTACCGAATCCAGCAGTACCATTATACCGCTTCCGTCCAACTATACAATTATTACTACAGTTTAAATCTTCCCTGAAACACATCAACCACATTCATCAACGTGACAAAATGTGAAAAATACGGGAAGAATGGAAATAAAAAAATATGCATCTCCAATTACGCATAAATCTCCAATGGTGTTCGATATGTGATCGTTCACCTTGCATCTTCGACTAACAATATTTAAATCCCCATGACAAAGGTAAGTTCATTTCCATCATTCCAATTTCATTTTAACAAAACTCACATGCAAACTATTACTAATGAATTTCCACAATTAATTTACATATTAGAAATTTTAACAAAATATACATTTTCCAGGTTCATTGCTGCTTCTTTGGGTCTTCAATGCCTCCAACAAATTTCGATGCATCTTCAAATATGGAATGACAACCACAATGTTCTTCACAATATTATATTTCTTTTCTCACCTCATCCATTACAATCTGCTACTTGTTTTTTCAATTGAAACTTGAAAAAGGATGTTTGAAGATCAAGAGACATTCTTCATTACAAACATTGCACTTTCTGTTAATTCCACCTAATGTATATCACTTGGCTTCATCTTCCACTATTACATGCAATCTTGTTTATTAAATATTATTATCAATAACCTTTCCCATGTAAACTACTACTAACGAATTTCCACAATTAAATTACATATTTCAAATATTAATAATACTTCTACATCACTTTAACAAAAACAATTATTCAACTATAAAATGACAACCATGAGGTTGTTCACAATGTTGTATCACTTATTTCAACTCTTTCATTACAATCCACTAGTATTTTTTAATAACTGCCATAAACATGTAACATATGGAAAAACATAATATCCAAATACAAAAAAAAACCTTACAATAATGAACAAAAACATGTTCACATAAACAACAACTACTGAATGGATAATGGGTAACCTCTACATGACATTAACTATAACTCATTATCATCCACCATTGCTTTCAAGAATGTCCATTCAGATGATGCTATTCTTCCAAACACTACTATTACTTAGAAAATATCCATATTCGAAACACACATAACTAAGACTTTCAACCATAAGTCAATATGATCCACCCCTTACTTTCAACAATGCCCATTCACATGTCACTAATCTTTTACACACTAATTTTATTTACAAAATATCCATATTCAACATACACAAAACTAACAATTTCAATTGAAACTCATGGATCCATGAATTCATTTGGACGCTAAAGTGGTTGGCAATTTCCAAACACTAGTGTGCCCATTCCATCATGTATCCGCCTTTTGGAAATTTCTCGTGATAACATAGCGTGTAGTCCAAGAAAAGGCAAGCAAGCGTGCCCTTCGCGGAACCTGGTGGTGGGTCGTCCCACTACGCTTTAGCACCGCCATCAAATGACATACATGTATAAACGATGGTTAGGCCTAAATTTACCACATCGTCTTGCAAATCGGAAAGCTGTTCGCTTGCTATTTAACAACAGGGAGCTGTTCGCTTGCTATTTCAACAACGGGGGAGTCTTCTGCATTGCGCCATCAATCAACCGACTTTGTTGATCCAGCTCACTTAATATAATCTAAATGGGCATTCTCTTCAACGAGGTGGACAGGAGGGATCTTAGAGCTGGCGACCATGTTTACTCATGGAGGACAGCTTACACATATGCTCACCACGGTACATTTCCTCGCATTAAGCATAACTTTTACATTCAATATAGTTACTGAGAACTCTTTACATTCTTCTGGGTTTTAATGCATTTGTTTTTAATTGGTTCCGCGACATTTGTATGGATATGGATGGTGTGATAACCCATTCGGTTTGCTGGTTTTAGTTCACTTCAACATTATCCTAGTTTCAATGGCATCTCTCTCTATCTATAAAATTAGGTTGGAGAAACTACCAGGTGTTTAATTTCCTCATGTTTGAGTTATGGTTTGTTTGCCAATTATCGTTATGCTCGTTCTCTGCAACATTTTACTTTTAGTTGAAATTTGTATGCCATTTCTGTTTTGGCATCCAACTGACCTGGATCCACACTTTGATTCCATGTAGTTTAAACTTTATTGTTCTCGTCTACCATAATGACTTTGCTTAGCTGTTCTGCAATAAATGTAATTGGATTTTGCATGCTTTCCCATTTAAGTTCATCTCACATCTTATGCTCCCTGGGATCCTACACAGGGATTTTTGTTGGGGATGATGACGTTGTCCATTTTACAAGAGGGTCGGGTCAAGAAATTGGAGCAGGGGTCAGTTTAATTAATTCATTTGCCTCTACTTCAATACCAAAACAACATCTGAGCTGCCCAAGATCTATTGACAGCTGCGGCCTCCAATATGGAAATAGTGGAGTGATCTGGTCCTGTTTAGATTGCTTTCTTGAGGGAGGACCTGTGCATCGATTTGAGTATGGTGTTAGTAAAGCTGTATTTTTGGCACAAGTCCGAGGAGGAACATGTACATTTGCACAGTCTGATCCCCCAGACGAAGTCATTCACCGTGCAATGTATCTGCATAAACATGGTTTTGGAAACTACGATCTGTTTTCTAACAACTGTGAGGACTTTGCAATATACTGCAGGACGGGATACATTATTAAAAGAATGGCCTCAGGAAGAAGTGGGCAAGTTGCAGCTATGGATGGCGTCCGTTCTGCTTCTCGTCTCGCCTGTGACCATCGAGATACGCTTAATAGCTCAC
Organism: Pinus tabuliformis; assembly: GCA_031772625.1. Lineage (NCBI taxonomy): Eukaryota > Viridiplantae > Streptophyta > Pinopsida > Pinales > Pinaceae > Pinus > Pinus tabuliformis. Next base: position 1,634,310,332 of record CM062816.1, read on the forward strand.
TAGGCCTGGCATTTATGCTGCTTGGAACTTACTTTTTAAAGAGATATGCAGCAGATATTGGTGTTCGTCTTGATAAAACTAAGGTGCCAGTGGAAAATTTGGCTACATTTCTTGATTCTTCAACTCGTATTGGCATTGATATAACTAAGGTACCAGTGGAAGATTCGTCTGTACATCGTGCTTCTTCATCTGACAGTAGTGTTGATAAGGCTAAGGTACGAGTGGAAGATGTCGCTGTATTTCTTGATTCTTTTACTGGTAAGAAGCTTCCACTGGAAGATTTGGCTGTATCTCCCAACTCTTCAATTGGTATTAGCGTTGACAAAAGTAAGGTACCAATAGAAAATTCGGCTGTAAACCTTGAATCGGCTGGTATTCGCGTTGATAAAATGAAGGCACCAGTGGGTTCTTCAACTGGTAAGAAACCTCCTGCGCAACATTTGGCTGCATATTCTGATTCTTCAACTGCTATTTTTGTTGATAAAAGTAAGGTACCAGAGGAAGGTGAGGATCTATTTCTTGATTCTTCCACCTTGAAGAAGCCTTCAGCGAATGAAAGCTCCACATCGCAGGAAATAAGCAGAAAGAGAAGCTCTAAAAAGCAGAAAAAGAAGCTCCGTCAACAACAGAGAAGAAACTGTGAATTAATGCAAGAAGTTGAAGATGTGGCTCAATTTGCTGATTCCTCAACTGGTAAGAAGCCTCCAGTGGAAGATGTGGCCGTTTCTCTTGTTTCTTCTATTGCTGAGAAGCCTCCAGTGGCTGAAAATTCCTCATCTCCGGCAATAAGCAGAAACAGAAGCTCCAGAAAGCAGAAAAAGAAACTCCGTCAACAGCAAAGAAGGAACTGTCAACCAGTGGAATGCCCGAATGGTAGTGGAGAAGGAAATTGATTTTATTTTCGTGGGAGACGAGGATTAAGTGTGTCGGCCATAATGACATGGCGATGGTTAAACAAATTAAAATGTTGTCATCCTTCTATCATCTATGTATATGCGATGAGTTTCTGTCTTTGGGAGAGATAGCGATGGTGTCAGGCGATAGATTCTCGGAAGTGTATATGACTGAATTTGTATATTTGGAAGAGTTGTAATTTCCTGTTTAAAAAAATAAAATTAAATATATGTATTTGTAAATTCAATTAATACCTATGATTTTTAAGCGTTAATCGTGTATATATGGAAAAGTTTTAGATGAGTAAGTGTATATATGGAAAAGTCTTAGATGAGTAAATTAATTTATAAAGAAAAGGGAAGAGTATGCCAAGAATTAAAGGAGATTGATATTGACATAAAAAGAAGTCGATATTGATTAAAATAGATTATATTGGAATTGTCACGATAAAAGACATAATATTATAATATAAAAAGTGGTAAAGGTCTATATTGCATTATTCACTTCAGGAGAATGAAAACGCCAATATGGAGGCGCCTGTTGTAGACGACGTGGATCCTCTGCAGATATGGGAGCCACTGTCGACATAAATAAGAATCATTCGTTATTGCTTCATTTGAGATTAACTGTATGTTGATAAGGCCAAACATTGGATGCCCTCCTTCCCCAAAGTCCATTCTCATAACTGATACGGAAATATGATTATGGTTTGATCCTGATACGGAAATATGATTATGGTTTGATAGCTAAAGTTTTTTCTAATATTTGTTTAATTCACTGTCAGCTAAAATTTCAGATTGTCAAAACTGTGACTCGATCTGAGCTGTTATCTCAGAAGTTTTTTTTTTTCAAACTGAAAAATTTATCAAACCCGAATTTTTCAAACCCGAATTTTTTCAATCATTTATAACTAGCATAACCACATTTACCAATGTGGTTGATCTTCGGATAGGCTTATATTAACCATAGTGCAACCGCATTAATAATTATTATGTGTTTGTAACAGCATTTTTGGGAAAACATCACATAAGAGAGAATCTCATCTAGGCTTTTAGAACCAGTCAGTGTGGTTCATTTTCAGAACAAGATGAGGAACCAGATCTAGCCAATGCAATAAATAAATATAGAGAGCAACTAGCTAGCCCAATAAGGTAAAGGTAAAGGGAATTTAATTAAAAAAATTAAATTTATAAAAATATTATTAAAATAAATTTTTATTAATATTAATAATTAGTATTATAAATCATGTAATTATATTAAGTTAACTTTACCATTATTAATAAAATAATTAGTAATATATATAAAAAAAAATTAACCCCTTATAACTATACATTATTATATCTAATATTCTAAAAACTATTATTATTAATAGATTTTAAAGATATTCATAACCCTAATTATTAACTAATATATAACTAATTTTAGAATATTATAAATAATATAGATTTGGGGATTAACAAATATTATTATTAAAATATTAGATGGATTAAAAATATTAAAGAAGAAAAGTTTATATATATATATATATATATATATGAAGAAAGAGCAGGGATCTAGCATTTGTTGATACTCCAGCCATCACCTCTATTCAAATTAATAAGCCTCTTTTCAATTTCTAAGGCCTCCCTAAATTTACAATGATGAAAATGGCCAATCCTAGCAATGACCCTCGCTTCTTCAATGCAGATTTCACGATTATTTTTTTCACATGTTTTACCAAAGCGGAGGAGCGAAACCTTCCATGCTTGATGTTCGCAACATGCTCACAAATCCTTTGATTTATTGATCGACTGGTCTCACCAATATAAGGAGTTCCACATGAACAGGGAATGATGTAAACACCCTTCCCATCCTTGGGGTTAACCGGGTCCTTAACAGAACGAAGAGAACTCTGAATTGTGTTAAGGGGCCTAAAAGAAGAATGAATCTTATGTTTCTTCAAGATCCTAGCGATTTTATCAGTGGTCCCCTGAATAAAGGGAAGATGAACTCCAGAAGACCAATCTTTGGGGCCAATCTTATTCTTAGGACCTTTTTCAGCATTTAGAAAATCCCTAAGACCTTGGGACCTACTATAACCATTCTTATCAAAAACTTTTAGGAGGTGGGATTTTTCATCTTCGAGGTGATTTTCGTCAAACACTCGTAACGCCCGAGTGGCTAAGGTGTTGAGAACACCTAGCTTTTGAGCAGGGAAATGATGGGAACTAGCATGGAGATATTGCTCTGTGTGAGTTTTCTTTCGAAAAACTTGATGAGAGAAAGAACCGTCATCCTTCTTTGAAATAAGAACATCAAGAAAAGGCAGGCTACCATCAACTTCGAATTCCATGGTGAAATTTATGTAACTCAATTTATTATTAAGATGATGGAAAAACAATTCTAATTATCTTTACCATGCGACCAAACGACACAAGTGTCATCCACAAACCTTTTCCAAAGTTTGGGTTGTTAAAAGACAGAAGACAAAGCCCTGGATTCAAAGTCCTCCATGAAGAGATTGGCTACAATAGGGGAAAGGGGAGAACCCATAGCCACACCGCAGATTTGCTCATAGAATTCACCTTCGAAACTAAAGAAAGTAGAGGTGAGACAAATTTTAACTAAAAAAGCAGTATCAGGATCAGTAATACGATTGATTACATCAATGGCCTCATTCATACTGATATTAATGAATAAGGAGACCACATCAAAACTCACCAGCTAATCATCGGGATCAAATCTAAAATCCTTCAACTCGTTAACGAATGATGACGAATCTTTAACAAAGGATTCAATCTGGAAAATGAGGGGTTTGAGCTTATTAGCAAGAAATTTCACTAGAAGATAAGTCGGTCCTCCAATAGTATTGACAATGGGACGAAGGGGAATCCCTTCCTTATGGATCTTGGGGAGACCATAGTTCCTAGGAGTGAGAGGGTTTCTCTCGATAAGCTTCTTGCTAAGGGAGCTAATGGTGCTACTAGATTTTATGGCTAGAGCAACAGTTTTAGAAACCTTTTGTAGGGGGTTCTTAGTAAGCTTTCTGTAGCTCTCGCTATTGCAAAGGTGATCTAACATCTTTTCACGGTAATCCTTCTTGTTAAGAATAACAACTATGCCCCCTTGTCGGGTTTATGAACAACTATGTCTTTGTTATTGTTCAAGGCCTTGAGAGCTTCAAAATCAAGCTTGCTAAGGTTGCTCCTAGGGGGTTTCACCTTTCTTAGGATAACCGCACAATCCTGTCTAATGATATCTTTGGTAGAATCGAGTAAATCTCTAATCCTGAATTCAATGTCACAAATAATATCATGCACAAGAATTTTTCTCGGAGCTACAACAAAGTTTAAACCTTTTTCTAAAAGACTAAAAACATGGGAATCAAAAGAAAATTTGGAAAGATTAACAACCTTATTGCTTGAAGAAGAAGCATTTTTAACCTTGGTTATATTATCTAAAGAAATTGGAATAGAAGAAAGATTATTATTATTAAAATTATTAAATTCGGGATTTTTATATACTTCAAAATTTTTATTAATATTAATATTAATATTAATATTATCATTAGAATTATTAAATTCAATTTTGTTATTAAGTATAGATAAGTTAGAACTATTTTTCCATCATCTTAATAATCAATCGATTTACATAAAGTTCACCATGGAATTCGAAGTTGATGGTAGCCTGGCATTTCTTAATGTTCTTATTTCAAAGAAGGATGACGATTCTTTCTCTCATCAAGCTTTTCGAAAGAAAACTCACACAGAGAAATATCTCCATGCTAGTTCCCATCATTTCCCTGCTCAAAAGCTAGGTGTTCTCAACACCTTAGCCACTCGAGTGTTACGAGTGTCTAGTGGAAACCACCTCGAAGATGAAAAATCCCACCTCCTAATTTTTTTTAATAAGAATGGTTATAGTAGGTCCCAAGGTTTTAGGGCTTTTCTAAATGCTAAAAAAGGTCCTAAGAATAAGATTGATCCCAAAGATTGGTCTTCCGGAGTTCATCTTCCCTTTATTCAGGGGACCACTGATAAAATCACTAGGATCTTGAAGAAACATAAGATTCATTCTTATTTTAGGCCCCTCAACATGATTCAGATTTCTCTTCGTTCTGTTAAGGATCCGGTTAACCCGAAGGATGGGAAGGGTGTTTACATCATTCCATGTTCATGTGGAACTCCTTATATTGGTGAGACTGGTCGATCAATAAATCAAATGATTTGTGAGCATGCTGTGGACATCAAGCATGGAAGGTCTCACTCCTCCACTTTGGCAGAACATGTGGAAAAAACCAATCATTACATCTGCATTGAAGAGGCAAGGGTCATTTCTAGGATTGACTATTTCCATCATCGTAAATTTAGGGAGGCCTTAGGAATTGAAAAGAGGCCTGTTAATTTGAATGGAGATGATGACTGAAGTATCAACAAATGTTGGATCCCTGCTCTTTCTTCCTAAATTTTTATTTTATATATATTTTTTATTACCTTTTTTTTTTTAATATTTTTAATCCCCCTAATATTTTAATAATATTTGTTAATCCCACAAATATATATTACTTATAATATTCTAAAATTAGTTATATATTAGTTAATAATTAGGGTTATGAATATCTTTAAAACCTATTAATAAGTTTTTAGAATATTAGATATAATAATAAATGGTTATAAGGGGCTAATTATTTTTATTATTATTACTAATTACTTTATTAATAATGGTAAAGTTAACTTAATATAACTACATGATTTATAATACTAATTATTAATATTAATAAAAATTTATTTTAATAACATTTTTATAAATTTAATTTCTTTAATTAAATTCCCTTTATCTTTTTGGTCAAATCTTAAATTCTAATAATTTTTCCTTTAGTCAAACTAGTTGTTACTCCCTAACGGCTAGTTAGCTGCTCTCTACATCTATTTATTGCATTGCCTAGATCTGGTTCCTCATCTTGTCCTGAAGATGAACCACACTGGCTAGTTCGAAATGCGTTGACGAGATTCTCTTTTATGTGATTTTTTCCAAAAGATGATGTTACAATTATTATGGATCACAAAAGTCTAAATTAAAAATTTGTTATATGTATTTTTTTAAAGACCAATTATTTATGATTATTAATAACTATATAAATAATAACAACCATATTCTTATATATTTATGAATATTATATTAATAATATTAATTAATAATAATAATAAATGATAATAATACTATAAAATTTTTATATTATTATACTATTAACATAATAATATAATAATAATAATATATTATTATTATAATAATATAATATAAATATAATATAATTATTATAATAATAATATAATAATATAATATAATATAATATAATGATATATTATATTATATTATTATAGTTATAATATTATATAATTTAATAATAATGATAATAGTTAATTATTGTTAAACAATAATAATATTTTTCTAATTAAATATTATTAAATAATAATGATATGAATATTAATTAATTAAATAAAAAAAATAAAAAATTAATTCATCTTTACATAATAATAATAATAATAATAATAATTAATTTTGTCATAATGTGATGTTGGACCATGGTTGACCATGGTTTCCATGGTTGATTTTCATATTGAGACAATCATTGTCACAAAGTGACATTTGAGCATGCTTGAGCATGGTTGACTATGATTCACTATGTTTGACCCAAAGGAATAACAAACGATTGGGATTTATACCAAAAACCCAAGATTGACCATGGTTGACCACGATTGATCATGGTTGAACATATTTGATTCTATAACACATGGTTGACCACGATCAACCATGGTTGACCATGGCTAAAAAAGATTGTCCATGATTTTTATATGGAGACAATTTTTTTCACAATGCGACATCCCACCATGGTTAGTTATGGTTGACCATGGTTGACCATGATTGATATTATTAACACAAGGGATTGATATTATCAACCGAAGGGAAAAGTAAACCCAAGGGATTAATACTAAAACCACATGATTGACCATAGTTGACAATGGTTGAGCATGGTTGATTTTCATATTGAGACAATCCTTGTCATAATGCGACATTGGACCATGGTTGATTATGGTTAACCACTGTTGAATATGATTAAACCTTAGGAATATGATCCCTTAGATCAATAAACCCAAGGGATTTGTATAATAAACCCAAGGGAATAATAAACCTAAGGGATAACAATTATAAACCCAAGGTATATAAACCCTAACATCAATATTAAAACCCCAAAATAAACATGGTTGACTATGTTGATTTCCATATAGAGACAATCCTTGTCACAATGCAACATTAGCCCATCGTCAACCATGGTTGACCATGATTTATTTTCATATCGAGACAATCTTTTTCGAACGCAACGTTAGACCATGCTTAACCATGCTTGATTTCCATATCCAGCCTTGTTTGACGATGGTTGAACATGGTTGGTTATGATTGACCATGGTTGACAATGATTAATATTATAAACCCAATGCATTGATATTATAAACCCAATGGATTAATACTAAAATCCCAAGGGATTATGAACCCAAGGGAATAATATTAAACCCAAGGGACTAATATTATAAACCCAATGTATATAAACCCTAAGATAAATATTATAAAAACTGAAATAAACATGATTGACCATCGTTGATTTTCATATTGAGACAATCCTTATAACAATTCCATGTTGGACCATGGTTGACATCATAATCAACCATCGTTGACCGGGGAATAATAAACCCAAGTGTTTGATATTATAAACTAGAAGGAACAATAAACCCAAGGGATTAATACTAAAATCCCAAGGGATTTTGAACCTAAGGGAATAATATTAAACCCAATGGTCTAATATTATAAACCCAAGGTATAAAAACTCTAAGATAAATATTAAAAACACTAAAATAAACATGGTTGAGCATATTTTCTTTTCATATTGAGAAAATCCTTATCACAATGCGACATTGAACCATGGTTGACCATGCTTGAACATGGTTGACCATTGTTGAATAATATTAAACCCTAGGAATATAAACGCTTACATCAATAAACCTAATGGCTTGATATTGTAAACCCAAGGGAATAATAAACCTAAGGTATAAAAATTATAAACCCAAGGTATATAAACCCTAACATGAATATTATAAACCCTAAAATAAATAATGTTGGCCATGGTTGATTTAAATATAGATACAATCCTTATCACAATGCAACGTTAGACCATGGTTAACCATGGTTGACCATGATTGATTTTCATATCGAGACAATCTTTGTGAAAAAAAACGTTGGACCATGGTTGATCATGGTTGAACTTGGTTGGCTATGATTGGTGGTGGCTTGGGTGCAGGCGTAATGGACAATCGTTCAAATCCAGAAACAATTTCTTCAAGTTCAGGTGGAATTTCTTCTTGGATTGTTGGAAATAATACTGAGAGGGGGGGTGAATCAGTATTATCTAGCAATTTAACAAATCTTCCTTATTTGATCTTTTGAATTATTCTTGCATATCAGTACCATAAAATAATGAGCATGAACAAAGAAAATAGACAGTCACACCAAAGAACACAAGATGTAAGGTGGAAACCCAATGCGGGAGAAAACCACCTGCTGCAATATGTCTCTATCTTCTTTCAATTTAGAAATTCTTTTACAATGATTTTGTACTGGTGCAGTCCTTTACCAGTACGCAGGATGCAACCTGCAGAGAGCTACAACTCTCTCTCGTTTTCCAGTCTCTCCTGGAAGGGAGCTAAAACCCCCTACTTCTTTTCATACAAGGACCACTTTTCATAAATTTTCAAACTGGATCCATAAGCATTAATTGATCATCAAGTGTAAGAGAATCACCCAATCAACTGTAGTAACCAGATCAACAATAATAGGACCAAAACCCAGAACACAACAATGAGAAACAAGGATTTTAAGAGAAGGAAGCACCCTGCTCAACTGCCAGCCTGAGTCCGGACTCACCTTGTTCAACTGCTAGCCTGAGTCCCTGGACTCACCCTGCTCAACTGCTGACCTGAGTCCCTGGACGCACCCTGCTCAACTGCTAGCCTGCGTCCCGGACGCACCTTGCTCAACTGCTAGCCTGCGTCCTTCGCACTGAGTCTATTGAACTGCCTGCGTCCCGGCGCACCAGAACCCTTCCTGCAGCTGCGTCCGGCGCTCCTGAAACGCTTCGCTCCTGCGTCCCGGACGCACCTGAACCCTTACTGCACCTGCGTCCCTCTGGGCAAAGATGATTTCAAGACTTTAGAAGTAACCCAGACAATCAGATCTACAGATCCGAGCAAGAGCCGAAGAGATCTCGGTCCATCAGATTCGCCTTGTTTAGATCTAGACCAGATCTTATCCTCATAAGATGTTCAACCAAAAACATGATTAATCCAAATGAACTCCTTTGCTTTATATAGGCAAGCTCCTCCCCAAAACATGGAACAATACCACGAGCCGACACCATAGAAACAAAAAACCGTCGGCTAGAAACCACACAAGAAACCCCTACGTGCTTTTCTCTGTCTTGAAATGTGTGCACTGGGTGGACGCACCCCCTGAACGGCTGGACTGCGTCCCTGGACGCGAGTTCTGCATGGTATACCTGCGGGGACGCACTTTCTGAACAGATTGCCTGCGTCCTTCTTAAAAATAGAGAGCTGATCATCAAGAATAGTGATCTATCACCTGAATGGGTTGCCATCAAGGACAACACCTGAATCATAATGCCAACAATCTCCCCCTTTGGACTTGATGGCAACCTCATGATCTTCAGCTTCATTCTCCCCCTTTGACATCAAGGGCAAAGGGTATGCTCCCCCTACGCTCATGCTCCCCCTATGAACCTGATCTGCAGCAACGTACCACCATGAAAGAGATAGAGACATATTGCAGCTATTTCCAAGATCTCCTTCTCCATAATGCCAACAATGCATTATGTGCTCCCCCTGAGCCTATACCACCAATAAGAAGATGTTCAACAATAAGATGATGCATCAACAACCCCCAGCTTTTGCCTGAGGTATTCAAAAGTGTCCCTGGGCAACGGTTTGGTGAAAATATCAGCAACTTGTTCCTTAGAAGGAACATACTCCAACTTGACCTTCTGTTCAAGTACTTGTTCCCGGAGAAAATGGTACTTGATTGGTATGTGCTTGGTTTTTGAATGCATAACCGGATTCTTTGAGATGCTGATTGCACTTGTGTTGTCACATAAGATAGGGATTGGAGGTGTACAAGTGATTTGATAATCCTGCAAAGTCTGCATCATCCAAAGGAGTTGGGTGCAACAAGATGCAGCAGCAACATATTCTGCTTCAGCTGTAGACAAGGCAATTGAACTCTGTTTCTTGCTGAACCAAGATACCAGTCTGGAACCCATAAAGAACGCACCACCACTTGTGCTTTTCCTGTCATCCACGCTTCCGGCCCAATCTGCATCTGTATAAGCATGAAGAGTGAGATCTGTATCTCTAGGATACCATAAGCCATAATTTTGAGTCCCTTGAAGATATTTGAAAATTCTCTTCACTGCCTGAAGATGAGTTTCCTTCGGATTTGCCTGAAATCTTCCAACTATTCCAACTGCATGCATGATGTCCGGTCGGGTACCTGTCAAATATAGTAAACTTCCAATCATAGATCTGTAGGTTGGTTGATGTACTGCTGCAGATTCATCATTTGCACTGAGACTACATCCTGTGACCATGGGTGTACATACTGGTTTTGCATCTTCCATGCCATATTTCTTCAAAATCTGCTTGAGATACTTGGTTTGAGATAAAAGGATTCCTCCTTCCTTTTGTTGGATTTGCAAACCAAGGAAGTATGTCAGTTCTCCTAGCAAGGACATTTCAAATTCTTTCTGCATGACTGAGGCAAAGCTTTGACTCATAGCTTCTTCATTGCTGCCAAAAATAATGTCATCTACATACACAACAAGTATTAGCAATTTGTCATTTTCAACTTTTATATATAGATTGCTATCTGCTGAACCTTTTGAAAAACCTTGTTGATGAAGATATTTGTCCAACCGGTAGTACCAAGCCCTTGGGGCTTGTTTGAGACCATAGAGAGCCTTTTTCAATCGGCATACAAGATTTGGATCATTTCCAAGAATGAACCCATCTGGCTGTTCAATGTACACTTCTTCTTCCAAGTCTCCATTCAGAAAGGCTGATTTTACGTCCATTTGAAATACTTTGAAGTTCTGAAAACTTGAGAGAGCAAGGAACATTCGGATGGCCTCAAGTCTTGCAACAGGAGCAAAAGTTTCTTCAAAGTCTATTCCTTCTTGCTGTGCATACCCTTTACAAACAAGTCTGGCTTTGTTTCTAATTACTTCTCCATTTTCATTCAATTTATTTTTGAAGACCCATTTTGTTCCGATAACATTCTTATCCTTTGGTCTAGGAACCAGTTCCCAAGTGTTGTTCTTTTCGATTTGCTCAAGTTCTTCATCCATTGCTTTCACCCAACATTTATCTTTGCATGCCTCTTTCACATTTTGTGGTTCAGTAGAGGAGAGTAATGCCAAATAGCTTGAAGCTTCTGCAACTGTTCTTCTAGTTTGTATACCTGCTTCTTTCTGTCCCATGATCTGAGATTCTGGATGGTTCTTCTGAACATATCTGGATGGAGTCTTTTCTTCTATTCTTGTTCGTTCTTCTGCGTCTTTGTGAGGTTCTTCTTGAGATTCTTCTTGAGGTTCTTCTTGAGGTTCTTCTTCTTCATCATTCTGTCTTTGAGGGTAGCTTTCATCTTCTTCGATGTCTTCACGATGTATTTGCCTAGGAATGTATCCCTTCTCATCAACCACTACATCAATGCTGTCAACAATTCTGCCAAGTCTTTTATTGTAGCATTTGTATGCTTTGCTATGTGGAGAATAGCCAAGAAGAATGCCTTCATCTGCTCTAGGATCAAGTTTGCCAAGCTGCTCCTCAGTATTCTTGATATAGCATTTGCTCCCAAAGATTTTGAAATGCTTTACTGAAGGAGTTTTACCACTCCAGAGCTCATGAGGAGTTTGAGTGCTGTTCACCCGAACATTTGTCTTGTTGAGAATAATAACCGCAGCATGTGCAGCTTCACCCCAGAAAGTTGCGGGAGTTCCTGATTCATCAAGCATAGCACGAGCCATTTGTTGGATTGTTCTGTTCATTCTTTCAACAACTCCATTTTGCTGAGGAGTTCTAGCTGTAGAGAATTCTCTCCTTATCCCATGTTCATCACAGAAATCAAAAAATTCATTTGAAGTAAATTCCCCACCTCTGTCGGATCTGAGGCACTTAATTTTGTGACCTGATTCATTTTCAACCAAGGCTTTGAAGGATTTGAATTTTTCGAATGCTTCATCTTTGTGCTTCATAAGTCCTAACCAAACAAACCTGGAGAAATCGTCAATAAATAATATCAAGTATTCCTCTCCTCTAGGTGTTCTTTTCCTGAATGGTCCACATACATCTGTATGTACTAGCTCAAGAGGCATGCTAGCTGATCCTTCTTTCTCTGGAAAGTTAGTCCTGGTTTGTTTTCCAAACTGACATGATCTGCATATGGTGTTGTCAGGAATTTTGATATCTGGAAGATCGCGAACTGCCTGATATTTGCATGCTTTCCTTATTTGAGAGAAGCTTAGATGTCCCAACCTTCGATGCCATAACCAGTGCTCTTCATCCTTGCTTAGATAGCATTGTTGTTGTCCTTCTTCAAATATGTATAGATTATTTGGAGTTCTTTTCCCTTTGAGAACTGTTTTACCTGTATCAAGATCACGAACAAGACATCCATTTGATCTGAATATAACCTCGGTTCTTTGATCACACATTTGGCTGACACTTAGTAGATTATGCTTCAATCCATCAACAAACAAAACATTTCCAGCCTTAACATCTTCTTTTAAAGGAGCAATACCTTTTCCTTTTATAGTTGCAGGAGTATCATTTCCAAAAGAGACTTTCTTTCCCTTTTCTAAAATAGAATAAGACTCAAGTTTTTCTTTATCACCTGTCATATGCTTCGAACATCCACTGTCAATGTACCATAGATTTTCCTGTCCTTCTGCATAAAATGCTATCCCACATCTTTCTATTTGAGGTTCCTTTATTCTCCATGTTTTGGTTCCTGAGGCTTGTTCCTTTTTCCGTTCTTGTTCCTTTCTTTCCTGAAACCTGCTTCTGCATTCAAAGTCTTCATGACCAAAATTATTGCAAATAGAACATTCAACTTCATTTTCAAGAGCCGAAAAGCTGTTATAGGTCTTTTTTGTAATCCCTGTCATACTTCTTTGTTTTTGAGCTTCCCTAGTCATGATTGTTTTATACGCAACACATTGAGCTGCTTTGTGACCAAAGTTATGACAAGAAAAGCATTGTCCATTGAAGAAGCTTCTGCGGTTATTGAATCTACCGGCCAACTGATTGTAATTTCTATTTTCATCTATTTTTGAACCAAACTGGGAAGATTTTACCTGTGGCTGGTTGTGGCTTTTGTTCACCCTTAAGCTGGATTGCCCCTGATAGTTTCTGTTTGAAGTTTGTCCCTGCTTTACCTGATGATCTTCATTGTGCTTTTGCTCATTTCTTCTTGCTGCATCAAGATAACTTTTTGAAGTGGATGCTTGAGAAGTTTCTCCATTATAGCCCAGACCTGTCTTATTTAGTGGAGACCGCTGCACACTGATAATCTCATCCAAAGTTTCAGATCCTTTGACAAACTTGAGATTAATAGCTTTTGTTTTCTCAATTTCTTTTCTAAGACCAACAATTTCACCTTCTAATTTTTCAAGATGTTTTTCCTTTTCATCAATTTGAAATTGTAGAGTATCAATGATCATGTTCTTTTCTTCTATACATCTCTTGAGTCTAGTAATTTCATCATAAAGGTTATCCACATCTACAGCATCCTCATAATCATCATCTTCAAATGCCATTAACAACCTATATTTATTACCTTGTTCATCTTCATCACTGTTTGATAAGCCATCACTATCTTCATGGGTGTAGTAGCTTTTCTTATTTGCACTTTGTTTCTTGTTCCATCTAGCTGGTTCCTTTCCTTTATCCTTATAAGGACATTTTGCAGCATAATGACCTACTCTTCCACAAGCAAAGCATTTGAAAGGTAGCTTACCTCTGAACCTTCCAGAACCCCTTTGAAGATTTCTGACAAAATTTGATTCTTCTTCCTCTTCTTCTGGAACATGGCTTGCTTCATAGTGATCTTCTTTGCCTGATGCCTTAAAAGCAGCCTCCCTTCTGTCTGATGGACCTCCCTTTCTCATTTCATAAGCAGTTAGAATTCCATGTAGCTGAGACATAGTGAGAACACGGAGATTTTCTTTTTCTTCTATTGCAGATACTTTAGATTCAAACTTGGGGGATAATGATCTTAGAATCTTTTGAACTACTATAGACTCTTTTATTTCTTCACCCAAATTTTTCATACAATTAACAATCTCATCTACCCGAAGAAAATAATTAGCCACACTTTCATCATTATACATCTTGAGAGTCTCATATTGAATCCTGAGAGTTTGAAGTTTAGCTTCTTTTACCTGTTCATCTCCTTCATAGCTCGTGATAATTTTGTCCCATATTTCTTTTGCTGATTTGAAGTGCATTACCTTCATGAATTCTGTTTGGGATATACTTCCTAATAGAGTACTGACTGCTTTTGCATTTGTTTCATACTTCTTTTTCTCAGCTGGATCTGTAGGAGTAGCTGAAGGAAAAGCATAGCCTGTTTCTACAATGTCCCAAACTTCTGTACCAAGAGATTGAAGATATGCAGTAACTCTTACCTTCCAATAATTGAAGTTTGTCCCATCAAAAACCGGTGGCCTGATTGATGCTTCTTTCTCGTAGTTGCTCATGATGAACGATCTACCTTCAAGCGATCAAGCTTTTCTGAAGGACCTGCTCTGATACCAATTGTTGGAAATAATACTGAGAGGGGGGTGAATCAGTATTATCTAGCAATTTAACAAATCTTCCTTATTTGATCTTTTGAATTATTCTTGCATATCAGTACCATAAAATAATGAGCATGAACAAAGAAAATAGACAGTCACACCAAAGAACACAAGATGTAAGGTGGAAACCCAATGCGGGAGAAAACCACCTGCTGCAATATGTCTCTATCTTCTTTCAATTTAGAAATTCTTTTACAATGATTTTGTACTGGTGCAGTCCTTTACCAGTACGCAGGCTGCAACCTGCAGAGAGCTACAACTCTCTCTCGTTTTCCAGTCTCTCCTGGAAGGGAGCTACAACCCCCTACTTCTTTTCATACAAGGACCACTTTTCATAAATTTTCAAACTGGATCCATAAGCATTAATTGATCATCAAGTGTAAGAGAATCACCCAATCAACTGTAGTAACCAGATCAACAATAATAGGACCAAAACCCAGAACACAACAATGAGAAACAAGGATTTTAAGAGAAGGAAGCACCCTGCTCAACTGCCAGCCTGAGTCCGGACTCACCCTGTTCAACTGCTAGCCTGAGTCCCTGGACTCACCCTGCTCAACTGCTGACCTGAGTCCCTGGACGCACCCTGCTCAACTGCTAGCCTGCGTCCCGGACGCACCTTGCTCAACTGCTAGCCTGCGTCCCTCCAACTGAGTCTATTGAACTGCCTGCGTCCCGGCGCACCAGAACCCTTCCTGCACCTGCGTCCGGCGCTCCTGAAACGCTTCGCTCCTGCATCCCGGACGCACCTGAACCCTTACTGCACCTGCGTCCCTCTGGGCAAAGATGATTTCAAGACTTTAGAAGTAACCCAGACAATCAGATCTACAGATCCGAGCAAGAGCCGAAGAGATCTCGGTCCATCAGATTCGCCTTGTTTAGATCTAGACCAGATCTTATCCTCATAAGATGTTCAACCAAAAACATGATTAATCCAAATGAACTCCTTTGCTTTATATAGGCAAGCTCCTCCCCAAAACATGGAACAATACCACGAGCCGACACCATAGAAACAAAAAACCGTCGGCTAGAAACCACACAAGAAACCCCTACGTGCTTTTCTCTGTCTTGAAATGTGTGCACTGGGTGGACGCACCCCTTGAACGGCTGGACTGCGTCCCTGGACGCGAGTTCTGCATGGTATACCTGCGGGGACGCACTTTCTGAACAGATTGCCTGCGTCCTTCTTAAAAATAGAGAGCTGATCATCAAGAATAGTGATCTATCACCTGAATGGGTTGCCATCAAGGACAACACCTGAATCATAATGCCAACATGGATTTCCTGCGAAGTATTAGTCATGTACCTCTAAAGTTCTCTATTCTACTAAATTAGCAGAAATGCTTAATTTAGCGGCAACAACATGTGCCTTACAAGTACTTAAAACATCGCATAGCTCAATCGCAAGTTCATCAGGGCAGGGTTCATTTACTCATGAATGATGCGATGCGATATTAATCAGCGATCCTTGTATCGCACATCGCATTTTGCAATTCCTTCAGGCTAGGGTCCATTCACTTATAATGATGCGATGCGAGATTAATCCAACGGTCAGCAATGATTAGTGATCCAACGGTCGGCAGTGATATCACATGGGAATCTGCGCGACGTTTATCCGCCCTCACGGATCTGATGAGGTTTATAAACCCTTGGTCTATAAAAGTTCGGGTCCAGTACTTAGATTAACGTTCGATCATCTTAAGACCCGATATCCATCAGTTAACAAAGGCCCTTAGATCCTACAGCTCGCGGGACTTCTATTAACACACGGTTTAATAACAAGGCCAACCCCCGCCATTGACTGTGACGCAAGGCGTTGAAAATGAAATCAACGATTAGGAATGAGTACGACGCTTCAACCTCAATCAAGGAATCCGTACACTTTCAAACCCCACAGTTGCTAATACACCGCAAAATGAGATTAAATGCGATCACACAAAACTCTAAATTCTCAGGGTTGACTGGAAATTCAATAATACACAGAGACACTATGGAGGGATGCAACACCCCCGGGATTGACCAATTATACACAGAAATGCACAGAGATTTAATTTCTGCAACTTAATCATATATGGCCAAAACAAGCCGAATCAGTCAAAATCCTTTTACAATCATTCAGAACTTTCATAAATACTATTTCATCCTAACAATCAGATCATTAAACACTGGATTGAATTTGGCTAATCTTAAACAATATCTAATCTGGTCGATGTTCTCCTCGATAATCTCAAGCGAATCAAAACTACATGAATTAAGTACAAAATCACTCAATCCCTAAATCCTAGCTCAAATCCTATCTAGAAAGCTTGTAAATTGACAGCTAAAGGATCCCACTCCTTTGCTTGTAAACTTTTTTTGTATTTTTGGAATAAGTTCGAAGCCTTTTGCCTTCAAGCCTCGTGCCCCTGTATCAGACTCCTGAGGACAAAATTCTTCATGGGCTCCTGTCCATGAGCTCTTCTACATAACTGCCCAACTTCTGTAGCATGGAATCTCTCATCCAAGTAGCTTCAGCAATTGGTTGTTCCTTCCTTTTGACCAAATACTAAAAATGCTCCTGTCCTCTTGTGTTCTTCAACATTTCTTGTCCAAAATCCTCTCTGGCTTCAATTCCTTTGCTATAGGTAACTGTTTTACCCAATCAATCTCTTGTTCTTCTCGATCCTCTATTGTGTCATCTACCTGTTCCCTTTCATACCTGTATAAGTCAGCAACATTAAAAATTGGAGATATTCCAATATCAGGGGGTAATTCAATTTCATATGCATTTGCAAAAAAAATTCTCAAGACTCTGCATGGTCCAATTTTCTTAAACTTTTGCTTATTATACTCCCTTTTTGGAAATCTTTCTTTCCTCAGGTGTGCTAAAACCAAATCTCCAACCTCAAAATTACCTTCTCTTTTCTTCAAATATGCTCTGCCCTTGTATTTTAGGTTGTTGTGTTGTAGTTGCTATTTTACCTGTTCATGTATTGCTTGAACTTCTATAGCAAAATCTTCTCCTTTAGCACTTCTCCTTTCAGCTTTTCCCAAGTCTCTCAATTCAAACACTCCTCTTGGGTGCATTCCAAAGATTATATGGAACAGACTCTACCCTGTACTCCTGTTAGGAGAATCATTATATGCATATTATGCCTATGCCAATACTTGATCCCATTGTTTTGGATGTTCACCTACAAGACTTCTCAAAAGATTACCTAAGCTTCTATTTACAACTTCAGTCTATCCATTAGTCTGAGGATGATAAGCAGAACTGAAACTCAATTTAGTTCCAAGCTTCTTCCACAATGTCCTCCAGAAATGTCAAACAAATCTGGTGTATCTGTCTGAAACAATGCTCTTAGGTAACCCATGTAATCTTACAATCTCCTTAAAAAACATATTAGCAATATGAGTAGCATCACTGGTTTTATAACATGGAATAAAATGTGCCATTTTTGAAAATCTGTCAACTACTACATAAATTGAATCATTTCCTCTTTGAGTTTTTGGTAAACCCAAAACAAAGTCCATACTTACCATATCCCAAGGCCTATCTGGAATAGGTAATGGAACATACAAACCTGTGTTTTGACTCCTTCCCTTTGCGTACTGACAGACTTTACAATTTTTCACGTACCTTTCTACTTCAGACCTCATTTTCGGCCAAAAATAAAACCTGTTCAACTGTTCATAAGTTTTGTCTGCACCAAAATGCCCTCCAAGTCCTCCACTATGTTTCTCCTTGATCAAATTCTCCCTCATAGAACAACTTGGTATGCACAATTGATTTCTTTTAAACAACAGTCCCTCTTGCAGGAAATAATCCAGCCACTTGCTTCTGTCTAACAAAACAAGATTTCTACAAGCTTCAAATGCCTCTTTAAAATCTAGATCTTTCTCATATAACTCTTTAAGGAAATCAAAACCCAACACTTGAATTTGACTTTCTTGAACTAAAATGCTTTTTCTACTTAAGGCATCTGCTACTTTGTTTGATTGACCAGTTATATGTTTTAATACAAAATTAAAACTTTGCAGGTATTCTACCCATTTTGCATGCTTCTGGTTAAGCTTTGGTTGTTGCATAATGTACTGTAATGCATGGTTATCTGAATACAATATGAACTCCTTGGACATCAAGTAATGTCTCCACTTCTTCAAAGACTGCACCACTGCATAAAACTCTTTGTCATAAGAAGAATATTTCTTCTTTGTCTCATTTAGCTTTTCACTAAAATAAGCTACAAGCCTGTCCTCCTGACTCAAAACAGCTCCAATGGCTTCTCCACTAGCATCACACTTCACTTGAAAAGGTTTATTAAAATCAGGAAAAATCAAAATAGGTTTCTCAGTAATATTTCTCTTCAACAGTTGGAAGTTATTTTCTACTCCAACAAACTATTTAAATGGTTGTCTGTCCTTCTTTATTGTGTCAATAATTGAAGCATTAATCTTACTAAAATTCCTTATGAATTTCCTATAAAAACTAGCAAGACCGTGAAAACTTCTTACCTCAAAGACACCTTTTGGTGAAGGCCACTCCATGATAGCCTTGATCTTCTCTGGATCCATCTTGAACCCCTCTACAGAAACAACAAAGCCTAAATACACGAACTCCTCCTTCATGAATGAACATTTTTTTAAATTTAACAATAACTTTTCTTGTTGTAGCCTCTGTAAGACATAATTCAGATGTCTCACATGTTCCTCCTTAGATTTGCTGTAAACTAATATATCGTCCAGATATACTATTACAAATTTACCAATAAATTCCTTCAAAAATTCATTCATAAGTCTCATAAATGTACTAGGGGCATTTGACAATCCAAAAGGCATTACCATCCACTCATACAATCCTTCATTGGTTTTAAAAGCAGTTTTCCACTCATCTCCCTCTCTAATTTTGATTTGATGATAACCACTTTTTAAATCTAACTTTGTAAAATATCTAGCTCCACTCAAACAATCCATCAAATATTTGATTCTAGGTAAAGGAAATCTGTACCTGATTGTTATCTTATTGATTGCTCTCGAATCAATGCACATTCTCCAACCTCCATCTTTCTTTGGGCTCAACACTGTTGGCACTGCACAAGGACTCAAACTCTCTCTAACCAGTCCCTTGTCTAACAGTTCCTGAACCTGTTTCCTGATCTCTTCATTCTCTATGGGAGTCATCCTGTAAGCTACTTTATTAGGAAGATTTTCTCATGGAATCAAATCTATGTGATGACTGATTTTTCTAATGGGTGGTAACTCATCAGGCAAGTCATCTACAATGATATCACAATAACTGTCCAGCATCCCTTGAATTTCAATTGGTAAATCACAATAACTGTTTGCAAACCAATGCAAGACTTACCTCATCTTCCCTCATCTTTTGTAAGTACTCCTTTCCACTCAACAAAAGGGTCTTTGGATCAGGTTTCTTCGATGTATCCTCTTCTCTATTGGAAACAATGTATGATTGACACTATCTTTGCTGAATTTGTATGTGTTCTTCTTTCCATCATGCATAGCTCCTCTGTCATACTGCCATGGCCTACCCAAAAATATATGACACACATCCATAGGCATCACATCGCATAGGATTTTGTCTCTATATTTTCCCAACTGCAACTCCACTTCACATTGCTCATTTAGTACCAACTGATATCCCTTTTGAAGCCATGACACCTTATAAGGTGTTGGATGTTTCTTTGTTTTCAATTTCAACTTCTCCACCACTTATGTGGAGACCAAATTATCTGTACTACTACTGTCTATTATCATCTGACAACACTCCCCTTGAACTTTAGACACAGTCCTTAACAAGGTTTTCCTTTGTGCTGGTTCAACAATTTCCTTAGCTAGTTTTAACAAAATTTTGTTGACTACAAAAGATTCCCCTTTCTTTGGTACATTCTCTTCATATATTACCTTTGTTGCTTCCTCTTCAATTTTTGCAACAATTGCATTCCTCTGATTCATTCCTATATTTTCTGGGCACTCATAAGCTCTGTGTCCCAACTTGTTACATCTGTAACATCTAACTTCTCTTCCTCTACCTCTGCCTCCTCTTCCTCTGGAAAAACTCCCTCTGCCACTTGCATCACCTCTTGTGGGTGCATGCTGACTTGAGTTGCTGCTAGCTCCATCTCCAGGTGCTGTAGATCTTCCTCTACCACCTTGTCTTCCCTTTCCTCAGAAAGTACCTCTATTTCTGGCAGACTGCTTCCTCATGAGTTTTTCTTCAACCTTCAGTACCATTTGATAAGCCTCTCCTACTGTTTTAGGAGATAGTACACTTATCTCATGTTGAATGTCCATTCTAAGACCATTCACATATATGGAAACCTTCTCATCTGTATCTTGGATTTGTCCTACTCTTATACTCACTTTGTAGAATTCCTTTGTGTATTCCTTTACTGTTGTAGATCTCTGTCTAAGATTCTGCATCTGTCTAAATAATGTTTGTTGATAATCACTTGGCAGAAACTTACTTTTCAGTTTGCTAATAATTGGTTGTTTTCCAAGTCTTCTTCTTTCTACCTATACTCCATCCCACCAAAGTGCTACATGTCCTTTCAGTTTTGTGACATCAAACTTCACCTTCTTTCCTTCATTTGTTTCTTCATAATCGAAGAATTTCTCCATGTCATTTATCTAGTCTATCAATTCCTCAGGGCTCAAACTTCCTGTGTAGATTGAGACTTCAAGTCTAGGCTTGAATGTGGATCTCAATACTGACCCAAAGAATCTCATTTCAGGAGTTACATCTGCAGGTTCTTCATCTTCTGTAGCTCTAGCTTCAGGTTCATTTCCATCCTCAGCATCTGCATCTCTTCCCATTTCCACCACTTCCAATCTAGCTTGCATCTATTGCATAGCTTCTAACACTTCAGCGTTTGCAACTGGTCGTCCTCTTCTTCAACCACCACCTCTTCCTCCAACTCTGAAAGCCATGTTGGAATTATTTTTCTGATCCTTGAGATCCTGTTCAGTGTCATTAGGCTACTATGATACCACAAATGGTGGCTTGGGTGCACGTGTAATGGAAAATCGTTCAAATTCAAAAACAATTTCTTCAAGTTTAGGCATAATTTCTTCTTGGATTTCCTACGGAGTATCAGTCATCTACCTCTAAAGTTATCTATTCTACTAAATTAGAAAAACTTCTTAATTTAGCTGCAACAAAAAGTGCCTTACAAGTACTTAAAACATCGCACAATTCAATCGCAATTTCATCAGGGTAGGGTTCATTTACTCATGAATGATGCGATGCGATATTAATCGGCGATCCTCATATCGTACATCGCATTTCCCAATTCCTTCAAGACAACGTCCATTCACTTATAATGATGCGATGTGAGATTAATCGAACAATCAGTGGTCATCAGTGATCCAATGGTCGGTAGTGATATCGCACGGGAATGTGCACGACGTTTATCCACCCTCACAGATCTAATGAAGTTTATAAACCCTTGGTCTATAAAAGTTCGGGTCCAGTACTTAGATTAACGTTCGATTATCTTAAGACCCGATATCCATCGGTTAATGGAGGCCCTTAGATCCTACGACTCACGGGACTTCTATTAACACACGGTTTAATAACAGGGCCAACCCCCGCTGTTGACTATGACGCAAGGTGTTGAAAATGAAATCAATGGTTAGGATTGAGTATGGCACTTCAACCCCAATCAAGGAATCCGTACACTTTCAAACCCCGCAGTTGCTAATACACGACGAAAAGAGATTAAATGCAATCACACAGAACTCTAAATTCTTAGGGTTGACTGGAAATTCAATAATACACAGAGACACTACGCACGGATGAAACACCCCTGGGATTGACCAATTATACACAGAAATGCACAGAGATTTAATTTCTGCAACTTAATCATATATGGCCAAAACAAGCCGAATTAGTCAAAAAATCCTTTTACAATCATTCAAAACTTTCATAAATACTATTTCATCCTAACAATCAAATCCTTAAACACTATATCAAATTTGCCTAATCTTAAACAATATCTAATCTGGTCGATGTTCTCCTCGAGAATCTCAACTGAATCGAAACTACATGAATTAATTACAAAATCACTCAATCCCCAAATCCTAGCTCAAATACTATCTAGAAAGCTTGTAAATTGACAGCTAAAGGATCCCACTCCTTTGCTTGTAAACTGTTTTTGTATTTTTGGAATAAGTTCGAAGCCTTTTTGCCTCAACCCTCATGCTCCTGCATCAATTGAGCATGGTTTACCATGATTAATATTATAGACCTAATGGATTTATATTAGAAACCCAAGGGATTAATACTAAAACCCCAAGGGATAATGAACCCAAGGGAATAAGATTAAACCCAAGGGACTAATATTATAGACCCAACGTATATAATCCCTAAGATAAATATTATAAACACTAAAGTAACCATGATTCACCATTGTTGATTTTCATATTGAGACAATCCTTATCACAATGCCATTTTGGACCACAGTTGACCAAGGTTAATTTTGATATCGAGACAATATTTATCACAATGCGACGTTGGACCATGGTTGATCATAGTTTATTTTCATGCTGAGAGTGTCCTTGTCACAATGCGACATTCAACCATGGTTGACCATAGTTGGCTATGATTGACAATGGTTGACCATGATTGATATTTTAAACCTAAGGGAATAATAAGACCAAGGGATTGATATTATAAACCCAAGGGATTAATACGAAAACCCCAAGGGATTATGAACATGTTGTGCTCTACAACAACCCCCCATTTCATATCATTTTTATTCACAAAAAATATCATATGAAATGAGTCCCTTTTAGTTTTGATTAGTATCAACCTTGTATTATTTAAAAAGGTCCGAAAACAAAATGAAGACATTATAAAAAACCTTTTGGACTAACCAATTTTGGCCTTTTAATATTAATAATCAATCTTTTATCATTGCGATAAAGCGATCGCAAGATCGCATATCGCAATGACATAGGAGGATACTTTAAAGGCCCATTGGTTTTCCCCGATGCGATAAAGTTCCTTTCGCTCCGATGCGATGCGATATCGCTATCGGCGATCGGCGATATACTATGCATGTTTTTAAAGCACCCCAGGTCATACACCCGATGCGATGCGATATCGCTATCGGCGATCGGCGATATACCATCCATGCGTTCGTAAAGTGCCCATACTCCCGATGCGATGCGATATCGCTATCGGCGATCGGGGATTTCCAAAGGTGCCAATATAAGGATTTAAGCTTTCCCCGACGCCCGATTGCGATAAAGCCAGAAGCGCAAACTTCAAAAAGCCGTTAAAACAGAGGGATATTACGATTAATTCATATTAAAGGCCTTATCTGTCGAACAATGATTTACCTGCGCTCAACCGCCAAAACATCCAAGGCACGCTTAAACAAATCATTCGGCCGATTAATGATATGATGGGCATTTAAAGGTTTGTCAGGTTTTAAACGACCATTTAATGTAATAGTAAGTCCTAAAATCTTCCCATAGATTGTATCTGCGGCCACTTCAAAGATAATCCCTCATCACGCATTGATCAATATATCTCGCTCATATTTGATTTTCACTACCAATTCTCTGTGTTACGCTTATTTTCACTCCCGTGCAGAATTCTTCCAAAGCAGAAAACTCAAGCAGAATGGGGAAGAAGTCTAAGAAAACCACAGTCGCTTCCACTGCGCCAGCCACAGGACAAGCCGTCGCTCATCCAGAAAATAAAAAGAAAGGATTGATATCTGATATTACGTGTTCTGGTCTCGGCAAAACTACTTGGCAAAGTACCTATAATTTAATTGAAGCCGAAGAAACTGAAGTAACAACAGTACAAGCCACTACTGATGCGACCCAGAAATCTGATGGTACTTTAAAGGACTTAGCCGACTCCTTCCTTCATCGGATAGCAGCTCGGGAACAAATTCTCCCATATACGGATGTAGTGAGGTGGGCAATTGAGGAAATTCCAATCACAGACAGAACTTTCTGCACCAGAGATGGGAGAATCTTCGGTTCATTCAAGGCTGATGATTTAAGGCAAATGTATCATTTACCTGAGCTAGAGAAGAAGTAAAACAAGGCGTTTTTGGAGAAATTCCGAAAAGAGAATGAAATTGAATCCGAACCCATCCAGGATTGGAGACAAAATCCGGCCAAACACAAGCATGAATCTTCCGGTAAGTACTCGGTTGATTCCCTATGTTCTACTTATTGTTATGCCGTGATAATGATGTGTAGATTGTGGGGGTTGCACGATTCCTCTAATTTCACTATAGAAATGGTTCCCTTGATGGAATTGGCGTGTAATAGTGAAATAATGGATTGGGCAACTATACTGTCAGATAAACTAGCAACAACTGTTCTTGATTTTAGAAACAAGACCCGCATTACTGAAAGGTTAATTCCCCTGTTCTATTACAATGCCTATATTCTAGATACCCTGTGTTTTAATTCTGAATTTCCCGTGCTCGGCTGGAGGTGGACATCATAAGACCCCATGCCTATTCACATATACCATCAGAAATTGTGGAAATCTTCTTATAAGCACCATTTACACCAAGTCTGCAATGGCTTTATGTTACCCATTCATTACTCTATTTTTGATAAACCTGCTCCCAAGATTTCCTACCAAGCAGGGATTGATTTAACATCAATAGGAAGATGGTTCGGGGAGGAGAAGTTTACTTATATAAGAGTTTTCGGTAGCCAAGCCGAACCTCATGTCCTTCCCTTGTACATACCTGATAAACTGCTAGCGAGGGAAATAACCTATCAGATCATTGCCTAGGGAGTTACATAGACTCTCAAGAAAAATAAGAAGCAGGGTCGGCCCTCTTTTCCTTTGAGATGCAGTGTCTACACGTTGCATGACTTCAAACATGCAGAGAAAGAAGCTACAAAGATAAAATCATTAACTCTAGCAACTCTCCCTAATAGGCAATTTTATCACAACAAAGTCGCCTATAATGCACTTCAACAGGCCAAATTGGCAAAGTTTGATCATAAAGAAGATATGTTCGATGACCTGTTCTCCTCAGTCGAGTCAATAATGCAGGTTAAGGCATTTGCCAGAATGAAATATCAAGATGAAGGGTTGGTTGAATTCAATAGACTTAGAGAACAGAGGTTGCAAACTTTGCCTCTAGATCTGTTAGCAACAACCCCAACAACAGAATCAAGTGAGCCTGAACGGCAACAGTCAAAGGAACCTACAGTTACAACAAAAGAACAAGAAAAACAACAGGAGGAAACTCAGACTAAAGAGCAGGAGAAAGTGCGGGAGGAGACCCAGACTAAAGAGCAGAAACAGAGCAACATTGAAGTAAATGTGGATACTCATATTGATCCAAAACTGCTCCAGGAATGGCAACAATTTGATTCTATTATCAGCAGTCTGGAATGTTAAAAGGACATCGAAACTTAGAAAGCAGTAGACACATAGGAAACCACTTCACAACAG
This sequence comes from Pinus tabuliformis, assembly GCA_031772625.1. NCBI lineage: Eukaryota > Viridiplantae > Streptophyta > Pinopsida > Pinales > Pinaceae > Pinus > Pinus tabuliformis. The sequence goes on from CM062816.1 coordinate 1,634,336,623, forward strand.
GTTCCAAGTGGAACCAGCAGCCTACCCAGTTCGAAGGAAGTAGAAATAATACCAAAGGACCCCTCCGATAAAATCATTTTGCAGGTAGAAGAGATTCCTCTCTTGGATGTCCTCTATAGCGCAAGGCATAAAGTTGTAGTAAAACGACAGAGGAAGAGAAGAAGGACTGATCAACCTTCCCTTTTCCTAGAACAGACGGTCACGGGCAATGTGGTTTGGAAGGAGGAATTTGACCCCTCTGATGACCTGACAAAACTATCACAATATGCTGGAGCCTATTCGGCAGCAACAATAGAAAAAGCATCGGAGGTGAGTCTTTTATTGAAAACAAAAGACCTAGAAATCTTCTTATTGCAGTCACAGCTAACAAAAGCACACAGAAAGCGGAGCAGGCAGAACAACAATTGTTGACACAACAGTAAGCAAATAATCAATTAACTCAACAATTGTAGGCAGAGAAACAAAGGATTGATCACAGCGCAATCCAGAAGCAGAAAGAGTTGTCAGAGGCCTTGGCACAACTGAGGGCAACAAATGAGCAAATGATGAAAATAAAAGATGAGCAGATTGCTCAACTATCAGCACAACTTGATAAGAGAAAGGGCGTTCCACAAATAACTGAATTCAGAGTAGAAGCACTACAGATAAATATGGCATTAATAGCCCAAATCAAGCTTCTATGTCAACAAATCGCCCAGGAGGAGCCACTATGTGAATCGACGGCATCAATAAGTGAGAAAATAGAAACGGCTAGAGCGGAATTGGATCAAGCTGAAGAAACGATAGCTGCATTTCTTGACTGGCAAGATACTGATCAGGGACAAGCAGTGAATTTACAAAGAATTTTAGAGTCACATAAAGATATATTGTTTACAGAATGGCAGTCCCAGTTAATGAAAGCAGAGAGGGAAATTTCAAAGTGCAAATCAACTACAAGCAATTTGGTTGAATTGGTTAATAATACTCTCTGCTTTTCAAACATGATTTCCCAATGCACTCCAGGAAAATTGACAGCGATGAAAACATTGGAGCAGTCATGTTATCCAAATCTAGAGGAAAAGGGGAGATTAATTGCTGGAATTAACAGTTTAACATGGGACACCTATTGGTTCTTCTTGGTAAAACCACACACTCAAAGAGCCGCCCTCAAGTGCCTTACAGATGCAATCGGGTATATTATCCCTGATATTTAGGATGCCACCTATGCCGCCCAACTTAGCTCTCGCCTCAACAAACCGCCCGCAGTGGAGCCAATGCTTGCGATAAGTCAGCTTAGATTTAAAGGCAAACAACCTACTTGATGATTCATGCCGCCGACTACCAGGTTGCTGAGAAGAATATGATCAAAATCAATTGATGCCAATTAAGTAGGATTTCAGTTTCGTAGATAGTTAGATTAATCAAGTATTTATAGACCCTTTCATTGTTTTGGAAAGGGTCGTAAAGTTTTGTACTTGACTTAAAGACTGAAGTTGCACTATTGTGCTTCAGCCATATTCTTTTATAAAACTGGACCAGTTATTCTAATTTTGACAAGGAAGCTTTTATGCAAATGTGCACTACTATCTTTGTTTGAAAATATTTCTGTGTTGGAAGAAGAATCTCAAATAGCGATTGATATTGGGAGTGACTAGCAGCTCATATGGTACTATTATCTATGTCTGAATTCATTCTTTTCATATGAATTGTTATTTGATTGCCTTTGCTATTATCGAATATATGTATGTGTTTTAATAGCATTTCTTTATTCCCTCCACTATTGGATGTTTATGGGATGCTTTTCCTTTGATCATATATGTATCGATGATATATAAGTGTAGAAATATTGTGCTAATCCCTTTGTTTAACGATTTAAGCAAAGTAATTCTTGAATGAATAAAAGTCCATGTTTATTAAATAGAGTCATCTACATGCCTGTTTATAAACATAGATCATTAAGCGCTACACTTTAAAGTACAATAGTTCCCAGGATTAGTAGTAGTTCTTTTATTTCGCCGATAGATTAAGTTATTCGCCTATCATTAGATTAGTCAACCAATCATTCATTCATCCAGTTTATCCATTTTTGGGAAACTGGTCCCATTATCCCCAGTCGGAGCCACCATTCCAAATGGAAAAGGAGCTGTATTAAGGTATGGACCGGGTGGTTATCCCCCAATGTTGATACAACGATTTTCGGGGCATCAACATTTTTGGCGCTAGAAGGAGGGCCTGAATGTGAAGGGCAAGCAAACCCAAATCTGCAGGCCATTCTAAGAGTAATTTTCCCTCCGTATCACCTCGTACTTCCCAATTGCATGCTGGTTCTCCAGTATCCAAACAAGAAGAAGAGGAATCAAACTACCACTGCTCAAACGCATCATACTCCAGAACAATTAAGTCTTGAATCCCCTGAAGTCCAGTCTCTTATCCACAAACTTCAGAGCTTCTCGATTTCACCACAGAAATCTGAGGTATCACAAAGCAGTGCGACTTCGCAGTTCAATTTACCTCACCCTCTCACCAGACTTCAGAGCGAAAAGCTCGGTATTGAAACCACTGAGTTCCCTTTACCCAAAAGGAAAAAGGCGAAGAAATATACTGAGGGATCTGACAGCGAAGAGCTTTCATCCACATCCTCCATCTCACCTTCCCCTGTGCGAAGTCAACCATCCACTCCCCCATTACATATTGTTGTTCATCAGGGATTAGGAACTTTAACATCCCAACCTGCTCACTCCGCAACATTATTTCCTTCCAAGACATTTGGAATTTCAACAGTAGTATCATCTACTACTGATGTTCTAATGGCAGATCCATGGACCAGGCCTGGTGCAGTCAACATGCATGCACCATTGCATGCATTACCTGATGCTCCTGAAAAATGGCTACCCAATTTTAACCCAGATGATGGAACACAAGCTGAGGAACATATTAATAACTTCATGTTGGCAGTCAACTTGAAGGGAGTAACAGAGAAAGATGTTGTTGTTAGACTTTTCCCTTATACTTTGCAAGGATCAGCAGGATCCTGGTATTTTTCTTTACCTTCTGGTTCCATTACCAGTTGGAACACTTGCCAAGAACAGTTTCTTACTAAGTATGGAGATGATAGGTCTTTTGCTACACTAATAAACGATCTCTCCAATCTTAGGATAGATCATAGGGAACCGATTAAGGAATTTAACGCCCGATTCAATAAACTCTTGAATAAAATCCCAAAGGCCTCCCAACCAAGTGAGCAAATCCGAAGCGAATGGTATATAACTGCCCTACCTGCCAATATAGCTATTTTTGTAGATAGGGCTGGGAAACCTACTTTAGCTGAAAACATGAAAGAAGCACTTGCTGTGGAGAAATGCATTAATGTTATAGAAAAGAAAGCTACTCTGGAAGACAGAAAAGCCAAAAAAGTTTCTTTTAAAGATGATTCAAAGAAGAAAACCCCTAAAGATCCATATGACATGGAGGGCCTGCAAAATGTCCTCAAGACTTTGTCAAACAAAATGATTGAAATCAAAAAACAAGTAGCCGAAACCTCGACCAAAAGACCCTTTAGAAATTATAAGAAAACTGAATCAAAACCACCAAATGCTATATCAAATGTAGATTCAGATCTTGAAGAAGGAGAAGAAGAAACAGCTACACCTACTGATGAAGAAGAGGAAGTTGTTGAATGTCATGGAATGTGGGATTTCATACTGCCTAACTCCGATACAGATAATGAAGAAGAATCATTTCCTATCACTACTAGGAGTAAAAGTACCTCCGAACCTGTTCAGGCAACTTCAAAGAAAAGGAGTGCAGGTGCTGCTACAACAAAGGAAAAAGTATCTACAAAGAAGCCACCTGCAGCAGTTCCTCAAAACCAACCTTCAACCTCAAATACTCCTTCAACATCTAAAACTTTGGTAGTATCTGATTCAATGGATTACAATATTGTTGATGATATGAAGAAAACTAAGGCAAACATTACCATGTTTGAACTTAGCAAATTAAAACATCAGCAAAAATTACTTCTTAAAGAATTAAATGATGTTCCTACTTCACCTCTTCCCAGTGCTAAAGCTGCAAACGATACAGGTCAACCACCTTCTGGTATGGTTGAAGCTACTGATGCAGTCCTAATAGGAGATAGATCAAACTCTCATACTCCACCTTTCCTTCTAACCTATGAGATCTACAATAGAAACCTGCACAACTGCTTGATTGACTCAGGGGCATCTTCTAACATAATGCCAACTTCAGTTTGTTCCAAACTGAACATTGAACCCCAGAAGTCTGCTATTCATATTGTATAGTTGGACAGGACTAAAGTACATGTTTTGGGAGAGATTAATTCCGTAACTATCAGGTTATCTGCTGATCCCAGAATAGTACAAAGGATTGATATCCTAATAGCCGATATACCTGAATTTTATGGTTTAATCTTGAGTAGGGATTGGTTTGAGAAACTACATGGGTATATTTCTACTGATTGGTCACATATGTGGCTTCCCTATAAGGGTAAGCCAAATCAAATAAGGATCGATCGAGAAAAACATATGACCCATACAGTTACTGAGTTTGAGCAAGAAAACCAACCAATAGCATTTAATAACAACATTTTGGGGAATTATTCATCAGAGTCATTCTTTGGCAACTTCGCTGCCCAGCCATCCCCTTTCTTAGTAAACCATTTTACATCTCAGATTGAAAATTTTTCACAAACAGATAGGTCAAGATGTTTCAATGGTACTGAGAAAACTATTAATAAAATTGTTAATACTTCTTTATTTTGGTCGTTATATTTCGATGGGTCCAAATCTAGTGAGGGCTCAGGAGCAGGATGTATTTTGATTAGCCCACAAGGGTAAAAAACAATGTTATCTTGTAGGTTAGAATTTGAATGCACAAATAACACAGAAGAGTATGAAGCCTTAGTCCAAGGACTATATAAAGCTATTGGCCTCAAGGTCCAATATTTGAAAGTGTTTGGAGATTCTGAAATTATTATCAAACGGGTAAGGAATACAATTCATTGTATTTCCACCCATCTCAAGCATTATCAATCACTGATACAGGAACTCACCTCCCACTTTTTGGCATTCAATATTTCTTCTATTCCCAGGTCTCAAAATTCGGCAACTGACCTGCTAGCCAATGTTGCTTCCAAGCTCCTACCTTCCGAAGACTACAGCCCAGATAGATTTTCAGTAGAATTGCTTTTTAGGCCATCAATTCCTGACAATGTCACTAATTGGAGAGTATTCAACCATGATGAAGACATTTTACAGTTCTTAACTTCTGAAAAGTCCTATGATGATCAAATCATCGAGGAAAACGAGCATGACCTTCAAATGAGAGGTAAACCTGAGGAAAATTCAATCCCTAAGCCTGTGGTGAAGCTTGAGGATCTTTATGATATTAAAGACAGGTTTAAACCTGTGACTAATGCAAAGCTCCGAAGTTCTACCCTAAGGTTTGAGTTGATAAACCTTGGCACTAAGAAAACTCCTCAAAACATTAATTTAGGATTAGGACTTTCCTTGGAAGAAAAGGAAGCATTCATTAGACTGTTAAGGAAAAATAAACAGGTTTTTTCTTGGAAATATGATGATTTGAAGACATATGATACATCCATCATCCAGCATACCATTCCAATGCTTCCCGATCAGAAACCAATTCAGCAGAAGTTGAGGAAAATACATCCGAACTTAGAGAGTCAAATAAAATTTGAACTTAACAAACTCTTGAAAGCTAAGATTATTTTTCCCGTTCGGCACTCAAACTGGGTCTCCAATATGGTGCCAGTCAGAAAGAAAAATGGTGACATTAGGATTTGTATCGATTTCAGAAATTTGAACAAGGCAGGCTTAAAAGATAATTTCCCATTACCTACTATGGAGCAGATACTCCAATCAGTAGCAGGCTCTGAATTAATGTCCCTTCTAGACGGTTTCTCAGGATATAACCAAGTTTTGGTCCATCCTGATGACCAGCTTAAAACCACATTCAGAACAAAATGGGGAACATATGCGTATCAGAAAATGCCTTTCAGACTTATTAATGCAGGAGCGACGTTCCAAAGAGCAATGGATATAGCTTTTAAAGGGTTGATTAATAGAACAGTAGTCGTCTATCTAGACGATATTACTGTATTTTCTAAGGAGAAGTCCAATCATTTGCATGATTTAAATCAAATCTTTCAACGCTGCAAAAGATATGGTATTTCTTTTAACCCTAAAAAATCTTTCTTCGCTCTTGATCAAGGAAAGCTCTTACGCTTTATTGTGTCTAAAGATGGCATTTATATTGATCCTGACAGGATCAAAGAAATCTCTGAAATCCCTTTCCCTCATAATTAAAATCCATGCAGTCATTTTCAAGCCAAATCAATTTTGTCAAAAGATTTGTTCCAGATTTTTCCCAAATCATTTTGCCACTTCAAACTATGATTAAGAAAAATTCAGTCTTTAAGTGGGGATCAACAGAAAAGGAAGCGTTTGATTTAATCAAGCAATCAATAATCAATGCCCCAGCCTTAAATACTCCTAATTTTTCTAATCGTTTTACATTGTATACTATTGGATCCAACTTGTCTTATGCAGCAGTACTCACACAGCTTAATGATCACAATTTGGAAGCACCCATTTCATTTTATAGTTCAAATCTTCAAGGTGCTGAATTGAATTACTCCGAAGTAGAAAAACAATCCTTTGCTGTATATAAAGCTGTCAAACATTACAGACCCTTCCTTTTAAAAACCCACACAAATTTATAGTTCCTTTTCCTGCAGTAAAGAAACTACTGATCCAAAGGGAACTAGGTGAAAAAAGGGAAAATTGGGTTACAGCACTTCAAGAATATGACTTAGAAATTAAACCAGCAAAGATTGTTAGAGGCCAAGGTTTTTGCAGGTTATTGGCAGGAGCATCCAACATTCCAGAATCAGGTGATACAGATCAAACCGAAGAAATCAACCAGATAAGTATCACTGATTCTGAGTCACAATATGCTGACTTAATATTTTATTTGAAAAATGGATATGCACCTCCTAACCTGTCTTACAAAAACAAAAGGGCCATTAGATTGAAAGCAAAGAATTTCACAATTATTGATGATGTGCTTTTTAGGAAAAATTATGATTCAATCTTATTAAGATGCCTAGAAAAACTTGAAGCGCAAAAGGTTTTGCAGGAATTACATGATGGACCAGCAGGAGGACATTTTGGAGATGACACAACAACCCATAAAATCATTCATGCTGGATATTATTGGCCCACTCTGTTTAGAGATGCTCATGATTATGTAAGGAAATGCCGAAATTGTCAAACTTCAAGTGGAAGACAAAGAAAATCAGCTTTTCCTTTGCAGCCGGTCAACATTGAACAACCTTTTGAGCAATGGGGATTGGACATCATTGGGGAAATTACTCCGCATTCTTCCAAACAACATAAGTATATCCTTACTGCTACTGATTACTTTACTAAGTGGGTTGAAGCAATTCCTTTGAAGACAACAAATTCTGAGGCAATTATTGAATTCATAGATCAATTCATCATTACCAGGTTTGGTGTCCCAAATGCTCTTGTTTTTTATAATGCATCTTACTTCTCAAGCAATGCTATGTTTGATTTTGCTATTAAAAGAGGATTTAAATTAAAATATTCTACTAATTACTATCCTCAGGGTAATGGTTTAGAAGACTCTACAAATAAAAATCTAATTAAAATTATTAAGCGTACTATTGAACAGAACCATAAAACATGGCACAAATCCTTAATATTCGCACTATGGGCTGATAGGATAACACAGAAGGCTTCCATAGGATCTTCTCCGTTCAACCTTGTATATGGAAAAGAAGCAGTGTTACCAACAAATCTTGTCCTTCCTTCCTTAGCCCTAGTTCAGTTTATTGAGGAAAGCCCTTCTTCTTCTATTCAACTTAGACATGACCAAATTCTAAAATTAGAAGAGGAAAGGGAAAAAGCCAAGGTAATTCATGCAAAACATCAGCAAATCATCAATTCATCCTTTGATTCAGTCTCATCCAGTTCAAAACAATTTCAAGTCGGTGATTTAGTTTTGAAATGGGACAAAGCCCATGAGGACAAGGGAAAACACACCAAGTTCAAGAAGATGTGGCTTGGGCCATTTCAGATCTGTGAGAAGATAGGCCATTCGACCTTCATATTACAAGATTTATCAGGTTTGAGAGATTCTCTCCCTGTTAATGGCCTTATCTTAAAGAAATTCTTTAATTGAGGAGGTAACCCCTTCTCCTTTTTTAGTTTAATAGAGTTTTGTAGTTTGTAGGATCATTAGAAAATAAAGTTGTAAGGTATCTTCCATTGACCTTTGCTGTACTTAAAAGTTGCTCAACAAAAGTAGTGAGGATATTTACTTTTAAAATAATAGAGGTCTTACACAATTGGGATAATTTCTAGGAAACTAGGTGTAATTTCATTCTAAAATCACACTTCAATTTTTGTGAACCTTTCTCGAAGTTTAGAAGTATTGTAAATCATTTTATGTTTTTAGATTGGTCACAAAAAGGTTATCAATATCAAAATAGAAACTAATCCAACTTCAGCATCTTTAACTCTTACCTTGTCATCCATTTACTCTTAAGGAGAAAATTGTCCATCCCATTCACCAAAGTTTATGGTTACTCAGAGTGTAATTCTAAAATATCTGATATTAAAGATAAGAGGTCTTATTACAAGCCTTCTTGCCATGTTCATAGGGAAATAGTTTAACCGACATTACCAATACTGCATACCAAAATAGGGTAATGGCTTAGAATTATAAGACAAGGGGTCTCATCACGAGCCAGCTTGTTCGGTTAGATTACTACCAGTGAATGGCATTGTCAATAGCTGGCCACCAAACCAAGACAATGGCTTTTTATGCTAGCAATAACAGAAAAAGAAAGGAAATACAAAATATGAAAACATGTTTTGAATTCATTATGTTAATCACACTCTTAAATGGATGGGACAATGGACAATAATATGGTTTAAAGGTATCCCTGTCGAAACTATGAACATTTGCTGGCAGCAAAGGCTCTACCTATGACAAAGGAGTCAATTCTAAAAGATGATTTGGAAAGGTTCTCTGTTTTATCATTATAAACCAATAAAGGCCAATTTAAAACTTAGAATGTATCTAATCTTAAACAAGAGAGGAAATTAACAAAGATAGATTCATCTTTTTAGAATGCATATATACCTAGTTATATTAGAATTTCCCCTTTAACGAGAACTCTTTTTGAAAAAGTTTAAGTATTTCCATACTTTTCATAGATAACTGTTTCTTCCAGCGAATCGCCAATTGTTGTGCTCTACAACAACCCCCCATTTCATATCATTTTTATTCACAAAAAATATCATATGAAATGGGTCCCTTTTAGTTTTGATTGGTATCAACCTTGTATTATTTAAAAAGGTCCGAAAAAAAATTGAAGACATTATAAAAAACCTTTTGGACTAACCAATTTTGGCCTTTTAATATTAATAATCAATCTTTTATCATTGCGATAAAGCGATCGCAAGATCGCATATCGCAATGACATAGGAGGATACTTTAAAGGCCCATTAGTTTTCCCCGATGCGATAAAGTTCCTTTCGCTCCGATGCGATGCGATATCGCTATCGGCGATCAGCGATATACTACGCATGTTTTTAAAGCACCCCAGGTCATACACCTGATGCGATGCGATATCGCTATCGGCGATCGGCGATATACCATCCATGCGTTCGTAAAGTGCCCATACTCCCAATGTGATGCGATATCGCTATCGGCGATCGGGGATTTCCAAAGGTGCCAATATAAGGATTTAAGCTTTCCCTGACGCCCGATTTCGATAAAGCCAGAAGCGCAAACTTCAAAAAGCCGTTAAAACAGAGGGATATTACAATTAATTCATATTTAAGGCCTTATCTACCGAACAGTGATTTACCTGCGCTCAACTGCCAAAACATCCAAGGCACGCTTAAACAAATCATTCGGCCGATTAATGATATGATGGGCATTTAAAGGATTGGCAGGTTTTAAACGGCCATTTAATGTAATAGTAAGTCCTAAAATCTTCCCATAGATTGTATCCACGGCCACTTCAAAGATAATCCCTCATCACGCATTGATCAATATATCTCGCTCATATTTGATTTTCACTACCAATTCTCTATGTTACGCTTATTTTCACTCCTGTGCAGAATTCTTACAAAGCAGAAAACTCAAGCAGAATGGGGAAGAAGTCTAAGAAAACCACAGTCGCTTCCGCTGCGCCAGCCACTGGACAAGCCGTCGCTGATCTAGCGAATAAAAAGAAAGGATTGATATTTGATACTACATGTTCTGGTCTCGGCAAAACTACTTGGAAAAGTACCTATAATTTGATTGAAGCCGAAGAACCTGAAGTAACAACAGTACAAGCCACTGCTGATGCGACCCGGAAATCTGATGGTACTTTAAAGGACTTAGCCGACTCCTTCCTTCATCGGATAGCAGCTCGGGAACAAATTCTCCCATATACGGATGTAGTGAGGTGGGCAATTGAGGAAATTCCAATCACAGACAGAACTTTCTACACCAGAGATGGGAGAATCTTTGGTTCATTCAAGGCTGATGATTTAAGGCAAATGTATCATTTGCCTGAGCTAGAGAAGAAGTACAACAAGGTGCTTTTGGAGAAATTTCGAAAAGAGAATGAAATTGAATCCGAACCCATCCGAGATTGGAGACAAAATCCGGCCAAACACAAGCATGAATCTTCCGGTAAGTACTCGGTTGATTCCCTATGTTCTCCTTATTGTTATGCCGGGATAATGAAGTGTAGATTGTGGGGGTTGCACGATTCCTCTAATTTCACTATAGAAATGGTTCCCTTGATGGAAGCGGTGTGTAACAGTGAAATAATGGATTGGGCAACTATACTGTCAGATAAACTAGGAACAGCTGTTCTTGATTTCAGAAACAAGACCCGCATTACTGAAAGGTTAATTCCCCCGTTCTATTACAGTGCCTATATTCTAGATACCCTGTGTTTTAATTCTGAATTTCCTGTGCTCGGCTGGAGGTGGACATCACAAGACCCCATGCCTATTCACATATACCATCAGAAATTGTGGAAATCTTCTTATAAGCACCATTTATACCAAGTCTGCAATGGCTTTATGTTACCCATTCATTACTCTATTTTTGATAAACCTGCTCCCAAGATTTCCTACCAAGCAGGGATTGATTTAACATCAATAGGAAGATGGTTCGGGGAGGAGAAGTTTACTTATATAAGAGTTTTCGGTAGCCAAGCCGAACCTCATGTCCTTCCCTTGTACATACCTGATAAATTGCTGGCGAGGGAAATAGCCTATCAGATCATTGTCGAGGGAGTTACACAGACTCTCAAGAAAAATAAGAAGCAGGGCTGGCCCTCTTTTCCTTTGAGATGCGGTGTCTACACGTTGCATGATTTCAAACATGCAGAGAAAGAAGCTACAAAGATAAAATCATTAACTCTAGCAACTCTCCCTAATAGGCAATTTGATCCCAACAAAGTTGCCTATAATGCACTTGAACATGCCAAATTGGCAAAGTTTGATCATAAAGAAGATATGTTCGATGACCTGTTCTCCTCAGCCGAGTCAATAATGCAGGTTAAGGCATTTGCCAGAATGAAATATCAAGATGAAGGGTTGGTTGAATTCAACAGACTTAGAGAACAGAGGTTGCAAACTCTGCCTCTAGATCTGTTAGCAACAACCCCAACAACAGCATCAAGCGAGCCTGAACGACAACAGTCAAAGGAACCTCCGGTTACAACAAAAGAACAAGAAAAACCACAGGAGGAAACTCAGACTAAAGAGCAGGAGAAAGTGCGGGAGGAGACCCAGACTAAAGAGCAAAAACAGAGCAACATTGAAGTAAATGTGGATACTCATATTGATCCAAAACTGCTCCAGGAATGGCAGCAATTTGATTCTATTATCAACAGTTTGGAATGTTAAAAGGACACCGAAACTTCAAAAGCAGCAGACACACACGAAACCACTTCACAACAGGTTCCAAGTGGAACTAGCGGCCTACCCAGTTCGAAGGAAGTAGAAATAATACCAAAGGACCCCTCTGATCAAATCATTTTTCAGGTAGAAGGGATTCCTCCCTTGGATGTCTTCTATAGCCCAAGGCATAAAGCTGTAGTAAAACGACAGAGGAAGAGAAGAAGGACTAATCAACCTTCCCTTTTCCTAGAACAGACGGTCACGGGCAATGTGGTTTGGAAGGAGGAATTTGACCCCTCTGATGACATGACAAAAATATCACAATATGCTGGAGCCTATTCGGCAGCAACAATAGACAAAGCATCAGAGGCGAGTCTTTTATTGAAAACAAAAGACCAGGAAATCTTCTTATTGCAGGCACAGCTAACAGAAGCACAGCAGAAAGCGGAGCAGGCAGAACTGCAATTGTTGACACAACAGCAAGTAAATAATCAATTAACTCAACAATTGCAGGCAGAGAAACAAAGGATTGATCACAGCGCAATCTAGAAGCAGAAAGAGTTGTCAGAGGCCTTGGCACAACTGAGGGTAGAAAATGAGCAAATGTTGAAAACAAAAGATGAGCAGATTGCTCAACTATCAGCACAACTTGAGAAGACAAAGGGCGTTCCACAAATAACTGAATTCAGAGTAGAAGCGCTACAGATAAATACGGCATTAATAGCCCAAATCAAGCTTCTATGTCAACAAATCGCCGAGGCGAAGCCAGTATGCGAATTGACGGCATCAATAAGTGAGAAAATAGAAAAGGCTAGAGCGGAATTGGATCAAGTTGAAGAAATGATAGCTGCATTTCTTGACTGGCAAGATATTGATCAGGGACAAGCGGCGGATTTACCAAGAATTTTAGAGTCACATAAAGATATATTGTTTACAGAATGGCAGTCCCAGTTAATGAAAGTAGAGAGGGAAATTTCAAGGTGCAAATCAACTACAAGAAATTTGGTTGAATTGGTTAATAATACTCTCTACTTGTCAAACATGATTTCCCAATGCACTCCAGGAAAATTGACAGCGATGAAAACATTGGAGCAGTCATGTTATCCAGATCTAGAGGAAAAGGGGAGATTAATTGCTGGAATTAACATTTTAACATGGGACACCTATTGGTTCTTCCTGGTAAAACCACACACTCAAAGAGCCGCCCTCAAGTGCCTATTAGATGCAATCAGGTATATTATCCCGATATCCAGGATGCCACCTATGCCGCCCAGCTTAGCTCTCGCCTCAACAGACCACCCGAAGTGGAGCCAATGCTTGCGATAAGTTAGCTCAGATTTAAAGGCAAACAGCCTACTTGATGATTCATGCCGCCGATTGCCAGGTTGCTGAGAAGAATATGATCAAAATCAATTGATACCAATTAAGTAGGATTTCAGTTTCGTAGATAGTTAGATTAATTAAGTATTTATAGACCCTTTCATTGTTTTGGAAAGGGTCGTAAAGTTTTGTACTTGACTTAAAGACTGAAGTTGCACTATTGTGCTTCAGCCATATTCTTTTATAAAACTGGACCAGTTATTCTAATTTTGACAAGGAAGCTTTTATGCAAATGTGCACTACTGTCTTTGTTTGAAAGTATTTCTGCATTGGAAGAAGAATCTCAAATAGCGATTGATATTGGGAGTGACTAGCAGCTCATATGGTACTATTATCTATGTCTGAATTCATTCTTTTCATATGAATTGTTATTTGATTGCCTTTGCTATTATTGAATATATGTATGTGTTTTAACAACATTTCTTTATTCCCTCCACTATTGGATGTTTATGGGATGCTTTTCCTTTGATCATATATGTATCGATGATATATAAGTGTAGCAATATTGCGCTAATCCCTTTGTTTAACGATTTAAGCAAAGTAATTCTTGAATGAATAAAAGTCCATGTTTATTAAATAGAGTCATCTACATGCCTATTTATAAACATAGATCATTAAGCGCTACACTTTAAAGTACAATAGTTCCCGGGATTAGTAGTAGTTCTTTTATTTCGCCGATAGATTAAGTTATTCACCTATCATTAGATTAGTCAACCAATCATTCATTCATCCCGTTTATCCATTTCTGGGAAACTGGTCCCATTATCCCTAGTCGGAGCCACCATTCGAAACAGAAAAGGAGCTGTATTAAGGTCCGGACCGGGTGGTTATCCCCCAATGTTGATACAACGATTTTCGGGGCATCAACAGAATCCAAGGGAATAAAATTAAACCCAAGGGACTAATATTATAAACCCAACATATATAACCCCTAAGAAAAATATTATAAACACTAAAATAAACATGATTGACCATCGTTGATTTTCATATTGAGACAATATTTATCACAATTCCATGTTGGACCATGGTTGACCGAGGAATAATAAACCCAAGCGATTAATATTATAAACCAAAAGGAAGAATAAACCCAAGGGATTAATACTAAAACCCCAAGGGTTTATGAACCTAAGGGAATAATATTAACACTAATGGAGTAATATTATAAACCCAAGTTATATAAACTCTAAGTGGATGTAATTTTTGTCATAATGCGAGATTTGACCATGATTGACCACAGTTGACCATTGTTGGTTATGGTTGACCATGGTTGACCATCATTGATATTATAAACCCAAGTTAATAATAAACCCAAGGGATTGGTATTATGAACCCAAGGGAAACATAAACCCAAGGGATTAATACTAAAACACCAAGGGATTATGAACTCAAGGGAATAATTTTAAACCCAAGGGAGTAATATTATAAACCCAACATTGGTAAACCCAAATAAAATATTATAGACACTAAAATAAACATGGTTTATTTTCATGGTGAGACAATCCTTGTCACAATGCGACATTCAACCATGGTTGGCTATGATTAACAATGGTTGACCATGATTGATATTATAAACCTAAGGGAATAATAAACCCAAGGGACTAATACTAAAACCCCAAGGGATTATGAACCCAAGGGAATAATATTAAACCCAAGGGACTATATTATAAACCCAATGTATATAAACCCTAAGCTAAATAGTATAAATATTATAATAAACATGATTGACCATCGTTGATTTTCATATTGAGCTAATCCTTATCACAATTCCATGTTGGACCATGGTTGACGATGGTTGACATGATAATAAACGATGGTTGACCGAGGAATAATAAACCCAAGTGGTTGATACTATAAACCCAAAGGAACAATAAACCCAAGGGATTAATACTAAAACCCCAAGGGATTATGAACCTAAGCGAATAATATTAAACCCAAGGGACTAATATTATAAACCCAAGGGACTAATATTATAAACCCAAGGTATCTAAATCCTAAGTGGAGAATTTTTTTTCATAATTCAAGATCAGACAATGATTGACCAAAGCTGACCATGGTTGGTTATGGTTGACCATGACTGATATTATAAGCCTAAAGGATTGATATTGTGAACCCAAGGGAAACATAAACCCAAGGGGTTAATACTAAAACCCCAAGGGATTATGAACCCAAGGGAATAATATTAAACCCAAGGGACTAATAGTATAAACCCGACATTGGTAAACCCAACTATAAACCCAAGGGATTAATACTAAAACCCCATGATTGGCCATAGTTGACAATGGTTGACCTTGATTGATATTATAAACCTAAGGGAATAATAAACCCAACGGATTGATATTATAAGCCCAAAGGAATAATAAACCCAAGGGATTAATACTAAAACCCCAAGGTATTATGAACCTAAGGGAATAATATTAAACCCAAGGGACTAATATTATAAACCCAATGTATAAAAACCCTAATATAAATATAAAAAAATACTAAAATAAACATGGTTGAGCATGGTTGATTTTTGTATTAAGACAATCCTTGTCAAAATGTGACATTGGACCATGGTTGATTGTGGTTAACCATTGTTGAATATGATTAAACCCTAGGAATATGAACCCTTAGATCAATAAACCCAAAGGGTTTGTATTATAAACCCAAGGGAATAATAAACCTAAGGGATAACAATTATAAACCCAAGGTATATAAACCCTAACATCAATATTATAAACCCTAAAATAAACATGGTTGACCATGGTTGACTATGTTGATTTCCATATAGAGACAATCCTTGTCACAAATATGCAACATTGGCCCATGGTCAACCATGGTTGACCATGATTGATTTTCATATTGAGAAAACCTTTGTCGAACGCAACATTAGACCATGGTTGACCATGCTTGATCTCCACATCCAACCTTGTTTGACCATGGTTGAACATGGTTGGTTATGATTGAACTGGTTGACAATGATTAATATTATAAGCCCAATGGATTGATATTATAAACCCAAGGGATTAATACTAAAATCCCAAGGGATTATTAACCCAAGGGAATAATATTAAACCGAAGGGACTAATATTATAAATCCAACGTATATAAACCCTAAGATAAATATTATAAAAACTATAATAAACATGATTGACCATCTTTGATTTTCATATTGAGACAATCCTTATCACAATTCCATGTTGGACCATGGTTGACATCGTAATCAACAATGGTTTACCAAGGAATAATAAACCCAAGCGATTGATATTATAAACCAGAAGGAACAATAAAACCAAGGTATTAATACTAAAACCCCAAGGGATTATGAACCTAAGGGAATAATATTAAACCCAAGGGTCTAATATTATAAACCCAAGGTATAAAAACCCTAACATAAATGTTAAAAATACTAAAATAAGCATGGTCGAGAAAAGTTTCTTTTCATATTGAGACAATCCTTGTCACAATGCGACATTGGACCATTGTTGACCATTCTTGAACATGGTTGACCATTGTTGAATAATATTAAACCCTAGGAATATAAACGCTTACATCAATCAACCCAATGGATTGCTATTATAAACCCAAGGGAATAACAAACCTAAAGTATAAAAATTATAAACCTAGGGTATGTAAACCCTAACATGAATATTATAAACCCTAAAATAAACATGGTTGACCATGGTTGATTTAAACATAGAGACAATCCTTATCACAATGCAACGTTGGACTATGGTTAACCATGGTTGACCATGATTTATCTTCATATTGAGACAATCTTTGTGAGAGAAAACATTGGACCATGGTTGATTTCCATATCCATATGGTTTGACCATGGTTGAACATGGTTGGCTATGATTGACCATGGTTTACCATGATTAATATTATAAACCTAATGGATTGATATTATAAACCCAAGGGTTTAATACTAAAACCTCAAAGGATAATGAACACAAGCGAATAAGATTAAACCCAAGGGACTAATATTATAAAACCAAAGTATATAAACCCTAAGATAAATATTATAAACACTAAAGTAAACATGATTGACCATGGTTTATTTTCATATTGATACAATCCTTATCACAATGCCATGTTGGACCATAGTTGACCAAGGTTAATTTTGATATCGAGACAATCTTTGTCACAATGCGACGTTGGACCATGGTTGATCATGGTTTATTTTCATGGTGAGACAATCCTTGTCACAATGTGACATTCAACCATGGTTGGCTATGATTGACAATGGTTGACCATGATTGATATTATAAACCTAAGGGAATAATAAATCCAAGGGATTGATATTATAAACCCAAAGGAATAATAAACCCAAGGGATTAATACTAAAACCCCAAGGGAATAAAATTAAACCCAAGAGACTAATATTATAAACCCAACGTATATAAACCCTAAGAAAAATATTATAAACACTAAAATTAACATGATTGACCATTGTTGATTTTCATATTGAGAAAATCCTTATCACAATTCCATGTTGGACCATGGTTGACATCATAATAAACCATGGTTGACCGGGGAATAATAAACCCAAGTGATTGATATTATAAACCCAAAGGAACAATAAACCCAAGGGATTAATACCAAAACCCCAAGGGATTATGAACCTAAGGGAATAATATTAACCCCAAGGGACTAATATTATAAACCCAATGTATATAAACCCTAAGTGGAGACAATTTTTGTCATAAGTTGACCATGGTTGGTTATGGTTGACCATTATTGATATTATAAACCTAAGGGATTGATATTATGAACCCAAGGGAAACATAAACCCAAGGGATTAATACTAAAACCCCAAGGGATTATGAATTCAAGGGAATAATATTAAACCCAAGGGACTAATATTATAAACCCAACATTGGTAAACCCAAATATAAACCCAAGGGATTAATACTAAAACCCCATGATTGACCATAGTTGAGAATGGTTGACCATGATTGATATTATAAACCTAAGGGAATAATAAACCCAACAGATTGATATTATAAATCCAAAGGAATAATAAACCCAAGGGATTAATACTAAAACCCCAAGGGATTATGAACCTAAGGGAATAATATTAAACCCAAGGGACTAATATTATAAACCCAAGGTATAAAAACCCTAAGATAAATATTAAAAACACTAAAATAAACATCGTTGAGCACGATTGATTTTCATATTGAGACAATCCTTGTCACAATGCGACATTCGACCATCTTTGACCAAGTTGACCATGGTTGATTATGGTTAACCATTGTGTAATAATATTAAACCCTAGGAATATGAACCCTTAGATCAATAAACCCAAGGGATTTATATTATAAACCTAAGGGATAATAATTATAAACCCAAGGTATATAAACCTTAACACCAATATTATAAACCCTAAAATAAACATGGTTGACCATGGTTTACTATGTTAATTTCCATATAGAGGAAATCCTTGTCATAATACAATGTTGGAACATGGTCAATCATGGTTGACCATGATCGATTTTCATATCGAGACAATTTTTGTCGAACGCAATGTTAGACCATGGTTAACCATGCTTGATTTCCATGTCCTACCTTGTTTGACCATGGTTGGTTATGATTGACCATGGTTGAAAATTATTAATATTATAAACCCAATGGATTGATATTATAAACCCAAGGGATTAATACTAAAATCCCAATGGATTATGAACCCAAGGGAATAATATTAAACCCAAGGGACTAATATTATAAACTCAATGTATATAAAACCTAAGATAAATATTATAAAAACTAAAATAAACATGATTGACCATCGTTGATTTTCATATTGAGACAATTCTTATCACAATTCCTTGTTGGACCATGATTGACCATGGTTGACTAAGGAGTAATAAACCCAAGCGATTGATATTACAAGCCAGAAGGAAAAGTAAACCCAAGGGATTAATACTAAAACTCCAAGGTATTATGAACCTAAGGGAATAACATTAAACCCAAGGGACTAATATTATAAACCCAAGGTATAAAAACCCTAATGTAAATATTAAAAATACTAGAAAAAACATGGTTGAGCATAATTGATTTTCATATTGAGACAATCCTTGTCACAATGAAACATTAGACCATGGTTGACCATGGTTGAACATGGTTAACCATTGTTGAATAATATTAAACCCTAGGAATATGAACACTTACATCAATAAACCTAAGGGATTGATATTATAAACCCAAGGGAATAATAAATCTAAGGTATAAAAATTATAAACCCAATGTATATAAACCCTAAAATAAACATGGTTGACCATGGTTGATTTCCATATAGAGACAATCCTTGTCACAATGCAACGTTGAACCATGGTTAACCATGGTTGACCATGATTGATTTTTATATCGAGACAATCTTTGTGAGAACAAAACGTTGGACCATGGTTGACCATGGTTGATTTCCATATCCATATGGTTTGACCATAGCTGAACATGGTTGGCTATGATTGACCGTCGTTTACGATGATTAATATTATAAACCTAATGGATTGATATTATAAACCCAAGGGAATAGAAAACCCAAGGGATTAATACTAAAACTCCACGGGATTACAAACCCAAGGGAACAAGATTAAACCCAAGGGACTGATATTATAAACCCAACGTATATAAACCCTAAGATAAATATTATAAACAATAAAGTAAACATGACTGACCATGGTTGATCTTCATATTCAGACAATCCTTATCACAATGCCATGTTGGACCATGGTTGACCATGGTTTATTTTCATATCAAGACAATATTTGTCACAATGCAACGTTGGACCATGGTTGATCATGGTTGATTTTCATATCGAGACAATTTTTGTTACAATGCGACGTTCAAACATGTTTGACCACGATTGACCATGGTTGACCATGTTTGATTCTATAAAACATGGTTGATCATCATCAACCATGGCTGACCATGATTGTCCATGGATATAAACCCTAGTGTTATAATAAGTATAAATAGTGGGGCGAAAAAAAAATGTATCTCCTCCATATTTATTTCTATTCCATTTCATATATTTATATGATTTTCTTTACAATATTTCCCTTAAGATTTTTTTATCCTAGATTGATTTGAAAGATAGAAAATCGAATATGTCAATTGTACCAAATCTCAACTTCAAACCTACAATATATGAAATATTAAACATTAATATATTAATGCATTGTATTATTAAAGTAATTATCAAAAAATTAATATGTTATTTAATTTTTATTGATAATAAGGTTGTTTTTCGGATTAATCACATTGTAGAGATTTGGTCGACTTTTCGAACCAACTAATGTGGTTCATGTTGAGGAGAAATGGTGTGAAACATCCAACTAATGTGATTTGTCTTGAGGATGAACCACATTAGTTGGCTCGAAACATAGACCAAATCTCTACAATGTGATTAATCCCAAAGACAACCTTATTATCAATATGGATCACAAAAATCTAAGATCTAACATTAATTTTTATTACTAAACACATTAATTAAATTATTATTTATAACATTTATAATAGATTAATCACTATACATTAAATCACATAAATTACAAAGTAACATATAAAATCATTATATATTAAAACAATGTTTTGCATTAAATCATTTTATATTATATTAAATTACAAATTGTCATATAAAGGTAATGTACATTAAACTACACAATATTATATTGATTACAAATTATTATGTAAAAATAATGTATGTTAAAGTACACATTATTGTATTGATGAGGGTGTTAAAAAGACCAAAAAGGGATTCTATTAAAATTATTTGGAACCATTATAGGTTAAAGCAATGTTTTGTATTAAAATCAATGTCCATTAAAACATTGTATTTTTTTATAAAATCAGTGTATATTAAATTAAAAATTATTATTATCAAATCAATGTATATCAAATTCCACATTATTTTTTAAAACAAAAAAACTATGAAACCACTATAATAAAAAAAATTAGCATCTTAAATTAAATTTTCAAATTGCAATATATTAGATTACAAATTTTCAAATAATAAAATTAAACCTATGTTTTGTATTAAAATCAATGTCCATTAAAACATTGTATTTTTTTTTAAAATCAATGTATATTAAATTAAAAATTATTATTATCAAATCAATGTATATCAAATTCCACATTATTTTTTTAAAACTAAAAAACTATGAAGCCACGGTAATAAAAAAAATTAGCACCTTAAATTAAATTTTCAAATTGCAATATATTAAATTACAAATTTTCAAATAATAAAATTAAACTAAACAACTATGAAGCCACCGTAATAAAAAAAATTAGCACCTTAAATTAAATTTTCAAATTGCAATATATTAAATTACAAATTTTCAAATAATAAAATTAAACCTGTCCTATTGGACAATCTGTATTTCAACAGTTTCATAAAGTATTTTTGTACCAAACTGCAGTTACATTTGAAGATCTAAATCTAACTAATATGAATAACCACTCTTGATCTACCTACTGCAATATATATATATATATATATATATATATATATATATATATATATATATATATATATATATAGTTAATTTTTAATAGTCACATTTACATTATACACCTAATAATTATTAATAAGGTTGATATAAGGCTATCGGTGAATATCAACCACATTTTCTAATCTGGTTGTATATGTGGTTGAAATAAGCCTAGCTAGGTATATCAACCACATTTTTTAAATGTGGTTGTACTAGTATTAAGCACAAATCAAAACACATCCTATTAAAAAAATTAATTAAAAATTTGGTTTTATATGTGGTTGAAATAAACCTATCTATGTATATCAACCACATTAGTAAATGTAGTTATATACCACATTAGTAAATATGGTTATGCTAATATTAAGAAAAAATCAAAACACATCCTATTAAAAAATTAATTATTATATACTGCAGCTTGTAGATCAAGAGTCTTTATTCATATATATTATTTTTTTCCTAAACTTAAATTATTTTATATTTTTAAAATAAAAAATACATATCATAGATGCCATTGTATTATGTTAACCATTTTGGAAAAAGAGAAAATGAAAAGTCAGATAAATAAAATCAAATTAGAATTGATATATATCATTCACATATACAAACCATATTAATTGTCATTTTATTTTAGCTGGAATAAAATATTATTATTATTAAACTATATTCATGCATTAAACTTGATATTATTATTATACATAAATCTAATATTAAATCATTAAACTAATATTAAAACCTAATATTAAATCATTAAACTAATAGTAAAACCTAATGGGTAAAAGGTAAAACTTAAAACCTAATTTTATTATAAACTGATTTGCAAAGTAAACATAAACTTTGAATTATTATAAAATGAATTACACGATGCTTAACTAAAGAATTATATAAACAAGATCTTTTTAGGATTACTCTTATAACATTTGGTCATCTTCTAGGAACTTTGTCCGGTCAAATTCATTGGGCAGATTTAATCAATATATATTAACCATCATACAACATGATTGAAGAATTAGTTTTTTTTTTTTCAATGGTGCCGACTGATTTCAATTAAAGCACCTAGAGAACCTATACCTTAATAATGTGGCTTGCAATCTTCCATTAGGATTGAACAAATCTAGGGTTGTTTCATTCATGTAGAAAAATAACTCTACTGATTATCAATCAAATAAAGTATATGCTCAATTATAAACTGAATTACACAACACTGGTTAGACATCGCACAACACTGCTTACACAACACTTAACTTGAATCTGAAACAAAATGACAATTTTATTGTTATAGAAGAATGGTTGTAGTAGAAGTTTCTTAATCCAATGCACCTTTCCAACAACAAAGCCATGTTTATAGCCACAAACAAAAATTTAATAATAAGACAGAGATTAATACTTTATTTTATTGAAAAACATTGTAAATGAATGGCAAACTTCCATCAATATTTACGAGCTTATTGCAGAAACTCCTTTCATCATAATTATATCGAAAGGTACATTAAGATGATAAAATTTAATTTAACTTTCCCTGCACAATTCTAGTCCTCCCCATAAGTAACATTTTTAGCACAACCAACAATGCAACCTTGCGACAATGCTACAAATCCACAAAATAAACAAATATTTAATACAAAATCATACCGTGTAAATATGAGAAAGAATACTGAAAAAAGCCAGTGTAAATATGAGAAATGGTACTGAAAAAATGAATTGAATTTGCAGCACCCTTGTGTATTACTTTGAGGATAAGATGCAACAAAAAACTATACCTCAACTCTACTTTATAATAAAACCCTAAAACATTATTTCACTTTTCTATACAAAATAATAAAGCTAAAAAATTACTTAGTTCTACTTATTATCAAATTATAAAACCTCATTTTACTAGTTAATTTTGTAGAAAGAAACAAAACCTGAAAAAAACTCAAGTTCCAGTCTCTAAAGCAAGCTAAAACCTGGAGGGAATTGATATGAGTATCCCGCATTGAACATGAAGAACGATTCTCCTTCAATATTTCTCTCAAACTCATAGCAAGGTCCACTGTGGAATTGATATGAGTATCTTGCATCTAACATGAAGAACGATTCTCCTTCAATATTTCTCTCAAACTCATAGCAAGGTCCACTGTGGAGATTAAAATTTATGACTGTTAAATCTATAACAGCTTGACAATCCTCTACCAAAACACCATCTAAAATCGCTAAAGAACCTTTATGGAACTGAATACTCGCTAGCTCTAAAAATATAAATAACCAGTGATGAGATAAATGTATAATAGCCTAACAATCCTCTACCAAAACACCATCTAAAATCACTAAAAAAAATTATGGAAGTGAATACTCGCTAGCTCTAAAAATGTAAATAACCAGTGATGAGAAAAACCTGAAATGAGCTCTGTAGTTGAGCTCAAAAGATCAAACAAATTCATATTGCGCTGCTTGTAATGCAACCACTTAACCATGAAATGGGTGAGGGAATTAGTAACACATAGGCAACCACTTAGTTTACATAATGGAGTAGACAAAACACCTGAAATGAGATCTGGTAGTAGTAGTTGAGCTCAAAAGATCAAACAAATTAAAATTTCTTCAGCGTGTAATGCAACTAGTTAACCATGAAATGGGTGAGGGAATTAGTAATGCATAGGCTAGTAACGCATAGGAAACCACTCAGTTTAGCTAATGGAGTGGAAAAAACACTTGGAAAATGGTTGAAGAGGCATACGTTTAAGAATGTGAATAGACATATGTTTTAGAATCAATGCAGGTTTGAATATATATTTTATAATTTTTTTAAATTCATTTCTCACTAATGAACATACGTGGTTATCAACAAGAGGTACAGTAAATTTTTAATCATTCTTTGTAAAAAATTAATTTAAGTATGCTTTAAACATGTGATTTAGACATGCAAGTAAGTTAGTAGTGTGAATTCTATCCATTGATATAGTGGCAACTATGAGAATATACTGGCATCTTTCAATTTAGACCATTTGATCAAAAAAATTAATTAGCAAAAAGATTAAAGTACCCACTTCTAATAGGAGGGATGCCTATCGACGTAAAAATATCAACTTTAAGTATTTTTTTCTTTAATAACATTTTAGTGTAAATTATGGATGGATTTAGGGATAGAATTAAAATTCTTCAATTGTTTATAAAAATCTTAGATTTATTAAGTATTTGGTGCTTTAATAATATTTAGTGTAAATTTGGATGGATTCAGGGATAGAATTTAACAGGTCAAATACAATTTAAACATTTACAAAACCAAAACTATAAAGACAAATATAAAAATATAAAAACTGTCAAATTTCCTGGATAGGCCGATTTTGAAATTCCAATCCGGGATAGATTGAAAACTTTTACTAGCAATGCATTACTTAGCATGGCTGGTGGGAAACATGATGTGGAGTGAAATGAGGCAAGGTTTATCTTCCCATAGCAAGTGAAGTTTCCCAATCATGTATGGATACCCTACTACACTGCCAGATTGGTTGTCTATGATGCATGGTCTTTTGCATCCATTTGAATAAATCACAGAGTTTGAATTTGGAAAAAAATAAATTGAAATATTATTTTTATTCACTAACATTTATATAAAAATCAATATTAAAAAATAAAAATAATTAAAATTTTCAATATTGATATTGATAATTTATGATAGTGTAACAAAAATTATGTACAAAATTAGAATTTTTACACGGAAATAAACCGTTTTAAAATTGTATGTTTAACTTATTTAATAATCTATAATAATAATAATAATAATAATAATAATAATAAAGTTGTCCAGCTGGGGTAGCTCAAGTGGCGATGGCCAAGTCTCACCGAACCGGAGATCTTGTGTTCGAATCTTGTGCTACCCTCCCCTCGTAGCAGGGTGAATAATCGAGATGTAAACATGAAAATCGGATTCCTGCCAAGCTTAACAAAACAAAATAATAATAATAATAATAAAGTTATTGTTAGAAAAATTTTGCCTGGCAGAGGAGAGGAGTCTCACTCAGAATTTGGTTGCGGCAAGGTAAGTCTTATGATAATTCATTTGCATCAACTTTTACTGGACAGAGGAGAGGAGTCTCACTTAGAATTTGGTTGCGGCAAGGTAAGTCTTATGATAATTAAGTTGCATCGAGGTAAGTCTTATGTTGCAGCTTAACAAAACAAAATAATAATAATAATAAAGTTATTGTTAGAAAACTTTTACCGGGCAGAGGAGAGGAGTCTCACTTAGAATTCGGTTACGGCAAGGTAAGTCTTATGAGAATTCAGTTGTGTCGAGGTATGTCTTATGTTGCGTCATGGAAATCGCAGCTACACAGGGGCTTAATAATACACAGAGTTCACTCACACAAAACAAAGTAAAAACAAAAAGGTTGCGGTAAATTTACTCACGAAGGTTTAAGACCACATCGCAACATAACATACTTTGTATTATATTTCAAAACATAGGAAAATAAATTCGCGTGATGAATGGACGCTGCAGCTCCAAGTGAAAATACAAAAGACTTACTATGATTTACGCATCACTTGGTTGGGGAGTAAATGTTTGTAAAACTCTATAAAATTAGTTTTCATGCGCCCACCAATATTTCCTCCACAATTTTCTCCTCACTACCTCACAGACTCTCGCTCTCTAACATGCCCAACATTACATATTAATTTTACATTCATATTTATCTCAACATTCAAATTTGGCATTAATACATGACAGAGAAAATAATTAATACGCAACATGGGCGATTTTACATAGTAATTGGTTTTATGATCTTGGAGGTGTTGTGGAGTGTGGGCAACAGTCGTGGAGTGAATGCTTGCCCATACTTATTTACTAAACTTCATTAAATGCCTTAATTTATGTGGTGTTGTGGAATGGTCCGTGATGTACTTCTGTTCTGACTTTAGTCCTTCTGCCTGCAAACAAAATTGCAACCGTGCAGTAGTTGACTGGGCAAGCATGGTGTTTGTCAGTGTGTTTAAGGCGGTGGTTGGGATTATTATTTCCAACAATGCCCCTTAATCACAATTGCCACCATTGACAATTCCCAAACACTCTCTGAGATAAACAAAACTTTCACATGCCAATGGCTTTGTGAAAATATCAACAAATTGTTCCTGTGACCTGCAATGTTGCAACACAATTTCATCATTGTTAATCAACTCTATGATAAAATGATATTTAGCATCAATATGCTTGGTCCTCTTGTGAAAAACATAATTCTTTGATAATGCAATTGTTGATGTGTTGTCGCAGAAAATAGTTGTCGTTCCCTCTTGGTCGTGGCGAAGATCCCTCAACATCCTTCTCATCCAAACTACTTGACACGTTGCTGCTATTGCAGTGACATATTCAGATTTTGTTGTTGACAATGAAACTATTGGCTGCTTCTTGGAGGCCCATGAAATGGCTCTAGAACCCAAATGAAAAACATATCCTGACGTGCTCTTTCTGTCATCGACACTTCCTGCCCAATCATTGTCAGTGTAACCAACCAGCCTGAAATCATCTGTTGTGGTGTACAAAATGCCATACTATTTTGTCCCATTGACATACCTTAGAATCCTTTTCGCTGCTTGCCAATGTGTTTCCTTAGGTGTCTCCATGAACCTCGACACCAAACTCACTGCATACATTATATCTAGCCTAGTGGCGGTCAAATACATCAAGTTGCCTATCATGCTTTTGTATAATGTCAGATTGACATTGTTGCTGCAATCTTCTTTGCTCAACTTCAACCCCATGACAGTTGGAGTTGGTGCGAGCTTTCTGTTCTGCATCTTAAACCTCTCCAAAATGTCTGCTACATACTTTGCTTGAGAGATAAAAATGCCATTTTCTATTTGCTTCACTTCTATGCCCAAAAAATACCTTAACAACCCCAAGTCAGTGATTTCAAATTCATTCTTCACGTCTTGTTTGAAATCAACGATGAGAAAATCATCACTACCTGTGAAAACCAAATCATCTACATATAAGACAACAATGAGAATCTTACCATTACTCTCTTTAATGTAAAGAGTAGGCTCACCGTCACATTTGTCGAAACCATTGTCCAACAAGTAGGCATCTATCCTAATATACCATGCACGCGGTGCTTGCTTCAGCCCATAAAGAACTTTCCTCAACCGATACACTTTATCTTCTTGGTCTTATACCTCATAATCAGGCAGTTGTGCAACATATACTTCCTCTTTCAACACTCCATTTAGGAACGTTAATTTTATGTCCATTTGATACACTTTCCATTTATGTTGCGTGGCAATCGCCACAACTGTACGCACTATCTCCATCCTCGCGATTGGCGCAAACATATCTGAATAATCTCTTCCATGATGTTGCTTGTATCCTTTGACAACTAGCCTTGCTTTGTGCCTTTCAATCTTTCCCTCAATGTTTCTCTTAGTCTTATAGACCCACTTCACTCCAATGACTTGTTTTCCTTGCGGCAAGTCCACAATCTCCCATGTGTCATTCTTTTATATTGCTTCTATTTATTCCTCCATTGTTGTAACCCATTTTCCTTCTTTGACTGCATCTTCAAAATGGATTGGGTCATCCACATGACAAAATAATGCAAATAAAGAATTCAGACCAGTGCTACTATCAACCTCATCTTGCTCATAAATTTCATTTAAATTTCTGAATTTTGGTCTTCTTATGCTTGCTATAGATGGGCTTGACATGTCACTTTGTGTTGCGCTTTCTGGTGTGCTTGGAGAAGCACTCGCTTGATTGCGCGACACTGTCCTAATATTTGTTGATGGTGTTGCTTGTAGCCTACTTTGTTGCACTTGAATAGGTGCAAAGGGAGTCACTGTTGAGGAATTAATTGTTGTTGTCGATTCCTCTTTGTCCTCATGTGGTATACATGCTTTGACATTCATTGTCTTCTCTAAACTTCCATCCCATGCTTCCTCTTCTATGAACTACACATCTTTGTTGATTACGACCTTCTTGGTTAATAGGTTGTAGAGTTAATATGCCTTGGATTCATCACTGTATCTAACAAATATACATTTCTCCCCCTTACTATCCAACTTCTCCCTCAACTCGTCTGGGACATGTGCATATGCCACACATCCAAAAACTCTCATGTGAGTGATGCTATTCTTTCTTCCACTCCATGCCTCTTAAGGAACCACGTTTTGGATGCTTTTAGTTGGACATCTATTCAAGATATATGCTGCACAAGCGACGGCTTCAGCCCAATAATCATTTGGCAAATGCTTTGCCTTCAACATACTCCTTGCCATTTCCATAATGGTCCTATTCTTCCTTTCCGCTACATCATTTTGCTTAGGTGTATATCTTGTTGTAAATTTCTTTTGAATTCCATGCTTCCTACAAAAATGAAGGAAATCATTTGAGATGTATTCGCCACCTCTGCCAGTCCTGAGGACTTTTATGTAGTGTCCACTTTGCTTCTCAACAAGAGATTTGTATTGACGAAAGCGCTCAAACACTTCACTTTTCTATTTTAGGAGATAGACCAATGTCTTCCTTGTGTAGTGATCTATGAAGGTCAATAAATAATGGCTTCCACCAACTGATGGTGTCGGCATTGGTCCACATAAATCCAAGTGGACAATCTCCAAAGGTTCGTTTTCCCTTACTGACTTTCTTGCTGGAAATGTCTCCCTATGTTGTTTGCCCAATATACATCCTTCACATAGGTTGTCCGGTTTTTCTATGAGTGGTAATCCCTTCATCATGCCTATCCTATGCAGTAAATTCAAACCTCCAAAGTTGAGATGACGAAATCTCAAATTCCATAACCAATTTTTATATTTGACCTCTGCTTGAAAGTTTACTTGTGTGACAACTACATCTTTTCTTCCAGCCTCTTGTGCGTTCATTGATAGTAACTTGTGTTTGTGCACCTTCTTCCTTCAAATCTGATCTTATCTTTAGGGGAAAAATTCTATTGTTTGTCATCTGAACCTTTGCAATCAGTTTCCTGCTTGGAGGCCTATCCAAAATTATGCACACATCATTTTTTAAGAAGACATTGTAGCCCTTTTGCATGAGTTATCCAATGCTTATGAGGTTATGGTTCAGACCGGGGACAAAATAAAGATCTGAGATGTACTTCTTCTCCCCCTTATTTGTTAGGATATTAAATCTTCCTTTTCCCATGAAAGAGACTTTGCTAAAAATCCCTAACATCACTTCAGATTTCGCACTTTCATCTAGATTGGAAAACATTTCTATGCTCCCTGACATGTGGTTGCTACAACCCGAATCTAGATACCATATATCACTTTGTTTTTCTTGTGCTACATTACAAGCTAAAAACATGCTATCATGGTTCTGATTTTCTTTTGTGAAATTTACACTTGGTTTGTTACTAATGTCATATTTCTTCTTTCTACATTCATTTGCATAATGACCATACTTCTTACAGTAATGATATTGGACTTGAGATTTATCATACCTCTGACCTTGTGCTTGATTTTGGCTTGGACCTTGACTTGGATTTTGATTGCTGCCCCTTCCTCTTGAGTTTGAAGGGCATCTTCTTCCACCTCTGTGTGGGCTTCTTCCTCTTCCTCTGACATATGATCTTCCTCTGCCTCTACCTTGACCAAATGAAACTTGTGTCTTGAATGCATGCTCCAATGAGGAGCTTGTTGCTCTATTCAATCTATGTTCATGAGAAATCAGTGATGCATGAAGCTCATCCACTAAGAACTGTGAGAGATCCTTTGTCTCTTCTATGGCCACAACAATGACATCAAACCTTGCTGGAAAACTTCTCAAAACTTTCTCAACTATTCTCCTTTCCTCAAGTGTCTCACCATGAGACCTGATTTGAGTAACCAACCCAATTACATGTGTAAAAAATGAGTCTACATTCTCAGACTCTTTCATACAAAGTGTTTCAAAATCTCTTCTCAACATTTGCAACTTTGTTGTCTTGACTTTTGCCATGCCTTGGTAGGCTGTCTGGAGGGTGTCCCATGCTTGCTTGGACTTTGTTGCTGCTGCAACCCTTGGGAAAATACTTTCATGAACTGCTTGGAAAATATAGAAGAAGGCTTTTGCATCCTTCTTCCTATCCCTCAACAAATATCTTTCTGCTTGAGACAAGGCATTGTATGCTGCTACATCTGTTGGTTCTTGAAAACCATTCTCCATGAAATCCCAAATGTCTTAAGACGAAAACAAAATCTTCATTGTTACAATGCAATAATCATAATTTTTGCCATTAAACTGAGGTATCTGAGGATTAGTCAAGCTTGTTCTTGATGTTGCCATTTCTGAGTGAGAAAAAAAAACTTTCTACTTGTTGGTAAATATGCTAAAAAACAATCTTCCCTCAAAACAATTTTAACTGTTAGTAAAAACACTTGTTTTTACACTAACAAAGTTTAACCCACTCTGATACAATGTTAGAAAAAATTTACAGGAGAGGAGTCTCACTCAGAATTTGGTTGCGGCAAGGTAAGTCTTACGAGAATTCAGTTGCGTCGTGGTAAGTCTTATGTTGCGGCATGGAAATCACAACTACACAGAGGCTTAATAATACACAGAGTTCACTCACGGGTTGTGGTAAAAGGTTTAAGACCACATCGCAACATAACATACTTTGTATTATATTTCAAAACATAGGAGTAAAAACAAAAAGGTTGAGGTAAAAGGTTTAAGACCACATCACAACATAACATACTTTGTATTATATTTAAAAACATAGGAAAATACATTCGCGTGATGAATGGAGGCTAAAGCTCCAAGTGAAAATGCAAAAGACTTACTGCGATTTACGCATCACTAGGGTTGTGGAGTAAATATCTATAAAACTCCATAAAACTGGTTTTCAGGCGCCCACCAATTTTTCCTCCACAATTTTCTCTCACTACCTGAGTATTTCCTTTTCTCCTCACTACCTCACAGACGACTTTTACATACATATTTATCTTAACATTCAAATTTGGCATTAATACATGACAAATAAAATAATTAATACGCAACATGGGCTATTTTACGTAGTAATTGGTTTTCTGATATTGTAGGCAGGCTTGGAATTTGATGTTCCACAGGACGTATTTTTTATTTCAGAACGTATTTGACGGCAGGGAAAAAATCTTCCACGTCAGGTTAGACGTGTGGTATACCTCTCCAACCCGTCATTTTGACGTCTAATTTCATAGAGAAAACATAAAAATCTATAATATCTTATTTCATAAGTCACGACTTGAAACTTGTACACAACACAGTTTAAAATTAAAAGTTTAATATGAGTTCTGGACATGCTACTCTATCCTCCCTGACAGATTGAAGATTTCTGATTGGAACTTGCGAGCAAGCCTGGATTTGAGTCACCAGCTCCTTTAAAGTAATCTGGTACTTTCCACATACACTTGTTTGATTTCTTCATAACACAGATACTTTCAACCTTGCCCTTCATCTTTGACGTAAAGTGGAAACCACATTTTTTCTTTATCTTTGACAACATGCGCGTTTATAACTCTTATTAGTCCCTGCCTCCGGCAATGCAGGGACTCTAGCGATCGATACGGCGTTGACCAGGCATTAATCAGTCCTTTGACCAAAAAAAATTGTGCGCTATCAAAATTTAACCAAAGTCTCGGGTTGCAATTTCCCTTCACGCAAATTTTATCCGAAGTTTTGATTTGAGACTCTTATTGGAACCTTCACGTGTCTCGAGGTAATGTTATATGGCTAACAAGATTTTATCCAAAGTTTCAAAAATGGCTAACAAACTTTTATCCAAAGTTTCAAAAAACTCATGCATCGACTGCCATTCATACATCTCCCAAATTGATTCTCCATTACACTTGCCACTTGATACTTACACTTGCCACACACCACACAGCTTGCTTACACTTGCCACACATGCTCATCCATCTTAAACTCGCCATAGGTTTACAGTGTTGGACAACCTCCCGAGCTCTGAAGAAGAGGCGCAACTGAACAGTAGTCTTACCCTACCGTGACAAAAGCGTACGAAGAATCTGCCTCTTCAACCACTGGCCCTGGCCCTGGCCCTCGCTTGTTGCAAGTGCTGCAAGTACAGTACATAGGGATTCATAGCTACGGACTCATCTGTAGAAGAAGCAGTGGATTTCTACAGACTCACCTGTAGAAGAAGCGCTGAAAGGTATTTTCAAATTCCAAATTTGAGCAATTATTCAATCTATGGTAAAATAGTTACAGTAAAAATAGAACAAAAACAGAAATACAAACCTTGTTTGTGTTATTAAGTTCCCATATGTCACTTCGAATATCTAGTTGTTGTGCCTGAACGTTTCTTTAAAATTTATTTCAGGGAAAGGACCAGAAATTAAAAAGAGAAAGAGCATCCATTACATTTAAAACAGTGTAAATAAATTAGAGCGTCGTAACCTTCATAAAATTCAAAGCACCGTAACCTTTCTTTAAAGCTTATTTTAGGGCAACAATCAGAAGTTTAAAGCAGAAAAAAAGAAAGTAGCATTTAAAACAGTGTATATAAATTAGAGCATTGTTAACTTTATAAAATTCAGAGCGCCGTAAACTTTCTTTAAATCTTATTTCAGGGCAAAGACCATCATTTTCATTTAAAAGTGTACTCTCTACATTATGGCATTTTTAATCTCTGCGATAAAAATTTTGGAAATTTGGCTACAGTGTGATTTTTTGTTTTTTCATATATATATATATAAAGTTTACTAAAAAAATTCTTTATATTTCACTCAGCAAATTATCAGTCAAAACAATGAAAACAAATACACCGGAGATCTTACCCTGAAGCAAAACCCTAATGGTTTGAGCCTGCATGCGAAGGAGGAAGGTCGACGGACTGTAACTTGTCAACAACCAAATGCAAGGTGGATTAGAATCCCAAACACAGAAAATGGGAAGGAAATCACAGAATAATAACACAATGGACATAAAATGTGCCGCCGCTCACCTGAGGGATGGTCTCCTGACAACTGACAATAGCCAACAATGGTGAACATTGGAAGGGTTACAAGCCCTCCATCAGCGAGAGTATACTCAGAGAGGAATTTTACCAAAACATACAGTGCAAATGAAGTGCGGAAGGCAGGGTTGGATTGAGTGGTTACCGGACAGGAATGCCTACGTTACCCAATGTATATTTTACACAGGCGAACACATGTAATGTATGCGGGGAGTCTAGAGAGTATGATAATGCCACACACAAGCACATGGCTTGCATGCAATGCACATGGTGTTTACACATATTATAACATGAATTACTTTGCTATTTTAATTATATTTTTATTATTTTACTATTTTAATTATATTTTTATTACTGGCAGTGATTACCGTTTGTTCCATTGTATATTTGGGTTTTTAATTAATGCAATCTAGTTCTTGAAACAAAAATTGTTAGTAATGTAAAATAATTTACTTGACGTCTTTCTCTTGCTTGGAGAGAGAGGAAATAGGTTGTAATTCTTGGTTAAACTGTAAATTTGTGTTTCCAAAGGTCTCGGCTATTTTTTGCCCAAAAAATGTCGGATTCAACCACAGATTTCCACTCGCTGGAGACTGATACGCTCCTAGCCTAGCTCGCAATGTCCAACAGTGACAACACTAGAGCAAATACATCGACGCAAAGCCATTCGAATGGATCACCACGAAAGTCGTCCATCATTCCTCCAAATATTTCCTTATAGCCTCAAGATTTAATACCTTCAAACTTGTATATATATTCAGTCGATAATTCAGCTTGCTGCCATATATACACTACCATAAATATGAATATCTATTATTCAGACCTCTGCTGCTATGAGCTGTAAGAACGCCTTCAGAGGAGCTTTCAAACACCTCAGTATACCGTACATTGAACCCTGTTGGGTATTTTTTAAATGGAGAAATACCAAAACCAGAATAAAAATTCACCACAGAGACAATATTCTGTTTACTCTGTCCAGGATCTTATGCAGAGAACCTCTTAAAATTTAACTCAGAAGACAGCATTACACAGTCACAAAGCATTTCTATTAATTAAAAAAAAAAACTGATACATATTTCATCCTCTGTGCAGAGAGGAATTTACAAAACAAACTCTGTTGCAGACACAAATTTTCCACTGCTGTGGATATTACATAAACAGCTTCAAAACATTCTTGTGTTTTTCATTTTCAGACAAACACTACAGCACTGCTGTGCATAAAAAAAATCACTCACCCTCGTGCGTAGCCACTCCACTCACAACATAAAAAAAATACACTTGACATCGTGCGCATGCACCATATATCAAAACTACAGCACTTAGACCTTTTTTTGTTTTACATATGACAACGTGTACATATAAAAAAAATATAAAAAATGTGCCCATCACTATATTAAATACAAGCCCATAACAATATTAAAAGCATGGGACGTATGCCCATCATAATATTAAAGGCCGCCACCAAAAATCATTTAAAGTCATTTAAAAACCACGACGTTTTCACCTACGGCGGTCAACGGGACAATGACAAAATTTGATGTGACGTGGGCGGACAGCACATTTGGGAAGTCAACGGCTGAGATCACGCGATCAAATCGCTGAGCCGATCCAACGTGGTTCGCACGCCAACCTCCACCAAAACAAACGGACTTT
This sequence comes from Pinus tabuliformis, assembly GCA_031772625.1. Classification (NCBI taxonomy): domain Eukaryota; kingdom Viridiplantae; phylum Streptophyta; class Pinopsida; order Pinales; family Pinaceae; genus Pinus; species Pinus tabuliformis. The sequence goes on from CM062816.1 coordinate 1,634,372,014, forward strand.
AGCGTTCGGGGAAAGCAGTTTTCGGCGCTCGTACATGGGACGCGTGGCGGAGTGTGAATGTGTTCGGAGCCTCCTCCTGCTCGTACAGTCTTTGCCAAGAGCGGTGCGGGGAGATCGGGATGGTTTTCAAAAACCACCGTGCGGCGTAAAATTACAATTTTAACACTCCCCTTTAATTTTAACAGCCGCACGTTCGGTCATTCCCAAACACTTTCTCAAAAATTCGAAACTCTTCTGAACTAGTGGCTTTGTCAAGATGTCTACAACCTGTTCCTGGGTCCTGCAATGTTCTAGGACGATTTCTCCATTGTTCACTAATTATCTGATGTAGTGAAACCTTGTATCAATGTGTTTCGTTCTCTTATGAAACACTGAATTCTTTGACAAAGCAATAGCTGAGCTATTGTCACAAAAGACCACTGTTGCTTTTGCCTGCTCTTGGCCTAAGCTTCTCAACATCCTTCTCATCCATACTGCCTGACATGGTGCTGCTGTCGCTGCCACATATTCTGCCTCCGCTGTAGATAATGCCACAATGGATTGCTTCTTAGAAGCCCATGAAATGGCTCCTGAACCCATATTAAAAACATAACCGGAAGTGCTCTTCCAATCATCTACACTTCCAGCCCAATCGCTATCAGTGTATCCAACCAAATCTGAATGTTCTGAGGCATGATATAGAATTCCAAACATTTTAGTGCCTTTGACATACCTCAAAATTCTCTTTGCTGCCTGCCAATGTGCCTCCTTTGGCCTCTCCATAAACCTGGAAATCAAACTAACAGCATACATTAAATCAGGCCTAGTTGTTGTTAAATACATAAGGCTGCCCACAATGCTTTTATACAAACTAGGATCAAAATCCTTGCTGCTGTCCTCTCTGCTGAGCTTTAATCCCATCACTGTGGGAGTGATTGCTGCCTTGCACTCTTGCATGTTAAATCTGCCCAAAACTTGATTTACATATCTAGCTTGAGATATAAAAATTCCTTTTTCATTTTGATCTACTTCTATGCCTAAGAAGTATCTCAACAAACCCATGTCAGTCATTTCAAATTCATCCTTCATGACTGATTTAAAATTCTCAATAAGATAAATATCATTTCCAGTGAAAATAACATCATCTACATACAAGACAATAATTAAAATTTTACCATCCTTTTCCTTGATGTAGACTGTGGGTTCTCCTTCACATTTGTCAAATTCATTCTCCAATAGATATGAATCTATCCTGCTGTACCATGCTCTTGGCGCTTGCTTCAGCCCATAAAGAGCTTTCTTCAATTTGCACACTTTGTGCTCTCCACCTTTCTTCTCATATCCGAGAGGCTGTTCCACATAGACCTCTTCCATTAACACTCCATTTAGGAATGCTGATTTCACATCCATTTGGTAGACTTTCCATTTGTTTTGAGCTGCTATGGACAGCACTGCTCTCACGGTTTCCATTCTTGCAACCGGGGCGAAAGTCTCTTCATAATCTCTCCCATACTACTGCTTGTAGCCTTTGACAACCAGCCTTGCTTTATGCCTTTCAATCTTGCCTTCAGCATTGCTCTTGGTCTTGTAGACCCATTTCACACCAATGACTTCTTTGCCTTTTGGTAACTCAACCAAATCCCATGTCTTGTTTCTCTCTATGGCATTGATCTCCTCATCCATAGCTTCTATCCATTTCCTATCTTTAATTGCATCCTCGAAATGAATAGGATCATCAACATGACAATACAAGGCAAATAAGGAATTCATTCCTTCTTCATAAATTTCACTTAGGTTTCTAAATTTCTTACCTCTTTCACTTGGTGTGCAAGTGCTTGAAGATGCACTTGAATTTCCTCCTTGTGGTGTGCTTGGAGAAGCACTCTCATTTATCCTCAATGGTGTACCTTGCTGTCCTTGTGTTGGTGCTGCTGTTTGGGGATTCATTTCAGCCACCTCCTCTTCATCCTCATCATGAGACAAACAGTTTTTAACATTCACTGTTTTCTCTATGCTTCCATCCCAAGCTTTCTCTTCAATGAATTGAACATCCCTGCTTACAAAGAACTTCTTGGTAGATGGGATGTACAGCCTGTAGGCTTTGGATTCATCACTGTATCCAACAAGGATACACTTCTCCCCTTTGCTGTCCAACTTCTTCCTTAGCTGATCCGGAATGTGTGCATAGGCCACACACCCAAAAACTCTCATGTGGGTGACTCCTTGCTTTCTCCCACTCCATGCCTCTTCTGGCACTTTGTTCATGACTGCCTTTGTAGGACACCTGTTCAAAATATAAACTGCACAATGTACAGCTTCAGCCCAATACTCATTTGGCAAATGCTTTGCCTTCAACATGCTCCTTGCCATCTCCATGATGGTTCTGTTCTTCCTTTCAGCAACTCCATTTTGCTGTGGGGTGTACCGAGTTGTGAACTGTTTATGTATTCCATTTTCTCTACAAAACTTTAGGAATTCATTGGAGATATACTCACCTCCTCTATCAGTTCTCAAAACTTTTATATGCAGCCCGCTTTGGTTCTCCACAAGTGCTTTGAAGTTTTGGAATTTCTCAAAGACTTCACTTTTGTTCTTGAGGAAATATATCCAAGTCTTTCTTGTAAAATCATCAATGAATGTCAAGAAATATAGGCTGCCAGCTAATGATGGAGCTTGCATTGGTCCACACAAATCTGAGTGGATAATCTCTAAGGGTGTCTTTGCCCTTATGCTTTTCCCTGATGGAAAACTTTCTCTATGTTGTTTGCCCAATATACAACCTTCACAAAGGCTGTCCGGCTTCTCTATCAATGGTAATCCTCTTACCATTCCTTTTCTGCTCAATAAGTTTAGACCTCCAAAATTTAGATGCCCGAATCTCAAGTGCCATAACCAATTCTCATCCTTTGGCACGCTTTGGAAGGCCTCTTGGGTGACTGCTGCAATTTCCTTCTTGTTCTTCAGGTCTGCCCGGATCCAGAGAGGGAGCATCCTGTTCCTTGTCATCTTCACTTCAGCAATGCATCTTTTGCTGGGTGGTATGTCCATGATGGGACACACATCATTTACAAAGTAAACATTGTAACCCTTTTGGATAAGCTGTCCAACACTCAAGAGGTTACATCTCATTCCGGGGACATAGTAGACATCTGCTATGGTTTTCCTTTCTCCTTGTTTTGTAAATATTTTTACCTCCCCTTTTCCCATAACAGACACTTTACTATCAGTTCCTAGTGTGATCTCTGATTTCAAATTCTGATTTAAGGCTGAAAAGAGGGCTACATTCCCTGTCATATGGTTGCTGCAACCTGAGTCTAAAAACCATATGTCCTCACTATGTGTTTCAGCCATGTTACAAGCTAACAGGACATTTTCTTGACTGTTGTTTTCTCTTGTAACATTTGCATTTTGTCTGTTGTTCATATCATGCTGTTTCTTTCTACAATCACTAGCATAATGTCCATACTTTTTGCAATAATAGCATTGAACATTAGATTTATCATACCTTTGTCCTTGAGCCTGATACTGATCTCTTTGTTGGCTTCTGCCTTGACCTTGGTTCTGATTTGGATTGCTGCCTCTTCCTTGTGCATTTGATGGGCTGTTCCTTCCACCTCTGTTCAGGCTTCTGCCTCTTCCTCTTCGGTTTCCTCTTCCTTGACCTCTTCCTCTTCCAAAGGACATCTGGGTCTTGAAGGCTTGCTCAAGGGATGAATTTTCATTCCTACTCAACCTCTGCTCATGAGTTATCAGTGATGCATGTAGCTCATCAACTGAATAGTTTGAGAGATCCTTTGTCTCTTCAATGGTGGTGACTATGGCATCGAACCTTGAGGGTAAGACCCTCAATATTTTCTCCACTATTCTTCTATCTTCAATTGTTTCTCCATGAGTTCTCATTTGTGTGATTACACCAATCACATGAGTGAAGAATGATTCAATGTTGTCTGACTCCTTCATGTTCAAGTTTTCAAAATCCTTTCTCAGCATTTGCAATTTTGCTGTCTTCACTCTCTCCATGCCTTGATAGGCTGTCTTGAGAGTTTGCCATGCTTCATGTGATGTTGTAGCTGTTGCTATCCTTGGGAATATACTCTGGTCCACTGCTTGATACAACAAGACAATGGCCTTTGCATCCTTCTTCCTATTGAGCTTCAGCTGATCCTTCTCTCCCTGAGTTAATGCATTGAACTCAGTTTCATCTGCTGGTTCCTCAAACCCATATTCTACTAGTTCCCATATATCTTGAGAGATGAACAAAGCTCTCATGGTTATAGACTAGTAGTCATAGTTCTTCCCATTAAAGTGTGGGAGCTGGGTGTTGAACATACCTATGCTTGTGCTTGCCATTCCTTGCATCTTGAACTATGGTTTTAAATCCTTGACTCTGATTTTTTTTTAAAAAAACTGACTGTCTTCAGCAATAACAAGAGAAATGCTTTTGGGGAATACCTGAATCCTTCGCTGTCTGAGTCTTTTGTCTGCTTGAGAGGTCTTGCTGCAGCAACAACCTTCTCCCTTCAGCTTCTTTAACTTCTTTAAAGAGCCTGGTCCAGCTCTGATACCACTGTTGGGTATTTTTTAAATGGAGAAATACCAAAACCAGAATAAAAATTCACCACAGAGACAATATTCTGTTTACTCTGTCCAGGATCTTATGCAGAGAACCTCTTAAAATTTAACTCAGAAGACAGCATTACACAGTCACAAAGCATTTCTATTAATTAAAAAAAAAAACTGATACATATTTCATCCTCTGTGCAGAGAGGAATTTACAAAACAAACTCTGTTGCAGACACAAATTTTCCACTGCTGTGGATATTACATAAACAGCTTCAAAACATTCTTGTGTTTTTCATTTTCAGACAAACACTACAGCACTGCTGTGCATAAAAAAAATCACTCACCCTCGTGCGTAGCCACTCCACTCACAACATAAAAAAAACACACTTGACATCGTGCGCATGCACCATATATCAAAACTACAGCACTTAGACCTTTTTTTGTTTTACATATGACAACGTGTACATATAAAAAAAAATATAAAAAATGTGCCCATCACTATATTAAATACAAGCCCATAACAATATTAAAAGCATGGGACGTATGCCCATCATAATATTAAAGGCCCCCACCAAAAATCATGTAAAGTCATTTAAAAACCACGACGTTTTCACCTACGGTGGTTAGCGGGACAATGACAAAATTTGATGTGACGTGGGCGGACAGCACATTTGGGAAGTCAATGGCTGAGATCACGCGATCAAATCGCTGAGCCGATCCAACGTGGTTCGCACGCCAACCTCCACCAAAACAAACGGACTTTAGCGTCCGGGGAAAGCAGTTTTCGGCGCTCGTACATGGGACGCGTGGCGGAGTGTGAATGTGTTTGGAGCCTCCTCCTGCTCGTACAGTCTTTGCCAAGAGCGGTGCGGGGAGACCGGGATGGTTTTCAAAAACCACCGTGCGGCGTAAAATTACAATTTTAACAAACCCCAGCCTCTCCTCTTTTTCTTCTATATCCAGAGAGAATTCATTAGTTTTCTCCGTTGTCTGATATAGATGGAACCGGATAGCTTTGAACAAGTTGCCAAGTTGCGTAGTGTCATATCAATGTAATGAGGCCCACGTATACTTTGGTGAATTTATATTCTCACAAGTGGCAACATAAGTTGGCCCTACATTAACACTTTTATCTTCCTATTCCCTATCGACCACTTTAGCAATCCCTTGCAAATTGCTTCACACCAGCCTTTCCACATCATTTCAACCATGCCTTCAGCCAAACAGCAAAACTCTCAAAAGTCTAAGTAGAATGACAATAATAATGTAAACAATTAGTTTAATTGGTTACTCTAAATTAGAAAAATGAGATATTTATATATTATGTTCATTTAATCATTAAAGGTATGGAATAAATGTTTTCCAAAAACCCTTACCCTCTCATGGTAGCTCGAGATTTGAGTATAAGAGATATAGCCTCGACTAGAACAGGTCTCCACATATCTGCATTTTGTTCTATCAAGACATATTGATAGAACAAAATGACAAAGTGGTATTCAAGATATCATCTTGAGATTCCTAATTCAAATCCATATGATCCATATTCAGGTCAATATAAATCAATAGAAGAAAATGAACCATTTTTTAAGATGAAATTGATACACCTCCTGATGTAAGACAAATTTCTAAACCTCACAGACGTTCAATGTCCACAATCAACCTACAAAATGAAGTCAACTCCTGCAGCTTCGTAGAGTAACTTGATGGCATAAGTTGATATGTATGAATGAATTTAAAAGAAATGATGCAATATTCCCAATAATATTGTTCCACCATGTTTATCAGAGTCCAAAAAAGTTCCCAAACTACCAGCACTATCCTTCAGAATACCCTTACCTAGGACTCTCCAGGAATATTATAGGTCAATCAATATGATCTGGTATGCCTTAGTAGATAACATTCCGTCTTCTCCACATAACATTAAAGATATTGTGCGGAGATGGAAAGTATTGTACTCAATCTGTTCATTTTAACCAAACTGCAAGACCAGATTATAAGTGCTTGATGGAGATAAACCAAATATCAATTCTCCAGTCCTAAACTTCTTTCTAAGGTAAAATTTGAGAATAGAAGAACTTTAAAGTTTATACTGCCAAAGCTAAGTACTAGGCGGTGAATGCACATGGCTACAGATACCAAACAGAAGTCAAATTTACAATAGCACTTGCAATGTGGATATCAATAGATTAATGCTTCATCCCGATATCTTGTTAACTGCATATTTCCTTTCTGATATGTCTGAATTTAAAACACGTGTTTACTCTAATCCATGCATGTTCCCTACCAAGGCTATTCATTTTAGGGGAAAACCAAGTTTTTTTAGGTGGATTAGAATCCCAAACATAGAAAATGGGAAGCAAATCACAACAATAATAACACAATAGACATTAAATGTGCCGCCGCTGACCGCAGTCGTCTTGTGAGGTTTATCCTTCCCCATGGATCGCACACTTGGAATTGGTCAAACAAATATGGAAGTGTAATTCATACAAGTGTAATTCATGGGTCCGTTCGAACCGTGTTGGGATGTAGTTCACTATACATGAGTGGTTGACAGAGTTGTGCACATATGCCGATTGTGGCGAGTTTCTCAACCCCGGCAGGGACTACCGCTACTAGCGTAGTTCTCTTGTTTAAATTTTTATTGTTGTACGCTAGTTTTTTCCTGTAAAGTTCGCCGAATAAATCTCTGTCATGACTTACATATTTTGACCAGATTTAATACTCATCAGCAACTTATTGTTTAAGAGGAAGAAACATATGGCTATCGAAACTCAGTCTTGGGATTGGATGTGAATTGAAAAATTTTAGATTGTGAATAAGAATTCTATTTAAAATTTCATGAGCATGTGAGGTGAACATGGAAGGACATTTTCATGTAACTGAAATATGCTGAGTGTGGCATTGATTTCGTCTTGTTTGGTGAGAATTTTCCAAAAAAATTAAGAAGAAAGAAGAGTTTGCAGTGGTGTGGACCTGGCAAGGGGTCGGCTTTTTTTGGTTGTTAGTGTTTAGTCTTTCTAGATAGTCATGTGACCTGGAACATGGAATACTTCATGGAATATTAGATGGTTGTAGTGGTTGTATTTTGAATACACAGGTAAATATTTCAAAACACTAGATGAATTGATTGAGGCTGCCCCATGCTTGGTGGCTTGGGATTGTCTTTTCACCATGTACTGGGCATTCTGGCATATGGCACACCTCTGTCTTTTGTGATATTTGTAATTTTTGGGAGGTGAAAAGTTTAGATGATATTTGTAATTTTTGGGAGGTGAAAAGTTTAGATGTGATTGAGATAAATGCTTTGAGAAACAAAGGCGGGAAAAATAGATGGGTAATATTAAGTAATGAGAAGGAAGAACTTTAAATGGAAGGAAGGGAATCTAATGAAAGGGGATTAAAATTCTAATTTGCCCAGGAATTGGTGAAAGGGTAGTGGTTAAATTGAAGTGTAGTGGCTTTTTGGTGGTATTTTCACCCCTGGTATTATCAGAATTCAAATAAATAAAGGTTTTGAATGAGTGTGGCACGGTGATGCGGTCCAAGTTGACTTACTTCGTGGCACTGTGATGCGGTCAAGCTGGCTTACTTTGAATGCTTCGACTAGTATTAAGTAACAGTGTTAGGAAACAAAACAAGAGTCTTCCATTATCGCTTATTCCACACTACTCTTCTTTAACTCTGCCCAGCTGCCGACCTGACTCTCAGCCTGCCACTCTGTATAACAAGATAATATGACGAAGGAAATCAGTCTCCTCGACTTTGATGGACTATCCTATTAAATGAATCAATCTAGAGAAGTATATGACTTTTTTTTAGACTTTTGTATTTTTGTAAATAGAAGATATATGATTTTTTTCTTTTCTTTTTTTTGAGATTTTTGTATTTTTCTAAATAGAAGATTTAAAAAAGACATAATATTTCATATGAGCCATCACCACAAAGATCATTTGAATGCAATTATGGGATTTTTATCTAATTGAAAATAATTGATTATAAAATATTATTACCACCAACTCTATAACAAGTTCATAACAACTCAAGATTTAAACAATTTTAATATACCAAAATATTCTTGCAGTGGTTTTTGTGTACATCTCAAGCCGTCCAAACTGCAAATATGCCAAAGCACCCAATATGCTACACCCAACGCCATTCCTGTAAAGATCGGAACTAGCAGCTTCCAAATTTCCACCATAGACTTTCGCAGCAAATGATCTGTGTGCATACGCCCCAACTGCAATAATAACACCAAACAAAGTAATTACGCCATGGAAAGGATAATTTTATTACCATTGTTGAGCGATTCTGCAATACCATTGTTGGCTCTTGAGTAAGTGTAACGGGCGAGTTTATATTGACGGATGCAACTGCATCCACTTAACACTGGGCTCAGGACAGAAACGATGAGAATGAAACACAAACTGCAAAAAGTAAGAAATTTGGTGTTCTGGTAGCCATGAGACACAAACTGTAAAACAGGAAGAAATTTGGTGAAATTTGGTGTTCTGGTGGCCATGATGGAAGATTTCTTCACACGTAGAATGTCAAACATCTGACTGCAAGAACTCGTGCTAATTTTTTTAATATGTAACACACAAAAAAAGAGTCATAAATTTACTGAAAACTTAAATTGATGGTCTGATTGTAGGTGTTGTGGAGTGTGGGCAAAAGTCGCTAAGTAAATAATTGCCCATACTTATTTACTAAATTTTATTAAATGTTTTAATTTATGTGATGTGTTGCAGAATGGTCTGCTATGTATTTCTGTTCTGACCATGCTTTCATTGGGCAACCATGGTGTTTGTCAGTGTGTTTAAGTTAGTGGTTGGGATTATTATTTCCAATCTTTATAATTTTGTTTTTTTAATGACTTTTTTTAATTTTAACAATATAATAAAGTAAGGGTTCTAATACTGGTAATGGATTAAATAAGATTGGTTTTTGCTCTAGTTATGTTTTTTGCTATTTTAATTAAATTTATTAATTTGAAAAAAAAATCATATAAATAAATAAATGTGATATGAAATGAATTGTTTTTTATTGATAAACCATGCTATTGATCCATAATATTATAACAAAGCTTATTTACATGCTAAAAATAATCATGATAAAATATGAATGAATCTACATAATTAAAAATATTGAAGCCTTAAATTCTCATTTGGAAGAACTCCCCTACCTGCACCATCAAAACCAGTGTTACACGATTAAATTCTTTTATCATTAGATCCACTCCTTTAACCGTTCAACTTTGTTGATATTTATCATAAGTCATGAATATATTACAGGTTGCAATCAATGCTACAATTAGTATAGAACTTTGTAATTGCAAATATTGCACTGACCACGTCTTTTGTTGTTTGTTTGGATGAAAGCGCTGGATGATTACATTGTGATCAAGTTTCAAGCTATGTTTTTCTTTGAAATGAATTCAACTGTTTCCTACTTGATACACAAATTCACAGTTTGCTAACTACTATATTTCTGCATTTCTCCTAGATGCATGGAAATCTGCCAAATCGAGTAGGGAGAAGGGGGTTTCTTCAACATTAGCCCTATCGCACTGTAATGTTTAAAGTTACTATATGCAACTGATATCATTATTCAATTCTGTAGCCTGCATTGGAGCCCTGAGATATGATGATATCAGTTTTTTAGATTCGAATGAATTTTGCTTCCTGGTATGTAGTGAAAATATGATAATGTCAGTTTTCTAGATTCGAATGGTTTTTCCTTCTTGGTATGTACTGAAAATTATTCTGAGATCCAATCTGGTATTTCGCCATGCCATGAACACGATTTGATTTCAATGCTTTCTGTAGATTGTAACAGAAAACCCATTAATGAAATATCTCCATAAAATTCTAAATCAACAGTAGTCAGTGGTTTCTTATTGACTCTAAACAAGTTAAGGCTATGCGTGCATATCAGGGTTTATTTAAACATATAAATCCTTTAAGTTGTTTTCAAGTGAACTTTCTAGTGTCCACCTATAACCAACATCTTTTCCTTTCGATGCAACTTTTGAGAATGTACCGGATGTATCCCAAAACAGTTTTGGCACCTCTCAACTGCCATTCATGTGCCAAGTTCAAGTCTCTGAACAAAGTGGACAACACATAGATTCATCCTACCCTGATACCCTCTGAATCAGTCAGCGGCGAGGATGGGTAATGCATACTCCTCAACATCCAAGAATACAATTTTTCGACCAGCTGGGCTACTCTCTAAACTAGTTGCTGAAGGCCGAGGTACTTTTCAAAGTGGTGAGTTATTGGTAGAGCATGTGATTATCTTGAAAATGAGAGATTAGTTTATCTGTTGGGAAAATCCTGGATTTGTTTTTTTTTACATGTTTCTCCTCAAACAAGCAATTGGTATATATAAATCGGGTTTTTTACAAAATCTAAAAGATCACTTTTTTGGGAAAACGATTGCCAAAAAGTCAAAGCCAAAATATTTCTCTGGTTGGGAAATTATATTTTAATTTAGTTGAGAGAAAAGAAATAGTGTGCATTCTGACTTTTTGGCTGCGGTTTTTTTTTTTAATACAAAATATTTCTAATAACTTTTGCCTTATTCTCTTTTCTGATACTAATTATTTCCAATAATTTTTGCAACGAGTACTGCTGCTTTCAGTGTCTCACGGTATGGTCTACACTTGTCAGTCTGTATTAAACTAGTATCTGACTTTTCATTTGTTATTCATTGATTTCCCGTCATCAATTCCGAGGGACCTGGCTTTTTCATTTTTCTATATTTGAGATTGTATCATCTAATAAAAATTAACCAAATTTACTAAAATAATACATCCTTTCCTAATTGACTAATTAGGAAACACAAAAGATTTGTCTGCTATATGATTTATTACATGATATCATGGTCAAGGGATTGAGGCGACAATTCCTACAAGTGGTCAACAACCTAAGTAACAACCTAAGCAGACTACTACATAATTTAATTATAACTATAGCTGTTTTATCTGTGGTGTTTAGATATTTAATATATAGCTGTTTTTCCCTAAACCAATCTACAAACAAGAATAAAAAAGTTGTGATTTCTTTAAAAAAATTGGAAAAAATAAATCACATTTATTTTTAAAAATTTTGAAATTCATATCACCTGCAGCATGAAATTGATTTTTGTTTTTCCCAAGCCAATCTGCAAACAAGAGATGAGTATAAGAAAGTTATGATTTCTTAAAAAATTGGAAAAAATAAATCACATTTGTTTTTGAAAAATTTGAAATTCATATCACCTACATCATGAAAAATTTCCTATAAAAAAGAGAAAATATTTCTCTGTTATAAAGTTCATATTTGATTTTAATAAGAAAAATCATATATTTTGTTTTTTTATTTTTTTAATAAAAAATTTGGAAAAAATAAATCACTTTTGCTTTTGAAAATATTGAAATTCATATCACCTCAACATGAAATTGATTTTTTGTTTTTCCCCAGCCAATCTGCAAACAAGAGAAGTGAATAAAAAAGTTGTGATTTCTTAAAAGGTGGGAAAAGTAAATTACATTCGTTTTTGAGAAAATTTAAATTCATATCATCTGCAACATGGAATTGATTTTTTGTTTTTGCCTAAGCCAATTTGCAAACAAAAAATGAGAATAAAAAAGTTTTGATTTCTTGAAATTTTTTTGAAAAATCACATTTGTTTTTGAAAAAATTGAAACTCATATTACTTGCACCATAAAATTTACTATAAAAAAGCTAAAATATTTCTCTTTGGTTGTAAGTTTATATTTTATTTTAATAAGAAAAATAAAATGTTTTTTGTTTTTTAATTCTTGTCTTTTTAATTTTTTAATTAAAATTTTGGAAAAAATAAATCACATTTAAAAAAATTAAAGAAATTCATATCACCTGCAACATGAAATTGATCTTTTCTTTTCCCAAGCCAATCTGAAAACAGGAGATATGAATAAAAACGTTGTGATTTTGAAAAAATAAATCACATATATATTTTTTTAAATGAAATTCATATCACTAGTATGAAATTTCCTATAGAAATGCGGAAATGTTGTCTAATTATTATCAAGTTCAATTTGAGGAAGTGGGTACTAAACGAATGCAATGTAAATGAAGATGAGTAAGAAGAACTCATTTAGATCAATTCCAAGAAATTTTGTTTCTATCTCGTAGTTTAGAGAACAAATTGGTTTTAGAGAGTTTAGAATATTTTGGAAATTTATAGATATAAACTAAATTAAATAATTGCAAAATGTATGTTGTTGATGTATTATATTATGCGTGAAAAAAAATATTTATTTTTTAGTTTTAAATGTGATTGAGATGTTATATTAATTATTTAGATTGTCTCAATATAACACTTAATTTATTTTAAAGTTTTATTTAATACATAAATATGTAACATTGTGTATAACAATAAGGGTTACATAGTGCCTAGTACTTATGGCTTAGCTTAAATATAGTTTAATTAAACTAAAAATAAAAAAGATAAATATTTCATCACAAAAATCTTACAGGTTGGTTCGAAACGCTTCGATCCCATGTGATTTCTTCCGAAAATGTTTTCAAATAAACAAATAAAGTATTGTATTGTTGAATGTCATACCACAAATTAAAAAATATGATTAACTAACATTGTTTATATTAACATATATACAATTTTTTAATAATAATAATAATAATAATAATAATAATAAGTGATCTTAAATTGAAAATATAGGGAAAAAAGTATAATTCCTGAAAATAGAAAGAAACAAATTAAAATAAAATTCAAAATGTTAAATAGAAAGGAAATAAAACTAAAAATAAAAACTAATAGAAATGGAAGTTCTTAAAAAGCCCATAATAAGACCTCAACCAATCACTTTACAAATAAATAATTTAAATAATAACAAAAATTGAATTCCCAATGTTAAACTATGGTTAAATCAGGGAAATTTTTGGTCAAAGACAAACTAACACCAATCAAAACAAAAATGAATGCATAATACCATGAGTGATGTTTGCAGCAGGTATAATAACATACATAAAACAATTTGTAAAAAACATAGTTTTAAGGCACAATAACATACATAAAACAATTTGTAGAAAACATAGTTTTAAGGCACGTGCGAGCTACACAATTGCCTCTAGGTTTTGTATTACAAGTTTATATTCCTAAGTTGGTACAACATAAATAATAGCTTCTAAAAAATCGATTTATATACTGAAAGGTGTTACTAATTAAAGTTATAAAGCTGGATTACAACATATCTTTCAGACTCCAGCGGAAAAAATAAATCACATTTATTTATGAAAAAAATGAAATTCATATCATCTACAGCGTCAAAATTTATTTTTTGTTTTTTCCCAGCCAATATCCAAACAAGAGATGAGAATAAAAGTTTTGATTTAAAAAGAGACGAGAATAAAAAAGTTATCATTTAACAAGAGATGAGAATAAAAAAGTTGTCATTTTTAAAAAAAAATTAGAAACTATAAATCACATTTGTTTTTGAAAAAATTGAAATTCATAATACCTGCCCCATGAAATTTCTTATAGAAAATGGAAAATATTTTTGTGTTGTTGTAAGTTCATATTATATTTTAATGAGAAAAATTGAAATATTCTGTATTCTTTAATTCTTTCTTTTTAAAAAAAATTAACAAAAAAAATTGAAAAAATAAATCACATTTCTTTTTGAAAAAATTGAAGTTCATATCACATGCAGCATGAAATTGGTTTTTTGTTTTTACCCCAGCCCATATCCAAACCAGAGATAAGAATAAAAGAGTAGTGATTTCTTAAAAAATTGAAAAAGATAAATCACATTTGTTTGAGAAAAAATTGAAATTCATATCACCTAAAGCATGAAATTTCCGAAAAGAGAAAATTCTTTCGAGTTAACATCAGGTTCAATTTTTTGAAGTGCATACAAAAGGGATGCAATGTAGATGAAGATGAACAAGAAGAACTCATTTAGGTCAGTTCCAAGAAGGAAGATTTTGTTTCTTTGTGGTAGGGAGTAGTTTATTATAATTTTATGGTTCAACGAATCTTATAATATCTTTTATGTGTATTGTTTTAATAATGTTATTTTAAATTCCCTCGATAAGGGTGCAAGCTGACCCTAATGGGCTTGTCCTGGCCTAACGATTGATGCAGATCTATCATATCGCTCTGGCAACCCTTCGCATGCATGCAATAGTTGGAGAGGTTGTGGCACGCATGTAACTTTTAATACCCCAACTTGAAGGTGGAAAAGGTACAAGGATAATTGGAACAGTGAGAATTCCCTCCAGCTTGTTAAGAAAGTTAGTTTGTGAATTTACGTTCCTATGGAATTTACTTGAGAGGGTGACTCAAGGCAGCTCATGGTGGACGTCTCCAAGTTCTAGTAGCATTCACTGGTATGTTTTGGGTCTTAAATTAGCACCTTTTGTTTTCATGGAGCATTCTATTCGACCTTTAACTGATGAGATGCATGGGTTTGTGTTTTGGGGGAAATAGAATTGGAATTGTTAGAGGCATGGACTCGTTGGGTTTCTGGATGGGATTGATTCCATCATTCTATATGTCCTGGTGTTTGTCGAGTATGGAATTTTCTTGTCTTTCATGGGTGGGTGTATGATTTGGGTGGTAAAGGGTTTTTGATGTGGAGGTCCCCCATGCTCAGGCAAGAAAGGGCTAGAAGGGGTTTGGGTCTGTGAATAATTTCGCTTGGTTCTAGGGTATTTAGGTTTTGGACGAGCTCAAATTTGAGTCGTGGGCAGATTTAACTCCAACTATGCCCTATGTTTGCATATGAGTTAAGGTAGAAGAACCCTGGTGGTCCACTTCCAGGTCAATCTGGTCCTATGGAACAAAGTCTATCGAGTTTGGAATTCTTGTTTAGCTGGGGGTCAATTATGGTTTTGGAGTTGGTTATGGCTTGATGTCTATCACTATAAGCCAACTTCTGAGGATGGGGTTTTGATTTATGTGGCTCAGGTTCTTTGTATGTAGTCTTGTCAGAAGGGGTTTGGTGGGTTGCGGGCTCAGTGTAGTTGTTGGCTCGACTCTCTTTTTAATTCCTTGTATAGTGTTTGGTTGGTGAAGTGGATAAGTTATGGGACGTGAAGATATAATTTTTAGGTCTCAAACATTGATGGCATGGCCATTCCATTCATTCCCCACAAAGGGCAAAGGAAGAGGAATGAAAACAATGGCATCCTTATCCTGTCTTGGCAATCAGTTGATCGAAAAATTTGGGGTGGGTTCCTTACTTTGTTAGTTTCATTTGAATTTGATTTAACAGGTCTGCAATGCATGCGCGACCCTTGGTAGTGACGAGCACCCATGCTACGACCCTGTTTTGGTCGGTACCCAGAGTTGGGAAAAGAGAAGCCTTGGTCAAGCAGCAGGAAAAGCATATCCTAGCTAGCTGGTACATGAAAGAATGGTCGTGGCGGCTGAGGTCGGGGAAAACAGAGGAAGGCCTCTTCATGACCAAAAATCCAACCCAACTCTTCTAGTGGGGCTACTGGAACAGGTTGTGGGCGTAATCCTTCCTCTCGTATAATTCAAGACGCAGCTCAAGCATACAATGATAGCAGCTCCAATCTAGTCAAGCAATTGATTGCAGATTAGGAAGCAGAGATCCAACTGACCGAGGAGGATTTCAAATTGGATATGGATGAGTGGTAAGCAGTGATCCTAGACCCAGGCCACATTCGTGGCAGATCATCTCAATACAAGAAGACAACCCATCTATTCTGGATGATTAAGATCATTTTGGCAAAATCTCTAGAGTAGTTTCCTCCTCACATGCATTTAGCCCCTCGGAGTCATTCGGACTATACTAAAGAATTTCAAAAAATTCAGTTTCAATTACAGTAGTAGAGTGGTCGACTAAGCCGAATTAAGCAACATATCCCTTACATACCCCACATGAAGTTGTCGGGTTCCACTGTGAAGGATCTTGCTTCGATAGATTCAAGTGATGATGAGTAGTGACAATGCATCCTTGTTTTTCTTTTTGCATGATTCAAACCTAAACTTTTGGGCTTATTAGAAGTTATGTTTATAGTTATTTAGAAAATAGGAAGTACAAAGACTTAGGTTTGCATAGCGTGGTTGGTTAGACTTATTAGTTTTTGTTTGTGGATGGCATAGTTGGTTAGGTGGCCAACAGATCTAGTTTCCCTCTGGGAAGGTTGAGGGCACCTAACTCTCAGACATATGGATGTGACTTGCTTTATTTACGAAAAATAATGGAATTCTATGACCAAGCTTACAAAAAAAATTGCTCTTTTAAATTAGAAAGAAAATGAAAAAAAAGTAGTGAGTTGTAATATGATATGCATTTTGTTTTTTATTTTTAACTTTTTTGTGGAGTACTTCAAAGAACAGATTGGCTGTAGAGATTTTAGAATATTTTGGAAATCCTATAGACATGAGCTAAGTTAATTAATTTCAAAATGTATGTTGTTGATGTATTAAATTATGTGTGAAAAAGTTATTTATTTTTTAGTTTCAAATGTTATTAAGATGTTATATCAATTATTTAGATTGTCCAATTAGTGCTTGATTTATCTTAAAGCTTTATTTAATACATATATATGTAAGATTGTGTATAGCAATAACATACATAAAATAATTTGTAGAAAACATAGCTTTAAGGCACCTGCTAGCTACACAATTGCATCTAGCTTTTTGTATTGCTAGTTTAAATTCCTAAGTTGGTACAACATAAATAATAGCTACTAAAAAATAGATTTCTAGACTGAAAGGTATCACTAATTAAACTTATAAAGCTTCATTACAATGCCAGTCTAGACTCCAATTTTCCTATATTTAAACTAAGTGACATTTACTAGCTACTAAGGTTGGCATTATTATGAAAGCCCAACTAGCACACCCACAACAATGAAAATAAATATCCACCTCCCTCTATATAGGGAACCGAATAATCTTCAACAAGGACATGAAAATGATTATAGACAAAATGTACTCACATGACATGATTATAGACAATATGTACTCACATGTGAGCTCCATATGATACAAAGTATAACATAGATCAAGTTAGAATATATTTACTATTCACTTTTCTCACACATGTTTAAATATAGCTAACTTGAAGTAAAAAATAATAAAGAAATAAAATTGCAACAACAAGACCATTTTACATATCCATCTTACAACAAGAACACAACTCCATTTAGGAAAAGAAATATAATATTACTAGATGTAACACAGACAAACTATAAAAAGAATGTATACAAATAAGGTAGATGAATTTATTTAATCTTTTGATTTTTTGGGGGTTGGTTAGGAGAAGAGATTACTTGTGGGTTTTAGATCAATAAACGTCTTTAGAATACACCCAGTCACCATTTAGTCAAAAACTTGCATGCAAGACTCCCTCTTGCATAATTCAGGACATGACTCAAGTATACCATGCTAGCAGCTCCAACCCGATCAAGCAATAGCTGAGATCCGACAAACCAAGGAGGATTTCGAATTGGATATGGATGAGTGGTAAGCAGTGATCCCGAACCCATACCATACTCATGGAAGATCATCTCAATACAAGAAGACAGTCCATCTGTTATGGATGATGAAGAGTATTCTGGCGAAAGCTCTATAGGAGTTTCCTTCTTACATGCATGTAGCCCCTCAGGGTCATTCAAACTATACTAAATAATTTCAAAAAAATCAATTTCAATTATAGCAGTAGAGTGGTCGGCTGAGCCGAATTGAGGAGCATATCCCTTATATACCCCACACGGAGTTGTCGGGTTCCATTGTGAAGGATCCTGCTCTGGTGGATTCAGCTAATGATGAGTAGCGACAATGCATCCTTGTTTTTATTTATGCTTGATTCCGACCCAAAGTTTTAGGATTATTAGCAATTATGTTTATAGTTATTTAGAAAATAGGAAGTACAAAGACTCTCAGGTTTACATAGTGTGGTTGGTTAGACTTATCAGTTTTTGTTTGCTAATGGCATATTTTGCGATTAGGTGGGCAACATACCTGGTTTCCCTCTAGGCAGGTTGAGGTCACCTAACTCTTAGACATATGGATGTAACCTGCTTTATTTATGAAAATTAATGGAGAGGTACACCAAGCTTACAAAAAAGATAATGTTCTTTAAAATTTAAAAGAAAATGAAAGAAAAAAACACTTAGTTGTAATATGATATGTATTTTTATTTTTTTTTAACTTCTTTGTGGATTAGTTCAAATAGCAAATTGGTTGTAAGGATTTAGAATATTTGGAAATCATATAGACATGAGCTAAGTTAACTAATTGCAAAATGTATGTTGTTGATGATTTAAATTATGAGTGAAAAATATATTTATTCTTTAGATTCAAATGTGATTGAGTTGTTATATCAATTATTTAGATTGTCAAACTATAATGCTCAATTTATCTTAAAGATTTATTTAATACATAAATATGTAAGATTGTTTATAACAATAATATACATAAAATAATTTGTAGAAAACATAGCTTTAAGGCACCAACTAGCTACACAATTGCATCTACCTTTTTGTAATGCTAGTTCACATTCTGAAGTTGGTAGAACATAAATAATGGCTACTAAAAAATAGATTACTAGACTGAAAGGTATCACTAATTAAAGTTATAACGCTTCATTACAATGTTAGTCTAGACTCCAATTTACCTATATTTAAACTAAGCGACATTTACTAGCTACTAAGGTTGACATTATTATGAAATCCCAACTAAAATGCCTACAAAAATGAAAATATAAACATCCACCTCACTCCATATAGGGAACCGAATAATCTTCAACAAGGACATGAACATGATTATAGACAAAATGTACTCACCTGACATGATTATAGACAATATGTACTCACATGTGAACTCCATATGATATAAAGTATAACATATATCAAGTTATCATATATTTACTATTCACTTTTATCACACATGTTTAAATATAGCTAATTTGAAGTAAAAAATAATAAAGAACTAAAATTGCAACAACAAGGAAATTGCATATATCCATCTTGCAACAAGAAGACAACTGCATTTGGGCAAAGAAATATATTATTGCTAGATGTAACAGGGTCAAACTATAAAAAGAATGTATACAAATGAGGTAGATGAATTTATTTAATCTTTTGATTTTTTGGGGTTGGTTAGGAGATGAGAGTAGTTGTGGGTTTTAGATCAATAAACATCTTTAGAATACACCGAGTCACCATTTAGTCAAAAACTCCTTGAATTTATTTAATTACTTTTTTATCATCAATAATATTTTTACCAAAAGAAAGAGAAATAATAAATAATTGAAATAACTTAAAAGAATTTTTGTGACAGTGATAGTGAAAATAGCAGTTAATGGTCGAGGATTTGGTAAAGCATAAGAGAAGGAAACTAATGTTATCAAAATTATTGATTCTCATGCAAGCCAAACTGAGTCATTGCCTTGTTCTAAGGCCATAATAAATAATAATTGATCTATATTTCATATGTTGAGAGTTTCCCTTCTTCCAAGACAGTAATAATTGATCAATATTCCATGCTTAGAGCTCCCCTTCATCCAAGACCATAACCATTTATAAACATTTCGTCTCAATTTTATATATAAATCATTTAATCACTTTGAGGAGAAAACTTTGACATAAATTTAAAAATAGAAAGGAAAAAAATTGCAATTACATTTTTGAAATATTTAAATTAATAAATAAATATTAATATAGCATAAATTAATATTTATGTTATATATATAAAAAAAAAGGTTTGTGTTACCTTAAAAAAATTACACATATCTTACTTAATTATAGTGGTGTCATAAACTAGCAATTGACACTAATTAATGCAAGTGTTGGAAGGCAATAGCATATAACACTAATTAATGCTTCTTTGACAATTGTTGAAAGATAAAAAAAATATCAAGAAAGGACAAGGACCAGGATACAATGAAATCTCACTGCAATACTACTTCCTTGAGCCTTACAAATCATGAGGCTTATGTTGAAGTTAACGACTTTATTTGAATATGCCAGCATAAATACCTCGTAAATAAAGAAATAGATCATGATTTGTTACCTTAGAAATCAAAGGTTGTTTTGGTACAATTCCTCCATATTTCTTCTTAATCACTTCCTCCTTCTATAGACAACCTTGATCAGTACAAAGTAATTTTTTTATATTTTGAAACAGGTGTCTACAAAGGACAATAAAAAATTGTAAATAAATTTTAAATTTCTATGTGAATTAAGATCTACCCTTGAATAAAAATGGACATATCTCCAATCTGGAAATTGAACCAAAGAATAGCATGAACTACACCTCTTCTTGAGACAATTTCCTGTGTTTCTCTTGTAACATCCCTAGCCCTTTTCTCTGATTATGGATTAGGTTATAGACTAGAATAGAGTATCTCTTAAGTAGTATTTGTAGTATCTATTGGATGGAAGGAAAGTTTACAAAAAATTCCTCAAGATTGTCTCAAATTACTCTCTGTGTTGCAAATACTTAGTTCTAAAACATTTTTCATATAGCTGCTCACTTGCTTAGAGGAAAAATCGACCAAGCTATGTAAACTTTAAACCATTTAGATCTTTAGGTTCTATTGTTTTCTTTTCTTGTTTACTGTCAATCCTTATCTTTAAAATTTTAAAAACAGCTTTCATAAAACTACTTGCTTAGAGGCCAAACTCAATGTGCTATATAAACTATTTAATTTTGTGTCCTCCCTGATACACAATACATCACAACATCACATGCACTTCATCATCAATTTATCCTTGCCTAAAAAGGAAGCATATAATTTTCTTGCATTATATCTTTCTATCTCCTTGTTTACATTGCTAGGTGATGAACTAAGTATTTACAACACACATATAGTAAGCTGAGACAACCTTGAGCAATGTACTTTTTTATGGGTTCACATGGGACAATTGATTCATTGACTATAAATTGTCACATTGCAGATTTTTTTTAGCTTCAAAATGTTTAAAGAAAGCTTTCTATATTATGCATGATTTGATCTAATATTTGTTTGATTTTATGATGTATAAATATATGGGTTTGACTTCAGAGCTAATGACTTGTACTTGAGAAAACACAGCCAATTTTTTCTTGGAAGGGTATCGATGGATGTTATAAAATAATTTAGACTTGCCAATGACAAAATTCTCATGGGACCATAAAGGTCACTATGTGCAATTTCCACATGCATGTTTTTTCTTCATCAAACTAATTTTCTCATATTTATCCCTACATTTCTTGTCTAAAATGTAAAATTCACAATAAAGCTTTCATGTTTTCACTAGTGAGATAGACAAGTAGGCTATATAAATTTTGGGGCCATTATTTTAAAACCAAGGTGACTCTTTTGATGTAAAAACACGTATTTTTATTAGGGTGCTTATGGACCACACTTGCTTGATTTCCAAGATAAAATGGTTTAAATGTTGTTGAATGACCTCTACATTATTTTTAACTACATAACATGGGTTAGATTTTCTTAAGCAGAATCTGTTGGATTAAAACAAGAACATGGAAGACACCAAGGAGATTAGTGGTAAAGAGAAATACGTTCTTTTGAATCGTTTCAAGGATCACGAATGAAATAGTAAGGAGGTGACTCCATAGTCAAAAGAGAAACATAGACGATTTTCTCAAAAAGAGGTGTGGTTGATTCTATTCATGGATTCAATTTCCAGATTGAAGATATGTGCGGTTTTATTCAAGGGTAGAACTTAATTCACATAGAAATTAAAAATTTACTTACAAAATTGTTATAGTCCTTTGTAGACACATTTTCAAACTATAAAAGAAATTCTTTGTATTGATTAAGGTTTTCTATAGCAGGAGGAAGTGATCAAGAAGAAATATGGAGGAACTGTACCAAAACAACCTCTGATTTTGAAGGTAGCAAATCAATATCTATTTCTTTGTTTACGTGGCATTCATATTGACATAATCAGATAAGGTCTTTAACTTCAACATAGGCATCATGATCTTTAAGGCTCAAGGAAGCAGTATTACAGTAAGATTTCATTGCAGCATTGTTGATGGGTGTCATAAAATAGTTTGGACTTTCCAATGAATAAATTTTTCATGGGATCACAAAGGTCACTATGTGCAATTTCCACATGCATGTTTTCTCTTCATCCATTTTTTTTTGTCAAATTTATACCTATGTTTCTTGTCTACAATGAAAATTTCACAATAACTCTTTTATATTTTTACCAGTTAGATAAATGAGTAGGTTATATAAATTTTGAGTACATTATTTTAAAACCAAGGTGAGTTGTGGTATTTTGATTTAAAAAAAACATTATTGTCATTGTGGTGCTTATGGACCACACCTTTGTGATTTTCAAGATAAAATGGTTTAAATGTTGTTGAATGATATCTACATTATTTTCAACTACGTGACATGGGTTATATTTACTTAAGCAAAATCTATTGGATTAAAACAAGAATATGGAAGACACCAAGGAAATTAGTGGTAAAGAGAAATGTGATTTTTTTAATAGTTTCAAGGATCATGAAGGAAATAATACGGTGAGTCAACATTCAAAAGAAAAACACAAGAAATTTTCTCAAGAAGTGATGTAGTTGACATTATTCTTGGGTTCAATTTCTAGATTGGATATATGTGTTATTTTATTCAAGGGTAGATCTTAATTCACATATAAATTCAAAATTTATTTACAAAATTGTTATAGTCCTTTGTAGATGCATGTTTCAAACTATAAAAAAATTGCTTTCTATTGATTAAGGTTGTCTATAACAGGGGGAAGTGATCAAGATGAAATATGGAGGAATTGTATCAAAACGACCTCTGATTTCGAAAGTCGCAAATCATGATCTATTTCATTATTTATGAGCTATGCATGTTGGCATAATCAGACAAGGTCTTTAACTTCAATATAGGCCTCATGATTTGTAAGCCTCAAAGAAGAAGTATTGTAGCATGGTCCTTGCCTTTTCTTGATATTTTTTTATTTCAACAATTGTCAAAGAAGCATTAATTAGTGTTATATGTTATCGACTTATGGAGTTGCGTTTGCAACATCTGGTGCAATTGCTAGTGTTACATTTTTTTTAAATGTATATATGTAACTTATATACTAGCGCAACTACATTAATAAAATGTGGTTGATATACGCCGATAGGTGTATTCTCTTTAAATCATTAGATTAACAATTATTTATTCTCTTTAAAGCTTTAGATTAACAGTTGAAAAATCTAAAGTGGATTCCTTAGCATTCTTATAGCTTGAACATCTAAAATTATTAGCTTTTTAAAATTAATTTAAATAGCATTTATCTTCCTTTTTTGGCTAATGCAAGAGTCGTGCCTTCTATTCAAAATAACCAACAAGGATTAATTACACAAATTACAACCAACCTAGAGGAAACTGGGGACATAGAATTAACTTCGCCCCTAGGGTATGGGGCAACTAACCAAAGGCTAAACCATTGTGCCATGAGTACACTCCCCTAACAAAGGGTCCTTCACAAAACATATGCATTATAATCTGTTACAACGGAGCGAAAGAAAACTAAACAAGATGGAACTGTACCTGGACCCGAAAAGGAATTAAACCCCCAATTATTCAGATTTTGGGTCCACAAAAGGGGAATTAACAATGTGTATGTGGCCCACCCAAAATTCCTTGATGCCTGCCACGAAGCTAGACAAGCATGGACGATAATAGAGAGACATGCCTCAGACCTGGACCCACCAACTTGCATGATGCATCTGGGTCATTGATCCGCCTCGCCAGATCCCACGGTTGAGGAACATATTGGATGGAAAAGAAGCCCAAAGAATACCCGTCCAATGAGGGCGGTATTCTCTCTCCTACTATAGCCACATGTTGCATGTTGAGTGGCATCAGTCTCAAATCAGTGAAACCATTCCTAGTATTGAGAGATTCTGATAATCCGGAAACCACCTTAAGGGTAGTATTGACACAGCAGGTTGTTATGAGGAAATTTTCGAGTCCACTGAGGAAGCAAAGACTCTGGCCTGAACTCATCAAACTACAATTTGACTCTCCACCCTTGATCCTCAGTCGCTTGATCCAACGGACGAGAGGAGTCCCCTTTTGAAGAGAACTAGGAGGGATTCCCACCGTCCGAGCACCCGAAAACTTGTAGACCAACCATGCCAGTTCACTGTAACCATTGCCAACAATTATGTACCTATGGTGGGACTCTGTTGTACCTTCTAACTGAAGGCTCTTCATCCCCTCTTCCCACCGAGAAAAACTGAGATGATCTGTATTAGGAGAAAGTTTAGCAAAAATCTGCAAGTTGTCAAACAACTTCCACCCAAGAACTCTGTGTCTGAGCTGTTCTGGGCTGAAAAAGCTAACAAAGGCATGTGTACCGTTTTCAAAATTACCTCTGGACAACCACTTCATATTAAATGTGTATTGACTAAACCCAGCCTCTGCAGCTATTGACAATCTCTGTGTTGATATATCTCTCGGTCCTCATTCGCCTGGTTGAGACAATCATCCCTCAATCTGCCCTGTGGAACCTCTTGCCATCTATATTTATTGTTGCTTTTAGTGCAGAGAGCCCCTTTATTAGCAAGTATGTCCGCCAATTTATTGGCCGTCCTTCACACATGTGTGAAACTTAAGGTTCTCATGTTCTGAAGGTGGAGATGAATTCTTTGATATACCTGAAGCAACCTCCAGTGTCTCGAGACCTTTTCCGGAGCCGAACCACAACAGATTCTCTTGACCGAATTGATGATCAGCTCAGAATCAACTTCAATTATGATATTTTGAAGATTTTCGTGCTTTAGGATTTCTAAACATTGCTCAAGTGCCATTAGCTCCGCCATATTGTTTGTGGCTCTTCCCAAATTGAAATGAAAAATGTATTGTATGCAGCCCTTTTCATCCCTTAACACACCACCATAACCAGCTATACCTGGATTTCCTTTTGAGGCCCCATCTATGTTACATTTCATAAATCCCTGAGGGGGAGGATGCCAGAAGTCTTTCTCAGTGATCGCTTTCTTTACCATCCTGTTCTTGCCCTGAGGAATAAGCCCCTACATACCCAACTGAAGAAGTATTTGCACATTAGCATTTGAAGGGAGATTTTTAGGGGATGTTTGCACTAAAGTCCCAACCGTCTCCTTAAGCTATCTTAAGATCTATTCCATGATGCTCTGGGAGAAGCTTTTTTTTATTTTTGAAGATTCTATTGTTGCGCTCTTTCCAGACATTCCATATTAGGAAGCTTGGAGTTAAAGCCCAAGCTCTGTTTATCATTTCATAATTAGAGAATTTTCTTCTCCAGTTGCTAAGGGTATTGGTAATGCTTCCTCTATCCATGTCTATTTGTCTGAAAATTAAGGCAATGTCATCCCACAACGTGGAGGTAAATATGTAGGTGTTTGAGGAGGTGCTCCATTGTCTCCTCTTGTGACTCACATAGCTGGCATCTGGATGGGCCTAAAATGCCTCTTTTCTGGATGTTCTCCCAAGTCAGAATTTTCTTATGATGTACCAGCCACATGAACAGTTTGGTTTTCATCCATCCTTGGTTCTTCCAGAGATTCTTCCAAACCCAATCCGGTTCTGTAGAATCAAGCTCCAGGGATAAGCGCTTTGCCTATTTAAGGTTAAAGGTGCCTTCATTATTATTGCCCCATCTAAGTTGGTCATGATCAGCTGATATCAGTATTTTTCTTTGATCCAAAATTGCTATTAGAGCATCAGCCTTTGCTTTCAAGGGGCTATCATCCCTGTATTCCATTTTCTTCCAGGTTCTCCATTTTCCTTCACTATTTGTCTGATCCCAAAAATCTTTTACCCTTAGTAACCCTTTGGTGTCAGTATCATTCTTGAGATCCACAAAGTCCTCTCTTAACAGTTTAGGTTCCTGTTGCCATTTATCCTCCCAAAACCATGCTAGGTCTCCCACTCTAATTTCCCAGAAGCTATTCTTTTGAACTATGCCTCTATTCTCCCAAGCTTTATTCCAGATGTGGGAGCCTTTTATGGTACCAGACATCCTTATGTGGTCCTTGTTTTTCCAATTACTTGCGTATTTCTCTTTCCAAATTCGAGCCCACGGAGCATCTGAATCTTTTATCCATCTCCACCATAATTTTTCCCCTAAAACTTTGTTTAGCACTTCAGGATCATCCAGTCCAAGACCTCTGTGGTTTTTAGGTTTACAAATTGTTTCCCAGGCTACCAAGGCCCATTTCTTCCTCTCCTCCCCTTTACCCCAAAGAAAATCTCTTTGAATATTTCTACATTGTTGCATAACTCCTTTTGGAGCTGGAAGGGCTGAAAACATGAATATGGGGATTGTTTGAAGGACAGCTTTTGTAAGCACCAGTCGGCCTACCAAGTTCAAAGATCTGATTGTCCATTTTCGAGTCTTGTCCTACAGCTTATTAATCACTGGCTCCCAAACAATCTTATTCAGAGGTTTGTCTGTAAGCGATACTCCCAAATATTTGGAAGGTAGCATATATCTCTGAAGGCCCAGAATTCTGGAGATATTGCGTTGAATAGCAATGTTAGTATTAAAAAAGAACTCTTTGATTTGGAGAGGCTTACCTCTGTACTCGCTGCCATAGCAAATCACTCAGGACTTGTTTATAAGCTAGTGCTTCTTTGACCGTGGGAATGCCCTGTAGCATGGTATCATCTACAAATTGTTGATGGGTCAAAGCCTTCCTGTTCTCGAAAAGTTTGAGGCCCTGGATCTTACCTGCTTCTTTAGCGAACTTGATGGTTTGTCCAAGTCCTTCCATCATGAGAATAAAGATAAAGGGGGAGAGAGTATCTCCCTGCCTAAGGCCTCTTGAAGGTTTAAAGGTCTTAGATGGAGACCCATTAACCATAATTGAATAACTAGAGGAAGTCACGAGGGCCATTACCCATCTTACCCAGTTGTGGTCAAATCCAAAAGCTAGAAGGACATTCCTAATATAGGTCCAATTTAACTTATCATAAGCCTTTTCTAGGTCCAATTGCATAATCATTCCCACCTGTCTATTACTCATCAATGAATGAACCACCTCATGTGCTTGAATGATATTATTGAGAATTTTTCTTCCCTCCACATATCTCGTTTGCTCCACAGAAACCAGAGTAGGAAGAAGGGGTTTAAGTCTATTGGCAATTATTTTTGATATTATCTTATACACCACATTGCACAAAGCTATAGGTTTGAATCTATGTGGAGTCATAGCATTGTCCTGTTTGGGAATCAAGGAGATAAAGGATGTATTGAGCACCTTCAATATGGTTCTATTATTCCTGGAGTCCTCCACTACATTCAGAATATCTTGCTTGACAATATTCTAGCACGCTTTAAAGAAATCTACATTGAAACCATCTGATCCTAGCAGTTTTCGATTCTGCATTTCTTTGATGACTTCACTAACCTCCTCTTCATTCGCTAACCTACTAAGATTGTAATTATTTTCTCTTGTTACTAGATTAGGAATGTGCTTTGCGAAGTCCCTGATAAATTGTGATCTAACTAAGATGGGTTCCTCTGCTATGCTTTGAAAATGTTGAACCAACACAGCTTCTATATCTTTATGGGTGTTGGGAAGTTGGCCTCTGGAGTCCTTGATCGTTGAGATCCTGTTGTGAGACCTATGCTCCATTGTAGATCTGTGCAAAAACCTTGTGTTTCTCTCCCCTTCTTTTAGCCATTGAACTCTTGATTTTTGTCTCCAAAATATTTCCTCTTGTTTACATAAGTCCTCCCAATCTTGTTGATGCTTGTTGGCTTGTTCATTTGTTTCCCCATCAAAGCCATCTATGATAAGGGTTTGATTAAGTTCATGCATTTTTCTTTCAACAATTTTTTTCGCTTCAAAAATATTGCCAAAATCATTCTTATTCCAATCTTTGAGCCTGAGCTTAATGTGTTTCAATCTTTTTTATAGTAGAAACATTCTCATTCCCTGGATTTGCAGATCTTCTTTCCACCATTTTTCAAGGTTACTAATAAATTTTGGATGGGTGAGCTAGATATTTTCAAATCTAAAATGTTTGTTCTTTGGGGTTTCAATTCCAGTAACCTCAGATTGAACAGGCCAATGGTCCAAGCCACTGAAGGGAAGAATTCTCACTATCATATCAAGGCCGGTGAGCATAAGGTCCTTTGAGATTATGAACCTGTCTAACTTTGAGGCTACTTGAGACTCTCCTCCTCTTTTGTTGTTCCAGGTAAAGAGGCCATTACTTGTATCTTTGTCAACTAGCTTCATGTTGTCTATAAAATTTTGAAATGCTATAGAGTCTCTGGTTATAGTTCAGGTCCCACCTTTTTTTTTTTCTGACAGGGATTTGATCATGTTAAAGTCCCTGCCTAGAATCCATGGTATTCCTGAATGTCTATCTCTTAGATCCTCTAGAGAAGTGAGTAACCTAAGTTTATCATCAGGTCTCTGAGGGCCATAAACGTTTGTGATTAAATAAATATCCCTGTCTCCCACAGGCTGAATAACCACTGATAAATAATTCCTAGATGCCTCTACATCCACTATGCCAATATTTTAGAGGTTCCAAAGTGTAAGAATGCCTCCTGCTGGTTTGTCTGCCTTGACTTCTAGAAATTCATATCTATTGAGCCATTTGCTATGTATTTCTCTTATTTTTTTAATTGAACATTTAGTTTCCTAGATAAAAATCATATCAGGAGTTTCTTGTTTCATTATGTTGTTAAGAATCCTTTGTTTCCTTTTACTTCCTAGACCTCTAATATTCCAAGATGTGAGCTTCATTAAGAAAGATTTGTAAAGGAGTAGTTGGTTAGATCTTTCATTTTACCTGAATCTATCATCAGTTTTCCACATTCCATCAGTAGCTCATTTTGCTTTTTTCTACCCCTTTTCCTTCCTGGGTTTTTGGGAGCGAGTCCTGATGTGGTTTTCATGGTTTTCACCCCTTCATTGTCTTGCCTTTCGAGGTTTCTTTTCCCTCCTAGCCCTTTAGCTTGAGTTCTCCATAGAAATAGCTGTAGCACTCTATTAAACTCCTTTTGAGGTAGTGAATCCACACCTCCCATGGTCCCCTGTTTCAAGAATCTTTCCAAATCTAGGTTTTCTCTTTCGAGAATATCTTGCAATTCATGATCCTCCGTTTACACCTCACTCGAGGTCATTTCTTGGTCCATTTCTAGTTCCATGTTGCTCAACATAGTCCCATTTTGCTGGTTAATGTCCTGTGTCTTCTCACTATTTTCTTCCTTTTCCTTCTCCCTTGGGTTGCCCTCCATGACCTAATCTACCTTTGTTACCTCTTCCTCTTCTTCTAGTACTTTGTACCTGTTTGGACTTGCCTATTACCCCTCTGTGTGGTTTTTCTTTTGCAACCTTTTACCTCCCTTTCCTCTATTTCCCACTTTATGAAAGTTTTCAGTGTCTTTCCCTATTGTAACTTTACTTCTGCTCTCTGTTTTGTTGAGAGGGCATTCTCTGAATAGATGCCCGTGTTCATGGCACTTGCGACATCTAAAAGGAATATGTTCATAATCCACTGTTTGCACCCATTCTTCATAAAAAACTTCCAGGATCACCTCATCTGGTAGAGCTCCAGAGAGATCCATCTCCACACATATACGGGCGAAGGAGGTGTACTTTCCCCTTCTGGTTATGTAAGATATTTTAACAAAATGCCCTAATTTATTTCCTATTGTTGATAAAGATTCTGGTTGCCAGTAATCTAGAGGTAAGGAGTAGAGTCGTACCCAAACCAGGACTGAAGTGAAAGTCTCGTGCTCTGGGACAAAATTCATCATCTAATGCTGCATATAGAGGCCTACAGCTATAGAGAAGTAGGGCCCTCCTTCAAACACCCTGTCTTTATCCTCGATGTTAGTAAAGACTACAATAAAGAAACCCTTTGACCCAAGATGTAGGTCTATATCCCCTTTAGGTTTCCAGTGATATTTAATCCACGCCTGTAGCGCCTTCTCTATGGGCCATAACCCCATGAATTTACAAATGATAGCATAAGTCCTCATGTGATCCCTATGTGCCTGCAGTGCTGGATCACTTAATACCACTCTGGGTGTGACCACGGTCTTAGGCTTACATGGACCCTTTTGTTTTTTGTTTTCTGCTTCCTGTTTCTTGTCCTCTTCCTCTTTTTCTTTTAATCTATCTTCCTCCCTTTTATTAGTTTGCTCCTGTCTATCGTCGATGTTCCCTTTCCCTCCTCCTGAAAGACCTTTTTCAACCTCCAGCAGTTTCTTGCCTCGGCTGGAGACTGCCTGACTGTAGGAGGGAGTGGAGCTCCCCCCTTTACCCCCCTCCATGGCGTTCAACGCCTGAATATTTTTGTAAATTCTAGCTCTTACCAGTCGTTGCCTTCATCAACTGCCCTATTCCTTTAGTGATTTCATGTTCAGTCAATGAGATTTAAAACTTTAATTTAAATAACATTTATCATCACAACCATTCTTTTAAATTTCATTAACATTTATGATTATAACCATTTTTTAACTTTGATTAAAATAATTAAAACCCATTAGAAAATGAGCTGATAGTGGTATCAACACATCTCAGAGGTATAACTTAGAAGCTAACAAACTAATACAATGTGATCAAGAAAACATTGATCCTAATTTACTTTGAAATTCTCTTTGTTGGAATAGATGGTGAGGACAAGCATGGAAACTCCACGTCTCTTTGGTCATCCATTTGTATTCTTACATTTTTGGATTATTGTTTTTAGTGATATAAATGGTCGTATTACTTTTTTGGATTATTGTTTTTAGCGATAGAAATGGTCGTATATGCAGTACTGAATTGTTGAGCTTCAGGATGTGATAATGCAAGTGATGTCTAGGAGTGCCTTCCTCTTGCGAGGAAATGATAAGGAAGGACCAATGAAGAGAGAAGGAAGGAGGAATGTTGTCTTCGTTGTTGCTATTTTCTTTTGCCGCAAAGAAATGACCGCCAACAAACTGATATCAACCTTTATATCAAATTGCCAACTCATAATACAGAGTGGATATGCAAAGGTGGAGATCAGAAGAGACTGGGGTTGGAGGGGATATAATGAATTAATCCCTCCTCCTCCATTCCAAGCACAAAACATAAAACTCTTTTGGTTAGCTTTGTGGATTGAAGCAACAACCAACCACGTGGAAACAGAAATAGATGAAGCGATTCAATTTCAATTTAATTATTAAATTAAACATTTCTATGTAATGCACAAGAGAAGAGGACTTTGTGAAACCAAAGTTGTCAAAGGTTCTATCAGAATAAAATAGTTACATCCACCGTTAGCATCTATTGGCATAATTAATTATTTTTATCATTAAAAATAATAAATATTATTATAAATAAAGTTATAATTTAGTTAATTTTTAGTTTTTTTAATTTTAACAACTTGAGATATATGATGAAATAATTGTTTTAATGTTTATTATGGATTGATGCTTATCAACATTTACTACCCATTTAAGTTGTATAGTTGTACTAGTTGTACCGGAAATCAAGATAGATCCATCTTAATTCTAGATTTATAAAATAACAAGATGATCAAATCTCTCAAGATGTAAGCATCTTTTTTTAGTCTAAAACTTGAAGAAAGGGTTTCATCTTAAAATATTTGATTTCTTTTGGCACTTAGTAGATTCAGAGTTAACATAAATCTATGTTGCTTCTTAATAATAATAAAAATGTGTCATTCAAAAAAATTTCATTGGATTTTCAGGAAAGCATAGCTTACAAAATCAGTCTCAATAGTCCCCTTTCTCTCATTCTGAGCAGATTGTTTGAGATTGGGGCCTGGAGGATGCCATAGAAGACACTTTACAACTTTTGTTTCTAGGAGGTAGTGTAGCCATAACATATTAGGAGAAAACAAAAAAGAGACCAGAACAGAGAGCAACATATCAAGGGCGGTGGGGTGGACTTACAGGGGAAGCTGCAAAATAACCAACACGATCATACATATGGAAATCAATGTGTTTCACCCGTGCTTCCAAGATGCGAAGGTGGTCATTTGTGTGATGGTCTTTGCGGCGAAGGTTATCCAACTGTTCCATAGTTTCATTTTGGCTATAGTGGATATCATTGAGATAAGGCACAATTTCGTTGTGGTCTTCATACCTATGGTCCCTGAGAATATCCATATTGATTTGTATATTCCAACGCTGCTATGCAATGGACTCCATGGAAGTAGGAGCCACTATGTGACCTGGAGAGTGAGCTGGAGAGATAGCTGTAGCACCCTCGGTTTCTCGAATGGCCGAGTTGTCGAAGGACGGGATATGGTATGGCTCGAGACACCCTAAATGGTATTATTGACCCCCTCCGCGGCAAGGTTAGCCTCGTTTGTGGGGCATAACGTGTCTGGTAGGAGGTGACAGACAACTGATAAGTAAGGTCGAGGGAAATCCTTCACGGAACCTGCAAGAGGAGTTGCGATAACAAAGACCAAGAAACTAATACCTCGAATGGGTATAAATGAGAACCCAAAACCCACAAACCTTGAAACAAGAAAGGCAAGCGTCTTCCCACACCAAAGAGTTGTCGTGGATAGACACCACCCACCAATCAATTGACCCACTGAAACAAACAACACAACCCCAAGTGTGCAGAAAAATTAATTTGATAACATTGACCCCGAATGGGAACCCAAACAACCAACAATACTGACCAGCGACCGGTTTAGCACCCCCACACGAATAGAAACTAGAGGTAACTTTAGCCTAGGAATTGACCATAGAGCGACCAAAAGCAAGCAATGATAGAGCCCTCCAACTATAATGACATGTAGAATAAATTATGAACACGGATACTTTACTCCACACAACGGAGGGGAGATCAAGGAGATTCCGCTTTCTTTTTAAAGGCCTGTAGCAGGATGTCTCAAAAATGGCAAGGAGTCGACTCGATAGCCTATCTGCTACAGTGCTTGGATCCCAGGGTAGGCCAAAAGGCCAAATCCAACGCAAACCAAAACAAAAAGGGGCTTCCACTTCATTGCTCAACCAAGGCCATGACCCCAGTGAGCCTCCATGGAACTTATCTCACGCACCTCTATTCTCTTCCTGACCCAAATTCATCACCCAAACTTCATTGGAGAAGGGCACTCGCATACCCTAGAATTTAACCATTAAATGTGCTAAAGAAATCGTGACTCGAGTGGAGTGAATGCAGGGACAGCACATGAATGTTGCTTTAATGATCGTGTGGAGGAGTAGCTAACCATTTCTTTAAATTATCGACCATTTCTTTAAATTATTGTACGTGTGCGTCAACTTTAGAAAAATCTTCGTTTGATTCATCACCTCTTCAAGTTATTGTTACTTTCATCAAATTTTAAAGGCAAATGTTAAAGTTTGAAATGAAATAAAAATTTCTCGTCAAAACAAAATGTTCGTGAAAATATACTTTAGAAATCATAACTGAGCTAAAAGAAATTTTTTGGTGGGGACTTTGTTGCAATAAAGTTAAAGTTATAAAATTAAAATATTCTTCATAGAATAGAATAGTTAGTTTCCGTATGGTGTACCCAATGATCAAATTGTTCTCTTTAACAAAATCAATTTTTTGTTGGGGACTTTGTTACCCTATGGTTAATTTTTTTGGGTAGATGGTTATCCATATTCAAATTTCTTTATTATTTTTTATTAAATATGATTATAATTTTTTTATAATTATTAAAAAAATTATAAAAATAAATAAGAAAATTTATTTAAATTTAAAAAAATTATATATATATTTTTACATAATTTCCAAAATTACAATCAAATATAAATAAAAAATGATTTGTTGTATAGAAAACCATGCTTAGTGTTTATTTAGAAAAATATATTACATTTAATGTTGATTTGGTTTTTATAAATACAAATATTATTAAACATTAACAGTGAACTCAATTAACCCCACTATTTTGGAAGCCCAAATGTTCAAAAGTTTAAGATAATTTTCTTATTTTCAAGCACAATTACATCTCAATAATAGCTATCACTACTATAATTTTTTTAAAAGATTTCACTATTAAAATAATTACATTTCATTTAGGGTATGAATATTAGTTTTTTAGTGGAGATCAAGATCAAAGTTTAGTGAATCTCTATGAATTTTTTTATAGTGGATTAAAATTATGATGTCAATTTTATAATTGTGTGTAATGAAAATTGATGAATTAAAAGAAAATATATAATAATATATTATTCATCAAAAAGTTGTTTGAAAAAGAATATGGAGAATCAAGATTATGATACTAGGAAGAGAAATGGGGTGCATATAAATATGATTTAATACTTGTTTTTGAAATACAACCTTTCTTTCCCCTGTTTCTTTATGTTAATATGCCATCCACTTTGTACTTGGGTGGTATTTTCAACATTTATTCATACTTATTTAAGAAGGGGGCACTTGACTCATCCAAATTCTTGAGGAATAACTAGTATTCAACCTCATTCATAGATCATTATTAAACTCCTAAATAAAGACTGAAATAACTCATCTCCCATTAACATTCTCCATCCTCCCATTTTGAATGTTCTTTCTCTCCTTGTTCACAAAGGAACTTGTGTGAAACCATTGTGGCTATCCATGTCATTGAAAAGAGAACCCCATGGAATTATGGTTATGAAAAGCCTCTAGATGGTTGGAGCCTTGATACTAAGAAAAAAGAGGAAATGGGATGGTTTTTAGGGAAAAATCATGGTTGGAATGCCCATAAAAACAAACACCAGTAAACGTTGTGACTTTGCTTCAGCCAATTGGCCTCCTCCAAATCATTCCAAAATAGAAAAATAGAGATCTTGCACTCTTTTTGCTTGCACTATAAGGGAATAGGGTCATTAAGGAATTGTGGGGTAGAGAAAGAAATATCTTCCTTCTATTATTGAGGAGAAGAGAGCTCCATATTCAATGATGGTAAGATGTTTGGATCCTCCTTAGGGTTGTAATTAGGGGGTCAAAGGGCCCACTAGAGTAGTAATGGAATAGTTATGATAATCATTCAATGTAAAGTGGATTAGGCCCATTAAGGATGTTAAAAAAACTAATGTCCACTAGGTAGTTAGTATGGACTAAATGTAATGTGTCCTCATATAAAAATGTCTATTAACTAGTTAGTAGTTATGATTAAGGTTCATTACTTAGCTATAATGTAGGATGGAGTCTTCCTTATGGATGGGCATTGGAGTATTTTGTGCTTGAGTTCAACTCACTGAGAGGTCACCATACCTAAACAAGAAAGTGGGAAATAGTATTTTTCTTCCATAAAGGATCATTATACAATGTTGTTGCCAGGATCGTGAAACACCGAGAGAAGTGGTGTTTTCTAAAGACATTGTTGTTTGTGATCCCATTGGTCACTGGGACAAATTTACTTGGAGTCTTTCCACATTTAAATAGGCTATATTAGAGAATAATAATATAGGAAAAAGCCATGGCTTTTCATAACTATGGAACTCGAAAATATCTAGTAACTTGATAGAATTAAGTTTACCTGATCCACCCTAATAATCTCCCCTTAACTTGACTCACTGTAATGCCTCCTCTCACATTTACCCACTTTTATAGGCTCTTCGGGGTAAACATCAAATGAGTGTCACTATGACATGACCCGACCTCCGAGTTCCAGTTAGGGAAGTGGGGTCGATTGACCGACAACTTACAACCATCTCTCAGGGACTATATACCACTCAAGAGCTTGTAAACCACCCTAGGTGATCAATCCCTGATCTGGAAGTCTTTTTCACAAGGGAAACTCTCAACCATGAACCATTCAATAACTTATCAAATCACGAGAGATATACATAGCTAGAGAACATCATAATTTCATGCATATAACCAACATATAACCGGAATAGAAATTATGATAAATCGGCCATACGATCACTATAATAATCCGTACAAGTGCTCATAGATCCACTAGTAGAAAATGGCTAATTAGTTACTAAAAAACGACTAAAATTTGCATATAAATGACTATTTTTCGGTTGGTGACCAATAGTAGCTAATTTACAGTATCTTATAATGCGACCAACTTTTAGTCGTTTTTAGCTAAGTCATTAATTTGTTGTCTCAATTTTGTTGTCTAGCAATATATTTAGTCATTAATTTGGTCATTAATTTAGTCATTGATTACCACAATTAATGACGAAATATACAACAAAATATATTACTAAATGATCACCCGAGGAAACCAATTAATGACCAAAATGTTGGTCGTGTTATAAGATATTGTAAATTAGCTACTAATAGTCATATATATGCAAATTTTAGTCATCATTTGAAACCAATTAATGACCAAAGAAATATGACTAAATTTTGGTCGTGTTATAAGATATTGTAAATTAGCTACTAATAGTCGTATATATACAAAATTTAGTTGTCATTTGTAATCACAAATTTATCATTTGTAGTAGTCATTTATCTTTTTTTGGTAGTTTCATATTCATTCTATAAGTGACTACTTTAGTAGTTTATAATCATTTCATTTACTTTCATTAACAATTGTTATAAGCAACTAATTTAGTCATATATTCATTTTATTTGTGTTCATTGTTAGGACTCCATATTGTCTACTTTTGACCTTGTATTTTGTCATTATGTTACCCTCTTTAGCCCATAAGTTGAAAGCCTTGATAACATTTTGACCTAATTATTCCAAAGGTATGAAGCAACTCTCCTCATTGCTATATGTTTAATTATTCAACACATATTCATGTTATCTTTATAATTAATCTTTGGAAGTTGACTAAGTCGCTGACAATTGTTGAAATTGTTCAAAGTTTGCAGAATTATAATTCACAGTTGTTGAAACACCAGAAACAGCAACTATGCAGTTGCTGCAACACCAGAAATAGCCACTGACTAAAGCGGGTAAAACCTCATTTTGCAATGGCTGAAACATCTGAAACAACAATTGCCTAGCAGAAGCAGTAACTGTCTGAAGCTGCCAGAACTATACGTTGCAGATGCTGACATAGCATGATCAGCCATTGTCCAAAATTGGCAAAACACAGTTGCAGATGTTGGAACACCGGGAGCAGCACGAGAACTTCAAGGGAACAGTTGAGATTTACCAAATCGGCAACAATGGTGAAACAGCCAAGGATAGTACAAGGATCTCAAAGAGACGGTTGAGGTTTACCAGCTTTGCAACAGCAAAAGGATCTGATTAACGAAGGATGACAAAGTTACACACTGTTGTAACAGCATGCTGTAAACAGGAATTGATTTCCTATTTTTGTACAAAAGGGTCAACTAAATGAGTAATGACAATCTATTGTAATAGATGTCTCCTCTATAAAGAGGAGACATCTACATTAGAAAAAAAAAAGAACGAGTTGTAACAAGGGTATTGTAGTGCAGAGCAAGTCTGAATCCTTATTGTAATTTGGCATTTTGGCAGATGAATAAAGCACTGTTCTGAGCATTTTAACTTAGCATCTATGTCCTAGGGAATCTTGTGAGTGGGACAGGGCCCACCTTCTTCACAAGATTCACCCATTTCTTTTCTGTTGAGTGTGTGTGTGATTTCTGTGTATCTCTAGCATTGCTTCTTATATTTTTCCTTTGCTGATACTCTGTTTTCTTAATCAATTGGCGCTGTAAAAGAGTGTGTCACCGGTGATTAGGATTTGCAGTGTGCATTGGCAATTTGGTTACAGGGGCAGGTGCTGAACATCCTTACCCTCATGATAGGGTCTTGATCCTCTATTACAAGACAACCATCATTTCTTTTTGCAGAGTTGTTACCTTTAGTTAACTGTTTTCATTTCATTTCTGCAATAGATCATAACTGTTGTAACACAGAGTAAGGGTTTGATAGAAAGTAGATTTATTTATACTACAGCCTTTAATGCTTTTAGAATTAAGTGCACACAGTACGAGGTCACCTTTGAAACAAAAGGACTTTCTCGGGTTGACAATTTAATGTGGTACTCGACTGTTTAATTAATAAACAATTCGAGTAGCCAACATTTTGGCGCCGTTGCCGGGGAAGGCGACTAAAGATTTTAAAGGTATTAACATTTTTCTTTAGAAATGCAGGATGCATGAGAGGACGCAAGAAGGTTAACCATTCAGGCGGCAAAGGCAAAGGAGGAGGAAAAAAAACTTTTATTGACGATATTATTTCAAAAGCTGAGACATCCGAGAGGTTAAGCTCTCGGAGGCCACAGACCCAACACTCTTCCCAGACATATTTTCAGACAGAGGAAGTAGTGGGGCCAGAGAGGGTTATAGAACCATTAGAATATACTGAGGAACTAGTGGAAGAAGACGAATGACCAGTAAAAGAACCAATAGAGGAAGATAAGGTGGAGGAACCAGTGCAGGACATTGAAATCCCAACAGAAAATTCTGAAGACCGGGCAAGCGCATCAGGAAAACAACCAATGGAGGATAACAATGAAGGAATTTTTGGTGGAGGTCGCAGAATAGAGGGAAGGGGAGAAAATTCTCTCTCCACCTTGGAATTCCCCATTGGAGATCTCCCCAGAGGAGCAACTCCTATGAAGAATATCCCACTTTCAGCATTACCCAATTTCCATGGGTTATCCACAGAAGATCCTCATGAATTTCTTTTTGAATTTGATATACTGTGTAGAAGCTATGATTATGTTAATTCTGCTCAGAAATTAAAGTTGTTTCCAGCTACACTAAAAGGGAATGCATTAAGATGGTTCATGAGCCTGGGAGCTCATGTGATTACAACATGGGACCAGATGAAGGAGAAATTTTTGGCTAAATACCAAGATTAGTGTCGAACAAGAGAAAGAAAGGAGGAATTATTCAAGATGACTCAGAAGGAGGATGAAAGTCTGGAAGACTTCGTGGAAAGGCTACAATATAACTTACAACAATCTGATCATCCTGATATGAATAAGGATATTCTCAAGTCAATATTGCTAAGAGGGGTACGAGATGATTTTTTAGATATTTTGAATATGCTTGGAAAAGGAGATATTCTAAGGAGTCCTTTGATGAGATTATCAATCTTTGTAAAAGATGTTCGAGAGGAGCAGCAAACAGACCAAAGAGCAAAGACAGTACATACTCAAGAGTCCAGAAATCAGCAAGTGGAGGAGCAACACGGGCTGAAATAGGTAACTTACTTGAAGAATTTAAAACTGAAATGTTAAGCTCTTTTACTTCACAAATTGATACCTTGTAGGTTAAAAAGAAGCAGGCAGAAGCAGAAGCTGCTCTGGCTATTTTCTGTTCTAAATGCAGGGAAAAACACCCACTAAGGGAATGCCCTCTGGACAAGGTACCCATCTGCACTATCTGCGAAAAGGACCATGAGACTCAACAATGCCC
Organism: Pinus tabuliformis; assembly: GCA_031772625.1. NCBI lineage: Eukaryota > Viridiplantae > Streptophyta > Pinopsida > Pinales > Pinaceae > Pinus > Pinus tabuliformis. Next base: position 1,634,411,815 of record CM062816.1, read on the forward strand.
TTCTCTGCCAGGAATAAAAGCAACACTACAGCCAACTGAAGAAGAAGCTGAAGCAGTGTACCTCCTCACACAGAGAAGGCAATGGAAGCCATGAGGATAAGGTATGAATTCTAACATGCCATTTTATCGTTGGAATAATCATCCTCCTTTTCAAGAAAATTACCCACCCTTCAATCAAATGCAATACCCACCCTTTAATCAAATGAATTTCCCACCCATGCAGCAACCGAATCCTCCTTTTGCTGATCCTTCAATGTGTAATCCCTGGGCTTTACAGCAAACCTATTTTAATCAATGGAACCCAAATTGGACAGCTCCACAGCCCCCATTTCCAAACCAATTACCTCAGTATCAGCAATCTCTCTCCCTACCATCAAATGCTCCACCAAATAATCAGACAATGAGACCTCAGCTGCCTGTACAACCTAAACCCAACCCAAATAATAATAAAGCTCTGCAAGTAATTGATATTCAAAACCAACTTGTTTCTCCTATGCAATGTAATGCCATTCATTTACGCTCTGGAAGAATAGTTGAACCCATTATTGATGACATTACTTCCGATTCTGATAAAGAAGAAATCGGAAAAGAAAAGTCATCCAATGCTGAAACAGTTGGATCATCCTCTAACAAAAATGCTGAAACAGTTGAAACGTCCTCTAAAAGGGCTATTGAAGCAGCAGAGCCACCATTCCCTGAACGTTTGGCTCCTACCAAAACACTTGAGCCACCTGCTTTTAATCTGTTAGGAGAGCTGCAGAATTTATATGTTAAAATTCCACTCTTACAAGCACTGAGAGATGTACCGATTTATGCTAGAACTTTTAGAGACATTTGTATGAAGAAACCTGGAAGAAAAGCTAAGGATCCCCTCACAGTTCATGTGATGTGTGATCTAGCTGCTCTAATGTCAGAAAAGAACCCCCCTGTGAAATATGGTGACCCTGGTCACTCTACAGTCACAGTTCAGGTTGGTAAAACCTTTGTTTCTAGAGTTCTGGTAGATCTCAGTGCTGCAATAAACATCATGACACTTGAAACAGCACAGTTATTGCAGTTAAAATTTTTTATTAGGGAAACCCCAACCATTCTAGAGCTGGCTGACCGCTCCAAAATCAAACCTGAAGGGGTCATTGAAGACCTGATAATTTCAGTCGAATCTTAGAACTACCCAGCTGATTTTATGGTGTTACAGACCAAAAATAAATTGGGGGGTCATCCATTGATTCTAGGGAGACCTTGGCTAGCTACAGCAGATGCCTTCATTAGCTGTAGGTCAGGTTCAATGACAATTTCTAATGGATACGAAACCAAACAACTTACTTTGTACCCTCATGCTACACCTATGATTAATAATGATAACTCTGTGTGGTTAGATTATGAGGATGATGAGACTCAAACCATCTTGACTGTCGGACAAGCCCTAACTTTTAAAGATTCAATCGAAGATGAATTAATTAGTAGCTTTATTTCTGAACCTTCTTCGGTTAACTCTGAAATACATGATCACTTGACTACAATCTTGGAATATGAATCACAACAAAATCTTAAAACTGAAGATTTATCTCAGACATCAGCTGACACCCCCTCCAAAAGTATAGCAGTCGAAATCGAGCTTGGAAAAACATTAAATATAAACCCTAACTTAACAGATGCTGAAACACAACAGCTAATGAAGTTACTCCACGCAAATAAACAAGCATTTGCATGGGATTACACAGATATGAAGGGAATTTATTCTGAATTATGTACTCACCGAATTTATATTAAAGAAGGATTCCACCCAGTCTGCCAACCCCAACGACGAATGAATCCCAATTTAAGGGAAATTGTGAAAGAATAACTTCAAAAACTGTTAAATGCAGGAGTCATATATCCTATATATGATAGTGAATGGGTTTCACCATTAGTGATAGTACCTGAGAAAAATGGAAAATGGAGAGTGTGTGTGGACTATAGAGCTCTGAATAAGGCTACTCAGAAAGATCATTTTCCCTTACCATTTATTGATCAGGTGCTAGATAATTTGGCAAGTAAGAGATTCTTTTCCTTTTTGGATGGATTTAGTGGTTATAATCAGATCAAGATTGCACCCCAAGATCAAGACAAGACCACTTTTACTAGTCCTTGGGGGACTTTTGCCTATAGAGTTCTTCCATTTGGACTATGTAATGCCCCAGCCACATTCCAAAGAGCGGTGATAGGAATTTTTTCTGATATGCTTAATGATTCCTTAGAAACATTTATGGATGACTTTACTCCTTATGGTGTGACTTTTGAAGATGCTTTACAAAACTTTGAAAAAGTACTTAAACGGTGTATAAAAGCACATCTTGCCTTAAGTACTGAAAAATGTCATGTGATGATGAATCAAGGTATTGTTTTGGGACACTTCGTTTCATTCCTAGGAATTCATGTTGATCCAGCTAAAGTACAAGTAATTCAGACTCTGCCTATCCCTAAAACACAAACTGATGTAAGAAGCTTTTTAGGACATGTTGGATATTATAGAAGATTTATCAAGGATTTTTCTAAAATAGCTTCTCCTTTGTTCGTGTTACTTATGAAAAATGCTGAGTTTAAGTGGACTGATGGTTGTCAAAAAGCATTTAATGAACTTAAACATCAATTGTCTACAACTCCTATTTTAAGAGGACCTGATTGGGCACTCCCCTTTCATATACCCTCTGATGCTTCACACACTGCAATAGGAGCTGTCTTGGGTCAAGAAGAAAACAATCTTCCCTATGCTATCTATTTTATTAGTAAAAATATGACCCTTGCTGAACTTAATTATACAGTCACCGAAAAAGAATTCTTAGCAGTTATTTATGCTATTAACAAGTTTCAGCATTATATTACTGGTTACACTACTTTTGTGCATACTGATCACTCGGCCATTAAATATTTAATGAACAAATCAATTACAAATGCTCGAGTTACCAGATGGTTATTATTATTACAAGAATTTGATATCACAATTGTAGATTGGCTAGGTAAAGAAAATGTAGTTGCTGATTTCCTTTCTCGGTTAAAGACTGATGAAAATATTCCAGTAGATGATTCTTTTCCTGATGAATATTTATTTGTAGTATCTGCTCACTCACCTTGGTATGCAGAGATTGCCAATTACTTAGTTGCAGGAAAACTACCATCACACCTATCGCACAGAGAGAAAAGAAAGATCGTTCAGCAGAGTGCTAGGTACAGCTGGATAAGTGGGTGTCTTTTTCACACAGGACTCGATCAGGAAATTCGAAGATGCAGTAGAGAAGATGAAGCTTATGATATATTGAAGGCTTGCCACGATGGCCCTTGTGGAGGGCATTTTGCGGATAAAAGAACAGCACACAAAGTTCTCAAAATGGGTTACTATTGGTGGTGGGCTCCAGTATTGTAGCAATAATGCTACAACTCCTGGGGCTTCCTGTCTCTTAATTTTATCAACCCGGTAGTTCGTACAAACTTGGAAGCGACGGTCCTGTATGCACAAGTACTAGCTCTTGTCGCAGTTGTCACTTGGTCAGCTGGCACAAGTCCGCTAGGGCTCAAGCCAACTTCTATAGGCTCTCAGAAGAAGCTTGTTAAATGATGGACGAAAGCTAGCTCAAAGAAGACTAATCTACTTGGCAAAAATGAACTGAAAGCAAATCAAAACATGGAAACCCTAGGAAACCCTAATTTAACTAGTCTAACCTCTATAATGCAAAGAATGTGAATGAAACCTCTACCAATGTTGCTGTTACCTCTAATAAGTGGAAATGCATGGATCTAAGCTACTTGCATCATAAAAGACATGTTTTTGTATTTTTCCCTTAAGTGAATGGAATGATTGTGATTTTGTGCTAACTAGGGTTTGGTTGTGCAGATGGGATGGAGAAGGAAGGAAAACGCGGGACAGGTTGGGGAGGCTAGGAGAGGTCCCTAGGGATCCTTAGCATCCATCCACAGAGGTTCCTCGCATTCAGATGCTCGGCAACCGAGTGAGTGGCCTCCTACAGGATGTCTGCAGGGGATCCTACAGGATACGAAGAGATTTCTACAGGATGTCTACAAATTGCTACAGGATGACCTACCGTGAGTGTTTGAAGTGATGGAGGAGTGATGGAATAGTAGGGGGAGATGGGTAAGGTAGGAACAAGGCTGGTGATGGCTCAGAAGTGGAAGAATAGGATAGGGAGTGAGTGTAGGGAGTAGGTTGGAAGATAGAGGACTAGGTCAACGAAAGGGCTAGAGAGTGAAGCTATGTGAGGAGTGAAAGACTTTGGGAGATAACAGAGCGGAGCAGGGGTCAAAGATGTGTTTGCATGCATGATCAAGATGGAGAATGAGGTAATGGAACGAGAGAGAGCAGTGTAAGTGAAACAAATGCTTATGACTGTCACCAAACCGAAAATGCATCAACCTAAACTACCTGTGCTTGTAAATTCAATGAACAACAATCCAAAACGCGAAGGAGAATGTGCATGAAGCTGTGGTAAAGGAGTGTGGTGCAGGTGTGAATCATGTGGAAGCATTTAACATAACGTGACTGTGTTTGCAACAATCATGAAATAAAGAAATGCGTATTTTTGGTGGTTAGTCATGGACTGCACCCCAATCCCAAATGAGATGGTAGTGAGCCTTAACAACCTTTTTGCTGGAGCTCCAATGGATTATATCTATCCTCTGCTAACCTAAACAACTGTAAACAAACTCACCATAAGCAAATCCTATCTAAATTCATGAAAAACACCTAAATTAACAACCTGTAATTCGAATTGCATGTGGAAATGAAAACTCAAAGTGCCGAAACGAAATGGAAACAACACTACAGCAGAGGGGATCTATGGCTCTCAGGTTGGGCCCTAACCTGAGAGCTATAGTCTCCTTAAGAAAACTCAGAGCTAGATCAAAATATGCCTTCTTTATTCATAATCTGATGTTATGCCAAAACTGGCTTACAACAAGAACTAACACCGAGCTGTGCTCCAAAATTACAATAGTAATGCGAAAGTTTCAACAACCTATCAAAGGCTACGGCCTCTATACTTATGAAAAACAGTGATCCAACAAGTGTCCTTGATTTTAGGAGCTCGGCTGTCCAACTAGAGTTTAACTGCTGATCCTGTAGGACAGTCATAAGTGTTGTTCCTGTAGAACAGTTGTAACTACTGTTCCTGTAGAACAGCTGGCTGCTTCTAAGCTCGGAGGGGAGATGGATTGGAGCTCAGAGTTCTTGGTGGGAATCACGAGGAATGTCCCAAGACTGTGGACATCCTCTCCTAAAAACTAGCAATGCCACCTCCTTGTCTCCTTGTCTCCTTTTCACGTGGTCTTTTCTCCCTTTTAATGCAAAAACCTGAAATCATAATGCATTAGTCACGTAGATAAAGTGTCTACCCTTCTTCCTGCAAACAACACGAACAAACTAAGAAATGCATGCATAAGCAATAAAAAATGAATGGTTTGAGCAAGTATAATAGGCCAAAATGAGCCCAAATTGTACCAAAATTGGGGCTCATCATCACCCCCCAGCTGAACCATTTGCTCATCCTTGAGCAACCTTGCTCCTGCTCCTTGTCCTTGGCCGAGGACTCGGGACCGGAACAGGCTCTTTCTTTTTTTCTTTTGATGGCCCTGCCTTCTCTGCCCCTGGTGGTGACGAGGGTGATGCTTCCTTCCCCTTTCCTATTTCCTTGAGTCGGGCTTCAAAAGGCGACTGGCCTATCTTTCGTGTCCAGGAACTTATTTTTGGGCTCCCCTTTTCGGGGGTGGCTGATGTTTTAGAGGGGGTCCTTGCACTGGGTGAAGTAGGGACATCCCCTGAAGTGGTTTGGCTGCTGGGTGGAGGCTGTGGCTTGCCCGTGGTCATCCTCTTGCTTCTCCTGGCTTCAGATGGTAGAGGGGTCTCCCCCTCCCTTTTCTCTTTCGGTTTTGGAGGTGTGCTGAGGGAAACCAGTGCCGCTGCTGCCTCCTTTTCGAGAATGCCAGCCTTCTCTTTCCTGCGTTTTGCTCTCTCGGAGCTCCTTGTAGAGGGCCCCTCCTTTTCAGATTTCGGGCTTCCTGTGGAAGACCCTGCTTTGCCCGCTTCCGGGCCTCCTGTAGAAGATTCTTTCTTTGTCTTCGGACTCTCTGTAGGAGGCTATTTCTCAATGACTTTCGGGCCTCTTGTGGAAGCCCCTCTTTCCAATCTCGGGCTTCTTGTAGAAGCCCCTGTCTCGGTCTTCGGGCTTCCTGTAGAAGCCTGTGGTTGCACTTTCGGGCTTCCTGTAGAAGCCTTTGTCTCCGTTTTTGGGCTTCCTGTAGAAGCCTGTTCTCCAACGATTTTCGGGCTTCCTGTAGAAGCCTTGGTCTTTGTTTTCGGGCTTCCTGTAGAAGCCTGTGTTTGTGTTTTCGGGCTTCTTGTAGAAGCCAGTTTTTGCTTTCCTATAGACACAGGTGTCTCCACTTCCGCTTGCTTTCCTGCTGGAGTTTTGCTTTTTGCTTTTGTTGCAGGTGCTGTTGAGGTACTTGGGCTGACGTGGGCCACCTCTGCTTTGTCCATTCTGCTCTTCATCCTCTTTTCCCTTGCTGACAGGATAGGTGTGCCACCCTTTTCTTTGTCCTTCTTTTCCTCAGCCACTGCTTCCTTGTCTTCACTGCTGGAGGAGCCACTATCTTCGATCAACATTTTAATGTCCCCATCTCGTGTTAGATTCCTAAATGACTCCCAGGAGAGGGGAACTTTATACGAGTGCAGTGCATCCTCCACAAGCAATTTTATTAACCCATGGTGGGCTATCTGATCAGGTATGCCCTCTCGTAGCTTTGTAGCACACTCCATTAAGGACTGCAGGAGATAATAAGGGATGCTCAGCTTTTGCTCTACAGGAAGGTCAATTCGGTGCCTCAACTCAGTGAGTAACCGAAAGTGGTATGCATACACGATGCTGAACCGGCCTTCACAAGTAATATATTTCATGATTTGCAAACTGACTTCATTCCAAGGTGGTGATAAACTCGTTCTTCTTACCCCATTTTTATCCTCCGAGAATTCTTCCTCAGGTGGAAAGAATTCTTTCTTTGCTTGCTGGCTCTGCTTCCACTCTTCTTTATCCCACGACAGACCCATGGGCAGTTCTGTGATTCGACTTATATTCTCTGGGGTGAGTTGGAGGCTGAGACCTCTGAAGCTTACTGTGGCCAGTGTCTGGGATTTAGGCTTCAATGCCTGCAAGAATTCCTCGGCTACTTCATCATCGTAGCCCTGCAGCTTATCACAAAAAGGCATCCATTGTGATTTGGTGAAGAGCTCCACCACTGCGGGATTTCTCCTTAATTTGGTGGAATCTGTGGGTTCTCGCCTGATAAATCCACCTGGCATGATGGCACAATTTTCTTAACCGGAGGTGGTGATGGTGGAAGAGAGTTTAGTTTCGGTGACAGAGTGCAGAACAATGCGTATAACCCACAAAAATCTTACAACACAGTCTAACCACGCAACAATCTTGTAGAATTGCAGTATGGGCACACAAACAGCAATTTGTCTACTTTCTCATTTACCCAGACAGTAACTGACAATCCTACCACCTTAAATGATCAATTGCGTGAGGAGTCCAAGGTTACCTCGTTACTCGGCCACCTTCTTTTACGTGAACACCCGCGTTCCTGTAGAAGACTGCGTTCCTGTAGAGACTGCTTCCTGTAGGACTGCGTTCCTGTAGAAACTGTTCCTGTAGGAGCAATATGCAAACTTCGGGGAGGACTGCAATTGGATTGCGGTTGAGGTGCGCTTCACCGGTGTTCTGGTAGCCGAAAGCTTGGCGTATCAACGTGCCGAGGAAATCAGAAGAGCCACTCAAGTTTTGAAGTGGAGGTTGATGAATACATGCGCATAATCTAGCCGATTAGATTTTGAATCGGCGCAGCTCGTGGCGCGGGGGTGAGCTGTCCCCGCCGGACCGTTGGGCGACGTCACCCATCATTCGCCTGCATGTTCACTCGCTGCCGCATTCATTCCCACAGATCTGCCGCCGCCCTTTTCGGTTAAACTCGTTTCTCGGTTGACGGGACTATCTTCACGTGCATGTTGCGTGTTTTCTTTGTCGTGGCTGCCACCCGATCATCCGACTATACCATAACTAGCCGACGTGGCCAGTCAACTGGCCATACGGCTGCTCAACCATTCACTCTTACGCCATGCAAACAAATCAAAGTAATATTCATGCGATTTGATGGAGAGAAGGTTGAGACACTTACCTGCGCGCGTCTGCACACGATTTTCAGTTTTTGGACGACGGATCTACCTGCTGCACGCGGCTTACACAGACCCGGAGGCTCATGGTTACAAGTTGCTGACGCTGGAGTGGATGGTTTTGCTTTCATGCGCCCGCGTTTCATCTCGGATGGTGGTGCTGTGGAGGGTATTCTCTCAAGCAGGTTGAACTGTTACAGGATCCCCGCGAGGGGTCTCGTCACAGTCCTTTCTCCTTGGGTGCATGCTGCACGCTGGCGGTTCTGGCTTTTCGATCACGATCCCAGCGCTCTTGATGCATATGGTATGAGATCTCGTCATTTGTTACCTTTGGAAATGGCTTGCCCGCGAGAACTCATCGATTTTCTTTGTGGGTGCAGGGACTTGGCTGCATGTCGACACGGGTGGTGGAGCAAGGTAACAACATCGTGCATGGGCCCAAAAGAGGCTTGCATGCGTCCACACCAACCCGTAGTCATCAGATCTGCTCATGAAACGCATTCTGGGCCGTTCTGAGCTTCTACAGGAAGTTTCCTGTAGAAATACAGAGCTTCCTGTAGACAGGCAGCTCTTCCTGTAGAAATTTGCACCTTCCTGTAGAAACTGGCACCTTCCTGTAGAAAATCTGTGTCTTCCTGTAGGAGACTCAATCTATAATGAAAGTGCATATATCTTGAAGAACATAAGCATTCTTGGAGGAGGTGTTGGTGAGGTGTCCTGGCTGCATGATAAGGACCTTTGACCTTGAGTTGAGAGGCTTCCTCTCCTCCATAGAACACCTGCAATCTGCATGCAAATTTCACATTGTGCTTATTATTTTTTTCTCTTTTTTTTCTTCTTTTTTTTTTTTTTGAAAAGATAACAGGGGCGCCCCCAAAGAGGTTTTCACCCTTGCTACCTGCCCTGAGCGCCTCAGAGAGGTTTTCACTCAAGGATCTTTTTCAACCTTTTCTCTTTTTTTTTTTGAAAAAGCAATAGGAGCGCCTCAATGAGGTTTTCACCCCTACTACCTGCCTTGGGCGCCTCAGAAAGGTTTTCACCCAAGGATCTTTATTTTCTTCTTTTTTTCTCTTTTTTTTCTTTTTTCTTTTTTTCTTTTTTCCTTTTTTTTCTTTTTTTTTTTTTCTTTTTTTTTTCTTTTTTTTTTTTCAGATCTTCTTTCAGGGTGTGCCGGAGGCAGAGGCAGAACCCTTCTCTATGACCAATACAGATTTCTCCATAGTTTTGATAAACTCTTGTCTTGAGATAGGTCTCCTGTAGATCTTCAATCGATGCCCATTAACAAGCATGGGAATGGCTTCCTCATCAATGGTTCGAATGAGGACAGATCCATTGTCATGGCATTGTTCCACTACATATGGTCCCAGCCATCTGGTTCTCAACTTCCCCTTGAAGTCTTTGAACCTGGAGTCATACAACAAGGCCCAATCTCCCGGCTGAAATTGCTTGTCATGGAGATGTTGGTCATGCCACACCTTCCTCTGAAGTTGAACCACTTCTAAGTGAAGGAGGGCCTGCATGCGGTGCTCATCCAGGCCATTCAGCTGCAGCAGCCTTTCTTGTTGTGCATGGCTGAGATCTAGGTCCAGCTGAGCTACCATCCTCAAAGTGTTATACTCAAACTCAATGGACAGCAAAGCTTTCTTCCCATAGACCAGCTCATAAGGTGTGAAGCCGGTGGTGGTCTTCCAAGTGGTGTTGTAAGCCCATGTGGCTTCAACCAGGCGATCTGCCCAATCTTTTCTGCTGCTGCTCACCACTTTGGTCAAGATCCCTTCTAATGCTCTATTGGTGACTTCCACCTGCCCATTTTCTTGAGGATGATAGGGAGTGGAAGTCCTATGCTTGATCTTGTGATGAGCTAGGAGATCTTCAACCAGGTTGGAGGTGAACTGGCTCCCTTGATCGGTGACCAGCTCTCTTGGGTAGCCAAACTTGTAGAAGATGTTCTCTCTTAGTAACTCGGCCACTTTCTCTTCTGTTGCTGCCTTGATTGCTTTGGTCTCTGCCCACTTTTTCAAGTAGTCAGTACACACAATGATGTAGGATCTTTGCCTCGAAGAGGGATTGATTGGACCCACAAAGTCCATGCCCCACTTCTCAAATGGCTCAAGAGTCACTTGAGGTTGGAGAGGCATCTCATCCCTTTGGGTCGGTTTCCCCATTCTTTGGCATTGGTCACACTGACTGACATATCTTCTGACATCTTGATGAAGTGTGGGCCAATAGTAGCCTGCCTGCAGGATCTTGAAGGCAGTTCTCTTCGCTGCAAAATGCCCTCCACAAGGCCCATCATGACAAGTGAGGAGGATATCAAAGACTTCCTCCTCCCTTACACAACGCCTTAAGATCTGATCGGGGCCAAGCTTGAACAGGTTGCCCCCGATCCAAGTAAATGAGGCACTTTTTCTGATGATTCTGCTCTTCTCTTTTGAAGAGAGGTGCGGAGGGAACTGAGCTGAAACAAGGTAGTTTGCTATATCAGCAAACCATGGAGAGAGTACTGAGATAGCAAACAGATGCTCATCAGGCATCTGGTCATCCACCGTCCCATCTTCATCTGCAGACAAATCCAATCTAGATAAAAAGTCAGCAACAACATTTTCTCTACCTGGTTTATCAACAATGGTTAAATCAAACTGCTGCAATAAAAGTAACCATCTAATAATACGAGCGTTCACATCTGGTTTATTCATCAAATATCTAATAGCAGCATGGTCAGTATGTACAAATGTTTGATATCCAGTGATATAATGACGGAACTTGTTTAGTGCATGGACTACAGCTAAGAACTCTTTCTTGGTTACAGTGTAATTCAGCTCTGCTTTGGACAAGTTTTTGCTAACGAAGTAAATGGCATATGGAAGCTTTTGCTCAACTTGTCCTAAGGCTGCACCTATGGCTTTGTTGAGGCATCAGTGTGGATGTGGAAAGGTAGGGCCTAGTTTGGACCTCTCAGGATTGGTGCTGACACCAACTTGTCCTTTAACTCATTCAAACTCTTCTGACAATCGTTAGTCCACCTAAACTCCACATCTTTTGCCAATAGGCCAAACAATGGTGAGGCTAACTTGCTGAAGTCCTTAATGAATCTCCTGTAGTATCCCGCTAATCCCAAGAAACTCCTAACATCCCTGACCTTTTGGGGAGGTGGAACCTTCTTGATTAGAGCAATTTTGTTGGGATCCACCTGTAACCCTTGGCGAGAGATGGTATGGCCTAGCACGGTCCCTTCAGTCATTAGGAATTCACATTTTTCAGGGCTAAGGGACAAGTTCATCTCGATGCACTTGGTGAGGACTTTTCCCAAGTTGGACAATGCTTCGTGGAAGTTAGCCCCGTAAGGAGTAAAGTCATCCATATAGATTTCTACTGCATCATGGACCAACTCTGAGAAGATGCTCAAGACAGCTCTCTGAAAGGTAGCAGGAGCATTGCATAGTCCAAAGGGAAGGACTCGGTAGGCAAAGGTACCCCAAGGACAAGTGAAGGTGGTCTTATCTTGGTCTTCCGGGATGATTTGGATTTGATTGTACCCGCTAAACCCATCCAGGAAAGAGAAGAACTTCTTTCCTGCCAGTCCATCCAACACTTGATCTATGAAAGGTAGAGGGAAATGGTCTTTCTTGGTAGCTTTGTTCAGCTCACGGTAATCCACACAGATTCTCCACTTCCCATTCTTTTTGGGAACCAACACTAGAGGGGACACCCATTCACTATCTGAGATGGGGTAGATGAATCCGGCATCCAACAGTTTCTGTAATTCTTCCTTGACAATGTCTTTAAGTGCTGGATTCATTCTCCTCTGAGGTTGCCTAACTGGTTTACAATCCTCTTTGATGTATATATGATGGGTACAGACCGAGGGATGGACTCCTTTCATCTCTTTATAACTCCAAGCAAAAGCATCTAGGTGGTTGGCCAACAGACTACACAGCTCCTTTTCCTAGGAAGGAGATAGGGAGGAGCTGATTTTCAATGCTTTCTCAAGGCTGAACTCCACATTCTTAACTCTGGGAGTGACAGGGTTGGTTGTACAAAGATCCACTAAGGTGCTAGCTTGGGCATCCTCCACCAATTTTTCTAAAGGTAGTGCACTGGTAGGTGGGTTTTGGATCAGAGTCTCAATCAAGTCATCCTCGGTTGGGGGGTTTCTTTTAGTGGTATCTAGGGTACACAGAGGTGCTGAATACACCTCGTCTTCTTCTCCTTCCTCCAACCAGAGTGGTAAATCATGCTCTAAAGAAGGTTGGGCAGGAGGGTATAGGACTAGCTGCTTGGACATGGGACCATTTTTGATGGTCATGTTTCCTGCCCGACAACTTATGTAAGCATCTGCAGTAGCTAACCAAGGCCTTCCCAAGATGAGAGGATATCCAGTAAGCTTGGCCTTTGGTTGCAGAACCAGGAAGTCTGCAGGGTATTCACAAGAATCGATGGAGACCATGACATCCTCCACAATCCCTTCGGGAGTCACGGTGGAGCGGTCTTCTAATTACAGTACTGTCGAGGTCTTCCTCAAGGAACCCTGAAGATTGAGTTTAAGCATGGTATCCTTGGTCATCACATTGATGGCCGCCCCCAGATCAATCAAGGTGTGGGGGATAATGGTGCCATTGATGTGAACATCTACTACAGGACTTCCAGGATCTAGGTACTTTGGGCAGATGACTTGTCCTAGCATAATGTCAGACAGTTGTCCTATGACATTGATAGTTGAGGCATCTTTCTTCCGTCTGCCTGGGTGTTTGAAACACTTCTCCTTAACCAGCTTGTTATAAATGGGCACATCCTTGATAGCTTGGAGAAGGGGTATCTTCCCACACAACTGCTTGAGCTCTCCCAGAAGCTCATCCTCCTCTGGGTTGGGTTGTGTGGTGGCTGTTAGTCTCTCAGGAAAGGGTGGAATAGGCTTTGGTTCACTCTCCTGATGGTCTTCCTCATCCTCTGGGGGAGGAGGTTGGCGATCTGGAAGAGTCTTTCCAGATCTAAGATTGATCTCCTGGATCTCCACAGCATAGGTAGGGCATGAGGTCTCCCCAGTATATACCTGCTGAGCCTGTCTATTGTTGGGGTTCGGGTTCGGTTGAGCAGGCATCTGAGGTTGCCTTGGAGGAGCAGGAGGTAAAGGCTGAGGTTGAACTGGTGGTGGAGGCAAAATGGCAGGAGGAGTGTTGTATTGGGGCCTCCACCCCGGCTGAGGTGCACTCCATTGAGGCTGTGGCTGGGTATGTGAGTGATATGGATGAGAAGTAGGTTGAGTGGGGTACTGAGGTGGATAAGACCATGGAGGAGGCATGGACCATGAAGGATGAGCAGGGGGACCCCAGGAAGGCATAGGAGTTGACTGGTTGGGGTTGTAATAGGCTGGAGATGCCCCTTGCATCCCCTGCTGATAAGGTCTAGATCCTTGTGGCCTCCTTTGGTTGAGGTAATAGAGAGGCTCTGTGGGAGCTTCGGTCCCTTGGTACATGGCTTTAAACCCAGGTAAGGTTGGACACTGATTTTTTGGGTGGTCCTCCTCACAAACGAAACACACTTCAACCGAATGCAATGGGCATTCGTTCTTAGGGTGTCTTCTGGTGCACCTAGGGCAGAAGACAGCCAAGGCTCTCTCAGCTTCCTCTTTCTTCTGCTGGATCCTGAATGTGTCCAGCTGCATGGCAATGGTCTGTCTCACCTCACTCTTAAGATCTTCTAATTGGTTTGTAAACTCATGTTTGGAGAAAGGGACACCAGTGGAGAGGAGATTTCCTCTACCTCGTTTCCTAGCTGCCCTGGAATGATTTCTAAACACAGTTTTGATGTCCTCATAAGGCAGTTGGTAAATGTCCCCCCTAGCTAACATGTGAAGGGTGTCTAAGAGATCTTCAGGGACTCCTCGGAGTAGAACCAACTTGAGGGATTCAGGGTCAAGTGTGCACCTGGCCCGCTTATAGCTAAGCTGGAACCTCTCCTCATAATCCTCTAAGGACTCATCATTCCCCATGGTCATCCGAAAGATCTCTCCCTTGGTTTCCTTAGACCTACAGTAATCCCTATACTTGGTATTCAAGGCTTGCTGCATTTGAGCCCAAGTAGCGATGCTATTCCTAGGTAGTCCCATGAACCAGCGTAGTGCTGCATCCTTAAGGGTTGAAGGGAAAAGCTTCAGATTTTGCTCATCTTCAGTATAGTCATAGGTTCTACAAAGGACAACAAACTCAAACAAGAAGGTATCAGGATCCTTAGTGGTCAGTCCATGGAAGTGAGGCAAGGCGGAGGGGCTAATGTTCTTCATTTTCATCTCTCCATTGGTCTCTCGGATGGGGAAAGCTCCTTCTATTCTCTCATCTTCTCTTCTATTATCAGCCATGGCTTCAGATGGAGTGGTCTCTAACTCTTCTTCTTCTATAGGGTCTTGGTATATCTCAGGATGTTCACCTATAGGTTCCTCTGGGTCACTGTCACCAAAGAAGAGAGAAGGGTGACTTAGTGATGTGGTGGGGGTGTTTGGTAGGAATTTGCCTGATCTATCTCGGTTCCTACGAGGCATGAAATGGAAAAGACTTTTTTTTTTTTTTTTATTGCTTTTGCTTTTTCTTTGGTACCTGCAAAACTGAAACAAAGTGATCTACAACTAACTATCTTGCTCAAATGAAATTGCGGAATTGGAAAGCTAATCTAGGAAAGAGAGAAATACTAATCTATGAAAGCAGGAAATACTAATCTATGAAAGCGGGAAATACTAATCTATGAAAGCAGGAACTGCTAATCTATGAAAGCAGGAAATTCTAAACTACTTTTGCAGAATGGAAATGAAATAAACTACTGAGCAGAAGTAAGAGTACAAAAGTAGAAGAAAAGCAACAATTAGTAATACTCTGACGCTTCCCCGGCAACGGCGCCAAAAAGATGGTGGGCTCCAGTATTGTAGCAATAATGCTACAATTCCTGGGGCTTCCTGTCTCTTAATTTTATCAACCCGGTAGTTCGTACAAACTTGGAAGCGACGGAGCTGTATGCACAAGTACTAGCTCTTGTCGCAGCTGTCACTTGGTCAGCTGGCACAAGTCCGCTAGGGCTCAAGCCAACTTCTATAGGCTCTCAGAAGAAGCTTGTTAAATGATGGATGAAAGCTAGCTCAAAGAAGACTAATCTACTTGGCAAAAATGAACTAAAAGCAAATCAAAACATGGAAACCCTAGGAAACCCTAATTTAACTAGTCTAACCTCTATAATGCAAAGAACGTGAATGAAACGTCTACCAATGCTGCTGTTACCTCTAATAAGTGGAAATGCATGGATCTAAGCTACTTGCATCATAAAAGACATGTTTTTGTATTTTTCCCTTAAGTGAATGGAATGATTGTGATTTTGTGCTAACTAGGGTTTGGTTGTGCAGATGGGATGGAGAAGGAAGGAAAGCGCGGGATAGGTTGGGGAGGCTAGGAGAGGTCCCTAGGGATCCTTAGCATCCATCCACAGAGGTTCCTCGCATTCAGATGCTCGGCAACCGAGTGAGTGGCCTCCTACAGGATGTCTGCAGGGGATCCTACAGGATACGCAGAGATTTCTACAGGATGTCTACAAATTGCTACAGGATGACCTACCGTGAGTGTTTGAAGTGATGGAGGAGTGATGGAATAATAGGGGGAGATGGGTAAGGTAGGAACAAGGCTGGTGATGGCTCAGAAGTGGAAGAATAGGATAGGGAGTGAGTGTAGGGAGTAGGTTGGAAGATAGAGGACTAGGTCAACGAAAGGGCTAGAGAGTGAAGCTATGTGAGGAGTGAAAGACTTTGGGAGATAACAGAGCGGAGCAGGGGTCAAAGATGTGTTTTCATGCGTGATCAAGATGGAGAATGAGGTAATGGAACGAGAGAGAGCAGTGTAAGTGAAACAAATGCTTATGACTGTCACCAAACCGAAAATGCATCAACCTAAACTACCTGTGCTTGTAGATTCAATGAACAGCAATCCAAAACGCGAAGGAGAATGTGCATGAAGCTGTGGTAAAGGAGTGTGGTGCAGGTGTGAATCATGTGGAAGCATTTAACATAACGTGACTGTGTTTACAGCAATCATGAAATAAAGAAATGCGTATTTTTGGTGGTTAGTCATGCACTGCACCCCAATCCCAAATGAGATGGCAGTGAGCCTTAACAACCTTTTTGCTGGAGCTCCAATGGATTATATCTATCCTCTGCTAACCTAAACAACTGTAAACAAACTCACCATAAGCAAATCCTATCTAAATTCATGAAAAACACCTAAATTAACAACCTGTAATTCGAATTGCATGTGGAAATGAAAACTCAAAGTGCTGAAACGAAATGGAAACAACACTACAGCAGAGGGGATCTATGGCTCTCAGGTTGGGCCCTAACCTGAGAGCTATAGTCTCCTTAAGAAAACTCAGAGCTAGATCAAAATCTGCCTTCTTTATTCATAATCTGATGTTATGCCAAAACTGGCTTACAACAAGAACTAACACCGAGTTGTGCTCCAAAATTACAATAGTAATGCGAAAGTTTCAACAACCTATCAAAGGCTACTGCCTCTATACTTATGCAAAACAGTGATCCAACAAGTGTCCTTGATTTTAGGAGCTCGGCTGTCCAACTAGAGTTTAACTGCTGATCCTGTAGGACAGTCATAAGTGTTGTTCCTGTAGAACAGTTGTAACTACTGTTCCTGTAGAACAGCTGGCTGCTTCTAAGCTCGGAGGGGAGATGGATTGGAGCTCGGAGTTCTTGGTGGGAATCACGAGGAATGTCCCAAGACTGTGGACATCCTCTCCTAAAAACCAGCAGTGCCACCTCCTTGTCTCCTTGTCTCCTTTTCACGTGGTCTTTTCTCCCTTTTAATGCAAAAACCTGAAATCATAATGCATTAGTCACATAGATAAAGTGTCTACCCTTCTTCCTGCAAATAACACGAACAAACTAAGAAATGCATGCATAAGCAATAAAAAATGAATGCTTTGAGCAAGTATAATAGGCCAAAATGAGCCCAAATTGTACCAAAATTGGGGCTCATCAATTGGCCCTCACTTTTTAAGGATGCAAAGAAATATGTTAGGGCCTGTGATAGCTTTCAGAGAATGGGCCAGCCTAATCACAGGGATGAAATGCCACTGAACCCCCAGGTAATACTTGAACCTTTTGAAAGATGGGTGCTAGATTTTATAGGTCCCATCAATCCTCCATCCAATCAAAGAGTTTATATACTGGTTTGCACAGATTATATGAGTAAGTGGGTAGAAGCTAAGGCACTTATCAAAGCTAATGAAGAATCTGTGTTAACTTTTCTATTTGAGGAAATATTTGTTAGGTTTGGTTTGCCTAGAGAACTAGTCACAGATGGAGGACCTCCTTTTAATTCTCATAGCTTCAAAGATATGCTCCAGAAATATCACATTAAGTATAAGATGACTACACCTTATCACCCCCAAGCAAATGGGCAAGTGGAAAGTACAAATAAAGTCAGAGAAGCCATTTTAACAAAGACAGTCAAGGAGAATAGAAGGGATTAGTTTCAAAGGTTGCCTGAAGCATTATGGGCTTACAGAACTACTTGGAGGAACACTACCGGTTTTTCACCTTATGAATTGGTCTATGGTAAAAATGTTGTTTTTCCTGTGGAATTTGAGATCAAAACCTTAAGGACTGCTTTAGCTGTTAACCTTGATTTGACTGATGCACAGAAAGCTAGGTTGCAACAACTTCAAGAATTGGATGAAAAAAGGTTGGATGCCATCCATCAAACAACCATGATACAACAACAAAGAACTAGGTGGCATGACAAAACTATTAAGCACAAGCAGCTCCAAAAAGGTAATTGGGCCTTACTGTATGACTCCTGTTTTGAAAATTTTCAAGGGAAGTTAAGAACAAGGTGGCTGGGACCTTATGAAGTAGATGTTGTTTTTCCAAATGGAACAGTCGGACTCCTAACGATTGATGATAGCAGGACACCATTATTAGTGAATGGGTATCGGCTCCATTTGTATCAACGACCTATTTCTAAGGAAGATTTCAAAGCTACTTGCATGACAGACATACACTATACCTTTCTGGGGGAATCTGCTGTCCCTCAATGCAGTTAAATTTCTGTTTGTTTATTTAGTTTTAGAGTAAGATTTCTTAACTAATAATCCTGTCAAGTGTTGCCATGTTACAATTAATTATTTTCCAGATCTTAGTTTCAGAGGATGGCTGAGAACAAAAATTCCAAAAGAATCACTTTGCAGCTTGGGAACATATTTCAGACCATAAATCATTCCTTTCACCATTTCCCATTGTTGCAACACCATTTCCTGTTGCTGCAACACCATTTCCTGTTGCTGCAACACCATTTCTTGTTGCTGCAACACCATTTCCTGTTGCTGCAACACCATTTCCTGTTGCTGCAACACCATTTCTTGTTGCTGCAACACCATTTCCTGTTGCTGCAACACCACTTCCCGTTGCTGCAACACCACTTCCCGTTGCTGCAACACCATTTCCCGTTGCTACACCATTTCCCGTTGCCGCAACACCATTTCCCCGTTGCTGCAACACCATTTCCCGTTGCTGAAACACCACATTCCAGCGCTTAACACCAATCTTTTTCATTCTTTTACTAAAGAGTACCAATTTCCTCATTTGTGTTCTCGAAAAATCAACCATTATTCTGATGGAACATATCATTCTTCGTTAAAGGAACCAGCCATGCACCCCGATAATTACATTTCTCCATTACTACTTGTTGTTGGGAAAAGTGTCTACTCAGAATGCCCCTATCCCACTAAGGTGTGACAGTGCCTTAGCAACAAACAAAGAAAACTACTTTCGTATTCTTCTTTAGGAACTGTAAATGAAGAGGAATAGGATGAACTAACCTGTGTCTTGCGCTAGTCCTTTGATCCAATCTCTCTCCTCTTTGACAGCTTCCTGCTACCTGCTCCTTCAATTGACCAGCGTCACCAAGTTCCTGCAAGATCACAGAAGAGGAAAACTACACAAAGACATGGATTTACATTCATAAATAGCTTAGGATCAGATTTAAGCTAAACATGCAAATATAAGAAAACATCATTGATACACAAGCATGTAGGAGAAACTCAAATAGTTTTATTGATATAACAAGAAGGTCCAGGAGGCGTTACAACCGATGATTCCTGATCCAGCATCAACCCCCCAGCAAAGGAATCCCCTCTTCACCTCCAACAAAGCATAAATCACCCAATGCACTGATCTCTATCTCAAAACCAACAACAATTCTCTGCAAAGTACAAAATTCCAGCCCCCGGATCTCTGGGATGAGGGATCCATATATAGATGTATGCAAAGAGGATGAGTCAACTTATGATTTTACTTTCTCTGTCAGTTCTTGCTTCCACTTGGAGACTGAGAGCCTCTTACTCATCCTTGGTCGAACTCAGTGAGGCAAGTGTCATTGGGGAAGATTCTGGAAGCTTCCATTGTCTGTCCACCTCGCGGAATGACACTGCCATTTGTCATTTCCCGCTCAGCGCACCCTGGTAGTGCATTTAGGTGTGTTGCAACGCACCTAGCTAGTGTACTGGGGTGCTATGCAATGCAACTAGCTAGTGGAGCAGCTGAAATGATCCTGATTTGACTGGTTCTAAGCAGTTTCTGGTGGAGAACTTCTGGGAGAAGCTGCAATTTGTTGACCTTGTTCCTTTAGGGGCAGGAACAACACTTTTAGGGACTTTGGATCCCTTGGTTTATGGACATTTCATGCTTAAAGCTGTAAGGCACAAAAATGTCTATAACAGTTGCCCCCTAAAGTATGAGGCAGTTTATCGGGTGAAATGCTTTATTAGGAGGATCCGAAGTTCTTTCAATGCTGGGAGGAGACCTGTAATAAGATACAATACAATACATTATCTTCATACTGTTTTCATGATATAGCTGAGGCAGGCATTCCCATGCTCAGCTTTATAAATTCATTTTTATGTACATAGGACAGACAATCGTTTGATGATAGACTGATGATTTTGATGAAGTCGTCATCCTTTTGGTAGGATGATTATCTGTGCTGCAATGCTGTACATGTCAATGTTTTTATTTTTCCTGAATATATATCGCAGCCCAGATGGATGAAACTAGATCCGGGGTCTTCAATCTCGTCCGATCTTCACTCAAAGTACAAGTCGATCTATGTGAGAAATGTTTTGAAGTCGAACATGGAAAGACATCGCTTGATTACCAGTTGATGATGTAAACTGTTAACAAGCGCGAGAGGAATCACCGATAAGGATGATGACCCTCAAGGTACTGCAGTACAATTCACGTGGTGTGAATAAAGGACTTGGCGTCGAACACCACGCAAAATCTTTCGGTCGAAGGTCATTGATGTATACCTGTCGCCGGAAGTGAGAAACTTGCCATTGAGGCATGCAAGCTTCAAAGTACTGAATGGGGTGTTCCTAGATCAACTTCTTGGATAATGAGCTGGTGTCGACAAGAAGCGACCCGTCAAAGGAGGGCCTTGATGAATCCCACATCAATGACACGGAACAGAGCAAATGATTTTGATGGAGGTGAAAACGATTTGATGATATATGGTTCAGGATGGCGGTCATGAAGGAATGAAGTATAATGTATGGTAGTGGATGGAACACGGGTGACTTCTCTGGATGACTTCTCTTGAACATGTCGGCGACACTTATGTGATGGATTGGTAGCATTTACCCCAAATGTGGATGGTATGGCGTGACCATGGTGATGTGACCGGTGAATGAAACAACCCAACCCGACTCAGGCACGGAGTGGAAGTGTCATGTTCAAGAGCGACTTGCTACCAATAAAGATTCTTTGAGTTTCTTCCCAATTTTTCCCCAGTCATTGCTGACCAGTACTTCTTTATTTTTGTCAAGCTTGAGGAGGATAACATATGCTTGTCCTATAATTTGCCCTTCAGGCAAACCCATCTCTATGTTTTAACGAGCCTAGCAATAGTGAAACTCGTTCTCGTCTAAAGACAAGTTTGTCGCTATTAATCTTTTAAACGAGTCTAACGACAAAGATAAATCGGTCCTTTTCATTTTTAGAGAGTCTGAAAAGGTACGTAAAGTTAACTCCGGAATTCCTTTTTCGTCATCTAATCCCTTAAGTCCGAAAAAGTATAAAACAATACAGAAGGGATGAATTTTCAATAGTTTTAACGAGCCGAACAACACAAGCGCTCGATCTTTTTGTGCAATAATCCCTCAGATCCAAAAAGATTAAAATCTAGAGGAGGGATAGTACTTCCGGTCGCTTTAACGAGCTGGAAGGCCAAAACTCGGCAATCTTTTCATATTTTACGAGTCAGATGAAAAGAGCTTAAAGAAGACTCGTCTTTTGAGGAACGAGTGATAAAATGGGTAGCAGCTAATTCCAGGTAAGGGTTGGAATTTTCCAATCACGACAGTGTCACAAGGATGGCTAGTGAAATCACTCTTCGCAGCTGTTCCTAAAAATGGGTAAACAATCAAATGGAGGTGAATGATCGGCCAATGAAAAGTGGAGGTGATGGTGCAAACACGACCAAGGCTTTAATGGCTGATAATGCTACATTCACGGTGGTTATTTACCGGAGGATAGTTCATTTTTTAACAAGCTTAAACGCGGATTGAAACACTTGCTCAGTCTTATGTTTATTTTTTAACGAGCTTGAACTATGTGCTAAAACTGCTTGATAATCCAGTCATATGATAAGAATGTCTCATATAAAATGGCAACATTTAGATTTTTGCCCCACATCCTTCCTTTATGCAAGTTAGGAAACGACTAATCCAAAAAACAGATAAATAACCGCTCTTTGCTTGCACTCCAAAAGGTTTGCATGCCCCCAGGTATAAAATATGATTTCAAGGTTACCGCTCAATTTGCAGACAAAACATTTGTTCTATCAGGAAAGGCCTACCTCTTACAGGTTACCAAAGATTGTCTCATTCGCGTTACAAATGAAACACTTCCTCAGCGATGTCTACCGAAATAAACAAAGGTGAGCAGAGACGCGCGCCACTCACACAACTTTGACAAGAGAATCTTTTTCTAGAATAACCCCTCTTCCACTGACGGACGGGGTACAGACTAGTCATATTCTCCCGCGGAAACCTACCCTATACCCGAAGTTTTCCTGCCGAAGCAGACCAGGACACATGCCCTCTGGGTTTCAGTCATATCCCTCCGAATTACTCGCGCTCATCGGGAGGACGGACTGGGGGTTGAGACATTTCTTGCGTGAAGAGACCATTTAGGGATGGTATATGACTATTTGCTATGCGTGATCCGGGAAATGAAAGCTGGTTTACGAGCTTGACCACTCTTCCTTCGTGCGGAAAACACATTACTCTAAAGAGTGAGGAGACGATGGCTCCCATGCAATAAATATAGTCTCGCCCAAGGAGTAGATTGTAATCTAAGGGCCCTTGGACTACCATTACGTTCATTTGAACTGTCTTCCCTCTCAATGTTATGGGCACATTGGAAAGGATCCCTAAAGGTCGATTGGTTCCTTTATCAAAGCCTGTCAGATTTCTCATTTCAGGCGAAAGAGGTGGCAAACCAAGCGCTTTCCAAGCAATAGAGGAAAGGATACTCACAGAAGCCCCCTCATCTATGATTGTACCAGCCATGACCATTCTATATATTTGGACGATAATTCGGAATGGTACACTTGCTGGTAGGCGGGGTCTGCCTAGTTGATTCCAGTCGAAGGAGACAACTAGGTTGCTTGGAGGTGGGACCGAGTAGATGGCCGGGTATGGCTCTGACGAACTTCCCTCCTGCGGTAAGGGAATGGGTAGATTGCCCCCATGTTCATCGGAGTCTGCGTTGATGAAGAGAATTTGGACGGTGTCATCTTTGTTCTCTTCAGTGACTGTATCATCCGAGGATAAAACCTCTGAAGGCAAGACCGGGTCAACTGCCGTCTCGACCTTTTGACTTTCGTCTGGTATGGATTCAGATGGTTTATCTTCGATGATAGGCGCTTCAGCCGACCACTTGAGCGGGCCAGCTGGATTCTCAACTAGCGACGGACTCAGCAAGAGTTTTTTATATCCAGGAGGAAGTCGCAACGGTGAAACCGGACGATCTTCCAAAACTCTTTTAGCCTCATCTAAGAAGGGACAACGGTGGACGGCATGATCACCTTCGCACAGTTTACAGGGAAATCTAGCTTTCCCTTTTTGTCCTGGGGCTTCACTTTCGCTAGTTGACGGTGTGCTTTCAACATGATCATCAGAGGTTGACGACACCGGATTGTGCAAACGGGGAGACCAGTCCCTTAGTATCCGAGGGATGCAAGGACAATCTCTGTGAAAGTGGTCTCCCTTGCAAATGACACATGGCGATTTAGGCCTGGTCGGTGCAGTGTGTGGATTTTCGTTAGATGACACTCGTTTGCCCCCATTCGCTTTTGGCTCCTTCTTCTTCTTCTCTTTCTTCTTCTTTTCCTTCTTCTCCTTAGGAACTTGAATTTTGGCTTTTCCAGCCCCATCAAGCGAAGAGGAAGGAGGAGAGGAAGAATTAGAGGAAGTAGAAGGTTGGTGGGTAACTCTGGACTGGTCTAACTGCTGATTCGATTGTTCAGGAATAGTGGTGTTCTGAACGACATTGGTTGAGAAGAGCCATACTGGCAAGCCAATTGTCAGTCCTGGAAGTGACAAGGTGGCCATATGGGGTGCACCAAAATCTCCCCAAGAGGAGAAGGGACTAGGATTTCCACCAAGGGGAATTCCTTGGTTGGTAGACTCCATTTTCTCAACCCAAGATCAACGTAGGAAAGGGGTAATGAATATTCCGTTTAAAATAAATTTTTAGACGCTTTAGACACAACTTGTTTTTTCAGTTTTTAAGAGTCGAGAAAAAACAAAAGATGACTCTAGTCTCCTTCGATTTTTAATGAGCCTGAAGTGACAAGTGCTCAGATGGACCTTTTCCGTTAAGGAGTCTGAAAAGGAATGAAAGGGACTGCTCTGGAGATCTAGGTAGAGGGAGTACCAAACCAATCACAAAACTGCAGAATATGTTTTACGGTATAGTAGTCAATCTTCCCGAATGCTGTGTTCGGTGCATTGCGATCAGTAGGGCGGCCGACACGGCTTCCTATGGATAAAAGGTTTTAAGCCTATAGGGGTCTCCCAATATATACTCGACGGTACGTGGGAGCACAAGTCTGTACTGGCACTTATCGTCTCACAGTGGAGGAATCACCCAACCATCAGTGAGGACAACAGTTACCAGGCTTTACGACGCCGGAATACGTCTCTAGCCTAGACCTCTATGTTGTGCGTTAAGTTCCAAAGCATTGTTAGATTCATTCAATTTATTTTAAGTTGATCTTTCTTAGAAGTTTGCCTTTTTGGATCACCACGAGATGTAGATGTAATTCCTAAATGCAATCTAAAGATGATAAGCAAATCTTTTATCTCTTTTCAACAATGAAAATCCTAGCTACAAGGGGAAAAGAAAGACACAATCTTTTCTCAAAGAGCAAAGAGCACACTGTAGATGCACTTTTCCTAAATCAAGCCAAACAAACTATCAATATGCAAATGCACATATGCATGTATTTGTTTTCACTTTCTTAATATTGATGCCTAAAAAGAAAGTTGATGTACAAATCTGAATTTGCTTTCAAGTGAAAAACAAAAACAAGCTTCTTTTCGAAATCAAAAGGTAGAGAAGATTATGACACTTTATGATTTTAAAATAAACACTCATTTCGACACTGAAAGTGACAGATTCAAACCAACGGTAAAAGTAAAAGTATAATCAACTGTCAATAGCAAACAAACTTTCTCCTAAGATCAAAATCGACACTTACGACAGATCTAAATCCAAGGACAACAGTACGACTATTCTACTTTTTCAATGGAAAACTGTAAATGATGTAACAAACACACAAAAACACCTACAGTCTTTTTGTACAAAGGAGGCGGAATTAAGGCAAAGAAAAGGAGTTTTCAGACAGGTACACACACTGATCACAGGCTGCAAAAATCAGAGACAGAACTGGACAAAATGAAGCAAAGAACCTCAGTTGCACAGGGCAAGGCTGATCAGCGCACCTGTTGTACAGAGAAACTGAATTGCAGCGCAAGTAGCCCTATCGGGACCTGCGTTGAAATGCAGAACCTCTTCACAGAGCCTGCGCTGGGGCAGAAACGAGACTTCTATCCGGGTTCTGGGTCACGGTTTGCAGTTTAATCTATGGATTTTGGCTGAGTAAAAGCAATCAGTAAGGTACAATCAGAGGGATGATTTAAAGGAGGACTAAGAGCTATCACAAAGGGTAATCAGATCATTTGTGAATCAGCTGTTCAAATCATAAACAAATCCAGTGAGTGGATTGAAGTAGCATGTGTCTACTTTGCATTTGATAATGGCAAATGCAGTTCGATTTCTACTTCTGTGTTTATGAAACAAACAACAAGAGAAACACAAACAAACTAACTAGACACGTTCCCCAGCGGAGTCGCCATTTTGTTGTTGGGAAAAGTGTCTACTCAGAACGCCCCTATCCCACTAAGGTGTGACAGTGCCTTAGCAACAAACAAGGAAAACTACTTTCGTATTCTTCTTTATGAACTATAAATGAAGAGGAATAGGATGAACTAACCTGTGTCTTGCGCTAGTCCTTTGATCCAATCTCTCTCCTCTTTGACAGCTTCCCGCTACCTGCTCCTTCACTTGACCAGCTTCACCAAGTTCCTGCAAGATCACAGAAGAGGAAAACTACACAAAGACATGGATTTACATTCATAAATAGCTTAGGATCAGATTTAATCTAAACATGCAAATATAACAAAACATCATTGATACACAAGCATGTAGGAGAAACTCAAATAGTTTTATTGATATAACAAGAAGGTCCAGGAGGAGTTACAATCGATGATTCCTGATCCAGCATCAATCCCCCAGCAAAGGAGTCCCCTCTTCACCTCCAACAAAGCATAAATCACCCAATGCACTGATCTCTATCTCAAAACCAACAACAATTCTCTACAAAGTACAAAATTCCAGCCCCCGGATCTCTAGGATGAGGGATCTATATATAGATGTATGCAAAGAGGATGAGTCAGCTTATGATTTGACTTGTGGCCTCTCTCTGTCAGTTCTTGCTTCCACTTGGAGACTAAGAGCCTCTTACTCATCCTTGGTCGAACTCAGTGAGGCAAGTGTCATTGGGGAAGATTCTGGAAGCTTCCATTGTCTGTCCACCTCACGGAATGACACTGCCATTTGTCATTTCCCGCTCAGCGCACCCTGGTAGTGCATTTAGGTGCGTTGCAACGCACCTAGCTAGTGTACTGGGGTGCTATGCAACGCAACTAGCTAGTGGAGCAGCTGAAATGATCCTGATTTGATTGGTTCTGAGCAGTTTCTGGTGGAGAACTTCTGGAAGAAGATGCAATTTGTTGACCTTGTTCCTTTAGGGGCAGGAACAACACTTTTAGGGACTTTGGATCCCTTGGTTTATGGACATTTCATGCTTAGAGATGTAAGGCACAAAAATGTCTATAACACTACTTCCCGCCAATAATAAAGACCGCCCGTATTTTCATATTTTTAGACCCTTTTTAATCATTATTGATCCAGCAAAAGACAAGATAAGACTTTATGGCGCAACAACCAAAGGTAAATATAAAGGTACACATGTTTAAGTGTGGATATTAAATTATAGTTAATGTGGAGACGTTGATATGACTACCGAAATCATTGTACTACCAATCAGATCATTCAGCCGTAGCTTTGGGGGGATTACCAAAACATCCTAATTATGACTTAACACGTCAATCACCGCCATCCCTAGTTCTCGCGGTAGTATCTAAGTCACCTCGACTGTACCTTACCATGTCATAACCTCATTTGTAACGGTTTACTCTGTCTCGACCTCGGCTACTCGGCTCTGCACTGTGTATTTTGTCTGAACCAGCAACTATGGGGGGAAATCTGATTACACACGAACCTGGCTCAACAGCATTGCTGGAACTCTACCCAGAGGCCTACCAAATCTTTCTCCAAGCAGGATGGGTAGAGTATTTCAGAAGACTGCCGGATTTTAACTCACAACAAGTTCTGGAGTTCGCATGCAACTTAAGAGAAGGATTTTCCATTGTCCAGGGAGTGCAAATTCCAATGACAGAAGAAGCCATAGCCCAAGTTTCTGGGTTACCAACCAATGGTACGCATTGGTTTAGTAGAAAACATCTTATTCTGAATGCGCAACAAGACTTTCTCCTACTAGGCGAACATCTCGAAGCCAAAGGCAGAGGGGTCGCACTTCGGTCACTGCCCCTACCATGGCCAAAGGTTGCAGAGTTCGTTAAGCAATATTTGACATGCGAAGGTCGTTATCAAGTAATTTACCAACACGACTTCATTTTGTTAAATCATTTGAGGCATGGTCAGTTAATAAACATGCCTTATTATCTATTGGGTTGTCTAAAAAATATGTCACGTTATACTGTAAATGCAAAGCATCAGCTCCTTTCCCTGAAACACCATTGCTTAGCCCAACTTCTGATAAATAGAGGCTTTGCTCTAAACCACCCACCCCCCCTCATTAATCCTCTTCAGCAAATAGAGGAAATTCCCCAACAATCAGAGCAAGTATCCCAAGAAATTTCCCAACAAGCGGTTGAAAATCAACAATCAGCAGCTGAAACACCCCTGCAGAGGACCCCATCCCCCAATGAAGCTCAACCATCCACCCCTGTACTTCATATTTCCACTGATGACTCTGATGATAATACCCCCATTATCTTTCGCAAAAGGAAAAAGCAGCAGAAAATTGTAACCCCACCGAAAAGAAGAAGAACCAGGGCTTCAGTTAAAGAAGCTGCTATTGCTGATAGTTCTCCCATTTTAAAGGAAACTGGCGGTAAGAGAAAAATCACTGATTTTCCTGTTTTCTTACCAAGGCGACGAACAAGGTCGTCTGTAGCAACTGAACCCATTATCCCTAGTTCCCCACCCATCATCCTAAAATCCTGCATTCTAACTAGCCCTGAGCATTCACCTCCCTCACCCTTTGCTGCTGAAATGCAGAGCGTTGACAGTTTTGTGACATTATTTTCTTTAAAGGAGGCAGCTGCTACACAAGAACCAGCTGCCGAAAAATCCAAAATAGACACCCAAAATGATATTGGGTAAGTGGCTGTTACACAAGAACCAGCCACTGACCCAACATGTGTTACACAAGAACCACCTGTTGGGAATCAAGAAGATAATGACCTACATGTGGATGATACACAAGAACCAGCCACTGACCCAACAGGTGATACACAAGAACCACCTGTTGGGGATGCCAATGATCAAATTGATGATGAACAACGATCCCTGCCTCCACTGGAATCTGCAGCTACACATGCCCCGACCACCTTAGCCTCCCTGCAGGAAGAAATTGAGTTTTTAAAGTCTCAAATTAAGGATTATCAGCAGGAGATAATAATGGTTAAAGAATCCTATCAAAATGAATTCAATCTGCATACCTTGGCATGGGTAGCATCTGCAGCCGAAAAGAGTCAATACAATGAATATATGTGCAGTGAGTGTGGTGAGCTTTACACTTAAGCGGGATATAAGATAGTCGAAGTTCCAATGACTGGAGCCAACTCACAGACCTCCCCTATTGTAATTAAAACAGAACAACCTGCTGTTACACAAGAACCAACAGGCTCTCTAAGAATGGCAAAAGAAGAAACATAACAACCTGCTACTACAGAAGAACCAGCAGGTTCTTTAAGAATTGTAGAGGAGGACATAAAACCACCCCGGCCTACCCAAACTATTACAGAACAGAAATCCTTTACTGATGCCTTTACACAGACTGAACCTCCCTGCGTCAGCAATGCTCACACTGAGACCTCTAGTTTTCAAGAACTAAAGGACACATGGAGAACAGAATATGAGCTTTCACAAGGGAAGGCATTCCAACAGCAAAAGTCAATCTGGTTCAGCTATGCATACAAAAATTGGGATGCACTTGAACAGTTTCGAGCTCAACGCAAAGAAAATAGGAAACTAAAAGCTAGGCTGTCCAATATCTTTGATTTGGTCCAGAGGGTACTAGCTACAAGAAAACCCTCTTTTAACTATGTAGCATTTTTGAGAGAACGCTTAGCGTTCTTACAAATAAAGGCAATCAGAGATGGAAGACCTTATCAAGTTGCTAGACCTGATCAATTTATTGAAACATTCACATAAGCACCAAATAATGATCAAAACTTGCTCTGTGAACTCTATCTTCACAATGAGGCCATGCCTGAAGATAGAGTGATGAATATACTCCCTATCGTTGGTGATATCCAAATAAGAGCTTTCATCTCTTTCCTAGCCAACCAACTTACTTGGAAAAATGCTTTTATGTCAGCAACACATAATGAGCAGAACTGCCTCCTCTAGATTCAAAGTGAACCACAGAGTGCAACCATCTTCATTGTACAACATCAACAAAATCTGAGTAAACCAGGGATGGTTGATCACATGAGGCAACTACAAGCAGCAGTCTTGCAGGACTGCCAACATTATGTGAAAACAAAGGGAGCTCTGGCCATAAAAGCAAACAATTTATTTTGGGAACATTGTCCGAAAGAGAGACAGGAATATCATCCTTACAATCCCCTCAATATTCCGGTAGCAATTTCACGCATACCTTATTATGTCAGATGCATGGAAGAGTGTGCTGAAAAGTGGATTGGGCACTGTTTTCATTTCCCGCTCTTGTGGTTACCTGGTCAGCAATATAAGGCTCATTATAAACTGACGAAAAAGGAGGAGGTGGCAGTATGGCAGCAATTACAGAGTGTTTATGGGTTCAGAAATAGGTCGGACAACACCTTCTTTAGCTACCATATCAGCAGCTTACACTCTTCATCCCAGTATTCTGACTCCGATTCAGAGTAAACGTTGCAAGGGGACATGCAACCCTTTCATTTGGGGGGGATGTTAGGATTCCATATTGTCTACTTTTGACCTTGTATTTTGTCATTATGTTACCCTCTTTAGCCCATAAGTTGAAAGTCTTGATAACATTTTGACCTAATTATTCCAAAGGTATGAAGCAACTCTCCTCATTGCTATATGTTTAATTATTCAACACATATTCATGTTATCTTTATAATTAATCTTTGGAAGTTGACTAAGTCGCTGACAATTGTTGAAACTGTTCAAAGTCTGCAGAATTATAATTCACAGTTGCTGAAACACCAGAAACAGCAACTGTGCAGTTGCTGCAACACCAGAAACAACAACTAACTAAAGCGGGTAAAACCTCATTTTGCAATGGCTGAAACATCCGAAACAACAATTGCCTAGCAGAAGCAGTAACTGTCTGAAGCTGCCAGAACTATACGTTGCAGATGCTGACATAGCATGATCAGCCACTGTCCAAAATTGGCAAAACACAGTTGCAGATGTTGGAACACCTGGAGCAGCACAAAAACTTCAAGGGAACAGTTGAGATTTACCAAATCAGCAACAATGGTGAAACAACCAAGGACAATATGAGGATCTCAAAGAGATGGTTGAGGTTTACCAGCTTTGCAACAGCAAAAGGATCCGATTAACGAAGGATGACAAAGTTACACACTGTTGTAACAACATGCTGTAAACAGGAATTGATTTCCTATTTTTGTACAAGAGGGTCAACTAAATGAGTAATGACAATCTATTGTAATAGATGTCTCCTCTATAAAGAGGAGACATCTACATTAGAAAAAAAAAAAGAACGAGTTGTAACAGAGGTATTGTAGTGCAGAGCAAGTCTGAATCCTTATTGTAATTTGGCATTTTGGCAGATGAATAAAGCACTGTTCTGAGCATTTTAACTTAGCATCTGTGTCCTGGGGAATCTTGTGAGAGGGACAGGGCCCACCTTCTTCACAAGATTCACCCATTTCTTTTCTGTTGAGTGTGTGTGTGATTTCTATGTATCTCTAGCATTGCTTCTGATATTTTTCCTTTGCTGATACTCTGTTTTCTTAATCAATTGGCGCTGTAAAAGAGTGTGTCACCGGTGATTAGGATTTGCAGTGTGCATTGGCAAATTGGTTACAGGGGCAGGTGCTGAACATCCTTACCCTGAGGATAGGGTCCTGATCCTCTGTTACAAGACAACCATCATTTCTTTTTGCAGATTTGTTACCTTTAGTTAACTGTTTTCATTTCATTTCTGCAATAGATCATAACTGCTGTAACACAAAGTAAGGATTTGATAGAAAGTAGATTTAATTATACTACAGCCTTTAATGCTTTTAGAATTAAGTGCATACAGTACGAGGTCACCTTTGAAACAAAAGGACTTTCCCGGGTTGACAATTTAATGTGGTACTCGACTGTTTAATTAATAAACAATTTGAGTAGCCAACATTCATCATTAATAAATATAAACTACTAATTTAGTAGTTTTAGAATGATTTTATGTGTTCATTATTAATCAACATAAGTTAATTACTATGATTTTGCAACTAAATTTTAAAAAAAATGTCATACAATGTACATATTCATCTAATATGAAAACAAAATGTTACATATTCTAATTACAATACTAAGTAATATCAAGTGCAACTATAAATAATTCCAACCACATAAATTATATTATATAAAATGTCAACTATTACAATATGAGTTTCCAACCTCAAATTGGTTGGAGTACAAT
This sequence comes from Pinus tabuliformis, assembly GCA_031772625.1. Lineage (NCBI taxonomy): Eukaryota > Viridiplantae > Streptophyta > Pinopsida > Pinales > Pinaceae > Pinus > Pinus tabuliformis. The sequence goes on from CM062816.1 coordinate 1,634,443,675, forward strand.
TTACACATTAAATATTGTTTCATCATTTCAAAACATTACCATTGTGTTTCTAAGGCATTGCAGGTGAATTGACCAACTCTGGAGGCTTCACCATCAATCTCTATGTGTGTATCTTATGTGGGGTATCGGCTCTATGGGTACCACTAGATTGGTTATCTTCTCTCTCTCTTTAATTTCCATTTTGTCTCTCTAGTACTGTTATTTTTCTCCTCTTTCTTCAATTCCTGCTTCTTGCCATCAATACTGAGTTCCTTTTTTGAAAAAAATAAAAAAGTAAATTAAATAAAATAAATAAATAAAATAATACAATGCAGTGTATAAGACATGAAAGTCAATGAACACTGGAATATAAAATAAAGTAAACTGTAAAGGATTTATACGATATACCTCAACATTAACAATATTGTTAGTTCCATTTTTCCCCATAAAAGCAAGAAAATCGAACAAGTTTTCTTTACTTAGGTAATAGTGGCCACTATGTGCCCAGATGACCTGTATGAACAAAGAAAATAAAACATCACCATAGAATAAATTTTCTACCTACTTTGTTTTCAGTGTACAACATTTGTTGATGAAATGTTATCTTCAACTAAAGTAATAAATGCAAATAGACACACACATTTCTATCCCAATATTTTGAATTTCCATACTTATGGTACATTGCAATTTTTATTTTATCCAACATAATCAAACACAACAGAACTATAAATTTCTACTAAGAAATTCTTATGCTCCACTTTTGTAGCTGTATCATTTCCTCTAGTTATCTTTAAGAAGCAGTGACACTTCAACAATAAAAATGGTCAATAGAAATCGAATGGGCGGAGCAAAGTATTGCTGACACAAGATTACAACAAGAAACTAAAAAAGAATAAGACAAGACTTTCTAAATTGCAACACAAACCAGGAATATAGCTATAGTAATATTCAATTGTCAGCATACTATTCCAGGGGAAAAGGAATCCAATTCCCAGAAGCAAACAAATTATGCATGCCCCTTTTTTCCCCTGTAATTAATTGAGTAATATTATCACATGCAATTTCCATTTAGAATCTTTGAAATAATTCTATAAATATCCAAAGAAAACTTAATGTTACTCATTCATTTTTCTCTGATGCAGACAAAACTAAATATGCTAACCTGTTTTTGCGATGCATAGTTCTATAATTCATAGTGTCCAAAATCATTGATTATTGTCATGACTTCTTTTTTTAAATGATCAGGAAATGAACCTATATTTGATCAAAAAACTTATTTTTCAAAATATATTCGATTTTTTTAATTCAAAACTAAATTTCCTTCCAATTTACGACGTTCAAACAAACCAGAATCATTTTCCTTTAATAGCTCACTATTGTAATATACTACTAAATGAACAACTACGTAACGAAATTATTATTTGTGGAATAATAATAAATCACAAATACAGGGCAAGAAATAAAACCACTGTGTCCTAAGCATGCCAAGTCTTTATCCTCTTGGTTGGAAATATTACTTCATGAAAACAATGTATTTGACAAACAGAACTTTTCTAAAACTAGCAAACGTCAATGTATCAAACAACATTAACATTTCTATTTGCATGCCCTCAAAATGTGTGGAATTATCAAACAAGTGTAGTGCACTTCCCTATACACACTCCTCTCTCTTCATGTGTCTTCATAGGAAGCCCTCAAGTTTGATATTCCTGCAAGTACTGCTACAAATTTCTAGCTCTAAAGGAACTTAGATTTCATATAGATGAATGTATTATATCTTGGTTTCAATAATAGACATAGTGATAATATATCTTCCATGGACCTAAAATGAAGAGAGTCTACATCCTTTTGAAAAATGCCAATTCTAGATGTAATCTAGGCTAGAAACTCTGATTTAAAAGCTTATATCTCACCAAATGAAAGGAGAAAGCATTCCTATTAAAGGTTGCACAACTTCTCCTTTTCCATACAAAAAAAGATGCATATCAATATTACTCTATTCCATAAACGTCTGCAATACTGTATGATAATCCATCCATTCCCAAGATAAACGTTTTCCTCTGAAGAGGGATGACAAAGATGTACATGCATTTTTCTATGTTATTCCTCGAACTTTATCATCGCTATGCTTTCTTTGACTAAAAATTCTATTTGGGATGTAAGAATGGTTTTAGGAATGCTTCATGCTGTAGTAGATAAAATGTAGTTACTCAGAGCCATTATAAGTGGTAACTTTAGCATACTAGGTTTTGTAGGGTAAGGGTGTTTATGTCATATTTTATAAGGTCGAAAATGTTTCCTCTTGTGCTCATTTAAATGGAATTTTTTTCACTTATCCTTGTCCAATGTCGATACTAACTTTAATCTCTAGTTCGTTATTGCAACATATCTGCATATTGAAAAGGTGAAAACTAATTTTTATAATGCTCTCATGTACTAGAAAAATTGATAGCATGTTGCATACCATTGTATTCTTGTGTAGTATTGTATTTGTTGGGTGATCTTTGAAAATTAGAACTATGGATATATTGTATATTTCAATAAGGAATAATGGAGTACATCAAGAAGTATACAGACTACCTCTTCTACAGAGTTAAGGAGTGAGAATATATCTTCCATGGACCTAATCTGAAGAGAGTCTACATCCTTTCCAAAAAATGCCAATTCTAGATGTAATCTAGGCTGGAAACTCTGATCTAATAGCTTATATCTCACCAAATGAAAGGAGAAAGCATCCCCATTAAAGGTTGCATAACTACTCCCTTTCCATAAAAAATATGCCTGTCAATATTGCTATGTTCCATAAACCTTTGCAAGATTGTATGATAATCCATCCATTCCCAAGATAGACTTTTTCCTCTAAAGAGGTTGACAAAGATGTGCATGCATTTTTATATGTTATTGCTCGAACTTGATCATTTCTATGCTTTCTTTGACTGAAAATGCTATTTGAGATGTAAGAATGGTTTAGGAATGCTTCATGTTGCGTTGGAAAAAATGTAGTTACTCAGAGCCATTACAAGAGGTAACTTCAACATACTGGGTTTTATCTTTTATAGGGTCAAGGTGTTTATCTCATAGTTTAGAATGTCGAAATCATTTCCTCTTGTGCTCATTTAATTGGAAATTTCTGCACTTATACTTGTCCAATGTGGATACTACCTTTAATCTCTAGTTCATGATTGCAATATATCTGCATATTGAAAAGGTGAAAACTAATAATTTTTATAATTCTCTCATGTACTAGACAAATTGTTAGCATGTTGCATACCATTGTATTCTTGTGTAGTATTGTATTTTTTGGTTGAGCTTTGAAAATGAGAACTATGGTTATATTGTATATTTCAATAAGGAATAATAAAGTACATCAAGAAGTATACGTACTACCTTTCCTACATAGTTAAGGAGTGAGAATATATCTTCCATGGCCCTAATATAAAGAGAGTCCACATCCTTTCCAAAAATGCATATTCTGGATGTAATCTAGGCTCACAACTATGATCTAAAAGTTTAGATCTCACCAAATGAAAGGAGAAAGAATCCCCATTAAAGGCTACAAAACTTCTCCTTTTCCATACAAAAAAAAGATTTTCATTATTACTCTGTTCCATAAACCTATGCAAGACTATGATAATCCATCCATCCCCAAGATAGGTTTTTTCCTCTGAAGAGGGTTGATAGAGATGTGTGTGCATTTTTTTGTTATTGCTCGAACTTGATCATTTTTATGCTTTCTTTGACTAAAAGTGCTATTTGAGATGTAAGAATGGTTTTAGGAATGCTTCATGTTACATTGGAAAAAATGTAGTTACTCAGAGCCATTATAAGAGGTAACTTCAACATACTAGGTTTTATCCTCTGTAGGGTCAAGGTGTTTATCTCATAGTTTAGAAGGTCGAAATCATTTCTTCTTGTGCTCATTTAATTGGAAATTTCTGCACTTATCCTTGTCCAATGTGGATACTACCTTTAATCTCTAGTTCATGATTGCAATAAATCTGCATATTGAAAAGGTGAAAACCAATCATTTTTATAATTCTCTCATGTACTAGAAAAATTGATAGCATGTTTCATACCATTGTATTCTTGTGTAGTATTGTATTTTTTGGTTGAGTTTTGAAAATGAGAACTGTGGTTATATTGTATATTTCAATAAGGAATAATAGAGTACATCAAGAAGTATACATACTACCTTTCCTACATAGTTAAGGAGTGAGAATATATCTCCATGGCCCTAATATAAAGAGAGTCTACATCCTTTCCAAAAATGCATATTTTGGATGTAATCTAGGCTCACAACTATGATCTAAAAGTTTAGATATCACCCAATGAAAGGAGAAATAATCCCCATTAAAGGCTACACAACTTCTCCTTTTCCATACAAAAAAAGATTCTTTTCAATATTACTTTGTTCCATAAACCTATGCAAGATTATGATAATCCATACATCCCCAAGATAGATTTTTTCCTCTGAAGAGGGTTGATAGAGATGTGCGTGCATTTTTCTGTTATTGCTCAAACTTGATCATTGTTATGCTTTCTGTGACTGAAAATGCTATTTGAGATGTAAGAATGGTTTTAGGGTTTCTTCATGTTGCAGTGGAAAAAATTCATTTCCAAAACAACCCCTCGAGACTTCTATTGAACCAACTGTTTAGTACTCAATCCATCACTTTGAGATGTTTAAAATTGCCCTAGCATATTTCGAGGAACAACACCATGCATACCAGGCCGAGAAACCATGACTGCATGCAGTTTTAAACCTATGTTATGTTAATGTGCCATACCCAAGTTTAGTTTTAACATATCACAACAACCAAAAACATTAACCAAACAAACAAATATTCTTCCAGTGAATGGTACAACTAAATAAAAATCCGATAAACATTTACCAACGTTGAAGAAATCAAAATATAATTGCATCTACTCATAAACTTGTATTTACAAGACTTGAATAGAAGGTGAAATGGAAGTGTGAGTTTCAACCATAGGTATTTTTCAGAAAACTATTGTAAAAATGAAAAATACCCGGGTTATGCTACCAAGGAATTCCACTAAACGCAACTGGACATTATGTAGTAGTTTTCACTTCATATCTAGACTTTAGTGCTTTATCAATCCGAATACTAGGAGGAAGCACTGGAAGAAGGGGACGAACTTCTCTAAATCATTCCATCAAATAAACTGCAATGCAGAACTCCCTTAGAGAAAGCATACTATCCCCATCCTGATCGAACAAATCCCAAAACAACACCAACAATTAAAGTCAGGATAGTGTGATGGCGATGTTAGATAAAATTTTCCTTCAAAGTCTCCATTAAAGGCAGATCTTCTTTAAAGATATGTGAATGATAACATGGATTGTGATGTAACTATCAATCTCACATTGATTTTAAAAATCATACATTATTGATTATTAACTATTAATATCTTAAAAATCCAAGTACGATTTTAGAAATGTGAAAGAACCTTATTTATTTCGGTAAATAGCAGAAGAAAATTTGATACATCAAGAGTTGGATTAGATATCCATGCTTTCTCATATTAGCATAAATGCTAGATAATGGAGAATACTCTCCATCAAAATTACTGAATTCTACAATCACATGCAATTTTAATGTTTTTCATAATGATCTATGTCCTTTCCAAAATTCCTACAAACAAATGATTTCTCCCCTAAGCAACCATTTTGAGATCTTGGAAACATTATGTCTAGTATCACGATATAGATGTGCCATAAAGGAAGCTAAATACAATATTTCACATATAACATTCACAAAGAATGAAAACGAACCCTTACAACTGTCTATCCCATTGACAGATTTGAATATTAACAACAACCACTTTAGAGGTGATGAATATGATATTAAGTTAGGTATTTGGTAAAGCACTGAAAAATATCAATTACCTAACTGTTCTTGCCATGTTTTGTGCAACTTGCTGGTTGCATGTACTACAACCAAGACAAAAACATGAGAGTACTACCTACCGATTCAATTACCAAAGGAAGCAATATTAGTACATGCAAATTCCTTTTAGAATCTCTGAAATGATCCTATAAATATTCAAAGTAAACTTAATGTTACTCCTTCATTTTTCTCTGATGCAGACAAAACTAAATATGCTAACCTATTTTTGAGTTGAAGAGTTTTATAATTCATCGTGTCCAAAATCATTGCTTATTGTCATGAATGATTGTGAGACTTGGATGGTAAGCCAACAATTATAATTGTGAAGGAAGTTTGCTGTAGCGGCTCCAACCACCCTCCAAAATTTTTCCTAACTTCGTTTTGGAGCCTCCCTACCAACCATCTTTAGCAGCATGTCTTGCACTGTCCAAGTACATATGCTTCAGTCGAGTTTTAGTGGCTTACCAGCCTGTGCTTATCATCTTGATTGTTTCCCACCGACAAGTTAACATTCTGGAACTTGGTCAGTTTCTGGTTGTGATGTTCACCTAGAAAATTGCGCAATTTTGGAGGGGAATGAGCCTTCCCTTTGGAAATTATGAAATCCAAGCTAGAATTGGGCTTGCTCTAAAAAATTTCTCAATTCTGATTGACAGCCAGGGCTTCATTCCATAAATTGCGTAATGCATGAGGGACAACTAGACTTTCTTAGCCCATAAACTACGCAAAAGTCATTCCCAGGCTTGAATACTGTTGCATGTGCTCCCAAGTTCACTGGTTCCCTCCTGGACTGAGCAATATTCATTCGCATGCATGGGTTGCTTTTCCTGAAAAAGAAAAAAAAGAGAAAAGAAAAAAGCATCCCTAGATTTTAGGGATCCATTTTTAGTAGCTAGAGGTTACATGCAAAAGCCATTTTAGAAACCTACCGCTAAGTGTCGCTTTTTCCTAGATTGTGGCATGCACGTCATAAGCCTTGATCTTATCAAACTTATTTATTCAATGTTGCATAGCTCATTGTTGGGTTGTGTTATATTCTTTCCACGACTAGCCCACGTAGTTAACCAAGGGGTTAGAGGGGGGGCAGAGCCCCCCCTTCATTGCGCCGATTGTGTAGCGAGGGGGGTCACAGGGGGTTTGAGGGGTGCAGGTAACCCCACTCTATGGGGTCCAGGGTAGCGCCTCAGAAAATTTTGGTTTTGGAACCTATGTTAGGTTGGGCGGACCCACCTATGGTTTTGTGCATGATTTTCGCACAAGTTTTTTGGACGCGATGGTTTTCAGTCCATGGTTTTGGATGTGATAGTTTTCTGTCCATGGTATTGGATGCTTCGGCATGTCTAAATATGTATTATAACATTGAAAGGAACATAACGAAAAATCAAGCTGGTAGTCCTGGTTTTGGGATCCAAGGGAAAATCTCTGGGTATATGTATTTTATGTATTTTAGAATTTGTATGCAGCTAATTTTTGTATGGGATTAAAACCTTCAATTGGTATCAGAGCTATTTTGGCTTCAATGGGATGCCTTTCTTGCTAAGGGGTTTCACTCGGGCCTGTGGTAGACCCTGTTCAGTGGGAGATTTGCGAGATCGATTCGGGTGGTGAAAGAAGATGGCGAGTAGTGGAAAGATAGAGATCGAGAAATTTAATGGTCAGAGTTTTGAGTTGGGGAAACTCAAGATGGAGGATCTGTTGGTGGATATAGATCAGTGGATCACGGTAGATCGGGGTACTAAACCAACAGGAGTGTCCGATGAAGAATGGAAGAAGTTGGATCAGAAGGCAAAGAGCACAATACGATTGTGTGTCTCAGATTCAATATTGTTGAATGTGTCAGGGGAAGCTATGGCAAAGGCTTTGTGGGACAAGTTAGGGACTTTGTACCAATCTAAGTCTCTGGTGAATAAACTGTTCCTGTGGAAAAAGATGTATAACCCGAGGATGAAAGATGGAGACTCAGTGACAAAGCATCTGAAATCATTCAATACTGTGGTAAGTCAGTTAGCATCTGTTGATATTAAAATTTCAGATGAAGATAAGTTTATCAGTTTGTTGTGTTCTCTACTAGATTTGTGGGATAGTCTGGTTATTGTAATAGGTAGCAATGCAACTGCCTTGTAGTTTGATGAAATAGTCTCATCCTTGATGACGGAGGAGATGAGATGGAAAAATATGGAGAGCCAGAATGGTGATGCCTTGTCTGTATGAGGACGGTCCCAGAACAGAAACAAAAATAAGTCATCGAGTGGGATATCTAAATCTAGAGGGAGATCTAAATCTCCAGGAAAACCTGTAAAGGTGGTGTGCTGGAAATGTGGAAAGAAAGGGCAAAACAAAAGGGACTGTAAATCTAAAGATCTTGATAAAGGAAAGGGATCTGATGATGTTCCTTCTGCAGAGGTGAAAACCACCCCAGATGAAGGTGGGGATGTGTACTTGGCTTCTTCAAGTACACATGTAGATCATGAGGCATGGTTGATTGACTCAAGTGCATCCTTTCACTTCACTCCCCATAGAGAGTGGTTCTACGAGTATGAGAAATACGACGGTGGTGATGTATTCTTAGGGGATGATAAGAAGGCTAGAATCGTTGGTCGTGGAAAAGTAAAGTTGAATTTGCAAGGTGGAAGGGTCAAAACACTTCTGGGTGTTCTACATATTCCTACATTGGCTAGAAATCTATTTTCTGTAAGCAAGTTGGATGATGCAGGTGTAAAAATAGTGTTCGACAAGGATACCTGCAAGATGGTTCTGGGAACACTAGTATTGATGTGGGGAGTTCGGATTGGAACTCTCTACAAGTTGCAAGGTAGCACGATTGTTCATGGGTGCAACAGTTCTATGGTTCTTGAAAGTAGAGCAGAAAATCTAGTGGCCTATGGAGAGAAGACCATGTTGTGGCATCAAAGGTTTGGACATATTGGAGAGAAGGGCCTTCGAATACTTCATGGTAAAGATATGGTTGAAGGTATGAGTAATAGCTCTCTAGATTTTGATTTCTGTGAAAATTGTGTATATGGGAAGAAAAACCGGGTGAGTTTCCCCTCTGGTGGTAAGAGGGAAAAACATATATTAGAGCTTGTGCATAGTGATGTGTTTGGACTTGTGAAGGTTCCATCACTGGGTAAGTCTATGTACTATGTATCATTTATAGATGATTTCTCAAGGAATACATGGATATATTTCCTTGAGAAGAAATCTGGAGTCTTTGACAGGTTTAAAGAATTCAAGGCTTTGGTGGAAAACCAGACAGAGAAGAAGATAAAGGTGTCGAGGACAGATAATGGTGGAGAGTTTTGCAATAAGGAATTTGAAGAATTCTGTAAGAAGTGTGGTATAGCACGGCAGAAGACTACTCCATATACACCTTAGCAAAATGGAGTTGTAGAAAGAATGAACAAGACGTTGATGGAAAGGGAAAGAAGCATGCTCAGTGGTGCTGGGTTAGGACAGGAATTCTAGGCAGAGACGGTGGAGATAGCATGTTACCTGGTCAACAGATCACCTTCATCAACGTTGGAGGATAAAACTCCACAAGAGGTATGGACTGGTAAGAAACCCTCTCTTTCACATCTGAGGGTATTTTAATGTGTGCATATGTACATGTTCCAAAGGAGAAATGAACCAAGTTGGATAGTAAATATGAAAAGTGCATCTTTATTGGGTATAAGGATGGTTTAAAGGGTTATAAGCTTTGGAACCCAGTAACAAGGAAGGTTGTGTACAGCCGAGATGTGGTGTTCAGAGAGGTGAAAGATGTTATTAAACATGAAGTCCAACCAAAGGAACCTAAGAAGATAGAGTTTGAGCTAAAGGAGGAAGAATCAAACTCTACGGCAGAGGAGGAATCAGAAGATTGAGAGACACAAACTCTGGGTGTGAGAAGATCAGTTCGAGAAAGAAGGTAGCCATAAAGGTATAGTCCATCTTCCTTCTGTTCAAATTTTGCTTTATCTATTACTGATGATGATCCCAGAACTATGAAGGAAGCAGTAGATTCAGAGGACGGAAAACTCTGGAAAGAGGCCATGGTTGATGAAATGACATCTTTTCACAAAAATGAGGCTTGGTATCTAGTGGAGTTGCCAACTGGAAGGGAACCCATTGGCAGCAAATGGGTGTTCAAGAAGAAGACAAATGCAGAAGGAAAGGTGGATAAATACAAAGCTCCGTTGGTAGCAAAAGGTTATTCCCAAGTGTCGGGAATTGATTTTGGTGATATTTTTTCTCCTATTGCGAAGGTAACTTCTATTAGATTACTTTTATTTGTTGTTGCTGCTTTTGATTTTCACATGGATGGATGTGAAGACAACATTTCTTCACGGGATCTGGAAGAGGAAATCTACATGAAGCAACCTGAAGGCTTTGCAGTGAAGGGTAAGAAAGATTTGGTATGAAAGTTAAAGAAGTCTTTGTATGGCTTAAAACAGTCACCAAGCATGTGGTATCAGAAATTTGATACATTTATACGGGGACTTGGCTTCACCAGAAGCAAAGAAGATCACTGTGTGTATTTTAAATTAATTGGTGACTGTGTTATTTATTTGGTCTTGTATGTGGATGATATGTTGCTGGTTGGAAATGACAAAGAAATTATCTAGGATTTGAAGACCCAATTGTCCTCCAAATTCGACATGAAAGATCTTGGTGGTGCAAACTATATTTTGGGTATGGAAATTAAAAGAGATCAGGCAAAGGGGAAGCTCTGGTTAAACTAGAGGAAGTATGTTGAGACAATATTGCATAGATTTAATATGCAGGATAGTAAACCAGTGAAGGTTCCTATTCCTATAGGTGTAAAGTTATTTGCTGAATAGTGTCCCAAGGCACAAGAAGAGGAAGAGGACATGTCCCATGTTCCATATGCAAGTGCAGTCAGTAGCCTGATGTATGCAATGGTCTGTACTAGACTAGACATTTCACATGTAGTGGGAGTATTGAGTAGTTTTATGTCAAAACCAGGAAAGGAGCATTGGACAGCAGTGAAGCGTGTTTTCAGGTATTTGTGTGGCACTAGTGACTATGCTTTGTGCTACCAAGGAAGACTAGGATTGGACAGAGTGTTGGATATTCGTGGCTTTGTTGATGCAAACCAGGATGGAGATTTTGATCAGAGAAGATCTACAAGTGGGTATGTGTTTAATCTATTTGGAGGTGCAATCAGTTGGATGAGTAAGAAACAATCTGTAGTGGCACTATCAACTATAGAGGAAAAATACATGGCGGCCACTCATGCAAGAAGGGAAGCAGTTTGGTTGCACAGATTGTGTTCAAGTATGGGGTTAGTACAGAGAGCTATAAGGATAGACTGTTGTTACACTAAAAAATGTCACCTTGACTACTTACAGTTAGTATGGCTCAAATCAACAGTCATGCTACCCTCTTAGGCAAGTCTTATGCCTCTGTTATCCATCTCAAACTCAAAGAAGAGAGAAAGTCTTGTAAAAACTATGTTTATCTCTGGGGTCGCAGGTTCTCTCTAGCCTTACCTGCGGGGACGCTGACCATGTTCACAAAATCTGCGTCCATGGACGCTCTGTATATTAAGGGACAGGTGCGTCCCTCTGTAAAAGGCAAAATGCGCGAGTTTTATCTTGAAAAAGTTACTTGTGGTTACTTCTAGAACATTCTAGAGGTCGGTTTGATGAAATGGATGCGCCTCCAGTTGGTTCATGTATCTCTATTAAGGGGGAACTTATCCCATCAATAAGGGAGCTATCCCACCCATAGAGGGGGATGATCCCATTGATAGTGGACCTGAATAACCTCTTTACAGCACTATAAATAAAGACATTGAGCCAGAGGGAGAGGAGGTTGGAGCTATACATTTTCTTTGGGTAAATGCTGCAGGATTTAGGTCTTCCATTAGAGCCTTTGTGAGGAGAGATTGTCTTTACTTGATTCTACTTGGAAGAGGGTGAGCTTTGTCAAAGTAGAGGAAAACCCTTGATGGACCCTGGGAGGAACTTGCACAACACCAAGGCCAGGTTGTAAGAGTTTCTTTGTTTCGTTATTAATACAAACTGGTTTATTTTTCTCAATAGCTTGTGTTAATGAGTTATTTCATGTGTTCCTTGGTCTGCATGTTGAATATATGTTTTATTATATGAAATGCAAGTGCTTGGTAATTGTTTGATTGTTTGTGGTTGCAAGAATTGACTTGAAGGAGGAGCTCATCCGGATCGTCAAGAACGGACTTCAACAACAGCGTTTTGGAATAAGGTAAGCCTAAACACTTGTAGTTTTCATGTTGTAAAAGGTGTATTTAGAGAAAGATCACTCCATTTTGTCTTGTTTGTCATTAGAACGTCTTAGACTTCTAGGAAGGTCAGTCGTGTCCGCACCCTTGACAAATTCCGTGTGACAAATTGGCGACTCCGCTGGGGAATCCATTAATGAGAGAGTCTTTTCCTTTATATGAACTTTGCTTTGAGAAAATCATTTTTATTTTCTGGTTTTTGACTGTGAGAATTAGTATTTGGGTGGCTTAGCTTTAGATTTCGTTAGATTTGGTTTTTCTTCATTTTTTCAGAAGGACGCACTCTCTGAGTACTGCACAGTGCGTCTTTGGACGCGCTGTTGCCGTTTGCACAGAGCGGGGCCGCACCTGTGACAACGGGTTGCCTGCGTCTTCCTGTAAAACTTAAGAAAATTCCATTTTTTGCTTTAATTGCTTTTAGATTTTGATTTTTCCTTGTATTTTCTGCCCAGATCCTTTAGTACCCTGTCAAGAATTTTCACCTGAACTTGTTTTGTGAGCTTTGAGTGTTTTAGTGGTTTTCAACGAAGTTTAGACCTAGGGTTTGATTTTTGGATAGGTTTTGTAGTGACTTTGATAGTAGAAAGTTGTCCAACCTTAGATCTCTCTGGTTAGTCAACCTTCTTAGAAGTCGGGCCTGTCGTAAAGTCTCCTTGTGTGAGCAGCTTGCCATTTAAGTTGTTTTGGGTCAAATTTTGAATTGCTTGTTTATAAAGTATTGATTTCCATTTTATAAAAAGAACAAAAAGATTAGAGTTTTGTTTTGACTAGTTTTTGGTTCTGCAATAAACTAGTCCTTGATTTGATTGTGATCAAGTAAAACACCTTAGAAATAATCATTGTTAGTTTTGGCCTCGTTAAGATTGCTTAGAATAAATTTGCCTTTAGTTTGCTTATGAGTGGATTTTCATAGATTTTAATAGTTGTTAAGATTGATTTTTGGTTATATTAGATTTATTTGCTTTATTAAAAGAAAAATACAAAAACATCTTCTTTAAAAGTCTTGTTTCAAGTAGCTTTTTGTTTTTGAAAGAAGAAAAGAGTTTTTTTCGTGCATATAAAGAGAGGTTATGTTTTTATGCTTGGAAAAGAAAAACGAATTGTTTCTTTGATTGTCTTCAATTAAGAAGTTGCTTTTATAAAGATTGCATTCTCTCAACTTTTTAGTTAAGCAATTCATCGAAAAAGTAAAGTAGTGGGTAAATCATTCTAGGTGCATTTTGTAGTGGTTTCGAGTCGAGTCAACACACCACTGGTTTCACTTCCATCACCTTTTGACTTAAGAAACAACCTTAAAAGTAACGCTTAAATTAAAATCAATCTAGTAATCTTTATTTTTCTAGGGCTCTGAAACACCAACATAGCTTAGGCTAGGGTCTTGGAGTAGGTGAGTACTTAACTCTCCAAGACTACAAAACCAAACAGATAGTCTATCTTGAGTAGAACAAATCCAATTGTTTCAGTTACATTCTGGGAAAGCTCCTCTTAAAGGAGAAGCACGAGCTCGTGTCCGAACCAGTGAGGGGATCATTCCTCCCTCGTTGGGAACGACGCCAGGCAGTACGTATTACAAACGGTAAACCTCGGATTAACCATTGTCGAGGAGCCAGGGGTCACTTATCGGTAAACCTTGGATTGTTGTCAAGGAGCCGGTAAGGGGATTGGAGCTTGCTACTCTGCCCTTGCGTGCTGTCGGAGTTTAGACTGTTCCCCCAGGTGTAATTGTTGTGATTGGTAACCTTAGTGGCCATAATATCTAGGATTCTACCCAAGGTGACGGTGGAGGGAAGGTCCCACTGTACCTGGAGCAGACGTCGGTTATACTCACTTGGATTTTCCGGGGGGTTCACTTCACTTCGAGACGGTTAAAGTGGAGGAACTTGTGCCGGTCTATTCATTAAGCAGGTTGCCGGGGTAACTGTTCCACCCGCCATTTCTGTACTGAATCCTGCGAGGTTGGGCCTAATCACCAACTAGCGCTTTTGGTCCGGAAGACTACTGTTTGTGTGTGCTTTGACGCTCTAGATTCTTTAGGCGTGTGCTTCAAATTTGTTTGGTTCTTTAGAAGACTTTAGGTGGTTTGATTTGAAATTTTTACTTTGTTTTCGTGTGTTGTAGTTAAAATCTTTAATTGTGGCGGAATTACCGAGAAGGTCCCGTCGAATTGCGGGCCAGTCTCCTGAAGTTGTTTCTGTGGCCGAATTGTTGAGAAGATCCCGTAGACTTAGGGGATCCCCTCCTCGAGACGACCCAGGTAATTTAGAAGGGTTAAAGGTCCTTGTAACTCCTCCTAGTGACAGTAGAGTAGGTTCACCTGAAGAAGGAGAATCTTCCTTGGTAGTCCATCCAGATTACCAAAGTTTAGAAACAGGTTACAATCCCGAAGCTGTTACAGTTTCCGAGCTTGCTGGTAGTTTTTCATCTGCCAGTGAAACAGGCGAAGAACCTGAAATTTCCAAACCTGTTACTCCAACTCCTAGTGTTCCTGATTCACCAAGAATAGAAAGAATTATCACCGAAAATCTTCCTGTTGGATTAATTGCTATAGAAGAACTTGTTCCAGAGGAAGAAATAGGCGTTTCTGATTCTGAAGATCTAATTACCCTTGATCTAAGGGAGCGTGAATCCATCTTTTACAGTCCTCCTAGAAGTGAATCTTGGTACCTTGCATTAACCAATTTTTTAGACAACTCAGTAGGTTTTTCTACACCTCGTACTCCTATTCCACCTAGAGGAATTCATTCTCCTGTAAATATGTCTGGTCAGTCATCTGTGTTTTCACAAAGTCCTGAATCATTTTTACATGGCGGTCCTTCTGTTCCTACTGGGTATCAATCACTTTCTGGTACCTTTGCGGGAGCATCTCCTCAACCCATTGATCATGGGTTATTAGTTGGAAACAGTGGTAATGTACCATTGAGTATAGGTGACGTTTATATGATGTCAGGTTCAACTCCCATTAACCAACCTCAAGGTGGCCAATTACCGCCTGGGGGGCAACCTTCGTTAATGCCTGGGGGGCAACCTCAAGGTACTTCATTCGTGACTGGGGGGCAACCTCAAGGGTATCAACCCCAAGGGTATCAACCCCAGCCTCAATATGTACCCCAAAGTCAACCTCAGTATCAATATCAACCTCAAGGATGGCAACCTCAAGGATGGCAACCCCAAGGGTATCAACCCCAAGGGTATCAACCTCAAGGATACCAACCTCAAGGTCAAGGTCAACCCCAGTACTCGTATTTACCTCAAGGTTATCAACCTACGGGTCAATACCCTGGTCAAGGTTATCAACCACCTCAAGGGCAATCATATGGGACTGCACCTTACAGTTATCAACCCTATCCTCAATACGGCTATGGATCTCAGTATCCTCAACCTGTTACGAGTCAATACCCTGGAATGTTAACATGGGATCCGTCACAGGGTCAACAGATGTCGCAACCAAGTATACAGTCGGTACCTCAAGCAGGACAACCTGCAGTTCCTGGTCCACCCCAGCAACCGCAACCTGTCCAGTCAAGTGTTCAGACCCCTGTAACTTCCGTAGTTACTCAGCCGCCAATTGCACCTGGTACTCCACCTCACACGGCTGCAGCAACTACCGCTTCATCTACCATGCTTACTTCTGGAGTATCGGCAGCTCCGGTTTCTACTGTCCCTGTAACCACTCCTCAGACATCTGTACCGTTGTCTGGACCTACGGTTCAAACCACAGTCCAGATGCCTGCAGGCCAACCTGGTACAAGTACGGTTGTTACTACTCAACCTCAATTTGTTCAACCTCCGTACCAGGGACAGTATCAACCTGGGCAAGCTGCCCAACAACCGGTTTACCAGTATCAACCGTATCCTGGGTACACTTATCAACAACCTCAGCAACCCCAGTACGGTCCGGTTAATCCTGGTTTTCCAGGAGGATATAATATCCCAAATGCGACTCCTGTTCCTAGTTATCCTGGATATCCTCCTCCTGGGGCTGGTATTGTGACTCAGAGTTTTAGAGATCCTAACCGGCAGTTACCGTTTATTGCGACTTTAGATTTACCCGACTTGACGCGCCTAACGAACGATCCAATTCAATATCTTCAGTTCTGGCCGCCAATGCCAAATAAGTTGCCCAGCGATATACCCAAGTTCGAAGGTAAGTCTGGAGAGGATCCGTCTAATCACGTGATGACTTACCACCTCTGGTGTGCATCAAATTCCATCTCAGATGATTCCATCCGCTTACGTCTTTTCCAGCGTACACTCATTGGTCTCGCAGCCAAGTGGTACATTGAGTTACCACGGGCCTCTTTTTACAACTTTAGCCAGTTAGCTACCTCGTTCTTAACTCATTTTCAGTTACCAGTCAGATACGATAATGGTACAGAATTATTAACTTCGCTAAAACAATCGACATCCACGTACATTTCTGATCACATCCATGAGTGGAGACGTCGAAGAAGATTAGTGAAAGTTTTTATCCCGGACCAAATCTTAGCTGAATGGTTTGTCAAATCATTATTACCAAGAATTACTGAAGATGTAGCTAAGGCCGGAGTAGTTACTGAGGAGCAAGTCATTGCTCAGGCACAATACCTTGACTTAGTTTACACTCAGTCGGGTACGTTACACGAGAAAATTCCGGATCTTCCAAAGTCAAACCAAATCGCTGCTGCTCCTTCGGGATCTCATGCCGCTGATGGTATGATTGGTATCGTGACTACGAAGAGTAAGAAGAAGTCTTCCAAGGCCTCCAATACTCCAATTATCACTTTGCCTGATTCTCCGACAGGAGAGTCTTCTCCTCCTGAACTTACCGCCGACATTCACGCTGTAGAGTCATCTACGGCCAAATCAAAAAACGGTGGAAAGAAGAAAGGAAAGAAGAAGGCTAAAGCAGACAAGGCTCCAAAGGAGAAAACGGAAAAGTCGGAAACCAATGACGAAAAACGCAAACCTCGATATCCTTGTCTCATTTGTGAAGAAGATCATTTTACGAGAGACTGCCCTCATCGGGCCGAGGTAGTGAAAATAGTCAAAGGTTCTCCCACTCCTGCTGTGTTAAAAAATCCATTTCCAGAGCAGGAGAATAAGATGATAGGTTCTTCTTCGAATGCCAGTGAAGAACCCATTTTGATGATGTCTCATGTCAGGATTGCGACTCGATCGCAAGATTATGGTAGTAAGGCTCCTGTTGATGGTAAGGAAGCAGAATCTTCTCACTCTAACCCATCAACCTCAGCTCCTGGTTCCGATCCACTACAGATCGAAAAACCTAACCCAGACTTAGTGATTAAGCCGCCCGCCAAGGGTGTACTTCGAAGGTCTGCTTTCAATCCACATGCGAGAGCAGCCCAGAATTACAACATTGTTGAAGACTTAGCTGTTTCACCTTCAGCAATGTCGGCACTCGAAGTGCTGCAATCATGTCCAGCGCAACGAAAATTGCTTTTGTCGGCTATCGGAGCTGTCGATGTTCAGGACCCGAACCTAATGATCTTTGATCTAGAAAATAGTACACCGCGTCTCCCCCATCAAATGGCTTTCCAAATTCCAGTGATAGTCAAAAACAGGCCTATTCATCGGACTGTGATTGATGAGGGAGCTTCTACGTGTATTATGTCGATTCAATGTTGGAGATCGCTTGGTTCTCCTTCGTTGAACCAATCCCCCACCATCCTTAAGGCCTTTGATGGCCGTGGGTTCCGTCCGTTTGGTATTCTACAAGAATTGCCTATAGGGGTCGAAGGTAAAACCGTTAGTCTGGATGTGGAAGTGGTTGATGCCCCTCTAGACTACAACCTTCTTTTGGGTCGAAGTTGGTCATATGCTATGACAGCGGTCGTTTCATCGGTCTTCAGAGTCATTAAGTTTCCACATAACGGTAAGATCGTGACTATTGATCAGCTGACATACTTTTCATCCGACCCAACCTCTTCAGAAGTATCCAACATGTTGGTAAAACGACAATCCCTTATAGGGACATTGGTGTAGGTTTAGTTAAGGATTCCGGTTTACTGGGAACTTTTCCTCTCCCTCCACTCAATGCAGACCCTTCGTTTGCAACAATTCATATGATCACGTCAGAAAACATTATTTATGATGATCCTTGGTATGTTCCATCTGACTCTGAGCTAGACTCACTCGGTGATGTTATGCCGTTGAGTCCGTATGAGATTGCTTATGAAGCTCTTATGTCTTTTACCGATTTTCATTCAACCGAAACCGACCAAATGAATGTGGTCAGTGAAGAGTCACTTTTCACCTCACCCTTAGAACGGATAACGTTTCCCGAAGAAGTGTCATCTGACGAACAACTTCGCGAAATCCTAAGTGTAGATGATCTACCATGGGAAGATCTCCATCACAGATCTTCGTTTTTACCTAAGGATGATGCATTTGAAAATGATTTTTCATCTATCTTTACCGCTGAATATGTCAAAGACGCTCAGGATCCAACGAAACATTCTGATTCAGAGCTGAATTTAGGGAATATTTCTCGTACTATTCCCATTGATATTTCAGTGAAGTCCGGAATCGAGGAGAACATTCATATAGGTGCCGCATGTACTGAAGAAGAAATCCAAACTTACAAGGCCCTATTCCAAGAATTCCGCGACGTGTTTGCCTGGTCTTACGAGGAAATGCCAGGAATTGATCCTGCCATTGTTGTTCATGAAATCAAAACCTACCCGGATGCTAAACCCATTCGGCAACGGTTGCGTCAGATTCACCCTCGAAAAGCGGCTGCAATCAAAGCAGAAGTCGAAAAGCTGTTGAAAGCAGGTTTCATTTATCCGATCCCGTTAACGGATTGGGTATCGAATATTGTTCCCGTCAATAAAAAACAAGGAACAATAAGAATCTGTATCGACTATAGGGATATCAATCGAGCTTGTCCAAAAGACAACTATCCTACGCCTTATATCGATCAAATTATTGATGATTGTGCCGGAAGTGAGATGTTTTCCTTCATGGATGGTTTCTCAGGCTATAATCAAATCAATATTCTACCTGCCGATCAACCAAAAACGGCATTCATTTGTCCATGGGGGACATTTGCTTATTGCAAATTACCTTTTGGGCTTAAGAATGCCGGCGCTACTTTTCAACGGGCGATGTCTTATGCATTTCATGACATCAAGCACATTGTGCAACCCTATCTCGATGATTTGCCTGCTCATTCTTTACATCGAGCTGATCACCTTGTCCACCTACGAGCAATCTTTATGAGGTGTAGGCATTATCGAATTCGGTTGAATCCCCACAAGTGTGTTTTCTGTATAGAAACAGGTCGATTGCTGGGATTTGTTGTTTCAAAAGCCGGCATTCGCGTCGATCCCTCGAAAGTCGAGGCTATCATCAAATTGCCTCCTCCTTCGAGTTTGCGCCAACTCCAAAGTTTGCAAGGGAAAGCGAACTTTTTACGCCGATTCATCCCAAACTACGCCGAGGTCACTAAAGGTTTTACACGGTTGTTGAAACAGAACGCACAATTCTTTTGGGACGAGATTGCCCAACAATCTTTTGATGCATTAAAACACGCGTTGACCCATGCACCGTTATTGCATCCTCCCAACTACAACCAGGACTACTTCTTATACCTCGCAGCTTCGCATTCCACCATTGGAATGGTGTTAGTTCAAGAAGATGAATTCAAAGCAGAGCATGTGATATATTATCTTAGTAGAACCTTAAATCCCACTGAGTTAAAATATTCGCATGTGGAGAAATTGGCCCTGGCAGCCGTTCAAGCTGTCCAGCGTTTTCGTCACTACATTCTTCTCCGCAAAACTACAGTTATTTCGGATTGCAACCCTATGATTTATATTTTGACAAAACAACTGCTAGGGGGCAAGTACTCTAAATGGATTGTTATCCTGCAAGAGTTCGACTTGGAGTTCGAGAAGTCCAAGTCTAAGAAATCTTTAGTTTTTGCGGAATTGATGTGTGATTTCCCGAGTGCTGACACAGAGACTGTGGCAGAGGAGTCCATTGCGGACGAATCTTTGTTTCTTATTAGCACTTTAGATCCGTGGTATGGGGATATAATCATCTATCTCCAAACCCAAACCTTTCGGCCTGAAGCTTCCAAGGAAGACCGTCGAAAAATTCGGTTTCGATCCCAGCAATACAGAATTATTGGAGATACACTTTATCGCCGGGGGGCAGACTTAGTTTTTCGACGTTGTTTAACTCACGAAGAGGCTGAGAGAGTTTTGAATGATTGTCACTCTGGAGCATGTGGCGGTCATATGTCTGGGTATGCCACAGCTCAGAAGGTGTTGCGCGCTGGCTATTTCTGGCCGTCTATGTTTAAAGATTGTATCCTTGCCGTCAGAACATGCCACAACTGTCAAGTGTTTGATCGAAAGATGCGCGCTCCACCTGCTCCTCTCCACCCTATAATTGCCGCTGGTCCATTCGCCAAATGGGGCATTGACTTTATTACTTGTAACCCTCACTCGGCCGGGGGCATGCGTATATCATCCTCGCGGTTGATTATTTTACAAAATGGGCCGAGGCGATGCCTACATTCGACGCAAGCGGCAAGACAGCTGCAGTTTTCGTATTCAATCATATCATAACTAGGTTTGGTGTCCCACAAGCAATCATTACTGACCATGGGAGCCATTTTCGAAACGTCATGATGACTGAGCTTACAAGCCAGCTTGGTTTGCGCCACGATAGCTCTACTCCTTATTATCCGCAAGCCAACGGTTTGGTTGAGTCAATCAACAAAGTTCTAGTCATCATGATTCGACGGATCATTGGTATCCATCGAACGAATTGGCATAACATGTTATTTTCGGCGCTATGGGCATATCGAACTTCAGTGAAAAATTCAACAGGTTTCACCCCTTTCCAGCTAGTTTATGGCTTAGAAGCTGTGTTACCTATTGAATGCGAAATCCCATCACTTCAAATGGCTGTCGAATTACTTCCAGCTACTTCCGAAGAGGAGAAACGGTTATTATACTTGGCTAAATTAGATGAGACTCGACGTGACGCTACTTTAGCTATCGAGACTCACGCGAAACGAATGAAAGCTCAGTACGATAAAAATGTAACCCCTCGAAGTTTTTCGGAAGGAGACCTAGTACTATTATATGATCAAGCTAACGATAAGCTAGGTGCCGGAAAATTCGTTCCCATGTGGCATGGGCCCTACATTGTAAAGCGAAAGCTAGCAAAAGGGGCTTATGAGTTAGTTGATTTTGATGGGGACTCTTTGGGTAAACCCAGAAATGGACTTTACCTAAAGAGGTATTATGCTTAAAATGATGGGTATGGAGAAATTTTTAGATAGGTTAGATTTCCTTTCTAGCTAGCAAGTGTGTTAGTTTAGTCAGTGTGCTTAGCTTAGCGAGTGTGGTTTTTCGTCATTATTCTGGCTTATCTTGGTTTTACTCTTGATATTGTAGATGTCGACGCCTCTCCAAACATACATTGGATTTGCTGATGGTGCTTGTCGTAATACACGGAATATCTCTTCCGCAGCTTGGGTTATCTATTCGCCCTCTGACGAGTTAGTTTCTATGCATGGGGTAAGCCTCGGTCAAACAACGAATAACATTGCAGAATACAGTGCAGTGGTTGAATTATTATCCGAATCTATTTCATTTGGAATTCGACGTTTGATAGTGAGGTTAGATTCTGAACTTGTTGTATTACAGCTTAATAGAGTTTATGCCATTAGAAATCCTGTGTTATTAAGGTTGTTTTTGAGAGTGCGTCTCTTGGAACGTGAATTTGATTACATTGAATATCAACATATTCCAAGGTCCTTGAATACATTAGCAGATGCAATTGCTTCTCGAGTGTTGGACAGACATTTATAATAATCATGCAAGTAAATTTAAAAACATTTCATCATACATGTTAAACAAGATAAGCCGGTAATAGTGATATATATATATAGATAGAAGTGTGTCAAAAAATATATACATCGTCTTCGATCATAGGTTGAAAACACCTTATGATCGGCAAAATGATAGTACAAAAAGTCAAAAATGTCACATGTGACTACAAAAGTGACTAGTCAATCACTGGTGGTGCTCTCTGTACGACACCACTGCGCGGGCTACCTTACGCAAAAATCTCCTAAACGGTCCAGGGACCGCGACTACGAAGCGCTGAAGCCTGATAGGAATGTCGTCCATAGTAGTCTCAGGTATATCTGCCGTGAGACGCTCTAGATCATGCTCCAACTCAGCTAGTACGTCTGCAGCCGCGTCCTGTGGGGCCGGTACCGGTGCAGCTGGATGTAGTCTATCATAAGGCCGGAGGTTGGCTGGACGCTGTGGACCAACATCTGCATTTTGAAAAATTTTACTATTAGTTTTGAGACGATATATATAAAAAATACAAAAAATACATAACTAGAAAACTTGTGAAAATAAAAGTACCTCTGTCGTCCCATTGTTCTCCCTGTGGAAGAACCATGTCCGGATCACCTCTGAAATCCATTCCGGCATACGGAAAGTCCTGTATCACAAAAAGCTGGCCCTCTAACCAGTCAAAATAACTATCTGAGAATCGAACTACTGTCGCGCCCTCGTCAGGATGCCGGGCCATCACCGCAACCCATCGTATCAGCTTTGGCTGCCGAGGACCCAAGATATCAACAGTGAGTTGCTGAGGGATCAGCATTGGAATTCTCTCCAAGGCAAAGCTCACGACTATAGGCCCATATCCAAAAGTCTTTAGTCGTCCGTTCTTTGCCTTGGTCAGTTGGCTCTTCATATGAGCCGACACAGCTTCACACCAGTTGAAAATGGTGCCTTGGTAACAGTCAATTGCCATCCGCATTTGGGATCCGGAAGCAATGTGTAAAGCGGCCGCGCCGCAAATTCTGGTAACCGTGAACGCTATGACTTTGAGTTCCGGTAGAGTGATGTGTTTTATCTCTATGCCTTTTGAATGGTGAGCCCCACGTGTGCACCAATCCTCGCGGAGACTATCAAGGGATTGGCCACCCGGCCTAGTCCCCGCAAGACTGAGTTGCTCACCTCTGTTTGGCAAGCCAGTGAGAAAGTATACATCCGAGGGCTCTATCTCGAGCTGGTGCCCTCCTATGTAAAAGCATTGTTCTTGAACGTTCCATCGCTCAACCAGCCATTCCAAGAATCTTACCTGGCCCCTCATGCCCGGTATGGTCCAATATTTGTATAATCCGCATGCTCTTAGGGCATCCAGGGAAGGTTGATGATTTATTGCAGCTTCATCTTCCTCTACATGCTCTCTTTCTCTCCAGTCTAACATGATTAATGCCCTGCATATCAAAAATAGCAATTAGAAATTGATTTGGGAATTTTTGGTGGTTTTTTGAGAGAGTTGGGGTTTTGAAATGCGCGTTTCTCGGAAGACGCACCCCGGCTTTGTAGCACAGGGCGCCCGGACGCAGCTGGCCTGAAGGCGGGCTGCGTCTTCCGACCGTTTTCCCGTATGAGAAAAAGTCGGGGGACGCAGGTCACCCGAAGGGCACCTGCGTCCGCCGAGAGGCGCATTCCAAAACCAAAACCCCCCCAAAAAAATAAAACTAAGACCTAAAAATTGATTCTAAACGGATAGAAATGCAGAGTAGGATGTGTAAAATACCTGGATGAGACGGCGTTCGATTCCGACGGTCAGATTTTCCGCAGCGACCACGGGAAGTTTCTTGTCAAAAGCTCCTTTTTCAACCTCAACAGTGAAACGGTAAAAATGACATGGTAAAAGGTCTTTTTATAGGTTTTTTGGATGAATTAGTTCATTTTTTACCATGAAAAGATGTTTTTGAATGTATTTTTGCCTATTTTAAACAGGTATGAGTAATGTGTTGCTTTTGTGCAGGACAAAGGGATTTCGAGGGAAATTGTAATTTTTCACAAACAAAAATATCAGAGTCATCTTTTAAGCCCTTTTCTGACTCCTAAAACATGAAAAGATCGCCGAGTGTTTCTTTTTCACTCGTTAAAACGGAATTAAAAGACGGTCCCCTTTTAGCTCTTTTCTGACCGTAAAATCAGGAAAAGATTGCCGGGTTTTTGTCGTTTCAAACTCGATAAGGAAATAAAACGACGTGTCCTTGATCGCTTTTTACTTTTCAGGTCAACGACACTATTATGAAAGTACTCCTTGGTCGCAAGATCAAGCGGTTCCCCCAGGTATTATTTTATACTTTTTCGGGCTTGAGGGACACAAATATACGAAAAAGTTCAACGTGGAGTCTCCTTTAGTTTTTTCAGACTCTCTAAAATTGAAAAACGCCGAGTTTCTCCTATACTGGGCTCGTTAAACTTTTACAGTAGAGGACCTGTTCAATTACAAACAGGAACGAACCACTCCTTCCTAGGGTTCGAATTTAAACTAGGTTGGACTCGTCCGAAGGATGAGCTTATAATCAAGCATATGTTATCCTCCTCAAGCTTGTTAAAAATAAAGAGGTACTTGCCAGAAATGGTGGGGGAAAAGAGAGAAGAATGAACCTGTTTGTCACCTTTTGTCTCAAAAGAAACTTTATTACCGCTCTTGAACACGACACTTTTCATTCACCTGGGTTGGGAAATCTTTTACCTCACAGTTGACCAAACCACTTTGAAAGTCTTTAACCGGGTTCCGGGGATTAACTTTGAGTTATTCGTCACCAAGCCATCTGTTGTGTCGTTATGTGTTCAAGAGGTCTGCAAGCAAAACTTTCATCTGCAAAATACTTGTCATCCATTTGACCATCCCTGAGTCAGTCCTTACAGCAACATTTCTTCAACTTGAACAATGATTTCGTGTTGTGGGCTTGCCTGCAACGGGTCGCTTTCTATCGACATCGACACATTATCTAGAAAGATGACTTAGGAATCGACAGTACCTTGAAGTCTGCATGCATCAATGGCAGGTTTCTCGCCTTTGACGTCAGTTTACATCATTGACTTTCGATCAAAGGATTCCGTGAAGTGTTCGACATCAAAACATCTATTCACATTTCACGGGTTGTGCTTGGTACTTTGAGAACCATTGACATTACTGGTGGTCTCTCTCACGCTTGTTAACAGTTTACATCATCGACTGGTAATCAAGTGGTTTCTAACATGTTCGACATCGAATCATTTAATCACATGGCTAGAATCGTACCAATTCGGGAAGTAGAAGTGAAGACCCTGGATCTAGTTTCTACCATCCAGGCTGCGAGGAGTTTTGTATTCATTATCTATGTAGACTAATCATAAACAGATGGCTGCGTCCATACTGTGTCTACAAAAGTCTATAAAAATGATGTACTGCAAGATCATTCCTGTATCAGAATAGTTAGTCCATTAGTTAAAGTTTTGAATCTGAGTATGGGAATGCCTACCTCAGTGATGATATAATCTTATCCATGTATTTTGTGTTGAAAATTGCAGGTTCCAACCAGGCCATCCACAAGACAATCCTTGAAATGATAAAGCGCTTCACCCTTCCTAGAATTACAAAACCCTATTCTATTCCAGGCTTCGCACTTTAGGGGGCAATCTGTTACACTAAAAAATGTCACCTTGACTACTTACAGTTAGTATGGCTCAAATCAACAGTCATGCTACCCTCTTAGGCAAGTCTCATGCCTCTGTTATCCATCTCAAACTCAAAGAAGAGAGAAAGTCTTGTAAAAACTATGTTTATCTCTGGGGTCGCAGGTTCTCTCTAGCCTTACCTGCGGGGACGCTGACCATGTTCACAAAATCTGCGTCCATGGACGCTCTGTATGTTAAGGGACAGGTGCGTCCCTCTGTAAAAGGCAAAATGCGCGAGTTTTATCTTGAAAAAGTTACTTGTGGTTACTTCTAGAACATTCTAGAGGTCGGTTTGATGAAATGGATGCGCCTCCAGTTGGTTCATGTATCTCTATTAAGGGGGAACTTATCCCATCAATAAGGGAGCTATCCCACCCATAGAGGGGGATGATCCCATTGATAGTGGACCTGAATAACCTCTTTACAGCACTATAAATAAAGACATTGAGCCAGAGGGAGAGGAGGTTGGAGCTATACATTTTCTTTGGGTAAATGCTGCAGGATTTAGGTCTTCCATTAGAGCCTTTGTGAGGAGAGATTGTCTTTACTTGATTCTACTTGGAAGAGGGTGAGCTTTGTCAAAGTAGAGGAAAACCCTTGATGGACCCTGGGAGGAACTTGCACAACACCAAAACCAGTTTGTATTAATAACGAAACAAAGAAACTCTTACAACCTTGGGAATGCCTACCTCAGTGATGATATAATCTTATCCATGTATTTTGTGTTGAAAATTGCAGGTTCCAACCAGGCCATCCACAAGACAATCCTTGAAATGATAAAGCGCTTCACCCTTCCTAGAATTACAAAACCCTACTCTATTCCAGGCTTCGCACTTTAGGGGGCAATCTGTTACACTAAAAAATGTCACCTTGACTACTTACAGTTAGTATGGCTCAAATCAACAGTCATGCTACCCTCTTAGGCAAGTCTCATGCCTCTGTTATCCATCTCAAACTCAAAGAAGAGAGAAAGTCTTGTAAAAACTATGTTTATCTCTGGGGTCGCAGGTTCTCTCTAGCCTTACCTGCGGGGACGCTGACCATGTTCACAAAATCTGCATCCATGGACGCTCTGTATATTAAGGGACAGGTGCGTCCCTCTGTAAAAGGCAAAATGCGCGAGTTTTATCTTGAAAAAGTTACTTGTGGTTACTTCTAGAACATTCTAGAGGTCGGTTTGATGAAATGGATGCGCCTCCAGTTGGTTCATGTATCTCTATTAAGGGGGAACTTATCCCATCAATAAGGGAGCTATCCCACCCATAGAGGGGGATGATCCCATTGATAGTGGACCTGAATAACCTCTTTACAACACTATAAATAAAGACATTGAGCCAGAGGGAGAGGAGGTTGGAGCTATACATTTTCTTTGGGTAAATGCTGCAGGATTTAGGTCTTCCATTAGAGCCTTTGTGAGGAGAGATTGTCTTTACTTGATTCTACTTGGAAGAGGGTGAGCTTTGTCAAAGTAGAGGAAAACCCTTGATGGACCCTGGGAGGAACTTGCACAACACCAAGGCCAGGTTGTAAGATTTTCTTTGTTTCGTTATTAATACAAACTGGTTTATTTTTCTCAATAGCTTGTGTTAATGAGTTATTTCATGTGTTCCTTGGTCTGCATGTTGAATATATGTTTTATTATATGAAATGCAAGTGCTTGGTAATTGTTTGATTGTTTGTGGTTGCAGGAATTGACTTGAAGGAGGAGCTCATCCGGATCGTCAAGAACGGACTTCAACAACAGCGTTTTGGAATAAGGTAAGCCTAAACACTTGTAGTTTTCATGTTGTAAAAGGTGTATTTAGAGAAAGATCACTCCATTTTGTCTTGTTTGTCATTAGAACGTCTTAGACTTCTAGGAAGGTCAGTCGTGTCCGCACCCTTGACAAATTCCGTGTGACAACTGTGACAACCAAAGTAAAATTTTCTTGGCAACGAACCCTGCATATCATTCAAAGACAAAGCACATTGATGTTCAGTATCACTTTGTGAGGGATATGATAGAAGACAAAAAGGTGTTGCTGGTAAAGGTGGACACTTTGAAGAATACTGCAGATGCATTGACAAAATCTGTGAGCTCTAAGAAGTTCTCTTGGTGATCCGAATTGGATCCATGAAGAATAATCAAAGCACCATGACTGTATCAAAATAGGATAGACTTCAAAGATTTATGAGCACAGAGCGATCAGGAAGACCTCTGGACAGTGGCAGTTTTCAGCTAGCGAGGAACGACGAGGACCTCGGTCAAAGCGCACTGACCGAGGCCCATGGAGACTGCACAGGAGGCAAAATTGGCCATTGGGAAGCCTGGATCGGGAAACAGAGGGCATTTATGATGCGCTTAGAGCTAATCATGCATCGTTGGGAAAAACCCCTCGAGAAGGAAACCCCCGAAGCGCTCGGTCACATGGAAGTCGGGAAAACCATGGGGAAAGCGCTAAAGGGTAAAAGTGGGTCCCGTGCTCCAAAACTAGTGGTATATCGGGGGCACCCTTGGGCGGTAACGGATTTGGAGAAAAACGAGCGATTTCATTCAGTGCTTGACGCGTGGCAGGTGGAGGAGAGAGAAAACTACCGCTTATCGCATGCTAACGGTTGAGCAAGTCAACCGCACAAAATGAGTGAATGATGTCAGATATGGGGGCTCCAGATATAACGGCTGAGATCGCGCCAGATGGAGGAAACAGATTTAATAGGGGATTAAGCTGTGATATATAAGGATTTAAGGTCCGATCTGACCGCTGAGATGGCGGATGACTAATTCCATGATGTAACCGAAAAACTGAACTGACGAGGAAGAGCTGGTGCAGTTCATAGGAGGACAAGTGCCACTCCCTGTGAGCCATTGATGGTGACGCAGAGACAGGGAACTCCAAGTGAGCAACAACAGGCGATTCGACGGGGGGCAGAAGAGGAAATGAGCAGTCATGAGAATGATTTGGCTTTAAAACCATGAACATACAGAACGGAAGACACGGAGAAGGAAGAAGAGAACAAATATAGAGAAAGCGAAAGCAAAGAAAAAGACAGTGAAGCAAGAAGCAGAAAGATAGAGAGTCGAGCTGACCTGCAGCATAAGGCAGTCTCGAGCAATCCCTGAGAGGATCTGTGGAGAATTGAGCACCACATTGGGCTCCTTCCATTATAGACCAGAGAGGTCAAGAGTTGGTGAGGAAAAGAGTCTGTGCACTCTAGTGGCTTGGGGAATCCAAGAACCACCCTGCCAAGCAATTCTGTTTCAGGAGACTCAGATTGAGCTCCTCATTGTAAATCTCTTCTTTAAAGACACAATAAAAGAAGGCCACCACTGAAAGCTGGACCGGAGATGTAGCCCTGGAGAATAGGGTGAACTCCTTATTAATTTGTTGTGTTCTTGTGTTTGCTTACTATGTTTCTCTTACTGTTTTCCATATTTCCAGTGTCTGTGTATTTTGCAATCTAATCGATCCGTTGCCTAAAATGACATAGACACACACCAACACATGAGTTTGTAATACCTTCATTCATTAATTAATTAACTGAGGTCACTCAAGGGTGATTTTTAGATCAAGTGGTATTAGAGCCTTAAGCTGTTAAGGTTACACAAGCTTGTGTTGGTTTAGCTGTTGAATGCTCACTAGATCAAAGCTCAAATTAGGAGAAGGAGAGTTGGTCGAAACTAATCCTGAGATTGGGAGAGTCTATCCTCGGAAGACAATGTCAGAGGAAAGTCCTATGGGGTCAGACCCTCAATTCATAGATAGTTTCCTAGCCATAAAGTCCATGGTAGAAGAAATGTATATGGACTTTAGAAAACACAAGGATGAAGATTCATCAGGCTCTAAACAAGACAAAGGAGAAGATGAGTCTCACTTCCATGACCACTCAAAAGGAAAAGGGAAAGAGGAAAGCTTTCTCACACCTCCTAATAGCCTTGAACACAAAAAGAAAGCATATTTGATCAAACTAGATGTTAAATTTAATTTTCCTATATATGATGGAGAGTTAAATGCAGAAAAGTTGGACAATTGGATTAGACAAATTGATGTTTATTGTAGAGTACAGAACATCGATTCAGACAAGAGCAATATTCAGCTGGCAAGCCTACACCTTGGAGGCACTACCTTGGTTTGGTGGGAAGGCAGAACCCAAACTGACATGAAAAGACATGGTAAGACTATCTCTGTCCAGAGTGAATTTGTTTCTGCAATAAAAAAGCAGTGCTATCCATTGGCCTACATGCAACAAGCCATGATGAGTTGGCAAACTCTTCGGCAGTTGAAAGGGCAAAGTGTGCAAGGGTACACTCAAGAATTCATAAAGAGAGCATTGATTCTAGGAATCTCATTAGACTCACCAGAGACTTTGTTGAAGTACATTGGTGGTCTACACAGCTACATGAGGCATACCATCCTCATCTTTAATCCCACTAGTATAGATGAGGTATCTGTACAAGCTACTCATCTAGAAGCTAGAGGAAAGAATGGAAATCAAAAAGTTGGGGGACCATCCCAACCCACAGCAAGCAAGAGCAAGGAGAAAAGAAAGCAGAAGTGGAAAGCAAGGAAGGCTAACACTACACAGAAGAGCAAAGCTTCATGCACTCACTATAAAAAGGATGGGAATGATGATGAGCATTGTTGGATTCTGCATCCAGAGCTAAGAACTAAAAAGTTCGAGGGCAAGAAGAAGAAGATTGTTGTAGCCATTCAGAAAGATTTGGGGTCAGACTCAGGAGATGAAACAACCATTGTAGCCACGGGTATAAAAGGTATGAATTTTGAAGCATCTACTAGTAATTCTACTCAATATATTATTGATGAAGAAAATGAGAGAAAAAGACATGAGATTTTCCATATTCGAGTTATTTCCAAACATAAAAAGATTGATACTTTGTTTGATAGTGGCTCACAAGTAAATTTAATTTCTGAAGCAATTGTAAAGAAATTGGGATTAGCAACTACACCTCACAAGAAACCATACCCATTAGGATGGTTGAATGATAAAGCACAACTACAAGTGACTAGACAATGCAAACTCAAGTTTTCTTTTGGGTCAACATTTGTAGATGAGGTTGAGTTGGACATAATTCCTTTGGATATATGTGGAATTGTTTTAGGAAGTCCTTACTTGTATGATAGAAAAGATATTTTCTATAGAGCTGAGAACAAGTATCTACTTGTCAAAGATGGAATCAAATACCTTGTAAGAGCTCATAAGCTCAAGAATAATTATACTCTCATAAACTCAGGGTAGATGAAAAGAATGATAAATTCATGCAAACAATTCTTACTGATGGTTGTAAAGGAAAAGAAACCTAAAAAAACCAATGTATTTGAGGGCTGTAATGCTAAACAGCAAGCTGATATAGAAAAGGTTGTTTCAGAGTATGATATCTTGTTTCAAGAACCTAAAGGTCTACCACCCAAAAAGGAAATAGTACATGATATTATTTTGCAGCAAGATGCTCCATTGCCTAACATTGGAATGTACAGGTTGTCTGCTTTAGAGAATGCTGAAATCAAGAAGCAGGTGCAGGAGTTGCTCGAGAAAGGGTTCATCAGGCCTAGCACATCACCATGTGGGTCACCAATCGTTTTGGTGAGAAAGAAAGATGGCTCGTGGAGAATGTGCATTAATTACCAAGCACTGAATAAGATAACAATAAAAAATCGTTATCCCCTTCCTCGCATAGATGATCTTTTGGATCAATTGAAGGAAGATGTTTATTTCTCTGAGCTAGACTTGCACAGTGGATACCATCAGGTCAGAGTTGCAGAACAAGATACATGGAAGACTGCTTTCAAAAAAAAGTAGGGATTGTATGAGTGGCTAGTTATGCCTTTTGGCTTAACTAATGCTCCTACTACTTTCATGAAATTAATGAATGATGTACTCAGACCTTTTCTTGATGATTTTGTTATTGTGTATCTGGATGACATTCTGATATTTAGCGAAACATGGGAAGAACACTTAAAGCATGTTAAGTAGACACTAGATGTTTTGAATAGAGAAAAACTTCATGTTAAACTCTCAAAATGTGAATTTGGCAAAACATCTCTAAATTATTTGGGTCATATAGTAGGGGGTGGGGAATTGAAGATAGATCCCTCTAAGGTGGCAGTCATTGTAAACTAGCCTAAACCCAAGTCTGCTATAGAAGTGAGAAGCTTCTTAGGGGCAGCACAGTATTGGAGGAAGTTCATTTCTAACTTTTCCTCAATTGCAGCTCCCTTACATGCTTTAACAGGATTGAACAAGGTGTTTTAGTGGGGAGGCAAACATCAAAAAGCCTTCGACACCTTGAAAGAAAATATTAGTACAACACCTGTACTAGCAGTGCCTGATCTTCAGAGACAATTTGAGATCTAAACAGATGCCAGTGACTATGCCATGGGAGCAGTGTTGACACAGCATGGTAAACCCATATGTTATCATTCTGAGACTTTTAATCCTACAGTAGTTAACTATCCTACATATGATAAAGAATTGTATGCATTAGTTTAGAGTGTGAAAAAGTGGAAACATTACTTAATGGACAAAGAGACAGTAATACATACTGATCATCAACCACTTCAATATGTACAATCCCAAACTAAGTTGTAGCAATCAAGACACTATATATGGATGGGTTTTCTACAACAATTTCATTTAGTCATCAAATATAAAAAGGGCATACATAATAAAGTTGCAGACATGTTATCTCGACCTATTATAAATGCATCTACTATACTTAAGCATAATTCTGTGCTACATGAAAGCTACATTGAACAATATGCTCAAGATATAGACTTTAAATATGTATATGCAACTTTGAGTCAAGGCAAAAGAATAGAAGAATTGGATTATCATGTAAAGGACTGGCTCTTATACCATTGTGGGAAGTTATGCATTCCACAAACTAAGAGAGTAAAGATAATTAGAGAAGTTCACACTTCTCCAATATCAACTCACTTTGGGGTAAGTACAACAGTTGCACAGCTACAAAGATTTTGTTATTGGCCAAAAATGAACGAGATAGTTTCTAGATATGTAAGAGGGTGTACTATGTGTGCTAAAAGCAAGCCCAGCAATAGAAAACTAGGCTTGTACACTCCACTACCAGTTCCTTCTCACCCTTGGGAAAGTGTTTCCATGGATTTTGTTGGAGGACTACCTAAATTTAGGAAAGGTCGTGATTATCTATATGTTGTTGTGGATAGGTTCAGCAAAATGTGTATTTTGATACCTTGTAATAAACAAATTACAGCTGAACAAACTGCAAAATTGTTCTTTGAACATGAATGGGTTCATTTTGGATTACCCACTTCCATTGTATTTGATCGAGACACCCGATTTGTGGGAAAGTTTTGGTCAAGTCTGTGGGAACTGATGGACACCAAACTGAAGAAAAGCATAGCTTTTCATCCACAAACTGATGGCCAGACAGAAGTAGTTAATAGGACAATGATCCAGTTACTCAGAGGATATTGTAGCAAACATCCTAAGCTTTGGGATGAACATTTGTGTTATGTGCAGCATGCTTACAATAGAGCAAAACATTCTTCTACACAGAGATCTCCTTTTGAGACCTGTTTTGGTTTCACATCAAGCTCTCCTTCGGATTTTGTCTTTGGTAAAGATACCACAGTTGAGGGACACAGTGATGTGGACAGGGAAACTAGGTTCATTGAACAAATCCAAGAGATCCACCAAGCAGTACAGGAGCAGCTGGAAAAGAGCCAAGCCAAATACAAGGCAAGGCATGACAAGCATCGGATGGAGCATAGTTTTTCAAGTTGGTGACCAAGTCTGGTTGTACATCAGCAAGGACAGGATGCAAGGTGAAGGTAAAAAGCTAAAGCCTATTAAGTATGGACCTTTCAAGATACTTGAGAAGATTGGTGAGAATTCTTTTCGCCTTGATCTACCAACTTACATGCACATCTACTTGGTCGTAAATGCAAATTGCTTGAGATTGTTTGAACCTTCACTGATTGAGGATCCTGAAGAGCAGAGTCAATTGCCTTCTATTGATGACCTACTACATGAATATCTTAATGAATTGCAAGAGGACACAGTTCTGTACAGAAAGGTGAGGACGACATGCAGAGGAGATGTTGAGTACATTAGAATTGGGCTCAAGGGTTCAAAGCCAAGCAGTGCAAAGTGGATAGAGATTGGACAAGTGAGACAGTTGTACCCTCACTTAGTCGATGCTTGAAAACCAACTTTTGGTGGCCCAAAAGCTTTTTTAGTGGGAAGGCTGTGATTCGGATTGGATCCATGAAGAATAATCAAAGCACCATGACTGTATCAAAACAGGACAAACTTCAAAGATTTATGAGCACAGAGCGATCAGGAAGACCTTTGGACAGTGGCAGTTTGTAGCCAACGAGGAACGACGAGGACCTCAGTTAAAGCGCGTTGACCAAGGCCCATGGAGATCGCGCAGGAGGAAAAACTGGCCATTGGGAAGCCTGGATTGGGAAATAGAGGGCATTTCTGATGCGCGATTAGCACATCGCTGGGCAAAACCACTTGAGAAGAAAAGCCCCAAAGCGCTCGGTCACATGGAAGCTAGGAAAGCCGTGGGGAAAGCGCCAAAGGCTAAAGGCGGGTCCCATGCTCCAAAACCGGTGGTATATCAGGGGCACCCTTGGGTGGTAAGCGGATTTGGAGAAAAATGAGCGATTCCATTCAGTGCCCGATGCGTGGTACATGGAGGACAGAGAAAACCACCACTCATCGCACGCTAACGGTCGAGCAAGTCAACCATGCAAAATGAGTGAATGACGTCGGATTTGGGGGCTCTAGATCTAACGGCTGAGATCGCACCCGATGGAGGAACCGGATTTGACAAGGGATTAAGTTGTGATATATAAGGATTTGAGGTCCGATTTGACCACTAAGATGGCGGATGACTCATTCCACGATGTAACCGAAAAATTGAACCGATGAGGAAGAGCTGGCACAGTTCGTAGGAGGAAAAGTGGCCACTCCCTGTGAGCCATTGATGGTGACGCAGAGATAGGGAACTCCAAGCGAGCAACATTAGGCGATCCGACGGGGGGCGGAAGAGGAAATGAGCAGTCATGAGAACGATTTGGCTTTAAAACCATGAATAGATAGAACAGAAGACATGAAGAAGGAAGAAGAGAACGAAGACAAAGAAAGTGAAAGCAAAGAATAAGACAGTGAAGCAAGAAGCAGAAAGACAGAGAGTCGAGCTGACCTGCAGCATAAGGCAGACTTGAGTAATCCCTGAGAGGATCTGTCGGGAATTGAGAACCACATTGGGCTCCTTCCATTATAGACCAGAGAGGTCAAGAGTTGGTGAGGAAAAGAGTCTATGCACTCTAAGTGGCTTGGGGAATCCAAGAACCTTCCAAGCAATTTTGTTTCAGGAGACTCAGATTGAGCTCCTCATTGTAAATATATGCTTTAAAGACACAATAAAAGAAGGCCACCACTGAAAGCTAGACCAGAGATGTAGCCCTGGAGAATAGGGTGAACTCCTTATTAATTTGTCGTGTTCTTGTGTTTTCTAACTGTGTTTCTCTTACTGTTTTCCATATTTCCAGTGTCTATATATTTTGCAATCTGATCGATCTGTTGCCTAAAATGACATAGACACACACCAGCACATGAGTTTGTAATACCTTCATTCATTAATTAATTAACTGAGGTCACTCAAGGGTGATTTTCAGATCACTTGGTGTAGAGAAACAATGGGCGTTGCAGGGTTGGATAAATGACTAAGCTCTCTTGTGGCCCCCTATGGAAAGAAAACAAGAAGTGGGGGAATGTTGGGTTGTGTTATATTCTTTCCTCAACTAGCCCACATAGTTAATCAGGGGGTTAGAGGGGGGGGGGCGGAGCCCCCCCTTCATTGCACGGATTGCGTAGCGAGGGGGATCACAAGGGATTTGAGGGGTGCAGATAAACCCACTCTATTGGGTCTGGGGCAGCGCCCCAGAAAATTTTGGTTTTGGAACCTATGTTAGGTTGGGCGGACCCACCTATGGTTTTGTGCATGATTTTCGTAGATGTTTTTTGGACGCAATGGTTTTCGGTCCATGGTTTTGGATGCGATGCTTTTCGGTCCATGGTATTGGATCCTTCGGCATGTATAAATATGTATTATAACATTGAAAGGAACATAATGAAAAATCAAGTTGGTAGTCTCGGTTTTGGGATCTAGTGAAAATCTC
The DNA here is from genome assembly GCA_031772625.1 of Pinus tabuliformis. Classification (NCBI taxonomy): domain Eukaryota; kingdom Viridiplantae; phylum Streptophyta; class Pinopsida; order Pinales; family Pinaceae; genus Pinus; species Pinus tabuliformis. Next base: position 1,634,479,511 of record CM062816.1, read on the forward strand.
TGGGTATATGTGTTTTATGTTTTATACTCTCACATTGTTTATTTTATGTGTTTTAGAATTTGTATGCAAGTAATTTATGTACGGGGTTAAAACCTTCACTCATTCCTCGCATTAATCTTGGAGTTCTATAATCCCACATCGCATCTAGGAGCATTCAGCACATTTAGCTCACCTTTCTCAGGTGAGTCCACTTTTCATGTCTTTTGCTACTTTTTTGTCGCTTTTTGTATTTCGGTTTGTGTGAGTGTTGTTTTCTTGGTCTTTTTGAATGTTTGTTTTCGTTTTAATGCATGTTAGCTTGTAGAAGCACTGTTTCAATTTTTTCATTGCATCTCACTGTTGTCGCATGCATGACACTATTTTTGCACTAACAGTCACTGCTCCGGCAACTCGCTTCATACACTTGCTTGTTTTCCTATTTTTTGAATCTTGCACTCATTGTTTGCATGCATGATCATTCAGTCTTGTTTGCATTCAGACTTTTCATGTTTTCAGTCACCCGTCAGAGGGTCTGGGTTGCCTTGGCCCAGACCTTGCCTTGCGCAGCTTGCAATGCACATTTCTGAGAGTGAAGGCTCTCCCTTCCTCCCAGAAATTGCGCAAAGATAGCCTAGCACTAGCCTACAGGATTTGTCTACACAATTCTGAGAGGAAATGCCTTTCTAGCCCGAGAAATTGTGCAAATGTAATTTGTTGGTTTGTAGTCATTGTTGAATGAAACTATGAATTACGTAGTTTCAGTCCTCAGCAGGCCAATCTGGATAGTGCATTACATAGTTTCAGCAATCACTCAGCCCGCTTACAGTCCAAACTGTGCTTTGTGCATTTTTGGCAATTAGTCTCCCAGCCTCCTAGTGAAAATTGTGCAATATTCCCAGACAGTCACCCGAGTGTATTGCATATAATTCCTCAAGTTGCTTTTGATTTTCAACTGACATATTTCTTTCCATGAGTGTTTCTATGTCTCTAGGTATCACAGGATTTCGTCTGTCTCTCAATAGTATAAGTACAATGGCTTCCAAGAGAGTAGGGTCAAAAATACCATCAAGAGTGCGACTGGAGATGCAGTTGAGCAAGTGTCTATGAGCTTGCCTATCTATGAAGACACTAAGATGTTTGTATACAAGGATATCAAGATGAAATGGTAGGAGATCAATGACACCTTTTGAGGCACATTTGAGGAAAATCTGGAAGACCATAGGGTCTATGTCAACATACACAAGTCTCGCTTGTACTGGATTGCATGCAGTGTCAGTGGAACACAACTTGCTACCTTCAGGATGAAGGAATTTCAGGAGATGTATCACTTTCTGTAGCTGATGATCACAATGGATACACCCTTCGCCAGACCCAGCAATAGTACAAACTCAAGGGACATCTTGAAGAGTTGGGTGAAACAGCCATCCAAGTTTAGGACAACACCCAGCCAAGTTTACAAGACGAAGATATTGTGGAAAGAATATCAGCTCTTGGTCATCTTTTCATGCCTCTTATACAGCCAAGAGAGTGTAGAGACCTTCCCACAGAGTTGGGTGATTGTGTTGGATCAACTGTCGAGCGAAGGAAGACCTTGCAATTGGTTCGAAATGTTGGCTCTCAAGTTGAAGGAATAGGTAACAGAAGCCTAGCATCCACCCAAGGGCCAGCAAGTGAAGATATCATGTCCGCTTACATACTATATGCGGTCTATGTCCGTCAGCAGTTCCCAGGATTGGGTTGGGCATAGACACCTTTGGAAACCTTTATGCACACTTATTGTAGGTTGTTCTCTAAATGCAGCTTCCATGGAGTTATCATATAGTTATCAGACCACTATGTCACCCCAGTATATAGGATGATATTTGAGCAAGATCAACCTTGCATGTGATAGGAAGTGATGGAAGCATTGATTGACATAGCAGATTGGTATGCCTCACCCCTTAGCACCTTCTTACGGATGTACAACACAGAGAAGTCTCTGCATGTTTTACAAAATTTTTCCATGGATAAGCTCGTCATGAAAGAAGTGTCATATCACATCTTGACAAGGTTGTCAGCTAAACTTCATAGGAAGAAGGAGGCACCTTGGCCTGCTATTGCTTTGTGAGTCGGGTTGTATGAGATCTAGAATCTCAAGCATGTTGAGGCCGAGACGGAGGAATTCAAGAGATTCATCTTCAACACCAGAAGTTTCAATCTGTATGACCTGCATTGCTTGGTGAAGGACCACTGTGTGAGAGTGCAACATCCTTGGATCTTTGGGGTGTGTCATTAACCTGAGGAGGACCCATGGAGATACTGCTATCACTTCTCAAGGTTTAACAAACCAGTCAACATAATTTTAGAATGGTTAGCAATGTAGAAGGAAGCATCATCTCAGAGAGCAGCATGTTCAACAACAACAGAGGGTAGCAGACCTGTGCGCGACAAAAGCAAGTGGAAGGTTGTTGACAACACAGAGGCAGAGCAAAGATGCAAGTTCAAAGAAGATCCACTTATGTTGAAAGCAACTTTGGATATTGAGGTTAAGAGGCAACAATGTGATAGAAGGATTGCACAAAGGAAAAGAGAGAAAAGATGATGGAGGAAATAGAAAAGTAGTTGCAGGAGTTGGAGTGACAACTTAGGGAAGAACAAGAGCTACGCAGAAGAGAGAAGGAAGCGTAGCAGGAACAAGAACAGAAGGAGGTGCAACATGCACAGATTGATGAAACTTCACCCATATAGGTTATTGATGCATCCGAGAAGCTGGCATAGAGCAGATAGGGTGAGCAATCGCAGGAGCAGGACTTGGGTCAAGAGATTGAATAGATGCTAGAGATAATGGACACAAATATGTTGGGTGTGGAGCCTGATTATCTTCTTTATTTAGAGATATCGCCACATTATACCCTAGTTCGTAATGTGGCAGCAACGTCGCCCACAAAATATACATTGCAGGGGGGGTCCATGGGGGGTCCAGGGGGGGTAGCTTTTGATGATGAGGTTAGGGCTCTGTTATTTCTGTGCTCATTGCTAGAAAGTTGGAATGGTTTAGTTATGGCCATTAGTAACTCTGTCTCTGGATCTAGTACTTTAAATATTGATTATGTTGTCGGTGCAATCCTTAGTGAGGAAATGTGATGGAAAATCTCTGGTGAGACATTAGGTAATACTTTGACTGTAAAGACTAGGGGAAGAAAAATGGAAAGAGGAAAGAGCCTAGGATATCACCGTAATTCAAGGAAAGGAAGATCCAAGTCCAAATCAATGGTAGTGTCCTAGAAATGCAGGAACAAAGGACACTTGAAGAAAGACTGAAAGTCTCGGAAGGGAAAAGAAGGAGACGCGCAACAAGAAAACAACCATGAAGCAAATGTGACAAGTGATGTGTTGCAATATGCTTTGATTCTTTCTTTAGAAAATATTATTGATGCCTGGGTGGTAGATTCATGAGCCTCATTCCATGCCACACCTGATAGGAAACATTGTCATGATTATGTTTAAGGAGATTTTGGACAGGTTCAATTGGGTGATGATAAACCATGTAAAATCATTGGAATGGGTACATTTTTCATAAAACAGCAGAATGGAAATCAATGGCTATTGAAGCAGGTAAGGCATGTTCCAGATCTGAAGAAAAATCTTATTTCAACAAGGCAGTTGGGAGGTGAAGGCTATGTGACTACTTTTACAGATAAAACCTAGAAGGTCACTAAAGGATCCCTTGTAATAGAAAACGGAGAAAAGGTTGGCACATTGTATTTATGCAATGGTATTTCTAATTTTGTTAATGCTTTAACCTCTACAGGAGAAGATACGAGATTGTGGCATCATAGGCTCGGGCGCATGAGTGAAAAGGGGATGCAGATTCTTCACTCAAGAAATTTGTTGCCAGGTTTGAAGCTTGTTAATTTAAAATTTTGTGAGAATTATGTTTATGGAAAATAGAAGAGAGTCAGATTCCTCAAAGTTGGGAAAGAAAAGAAGAGCGAAAAATTAGAGCTCGTGCATACAGATGTATGGGGACCTGCTCATGTATCATCTCTTGGTGGCTCTCGTTATTATGTACTTTTATTGATGATCCAACTAGAAAAACCTGGATTTATTGTATTCGAAATAAATTTGATGTATTTTATACTTTCAAGAAATGGAAAGCTTTGGTTGAAAATGAGACGGGAAAAAGGTTGAAGTGTCTCAGATCAAACAATGGAGGTGAATATTGTAGCAAAGAGTTTGATAGGTATTGTTCAGAGAATGGAATTCGCAGAGAGAAGACAGTTACAGGAACACCACAAGAAAATGGTGTGTCAAAAAGGATGAACAGGACAATCATGGAGGGTGCAAGGTACATGAGATTGCATGCAAGATTGCCTTTACAATTTTGGGCAGATGTTGTAGATACCGTTGGTTATCTAATAAACAGAGGGACTTCAAGTTCCTTGGATGGTGGTATTCCAGAGGAGACATGGATAGGTAAAAAGGTAAACTACTCATTTTTAAAAACTTTTGGTTGTGAATCCTTTGTCCACATTAATAAAGAAAATAGAACAAAGCTTGAGGCAAAATCAAAGAAATGTACTTTGGTGTTAATGATTTTGGTTATCGCTTTTATGATTATGAAAAACACAAAAGAATTAGGAGCAGAGATGTCATATTCAATGAAAAGGTTTTTTTATAAGGATCAATTGCAGGAAAAGAAATAAGAAAAAGAAAACAGAGAATACACAGTGCTTGATGAGATCACAGAAAAAGTGACGGTGCCTGAAAATCATAATGATCAAAGGCCATAACAACAATCACAACATCAACAAGCACCTCAAACACCTAAAAGTGGTGTTATAATATCTACACGGATAAGTAGACCCCCTGAACGATACTCTCCTTCATTATATTATGTACTGTTGACTGATTCTGGTGAACCATAATGTTATGAAGAAGCAGTGCATGTAGAAACCGGGAAGAAGTGGGAGCAAGCCATGAAAGAAGAGATGGACTCCTTAGCACATAACCACACTTGGGACTTAGTCAGGTTATGTAAAACAACATTGCAGAATAAATGGGTTTACAAGTCGAAGGAAGAAGATGGAGGTAGAAAAAGGTATAAAGCTAGACTTGTGGTGAAAGGGTTTGCATAGAAAAAGGGTATAGACTTTGATGAGATATTTTCTCCTGTTGTTAAAATGAATTCAATCAGAGCTATTTTAAGTCTAGTAGCAGCTGAAGATTTTCATCTTGAGCAGTTAGATGTAAAGACAGTCTTTCTCCATGGGGATTTGGAAGAAGAGATATATATGCAACAGCCACAAGGATATGAGGTAAAAGGGATGGAGAAACTAGTGTGCAGGTTGAAGAAGAGCTTGTATGGATTAAAATAGGATCCAAGCCAGTGGTATCTAAAATTTGACAGGTTTATGTTTGAACAAGGTTATACTAGATGTCACTCTGATCATTGTGTTTATCTCAAAAGGAAAAATGATGGCACTTATATTATATTGTTATTGTATGTAGATGGCATGCTTGCTAGAGGTTCTTACATGCAGGAAATAAATGTGCTCAAAAGAAAATTGGCAAACTCAATTGCAATGAAGGATTTGGGTCCCACAAAAAAAATCCTTGGTATGAGAATAACTAGAGACAGGAAGAATTTCAAATTAACGTTGTTTCAAAGTGAGTAAATAGAAAAGGTGTTGAAAAGGTTTAATATACAGAATGCAAAACCAGTTAGTATACCTTTGGCTATCGATTTCAAATTAAGTAAGGAGGAGTGTCCCAAGACTCAGGAAGAAATGGCTCATATGGCTAAAGTTCCAGATGCATCAGCAGTTGGAAGCTTAATGTATGCAATGGTTTGCACAAGGCCTGATATTGCACATGTAGTGGGAGTTGTAAGCAGGTACATGAACAATCCAAGAAAAGAACATTGGATGGCGATGAAGTGGATTTTGAGGTATTTGAGAGGTACCACAAATCAAGCATTATGCTTTGGTGGTTCAAACATTGCTCTACAGGGATATGTTGATGAAGATATGGCGGGTGATAGAGATAACAAGAGGAGCACAATGGGGTATGTGTTTAATGTAGGTGGAACAACTGTCAGTTGGGTCTCAAAACTGCAAAGTGTTGTTGCACTCTCAACAATGGAAGCAGAGTATGTTGCTGCTACAAAGGCTAGTAAAGAAATGATTTGGATACAAAGGTTTCTCGATGAATTAGGTAAGAAGCAGGAGTTGGGCAGGTTATACAGTGATAGCCAGAGTGCCATACATCTTGCAAATAACTTTGAATTTCATTCCAAGACTAAACATATAAAGCTCAAGTACCATTTCATACGATCAACGTTGGAAGATGGACAGTTGAAGTTGGAAAAGATACACATTAACAAAAATCCTGCATATATTTTAACAAAAGTTGTAACCAGGGAGAAACTGAGAATTTGCTCAATTTCAAATTGGTCATCAAGTATGATGAAGAAGATGAGAAACAACCAGGTCCAAAGTGGAGTCATTGTCCATCAAATGAAGTAGCTGTGGAGTTGCTATAATTAGTCTCCAAGTGGGAGATTGTTGGGTGTGGAGCCTGATTATCTTCTTTATTTACAGGTATTGCCACATTGGACCCTAGTTCGTAATGTGGCAAAAATTCCACCCGAAAAATATATGTTGCATGGGGGGTCCAAGGGGGGCAGTTGTGACCTTTGGGAGCCCCCCTGGTAGGGGGATCGGGGGCAGTGCCCCCGAAGCTAAAAATAGATGTAAATTTCCTTGTAAAATGTTGTAATTTCGTAGTAAATCTGGTTTGTTCATTAGGTGGAGATATGACAATAGAATTTATGTTTAATTTAGGGTTTTTTGCCCTAGAAGGCAACCCCTTGCTATATATGAGGGAATTGTATTGCGTCTATGTAGATCTGTATTCTGAGCGAGAAGAGAGAGGAGATTGAGCGAGAGAGAAGAGGGAATTACAACGAATATGTTGTAGGTTGTATCTCTTTAGATTGTTGGATAATATAAAAGGAAGGACTGGCTATTTCTCCATGGATGTAGCCCAAATTGGGTGAACCACATATATTTGTCTCCCTTGTTTTATCCATTTTCTGTGTTTATATTTCTGCAATATTTTATGTGTTTCATTGCTCTGTACTATATTATTTTCTAAGAAGATATGGTTTAGCCAAAGTCAGATTGGGATATTGACCTCATGCCTCAGAACCAAGAGGTCACCCCACTGGCTTCACTAGATTCGTAAGCAGAGAAATTCCCAAACTATCAAGGAGACACATAAATCCTTGAAGACAATTCGGAAGCGAAGATGCACAACATATATTTCGACGAGTCACAACACAGATTTGTGCAGTCGTGTAGAGTGCCTACTCCATATTTCCATGTATCTCATTTGCAGTTTGAAGAATGAGTGATCATGCCCGATGTCCACATACATCCATCCACATTGGCCGATGCTACCAAAGCTTATGTCAAATCCACCATCTCAAGTGTTAGATTCTTGATAGTCGAGAACAAGCACATGGCTAAGGAGTTATAGGCAGCCAAGCACAGAGGAGAACATGTTATGACATCCGCTAGAGTGGAGTTGAGGAGAGTGATACTAGATGAAGTATCATCTATCAAGATAGTCATGCATAAGTTGTACTCCAGATTCGTCACCATGCATAAGTCAGTTTTCCATCTCAATGGTTGGTAGCAGCGCTGTGCTAGGAGAGCACACATCTTGTCAAATCTGCACACTGATGTCGATGACATGCAAACATGGACAATGAGGTATAAAGGAGCCCCATTTCAATTTCCAAATATGATGAATCCAAAGGCGGTAGAGTTGAAGGTATGCATCCATAGTCAAATCCGGAACTATGAGGAACTCTCGCAATACATCACCTGCTTGCAGGCTTCACATGCACGGGTGTTTAGGAGCATGGATGGCATTGTGCGCACGCATGCAATCCCATCGATTGGCACACTCACCAAGGCGAAGTCAAAGAACCAATTCCAATTGGAGCTGGACATGTACTTTGACCAATTGATGCTCATAGCCACCCACGTAGACTTGGAGATCAGCGCAGACATTATGCATCGGTATGTTGTTGGTCCAGTTGCACTCAAGACTATGATGAGCATGTTATCAAATGAGTTTGAAAGAGGTGCCAAATTAGTGTACTTGGATTCAACAGAGGCAAGAGTTTGCTTTCAGAAGGATGTCACCATAGAGCACGCGAACACCATAACAGACTACCAAGCTTAGCATCAGTTCACCATCGTCGATCATTGCAAGGATGTCGAAGAGTTAGTCTTCCCACAACTATTTGAGTCTTAGTGATGTCTTCCATGGCTTACTCAAGCCCATTTTTGTCTCACATGGGTACATGTGCAGATTATAATATAAATGTGTTGTAACAGTGAAAGGCCAAGTGTCGATAGTATAATGTAACAGTCATGTAGTAGTTGAAGAGTCATGAGGGTAGGCAAAGAGTCACAAAGGGGAATGTCAAGGATCACCCCACCCTTTGCTATTTATAGAACCTCATGACTCATTGAAGAGGATTTTGGCAGCCAAGCTTCTTATAGGTGTAACTTAGAGAAATATTGGAGAGTATTGTAATGAGCCTTGGCTTCTCCATAGTGCAGAGCTAGTACATGTTTTTGGAGGAGCAGGCGATAGTGACTGTAATGTTCTGCTATCGGGGCTAGTGGAAGTATTGGATGTATGTATGATTGGATCTTTCAATTTCTTAATATAACAGATCCAACACATTTCATGCATATGTTGTTATCATAGTTCGGCTATCCCGGTTGTTTTAATGATGTATGCAACTGTTATTTATGCATGTATGTATGGACTATTCTATATTTGTCTGTATGAATCTTATCGAAGCATGTTCTTGATATAACCCATCACCTTGGATCGTCGGTTATACAACTTTCCATCTTGTGGTGGCTTTTTTCTCAAGTGTTCACTTTCAAGTTGTGTGCTATCATAGGTTTCTAAGGGGCGCACTCACTTCCCCGTCTCTGTGTTAGAGCCATTCATGCACCTTCCTTGACTTAATGCAAGGTCACACCCTTTCTACCAACAAGGACATCTTACTTACCTCTACGCACAACCGCAGTCAAGGTAATATTGTACTACCCACTGTTGGGACTCCTACTCCAAACGATCTGAGGTATAGTTGGGACTTATTACCGGGGGGATCCCCTGACGTGTTGGTGGGTCCAACATCGTCAACAAATATAAAGTAAAGCAACTTGTGATTGATTTTAACATTAGGAAGACCGAAACTGATATGCATAAGCATTAGCCCGATAGAGAGACAACTTGCAGTATTTCCCTATCATCTTTTGAGATATCGAACTTGATGAATATTGTTGATTCTGGAGCTGCTCAGATAGCATCATGTACCTATATTCCAACCAGAAATCCAAACTGTTTTGAATGGGTAGCCTCTGAATTAATTTTTTTGAACTTTGCTTCTAATATTTTTTACATAATTTTATAGATATGGTTTCCTAAGGAGATCTACTCAAGCTCTTCAATTTTTTTTGGCTTATCCATTTCCATTATAAGAGATGAAAAGGTAGTATTGGAAAGTCTTAGAACTTTCCTAAACTCCATGACTCTTCAATTACCCTAACAAGATCCTCTTCCAATAAGTCATAGAACCCATTGAGGAATTCTAGTGGCCAACCCTCTGGTCTAGGGATTTTGCTTCTTTTGAAAGATGTTAAAATAGTCATTAAGTCCTCCTTTGAGACTTCTTCCATTAGTTTTTGGCTTCCTTCCTCAGCTACAAACCTTGGAAAATACTAATGAACTATAGAATTTCAACAATTCTAGCACCATTTGGCACTTTGTATATGTAGAGTGCAAATAAGAGACACCCATATCAGCTATTTCATGGAACTTTCTAGCTTAACCTCCATCTGGATTCTCCATTTCATAGATAATAGTTTTTATATCTTTCTTCTTTGCTTAGTTATGAAAGAATTGTGTTTTCACTCTCTTTATTCAACTAGATTGCTCCACCCTTCATTCTCCTTTTTGCGTCTCTCTAATCTAGCAACCTTTTTTAAGAACTTTTAAAGATTGTTAACTTGAATTTTTTCTCTTTGTTGAAAATGACATCCACATTCTACTCAAAGAATTATACTATCTACTTTTGAGCTATTTTAATTCCTTAACCAAATTATTGAATTTAGTTGATGTTTCTACAATTTATAGCTCATTGAATCCCTTGAAGTTTCATCTAACCCAACCCCTCCATCTTTTACCAATTTTGAACATTTTTCATCCTCTAGCCAAGTAGTCTTAAGTTTGAAAACACTTCCCTGCTTCAAGTCTTCCTTCTCTATTTGTGTTAGAATGGGAAGATGGTTTGAGCCACCTCCAATTTCCACCCAGAATCTAGTCCTATTTGATTCCATCGGTAAATTTTTAGACTTTGAGAATATATCAAGCCTTGTTGATACTCCAATTTCCCCTATTATATTATTTGTGCAAGTAGGTACAATTTTTATAGGTTCCACGTCCACAAAACCTATTTCTTTATTATGCCTGAAGAAATTTTCCTTAATCTATTTAAAGTAAAATCTAATTCTCCCCCAATGATAAGCCTCTTACTCTTGATACAACTCAAAGTGAAAAATTCCTCCCAAAAAGTTTTCCCATTTTCATATGGTTCATAATAATTAATCACAAAGATATTTTTCCCTATCTCTCGAACTAAAATTCTATGCATATTGTTACTTCACACTAGTTGGAGTTTGTCTTGTTGTAATGACCCATTTAATTTATTTATTTTCCCTTGTTGAATTTCTTTCAATGCTTTTTCTTGGCCATTTTGAAGGAATGGTTTCTGCTCAAAGAATTTGTAACAAGATCACTTATTGGATCCATTTTCAGATCCCTTTCTATACCCTCTTCCCTAAATTTCTACCAGATTCCATAGGGAATGGTAAAATTCCTTTATCCTTGAAATCAAAACAATCTTTTTTTGAATGTATAGGAGTTTCTTCTATGAGGAATTGACTGACTAAAATAATGTGCATGCCTCTGCTTTCCCTTCGAGATTCGGAGGTTACTAGGAAGAACATTCCAACGGTGTTCATCTTGCAACCATAGACATCGATATTGACATGCAAACCAACATTTCAAGGGAATCCATAATAGTTTTGCAACTAGGCTTGCTAGATAGCTCCATAACAAAGCCAACTCCATAGGAATCTCCATAAAGTGACAGACCACACAAGCCAAGACAATCCTAAAAAATCTCTAATAACAAAATGCAATGCACTGCCACCATTATGATATTGGGCACTCGCCCTAGGTCGTTTGTCTCATGCCTCCAGGACCCATCAAGACACTTCCCTATTCTTTATTGGAAACAATTATCTTGTAGGCATTATAAACTCACATGTTGATCTCTAGCCAAACTGTATATATGATTGAAAAGTTCATATTAGTCTCTTTCAATAACGAACTCACATGGCTTCTATGAAAATTGTAGAACAAACTTACAAGCTCTAGAAGGGTGATTCATTGCTCAGAAAACTCATACAAGAATGCAGAGCTATATGGCTAATGCCAAAAACCTGCAAACTGCAATACATGCACCACTCTCATGAGATGGATCAGATCCTTGTGGCTCCTATACCATGTTAAAGTGACATAAACAGGCATAACAGACACTTTTAGTAATGACATGCCAAAAGAGCCCAAACACAATAAATGCACAACAGAATTTCATGAATCATCAACACGAAATGTGGACACCGCGTTACAGTGAAAAAATCCCCCATTGTAGGTAAAAACTCCAATGTCAAGAATGAATTCTACTTTGTGTGTCAAGACTCAAAACCAAACAAAGGGGATATATTTAATAGGTGGGATACAAAGATAGACTTGTCACTATAATTCCTTGGCATCATGCTCATGAATCTACTTAAAATCCATTACACATACTCATTGACCTACACATTCACCTGGGAAACATGAGTCTTGACTCTCACTTACAAACAAGAGTTATTTTTTAAAAAAGGACATGAATCCAACCTTACTAGTTTTAAACTCATGCCATTTTCCCTTCATGGAGGAGTCTTCTAATTCCATTACTTGAAACTCTTGAGATTCTTATCCATGAGAGAAAACCTAGGTCTGACACTACAAAGTTCTCAGTGTGTTCTTAGTATGACAGGGATGTGCATGAATTTGTCTATGTTATTGCTCGAACTTGAACATTGCAATTATTTCTTTGAATGATAATGTTATTTGAGAAGTAATAATGGTTTTAGGAATGCTTCATGTTGCAGTGGAAAAAATGTATTTACTCTAAGCCATTACAAGAGGTAACTTCAACATACTGGGTTTTATCTTCTGTAGGGTCAGGGTGTTTATCTCATAGTTTAGAAGGTCGAAGGAATTTCCTCTTGTACTCATTTAATTGGAAATTGGTGCACTTGTCCTTGTCCATTGTGGATACCAAATTTAATATCTAGTTTGCGATTGCAAGATATCTACATATTGAAAAGGTGAAAACCAATCATTTCTATAATGCTCTCTTACTAGAAAAATTGGTAGCATGTTGCATACCATTGTATTCTTGTGTAGTATTGTATTTGTTGGTTGATTTTTGAAAATGAGAATTGTGTTCATATTGCATATTTCAATAAGGAATAATAGAGTACATCAAGAAGTATACATACTACCTTTCCTACATAGTTAAGGAGTGAGAATATATCTTCCATGGCCTTAATCTGAAGGGAGGTTACATCCTTTCCAAAAATGCATATTCTGGATGTAATCTAGGCTGGAAACTCTGATCTAAAAGCTTAGATCTCACCAAATGAAAGGAGAAAGCATCCCCACTAAAGGCTACACAACTTCTCCTTTTCCATACAAAAAGAGATGCCTCTCAATATTACTATGTTCCATAAACCTCTACAAGACTGTATGATAATTCATCCATCCCCAAAATAGACCTTTTCTTCTTAAGAGGGTTGACAGAGATGTGCATGCAATTTTCTATGTTATTGCTCGAACTTGATCATTACTATGCTTTATTTGACTAAAATTGTTGTTTGAGATGTAAGAATGGTTTTAGGAATGCTTCATGTTGTAGTGGAAAAAATTCATTTCCAAAAAAGCACTCATGACTTCTGCTAAACTGACTATTCAGTATTTATTCCATCACTTTGAGGTGTTTGAAGTTTCCTTGGCATATTTCCAGGAACAACACCATGCATACTGGGCTGAGAAACCATGATTGCATGCAGTTGTAAGACTATGTTATGTTAATATGTCATACCCAGTTTCATTTTCAACAGATCACAACAACCAAAAAACATTAACCAAACAAACATATATTCTTCTAGTGAATGGTACAACTAAAAAAAACCCAATAAAAATTTACCGACTTTGAAGAAATAAAAATATAATTGCATCTATTAAGAAACATGTATTTACAAGATTTGAATACAAGATGAAATGAAAGTGTGAGCTTGAACCATAGGTATTTTTTAGAAAATTGTCGTAAAAATGAAAAATATCTGGGTTATGTTGCCAAGGCATTCCACTAAACACAACTGAACATTGTGTAGTAGTTTTCACTTCAACTCCAGACTTCAGTTCTTTATCAATCTGAATACCAAGAGGAATTACTAGAAGAAGGGGATGACCTTCTGTAAATCATTCTATCAAATAGACTACAATGCAAAAATCCCTTAGAGAAAGCATATTGTCCCCATCCTGGTCAGACAAATCCCAAACCTTCTTTAAGACCTCTAGAAGATGCACCCAAAAGAACACCAACAATTAAATTCAGGATAGTGTGATGGTGATGTTAGACAAACATTTCCTTCGAAGTCTCCATTAAAGGAAGATCTATATCCCTAACCTGAAATATTCCTCAAACCCCAGCAAAAACCCCAACCAAATATGTGCAAATGATATAATAACCCAGAAGTGATAAAATAACAATGGAACAACATATAATAATGTAAACCAGAAATATAAGCAGATACACAAGAAATGCAGTGAGAAATGCTAAGCCATTTTATTATACTGAGCAATAAATGAGTACAAGAGATGATCAGATAGATGGCACCTCGACTTGCACAAGGCAAGTGAAGAAATACTCTCAGAATGACAAGAATGGCCTCTCTGCGTGGATGTTGTTGTTGTGCTATTGCTGCTGCTAGAAAAAAAATGATGATTTGGGGCTGCTCCCCTCCTCGGAAAAAATTGAAACTCTGGATTTGGGCTCTACTCAAGAAACCCAGAAAAACCCAGAAAGATTTCCTGGAATGGCCTCACACTAATTTGCGTCCTAGCTGCTGGAAATCTGTCGTGCTACTACTGCTACTGGAAATCGAATGAGGATTTGGGGCTGCTCCCCTCCTTAGAAAAGGCTGAAACTCTGGAATCAAACTCTACTCAAGAAACCCAGAAAAACCTAGAAATCTTTTCTGAAATGGCTGACCCCCGAAAATCACCCCCTTGGGGTTTTGCACAGTTCCTCAAATACGCTGATGAAACTGCTGCTGAAATGTTGATGAAACTGCTACTGAAATGCTGATGAAACTATTGCTAGAATGCCAATGGAAATAACTTTCCCGAGAAGGCACTCGAAATCCCCCGGGGCTAAGGGTGAGATCTCTGAACGGAGACACTCAATGCACTAAACAGTGTTGCAGACTAGCTAAACATCCAGCGTGCTCTAAGTTGAAATGACTATCACAAATGCTCATAACCAGAATGATCCCAAATGAGGGGGTTCCTCTCTATTTTATAGCCTCTACCTCTCACAACCCCTAGCCTCACCTTCTCCTGCGTGATCCCCTTCTTGCCATGTATTCCTTCCCTCCTGCGCAGTCCCTCCATGTGTTTGTGTGGGCCCCATTTCTGTGTCCCCCTTTGGCCCCCTTCGTTCCCCCTTAAGTCACAATCTTGTGCTACCTAGGAAGTGACTTTTTATTCTAAAGTGATTTATGTTCCCCCTTCCTCACTTTTTATTTACAAATAATTATATAAGGCAAAAAATGAACAAAAATTGAATATTCCAATTAGCCATAACTAATTAGGAATATTACAGACTCCCCCAGAAAAATGTTGCTTGTCCTCAAGCAACTGAAGTGATGGATGCTGTAAGATCTCCTCACTCTCCCAAGTGGCATCCTCATCCGGCAAATTCTTCCACCTCACCAAGAATTCCCATACCGTCCTGCTTCGCAATCGCCTCTCCCTAGTGTCAATGATAGCCTCTGGCTGCAATAACAAATGCACCTCATCATCCATGGGTGGTAGCTCATCCATCACGGTCACATGCTACCCAAATGCCTTCTTCAGGCATGATAGATGAAAAATGTTATGAATCTTGTTGCCTTGGGGCAGCTCCAACTCATATGCAAACTGTCCAATCCTACGTATCACCATGTATGGCCCATAAAAGCGGGGCTTGAGCTTCTCAACCCCCTTCTGCTTCAGTGATGACTGTCAGTATGGCTGTAATCGTAGGTAGACCATGTCCCCTACCTCGAACTATCTCTCCACCCGACCCCTGTCGGCATACAGCTTCTGCTAGTTCTGCGCTGTATCCATGTTATCCTTGAGAGCTCGGAGGATATCCTGACTCTCTTGGATCCAAATCTTGGCTCTAGGAGCCTTGCTATCACCAAACATCACGTCAGCAAAAGATAAAGGATGATACCCTTATAAGGCACAGAATGGTGACATACCAATGGACATGTGATGTGAAGTATTGTAGCAGTACTCCCCCAGATGCAGCCATTTCAACCATGCTCGTTGCTGCCCACTGACATAGTTACGCAAGTAGCCCTCCAGCCACTTGTTAACTATCTCTGTTTGCCCATCCGTCTGTGGGTGATAACTAGTACTCGGTGTCAACTCCGTCCCCACCAACCGGAAAAGCTCTTGCCAAAACCCGCCCATGAAACGGCTATCCCTGTCACTAACGATGGTCTTAGTAAGACCGTGTAGCCTGAAGATCTCCCTAAAGAACAGCTCGGCCACCTGTGCTGCTATATAGTGTGCGGATATGGAAAAAAAATGTGCATACTTTGTCATTCAATCAATGACGACAAAGATATAATCCTTGCCATGTACCATGGGCAACCCTATGATGAAGTCCATCGAAATACTCTCCCATTTCCGCTCCGGAATGGGAATAGGCTGCAATAAACCCGTGGGATGGCTCATCTCTCCCTTGTTCCTCTGGCAAACATCGCACTCTCGGATGTGCTGGAGTACATCCTCCTTGAGCCTTTCCATGAGAACCTCTCTCTAATGGCCCTGTAGGTTTTGGCAAACCCCTGATGTCCTGCCAAAGGTGAATCATGTGATGCTTGGAGTATCTTCTTCTTGAGCTGAGACCCCTCAGTCAAGAAGATCCAGTCCCTGTAATAGAGGATCTCATCGACCACCCTGTACCTGTCATCTGCCACCTGCCCATCCAGAACGTCACATGCAAACCTGTCCTTGGAGTACTCTACTAAGAGTCGAGCCCTCCAATCGGTATCCAAGCTCATAAGAGACAACGTGGCTGGTCTACGTGAAAGGGCATCTGCTACCACATTGTTCTTGCCCTTGACATACTCAATGTCAAAGTCATATGCTTGGATCTTACTGATCCACTTCTGCTGCCTCTCATGTAGCTGCTTCTGCTCCAAAAAGAACTTGAGGCTATTGTGATCAGTCCTTGCCTTGTAGTCGCTGCACATCCTCAATGTACCATCCTTCTTCTTCACCAACACCATAGAAGAAGCAAAAGGACTCGTGCTTGGTCGAATTTGCCCAAGAGCCAGCAACTCCTGGATAGCCCACTCAATCTCATCTCGATAGGCCTTGGGGTGCCTATAGGGGGTGGTGATCACTGCTTGGATGCCCTACTCAAGCTCGATAGTGTGCTCAAACCCTCGGTCCGGTGGCTTTCCTGGCGGAATATCCCCAAACACTATGGCATACTGGTCAAGCATGGACTGTATATCCAAATGTACCGTCCACCCTGTAGTCCCTGCCTCTGATGCACGTAGCTCTACTGCCCACTCTATGTCTCTCTTTCGGAAGACTGCCTCCATCCGATGAGCCGAAACAGTCTAAGGCAATATGTGTGATGTCCTCGTATCTTCTCATGCCTCCCTTTCTTCTCATCATCCCACTCCATCTCCAGGGTCTTCCAATCTATCGTGACCTTTCCTAGAGTGATAAGCCACTGAACACCCAGTATCATGTTGGTGGTCAGAATATCGACCATGAAAAAATGGTTAGTCAATGTGTAGGTGCCCATCGTCACTGAAAGTTCTGGAATATAACGAGCACACGTCATGGTCTGATCTCCTGGGACTAAGACTGAAAACCCATCGAAGCTCTCTGTCTGTATACCTCTCCGCTCAACCATCTGTGCATCGATGAAGTTGTGGGTGGCCCCACTATCAACCAAAACTGAGACGCGCTAGCCACATACTGTCCCTCGTACGTGTAGCGTCAGATACTTGGGAACTCCTCGCAACGCTGCAAGGGCCCCTCTGATGGGTGCAAAATATGCACCACCTGCTACTGGTGGGGGAGGTGGCAAAGGTCCCTGTATGGCATGGCTATCTCCTGCCTCCACATCCTCCTTGTCATCTTCTTCTCCACTGCTCTCGGACAAGACCTTAATAAAATGTGCTTGCCAGCAGCACATCTATGTCCTGGTGCCCATCGCTCCTGATAGGTGAAGCACAACCGCTTCTCCTTCAACTCCCTCCTAGCATCGTCGTCAAGCTGTACTCGTCCTGGATTCCCCTTTGGAGGAGGAATCCTCACATCCTTCCCCTTCGACTGAAAAGTTTTTCTCTGGGGGTAAGGTGTCCGGGTCCTAGGTAGGACATCTTGTAAGTCCCGGGTCTTGCTGATAGCGTCCTGGAGTGTGGCTGGTTTAGTGGATCCGACTAAACCCCGAAGTGGCTCTGCTAACCCCTCAACATACATATAGACCCTCCGTGCCGTGGATAGGTCTGGCACCATCACGGAGACCCTCAAGAAATCTACAATGTAGGTCTCTAGGCTCCCGGTCTGTTTGAACCTCGTCAGCTCAACAAAATGCTGCTCTGGATCCCTCTGATCAAATCGCTCCATCAGTCTCCTAGTAAACTCGGCATATGTCGTCACTATGGAGTGCCCCAGTGCAACCATCCCATGAAACCACCAATTCTGGGCCTCGCCATCCAAATGCAATGTTGCCACCTTGATGGCCTCTGCCTCTTACATTTGGTTAAGCTGGAAATAAATGTCCAACTTCTCCACCCAAGACTTTGCCAAACTGTTTGATGAGCCATCAAACGTAGGCAAGTGGAATCTACTCGCTGCACGGTGGGTGTCGCCATCATGGTAATGCCAGTACCCTCTGTGATGGTCATGGGGTCTGCTATCCCGCTGGAGCTGAACAAAATCTCTGAATGAGAGGGCTTCCCTGAACTCCTGCCCATAGGCCTGGTACTCTGCAAAATAATCGCCCATATGTCTGGGCTCGACCTCCTGCTGGGCTATGGCCCTTGTGTCGGCTTCTAAGAAAGTGGGCATGGTAGAGCATGTCTGGGCATGTGAGGCCACCTGCTGCGCAGTATCATGCTGCTCTAGTAAGTGGTGGGATGCACTTGATCCCTCACCAATCTGAAAAAATCATGGGCTCTCACATTGTCTGGCCTCTACTGCCGCGAATCTCTGCCCCATCACCTCAATCTGCCTCGATAGATCCTGCACTGATTTGAGTAGCATATCCGCAAATCTCTTCCCGTCATCATCTGCCATCGGATCCTCCTACTCCACGTCTACCATAGGCTCCCCCTATTCTGCGTCCACCACCGGAACACAGTCTCCCTCTCCGTAAGTGTTCTCCAACCTATGCCCAGTGTCTCTGTATCTTTGACCTCTGTAACAGATATAGGGTTTTTCCCTTGGTGTCATAGATTGCTAGCTCCACAGGCTGAGCCAGATCTATGCTTTGATACCACTGTAATATCCCTAACCAAAATATTCTTCAAACCCTAGCAAAAACCCCAACCAAATATGTGCAAATGATATAATAACCCAGAAGTGATAAAATAACAGTGGAACAACATATAATAATGTAAACTGGAAATATAAGTAGATACATAAGAAATGTAGCAAGAAATGCTAAGCCATTTTATTATACTGCGCAATAAATGAGTATAAGAGATGATTAGATAGATGGAACCTCGACTTGCACAAGGAAAGTGAAGAAATACTCTCAAAATGACAAGAATGGCCTCTTTGCGTGGATGCTGCTATTATGCTATGGTTGCTGCTAGAAAACAAATGATGATTTGGGGCTGCTTCCCTCCTCAGAAAAAATTGAAACTTTGGATTCGGGCTCTACTCAAGAAACCCAGAAAAACCCAGAAAGCTTTCCTAGAATGGCTTCACACTGATCTGTGTCCTAGTTGCTGGAAAACTGTCGTGCTACTGTTGCTAATGGAAATCGAATGAGGATTTGGGGCTGCTCCCCTCCTTAAAAAAGGCTAAAACTCTGGAATCAAAATCTACTCAAGAAACCGAGAAAAACCCAGAAAGATTTTCTGAAATGGCCGATCCCCGAAAATCACACCCTTGGGGTTCTGTGCAGTTCCTCAAAGACGCTGATGAAATTATTCATGAAACTACTACTGGAATGCCAATGGAAATAACTTGCCCGAGAAGGCACTCGAAGTCCCCTGGGGCTAAGGGTGAGATCTCTGAACGGAGACACTCAATGCACTAAACAGTGCTGCAGACTAGCTAAACAGCCAGCGTGCTCTAAGTCGAAATGACTATCACAAATACTCATAACCAGAATGATCCCAAATGAGGGGGTTCCTCTCTATTTTATAGCCTCTTCCTCTCACAATCCCTAGGCTCACCTTCTCCTGCGTGATCTGTTGGCATTATGAGACAAGTGTTGTCCTTGATGGCAACTCACACAGATGGTAGATTATAATGCAGCAGGTCAGTAGCAAAGAATTGATGATCAGACTACAAAGAATGAAGAAAGAAGGGTATATACGCAAGTTCACTATATACCAAGTAGGGTATACACGCAGGTTCACTATATACCAATTCGCGTATACGCAGGTTCGCTATATACCAAATAGGGTATACACGCAGGTTCACTATATACCAAGTCACGTATACGCAGGTTCGCTATATACCAAGTAGGGTATACACGTAGTTTCATGCACGGGAAAGCGCGTACATGTCAGAAAGCTTACTTTTGGTCCGTGGTAGTTAGTCCTCGGTATTTGAACCTATGACTTTGGACCGTGGTATCTCGACAAGTGTGTTGATCCCAAGTATTGGGCCCTTGGTATTGTTTTATTATGGTTTTGGTCCGTGGTATTGAGCAAGGCCTAAGACTATAAAAGGAGAGGAAGATCATTAGGTAAAGGCATCCGAAAAGTCTTGAATATCTGATGAAGGATGAGATCAAGTATGCAGGTTATGGGTTGATGATGCATTGCTTGATCTGATCTAAGGAGGGATCTCACCGATTGATGGAGAACTAGATCTAAGGAGAGATCAGGATGAAATGGTTTGAAATGAACTATCTTTATATGGTTGATTATGCTTATTCTAGATCTGCATACTGACGCATGTAATATAAATGTTATGAGTATGACTGATGTCTGGTATAGCTGCAAAGTTATAAGAAAATATTTTTAGATCTGTACGCGGGTTGGCCTTGGAAAAAGCGCGTATGTATGTGGGTTTGATTCATCATAGTAGCGTATACCTTCTGAGCTATGATATTTGAAGTTACAGGTGGTTCTGGTTGTTGAAGGGTTCTGATGACAATTTAAAGGTGTCAATATTCTGCATATCTTGTTTGGTTGATTGTGTTTAGCTTCAGTATTGATGGATGAGAACTAATATTGGATCAGGATCATAATGACTCATATTTATGAGATCTGATGGACTAGATTTGGGTGCTAACACATATATTATCCTTGTATATGTAATGATCTGGTTATGTCTGAAGTCAGGAAGTGCAGCGAAGTTATGAAGAAGTAATTAATGACATATACGCTGGTTCACCTTGGTGAAGTTGCGTATACACGCTGGTTCGGCACTTCCAAGTAGCATATGCACTCTGATGCATGATTTTGATGGTACAGTTGGTTTTGATTGTTATTGCAAAGTTCTGCTCTGTGTTCTGGTGACTGTGTTGTTGACAGGGTTTCAGTGTTTCAGTGATTCAGAGATTGATGATGCTAGTATTGATTGTTTTGTGCTTCAATGATATTTATGGATCCAGTATGAAAATTTGATGAAACGTGGCCTTCAGATTATAGCGTTGTGCTTCAGGAGTATCCAGTCTAAAAATGTATGAAACCTGGTACCTGGAGGAGAGAAGATTGTAGGTCGGCGCCTACATACTAGTATCTCAGCTAGTACAAGAGCAAAGGGGGTTGGAGCTCCCTTCCAGGAGAGTCTGGAGTTCGAGAGAAGGTTGTAGCCTTCTGCAGGTTGTAGCCTGTGTGCTGGTAAAGGACTGCACCAGTACATTGTAAAAGAAGTTTCTTAATAAAGGAAGATAGAAACAAATTGCAGCAGTTGGTTTTCACCCACATTGGGTTTCCACCTTATATCCTGGTGTTCATGTGTGTTGCTTATGTGTGTTGATCTATCTGTTTTACTACTACTGTTGACTGTTAATATGGCTAATAATGTTTTGATGCATCCATTGAAGATCACATAACTAAATCATGAATTTAGTGGTTATATGCTAGTTGCAATAGACACAGTCGCGTATATACGCGGGTATACTTAACTGAAGTAGCGTATATGAATCTGAGTATGAAATTGAAAAAGTTCAATTGATTAGATAATACTGATTCACCCCCCCCCTCTCAGTATTATTTCCAACATGATCCCCTTCTTGCCATGTGTTCCTTCCCTCCTGCGCAGTCCCTCCATGTGTCTGCGTGGGCCCCATTTCTGCGTCCCTCTTTGGCTCCCTTGGTTCCCCCTTAAGTCACAACATTGTGCTACCTAGGAAGTGACTTTTTATTCTAAAGTGAGTTATGTTCCCCCTTCCTCACTTTTTATTTACAAATAACTATAGAAGGCAAAAATCGAACAAAAATCGAATATTCCAATTAGCCATAGTTAATTAGGAATATTACAATATGTGAATGATAACATGGATTGTGATGTAACCTACAATCTCACATTGATTTTAAATAGCAAACATTATTGATTATTAACTATTAAAATCTTAAAAATCAAGTACCATTTTAGAAATATGAAATCACCTTCTTTATTTTGGTAAATAATAGAAGAAAATTAGATACATCAAGATTTGGCTTAGATATCGATGCTTTCTCATATCAGCATAAATGCTAGATAATGGATAATACTCTCCATCAAAATAACTGAATTCTACAATCACATGGATGTTTTGCAGAATGATCTACTTCCTTTCCTAAATTCCTACAAACAAATGATTTCCCCCCTAAGCAACCATTTTGAGATCTTGGAAACATTATGTCTAGTATCATGATACAAATGTGCACTAAAGGAAGCTAAATACAACATATCACATATAACATTCACAAAAAATGCAAATGAGTCCTTACAACTGTCTATCCCATTGAAGGATTTGAATATTAACAACAACTTTAGAGGCCATGAATATGAGATTAAATTAGTATTTGATAAAAAACTGAAAATTTTCAATTACCTGACCGTTGTTGCCATGTTTTGTGCAACTTGTTGGTTGCATGTACTACAACCAATACATAAACATGAAAGTACTACATGCCAATTCAATTACCAAAGGAAGCAAGATTAGCACATGAAATTTCCATTTAGAATCTCTGAAATGATTATATAATTATTCAAAGAAAACTTAATGTTACTTATTCATTTTTTTCTAATGTAGGAAAAACTGAATATGCTAACCTATTTATGAGATGAAGAGTTATATAATTCATTGTGTCCAAAATCATTTCTTATTTTCATGACTGGTTGTGAGACTTGGATGGTAAGCCCATCAATTATAATTGTGAAAGATGTTGAAGTAAAGCAACTTGTTATTGATTTTGACATTAGGAAGACTGAAACTTATATGTAGAAGCATTACTATGATATAGATGCAACTTGCAGTCTTAACCTGTCATCTTTTGAGATATCGAAATTGATGACTATGTTGGCTCTGGAGCTACTTAGATAGCATCATGTATAAGTCTTCCAACCATAAATCCAAACCGTTTTGGATAGATAGCATATGAAGTATTTTTTTTAAACTTTACTTCTAATAGTTTGACATATTTTTATAGATATATTTGCCTAACCAGATCTACTCGAGCTCTTCAATATTTTTTGGCTTATCCATTTCCATTATAAGATCTGGAAAGGTAGTATTGGAAACTTTTATAGCTTTCCTAAACTCCATGACTCTTCAATTACCCTAACAATATCCTCTTCCAATAATTCATACAACCCATTGAGGAATTATGGCCAACCCTATGGTCTAAGGCTTTTTCTTCTTTTGAAAGATGTTAAAATAGTCTTTAACTCCTCCTTTGAGACTTCTTCCATTAGTGTTTGGTTTGCTTCCTCAGCTGCAAACCCTAGAAAATGGTAATGGGATTCAGAATTTCAACAATTCTAGCACCATTTGGCACTTTATATATGTAGAGTGAAAATAAGAGACACTCGTATTAGCTATTTCATGAAACTTTCTAGTTTAGCTTCCATCTAGCTTCTCCATTTGATAGATAGTAGTTGTTCTATCTTTGCACTTTTCTTAGTTATGAAAGAATTGTGTTTTCATTCTCCTTATTCAACTATATTTCTCCACCATTCATTCTCCTTTTTGCTTCTCTCTAATCTAGCAATTTTTTCTTAGAACTTTTAAAGATTGTTAACTTGAATTGTTTCTCTTTGTTGAAAACTACATGCACATTTTGTTCAAAGAGTTATACTATCTGTGTTTGAGCTCTTTTAAGTCCTTAACCAAATGCTTGAATTTAGTTGGTGTTTCTAAAAATCTATAGATCATTGAATCCCTTGAAGTTTCATCTAACCCAACCCCTTCATCTTTTACCAATTTTGAACATTTGTCATCCTCTAGCTAGGTAGGCTAAAATTTGAAAATACTTCCTTGTTTCAAGTCTTGCTTCTCTATTTGTGTTAGAATGGGAGTATAGTTTGAGCCACCTCCAACTTCCACCCATAATCTAGTACTATATGATTCCATGAGTAAATTTTTATAATTTGAGAACATATCAAGCCTTGTTGATACTCCAATTTCACCTATTCTATTGTTTGTGCAAGTAGGTACAATTTTTATAGGTTCAACATCCACAAAAACTCACCAAAACCTATTTCTATATTATACCTAAAGAAATTTTCCCTAATCTATTTAGAGTAAAATTTAATTCTCCACCAATGATAAGCCTCTTACTCTTGATACAACTCAGAGTGAAGAAGTCATCCCAAATTTTTTTCCTTTTTCATAAGGTCCATAATAATTAATCACAAAAATATTTTTCCCTATCTCTCGAGCTAAAATTCTATGCAGATTGTTACTTCACACTAGTTGGAGTTTTTCTTTCTCTAAAGACCCATTTAATTTTTTTTTATTTTCCCTTGTTTAATTTCTTTCAATGCTTTTTCTTGGGAATTTTGAAGGAATGGTTTCTTCTCACACAATTTGTAATAGGGTCCCCTGCTGTCATCAACCAGTTTATTCTCTATTGCAGTTTCTTGGAGATGCAAAGCAAATTCTAGGTTCCAAAGCACATTTCCCATAACTGGAATTTCAACCCCTTGCTTCGCAAGACACTTTTCAACTGCCTCCCCATACTTCTTAAGGGAATCAAGATTTATTTCACCTTTCAACTAACGATATATAATTTATTCTAAAATTCCCCTTCTTTGGTAATGTAGTGCCCATTCAACAATGGTTACTTGTTCTCTAGGAAGAGAAGGATTAATAGCAGGTCGAGCACACAACTCCTCAAACAACACAACCAAATGAATAAGCATATGACTTTTCAGTGAGATACTACCTACGATAACAATATGGGTCCGTGTATCCAAATCTACCTTTGACCACAATGCTAACATGAGTATGGTCGAGATTTGGGCCCATTTTTTATAATCCAAAATTTGAAACTTTTGCAACTAAGTTTTCATCAAGAACTATATTTGTGGTCTTTACATCCCGATGTGTGATGATTTAAGTAGCCCTTGTGTGAATATAATGAAGACCTTGAGCATCCCCAATACATATTTATAATCTTTGCTTCCATGGCAAAGGATTCAAATTGTTGTTTCCATACGAGTGTCCTCGCAGTGGTCTCTTGGCCAAGTAATCATAAACTAAAGTCATCTCACAATTTTCTTCATAGTAACCAATAAGAGACAACAAATGGTGATGCCTAAGCTTAGAAATCATCTTTATTTCTGTTTGGAATTCATGGATACCTTGTTCTGCTAGCGGGTTTCCTCTCTTAACTACAACCTTCACACCACCACCATCAATCTCTCCTTCATAAACTTTCCCAAAACCACCAACACCAAGAATTCGTGACTCATCAAAGTTTTTGGTAGCCTCTTGTATCTCTACAAAGGTAAAATGTCTGCAAAAATTGGAAGGTGCAGATGACACATAGCTCCTAGTACTTCTCTTTCAAAAATTACTAGAAGTTTTGCTCCCAATGGTGTGTGAGTTACCACCATAGGGTGGTAGGGGAAACCATCCAGGGTGCTTGTCACCAGCTGACCCACTACGATGTTGATGAAAAAAGAAATAGAGAGAAAGAAGAAGCACTAGTGCAACAATCCCTCCAAGTACCATGTCAAGTAATTTAAGGTATTTGTAGTCAAAAGTATCTAATTTGAAAATTACTAAATTGAAAAAGCATGTCAAAACAACATGGCCTTTAATCGAATAAACACCAATGATGAAAAATAGCAATTAGAAACAAAGTATGGTTGATGAGGTGTGGATCATGTTGTCTTCGCATAGAGTAGGCATGGGAGGAAGATCTGTTGGTGGTCATGGATTGACACATGTGGCTTGTTGACGAATATATGAATGGCCATGCTATTACCCCTAGCCATCCTGTCATTCATTATCACTATTTAGTATTTTGCGACAATTATAGATGTCGTTAGTGCTGTGAAATGTTAACTAGACTTGAGTAATGTTTAGAAAATAGTTCTTCAATGACTTCTAATAATGTAATAGTAGAGTGGGCATGAAATGCTACTTGAATTATGGGTTCATAAGCAAGTGTTGTTCAAGGCATTGTAAAACGTGCAATTTGAGATAGTCTTGAAAAAAGTACCATGATGAAGATGTGTATTCTTCTGAACTTGGTATTTCATCTCTATGGAGTAGTTCTGATTTCAGCCTAGGAGGTGGTGCTACGAATTTGATTGGTTATTCCTGTTGACAAATAATTCAAAGGTCCATTTAGAAAAAACAAACTCCCATCATTAAAATGCCAATGTGAGAAGCTTCTAGAAGCTAAGAAAGGATGGTTGTGAGGTGCAAAGCATGTTGTCTTCACGTAGAGTAGGCAAAGGAGGAAGATCTGTTGGAGTCGGGGATTTAATCTTGTGGCTTGTTGACAATTATATGAATGACCATGCTATTACCCCTAGCCATCCTCTCCTTCATTCTCATTATTTTGATACAAGTAGAGATGTTTTTAGTGTTGTGAAATGTTAACTAGACTTTAGTAATGTTCATAAAATAGCTCTTCAATGACTTCTAATAATGCAATAGAAGATTGGGCATGAAATGCTACTTGAATTTTGGGTTCAGTAGAAAGTGTTCTTCAAGGCATTGTCAAATGTGCAATTTGAGATAGCCTTGTCAATAGTACAATGATGAAGATGTGAATTCTTTTTAACTTGGTATTCCATCTCTATGGAGTAGTTTTGATTTCAGCCTAGGAGGTGTTGCTAGAAATCTGATTGGTTATTCTTGTTGACAAAGAATTTAAAGGTCCATTTAGAAAAAAGAAACTCCCATCATTAAAATGCCAATGTGAGAAGATTCTAGCAGTTAAACAAGGATGGTTGATGAGGTGTAGAGCATGTTATTTTCATGTAGAGTAGGCATGGGAGGAATATTTGTTAGTGTCAGTGATTGAATCCCATGACTTGTTGACAATGATATGGATGGCCATGTTATTACCCCTAACCATACTGTCATTCATTATCACTATTTTGCTACAAGTATAGATGTTGTTAGTGTTGTGAAATGTTAACTAGAATTGAGTAATGTTCATAAATTAGCTCTTCAATGACTTCTAATAATGCAATAGAAGATTGGGCATGAAATGCTAATTGAATTCTAGGTTCAGTAGCAAGTTTTTTTCAAGGCATTACCAAATGTGCAATTTGAGATAGTCTTGACAACAGTACAATGATGAAGATGTGTAGTCTTCTGAACTTGGTATTTCATCTCTATGGAGTAGTTCTAATTTTAGCCTAGGAGGTGGTGCTACAAATATGATTGGTTATTCCTATTGAAAAGGAATTCAAAGGTCCGTTTAGAAAAAAGAAACTCCCGTCATTAAAATCCCAATGTGAGAAGCTTCTAGCAGCTAAACAAGGATGGTTAATGAGGTGTAGAGCATGTTGTCTTCACATAGAGCAGGCATGGGAGGAATACATGTTGGTGTCAAGGATTGAATCCCATGGCTTGTTGACAATTATATTAATGGCCATGCTATTACCCCTAAGCATCCTGTCATTCATTGTCACTATTTTGCTACAAGTAGAGATGTTGTTAGTGCTGTGAAAAATAACTAGATTTGAGTAATGTTCAGAAAATAGCTCTTCAATGGCTTCTAATAATGCAATAGTAGAATGGACATGAAATGCTACTTGAATTATGGGTTCAGTAGCAACTGTTGTTCAAGGCATTTTCAAATGTGAAAAGAAGTTTTGGACCTAACTAGTGCTATAGATGCACCTGGTCAAGGCAAATCTATGGATTCTAAGTATGTGAACCATAAAACATTCAAATTTTCAAGGTAGGTAGGTTAATTCTCATTTGATTAAGAGTGAATATGAAAAGGGATTTCTTAGTTCCAAACTATTTATAATCATGAATTGAATCCAAAACTAATGATTTAAAAACATATTTTTGAGTGAAAAACTTGAAGAAAGATTTGCAACTCAAGAGATTTGATTCCTGCTTGGTAGATCTAGAGTTACAATGGATCAATGTTGGTTTTAGATTAGTTTATGGATGCAAATGTCTCCTTCAACAAAATTCGAATGTAATTGGCATCACATAGGCATCAAGAATATTAAGATGTCAGTGATTTTAATCAAAAACTTCACAATCCTGTGTTTGTTTATGAGTCATCAAGAGTTTCAGTTATGCCCCAAGTTGAAGGAAGGGGGTTCTTCTAGTGACATAAATATAATGAAAAAGAAGGTATTTAAATCAATAATAATAAATGAAATCTATAATGTGAAAACCAAGAAAGATGTAGAGGATGTAACTAGGGTGTATTATGTGGCTAATGACATTGCTTCCAATGCCACCCATTCTTCTTAAGGCTTATTATATTGAGATGTTTAGAAAATTGATAATTTTTTATCCAATATTTTTACTGCCAAGTGACCACAAACTAAGGACCTTGATACTTGAAGGAGAGGTGGCTAGGATGGAGAATATGGTGCAAATATTGGGTGAACTTAAGTAAGGATAGAGTGCCCCATTCTATTAGTCAATGTGTGTTCGATTGAATATTGAATACAAAAAACTCCATTTAGACCACCACGGAAAGAGCAGGGCATAGGGAATGAGTTCAAACATAATTGTTGATGATACATGTTTTTGAGAAACTCCTCAACCATGGATTTTGTAGGAATACAGTACATATTTTTAAGTAAAAATTTGACTAGGTAAAGAGTCAACGTTGTTGGGTCAAAAGTAGTGGTTTCGGGTCCATGGTTTTGTGTGTGGATTACATGTAATGAAGCGTTTAAAAGGCATGGAAAAAATTCATTGTAATGAACCAAATAGGTGAGAAATGAAAGCTATCTTAGTCATATTGGTGGGGTTTTGGCCCAAAGATTAACAAAATTTCATTAGTTGATGTTTAATGGGTTGAGGATTTACAAGGTAAACTTTTGTGTATTATATTGTTATAATTTAATTTGTTTTTGCTCTTAGTAAATTGGTTTTCTCTCCAGTTAAATTTAACACATATCTTTGAATGCTTGGCCATATATATTGAATTCGACCAAACTTGTCAGCTTCCATAAAACTAACAGAAGATCAAAATCAAATGATATTGAAAATTCACTTATGGAGTTGTGGATAGGGTGAAATTCAACTTGAATCCACAACTCAGCTGGCTAGTCAAAGTTTATGTGTCAATAAAATGGTTATATTTATCTATATTATAAATTTTGGAATATTCTAGAAATCAAATAGTAACAAAGTCAATTGTTTCACTTTATTGTGCTTCTATCAAATATATTTCAAATTTTTAATGGATGAAAATATTATATTTTATTATTTTAAAGTCTACCATTCTACCACCTACTGCTACTGGACTGCATGAGGGACCTATTCTTTCCAATTAGGAAAAGAATAAGAATATGTGGTCCCTTATTACAAATATTAGCAAGAGAAATATTAGCAAGAGAACTATGATAAAGATAAGAGTGAAATTTCAAATACCTGTGACATGTTAGTGTCAATAAAATATATTTCAAAATTTTATGGGTACAACCTCTGGAAGATGGAGTCCAATTTTTCTATGTGTGTTTTCCCAGTTGGTACATGAGGAATGTCTCCAACGAGTATTGAAAATTGTTCTGGTTTAGACTCCAATGAAGTTTTCTCCCTTTCTCTAAGTTGAAGAACATGCTTGTAGGTTTTCTACAGAACAACATATGTCACAATTGAAACTCAGTATGCTGCAACCACAAAATTCCACAATCGTTTGCTCTCTTACTGTAAAACACAAATCTTAGGATATACCGTGCTAATTTGATTTAAAAATTAGGAATCAGAACAACATAAAAATACGAATATTTGCTTGGCACCTAAATATTGAGCATACAAAGTTTGTCAAAATAATCATAATTGGAATTTATTTTGTTCTTTGCTATCTTCAGAACCCCAACAATCATTATCCACAGTCTCTAGAGCCCCAATAATGGAGACCCTATGCTTCCTCCTCCTGACCTCTTCAAATATGTTAATTTCTCCCCTCATGTTTCTATCCCCACTAATGATATAAACCTGGCTAAAACCATTGACTTCGATGGCATCAAATATCTTGTGCAGATCAAAGCCCCCTCTTGAGCTCCCCAACACTGCCCCACCTTTCTTGTGCAAATTATGCACCAACATGGGATTCAAAACACTAGGTTCAGATGAATAGAACCCATGATAAGACGACCTAATTCCCTTGATATCCCTTACCCCATACTGAATATAAAGACCATCTACAATATCCTTGATAACAGTATTGAGCCCAGGACATAAGCCCTCACATCTAATAATGACATAGTTGACTTCATTAAGGCTAAAACATACCTTAGACCTAGGTCCAACTCTGTGATAAAGCCTCTACATCTCTTTCCCTATTGTTTTCGTTTCCACATCTATATTATCCATGACCATATCACTCTCAGTGACAAAAAAAACTCCACGGGGATGAATATACTTGTTCTGCATCAAAGGATTACGAAAACTAGGTACATCTAAGTAATATCCTAAACAGGGTAAAGCTTGAATCCTCACCTGGGTAGGACAATTGATAATGAATTCATCAAAGAGAGCTTCGGGGCCTATTATTAATGGCTTGATTGCAATCCTCTTTGCTATTGCAGATATCACAAACTCTTAACAAACTACAGAAGAGAATGAGAACTGAGGAATTGTGCAATTACTCTACAAGAAATAGATCCCAACTATTAGAACTGATTGTATGAGACGATGATAGAAATATATGAACAAATCTCCCTGCTATTAGCATCGCCCTTCTCGTCTTCATTTCCTCTTGAGGCCTCAAACCCTTGTCTTTCATGAACAAATGGATTCTACAACCCAAGTGAAGGATCCACACGTTCCTCCTGATTTCTGTAGTAGAATCTAAGAGATGATTATGCACAGAGGAAGAGCATCGAACTCAGAAGAAGAGTAAGAGGAAATTAAATGATTAGATTTTAATAATTTTTCAATTCAGTAGAGGGAAATTAAATGATTATATTTTAATAATTTGTCGATTAAATTTTAATGGGTCCATTTTAGATTTTAACAATTTGTCAATTTTTTATGTTGGCACTATTGAGTTAAGTTTTTTTCTCATTGGAGTAAAAGGAGGTCACTTCATATAGAAGCTATATATTTAATATTGTTGAAGATTTAGAGAGTGATAATTTTGGTTTGAGGGTATTAATAAAAACTATAATAAAACTTTAATTTGAAAAATGTCTTAAGGATCCATCACATGAGAGTATAAAAAACCTCCCTAAGCAAGTATGTTCACATAAAGAGGGAAAGCGGACATGAGGTTTACACATAGGGGAATATCAACTAACCCTTAAGGAGGTGGAAAATATACCTAATTATATCAATAATGTTATTAATAAATTCAAATAGTCCTAGGTAGTTCATTATTTTGGGGAATAATGTTATTAATAAACTTCAAGTAGTTGTAGATAGCTCAAAATTACTCTATTAGAAGTTAGTCATAGTTTAGTTTACATTAATCATTTTTAGTTCTATTACTTATTAGTTAGTTGTATATTTTAACCCACGACTAAATTAGTCATTTATGTTAGTTATTTTTAGTTGGGTCACTTAAAAATGCTAATGTTTGGTAGTATTTCACTTGGAAAAGTTGTGTGACTAATTTTTTTAGTCACCTAGTCACTAATTTATCATTTTCTACTAGTGATCATAATAGGAAATAGCTCATATTAACATATGAAAATTCCAACCAAATCAAGGACTTCCACATACCACTTGACCATAGATTGGGCTAAACCAAATCTCTTTTGCATCCAATCACCCTCATGCCATATTCCAAGCATGAATGTGGGATAATAAGCGTTAAACCAAAATAAAACCAACCAGGGCTTCCAGAGGCCAAACCACCTCAACCCTCAAGCACATGGATCTCACCTATATGGTCCTTGAATCAATAACATCAACCATATTGGTCTCTACCCAAGTTGTCTAGGGCTCCAGGAACTAGTAACTCAATCTGCAACCTCCAAGGAACCTGAGTTGTTTCAGGGCTCCAAAGCGTTTGTCCCAACCCATATGATCCAGGAACTAGTAACTCAACCCATAGCCTCCATGGAACTCGAGTTGTTTTAGGTCTCTAGATAGTTTTTTCCAGCCCATAACCATAGGAAATTGAAGAACCAATTAGAAAACCAAATGGGTAATCTGTTAGTGTCGATATCTTCATCCTTCCATTAGTGATCAAATTCTCTTGTTGCATTGCATGTTAGGTGTCTCATCCAATTAGTTGCATTCCATTAGGGTCATGGATCATCTGATGGTAGTGTCATATTATAAATTTTCCCTCATGGTCTTTACCCGCTAGCCCATTTTCATACATTCAGGTCATTTGCAGTCATTTTTTGTCTTTAAATCTGCAAAAGTCATTTTTAGGGTTTTAGGTCTCTTTAGGTCTAGGGTTTTGTCAATAAGGTCTTGTAAATGCTCAATAATGGCTAGTGGGCACATGAGGAGGTCAAATAAAGTCTCAGCAACAAAAATTTTAATAATCACATGCTTACTGATTGATTTTTCCTCAAAACCTTGTTTTGAGGAAAAACGGAGTTTTTATGTTTCATGTACAAATTTGATGTAATTTCATTTCTTTTTTTTTCATATGTAATATTTTCAAGAGGCAGCCTTGGTCACCTTGCCAAACCTCTACCACTCTAGTTCCTGCAAAAGAAACAAAAGCTCAAAGTATTTAGTCCATCAAAGGCAAAAGGTAAGACAAATTGCCCAAAACAGAGTTTGAAAAAGCAAGTGAAAAGATAAACATTAGAAAAGTGGGTTTTCTTGAGTGAAAAATTAAAGCCATTGCTATATAAAGTGTTTTCATGACAAAGGAGGCTCATTTGTGTCCAAAAGTGAAGGAGAGAAAGTACATTTTCATTTTCAAAGCCAAGAGAGCGATTTTCCATTCAAAACAGTGAAAGTTTGAAGCGCGGCACACCTGGGTCAAGGCGCGGCGCACCGAGCCAGCGCAGCGCACACAGAGCCCACTCCATGTTGTAATTTATAACTGGCGCGATGCACCAGAGAGGTGCGACACACCAATCTACAAGGCCTGAAATCGTTCACATCTTCCTCCAAAGGCTCTCAAATTGTAAATTCCTCATTGCACAAGTAAGTTCACACTCCCATATGCTCAATGCATGAGTTTGCTTCAGTGTTCATGGTGATTCAATAGGGAAAAATTTAAACCCTAGCTCTTTGCACTGTTTGTTGAAAAACACTACCTAGGGTTTACAAATTGTTGTTTTTGCTGCTAAATCCTACCCCTATCATTTTCACTCCCTCACTTCATTTTCTCCCTCCCTTTTCATTCATACTTACCCATTCCCTATTCCCCATATCCCTAAAACTACTAACCCTAATCCCTACCTTCACTTATCCTAAACCCTAATCAACAATCCTAAACCATAAATATTATTCCCTAAACCCTTTCATTCCCCAAAAACCCTACCAGCAACATCCCCAACCCCTCATACACAGTCCCTCCACAGTCCTTATCATCAAACCCTATCTTTTAACAACAAATACCTATTGACACTATAAAATCTCTTCATACTCATCTAAGAAAACTCAAGCATTGGCAAACATGGAGTCAGATTCTTCTTATGACAGAAATGAGGAAATAGTCAGTGACTCTTCCAGAGAAATTCATGCACCAAGGAGACCTCATAAGAGTGGAAAACATAACCGGGAGGAGCCTACTTCACTTGCCAAGCTGTTGGCCTGCCCTCTTGTTGTCACATGCTTCCAACATCAATCTTGTTACCAATTTTGTGAGATGGTGGAAAGAGTCAAGTACCATCATGAACTTGCTAGACTGTTTGTGCTCTATCTTCATAATGGCCAAGTCAATTTGGCAAGTGTGACATTCACCTTGACACCTGAGACTATAGCTCAATGTCACACGGAATCAGTCAAAAGTGCGGACACAACCGACCTTCCTAGAAGTCTAAGGCATTCTAATGACAAACAAAACAAACTGGAGCTATCCTTCTCTAAACACGCATTATGATATGAGAAATCAAGTGTTTCGTTCTTACCTTTGTCCAAACGCTGTTGTAGAAGTCCAACCTTTGTTGATCTGGATGAGCTCCTCCTTTTCTCCAAAACCTGCAATCACCAACAGTCAAACAATTAAATAGCACCTGATTATAACATAAAACAAAGCATATTCAACATATAGACCAAGGAGTACATGAAATAACTCATAAACAACAAGTTATTGAGAAGAATGGACCAATTTGCATTAAAGGTAATCAAAAGGAACCATTACAACCTGAGCCTTGGTGTTGTGCAAGCTCCTTCCAGGGTCCACAAGAGTCTTCCTCTACTTTGACAAAGCTCACCCACTTCCAAATAGAACAAGCAAAGATGGCAATCTCTCCTCACAAGCTTCTAAATGGGAGTCCTAATTCCTGCAGCATTTACCCTTAGAAAATGTATAGCTTCAACCTCCCTCCTTCTGGCCCAATGCCTGTATTTATAGTACTCAAGAGGAGGTTAATCAGGTCCACCATCAATGGGATAATCCCCTCTTTGGGTGGGATAGCTCCCTTATTGATGGGATAAGTTCCTCTTTGATAGGAGTGCATGAACCATCTGGAGGCGCCCAATACACGTCGAACAACCTTCTAGAATGCTCTAGAAATGACCACAAGTAACTTTTTAAAGATGAAACTTGCGCATTCTAACTTTTACAGGGGGACGCACCTGTCCCTTTACATACAAAGCGTCTTTGGACGCAGCTTTTGTGAACATTAGGTGCGTCCCCGCAGGTAAGTTTGAGAGAACCTGCGTCCCCAGAGATAAATACATTTATACAAGACTTTCTCTCTTTTTTGGAGTTTGACATGGAGAGCAGAGGCATAAGAGTTGCCTAAGAGGGTAGCATGACTGTTGATTGAGCCATACTAACTGTAAATAGTCATGGTGACATTTTTTAGTGTAACAGATTGCCCCCTAAAGTGCGAAGCCTGGAATAGATTAGGGTTTGTAATATCTAGGAAGGGTGAAGCGCTTTATCATTTCAAGGATTATCCCATGGAGAGCCTGGACGGAACCTGCAATTTTCAACACAAAATACATGTATAAGATTATATCATCGCTGAGGTAGGCATTCCCATACTCAGATCAAAACTTTAACTAACAGACTAACTACTCTGATACATGAATGATTTTGCAGTACATCACAATCATAGACTTTTGTAGACACAGTATGGACGCAGCCATCTGTTTATGATTAGTCTACTTAGATAATGAATACAAAACTCCTCGCAGCCTGGATGGTGGAAACTAGATCCAGGGTCTTCATTTCTACTTCCCGAATTGGTACGATTCTAGCCATGCGAATAAATGAGTTGATGTCGAACATGGTAGAAACCACTTGATTACCAGTCAATGATGTAAATTGTTAACAAGCGTGAGAGAGACCACCAGTAATGTCAATGGTTCTCAAAGTACCCAGTACAATCCATGAGATGTGAATGAATGAGTTGATGTCGAACATTTCATGGAATCCTTCGATCGAAAGTCAATGATGTAAACTGACGTCAAAGGCGAGAAACCTGCCATTGATGCATGCAGACTTCAAGGTACTGACGATTTCTAAGTCATCTCTCTAGATAATGTGCTGATGTCGATAGAAAGCGACCCGTTGCAGGCAAGCCCGCAACACGAAATCATTGTTCAAATTGAAGAAATGTTGCTGTAAGGACTGACTCAGGGATGGTCAAATGGATGACAAGTATTTTGCAGATGAAAGTTTTGCTTGCAGACCTCTTGAACGCATAACGACACGACAGATGGCTTGGTGACAAATAACTCAAAGTTAATCCCCGAAACCCGGTTAAAGACTTTCAAAGGTGGTTTGATCAACTGTGAGGTGAAGAATTTCCCAACCCAGGTGAATAAAAAGTGTCGTGTTCAAGAGTGGTAGTAAAGCTTCTTCTGAGACAAAAGGTAACAAATAGGCTCATTCTTCTCTCTTTTCCCCCACCATTTCTGGCAAGTACCTCTTTATTTTTAACAAGATTGAGGAGGATAACATGTGCTTGATTATAAGCTCATCCTTCGGATGAGTCCAACCTAGTTTTGATTTGAACCCTAGGAAGGAGTGGTTCGTTCCTGTTTGTAATTGAACAGGTCCTTTACTGTGAAATGTTTAACGAGCCCAGTATAGGAGAAACTCGGTGTTTTTCAATTTTAGAGAGTCTGAAAAACTTAAGAAGACTCTAAGTTGAACTTTTTCGTAGATTTGTGTCCCTCAAGCCCGAAAAAGTATAAAATAATACCTGGGGGAACCGCTTGATCTTGCGACCAAGGAGTACTTTCATAATTAGTGCCATTGACCTGAAAAGTAAAAAGCGATCAAGGACACGTCGTTTTATTTCCGTATCGAGTTTGAAACGACAAAAACCCGGCAATCTTTTCCTGATTTTTCGGTCAGAAAAGAGGTATAAGGGGACCGTCTTTTAATTCCGTTTTAACGAGTGTAAAAGAAACGCTCGGCAATCTTTTCATATTTTAGGAGTCATAAAAGGGCTTAAAAGATGACTCTGATATTTTGTTCGTGAAAAAATGACAATTTTCCTTCTAAGTCCCTTTGTCCTGCACAAAAGCGACACATTACTCATACCTGTTTAAGATAGGCAAAAATACATCGAAAAACATCTTTCCATGGTGAAAAATGAACAAATTCATCCAAAAAACCTATAAAAAGACTTTTTACCATGTCATTTTTACCGTTTGATTGTTGAGGTTGAAAAAGGAGCTTTTGACAAGAAACTTCCCGTGGTCGCTGCGGAAAATCCGACCGTCAGAATCGAACGCCGTCTCTTCCAGGTATTTTACAACATCCTACTCTTCATTTCTATCCGATTAAAATTGTTTTTTAGGTTTTAGTTTTGTTTTTTGGGAAGGTTTAGGTTTCAAAATGCGCTCCTCGGTGGACGCAGGTGCCCTTCGGGTGACCTGCGTCCCCCGACTTTTTCCTATACAGGAAAATGGTTGGGGGACGCAGCCCACCTTCAGGCCAGCTGCGTCCCGACGCCTTGTGTTCCAAACGCGGGGTGCGTCCTCCGTGGAACGCGGAAATTGAAACCCCAATCCTTACAAATAACCATTCAAATTTCCCCAAATTAATTCTAATCATCATTTCTTGGTGTGTAGGGCACTCACCATGTTGGATTGGAGAGAAAGAGAGCATGAAGAGGTTGATGAAGCTGCAATAGAACACCAACCTTCCCTGGATGCCCTAAAAGCATGCGGGTTATACAAATACTGGGCCATACCGGGCATGAGGGCTTAGGTAAGATTCTTAGAATGGCTGGTTGAGAGATGGAACGTTCAAGAGCAATGCTTTTACATAGGAGGGCACCAGCTCGAGATAGAGCTCTCGGATGTATACTTTCTCACTGGCTTGCCAAACAGAGGCGAGCAACTCAATCTAGCCGGGACTAGGCCGGGTGGCCAATCCCTTGTTAGTCTCCGGGAAGATTGGTGTACACCTGGGGCACACCATTCGAAAGGCGTGGAGATCAAACACATCTCTCTGCGTGAACTCAAAGTTATTGCTTTCACGGTTACCAGGATTTGCGGCGCGGCCGCTTTGCACATTGCTTCTGGGTCCCAAATGCGGATGGCAATTGACTATTACCAAGGCACCATTTTCAACTGGTGTGATGCTGTGTCGGCTAATATGAAGAGCCAACTGACTAAGGCAAAGAACGGACGACTGAAAACTTTTGGATATGGGCCTTTAGTCGTGAGCTTTGCCTTAGAGAGAGTTCCGATGCTGATCCCTCAGCAACTCACTGTTGATATCTTGGGTCCTCGGGAGCCAAAGCTGGTACGATGGGTTGCGGTGATGGCCCGGCATCCTGACGAGGGCGCGGCAGTTGTTCGATTTTCTGATAGTTACTTTCACTGGTTGGAGGACCAGGTTTTCTCGATCCAGGACTTTCCGTACGCCAGAGTAGATTTTCGACATGATCCGGACATGGTTCTTCCACAGGGAGAACAATGGGATGACAGAGGTACTTTATTTTTTACGAGTTTTCAAATTATGTATTTTTTTTTTTGTTTTTTATATGTATCGTCTCAAAACTGACAGTAAAATTTTCAAAATGCAGATGTTGGTCCACAGCGTCCAGCCAACCTCTGGCCTTTTGAGAGGAGACATCCAGTTGCACCGGTACCGGCCCCACAGGACACGGCGGCTGCAGAGGTACTAGCTGAGTTGGAGCATGATCTACAGCGTCTGACGGCGGATATACCTGAGACTACTATGGATGACATTCCTATCAGACTTCAGCGCTATGTAGTCGCGGTCCCTGGACCGTTTAGGAGATTTTTGCGCAAGGTAGCCCGTGCAGTGGTGTCGTACAGGGAGCACCACCAGTGATTGGCTAGTCACTTTGTAGACACATGTGACATTTTTGACTTTTTGTACTCTATCATTTTTGCCGATCATAAGGTGTTTTTCAACCTATGATCGAAGACGATGTATATTTTTTGACACACTCCTATCTATATATATATCACTATTACCGGCTTATCTTGTTTAACATGTATGATGAAATGTTTTTAAATTTACTTGCATGATTATCATAAATGTCTGTCCAACACTCAAGAAGCAATTGCATCTGCTAATGTATTTAAGGACCTTGGAATATGCTGATATTCAATGTAATCAAATTCATGTTCCAAGAGACGCACTCTCAAAAACAACCTTAATAACACAGGATTTCTAATGGCATAAACTCTATTAAGCTGTAATATAACAAGTTCAGAATCTAACCTCACTATCAAAAGTCGAATTCCAAATGAAATAGATTCGGATAATAATTCAACCACTGCACTGTATTCTGCAATGTTATTCGTTGTTTGACCGAGGCTTACCCCATGCATAGAAACTAACTCGTCAGAGGGTGAATAGATAACCCAAGCTGCGGAAGAGATATTCCGTGTACTACGACAAGCACCATCAGCAAATCCAATGTATGTTTGGAGAGGCGTCGACATCTGTAATATCAAGAGTAAAACCAAGATAAGCCAGAATAACGACGAAAAACACACTCACTAAGCTAAGCACACTAACTAACTAACAATCATACTAGCTAGAAAGAAAACCTAACCTAACTAAAAAATTCTCCATACCCACCATTTAAGCATAATACCTCTTTAGGTAAAGTCCATTTCTGGGTTTACCCAAAGAGTCCCCATCAAAATCTACCAGCTCATAAGCCCCTTTTGCTAGCTTTCGCTTTACAGTATAGGTTCCATGCCACATAGGAACGAATTTTCCAGCACCTAGCTTATCGTTAGCTTGATCATATAAAAGCACTAGGTATCCCTCCGAAAAACTTCGAGGGGTCACATTTCTATCATACTGAGCTTTCATTCGCTTCGCGTGAGTCTCGATTGCCAATGCAGCGTCACGTCGAGTCTCATCTAATTTAGCTAAGTACAATAAACGTTTCTCCTCTTCGGAAGTAGCTGGGAGTAATTCGACAGCCATTTGAAGTGATGGGATTTCACATTCAATGGGTAACACTGCTTCCAAGCCATAAACTAGCTGGAAAGGAGTGAACCCTGTTGAGGTTTTCACTGAGGTTCGGTATGCCCATAGCGCCGAAAATAACATGTTGTGCCAATTCGACCGATGAATACCAATGGTTCGTCGGATCATGATAACCAGAACTTTGTTGATAGACTCAACCAAACCTTTGGCTTGCGGATAATAAGGAGTAGAGCTGTCGTGGCGCAAACCAAGCTGGCTTGTAAGTTCAGTCATCATGGTGTTTCGAAAATGGCTCCCATGGTCAGTAATGATTGCTTGTGGGACACCAAACCTAGTTATTATATGATTGAATATGAAAACTGCAGCTGTTTTGCCGCTTGCGTCGAATGTAGGCATCGCCTCGGCCCATTTAGTGAAATAATCAACCGCGAGGATGATATACGCATGCCCCCGGCCGAGTGAGGGTTACAAGTAATAAAGTCGATACCCCATTTGGCGAATGGACCAACGGCAATTATAGGGTGGAGAGGAGCAGGTGGTGCGCGCATCTTTCGATCAAACACTTGGCAGTTGTGGCACTTCCGGACTGCAATGATACAATCTTTAAACATAGATGGCCAGAAGTAACCAGCGCGCAACACCTTCTGAGCTGTGGCATACCCAGACATATGACCGCCACATGCTCCAGAGTGACAATCATTCAAAACTCTCTCAGCCTCTTCGTGAGTTAAACAACGTCGAAAAACTAAGTCTGCCCCCCGGCGATAAAGTGTATCTCCAATAATTTTGTATGGCTGGGATTGAAACCGAATTTTTCGACGTTCTGCCTTGGAAGCTTCAGGCCGAAAGGTTTGGGTTTGGAGATAGATGATTATATCCCCGTACCACGGATCTACAGTACTGATAAGAAACAAAGATTCGTCCGCAATGGACTCTTCTGCCACAGTCTCTGTGTCAGCACTCGGGAAATCACACATCAATTCCGCAAAAACTAAGGATTTCTTAGACTTGGACTTCTCGAACTCCAAGTCGAACTCTTGCAGGATAACGATCCATTTAGAGTACTTGCCCCCTAGCAATTGTTTTGTCAAAATATAAATCATAGGGTTGCAATCCGAAATAACTGTAGTTTTACGGAGAAGAATGTAGTGACGAAAACGCTGGACAGCTTGAACGGCTGCCAGGGCCAATTTCTCCACATGCGAATATTTTAGCTCCAGGGCCAATTTCTCCACATGCGAATATTTTAGCTCAGTCCAATTTCTACATGCAAATATTCAAGGTCCTACTAAGATAATATATCACATGCTCCGCTCCGAATTCATCTTCTTGAACTAACACCATTCCAATGGTGGAATGCGAAGCTGCGAGGTATAAGAAGTAGTCCTGGTTGTAGTTGGGAGGATGCAACAATGGTGCATGGGTCAACGCGTGTTTAAGTGCATCAAAAGATTGTTGGGCAATCTCGTCCCAAAAGAATTGAACGTTCTGTTTCAACAACCGTGTAAAACCTTTAGTGACCTCGGCGTAGTTTGGGATGAATCGGCGTAAAAAGTTCGCTTTTCCTTGCAAACTTTGGAGTTGGCGCAAACTCGAAGGAGGAGGCAATTTGATGATAGCCTCGACTTTTGAGGGATCGACGCGAATGCCGGCTTTTGAAACAACAAATCCCAGCAATCGACCTGTTTCTATACAGAAAACACACTTGTGGGGATTCAACCGAATTCGATAATGCCTACACCTCATAAAGATTGCTCGTAGGTGGACAAGGTGATCAGCTCGATGTAAAGAATGAGCAGGCAAATCATCGAGATACGGTTGCACAATGTGCTTGATGTCATGAAATGCATAAGACATCGCCCGTTGAAAAGTGGCTCCGGCATTCTTAAGCCCAAAAGGTAATTTGCAATAAGCAAATGTCCCCCATGGACAAATGAATGCCGTTTTTGGTTGGTCGGCAGGTAGAATATTGATTTGATTATAGCTCGAAAAACCATCCATGAAGGAAAACATTTCACTTCCGGCACAATCATCAATAATTTGATCGATATAAGGCGTAGGATAGTTGTCTTTTGGACAAGCTCGATTTATATCCCTATAGTCGATACAGATTCTTATTGTTCCTTGTTTCTTGTTGACGGGAACAATATTCGATACCCAATCCGTTAACGGGATCGAATAAATGAAACCTGCTTTCAACAGCTTTTCGACTTCTGCTTTAATCGCAGCCGCTTTTCGAGGGTGAATTTGACGCAACCGTTGCCGGACGGGTTTAGCATCCGGGTAGGTCTTTATTTCATGAACAACAATGGCAGGATCGATTCCCGGCATTTCCTCGTAAGACCAGGCAAACACATCGCGGAATTCTTGGAATAGGGCCTTGTAAGTTTGGATTTCTTCTTCTGTACATGCGGCACCTATATGAATGTTCTCCTCAATTCCGGGCTTCACTGAAATATCAATGGGAATAGTACGAGAAATATTCCCTAAATTCAACTCTGAATCAGAATGTTTCGTTGGATCCTGAGCGTCTTTGACATATTCAGCGGTAAAGATAGATGAAAAATCATTTTCAAATGCATCATCCTTAGGTAAAAACGAAGATCTGTGATGGAGATCCTCCCATGGTAGATCGTCTACACTTAGGATTTCGCGAAGTTGTTCGTCAGATGACACGACTTCGGGAAACGCTATCCGTTCTAAGGGTGAGGTGAAAAGTGACTCTTCACTGACCACATTCATTTGGTCGACCTCGGTTGAATGAAAGTCGGTAAAAGACATGAGAGCTTCATAAGCAATTTCATATGGACTCAAGGGCATAGCATTACCGAATGAGTCTATCTCAGAGTCAGATGGGACAAACCAAGGATCATCATAAATAATGTTTTCTGATGTAATCATATGAATTGTTGCAAACGAAGGTTCTACGCTGAGTGGAGGGAGAGGAAAAGTTCCCAGTAAACCGGAATCCTTAACTAAACCTACACCAACGTCCCTATAAGGGATTGTCGTCTTACCGACATGCTGGATACTCTCTGAAGAGGCTGGGTCGGATGAAAAGTATGTCAGCTGATCAATAGTCACGATCTTACCGTTATGTGGAAACTTAATTACTCTGAAGACCGATGAAACGACCGCTGTCATAGCATATGACCAACTTCGACCCAAAAGAAGGTTGTAGTCTAGAGGGGCATCAACCACTTCCACATCCAGACTAACGGTTTTACCTTCTACCCCTATAGGCAATTCCTGTAGAATACCAAACGGACGGAACCCACGGCCATCAAAGGCCTTAAGGATGGTGGGGGATTGGTTCAACGAAGGAGAACCAAGGGATCTCCAACATTGAATCGACATAATACACGTAGAAGCTCCCTCATCAATCACAGTCCTATGAATAGGCCTGTTTTTGACTATCACTGGAATTTGGAAAGCCATTTGATGGGGGAGACGCGGCGTACTATTTTCTAGATCGAAGATCATTAGATTCGGATCCTGAACATCGACAGCTCCTATAGCCGACAAAAGCAATTTTCGTTGTGCTGGGCATGATTGCAGCACTTCTAACGCCGACATTGCTGAGGGTGAAACAGCTAAGTCCTCAACAATGTTGTAATTCTGGGCCGCTCTCGCATGTGGATTGAAAGCAGACCTTCGAAGTACACCCTTGGCGGGCGGTTTAATTACTAAGTCTGGGTTAGGTTTCTCGATCTGTAGTGGATCGGAACCAGGAGCTGAGGTTGATGGATTAGAATGAGAAGATTCTGCTTCCTTACCATCAACAGGATTCTTACTACCATAATCTTGCGATCGAGTCGCAATCCTCACATGAGACATCATCAAAATGGGTTCTTCACTGGCATTCGAGGAAGAACCTATCATCTTATTCTCCTGCTCCGGAAATGGATTTTTTAACACAGCAGGAGTGGGAGAACCTTTGACTATTTTCACTACCTCGGCCCGATGAGGGCAATCTCTCGTAAAATGATCCTCTTCACAAATAAGACAAGGATATCGAGGTTTGCGCTTTTCGTCATTGGTTTCCGACTTTTCTATTTTCTCCTTCGGAGCCTTGTCTGCTTTAGCCTTCTTCTTTCCTTTCTTCTTTCCACCGTTTTTTGATTTGGCCGTAGATGACTCTACAGCGTGAATATCGGCGGTAAGTTCAGGAGAAGACTCTCCTGTCGGAGAATCAGGCAAAGTGATAATTGGAGTAGTTGAAGCCTTGGAAGACTTCTTCTTGCTCTTTGTATTCACGATACCAATCATACCATCAGCGGCATGAGATCCCGAAGGAGCAGCAGCGATTTGATTCGACTTTGGAAGATCCGGAATCTTCTCGTGTAATGTACCCGACTGAGTGTAAACTAAGTCAAGGTATTGTGCCTGAGCAATGACTTGCTCCTCAGTAACTACTCCGGCCTTAGCTACATCTTCAGTAATCCTTGGTAATAATGATTTAACAAACCATTCAGCTAAGATTTGGTCCGGGATAAAAACTTTCACTAGCCTTCTTCGACGTCTCCACTCATGAATGTGATCAGAAATATACGTGGAGGTTGATTGTTTTAGTGAAGTTAATAACTCCGTACCGTTATCGTATCTGACCGGTAACTGAAAGTGAGTTAAGAACGAGGTAGCTAACTGGCTAAAATTGTAAAAAGAGGCCCGTGGTAACTCAATGTACCACTTGGCCGCGAGACCAATGAGTGTACGCTGGAAAAGACGTAAGCGGATCGAATCATCCGAGATAGAATTTGAAGCACACCAGAGGTGGTAAGTCATCACGTGATTGGACGGATCCTCTCCAGACTTACCTTCGAACTTGGGTATATCGCTGGGCAACTTATTTGGCATTGGCGGCCAGAACTGAAGATATTGAATTGGATCGTTCGTTAGGCGCGTCAAGTCTGGTAAATCCAAAGTTGCGATAAACGGTAACTGCCGGTTAGGATCTCTAAAACTCT
This sequence comes from Pinus tabuliformis, assembly GCA_031772625.1. Lineage (NCBI taxonomy): Eukaryota > Viridiplantae > Streptophyta > Pinopsida > Pinales > Pinaceae > Pinus > Pinus tabuliformis. The sequence continues at coordinate 1,634,524,257 of CM062816.1, forward strand.
GGGTCACAATACCAGCCCCAGGAGGAGGATATCCAGGATAACTAGGAACAGGAGTCGCATTTGGGATATTATATCCTCCTGGAAAACCAGGATTAACCGGACCGTACTGGGGTTGTTGAGGTTGTTGATAAGTGTACCCAGGATACGGTTGATACTGGTAAACCGGTTGTTGGACAGCTTGCCCAGGTTGATACTGTCCCTGGTACGGAGGTTGAACAAATTGAGGTTGAGTAGTGACAACCGTACTTATACCAGGCTGACCTACAGGCATCTGGACCGTGGTTTGAATCGTAGATCCAGACAACGGTAAAGATGTCTGAGGTGTGGTAACAGGGACAGTAGAAACTGGAGCCGTCGATACTCCAGAAGTAAGTATGGTAGATGTAGCGGTAGTTGCAGCAGCCGTTTGAGATGGAGTACTAGGTGCAATTGGCGGCTGAGTAACTACCGAAGTTACAGAGGTTTGAACACTTGACTGGACAGGTTGCGGTTGCTGGGGTGGACCAGAAACTACAGGTTGTCTAGCTTGAGGTACCGACTGCATACTTGGCTGCAACATCTGTTGACCCTGTGAAGGATCCCACACTAACATTCCAGGGTATTGACCCATAACAGGTTGAGGATACTGAGATCCATAGCCGGATTGAGGATAGGATTGATAATTGTAAGGTGTAGTTCCCATACCTTGACCATATGATTGACCTTGAGGTGGTTGATAACCTTGACCTGAGTATTGACCTTGAGGTTGATAACCTTGAGGTAAATACGGGTACTGGGGTTGACCTTGACCTTGAGGTTGGTATCCTTGAGGTTGATACCCTTGGGGTTGCCATCCTTGAGGTTGATATTGATATTGAGGTTGACCTTGGGGTACATATTGAGGCTGGGGTTGACCTTGAGGTATGTATTGCCCCATAGGAGCGTACTGACCTTGAGGTTGCCCCCCAGACACGAATGAAGTACCTTGAGGTTGCCCCCCAGGCATTAACGAAGGCTGCCCCCCAGGCGGTAATTGGCCACCTTGAGGTTGGGAAACGGGAACTGAACCTGACATCATGTAAATGTCTCCTACACCCAATGGTACATTACCACTGTTTCCAACTAATAACCCATGATCAACGGGTTGAGGAGATGCTCCCGCAAAGGTACCAGAAAGAGATTGATACCCAGTAGGAACAGAAGGACCGCCATGTAAAAAAGATTCAGGACTTTGTGTAAACACGGACGACTGACCAGACATATTTACAGGAGTATGAATACCTCCAGGTGGAAAAGGAGTACGAGGTGTAGAAAAACCTAGCCCAAAGTTGTCTAGATAATTTGTTAACGAAAGGTACCAAGTAGTACTTCTAGGAGGACTGTAAAAGATAGATTCACGCTCCCTTAGATCAAGGGTAATTTGATCTTCAGGATCAGAGACGCCTATTTCTTCCTCTGGAACAAGTTCTTCAATAGCAATCAAACCAACAGGAAGATTTTCGGTGATAATTCTTTCTATTCTCGGTGAATCAGGAACACTAGGAGTCGGAGTAACAGGTTCGGATATTTCTGGTTCTTCGCCTGTATCACTAGCAGACGAAAAACTACCAACAAGCTCAGAAACTGTAACAGCTTCGAGATTATAACCTGTCTCTAAACTTTGGTAATCTGGATGGACCACCAAGGAAGATTCTCCTTCTTCAGGTGAACCTACTCTACTGCCACTAGGAGGAGTTACAAGGACCTTCAAACCTTCTAAATGACTGGACTCGTCTTGAGGAGGTTCACCCCTAAGTCTACGGGATCTTCTCAACAATTCGGCCACAGAAACAACTTCAGGAGACTGGCCCCGCAGTCTACGGGACTGTCTCGGTAATTCCGCCACAGCTAAAAACTTTTAACTACTACACACGAAAACAAAATAAAATTTCAAATCAAACCACCTAAAGTCTCTAAAGAACCAAACAAATTTGAATCACACGCCTAAAGAATCTAGGGCGTCAAACCAAACACAAACAGTAGTCTTCCGGACCAAAAGCGCTAGTTGGTGATGAAGCCCAACCTCGCTGGATTCAGTACAGAAATGGCGGGTGGAACAGTTACCCCGGCAACCTGCTTAATGAATAGACTGGACCAAGTTCCTCCACTTTAACCGTCTCGAGTGAAGTGAACCCCCCAGAAAATCCAAGTGAGTATAACCGACGTCTGCTCCAGGTACAGTGGGACCTTCCCTCCACCGTCACCTCGGTAGAATCCTAAAGATAATGGCCACTAAGGTTACCAACCGCAACAAATGCACCTGGGGGAACAGTCTAAACTCCGACAGCACGCAAGGGCAGAGTAGCAAGCTCAATCCCCTTACCGGCTCCTTGACAATAATCCAAGGTTTACCGACAAGTGACCCCTGGCTCCTCGACAATGGTTAATCCGAGGTTTACCGTTTGTAATACGTATTGTCTGGCGTCGTTCCCAACGAGGGGGGAATGATCCCCTCACTGGTTCGGACACGAGCTCGTGCTTCTCCTTTAAGAGGAGCTTTCCCAGAGTACAAGTGAGACAATTGGATTATTTCTATCACAAGATAAACTACTTGTTTGGTTTTGTTGTCTTGGAGAGTTAATTACTCACCTACTCCAAGACACTAGCCTGATCTAAATTGGTGCTTCAGAGCCCTAGTAAATAAAAGTTACTATTTCAATTTTACTTTAAGCGTTACTTTTATGGTTGTTCTTTAAAGTCACAAGGTAGTGGAAGTGAAACCAATGGTGTGTAGACTCGACTCCAACCACTACAAAGATGCACCTAAGATGATTTACGCTACTTTCCTTTTTCAATGAAATTCTTAACTAAGAGAGTTGAGAGAATGCAAATTTTTAGAGAAAACAACTTCCTTAGAAAAGACAATCAAAGAAACAATTCTCTTTTTCTTTTCAAGCACACAAACATGACCACTCTTTACTTGCACGAAAAACTCTTTTTCTTTCAAAACTTTCAAAGCTACTTGAAACAAGACTTTTAAAGAAGATGTTTTTGTATTTTTCTTTTAATAAAGCAAATAAATCTAATTTAACAAAAATCAATCTTAACAACTATTAAAATCTACGAAAATTCACTCACAAGCAAACTAAAAGGTAAATTTCCTCTAAGCAAACTTAACGAGGCCAAAACCTACAAGGATATTTCTAGGTTGTTTTACTTGACCAAAATCAAATCAAGGACCAGCTATTGCAGAATCAAGAGCTGATCAAAACAAAACTCAAATCTTTTTGTTCTTTTTGTAAAATGGAATTCAAGACTTAATCAACAAGCACTTTGAAATTTGACCAAAGAGACAACTCAACAGGGTGGTTGCTCACACGGGTAGACTTACGACAGATCCGACCCTTAAGAAGGTTGACCAAACCAGAGAGATCTAAGGCTTTGACAACTTCCACCATTAAAGTCACTACAGGATCTACTCAAAAATCAAACCCTAGGTTTAAATTTCAATGAAATCCACTAAAACACTTAATGCTATGAAAACAAGTTCAGGTGAAGATTCTTGGCAAGGGACTAATGAATCTGGGCAGAAAAAACTAAGAAACAACAAAATCTAAGAGTAAAAAAGCAAAAAATGGAGTTTTCTCAAATTTTAGCAGGGGGACGCAGGCAACCTGTTAGCACAGGTGCGGGCCCGCTCTGTGCACACAGCAAAAGTGCGTCCAGGGACGCACTGTGCAGCACTCAGAGGGTGCGTCCTACTGAAAAACTCAAGAAAATGCAAAATAAAACTAATCCTAAGCTAACCCACCCAGAGACAGAATCACAGAGCCAAAACCAGAAAAATAAACCAATTTTCTCAAAGCAAAGTTCACACAAAAGAAAAGACTCTTCTCATCAATGGTTTCCCCAGTGGAGTCGCCAATTTGTCACACGGAATCAGTCAAAAGTGCGGACACAACCGACCTTCCTAGAAGTCTAAGACATTCTAATGACAAACAAAACAAACTGGAGCTATCCTTCTCTAAACACGCATTATGATATGAGAAATCAAGTGTTTCGTTCTTACCTTTGTCAAAACGCTGTTGTAGAAGTCCAAGCTTTGTTGATCTGGATGAGCTCCTCCTTTTCTCCAAAACCTGCAATCACCAACAGTCAAACAATTAAATAGCACCTGATTATAACATAAAACAAAGCATATTCAACATATAGACCAAGGAGTACATGAAATAACTCATAAACAACAAGTTATTGAGAAGAATGGACCAATTTGCATTAAAGGTAATCAAAAGGAACCATTACAACCTGAGCCTTGGTGTTGTGCAAGCTCCTTCCAGGGTCCACAAGAGTCTTCCTCTACTTTGACAAAGCTCACCCACTTCCAAATAGAACAAGCAAAGATGGCAATCTCTCCTCACAAGCTTCTAAATGGGAGTCCTAATTCCTGCAGCATTTACCCTTAGAAAATGTATAGCTTCAACCTCCCCTCCTTCTGGCCCAATGCCTGTATTTATAGTACTCAAGAGGAGGTTAATTAGGTCCACCATCAATGGGATAATCCCCTCTTTGGGTGGGATAGCTCCCTTATTGATGGGATAAGTTCCTCTTTGATAGGAGTGCATGAACCATCTGGAGGCGCCCAATACACGTCGAACAACCTTCTAGAATGCTCTAGAAATGACCACAAGTAACTTTTTAAAGATGAAACTTGTGCATTCTAACTTTTACAGGGGGACACACCTGTCCCTTTACATACAGAGCGTCTTTGGACGCAGCTTTTGTGAACATTAGGTGCGTCCCCGCAGGTAAGTTTGAGAGAACCTGCGTCCCCAGAGATAAATACATTTATACAAGACTTTCTCTCTTTTTTGGAGTTTGACATGGAGAGCAGAGGCATAAGACTTGCCTAAGAGGGTAGCATGACTGTTGATTGAGCCATACTAACTGTAAATAGTCATGGTGACATTTTTTAGTGTAACACTCAAGCAACTGGTATTCCGAATATAGGTGAGCAGTGGAATAAGGGGCAGCTGGTAGACAAAGATCATTATGATCCTTATATCAAGGCTGGTTTTTAGAGATAGGTTAGTAGGGTTTTCCCATTCAGGTACCTACAGGACACATATGATCCCTTGATGAAACTCATAATCAAATATTTCAGCTGTGAGGGCAGATTTTCTCGTCTGTACACCTATCATATCAGATTGTTGATGCACTTTACTAGGGTGAGGATGATGAACCTCCCCTATTTCATTTGCTGGAATATTGAGAAGATGACCACACTGGTGCAAAGGAAGCCTCCTCATCAGCAGTATAACAACATCTATCACTTTGCACTAATCAAAATTGTGGTTTTGCATCAGCTCAGTTTACTGAATGTTTCATGGGAGGATTTCATTTCACATGAGGTCTTCACAGGTCCACAAGTGCCCCCATCAGTTTTTCATGAGGCAGGAGAGCCTTCACATTGGCAAGAGGTGCATGAGACACAAACCACCAGTGTGCCAGTGTTTGTCACATACCAAAAGGGCACTAGAAGATTGTTTGCAGTAGCAAAACGAGTACTATCTCCACTCGGGGTGGAAGGGGTCTTGTTTCCTCCATCAGTAGAGCAGGTACAGGACAAGGGTAAGTAGCCATTACATGATGAGGGACCTTCAGAAGGTCAAGAGGCAGATTTCATTCTTATTCAGGATGATGACACTGATTTGAGCTCAAAGCTCAAAGAGATCATTCAGGAGCAGCAAGATGACATTCATGACTTTTCTCTCAACCTAGAAAGAGCCAAGTGGATAATCAACTATCTTGAGTAGAGGAACAAATAGTTAGAAGATCAGCAAACCATCATGGAGCTCCAAAACATAAGAGAAAACTGGCAAGCTGCCAAGAGGAGGAAAGTCAAGTTGACACCACTTGAACAAGAGATTGAAGCTGATCGTGAGTCTTGGCTTGAGAGGGAAAATATGCATTTGGAGAAGCTACTAGAGAAGGCTAACAAAGAGAAAAATATGTTGAGGCACATGGCCTATCATTATTTGGCAAGAAACAAAAGTTGCAAGGCGAGAATTAGGACTTTGAAGGCCAAGTTGAAGAAAGCAATGAGAAAGAGAAAAGAGCAAGATAGACTTCAGATCCTGGCTGAGGCTTCCTTAGCCCAAAACAACACTTGATGAAGTACACTTAGCCCAAATTTCAAGAAATTTGGGAAACGTTTTGCAAATTTTGAATTTTTGAATTAAAAAATAGGTTTTTTCGCCTGGTGCGCCACACCACCTGGCGCGCGCTTTTGCTAGAGACCTCCTTTGGAGGAAAACTCAGCATTTTTGGGTTCCTCAAGGAAAATTATTAATTCCCTCACACGGCCAAGAAATTTTGACAAGTTTTGAGCTTCCAAAAGGGTCAAAAACACATCAAGAATGACCTTTCTGCCCCTTTTTGGCCACACAGGAAGCAATGTTGGGAGTACTCATTTTTGGAGGGGAAAATGGAGACCAAATTCAGAAATTTCACTTGTTCTGGAAAGTAGACAGGTAGACCTTTCCAAAAATCCCACTTGGAGAAAATTTGGTGCATGGGAAAGCCTCCAAAAGCAGCTCCAAAGTAGCGCGGAGCACATTATGAAATTTTCTCATTTTGGCCAAAAAACTCTGTTTTTCACCTAGTTTCTTCTCAGTTTGACTTTTCTCTCCCTAATAGTCAAACTCGTGATGTAATTTGATGTGATTTGATGGATTTTGATGTAAATATGCTAAAATTTCACTCATGGAGGTAGATTCATCATGAAAAGGTAGTTTGCAACTGAATGAATCAGTTTCCTAGTTTTTAGAGGCAAGCTGTTCCACTGCCTACTTTTTAGTTCTCAGTTTAGATCTTGTTGAAACATATCCTAAACTTATGAAATCGACCCATAAAGGCTAGGATGAGTTTTTTGTTGCCTATATCTAGTACTTTTTCAGTCATTGGTAAAGGTTGGACTTTTGTGAAAGCCTTGAGCAGCATTGTACATTCATCTCTGCAGTTTGGCAAAGGAATAGACCAGGGTTTGCAACACTTTATGAGATTCTTGTGGCAACTTGATTTGATATTGTTTTTACTTCTATAATGCAAGTTTACATGTTTTTATGTATGCCATCGTCTCTCTCTATTCATATTAACTAAATGAAACAAGGATAAAGGTAGAATTCATTGATGTTTGCAGTACTCTACCTAGGGTTTGTTTAGTTATTTATGTTTTCAGTTGTTTGAAGAGGATCCTTGAGACTTTCATACCCTCTCCAACTCCTCACCAGTCTTAAGACTCTCCATCTCAATTTTTTCAAAGCACTAAACCATTTTCCTACCTCGCCCCATAGAGATCTCTGCAAGACTATGTCCATTCCCTGAACCCAAATCTACCTTTCACATTTGAGCCAGCAAACCAACATCAAATTCAACCAAACTCCACTGAGCATATACATAGCTTAAAATTAGTCTTTATATCATTCATCTCAAGCTTTATTGGCCATATTTTTCCGAGATTGACCAGGAGAGAGCCCTCTCCTGACCTGGTAGGGCTAGCTACCAGGTTAAGCGTGGTTTGATGTTACCCTACATCCTGCCTCTCTCAACCTGAGGTAGATTTAGGCCCTAATAGAATCCACTGCACCATGGTTGTCCAGGAAATGGAAAGGAAAGACTAAAACTACTATCATTCCAGGAAAATATCCATGCCAATAACAACACATAACCAAGGAACCACATGTATATACCATGCATCCAAAAACCAACAAGGAGATCACACATGCAACCTATTACCTGCGAAGTAAGTATGTTGTAGTTGATGACTCAATAGTCTCCTTATGTTTCCTTGCTTTTATTTACTTTATTTATCCAATCCAAGTGAATTCTATAGTCATCCAGCAATTCTATAAGTGTGCAAGAGTATGATAGAATGAGAGAATGAAAGGAGAGATCCAAAATTGAACCGAAAAAAGTTGTGAACTATTTCTCTGATGCCTGTCTTTTTCTTTGTTTTCCTCTAATCTACCTTACATGCAATGTTTTGTCTCTTCAACATCCTTTCTCCTATTTTCCTTTATTTTCATAATTAAATTAAATTTATTTCCTCTTTTCCTTTTTCAATGTCTTTGCCAATTTCCATAGTCATTAATTAACCACAAGTGATGCCCACTATAATGTTTTCCCACCATTTAGCTTGGAAGAAGTGTCCCATGACCTTAGTATTATTTTATTTACATGGAAAATCAACCAAGGACTATTACAAACCCCTCCCTCTTGGGGGAACACCATCGTCTATGTTCTATGACACTTATAAAAAACACAAGATACTTCTTATGGAGCTTTATAACACAACTCGATGAAATATTTACAACATACCAAACTATTGAAAACATGACCATCATACTACTTATTAGAGATTTATAACACAACTCGATGCAGTATTTACAATACACATCTACATATATATAAATCAAAACACATAAACCAAACACATCTACTCAACCATCAAATAAGGAAAGATACAGATCATGTAATCAACCATCTCCCATGTAGCTTCATCAGGCTAAAAGTTCTTCCACTGCACTTTAACCTACTCTATTGCTAGGTGTCAGAGCATGAGTTGTTTCTGCTACAAACTGCACTGAGGTTCTAGTTGGAATTCTTCCTCTGGTTCCACCTGCAATACAAACTAATTAATCACATGATAAACATCCTGGACATATCTCTTAAGTAATGACACATAGAAAACATCATGGACATTCACTGTTGGTGGAAGTGCAAGTTTGTAGGCCACTGGTCCAATCCTCTCGAGGATCTTAGAAGGCCAACAATACCGAGGTTCCAAGTTGGCACATGATCAAATCCTGAAGGAGCTCCTCTTGGGTTTGATGTGCAAGTACACATATTCCCCTACCTAAAACTCCTTGAATACTCTATGTTGATTTGCATAACTCTTTTTCCTATCTTGCACTGCCTGTAAATTCTTTTTAAAAACCTGCATCTCCTGCTCCATCATAGTCAACATATTCGGTCCAGTTAGCACCCCATTCACTGGAACACTCCAACTGATAAGAGTATTATGAATCCACCCCTAAAGAGCCTCAAATGGACTCATTTTCAAGGAGTCCTGATGCCCATTGTTATATGAAAACTCCACCAATGGAAGATACTCCTCCAAGTTCCTATGCTGATGCATGACATGCATCCTCAACATGCCCTCAAGAATCTCGTCAACCCTCTTTGTCTTTCCATATGCCTACAGATGATAATATGTAATTAAAGCTAACTTTTTCCCCCAACTTTCAAACAATTCCTTCCCAAATTTAGAAGTGAACTTGGCATCTCTGTCTAATATGATCTTCTTGGCAACACCATGCAATCTCACTATCTCCCTGATGAAGATCTATGCTACCTCACTAGTTGAATTAGTACAATTCATTACATTGAAGTGATCTACCTTTCTCAACCTGTTAACCACAACCATGATGGAATCATGTTGCCTGGATGCCCTTGGCAAACCTATAATGACATCCATGGAAATGAACTCCCATTCCCATTCCAGAATCAGAATAGGTTGCAACAAACTAGTTGGATGCTTACATTAAATTTTCACCTACTGACAAACCAAACATCTTGCAACAAATTAAACCACCTCTTTCTTCAAGTTCTACCAATAATAAAACTTCTTAACAATTTTCAAATACTCCTTATATCATTGGTGATTCGACTACGACTTGACATGAAACTCCCTCAAAATAATCTTCTTGAGCTCACTCTTATATGGCACATAAATCTTGTTCCTGAATCTGACCAAGCCATCTACCATAAAGTAATACTCCTCATCTCTATCACCTTCACCCCATTGTTGCAATATCTACTTCAGTTTTTGGTACCTATCATCATACTACCCTACAATCAAAATATACTCCTGTAAATCTATCCCATAAGAGCTCACAACTAAAATGTGATTCACCTACACTCTCCTATTGAGAGCATTTCTAACCCTATTCTCCTTGCTTTTGATGTACCTATTTCAAAATCAATCTCGCTAAGAGTAGCCAACCATTTAGCTTTCTTGGCATTCATATTGGGTTGGTCAAACACGTACCTCAACCCACTATGATCACTCATTAAGATGAACCTCCTTCCAAGAAGATAATGTCTCCACTTCTTCAATGCATGAATGATAGCTTCAAACTCAAGATCATGAGTCACATAGTTCTTCTCATGCTCATTCATCTTCCTTGACTCAAATAATACCACATGTCCTTCCTGCATCAAGAATTCACCAAGTCCTTCCTTGCAAGCATTTGTACATACCACAAACTCCTTATTAGGATATGCAATCCTCAAAACTGGAGAATTTGTAAGCACATGCTTCAACAACTCAAAACTACTTGCACACTCCTCGGTCCATTTAAATTTATTCCCTTTTCTCTGAAAATATGTAATAGGATAGCCAATTCATGAGAAGTTCCTAATGAACCTCCTATAATAACCTACTAGTCCCATGAATAGTCTGACCTCATCCACTTTCCTAGGAGTTGGCTACTCCATGATAGTTTTTATATTTTTCGGATCCAATGATATCCTGTCCTTAGAAACAACATGTCCCAAGTAGTGAATCTGAGACTGAAATAAATTTCTCTTACTGACCTTGGCATACAACTGATGCTCTCTCAACAATATCAACTCTGTTTCTAGGTGCTCTGCATGCTCTTCCTCCTTCTTGAAGTATATCAATATATCATCAATAAACACTATCACAAACTTGTCTAGGAAAGGACACAACACATTATTCATCAAACACATAAGGTGGTGGGAGAATTAGTGTTACACAGTAATTTATCACTGCCTTCCTGTCAGTCACCCTGCTGTGGCCAAGAAGTCACAATCACTAAGTGTTTGATCCCTGAACTGGCTAAAAACCCATTTTTTCCAAAGTTTTGTGCATCAGCGCGTCTGTTCCTAAAATAACCGCGATGACCAGCGCCCCACAGTCTATTTCGTGCGCTGCCATCGCGGAAGAACATCACTTTTCCGCGATGACGCACAGCGCGGCTTTCACGTGTCCTTCCGCGCTGACATGGCTTGTTCAGTTGTTGTCATGTGCTGACAGCGCGGCAGTCTCCATATAATCCGCGCTGATCCAGTTTGGGCGAATTTGTTCAAACAACCAGCCTTCCAGATCTCTCCAGGCTTGGTTGTTAGCTTTGTGAATGTCGACTCCCTTCTATGGCATGTCTGTTCGACCTTTTGCAACTACTCCCCTTGAAGATAAGCTCATCCTTCCCCCTTTTTAGGAGACTCCTTCTCCTATATAAACTTCCACCATTACCATGAGCAGCTAGTTAGAAAATAGCTAGACTTAGCTTGGATTATACAAGAGCTTGTAGTGCTCAGATTGCTGCTATAGGTGTGGTGTGTTAGGAGTGGAAGTGATTGATTGCTTTGGGAAGTTTGTTTGTGACATTTGTGTGAGAGAGAGAGACTAGTTTGTCTTGGGAGAACCATCCTCAAAGGTGAATGCTTGAGATACATGCTGACTGATCCCTCCTGAGAAGTTTATCGACGTCAGAACATTTGGTTGTACTCTTCTCTATTCTGATTAATAATAGATGACTGCTATTATTGTTCCATTCTCGTTTGTTTATGCAATGGATAAATGTGAATTATGTCTTTTCTGACTGGCATATAGTTACTTTTACTAGATTTCACGCTTGCGTTTGTTTCCCCTTCGTGTGTGCAGGTGTCCGTTCGCGGGGATCGCGGAAGACTATGACCAGCTGAAGCGAAGGAGCAAGGGAAACATCCCCTCGTCAAACGACAGCGCAGGAATCCAAGTAGGTGCTCTTTACTTCTTGTCTAATTGTAACTAGGAACATGCGTGGCAGCATTGTGTGATTGTTGCTAGACCCCTGTTGGGCTAGTAGGGATCGCCTCTATCCGTAGAGGGGATTTACCTTCTCAACAATTAGTAAGACCAAAAGGAACAACAACAAACTCATAATGGCCATACCTTGTATGGAATATAGTCTTGTAAATATCTTCTTCCTTAATTCATACCTGATGATATGCTGATCTCAGATCAATCTTCAAAAACATTGCTACTCCCATCAGATGATCAAACAAATCATCAATCTGCGACAATGGATACATGTTCTTGATAGTCACTTTATTCATCTTCTTGTAATCAATGTATAATTTGAGAGTATTGTCCTTCTTTACAAACAATACTGGTGCACCCCAAGGTGACACACTTGACCTTACGTATCCTTTATCAAGAATATCCTTAAGCTGCAACTTCAATTCAACCAATTCCAGAGTGCTAATCCTGTAAGGTGACTTAGATGTTAGTGTTTCTCCCAACATCAACTCAATAGAAAAGACCACCTCTCTATGAGGAGGAAACTCTAGAATCTATGCTAGAAACACATCTTGAAACTACTGCAAAATGGGATCATCCTCAACATCTTTCCCTTTATTATTGGAAAGTTGAACTGCAAACAATACACATTCTTTCTGGTAACTGTGCTTTTATTGCATAGATGTAATCATTCTCACTTATTTAGGATTCTTCTTAAACTTGCAAGATTCTCATTTCACCATCATCATCCAGGCACTCAATAGCCTTATTATAACAGTCTAGCTTGGTCCTGTGAATAAACAAACAATCCATGCCAAAAATCATACTATATGATTCCAAAGGAAGCACATTTAGATGTGATGATGTAGGCATACCATTCAACTCAAATGCATAAGATCTCACGCAGTGATGAACACTTCTCTTGGTCCATAGAGCCAACTACACCAACCAAGACTTTTCATGCATTTTTTATTCAAGAAACATTTATCCTCTAGGTTAGGACTGATATAACTATAGTTGGATATGAAGTCAACCAAAATGGAGACAACTTGATTACAAAACTTGCCTTCCATTTCAATATGATCAACCTGCCTATTATCCACTGATGCATAAATACAAGGAATACTCTACCCAACGTCTCCAACTGTTTGTGTCACATGAGCCCTACAAATATGAGGTCTACCAGCCTGGTACGATGGGCAGTCACTCCTGGGATGATCTCCACCACAATTTCAACACCTCAAACACTTCCTATGATTGCCCTCATTTTTATCCTTCGGCCGAAATCCATGTCCTCTGTCAACTGCAGTGAACTTATTGTAAGGTGCCACATTATCCTTGTCACCTACATCCTGAGGTCTTCCTCACTTCTTAGCCCACTTTCCTTTAGTATTCTCACTACTTTTCCAATCTCCTTAGGCTCAGACTTCATCTTTCCAATGAATTCCTCCAATGATTGAGGCTCATCATACTCAATTTGATCTTTAGATGTTAAAGGAAACCTACTCATGAACCTTTGGACCTCTGTCTTCTTATCCTAGAGGTAGGGAAAGTACCTCAACATCTCCAGAAACTCGGTTGTGTACTCTTCATCTGTCAAGGAACCCATCTTAAAATCATAAAACTTCTTGGCCTTTCCATCAAAATATCTCTCTGACATGTACTTCTTCCTAAAGATATTTTGTAGTAGATCTGACTTGCAAATATATTAAAATTGAAAATATGCCCAAGAAATATCAAGATCGATCCAAGAATATAAAATGAAAATGCTTCATTATTAATGTCAAAATACTTAAGGTAGGGAAACATCATACAATCACTCCTTAAAGAAGGAGATCACTCCACAAGCCATACACTTGTTAATACAATAATACTTGATTGTATCTCGTAGTGTAATTTTCTTCTTTTTAAACCATAACTTTAGGAATTTCTTCTGTGCATTAATATTGATAATACCCATGGATTCCATCCACAGGTATCCAAAAAAAATATCCACATCGGCCATATCTAAAGCATAAAAATCGGAATGCAACACATACTTATCCAAAGAAATCTTCAAATATTTATAAACTTGCACCTCCTCATTATCAACCTATGTGTGCTCCATTTTTTTGTTGGGACTTGCAATCTTTTAGCCAAATGAGCATTAATAAAATTATGCTTGCAACAAGGATTGATAGACACAATGATCTTCTCTTTCTCAATATATCCATGAACATGTAATAAGGAGATACCAGCAAAAAATAACCCCTTATGTTTCTCATTATATTTTTTTCTAGCATGAGACCATTTGTCCAAAATGATTTTTTCAATTTCTTCATCAGGAAGGAGCCTCATTGACTTATCAAGTAAAAACCACCATTTGGCAGCCTCATGGTGCATCTCAATACCTAGGGACGTTTCCCAATATTTGAATTGACACTTGTTATATTGTATAAATTCTTCAATAGTAGGACCATCATCACGTCCTATAAAAATCATCTTAGTAGAAACCATGAAGTAGAAGGAGGCAAATTTAAAATGGTCACAACTCAGTCAATATGGCTTAGAATCCTTATTATAACCTCTTTTCAGAAATGGAATGGCCATTTTGCATCTTCTATATAATTGAAATCTCAAACTAGGAAATCCGGAAAGTCATATTCACATTGCAATTGTCTCGCCATACAAAAAAAAAAAAAAAATAGATTAGGGATATCTCCCTCATTCGGACTTCGATTCGAACGGATTTTTTTTTTTATTTCGGTGATTTTTCAATATAATCTCATATATGTAATTAGTTTCCTAAAATTCCCCACAAAAACTGCAAAACTTTACAGGAGAGCCACTGTCCATGAATTGTCGTCATAAAATTTATGCAAAACAATTGATTTTAAATAAGCGACATCTCCCACATCTGGACTCAGATTAGACTGATTTTTTTTCAAATTAGGTATATTTTTGCAAGGAATTAGGATATGCTATTTTTTTTTGCAAATTGTGCACCAAAATTTTCAGATCTGATCTACAAACTCTCCACCCAAAATATTCCTACAAAAAAGGAAAAAAAAATATCCCCGCTTTGCCCAAGAAAGACTATGGTACCACTTGTAGTATATCTGACCTGAAAATATATTAAAATGGAAAATATTCCCAAAAATATTAGATAAATCCAAGAATATAAAATAAAAATGTTTCTTTATTGATTTCAAAACCCTTGAGGTAGCCTAGAAACACCATACAATCACTCCTTAAGGAAGGATATCACTCCACAGGCCATATGTTTTTCAATACAATAATACTTGACATCCCTCAATGGAGATTCTATAGCCTCTATATAGGAATCATACATATAATACCATGGGTAATTACCATGGATCTTTAATTACCATACATCCAATGTAATGGGCTTATCACTTTATTCCCTAACTACTTGTGGTCTCATGCATAATGTGGATTAACTACTTTATTTACTAATTATGGTCCATGTATTTATCATCTTTACATTACATTACTTCCTTCTGTACCTCCCTTTATGCCACATACGATCCTCCTAAGGTATACCCCCTATTATCCCCCTGTTATAACAGATACAACACCCTCCAAAATTTTGGCTTGCACTCAAATTTTGGAGCCTTCCTTGGTCTTTCCCTTGATTGTTGCAAACACTTAAGCTCATTTCATGAGCTTTCCTCGAGTTCTTTGACACCTTTTTCTTGTTTGATCAGTTGTCATTTTTTGGCATGTTTGATTGTTTTTCCATACTTGTGGACCTTTTTTGGTGGTTTCGAAGGTTGGCCTTTGTGTATACGAATTGTCTTAGCTATGTAAACACTCATCAAAATCATACACAAAGTTTTGAGCACTATCGCACAAGTGTCATCACAGTCATCCTAAAGTCCATCTCAAGTGTTGCACTTGTCGCTTCTTGTTATGAGACAGTCACATAGAGGGTAATGCTTTGTCTTGTTGTTCTGATGGTCTATGTTTTCATGTCGTCAAAGTATGCTAAGTGTGTCATCACAAATTCAAGTTCTTCACAAGTCCATCTTCCTCCCGCACTTAGCCATTTTTCTGAAAATCTTCCCGACCAGGCAACTCAGCTTCACCAAACCCCGACTAAACTGCATGATGCACAGTGTCATCCCATAGTGATGTGACCATGTTTCCTAGAACTAAGTAGTGCACAACCACTATCCTCCAGGGAAGTTGCACTACATAATTCTAGAGCTCAGCAACCTTCCTTGACCACCAGAATTGTGTAGCAGTTTCTCACAGTTTGACTTGAACTGTGCACTTTTCACTTTCAGTCCTCAACATTTTCCCCTTGCCTACTAGAATCCCACAATGCATAGAGAAACCAACCTCCCTTAGCCTCCATAACTGCGCAGAGCTGTCCCGTAGTGTCTGTTGATCAGTGGTTGTCATTGATGTCAACCCAAGAAACACCAGGGGATGCCCCAATCTTGCATGGACATTTTGACTTGACAAATTACTCTATTCTAAGTCAAATATCTTCTAGATGGATTCTACTCGTCAAGATGTTTCCGTTGATATATATCAAGCCAAGTAATTATTCACGGTTTGAGAGATATTCATATTTGAAGTTAGTAACCTCAATTAGTGGGCTAAAACCCTATGGGGTTGTGGCATGCCACTCATAATTGGTTGTGGTCATTGAATAGTCAATAATTAATAATAATAAAAAAATTTCCTAAAATCCCTCCAACATCCACTTGTTGAGGACCCTCTCAACTCAAGACATTCATATAAATAATGACCCTCATATCCTCCTCTAGTAGGGATTTTGTGGCTTCAAAAAAGTCATCGTGACATTTTCCATATACCTTTTTTTCTGCGAAGCTTTAGAAGCTGAAATTAAAACTTGTTTGAGATAAAATCTTTATGAACCTCATGACCGAATTTCAAATGTTGGTTTTCTATATTTTCAAATATATGATATGAGGAAGTTAGGGTTTTTGCAGGCTCCTGAATTCCATGTCAAACAGGTGACATTGGGAAAATTGTCATAAATTTCTCTCTGAGCATTGGATTCAAATTCCGTAAATAATCATAGAAAGAGGATATACTATAGTTTGTTGAGTATCATTTTTAGGGCTGAAGGTTGCAACAATGATAGGTGGCAGGGAGGTGCTAGGCTGGTGCATGAAGTCGCATACATGTTGGAGCCTATGAACACTTTAGGGTGGTAGGTTGGTCTAGAATGTTGGTGCATCCATTCAGTTGACTACTAAAGAAACCAGGGCATTGGGGCATCCTTCCAGTGGAAGCTGGAGAAGAATTCTTTTCTATAATTCTAGGAAGTTGTTACTTTTATTTCAGCTGGGCATGAGGATTAAATAATTTATTAGAAAAGTGTTCAGTGGTTTTTGACCCAGAGGGGGTTTTCCACCTAAAGTTCTTGTGTCTACTGTGTTCTTTTATTTACTGTTATACTACATAAACATTAATAATAATTGAATATTAACTATTGCTCTGAAAATATTTAAAAGTGCTAATTTCTAAGGAATACTGATTCACCCCCCCTCTTAGTATTTCCAACAATTGGCGTCAGACTTGGTTCCTTCAGTAACAACTTAACTGCTGGAAGTTAGTTTTCAGAACATAAAGATGGGAAAGTCAAAGAAGCAAGTTACAACGATTTCAAAGGAAGGTACATGTACAAAAAAATATGAAGAAAGTGAGTATTGTGTACCAACCCTTGATTTTGATGCAGATAATTACTGGAGTATGGGAATCAATTTTTTCTGGAGACACATCTACCGACAAAACTAAAATGTACAATTCAAAGGCCATGAATGTAATTTTGAATGTTTTGCCAAATTCTGTGAAAACAAATGTTGGTCAATGTTCAACATCTAAATCTCTTTGGGAAAAGCTTCATAATCTCTATTCAACAAAGTAATCAGGTCAAGATGTTCTTGAAAATTCAGATCCTCACTATAAGAAAAAAGGAAATTGGTGAGGGGCGAAAAAATTCACCATAAGCTCATTGGTGATAGTCAAAAGAGCCTTCGTCACCAAAAATTGAATGTCACCAAAGGTGATGTCACTAAAAGTATAGGTGTTGTAGTGACATTCAAAGTCCATCACCAATAATGATTTATAATGACAGATAATGATTGTCACCATTTCATATGAGAAATGGTGACGGACCATAGCCTCTGTCACCAAAAATTTAACGTCACCAAAGGTGGCGTCGCCAAACATATAGGTGTTGTAGTGACATTCAAAGTCTATCACCAGTAATGATTTATAATGATGGATAGCGACCATCACCATTTCATATGAGAAATGGTGACAGACCATAGCCTTTGTCAGCAAAAACTGAACATCACCAAAGCTGGCGTCGCCAAAAGTATAGGTGTTATGGTGGCATTAAAGGTTCATCACGAATATTGATTATAATGAAGGATAGTAACCGTCACCATTTCATATGAACAACAACGATTTATTGTGATGGATATTTCATGGTCATCACTATTGGTGCATATATATGGCGACGTTCGTTGACCGTCACCAAAAGCCGCATTGCGAGAAGTATAGGTGTTGTGGTGACATTCAAGGTTCGTCACGAATAATGACTATAATGACGAATAACAATCGTCACCATTTCATATCAGCAACAATGATTTATGGTTACAGACCTTTGAGGATCGTTATTATTGATGCGTATATATGGTGGCATTCGTTGACTGTCACCATTTCATATTTTGGCGAGGGTCGAAAAATGTCACCTAAGCTCATTGGTGATGGTCAAAAGAGCCTCTGTCACCAAAAATTGATCGTCGTCATTCCATATGGATGTCAGGGCACGATGGAATCGAACCAAAAACCTCCATCTTGTAAAGCAGGTGCTCTTCCATTGAGCTAGCACCCTTTAAAGAATTAGACTTTTAAAATTTAGACCTTGAAACTTCATAAATTGTAAATTCTACAAATTTCAATAAATTAAAGTCTTAGAAATATTTTACTAAACAAGCAAAGCAACATTGAAGCTACAGGTTCCTACCTAATGGTTATGGAAGTTATGAAAAGTGAGTGGAGGGAAAAATAATTATGTATAAGAGAATCAATATGTTCAGTTGAATACTCAATTAAAAGTGAAACTCTGAAGACATTTATAATCTATAAATGACCTATAACTAGAAAATGCACCAAATATTGCAAAAGGAAATGTCATAAGTGGATAGCATATGGAAGAAGAAGATTGATGAAGGCAGATGCAATATGTTATAGGTTGAGTGAAAGAAAAATCTCAATATTATTGTTGTTTGGTGTTTAGAAATCTCAATGATATCTAAACTTTTTTGCAAATGTAACACGGATCTCTGGAAACCATGAACAATCGATATATATATATATATATATATATATATATATATATCCCCTTTACATAAACCAACATGCAATTTGGAATTTCACAAGTCTGCACTCAAAACATGACAAAAGCCAACAAATAAAAGAAATTGGCTTGGACAGAAAGAAATAGTTTCACCTTCATTCTTGAGGTGCTTCTGTTTATTTGAATTTGACTTGTGACCTTCTTTATCTAACAAGGAATCAAAATAATCACTAGTATTAAATTCATCCAACATGAACTTTGGAGATTCCACTCACATCTGCATTTTTGTTGACATGCCTGAAAACCATGGAGATCCATGTCGATAGTAGAATAATATGTGTGTATGCTACTCAAGAACACATTCCTTATTAACCATTGTTACTTGATAGAAACCAAAGAGACAACATAATATCAGCATACACAAAATCCCCTATCGGAATATAATCATAACTTAGCTAAGAAGTCTAAAAGATGTTCTTAATTAATAAACCTTGTATTTGGAAATTTTGTTTCTTTAGATTTAAAAAAAACTATGTTGTACAACACTTCTCAATATTTATCCAGGCAATTATATTATAGCATATGTCACATGATAGCAATCTACAGTACCTAAATTAAGAACACAAATTTGCTCAAGAAAATAGATTTAGAAAAGAACTTTGAAAACTATGTGTTTGTCATCAAAGCTTTAATTAGTTTAACAACAACTAGTTGGAGTTTGAAAATCAAAATCATTCATAGGAAACGAACAGTACAAAGGCCAAAGTTTCTTTCATACAAATAAAGCTAGAGTCACTATTGTCATTGCAGATAACTGAAATTTGGGCAATGTTCTAACAGTTAGAGCTTATTTACAGGGAAGACTCGTCAATACCATCAAATTTTTTTCCATGGTCTGTTGTGTCTCTAGATCCAGATTAGATAGCTTGTTATTCTCAAGTTCTACCTTTCAAGTGTTGATTTCTGGCTCACCCTTTAAAACACAATTCTACCACTCCATTTGATTTTGTTTTGTCAAGAGAATTGGTAGGTCCTTCCCATCCTCTATTTTACATCAATCAATAACCATCCATCAATGATATAAAGAATAACAAATACATAACAAAGGCCAAAGATGCACTTCTTGTATACCTATGTTCTAGGAATCATCTGAGCATCCACGTGGAATTTACAAAACTTTTTTAAATCAAGCTCCAAGTAAACCAATAAAAATATGAACATCCTTTTAATTAATAAAATCTCTGACTTTAAATAAAAGTGGCCTAGAATTGAATGTTATATCAACCATGTCAAGTAACTAACATCAGGTGAGAAATACAAGTCATGCATATTGGATTAGCAAAATAATTGATGTGATAAAGCAAAAAATCAAACAGATGACTTACACCTAAGAAATGCAAATAAATGACTTACAACTAAGACATGAGGTTTCCCTTTCAACCCTGTTGTTAAATAACTCCTTTATGTCACAGACCATTAAACTTTTTCTGATACCAGGTGGAAATGGTATTGTAACATTAACCTCTGATAGAGTCTGTGTCCATGACTACTTCTCAATATCTTCTCCATTACCAAAATTTGGGGCTAGATAAGATACATGTAAAAACCATCAACATGAAAATGAAATCTACATCCTTGTAAAAAAATGGGAGGAAAAAAAAAATCCACAAATTGAGACGGACTATAGGATAACTCATTCCTACAACATGATTATCTTGTCATGAACAATAAAAAAAGAAATAAGGAGAAATGTAAATTTTGCCACATTTTAACAATCATTTCCTTTTGCATATTCTCTGAGCAATTAATGAAAAAAGTCAACTAAATCTTGTCAACATCAAGATTATAGTAAAACATAAAGGAACTGATCCAACACATATAATCCTAAACATAAGTATCTATACATATAAGTATTTATTGAGGATATTGTATTTTGTGAAAATATGGAAGTCAAATATTTGAAATAACAAAATTTATGGTACCACTGCCTTATGAAGTCCCTTCATTCGAGTATTTACGAAGTCCATTCAGGAATTTCTTCAAAGTTCAAAGTTCAAACAATTAACATGTAGCTTAAAAAAATGCAGATTTGAAAAGGAGATAACCCAAAGATGTAGACTATATATCTCACATTTATATATCCTAATTTCTAGACATTGAAATACACTTTTTAACATACTATTGTGAATTCAGCCCAAAATTCTAGAGAAAAGTATTGATGGTTATTTTTGTTGAAAATGGAAAATAGGGCCAAATTCCACTTTGAACAACTCCTTTGGGGAACATAATTGTGGCATTGAATTCCTCTTTTTGAGAGGACCAAAATCGATCTAAATATTGTCAAATTTGGATAAGTAGAAGTGGAATTTTGAATTTATGTTTCCCTCATGTAAATGATTTAGGTCGGCCTCAACTATATGTCGGCTTAAGAAGATCAAAATTCATGTCCCCTCAACTCCAATGAATTTTATATATAGAGGATAATTCTCTCTCATTTGGTACACATCAATCAAAAGAAAAAGATATCTTTGTGGCAACGAAGATTAAGGAGGATAAATTCTGGTTATTGTTGGGACTGTTTTGGTTAGGGGTTTGTCATAACAGGTCTAAGTTTGGAAGCAGTGCTTCGCTATGGTTAAGGAAAATCTTATATATGGGTTGTGACTTGTTTCGTATGGGACTTCTTCCTATAGTTTGGCCGCAGCTAGAAGATATTCTCATAGCTTGACTACAGGCCTTGAATCACTTGCCCAGGAAGCTGAAATACAACAGAAAGTCATTGACCTTATATGATAGTATTCAGGTGCTTGTTGAGGATGACATGGAAACTTAAAAATAGGTTAGGACTACTACAAATAATAGAGCCCTTGTAAGAACAAAAATGCTGCACTATTTACAGAATTCAAGGGCTGAAGCACCATGCTTCAAAAGCCCTAATTCATAACCACAAAGATAATACCAATGGTGACCTTAATGTGGTCATAAACCAGCTCCTTAACCCAACAAAAGGGAGCATCATGTGAAATAAGGAAGGTCGTAGTAGAAAGGAGGATTTTTGGATCAGTCAACTTAGAAAGCAGTGGACTGTTGTTTCCCTAACCAGACCGATCTTGTACAACAATATGATTTGTCCTCTATGAACAAACTGCCCAGATTACAGGATTGAATGGATCTAAGAGAAGTGATTCCTGATATTCATATTGGAAATTTATTTTATATCATTTTACTCTCTCTCTTTCTCTACTGAACATTTGATGATAATAATAAAAAGATTTGATCAAGGGTTTTCCCCATCTTGGGCGTTTTCCTTGACTCGAGCAATATTATCGTGTCTTTTTGTCTTGGCTTATCTTCTACATTATAATTTATGTTATTTTGTTAGTTACTGTTATATAATATCTAATGTGATTGGTAAATGGATTCATGGGCATATGGTTGAATGAAGTATCTAACCTAAGCAAAGAACATGTTAATTGGAAATTAACATGGTATTAGAGCTCAAGTGAGGACAAGCCCAAGATTTAAGAGATTGTAATCACTAAAGAATTTCATTGATACCTCTAGCTCTCTGTGGTAAATCAAGTCAGAGTTCAAATTTGGGTTATTTCTCAAGGCCTTCTTCAAGCCCTAATCAGTAAACATGGTTCCATCCTAAATATATTCAACTATCATGGGAAAAAGTTGGAAGAAAACAAGGTATGTTCTTGTACTTTATAACAATCCTATTCATCAGGCTTAAGACTGTATCATCATCGCAAGCTTATGGAAAGATATTTTCTATGATCCCTGGAGGTAAGGTGAATCCTCTACAGATCTCTATTTGAAATACTATTCTCATCTCTAGAGGATTGATCAAATGAAGGAGATATCTATCTAAGATATATCGAATACTTCAGATAACAAGTATAGGCTTGCATTCATTCTATCATTAATTTTGAAGTTGAGATTCTTTCCTAAGAAGTTATAGTCCTGGACATCGATCAAGAGTACCAAATCCTAGACTAAAACATATTTCAGAAGGATCCCAGAATCTAAAATTCCTCCATCAAATTCTGAGCATGATCACCATGATCATTGATTAGTATCAATTGTTCAACACCTATTCTCTCTATCAGTGCCTCTGGTTTTGGAAGGATATTTCGCTTTGAAGATAGAAATTTTCTATGATAGGGTCAAGTCACTATGATGCCTTGCTTGAAGGATCAAATCATCTAACTTGCTGCAGGAATAAGGCCAAGGGATTGCGTAAGAGAAAAGTTAAAGAAGGATCATATTGATCTCAAGAGACATATTATGGTTATGTTGGAGGTATCCCTAAAACAAGGTTATCGATAATCTGAGCATAGAAAGGTTCGATTTTCTCAACACTTGGCATTTGATGGTCATTTTACACAATCTCTCACCCTCCTTGAAGGTCATTGTTGCAGTGAAATTATAGTATATTCTTGCTGGTGAAAATTGCATTAACTATGCAGACTTGGTTATTATTATTTGGAAGGATCATATATGAACCCTGTGGCATATTGAACTTGCTTGCTGACTAAAGCATGATAACCTTGTCATTAACATAACTCTGTGGCCTCCTTGAGAGAGAACTAATTCATTATACCATCCTAAAAATTGCAAGTTGAGTGGCTATTAACTTTAGATATATGTGAGTATGAATGTTTAAATAAGTCATCTTTGTCAAGATTCTGAAAGAGGTAAATTGTAGCAGCAAGACCAAGATGACTCTATCTGATGGAAAACAATAACAAAAATGAGACTAAATGAACACATTCCACATAAAAATGGTTTTAAACTTTCATTGTTGAATATATTACAATTGTGATAATTATCATCAACACATGTATCTATTGTCCTTTGATAACACTACAGTTTGATAACTTAAAAGAAATACAGCTGAAGCACAAACAAAATTTTTTCTACATATATAATTTCTTGCCAAGACTCTCATTAGATTTGTAGTCATGAGTTTGTTCTTTATTGTTGTGACATTCACTATTTCCAAACTAAGGAAAACATGGACAAAGATAGAAATAACTTGGCGAAGTTGAAGGCTCTATTTTCTTTGACCCTTACCACCCACCCCACCTCATTTCTCTACATCCCTTAGATTCATTGTCCTTTCCTTCTCAACAAGCCATCCAAAGTGGGTGTAGAGGGGAGGAAGGAGGGGAGGATGATCCCTTCGTGGAAAAGTCATTGATATCTACCCTTTGATAAGATCAGTAGGGTCTTTATGTAAACAATAAACCTTTTTGAACTCTTGACTTCATACCCCATCTTCCATCCACTCCATACTTCACCATTTTTCACCTTCACTTGGGTGAAGGGTGAAGGCATTCATCATTCCCCACCCTCCACTTACCTCCAAGTCACTTCATTGTCTATCCTCCACCCTATTACCTTGACCCTTACCACCCACCCCGCTTCATTTCTCTACATTTGTTCCATCCTAATTATTGGCCTTCTTAACTTCAGTCTAAAGGGGGTGTAGAGGGGAGGAAGGCATAAAGGATGATCCCACTACATTCCACTCCCCTACATTGTACCTATCTCCATCCTAGATTAGAATAATCTAGAGCAATGACCATGGAGTGGAAAACAAGTGGCAACTAGCAGTCAAATGACACATAGCATAGAGAATGACTTGGAATAGGGGCATGATGATGAATTGGACTCTTAAAATAACATGCAACATGCATGAGTGACAAGGTATACGGAGATTCTACTTTACCACACAATATGATGTCTTTTTTTCTGTAAGAATTTCTTTGCACAATTCATGTGGAATAAATATCTTATTACGAAATCTAATAGATAAGGTTTCTTGAATGCAAATTAATGGTGATCGTAGCCTACATTCCAAAAGACAATAGTTGTGGCTTCAAATAGGAAAAACATTGGAATTAGTTCTTTTTTAAAAACCCAAAATCATGTAGAATCTAATGAGAGAATCCCTGCAATTCAAGAAAGTATATTTTTCATGTAACTTCGGCTCAAATGGTGTGCAATCCCACACCTAAAATTTTGTTGGTTGTGAACAAACAAGGAGGAGGACACATAAGTTTCAATAGCAAAGAATTTAGAGATTTTATCATACAAACGATGATAAGGCAAAATCCTGAAAACATCTTGCCATGGCCAAGTCATTGAATCATGAAAAACAAGTCCAATATTTGAGAACAAATCTTCAAAGAGAGATGGCAACAAAATATTTTAAGCTTTGTTTAAGGAATAAAAGGGGATTCTTTGACATTAAAACTAAAGAAGGTTCACTTCTCCTAGGTTAGAGAGCTCCATTTAGAGAGCCCACTGAAGATGGTTCCAAAAGTTGGTTTCATGAAACAAATTTGTTATTGTACAATGATTATCTATGACTACCATATATAAGAAAAGACAATGGCTAGTCCTCTGCATCCTCATGAAAATGTTATGACGAGATCTAAGAGGCATGGGTCCAAAGTTTAAACAAAGGTCACTTAATAGAAAGATCATCCTAGAAAAAATAGACATCATATTCATTCAAGAATCCAAGCTTGATGAAAGCATGATGGAAGACACCAAAAGGAGAATATAAAAGAATGTTGAAGAAATATCTACAAGGGTCATTGGGTAGAAGTGGAGGGATAACTACATGGATGACCTTGGAAATATTGGATGTTCTGGAGGTTAATAAAGCCACATTTCGGATAACCTTAATGTGACATCCAAAATATGGGACAAACATTTCTACCTCACTAATGTTTATCATTGAAGCAAAGCTAACAAAAACAAAAGTCATAGTTATTTTTTATCTACAAATAACTATTTTATATTTTTCAAGGCATGTACACAAAGTTTAAGAAAACCAAGATAACCACAAAGAGATTGTTTCCCATTGAAGAGCTAAAGAATTTCTAGCAGGTATATATAACTACTCTATAGAATGTTTGAATAGACAATATTTCGAGCAAATGTAAATATGGACATCCTGTTATGAAAGCTAGAATAAAAACAAAGAGTAGCATGCTCTGAGTTGTTGACTAGACTGATAAGTGCACATTATCTTTGACTGCTTCTCTGGTTTGTTGACTAGATTGATTAATAAGTTCCTTGCTTTGGATCCATTTGGAGCTAAATCCTGTCAGTATGAGGAAGTATGGTCCTGCACCTTCAAGCCAATCTCAAACATAGCAATCAATCTTCTAGGGGAGGCTAAGAGGAGACATGAGGTCTCACCAGTCTATGATCTAGAGTAATTTAGAACTCAATCTGTCACTTGTTGCTCCAATCTGATGGACGGGCATGAATAAAATTAAAGTAAATATAAATAGTAATATCATACTAGAGTGGAGGTGAATACATAATGGATAAACCCTATGTGATATAATATAACCTCGAAGGTAGAGATACTGAGATCAAATGACACAATAGAAAAGAGAGAGCGAAGGCAATGGAGAATAAATAATGTGGTGATTTCTTTTCAACTCTCAAACACACTTTCCGATATATATAGAGATTCCATTATTCTCTTCCAAAGTAAAAAGGCATTTTTCATCTCGTAGTAAATACGATTTGTCTACTAGACTTAATTCTTGACATCACTTGCACTATTTTAAGCTTTAACCTTTACCATGAAGACGTCCTATGCAACTAAATAAAACAAAATTTGTAAATTTGTACAAGGAAGGAAAACTCAAGTTGCTTGTGGAACTTCATACATTGATTAAGCCAAAAAAACTGTATAGATCACTAGGATTTTCCCAATGGTTCTTTAGCATGACTTTAAACTTTTCATCATTTTCTCACAATTTTACCAAGAAAGACACATTGTGAAAAAATAGAAGACCATTAAATCTTCTTCAAATAGGATTGTCTAGCTAGCTGGAAGGGAACTTATTGAACTTTATGAGGCTTGATTGAACATCATTACACCTACATAAAGACAGTAGATAGGACCTTTCAAATCTACCCAGGCCCTACCCTTACTGTATTCCACACCCCTCTTTATATCTAGATTAAGAGGGCAAACAGAGAACATTCAAATTCATAGACCACATCATTAATATAGATTTATTAGGGAAGATAAGAAAAATTGTTGGGAAATTCAACTATCTTAAGAATTTGAAATAATAGGGTTGTATTCACAAAGGAAAAAGCAGGGGGAAACCAACCATTCAACAAGCACCAATCTATAATGCATCCACTAGACCAAACATATCAACCAATCATACATGACCTTGACAACTAGCAACACATCTTCCATATCATCCCTCAATTTGAACCTGTCAAATTGAAATATTTTCTCTCCCTTGGTGTTAAGACTCGCATAATTTGTAACAAAGTGCTATATCTTATGATTTATGTAAGTGTCAAAAATTTCCAAAACTCAATGTTCCTTTTTATTAATTATTTTGAGAAAAACACTATGAGGTGGCAAGTTGCACCACATAATAGAGTTCCTACAGTTTATATTCCAAGTTTGAGATGTAAGTACTTTGAAAATGCCACCCAATGCTTTCACTTCACCCATCCCTATTTGACATACCATTCTGGTGGCCTGGACCACACATATGGACACTAGTGGATGGCTTAATAATGGTGAAGCCTAATTGTTCTACGTTTTGACTTTTTTCGTTGGAATTCAACTATAGAATTTTGATCAAGATTCTAATTTTTCATTGTTTAAAATGTGATTTTTAATGCATAAATGGATTCAACACTTTGAAATACCTGAGGCACTCATATTGGTGTAGTGTACCAACCCCTTCTCCCTCCAAGGTTTGGAAACTTCTCACTGTTTTTGCAAAATTGTTGGTTTTGGCATTTCATCAAACAATTTGACTATGTGCTCTGTTTTTTTTATTGTGGGTTTCAACTTATATTTTGGTGTTTTTGACATGTAATGGCATTGAAAATACAAGATAAATAAAATCCAACAATAATATAAAAACACAACAACAATTTGCACAAAGATAATGGCCAAGTATTTGTTATAAACCAATGCATTACAAGTTGTCCTTTTTTTTTTTTTTGTATGGATGTGGAAATATGGGCTATTGTAGATTACTTTTATTGGTCCAAATCACACCCAAACTTAGATTAAAGTTGTGTTCTTCTATAATTTTCCACTTTCTAGCCCTAAAACACAAGTATGTTCCTCCCACAATAGGTACCTTAGTTCTATTTGAAAATAATGAGAAGTATGGGTTGATTTCCACTCTATTTTAAACTTCCACGACCCTCCAAATTCTGCTTTAGCCATCATCTCATGAAATATTATTGATACCAGTTGGTGCAACCCTATCTCTTCTTCAAAGTGCTCCCCTTTTTATGCTAAGGAAACCCCTCTAAATCAATATTATTAATCAAGGACAACTACAACCTGTAAGTGTGCCCTCCTGCCATAGCAACTCGACCCATATAGGAGGTATAAACCCTATTAACACTCAGTAAATAACACACAGAGATTCACCCTCTAAAACTTGACTAATACACCTTTCTTAGAGGGAAAACTCGACCCACAATTTATTCTTAGCAACAACAGTCAATACATCCAAGAGAATGTTCCTCTTTTAATGAACTTGTGTGCCATTCTTGATGGGATTTTACCCTTGTAAAACCTCTGCAATGAATCCCAGAGATTTCTCAGAGACTTACGCCCTCTAAGCCAATGAGAACCAGTCCACACTAAATTATTTTTCTCAAGATTTCCTTCAGCAATTGTTGGGGACTAAATGCCCTCAATTTAGCCTCCAATATCCCTTGCCACAATACATTTCGACCCTTATTTTACCCTAGGGAATTTCAGACACCAATAGAAGGATAAGTGAACCCCAAAATATCCAGAACTTCACTATTCAAATATTCAATTAAAATTAATCTCATGTCACGGTTATATGTGGAATAATTCAAGAGATTAGTACCTTAGTAAGTCCCAAATCCTCCCCAGCCTACATCAATGTCAAATTTCTCTTCCACAACAATGCACCCAATGGTGAAACCTATATGATCTCACTCCAATCTAGCTAGGATGGGTTTCTCACCACCAAATTAGTCATTGTGATGGATGCATGTGATGAAATAAAAGTAGATACCTTTCTTCTTGCTACTGATGATCATTCTAGGTGATTCTTGGATGAAGTTGATCTTGATCTACCTTCTGAAATCAAAGAGACACTTTCTGGCTATTCTGATTTGATGGACAAAACCACTAATGCTCATGAAAATGAAAATGAGCATGGAAGGAAATAAGCATTGATGAACTCGGTCTTGAAGAAGGTGCCTCAAACTCTAATATGGCTAGTATTTCTGGCCAGAGTGTTGAGAAAATGATCTCCGACACTGAATTTAATAGTCACAAGTCCCATTTTTTTGTATGTTAATGACTTCCTAATTTATGATACTGCAGAGTCTCCAAAATATCTTCAAAATATCATCCACTTTCACCTCTATCGCCACCATTTCACTCACATGTTGCAACTCCATAGCCATATAATCTTGCATTAGCCTCCATTTTCATAATTATATGGGTTCCATTTGTGTTTTCCAAAAGTTAATGATTTCTAGTATTATATGTGAATTAAATGGTTAAAACTTAGAAAAATGGCATATGCTCGCTAATACTTAAAAGTGGCTCGAGTTTCATGACATGTGTAGGTCATTTGGAAGCTTCCAAGGCACCCTTATATGGCCTCCAATGCTCAAGTTCGAATTCCCTTCAAGATATGGAAGAATATTTGGATAAAGGTCAAAGAGGATATGTGTCTCATCAATACATATTTGAGTTGTAACTCTATGAGGTTTTCTAGGGATCTAGGGAGAGAATAATGGACCTCCATTAATGAGGTAGCTTATTATATTTTTGTATAAATAGGAGAGCCTTCTCCTTTCAAAGGCATGTGTAAAGTTGGGGAAATGCTCATGTTTTGAATATAGAATTTGGATTTGGCACCATGCTCATAAGTGATGTTCACTTTGATTTGGTTATGATTGCATTTGGAGCATCTCAACTTTCCATCTCTCATGCTTTTGGATTGGCCACATACAATGTGTGAGATTTATCGTTTTTCATAGATTAAGATTTATTGTTTTCATAGATTAAGATTTGTTTCTTTCATATATTTTCCTGTGTGAGAGGTTAAGAGTGATTGTTTTTATTTTCTTTCTACCTAGAAGTTAAGAGCATTTGTTTTTATTTGCTTTCATATCTTTTCTTATGTGAGAGGTTAAGAGTGATTGTTTTTATTTGATTTTTACCTAAAAGTTAAGAGCATTTATTTTTATTTTCTTTCATATCTTTTCCTGTGTGAGAGGTTTAGAATGATTGTTTTTGGTTTCATTTCTGAAAGAGTGGTGTGCTTTTCAGTTCCTGCAAGATTGAAAGATTAAGATTTCAATTCCGTGGGTTGTACTATAATTGTACTATAATTTCTTTTGAATTGAGTGCTGAATTAGAATAGGTGAATTTGGTTTTTCATTATTTGGTTTCGTAGTTAGATTGATCTAAATTGAAAGTTGATTTCTTGCATATACATTGTGTGCATGCTTCGCAAGTTTTACAGAACCCCTGGCTTGACAATTAAATGATAGGTAACTAATTTGCCTTAACATTTTGGCACCATTGCCGAGGAAGTGTGCATAGGAACTAGCTTTCAGTCTAGAATTAATTTTCTTCATTTTTTCCTAGATGCATGATTAAATTATGTAGATGCATAAATCATTTAGCTGCATAACATTTTTATAAAAAAATATATAAAAGATTTCGATACTAACCATTTATGGATGAAAGATCTAGAATGCAGATCAAACATTCTTTGGAGCACAAAGACTTCATTGGGGAATGGTATCGAAACACGATTGTGCCACGACATTCATCCGTTCTTCAAGAGATCTTTGCGGCAAATCTAAAGGTTAAAAATGTTTTTCATGTCCTCATGCACAATCAGGTACATTTTGCAAATTTGGATATGAACATTTCAGAGATTCTAATCCGTAAATGGCTCCATTGGAAACATTCATATACTTAAAAACAAAAATAAAATAAAAAATCTTTCAAGTAGGATAAACTAAGAAATAAAATCAAGCTTGATTGCATTTTTTTAAGTTCTTGATTGCATTTTTTTTTAAGTTTTTAGACTTTAAAATCTTTTAGATCTTTATTTATTTTCTTGCATTTTTTTATTAACCTCACAAAAATATTTTCAATAAAAAGTCATGTTTTGATTTTAAACAATAAAAAAAAAATCATGTTAGTTTTTCATTAAAAATATAAAAAAATCATTTTTTTATTTAAAAAAAAATCATGTTTTTGAATAAGGGAAATGTAATTTGTTTAATAAAAATTATCAATTTTTTTTAAGAGAATTGACAAATCGACAAATTGATAACTGGCTCTCGTGCGGCCTGTAAAAAATAACTTAAAAATCAAAATCCAAAACTCATCATTAAAAAAAAAAAGAATAAAAAGAAATAAAATTAAAATCTTGCTTGAATAGGCTTCTATTTGGCTTCCAGCAAACCATCTCAGCTGTTCCACAAAGCTTGAGTATGCTGATGCCTCATGTACATCACGTTGTGCAATACACTATTTTAAAGTATCTACAAGTTCAATGAAAGTAACTGATGCACCTATCTCCAGGCCATCCTCTTTGACTCTCAAAATATTTTGCTCAGGTACATGAGTAGCTGCAATCATAACTTGGTAATGGATGCTTTTAAACCTTGTTTCTATACCAACTTCCATATTTCCAATCATGAATTTTGCATAAGAAAACCTTGATTTCAAATCTAAAACATTGTGGAGCTTTAATGGACGAAACCAGGCCATACCTCTTGGACCTGTCAAATATAAAGGGTGAGGCTTTCTCTATAAAAGATTTGGTGGGAAAATGAACTTGCGATTACCATAAAAAAATCCCATCAACTTCACTAAATGAAAGTAGCTTATAGACAGGACGAGAAGTTCCAATGTCCTTGCTTCCATTGCCAACTGTTTCCCCACAGTCACAAGGTTTTCATGTTGAAGGGCAAATGACCTTTGCATCTCTAGATGTATTTGTAGAAGCATTGTAATTGTACAAGGTATTATCGGTTTTGGAAAAAAATAAGAAAGCATCAAGATTCGGCCTGTAACCTATGCAACAACATAAATTTCCTGCAAGACTTTCTTCAGATTTGTTCATGACTAGGCGACTCCTTACTAGACCTCAACAATGCATACATGGACATCACAAAGCCTGGAGTACAGAAACTTTCTATCACTTGGACTCTCATATAGAAATGTACCTTGATTTTGAAAAATAGAATATGCCCATCCAGGCAAGATAAGAGCAGCATTAGCATTGAATGAGACCACGAACCCAGAAAACTCGATTGCAATACTTGCAGAGGAAATTCGTAACAACTTAATAACGTTAGTTTTAAAATACGATTTCTTGCCAAATGATAACAAATTTCGAAAAAATAAAACGTGGGTTTTTCTCAAAACGGGGTCAGTTATAAAATTCAATAACAATTTTCTCAAATTTGTAACTGATTGGGAGATATTTGGGGTTCTCTGAAGCCTTACTTGGTAAATTACGTGAGAAAAAAATAGTTTTTAATTAAATGCACAGACAACAGTTGCGGCCATGGAGAAAGGATCAATTCCGATTTTGGATGCTATGGTGGTTTGAGGAATCAGGATTGTGATTTTCTGTCACCTAAAGCCATGGATTCGCTGCCATAGAAGATAAGCCTGTAAAAAGGAGCAACAAAGGAGGCTTCATTGATGGCAATATTGGTTGCCCATGGTCGGCATTAGTCCACAGCTCTGCTACAACAGTAATTGATTGATTTGATTATTAATTCACCGCTAAAGCTAATACCTATCCAACGGTGTATGGTTAATGGCTACAGTTAGAAGTTACAGGCCATTAATCTAGTTGGGTAAATGAGAATCTAAGAGCATGCAGCGGTATTGAATTAATATCTTATAAGCATTTCTGTGGCACTGAAGACCCTATTAACATATGATGTTGTGTTTTCTCAACTAGTCTTGATGTATGTAGAGTTGATTTTCATTTTTGTTATGGCTTCTACTCCATCTATATGCATTAACGTCAAAGAGCACGAAGAAATCCCTTTACTCAATTAAGAGTCGAAGATATCTAGTGGGAATGATGTCAATTTGACAAGAGGCATTTCAAGTGACTGTTCCTGCAACAGTGGGCAAGAAGGAATTTCAAGATCAATTAGGTCAAAGCGTCGGGCTGTTGAGAATGTTAATGAGTTACATGGCAATTTCATTTTTTTTATATTTATTACGTTGTTTTTTTTTTGGTTATGTTTTATTTTTTTTGTTGTTACGTTGTGTTTTTTTAGAATGTTAGATGTTATGTTTCGTTTTTTAATGTATATATTTATGTTATGTGTTTTTATGTTTTATGTATAATGCTATGTTTTTTTAGTATATATTTTAATGTTATGTTTTTTATATGTTTTAATTTTGATATTATGTATGTTATGTTTTAATATTATGTTTATGATATGTTATGTTTTGTGATTAGTATGTTTAATGTTTTTTTTCACTTTTTAAATTTTGTAAATATTTCATTAGTTTTACTTTTTATTTATTATTTTTTTTAAAAGAAAATTGCCATGGAAAATTGTCATAAAAATTGATGTGAAATTCAATTCATGATTGGAGCCAAGTAAAAAAAAAGAAAAAAAAAGGGGAACTTTTTGAGGTGATTCACTTACACACCTGTCAAAGCAAGAAAAGAAAATCATTCTATTTGCTAAATTTTCTGGAAGAGGTATTGATCAATTTGAAGATTGGATTGGTTATTTGTTCATAACAAAAATGCATAGATGTGTGTACTTAATTGTTTGTTCAGGGTTTTAGCTATAGAAACTGTGCAATTCTGCAACTGAACAACAATTCTGCAGCTGAACGACAATTTTGCAGCTATGTATTTAACTCAATAATCTATTTGTCAAGAATGCATTCTAATCAAAAAATCATGATCAAAATATATTAGTTTTGTCTAATGATTATGTTTTCAAGCATGATGCGAGAAAGAAGAAGAACTATGAAGGCACTTTATTTGCAAGATTGATTAATGAATTTTTTATTGACTATTGTTTTGCAGGAATCATCAAGCATTCACAAAATAATATTTCCTTATCTTTATGAAATGTTGTGATTCAAACATAAATTGAGGAAATTGTTTTTTTAGAAATTGGATTTATTATCGCAATCGTGAAATTGGACTAACCATTTAAAACGAAGACGCGTCATGAACCAGTCAATTATGCAATTTTTTCGTATGTACCTAGAGAAATTAACCACTTCTCTTAACAACACACTTACGTTTGTTGCAATGTTAGTGCCATGTTTATTTTCAGGTTCCAGGATAATTGAAGAATTGAAGGAGGCAAATTTATGCATGATTGGTTTTCTACGACCAATTTCAAGAAACATGAACCAATTAAATCCATTTCTATCATTCATAAATGCCATCATTTTTCCTTTCCAAACTCACAAGCTATTCAAGAATTTTTGTTAAGCATCGTCATCACCATTTTCCTTGCAACGAGTCGCATGTTTCCTCCACATTTTCCATTTACGTTTTCCATTCACATTTTCTATAATTTCCATTCATTAACCCATTAATAGAGACATTCAGCTCGCTTACACACTGATTTGTCCTTTTTCTTTCCATTCGCTTGTTTACCCTCTTTTCATTTTCCTTTCCATTAAATAAACCTTGATTCACTGCAAAATTTTCCATCCATAGTCCTTCCAAAATCATTATTCCATACTCACGTTAGATAATGGAGGATTCATAATGCCTCCCTTCTAACAAGTCTTGGCCTATCGACATCAACACATTATCTAGGTTCGAGGCTAGAGTCCTTATTAGTAACTTGAGGCATGTATGCATCAATGACAAGTTATCTCGCTCACAATCATGGGAATACATCAATGTCCCTTGATCATTAGATCTTGCAAGTGGCTCGACATCAACTCATTTATGCGCACTTTGCAAGATGTACTTAGGTACCTTGGCACTCGTTGACATTAATGGTGAGTTTGCCTCGCATTGGTTAATGTCATTCATCAATGGCTGGTAATCCACTGACTTCTCTTCATGCTCGACAATAACACATTTATTCGCATGACTAGAATTGTACCATCGGGTTTTATAGCAGGTGAAGACTATATCATTTCAGCTTTTTGCAGCAGATATAGTAGATTTAGCAGCAGAAATGAAGAATCCACTTTCACCACCTCATCCACTATTTATGCAACCAAGAAGCAGATGAAATTCTACATTCTATTCCATGGTACAGCAACGGTGACAACTTCTCTACATATGCACATTTTGTCCACTTCGTAGGTAAGTAAAGGTATGTTATTTTCTAGCTTTTAACATAGAATTCCTTGAACACTGAAATTATAATTTTTTGAAAATACTTCACCATATTTCCTTTCTCATTAACAAAAAAAACAGTAAACACCTTTAGTTGGGGGGTAAGGGACATCCATTTATTATCACATCCATATCACTTCATTTCATCTAACATACTTGTCCTAATCGTTATAATTTCATTATAGTTCAAAAGTTA
The DNA here is from genome assembly GCA_031772625.1 of Pinus tabuliformis. Lineage (NCBI taxonomy): Eukaryota > Viridiplantae > Streptophyta > Pinopsida > Pinales > Pinaceae > Pinus > Pinus tabuliformis. Next base: position 1,634,560,025 of record CM062816.1, read on the forward strand.
TGTGATTTAAAAATAAATGCTTAAATGATAAGCATATTATATGGTTGATTTAAAGATTCATTCTTAAAAATGTTCAATGAATTTTGCAGCAACAAAAAGAAACAAGGTATTGAAACACAAGAACCAATACCAATTAAAATTTGGTTGTCACACAAGAACCAACCAAACATGTTGCAATTCAATGTATGACAAGGAATACTTTGCAAAAATAAATGAAATTGTCAAATGCAAAGTTTAAGGACAATTTATATAAGCCAAGCTCATTCAAAAGAAAATTATGATTAAGCAATGAAATCGATTGCATGAGGACATGCAATAACGCCAATTGTGGGGTATGTAGAGTTTCCAAACTATCTTCAAAATATCATCCACTTTCACCTCTATCGCCACCATTTCACTCGCATGTCGCAACTCCATAGCCATATAATCTTACATTAGCCTCCATTTTCATAATTATATGGGTTCCATTTGTGTTTTCCAAAAGTTAATGATTTCTAGTATTATAAGTGAATTAAATGTTTAAAACTTACAAAAATGGCATATCCTTGTTAATACTTAAAAGTGGCTTGAGTTTCATGACATGTGTAGGTCATTTGGAAGCTTCCAAGGCACCCTTATGTGGCCTCCAATACTCAAATTCGAATTCCCTTCAAGGTATGGAAGAATATTTGGATAAAGGTCAAAGGGGATATGTGTCTCATCAATACATATTTGAGTTGTAACTCTAGGAGATTTTCTATGGATCTAGGGAGAGAATAATGGACCTCCATTAATGAGGTAGCTTCTTATATTTTTGTATAAATAAGAGAGTCTTCTCCTTTCAAAGGCATGTGTAAAGTTGGGGAAATTCTCATGTTTTGAATATAGAATTTGGATTTGGCACTATGCTCATAAGTGATGTTCACATTGATTTGGTTATGCTTACATTTGGAGCCTCTCAACTTTCCATCTCTCATGCTTTTGATTTGGCCACGTACAATGTGTGAGATTTATTTTTTTCATAGATTAAGATTTATTGTTTTGATAGGTTAAGATTTGTTTCTTTCATATCTTTTCCTATGTGAGAAGTTAAGAGTGATTGTTTTTATTTGCTTTCTACCTAGAAGTTAAGAGAATTTGTTTTTATTTGTTTTCATATCTTTTCCTGTGTGAGAGGTTAAGAGTGATCGTTTTTATTTTCTTTCTACCTAGAAGTTAAGAGCATTTGTTTTTATTTGCATTGATATTGTTAGGGTCCCACCCTAACCCCCTTATTTATGTCATGGGATCACGTCATAGTCAAGAGTCAATAAAACCCATATTAATATTTGTAAGTGGTTAACCCGCAATTAATGACGGGACCACAGTTAGTTGTAAATGGGTGGTAGTATTAGATAGATGGTATTAATAAAACCCACGATATTGGCCCGTGGTATTGCATGTATGAGTCATATATAAAGGATAGAGACTCCCTGCGAGGAGCATCGCGTCTTGTTTTGTAATCGAGCTCTGCTCTATTGGAGGTTGCCCCCTCGAAGAGGCCTGTGAACATTTCTCTCTGAATAATAAAATCATTGCTATTCTGTGTTCTGGGTATATTTTCTTCGCATATTCTGTGTTCTCGGTATCTTTTCTTCGCTTGGGTATTGCTTTGTAGGTTAAGAGCATAACAAGTGGTATCAGAGCACTTTCCAGGGCTCGGTGGGATCTCCAAATTTTAGCAAATTTTTTTTTGGCTAGAGACGTGTTCCGGCGTCTTTAAACCACGGGATCTGTCGTTAAGCGCATAAATCTGCGGATTTGGGGAGGCATGCACGCAGGAAATACAAGAGGTGGTCACGTCTGTTGGACTCCCTTGTAACCCCTGTGGGTACCCCTTCGAGTAGTAGCGCATTAGACAAAACCGCGCACGGACTGTCTTCCACGTACCCTCTGGGTATATAGGAAGCCCCCTAGCTCCCTTGAAACCTCGCCATAGATAAACCTTCGGCCGTCTTGTGGCTACAGTACACCGAGAACAGCACTCGGAGAGATTACTCGCCCGTACGATAGGGTAGTCGGGTTGTACGGCTAAGGGTACGATCGATCCTCCTTAGTTAGAGCCCTGAAACATTGGGCCGAGTACTACTGTCAGACCCTTATGTATATTGCGATCTGTAGCACCTGACACTCCCCAAGACCATAGTTCCCTTTCTATCGGGGGATCACACATCATCTATTCCAAATCAGCAGCAGCAATTGTTCCACCATTCAGATCTCTCAGATCCACCAGATCGGATATTCCAGATCAGCAGCAGCAGTTGTTCCACCATTTAGATCTCTCAGATCCACCAGATCGGAGTAGTTGTGAAGGGTTCCTGTACCTGGATATAATTTTCAAAGGACTTTTGGCGGCATTGACATTTTGAGGATTTGGCGACTGCAGTATTGATCAGGAAGGAGATCTTCCGGCGCGCTTATTGGTGACCTAGCCCATCAGTATCAGGACGACGAACTGAGCAAGGTGGTACCATTCAATTTCTTAGTAAAAATTTTTAGGCGGTCCCAATTTTTCATCAGGTTGGTGTATGGTAGAAACTCACGCTCAAGCGATGGCCAATGAAAGGATCGACAAAATTGAAAACTATGTGAACTCCCTCCAAACTGCGGTGAACAAGATCGAACTTGACCTTCAAGGAATGAGTAACCACATAGAACTTGAGCTTAAAGGAATAAGTAACCAGTTACAGGAGGCATTCCCAAAGGGCAAGAAGCCAGCCCACGAGGAGGCGTATAATGGCCATGAATACCATGAGGGTGATTCTAGCCACTCTCCTCACGTTTGGCACTCTCATCCACCACCCAGTTAGCGACCTCCCAAGTTGGATATGTAGAAATTCGACGGTTCTCACACGTCTGCATGGCTAGCACAAATGGAGCAGTATTTCCAATTGAATCATATCACAGATGAGGGGACTAAGCTTATGGTTGGCACCATGTACTTGGACAATGAACGATGGCAATGGAAGGAATGGCATCAGCGTTGCAATGGACATTTTCAAAATTGGGCCCAATTTGCCAAAACTCTTCGCAGTCGCTTTGAACAGGAAGACTATTTTTTGGGGCGTCTCACTAAGCTCCGACAGACGGGTACAGTGGAGGAATATATTACTGCTTTTGAAGCCTTAGCCTTCCGCACTAAGGGTCTCACAGATGAGTTCTACATGGAATGCTTTATCAGCGGTCTTAAAGAAGCCATCAAAGCTCAGGTTCTACTCCACCACCCTCCCACATGGACAGAGGCTTGCCAGGTAGCCCGTAAGGTGGAACGTGCATTAACAGCCCAATCCAGCCGCCCCAACTTCCCCGCTAAAGGTCGTCCCTCATAGGCTCCCAATATGACTCAGACACTTAAGATTCAAAAGGTGTCACCTGCGGAAATGGCCGAAAGAAGGAAGCAAGGACTATGTTACTACTGTGATGAAAAATATTCCCCGGGTCATAAATGCAAAGAGCACAAGTTTTTTCAAATAGATGCCACTGACTACAGCTCCACAGAGGAAGATCCACCACTTGAGGAACCGGAGGTGATCGAAGAAGATAGACCAATAGGAGATTGTATCTGATGAACCAATTATTTCGCTGAATGCATTGGCAGGAATTTCTTCCCCTCAAACTCTCAAAATCAGGGGTTTTCTTAAACATCGCCCAGTAGTAGTCTTGATTGATAGTGGAAGTACCCATAATTTCATCCACCAAAAGATCGCTGAAGCAGCACATTGTTTCGTCCGGGCAGTTTCTAACTTCCAAGTCCAGATTGCAGATAGGGGCACAATGAAATGTGAAGGTCGCTGTGGAAATGTCAAAATTCAAATGGGGGATTATCAATTGAAAACCCACATGTTTGCAATACACATGGGGGGTTGCGACATTGTCCTCGGCGCGGAATGGCTCCACACTCTTGGGCCAATCACAATGGATTTCCAGGAGTTATATATGAGTTTTAAGCAGAACAACTCCACACATACCCTCCGTGGACTACAGGCGGGAGCCCCCTCTATCATCAGCTCGCATAGGATGGAAAAATTGTTAAAAAAGGGCCATCATGGAGTGGTAGCTCAATTTAATGCCATCCAGGTAGTCGACACCATGCCCCCGCCAATTCATCCTGAGATGCAACAGATTTTAAATAAACATCGGACTGTCTTTGACAAGCCTCATGAGCTTCCACCCTCGCGAGGGGAACATGATCATAGCATCACATTGGTTCTAGGGGCCCAACCCCCAAATGTGCAGCCATACAGATATCCGTTCACCCAAAAGAATGAAATAGAAAAAATCATCAAGGAATTGTTGGAAGCAGGTGTCATTCGTCCCAGCATTAGTCCTTATTCATCTCCAGTGGTCATGGTCCTCAAGAAAGATGGGGAGTGGCGGATGTGTCCAGACTTCAGGGCCCTCAATAAGTTAACAGTCAAAGATAAATTTCCCATCCCAGTGGTTGACGATTTGCTGGACGAACTCAATGGGGCTCAATTCTTCACTAAGTTGGATCTTCGCTCAGGCTACCACCAAATTCGCATGAAGGAAGTCGACATTCCCAAGACAGCTTTCAGAACTCATGAAGGCCATTATGAGTTCCTGGTCATGCCATTTGGTCTCTGTAATGCCCCCTCTACTTTTCAGAGCCTTATGAATCACCTCCTCAAACCATATCTCAGAAAATTTGTCCTTGTCTTCTTCGATGACATCCTCATCTATAGTGGCACTTGGGTGGCACATCTTTAGCATGTAGATCTACTCTTGCAACTGCTCCGCATGCATAAATTATTTGTCAAGATGTCTAAGTGTTCGTTTGGCATGGAAGAAGTTGAGTATTTAGGCCACATTATGGGGCGTGAAGGTGTCAAGGTGGACCCAAAAAAGATCCAGGCAATGCAAGAATGGCGTCAACCTAAGACCTTGAAAAGCTTGAGAGGATTTTTGGGTCTCACAGGCTATTATCGTAAATTTGTCCGCAACTATGGCCGCATAGCGAAGCCCCTCACGTAACTCCTAAAGAAAAATTCCTTCTTCTGGAACGAAGAAGCACAACAGGCATTTACCGCTCTCAAAACCGCCATGTGTTCCACTCTTGTCTTAGCACTACCGGACTTCACCAAATCATTTGTCATTGAATCTGATGCTTCAGGAACAGGTATTGGAGCAGTCATAATGCAGGAAGGGCGACCATTGGCCTTCACCAGCCAACAACTAAGTGGGAGGAATCTGGGCCAATCTACCTACGAGAAGGAAATGATGGCCATCTTACATGCAGTCGAGACCTGGCGACCTTACTTGTTGGGGTGACGTTTCCAAATCTGCACAGATCATCACAGTCTTAAATATTTTTTGGAGCAACACCTATCTTCCCCACAACAAAATAAATGGTTAGCCAAAATGCTGGGATATGATTATGAGATGATTTACAAGAAAGGGAAAGACAACATGGTAGCAGATGCATTGTCGCGCCAATTTGAGGAGGAAAGTACTCTGCTCGCAATTTCACTCCCCATTCCAGACTGGATTGAAGAGGCTCGCAGGGAATGGTTTTCACATCCCGGACTCTCTCAACTCATTTCTCAATTGCAGGTAGATCCTAATTCCAGCAAGGGCTTTTCGTGGCAGAATGATATTCTTCGCTACAAGGACAGAGTCGTAATATCACCAACATCCACCCTCAAAAGTCACATTTTAGCAGAATTTCACTCATCTCCCATTGCAGGACATTCGGGCTTTCAGAAGACATATGCTCGCACCAGAAGATCATTTTTTTGGGCCGGCATGAAACAGGACATCCTTACTTTCGTAGCAGAATGTGACGTCTGTCAACGCCACAAAGGGGAAACCGTCAACACACCAGGCACATTACAACCACTGCCCATTCCGGTGTCAATTTGGACGGAGGTCTCCATGGATTTCATTACAGGTCTTCCAAAGTCTGGGAACAAGTCAGTCATCATGGTGGTTGTGGACCGACTGTCGAAGTATGCTCATTTCTACGCCCTACCCCAACCATTCACACCCACTTTGGTTGCTCAAACTTTCATGGATCAGATCTTCAAATTGCATGGCATGCCCACTTCTATTGTGTCCGACCGCGACCCAATCTTCACCAATAATTTTTGGCAGGAGCTCTTCAGAATACAAGGCACTCAAATCAAACTCAGTACTTCATATCATCCGCAAACAGATGGTCAAACCGAAGCCGTCAACAAATGTCTAGAAACCTACCTTAGGTGTTTCACTTCAGAAAAACAACACCTTTGGGTACAGTGGTTACCTCTGGCGGAATGGTGGTATAACACCAACTATCATGCCACCACCAAAATGACTCCCTATGAAGCAGTCTATGGACAACTTCCGCCTTCCCCTACTTCTTATCTCACAGGGTGCTCCAAAGTACAAGCCGTGGATCAACTCCTACAACACTGCGCAACCATGCTTGCCCATCTGCGCGAGAATCTTCATCAAGCTTAGAACCGTATGAAGCAACAGGCTGACCAACATCGCTCAGAGCGCCAATTTCAAGAAGGGGATCAGGTCTTTTTGAGGCTGCAACCATATAAGCAAACATCACTCAAAGACAAGGGTTGTCAAAAGCTCTCTCCAAAATTCTACGAACCATACCAAGTACTTCAGCGCATTGGAGAAGTGGCTTACAAGTTGGCTTTGCCACCTACAACAAAAATCCACCCAGTTTTCCATGTATCGTGCCTCAAGAAAGTGATTGGGAACAATTGCCGAGTTCAAACCAGTCTACTTGAATTGGACGAAGAAGGGTCAATCTGGCTTCAACCTGAACAGGTTCTAGACACACGAGAGAAGCACCTGCGCGGCCGCATGCTTAAGGAGGTCCTCGTCAAATGGAAAGACACCTCTCCGGAAGATGCAACTTGGGAACCAGCCACTATTCTTCAGCAGTTTCCGCAGCTTCAGCCTTGAGGACAAGGCTAGTCTTAAGGGGGAGGGCATGTTAGGGTCCCACCCTAACCCCCTTATTTATGTCATGGGATCACATCATAGTCAAGAGTCAATAAAGCCCATATTAATATTTGTAAGTGGTTAACCCGCAATTAATGACGGGACCACAGTTAGTTGCAAATGGGCGGTAGTATTAGATAGATGGTATTAATAAAACCCACGATATTGGCCCGTGGTATTGCATGTATGAGTCATATATAAAGGATAGAGACTCCCTGCGAGGAGCATCGTGTCTTGTTTTGTAATCGAGCTCTGCTCTATTGGAGGTTGCCCCCTCGAAGAGGCCTGTGAACATTTCTCTCTGAATAATAAAATCATTGCTATTCTGTGTTCTGGGTATATTTTCTTCGCATATTCTGTGTTCTCGGTATCTTTTCTTCGCTTGGGTATTGCTTTGCAGGTTAAGAGCATAACAGATATCTTTTCCTGTGTGAGAGGTTAAGAATTATTGTTTTTGTTTTCATTTCTGAAAGAGTGGTGTGCTTTTTAGTTCCTGCAAGATTGAAAGATTAAGATTTCAATTCCGTGCATTGTACTATAATTGTACTATAATTTCTTTTGAATTGAGTGCTGAATTAGAATAGGTGAATTTGGTTTTTTCATTATTAGTTTTTGTAGTTAGATTGTTTTAAATTGAAAGTTAATTTCTAGCATATATAGTGCACCCATGCTTCGCAAGTTTTACGAAACCCCTGGGTTGAAAATTAAATGATAGGTAATTAATTTTCCTCAACAGATACAGTGGAAATGGTGTATAAGAGTAGCGTATTAAGTTTCAGGTAACATTCTCTCACTCACTTGATGATGAAGGCATCGAAACCATTACTTGAAATTGGAAAACAACAAATTCAAGTCATATGGTGCATTTTGAGGGTTCTCCCCTGTGTGACAATCATGATCATTATGACAAGGAAATGTGTTCCGACAAGGAATCCTCCCTGCAAAACTCATTGTATGATAATACAAGTTTGGACTTTGAAAATGAGAGATACACCAAGAACATTGATGAGAAATCTAGCTATACAAAAGAGTAAGTCTCTGCTCAATTACAAAAGTACAATCCAGATTTCATAAATGATGTTTTTACTCATTGGCATGAGAAAAATATGTGCAATTATACCTCTAGTCCTAGTTTGACAGATCAGTTCAATGAAAATTCAGATAACAAAAATCAGACCAACTTTTATTTCAAAATAATTTTGGAAATAATGTGGAGTTTACAAATTGATGAAGATACTTAGAAACCTTTAATTGAATATGCTTTTAAAAAGGATGACGAAAATGCAGGTCCTGTCAAACAAGATGAACTTCCAGAAGCAATAATGGAATCCCAAAACTTTGATTAAACCTTCATTTGGTGACTGATGAAATCTACACTAAGCCCTCAATTCCACTATTTATCTACACATTTCAATAGTTACAAAATCTGAAGTGCAATCAAACTTTATAGTACAATCCATGATTCACAAAATCATCTTTATTTTGATTTTGGAAATATTCTTGAATCAAATGGATAAGAGTTTTTTTCTCAAATTTTTCATCTCATTTTAAAATATTTTCAAAATAAACCATAAAGTCAAGTTCAACATTTTGAAGCTTTGTGAGGTAAAGATAGTTAAATCCAGACACTTATATGTATCTAGGTATTAACACTCCTCAATTAACATTCTCCAACTATATATCTATATATATATATATATATATATATATATATATATATATATATATATATATATATATTCTAAGAAATATCAGGGAAAATTTACTCTAAAGGATCACATGTGGCTAGAGTATTAGTAGAGCCAATACATTTTTCTTTTTATTGGCTTCCCTGCTTCTTGATTTAATCACAGATCTAAACATAAAGAATTACAGTCCTGAAAAATGTAAAACAAAATTAAAATCACAACATTTAATTTACCTCACTGCATCCTCGTAGCGTGCATGTACATTGCTAATAGATATTTTTAAATTTCCAACAACTGTTGCAATAATAGAACCTATCCATGAATTTTTTTCTGATGATTGTCACAACAAAAATAATGAGGTTAGTATTAAAATGCCTTGACAAACATTTTTATGAGCATTTTTCCTTAACTAAAGACTACAGCTTCAAGCTCCACATAAAATAGTTCTTTAATTTTTGCCATCTTGGGAAAATGACTCCAATGCCCTTCTGAAATCAAAACAAAACTCTTGCCAACACAAAAACTATTACTCACAGTAAAAGTTGAAACATGTGATAACTCAAACACGTCAAAGACCAATACATGTATGTCTGTGCAGGTGTATTGTTCTAATGGAAAAATCACAACATTTAATTTACCTCACTGCATCCTCATAGCGTACATGTACATTGCTGATAGATATTTTTAAATTTCCAACAACTGTTGCAATAATAGAACCTATCCATGAATTTGTTTCTGATGACTGTCACAACAAAAATAATGAGGTTAGTATTAAAATGCCTTGACAGACATTTTTCTGAGAATTTTTCCTTAACTAAAGACTACAGCTTCAAGCTCCACATAAAATAGTTCTCTAATTTCTACCATCTTGGAAAAATGACTCCAATGCCCTTCTGAAATCAAAACAAAACTCTTGCCAACACAAAAATTATTACTCACAGTAAAAGTTGAAACATGTGATAACTCAAACATTTTAAATACCAATACATGTATGTATGTGCAGGTGTATTGTTCTAAAGGAAAAATCACAACATTTAATTTAACTCGTTGCATCCTCATACAATACATGTACGTTGCTAATAGATATTTTTAAATTTCCAACCATTGTTGCAATAATAGAACTTATCCATGAATTTGTTTCTGATGACTTCCCAACAAAAATAATGAGGTTATTATTAAAATTCCTTGACAAACATTTTTCTGAGCATTTTGCCTTAACTAAAGACTACAACTTCAAGCTCCATGGAAAATAATTCTCTAATTTCTACCATCTTGGAAAAATGACTCCAATTCCCTTCTGAAATCAAAACAAAACTCTTGCCAACACAAAATTATTACTCACATTAAAAGTTGAAACATTTGATAACTCAAACACGTCAAAGACCAATACATGTATGTCTGTGCAGGTGTATTTTTCTAATGGAAAAAACACAACAGTTAATTTACCTCACTACATCCTCGTACCATGCATGTACATTGCTGATAGATATTTTTAGATTTTCAGCATATGTTGCAATAATAGAACGTATCCATGAATTTGTTTATGATGACTATCACAACAAAAATAATGCGTTTAGTATTAAAATTCCTTGACAGACATTTTCTGAGCATTTTTCCTTAACTAAAGACTACAGCTTCAAACTCCATAGAAAATAGTTCTTTAATTTCTGCCATCTTAGAAAAATGACTCCAATGCCCTTCTAAAATCGAAACAAAATTCTAGCCAACACGAAAATTATTACTCATAGTAAAAGTTGAAACATGTGATAACTCAAACACATCAAAGACCAATACATGTATGTCTGTGCAGGTGTATTGTTCTAAAGGAAAAATCACAATATTTAATTTACCTCATTACATCCTCGTAGATAGATGTACATTCTTGATAGATATTTTTAAATTTCCAACCACTATTGCAATAATAGAACCTATCCATGAATTTGTTTATGATGTCTGTCACAACAAAAATAATGAGGTTAGTATTAAATTGCATTGACAAACATTTTTGTGAGCATTTTTCCTTAACTAAAGACTACAACTTCAATCTCCAAGGAAAATAGTTCTCTTAGAAAAATGACTCCAATGCCCTTCTGAAATCAAAACAAAACTCTTGCCAATACAAGAATTATTACTCACAGTAAAAGTTGAAACATGTGATAACTCAAGCACCTCAAAGACCAATACATGTATGTCTATGTAGGTATATTGTTCTAAAGGAAAAATAGAACTCTTTACAAGGCAAAGAACAGATCACGTCCAACAAACTAAATTTTTACTTATAATATAAGACGACTGAAAAGGTCCCAAAAAATGGAAAAAAATATGTTCAGATACCATGCATATGGAATTAGAGCAAGCTTGGTTGATTTTCAAATTATGTTGGCTAAGCTCACTCCAAAATTTGTTTCAGCACTTGAGGAACATGGATTTGGTCTCACTTTGAATCAGATGAACATCTAGATAAAAAAATATGAATTGAATCGAAAGTTTTACACTTATGTACGATCAACTATCTAGATGAATGAGTCATTTTGTCCCCAAAAGGGAAAAGGACTTGTCACTTTAAAAATTTGTACAACATCATACCAAATTCGATGGGTACAATATTTGCAATGATAAAACACACCCCTTTTGTACCTACATTAAATCTTCAACAACAGGGATAGAAATGGTATTAGACATCCTTACATAGAAGAAGAAGAGGTGCCCTTACTCTTTTTCGGACTAGATATGACAGAGGTAACGGCCTATGAATACCTTGATATCAATATATCCAAGTTTTGCATGGTCCTCATGCACAAAGGAAGAAGGTATTGCATTTATAAAATATGGAGAATTTATGTTTGGATGTATGCATGGAATAAGATTTTGTGGTCATCATGTGCTCTTGAGAGAGGCCCACATCCCCAACTAGGAGCGTAGGTTAGCACTTAAATCTGTACATGCAGTTTAAGTCGCATGATTCAACAGGGTATAAATCAATTATTGGTTTTAATGGTCGTAGTGTTTCCCCTCAATTCCATTTTTGTTTATGCTTTCTATAGTGGGTTTGAACCTAATCGAACAATTGTGAAAAATGTAGGAATGCAAGGGATGTGAGGAGAGATAGTTTTCAATTGAATATATATATATATATAGTGAAAAGAGTTCTGATCTTTGTCCTCAATAAATACCAACAACACCAGTAATAGATAATAGGAGGCCATCAAATCCAAATTATATATATATATATATAAACCACCCAAAAAGTATGCAGAAAAGTACAAATAAACAGGCATATTGAATGCATACCTCTTGTTCCATCACTGAACGCTTTGGAAACATGCAGTGGAGTTTTCTTCAATCCATATCGGTTCACATTTTCACCCTAACTCCTTCAACAACACTGTCACAATAGCCACGATGGTGGGGTTCGAATCTGATCCCTCGTATTCGTCTGTGCTTGCGTCTGGGTATGGTTTGAGGTTGAAATCGATTGCAAGAGTTTGGGTTCAACCGACCTCTCCCCCCCTTTGCCCCTCGCATTGGCAGAGGAAATTTCATCCCCCAAATGGACAGAAAAACGTTTTGGGTTATGGAAATCCGAGGTAGAAAGGACTATAAAACAAGCAAGGCAGAGATATGGCCCACTTGCAATGGTCTTCTCATACACACAAGCTCTCGAACCTGGAGCATGTAAGAGAAATAATATTAGAGTGATAATATTTTAAAAATTTAGTCATAAGAGAAATAATAGCAGAGCGGTATAATATTTAAAAAATTTAGTCAATGATTTACATACTTTGATATAAAATAAACTCTAAAATTGTTAATTTTTAAAATCTCTTGTGTAGTTATTTATCACAATAATTTACGTTAGTAATGGTGGGATCATTTTATCACAATAATTTAGGTTAGTAATGGTGGGATCATTTATTTTATTTTTTTAAAGGAACTTTTTCTAGACATGCACCTTATCAAGAAAAAATCATTTTAATATATACTTTTGAAGTAATATAAATTATCTTATGGCTATCCTTAAAAGAATTATCACCCATAGCCTTAGTGATGGTGTAAGGCTCATATCAAAGTGGTATGAGCTTCTTATGGGAGTTTGTCAATTCCCCATTATGCAAGTCCAACCATAACTCGTCACCAACCTTAAACTTATGTGGAACCCAATGGATTGTGTATCTACTTGTACTTGGAGTTGGTAACTTTCTACAAAATATCATGAACTCATTGTTGAATTTGTTGGATACGTTCCTCAAAATTAGTTTCTTTACTTACCTCATTCCAAGTATAGGAGGTATCTTCATGCGTTATACCATGAATATAGCTACATCAATTTGTGTCAATTGTTGGGACCCCAAGCACGCCTGAAAAGGCTTGTGGCCAATAGAAATATGAAGAGCTATGTCGAACTTATGTTGAAAATATGGAAGGCTTTCAACACGTGTATGTTGATGCTTGCAATTGTATACTCTAAAGACATCTATAATAATCCTATTGACTACTACTTTTTATTTATCAATCTAGGGATGGAAGGTAGTGGGTTTGATCAAGCTTGATGTCCATCATGGACCAAAGGCTAAAGAAAAAAATACTAAGGAACCTACTATCCCTACCAAGAAATATGGTATTTGGAAACCCAAATTGAACTAAAATATGCTTGAAGAAGAACTTATGAGTAGTTTTTGTTGCAACAATCTTCTTGCAAGGTGGCGAAATTCCCATCCTAAGGAAGCAATCAACAAAAACAAAAACACATCTATTACCTTGCTTGGTTGAGGGAAAACATGACATAAAATCTAGGGACACTAACTCCCAAGGATTCTCTAGAGTAGGCAAAGGCCTACAATTGGTTTGGATGGCCATTTCCTTTGGTAGAATATAATTCTTCCACTAATTACAGGCTTCGGCAATAGAATGCATCTCGTTGTCATAGGTTGGCTATCTATGAAACCCATCATAGAGTGTTTGGCTATGATAGACCATTGAATGTTTGTGTTCTATTGGCACTACATCAAAAACATGAATTATTTTCTCATGAAGTCCTTGTTGTGTAGCCATTCACCAAATAATGGTGTTGGAGACAATATTGTTTCCATAAAGAAGAGAACCAGAAATAGGCTTATGAACACCATCAATATCTACTGGAGGTGTTGCAATTAAGGCAATAATAAATAAAAAAGTTGTGGTCAATAGGATAGGGATCATCAAGATGTTGAACGATCCAATGTAAAGATGGTTTTCAGTTCTAGTGATCTAGTCACATAAAAGACCCCATAAATTTTTGCTTTGGGATACCCCCAAGATTCAATAAGTAATCCAAAGTGAGAGGATCTGTTGATAAGGTGACAGTGCCAATAACCCTAAGTTGACCCAAAGTGACACCTTGTGAGTCTTGCACAACTAGGTTTCCAATTTTACCATCAAAAGGATGCACAATTGAACAAGTGGCATCATCTCACATTTAGGGCACTTGCCCACAAATATTTATGCATTTTTCCATTGAGGGTACCTTTAACATTTCCCAAGGCATAAATCACATATTTGGAGGAATTTTGGATAACTTGTCACATTGCACTAGCTTCAAGCATGAAGCAGTGCTCCCATCCTTTAAGAAGATTTTGGAGGATTTCATGGCATAGTCAAGGGTCACATGTATAAAAGAAGAACGCCATAGTCAATAATATGAAAATTGACATTTGTATCATGTGGCATAAAGCAGAAGGACATAAGTGAAGAGTACTCCATTTAGAAACATCTAAAAGCTTGTTTATCTCCTCTTTCCAAAGAAGAGAAGATACCTTGTGACAAAAGGCCCAAATTTCCAATGGAGGAAGACTAGGGTAAGGGTTACTTTTTCTTTCACATGTTGAGAGATATTCATGTATTTTAAGGCATGTTTTGTTGTTGAGTTCACATATTTGGAAGCACAATTGCACAAGTGGAAACATCTCACATTTGGGGCACTTGCCTACAAATTTTTATGCATGTTTTCTATTAAGGGTATCTTTCACATTCCCTAAGGCACAAATCAAATATTTGGAGGTATCTTGGATGACTTGTGACATTTCACTATCTTCACACATGAAGAGGAGTTCCCATCATTTAATAATGTTTTGGAGGGTTTTCATGGCATAGTCAAGGGTCACATTTACAAAAGAAGGACACCCAAGTCAAGAATATGTAAACTATGTTGCCAAGGTATTGGTAGATGTCAAGATTGAAACTATGTTGCTAAGGGATTGTTAGATGTTCCACGTGCTATGGCATGTCAAGATATAAACTATGTTTCTTAGTTGTTTTATGGCCACGGTTGGATGTGAGCATTGACTTGGTAACTTGTAACTTGTTAAGTGGGATAATGTGAAATTGAACATGAGTAGCCTAAGATGAGTTATACTTAGTTCTTAGGTTGTTGTAGTCGAGGCAAGACTTGGTTGGATTCCCAAGTCCCAAAAAAAGTAAGGGTAGTTGTGAGGGAATGATAATTAAGGAGTGTCAGGGCATGCCAAGGAATTAAAAGGCGTGATAACACATGCCAGATAGTTTCAATGCATGTGAGGAGTGTTAGGGAGTGCGAAAACATCACAAGGGAGAACTAGGTTAAAATGCATGGAAATGAACGAATAAGAGTGTGTGCGAAGGAGTTTCAATTAATTCCAAGTGTCCCAAGGATAAAGTGTGTTAGGAGAAAGTCAGAAGAAGACTTGTAGGAGGAAATACTATGGTTATAATAAGGGGTTGGACAAAGCAGTTTCAGACATGGGGAGACTTTGGGTTGGGCACAACATTGTTTTTCCAATCACTTGGTTGGTTCCCAAGTCGCACAAGAATTAAGGCCATCTACAAGGGAATGGTAGCTAGGGAGTACAAAGGTGTGTTAGGGAATTTCAAGATGTAATAGCACATGCTAGACAGTTCCAAGGCATGATATGCATGCCAATATGTGCTAGGTGACAGGGTGTGGCATGAACAAATGTTAGGGAGTGTGAGGGTGAAGTGTCAAGGAAACACAAGGGAGAACTAGTTTCAAATCCATGGAAATGAAGTGTCTGTGAGCTCCAGGTGTGTTAAGGAGGGAGTGACAAGGTATGATATGTAGTGCGAAGGAATGATAGAATGCTAGGGAATCATACCAAGATGTGTCAGTTGCCAAGGTGTTCCAATGTGTGCTAAGGTGTGTTAGGGAGTACCAAGGAAACACAAGGGATCACTAGGTCAAAATGCATGGAAATGAATGAATAAGAGTGTGTGACAAGGAGTGTTAGGATGTTCTAGGTGTGTTAAGGAGGGAGTGACATGGTAGGCTAGGCAGCGCTAATTCATGCTAGAGTGCTTGGGTGGCACACATTCAAGATGTGCCATGTGCCAAGTTGTGTTAACATGTGCTACAGAGTGTTAGGGAGTGTAAGGGAAACACAAGGGAGCACTAGGTCAAAATGCATGGAAATGATTGAATAAGTGTGTGTGACAGGGAGTGTCAATGAATTCCAAGTGTGCTAAGGAGGGAGTGACATGGTATGTTAGGCAATGTTAAGTCATGTTAGAGTGATAAGGCGACATGCGGCCAAGATGTGCCAGGTGCCAAGCAATGCCAACATGTGCTAGGATATGTTAGAGAGCGCCAAGGAAACACAAGGGAGCATTAGGTCAATTTAATGAATAAAAATGAACGAATAAGTGATTGTGACAGGAAGTCTCAATGAATTACAGGTGTGCTAAGGAGGGAGTGACAAGGTATGCTAGGTGGTTCTAAGGCATGCTAGAGGTTTGGGAAACATGGCAAGATGTGCCAAGTGCTAGGGTGTGCCAATGCATGTCAGGGAGTGTTATGTAATGCTAAGGAAATGCAAGGGAGCACTAGTTTCAAATGTTTGGAAATGAATGAATAAGAGTGGGTGGCAAGGAGTGTCAATGAGTTATAGGTGTGTTAAGGAGGGAGTGACAAGGTATGCTAGGTAGTGCTAATGAATGCTAGAGTGCCAAGGAAATATGCCAAGATGTCCCAAGTGCTAAAGTGTGTCAATGTGTGCTAGGGAGTGTTACGAAATTCCACAAAAACACAAGGGAGAACTAGTTCAAAATGCATGGAAATGAACAAATAAGAGTGTGTAATAGGGAGTGTCAGTGAGTTCCAAGTGTGTTAAGGAGGGAGTGACAAGGTTATATTCCAGGTAGTAACAAGGCATGCTAGAGTTCCAGGGCATGTCATGGGGTGCTAGGGTGTACTAGGGAGTGCCAAAGCATGCCAAGGAATGCATGGGATGCTAACATGTGCTACATAGTGCCAAGGGATTGTTAGATGTGCTAGGTGTTAAGGCATGCCAAGATGTAAACTATGTTACTTAGTCGTTTTATGGCCATGGCTGGACATGGGCCTTGACTTGGTAACTTGTTAAGTGGGATGCATTGATATTGGACATCAGTAGCCTAAGATGAATTATAGGTAGTTCTTACGTGAATAAGGCATAGTCTAGTTGTAGTAACTATAACTTGGTCAAGTTGTTGTAGTCGACACAGGACTTGGTTGGGTTCCCAAGTCTCAAAAACGTAAGGGTAGTTTTGAGGGTATGATAGCTAAGGAGTGTCAGTGCATGACAAGGAAAGAAAAGGAATGTTAACACATACTAGACAGTTTTAATGCATGTTGAGTGTTAGGGCATCACAAGCGAGAAATAGGTCAAAATGCATGGAAATGAACAAATAAGAGTGTGTGCTGAGTGTTAATGAATTCTAGGTGTCCTAAGGATGAACTGTGTTAGGATAAGTTTAGAATAGGAGTTTTAAGAGGCAAGCCTATGGTTATGATATGGCTTGGAAAAATTCGTTTTAGACAAGGGAGACTTTGGGTTGGGTACACAATTATTTTTCCAATGACTTAGTTGGGTTCCCAAGTCACAAAAAAAGTAAGGCTATTTATGAGGGCATGATATCTAGGGAGTGCCAAGGTGTTCTAGGGAATGCCAGGAAGTAATAACACATGATAGATAGTTCAAGGCATTTTAGGCATGCCAAGATGTTCCAGGTGCCAACACATGCTAGTGAGTGTTAGGGAAACAAAAGGGAGCATTAATTTCAAATGCATGGAAATGAATGAATAAGAGTCTGATAGAGAGTGTTAGCGAGTACTAGGTGTTATAGGTGTTAGGGAGTGTTAGGATGTGCTAAGTCATGTCAAAGCATGCCAAGGAATGCAGGGGATGCTAACACGTGCCACATAGTTCCACGGATTGTCAGACGTGCCAGGTGTTATTGCATGTCAAGATGTAAAATATTTCTTAGTTTTTTTGCAACCAAGATTGGATGTGAGCCTTGTATTCGTAACATGTTAGGTTGTATGAGTTGAGATTCAACATGAGTAGCCTAAGATGAGTTATAGGAAGTTCTTAGGTGAACAAGGCATAGTCTAGTTGTAGTAACTGTAACTTGGTCAAGCTATTGTAGTCGAGGTGGGATTTGGTTGGGTTCCCATGTTGCAAAAAAAGTAAGGGTAGTTGTGAGGGCATGATAACTAAGGAGTTTCTGGGCATGCTAAGGAATGGAAAGGCATGCTAACACATGCTAGATAGTGTGAATTCATGTCGAGGAGTGTTGGGGAGTGTCAGTGCACCACAGGGGAGAATTATTTCAAAATGCATGGAAATGAATGAATAAGAGTGTGTGTAAGGGAGTGTCAGTGAATTCCAAGTATCCCAAGGACAAAGTGTGTTAAGATAATTTTATAATAGGGATTTTAGGAGGCAATCCTACAATTGTGATAAGGGGATGGACAAATCATTTTCCGGCAAAGGGAGACGTTGGGCTATGCAAAACATTATTTTTTCAATGACTTGGTTGGTTTCCCAAGTCGCAAAAGAAGTATGGCTATCTATAAGGGCATAACAACTAGAGAGTGTCAACGTGTGCCAAGACTTAGTTGGGTTCCCAAGTCCATTCAAGAATTTCTTCAAAGTTCAAAGTTCAAACAATTAACATGTAGCCGAAAAAAACTCATATTTGAAAAGGAGATAACCCAAATATGTAGAGCACATATCTCACATTTATATATCCTAATTTCCAGACAGTGAAATGAAACTTTTTAGCATACTATTGTGAATTTAGTCCAAAATGCTAGAAAAAAATTTGATGGTATTTTTTGTTAAAAATGGAAACTAGGGCCAAATTCCACTTTGAATAGCTCCTTTGGGGAATATAATTGTGGCATTGAATTCATATTTTAGAGATGACCAAAATTGATCTAAAGATCATCAAATTTGGAAAGTAGAAGTGGAATTTTGAATTTATGTTTCTCTCATGTAAATTATTTAGATCGACCTCAACTATATGTTGGCTTAAGAAGATCAAAAGTCATGTCCCCTCAACTCCACTGAATTTTATATATAGAGGAGCATTCTCTCTCATTTGGGACACATCAATCAAAAGGAAAAGATATCTCTCTAGCAGCGAAGATTAAGGAGGATAAATTTTGGTTATTGTTGAGACTGTTTTGGTTAGGGGTTTGTCATAACAGGTCTGAGTTTGGAAGCAATGCTTCACTATGGTTAAATACAATCTTATATATGGGTTGTGATTCGTTTCATATGGTACTCATTGTATTACTGTCTAGGTTATAGATGGCAATATGAACAATAACCAGAATTTATCCTCCTTAATCTTCGTTGCCACATATATATCTTTTTCTTTTGATTGATGTGTCCCAAATGAGAGAGAATGATCCTCTATATATACAATTCAGTGGAGTTGAGGGGCGTTACTTTTGATCTTCTTAAGCCGACATATAGTTGAGGCCGACCTAAATAATTTACATGAGAGAAACATAAATTCAAAATTCCAATTCTACTTATCCAAATTTGATGATGTTTCGATCGATTTTGGTCCTATCGAAAAGAGGAATTCAATGCCACAATTATACTCCCCAAAGGAGTTGTTCAATGTGAAATTTTGACCTAGTTTCCATTTTTAACAAAAATAACCATCAATATTTTTTTCTAGCATTTTGGGCCGAATTCACAATAGTATGCTAAAAAGTGTCATTTCAATGTCTGGAAATTAGGATATATAAATGTGAGATATATAGTCGACATCTTTGGGTTATATCCTTTTCAAATATGAGTTTTTTTAGGCTACATGTTAAATGTTTGAACTTTGAACTTTGAACTTTGAAGAAATTCCTAAATGGACTTCGTAAAGACTTGCTTGGGTTCCCAAGTTCAAAAAAAAAGTAAGGGTAGTTGTGATTACATGATCATTAAGGAGTGTTGGGGCGTGCCAAGGAATGAAAAGGCATGATAACACATGCCATACAATTTCAATGCATGTTAAGTAGTGTTAGGGAGTTCCAAAACATCATAAGGGAGAACTAGGTCAAAATGCATGGAAATGGACGAATAAGAGCGTGTGCCAAGGAGTGTCAATTGATTCCAAGTGTCTCAAGGATAAAGTGTGTTAGGAGAAGGTCAGAATAATACATGTAGAAGGCAATCCTATGGTTATAATAAGGGGTTGGACAAAGCAGTTTCATACAAAGGGATACTTTGGGTTGGGCACAACATTTGTTTTTCCAATGACTTGGTTGGCTTCCCAAGTCACAAAAAAAAGTAATGCTATCTACGAGGGAATGAAATTTAGGGAGTACGATGGTGTATTGGAGAATTTCAGGAGGTACTAGAACATGCTAGATGGTTACAAGGTATTATAGGCATGCCAAGATGTGTCAGGTGCCAGTGTGTGGCATGAACGCGTGCTAGGGAGTGTGAGGACGAAGTGCCAGAGAAGCACAAGGGAGCACCAGTTTCAAATGCATGGAAATGAAGTGTTAGTTAGTTCCAAGTGTGCTAAGGAGGGAGTGACAAGGTATGATAGGTAGTTCCAAGGCATGCTAGAATGCGAGGTAATCATACCAAGATGTGTCAAGTGCTAAGGTGTGCCAATGCGTGCTGAGTGTTAGGGAGTACCAGGGAAACACAAGGAAGAACTAGGTAAAAATGCATGTAAATGAATGAATAAGAGTGTCAGGTCTCTCTCATTAATAGAATTGACAGAGCTTGATTATGTATTAAATAATATAGTCCTACACACACTAGTGGAACTTTATTTAAAGGAAATTTACTAGATAATAAACCTAATAGAGATGAATCATGTGTTCACTCATAGGAAAACTATATTCTTATGACTTGAGGGAAATGATACACACTAATTAATTCTTAAAAAATTGACTGACTATTATAACCACTATGACCTTGGACACATACTAAAAATGACTCCACAACAATGGCCTTAAATTGTTATATTTTGGCAAAAAATATAGTCACATGTACATAGCGTCATTAAAAACTCATTGGAATGATCAATTATGACGAGCATTTTTTGGTCATCGCCAAAAGTAACCAAAAAAAGCATTGGTGAGGGTCAATAAAATATCATCACTAGAAGTGTCACCAAATAGAGAATTAGGGATGGGCCTTTAACGACCCTCACCAAAAGTGTCACCAAAGAGAGAATTAGTGAAGGGCCTTTAACGACCCTCATCAAAAGTGTGATTGAAAATGGCTTTGGTGAAAAAACTTAAAGGAACATCACTATATACACTTACAACAACGATGTTTTAAAGCCCGTCACCATATGCGACATTGGTGACGAACCTTAAAGGTCCGTCACAGACATGAAGTGTCATAAAAAACTCATTGGAATGTTCAATGATGAAGAACATTTATTGATCGTCACCAAAAGTAACCAAAAAGATCATTGGTGAGGGTCAATAAAATATCGTCACTAGAAGTGTCACCAAAGAGAGAATTAGTGATGGTCCTTTAATGACCCTCACCAAAAGTTTCACCAAAGAGAGAATTAGTGAAGGGCCTTTAACGACCCTCACCAAAAGTGTGATTGAAAATGGCTTTGGTGAAAAACCATAAAGGACCATCACTATATACAGTTACAACAATGATTTTTTAAAGACCGTCACCATATGTGACATTGGTGATGGACCTTAAAGGTCCATCACAGGCATGACACTCACCAATGACATTTTTTCTTGTAGCGCCTTCTGATTATGATGAAGAAATGGGAGAAATGAGTAAAACAGAGTTTCAAAATCAAGTGATCAAGGTGATAAAGGAACTCAAAAGTCAAAAGGAAAAGACAAGACTTTTGGAATCAGAATTGAAGACAACAAAAGAAATCATCAAAGAAAATTAGGAGTCTGCAAAGATGATTAGTAGTCTTACAACTTAATTGGAATAAATCAAGAATACAACGACACGAGACCTCAAGAGAGAAGTCCAACAGAAGCAACAAGAACTCGACACAACGT
The DNA here is from genome assembly GCA_031772625.1 of Pinus tabuliformis. Classification (NCBI taxonomy): domain Eukaryota; kingdom Viridiplantae; phylum Streptophyta; class Pinopsida; order Pinales; family Pinaceae; genus Pinus; species Pinus tabuliformis. The sequence continues at coordinate 1,634,581,997 of CM062816.1, forward strand.
TTGCAGAGATTAGCAGGATCACACAACAGATGCAGGAAGCATAAATTAAAAGGAAGGAATATGATCAAAGATACATATCTGTTATTGACCAAAAGAAAAAGGAATTAGAAACATCTTCAGTAGAAATAAGCAGGCTGAGGATTGAAAATGAGAAGTAGAAGGAACAGATACAGGATCTCAACAGAGAAGTAGAGAAGACCACTCTTCTCAAGCTACAGGTTGAGGAGGAAGAAAAAAGAATGAAGATCTTGGAAAGATGGTTTGAAGATTTTCTTTCTCAAAATCAAGAAGATATTGCTCAAAAGCAAGAAGAACTTGATGCAAATTATGATGAGATCAACAAACTCAAGGGATCACAAAAAGAATAGTTACAAGATAAGACATATGAAGAAGCAAAAATGAAGGAAATTAAAGATTGTAAATATCTAGTTTATGAAGTTACAAGCTCCACATCTTCACATGATGATTCTAAGAAGGAATTTGATCAAAGTGAAAAGCCAAAGAAGAATGTTGCAACTCCAAAGAACAAGACCAAAGAAATCAAGAACAAGGACTACAACAAACTACAACACCGCCTCCTAAGAAGAATGAAAAATCTTCCAGGTATGTTCATTTATTTAATGGTTATTGTTTTTCATTTGCTAACTATGGACATATTCCCAAGGATTGTAAAGTTATTGATAGGTACAACTATCAAGGACCATCGCATCTAAATGAACCATTCAGGCATGCACATTTATTTAATGGCTACTTTTTTTATCTGTTAAATATGGACATATGGTTAGCGATTTTGAATTTTTTGATAGGTACAATCATTATCCGCAAAACCATAGAAGCAATTTTGCAGGATCACGAAACAGGTTCCATGATGATTTTGTCAGAAGAGAATACTTGCTAGATGGGCCAAACATTGAATGTTTCAAATCCCATAACTATGGCCATAACACTTGCGGTTGAAAATATAAGATGGAATCACCTATGGGCAACATTGAATGCTTCAAGTGTCATAACTATGGGCACATGGATCGAGATGGAAAGAGTAAGAAGGTCTAGAAAAGGAAATAGGTATAGGAAGACAAAGTAGATAACAAGGTTTTAGCAGTTATTCCTTCAAGATTTATAAAAGTAAAAGGTCATGAGGAATTAGCAGTTGCTTCAAATAATGACTCAAGTCAACATGGCCCATTAGGTGACTCACTAGTTTGAACAATCTGGCTTGTCGACTCCTTAATTTTTGTAGAGGAGGAGTCTATGCAGCAGTATATGGCACAAGTCTATGATTGACAAGAAGGTATCTTGAACAAGACGGTAGTTTCATTATAGGTTTAGGGGGAGAAAAACAGTTGAAGGATTACAGGTTACCAGGAACAAGGCAAGATTAGTCTGCAAAGGATATGCACAGGTTGAAGGAATCAATTTTGAAGAAAAATTTTCTCTTGTTTCCAGAATGGAAGCTATCAGGATGTTTCTCGCTTATGTTTGCTCGAGAAAAATCAAGGTCTACCAAATGGATGTTAAGTTAGCTTTTCTAAATGGTGAATTGGAGGAAGAAGTTTACATTGAACAACCTGAAGGTTTTATGCTCTCTGACAAAGAAGACTATGTCTATAGATTAAGCAAGCCTCTATATGGTCTCAATCAAGCTCCTAGGGCTTGGTATGCTCATATTGGTAGGTATCTACATCAACCAAGATTCAAGAAAGGAAGCACTAACATCAATCTCTATGTGAAAGTGGATTAAGATAACCTAACGATTATCAAGGTATATTTGAATGATATAATATTTGGAAGAAATGATGACAAATTAATTAAAGACTTTGCCACAAAAATGAAAAGTGAGTTGGAAATGTCTATGCTTCGCGAGCTGACATACTTTTTGGGGCTTCAGATTTCTGAGCAGGATAAAGGAATATTCATATATCAAACCAAGTACATCAAGGAAATTCTCAAAAAATTCTAGATGGAAGATTGCAAGCAGTCCTTACCCCCATGATAATAGGTTGCAAATTAAGCTTAGAATATTCGTCAAAGGATGTGGACCAAAGGTTGTATAGATCCATGATTGCTAGTCTCCTATATGTGACAGCCTCCTAGCTTGATGTGATGAAGGTATTTGGACAAGTAGCAAGATTCCAAGTAGCACCAAAAGAATATCATATTATCGCTGTCAAAAGAATTCTTCAGTATCTTAAGGGCACGATAGAATATGGTCTATGGTATCCCAAAGGAAATGATCTGGTCATCCAAACTTATACATATGTAGACTGGGAAGGAAGTATTGATGATTGTAAGAGTACCAATGGAGTAGCATTCTATCTAGGTGGTTGTCTTGTTTCATGGTTAAGTAAAAAGTAGTCTTCAATCTCGCTATCCATGGAAGAAGCAAAATATGTTGAGGCAGCAGCTTGTTGTACTCAACTTCTTTGGATGAAGCAAACTTTGCAAGATCTTCAAGTCAAGTTCAATGAGCCTATTCCCATCTTTTACAACAACACCACCGCCATTAGTATCTCCAAGAATCATGTGATGCATTCCAAAATGAACCACTTTCTGATTAAATATCATTTCATTAGAGAGTAGGTCGTTGAAAAGAATATCAAGATTAAATATGTTGGCACAAAGGAACAAATTTCTGACATCTTTACCAAACCATTACCTCGTGAAGCATTTGAGTATCTTCACCAAAAGCTTGGGATTCTCCCAAGTTTTCATTAGACTCTTTCTCTTATCTACTCAAGTAGAAAGGGGGAGTGGAGGTGTGTACAGGTCTGTACGATGGTTGTTTGTCAGGGGGAGTTACCTTTTTCCATTGATGAAAAAGGGGGAGGGAAGGAAGTAGAAAGAAGTGTCATGATCTCAGGGGGAGTACTTTTGTTTCCATCAATGCCAAAGGGGGAGATTGTTGATCAGTGGTTGTCATTGATGTCAACCCAAGAAGCACCAGGGGCTATCCTGATCTTGCATGGACATTTTGACTTGACAAATTACTCTATTATAAGTCAAAGATCTTCTAGATGGATTCTACTTGTTGATATGTTTCCGTTGATATATGGCATGCCAAGTAATTCTTCACGTTTTGAGAGATATTCATGTTTGAAGTTAGTAACCCTAGTTAGTGGGCTAAAACCCTATGGGGTTATGGCATGGAACTCATAATTGATTGTGGTCATTGAATAGTCAATAATTAATAATAATAATAATAATAATTTCTCTTAAAATCCCTCCAACATTCACTTGTTGAGGACCCTCTCAACTCAAGACATTCATATAAATAATGACCCTCATATCCTCCTCTAGTAGGGATTTTGTGGCTTCAAACAAGTCATCATGGAATTTCCACTATACCCTTTTTTTTTTTAGAAACATCAGAAGCTGAAATTAAAACCCATTTCGTTCGAAATCTTGATGAACTTTGTGATTGAACTTCAGATCTTGGTTCTCTATATTTTTGGAGATATGATATGAGGAAGATAGGGTTTTTGCAGGCTCCCAAATTCCATGTCAAACAGGTGATGTTTGGAAAATCGTCATAACTTTCTCTCTGAGCATTGGATTCAAATTTAGTAAATAGTCACAGAAAGAGAATGGAATGTAGTTTTTTGAGTAGCATTTTTAGGGCCAAAGATCACAACAGTGACCAGTGGTAGGGAGGTACTAGGCAGGTGCACGAAGTCGTGTACAGGTTGGAGCCTGTGAACACTTCAGGGTGGTTGGTTGGTCTAGGATGTTGGGGCATCCATTCAGTTGACTACTGAAGAAACCATTGCATTGGGATTTCCTTTCAATGGGAGTTGGAGAATAATGATTTTCTATAATTATAGGAAGTTGTTGCTTTAATTTCAGTTAGGGCTGAAGATTAAAGAATTTATTAGAAAAGTGTTTGGAGGTTTTTTACCTGGAGGGGGTTTTCCACCTAAAATTATTGTGTCTACTGTGTTATTTTATTTATTGTTGTTACTGCATACAATTTAATAATAATTGAATATTAACTAATGCTCTAAAATGATTTAAAATTGCTAATTGCTAAGGAATACAAATTCACACCCCCTCTTAGTATTTCCAACAGTGTCCTCCCTCAGTTGAAGCTCACTGACCTCGAGAACTGCGCATATTTTTTCTCCATTTCTCTCTATTTCCCAATCCCCCTTGCGTTTAAAAATTGCGAAAATCTGCCTCTGAGGGTCCCATCCTGTATCAACCACTATGTACTTGAACTGCACAATCCTAACTCCTAGTGGCCATGATGCAATTTTTCTCCTCAGTGAGGACTGTGCTCAAAAGTTCCTTAGTCAAGCCTGAGTTGCGCTCTGTGCATTCTTAGTGATCAATCTCTCTCCCTATCACCTGAAACTGTACAATGCACATTCACTGGGCCCTCCCTCTTATCCTATCACCTATCTCAGGCTTAGTTCATGGATAATAATGCATAATCTTAGACTAGGGAGTTTCCAGATTGATGTCATCTCGTCATGATTGAATTGCAGGAAAAGGTACCCTGTCAAATCATGGTGAGATGATGAAGAAGGAGAAGGAGGAGGCATGCCTAAATATTCACTTGTAGTTGGAAGAAAAAAATGGACCTACCAAGAGAAAGAAAAAGGAACACAAGTGTGCAACCACCTCCCAAGGCCAAAGATCACTGAAGACCCCACATCATCAAGGTATGTGGATGAAAAGAGAAAGCATATCCAAGAACACATCCATCACTCAGTAGCAACAATGGCTTGACATTTACACATCATAAAGCCAATCCATGTCAGCAGTGTCATGTCAAGTCATGTCATGAGTTGTCATATGGCACATCACTATTGTGGGCCATGTATATTGTAAATCAAATGTATTGTAAAGTGGAAGTCCAATGGACACACATGAATATGAAGAGTCATGTAAGTTGAAAATTCATAGGAAGTTGAACAGTCATGAGGGTAGTCAATGAGTCACAAAGGGTAAGCATCACCCCTTGGTTATATATATGCCCTCATTGTATGAGCAAACAACTTTTCACCTTGGCTCCTCCCGCAAGGCCTTAGAAAGATCAACTAGTTCTTTGAGGAGCAAGGAGTGGCTCCAATGTCCCACTACTAGGGCTAGTGATGTAAAATGTAAACATGTGTCTTGGAACTTTTTCTTAATTAGAGAAGCCTTTTAAGGCCAGCACGTTATTCAAACATTACTTGTGAATGTTTGTAAGAGTATTTGGTGAATGTTTGTATTTCATGTTTGTTTTCACATGTACTAAGATAGTTGAATTATTTCAGTTATTTTAGTGCTTATCTTGTTGGGAATGTGTTGTAATGGTTGTCATTCTTGTCTCATCATTATGGAATATTCTGCGGGATCCTAGACATATCTTTCTTTTCTTATCATTTAACAACCATCACATCCATTGTGGACTATTCTGCGGGATGTTAGACGTATCTTCCCTTGTTCATTAGTTGTAATGATTATCGCATATATTGTGGACTATTTTGTTGGGTGTTGGACAAGTCTTCCTGGTTCATGTGTGTCCCTTCCTGGGTGGTACTATTACCTCTCACTTAAAGGCTCACTTTTCTCCCCCCTTTTGCAGTAAGAGAACCTAGACATAGTTGTGTTGCATACTCACCAAGCACATTCACCTTACATTTTGAAGATACCATTGCATCACTATCTTGTGCTGACATCTAGAGCCAAGGAAAATATTTAAGTATTTGGCAATCAGGCCTTTATACCGGATGGGACTCCTATACCAAATGGTGTGAGGTATGATTGGGACTTTATATCAGGGAGATCCCCTGTTGGTGGGTCCAACACCATCAAGACCCCCCTAGGTATAGTACAGTCTCTTAAACTCATGCCAACTTATTTCCTCTACCCTAATGCCTTTGACACACTTCACATATTCCCACCAGATATATGATTTTCCCTTAAGATTGAAGGTAGATGTCTTGGATTTCATGTTCTCTAAATACTCACACAATCTCAAGAACTTCTTCATTCCAAGCAACCATGTTTCTGCATCTTTTGTTCTCTTCATGTCTCCATCAAAAGTAGGAGGCTTGAATTTTTTTAACTCTTCTGAAAAACATTGCTTTTCACTTGTCTTATAAGGACGTTGGTGGTGATAGTGATGATGTCTCTTAGAACTAGAACTAGAATAAAATCCATGAGTTCTAGCCTGCTTGTTAGGTGTATCCAAAGATCTGTCACCTCTAACTATGTCATCTTTTTTCAACCTGTATCCTGATCAAGACCTGCTACCATATGCCCCATTAGTACTTTCCTCCTGTCCATGGTTGATCCTCAGTTTTTCCTGTTTCTACAAATATGAAAGACTTTGAAAGATGGTTGCTTTAACCTTTTCTTTCTCTTCTTGAGATTTTGAAAGCCTTTCCTATGCCTCAATCAACCTGTTATTATCTTCCTTACAACTTTTGATTTCCACCTTCAAGCTTCTCAATGTATCTGTTATATCAGGAGAGTATTATTCTCCTTGCTAGTCAATTGACCTGTCCAATTCCATTGAATTAACATCAAGCCTGTAAGGGGAGTCATGTGCATTGTAGTCCCTAATGGATGGTTGTAAGTTGTAGGTTAGTTAACTCTGGTACCACCCTATAATGACTCCCCCACATTTGCCCACTTTTACGAGCTCTCTAGGGTAAACATGAGATGAGTGTCACTATGATATGACCTAAACTCCAAGTTATGGTTATGGAAGTGGGGCCGAATAACCAACAACTTACAACCATTCCTTAGGGATTACAAACCACTCAGGAGCCTGCAAATGACTTCAGGTGATCAATCCTTGAGCTAGAACTCTTTTTCACACGAGAAACTCCCCAACCACACCCATAAAACTACATGCATGTGGTTGGGAGGCTATAACCACACTTATAGGCATGTCTACCAGTGGTTATAACCAAAATTTGTTAGTTTAGTGCATGTAGTTACGAGATCTATGCCACTTTTTTAGGCAAGCCTCCAAAGCATTTCCTAGAACCGTCTGTAACTTTCTAGAATCATGACAATAAGGATAACAATGTTAAACAAACATAACTTGAGCCAGATCTTGACCAATACATTCCTAATGCAAGATATACATTTTGTCAAACACATGACAAACATGTAATCCACAGGTCATGAATGCATATCTTATCATAAACTTATGAACTTCATCTAAGAATCACCAAGAAATCTCAATTTCCTCTCAAGCTTATTGCAATAACACTTGTTGGTCCATGCATTCATCAACCATTCAATAACTTATGAAATCATGAGAGAGATCCACAGCTAGAGCACATCATAAAGGCATGCATATAGCCAACATATAACTAGAATATAAACTATGACAAATCAACCATAAGATCACTATAATAATCCATACAAGTGCTCATAGATCACAATAGGAAATTAGCTCATATTAAAATATGAAAATTCCAACTAACTCAGGGACTTCCACGTACCACCCAACCGTAGATTGGGCTAAACCAAATATCTCTTTCAACCAATCACCCCCACACCATATTCCAAGCATGAATGTGGGATCATAAGCGTTAAACAAAAATAAAAATAACTAGGGCTTCGAGAGGCCAAACCACCTCAACCCTCAAGAATAGTGATCTCACCTATATGGTATAGAAATCACTAACATCGACCATATCAATCTCTACCCAAGTTATCTAGGGCTCCATAAACTAGTAACACAACCCATATCCTCTAGGGAACCAAAGCTATTTCAGGGCTCCAAAGTGTTTGTCCCAACCCACAAGCTCTAGGGACTAGTAACTAAACCCACAACCTCCAAGGAACCCAAGTTGTTTCATGACTCCAGAGAATTTGTTCCAACCCACATCCATAGGAAACTGAAGAACCAATCACAAAACCAAATGGGGAACCCACTACACCATGGTTATTTAGGAAGTGGAAATGCAAGGCTGAAACCACTATCATTCGAGGAAAATCTCCATGCCAATGGTAACACATAACCAAGGAACCACATGCATATACCTTGCATCCAAAAACCAGCAAGGAGATCACACATGAAACCTGTTACCTACAAAGTAAGCCTATTGTAGCTGTCGATCCAACTGTCTCATTGTGCTTCCTTGCTTTGCTTTACTTTCTTTCTCCAATCCAAGTGAATGCTAAAGTGCTCCAAGAATTCTCTAAGTGTGGAAGAGTATGAGAGAATTAAAGGAGAGAACCAAAACAAAATTATAAAAAGCTGTGAATTGTTTCTCTAATGCATTTTTATCATTGATGCCTCTCTTTTTCTTCATTTTCCTCTAATTTCCCTTGTATGCAAATTTGTGTCTCTTCACCTTCCTTTTCTCCTATTTTCCTTTATTTTCATCATTAAATGTCATTTATTGCCTCTTTTCCTTTGGAAATGCCTTTTCCAATTTCCATAACCATTAATTAACCACAAGTGGTGCCCACTATAATGTTTTCCCAGCATTCAGCTTGGAATATGTGTCCCATGACCTTGGTCTTATTTAATTTACTTGGAATATCAACCAAGGGTTGTTACATTTAGGAAAATTAACATGTTCTCAATCATTAATTAACTGTCTCACATGAGATCTCACATTCCCTTCCTCAATCTAGTATAGTAGTACACCTATTGTTGGGTCCTTATAATACTAGTGATTACCCCATTACTATTGTAGTTATACCCCTTATTAATATTGTTGTGCCCCTATTACCCCCATATTGTTATTACTGTGCCCCATAAAATCCCTCTATTGTTATTTTTGTGGCTTTATAATATTATTGTTAGGTCGGCTGGATTATATTGTGACTCCTTAGACTCCTATATATAGAAAGGAGGTTTTGTCATTTGAATCATCGAAGAATTGTTCATTTATGTAATGTAAAGGAGGTTGCCCCCTCGAAAAGGCTGAAATCTAAGGTGTTGATCTATCTTTTCTATCTTTTCTTGAGCTGGTTTCATAACATTTGGTATCAGAGCTTTGGATTTTAGGGTTTCGCTGCGCCAAACAGGTCATTGTGGAATTTTCACTATAACTTTTTTTTTGTGATGTTTCAGAAGTCACAAGAAAAACCCATTTGAGAAGAAGTCGCGCTGAACCTTGGGTCCTAATTTCAGAGCTTTTTGCGCTATATTTATGGAGATATGATTTGAGGAAGTTGGTCTTTTTGCAGACTCCTGAATTACATTCCAAACAGGTGACCTGGGGAAAATCGTCATAACTTTCTCTTTGGGGATCAGATTGAAATTTCATAAGATGGTACAGAAAGATGACGGATTTTAGTTTCTTGTATGCATTTTTCAGATTCAAAGGTTGAAACAGTGACTCGTGGCATGTCGTACAAGTTCACTCTACTGAACTAGTCTATAATCAAGTCACTGTGGGAGATTTCGCATAACTCTTCCTTGGAGAATCCAATTTGGGTCAGACTTGTGGCATTGTAAAGAGGACACAGAGGGCTACTATAGGTCACAAATTAAGAACTATATCATTGGAAGGTACAGAGATACATTCGAGGCAATATCGAGCTCATACAAAGTGAAAAAAGGTGTGTAGATTTTCTTAAATTTTTGCTTAAGCTTGGTTTGAAAATTTATTTTGAAGGAATTCAAAGGGCATAGTAGAGAATTATTATCGGTAACTGATGCCCCAAGGAAAGAAAATGCAAACACCTAGTAAGGAACCTGAAAGCTCTAGCATGACTCATGAAGAAGAGGAAGAAATGCAACATGATATATCAAAATTACAAGACCAAGTGCAACAACTGTCCCTTCCACAAAAAGGAATAGAATCTAAGATGGATGGTTTAAAGAAAGGTGTATAAGCTAAGATGGACTTTTTAAAGAAAGGCATATAAGCTAAGATGATTGACGTGGAAGCTAAGATGGATGATTTGAAGATAGATTTGAAGACAGACATGGACGAACTGAAGATAAATGTGAATAAGTTGCTACAAGAAATGGGCACTAAGGGTGAAAGGGTACTAAAGGAAACTCATGATGAAAATAAAAAAAATGTTAATCATGATTCCATAGATGCTAATGTTGGATCGAAGACTCACCATATTCCAAAAATCGATATGAGGAAGTTTGATGGCAAGGATCCTGCCACATGGATATTACAGATGGAGCAATTCTTCGATCTCAATAATGTGCAAAACACACAAAAGGTACGTATGGCAACTTTATATTTGGAACCAAATCAGTTTGTATGGTATCAATGGCTTTGCTCTCGTAAACAATTTATCACTTGGGCAATTTTTACGGAAGAATTGATAGCACATTATGAGGATACAAAAAGCAACACTTTTTTTAGCCAATTGATAAGTCTCAAACAAAAGGGTTCAATAATGGAGCACATTGAGGAGTTCCAAAAATTGAACATAAGGGTAAAAGATATTCCAGAGGAGCATAGGATTGATGTGTTCATAGGGTCTTTAAAGGATAATATCCAACATGATGTTCGCCTTTGGGAACCTGATTCATTAGAGAAGGCATTCAGGTTAGCAAGAAAAATGGAAAGCAAAATTATGGCAACCAGGAAGCATACCACTCACAACTATAAAGACGGAAGTGTTGTTGCCCCTAGTCTTCCACAACCTATAAGGTTGACACCACAAAAATTGGAAGAAAAAAGAGCAAAAGGGCTTTGTTATAGTTGTGATAGCAAATACACTAAAGGTCATAAGTGTGCTGAGAAGAAATTATTCTACATAGATTGTGAAGAGGAAGAAGAAAAGGAGCAAGAAAGGTCAAAAGAAGAGGATATACTCCAGGAACAAAACCTAGATGAAGAAAAAATAAATCCGACCATATCTTGTAATGCATTGGCAGGAATTACCACTCCTCAAACCATCAAGATAGAAGGACAAATCAAGAAGAAAAAGGTAATAGTGTTGATTGATTCAGGAAGCACCCACAATTTTATTCATTGTAAGGTAGCAAAAGAATTGAATTGCTTCCTATATCCAGCACCAGAGTGTCAAGTGATGATTGCAAATGGAGGAACAATAAATTGCTCTGGAAAGTGCCATAATATCAAGCTATCCATGGGAGAATATGTATTGACTAGCCCAATGCTTTCCATTCCAATGGGAGGTGCTGATGTTGTACTAGGAGTCCAATGGCTACAATCCTTGGGTACAATAGCTTTTAATTTTCAAGAACTTTTCATGAAATTTTCTACGGAAGGAAAGGAAGTTGAATTAAGGGGTATTGCAGGGAAACCAGGAAAGATAATCAGCTCTAATGGTATGACAAAGCTTCTAAAAAAGGAGCAAAGAGGTGTAATTGCACAATTATGTTCGCTAGATGTTTCCACATCGGAATCATCTATTTCTCCAGATCTCCAAAAAGTCCTGGACAATCATTCCAAGGTATTTGAGACTCCCAAAGGTCTCCCACCTATGCGTGATCATGATCATGCTATTCATCTGATTCCAGGAAGTGTTCCTCCAAACATCAGGCCGTACAGATATCCCTATGTCCAAAAGAGTGAAATTGAACGTATGGTTGCAGAAATGCTAGAGGCTGGTATAATTCAACCGAGTCAAAGTTCTTTCTCTGCTCCAGTAGTATTGGTGCACAAGAAGGATGGATCATGGCGCATGTGTCCGGATTATAGGGAGCTCAACAAGCTCACTATTAAAGATAAGTTCCCCATTCCTGTCATTGATGAATTACTGGATGAATTGCATGGATCAATTTACTTCACCAAGTTGGATCTTCGTTCAGGATATCATCAAATCAGAATGAAGATTGAAGACATTCCGAAAACAGCATTTAGAACTCATGAGGGTCATTATGAATTTTTGGTCATGCCTTTTGGCCTTACCAATGCACCTTCAACATTTCAAGGTTTGATGAATTCAATTTTCAAACCATTCCTTAGAAAATTTGTGTTAGTATTTTTTGATGATATACTAATCTACAGCAAGTCTTGGAAGGATCATGTTGAACATGTTGACAGGGTGCTACAACTATTGAAGGAGAAACAATTATATGCAAAAAGATCCAAATGTTTCTTTGGAGTCCAGGAGGTGGAATATTTGGGTCATATTGTATCTCATGAAGGAGTTAAGGTAGACCCTAGCAAAATTAAAGCCATTAAGGAATGGAAAATCCCCACATCCATAAAGCATCTGCGAGGATTTCTCGGGTTGACAGGGTATTATCGCAAGTTTGTTAAGAATTATGGGAGAATAGCAGCACCTCTAACAACATTATTGAAGAAAGATGCATTTTCATGGACTCCGGAAGCAACAAAGGCCTTTGAACATCTTAAAGAGGCAATGTGCCAAGCACCGGTCTTAGCTACACCGGACTTCACAAAAACCTTTATTGTGGAATGTGATGCTTCAGGAAATGGAATTGGTGTTGTTCTAATGCAAGATGAAAGACCCATTGCTTTTGAAAGTCGTCCAATCAAGGGAAAGTTTTTAAGCAAAGCTATTTATGAGAAGGAAATGTTGGCAATACTCCATGCACTTAAGAAATGGCGACCCTACCTAATGGGAAGACACTTCAAGGTAAAAACGGATCATGATAGCCTTAAATACTTTTTAGAACAAAGATTATCCTCTGAAGAGCAACAAAAGTGGGTCACAAAGATGTTGGGTTATGACTTTGAAATCATCTACAAAAAAGGGAAGCAAAATGTGGTGGCAGATGCACTCTCAAGAAAGGATGAGGATGTGGAAGCATTGTTGTGCGCCATTTCTATTATCCAACCAGATTGGATAAACGAAGCAAGGGAGGAATGGAAGAATGACGAAGAAGTGTGGGCACTTATTCGAAAGTTACAACAAGATTCCAGTACGTCTGATACATTTAGCTGGAAAAATGATTCGTTATGGTACAAAGATCGCTTATACCTCTGTAAGAATTCCCAGCTAAAACAAAAGATTCTTATGGAATTGCACACTTCTCCCTTAGGAGGGCACTCAGGATTTTTAAAAACTTACCACAGGGTTAAGAAGGAATTTTTTTGGGATGGCCTTAAATCAGATATTCAAAAGTTTGTGGCAGAATGTTTGGTTTGCCAACAAAATAAAGTTGAAACAATTAAGACACCAGGTCTATTACAACCTTTATCCATTCCAAGCCAACGTTGGGAGGAGGTTTCAATGGATTTTATCACAGGTTTACCCAAGTCTGAGGGAAAGAGTGTCATCATGGTGGTAGTTGACAGACTTACCAAGTATGCACACTTTTGTGCATTATCACATCCATTTAAAGCCAGTACAGTTTCTACTGCATTTATGGAAACAATTCAAAAGCTACATGGAAACCCAAAGATTATTGTAAGTGACAGAGATCCCATTTTCACTGGAAATTTTTGGACAGAATTATTTTCTTGTCTTGGTACTCAGTTAGCTCATAGCTCATCTTATCATCCTCAATCTGATGGGAAAACTGAGATAGTAAACAAATGTTTGGAAGGATATCTTCGTTGCTTTGTATCTGATAAACAGACACAATGGGTCAAATGGTTGCCTCTGGCTGAATGGTGGTATAACACTTCCTTCCATACAACAACAAAAATGACCCCATTTATGGCACTTTATGGGTAGCAAGCACCATCCATCACATCATATTTAAGAGAAAATTCTAAGGTTCAGGCAGTGGAACATCACATCGAACATCAACAACAAGTCCTCCAACTCTTAAAGGATAACCTCGTGTTGGCACAGAATAGAATGAAACAATAGGCAGATCAACATCGCAGTGAAAGAAGTTTTGATGTAGGTGATTGGGTATTCCTACGGCTACAACCATATAAGCAAATGTCCCTCAAGCATGCTAAGAAGGATAATAAATTATCACCAAAATATTATGGTCCGTACAAGGTGTTGCAAAAGATTGGTACTATGGCATACAAATTGGAGCTTCCTGCAGCTTCTCGATTGCACCCAGTTTTCCATGTTTCATGTTTAAATAAGGTTATAGGCGACAAGCTCCCAGTTCAAACAATATTGCCAGAACTTGACGAGGAAGGAAAAATTATATTGGAACCGGAAGCAGTCACAGAAACAAGAACTCGAAAACTATGAAATTGTTCAATTTCAGAGTATCTTATCAAGTGGAAGAACTTATCCGCTGAAGATTCCACATGGGAGGATGAGAATTTTATGCAGAAGTATCCAGAACTACTCAATCGTTGAGTACAACACTTTTTTGAAGGAGAGGGGCATGTTGGGTCCCTATAATACTAGTGATTACCCCATTACTATTGTAGTTATACTCCTTATTAATATTATTGTGCCCCTATTACCCCCATATTGTTATTATTGTGCCCCATAGAATCCCTCTATCGTTATTTTTGTGGCTTTATATTATTATTGTTAGGTCGGCTGGATTATATTGTGACTCCTTAGACTCCTATATATAGAAAGGAGGTTTTGTCATTTGAATCATCGAAGAATTGTTCATTTATGTAATGTAAAGGAGGTTTCCCCCTCGAAGAGGCTGAAATCTAAGGCGTTGATCTATCTTTTCTATCTTTTCTTGAGCTGGTTTCATAACACTTGCTACCCTGGTACTTCTCCAAGTGGTCCATTCCAAAACTTGATGACTCCATGTAAATTTATCAAGGCGGCGAGTGGGATACTGATTGTTAGGATCATGAAACATAGAGAGAAGTGGTTGTGTCTAAAGACATTATTGTTGGGATCCCACTAGCCACTAGGATAACTTTTCCTAGAGTCTTTCAACCTTTAATTACATTTATATTCCATAAGAATACCATGGGGAAAAACCATGGGTTGTCATAAACCTAGAGCCTAAACAAAGCCAATAACTTAACCGAGTCAATTTTACTTGAACCACCCCTAACAATCCCCCCACCTTAAACTTGACTTGGTAAGATTAACTTGGTAACTATCATTAATCAACCAAATCACCTAAGATGTCACATTCTCCTCCTCAAGGTAGGACACCATTACAGCTGCCATCTTGGTATCTATCCAAGTGGTCCATTCCATAACTTGATGACTCCATGCACCACTACACTACATGTATTCCCGATCAAATCCTTAAGGCCCTAAAAAAACCCATGCTCCTACACAATATGTATGCATGAGAAACAAGTCTTACAACTTCTTGGAGAAATACACCTGCCTTGGCCCAAAACCCTTAGTGTCTTCACACATCACTGGTATTATGACACAATATAGCTCTCATCACAAGATGGGTCCTTGACTATCTCAAACCATTCACTTCACTATTTTCTCATCCATATGACCAATATCTCATTGCACCTCTATATTTGTTAATTCATATCTTGACCTAGCCTTCCAACATTATTTTCACTCACAAAATACACAAAGTCTCATTAGCACAACTTGTACCCTTTTAATGAGCTTCATTCACTTTTCCACAACCACAATAGCCTTGTGTTGCACATATGCAATCTTTTCCTGACATCTTCTCCATGGCTCTTAGCTTGCACTTAAAATCAACCTTCTGCAAACATACTCTACCAAGCCATCTATGCTCAACCTGAGCTCTAATATTCACCATGCTATAATACCAGTTGTTAGGATCATGAAACATCAAGAGAAGTGATGGTGTCTAAGGTCATTGTTGCTTGGGATACCACCTGTCACTAGGAAAAGTTTATGTGGAGTCTTTCCACCTTTAAATAGGCTAAATTAGAGATGGATGCCAAGGGAAAACCATGGGTTTTCATAAACCTAGAGCTTGTAAGCCTTTGGTAACTTGACCGAGTCAAGTTTACTTGAACCACCCTCACAGTTGCCCTATCTTATGAGTATTTTGATATAATCAAGTAAAGGTGATTTTGTATCTTATTATTGGATATCTTTGTGTATGATTGTATTTTCATATTCGAGGTATATAAAAATTGGTATTAGAGCTTCTTCTTAGGCAAGAAAGAGGAATGTCCTTTTTATTTATCTTTTTAATCTTTTTCTAGGGAGAAAGGGTGGAAATATTTGGAAAATCAATTCGACATATGAATTCTTCAATAAAAACGTCTAATTTTTGGGAAGAATATTCTAATCAGAGTCTACAAAGTGGAGATATCACCAATTTAAAGTCAATTATTCTCAAGTATTTTTGTGACAACCACAACTGTTTTAAAGAAAATATTTTTTATCAAAACGCCTAGATTACAAAAAGACTAAAGTCATAAAATACTGATTTTTAAGGTTTTGATATGATATTATGTTATGGTTTTGATCAATATTCAATGCACTATAACCGTTGCAAATTTGTATCAGCAACCCTCATGGGACCAAAGAATAACCATGAATTTAGAGGATCAAATCTTATAAACAATACAAGAGCTTTAGAAGAGTTAATGTATCATGTCATTGATGAATATTATAAATGAGATATAGCTATTTGGTGGGATTTAAATGGTACTTGTGATGGATGGTACATGAAAAATTAACTTTTATATGAACATTATTACTCTCACTTTCAATTTGATGGTTATACTACACCTTATGTAGAAAACATCATTGATGGTAGTGAACATCCCCTTATGCCTACTAGAATTTATCCTAGATATTAATTGATGGAAATGTTCCCTTTAGCTCTAAAACTAACATCTTACAACTATGTGGACTATCTTTTAGATTCTATTTATTTAGATA
This sequence comes from Pinus tabuliformis, assembly GCA_031772625.1. Classification (NCBI taxonomy): domain Eukaryota; kingdom Viridiplantae; phylum Streptophyta; class Pinopsida; order Pinales; family Pinaceae; genus Pinus; species Pinus tabuliformis. The sequence continues at coordinate 1,634,598,590 of CM062816.1, forward strand.
AACATAACCATTATGGTAATTTAAAGCACAATACTTGACTATTCATTGAGTTAAGGAGTCATTTTTTCGGCGTCAAGGTGAGCATTTAGAGATGGGATCTAGTTTTGCAGATGACCTTTTTGGATCCTTTTAGCACTATAGTTAGTATGTGAACATGGGACACTAGCTATTTTAGCATTCTATTCATCACTAGCACATGGAACCCAAGATTATGGATGCTATAGGACTACTCTATTTTTGTGATTAACCCTTGTATGTGGGATCCTGACTTATTATTTTATATCCTTACTACAAGTATTGTGTTAGGTCCTTATAATACTAGTGTAGCCCCCTTATTGTTATTGTTGTGCCCATGTAGCCCCCATATTGTTATTGGTGTGCCCAATAGAAGTCCACTGTTGTTATTTTTGTGCCCTTACATTATCACTGTTATGTAGGCTTTGATTATATTATGGCCCCTTAGACTCCTATATATACAAAGGAGGTCTTGTACATCTTGGGGGAATTTATAATTGAAATGGTACATCTTGGGGGGAAACTATAATTGATTCTTATTATTGGACAATGAATGGATCTTAATTAATCAATTTAATAAATCCACATTTAGTTATATTGCAGTGTTCATAATTATTTTTTAGTAAAATTCTTTAGCTTGGATATTTATGTAAATTTGAATAAATAATGTATAATTCAGTATATACATATGCATGGTTATTTCTATTACCATTTTAGAGTTATATATAAATTTGTTTATATCTTTGTTAGAATTTAAATTCTACTTAAATACCTCTATACCGAAAAAAAAGATATCTAAATATGTTACAATTAAAAAAAAAACATATTATGGAAAGAAAAATGGTTATAATATTGAACTTATGTTTATATGAGTTTAATTGAAAGTTCAAACAACACATTTAAAAAAATACATTATCAATATAGATTAAAATTATGAAGATGAAATAAATAACAAAATCAATTATTAATTAATTAATTTGTTTTTTTTTTTCGAATTATTTAATAGATTAAAGAGAATTAATTATTTATTTATTTAGTATTTAGATATGTTGCATTTTAAAAAAAATACATATTAAAAAAAATAAAAATTATTATAATATTTTTCTAAATCTTTTTATAAATTTCATTATTGTTTATTTATTTATTTCCATTTTACATTTTGTGTTTTCCTATTTAAAAAAAAATTACTACATACTAACATTTTCTAAAACCCACAAACAAACTAACTTAACATACCAGTAACAACCATACCCAATAGAACATAATAGCCCATATAACCCAATAGAACATAATAGCCCATATACATAGACATCAAAACCAACATATACTTCATTAAATTAATTAATAAACTTCATTAAAGGTTAACATATTTATATTTTATCAATTTCAATCAATAAAGGGAAAAAAATTAAGCACATTTTTTTATATCATGATACATTACAACAAAGAAAAAATAACATGTAGCATTAAAAAAAAAATGACCTAATATAAACACTATTTTAATAAGTTTCATTAAAATATTCTTATTTTAATTTTAAAAAAATAATAATAAAATTGAAATAAATAATCATGTCTATTAATAAAATTAATTAATTTTGTTGTTTTTCTCACTTTTTAACTAATTTAATTGTGTTTTTCTTTTATCAAAGTTTTTGTTAAAGGCAAGTAATAAATTGTGTTATAGAAAGTTTATATATATATATATATATATGTGTAAGTTTTGCACAAATATATTTTCCATCATGTCTATTATATTATTGTGATCGAGGTAGGGAATTGAACTAAAATATCCAAAGTTCTATGGACTAAAATATTCATATTTTATTGTAAAAAATATTAATTTTTTAATATTAATTTCAACTAAAAAAATTGAAATTGAAATAAATAATTATGTACATAAATGAAAACTATTTATTTTCTATTTAAAAGATCTAAAAATATTAATTTAATTATATTTTTTCCACTAATTAATTCTAAAATGTGCACAAGAATTGAATCCAATATCATTCAATGAGGACTAACCATCATGTTTACCAACTTATGTACCACCAAATTCAATATAAAATTAATTTCAACTTAGAAATTCAAAACCTTTTTCCAATTAACATAATGGAACAAACAATATTGGTTGTTGTTAACTTCACACAACCTTATTTTAAAGTGTTGATGTAAACTATAAGATTTGGAGTTCAAATCCCCAACTTAACATAACCTCATTATAAAAGTGTTGGTGTAAACTATAAGGTTTGGATTTTAAATCCCCAACTAATTTATGGGAAGTTGGTGATAAAAATGATAATGTTTGTATTAAATGAAATGAAACCCACTGGTCAGCTCTATAAAAGAGAGTCTAGACCACGAGAGTCTGGCTCTGCAGAACGCTCTACATTGTTCATGTACATCACACATTATATAGTAATCATGGTTTTAGGGAAGTTAGAACAATAACCTAAGAAATAGAAACTAATTCATATCCTGAGGTCACGTGAACCAACTCACACTATTCTAGTATATTCTCCATTATTTTCAACACTCCCCCTTAATGGAAAAGGGGTTCACAAATATGCCTAACATCTCCCTAAACATTTCAAACTTAATCCTGCCAAGAGGCTTAGTGAAAATCTCTGCAACATTATCACATGTATTACAATATATCAAATGGATTTCTTTTGATTTCACTTTCTCCCTGACAAAGTGGAATTGTGTATCAATATGTTTAGTGTTTTTTTGAAACACTAGATTATTAGCAAGTTTGATTGAACTCTGTTTGTCACATCTGATTATTGTTGCATCTATCTATTCTTCCCCAACATCCTGGAGAAGTCTCTGCAACCAAACTACCTCACACGTTGCTTCACAGATGGCTTGATACTCTGCTTCCGCTGAAGACAAGGAAACTGTGTTCAGTTTCTTGCTGCTCCATGTAATCACCTTGGATCCAATGCTGAATGCATAACCTGTTATGGATCTGTGGTCATCTACATTTCCAACCCAATCTAATCTATAAATACTGTCAATCTAACATCAGAGGAATCAGTATAAATAATACCATAATCTACAGTACCTTGTAGATACCTCAAAACAATTTTCGCTACATTCCAATGACTTTCAAGTGGCTTGGACATATATTGGCTTAGCACACTGACTGCATAAGCCAAATAGGTCTAGTGGTGGTCAAGTAGATTAGACTCCCAACCAGTTGTCTGTAAAGTGTCACATCTACCGCTTTAGAGCCATCCTCACTCTCCAATTTGATGTTCTGCTGTAATGGTACTGTTTTAGGCTTACACTGATCCATCCTGGATCTTTCTAGTAGACCTCTGACATACTTTTCTTGGGACAGAAATGTTTGTCCTAAATCTCTCTAGATCTCAAGACCCAAACAGTATCTAAGTTCACCAAGGTGTTTCATTTCGAACACCTATGACATTTGTTGCTTGATTTATTTGATTAGATAAGTGGCATCACCTATAATAATCAAATCATCTACATACAAAGGAATCAACACTATGTGCCCTTGTTCATCTTTCATGGTATAAATATTAGGGTCGTTCTTACTTCTGTTGTAGCCAACTTGCAGAAAAAATGAATCAGTATTTTCATACCAAGACCTGGGTGCTTGCTTTAGTCCATAAAGTGCTTTCTTCAATCTATAGACTAAATGTTCTTTCCCTTTCTGGACAAACCCCTCCGGTTGCTCTAAATAAACCTCCTCTTTTAGTTCTCCATTTCTAAATGCAGACTTTACATCTAGTTGGTGTATCATCCAATGTTTCTTAGTAGCTAAAGCAATTAACATTCTGATAGTATTTAATTTAGTTGCAGGGGTGAAGGTTTCTTCATAGTCTATACCTTCATTTTGTGAATACCCCTTTGCTACCAATCTAGCTTTTAGTTTTTCTATGGTTCCATCTGCATTAATCTTCGGTTTATATAACCATTTACAACCTATGGTTTCTTTCCCTTTAGGAAGTTCAACTAGTTCCCAAGTATTGTTCCTGATTATTGAATCATATTCCTGTTCCATGGTTATTTTCCATTCTCTAGATTCATTTGCTTCATTATAACTAGAAGGCTCAACCACATTCATCATACTAGTTATAAAAGTATTTTCCCTATATCTTGCAGGCAATTGAGCTTTCCTACCTGATCTCTTGAGAGGTAGGGTAGCTTCAAACCTTGTCTGATCATCATTTTCTTTTTCTTCTTACTGTTGCTATTGCTGTATTTGTTGCTATTGTTGTTGTTGTTGTTCATATTCTACCTTTGTCTGCTGTTGATCCTGATTGTTCATTATTTCTTCACTTTCTTCCACCAAGAACGGAACATCCCATTCCTCATTATGCTTATCAGATTCTTCATGATCCTACTCATGGAATATGACATCTCTACTAACAAAAATCTTGTGAGTAGAGGGATTAAATAATCTGTAAGCTTTATATTGTGAACAATACCCTATAAAAGTACATCTTATGGCTTTTGAATCTAGCTTTCTTCTATCTTCCTTTGGAATATGGGCAAATGCTTTAGACCCAAATACTCTTAAGAGTTTTACTGCAGGCTTAAATCTATATAATGCTTCATAAGGAGTTTTAAACTCAAGACTCTTTGTAGGACTCCTATTTTTCAAATAAACTGCATTATTCAATGCTTCAGCCCAAAAACCATTCGAAAGATTCTTACCTTTCAACATGCTCCTAGCACATTCCACTAGTGTTATGTTCTTTCCTTCAGTTACTCCATTCTGCTGCGGAGTATGGGGTGGTCTAAATTGCTGCAATATTCCATGGTATTTACAATATTTGATAAGCTCATTTTTCTTGGATTATCCCCCTTGATCAGAACGGAGAATTTTTATCTGTTTCCTTGTTTGCTTTTCAATCATATTTTTGAACTGCTTAAAGTATTCAAATGTGTGACTCTTCTTACTCAAAAAATATACCCAATAAAACTTTGTGCAGTCATCAATAAAAAGTAAGAAATACAGTGCACCTCCTAATGACTTTGCTTGCATGAGTCCACAAAGGTCTGTGTGCACTAATTCAAGTATATCTCTCTGTTTCTTCTCTACTCAAACAAGGAATTCTTCTCTATGCATCTTTCCTAGTGTACAAGCATCACAATCATTATGTACTTGTTTTAACATAGGAAGATCTCTTAACATTTCCTTTTTCTGTAGTAACAGCAAATCATTGTAGTTGATATGACCAAACCTCTGATGCAATAGCTCTTTTGTAGTCAAACTCGTTGCTGTCAAAGCTCAAACTGGTGCAGGTCTTACATCCAGTTTGTACAGACCTCCTGTTCGAATTCCTGTAGCAATAGTCTTCATGCCATCTAACAGATCTTTAATATAACAGTTGGATTTTAAAAATTCAACTTTAAGATCTTGATCTATAATCATGGATGCAAAAATCAAGCTCTTTGTTACATTGGGCACATACATAACATTATGAATTTGTTTTACATTACCATTAGGTAAAATGACAGAAATTTTCCCACACCCTTTGATCTGATGACTTCTATCACCACCTAGGTAAATTTGTGCTCCTTCATTTATTTCTTTAAAATCTTCGAACCAATGCTTGTTCCCAGTCATATGTGTTGATGCTCCCGAATCTACATACCAGATGTCTGCATCAACATTATCATCAAAATCTGCCATAAGCATCTGAAATTTTGCACATGATTTTCATTCACGAGATGACCTACATGTCATTTTTGCTTTTGTTGTTCTTCATGATATTTCTTCTTCCTGCACTCCCTAGCCATATGACCAAGTTTTCTGCAATAAAAACATTTAATTTCAAAGTTGTTTCTATTCGGATGCATACCTTGGGTCTGATTTGGTCTTTCCTGTGAATTTCCTCCGTTTTGCTATTACGGATTTCCTTTCCCTTTAAAGAAGTTCTTTCTCACCATCAATGCAAGATCGACACTCTGGGGCTTTAGAGTCGATCTTCTTTCTTATTCTTGCATCAATATTCCTATTATTTCTTCAAACTTCGAGATCTTCTCTCTTGAATTTATCCCAGTGATGAACATTTGGTAATCATCTGTCACACCATTCATTGTAATGGTTACAAGATCTATATCTACAACCGCATCACCAATATCTGACAATTTGTTCTTCAGATCCTTGATCCTTGCTATGAATGAAGCAACTTTTTCATTCTCCTCCATCTTCAGGGATAGGATCTTGCTCTTTAGGAACAGAAGATGATTTGAATTCTTGATCTCATAAAAATACTTCAAAATTCACCAGATCTCGCTAGCTGACTTACATTCTCTGATGTGTGGTGATGTAGTCTTTCACTGACATCTTTAGCAGCGTCTTTGCTTTACCTTCTTGTTTCTCCCAATCTGGGATCGAAGTTGATCCAGCCACTGGTCTCGTCTCATCCCCATTTGCAATCGTCCAAGCACTTTTCACTTCTAACAGAGTCTGCATCTTGAATTTCCAATTTGCATAATTGGAACCATCGAGCTTGTTATGCTAATTCAAGCATGCTTCAAACATTTGATTATTCATCTTGGCGATTAAAACAAATTTGACAGGTAAAAAAAAATGTTGGATTTACCCCAAATCTGTGTCAAAGACAGAGATCATTGATCTCTAATGTTCTTTTCAATGGCCTCCTTCTGGTCTTCTTCTCGGAAGACCTTGGCCTCCACACAGCCTTCTCTTAGTAGCCACCGCCAAAACGCAGCCCCACTTTTTGTTGTGATGTTGTTTGTTATTTCCCGACTTTGCAGCCTTCTCTTGGCCTCTCTCACCACGGTCGTCGTGCTTATCCACCACGGAGTTGCGACGATCATCGCAAATGTACACGTGATATATGCGACGGCCTCGTCACAAATGTACACTGAAAACCTGCGATGGCTGAAAATTAAAAAAATCATGAAGGTGCTACAGTGCTATCGTCGAGCTTATCCACTCAAAAGCTGCAACAATTTCAGTTTCGTCGCACCCTCTCCACTCAGTGTACAGGTTCCTCCGCCCTCACGCTCTGATACCATGATAAAAATGATAATGTTTGTATTAAATGAAATGAAACCCACTGGTCATCTCTACGAAAGAGAGTCTGAACCAAGAGAGTCTGGGTCTGCAGAACGCTTTGCATTGTTCATGTACATCACACATTTTATAGTAATCATGGGTTTAGGGAAGTTAGAACAATAACCTAAGAAATAGAAACTAATTCCTATCCTGAGGTCACGTGAACCAACTCACGCTGTTCTAGGATATTCTCCATTATCTTCAACAGTTGGGTGCAAATCCTTAACTAATTTGTGGAAGGGGAAATTTCAACAAGAATTTGTAGGCAAATCATTCTTCGATCCAATATTGAGACTGCCCTGGGCTTCGCACACCACTCATAGGTGGATCTTTTGCCATCCAACATTGGAACTGGCCCCAACCTAGACACAACCCATAATTTAAAAATAAAGAAAAAATATGATTCAAGTGGCATGATAAAACCTTTATTCTCTTGAATAATGATCTTTCACTGTACACGACATTTACAACCAGAGGGATCGTCACTATAGGACCAAACATTTGGTAAAAATCATCACACGAAATGATCATTTTTTGGTTATCGAAGTACGGCAATGCAAAACAAACCCATGTTATGAACAAGAGATTAATGAATTCAAGTATAGGCCTTCCCTTCCCATTGCTTTGTTTCCTCTCCACCCACAAGTTTCTTTTGTTCACCAAGTTCGCTTTCTTTGATAATAAATTTTCTTATTTGTTCTTTCAGTAAAGTTTTCTTTCTTTGATAACTAAGCAATCCATCAACGATCAACGACCTACAATAACAATCTTTCATAGGAATCGCTCTTGAGGATTAATGTTTTGCCTCTTATAGCTTCACATGGCCATTTATGAAAACCTTTTGAAATCACTTTGATTTTTTATGTTTTCTTTTAGGGTTTCCAAATGCCCATCCATGAGTAAGCCATTCAATGTATATATCAGATTTCATATCCACATGAAATAATTTGTTGTTGAGATTTCATATCCAGATGAAATAACTCTTTATTAGCTTAATTAGTTTATAGGCAATGAACTTTAGTTTACAAGTGACAAAATGTAAATTAGTTTGCAAGCAACAAACTTTAGTTTTCATGTTGATACAGATAAAATAGTTGGAATAGAATCGACGGATGGAGGGTCGGCAAGTCTCTTCAACAGATTCGAACTTGCGACCATGGTGAAGATTTGCCGCATTGATGCAGGGTATGCAGGAGGGCTGACGATGGCCATGACTGAGCTCAAGAGCCCAGAGATCAAAGTGGTGGTGCAGGCAATCTCAACCTGGAAAAACGGTCGCTCGATGACGTTTGAATCTGGGTTGAAGGAGGTCATCCGGCTCTGCTGCGGCAAGCATATCTGCCTCAGCTACAACGGGATATTGCGGAGGGCCATTGAAGATCTGGAGAAGCCCGTCAGGGTTTTGACAGGCGGACGGGAGATCGCGGAGGGCCAGAAGGATGAAACGGCGCTAAAGGCGGTTTATGATCACTGGGTACTAGAAGACCGAATCATCATCATGAATCTCTGGTCCATCGAGCTATTTGTCTTTCTGAAATGGATCGTGACGCAGATGCAAAGGCCGAGGAGTATGCTCTTTGCTATGGAGTTGGGTCCCCTCAATTGCCAAATAGCTACACAAATCATCGACCATGCAGATCAGACGCCCAGAAGAACAAGAAGCCTTAAAAAAACCCAGATCTGTGGGCATGCAACCGTCAGGCGGCAACCTCAGATGGGCACAAATCTGAAGCAGCTTCCTCTCTTGAACCAGCCAAATCTGCCTGAAGAAACGACCCAGATCTTGGAAGCTGAGGGCGTGGATTTCATAGACGGGAGTGAGACTCTGACGCTGGCAGATAACCCTAGATCTGCTATCGATCCGCCAGATCTGGCTTACAATCCAGTAAATCGGGGCCTGAATAAGGTTGATCCGACATGTAGCTCTGCGGCTCGGGAGAACAACATGGCTAGGGTTTCTGATCTTCTCAGCGCCGCGGCAGCGCAATGTCATGGGCAGCTAGAACAGCCAGAACCCAGGCAACAGGTAACATCAACTTGTTTTCAGATTTTTATTAAACCCCCTGTGGGGAAAACTAGTCTAGTGTGGGTACATTCAGAAAGCACCATTATGCAGTTGAAACAACAAATACGGGCATTGATGGGATACCCTGTTCAGATCCAAAATTTGGTCAGTGGTAGGTGGTTCCTTCAGGATAGCAGAACCCTGAAAATCTATGATATTAGCCCTGAAACAACCATTGCTTTAAACCTTAGGCTTAGAGGAGGGGCTCTGCCCTAGGGACATCCAAGCTCCTCAGGAGGAGACAAGGGGAAAAAGACAGCATCTCAGCATCAACCCAAGGGAGGCTCCTCTTACAAAAACATATTACAGGGTAATAGATCTCTAGGGTCCCCTCCAGATCAAGGTGGATATACACCTAGGCCATACATAGTAGATCAGCTAGGGCAAACCCCAGCGCTCAACTTTGATTCTACAGGACTTGAAGATTTCGTTAAGTCATATGAAACACAGGCCCTAATCTGCCAATTTAACAGTTTTTGGCCAAAGCCAATGGATCTATTTCACTGGATCTTCATCAATTGGACCATGGAATGTGATATACATTTATGCTCCATGGGGTTTTTCATTGTTAAATTCGCTTCCACAGAAGTCAGAGATACAATCATCAGTGCTGGGTCTTGGTTTTGGGGAACATCGGGTCTTTTTATGATCCCATGGTTTCCAGATTTTGATCTAAACAAAATGACTGTCTCCAAAATGCCGGTCTGTGTTCGCCTATATAACCTTCCCCTTCACTTTTGGAGTGAACGAGTTTTGGGAGGAATTGGGAACAACATAGGGAAATATATCAAAACAGATCTGGAAAGGATTGATGAGAGGATCTACACCTTTGCACGCATTTGCGTGGAAGTAGATCTAAGTAAAGGACTGCCGGAAAGTATAAGGCTGGTATACAAACAACAAAATTGGCTGCAAGGATTAGACTATGAAAACACTACTTTCAGATGCAGGAACTGTAGGTTGACAGGACACTTTCAAAGTACATTCCCAGAAGCCAAGAAAGCAAATAGTAAAAAGAAGCAAAAAGGGAAGCAGAGGAAAGGATGGCAATTTCCCCCCCCTGACTCAGAGGACGACGAATCAGAAGCAGAGGAGGAAGTTACCCCCACAGAGAATTCTGAGCCTTCCCAAGGAAAGGAGACCCAAAAGGAAAACATATCAGCCAACAAGGTTTCACAGTTCCATTCAAATCAGGCAGAGAAGACAAGCGAGGATCTGAGTATGGGAGGGATCAAACGGCATCACCCCTCAGATACTTCAGACTCAGACAAGGATACAGCTCCACAGAAAGCAGAAACACATTTAGTCCTAGCTTCGATTGAGCCCACTCAAGGAGAGTGGCGCAAGGTCGAAAAGAAGAAGGGGAGAAAAACATGAGGTGTGAGTCCTCTACTCACTACCGGGAACCGGTTTTTTTGTCCTTTCCTCTTTTCTTTTTTCTTTTCTTTCATTCTTTCTAAATGCACGATAGCCTCGCTACATTGCATTGTGTGCGAAAGCACTGGAGCCAAATGGGAAACTTATGGAAATGCTTCAATGCATATGCTTTGTGTAACTTTTCATTTTTTAAATAAAAGGTTACCACTTTTTTCCAGTGGAAAAAAAAAAAAAAACAAACTTTAGTTTACTAGTAACAAACCGTGAATCAGTTAACAAATCAAAAACTTATCACAAAAATTTAATGGGGAGGATAACAGTAGATACTTTAACCATTCATACTAAACTTTTAACAATTCTCAACCAAAGACCAAAGGAACTTCCCATATCTTCACTGGCTCCTCCCTAGTGTATTACACAACTTTTGAATAGGCTAAGTTTCAAAGATCGTAAAAACCATATTTTTTTTCAAGAGAAAAAAATAGAGCATGTTCATTAAGGAAAAATGTTTTACATAAACATAGATCTTGAGTAGTGCTAGATTGGTATCATTCATCTAACCAAGCTGACTATCGCCATATCTAAACAAGATTACCACCCTGTGGCTGCAAATGATAACAGAGCAGAAATACACAATGACAACAAAAAGAAAAATGTCTAAGGCGTATTAAAAAATGTCTCAAGCACAGGGAGGAGATAGATACCATAAAATGATTCTAACAACATGACAAAGTCCTTGTATACCAAAAAGAAATCATAGGAAAGCAAGAAGACTTAAAGAATCTCAAAAGTACCCAGACTTTGGATTGTCCCCTCCAAAATCAACTCAGAATACATCAACCTTGGCAAGAGAGATAGAGCACGCTTCGAGAGTTCATCAAATTCCGTGTTATGTTCTCTGAAAACATGTTTGAAGGAAATCATCGAGAAGAGGGACTTTAGATCCAGAATTTGTTGCATCCAGTTGAAAAGGGAGGGGACTTCTAAGGCATTCTGATCTTGGATCCATCTGATCATTGAGAGGGAGTCCTAACAACCATAATATTGTCAACACTAAACCACTGAGCCACTTGTGAAAGGAACCCCATAAGGCTAGCATTTTTGGCCTACAATTATCCCCAAAACCTCCAAACCACTTGAAGTGATAGAACATTTCAGAATTAATGTGTAGGGAGAATCCAAAACCACAATGCCCACTAGCTGAAGCCTCGTTGAAGAAGAAAATTGTGAAATTGTTGGACAAATCGACCAATGGGATTGTCTTGGAGGATTCCTTGGGGCACCATTGGCCGATTTTATGAAAATGTGCAATAATGCGAAGAGATGACAACTTGGCATCAAGAGAAATCTCTTCGAAGATGAACTCATTCTTAGAGCACCATATGCCCCAAAAAAACGTAAATAGGAACAACTTGGAATCCTTTTCATTGTCGTTCCCATGAACAAATCCAAGTAGCAATGGAATACATGTCGCCATAAACCTAGATCCCAAAGAGAGAGGGCACCTTCTTCCATATGTCCAAAGAGAAGTGGCAGAGAATGAAAATATGTAAGCAATCTTCCCAATCAAATTTGTAGAGTGAGCATTTTCCAAGTCCCACAAAACCTTTCTTTAGGAGAGTATCCCAGGTTAATATACGATTGTGCAATATTAACCATGAGAAACATAAAATCTTGAGAGGGGTTTCCTAGGTCCACAAGTGAGCAGAGATATCAACATAAGGAAGATCTTGAGTACATAAAGTGATATGTTTGTAAGCTTCATAGGTCACAATCCTGCCATCGAATAAGTGACCACCCCAAACCAGTCTGTCTAGATGAGGGGACAATGTGATACCTGCTTGGCAGAGATTACCACAATATGTTTCCCACTGTGCCTCAAGATAGGCTGGGATCCCAATATCCCAAGCATGAGGCCAATTGGGGAATGACAGAGGCAATTGGGGACCCCTCCTGATTTTGGACATGTTGAAAATCCCTTGCTGGTTGAGAGCATGAATGATAGGGGCCAAGAGTAAATGACTTCTTAGCATACCCTGATTGCATCCAACCCTACCTGTACCTTCTATCCATCGCCAACAACCCAAAGAAGATTACTGCTAAGCCATGAGATTGCAATCCGAAGAATTCTCCACATTGTTGATATACATGTTTTCGATGGTAATCCCTCCCATATCCACTCCTCCAATCCACGACGGTGGATGTATTTCACCATCATAATGTTTTTCCAAAGCCCTTTTCTCCAAAGATTTGTCATAGGTTGGAAACTAGGAGGGCTAGATTAAAACTTCTGAAATTCAAAATGGCCCAGCCACCTTTCTTTATTGATTTGAAGATTAAATTTAAACCAGCAAGGGGGATCCTTCATTTAGAGCCAGAATCAGACCATGGGAAATTGACCACAATGGATTCAATTTTCTTAATCAAAGATTAAGGAATGTGAAAAATATGCATCCAGTATATTGGAATGCCTTGGAAAACTACATGAATCATGATAACCATACCTCTGATTGTTAACCATCCATGGTCCCAACGATATAACATCTTCTCAAATTTATCTACAAGCCAATCTCATTCTGAAGACTTGTAATTGCGGGGCTTCAAATGACAACCCAAGTATTTGAAGCCATTTGACAATGAACAAATATTTACCTCAAACATAGATGCAATCCCTTTTAGCTCCATTAAGTCTCCATCACGAGAAATACATTCAGTTTTATATTTGTTATTTTTCAATCTGGGAGCTTTGTTGAATTTGTGAAAAATATTATGGAATGTCTCCCATTCTCAATTTTTTTTCAATCCTCACACATATAATGTCATCCATGAACAATAGATGTGATAAATGACAATTTCTGTAAATCCCACAACCTTTAATGGCACCAACCTCCTTCATGGTGTTGATCCCTCTGTTAAATGCATCCATTACCAGAGTAAATAACAATGGAGACAATGCACATCCTTGTCTTAAACCTCATTTGATTTTGAAGAAATTGGTGAGCTCCCCATTGACGAGAACTGCCATGGATGCAGATGTGATGCATGCCATTATCCATTGTACATGCCTATATTTGAAACTAATTTTGTATAGAATCATGGTGAGGAACTTGTAATCCACACAACAGAATGCCCGATTGAGATCAATTTTCATAAAGCATGATTTTTGTTTCCTTGTTTTGACTGAATGAATGCCTTCTTGAGCAATGGCCACTGCATCTTGGATTTTCCTATTGCACAAGAAACCAAATTGTTCCGACGAAATATGTGGGTAAATGATCTTTTTGACACATTGAATGATGAGCTTAGTGATGAGCTTGAACATCATTTTATAGACATAATTACATAATGAGATTGACCTATAATCTTTGAGAGACAGAGCATTAGATTTCTTAGGAATTAGAGTTAAGAGGGTTGAATTGATTGCACCTGGGATTTGACCGGAAACTTTGACAACTTCCACCTTCTTTACCAATTCCGGTCCCATTAGATCAAAGAAATGGAGAAAGAATTTGCTAGGCCAACCATCATGCCTAGGACTTTTGTCCTTGGTCATCTCCTTGAGAGTTTGGACAGCTCCTCTTCAATGATCTGATCGTCCATCATAGCAGTGTTCTCATTGCTAACCCCGTAAAAACCATGAACAAGAAATTTAGAACAAACCATATGTATTTTCGCATAATATGCATATTGTTATATAAGTTGGATATATATGACAATTGCAAAGTTATAGAGTGGATGGATCAATGATTTCATGGCTCTATAATGAATGTACATGGGTCATGTATGGTCATAAAAATGAGGGGATGTGGGTAGTAGTTTCATTATTGGAGTTTTTTTTTTTTGAATTTGGCTATACAAAATTATAGATTTAAGTTGTTTAAAATTCTTTAAAAAAAATTATTGAATATTAGTGAAAATTTCATAAATAAAACTTAAAATTGTAATAATTCCTATTGAATTCGGATTTTAGTTCAAACTGACTTAAAAAAGAAAAGAAAGGATTTTAGTTAAAAAAAGGGTAAAAACATCTCACCATTCAAATACCTTCGTATGTAATGGATGCGTGCGAGGCATTCATAGGAATCAGTCAATTGATGAGGAAATAGTGTTAGAATGTCAGAACCCCAGGATGAAATGTATGAGAATGCATCTGGGGCGTGTATGCTCATAGCAATGATGGGGTTCTGTAATCGATGTATCATACATCTAGGGCGTGTATGCTCATAGCAATGAGAGGGTTCTGTAATGGATGCCTATGTCGCATGTATGCTCATAGCAATGTGGCGATGGATTCATGACTTCATGGTGCTAAACTGGATGTGTGTGTGACATATTTGCTCATCATTCATCATAATGAGGAAATTCATTGGAATGTCTTGTAGATTGTCAGAACCCGGGAGGAAATGTATGGGAATGGATTTCTCTGGGAATGTATGCTCAAAGCAGGGGATGGGTCAGTGAATTGATGTGCGAGAGAATATCAGGAGGAAATGTATGAGAACATGGATCAGTCAAATTGATCAGATAATATAGTCAAAACCATGGAGGAATGTACAGAATGGCTGTGAGTGGGAATGAGAGATGGAGTCGTTTGTGAAGCTGGACGAATTGTTTAGACGGTTAAAAGTGATTGGAATTTGGGTAAAATAATTTCAATTTTTTTATAAAGACAGTGTTTGAATCATGTTTTGATAGTAGAGGTTTTCCATTACATCAGCAGTTGAAAGCTCCACATCGCACGCAATAAGCAGAAAGAGAAGCTCCAAGAAGCAGAAAAAGAAACTCCGTGAATTAATGCAAGAAGTTGAAGATGTGTAATGCAAGAAGTTGAAGATGTGCCTCAATTTCCTGATTCCTCAACTGGTAAGAAGCCTCCAGCAGAAGATGTGGCTGTTTTTCTTGTTTCTTCTACTGCTGAGAATCCTCTAGTGGCTAAAAATTCCTCATCTCCGGCAATAAGCAGAAACAAAAGCTCCAGAAAGCAGAAAAAGAAACTCCGTCAAAAGCAAAAAAGGAACTGTCAACCAGTGGAATTCCCGAATGGTAGTGGACCCTGCATTCTCCAAGGAAATTGATTTCTTTCATGGAAGACGAGGATTAAATGTGTCGGCCAAAATGACGATGATGACATGGCGTGGTGAATGCTCTCATCTTATGTATGGACTGTCCTAGGTGGTGGGTTTCTGTGTTCTTAGAGTGAATGATAGTGTCAGGGTATAGATGCTCAGAAGCTATGTTGCGGGGGAGCGCTCCCCCGATCCCGCTCCCAAATTGCGCTCTGCGCGGGAGTGACTCGGGAGTCGGTCGAGAGCATGTTCCCTAAGAACGTTTTGTCTTTTTTGCAATTTTTTTTGTAGTAATGTTCGAAATGCATTTTTTTTTTAAAGAAACAAATAATTTTTTAGTGAGGAGCTTAATGATCAAGTTTAGGACCTAGTATTGATATGCGTCATCGTTTTACTTAAATTTTTAACATTACCATGAAATGACTCAGGATGTTTGAGAGTGGTTTCAGCCTCATTGGATTTCATATGGAGAAAGTAGAATTTTAGATTTCATTCAAAATCCAGCAAACTTATCATTTTTTCAGGATTTCAGGATTGGGGGATTGCAATGTTTCCATTGAATTTTGTCATGTATCAGGGTATGGAACTCGTATTTAATCAAGAACACCAATCCCTCTTTGTACCTTGATGTTAGTGACATTGGTTGTCGAACTCCTCTATCATGACCCTCCTAAAAATGTACGCATCACTCAAACAAAATCTTGACTTGACATGCTATGCTTTTTCTATCTTATGTTAATGCTTAGAGGGTGATATTAATGACAAAGATCCCTATACAAATACAGAGGTAATGACAAAGATACCTCTATATTTTAATGCTTAGAGGGTGATATTAATGACAAAGATCCTGATTTTCCAACAAGACTAAAAAATTAGACATTTCTCGAGGCCCAAGCATAAGAAATAGATAATAGATTTACTTCTCTTTTCTAGTTTCTAGTAGCTTTTATAACTATTGACTCTTTCATATTTATTATGATATTTTTTTAAACAATATATGACAATTTAAGTTTGAAGTTGGCAATTATAACTCATTAGTAATGAATTATGAATACGCTGCTTCATGAAAGTTGAAAGTTGTTCCATTTCATTTCATTTTATAACATTTCATTTCATGTTAGATATTATTTGTTGTAATGGTTACACTTAGCTTACAAGTACAACTTTGGTGATCAATGATGATAAATGTTATATATTGAATTTTGAAAGCTTGAAACTTTAAGATTGATGAATCATGAGACTCAATATGTTGTATGTTACTATGTTACTAACTTGTGGACATGGTTGATGAAGATTATAACTTCTAGATGATTGTTGTTATATGGTTCAATCTATGTTTTTTTTGTTTTTTATATCTAATTCATTATTCTACATGTTTTTGTTGACATATATGTATCAAAATATAAAAATATAAAAAATATATATATTATATAAAAAAACGCTCCGGGATTCACTCCCAAACCGGGAGCTTCTGAAAATGTCGCTCCCGCTCCGGCTCTCAAGTAACATTCGGAAGTGTATATGAGTATATGTATTCGTCTATTTGGAAGAGGTGTAATTTTCTGTTTAAAAAAGTAAAAATTAAAGATATGTATTTGTAAATTCAATTAATATCTATGATCTTTAAAGTTAAAATGGGCATGGTATTTTAAAACTTACTGGAAAAAGTTTTACCTGAGTAAATTAATTTATAAAGAAAAGCAAAAGACTACCAAAAATTAATGGAGAATTGATATTTGATTAAAAAAAAGAGTATGTTATAAAAGTCGGTGGAGTTGTTATTATAAAATAATATTATAATATAAAAATCGGTAAATGTTAGTTTTTTAAAATCTCGATTTTTTTTTATTAATTAAGAGGAATTATATGACTTATATCTAATTTATTACAATATAGTAAAAAAAGGTAAAAACAACATTTATATATATATATATATAAAAGATTTATATGGATAGGTGTTTTTTTAATTGGAAATTGCTATATTAATTGTTATTGTTAATTACAAATTTTTATAATGTAGAATTAAATATGTTGCAGATTATTGTAGTTTTTTTTATCAATGGATTATAGTTTTTAAGTTAATTTTTTTATATGTATTAATTCATGGTTTAATATAGGTTTGAAATTTATTTTTACAATGTAAGTTTAAAAATTTACTAATTTAGTTTAATATGATTATTAATGAGAATTAGTATGGTAAGTATGACATTTTTGAAAGACGCAAACAATGTATACAAATATTTAGACTAGTGTTCTCTTTTGAGAACAACTCTTTCAAGTGTGTACTAATTTGCACCATCGGATAGAATCTTAATAATTAAAGACTTGGGATGAACTTATTCAAAACCGGTATAATTAAGAAACCAATGCATCCCAACAACACTCGCTTAAACTTTACATGAATTAATTTACGTCTCCTCGATTGGACCAACCCTGAATTTTATATTATAAGAATAACATAATCTTCTTATCAGAAAAGCACATTTCTCTAAACTAAAGGTGGGGTTCGCATGATAATATTTATAAAATGAAGATTAAAGTCCAAGGTTACATATAAATTTAAGGATTGTTAACTTTAAAATATTTCTCGATTATAAGGATGTCGTAATTTTGTTGCTCACGAATGGGACATTTCGCTAAGCTAATGTTGTAATTGGAATGAAGATTAAAAGCAAAGGTTACATCTAAGTTGAAGGATTGATAATTTCAAAATATTCATCCTCAACACTGAGGAAGCAATGCAGTAGATAGTATGTTTTTTTCGTACTCAACTCCTTGCACGGTGATGGAGGGTTCATTTTTTATCTTACCAAATCGTCGTTTTCTTCGTCACTAAGACATAAACAAGGACAAATAGGTGGATTCAGTCCACTATGGGCACGAGAGTTTCCCGTATTCTAGTGGACCGAGTGCGATCCTCAACAAGTAGCCAGCTTTCGAGGGTGAGGGTGAGGGTGAGGGTGAGGGTGAGGGTGAGGTCAAGGTCGAGTTCGTACTTATATTTGAATTTATTACAATAGATTAATAGATATTTTTTGCTTGAAGTTGTTTATTTGTTGGTGGGAATTAGAATTTGGTGGAAAAAAATTATAATCAAATCTTGATTTGTGTTATTTACACTATATTTTTTTTTACTATATATATAGGTTTAGCATCTTGAAAAATTCACCCCTTAAATTTGTAATTCTATTGAATCCCCGCTGAATTTTAGACAAATTATACTCGGAAAATATATCAAAAACTCTTCCAAAAAAATTTAACAGAGAACCTAAGATTTTGTTTTGTTCTCAATGCTTGGATTTGGAAATCTGAAAAT
This sequence comes from Pinus tabuliformis, assembly GCA_031772625.1. Lineage (NCBI taxonomy): Eukaryota > Viridiplantae > Streptophyta > Pinopsida > Pinales > Pinaceae > Pinus > Pinus tabuliformis. The sequence goes on from CM062816.1 coordinate 1,634,617,489, forward strand.
CCATCTCTTGTCATGCACTGCTCCACTCATGCCTACCTCTAAAGGGAATACAACCTAAACCATGATTTAGTTGTTGCACTTTCTTCTTTTTTTCTTTTTTTTCTTTTCTTTTCTTTTCTTTCTTTCTTTTTATTTTATTTATTTTTATTTTATTTTTATTTTTTTCAGAGGAAAAAAACGCTTCTGAATCATATTAATAAAACATATAGTACAATTTTCATAGATTTTCAATTTGTCTGCAAAAAAGCCCTTTTATTTTCCTTACAATACAATTGTAACTACCATATCTCCTATATTTCTAGAGTAATCCATAACCTAATATCTTTCATCCATAGTCCAAAAAATAAAAATATATTTCTCTTTACAAATTTGATAGGAGAGATCTCCATGGCCAAATAATTGATGTTCCTTACATTGTCAAAAACACATACCATCATGCCTCCTAGCTCTAAGAAAAGTTAATGTTGTTCGCATTTGTCATGGCTCCTTGTTCACACACAGAAAAGAAAAACTTACCAAGTGCCTTATCTATTCCTCTCTTTGATAATAAATCTGCAGTCCAGTTCTGCACCATGTAAATGTGATCAAAATAGATATGATGATAAGTGCCTACTAGCGTCATGATGTGTTTTATCCAATTGGTTAATATAGGAGGATTGAAATTGTTATGTTCTTTGACCCAGTCTATGATTCCCTTTGCATCACCATAGATCTATATGTGTTCCAAACCCAACAATTTTGCTGCGATCAGTACTCTCATGGCACAATGATCTTTGTTTTTCTATTAGTGCCTTGGCCCCCTTACCACCAAAAGTGGTAGTATTTACTTGGTTCTATAACTATGTAGGCACTGCACCTACATTTCCTCCTACAACATGCACCATTAAAGAAACCCATTGGATATGTTTGCCAAATGCCTCTTCGTTTGAAAATTCTAGATTTACTACTATTGATGGATGATCCATATTCCTTGAAATATCTAGCAATTTTAATGACATCCTCCCTTACTGTCAGATATTTATTTTCAAATAAAAGTGCATTCCTACTGCGCCGATGGACCAAATAAGGTACAAAGTTAGAAATTTTTATCTATCATCGGATTTGAACCACCTCCTGAAACAATACCTCAATGATTGAGAATGTTGTAGTGGAACAATGCCAAAAATGTCCAATACCCCCTCCCAAAGCACTTTCACATAAGGGAAGTGCAAAAATAGATGAACATTATCTTCAGCGCTATTATTGAAGAGGAGCAGATTCCTGAGCCAGAGTACCCTCTGAGTTGTAGGTTGTTCCAGGTTAATAATCGATCCATGATAGCCATCCAATAGAAACATTTGATTTTATTAGGTATTTTCCCTTTCCATATAAATGAACCCATGTAGGAAACTGATCCCCCTTCTCTATCCATTGTATTCCATTGTGTACGTCTTTTACCAATGGGTGTCCCTTTTTGAGGAAACCCCCCAATGTCATTTGGTCCTCCTGATAATTAAGGGAGATACCTGCATTTCTTAGATTAGCAATATATACTTCCCACTCCCAAACATACTCCCCAGGCATCTAAATATCCCCAACACGAATCCATGATTGTTGGTCAATACAGTGATCATTATGTAAAAGTCTGTTTTAGGAAGATAATCTCTTTATCATGAAGAAAATTAAGGATCCCAAAAGATAATGAGTGGTTTCCCACCATACCTTTAATAATGTCCAATCCAATCTTGATCTTGGATCCATCCCCTACCTCCCATCGAACAAACCCCCATCATCTTGTGTATGTTCTCATCATACTTTTCTAGATATATGATGAAATAGTTTTCCTCTTAGCCCCACCCATACATATACTTTTATTTGATGATATGGGACCATATTATGGTGCGTGATACTGCCCTCCACATATTCTTAATGATCAATGCTATGTTGAAGGCAGAAGGATCAATGATCCCCCATCCACCTTCCTCAATGGGACTAGCAAAGAGAGACCATTTACCAAAGAAACTTCTCTGAAAGTAATGTTTTGGCCCAAATAAATCACCCCATGAAGGATTGGATCTTTTTAATAGCCCCCCTAGGAAGTAGAAAAAGGTGCATCTATTATACCACTATATTGTGTAGTACTGCTTTTAACAGGATCATTCTACCTCCAATAGTCAACCATCTATGTTTCCAATGGTCTAGTTTCTTGTGGAACCTATCTACTAACCAATCCCAATATTTGTTGCAGTAATTATTAGGCTTCAAGTTGAAACCCAGGTATGTAATACCTTCATCAATATGTCTGATACCAACCCCAAAGAGTAAATTGATGTCCTTAATCTCTGTACCTACAATGCCATTATGTATGAGAATATATTTCGATCCATTCATACATAGTCTCGATGCCTCTCCAAAATATTTAATGATGTTATGTATAGCTATCCATTCAGAAATGATAGCCTATCCTCTAAATAGGAAGTCATCTACGAACATTAAGTGAGTGATGTCAATATGCCTAGATACTCTAAATCCATAAATTATACCGTGGACTCTAGCATCCCACACTTTTCTATTCATATTGTCAATAACCATGAGGAATAACATTGGAGATAGAGCACATCCCTGCCTCAAACCCCTATGTGTCGAGAAGAAAAGGGAAGGAAGTCCATTTATTATGACAACAAAATTTGTGGTCTTGATGCAAGCCATAATTCAACAATTATTAGATGAGGACATACTTGCTTTGATAAAAAATAGTTTAAGAAATTCCTAGTCAATGAAGTCATATGCCTTGGTCAAATCCACCTTGAGAAGGCAAGACTTAAGATTCCTGGTTTTTATGGAGTGCAGAATCTCCCGAGTAATACCAATTGCATCTTGAATATATCTACCCTTAATAAACTTGAACTTTTCCTCAGTAATATGCTTAGTCAGTAGCCCCAAGAGTTAGCTCAATCGGTCAAATCAAGTGCCTCGCCAATGGAAGGCCACAGGGTCGAATCCCGAAAGCTCTTGGGGTTAGGTCAGTAAATAGGCCGAGGGGTGTTGATGCCCTTCAGGTGGCGTCCACTCAGTATTTAAAACCCTGGACGTAGCGGCTACCCACTGACCCGGGTATCCGTGAACCAGTAAGTGAAAAAAAAAAATATGCTTAGTCAGAATCGATTTCATCCTCCGAGCTATCAGTTTAGAAATCAATTTATACACAGTGTTGTAGGGGGATATTGGCCTGAAATCTGCAAAAGATTTGGGATTTTCCTTCTTAGGAATGACAACAATAAATGTGACATTGATAGCCCACAAAACAAACCCATTTATTCTAGATTCCTCAGCAACCACCAGAATATCTAGAATCATCAGATCATATAAATGAATAAAAATTTCTACCCCCCAACTGTTCGGTTTAGGGCTTTTTTCCATAACACTATTGCACATAGTCTCAATCAGCTCCTCTTTAGTGATGGGATGACCTAGAATATTGTTATCCTCCACCGAAAACATCTTCAAAATGTGAGAAATAAATGTAGACAGAGAGAGTATGTATGTTCTCGGTCCATATAATGGCTCTTGAAATGTGAAATAACTGCATGCTCCAAAGAATATTGTGAGGATAGGATATTACCCGCAACATCTCGGATGGTCCTCATGGAATTAATGTTCTTTCTGATGTTGAATTTTTGGTGAAAATATTTTGTGTTCTTATCCCCCGCTTGTACCCATAATTCCAGACTTTTCATACGAATGCCAGCTTCCTGATTCAACTGAATCAAATTTCTAATGCCTTCCAACTCAATAATATTTCCCCTATATGTATTTGAGAAATATAGAGGATCAGAAGGGTCATTCAATAGTCTGATAGAATGATCAATGTCCATAAGATTTTTAATCTCCAGGCTCTCTGTTTTTTTTTCCAAAATCCATGATCGAGCTTCACTTTTTAACAATGAAAGCTTAGTGGATATGGCAGACAAAAAGTTTGTAGGGTCAGGAGACAATGACCTTTTCCACGTTGAGTTTACCAGATTTTCGCAATCCTTCATCTGCAACCATTTTGGATTAAATTTAAATGGGTATGATCTCCTCAAGTGCTCCTCACTCCAGGATAGCATAATAGGCATATGATTAGAGATGGTGGAGTGGAGAATCGATGGTTCCAAGTTAGATAAATCGTGATACAAAGATTGGCTCACCAGAAATCTGTCAATCCTCTTAGAAATTCCCTCCCCTCCAATGCGCCCATTCTGCCAAGTGGGGCCTAAGGCATCTAGTGCAATGTCAACCAGTGTGTGAGCCTTCATCATGCCTATGAAATATGTAGTTCATACATCCTCCCGCACCCTAATTCCCCAAATCTCCAACTTCCCCAATGAAAAGTTTAGATACCTAGAAATAATGAGCGAACTCAGCCCTAACAATCCAGATTTAGCCACCTAGTCCCAATATAGTCTTTGACCAGTATAAGGTGCATAAGAATTGATATTCCTTATTCTTTGGTTTGACCCCAAATTATATTTGGACAATATGATACCTGCACACGAATTGTATGCCTTCAGTTCATAGATGTTGGGGTTCCACATCATCCCCAAACCCCCCGAGAGTCAATTGGCATCTGATGCACATACTAGCCATTGAGGATAAACATAGAGCATTGTTTCCCACATGTTATCATGCTTTGTCGTGGTTTCTTGAAAAAGTATCATAGACGGGTTATACAACCGAACAAAACCACGGAGAGAGCAGATTTTATGGGGTGCTCCCATCTCCCAAACATTCAGGGAGATTATGGTCATGGAGGAACCCCATGGTCGAGTGTGTCCTATCTAAGGACCCAAGTACCATGGACATCAGAAATAGAAATCCGTCTGACAGTGAAAGTGGTATCAATGCTAAATGGTTCACCTCCATGATCTAGGTCCGAGGAAGGGGATAATGCAATTTTGTTTCACTCAACCACTTTTTTGAAATGCGGAGCCCTCTTCTTACGATGTGTGACATTTTTTCGAATGGGAAATCCATATGCAGGCTTAGGATACTGGAAAAAATATCACTTGATGGTCAAAGGCTCAAGGGACTCAGTAGAATCGACTAGGGCTTCTAGCTCTCTGTCGAGTGAGAGAATAGATGAAGGTGGATTCTCACCGGGAGGAAAGGATGAGGATGTGAGCCCACCCGCTCGCCCATGAGGTGCATGTGAAGGAGATAAATTCACAGGGCGGTCAAGAGGAAAAGGGGTGGTCCTAGGGCGATCACATGGGACCATTTTATCTGGAGAAACTAATTGTTCAGACATAATCAAAGGGGGTGGCTGAGGGGCCTTCCTTATCAACGAGTGTTGTAGTGTTTTCTTCTCAAAGATGTATGAAAAGAACCCACTTAAGATTGTGGATGAAAAACAATATCAACAATATAAATGGTTGCTAAAAGTTGTAGATCTGCAACAACTAATAGAAACAAAACCTACCAAAGCCCTGATCTATGCCACAATCATAGTTAAACAACAAAAATGAATAGTAATAACTCCAATCATCCAATGGAAACTAGATATACAAAGAGCCGTTTTTATTATAACACCTTTGAAGGGAACAAATAAATGTTACTAGTCCCCCTCTATGGGATGGGTTCTTGGCTATCCTCAAACGTCTTCAGCTTGTGTAGAGTCTCTCTCCTCTATAATGTGTAAATCGAGCAAAAATATGGTGTGTGACAATGAAAATAATCAAAGTTCTAACAATGAGTGCAACAATGAAAATAATCAAAAGTGAATAATGAACGGAAAACCCTTCTATTTATAACAAAATGTTGAGTTATCCTAGAATAATGAGCAATAATAAAATATTATTAACCCCATTCTTAGAATAACCACTTGGAATGTTTTATTATATTTGGTTAGGAGGGAAGAAAATATTTAAACTTTTATTTAGAAATAATAAATAAATAAATGATTTATTTATCATCTCAATTAATTCGTTAAGGAATAATAAAAAAATAATGATTTATTTAATTATTCCTAAGGGATTTAATAAAATTTGACAAATAATAATAATTAATTAGTGATTACTTAATTATTCTTAGAGAAAAATACGATAATTAATTATTTATCTGTTTATTTTTCATGTTTGGGTCAAATACGACAAGGAATAATAATTGAACGATGGTTTAGTTATTATTCGTAAAATAAAATTAAATAAATAGTGATTTATTTAATTATTCTTCATGGGTTTCATTATAAATTACATAACAAAGGTGGTTTATTAAGTAATTTCTCAGAGTGAAAACAGTTTTACTATGGTAAAATTGGCTTTACATGGTGTACTTCGATCCATTTACTAAATTAGGCTAGATGATCAATTTTTGTGATAAGAGAATGCCACCTAACATATGACTGTTAGGATCAAAATGCATGACCGAAGTACGTTGTAAAGACGCAATCACTAGACAACACAGTGGAGTCAGAGAAAGAGAGAGAGAGAGAGACCAATAAAGCTAAAGTGAAAGAGGATAGGGACAGAGGGGGTGAGACTAATGCAAGTCTCCTTTTATGTTGTGGTACCAGACCTCAATGAGGCGGGGGAGGCATACCCATACCCGCCGAGATAACTTAGTACAAAAATAATGGTGCACCTAGAAACATAAAACTGAGCAATGAAGTACATGCTGAATGGTACATGACATGCTGGAATAACAAAACCATAAAATAATACAATGTATTCCATATACACAATGTACCTGGAATAACATGAGTTAGGACTGAATACAATAATATCTAAGTACATGAGATATAATGGCCCTTCCCTCAAAAAATGGGTGGGAGGGAGGGTATAACAACCAAAGAAGCCCCGCTGAATAGGGAAGGGCTCTGCAAAACTGAATGGATCATCTAAAGGAGACGTGCATGATATGAACACTGTGATCCATAGGAACCGTACCCATCAACTTTATGGAACTGCATCTGAGGCTGTAGCATAATAATAATGCATTCAGGCATGTGGGGGGATACCTGAAGGGCCACCCCCTCATGAAGTTTGAAACATCTCACACACAATTGGGAATCACTGGTACAATTTGCTGCCTAACTAGACCATCAAGTGTATGAATCATGAACATGAAATGACCAAGTCAAAGGGAAATAATGAGTCCCTCTTCTTGATTCCGAGGTGCCAAACAAGAATGGAAGCTAGAACCAAGATACAACACCTTCTAGACCATTCTTCTAGAATAAATGAGCTGATGTCGATAAAATAGGGCCCGCGATAGATGAAGCAATGAGGATCCTCAACTAAGGCATGAGGGAAAATATTAATGTGACTAAGGGGACTGACACCAGGGATAATGGAAAAAGTGGGAGTGGGGGACAAATAGACGACTTCCCTTGTTAGAGCATAAAGTGCATGGTTGACTTGGTAGCAACTGACTTAACTCTGGAGGGGATGTGGACAGTATGACTGGAGGCCAAAACGAGCAACACAGGATGAACGGTATGAAAATATGGATGGGATACTATGACATGATATAATGGGGCATGAAACAGACTCCATGGATGTGATGGTGACTCATTGCAGATGCTCTGAACAAGGGTGACTCGATGACGCTACCACACAGACTAGGCCTGGTGGGGACCATCAAAACATGAGTAAATGATGGTTACTCATGACGAAAATCAGCACATGGTACAACAAGTATTAAGAGGAGGTGGACCTTAAAGTACAAGTGTCGCTTTATGAAGAAATTCGATTTTGAGAGGTGATGAAGTGACCCTTCTTGGAAAAATGACTTCCTGGTGAAGTGTCAAATCATCAAAAAATGAGGAAGACCCATTATAGTAGTCAATGAGAGTTTTCCAACGATGCTGATGATTCGTCAAACTGAGTTACCGTTTGGTCGCAATGAGAAACATAAAAATTGTGGATTTTTCTATGAAAGGATGTTTTCCCTCCAATTTGAATTCATTTGCTAAGTGAGTTGTGGTGAATTTGGAGAGGAAAAAAAGGCCCTAAATATTGTGGATATCTTAGAGGACAAACTGACCATAGGAATCGAGATCTACAACTTTCACGCAAGTGGCCTTACTTGTCTAAATATGGCCTTAATTCTTCTTGGAATGATGGTTCTTAGTGAAGAATTAAGGGAAGAGGAAAATGAGAATGAACTACTAGAGGAGGTCTAGAATCATCCTCACCCATGAAGTCAAACATGGGGACTATGTGGGCATAGAGTAGAATATTCAAAGATATGGTATCAAATGTCTATGATATGTGATGTGCATATGACACGTCGGAGAGGTCAGTAGAACAAAATATCCATGGAATGGGAGGATAATCGACCATACCTAGATCCAGTGGGATCTAGGCTGAGACTTATGTTAATCAATTGAGAAGATGGTCAAGGGAAAACCATCATGCCCCCAAGCATGGGATACTACCCGCAAGCATATGTGATGGAGGGGACTAATCTGGTATGCAAAGGTGGGAATGATGCCCCCTAGCAGGAGGAGTTTGTGGAGCGCCATTATGTTCCAAGTGCTGGAAAAAAGGATTCAAGCATCTCGACCCAACTTGGCATGAGATTCTCCAAAGGACGATAAGGAGATGTAGTTGCCTGTGTGCCCCCCAATTATTCTATGGGCGTACTGGATGTATTTAGAGTGGTGGACTCCAAATATGGGAAGAAGTATGCACGATAGTGCATATTGTCCCAAGGATGATAAGGGGTAGTCATGGCTTCCATGATGTCCTCATCATAATGGAGGATGGGGAGGCGAGAGAAATATTGAATACATGATGCGGAAATGGTACCTGGTGCATCATCCTAAGAAAGAAGGTTCACATATGCATCATCTGGAATGGTAGACGATTAGCTGGTAGATGGAGGATCTATGGATGTTGATACCTGGGATTCTGTCGAAGGAGGTTTGATAGAAGCATGCGCAGAAAACTTAGAAGGGTTTGCCTACGAGGAACTCAAGCATGATGACAATGAAAAGGATATGGCCTGTGGTGTCTGTCATCTCGACATCGAGGGGAGGGATGATGATGGTGGGACCAGAGTCCCCCTATTTTGGTTTAGTGGTACCAGAATCCATGGGTAGAAGAGTAGGTGATCCACTACCAGTGATCTTGTATTCACAAAGCACCTCAAGGAAATCACAAAATTCATCGAGACGAGGGAAATAATGGGAATAGTGATTATGATGATCACACAAGGAACAAGGGTGATTTGTGCACAACTTTTTTAGTTTCTTGGTTGGTCCTGGTAAGGCAATTTGGACCTCAGGGATATTTGACTCAGGGAACGTTTCATGAACCAAAGATTTGAGATGAGGAAGCTCAGGAAAATTATTGGTGGCATGCCCAACCGCTTTACACAAAATGCACAGAGGTGATGGATTTGGGGCCTTGGGGGCTAGAGGAGCTGGGGGATCCTTGTCCTTAGATTATTTCCTCTTAGCTTTGCCCCCCTGTCTAAATGCTTCGCAGTAGGAATGGATTCTAGTTGAGGTTGTGATGGAATTAAAGTAGTGGCAGGGGCCGTGGGGACCGGTTGAATTGGGGTCAAAGGATGATAAGGTCTTAGCTGATCAGGCATAATGTTTGCAGGGGCATTGATATACCATACTGGGATCCCCAAATTCATGTTAGGAAGGACCATCGAAGCCATGACAAGGACATAAAATACTCCCGGTGGGGGGAATAAGAAAGGTTTTTGGCCTGTAGGATAATGTCTCAACGGAATAACTTCTGGATGATTGAGACCTAGAGGAATGTTCCTGGTGGAAACATAGGAGAGGCACCCACAAACGGAGGAGGTCTTGGGGGGAAGGATCTAGGGGGCTCAACTGGGATGGCAACGACAGGGTGTTGAGGAGATGACTGTTGAGCAGATGTACCAGACTACTTGAGATCAGCCGTGACGCTTGTAACATGAAAACACTCATAGAATTAGGCTCTGAGATGGGGGGGGACCAGGGAAAGAACCCAACAATGAGGAATCTTTATAGACTCCGAGTGAGACACCGATGAGAGGAGGTGAGGACTTCTTATCTGACATTGACGAGATAATGGACTCGGGGGAGGTCATGGATGCCGGCTCGTAGTAAGTCAACTGATCGATGGTAACAATCTTCCCTTCATGGGGGAAGCACATCTTGCAAAAACCATAGATGCGACGGCTAACATGGCATATGTGTAACTATGACCTAAGAGAATGTTGTAATCCAAAGGGGCATCAATGAATTCAATGTCGACATAGACAGTCTTATCCGCAAGGGTCACTGGACAATTTCTGTACATGGCAAGAGGCTGGGAGGAGTGTTCGTCCAACACACACAAAGTGATAGTGGAGGGGCAAAACTTAGGTGACTTGAGTTGTTTCCAAATAGCAGCGGACATCACATAGGTGGATGCACCTTTGTCAATAATGCATCAGGAGATGATGGCATTACGGACTCGGAATGGTATCTGTAAAGCAACAGATGAAGGCAATGGGGGATGTTCTGATGTATCAACTGGGAAGGCAATCAAAAAATCATAAGAAGGATCTACTGCACCCAAAGCAGTTAGTATAACTTTCTTTTGAGATGGGCACGACTGGAGAACTTCCAGCATTGACATGGCAGCAGGTCATTGTGCTAGGTCATCTACTATATTGTATGTATGGGAAACTTGGTTAGAAGTCATGTTACGACATAATGGTCCCATTAGGATCTTGGGAATGGCCTCAACTTTACTATGAGGGATCTATAATGGACCATTTGGTGTCATAAGAGGCTTAGCAGATGCTTTGGATTTTGACTCAGTGGCGGACGAAGTTGATGGCTTGTCATATTGACATGACTGAGTTTGCGGGTTGATATAAGAGGGGTTAACCTCTTCATAATTCATCATAAGGATCTGGTAGTCACTAGGACCAGAAGGTTGGGGGGGATGGCTACTTGACCTAGCTTCGATTGAGCAACAAAAAATCCTTGCTGAGGGAAAGGATTTGTAAGCACTACCAGTTGAGATGGCACAGGATTCTGAGGCGATTATTGACCTCTAGAAGATGCTTAAGCTTCCCACATTTGGCGCATCTGGGGTAAGAGAGGACACTCATGTGTATAATGGCCATGTACATGAAAACATGCACAAGGCTTGTTCGTATGAATAGCCTTGTTCAGCTTGGGTTTTTGCCCTTTTTGCTAGTCATTGGTGTTAGCCCGGTTCCCCTAGGGTTCACTAGGTTGGTTACCTTGATTACCCTAGTTACCCTTCCCCTTATTATTTTTCTTCGAATTTTGGGTATTGGTCGCACTTTGCTGTGAAAACACTTGACCCTAAGGGGGCGGTGGCTGCTGGGGCTGAGGATGTGTGGGAGGTTGTGATGCTAATGCTTGAGGGGTTGGAGCGCTCGACTCTGCATAAGGAGGAGCAATGGTTTAGTAAACAGGTTGGGGCCCTAAAAACATGTTGCTAGCAGGAGGGACATGAATGTTAGATGAACTGGTGCCCCTTTGCGGATAGCCAGAAATTTTCTGAGTATATGGCGAAGGGTGTGAAAGGGTTCCAACGATACCATCGTCGGCGTGAGATGCCCCTGGTGCATTAGCACCTCCAGGATGAGAGAGGTCTGGAATGATGGTATAGACATAACCAGATTGCGCATAAATCAGGTAGTATCTTAGAGCGGTTTGGAGAGCTTCTTCCTCGGTTTGAGGAAAATGGGATGCGAGATCTTTTCCAATGGGTGCTAAAAGGCTCATAAGAAACCAATATAGATAGACACGGTCTTCAAAGGGCGGGGCATGACATGTGCTCCTCCTTCTATGCCACTCTTGAACATGGTCAGAAAGACGAGTGGTGGAGGACTGATGGAATGAGGTCAATAGCTCCGTACCAGTGTCGTACTGGAGAGGTAACTGGAAATATGAGAGGAACGCTTTAGCAAGCATTACGAAAATGGAATGAGATGGGCAAGCTGGTCTACATACCATTTTTCAGTGTCTCCAGTGAGCGTGCGTTGGAATAGCCGAAGACGAATGGAGTCATTGGTAATGGAGTTGGACGAACACCACATGTGGAAGGATTGGACATGGTTGGTAGGATCCTCTATAGCATTACCCTCAAACTTTGGGATGTATGAGGGAAGCTTAGTAAGCATAGCAGGCCAACCAACATCATGGTGTATGGGGTCATTTATCAACTGGCTAAAATTTGGTAGACTTAACCCAACCATAAAAGGGATCATGGGAGCTGCCAAAATGGTTCTTGAGACTGTTCTGCTAGATGTGACCACCAGGGTAGAACTGGAGCCAACACTAGGTTGGGTTCCTACATAAGTTGTGAGTCCATACATGGTGACAATATGCGGTGAAGGAGGCTCAGAATTAGAGGAGGAATCAGATGAACCATGATAAGAGTCGATATGGGGACTCATAGGGCTATGAACTTGGATCTGGCAGGGAGAAGTAATATTCCTAAGAGGAAACTGGGGATGAAGGCCTAAGAGTCTCCATGACAAATGCTTTGGTGGCACAATGGTGGTAAGACACAAGTGACACAAAAATGGTGAATGGAGATCAACAATATGCTTTTGTCTCTGTGAAGGGAGATAAATTTATTATGTTAAGTCTTATCTTACTGGTGTAAAACAAGTTGCCTTCAATTAAGGTGTGCTTATGTGTGCAAGTGTGTTTATTGATTAAGCCCATATCGTGTTTGTAAAAAAGAAAAAAGCTTGCTAAAAATAAACTGAAAATAACATCAGAAAATGAACAACAAAACAATTCACTAAACCCCACCCAAACTGGGTTTGAAAACACTGTGCTTGTTGGTGGAAAAATCGATTGAAAGCACACTAAAAAGGTCAAGAGATATAATTGTCAGTGTGACTGGGATCAAATGAAACTAGGCTACTGGAAAGTGGTGCAACAACAACAAAAAACTAGACAGGAAGATTGCTGCAAAAAGATAGGGATATCGGTGAAACACCTAGGGCAATCGATGGGACCCTAAGGCCAATGACCAAAAAAGCTGTAATGTGAAACTATGGATGGTGACAACCTATCTTTATAGATCTGAAACATAAGGGTACAGATTTGGAAAATATTGCTGAAAGTGCTGCAAAAACTCAGACTACTCACTCAGCTAAACTCCTCCTATAGAGGTGGAAGCATACTAGAATCCCTAGGGGGACTAAATTTCACTTCGACGAGTAAATCAAAGTAGATCAACACCTAAGCAGGATGAGATAGAGGTCAAACAACCCAGTAGACAGCTCTCGGAAGAACCCTGAAACAGATCTAAGAAAAACCCGAAAACCCTAAAATTGCAGGTACTGACTTCTTTTCAGGTGAGATCGCACTTTTTGGGCTGAAAGGTGCGCTCTGGACTCCAGATCGCACTTTTTGGGCTAGAAAGTGTGATTTCTGCTCCTTGAATCATGGTCGGTAAATCTCGAAAAAAACTATCGTCTCTATCGCCACTGGTTCCTGTGACTTGCGAAAAAGACCAGAAAGGTTGCAGAAGTCAGAAATTTAATAGATCTAGGGTTAACAAGCTAGGAAACATTAAGATATTAAAAAGAAGAAACCCTAAGCTAAAAACCAAAGGTAACCTAGGTTTCTGGATCTGAAGTATAAAACCATTGGAGTCATCAATTTTGTTAGCGACAATAAAAAATTCCCCAGCAGAGTCGCCAATTTTGTTGTAGTGTTTTCTTCTCAAAGATGTACAAAAAGAACCCACTTAAGATTGTGGATGAAAAACAATATCAACAATATAAATGGCTACTAAACATTGTAGATCTGCAACAACTGATAGAAACAAAACCTGTCAAAGCCCTGATCTATGCCACAATCATAGTTAAACAACAAAAATAAACAGTAATAAATCCAATCATCCAATGGAAACCAGATATACAAAGAATAGTTTTGATTATAACACCTTTGAAGGGAACAAATAAATGTTACCAGTCCCGCTCTATGGGATGGGTTCTTGGCTATCCTCAAACATATTTAGCTTGTGTAGAGTCTCTCTCCTCTATAATGTGTAAATCCAACAAAAATATGGTGTGTGACAATGAAAATAATCAGAGTTACAACAATGAGTGCAATAATGAAAATAATCATAAGTGAATAATGAATGGAAACCCCTTCTATTTATAACAAAATATTGAGTTATCCTTGAATAATGAGCAATAATAAAATATTATTAACCCCATTCTTGGAATAACCACTTGGAATATTTTATTATATTTGGTTAGGAGGGAAAAAGTATTTAAACTTTTATTTAGAAATAATAAATATATAAATGATTTATGTATCTTCTCAAGGAATTGGTTAAGGAATAATAAACAAATAATGATTTATTTAATTATTCCTAAGGGATTTAGTCAAATTTGACAAAGAATAATAATTAATTAGTGATTAATTATTCTTAGAGAAAAATACGATAATTAACTATTTATCTGTTTATTTTTCATGATTGGATCAAATATGACAAGGAATAATAATTGAACAATGGTTTAATTAATTATTCCTAGAAGAAAATTAAATAAATAGTGATTTATTTAATTATTTTTCATGGGTTTAATTATAAATTACTTAACAAAGGTGGTTTATTAAGTAATTTCTCACAGTGAAACCAATTTTACTATGGTAAAATTAGATTTACATGGTGTACTTCAATCCATCTAGTAAATTAGGCTAGATGATCAATTTTTTGGTGATAACAACGAGGATGTAATAGTAGGTTCCGAGAAAATGGGCTTTATGCAATTTTGACCCAAGGAAGTACAATTATCTGAAAGGGGAGCAAAAAAAACATGGAAATTATCAACAGAGTCATTACAGAGGGCTAGGATACCTGGAGAAGCATTGAAATTGGAAGTTGGATCAACACCCTCACCATGGACAAGTCCCAAATTTGAACCCAATGCTGTAAAACCACTGCCCGAATCCTCCCTTTGAACCGAAATCCTTGCCGGGATAACCCTTGACCCCTGCATGCCAAGATCCCAATTTGTCAGTCTTGGACAAGTTAAAATGAGGTGGCCGGTCTCATGACAATGAAGGCACCTATATGGCACACCCCAGTAATCAATAGCCAAAGTAAATGAGAAACTTCTCCATCTAATCTCCAACTCAGCTATCAATCCTCTACCTAATTCCACCTCCACCAACACCCACGCCATCCTCTTATCGAGTTGGCCAAATGAGCCCTAATCCCAGTAGTAAAAACTCACAATCCTATTTGCAATCTTAGTGACCGTACTAACATTCCACAACTCTAGAGGGAGCCTCGACAAATTTTCCCAAATAAAATTCATTCTAGGCGCGTCTGCGAAAGGGTCAAATCACGCTTTCCACTGCTGCATGATCAGAAATCCTCGACCCTTCACCCATGATTCCTTCAAGATTTGGTCAACATCCTCGGAATTCATGAAATGAAATACAACCCATCCATTATAAAGGATGCTAACTTTGGGTTGGTATTTCAAAAACGAAAACCATAGTTCTTTTGCCCATAATTTCAATTGTTCACTCGAAATGTGAAGGTGGTACCACCTCTCCTTGAGTGCCTTGTGCCCCAGATGTTCGATGCTCTCCCATTAATACCCTGCACCCAACACCAATGGTGGTTCGCCCCTCACTGCTTGTAATGGATGCTTCTTCGGCTTCAATGAGCATTTCTTCCCTAAAAATTTGTTATCCTTCAAATGACCCACCATCCAGAACTGGTAGTACAATGGGTTATGGTATTTAGACTCTCATGAAGACTCGACATCGCCATCCGTTCTAAAGTTTCACCTATTAGCAAAACATCATAATAAACTATTTAAAAAATGAAACGAAAACTTGTTGCTTTTGTGCCCTTTCTCAAATTATAATATAAAATAAGGTAATAGATAAATATAAACTAACAGGGATTAATACCTAATAATGATCATATAATGAAATAGAGATTGTCAAAATAATAATTTATTACATAAAAATTTATTATTTGCAAGCCTCCATCAGCCCATAGCAAGTTTTTTTATAGTCAGTGTATATATGATTCCCACATGACACCCATGTCAATTTTCTTGGTTGAACTATGTTGTAGAATCTGATGATCCAACCCCTCCTACGTGAGTCATAGCCAAATGATGTTATCAAGGTACCATGCTACACTAAGGTGCGAGTCAAGGTGGCTATTGCAGTTTAGATTTCAATAACTATCCACTCCTAGATGATGATGGGCAAGTGTGTTAAGACTTCATGTAGGTGGAGGAAGACCTAGAGTTAGATTTTCCCTAGCATTCTCTCTATTTTGGTAGACTCAACCCTCCCACTAGAGTTATCCCATGTCAAACCAGTTGACATGGATGAAGACCTAGAGTTAGATTTTCCCTAGCATTCTCTCTATTTTGGCAGACTCAACTCTCCCCCTAGAGTTCTCCCATGTCAAACTAGTTTACATGGAATCTTAGTCTAAAATATCCTCATAATTTCCTTAATAAATTTAGAGGTATTAAAAACTGTGAACCACCTATCCATCCAATGATCTTAGGATGGTTGGTAGATGCATCTGTACATACTAATGGATTTCTTGTCGATTGGTATTTACTGGCTATTTATTAGACAATAAAAAATGATAGAAAATATTGTCTGGTAATGTTCAAGTTTCTAATTTGGTCTTTATTTAGACTATTCATACATCCTAGTTGTTGGGTTGTGTTATATTCTTTCCACGACTACCCCACACATGGAGGGTATGTAGGGGGTGGTAGCTCCCCTGCATGGGGTCTGGGGCAGTGCCTTGGGAATTTCTTTTTTGGCCCCTATATTAGGTGGGCGGACCTACCTATAGTTTTGTGCATGGATTTCACACATGTTTTTGGGCATGATGGTTTTCTGGCCCATGGTATTTTGTAGATCGGATCAAGGGAAATACGATTATGTTCTAATCCAAGGTTAATGGATTGGGGTTTATGGATGCTTCAACATGTATAAATATGTATTGTAACATTGAAAGGAACATAATGAAAAATCAATCTGGTAGTCTCGATTTTGGGATCAAGGGGAAAATCTCTGTGTATACCTGTTTTATGTTTTATGCTCTCACCATTGTTTATTTTCTTCTTTTAAGAATTCATTTGCAGGTAATTTATGTACGGGGTTAAAAAATATATTTGGTATTGGAGCCAGGTTTGGATTCAAGGGGATGCCTTTGCTGTTGAGGGGTTTTTCTCGGGTTTGTGGTAGACCTTGTTTAGTGGGAGAACTGCATATCGATTCTTGTGGTGAAAGAAGATGGCGAGCAGTGGAAAGATAGAGATCGAGAAATTTAATGGTTATAGTTTTGAGTTGTGGAAAATCAAGATGGAGGATCTACTAGTGGATAAATATCAGTGGATCACAGTAGATCCAGGTACTAAACCAACAACAATGTCAGCTGGAGACTGGGCGAAGTTGGATCCTAAGGCAAAGAGCACAATATGATTATGTGTTTAGATTTAGTATTGTTGAATGTATCAGGGGAAGCTTCGGCGAAAGCTTTGTGGGACAAGCTAGGGAATTTGTACCAATCTAAGTCTCTGGTGAATAAGCTATTCCTACGAAAAAGGTTGGATAACCTGAGGATGAAAAATGGAGACTCGGTGACAGAGAATAAGAACACATTTAATATTGTGGTAAGCCAGTTATTATCTGTTGATATAAAAAATTTAGATCAATATAAGTGCATCAGTTTGTTGAGTTCTATACCAAATTCGTGGGATAGTCAGGTTGTTGCAATAGGTAGCAATGCAATTGCCTTGAAATTTGATGAAATAGTCTCATCCTTGTTGTCGGAGGAGATGAGACGGAAAAATATGGAGGGCCAGAATGGTGATGCCTTGTCTATACAAGGATGGTCCCAGAAAATAAACAAAAATAAGTCCTTGAGTGGGATATCTAAATCTAGAGGGACATCTAAATCTCCAGGAAAACTGGTAAAGGTGTGCTGGAAATGCAGAAAGGAAGGGCACTACAAAAGGGACTGTAAATCTAAAGCTCTTGAGAAAGGAAATGGATCTGATGATGCTCCTTCTGTAGAGGCGAAAACCACCTTAGACGAAGGTGGGGATGTTTACTTGGATTCTTCTTCAAGTACACATGTAGATCATGAGGCATGGTTGATTGAATCAGTTGCATCCTTTCACTTAACTCGCCATAGAGAGTGGTTCTACGAGTATGAGAAATATGATGGTGGTGATGTCTTATTAGGGGATGACAAGAAGGCTAGAATCATTGGTCACGGAAAAGTCAAGTTGAAGTTGCAAGGTGCAAGGATTAGAAAACTTTTGGGTGTTCTTCATATTCTTGCATTGACATAAATCTGATTTCTATAAGCAAGTTGGTGGAATGTAGGTGTAAAAGAAATGTTCAAGAAATATACCTGCAAGATGGTTCGGGGAGCACTGTTATTGATGCAGGAAGTTTGGATTGGAACTCTGTACAAGCTTCAAGGTAGCATTTTTATTAATGGGTGCAACAATTATGTGGTTCCTGAAAGTGGAGCAAAAAATCTAGTGGTCTCTGGAGAAAAGACCATGTTATGGCATCAAGGCTTTGGGATATTGGAGAGAAGGGCCTTCGAATACTTCATGGTAATGGTATGATATAAGGTATGTATAATTTCTATCTGGATTTCTATGATAATTGTGTATATGGGAAGCAGAATTGGGTGAGTTTCTCCTCTGGTGCTAAGAGGGTGAAATGGATATTAGAGCTTGTGCACAATGATGTGTTTGGACCTATGTCGGTTCCATAGATGACTTCTCTAGGAATACATGGATATATTTCCTCAGGAAGAAATCTGAATTCTTTGACAGGTTCAAAGAATTTAAGGCTCTAGTGGAAAACCAGACAGAGAAGAAGATAAAGGTGTCGAAGATAGATAATGATGGAAAGTTTTGCAAGAAGGAATTTGAAGAGTTCTATATGAAGTGTGATATAACATGACAAAATAATACTACATAAAAACCTCAGCAAAATGGATTTGCAGAAAGAATGAACAAGACGTTGATGGAAAAGGCAAGAAGCATGCTCAGTGGTGTGGGTTTAGGACAAGAATTCTGGGTAGAGGTAATGGAGGTTGCATGTCACTTGGTCAATAGATCACCTTCATCAGTGTTGGAAGATAAGACTCCACAAGAGGTATGGACTGGTAAGAAACCTTCTCTTTCACATCTGAGGGTATTTGGATGTGATGCATATGTACATGTTCCAAAGGAGAAAAGAACAAAGTTGGATAGTAAATCTGAAAAGTGCATCTTTATTGGGTATAAGGATGGTTTAAAAGGTTATAAGATTTGGAAACCGAAAATAAGGAAGATTGTGTACAACTGAGACGTGGTGTTTAGAGAGGTGAAAGATGTTATTAATTATGAAGTCATACCAAAGGAACCTGAGAAGATAGAGTTTGAGCTAAAGGAGGAATAATCAAACTCTACAGTAGAAGAGGAATCAGAGGATGAAGAGCCACAAACTCTGGGTCTGAGAAGATCAATTCGAGAAAGAAGGCATCCAGAAACATATAGTCAATCTACTTTCTGTTCAAATTTTTCTTTATCTATT
This sequence comes from Pinus tabuliformis, assembly GCA_031772625.1. Taxonomy (NCBI): domain Eukaryota; kingdom Viridiplantae; phylum Streptophyta; class Pinopsida; order Pinales; family Pinaceae; genus Pinus; species Pinus tabuliformis. Next base: position 1,634,637,041 of record CM062816.1, read on the forward strand.
ACTAATGATGATCCTAAAATTGTGAGGGAAGTAGTAGATTCAGAGGATGGAAAACTCTGGAAAGAGGTCATGGTTGTTGAAATGGCATCTTTGCACAAAAATGAGGCTTGGGATTTGGTGGTGTTGTCGGCTGGAAGGAAACATATTGGTAGCAAATGGGTGTTTAAGAAGAAGATGAATGCAGAAAGAAAGGTGGAGAAATAAAAAGCTCGGTTGGTAGAAAAAGGTTATTCCCAGGTGTCAGGAATCGATTTTGGTGATTTTTTCTCCTGTTGCCAAGGTAGCTTCTATTATATTACTTTTATCTGTTGCTGCTGCTTTTTATTTTGAGGTAGAATAGATGGATGTGAAGACAACATTTCTTCATGGGGATGTGGAAGAAGAGATCTACATGAAGCAACCTAAAGGATTTGCTGTCAAGGGTAAGAAGAACTGGTATGCAATTTAAAAAAGTCTCTATATGGGTTAAAACAATCACCAAGGATGTGGTATCAGAAATTTGATACATTTATATGGGGACTTGACTTCACCAGAAGCAAAGATGATCACTGTGTGTATTTTAAATTAATTATTGACCATGTTATTTATTTGGTCTTGTATGTGGATGATATGTTGCTGGTTGGAAATGACAAAGAAATTATCCAAGATTTGAAGACCCAATTGTCGTCCAAATTAGACATGAAATACCTTAGTGCTGCAAACTATATTTTGGACATGGAAATTAAACGAGATCAGGAAAAGAAGAAGCTCTGGTTAAACCAGAGGAAGTATGTTGAGACAATATTGCAGAGGTTTAATATTCAGGATAGTAAACTGGTGAAGGTTCCTATTCATGTAGGTGTAAAGTTATCTGTTGAACAGTGTCCCAAGACAAAAGAAGAGGACATGTCTAGTGTTCCATATGTAAGTGCAGTCGGTAGCCTGATGTAAGAATTGGTTTGTACTAGACCAGACATTGCACATGCAGTGGGAGTATTGAGAAGGTTTATGTCAAAACCAGGGAAGGAGCATTGGACAAGAGTGAAGCAGGTTTTTCAGGTATTTGTGTGGCACTAGTGATTATGGTTTGTGCTACCAGGGAAGACCAAGTTTGGATAGAGTTTTGGACATCTGTGGCTTTGTTGATGCAAACTGGGCTAGAGATATAGATCAGAGAATATCTACAAGTGGGTATGCGTTTAAACTATTTGGAGGTGCAGTCAGTTGGATGAGTAAGAGACAGCTTGTAGTGGAGCTTTCAACTATAGAGGCATAATACATGGAAGCCACTCATGCAAGAAAGGAAGAAGTTTGGTTGTAGAGATTATGCTCAAGTATGGGGTTAGTACAAGGAGCTATAAGGATAGACTGTGATGGCCAAAGTGCAATTTTCTTAGCAAAGAACCCTAATTATCATTCAAAGACAAAGCACATTGATGTTCAATATCACTTTGTGAGGGATATGGTTGAGGAAAAAAATGTGTTGCTGGTAAAGGTGGACACTTTGAAGAATACTACAGATTCGCTGACAAAGTCTGTGAGCATTGAGAAGTTCTCTTGGTGTAGAGAAACAATGGGCGTCAGAGGGCTGAATCAATGACTAATCTCTCCTGTGGCCCCCTGTGGAAAGAAAACAATAAGTGGGAGAATGTTGGGTTGTGTTATATTATTTCCACAACTACCCCACGAGTGGGGGGGTCACAGGGGGGTTGTAGCCTCCCTACACGGGGTCCAGGACAGCGCCTCAGGAAGCTTTTTTTTGGACCCTATATTAGGTGGGCGGACCTACCTATGGTTTTGTGCATGGATTTCACACTTGGTTTTGGGCATGATGGTTTTCTGTCCATGGTATTTTATAGATCCGATCAACGGAAATATGATTATGTTCTAATCCAGGGTTAATGGATTGGGGTTTATGGATGCTTCGGCATGTATATATATGTATTGTAACAGTGAAGGGCACATAATGAAAAATCAATCTGGTAGTCCCAGTTTTGGGATCTAGGAAAAAATATTTGTGTATATATGTTTTATGTTTTATGCTCTCCCCATTGTTTATTTTCTTCTTTTAAGAATTTGTTTGTAGGCAATTTCTGTACATGGTTAAAACCTACACTAGCCCTATAATCAGAAGTATTAGTTAATAGGCCTTTGGAATTAAAAGTGGATGATACTACTGAATTCAGAGAGATATCTAGTGTTTTGGAGATCATGTATGATTCACTCAAAGCACTAAAAGATGCATTGATTTTGGAATTTGGATTTATTTGTTTTAAGTTGGTGTTTGGTTTTTATGAGTTATGATCTAATGTTTTGGAGATCATGTATGAATGCACTCAAAGCAGTGAAAGATGCATTGATTTTGGCATTTGGACATATTTTTTTTAAGTTGGGGTTTGGTTCTTATGAGTTATGATTTAGTGATGGCGGGTTGAAGTTATCACTATGATCCAAGGTAAGAAAGTCTCTTGCAATTCATTAAGGTACTTGTCTTTAGGACATCATTTAGGTTTTTCCTCCCAATTTTAAAGTAATTTTTCAAAAAAAACAAGCAAAGAAATTTCATCAGAATGTTGGCTTAGAATTTGAAGAATATTCACTAGATGTAAACCAAGGAGGCAATGTTTGTCTCAAAGAAATTTAAAAATTATGTAGTGTGGTCCAAATGAAGAAAAATGGCCATGGGTGTATAAATAATATGAGCCACCATGAATGCATGTGCATTCCTTAACCATGCCTACTTGGTAACCTCGTTAGTGTCTTGGTTGGTGGTTTGACACTCGTTGAGGTTTTTTTCCAAGGAAAACATATACATTCCTAGGAACATATTCATGTTTTTAATGGCCGAATTATGAATTTTTGAGGCTATCATTATTGTGGTATGATATTCTATTAGTACTTATTTAATCATAATTTGTAGTTTACTATAGGAAATGAGTTGATTTTTTAACCCTAATCATCAACCTAATAGCATATAACAATAATAATCTATATATCATGCTCATATATAACCTAATCATCAAGTTATCTAACATAAAACAACAATAGAAATGCATACAACTACATGTTACTATCATTCTTGGCTATCTGACACATGTGCATATGACTATACTAATCAACTATCATCGATCATGTATGTAACCATAACATCAAAAGACATGTACATAAACCTAATGTATGTAAACCTAGTGCATATAGAAATCCTTAACTTACATACCTGCATGCCAAAAATACAATACCTCTATGATGATCTGCTCTTATCCCAAAGTATAATGTTGCAACCTCATTATGGTGATTGGCATCTCCTTCTCTATCTCAGCCAACACATTAGCATCATAACAACCAATAGCACCATGATGACCTAAAATTTCATACCAGGACTTCACAAGGCATGCTTGACCTACTATTCATGCATAACTATAACCAAGATCATACATGCATAACAACTGCATATAGACATATAACACATGAGTACAAAACCATATACACATCCTTCTAGCTAGAGTCCAGTCATCAATGCATGACCATATTAACTTCACAAACCATGAACTCATGCATGAAAACAACCATTAATCCACTGTACACATTGCCACATGCAACCATCAACATGCATAAGCAATGCCAAATCAACTACACATACGGATAGACGCATGTAGTTGAGCATAAGCGATCAATTATTGTAATCAACCTACAAGACTGATACATGTAATCAAACCTACAAGAATGTAGCCTAAAATACAAGGATTTAAGTAGGCGACATAAAATCAACATGTAAGTGACATATAACCATATACTCATGACAAATGTATTCCACAAAATCAAACATCAATGGTCAAATTCTCCATGATAACCATACCACAACCATACTCAAGCATCAAGCAATGAAACAAGTACATGGTATGCAAGTATAAGAGACACACATGCAACTGGAATGCGTGCATGACCAACACCTTCAACCCATCCAGCCTGAGAGTTGAACCATGCTCTGATACCACTCTATAACACCCTCCTCCCACATCCACCCAAGTAACCATGCCAACTGGGGTAAACATGAGATGAAAGGCTACTATGATCAGATTTGACCTCCTAGGTGACCTTAAGGAAGTGGAATCAACAAAAAATCACACAGAGTCATCCAACATCATCGACAGACCCCTCAGGAGACAATTCAACAACTCAGATAGCCTGTCCCTGGGTCCCACTATTGTTTTGGACCTCTGAGGCCATAGTCGCTCTCATGCTATGGGAAAGGGATGGACCAAAGACCTGAATTCGCTCTCATAGGCCTGCATGCTAGCGACTGTGGACCAAAATTTTTAGTTCTGTGCCAGGACCCTTAGATTTAAGCCACTTTTTCAGGCCCAGAGCCCAGGCCACTGCCTAGAATGGAATGAAAGCTTGAAATCAAGAAAGGTGCAGGGAAACGATGAAGCAAAAACAATAAACTCAACAAGACCTTAATGAGAACCCTACTAGCCATGACATGCATTTCATCAAACATATTGTCAACATGTAACCTACAGGTGTAAACAACAAAATTAAGTGTAGGGATCTCATACTTATCTGAGAATCGCCATGAACCATTGTTTCCTCATGTCATTTGTTGCCTTATCACTTATTAGGTCATAGATACCATATCCATTCAAATACAAGTAAAAACATGTTGAGAGCCATACATAGCTATTGTCACAAAATATACATCTAACCAACATAATAGGAACATAAATGCAATAAACATATCAACCATCAAAATCCATATATATATATATCTATATATATATATATATATATATATATATATATATATATATTAATACATTTACACACAAAAATCAATGGAATGAATTTCTCATTAATCAATGCAATGATTCAACCAGTGATGGGACTACCATGTTCCACCCGACCATAGATTGGCTGAGCCAAGTCTCTCTTCATCCAATCAGCCCCATGCCATATTCCAAGCATGAATGTGGGACTCATAGAACACATCAAAAACACCAATCAATGTGGATGCTACCAGAGTTCTTCTCCTACACTGTGAGGAATTTGAGTGCCTCCTAGTCTCTTAGGCTTTATCATGTATCCGTAGTGATCACTAAGCCCTACACTAAGACATACTCTATAGGCTTTAATGTGCATTCCATCCCGGAATCACTAGGCCCAACGGAGAGAAAATCCACCTCTTAGATTTACCATATATCCCGCCATTTACCGACAAGGATTCCTAGGCCCATTGAGGCACATAATCTATCTTTACCACAATCCATACTCTATTTCAGGGGTTACTAGGCCAATGTATTCGTGCATCCTCAGTTTTGTTCAGGGACCAATACACCATGTGTTTGTCAATTTAGAGATCCACCCCACTCAGCTTTGAATCCAATCCAGCCATCCCACATAAAACAAATGAGAGACCCCATCTCATCAAAGCTATCAGGAAATGGAAAAGCTAGGCTAAAAATATTGTCACACTGAGAAACACCCATGCCATGGTAGACAAAAAACACATGCAATCCCATGCATGCCAAATCTAGTAAGGAAAATACACATGCAAGTCAGTACCTGCAGTGAAGCTTTTGTGGCTGCTTGACGCTGCCTTTCACTGATTGATCTTTTCTTCCTCTTGCCCTCTCTTCCTTTCTTGCTCCAATGCTAAAGTGCTCCAAGAAACCTCTAAGTGTCCAAGAGTATGAGAGAGAGGAAGAGAGAATAATCAAAGAGCTCCAAAGCTAAACTGACAAAAGGTTACACTAGCCAAGCCTTTACTAACCAAGCCTGCCAATTGATCCTCAGAAGCATTTTTATTAACGAGGCCTTTATTTTCTTCATTTTCCATTATTTTCCTTCAATTTCCTCCTCACATGCAACATGTGACCTTTCACCTTCCTTTTCTCCTAATTTCCATTATTTTCATAAATAATTGTGCCAAAAATTCCTTTTTACCTTTTAATGCCTTTGCCTTTGCCAATTTCCTTTAGCCAAAACACACATCGAGTGATGCCCACTAGGATATCTATGCCCAACATTCATCTTGGAATACGTGTCCCATCATCCGTGGTATTTATATATTTTTACATGGAATTTTCTCCAGGGCTGTTACAATTTTATTGCTTGTTAATGGTGTCCCTTTACTTAGACTTGTGTGGGTTGTTGGTTGCATTATCTCTTGTGGATTTTGGAATTTTCAATAGTATTAATGTTGATATTGTGTACTAAGGGTCTTTTGACAAGGATAAATGACCCAAAAATAGTTACTAAAGGATTCTCTTTGATATAAAGTCCCAACTAGACCTCACACCATTTGGGGTAAGAGAACTATCTGAATTATGGACTAGAGACCATGCTTATTTTTGAGAGTGATGAGAGATATGGATGATTATCACAATAGAGGGATGAAAATTCTAAGCTACAACTATCTAAATGCAAAATTAAACTATTAACTAATATCTAAGACAATAGTGACTACTTAACTTAGTAGAATAAATCCATAATAGTCAATTTTCCAATTGAATAAGTTCTTATTAAAATAATATATAGAATGGAAACAATAAACATGAGAGAAGAGACTATTTCTTCCATATATTAATTTGTGATTTAGTAGAAATATATTTTATAAAATGCACATATAAATGAAATTGTTTAAGAATAGTCTGAAAAAAAATGCATGTAGAAATATGAATTCAGCAATGGCCTTCAAGGACACAAAATTGTAGCAATGAGTATATAAATGTTGACTTCTTAGCTCTAGTCTGTAGGTATTTTAACTGAACTCCCAAAATTTCAAAAGTCCTTATTACTAAGAGTTTTACAACATGTATAAACTAAGTTAGTAATTTCCCCTTATGATTTTTGAACTTCTCTAGGATCATTCAAAACACTTCAACTTCTAATTATTTACAAAAATAATAAAGGAAAATACTTTAAGCCCTCAAAAATGAGGTTGACAACTCTTACAATGGAACTAGGTCTTCAATTGTGATTTTCATGATGTTTTAAAGATAAGCCACCCAGACTTCATAATATGATGCAATCATATTAATTCTATTACGTATAAATCTCTCTGTGACTATGTGGTATTATCAGGTGTTTTAGGAGAGAATGTGATCATCCTTCTTCAAAAAAACCGTGAATGAGTTAAGAACTTTCTGCTACTTAGTAGTACCCACAAGATGTTGCTTTAGGTTGTCCTTAGTGACATTACTAGTGAAAAATATAAAGGAAAACCATTTGGAATTACTTCCATTTCTCTACTTACCTCTTCATTCTGAGTAGCCTCTACTTGGGTCCCAATTGATGGAAAATTTTCATTTTAATGTGTTGAACAATGTGTAACTAGGTTTAGTCTTCATAAATATGAAATGTACTTTTGAGTCTTATATATTGTAAAACAAAAGAAAAATTATTAATTTTATTTTTGAAGCATGGGTTTCATGATCAAGGTTTTCTATTTTAGATGTCAAGCACCCATTAACTGCTTCTAGGGCATGTCCTAGGTCAAGAAGGAAAAAGAGGCATTATCATATGATGAAGACCCCATCGAGCACGTTGTAACTTCTACAAAGAATTACTTTTGTATTTAAAATTTCTAAAATACACTCCAAGATCAAGTCGTCTTGCTAGCTAAGAAGTTGACCTAATTTGGGGTACTTCATCCACGTGGAAGCCTATATAAGGGAGGTAACTCAACCTCCTATGGACACAATTCATTCTCACATCAAATAAGTGAAGGAGAAGAAGAAAGAGGCTAGTGAAGGAAGAACAAGGAAGAAGATCAAGTGATCAGGTTATTTCTCTCTCTCTCCTCACGCGTGCGAAGAAAGGAGACTAGGGTTTTTGTTGTTGGGTTAGGGTTTTGTTGTTGTAGGATTGAAGTTGAAAAGGGTGCCAAAAGAAGGTTGAACAAAGGCTCATTAGGTCATCCCCAAGCACTAGAAGAATAATAAAGTCAAGTGAAGGTCTTAAGAAGTCTTGGAAGCCCAAAATAAGCTCACATGTGTGGAAGTAGTTGTTGCTAGGAGGGATGAAAATTTCAGACCTACAGCAAAGGCTCAAACTCTATTGCTGGGGGTCGAAGTTATGCTGCTGGAAGAGATTTAACTGGGTTTGACTTGGACAAAGGAATCACATCATCAAGAAGGCTAGACTTGGTCTTGAAAGGGTATTTGTCTTGGTCTAGAGGTCTTGGAATTCGTCAATTGGAGAATCTATAAGAAGAGAAACGATTTGTGGGTTTTACTCTCAAGTGGAGAGATTTTGGCCATGGCTTGTGTTAGCACTCCTTAGTGTCCCAAGGCTCAGAAAGGAGACCGATGGAGGTAAGCTCAAACCAATATTTAGATATGGTATCTAGCCTACCAAAACAGAGAGGGTTCTCTCAAGAATCTCACAACCAATAAAATGACTAGGAAGAAAATCAGATGTCAGGCTAGATACTAAGCTCACCAGGGTTTGATTTTAGGGTTTGCTCGATGAAGCTCATAGATCTAGGAACTAGGCTAGGGTTTCAAATGATCAATTGCAGAGATATAATGGGGCAAGTTAGGTATGCTCAGTGACAAAAGTAGGTTTTCATTGTGGTCTAGGGATGAAAAGATATAGGATTAGAATGAGCATGAAACCTTGAATTCGCTCATCAGAAGAAATAGAACACTAGCATGAAAATCTCATCAAAACAGAGCATATAACTTATGAATTCTGCTTAAACACCTATGAGATAATCACAAGAAAGAATAGATAAGGTAGTAAAGAAAAATATATATTCAATTTGATGATAAAATAGAGAAAAAAACATTGTCAATAAATCATACCACAAGAATCCTAAGATAATAGCTGCAATTGCATATTATATTACTACAAACAAGTGTACACTAGCTCCAAGCTATGATTATCAAACATCCAACCCTCTCTTACACTTATATTAGGCTACATATAGACCAAAGACTAGTTCCCCCCTCTCAGAGGTCGAATCCACCATCATAGGAATCCTCTCGTTCCATCCCCAAAGAAGACATTTTGTGCAACATTGAGTATGGGATTAAGGATTTACCAGATAACATTAAAGAAATTGTTAGACAATAGTGCTCCATCATCCTCAAGAAAGCCCAACCACCCAAAAGCAATATTACCAAACAAGAATATATTGCCCTTAAGAACATGAACCAAAACACTAACATTGTGGTCTTGAAAGCTGAAAAAGGTGGGGAAACTGTTATAATGAACAAAAATGATTATACTGAGAATATGCTGGATCACCTAACCAATACCGGTTGTTACATTAAATTAAAAAAGAATCCCATAAAACGATCTCTAGGAATGTAAATAACTTGATAAAAATCTAGCAAAGAACACAACATTAAAAATCTTATCGAAACCAATCCCTACACTCCTAGGATCTATGGAGCCCCTAAAATACATAAAGAAGGTGTCCCCGTAAGACCCATTGTCAACGCCAATAGAGGTCCTACATACCATCTAGCGAAGTATCTTGCTAAGAAACTTAAACCCATGGTGAGAAACACTAGTTCCTTTGTCAAAGACTCCAATCACTTCATCAATGAGATCAAACATATAAAACTTGACCAAAATGACATCCTAGTTAGTTTTGATGTAAAATCTCTCTATACTAACATTCCCATAGACAAGGCCATGGAGATGGTCCATAAAAGCATTGATCCTGACACTGCTAAGTTAGTAGAAATTTGTCTAAAATCAACCTTTTTCAGTTTTAAAGATGATATTTATGAATAGACTTGCGATGTAGCTATGGGATCACCTTTGTCTCCCATCATTGCCAATATGTTTATGGAAGATTTTAGGACAAAATCCATTGAATCCTCCCCACTAAAACCTAAACTTTGGAAAATATCTATCGATGACACTTATATTATTTGGCCTTGTGGAAAAGAAAAATTAGACATTTTCCTAAAACACCTTAACAATCAATTTAATTCTATCAAATTTATAATGGAAGTAGAAGAAAATGATAGGCTTCCCTTTCTTGACATCCTAATCAAAAGAAACCAAGATGGCTCCATGTCCCATCAGGTCTATAGTAAGAAAATCGGCACAGAACATTACCTTCATGCCAACTCTCACCATCATCCAGCTCAGAAACTTGGAGTTCTCAATACTTTAGTAACGAGGGTTGTTCGCATTTCTAATCATGATCATTTTGAACAAGAGAAGAACCATCTCATGGATGTTTTTGAAAAGAATGGATATAGAAGATACCAAGGAATCAAAGCTTTCAAGAAGGCAGAAGCTCCTCGTAACAAACAACTAATGGATGATTATGCCGATAAGGTTCACCTCCCTTACATAATGGGTACCACTGATAAGATTGCTTATATGTTAAAAAAGAGTAATATAAAAACTACCTTTAAACCCATGAACACCATTAGTAGATGCCTAGAATCATTAGAGGATCCCATTGATCCAAAAAGCCACAAAGGGGTGTATGTGATTCCTTGTTCCCGTGGAAGAACCTGCATTGGGGAGACCGGTCGATCAATCTTAACAAGGATTCAAGAGCATGATTTTGACGTTAAGCATAACTGGACCAAAACCTATGCTTTAGTAGAGCGCTCCAGTAAAACCAATGATCATATTTGTATTGAAAACTCTAGTGTTGTGGCCAAAATCGAGCATTATCACCATAGGAAGTTTAGGGAAGCTATAGAAATAGGAAAGCACCCTAACAACCTTAACTGTGATGATGGCTAGAAAATTAGTGATAATTGGATTCCCGCTCTAACCTCTAACTCCACCTTCCCCTAGCTAATTCCTTGCCCTCTTAATTGCTTATATTTTTCCCTTTCATGACTTCCCTATAGTGTAAAAATTATCAAACCCTAAAAATTTCACTAAATTCAATTCCAATTTTGGTCATAAATTAATAATAATAATCAATAATGTATTAAGATGTTAAAAACATATTAGGTATCAATTATTAATACTTAAAATTATAAAAAAATTACAATTTTTCAGTTTAATTCCAACAAATTTAATTTAATTCTAAACTGTAATTTAATTTCATAAACATTATAATTCTATTTAATATAATAAATTTAAATAATAATGAAAACTAATTAATAGAATAATGAATGTATTAAGAAAAATTCAAATTCAAATAACCCATTAACATAGATTGAATTCGGTTAATTATTTAATATGTGTTAATAATAAATGAAACAATTACTAGTTGGTAATTAGTTTTAATAAATTTAAACTCTTTACATTACAATTTAATTCCAACAAATTTTTTTAATTTAATTTAACTCGACACATTACATTGAATTTAAACATTAAACTCAATCCTAATTTATTAAAAAAAACAAAAAAAACTAGTGATAATTAATTAATGTAATAATAAGATCTATTTTATAAACATTAAATAAACAATATAAAACAATAATTCATTAATTAGTGTTTAAAGAAAGCCAAGTATTAAAAAACTAAAATACATATTAAATCATTATCTATTGTTTCATTCTCCTTCCATCAGAACTTGTCGGCTTCCATTCATTCCTATCCTAGCCCTATCCTTTTATTTATTTAACCCTATTGAGTTCTAGCTTATTTACTCATGGATCTATCCTGATGATGAACCACAGAGGATGGTTTGAAATGTCGACTCCAATAAATAAGAATGTGATGACTCCGGAAGATGACACCACACAAAATACAAATCGCAAAAGCCTTAAATCAACAATCATAGGAACTGTTTACAATAATATCTCCAACCATACCTAAGACTAGGGAGGTTAGAAACCAACTCCCAATTTGGCCCAAAACTGATTCACTTTGACTTTACAAGCATTAATAAGCATGAATATACATTATTTTCACCTTAACAAGCATAATTAAATTTAATTACATCATTTCAAAACCCTAGAAGACAAATTACATCATGGAAATTCGAGTTTGACTAAAAAAACCCAAGAAAATGACCTCCTGGCAAAAGCGCAGCGTGTAAATCAAAACTGTAGTGTGTGACTTGTGGAGGCCTTTTGAGGGACTTTCCCTGATCCAAATGTTGATATGAAAGATGCTGGAGAAATATTAGGATGTATACTAGGTTCTTGAACCTTCAATCATGCAAAAAAACTTCTCCAAGGATTCCAAAAATTGATTTTCCCAAGACTTCTCCAGAAGCGCAGTGAGGGGCTGAAAAAGGAGGCAGAAACATGTTTTTTGACCCATTTTTTGAATTTTTATTTAGTTTCAAAGGCTAACATGGAAAGCAAAGTCCACATCTATAATGTAATTACCAAGATCTATCCAACCATGCAAAAAATCCATCATTTGGAGGTCCCTAGAAGAAGCGCAGCGTGAGCTCGTTGTGCTTCTGTGCACCATGACTGTCAAAAATGCAAAAAATATCCAAAATCACCAAAATTTGCCAAAATTTCTTCAAAATTGCTCCTTTTTTTCCCCAAACGATGAGTAAACAATAAATGATGCATCAAAAAGTAGGTAAAGGTTATCTCTCTTTTTAAGCTTCTTTAGGGTTTTCTTTAGCTTCCTCTTCATGCTCCTAACCCTAATTTTGCAAATATGATTTCTAGTGAAGTAATGCCTTGCCATGTTTCTCTGAAGCTTTATGTCCCTGTTGGCCTTCTTGAGGAGCTTCTCCAAGTGCTCATTAACCCTGCCAAGCCAAAACTCTTTGTATTTCTCAATCTCAGCTGCAATGGTGTCTTCAATGACTTGCTGACCTAGTGGAGGAGATGGCTCACTCTCTAGTGCTTTCTTTCTTTTTAGTCATTTGGTATTTAGCCTCCTTGGATTGATACGAGGCTCCTTATATTCAAGCCGCTTAAAATCTATCACTCTCTTACCTTTATCATCATCTGCCACCAAATCAACCCTAGGTTTAGAAAGCAGAAATTTGTTTACCTGAAGTTTTCGGTTCTCCTACTATAAGAATGAAATCATGAAGTTTTCTTTTGCCAAGTCATCCTTAAGCTCTCTTATTTCTGCCTCTTTCTCTATAATGATTTGTTCAAGTGACTTTTCTTTCTCATTCTCTTCTACGTCTGCCATGTGAGTATCAAAATTTACCTGTTCTTCTTCATGCAAAGGTGCATCATGATGATGTCCTGATTCTTCTTGTCCAACAATAAGAGGTTGAACTATTTCTACACTATTAGGAGCAAAAAAAAGCCTCTTACCTCTGCTATATGTTTTTTTCACCTCTACCCTAGGTTTCCTTGTCATTGGTTTGCTTGTAGAGCCAACTTCTTGAGGTCTTGGTGATCTTTCCAATGGTGAACTTTGACTACTAGGTTGACTAGTAGTAGGCAAAAGAGAAGCTGACTGCATGAATGCCTCCCAAGATAAGTTGACCTATGACAACTGATGAAAAACAATAATTTTGACCAAGCCATGATGAAATAGGTTTTCTTGGTGATATTTCCCTTTTCTCTGTACCTTCTCTGTCATCTTGACCAGGCTTCTGTATAGGTAATGAGGTAGGTTAAGAGGTTTGATGGCTGTGAAATGCATGAGTAGTCTTATGTGATACTAGTATAGCCTTGAAAACCTACCCTCACAAGTAAAGTACTTCATGATCATCTTCATTAAAGGATCATACCTGTCAAGCAATTGCTTGAAGGGAAAAAGTTGTTTGGGATCATTCTTGTAGGGTGGAGTTAAGAATGTTGTGTAGTTCTCAATATCTAAATCCATCCCTTTGAACCATATTTCTCCATGGTTAGGGATTCCAATGGCTATGGCAATGAAATCTGCTGAAACGGTGAAGTCAACCCCTGCTATGCTGGCCTTATCCCTCCTGATTTGGTGGCAAAGAGGCTTGTCAACTTGGCATGAGAACCTACTTATTGGATCTTCTCACAGAAACCTAGGCAATCCACATCTTGGAAATATTTCTTGATGAAAGGTGAGGCCATGATTTCTTTTACTTTAGTGGGTTCATACCTAGAAATTTTCCCTCCTTTATTGTACTTTTTCTTTTCACTGTCTGAGGTTTTAGTCTGCATGATAAAACCCTAGCTCACAAGGAGGAAGGATAGGGTTATATTGGGAAAACAGGGGAAAATGGACAATTGTGTTGAGGGAAGGGAATGAAGGGGTTAGGGGTTAGTTAAATTTATGGGAAATTTTTTTGGGGGTAAGGATATGTGTTAGGGAGTGTAGGGAAGTGAAATTTTTGGGAATGAGTGAGGGGAAGGGGTAGAAAGCTTCAAAATACAATCCTAGCCTAGGAAATTGTCAAGAAGTGTAGCATAGGCTAGGGTTTATGGGAAAATGAGGGATATGAGGGGAATAGGAATGGTAAAATCTAAGGTGAGGTAGATGGAGTGTAGGTGAAAGTGCTTGAGCAAAAAATGATAGATTTTTACCCTTGCAATGAAGGAAACTGACCAAGAAATCAAAAGCGCAGCGAAACCCTAGGAGAGGGTATTTCACTGACTTTTTGTGAGAAAATTGATGAAAGGAGGAGTGATGACAGTCCACTTACTTTCTAATGATGTGCTAGAACCTGTAGATGCTATAGAAAACCCTTGCAATGGTTGATTTTCCTCCCACTTCAAAAGCACAACGTTCTGCCAGAAGCGCAGCGTGGCATGCTAGAAGCGCAACGAAGGGGTGAAATCACTGACTTGGATGAGAAATTTCGATGCTTTGGTAGCTGGAATGAAATTTTCTGATGGAGAGATGCTTCATGAAAGTGAAATGAACAAATAGAGTGATTTGATGGTCTTTTTATAGGCTGGAAGTCGATTTTTTTTATTGGGTCATGATGTGACACCACTTGTCTTTTTGAAAAATGAAATGATAGGCTAGTGTACTACAACTTTAAAACTTTAGTATGCATAGTTACATCTTCATAAGGATAAAAATGTACTTTAGGAATCATTTTAGAACATTTTCCCTAATTACTACTCCCATAATGATGACCTAGGTGATGACATGACTCATTATGACCCTTTTTTGATGACTTGACCTAATAATGACACCTAATGGATTTACAAACTGATGATTTGGACCTTTGTACCTTGCAGTATGAATGACCATGAGATGATGACTGAAATGGTGATCAAGACACTTTACTGATGACTTATCACAATGAGTGATGGCATGACCAAGATGGAATTTTGTGACCATGAAATGATGGGAGCAATAATATACCTAGACATACTAACCAATGATCAAATTTTTATTTGAAAACTCATTTGAAACTATAAAAATTTGACCTAGGACCCTATCAACAACTTTGAAAGAGTACATTTGATCATTGGTGACTAACAAACACTAACAACTTGCAACCTATATCATGTGTTCTTGTGTACTCTTGATATTCTTGTTTTTGGTATTTGTTTGATGATAAGAAAAACATAATAATAATAGAAGAAGCTAATAAGTAAGAAAAAGTATAAGGACATCATAAGAAGTTATCAAGTATAAGACAAATCGTTCTAACTACTTCCCTATATATTTCTCAACATAAGTATCCTCTCAGCCAAGGAGTAATGTCATCAATATTTTTCCATTGACAAAGCTATGTCCTTCTCTAGTTTCTTCTATATTTTTAGATCTTGGTTAACAACAATAGAATCATAAGTCAATTTATGTGCACTAACTCTAGGGACTTCTTCTAGGGCCTGAGGATATTAATTGGGCCATTTTTTGAGTTGATTAACAACATTCAATACTCCTTGCAACTTAGTGCCTCACTCCTTGGATAGTTTCCATAGTGGTAGTAGTAGGGCTGAATTTTTTAACATAATATATAGACATGGTTACACTCGTGAGAGTATAAAATTATGGGACTCATGTACTTCTGAGGCACATGCCTTGTATTCTTCCAACTTGATGATCATACCTTTCAATTTCACCTACCCCTCTAGCTAAGCCATTTGTGCATCTTTCTTATTCATCTGCTTCACGATATCTTATACATTTCTTTCAATGGCTTGAGAAAAAGTTGCGCTTTCTAAGGCAATGACAATGGGGTCCTTTTATGCTAGGAATTATAGGCCTCTCAATAGTACTTTGTACTGGACGAAGATGTGAGGTAATATATGTCTTATTTATGTGTGCCATGATCATGTTTTGAATATAATTGAACCTAAACTTATTCAAATTAACCACCTTTTTCCTCTTTCCTAGAGTGATAACCATTTTTTTCATGGGAAGATGGCCTCTTGTGATATTTGGAACTGCTTGATTCAATTTTTATAGTAGTTGAATCTTGCTAAGAATCTAGTTATAGTTCTTCTTGATAACCCTGAAGGGCTTCTTCCCTAGATTAAAATTTTGTTTCATCCTATAATGTTCTTGCTCTTCTTGTTTTCTTTTTCTTTCTTCTTCAACTCTTCTTCTCCATTCCTTCTCTTTACTAATTTTTTCACCCTCTTGTTTTTGTTATTTGAAGCTCCTCGACTGCAATGGGAGTTTCCTACGTTATGTAGGCCAATCCTAAGCTTACTTCAGCTTTTCTTTGTGCTACTTTCGAGTTGCTTCTCAGTGACCTACTTGTTCCTGGGCCAATGCTTTTTTTTCTTGAGCCTTTTCTTCTTTTGTTTGGGTAGGATTATAATCCATTCTCAATTTCAATGTACATGCATTCATATAGTGATCTAAAGAAGAATAAGTTGAATTTATTTATGCATGCCATGTGATATTATGAATTCTAACAAGTGGAATTAGATTAAAAAAATGTCATTATCTTGTGAGCATACTATGCGAACAATATTTAACAATTCACACAAATTAACAACACTACAATAGACGTACAAGGAGAGAGTGAAAAGGAAGAAAAACACTATTTGCAGTCACAATCCTATCAAATGGCATGACTACCATTTAGTCTATTAATGTTTGAAAACACTATTTATATCTCTTTGATAATTAAAAAGTAGTCATAGATGTTCTAGTCAACAAATTTTTTCTGATTCTAAGAACACTTCATTTCAATGTACATGCATTGATTTCAATATACATTTTCATCATTCCTAAATAAACACATTTAGAAATATAAACAAACTTATACATTGATTCCAATGTACATTTCTCATCATTTCAAAATCAACACATAAAGTTTATAGAATCCCATTTACATTGGAATCAACGCTTTAGATATATTGAAATAGAAATGAAAAGACACTGAAATTGTAACCATGTCTACTAGATAAAAATAGAAATTTAGATATTCATTTATTTATGTGTACAAAAATTAATTTCAATGTACATTTTTCCATTCAACATTGTTACTTTATGTATATTCAACTACTTTCTTATGTAATTCTTAAAAATATATATTTCTAATACATATAGATAAACATAAGTTTTATCATGTACAAATTGTGTCACTATTCTAAAAACTTAATAACATAGATTAATATTAGATTGACATTAATCATGTTCACCATATAAGTATTTTTAATTATTATTATTTGGATTCATAATCATGCAAATTTCAAAAGGTCAAGTTAATATCAAACATATACATATACATAATGATCATCTAGCAATTGGAACCACCATAGATCAATCTTAACTTTGAATGATCAAAATTATGAAGGTGCAACTTTTCCAGAACAAATTGTTTACTATAAAAGATGGTTTGTACCTCACAAATTTAATCCTTCTTAGCGTATGAAAGAACAATATACAATTAATATATATTCATTTCTAACCTTACTCCTCCATATTAATTAATATGCCTTCAACCCTCTCAATAAAAGTAGAGTTCAAAAACCAGAAATATTACCACTGCCTTCTGATTCAAAACCACTCAAACTCACTCAATTTACTTGTAACCACTGGTAGTGTATGGGTTAAGAGAAGGGAGGAAAAATCAATTCCACAACACCCATCTGGACGCGTGCATGCTATGGCAAAATAAAAAAAAATATAATCCTTCACTAAAGAAGGAAATGTAGTTGGATTGCGTTCGCTTTGGTAGTGGTAATAACTGTCACACATCCATGGAACTTTAATAATATGAATCTAAGTTGTTCATGGTTGAAATATCAGTGTAAAAACGTTCTCATGGTTTAATTTGGTTGTTTATACATGATAGAATAATTTTTTAATAAAAAAACCTTGTTCCTAGTTTATACTGGATGGAATTTTCAATTATTTTTCTTAATATTAAATTTATTTATTTATAAGTATTATACTGGTTTACATTTTTACTAGTTATTAAAAGGACAATAAATGCCAGGTAATAATGAATGGCTTCACTATTAAGTAACAAGGATCATGGATACTCAAAACAATTTAATTAGCCATAGGTATTTCACTGTGAAGTCATATATCTAAGTTCATTTTAGGCACTTTCCATATAACTGGATTTAGTTTAAATAATCATGATTTAGTTCAAATAATCACGGGTCTCTTATTGTGAACTCATATATATGTTCATCAGTCATTTAATTTGTGGTTATGATGTGTTGTGCTAGCTAATCAACGAATTTTGGAAAATTTGACATGGGACATTTTTTTCACATTACAGGTAAAGGATTTACAACCACCATGTTGACGGTGCTAGACCCACCAACATGTAAGGGGATCTTCCCGGTAAGAAGTCACAAATAGGCCTAAAACCATTTGGTATAGGAGTCCCAGTAGTGGGTCATAAATCAATGCCTTGACTGTGATGTCACACAGAGGCAAGTAAGATAACTCTGTTGGTACCAAGGATGTGACCGTTGCAGTGAGTCAAGGAAGGTGTATGAGAGGTTTTAACACAGGTGGGTTGAGAGGAGGGTGACGGTGAGTTCCAGGTTGAAAGGGATCAGTCCCAACTTGGCTAGGAACACACAACACACATGACATACACAGCTTCCAGCAGAGCAGCCCACACCGATGCGGCAGTCACAACATACAAGGTAAGATAACACGTACAAAACTCATGGATCAGTCCGAACCAGTGCAATGGTTGTTACAACAAGGTTCATGTGAAAGGTCTGTCTGATGTCCGACAGAGCAGTCGACATGGACAAGACAACACTAGCAACATATACAACACATTTCCATTAATAGGTTATGCATTACAACAAATGTATCAGTTCAAATGTAGAACACAAGTTAAAGAAACGTGCATTACAAGTGTTAAAGATCAGTCTTACAACAGATACAATACATGTGTGAAAACGTGTTGGCTCTTATTATATAAAGAAGTGTAAGTTCCAATCATACAATACATCCATGTAAACCCGCTAGCCCCAATAGTGGAACATTACAACCACATCCGCCTGCTCCTCCAAAGAGATGAACTAGCTCCGTGCAGTGGAGAAGCCAAGGTGCATTACAATACTATCCAAGATCTTTCCAAGATAGTCTTATTAGAAGCTTGGCTGACCAAAAGCCTACACAATGAGTTATGAGGGACTATTTATAACAAAGGGTGGGGTGACACTTGACATTCCTCTTTATGACAGTTCAACTACCCTCATGACTCTTCACCTACTCTATGACTGTTACATCCAACTATTGACACTTGAATTACACTTGACATGACTCAACATTACAATGCACATGTACTCATGTGAGACAACATGAATTGAGAAAGCCTTGCAAGACATCACTAACACTCGGTCTATTGTGATGAGACCAAATCTTTGACATGCTTGTGATGGTGAAGGTGGTAAGCTGATGCGAATCTTGGTCGTCCGTGATGGTGTGTATGCACCTCATGGTGACATCTTGCTAAAGCAAACTCTTGCCTCCATTTCAATCGGTGCATTGGTTCGGCCCCTTCATCCAACTCATCTGCTAACATGCACATGGTCTACTTGGGTGCGACTGGAAAGACAACACACTGATGCATAGTGTGGTGTTGATCTTCAAGTGTGTGCGGGTGGTCATGCACATCAACTTGCCAAAGTACCTGTTCATCTCCAGTTGGACTTGATTCTTGTCTTTGCCTTTGTGAGTGTGTTGAATGGGTTGGATTGCATTCGTGTGCACAATGACATGCATGTTGCTTAATCCCTTGCATGCGATCAACAACACTTCTCACCATGTCTGCTCCATGTCAGCTGTTGGGATGGATATTTAATTTGTACGGGCGCAGTTTCATCCGTGAGTGAATGTTACACCCACAGCTATTCTTGTTCCTACTGCAACTTATTGGACTGTCTATATAGCTTCATGTTCTTCCTGAGTTTTTGCTTCAACACATGCAACTCCTTCTATGTTCCATTCTCTGTTTTCACCTCATAGCCTTAGTCTCTAAAGTTTCTTTCATTATTAGTGGATCTACTTGATCTTGCAACTTTGTTCTGCGTCTGTGTTGTCAACAACCTTCCTCTTACATTCATTACATTCGCTACATTCGTTGCATTCACTGCGTTCATTGCATTCGTTGCTTTCGGTATGTTGCCTTCAGCTGTTGTTCATGATGTTTATATTCCGACACATAGGATATAGTTAAGTTCAACTTGGTCTAGTATAGAGTTAGGTTAGAGTTAGGTAAAGTGTGTTTCTTTACCGTTGTACATTTTGTAACTTACAATCCGACGGTCACGATATGTAGTGATCCGACGGTTCACTCTCACCTCGGTATTACCGACACTTGATCCATGGCTTGACACCCGATTGGTCCATGAGTTCTATTTAAAGCGCATGGAGGGTCATTGTTCGGGTAATCCGTGCATGAGAGAAGCTTATGTAAATTTTCATTCTTTGATTAATAAATTGCCTGTAGTACCCACGTTGGGACAGGCCGTGGACTGTTTCCCTCCTTGCACTTTGAGGGTTTTAACCACGTCAAAAATACTGGTGTATTGATTTGAGATCTGGTTGTGAGCGGTGTCCTTTTGGTGATTTATGTGGTCCTCTTCTTGTTGCTTCATTCTCTGGCTGCAAGTACTTCTTAACTTTCATTGATGATTTCTCTAGACGCACTTGGGTATACTTCTTAAAACTCAAGAGCGAAGTATTTAACACCTTTTTGGCCTTCAAAGCCTTTGTTGAAAAATAATATGGACATCAAATTCTTAAGCTAAGAACTGATAATGGTGGAGAATATGTTAGAAACACATTCATCAACTTTTTCACCGAAAATGGAATTCAAATGCAACATACTGTTCCATACACTCCACAACAAAATGGTGTAGCTGAAAGGAAAAATCGCACCTTAAAGGAAATGGCTAATTGTATGCTGCAATCTAAAGGACTCAGTCTTAGTTTTTGGGCCGAAGCAATTAATTGTGCAAATTATATAATCAATCACACTCCTACTAAGGTTCTAGAGAATATCACTCCAGAAGAAGCTTGGAGTTCCATTAAACCAGATGTAAGTCACTTTCGTGTGTTTGGAAGTGAAGCATGGGCCCATATTCCAGATGAAAAGCATAAAGCTTTAGAACCTAAGAGTGAGAAATGTACTTTTGTTGGATATTCTGAAGATGTAAAAGGTTATAGACTTATTCCATTTAAGTCCAAAAATGTTATCATTAGAAGAGATGTAAAGTTTGATGAAAATAAATCGGCCTGCGAGCCTAGTTCGGCGGATGTGCCACCTCTTCCTATCTCTTCTACTTTTGAAAACATTTCTTCTTCAGATGATGAAAGCGAGGATGATAATCCTCCCACACCTTCTCAGGATCCTCAACTTCCACGATGGGTCCGTGCTACTCGGGATGCAGCAGGTGATCTTGCCGGTGATCCTACAGATCAGCGACGTACACGTTCTCAGTTTGAAAGAGCCTCTTCTTTACTGGCTCAAGCTCCAGTAAATCATGATCCTGACACTTTTGCAGAAGCTTCAGGCCATCCACATTGGGAAGCAGCTATGAATGAATAATATCATTCATTGATGACAAATGATACATGGGATCTTGTTCCTCTACCAAAGGGACGCAAACTTGTTAGATGTAAATGGGTTTACAGAACCAAGTATGGACCAGATGGGAAAGTTGATAAACATAAAGCTCGTCTCGTTGCTAAGGGCTTTTCACAGGTTGAAGGCATTGACTACACTGAAACCTTCTCCCATGTTGCCAAAATGAACTCCATCCGCCTTGTTCTTTCCCTTGCTGCCTCTTTAAAACTGGAAGTCCATCAGATGGATGTTAAATCTGCCTTCTTGCATGGGGACTTGCAGGAAGAAATCTATATGGAACAACCCATTGGCTTCATACAAACAGACTCCAGCCTTGTTTGTCGACTTAAGAAATCCCTTTATGGCCTCAAGCAAGCTCCTCGGGCTTGGTATGCCAAAATGGATAGCTTTCTTTTAGAATCTGGCTTTTCTAGGTGTCATTCTGACAATACTGTCTACACCAAGAAAGTGGGCAACTCTCTTATCATCCTTGTTCTTTATGTTGATGATCTTATTCTTACTAGTAGTGATCCCAACCTTATAAACCATGTGAAGTCCAGCCTTAAAAAGAAATTTGAAATGACAGACTTAGGACACTTACACTATTTTCTCGGTCTTCAAGTCTTGCAATCCCAAGAGGGTATTTTCCTTTCCCAGTCCAAGTATGCTTGTGATATTCTTCGTCATTTTAACATGGAAGACTGTAAGCCAACCCCTTCTCCCTTTCAGTCTGGAGTCAAACATTCAGTCTCTTGTACTTCTCCTGAAGTTGATGCTACCTTATACCGTCAACTTGTCGGAAAACTCTTGTATTTAACCCATACTCGTCGTGATCTTTCCTTTGCTATTGGCCTTGTTGCTCGTTTTATGAAAAACCCCCGTGAAAGTCATTGGAAAGCAGCTAAAAGAATACTTCGTTATGTTAGAGGTACAGTACAGTTTGGGATTCATTACAGTGCCAAAGCAGCTCCTCTGTTAGTTGGTTTCACTGATTCTGATTGGGCTGGTGACCCTGATGATCGGAAGTCTACTGTCGGTTATGTCTTCACTCTTGGTTCAGGACCTATTACATGGGCTTGTAAGAAACAGACTGCCATTTCTCTTTCGTCAGCAGAAGCAGAGTATCGTGGTGCTGTGGAAGCTAGTAAGGAAGCCTTGTGGCTTCGTCAGATCCTATCAGAGTTTGGCTTTGAGCAGCAGCATCCAACCACACTTTGGTGTGATAATCAAAGTGCCATTCAACTATGCAAAGATCCAGTCCAGCATCAACGCAGCAAACACATTGAACTACACATGCACTTCATCAGAAAGCTCATTCATGACCATGTTCTTGAAGTGTAATATTGTCCAACAGATGATCAGGTTGCAGACATCTTCACAAAGGCTCTCACAGAGGCGAAGTTCACTAAACTTCGATATATGCTTGGAGTTCAGGAAGTTGTCACTAAGGGGGGATAGGCTCTAGTGCCTCCTTCCTTCTCCTATTGTGTCATATTTGTAAATCCTTCAATCCTATCCCAAGTTGTTCTTAAGGGGTGATGTTAGGATATTCCAACACATAGGATATAGTTAAGTTCAACTTGGTCTAGTATAGAGTTAGGTTAGAGTTAGGTAAAGTGTGTTTCTTTACCGTTGTACATTTTGTAACTTACAATCCGACGGTCACGATATGTAGTGATCCGACGGTTCACTCTCACCTCGGTATTACCGACACTTGATCCGTGGCTTGACACCCGATTGGTCCATGAGTTCTATTTAAAGCGCATGGAGGGTCATTGTTCGGGTAATCCGTGCATGAGAGAAGCTTATGTAAATTTTCATTCTTTGATTAATAAATTGCCTGTAGTACCCACGTTGGGACAGGCCGTGGACTGTTTCCCTCCTTGCACTTTGAGGGTTTTAACCACGTCAAAAATACTGGTGTATTGATTTGAGATCTGGTTGTGAGCGGTGTCCTTTTGGTGTTCTTTCGTAGGAACTTACCCTGTAAATTCCTACAGTTTCTTGCTATGATACCTTGATGTTCTTGTCTACGAACAACTTGACATATTCGTGAGTAGGCAAACTCGTAGACATTTGATCAAAAGCATCTCCAGGTGTGCTCTAAAAGGTGTCTTCAACTTCTCTCTTGGAAACCATTGTACCTACATTGCTGAAAGGTAAATGAACACCTACAATACCTAGAGACATGGCAACACTCATGGCAAGAAATTTGTCAGTCAAAAACCAAAATGAACTTGAGATCTAACTTGCAACATACCTGTGTGACTGATCATGAAGGCTGCACAATTTCGGTCGGGAGGTCGGGCGACCGACTGCTAAGAATGCACAAGGCACAGTCTGGGTTGCTGGGAGATTGACTGACTATTGGAACTATGCAATGCACAGTCCAATCTGGCTGCTGACTACTGGAATTGTTCAATGCGCAATCTTTGCTGACAATGGCTACAGGCTCAGTGACTGCATTGCACAATTTTCTTGGCCAGCAGTCATTGTCCCTCAGGATTGTGCAAAGCATGCCTGGGGAACAAATGTTGGGCAGAAATACACATTTTCACAGAGGAAGGCAGAGACTTCCCTCTCAAGATTGTGTAATGCTGTCTTGGTGAGGCTCTTGGTGGGGCAGAGTCCAGGTCGAGGTTGCCCAGACTCGCCGACAGGCAACTGCAAGTGAATGTGAATGTGAATGCATGTTGATACTAAGTGTAAGCATAAGTGAATGATCGTGCTTGCAAATAGTGAATGATACATTCAGAAAATGGAACAACATGCATGTGGGTGAAGCGATTCGCTGAATTGGTGACCGTTCGTGAAAAACAGTTTCATGCATGCGACAGTAGTGAGATGTTGATGAAAACTGAAACGGTACTAGGACAAGCTAATATACATGTAAACGACAACAAGCATTCAAAGAAATCAAGCAAACAATACTCACACAAGCAAAAACACAAAAAGCGACAGAAATGAAATACAAGGCATGGGAAGCGGGCTTACCCCAAAATAGATGAGCTGAACGTGCCGACTGCACCTAGATGTGATGTGGGATGTTATAGCTGCAAGGTTGATGTGAGGAATGATATTTGCAGTGTCTGGTTGATGAGTTTTGATAACATTGAGTTTGTGATGCGCATGCCACAAATATAGGGAAAGCGACACTTGGTGGGAGGTTTCTGAAATGATCCTTGCATGTAACCTCCAACTACTAAATATAGATCCCTGAAACAAGGGATGCCTTTGCATGATGCCTTGGGAGAACTAGCCCATGCATGCAAGTCTTTTTTGTTCAGTCCCGGATGGAACCGATCAACTCAACTGCACATGCAAGAGGTTGTTCGAATGCTTGAAGGAAATGCACATTTCTGGCTAGGAGATGAGTTGACTGCCCAGGAGATTTGTGCAACTTATGGGCAGAGTATCTGACTACTGCCTAGATTTGTGTAATTTCTAGGCAAAGCAGCTGACTGCTGCCTATATTTGTGCAAATCTGGGCTTAGCAGCCCTACTGGGGAAAATTGCACAATTCTTGCTGGGAGTGTTAACTGGCAGGATTGCGCAATCCTGGAACCTAGTAGGCTGCCAAATAGGATTTCACAATTTCTAGAGGGAAGGTTGGTTGCCCTCCAGAAATGTGAAATTTCCAAGGGGAAGCTGCTCAGCCTATAGCTGGACCAAGTCTGGGTGAATAACCTGTGAGGGGAATACATCAAGCTGTGATCGAGAGACTGCCTTTGTGCAAGAAAAACACTGAAGCTGGTGAACTTGACGAAGCGAGGCAAGCTAATGTGAATGTTGGAAGGGAGGCTCCAAAATGAAGCTAAGGAAAAATTTTGGAGGGTGGTTTAGCCGCTACAACACACTGAAAGTACGATGGATTCACTAGGATTCAAATCTCAACTAGCCATATCTCTTAAGGAAATGAAAAAATAAAATAAAATTCAATCAATGATATTCCGTGAACAAAAAAAAATTCAATCAAATATCTCGTGTTGGAGTATTAAATATTAATATTCAATAATAATAAGAATTCACTAGTAAAATTGACTTTGGATATGCGCTTCAGCTCTTATGTCGGCCAAGATTTTGTTGTGGCCATAGTCATGTATTTCCGTTATAGAGTCTTGATTTTTGTATGAAAAATTTAGGATGTTGTTAGATAGCTTGATTAGAAATATAAGTGAATACATCAAATGGGTCACCAAAAGCTTTATCACCCAAAAATAGTATGATTCAATTCATGAACATACAAATGGCAAACGAAAAGATCTTGAAACGCACAAAATTTTCCAATGTATTCATGAGTTTTATCTTTTAGATAAACAACAGTTAATCTGGTACATGTTCATCTTAAAACACAATCGGCTACTTCATCGTTTCTTGCTTTTTGCTGGTGCTTCATTTTGTCCAAGAAATTCTACGTTCATGGTCCTGTTTCTCTTTCGCTTTTGTCAGTGAAATTCTCCGTTCATTCTCAATATTGATATAGAAAAAAGCAGCAATGATCGGTGGTCCAAGTCGATTTTCATTGGCAAAATCTCTGATACTGAAGTTCTCCCACGAGTTGGGCTCAATTATGGAATGACATGTATTTTTGAAAAAAATTGAACACTCTCCTGGGGCAAAACTAGTATTGCACCACAAAGAAACATAACATATTTTGATTATTGGATCCAACACATTAACAAAAGTTAATCCAAATCTAACATTAACACTCATTAGGCCAATTCTAACATTAACACGCATTTGATCCAATGATTTCAAAGTTCCTCTAATGAGAATAAAATGTAGATTATCTTCCCATGATCTCTTCTCGTTACGCTTCAAGGGAGTGTTATGTAAGAGAACTCTAGCTCGCAATGATCATCAAAACTTAATAGCAGGTGATCATAATACATTGTTGTGGTTTCCAATATCTTGGAGAGTTCCCTATGGAGATCATGAATTCTCAACATCATTTTTTTTGAAATCATTTTGTTGCAAATCCCCTTCTCATCATAACAATGACCAATCTAGCCTCACTGCAAAACCACCTTCTCCAAAGAGGTCGGTGCTTCATATTCAACATATTTACTTGATCTGATCCATTGCAACAAATGTTCAACTCGCGATCTACTTCTGTTATAAACGTTTGCACAATGGTGAATTTAAGGATTATCGAGAACCACAAATAATAAAAGCAGTTGGGAATCTGAATGAAATGTGCAGGCTCACTATCTGTAGTATTAAATAAACCCAAAAATTTAGTGACAAAGTTGTGAAAATCCCGATGATGGCATTGTAGACACAGGCCAACACCAACGCAAACCTGAAACATTATGGATGAAAGATAGCATGCCGCAAAACAATTATCTGATAACAAGGCGGGACAACAAATTTCAAAACAAGGTGGGAAAACAAATTTTAAATTCAAATGGCCTTAGGGAGGGGGGATATAACTGGAAATCTATAGATATTAAATTAGAGGTACTGTCACAGACATCAAGCAATTTCAAGGCATGTCGCATTGGTATTTCCCGGTGGAGACTGGAGTCCTTTCCTAGCCAAGAGGGTTGTATTGTTGCATGCCCATGTATGTATGGTGGAGTTGCTATTGGGTGCATTAGAGAGCTGATAACAGGACCATTATTTGTTGCCTTTATATGATATATAATAATTTAATATCATAATTGTACTTTATGCATATTGAATTCAAAGAAAGACGTTGGTTGTTCAATAGTTGTCGTTAGGGTTGGAAATTGGATTCCTCTTTACCTGTCATACACTTTTTTTAACGTTTTGGATCTTTATTATTCCCATCAAGGAATTTTATGTTTAAAATTTTGGTCGTCAACCATAATTTTTTTTTTATAATAAATTAACTCTTCACCAATAAAGACTTAATTAAAAAAATAAACTTTATATCAATTTTTTTCACATGTTTATCATAAGAAAACAAGAAAAAAACTTGATGACCATAACACACACTTATTGAATTCTAAAATCTATTTTAATCACTTTTTAATGGGATTCCTACTTCCAAACCATCCATATTCCACTTATCAATGTTCTGCAAAACACAAGGTACAAAAATTATGTGAAAATCTGAAAATCTATTTTACTCATACCAAACCTGCTATTATTTGTAAACAATATTCTCAATTTAGATTTTTGCCATACCATCTAAATATTGTAATTTCAGTAAACACAAATGGATTTTTGCACCATGTGAACAATGAATTAGTTAAGAAGATGTAAGAAACCACACCCATAAACGAATATGAAGATGGACCAAGATGAGTTTATGTGGGGCCATAGGGTTCTCCAACTAAGATCACTAAGTTCACCATACTCTTGTTAGAATATATATTGGGGGTGTTTGGAAAGTCAGTACATATCACGTGATACCACAACTGAGTAAATCCTAATACTTTCTTGACATGCACTTACAATTCAGCAAATCTTAGGGCTCGCTTAGTTGGAACTTCCTTGAAACATACCAAATTGTTTTGACTATCTTCTCTATTCCACCTAAATTTTCATCCCCAAATTGGCTAAATTCCTAAATGGTCATCCCTTAATTGGTTAAATCCTTAAATGTGGAAATTTGCCTACGATTTATTTCACCTGCCCCTAAATTATATTATTTCTCTCTGAGGACATCAACAATGATTCCTAGATCAACCTATGCTATTGATGCGTTTGGTTACGCTTATGGTTCAGCTGCTCCATCGATTGGATCTAGCTGCTGGTCAACTCATATTGGCTAAACTGGAAGAAAATAAAATGTTTCGACATGGTATGAACCTCCATTAGCCCAGGTTCACCTACCAACTCCTCCTTAAGATGTTATGGGAGGGAGTTGAATCCACCAAGGCCCGAAATTAGCAAACACCGGGCTAAAAACCAATAGCCAATAATCTAAACATATATAGATGTTTGCATGCATTTGCTTATGAATGAAGGAAATATGTAATAGAAAGTAAAAAGAGAAAAATTGCTAGAGAAAACTAGGTTGGGAATTTTCAATATGAAACCTCACCCTTATTTATTTATTTTGATCTGGGGATGAAATTGATTTTTCAACCGGGATGGCATGGTGGGAAGGTTGTTTGAGTGTTTTTTTTGTTGAATAAAAAAAGGTTTTTTGAGTCAATATGCATAACCACACTTTCATCTTTTATGCACCCATGGAAAACTACGGGATTCAGGGTATTTGTTATAAGATAAAAAACACATAATCCAAGATCCGCAATGAGTCATTTAATCATGAAGTCATTGTAATGGAAATTAAAAAAACAATGAGTTTATTCTGATTTTTTCCCAATAATCAACCGATCTCAGCACTTCGTGGTCAAACTTATATAACTCGACTCGTTGGACCAAAAATGCTTGTTGCTAGAAATCAATCAATAAAGAGCTAAATTCCTTTGATGCAAAAAAAACGACTAGGACCTTACCTTCCAAGACCATAAAAGGAAATGAAATGATATTTTAAGGTCCACGAGACTAAAAATAGTCTATGAGACCATTAGTTCCCTGTTTTTCACTCTTTGCAATTCAGTCCTTTTCCTATTCAAATTGATGATGAGCTGAACCAACCTTCCAACAATCTCCTTGCTAAAAAGATAATGCCAAGAAACTGATGCTAACATGTTCTCATAACTTTCTCTGATGTATTTGAATGCATCACATTCCAAAATGAAATGTTTTTCCGATTCCACAACCCCAGACGTGCAAAATGTGCAGACCCTTTCTTCCCAAGCTTCTTTAGGCCTTTTCCACCGTCCTATTTCACATCGAAGTTGATGTGAGTTGGTCCGTAATTGAGCAAAAAGAACCTTTTCCTTCCACGAAATGCTAGCTCCAATGAACTCTTTTTGTTGTAAATCACACGTAGGGTTGAATTCCTCAATGTAATATTTCTTCTTTCTACCCAACTCTTTCCCCATACCTTTTTACAAAACTTCTCCATAAAAAAATCCTTTAGCTCCTTGCTATTTGTGGGACAGGCATTGAGGTAGATATCCCATTTTTGCATCCATGTGTAGTTTTGTTTCTTCCATGTTTTCTTTCTTTCACTAATTCCTTCATTGAAGAAAACATTAGGCCATCTGCCTACTCTCATTTGTTCAATTCTTTTTAGGTATCTTATGCGTCGTACGATAGCAATTGCTTCAATGGAAGTTGCTCCTGTTTCACTCAACATTATCTCATAAGGTACTGAACTTTTTATTTTGAACTTGCTCATGATCAAGCGTTTTTAGATTTTCTCAATTTGTTTCCATTTTGAGACGGGAGTGCTGCTAGCCCACAATTCACACCCATATAACATCACTAGACAAACTAGGAGTCCAAAAAGCACTTTAATTGTTTTCCAATCCCATAACTCTGCCTCTCTGGATCTGTTTTGAAGAGCATATAATACTTTCCACCCTCCTAAAATCCTCTTCTTTTTGCAGTCCTCCCAATTGAGTTTTTTGTTGAAATCAATCCCAAGGTACTTGTACTCTTTTAATTCTTCAAGAATGTTGTCTTCAGAGAAGAAAGTATGCTAGCTTTGCTTCCTTTTATTAGAAAAAATCATTATTTTGGTCTTGCTAGTATTGACTTGCATCCCCACTGCTCTACAAAAATGCTTAAGGGCATATAAGTGCATTTGCAATCCATGGGATGTGTTATCACCCCAAGAAACTCACCTAGGTTGTATATCAGTGATGCTCGGGAACATTACAAACTCAACAATATGTTGGATAAAATGATGAATGAATGAAAGAAATGTTGCACATTCAAGCTAGATAACCACTCCTACTACGACTAACCCCAGACATGGGTGAACACCCCCAAACTACAAGGCTTTCAACCACAAATTACTCACAGCTTAAGGTAAAGGTGATAATGGAGAAGACTGACCACACCAGCAGATGCACATGACCCTGTGATGGCTGGTCACAACACGTTAGGAGGTTTGTAAATCTATTATCTAATACACAGATAGGATGACAGCTCTCTGGTATTAAAATAACAGAAACCTATAAGAAAATTCAATGAAGCATGCTAAATTCTAACACAGAGGTGGGATGACAGCCCCCCTGATGCCAAACATTCACAACACACAAATTAATACAAGACAGACATAGTCTGGAATATAGAATAAGTGAAAAGTGAGCAAATGACAACAAAAGAAGCTTGTATTAGTTGGAAATGAAGACCAGACACTGTAGGTCTCATAGTATTTACAGTCTCCAGAAGTTGAAAATTACAACATACTAGCATTCATCTAACACTCATCAATCCATTACATTGTTTTCTGAGTATATATGGGATTTGTTTACAAAATATCTCTGTTAGGCTATGAGTGGAGGTGTCTTAATGGATCACCAACCACAGTTACAATTAGATATGGGTCTTCTGATTCAATCTGAATGTTTTAATGGACAAATGACTTTTATTGGTACTTTGGTGTACTCCTTGAATAGGTGGAATGTTGACTGGATAAACTTCCATAATTGCTGCAAGGTTGAACTGCTCGAGGATGTCCTTCTTGTCCTTGGCTGCGCTGTTCCTTAACTGTGGTAGCTGATGATTAAATGCAGGTAGTTGGCTCATAACTTGCTTCTTCGCACACACAAGCAAGCCAAATACACAACAAAATTCATAAATTATGGATGAAGGGCCGAGGAGGAACGCTTGGCTGTTGGATAACAAAATGGATGGTGTAGATTAGATCTAGATAGCTATCGAGAATAGCGTAGATAGGCGAAATAACATGGGCCGTTGGATGATGAAAATCAACGGTGGAGATGGGTGCAAGCTAACTGTCGGGGAGCCGGTTACGGTGGCGGGAAGTGGTTTTCCCGCACTACCTTTGGGCTACGACGGTTAGGACATGCGATCCAACAGCTTGAAGACACGTGGCTAGCGAAATACCACTTCCCCGCGGGCTATCGATCGAGCGGGTCGGTGACGCGGGGGGTGTGATAACCATTGGATGATAGTGCGGGAGGATCAGACAACGGCGGGCTACAACACATTTTGGTTGATATGACAGGCGATGGGACCGGTACGGGCCCGAGTTATATGATAAAAGGGTTAGAGCAAAAACAAAGGTTAAATGTGCAGTTTTAAAGGTTTTCGGGGTTTATAGGAATAAAACAAAGTATGCCCGAGAGTGTAAAGGGAAATATGGGCGAAAGGAATATAAGGGGTTTAAAGGGAATCAATAGAATTTAAGGGAAGGGAAGCAATGGAATGAAGGTATGGGGAGTTATGAAGGCATAATGAAAATGAACGAGATGGATAAAACAAACTATTGAAAACCCTTTTGCGGCCAAAACTACCATTGCCTAATTTGAGTTCATCCCTCCAAACACTGAAACTGTAGCAGAGCTAACACTGGCTCCTTCTGGGGATGAGATCCTCCCTGTGAGGTGTCAAGAACCTGCAGACCAATGCCTTTCCAGCCAAAAGGAAACTAATCAAAATTCCTAGTGTTCCATTGGGCATGGAGTCTAATTTGCCTACACAACACTGATAAAAACAAACTATTTACAACCCTTAAGGCCAAAGACCTTAAACAACATAGATTTTCAAAAACCGTCCACTAACTGGGCCATCAAAAACTACTTCACCTTTCATACTCTTCAGTATGAAGGTGTTGTTCCCTTGGATCTGTGAAATAATGAAAGGCCCTGTCCAGAAAGCATCAAAGTTCCCATGATTGCCTTTCTTTTCCTTCAAGGCATCTCATTTCAAGACCAAGTCACCAACCTGAAAATTATCTGTTTTTGTCCCTTTGTCAAAAGCATCCTTGATTCTCTTTTGATGTGCTACAGCCTATTCAACCAGCTACTCTCTAATATGATGTAATTCTGCTAAATCGGTGATTCGTCTTGCCATGTATTCTTCTTCATCCTGCTCTATTTGAATGAAATTTGCCACTGGGAGAGTTAACTGTATTGGGAATACAGCCTCAGTGCCATATACTAGTTTGAATGGAGAACTCCCTATGGATCTCTTAATGGTCACTGACTCACTCTGTCAGCCCAGAGTGCATACTTGAGCTTGGAATCCCAATTCTTTTTATTGTCCTCTAACAGCTTTCTAATTATCCTTATCAGACTTTTATTAGGGGATTCTACTAGACCATTTCCTTGTGGATAATACGAGGTGGAATGCACAAGTTTGATACCCATTGAGTCACACGTTTCCAACAGTTCTTTTTCCCTGAAGGCTGCTACATTATCTGTGACTAACTTATGTGGACAACCAAATTTGGTAAAGATATTTCCAATTAAAAACTTCATGACCACGTTATGATCAGCCTTCCTGGTAGGGATTGCTTCAATCTACTTTGTGAAATAATCAGTGGCTACTAATATCCACCTGTGCTGGCCAATGGAATGTGGATTGATTTCTCCAATGAAATCCATGCCCCATTGCTGAAAAGGTCGCTTTGCAACTATTGGTTTTAAGGGCAAGGACTTCAACTGTTGTTTTCCTTCAAATCTTTGGCACCTGTCACAAGATTTAACAAAAACAAATACATCAGAAAATAAAGTGGGCCAATAGTGCCTAGCCCTGAGAATTTTGTGGGCAGTATTTTTCCAATAATGGTGCCCTCCACAAATGCTGGAATGAAATTGCTACATCGCTTCTATTGACTCTTCTTTGTCCAGACACCTTAGGAATATTCCAGATGGATCCCTCCAGTAGAGCAAATTTTCATTCATACAATATTTAGTTGCTCTAAGTTTTAGAGTTCTGGCTTGGCTTTGAGTCAACTCTGAAGGGATTTCTAGCTTCAACAAGAAATTAATTATTGCAGAATACCAATCACACGAAGCTAGATTCTCGTCCACTGACTGTTTTCTCTCTATTTCAGCTGCGTTTTCCTCTTCTTCACCTGTCTGACCACTTTCAGCAATAGTGCATAGGAAATCAATGTCTAAAGATCTGCAATTTTCTTCAGCTAATAATTTGGCAAGACCCTGACCTCTGACCAGTTTGGTGGGCTTCAGCTCTATATTAAATTCAATCATTTTTGCAATCCATTTAGCCCTTCTTCCATCAGCATCAGGTTGTGTTAAGACATCTTTTATTGCAGCAGAAGGTACATATGCTATTATCTTGGAATGTAAGATATAAATTCTAAAAGCCTTCAAGGATTTAATAAGAGCATATGCCTGTTTTTCAATAATGTCATACCTTAGTTCAACATCCCTCAAATTTTTTCTGAAAAATGCCACTGGATGTTCTGAACCTTCTTCATCTTGCTACAATAAAACAGCTGCAATGGTGTCCTCAGAGGCAAAAGAAAATACATGGAACTCCTTGCTATAATCAGGACTTATTAATGTGGGAGCTTCCATAATAGCTTTTTTTATAAACTCAAAAGATCTCCTTGATGTATTAGTCCATCTTACCTCTGATCCTTTCTTCAACATGGAGGTCACATACTTAACCAATTCTACAAAATTTGGAGTAAACCTCCTGACAAAATTAATTTTGCCCAGAAAAGATAGAATATCTTTCTTTGATCTGGGGACAGTCAAAGCCTGAATTGCTTTGACTCTTTCTGTGTCAATTTGAACACCTGCAGCAGACACAATATGTCCTAACAGCTTGCCTTCATTTAAAGCAAATTGTGATTTTTTGGGATTGACTGAAATTCCAAACCTCCTCCACTTCAAAAACACTTTTTTTAGATGCAGCAAATGATTTTGATGGCTGTCGGAGTAAACTATTATATCATCGAGGTAGATAAGCACAAACTTGTCCTTATCTCCCACAAATGCTATATCCATAGCCCTCTGAAAGGTGGCTCCAGCATTCATCAATCCAAATGGCATTTTGGCATACATGAAAGTGCCCCAAGGAGTGGTAAATGCAGTCTTTTCTTGATCATCTGGGTG
Source organism: Pinus tabuliformis (assembly GCA_031772625.1). Classification (NCBI taxonomy): domain Eukaryota; kingdom Viridiplantae; phylum Streptophyta; class Pinopsida; order Pinales; family Pinaceae; genus Pinus; species Pinus tabuliformis. Next base: position 1,634,671,706 of record CM062816.1, read on the forward strand.
AACAACAATTTGATTAAAGCCCGAAAATCCATCCAAGAAAGACATAACTTTGGCCCCTGAGACCTTCTGCAGCAAATGCTCCATCTTTGGTAAAGGATAGTTGTCTTTCTTTGAGAATTTGTTCAAATTTCTGAAGTCAACACACAGTATGATTTCTCCACTCTTCTTCCTCACCACCACTAGATTAGCTACCCATTTTGAATATCTGAGAGAAACAATAATTTTGGCGGCCAGCAAATTTTTAATTTCCTTCCCAATCAGAGGAAGAAGCATAGGATTTATCGGTCTCAGCTTCTGTTTGAAAGGAATAGTGTCTTTCTCCAGAGGGATTTTATGCTAAATTATATTCTTATCATATGTTTTCAAATCACTATACTCCCAGGCAAATACATCGGCAAATTGCTTTATTAATTTGCAGTATTCGGCACTTTGATCAGAAGACAAATGAGTGGACAAATTTATATATCTAGCATGACCTGGACTTCCTATATCGTGCTTACAGAGTACAGATTGGTCTTCTTTTTTGGCAGCTTTGTACAACACATCGTTCTGGTCAAACAATCTTTCTAGAGGAATTAGACCCTTAGGAATATGGTTACTAGGAAGCTGGACAATGCTATTTTTACCAATTTTATTTCTAATCTGCGACTGGGGCTTTTCTTCCAAGGCTTCATTCTCTTCGGCAATTTGCAAATCAGAGAATTCATCAATGACTTGAAGGAACCTATTTAACTCATCATCATCATCAAAAACCTTCCAATGGTGAACATTATCAGGCAAGGATGGTCTATATTCATCTGGACTTCATACACTAGTCTCAGAGGCATAGGAGGTATGAATAGACTAGCAGAAACAACAAGGGAATCAGCAAGCTGATTTTGGGCTCTAGGAATATATGAAATACAGAAAAAAAAAAAACAAAGGAATCTTTGATTCTCCATACCTCATCTCTGTACGCTTTCAACCTTGGGTGCTTTGCCTGAAATGTTTTATTTACTTGCTGAATGATCAGATCAACATCTCCAAATACTTTCAAATTCTTGATTCCTTTGTCTTTTGCTGCATTAAGGCCCAATAGCAGAGCTTCATATTCTGCTATACTGTTTTTCACTTGAAAAACCAGCTTGAAAGACAGCTGAATACTTTCTTTCTTTGGAGATACTAGCACCACCCCTGCTCCTGCAGTCCCCTTGGAACAAGCTCCATCGAAGAACATTTCCCAAACTTGACTTCCTTGCTCTTCTTCGGCTTGAACTGTTGGTTTCCTGATCTGCACTTAGGCCTTCTGAGATTCTTCTATTTGGAGAATACATGCTCCAAAGTCAGTGTCCACTGCATAAATAGGATGATTGGTCGGGTTCTTCTCATCACTAATAATATATGCCAACTATATAACCTCCTGCTTTCTCCTCCAAAAACTGGGACAGTGGCATAAGATAGATCATTCTGTAATGTCCCACCTAATCTCTTAATCCACCCTCTGGACAACAACATGCCAAACTTAGGAGGGACATCTGCTACCACAATATCCATCATCATACTCCTCATGGGTAGCTGAGTTAGGGTAATGGCCAGGTCTTTAATCAATCCAAGACATTTCATCCTTAAATCAAAAGAGAATAAATCATGATAGGGTCTAGTGATGTCAAGGCCTAACTCTTCCATGATAGCTTTAGGAATCAAATTGTGGCTTGCCCCTGTATCTAGCAGGCAATTGTGGAGGATTTTGTCATGAATGGTCAATGAGACATAAAAAGATGGAGAATTATTATCAGCACGTTCAATCATGGGACTGAGCATAATGGCAGGCTTGTCATCTTGCAAATTGACAGAGCCAGTGGAGGTTTGTTTGGTTTCTAGCTCTAGAGCCTCGAGGATAGGATTTTTAAACATTTCACTCTTCACTAAATCTACCAGAGGCACAAATATTTTCAGTTTCTAAACTTCTGACTCAAAGCTGAAAGAAGAAGAAAACTTATCAGAACTTCTTACCTCTTGAACTGGGGCTTTGAGGATGACTGTATCAGCTGCTGGTTTCTTTTGTCTGGTATTCTGTGACTCGGCTTGGACGACATCTCTTTGTGTAGGATTCTCTTTAACATTTTTTGCATTTGAGCTCATGTTATAACTCTGCTGCTACTCAGTTTGTAGAATAGCTCCTCTCTCCCACTCCTGGCTGTCTTGTTCTTACAGCAATGATTCTTCATAAGCGGCCAAAGTAAAAAATGCAACGCTGCCTTTATCTTCCATGCAGTGAATTTCATCCTCATCTTCTTCAAATTGTTGCTCCTCCATGACTACATTTTGGAAAGGAGCTTTAAATTTATTTTCATCCTTTGTATCTTCACCCCTTCGCATAATCTGTAACTGGTCATTTGCTCTTCTGAATGGATTTTGATTTCTTGGAGCAAATGCGTTTTGCTGCCTTATCTTCTCTGAGTTCTGTTCCACTTTTAGCTTAGAAATCTCTGCAGCCAATGACTCAATCATCTTAGTCATTTTGTCCAATTTAGACTCTGAAGATGATGCAGAAGAATTAGATGCTTGATTTCTCTGTCTCCTTCTATCAGCTTGGCTTCTGAGTTGCTCTGCAACCATAATGTTAGATTCTACTTCAAGGGCTGCATCTTGCATGTCTCCCAGAGTATCACATCTTCTTTCTCTCAATAACAGGCATAAATCAGAGTCAAAAGCATTGGAATATGTGAGTTTGGATAATTTAGGAGTTGGCTTTACCTCAACTGGTATTTTACTGTACATTCTATTAAATCTTTTATTAAAATCAGGCAAAGATTCCCCATTTTCTCTTTTAAGGTTACCAAACTCAGTATGGTAATACAGCAAGTCCTTCTTATCTCCCCAGTGCTTCAAAAATGCATCATCTAAAGCTTCAATATCAGTTATAGATCTCTGGGGTAATTCTCTAAACCACTTCCTAGCCTCTCCATCAAGACTCTGGACAAAAACTCTCATCCACACATCATTCTCACTTATATCTAAATTATCAGCATAATTGTAAAAGGCTTCAAGGTGTTCTTCTGCTGTTACTCCCTCTATTCCAGTAAACTTGGGCATATACTTTTGATATTCTCCCACAGGCATAGGATTTAAAGGAACAGGCAGAATTAAAGGTCCATATCTAGCAACAAAAATTCTCTCAATCCTTGTAGGTGCTTGCTGTCCTGCCATAACTGCAGTATTTCGAAGAATACTAGCATATTGAATGGTAGGGAGTAATGTGATAGATGGCAGAGACAAAGGGATATTATGGACAATATGGGAGGCTTTCTTTGGACTGAGATTCAAAGGAGAACTAATTGTACAAGGGGCTAAACCATTCTCTGAAGGAATATCTTTATCAACAGTGCTAGGCTCTAAGTCTTGGAACTGTAATTCTTTAGCACATAAATTATCTTTCAGAGATGCACGAGGTTTCTTAGGCTTACCTAATCCTGATGCCCCTTTCTGCAATGCTTTATTCGACCTAACAGTTCTCTCAGGGTCAGGCAATGGTTCAGCAGGAGATTTCTGAGGATTTCTTCAAGTATGTCTCACAAACTGAGCCAGAACTTCAAAGTGGAGTCGCCAAAGGATGGTCTTCCTCCAATGGAGTTGCCAGACAGATGATTACAACCAGAAACTGTGTTCAAACCTTGTCTGTCATCAAAGCTTGAAACTGTGTCGTTCTCCCAAGGAAGCAGGGCTTCAATCTCCTCTCCCCGAAAACGGTGCCAATTAATGTTATCACCCCAAGAAACTCACCTAGGTTGTATATCAGTGATGCTCGGGAACATTACAAACTCAACAAAATGTTGGATAAAATGATGAATGAATGAAAGAAATGTTGCACATTCAAGCCATATAACCACTCCTACTATGACTAATCCCAAACATGGGTGAACAACCCCAAACTACAAGGCTTTCAAACACTAATTACTCACATCTTAAGGTAAAGGTGATAATGGAGAAGACTGACCACACCAGCAGATGCACAGGACCCTGTGATGGCCGGCTGCAACCAGTTAGGAGGTATGTAAATCTATTATCTAATACACAGACAGGATGGGAGCTCTCTGGTATTAAAATAACAGAAATCTGTAAGAAAATTCAATGAAGCACGCTAAATTCTAACACAGAGGTGGGATGACAGCCCCCCTGATGCCAAACATTAACAACACACGAATTAATACAAGATAGGCACAGCCTGAAACATAGAAGAAGTGAAAAGTGAGCAAATGATAGCAAAAGAAGCTTGTATTAGTTGGAAATGAAGACCAGATGCTGCAGGTCTCACAGTATTTACAGTCTCCAGAAGTTGAAAATTACAACATACTAGCATTCATCTAACAATCATCAATCTATTACATTGTTTTTCTGAGTATATATAGGATTTGTTTACAAAATATCTCTGCTAGGCTATGCATGGAGGTGTCTTAATGGATCACCAACCACATTTACAATTAGATATGGGTCTTCTGATTCAATCTAAATGTTTTAATGGACAAATGAATTTTACTGGTACTTTGGTGTACTCCTTGAACAGGTGGAATGTTGACTAGATAAGCTTCCATAACTGCTGCAAGGTTGAACTGCTCGAGGATGTCCTTCTTGTCCTTGGCTGCGTTGTTCCTTAACTGTGATAGCTGATGATTAAATGCAGGTAGTTGGCTCATAACTTGCTTCTTCGTGCACACAAGCAGGCCAAATACACAGCAAAATTCATCAATTATGGATGAAGGGCCGAGGAGGAACGCTTGGCTGTTGGAGAAAAAATGGATGGTGCATATTAGATCTAGATAGCTATCGGGAATAGCATAGACAAGCGAAATAACATGGGCCGTTGGATGATGAAAATCAACGGCGGAGATGGGTGCAAGCTAATGGTCGGGGAGCCGGGTACGGTGGCGGGAAGTGGTTTTCCCGCATTACCTTTGGGCTACGGCGGTTTATGTACAAGGACATGCGATCCAACAGCTTGAAGACACGTGGCTGGCGAAATACCACTTCCTCGCGGGCTATCGATCGAGCGGTTCGGCGAAGCGGGGGGTGCGATAACCATTGGATGATAGGGCGGGAGGATCGGACGACGGCGGGCTACAACACATTTTGGTTGATATGACAGGCGATGGGGCTGGTACGGGCCCGGGTTATACGATTAAACGGTTAGAGCAAAAACAAAGGTTAAATGTGAAGTTTTAAAGGTTTTCAGGGTTTATAGGAATAAAACAAAGTATGCCCGAGAGCGTAAAGGGAAATATGGGCGAAAGGAATATAAGGGGTTTAAAGGGAATTAGCAGAATTTAAGGGAAGGGAAGTAATGGAATGAAGGTATGGGGAGTTATGAAGGCATAATGAAAATGAACGAGATGGATAAAACAAACTATTGAAAACCCTTTTGCGGCCAAAACCAGCATTGCCTAATTTGAGTTCATCCCTCCAAACACTGAAACTGTAGTAGAGCTAACAGGCTGATTTAGAAATCAATACAATATCATCAGCATATAAAAGAAGCTTTATCACAAACTCCCCCAACTAAACACCATCTCCACCTTGCAGATTTAGCCACTCTTCAAATTTATCAATATATAGACCAAAAAGAGTGGGGGATAGAGGGAAACCTTGCTTGACTCCAATGTCACTTCTAAAGCTTTCTGAAATACCTGCTAAGGTTCTAATTTTCACTTTCACTCTTCATAAAGTCTATGGACAGCGGCTCTATAATGCACAGGAATTTCAAGTTCTTCCATTCTACGCCACAACTTATCCTTAGGGACTTTGTCAAATAATTTTTTGAAGTCAACAAAGCAACAAAATACTTCTTCTTTGTCCTCCCAAACCTTTTCAACAATGTGTCTCAACGTGATGCCATGATCCACTGTAGAATGTTTCGGCCTAAAATCCTCTTTTCCTCTTTCCCTCTTTTCTTTTACTTCTTCCCACTTGCTAATTTTGTCTTCTACCATGCTGCCGAAAAGCTTTGCAAACAAAGGATTGATTATAATTGTTCTATATTTGGATGGATTATTAATGTCTCCACTTTTAAAAAGGGGTATTGCTAGGCTAGTTGTCCATATGTTCTCAAACTCTTAGAGCTCTTTGAGGGGAAAAAGATGAGACATTCCTTCCTCCATCGAGTCTTCTAGCTGGTGAATAAGTGTGTAATAGAAAAATGGTGAACACCCTTCTCTGTAAAAGAGAAACAAACGGTGAGGAATCATGAATCGCCCAATTGGAATGTGTGCAGGTGCCGGTGCCTTTCATTTGTTTGATATAGGGTAGTAAATACGTTTTTCTAAAAAAGTAAATCGTCAAAAGTACATTCTACACATTTCAAAACCCATCACAAGGAACGACTATTTAAAATTTTTGAACACAAAATACGCTCAAAATGCCCTGTGATGGCCAAAATGTCTGTCAAATTCCAACCTTGGTTGTCATGGTAAGAATGACATTTTTTTAGACACGTTACTATGTTTGAATGGCTGAAAAGAAAGCGCAAAATAAAGGGACATCATGTATTTGACCTTAGGACGAAATTTTACCTGTTCCTATATATGGAAGGCACATGTTTCTTTCCTCTCTGATCTTGATGGAATTCACTAGACAATTCAATAATACCACGTATGCTAGCGTATTACCTATTGTCTTTTCTTCTTTCCAAGCCCACCATTTAATCTTTTTTGAAAGGCTAATACATTATTTGTTTACCAACTGAGGCTTGAACCTCAGAATCTATGGGGACAAAAGTCTTTTCTATCAAGGAAATATTATAAAGAAGGCTACTTTGTGTGGTTATTAATTTATTTTAAAGAAAATATTTTCAAATGAAGTTTTAATTATCAAAATTTATATGTTTGAGGAAAATTGAATTTTAAATTTTAAATTTATATTCATTATAAAAGTGTGAATTTTAGGGATCACATATTTATAGAGAAAATCAAAATAGTCTGGAAGATTCTCTTTCACAATGTGATCCAAATATATTTTAGTATGAACATATTAATGCTTCATGTTATCAATTATATAAATTTTGTAGATATTTACAAATTACTTCCGAGATATTTGATGTTGTAATATCATGGAATTATATAATACACACGCACACACACAGTTTTTTTATGGCCCAAGTAGAATACATAAATCTTGTTCATTATTTTTCTTCATTGACTTTGATACTAGCATACCATATAATATTGAGTTTAAGTGAATGCTCATGATTTGGTTAAAGGTGAGATAATCAAGGGTATCCACAATGAGACTTACAAAGACGATCTTTGGTCTACATGATCTGACCTTAGAGAATCCATTTCTTCCAAACTTCAACATACTCAAATTTGTAAACCAACATAAGGATGGGATCATCGAGTGTCCAAAGGGCACCAAAATCCAATTACCTTGCAATGTCAGGCTCCATCTTAACTAACTCATAGTTTCTCCCCACTAACATTAGGTCAAGACAAATCATCATATCCCTTGATCAATGCATTTGAAAAATTTACTCTTGATAGCTTAAGATTAAAGACAATTTTGTATTCAAATCCTCTATCTACTACAAGATTAGAGTATATTTATTCTAATGCTTCATAAATTCACTTAGTCTCTTTAGAGACTCATGGATTATGAGGACGAGATATGCTTAACACTCCAATGATGTCTGATTTTTTTCAATGACTTATAAAAATAGAAGTGCCAGAAATTGAGACTCTACAAGTTGATTAACTCTTCCTTCTAACACTCGAATAGACTCCATAACCAACTTCAACGCTGACATGATAGTCTTTCTAGACATGATAAACTCAATGACTCACATAATCTCATGCCTACAACATAGTTATTTGTACCCTGGAATGTTAGAAGTGTTTCTTGAACTTTTTCATTTTTCTTCATTTCATTACACTCCTACTTTCTTTCCAATATCTTTTTATTTTCCCTTTATTTTACATTCTTTTTGTTCCCTTTTGAACATTCATTAAAATATAACCTCTTTTTTTTTTTTTTAATATATTCTTTATAATATTTTAAACTAGTTTTAATTTTTATAGAAAAATGATCCTTGTAACTCAAATTAAAATAAAATAGAAATCATTTAATTCATATATAAAATTCATCTTCTTTATCATAAAAATAAATTAGTTAAATTTAATATAACCTTATATCAAAATTCAATATCCTATTTGAAATTTATATTTTTATCAAAATAAATATATTTATGAATTTTTATCTAATCATGTGAAATGTGAAATTTAAAATTTAAAATTCAAAATAAAACAAATTTTAATGAACTAAATTTATTAGAAAATCTATCCGATTATTATTATTTCAAATTATAATAACGTGAACCTAAGTAATCTGACCATCAATTTCGTGTTAGCAAACATATTGAAAGTAAAATTAGCTTAATTCATATGAAAATAAGATTTGAATATTTGAAAAAGCAAGTGGAAAAATAAAAAACACCTTCTCAAGAACTCTACATAACCATGGGACTTTAATGTATCAGGGCAATCAAAATTCCATGCAAAGCAATTAGTGAAGAATGTAAGTTAGCGAGCACTTTAAGCAATCATGGGACATCACTGAAGAACATAAGTTAGCGAGCTCTTTAATAAAAGCAGCGGGGAATCTGAATGAAATGTGCAGGCTTGTTATCTATAGTATCAAATAAACCCAAAAATTCGGTCACAAAGCAGTGAAAAGCTTGATGATGGCGTTGCAGACACAGGCCAACACCAACAAAAACCTGAAAATTCTATGGATGAAAGAGAGCATGTCGCAAAATAATTATCCGATAACAAGGCCAAAATGGGCATCCATGAGCAAGATTTGATATCCACATGAAATCGTATCGTTTGTCGTTGAGATTTCATATTGATATGGAATCGCTCTTTCATTATCCATATGAGTTTACAGACTGTAACAAATTGTAAACTAGTTAACAAGTAACAAACTGTAAATTAGTTAACAAGCAACAAACTTATCACAAAAATTTAAGGGGGAATAAAAATATTCACTTTAACCATTTATACTAAACTTCTTTAATAGTTTTCAACCAAACATCGATGGAACTTCCCAAATCTTCTCCTTGCTAGTTCCTCCCTCGCGTATTCCGCAGATTTTGAATAGGCGATGTATGTGAACATGAAATTAAGAACAAACCATATGTATTTTACAATAATGTATTCAATGTTATATAAGTTGCATATAATTTGGATTGTATAGAGGAATGGTGGTATGTACGCTCACAACAATGACAAAGTGGATGGATCAACCATTCCATGGTTTTGTAATAAAGATATGTGTGGCATGTATGCTTAGGCAAGCAATAATCAGCTTGATATAGAGGTTTTAATACACCCCAACACCATACATACATGACCATCTATGTGTGAGGAGTTTTAGTTTCCTTGTCACTAATGCCACCACTAGACCATAAGAATGCAAGGGTATATGATGTAATGTATGCCTTAATTGCACGCTCATTTGAATTTATATAACTATTTGGTTGATGTTTTTCACAGATGTTGCATTCAACTATCAAAGGCCATTTTGGTGGTGAACGAATTCTCTATGGATGTTATTAGACATCAAAGAAGTGAGATGAGTGGCACAAACATTTATGCGACTTGCAAACACCAAGGCTTCATTGTGCAAGTTTTTAAGCGTAATGAATGGGAAGTGGTGGTGAAAAATAATGCGAGTTATAAGGGACATGAGAAAGATTATTGGACCAAGATCAAGTTTAGGTTGTGAATCCATGTTGACAGATGAAGTGGATAGGCGAGACTACTACCTACCCTGTGGAAATTCATCTCATTGAGAAGATTGACGATCATTAAAACTTCTGTAGAGGTTCCTTCGTCTGATTTTCCAACGATGTGGAAGAAAAAACACACATTTTTTCATGGCTTCTTCCTACCAAGAATATGGATCTCCACCATAGACAATGATGAGTTCTATTGGATTTGGGTACCAATGCATTCAACAACAACCTTACCTAGTGTTATAGACATATTTGGGCACTGCAACCCCAATCACATATGTCCATAAACCAAGGGCTTCTAAGTCCCTAAAAGTGTTGTTTCATACCCTAAAGGAGCAAGGTCAGCTGATTACATCATCTCCCAGAAGTTCTCCCTGAAAAAATACTCAGAACTGGTCAAAACTGGACCATACAGACTGCTCAGTGCTAAGGGTGCGATGCATCTCACCTGCCACATGCAAAAATTGCGATGCATACTGAAAATCCCTTCTGTAGGGTGCGATGAGCGAGAGCAGACAAATGGCAGAGGTAGTTGGCTAGGTGGAAACCCAGAGAATCTTCTAGAAACTGCCCATTTGACACTTGCCTCTCTGAATTTGCCCAGGGATGAGTAAGAGATCATGAATCTCCAAGTGGAACCAAGAACTATCAGAGAGAGGACACTAATCAAAATCCCAGAAGCTGACTCACCCACCTGCAAACATCTATATATGGATTCCTCATCCTAGAGATCAAGAGGGCTGGAATCTTGTATTTTGTTAGGAAGTGTTGTTGGTTTGTCTGTGTAACATTGTATTGTTGGATGATCTAAGCTTTTCATGAGGTGAAGAGGGCTTTCATGCTGAGAGGATGGCGCTAGGTCAGACCAATGGGTTGTAATCCTCTCTTCTACTACTTCTATCAACAAAGCTATTTGAGTTTTCCTCCATATGTTTGTGTATCTCTAAATCTTGTCTTGATATATGCATTTGTATGGTTAATATATATCTGATCTTATATTGTTTATAGTTATATATCTCTATGCTTTGATGGTATCATGCTGCTTTGACTCCACAGGTGTTCTTTGAAGCAGGACAAGTGAGGAAAGAGTGGTGGATTTCTGTCAAAGGGGAAAGGAAACAAGCAAGGAGCCAAGCGAAAGATTGAGGTTGGTACTCTCTGCTCTTTTCTCATCTATCCCTCATAAAGGAAAACACACGTAACTTTAGTTTGTTTGTTTCTAAGATAGCTACCCGTCTTAGTGGGACTAGCAGCTCTGAATGGACACTAGTTTTCCCGATAAAAAAATGGCGACTTTGTTGGGGATCGAATAGCTTATTTGCTTGTTTATATTTGTTTGCTTTATAAACTATAGACGAAACCTGAAGTTAAGCCAGTGTTATGAAACCAGCTCACAAAAAGATATAAAAGAGAGATCAACGCCTTAGAATTCAGACTCTTCGAGGGGGCAACCTCCTTTACATTACACAAATGAACAATTCTTGGATGATACAAATGAAAAGACCTCCTTTCTATATATAGGAGTCTAAGGGGTCATAACATAATCAGAGTCGACATAACAATAATAATCTAAGGGCACAATAATAACAATAGTGGGCTTCTATGGGGCATAACAGTAACAATATGGGCACTACATGGGTACATTAATATAATAAGTGGGTTGTACTAATAACAATAAGGGGTTACACTAGTAGTATAGGGGCCTAACATGCCTCTGTCCTTGAAAAAGCGTTGTACTCAACGCTTGAGTAGTTCTTGATGCTTCTGTATAAAATTCTTGTCGTCCCATGTGGAATCTTCGGTGGGTAAGTTCTTCCACTTGATGAGATACTCTGAAATTGATCAATTTCGTAGCTGTCGGGTTCTTGTTTCTATGACTGCTCCAGGTTCCAATATGATTTTTCCTTCCTCTTCAATTTCTAGCAATATTGTTTGAATTATGATCTTTTGCAACTTTTGAATAAGTGGCCATACTTCTTCGTCCTTCTTCCATTCATCCCTTGCTTTGTTTATCCAATCTAGTTGGATAATAGAAATAGCACAAAACAATGCTTCCACATCCTCATCCTTGAAGAGTCTTCCCATTCGGTAAGGTTGCCATTTTTTAAGTGCATGTAGTATTGCCAACATTTCCTTCTCATAAATAGCTTGCTTGAGATGTAGTAGTAAAAATACCCAATCACCTAAAGCAAAACATTTTTCACTGCGATGTTGATCTACCTGTTGTTTCGTTTGATTTTGCACCGAAGTGGCGTTATCCTTTAAAAGTTGCAGAACTTGTTGTTGATGCTCGATGTGATCTTTCACTACTTGAACCTTTTTCTTCTTGATATGTCCTTCTATCTCTAGAGTTTGATGAGTGGTAATTTCTTCCAATCCTTTACAAGATATGGTCGGATTCATTTCTTGATGCTCGATGTGATCTTTCACTTCTTGAACATTTTTCTTCTTGATATGTCCTTATATCTTGATAGTTTGAGGAGTGGTAATTTTGACCAATGAATTACAAGATATGGTTGGATTCATTTCTTCTTTTTCGATGTGATCTTTCACTTCTTGCACCTTTTTCTTCTTGATATGTCCTTCTATCTTGAGAGTTTGAGGAGTGGTAATTCTTGCCAATGCTTTACAAGATATGGTCTAATTCATTTCTTCTTTCTCTGGGGTGGGGTCCTGGCGTATATCCTCTTCTTTTGATGTTTCTTGATCCTTTTCTTCCTCCTCTTCATATTCTATGTAAAATAATTTCTTCTCAGCACACTTATGACCTTTAGTGCATTTGCTATCACAATTGTAACAAAGCCTTTTTCTCTTTTTTCCTCCAATTGTTGTGGTGTAACTGTTATCACTCAGGTTGTCTTTCTGGTCAGCTCAAAAGGATACGACCGAGGTAACCACAGACCAATCTTTGGACTGCAGGTTCTAGCCCACCTGCAATCAGAGAGGGCTCTCTCTTTCTGATTTAGCTTTGTTGATAAGGTTTTTAGGCTAGTTATTGAGTTCAAGGGGTTTTGTTTTGATTTTGGCGGGAAGGATGATGCTTTCAAGTAAAGAGGTAGAGATAGCATGAAAGTTTTAGAACCATTGGGCGTGGAGTCAAGGAGTAGGACTGCTGGTGCATTTTCCTGGTCACAAGAGGGAATTATGGAGCAAGACAGCTGCATATGAAACAATCTTTCAAGGTAAAAGAGATGGATTAAAGGCTAAGGAATGAGGGGCAATTAAGAATCTCTCATTCAGGTTAGCAGAAGGAAGATAAATGAGCCCTATATAGGAGCAGCTAAGAATTCCTAGATAACAGTCATTCATATGTGAAATAGATCAAACATGAGCCATAACAGAATTCATATTTATGACTAAATCAAGAGGAAAACATTAAAAAGCCACAGAAAGTGAGCATAGAGTGCAACTAAGCAAATTCTAAACCAATCCTTTGTTCAGTGATTTGAGCATATGTGAAATTGAAATAACAGAGGTAAGGAACACTTATTGATTCACACTGCAGCACAAGAATTCCAAATTCAACTCTTCAAACCATTAGACACAGAGCAGACAATCATTCCTCCAAAGCTTTTCAACAATCTTTGATTAAGTAAAACATCTCAGATACAGTGCGAGTCTCTAGTGAAGATTATCAACCAACCAACCCTTTTTACAATGCAGAGGGTCGTATAAATAAGGAAAATTATCCAAAATTAATCTATTATAGCCGACCTAAACAAGTCTAAAAGAAAATGATTACTTTAACCTAATCTTATCCAGAAATAAATGCATGAAAATATCTTTGAGCTGCGCTGAGGGCAGCTGTATCAAACTGAGTTAATGTCTGTCCTGGGTGGCTTGGTGCAGTCTTTCTGTAATAACTGTGATTTTTCTTTTATCTCCACCTCTAACTTGATTCTGCTATTGTTCGGTGCCATTAATGTGCACTAATCCCGACCAGATAAGTTTTTAAATGGCCTTAACTGCTCTGCTGACTTTGATGGAGGCTTTTAATTTTCACCTGCTTTGATGTTGCTGAACTGATACTCTTTGCCGCTTCATCTTTCCTCTGATACACTTTGGCGCTGAACCTGGCCTCTTTAATGTCTTCTGAGTGCTTTAGATTGTCCTATCGACCTTTTATGGCTGCTGCTCGACCCTCTGTTGCTTTAAAACTTGTGTTTGCCCCTTTCTGTATGCCTCGCGAAGAAATTCTGGTTATTTTGCACCTTTTGAGCCTGCTAAAGGCCGAGCGGTGAGGGGATTTCCATTTCGGCCTATTTCCCGTAGCCATGCGCGATTAGCACTAGGCGCTAATCGCGCATGAAAAACTGCCTCAGATTCTGATTCCGGGCTTCCTAGGCTGCGATTTGCGCCTTTCGCACTTTTTTACGGTGACGTCAGCATGACGTTAGCGGTGGGTCCCAGTACGGCGGTGACGTGGCAGGGTGACGTCAGCGGGGTGACGTGGTAGTACGGTGGCAGCTACGTGGCAAGGACACGGTGGCAAGAGGCCGACGCGGGATGGTGATGTAGCAGGGTGACGTCACGCTGACATAGGAGGGGGGAGAGCGGTATCTGGTTTCGGGCGCACCGCCTTTTCGCGTAGGTGGTTTCGGCAGAGGGGGCTCCGCCACAACCAGGAGGGCGACACGTGGCGGGAGTACGGCGGGAAAACTGCCGATCTCCCGGGCGTTAACCCTCGGCAGCTTCGGAGATGAGAAGACCCGCCCACCGTAGATCTGTGGCGCGGGCGATCGGACGGCTGGCGGAACAGATGAGGCGGCGGAGGGATAATGGATGGGGCCCGCGCGAATATTCGAATTCGTATGATGCCGCCGGGGGCGGGGGGGGTTAGACTTTGGTTTAGTGGGTTTTTCAGGGTTTGAGCGCCGGGATCATAATTTAATCAAATATTTTTTAAACTAAGCCCGAACCTGTGAGTGCGAGGGGTTAAAAGGGATGAAACGTTATGGGTAAAGGGGTGAGAAAAAGGTTATTTAACTTAACCAGATGTCAAGCTAATCCCAGGGTTAGGACGCGGTAGGCTAATGCTGAGTCCCAGATGAACTCGACATTTCCCAAATTGATATATATAGGGCTAAAATGCCAGGGGATGGGAATATGTACATAGGGAGATTTATTAACATATTTTACTAGGGGAAGGGGGAACAAATAGGGAGCTACATAGTAAGAATTGGTAGTTAATATGAAAGTGTGAAGAAAGCGCTAATTATGTGAATCTTTAGGCTATTGGGGGGGTGGAACTTGTAGAAGATATATCAGCACTCCTATGTAAAGCATATCTCTACTTAGGTAAATGTTTTATGAAACATGATGAAACTAAGAGGCTCAAGCAGATCTTTACCTCTTCAGGGAACTTAGTGAGCGATTTAGGGAATTAGAAGAAGGGGGAGTTTAGACATGCATCGCTTGACCTACTCCAAATGAAAAACTGCCTTACAATTTTGATCTGTAGTAAAATATCACTTTGAAACACAAAATTGATCATAAATCAACATTCTGCAACCTCAAAACTACCTACCCAGCCTACTTACCTAACATTTTTTCTTATTTTGGTTTGGGTGCACTTAGACTTGCAGACCCTGCTTTACAATTTTTCTTTTGACTGCCCTCCTATCTAAATCTGCACTTATTTCTGCCAAGGGCCCAGATTAAGCAGTTGGGCTCCTTTGATTCTCTACCTATCTATAAATCTGCCAAGATTAAGTTGTTTGGATAGATATTCATTCTCTATTTCTGAAGCAAGAAATTGAAACCTAGGGAAGCCAAGATTAAGTTGTTTGGACTTCCCTTAACAAAAAATTCTTCAAAAAATGGTTAAGTCATCAAAATTGGAATACAGCAGTGGCATTTAGACTGGCACACTTTCATGGCCTCTTCTTTGACCTCTTTCTGGAAATATGGAGCATTGCAGCATGCAAAGTATGACATATTTGGCATGTAAAAAATGTCAATCATGAAAGATAAACATCTATTGCAACAGGAGGCTAACAGTGGCTCCACTTGGGGATGACTTTTCCTTGTGAAAAGCCAAGAATAGCAGGTCAGACTGCCTTGATCTTCTATTGTTGTTGTAGACTGAAAAACTTCTTTGTGCTGGCTGTTAAGAGTGTGAAACTTTGAAATGTGAATAGCTCTCTTCTCAACTGAATTACTGTGAACTGTCACTACAACAAAACCCTATCATTAGCATCCCTTTTTGCTTCCTTTTTTGCGTCTAGAGACCCTTTTTGGTGCTATTTGTGTCCATTTATCAAATATGGTGCAAAACTTGATGCAAAGTTTTCATCGATTTTTGCACCAAGTCTCACATCAAGTTTAGCACCAGGTATTGTAATAGGTTTTGCACCAGATTTTACACCAAGTTTTACGCCATGTTTTATGCCAAGTTTTGTGCCATCCTTTGCACCATGTTTTGCATCAAGTTTGGCACCTAATTTTGTTTCACCATCTTTTGCATCCTCTATTGCATCCACTTTTTTCACCTACACTTGCATCAACTTTTGCATCATCTCTTGCATCCTCTTTTGCATCATTTTTTAAATCATTTTTTGCATCCATTTTTGCATATTTTTTGCATCCCCTTTGTTCCAAGTTTTGCATCGAGGTTTGTGTCTAGTTTTTTCATATACTTTTTTTGCATTAACTTTTTCATCTTGTTTTGCATCCATATTTACATCCTCTTTTTCATCTGTTATTGTGTCCACTATTGCATCCATTTTTCCTGTGCCATAATTTGCACCTAGTTTGACACCTCCCTTTGCACCCTTTTTTGTTTCTAAATTTGCATCCACGATTGCATCCTCATATACATCTAGGTTTTCATCGACTTTTACATCTACTTTTAATCCCTTTTTATATCCACTTTTGTGTCAAGATTTGCATCAAGTTTTGTGTCTTGTATTGCATCTACTTTTGCATAAAATTTTATTGCATCATATTTTACATCCATGTTGCACCCATGTTTACGCCCACTTTTACATGCCTTTTTACATCCTAATTTTCATCTTCATTTGCTTCTTTTCTTGTATCTATCATTACATCCACTTTTGTTGTGACACAATTTGTGCCATGTTTTGTACTTACTATTGTACCCACGTTTTCTTCAAATTTTGCATCCATCTTCGCATCCTCTTTTGCATAAAACATTGCATCTATTTTTGCATCCACTTTTTTGTTGGGTTTTGCATCTCATTTTGTATCTTCTTTTGCATGTACTTCCATTGCATCCATATTTTGCATCCAATTTTGTTTCTCATGTTGCACCCGTGTTTGCATCCACTTTTACATCCCTTATAGCATCTTGCCTTGCATCTAAGTTTGCATCTTTTTTTTTGTGTATTATTACATCCACTTTCTTGTCAACTTTTTTTGTGCTATGATTTGTGCCATATCTTATGCCTATTGTTGCAACCCACATTTTCTTCCACTATTGCATCCACATTTGTATCCTCTTTTATGTCCAAGTTTGCATCAAATATTGTTTATGTTTTTTGCATCCCATTTCGAATCTACTTTTACATCCACTTTTGATTCGTCCAATTTTGCAACTAATTTTGTGTTCACTATTGCACCCATGTTTGGCCCATGTTTACATCTCTTTTTTCATCCAATTTTTCCTCATTTTTGCATTCAAGTTTGTGTCTTTTTTTTTTTTCTTACATTCATTGTAGTATCCACATTTGTTTCACCACAATTCATGCTAAGTTTTATGCCTACTATTGTGCTCATGTTTTCTTCCACTTTTTCATCCATGTTTGAATCCTATTTTGTGTTCAAGTTTGCATCAACTATTGCATCTATTTTTTCATCCACTTTTGTGTCAATTTTTCTGTCTTGTTCTGCATCTACTCATGTTCTATCCACTCTTCATCCAAATTTACGTCTATTTTTACCCCCATTTTTTTTGTTCACTTTTGCATCCCTTTTCCAACACACATCATATTTTTTGCATTGATGATATTTCTTATGATATTGAAAATTATGAACAACTGATGACAATGTCAATAATTATAACAATGATGATAATGAAGATGACGACGATGACATGAATTGTGACTATTATGATAATGACAATGATGATAAAGATGATGAGAGTTACAATGACAATGATGATGATGATGTTTCTAATGACCTTCGCCATTCTTCCCAATTTTTAAATGTTGTCGTGGTCAAAATCATAATAATTATCTTTGGCGTCATCTTCCAAGTCATCATCATCTGATCATCATTATCATTATTTTCATCTTGGTCATCATCAAGAACAATAATGGCATGAATGATGATTATGATGTTCATGATGAAGATGACAACAGTTATGCAAAAATTATATAAGTTATTATGATGGGGATGATGAAAATTATAATGATGATGATAATGGTAGTAATGATGATGATCATCAATCATCTCCAAAAAATAAAGTTGTTATTTTTCCTGCATATATCATGTGTCCTAACAACCCTTTTTGAGCACTCGTAACATTTTTTAGGTTGATGATATTTCTTATGATGCCTATAATTATGAACAATTGATGACAATATCCATAATGATGATGATGATGATGATGGTGAAGACATGAATGGTGATTATGAAAATAATGAAATGAGGACAATAATGATGACATTGATGGTGGTGATGATGGTGATAATGAAGATGATGACCCTCTCTCTAAACTAGGGAGGTACTCATAATGAGACAAAAAAGTACTCTCAAGTTGAAATATTCATATAAGAAGGGATCTGAATTGATAATCATCAATGATGATTTACATCATCATAGCCAACATTGTAAAAATAGCAAGTCCTTAACTAACAAGTTTATGTCTCCAATAGATCAGAGCACAATGTTGGGACGCATAAATTTGGACACCATTACCTCTCTAGGAACTTACCCCACCAAGATGTTCACCAGGTATGTCCTCACATGATCATTTCCTAATCCACTATCATAATATTTGACACCAGGAAATGTCAATCCTCATGACTATCCTTATCTTGGATTAATGTACTTGACTTATGGAAATTAGTCCTAGTCAAAGTTCAAATTCTCAAAGAATATTGGTCCCAGATGATTATCCAATCCACCATTCTCCCTACTAGTGTCTTTACTAGGCTTACGATTGTTAGTCCTAGCCATAGTACATGACACATGGATAATATGGTGTCTACCCTCACTCCCTCTCAACCAGAGAGGAGACATCCATAAGCATAAGATTTTCTCAAGAATGGCCATCATTTTCATAGAGAATAACATCATTAATTTGTTTTCATCACATGACACCTTTATGATTAAGCATCCATATATTTGTGGCAAAATATTTCACCTTTTTTCATTTGTGATGAAATAAAATAAAAAAGTGAAAGCCAAAATTATTAAAGATACACTATATTGATTTATCTAAGTCTAAACTCTAAGGTTGAAGTGAAAATTCATGTAAATCTTATATCTACAAGTTGTGCCAAACTTATGAAAACCTTATTCCCTAAGTCCTATATTTAAGAAAATGAAAAAGAAAGAAAAATAAGGGCCAATGAATGGTAACTCATGTATTAACTCCCTCTTTGAAAAATATATGAATATAGACACTCCTAGTCACACTTGATCACATGTTTGTGATGCTTAAATCATGAATTCCTCTTTTCTCCTTGCGTTTTCACTTCATCTTTTAAGCACCTAATTGAGGATGTAGGGAATGTTTGTTTCCTAAGGCTTTCATGTCTACTCTTGGTTACTTATGTCACACTACTGTCAATTTATGTGACGGAGTGAAATACATAAGTTTGTGGAGTTATTAGAGTGGTGTATTAAGTTAGTCACCACACACACATGTATTACATCTCATTGATCCACATGTGTGGGTTGGAGACTCATTGCTTGACAACTTTAATGGAGACTACTTCATGGCTTTAATGGTATAGCTTACAAAATATCTTGTTAAACATTGCGATTCATCCTTTCTTTTCCTCGAGACACTTGATAATATTGAAGTCACTCCCAATAATCCATGGAGATGGGGAGTATAAATTACTTGTGCTAGAAATAGAATTGAAAAATAGAGGTTTTCCATTTGTGATATTGGATTCATAGACATTGGATACATGGTAGTAGTCCTCGACGTCAATTAACTAAAGTTGTATTGTCATAATGCGAAAAGAGATAAACATATTGGTAACCTTGATGTCTCGATCATTTCAAGTAATAACCATTCCACCCAAGTATCTCTAAGCATCAATCACTACTACTTGGAAATTCCTCCCCCATTTTCTAATTATATGAGGTAGAACCTCACTTAATATTTTTGCTTCTTATATCAACATTATTGATGGGTGCTTTGCGTACCATTTTTCTTTTAGGAGTCTTTGTTTTCCTTTACTATTGAGGCCCCTAATGTTCCATGAGATCATTTTCATTGAGAATTTACATAGAAAGGAAGTATAATGTGACTGAAAAAAAACATGTCTCAAGATTTAAGTGCTTGGACAATTCCACTTCATGACTCCTATATTTCCTTAACCTGGGACCAAATGATGAACTTGATGGCCTTAAGGGAAATTGACCAATGAAAATCTAAAAAAGAGGTGACTTTTGACTTTATCACATACAATTTAATCTACTAAAAAAAAAAATATCCATAACAATTTCATCAATCAATGAATCATTAAAAAAAGCATCCAAAACAATTTCATCAAGCAATGAATCATTGCATCATAAAATACAATCTATAAACATTTTGGGAACGTTTTGCTAAAACATGCTCAAAAACCAACATATTTAACAATAATATGGACAATAACACATTTTGATAAATTAAATAACATATTATCAAGCCTAAAAATGTCACTAACAGAAAACTATAAAGCATGCAACTAATGGAAGTGACCACTCAAGGCCACCATAAGACAATTAATCTATTAAGATCAAGATTAATGGGGAAAAATATCTACAAAGGACAAAGGCAAACCTATTTTAACTTTATTGTTTTTTTAGCCTGGTTCAAGATGAACATTTCAAGATATCATGAAGAACATAATTAGTCTTATTACATTAAGAAAACCCAAGCACATTCTATAACTTAGCAAGGAAAATATGTATAACACCCATGTCAACGGCACAACACATGGCATTGAGTTACTTTTTATTATATAATTTAAACTCCTATCATAAAATCACAAATTTAGCATGAATGGAATGTTTAAAATCCATTTTTATAAAAACAAAATATAATTTTTCTTATAAAAAAATACCAAAAACTAAATATATATTTTTTTAGAAAATAAAAAAATACTAAAACTAAATATATATTAAAAAAACCTAAAACATAAGCAAACTAGAATTTGAATTTGACACTCTTGTTCACTTTCGGAAACTCATATGGTGGAATGTGATCTCTTTATCCTCATCTTTATATTTTTCCTAAAAAATAAAAGCATACAAAAGCGGGAAAGAGCCATAAAGCATCGGCAAGCTTTTTCTTGAGCACAAAAGCATCTAAAAAGTGGAAAAGGCCATTTTTATATGAGGAAACATTATTCACCCAAAATATTTTTCCCAAATTGAATTAATGAGGAATTTGGGAAATCTTCATAGCCTTCACTTTCCTATATATTGGAGGCTTGGCCATTGAAAAAATGATGGGAATTCTTGTATTGTCACGCTGCTGAGATCTATCTTGAGAGGGAGAGTTTTGGAACTATGAGTTGGGGGAGGTGCTGTTGCAACTACATCTGATTGTTGTAACTTTCCTCCAAATCAATTTTTCATATAGATCAGTTGTTCTTCCTTCCATATGTTTCTATTCATTCTTTACTTCTTCTATTTAACTAATGGATGTGTGGAATTTTGGTTTGTATTTATTTATTCAATAATATTTATATGTTTCTAATAGTTTCGATTATCAAGATATTATGCTGTGAAGGTTGCTTTATTCTCTCTCTTATGTGTAGGACCAAGGTTTGGAGCTAGCTAGGAGCGCTTCCTAGCTATACTAAAAACTCCAAGAAGACTTTCATGTGAAGACTCACAAGAATTCATTCTCTTTTTCTTAATCTATACTCTACATCTTGATCTACTAAGAATCTTAAGCCTTAGAACAACCTTTCTCTTAATTTGTTTGTCCTAGGTTTCCGGGATAAACTAAGAGGGTTTTATCTTCATCTAACCGTGCATTAAATCCTACAACAAAATGATATTTAGAAACTTTAATATATTTCACTATGTAAATGAACTTAGTAAAATGAACCCATAGAGGGGGTCATAAATGGAAATAAAAGTAAAACTATAAACAAGAAGCAAAAGTGGATTTAACCATGGATGCAAAATTGGGAGTAGAATTGGATGTTAAACTAGCCATCAAAACAAGATGCAAATAATGACACAAAAAGTGTTTTAAAGTAAAATCAAAAAATGGTGCAACACTAGACACAAAGAAGGGAACAAAATAGAGCATATGAAAGGATACCGAATTGGGCATAAACAAGGATGCAAAAATGGACACCAAAATTAGGATTCAAAGAATGGTGTAAAATTAGGATGGAAAAAGGATGTAAGAAAAGACACAAAACAAGATGCAAAATGGGACTAAAAAAGGGTGAAACCAAGGGTGTCAAAAATGATGCATAACTAGATGAAAATTCAAACTAAAATGTAGGTGCAAAATGAGATGCAAATGTGGACACAAAATGTGGTAGAAAAAAGGATGCAAATTCGGAAGCCAAAAAGGATGAAAAATTAGATACCAAAAAGGATGCAAATTTGGACATAAAAAATGGTGCAAAATTGGACACAAAAGAAGATAAATGGTGCAAAAATGGGCATAAAAATGGCTCAATTTTGGATGCAAATTGAGATGCAACATTGGATGTAAAATGAGGTGCAACAAATCATTCAAAACTTGGTGCAAAACAAATGCAAAAGTAGACGAAAAAAATGGCTCAAAATTGAACGTAACAATAGACAAAAAATGGGATGCAAAGGTGGATGCAACATATGGTTCAACATAGGATGCAAATTTAGATGCTCAAAAGGATACAAAATTGGATGCAAGAAATGGTGTTAAAAATGATGCTAAATTGGATGAAACAAATGATGCAAAATTAAATACAGAATATGGTGCAAAATAGGATGCAAAAAAGGGAGATAAATAAAACGCAAAAGTGGATGCAAAAAATTGTGAAAAAATGCATGCAAAATTTGACACTAAATTAGATTCAACATATGGTGCAAAATTGGATGGAAAAAATGGTGTAAAAAAAGGGAGAAAAACTGACACAAAAATAGATGTAAAAATAAGTACAAAATTAGAAGCAAAAAATGGCATAAGACCAAATGCAAAAATTGACATAAATTGGATGTAAAAGAAGGCACTAAATAGATGCCAAAGATGGTGTAAAAATCGATGCAAATTATGCCACAAAAGAGGAAGAAAAAAATGATGCAAAAATAGATGCAAAAAATGGCACAAAACTAGAAGAAAAACCTGTTGTAAAACCAAATGAAAATCTTGGTGAAAAATATGATGCAAAAAATGATGAAAACTTTGGCATAAAAAAGATGCAAAATTTGGTGCAAAAAAGGACGCTTTAAAAATTGTACAATAGAGCCATATTTAGCGCCAGGCTACTCATCCCAATTGAGAAAAAAATGCACTAAAATCTGGCGCTAAATCTGGTGCAAATTGCCTGTTTTGTTGTAGTGTGTATAGCATCGCCTGCTTTTTTCTGCGTGCTTAATGTTATGTACAATATTGCTTGAGCATTGTGCCTTTGAAAAATATAGATCAAAACTGATGTGTTTCTTTTAGCTCTGGTCTAGAAACAGTTGCTGAAAGATTGCTCCTCTCCTATTGAAACTGTTTGACTGAAGACTATAAGCTGCACACTGTTTTGATTTTACCATGAATTTCTGTGATATGACAATGCTACTCTTGCTATTTTGCAGAGATTAATGCAGAGATAGAGCCTTTAAAAAATGGAATTCTTGCATTAACTATGTCTTCGGAAATTTTGTTGCTGCTCCTCTAACACTCAGATTGCTTATACAAAAATTAGAAACAAAGTGCTGATATATACAAATATCAATGTACAAAGAAATATGTACAAAGCTGCATTGTATCCTTTTAAAAGGGATCATGGTAATGTTTTAACATTCGACCATTAACAGGGCCTTCCTCAGCAGTGCTACCCTCTAGAGATTTGAGAAAATATGTGTTATTCCCCTGAACAGCAGAAATAACAAATGACCCTTTCCATAAAAAATGAAATTTTGCATGTTTTCCCTTGTCTTCTCTTCGTGAATCCCACCTTAGAACTTTGTCGCCAATGTAGAAATCCTCAGCCTTAGCTCTCTTATCAAACATCTTTTTGAGCTTTTCTTGCAAAATTTGAGCTCTGTCATAGACTTGCTCTCTGGTTTGCTGAAGATGAATGGTTTGATTGATTCTTCGTTGGATGTGATTTGATTCAGCCTGAATCTCCTGTAACAGTTTGATAATAGGGATGCCCAAACATGAAGGAAATCTGGCCTCCATGCCATATACTAGCTCATAAGGGCTCATCCCAATGGATTTCTTGGTTGAAAGTCTGTCTGCCCATAGGGCATTTGTGAGCTTTTTATGCCAGTTCTTCTTGTTTTCTTCTAAGATCTTCTTGATAATATTAATTAGAATTTTATTTGAGGATTCGGCCAAGCCATTACCTTGAGCGTAATAGGCTGTAGAGTGGCCCAAGGTAATATGAAATTTATGGCAAAAATTGATCATCTTTTTGGATTTGAAAGCAGCGG
The DNA here is from genome assembly GCA_031772625.1 of Pinus tabuliformis. Taxonomy (NCBI): domain Eukaryota; kingdom Viridiplantae; phylum Streptophyta; class Pinopsida; order Pinales; family Pinaceae; genus Pinus; species Pinus tabuliformis. Next base: position 1,634,696,250 of record CM062816.1, read on the forward strand.
CGTTGTCAGTAATGATATTCTCAGGGTAGCCAAATCTAGAAAGGATATTGCACTCAAGGAATTGGATAATGATGGTATCATTGGCTTGCCTGCATGGGAGGGCTTCAACCCACTTAGTGAAATAGTTGGTGGCCGTTAGAATCCACTTGTGCTAGCATGAGGAGGAGGGATGGATTTCTCCAATGAAGTCAAGACCCCATTGTTGAAAAGGATTTTCAGTTGAGATGGGTTTAAGGGGCAGGGGCAACAACTTTCTTTTGCCCTCAAAGATTTGGCATTTGTGACATGAAATGGAAAATTTCTTTATATCTGCAAAAAGAGAGGGCCAATAGAAACCAGCCCTTAAAATTTTATCAGCAGTGGACTTCCAATATAGATGTCCTCCACAATCACCTGCATGGAATTCTTTCATGACTTTGTTAGTTTCACTCATGGTTAAACAATTAAGCAATATACCTTCATGATTTTTCCAAAATAAAGCACCATCTATGACACAAAACTTCGAATCTTTCATCTTTAAAGATCTATTCTTGGTTCTGGACAATCCTGGGGGAGAAAACGGGTTTAACAATACAAAGCATATATCAACATACCATGGGGATTGCAAAAAGGTTTCACTGATCTGTGGAGTCGCCAGCTCCTGTTCATTGTCCAATTGGTTAATGTCTAAGGCTTGAAAGTTTGTTTCGGACATCAGTTTGGCTAAACCTTGTCCCTTTATGAGCTTGGTTGGTTTTATTTCTATGTCATATTCAAGGATGTTTGCAATCCATTTGCCTCTTTTGCCCTCTAATCCCTCTTGGGTTAATATGTCTTTTACAATAGCATTTGGGACATAGGCAATCACATGTGAATATAAAATGTAGACTCTGAAATCCTTGATGGCCTTAACAAGGGCATAGGCCTGCTTTTCCATGATTTGGTAGTTCAAAGGGGCATCTCTTAAGGCTCGGCTGAAAAATGCAATTGGCTTTTCATTTCCTTGATCATCCTTTTGCAAAAGGACAGCAGCTATGGCGTGCTCAGATGAAAAAGAAAATATGATAAAGTCCCTATCAAATTGTGGACTTGTGATGTCAGGGGCTTCGGTTAAGGCATATTTTATGCCCTCAAAGGCTTGTTTGGTTTCAAGAGACCATCTTACCTTGGCATCCTTTTTTAACATGTTGCTTAACAGTCTTATCAGCTCAGCTAGATTTGGGAGAAATCTCCTTAGGAAGTCAATCTTCCCAAGGAATGCTTGCAACTCTTTTATGTTCCTTGGATATGGGATTTGGAGGATGGCTTGGATTCTTTTAGGATCAATTCTAATCCCATATTTTGATATGATATAGCCAAGAAGCTTGCCTTCTTCAAGGCCGAAGAGGGACTTCTTGGGGTTCAAGGAAATGCCATATTTCCTACATGTCATGAATATTTGCCTCAAATGTTTTAGGTGCTCTTGATCAGATTTGGAGAAGGGGGTTAAGTCATCAAGGTAGACAACTAGGAAATCATGTATTTCCTTGGCAAATGCAATATCCATTGCCCTTTGAAAGGTAGCACCAGCATTTTTAAGTCCGAAAGGCATCTTCACATACTTAAATGTTCCCCACGGTGTGGTAAAGGCAGTCTTGTCTTGGTCATCCAAGTGAACCAGTATTTGATTGAAACCTGAAAAGCCATCTAGCAAATAAATTGTAGATGACCCCACTACTCTCTGCAGAATATGATCCATTTTGGGCAAGGGGTAGTGGTCTTTTAGGGAGACTTGGTTTAAATTTCTTAGGTCTACACATAGCCTAATCTCACCTGTCTTTTTTCTTGTGGGAACAAGATTGGATACCCATTCAGAAAATCTGATGGGTGCTACGATACCTACTTCAAACATTCTTTTCACTTCCTTTTCAATCAGAGGGAGAAGCATGGGATTGATTCTCCTTAGTTTCTGCTTGAAGGGCTTTTGGTTTGGTTTTAAGGGAATGGTGTGTTGGATTACTGAGGTGTCATAGGACTTCAAGTCCTCATAACTCCAAGCAAATACATCTTGGAATTCTTTGAATAAATCAACATATTTAGGCTTTTGATTAGGTGGCAAATTTTTGGATAATTTGATCATTTTGGGCTTCTCTGCTATTCCGATGTTATGTTCCTCTATAGCAGCGTTTAGGGGTTGCATTTTTGGCTTCTTAGGAACATCATTAGCATCAAACATATCTTCTAACAGAGTGAGGCCAGCAGGGAGAAGGTTATCTTTCAGATCAACGATCTCGGCCTCTGCTTCGACTATTTCCTCCCAATGCATCTATTTCAGCTTTTCTATGTTTGTATTATCAAAAACAGTTGGGTTCAGCATTCTTTTGGCTGTTATAGGTGTTACAGCCTGCTGACTTTCATTTGTTCGCTATTGTTTATCCGTCATAGCATCCATGTCAATGTTAATTTTTGAAAACTCATGTTGAAGAGTGAGGAAATTGTTAATCTGGGCATCATTTTCGAACACTTGCCAATCTTTAACATTATTTGGGACAGCAAGCATATGTTTTATCTCAGCAGTAAAATGGTGATTTGGCTCAAAGGGGAGCTTGCATGTACTAGCAAAAGTGGCTAGGCTGTGTGCATGAATGTTATGCTCTCTTGAAATCTTGGCAAGCTTGGATTCAGTGAATGCATTGAGTATACTAGTGGCAGCAGTCCTATAGGCCCTCATTCTATTGTCATTGGTAACAAAGTTACCTTTCATCTATTGTATGATTAAATCGGAGTCACCTAAAATGGACACTTTTGCAGCTCCTAGAGCTTTGAGCAGTTTAAGGCCTAGGAGGAGAGCCTCATACTCTGCCATGTTATTGGTGCATTTGAAATTTAGTCTGTAGGCATGGCCTTCTGCATGATTGTTATGTGTATTGTGAATCCAGACACCTGCCCCTGCTCCTAACTTGTTGACAGAGCCATCAAACTCTAAATACCATGTGATTTCTTGCTTGTGGTTAGTGTCAAGAGTTTCAGTCATTCTTGCAGTGGACAGATTTGAATTTTCTGTTTGGGGAGGTTCTTCTAGCATGCTGGTTGCATTAACTGTTTTGACAGTTTCATCAGTATGGGCAACCGATTCTTCATTGATGTGTGTGTTCAGTTCTAAAGCCAACGGCTTGCCATCAATGGGAGGACTTGTTTCATCATTAAATAAAATAAAAGAATCCATATCAGAATGGATTAAGTAAATGGGAAAATTTTTAGGCTTTCTCTCACTATTTACCACATACTTCATCAGTGTTTCTCTATATAGTCTCTTTGGTTGCCCAAAGACAGATATAGTGGCATAAGAGAGATCTAATTGGAGGGATCCTTGGAGTTTTGCTCCCCAAGATCTTGACAATAGCATGCCATACTTTGGTGGAATGTCAGCAACCACCACATCCATGAGGATTGTCTTGTTAGGAAATTGGACTAAGGAGACACACAGGTCTTTGATGAGGCCTAAACACTTGACTTGACTTGAGTCAAAGGAGAATAGATCTTTGTAGGGTATTGTAACATCAAGGTTCAGTTTTTCCATTACAGCTTTGGGCATAAGGTTGTGTGAGGCACCTATGTAAAACATAGCATTGTGCAGGACTTTGTCATGTATATGTGCACTGACATAAAAGGGTAAGACAGATCCATATGTTGATTTTCCATTAACTTCTGGACCAAACAGCAGCTCAGGTTGATCATCAAGAATATTGACATCATCCTTGACTTCTGGCATTTGAAGTGATCTTTGAATTTGTTGCCTATACACATCATGTTTAGCAAGTTCAGACAAGGGGATGGATATCTTCAATTTACCTATTTCTGCCTCTAAGTCAAATGATTTTTCAGATTGGGTTTTAGTATTGTGAGAGGCAGGTTTCCCTTTTTCCATTGGAGTATCAACAATTTGGTCTTGTTTATCAGTGTTAAGGGAAGTAATTGCTTGCGGTTTTTCTATTTTAGGAGGGCTTTTTGGAATGTTGTTCAAATTCTCTTTCAAGGAAGAAGGTGGCAGAGGCTGATCAATAGAAGGTTTCATTTATGTTATGTCCTCTACAGTCACTTGATGCGGGTTTGGGACAGGTATATCAGCTGGTTCTATTATGACGGCCTTGCCTTTAGTCTTGTTGGGTTGTTTGCCATCCTTTGGTTTGCTAGGTTCAGAAATATCAATGGTCCTAGTTCTCAGCTTATATTGTTTGTGGACCTCATAGACAGCAGTATCATAGCCTTGTTTAAAATCAAAAGACTCACCAGACTTAGTCTGAAATTGATTAAAGTCATGCTCATCTTGGTCTTGTTGAGTTAGGAAAATTTGTTGCTCAGCCCTTGAATCCACTAAGTTCATGTGAGTGTCCTCTGTGGGCTCACTAGATGTAGATGCTTCCGCATAATTTTCATGAAAAGGGGGTCTTATATCATGGTCTGGGCTAGACCTACCAGCATTTGTGTTCTGCGTTTTCCTAAAATTTGGGTTCCTTATGGTATTGGACTGTTGTCCTTCCCATGATGATTTCCTCTCAACACTTTCTACTCTGTCTCCCAGCCTTTGCATGCCACTGATAATAGCATCAAGTTTCTGATCTAAGGCTGAGGGTTCTTCTTTGAAGGTGGTTCTTCTCTCCATTCTAGCTCTGTTTCTTTTGGCAATTAGGTTAGCCTCTACGCTAACAACAACATTTTGCATGTCTGCAAGGGTTTGAGGGGATCTTTCTTTTAACTGGTATGCCATATCCGGGTCGAATCCATCAGGGAATTTATACAAGGCAAGGTCAGGTGGAGGTCTTAGGTTCTGTGGTATTGCATTATAGACATTGTTGAATCTTGCACAATAATCTAGGATAGAATCTTGAGGGCCTGTTTTTATTGTATCGTATTCAGCTAGTATGTGCAATGGGTCTTTCCTTTTTTCCCATCTGTTGGTAAAGGATTGATAAAGCTCATCCGGAGTGGTTATAGAATTTGGAGCAAGTGATCTGAACCAAGTTCTTACATCACCTGTTAAACTTTGAACAAAATTTTTCATTCTCACACTATCATCATCTATTTTGTAGTTCTCAAAATAGTCTTGCATCTTCTTGGTATGTTGAATGGCTGTGCAAGTACCAGTTCCATCAAAATATGTGATTTTACTTTGATAATCCTGAGGCATATCCCCAGGATTTGCAGGTAATTGAAGGGGTGCATATCTATTAGCCATATTCACAGGGATAAGTGGAACAACAGGAACAACAGGGACAACTGGAATAGGTGTAACAACAATAGTGGTAATGGGAGTATGTGCAGTGAATGGAGGTGTGGAAGGAGTGCTTTGGGAAGTAGATGATGAACAAGGGGAAACAGGGGTTGAACGAAATAAAACTTTGACAGGGGTTGGAACACTGCTTGTGTGAACTGCTTCAGGACTATTATCAGCAAAATCTTCTCTTTGTTCTTGCTTCCTAAGGATCTTTGGGATTAAGTTCGGATTTTCAAAAGCAGCCGGGGGATTTGGGTCTGGATTTGACCTAGTATAACGAGAATTCTTTTTGGGAGCCAGATTCTAATTTGTTTTGGTATTTTCTGTGAATGTTTTTTAGAATTAGCAAGGAACTGATCAAATTTTTGGAACAGCTATCTGCAGTTTAAAACTAACATGAAGATTGACTGAAGCAACATTTATTTACTCCTATAAATGCAAAGCAAGAACAGTTTCAGAGGCTTCCTAGCCGACATTCAGACTTCATCTGTAGTTTTAAGGAATAGACAACACTTGAACAACTGATTTTTGTTCCCATAGAGTTTTTCCAACTTGATTTGTGAAATTAACTGAGGATGTTCCCCAGTGGAGTCGCCATTATGTTATCACTCAGGTTGTCCTTCTGGTCAGCTCAAAAGGATACAGCCGAGGTAACCACAGACCAATCTTTGGACTGCAGGTTCTAGTCCACCTGCAATCAGAGAGGGCTCTCTCTTTCTGATTTAGCTTTTTTGATAAGGTTTTTAGGCTATTTATTGAGTACAAGGGGTTTTGTTTTGATTTTGGCAGGAAGGATGAATCTTTCAAGTAAAGAGGCAGAGATAGCATGAAAGTTTTAGAACCATTGGGCGTGGAGTCAAGGAGAAGGACTGCTGGTGCATTTTCCTGGTCACAAGAGGGAATTATGGAGCAAGACAGCTGCATATGAAACAATCTTTCAAGGTAAAAGAGATGGATTAAAGGCTAAGGAATGAGGGGCAATTAAGAATCTCTCATTCAGGTTAGCAGAAGGAAGATAAATGAGCCCTATCTAGGAGCAGCTAAGAATTCCTAGATAACAGTCATTCATATGTGAAATAGATCAAACATGAGCCATAACAAAATTCATATTTATGCCTAAATCAAGAGGAAAACATTAAAAAGACACAGAAACTGAGCATAGAGTGCAACTAAGCAAATTCTAAACCAATCCTTTGTTTAGTGACTTGAGCATATGTGAAATTGAAATAACAGAGGTAAGGAACACTTATTGATTCATACAGTAGCACAAGAATTCCACATTCAATTCTTCAAACCATTAGACACAGAGCAGACAGTCATTCCTCCAAAGCTTTTCAGCAATCTTTGATTAAGTAAAACATCTCAGGTACAGTGGGAGTCTCTAATGAAGATTATCAACCAACCAACCCTTTTTACAATGCAGAGGGTCGTATAAATAGGGAAAATTATCCAAAATTAATCTATTACAGCTGACCTAAACAGGTCTAAAAGAAAATGATTACTTTAACCTAATCTTATCCATAAATAAATGCATGAAAATATCTTTGAGCTGCGCTGAGGGTAGCTGTATCAAACTGAGTTAATGTCTGTCCTGGGTGGCTTGGTACAATCTTTCTGTAATAATTGTGATTTTTCTTTTACCTCCACCTCTAACTTGATTCTACTGCTGTTCGGTGCCATTAATGTGCACTAATCCCGACCAGATAAGTTTTTAAATGGCCTTAACTGCTCTGCTGACTTTGATGGAGGCTTTTAATTTTCACCTGCTTTGATGTTGCTGAACTGATACTCTTTGCCGCTTCATCTTTCCTCTGATACACTTTGGTGCTGAACCTGGCCTCTTTAATGTCTTCTGAGTGCTTTAGACTGTCCTATCGACCTTTTATGGCTGCTGCTTGACCCTCTGTTGCTTTAAAAATTGTGTTTGCCCCTTTCTGTATGCCTCGTGAAGAAATTATGGTCATTTTCCGCCTTTTGGGCCTGCTGGAGGCCGAGCGGTGAGGGGATTTCCACTTCGGCCTATTTCCCGTAGCCATGCGAACTGCCTCAGATTCTGATTTCAGGCTTCCTAGGCTGCGATTTGCGCCTTTCACACTTTTTGACGGTGATGTCAGCATGACGTTAGCGGTGGGTCCCAGTACGGTCGTGACATGGCAGGGTGATGTCAACGGGGTGACGTGGTAGTACGATGGTAGCTACGTGGCAAGGACACGGTGGCAGGAGGCTGACACGGGATGGTGGCGTGGCAGGGTGACGTCATGCTGACGCAGGAGGGGGAAGAGCGGTATCCGATTTCGGGCGCACTGCCTTTCCAGGTAGGTGGTTTCGGTAGAAGGGGCTTCGCCACAGCTGGGAAGGCGACGCGTGGCAGGAGTACGGTGGGAAAACCACCGATCTCCCGGACGTTAACCCTCGACGGCTTCGGAGATGAGAAGACCCGCCCACCGTAGATCTGTGGCGCGGGCGATCGGACGACTGGTGGAACAGATGAGGCGGCGGAGGGATAATGGACAGGGCCCGCGCAAATATTCGAATTTGTATGATGCCGCGGGGGGGCGGGGGCGTTAGACTTTGGTTTAGTGGGTTTTTTAGGGTTTGAGCGTCGGGATCATAATTTAATCAAATATTTTTTAAACTAAGCCTGAACCTGTGAGCGCAAGGGGTTAAAAGGGATGAAACGTTATGGGTAAAGGGGTGAGAAAAAGGTTATTTAACTTAACCAGATGTCAAGCTAATCCCAGGGTTAGGACGCGGTAGGCTAATGCTGAGTCCTAGATGAACTCGACATTTCCCAAACTGATATATATAGGGCTAAAATGCCAGGGGATGGGAATATGTACATAGGGATATTTATTAACATATTTTTAGTAGGGGAAGGCGAAACAGATAGGGAGCTACATAGTAAGAATTGGTAGTTAATATGAAAGTGTGAAGAAAGCACTAAGTATGTGAATCTTTAGGCTATTAGGGGGGGTGGAACTTGTAGAAGAGATATCAGCACTCCTAAGTAAAGCAGATCTCTACTTAGGCAAATGTTTTATGAAACATGATGAAACTAAGAGGCTCAAGCAGATCTTGACCTCTTCAGGGAAGTTAGTGAATGATCTAGGGAATTAGAAGAAGGGGGAGTTTAGACATGCCTCGCTTGACCTGCTCCAAATGAAAAAATGCCTTACAATTGTGATCTGTAGTAAAATATCACTTTGAAACACAAAATTGATCATAAATCAACATTATGCAACCTCAAAACTACCTACCCAGCCTACTTACCTAACATTTTTTCTTCTTTTGGTTTGGGTGCACTTAGACTTGCAGATCCTACTTTACAATTTTTCTTTTGACTACCCTCCTATCTAAATCTACACTTATTTCTGCGAAGGGCCCAGATTAAGCAATTGGGCTCCTTTGATTCTCTACCTATCTACAAATCTGCCAAGATTAAGCTGTTTGGACAGATATTCATTCTCTATTTCTAAAGCAAGAAATTGAAACCTAGGGAAGCCGAGATTAAGCTGTTTGGACTTTCCTTAACAAAAAATTCTTCAAAAAATGGTTAAGTCATCAAAATTGGAATACAACAGCGGAATTTAGACTGGCACACTTTCATGGCCTCTTCTTTGACCTCTTTATGGAAATATGGAGCATTACAGCATGCAAAGTATGGCATATTTGGCATGTAAAAAATGTCAATCATGAAAGATGAACACCTGTTGCAACAGGAGGTTAACAGTAACCCTTGTAGGTTGTGGAAGGCTAGGAGAAACAACACTTCCATCTTTATAGTTGTGAGGTGTATGCTTCCTGGTTTCCATAATTTTGATTTCCACTATGTCACAAAGCCCTTTTACTCTTTCCAATTGTTGTGGTGTTGCTCTAAAGAAGGTGTTTCTCTTTGTATCCTCATAATGTGCTATCATTTCCTCCGTGAAAATTGACCATGTAACAAGTTGTTTACAAGAACAAAGGCCATCATACCATAAAAATTGATTCGGTTCTAAATATGAAGATGCAATACATACCTTTTGTAACAGTGGTACACCATGTAGATCAAAATATTTCTCCATCTGAAGTATCCAATTTACAGGATCCTTGCCATCAAACTTCTTCATCTTGCTTTTTCTTGATTTTAGTAGCTCAATATTGAAACGACTGTAAATCCGTACTTTCAGATCTTTAAGTTTTGAAATTGCGATTTGTAGTAGCCCTCTGTGTCCTTTTTCCAATGCCACCAGTTTGATCCAAATTGGATTCTCCAAGGAAGAGTTATGTGAAATCTCCCACAGTGACTTGATTATAGACTATTTCAGTAGAGCAAAAGTGTATGATGTGCCATGAGTCACTGTTTCAACCTTTGGCTCTAAAAAATATATGCAAGAAACTATAGTCCATCCTATTTCTGTACCTTCTGACGAAATTTCAATCCGATGCTTAGAGAGAAAGTTATAACGATTTTCCCCAGGTCACCTTTTTGGAATGTAATTCAAGAGTCTACAAAAAGACCAACTTCCTCAGATCATATCTTCGCAAATATAGCACGAAGAGTTATGAAATTTAGATCCAAGGTTCAGTGCGATTTATTCTCAAATGGGTTTTGTTTTTAGCTTCTGAAACGTTACAGAAAAAGTTATAGCAAAAATTCCGCGATGACCTATTTGGAGCAGCGAAACCCTAGAATCCAAAGCTCTGATACCAAATGTTATGAAACCAGCTCACAAAAAGATATAAAAGAGAGATCAACGCCTTAGAATTCAACCTCTTTGAGGGGGAAACCTCCTTTACATTACAAAAATGAACAATTCTTGGATGATACAAATGAAAAGACCTCCTTTCTATATATAGGAGTCTAAGGGGTCATAACATAATCAGAGCCGACATAACAATAATAATGTAAGGGCACAATAATAACAATAGTGGGCTTCTATGGGGAACAATAGTAACAATATGGGCACTACATGGGTACATTAATATAATAAGTGGGTTGTACTAATAACAATAAGGGGTTACACTAGTAGTATAGGGGCCTAATAGCCAGCTAGCCTTCGAACTGCATTTGCTATGCAAGTGCAAAGTAGATCAATGCTGCTTCAGTCCATCTCCTGGTTTTGTTTATAAACTGAACAACCAACTTGAAAACATCCTAAGTGCCCTTGTGGTAGGTCAAGTAACCTCATTAGATCAACCCCTACACTTTCTATTTACTGACTATCATTAGCTCGACTTAAATCCCTGAACTAAGCTGCAAACTGTGAGCAAAAAACCAAGCCCAGTCTCGTCCCTAGACCATCGCACTGTCTCCTTTTAACAGTCTAGATGCATCGCACCTCCCGTGTGTAGTAGGTGAGATGCATCCCTATTTCCCTGTGTTACAGGTGCGAAGATCAGATAAGACTGTTTCTGCCTCCAGATTTTGGTTTTTTCTTCATTCTCTTGAGCTTTATTCAGGAGTTTTGCTATTTGTGATCAGTATACCACTGTTGAAACTCCCTTCCTTTGCATTATTCAACCTCCATTGTACAAAGAATTGTGAATTTTTTTATGTATTTTTCACCACTTACAATTCTCCTTTACAAAAAGTAACTTAATCAAATTGTCGTCTTTTGATTTGGAAGTGTCACAATTGTCGTTTTCAGTCAAAGAAAAGAATCCTACTCTTTTTGATGCTTGATTACACTGTTACTCTTGTATTTGTTTTGAATTAATAGTATTTCAAGTGTCGAAAGCAGTTTTCAAATTGAAGTTGAAAGTGTCTCTCTTAGCCTTCCTTTCATTTTTTAAATTCGAAATCGCAAAGTGTCGTCTTAGCCTTCCTTCTGTTTTTTGAATTCGAAATCGCAAAGTAGTCTTCCTTTAAGCAGTTGGAGTGCTCGTACCGGTGGATTCCATGAATAATAAATTCAGTTACAGTGTCGTGCTTGTCTCTTTCTCCTTTCGGCCATGCTTTCTATTAAATATGGTTGTTAGGGGTTTGATTGCGACTGATGATGGTGGAGCTGGTCATCTCCTTCTTTGGGCAACAGAATGGTCAGAGGACGTGGAATACATGGGTAGGTGGATGATTTGGGTGAGCGAGAAGAATGATCGTCGGATTGGGGAAATGAATGGCAGAGATGGCTCGACCAAGGCTATCAGCCGAGGTGATAGCGGGCTGAATCAGGGCCCTTGGATATTCAGCGAACAGATCGGATGGTCATCGGGCTATGGAGCTGCACGGATGTTTAATGGGTGGGGCGGATTGGTCGGGCGGTAATGGTTTTCATCGCACCACTTTTGGGTGTAAAGTGGTAAAAGCCCGGGGCCGAGCGATTCCATTCAATGATTGACATGTAGTAGCGGATGAGAGAGAAAAATTGCTCTCATCGCGCGCTATCACTCGATCAAGTTGCCAGCGCGATGAAAGCGAAGGCCGTTAGATCTCAGAAGAGGGGATATGATGGTGGAGAGTGGTAGAGCGGGTCGCCTTTATTGGGTGCGATGGGAGTCGTTGGATCGACAGGGGTGATCAACGATGGGGAAGCGATGAGGGGTTTATGAGGCGTGAGGGCGTATGGGTAAGGTTTTATGGTAGGTTTGGGGTTTGGTGCTTGGGGCTAAGTCCAAATGGGGTTACTTTGTCGGGTTTAGGAGGCAAATAGGGAAATGGAGATGGAGGAGAGTAAGCAGGGTAGAAGGAAAGAAGGGAAGAGTGACTAATGTGAAATCCCTTTGAGCACAACCAAATAGATCGAGCTTCCTTCTGACCTTAGAAAGTCAGTGCTGCATAACAGAGCTAACACTGGCTCCTTCTGGGGATGAAAGCCTCCCTATGAGGTTTCAAGAACCGTAGACCACTGCCTTTCATACAAAAATAAGATCAAAAACATTTCCTAGTGTTCCATTGGGCATGGAGTCTAATTAAGCCTACACTAAAACTTGTAAAAAGGACATATATACAATGCTGAGGCCTAAAGGCCTTAATTAACCTAAAATTTCAAAAACCACCCATTGACTGGGCCATCAAAAACTGATTCTCCTTCCATACTTTACAGCATGAAAGTGTTGTTCTCTTGGACCTGAGCAATGACAAAAGATCCAGTCCACAGAGCATCGAACTTCCCATGATTTCCTTTATTTTCCTTCAGTGCATCCCACTTAAGAACCAAGTCTCCAATTTGAAAATTGTCCATCTTTGCCTTTCTGTCAAAAGCTTCCTTGATTCTCTTTTGATGTTCTACAGAATTTTCAATCAATTGATCTCTGATTTGATGCACTTCAGCCAAGTCATTAATCCTCTTTGCCATGTCATTTTCCTCATTCTTCTCTTCCTGCAAGAACTTGGCCATAGGAGGGTCAACTGGATTGGGAATACAGCCTCAGTGCCATATACTAGCTTGAGCGGAGAATTCCCTATGGATTTCTTGGTGGTCGCCCTGTCAGCCCACAATGCAAACTTCAGCCTGGAATCCCAATTCCTTTTGTTGTCTTCCAACAGCTTTTTGATTATCCTTATCAGGCTCTTGTTGGATGATTCTGCCAGACCATTACCTTGAGGGTAATATGAGGTGGAATGTACTAGCTTAATGCCCATTGAGTCACACATGTCCACCAATTCTTTTGTCCTGAAGGATGTTGCATTGTCTATAACCAATTTTTGTGGACAACCAAACCTAGTGAAAACATTTTCTGCTAAGAATTTCATGACCACATTGTTACACTAAAATTTGTCACCATGACTATTTGCAGTTAGTATGGCTCCATCAACTGTCATACTATCCTCCTTGGAAAGTCTTATACCTCTGCTCCTCATGTCAAACCCCAAGAAAGAGAGAAAGTCCTTAAAAAGTCAATTAACTCTGGTTAGGCAGTTTCTCTTAGCCTTACCTGCGTGTACGCACCTCAAGTTCACAATACCTGCATACTTGTACGCTTTTTCTGTAAAGGGGTGGGTGCATACTTCTGTAAAGGTCAAAAGGCGCAAGTTTTACTGCAAAAAAGTTACTTGTGGTCGATTCTATAGCATTCTAGAAGATGGTTTGACGTGTATTGAGCGCCTCCAGATGGTTCATGCATCCCAAAGAAAGAGGAACTTATCCCATCAAGAGGGGAGCTATCCCATTGAAAGAGGGGCTTATCCCATTGATGGTGGACCTGATTAACTTCCTCCAAAGTATTATAAATACAGGCATTGGGCCAGAGGGAGGGGAGGTTGAAAGCTGAAAATTTCTAAGGGTAGATGCTGCTGAAATTAGGACTCCCTTTTAGAGCTTGAGAGGAGAGATTCCAATCCTTTCTTAGCTTCATTTGGAAGTGGGTGATCTGATCAAAGTAAAGGAGAACTCTTGCTGGACCCTGGGAGGGACCTGCACAACACCAAGGCACTGGTTGTAATGGTTTCTTTTGTTTCCAATTAATACAATTAAGTTCATTTTTCTCAACAAGTTGTTATATATAATTTGTTTCATATACTCCTTGGTCTTTATGATGAATATGTTTTATTATATGAGTTATTCAGGTGCTATGTAATCATTTGCTTGTTAGTGAATGCAGGTTTCAAAGAGAAGGAGGAGCTCATCTGGATCGGAGAGGCTTAGCTGCTGCAAACAAGCGTTGGACTAGAGGTAAGCCTTAAACACCTGGTTGCTTTTATTTTAAATGCATATTTAGGGAAAGTTAGTTCTTGATTGTTTTGTTTGTCACTAGAAAGCCTTAGCTTCTAGGGTGGTCGGTTTTGTCTGCAAAATTGACTCTTTCCGCATGACAAAATGGCGACTCCACTGGGGAATCCATGGATTTGATTGATTTCTCTTTTTATTGATACTTTGATTTGAGAAAAGTCGATTTCTTTCTGGTTTTTGACTGATTGACTGTGAATTTTGGTGGAATAGCTTAGGGTTAAGTTAGCTTTTATTTTTCTTGATTTTGAGAGTAGTACACACCCTCTGTGTTAAGAACAGTGCGTACCTGTACGCACTTTTGCTGTGTACAAGAGCATGGCCGCACTTGTGCAAACATGCTGCCTGCGTACCCCTGTCAAAAGTCTAGAAAATTTCCATTTTTTCCTTTTTACCTTTTAGATTTTGTTTCTAGTTGTTTTTTGCTGCCCAGATCCACTGTTTACCTGTCAAAATTTTTCATCTCAGCTTGTTTCATTAGCGTCAAGGGTTTTAGTGAAGTTCATAGAGATTCTAGCCCTAGGTTTGATTTTTGCATTGGTCCTGTAGTGACTTTGGCTTTAGAAGTTGTAAACACCTTGGATCTCCCTGGTCTTTTCAGTCTTCTTAGGAGTCGGACCTTTCGTAAAATCCACCTTTGTGAGAAACCTACCGTTGTGTTGTCTCTTTGCGAAATTTCGAGAAGGCTTGTTGGTTAAGCTGTGAATTTCATTCTTAAGAAAAAGAACAAAAACTTTTTATTTTGTTTTTGACTAGTTTATGATTCTGCATGAATTAGTCCTTGGTTGGATTGTAACTGAGTAAAACATCCTGGAATTATATTTTGTAGGCTTTTACCTCATTAGATTTTCTTTTAGGTAAATTTCTCTTAGATTTGCTTTTAGGTAAAATTGATTTGATTTTCATAGATTTTTTAAGATTGATTTTTGTTAAGTAGCTTTACATGCTTTGTTAAATAGGAAAAAATACAAAATCTCTTTTGAGGAAAGTTTGTTTTAGTAGCATTTGAAGTCTTTGAAAAGAGAAAGGAAGTTTTCATGAAATAATTAGTGGTCATGTGTTGTGTGCTTTGGAAAAGATAAAAGAGATTGTTTCTTTGATTTTCATTGCCGAGAAAGTTGTCTTTATAAGTTTTGCATTTTCCAACTCTCTTAGCTAGGGAATTCATTGAAAAGGAAAGGTAGTTTAAATCATCCTAGGTGCATCTTTTTAGTGGATTTGAGTCAAGTCTACACACCATCAGTTTCATCTCCACTACATTTTGTCCTAAAGAAAAGCCATAAAAATTAACGCTTAAAGTAAAATCAACATAGTAACTTTTTATTTACTAGGGCTCTGAAACACCAATATAGATCAGGCTAGTGTTTTGGAGTAGGAGAGTATTTAACTCTCCAAGACAGAAAAACCAAACAAGTAGCTCATCTTGTGGTAGGATAAATCCAACTGTTTCATTTGTACTCTGGGAAAGTTCCTCTTAAAGGAGAAGCACGAGACCGTGTCTGAACCAGTGAGGGGATCAATCCTCCTTCATTGGGAACGATGCCAGATACGCACGTACTACAAACGGTAAACCTTGGATTAACCATTGTCGAGGAGCCTGGGGTCACTTGTCGGTAAACCTTGGATTATTGTCAAGGAGCCGGCAAGGGGATTGAGCTTGTTACTCTGCCCTTGCATGCTATTGGGTCGTAGACTGTTCCCCCAGGTCTATTTGTTGCTGTTGGTAACCTTAGTGACTATTATCTTTAGGATTCTACCCAAGGTGACGGTGGAGGGAAGATCCCACTGTACCTAGAGCAGACGTCGGCTAGACTTACTTGGATTTTCTGGGGGGTTCACTTCACTCGAGACGGTTTAAGTGGAGGAACTTGGTCCAGTCTATTCATTAAGCAGGTTGCCGGAGTAACTGTTCCACTCGCCACTTCTGTACTGAATTCGGCGATGTTGGATTTCATCACCAACTAGTGTTTTCGGCCTGGAAGGTTACTGTTTGTGTTTGGTTTGACGCCCTAGATTCTTTAGGCATGTGATTCAAATTTGTTTGGTTCTTTAGAGACTTTAGGCGGTTTGCTTTGAGATTTTACTTTGTTTGCGTGTGCAGTAGTTAAAAGTTTTAACTGTGGTTGAATTACCGAGACAGTCCCGTAGACTTCGGGGCCAGTCTCCTGAAGTTGTAACCGTGGCCGATTTGTTGAGGATGTCCCGTAGACTTCGGGGCAAACCTCCTAAAGATGTCCTGGGTCATTACGAAGGTTTAAAAGTCCTTGTAACTCCTAGTGGCAGTAAAGTAGGATCACCTAAAGAAGGAGAGTCGTCATTGGTTGTTCATCCTGATTACCAAGCTTTAGAAACAAGTTATAATCCTGAAGCTATTGCAGTTTCCGAGCTTGCTGGTAGTTTTTCATCTACTAGTGATATAGGCGAAGAACCTGAGATATCTGAACCTGTTACTCCAACATCGGGGTTAGTCTCTCCAACTTCTAGTGCTCCTGATTCACCTAGGGTAGAAAGAGTCATCACCGAAAATCTTCCTTCTGGTTTGATAGCTATTGAAGAACTTTCTCCAGAAGAAGAAATAGGCGTCCCTATCCCTGAAAATCAACCTACTATTGATCTAAGGGAGCGTGAATCCATTTTTTACAGTCCACCTAGAAGTACTACTTGGTATCTTTTTTTAACTAATTATTTGGACAACTCAGCGTTAAGTTTTTCTCCACCTCGTGCTCCTTATCCACCTGGAGGTATTTATACTCCTGTAAATATGTCAGGTCAGTCGTCTATGTTTACTCAATCTCCTGAATCTTTTTTGTACGGCAGTCTTTCTGTTCCCTCTGGGTATCAGTCACTTTCTGGTACCTTTGCGGGAGCATCTCCTCAACCCATTGAACATGGGTTATTAACTGGAAACAATGGTAATAAACCATTGAGCGTAGGAGACATTTACATGATGTCAGGTTCAATTCCCAGTTCTCAACCTCAAGGTGGCCAGTTACCACCTGGGGGGCAGCCTCAATTAACGCCTGGGGGGCAACCTCAAGGACAGTATGTACCCCTGGTGCAATACATTCCTCAAGGTCAACCTCAGCCTCAATATGTACCCCAAGGCCAACCTCAATGTCAATTTATACCTCAAGGTCAACCCTAGTATCAATACCTACCTCAAGGGTATCTACCGCAAGGTCAGTACTCGAGTCAAGGTTTTCAACCACCCCAAGGTCAATCTTATGTTCAAGGTATGGGAAATGTACCTTTTAATTATCAATCCTACCCTCAATCCGATTATGGATCTCAATATCCTCAAACTGTTATGGGTCAATACCCCGGAATGAATATAGTGTGGGATCCATCGCAAGTTCAACAGGTATTGCAGCCAAGCGTACAGTTGTGATCCCAAACTGGACAACCCTTAGTTTCAGGTTCACCCCAGCAACCAGTCTAGTCTAATATTCAAAATTCTATACCTTCGGTAGTTTCTCAGTCCGGGCCTATTTCGCCTCGTACTCCATATCAAACGACTGCTGCAACTACCGCAACATCTGTTTCATCTACCACACTTACTTCTGGAGTATCGACAGCTCTGGTTTCTATTGTCTCTGTAACTACTCCTCAGACATCTTTACCATCGTCTGGATCCACAATTCAAACTACGGTTCAAATGCCTGTAGGACAACCTGGTTTAAGTACGGTTGTCACAAGTCATCCACAATTCACTTATCAACCGTACCAGGGTCAGTACTAATTCGGTTCTGCTGTCCAGCAACCAGTTTACCAGTATCAACCGTATCCTGGGTACACTTATCAACAATCACAACAACCCCAGTACGGTCCGGTTAATCCTGGTTTTTCAGGAGGATACAATATCTCGAACGCGATTCCTATTCCTAGTTATCCTGGATATCCTCCTCCTGGGACTGGTCTTGTGACCCAGAGTTTTAGGGATCCTAATCGGCAATTACCGTTTATCGCAACATTGGATTTACCAGACTTGTCGCGCCTAACGAACGATCTAATAAATTATCTTCCGTTTTGGCCGCCAATGCCAAATAAGTTGCCCAGTGACATTCCCAAGTTCGAAGGTAAGTCTGGAGAGGACCCGTCAAATCATGTGATGACTTACCACCTCTGGTGTGCCTCTAATTCCATCTCGGATGATTCGATCTGCTTACGTCTTTTCCAGCACACTCTCATTGGTCTCGCGGCCAAGTGGTACATTGAGTTACCACGGGCCTCTTTTTATAATTTTAGCCAGTTAGCTACCTCGTTTTTAACTCATTTTCAATTGCCGGTCAGATATGATAATGGCACGGAGTTATTAACTTCATTAAAACAATCGACGTCCACATATATTTCCGATCATATTCATGAATGGAGACGTCGACGGCGGTTAGTGAAAGTTTTTATCCCGGACCAGATCTTAGCTGAATGGTTTGTTAAATCATTGTTACCGAAGATTACTGAAGACGTAGCTAAGGCCAGAGTAGTTACTGAGGAGCACGTGATTTCTCAAGCACAGTACCTTGACTTAGTTTATACTCAGTCAGGTACGTTACACGAAAAGATCCCAGATCTTCCTAAGTCAAATCAAATCGCTGCTGCTCCTTCGGGATCTCATGCTGCTGATGGCATGATTGGTATGGTGAACACTAAAAGCAAGAAGAAATCCTCAAAGAATTCTTCTCCTATTATAACCTTACCAGACTCCCTCACAGGAGATTCTTCTGCTGAAGTTTCCGCCGATATTCACACTGTAGAGTCATCTACGGCTAAATCAAAATCTGGTGGGAAAAAGAAAGGCAAGAAGAAGAATAAAGCAGACAAAACTCCAAAGGAGAAAACTAAAAAGTCGGAAACCAATGACAAAAAGCGCAAACGTCATTATCCTTATCTTATTTGTGAAGAGGATCATTTTACAAGAGATTGCCCTCATCGGGTAGAGGTTGTGAAAATCGTCAAAGGTTCCCCAACTCCTGCTGTTTTGAAAGATCCATTTCCAAAGCAGGAGAGTAAGATGATAGGTTCTTCCTCGAGTTCCAGTGAAGAACCCATATTGATGATGTCTCATGTAAGGATTGCGACTCGATCACAAGATTATGGTAGTAAAAGTCCTGTTGATGGCAAAGAAGCAGAATCTTCTCATTCTAATCCATCAACCTCAGCTCCCGGTTCCGATCCACTACAGATCGAGAAACCTAACCTAGACTTAGTAATCAAACTGCCTGCTAAGGGTATACTTCGAAAGTCTGCTTTCAATCCACATGCGAGAGCGGCCCAGAATTATAGCATTGTTGAGGACTTAGCTATTTCACCCTCAGCAATGTCGGCTTTGGAAGTGCTGCAATCATGCCCAGCACAGCGCAAATTACTTTTGTCGGCTATAGCAGCTGTTGATTTTCAGGACCCGAACCTAATAATATTTGATCTAGAAAATAGTACACCGCGTTTACCTCATCAAATGGCTTTCCAGATCCCAGTGATAGTCAAAAACAGGCCTATTCATCGGACTGTAATTGATGAGGGAGCTTCCACGTGTATTATGTCAATACAGTGTTGGAGATCGCTTGGTTCTCCTTCACTAAATCAATCCCCGACAATTCTTAAGGCCTTTGATGGCCGTGGGTTTCATCCTTTGGGCATTCTTCAGGATTTTCCTATAGGGGTTGAAGGAAAAACCGTTAGTCTGGATGTGGAAGTGGTTGATGCCCCTCTAGACTACAACCTTCTCTTGGGTCGAAGTTGGTCTTACGCTATGACAGCGGTCGTTTCATCGGTCTTTCGAGTAATAAAGTTTCCACATAATGGCAAGATCATAACAATAGACCAGCTGGCTTACTTTTCATCCGACCCAGCCTCTTCAGAGAGTATCCAACATGTCGGTAAAATGACTATCCCTTATAAGGATGTTGGAGTAGGATTAGTTAAAGATGCCGGTTTACTGGGAACTTTTCCTTTTTCTCCAATCAATGCATTATCTTCATTTGCATCTATTCATATGATTACATCAGAGGCTATTGTTTATGACGATCCTTGGATCATTCCTTCTGAATCTGAGATAGACTCATTTGGTGATTCTATGCCTTTGAGTCCATATGAAATTGCCTATGAGGCCGTGCAGTCTTTTACCGACCCGCGTTCAACCAAAATCGACCAAATGAATGTGGTCCATGAGGAGTCACTTTTCACATCAACCTCGGAGTTAATAGCGTTTCCCGAAGTTGTGTCATCTGATGAGAAACTTCGTGAAGTCCTGTGTGTAGACGATTTACCATGGGAAGATCTCCATCATAGATCTTCGTTTTTACCTGAGGATGATCGTTTTGAAAATGATTTCTCATCAGTATTTACAGCTGAATATGTCAAAGAAGCTCAGAATCCAATGAAACATCTTGATTCAGAGCTGAATTTGGGAAACATTTCTTGAACTATTCACATTGAAATTTTGGTTAAGCCCGGAATTGTTGAGAACATTCATATAGGTGCCTCGTGTACAGATGAGGAAATTCAAATATACAAGGCCCTATTTCAAGAATTCCGCGACGTGTTTGCCTGGTCCTATGAGGAAATGCCAGGAATTGATCCCGCAATTGTTGTCCATGAGATCAAGACTTACCCGGACGCTAAACCTGTCCCGCAACGTTTGCTTCAGATTCACCCACGAAAAGCGGCTGTCATTAAAGCAGAAGTTGAGAAGCTGTTGAAAGCAGGGTTCATTTATCCGATCCCGTTAACGGATTGGGTATCGAATATTGTTCCGATTAACAAAAAACAGGGAACAATAAGAATATGCATCGACTATAGGGACATTAATCGAGCTTGTCCAAAGGACAACTACCCAACACCCTATATCGATCAAATAATTGACGATTGTGCCGACAGTGAAATATTTTCCTTTATGGACGGTTTTTCCGGTTACAATCAAATCAATATTCTACCTGCCGATCAACCAAAAACAACTTTCATTTGTCCATGGGGGACATTTTCTTATTGCAAATTACCTTTTGGGCTAAAGAATGCCGGAGCAACTTTTCAAAGGGCGATATCTTATGCGTTTCATGACATCAAACACATTGTGCAACCGTATCTCGATGATTTGCCCGCTCATTCATCACATCGAGCTGACCACCTTGTCCATTTACGAGCAATTTTCATGAGGTGTAGGCATTATCGAATTCGGTTGAACCCACACAAATGTGTCTTCTGTATAGAAGTGGGACGATTGCTGGGATTTTTAGTTTCGAAAGCTGGCATTCGCGTCAATCCCTCGAAGGTCGAAGCTATCATCAAATTGCCTCCTCCTTCGAGTCTTCGCCAACTCTAAAGTTTGCAGGGGAAAGCAAACTTTTTACGACGATTCATTCCTAACTACGCTGAGGTTACAAAGGTTTTTACATGGTTGTTGAAACAGAATGCTCAATTCACTTGGGATGAGATAGCTCAGAAATCTTTTGATGCACTCAAACACGTGTTGACCCATGCACCGTTGTTGCATCCTCCCAACTACAACCAGGATTACTTTTTGTACCTCGCCGCCTCCCTTTCCACCATCGGAATGGTCTTAGTATAGGAAGATGAATTCGGAATGGAACATGTGATATATTACCTTAGTCGGACGTTAAACCCAACTGAGCTCAAATATTCACATGTGGAGAAATTGGCATTGGCGGCCGTTCAAGTTGTCCAACGTTTTCGTCACTACATTTTACTCCGTAAAACTACAGTCATTTCGGATTGCAACCCTATGATCTACATTTTGACTAAACAATTTCTAGGGGGCAAGTACTCTAAATGGATCATTATCCTGCAGGAGTTTGACTTGGAGTTTGAGAAATATAAGTCTAAGAAATCTTTAATTTTTGTAGAGTTAATGTGTGACTTCCCCCATGCTGACACGGAAACTGTGGCAGAGGCACCCATTGCAGACGAATCTTTGTTTCTAATCAGCAATTTAGATCCGTGGTATGGGGATATCATCATATATCTCCAGACACAATCCTTTAGGCCCGAAGTTTCCAAGTCGGAACGTCGGAAAATTCGATTCCAGTCCCAACAATACATAATTATTGGAGATACTCTTTATCGCCGTGGGGCAGACTTGGTTTTCCGACGTTGCTTAACTCACGAAGAAGCTGAAAGGTTTCTGAATGACTGTCACTCTGGAGCGTGTCGCGGTCACATGTCTGGGTATGCCACAACCCAAAAGATATTGCGTGCTGGCTACTTCTGGCCGTCCTTGTTTAAAGATTGTATTACTGTGGTCCGAAAATGCCACAGCTATCAAGTGTTTGATCGAAAGATGCGCTCTCCACCTGCTCCTCTCCACCCGATAATTACCGTTGGTGCTTTTGCCAAATGGGGTATCGATTTTATTACATGTAACCCTCACTCGGCCGGGGGGCATGCGTATATCATCCTTGCGGTTGATTATTTTACTAAGTGGGCCGAGGCGATGCCTACATTCGAGGCAGACGGCAAGACAACTGCAATTTTCATGTTCAATCACATTATTGCTAGGTTTGGTGTCCCACAAGCGATAATCACTGACCATGGGCGCCATTTTCGAAATGTTATGATGACAGAACTTACAGGCCAGCTTGGTTTGCGTCATGATAGCTCAACTCCTTATTATCCACAAGAAAATGGTCTGGTTGAGTCCATCAACAAAGTTCTAGTTATCATGATTCGACGAATCATTGGTATTCATCGGTCGAATTGGCACAACATGTTATTTTCAGCGCTTTGGGCGTACCGAACCTCAATGAAAACATCAACAGGGTTCACTCCTTTCCAACTAGTTTATGGTTTGGAAGCTGTGCTACCCATTGAATGTGAAATCCCGTCACTGAAAATGGCCATCGAGTTACTTCCAGCTACTTCCGAAGAGGAAAAGTGTTTATTATACTTAGCTCAATTAGATGAGACTTGATGTGATGCTGCATTAGCGATCGAGACTCACGCAAAACGTATGAGAGCTCAGTATGATCGAAATGTGACCCCTCGAAATTTTTCGGAAGGAGACCTAGTGTTATTATATGATCAAGCTAATGATAAATTAGGTGCTGGAAAATTCGTTCCTATGTGGCATGGGCCCTATATTGTCAAGCGAAAGCTAGCAAAAGGGGCCCATGAGCTGGTAGACTTTGACGGGGACTCTTTGGGTAAACCCAGAAATGGACTTTACCTAAAGAGGTATTATGCTTAAAAGTTGGGTATGGAGATTTTAGTTAGGTTAAGTTTTTCTTTCTAGCTGGTGTGTTTGTTAGTTTAGACAGTGTGCTTAGCTTAGAAAGTGTGTTTTCGTCGTTACTCTGGCTTATCTTGGTTTTACTCTTGATAATGCAGATGTCGATGCCTCTCCAAACATACATTGGTTTCGCTGATGGTGCTTGTCGTAGTACACGGAATGTCTCTTTTGCAGCTTGGGTTATCTATTCACCCTCTGACGAGTTAGTTTCTATGCATGGGGTAAGCCTCGGTCAAACAACAAACAACATTGCAGAATACAGTGCAGTGATTGAGTTATTGTCTGAATCTATTCCATTTGGGATTCGGAGTTTGATAGTGAGGTTAGATTCTGAACTCGTTGTATTACAGCTTAATAGAGTGTATGCCATTAGAAATCCAGTGTTATTAAGGTTATTTTTGAGAGTGCGTCTCTTGGAATGTGAATTTGATTACATTGAATATCAGCATATTCCAAGGTCTTTAAATACATTAGCAGATGCAATTGCTTCTCGAATGTTAAATAGACATTTGCAATAATCGTACATGTAGATTTAAAAACATTTCATCACACATGTTTAACAAGATAAGCCGGTAATAATGATATATATAGATATGAGTGTGTCAAAAAATACATCGTCTTCGATCATAGGTTGAAAAACACCTTATGATCGGCAAAAATGATAAGTACAAAAAACCAAAATGTCGCATGTGTCTACAAAACGACCATCCAATCACTGGTGATGCTCTCTATACGACACCACTGCACGGGCTACTCTACACAAGAACCTTCTAAAAGGTCCTGGGACTGCGACTACATAGCGCTGAAGCCTGATAGGAATATCATCTATAGTAGTCTCTGGTATATCTGCTGTAAGACGCTCTAGGTCTTGTTCCAACTCAGCTAAAGTCTCTGTGGCCTCGTCCTGTGGGGCCGGCGCCGCTGCAACTGGTAGTCTCCTCTCGAAAGGCCGGAGATTGGCTGGATGACGTGGGCCTACATCTGCATTTTGAAAATTGTTACCTGTCAGTTTTGAGACGATATAAAAACAAACAAAAAAAAATAAATAGTTTAAAAACTTGTGAAAATGAATTACCTGTGTCATCCCATTGTTCTCCCGGTGGAAGAATCATGTCCGGATCTCCACGAAAATCAACTCCGGCATAAGGAAAGTCCTGTATCGAAAAGACCTGGTCCTCTAACCAGTGAAAGTACTCTGGAGTAAATCGAACAACCTCCGTTCCCTCATCAGGATGACGGGCCATAACCACAACCCATCGCATCAATTTAGGCTCTCGGGGAAGCCCAGCCTCAACAGTGAGCTGCTGTGGGATCAGCATCGGAACCCTCTCTAAGCCAAAACTGACAACTAAAGGCCCATAACCAAAAGTCTTCAGCTACCGGTTTTTGGCTCGAGTAAGTTGGCCTGTTAAATTGGCCAACACAGCATCACACTAGTTGAAACTGGTGCCTCGATAGCAATCAATAGCCATCCGCATCTGGGACCCGGTGGCAATGTGCAAAGCGGCAGCCCTGCAAAGTCTGGTAACTGTAAAGGCAATCACCATAAGTTCAGGTCGGGATATAGTCTTGATCTCTATCCCCTTCTCCTGGTTCTGAGTGTTACACCACTCTAGTCGGAGACTAGTTATGGACTGGCCACCCGGCCTAGTCCCGAACAGAGTCAAGTGTTCGCCTCTCTTGGGCAAACCAGTGAGAAAGTAAATATCTGAGGGCTCTATCTCGAGCTGGTGCCCTCCGATATAAAAGCACTGATCCTGAACATTCCACCTTTCTACCAGCCACTCTAGAAATCTCACCTGGGCCCTCATGCCAGGTATGGCCCAGTATTTGTAAAGGCCGCATGCCTTCAAAGCATCAATGGACGGTTGGTGATTAATGGTAGCCAAATCAACATCTTCGTGCTCTCTCTCGCGCCAATCAAGCATGGTGGGCAATCTACACACCAAAAAACATCTGTTAGATTCAATGAAATCAAAAAAATTTGGTCCATTTTGAAGAAATTGGGGTTTGTAAACCCTTTGCGCGGAGTATGCACCCCGCCTTTAGGAACAGAGCGTGGGTACGCGGGTTCCCTTAAGGCAAGGTGCGTACGCCCGACATTTTCCCAACTGAGAAAATGTCGGGGTACGCGGGTCCCCAGTGGAGCACCTGCGTACCACGAAAGGCGGATATTGAAACCCCAAAGCCTCCAAAAAATGAAACTAGGGCCTAAAAAAAAATTCTAAATGGATTAAAATGCAGAGGAGGATGTTGTAGAATACTTGAAAGAGACGGCGTTCGGTTTCGACGGTCGGATTCTCCGCAATGTCCACGGGAAGTTTCTTGCCAAAAGCCCTTTTTCTCTCCTCAACAGTAAAATGGTAAAAATGAATTGGTAAAAGCCCATTTTATAGGTTTTTTGGGTAAATAAATGGTAAATTTGTTTATTTTTCACCATGAAAAGGTATTTTTCAAAGTATTTTTATTTATCTTTAAACAGGTATGAGTAATGTGTTGGTTTTTGTGCAGGATAAAGGATTTTCAGGGAAAATTGTCATTTTTTTACAAACAAAAACACCAGAGTCATCTTTAAGCCCTTTTCTGACTCCTAAAACATGAAAAGATTGACGAGCGTTTCTTTTACACTCGTTAAAACGGAATTAAAAGATGGTCCTCTTATAGCCCTTTCCTGACCGTAAAAACATGAAAAGGTTGCCGGATTTTTGTCGTTTCAAATTCGATATTGGAAATAAAACGAAGTGTCCTTGATCTCTTTTTACTTTTCAGGTCAAAGACACTAATCATGAAAGTACTCCTTGGTCGTAAAGATCAAGCGGTTCTCTCAATTATTATTTTATACTTTTTCGGGCTTGGGAGACACAAATTTACGAAAAAGTTCAACCGTGGAGTCTTCTTAAGTTTTTTCAGACTCTCTAAAATTGAAAAACACTGAGTTTCTCCTATACTGGACTCGTTAAAATTTCACAGTAAAGGACCTGTTCGATTACAAACAGGAATGGACCACTCCTTCTTAGGGTTCAAATCTAAACTAAGTTGGACTCATCCGAAGGATGAGCTTATAATCAAGCAAATGTTATCCTCCTCAAGCTTGTAAAAAATAAAGAGGTACTTGCCAGAAATGGTGGGGGAAAAGAGAGAAAAATGAGCCTATTTGTTATCCTTTGTCTCAGAGAAACCTTATCACCGCTCTTGAACACTTTCATTCACCTGGGTTGGGAAATCCTTTGCCTCACAGTTGATCAAACCACATTGAAAGTCTTCAGCCGGGTATTAACTTGGGTCAATTGTCACCAAGCCATCTGTCGTGTCGTTATGTGTTCAAGAGGTCACTGCAAATAAACCATTCATCTGCAAAATACCTGTCATCCATCTTGACCATCCCTGAGTCAGTCCTTACAGCTACATTTCTTCAACTTGATTTATGATTTCGTGTTGTGTGCTTGCCTACGACGGATCGCTTTCTATCGACATTAGCACATTATCTAGAAAGATGATCTAGAAATCGTCAGTACCTTGAAGTCTACATGCATCAATGGCAGGTTTCTCGCCTTTGACGACAGTTTACATCATTGACTTTAGATCGAAGGATTCTGTGACATGTTCGACATCAACACATTCATTCACATCTCATGGATTGTACTGGGTACTTTGAGAACCATTGACATCACTGGTGGTCTCTCTCACACTTGTTAACAGTTTACATCATTGACTGGTAATCAAGTGGTTTCTACCATGTTCGACATCAACTCATTTATTCACATGGATAGAGTCATACTATTTCGGGAAGTAGAAATGAAGACCTTGGATCTGGTTTCCGCCATCCAGGCTGTGAGGAGTTTTGTATTCATTATATAGTAGACTAATTATAAACAGATGGTTGCGTCCATACTGTGTCTACATGAGTCTATGATTATGATGTACTATGAAATCATTCCTATATCAGAGCAGTAGTTAGTTTGTTAGTTAAAGTTTTGATCTGAGTATGGGAATGCCTACCTCAGCGATGATATGATCTCATATATGTATTTTGTGTTGAATATTTGCAGGTTCCGACTGGGCTCTCCACGAGATAATCCTTGAAATGATAAAGTACTTCACCCTTCCTATATGAAATGAAACCCTAATCTACTACAGGCTTCGCACTTTAGGGGGCAATCTGTTACACTAAAATTTGTCACCATGACTATTTGCAGTTAGTATGGCTCCATCAACTGTCATACTATCCTCCTTGGCAAGTCTTATACCTCTGCTCCTCATGTCAAATCCCAAGAAAGAGAGAAAGTCCTTAAAAAGTCAATTAACTTTGGTTACGCAGTTTCTCTTAGCCTTACCTGCGTGTACGCACCTCAAGTTCACAATACCTGTGTACTTGTACGCTCTGTCTGTAAAGGGGTGGGTGCGTACTCCTGTAAAGGTCAAAAGGCGCAAGTTTTACTCCAAAAACGTTACTTGTGGTCGATTCTAGAGCATTCTAGAAGATGGTTTGACGTGTATTGAGCACCTCCAGATGGTTCATGCATCCCAAAGAAAGAGGAACTTATCCCATCAAGAGGGGAGCTATCCCATTGAAAGAGGGGCTTATCCCATTGATGGTGGACCTGATTAACTTCCTCCAAAGAATTATAAATACAGGCATTGGGCCAGAGGGAGGGGAGGTTGAAAGTTGAACATTCCTAAGGGTAGATGCTGCTGAAATTAGGACTCCCTTTTAGAGCTTGAGAGGAGATATTCCAATCCTTTCTTAGCTTCATTTGGAAGTGGGTGAGCTGATCAAAGTAAAGGAGAACTCTTGCTGGACCCTGGGAGGGACCTGCACAACACCAAGGCACTGGTTGTAATGGTTTCTTTTGTTTCCAATTAATACAATTAAGTTCATTTTTCTCAACAAGTTGTTATATATAATTTGTTTCATATACTCCTTGGTCTTTATGATGAATATGTTTTATTATATGAGTTATTCAGGTGCTATGTAATCATTTGCTTGTTAGTGAATGCAGGTTTCAAAGAGAAGGAGGAGCTCATTTGGATTAGAGAGGCTTAGCTGCTGCAAACAAGCGTTGGACTAGAGGTAAGCCTTAAACACCTGGTTGCATTTATTTTAAATGCATATTTAGGGAAAGATAGTGCTTGATTGTTTTGTTTGTGACTAGAAAGCCTTAGCTTCTAGGGAGGCCGGTTTTGTCCGCAAAATTGACTCTTTCCGCATGACACACATGGTGATCAGCTTTCCAAGTAGGGATGGCCTTGATCCATTTAGTGAAGTAGTCAGTGGCTACTAAGATCCATCTGTGTTGGACGCCAGAATGTGGATTATTTTCCCCTATGAAATCCAAGCCCCATTGCTAGAAAGGGACACTGGCATGTATTGCCTTCAAGGGTAAGGACTTCAACTACTATTTTCCTTCGAACCTTTGGCATTTGTCACAAGATTTTACAAATCAAAAGACATCAAAAAACAGTGTGGGCCAATAATACCCAGCTCTGAGGATCTTGTGGGCTATGGTTTTCCAATAGTGATGTCCTCCACAAATGCGGGAATGAAACTGATGCATGACCTCCATAGATTGTACTTTGTCCAGACATTTTAAAAGGATTCCAGATGGATCCCTCCAGTAGAGAAAGTTTTCATGAATACAGAACTTGGCTGCCCTGAGCTTAATAGTTCTAGTTTGGCTTCAGCTAAGGCTTGGAGGAACTTCTAGTTTCAACATAAATTGAGCTATTTTATCATACCATTCACAAGAGGCCAAATTTTCGATCAAAGACTGGTCAGGTCCTATTTCTGCTTCTTTTGTTTGTTTGTCACCTGCATTTGTGCTTATCCAATTCATGTCCAGCATCCTGCAATTCTCTTCAGCCATCAACTTGGCAAGGCCCTGGCCCCTAACAAGCTTGGTGGGCTTCACTTCTATGTTGAATTCAATAAGCTTTGCAATCCATTTAGCCATTTTTCCATCAACATTTGGCTAAATCAAGAAATCCTTTACTTAAGTAGAAGGAACATATGCAACTACCTTGGAGTGCAGAATGTATATTCAGAAAGCTTTCAAAGATTTGATAAGGGCATAGGCCTATTTTTCGATGATATCATACCTTAGTTCAGCATCCCTCAAGGTTTTGCTGAAAAATGCCACTGGACATTCTGAACCTTCATCATCTTTCTGCACTAAGACTGCTGCAAGGGTGTCACCGGAAGCAAAGGAAAAGATATGGAATTCCTTGCTATAGTCTGGGCTGATTAAAGTGGGAGCTTCCATAATGGCTCTTTTGATGGCTTCAAAAGATCTTCTAGCTACATCAGTCCATTTGATTTCTGACCCCTTTTTCAGCATGGAGGTGATGTGTTTTACCAGTTCTGCAAAATTAGGAATAAAACTCCTTACAAAATTCATTCTGCCTAGAAAGGATTGGATGTCCTTTTTTGATCTTGGGACAGACAAGGCTTGTATCACTTTCAATCTTTCTGGGTCAATTTTGACACTTGCATTAGAAGCAACGTGTCCTAAAAGCTTGTCCTCTTTTAAAGCAAATTGTGACTTCTTAGGATTCACTGATATCCCAAACCTTCTGCACTTCAAAAACACTTTCTTTAAATGTTGCAAACGATCTTGATGGTTGTTGGAGTACACTGTTATATCATCTAGGTAGACAAGGACGAACTTATCCTACTCTCCTACGAATGCTATGTCCATGGCTCTTTGAAAGGTTGCCCCAACATTCATCAGCCCAAAGGGCATCTTGGAATACATAAAAGTGCCTCAAGGAGTGGTGAAAGTAGTGTTTTCTTGGTTATCTGGATGTACAACAACTTGGTTATACCCTGAAAATCCATCCAGGAAAGACATAATTTTGGCTCCTGATACTTTCTGGAGCAAATGCTCCATCTTGGGCAGAGGATAGTTGTCTTTCTTAGAGCATTTGTTCAAGTTCCTGAAATCAATGCATAACCTGATTTATCCACTTTTCTTCCTCACCACTACCAAGTTGGCTACCCACTTTGAATATCTCAGAGGAACTATGATTTTGGCAGCCAACAACTTCTTGATTTCTTTTTCAATCAGAGGGAGGAGCAAAGGATTTATGGGTCTCAGTTTCTGCTTGAAAGGAATGGTGTCTTTCTCTAATGGGATCTTATGCTGAATGATATTTTTGTCATAGGTTTTAAGGTCACTGTATTCCTAGGCAAAGACATCAGCAAATTGCTTCATTAAGGTGCAGTAATCAGAACTTTGGGCAGCAGAGAAATGGGTGGACAGATTTATATATTTTGGATGATCTGGGCTCCCTATGTTATGCCTATGGACTGCAGACTGATTTTATTTTTGGGCAACCTTATGAGGCACATCATTATGGTCAAACAACTTCTCTAGTGGCACTAGCCCTTTAGGTATATGATTGCTAGGTGGCTGAACAATACTGTCTTGGCCAATTCGGTTCCTTAGCTTGGGCTGGAGACACTCTTCCAAGGTTTCATTCTCTTGATCAATTTGCATTTCATAGAATTCATCAATGACTTGCAAAAACCTATTCACTTCATCATCATCCTCAAAGACTTTCTAGTGCTGGACATTATCAAGCAAGGATGGTCGATATTTTCTCTGGACTTCATAGACTAATTTAGAGGGCATGGGAGGGATGAACATGCTAGCAGACATAGCAAGGGAATCAACAAGCTGATTTTTAACTCTAGGGATATAGGAGATACAAAAACTATCAAAAGCATCTTTGAGTCTCCATGCCTCATCTCTGTATGCTTTCAGCCTTGGGTGCCTTGCTTGGAACATTTTGTTCACTTGTTGAATGATGAGATCAGCATCTCCAAACACCTTTATGTCTCTGATTCCCATGTCTTTGTTAGCACTTAAGCCCAATATCAGAGCCTCATACTCTGTTATATTATTGGTGACCTGAAAAGTTAGTTTAAAAGACAGATGTGTGCTTTTTTGTTTTGGAAACACTAGCACCACTCCTACTCCTGCAGTTTCCTTTGAACAGGGTCCATCAAAGAACATATCCCACACCTGTGTCCCTTCCTTCTCCATGGCCTGGCATACTGGTTTCTTGATCTGCACCAAGGCCCTCTAGGATTCTTCAATTTGGAGAATACATGCTCCAGAATCAGTGTCCACAGCATAAATAGGATGATTAGTGGGGTTCTTCTCATCACTGATGATATAGGCCAGTTGGGCTTCCCTATATAGTCTTCTACTTTCTCCTCCAAAAACTGGGACAGTGGAATAAGATAAATCATTTTGAAA
This sequence comes from Pinus tabuliformis, assembly GCA_031772625.1. NCBI lineage: Eukaryota > Viridiplantae > Streptophyta > Pinopsida > Pinales > Pinaceae > Pinus > Pinus tabuliformis. The sequence continues at coordinate 1,634,727,630 of CM062816.1, forward strand.
TGTCCCGCACAGCCTCTTAGTCCATCCTCTGGAAAGTAGCATGCCAAACTTAGGGGGAATGTCTGCTACCACAATATCCATCATCATGCTTTTCATGGGCAGCTGAGTTAGGGTAATGGCTAAATCTTTGATTAACCTAAGACATTTTACCTTCCTCGAATCAAAGGAGAACAAGTCATGATAAGGTCGGGTAATATCAAGGCCTAACTCTTCCATGACAGCTTTGGGCATCAGATTATGGTTGGCACTTGTGTCCAACAGGCAATTATGGATGGTTTTGTCATGAATGGTCAAGGAGACATAAAATTATGGGGAATTATCATTAGTAGGTTCAGTCATTGGGGTAGGCACAACTGCAGGTTTATCATCTTGTAAATTCACATAGTCATGGGATTCTTGTGTGGCTTTCAGCTCAAGGGCATCGAGGATGGGTTTCCTAAAGACCTCACTCTTTGCTAGTTCTATCAGAGGTACAAATATTTTTAATTCCTGGACTTTTGATTCAAAGCTGAAAGGGGAAGGCGACTTGTCAGGGCCTGTTACCTCTTGAGTTGGTGTTTTGAGGATGATGGGATCAACTGTTGGTCGCTTCTGCTTGCTGATCTGCTGCTTTGTGGGGACAACAACTCTTTGGGTAGGATTCTCTTTGACATTACTTGTTCTTGACCTCAAATTATATCTTTGCTAGTCTTCAGTCTGCAGACCAACTTCTCTATCCCACTCTTGACAAGTCTGGTCCTTGAGTAATGACTCTTCGTAGGTAGCTAATGTCAAAAAGGCAGCATTGCCCTTGTCTTCCATGCAGTGAATCTCATCCTCTTCATCAAACTGCTCCTCCTCCATGAATGCATTCTGGAAAGGAGTTTTAACCCTTTGTTCTTCACTGGCCTCTTTTCCCCTCTCAATGATCTGCAATTGTTCATTTACTTTTCAGAATGGATTTGAATTTCTAGGAGCAAATGTATTAGGAAGCCTTGCTTTCCCAGAACTCTGCTCAACCTTCAGCTTGGAGATTTTAGCAGCCAATGACTCTATCATTTTAGTCATTTTTTCTATTTTGGGTTTTGAAGATGGAGAAGAAGAAGAAGACTCACCTCTTTGCCTCCTTCTATCAGCATGTCCTTTGAGTTTCTCTGCAGCCATGATATTGGATTCCACCTCCAAGGCTACATCTTGCATTTCAACTAGAGAAGCACATCTTCTCTCTCTTAATAGCATGCAGAAATCAGAGTCAAAGGCATTGGCATAGGTGAGTTTGGTAGAGGTGGGTGTAGGCTTCACTTCAACTGGAATCTTGCTATACATATGATTGAATCTTTTATTAAAATCAGATAATGACTCCCCATTTTCCCTTTTTAGGTTTCCAAACTCAGTATGGTAGTATAGCAGGTCTTTCTTATCTCCCCAATGCTTTAAAAACACATCATCTAATGCTTCAATGTCTGCTATAGACCTAGGGGTCAGCTCTCTGAACCACTTTCTAGCCTCTCCATCAAGGCTTTGGACAAATACTCTCATCCACACATCATCTTCACTGATATCTAGGTTATCAACATAGCTATAAAAAGACTCAAGGTGTTCTTCAGCTGTTACTCCCTCTATACCAGTGAACTTAGGCATGTATTTCTAGTATTCTCCTGCAGGCATGGCATTCAAAGGAATAGGCAAGACCAGGGGTCCATACCTAGTAGCTATGATTCTTTCCATTTTGGTGGGTGCTTGTGGGCCTGCCATGACTGGGGTAGATGGAAGGGCACTGGCAATTTGGAAGGTAGGGAGTTGAGAAACAAATGACAGGGCTGAAGGAAACTGATGGACTATAGGGCAGATTTTCTTTGGAATGAGATCCAAAGTGGAACTTATTGAACAAGGAGCTTTATGAATCTCTGAGAGTATTTCTTCACTGATAATGCTAGGCTCTATATTTTTAACATGTACATGCTCAGTTACAGGCCTTTCTTGCAGAGATAAATAAGATTGTTTAGGCTTATCTGATCTTGACGCTCCTTTTCGTGATATTTCACTTTGCTTGACAATCTTCTCAGGGTCAGGCACTGGGTCAGCTGGTGATTTCTGAGGATTTCTCCTAGTATGCCTCATAAACTGAGCCAGAAATGTGATGTGGAGTCGCCAAGAGGTTCGGCCTCTAGTAGAGTCACCAGATAGATGATTACAACCAAAAATGTGATCTGAAAATCACTCTTAAGTGATCTCAGTTAAAGAATTATTGAATGAAGGTATTACAGACTCATGTGCCAGTGTGTGTCTATTTCATCTTAGGCAATGGATCGATCAGATTGCAAAATACACAGACACTCAGAAAATAGAAAACAGTAAGAGAAACATAGTAAGCAAATGCAAGAACACAATAATTAATAAGGACTTCACCCTATCCTCCAGGGCTACGTCTCCGGTCCAACTTTCAGTGGTAGCCTTCTTTTATTGTGTCTTTAAAGTAGAGATTTACAATGAGGAGCTCATGTTGAGTCTCCTGAAACAGATAATGTTTGGTAGGGTGGTTCTTGGATCCCCCAAGCCACTAGAGTGCACAAACTCTGTTCCTTACCAGATCTTGACCTCTTTGGTCTTTAACGGGAGGAGCCCAATGTGGTGCTCAATTCCTGACAGATCCTCTCAGGGATTGCTTGAACCTTTCAAGCTTTCTCTCTACTCGATGCTGCCTTAGGTCAGCTCGACTCTCTATTTTCTGCTTATTGCTTCACTGTCTCTTCTTCGCTCTCGCTCTCTCTGTCTTCGTTCTCTTCTCTCCCCCTATCTGTTCATGGCTTAAAGCCAATTTGTCCCTGACTTTTTACTTCCTCCTCCGCCCCTGTGGATCGCCTGCTACTGTTCGCTTGGAGTTCCTTGCCTCTGCATCGTTGCCAACATCTCATAGGGAGTGGCCACTTGTCCTCTCGCGAACTGCGCCATCTCTTTCTCGTCGGTTCGGTTTTTCAGTTACACTGTGGAATGACTCATCCATCAACTCAGCAGTCAAATCGGATGTCAAACTTCTCTATGTCGTGGCTTAATCCCCAGTCAAATCTGATTCCTCCATCAGATCCAATCTCTGCCATCAGATCTGGAGCCCCCAGATCTTATGACATTCGCTCATTTTGCGCGGTTGACTTGCTCAACCGTTAGTGTGTGATGAGAGGTGGTTTTCTCTCTCATCCGCTGGACACGCATTGTGCGTTGAGTGGAATCGCTCGTTTTCAGCCAAATCCGCTTACCGCCCAAGGGTACCCCCGATATACCACCGGTTTTGGAGCGTGGGACCCGCCTTTCGCCTTAGTGTTTTCCCCACGGTTTCCCGGCCTCCCATGCGACCGAGCACTCTAGGACTTTCCTTCTCGAGGGGTTTTTCCCAGCGATAGAAATGGCCTCTGTTTCCCAATTCGGGCTTTCCAAGTGCCAGTTTTGCCTCCTGCGCAGTCTCCATGGGCCTCGATCAGCATGCTTTGACCGAGGTCCTCATGATTCCTCACTGGTTGCAAACCGCCATTTTCCAGAAGTCTTCCTGATCACTCTTGTTCATAAATTTCGAAGTTTGTCCTATTTTGATACAGTCACGGCACATTGACTATTTTCATTGATCTAATTCGGATCATGGCCTTCCCAGTGAAAAGCTTTTGGACCACCAAAAGTTGGTTTTCAAGCATCGACTAAGTGAGGGTACAATTGTCTCACTTTTCCAATCTCTATCCACTTTGCACTGCTCGGCTTTGAACCCTTGAGCCCAATTCTGAGGTACTCAACATCTCCCCTGCGTGTTGTCCTCACCTTCCTGTCCAAAACTGTGTCTTCCTACAATTCATTAAGATATTCAGGTAGCAGGTCATCAATAGAAGGCAATTGACTCTGCTCTTCAGGATCCTCAATTAGTGAGGGTTCAAACAATCTCAAGCAATTTGCATTTACGACTGAGTAGATGTGCATGTAAGCTGGTAGATCAAGGCGAAAAGCATTCTCACCAATCTTCTCAAGTATCTTGAAGGGTCCATACCTGATAGGCTTTAGCTTCTTACCTTCACCTTGCATCCTGTCCTTGCTGATATACAACCAGACTTGGTCACCAACTTGGAAACTATGCTCCATCCAATGCTTGTCATGCCTTGCCTTGTATTTGGCTTGGCTCTTTTCTAGTTGTTCCTGTACTGCCTGGTGGATCTCTTGGATTTGTTCAATGAACCTAGTTTCCTTGTCCACATCACTGTGTCCCTCAACTATGGTGTCTTTACCAAAGACAAAATCCAAAGGAGACCTTGCTGTGAAACCAAAACAGGTCTCAAAAGGAGATCTCTGTGTAGAAGAATGTTTTTCTCTGTTGTAAGCACGCTGCACATAACACAAATGTTCATCCCAAAGCTCAGGCTGTTTGCTGCAATATCCTCTGAGTAATTGGATCACTGTCCTATTAGCTACTTCTGACTGGCCATCAGTTTGTGGATGAAAAGTTGTGATTTTCTTTAGTTTGGTGTCCATCAGTTCCCACAGACTTGACCAAAACTTCCCCACAAATCGGGTGTCTTGATCAGATACAATGGAAGTGGGTAATCCAAAATGAACCCATACATGTTCAAAAAACAGTTTTGCAGTTTGTTTAGCTGTAATTTGTTTATTACAAGGTATCAAAATACACATTTTGCTGAACCTATCCACAACAACATACAGATAATCATGACCTTTCCTAGATTTAAGAAGTCCTCCAACAAGGAACTGGTAATGGAGTGTACAAGCCTAGTTTTCTATTGTTGGGCTTGCTTTTAGCGCACATAGTACACCCTCTTACATATCTAGAAACTATCTCATTCATTTTTGGCCAATAACAAAATCTTTGCAGCTGTGCAGCTGTTTTACTTACCCCAAAGTGACCTGATATTAGAGACGTGTGTGCTTCTCGAATTATCTTTACTCTTTCAGATTGTGGAATGCATAACTTCCCACAATGATATAAGAGTCGGCCCTTTACATGATAATCCAATTCTTCTACTGGTTTTCTTTGACTTAAAGTTGCATATACATCTTTGAAGTCTATATCTTGAGCATATTGTTCAATGTAGCTCTCATGTAGCACAGAATTATGCCTATGTATAGTAGATGCATTTATAATGGGTCTAGATAGCATGTCTGCAACTTTATTGTGTATGCCCTTTTTATATATGATGATTAAATGAAACTGTTGTAGAAAACCCATCCATCTATAGTGTCTTGATTGCTGCAACTTCATTTGGGAGTGTAAATATTGAAGTGGTTGATGATCAGTATGTATTACTGTCTCTTTGCCCATTAGGTAATGTTTCCACTTTTTCACACTCTGTACTAATGCATACAATTCTTTATCAAATGTAGGATAGTTAACTACTGTAGGATTATAAGTCTCAGAATGATAACATTTGGGTTTACCGTGTTGTGTCAACACTGCTCCCATGGCATAGTCACTGGCATCTATTTGGATCTCAAATGGTCTTTGAAGATTAGGCAGTGCTAGTACAGGTGTTGTACTAATCTTTTCTTTCAAAGTGTCGAAGGCTTTTTACTGTTTGCCTCCCCATTGAAACACCTTGTTCAATCCTGCTAAAGCATGTAAGGGAGCTGCAATTAAGGAAAAGTTAGAAATGAACTTCCTCCAATATTGTGTTGCTCCTAAGAAGCTTCTAACTTCTGTAATAGATTTGGGTTTTGGCCAGTTTACAATGACTGCCACCTTAGAGGGATCTATCTTCAATTCACCACCCCCTACTATATGACCCAAATAATTCAGAGATGTTTTTCCAAATTCACATTTTGAAATTTTAACATGAATTTTTTCTCTTTTCAAAACATCTAGTGTCTGCTTAACATGCTTTAAGTGTTCTTCCCACGTTTTGCTAAAAATCAGAATGTCATCTAGATACACAATAACAAAATCATCAAGAAAAGGTCTGAGTACATCATTCATTAATCTCATGAAATTAGCAGGAGCATTAGTTAAGCCAAAAGGCATAAACAACCACTCATACAATCTCTACTTTGTTTTGAAAGCAGTCTTCCATGCATCTTGTTCTGCAACTCTGACCTGATGGTTTCCACTGTGCAAGTCTAGCTTGGAGAAATAAACAGCTTTTTTCAATTGATCTAACAGATCATCTATGCAAGGAAGGGGTTAATGATTTTTGATTGTTATCTTGTTCAGTGCTCGGTAATTAATGCACATTCTCCACGAGCCATCATTTTTTCTCACCAAAACGATTGGTGACCCACATGGTGATGTGCTAGGTTTGATGAACCCTTTCTCGAGCAACTCCTGCACCTGCTTCTTGATTTCAGCATTCTCTGAAGCAGACAACCTGTACATTCCAATGTTAGGGAATGGAGCATCTTGCTGCGAAATAATATCATGCACTATTTCCTTTTTGGGTGGCAGACCTTTAGGTTCTTGAAACAAGATATTATACTCTGAAACAACCTTTTCTAAATCAGCTTGCTGTTTAGCATTACAGCCCTCAAATACATTGGTTTTATCAGGTTTATTTTCCTTTACAACCATCAGTAAGAATTGTTTGCATGAATTTATCATTCTTTTCATCTACCCTGAGTTTATGAGAGTATAATTATTCTTGAGCTTATGAGCTCTTACAAAGTATTCAATTCCATCTTTAACAAGTAGATACTTGTTCTTAGCTCTATAGAAAATAACTTTTCTATCATACAAGTAAGGACTTCCTAAAACAATTCCACATATATCCAAAGGAATTATGTCTAACTCAACCTCATCTACAAATGCTGACCCAAAAGAAAACTTGAGTTTGCACTGTCTAGTCATTTGTAGTTGTGCTTTATCATTCAACCATCCTAATGGGTATGGTTTCTTGTGAGGTGTAGTTACTTATCCAAAATTCTTTACAATTGCTTCAGAAATTAAATTTACTTGTGAGCTACTATCAAATAAAGTATCAATCTTTTGATGTTTGGAAATAACTTGAATATGGAAAAGCTCATGTCTTTTTCTCTCATTTTGTTCATCAATAGTAGATTGTGCAAAATTACTAGTAGATGCTTCAGAATTCTTACCTTTTATACCTGTGGCTGCAATGGTTGTTTCATCTCTCGAGTCTGACCCCAAATCTTTCTGAATAGTTGTAGCAATCTTCTTCTTCTTGCCCTTAAACTTCTTAGGTCTCAGCTCTGGACGCAGAATCCAACAATGCTCATCATCATGCCCATCCCTTTGATAGTGAGTGCATGAAGCCTTACTTTTCTTTGCAATGTTAGCCTTCCTTTCTTTCCATTTCTACTTTTTGTTCTCCTTATTCTTGCTTGCAGTGGGTTGGGATGGTCCCATGGTCCCCCAACTTCCGGACTTCCATTCTTTCCTCTAGCTTCTAGATGAGTAGCTTGTACAGATACCTCATCTATACTAGCGGGATTAAACATGAGGATGGTGTGCCTCATGTAGCTGTGTAGACCACCAATGTACTTCAACAGAGTCTCTGGTGAGTCTAATGAGATTCCTAGAATAAATGCTCTCTTTCTAAATTCTTGAGTGTACCCTTGCACACTTTTCCCTTTCAACTGTCGAAGAGTTTTCCAACTCATCATGGCTTGCTACATATAGGCCAATGGATAGAACTGTTTTTTGATTGTAGAAACAAATTCACTTCAGACAGAGATAGTCTTGCCATGTCTTTTCATGTCATCTTGGGTTCTGCCTTCCCATCAAACCAAGGTAGTGCCTCCAAGGCGTAGGCTTTCTAGCTAAATCTTGCACTTGTTTGAGTCGATATTTTGCACTCTGTAATAAACATCAATTTGTCTAATCCAATTGTGTATCTTTTCTACATTCAACTCTCCATCATATATAGGTAGATCAAATTTAACATCTAGTTAAATCAAATATGCTTTCTTTTTGTGTTCAGGGCTATTAGGAGGGGTGAGAAAGATTTCCTCTTTCCCTTTTCCTTTTGAGTGGTCATGGCAGTGAGACTCATCTTCTACTTTGTCTTGTTTAGAGCCTGATGAATCTTCATCCTTATGTTTTCTAAAGTCCCTATACATTTCTTCTACCATGGACTTTATGGCTAGGAATCTATCTATGAATTGAGAGTCTGGCCCCATAGAAACTTCCTTTGACATCGTCTTCTGAGGATAGACTCTCCCAATTTCAGGATTAGTTTCAACCAACTCTCCTTCTCCTAATTTGAGCTTTGATCTAGTTAGCATTCAACAGCTAAACCAACACAAACTTGTCTAACCTTAACAGCCAAGAGCTCTAATACCACTTGATCTGAAAATCACTCTTGAGTGATCTCATTTAAAGAATTATTGAATGAAGGTATTATAGAATCATGTGCTAGTGTGTTTCTATGTCATCTTAGGCAACGGATCGATCAAATTGCAAAATACATAGACACTCGGAAAATAGAAAATTGTAAGAGAAACACAGTAAGCAAATGCAAGAACACAACAATTAAATAGGATTTCACCCTATCCTCCAGGGCTACATCTCCGATCCAGCTTTCAGTGGTGGCCTTCTTTTATTATGTCTTTAAAGCAGATATTTACAATGAGGAGCTCAAGTTGAGTCTCCTGAAACAAATAGTGTTTGGTAGGGTGGTTCTTGGATCCCCCAAGCCACTAGAGTGCACAGACTTTGTTCCTTACCAGATCTTGACCTCTCTGGTCTTTAATGGGAGGAGCCCAATGTGGTTCTCAATTCCCAACAGATCCTCTCAGGGATTGCTTTAACCTTTCAAGCTTTTTATTTGCTCGATGCTGCCTTAGGTCAGCTCGGCTCTCTATTTTATGATTATTGCTTCACTGTCTCTTCTTCGCTCTCGCTCTCTCTATCTTCGTTCTCTTCTCTCCCCCTATCTGGTCATGGCTTAAAGCTAATTTGTCCCTGACTTTTCACTTCCTCTTCCGCCCCCGTCAGATCACCTACTGCTGTTCGCTTGGAGTTCCTTGCCTATGCGTCATCGCCAACATCTCACAAGGAGTGGCCACTTGTCCTCTCGCGAACTACACCAACTCTTTCTCATTAGTTTAGTTTTTCAATTACATTGTGGAATGACTCATCTGCCAAATCAGTGGTCAAATCGGACGTCAAACTTCTCTATGCCGCGGCTTAATCCCCTGTCAAATCCGGTTCCTCCATCGGGCGCAATCTTCGCCGTCAGATCTGGAGCCCCTAGATCCTACGACATTCGCTCATTTCATGCAATTGACTTGCTCGATTGTTAGTGCACGATGAGAGGTGGTTTTATCTCTCATCCGCTGGAAACGCGTCGTGCGCTGAGTGGAATCACTCGTTTTCAGCCAAATCCACTTATCGCCCAAGGGTGCCCCCGATATACCGTCGGTTTTGGAGCGTGGGACCGGCCTTTAACCTTAGCGCTTTCCCCACGGTTTCCTGGCCTCCCATGCGACCGAGCACTCAGGGCCTTTCCTTCTCAAGGGGTTTTTCCTAGAGATGCACGATAAGCATTAATCGTGCATCAGAAATGGCCTCCATTTCCCAATCCGGGCTTTCCAAGTGCCAGTTTTGCCTCCCGCACTGTCTCCATGGGCCTCGGTCAGCATGCTTTGACTGAGGTCCTTGTTGTTCCTCGTTGGCTGCAAACCACCATTGTCTAGAGTTCTTTCTGATCACTCTTGTTCATAAATTTCGAAGTCTGTCCTGTTTTGATATAGTCATGGCACCTTGATTATTTTCATGGATCCAATTCAGATCAAAATGTGTCCAAACTTTGTCTATCATCAAAGCCAGATCTGTGTCGTTCTCCCAGGGAAGTTGAGCTTCAATCTCCTCTCCTCGGCAATGGTGCCAATTATGTTAGGATTCCAAGAAACTCTCCTAGGTTGTAGCTCGGAGATGCCTGGTAACATATAAATTCAACTATTGTTGCAGGTTTAATGGAAGGAATGATGGTTTGGTTCAAGCTAGATAACCACTTCTACTTTGTTTCACTCTAGACATGCATGAACACCCTCAGACTACAAGGCTTTAGACCACCAATGCTCACAGTTTTAGATATAAGGTGAATATGGAGAATACTAACCACACTAGCAGATACACAAGACCATGCAATGGCTGGCAGCAACTAGTAAAGAAACCTATAAATCTAATATATTAATGCAAAGACAGGATGACAGCTCTCCTGCGTTAGATAGAAAGAAACCTGAGAAACCTATTCAGTGATGCATTCAACATTATAACACAGAGATAAGATGACAATTATCTGGTGCTAAACATTAAAAGATCCAGAACACATCATATCAGGCACAAGCTTGGAACAGACGAAAATGGACAGTGGGAAATTAACAGCAAAAGAAGCTTGTATTAGCTGAAAATGAAGATGATACGCTGCAAGTGAAAAAATATCTACAGTCTCCAGAAGTTGAACCTTACATAAAATGCCAACCTTGATTACATCTTTCTTCTGGATATTTATAAGTTTACAATACTATGGCACTTGGCCTTTTAGGTATGGAGGGGTCATAATTGACCACCAACTACATTTAGCTGCCTGATGGAGTCTTTGAACGAGATTTCTTGTTTCAGTGGGTGAATCTGATATGTTTAGGTGCTGTGCTATCCTTTAAGCGGTTGGAGTGCTTGTACCGGTGGAGTCCATGACTGATAAATTCAGTTACAGAGTTGTGCTTGTCTTTTTCTCCTTTTGGCCATGCTTTTTGTTAAATATGGTTGTTGGGGGTCTGACTGCGACTGATGATGGCGGAGTTGGTCATCTCCTTCTTTGGGCAACAAAATGGTCAGAGGATGTGGAATACATGGGTAGGTGGACGATTTGGGTGAGCGAGAAGAATGACCGTTGGATTGGGGAAATGAACGGCACAGATGGCTCGATGGAGGCTATTGGCCGAGGTGATAGTGGGGTGAATCGGGGTCATTGGATTTTTAGTGGACGGATCGGATGGTCATTGGGCTACGGAGCTGCATGGAATTTTAACGGACGGGGCAGATTGGTCAGCCGGTAATGGTTTTCATCGCATCGCTTTCGGGCGTAAAGTGGTAAAAGCCCAGGGTCAAGCGATTCCATTCAACGATTGACACGTAGCAGCGGATGAGAAAGAAAAACCGCTCTCATCGCGCGCTATCACTCGAGCAAGTTGCTGGTGCGATGAAAGCGAAGACCGTCAGATCTCAATGGAGGGGATCTGATGGTGGAGAGTGGTAGAGCGGGTCGCCGTTATCGGGTGTGACGGGAGCCGTTGGATCGGCGGGTGTGATCAACAGCGGGGAAGCGATGAGGGGTTTATGAGTGCGTGAGGGCGTATGGGTAAGGTTTTATGGTAGGTTTGGGGTTTGGCGCTTGGGGCTTGGGGCTAAGTCCAAAGGGGGTTAATTTGTCAGGCTTAGGAGGCAAATAGAGAAACAAAGATGGAGGAGAGTAAGGGGGGTAGAAGGAAAGAAGGGAAAAGTGACCAATGTGAAACCCCTTTGAGCATAGCCAAATAGATCGGGCTTCCTTCTGACCTTAGAAAGTTAGCGCTGCATAACAGAGCTAACAAGTACGAAGATTGGAAGCATCTGAAGATAAGATCACACACGCTGTTGATCAATGGCTTGATCATGTCATAGGTAGATTTGTGACAGAATTCGCGGTCGATACCTCAATCAGCTACAACGAAGCAGAGCGACGCTTCTTCAAGGGACTGCGAGGTAAGTACTTAAGATCTTTGAATACTTGGATTAAGATGCTCTTATGTGAAAAGTGGGTTATTCCATTACCTTGAAGTTTGGAGCTACGTGAAGTGGAAAGCTCTTCAGGGATAGAGGAAGAACAGGTCCTGAATATAGCCCGCTGATTAAACCTCCTCTGAGTGATGATGAAGGATAAACACAGGCTTCAACACAAAGCGATGTCCAGTTAATAAGGCCCCATCTTCCCACGGCACCTCCACCTTCACCTCCATAACATACACCTTCACCCACACCACCACCACCTTTGCCACCATTCGATATGTCAAATACGATGAAGTTTCCCATTTTCAAGGGCTTGGGAAATGAGGACCCAGACAAGTTTTGGTTCATTGCAAAGGCCGTATGGATAGCCCAGAATATTATAGATGATCAGATGAAGAAAGAAATGCTGGTTACTGCTCTACAGGATCTCGTGCTAACGTGGTACATTAAGTATTGCACTGATAACCCGATGGCTCCGTTAGAAAACATTCATATTGTGTTGAATAAGGAATTCAATAGGCCCAAGTCTGAATTGCAATCAGTCATTGCATTCAAGGAAATCATGATGAGGCTTGGCAAAACACCCTGGGAGATGGATCAGAGATTGAAATGCCAGATCCATGAAGCTAACATGAATCTTAAGGATGTGCAACACCGCTAATGGTTTGTGGCTTCGCTCTTGCCTCACTTAAGGGTTGATTTATCATAGGAAAATATTTGGACCCAGGCAGAAGCCCTGGAAATTGAGATGAGATTTCATGAGACACCAATTCAAGATGCTGCTTTAGGAGTTGAGCATATTCATCTGGAATTGCAAAATTTTTTCCTAGAGTTTCAAAGTCTGAATAAGGATAGAGCAGCTCGACTAGAGGTGCATGAAGAAGTTTGGTGCCTGAAGTGTAAGAGCCAGGGCATGACAAATATCACTACCCTGTCTTTGTGAATTATGTTGCAGGAGGAGGGCCAATGCCTCTAAGGCTGGAAGCTCAAGTAGGGCCAAGTACAGGGCTTGCGCTATGGTGTGCTATGTTTCAAGTAGCTGGAAAACATGTGACAGACAATTTCCACTTGCTGCAGAAATTTGAACAACTCTTTTGCAACTTCTGTAAATCAGAAGGTCATGATGAGCGTAACTATTGTATCTATGAGTTAATGATGGAAAGAATGGCTATGTATCAAATGAAAATACAAACTCAACCTCTGGATCAAGGCACTGGGGGAGTGCACGGAGGATATCAGTTACGCGGATGAGACCGAGGAGGAGGAGGACCTGCAAGAGGTTAGGGAAAAGTTATTCACTATAATTATGGAGTGTCAGGACACTACACACAGGAGTGTACAAGCCTGCTATGCCTACCTGTCAGGCGGAAAGAGTCGATAGTGCGGACACAAATCAACCTCCCTAGGAGCCTAAGACTCTCTAGTGACAAACAAGACAAACAAGAGCAATCCTTCTCTAAACATGCATTTACTATATAAGAAATCAAGTGTTTAGATCCTACCTGTAGTCCCACGCTGTTGTAGCAGTCCAGCTTCGCTGATCCGGATGAGCTCCTCCTTCACTTTGAAACCTGCATCCACTAACAATCAAACGATTAAATAGCACTTGATAATCTCATAGAATAAAACATATTTAACATATAGACCAAGGAGTACATGAACCAACTCATAAATAACAAGTTATTGAGAAGAATGGACTCATTTGCATTAATAGGTAACAAAAGGAACAATTACAACCTGAGCCTTGGTGTTGTGCAAGTCCCTCCCAGGGTCCATCAAGAGTTCTCCTTTACTTTGACAAAGCTCACCCACTTCCAAATAGAACAAGCAAAGATGGCAATCTCTCCTCACAAGCTTCTAAATGGGAGTCCTAATTCCTGCAGCATCTACCCTTAGAAATGTTTGGCTTCCAACCTCCTCTCCTTCTGGCCCAATACCTGTATTTATAGTGCTCAAGAGGAAGTTAATCAGGTCCACCATCAATGGGATAATCCCCTCTTTGGATGGGATAGCTCCCTTATTGATGGGATAAGTTCCTCTTTGGTAGGGGTACATGAACCATCTGGAGGCGCTCAATACACGTCGAACAACTTTCTAGAATGCTCTAGAAATGACCACAAGTAACTTTTTAAAGATGAAACTTGCGCATTTTGACCTTTACAGGGGGACGCACCTGCCCCTTTACATACAGAGCGTCCAAGGACGCAGCTTTTGTGAACATTGGGTGCGTACCCGCAGGTAAGGTTGAGAGAACCTGCGTACCCAGAGATAAATACATTTATAAAGACTTTCTCTCTTTTTGGAGTTTGACATGGAGAGCAGAGGCATAAGACTTGCCTAAGAGGATAACATGACTGTTGATAAAGCCATACTAACTGTAAATAGCCATGGTGACATTTTTTAGTGTAACAGATTGCCCCCTAAAGTGCGAAGCCTGTAATAGATTAGGGTTTTGAATTATCTAGGAAGGGTGAAGCGCTTTATCATTTCAAGGATTATCTCGTGGAGAGCCTGGTCAGAACCTGCAATTTTCAACACAAAATACATGTATAAGATTATATCATCACTGAGGTAGGCATTCCCATACTCAGATCAAAACTTTAACTAACAGACTAACTACTCTGATACAGGAATGATCTTGTAGTACATCATAATCATAGACTTTTGTAGACACAGTATGGGCACAGCCATCTGTTTATGATTAGTCTACTTAGACAATGAATACAAAACTCCTCGCAACCTGGATGGTGGAAACTAGATCCAGGGTCTTCATTTCTACTTCTCGAGTTGGTACGATTCTAGCCATGCAAATAAATGAGTTGATGTCGAACATGGTAGAAACCACTTGATTACCAGTCGATGATGTAAACTGTTAACAAGTGTGAGAGAGACCACCAGTAATGTCAATGGTTCTCAAAGTACCCAGTACAATCCATGAGATGTGAATGAATGAGTTGATGTCGAACATTTCACAGAGTCCTTCGATCGAAAGTCAATGATGTAAACTGACGTCAAAGGCGCGAAACCTGCCATTGATGCATGCAGTCTTCAAGGTACTGACGATTTCTAAGTCATCTCTCTAGATAATGTGCTGATGTCGATAGAAAGTGACCCGTTGTAGGCAAGCCCACAACACGAAATCATTGTTCAAGTTGAAGAAATGTTGCTGTAAGGACTGACTCAGGGATGGTCAAATGGATGATAAGTATTTTGCAGATGAAAGTTTTGCTTGCAGACCTCTTCAACACATAACGACACGACAGATGGCTTGGTGATGAATAACTCAAAGTTAATCCCCGGAACCCGGCTGAAGACTTTCAAAGTGGTTTGATCAACTGTGAGGTAAAGGATTTCCCAACCCAGGTGAATGAAAAGTGTCATGTCCAAGAGTGGTAATAAAGTTTCTTCTGAGACAAAAGATAACAAATAGGCTCATTCTTCTCTCTTTTCCCCCACCATTTCTGGCAAGTACCTCTTATTTTTAACAAGCTTGAGGAGGATAACATATGCTTGATTATAAGCTCATCCTTCGGATGAGTCCAACCTAGTTTTGATTCGAACCCTAGGAAGGAGTGGTTCGTTCCTGTTTGTAATTGAATAGGTCCTTTACTGTGAAATGTTTAATGAGCCCAGTATAGGAGAAACTCGGCGTTTTTCAATTTTAGAGAGTCTGAAAAACTTAAGAAGACTCCAAGTTGAACTTTTTCGTAGATTTGTGTCCCTCAAGCCCGAAAAAGTATAAAATAATACCTGGGGGAACCGCTTGATCTTGCGACCAAGGAGTACTTTCATAATTAGTGCCACTGACCTGAAAAGTAAAAAGCGATCAAGGACATGTCGTTTTATTTCCATATCGAGTTTGAAACGACAAAAACCCGGCAACCTTTTCTTGTTTTTACGGTCAGAAAAGGGCTATAAGGGGACCGTCTTTTAATTCCGTTTTAACGAGTGTAAAAGAAACGCTCGGGAATCTTTTCATATTTTAGGAGTCAGAAAAGGGCTTAAAAGATGACTCTGATATTTTGGTTCGTGAAAAATGACAATTTTCCCTCTAAATCCCTTTGTTCTGCACAAAAACGACACATTACTCATACCTGTTTAAGATAGGCAAAAATACATTGAAAAATATCCTTCCATGGTGAAAAATGAACAAACCTAGCATTCACTCATCCAAAAAACCTATAAAAAGACTTTTTACCATGTCATTTTTACCATTTTACTGTTGAGGTTGAAAAAAGGGCTTTTGGCAAGAAACTTCCCGTGGTCGCTACGGAGAATCCGACCGTCAGAATCGAACGCCGTCTCTTCCAGGTATTTCACAACATCCCCCTCTTCAATTTCATCCAATTAAAAGTTTGTTTTAGGTTTTAGTTTTGGTTTTTGGGGGGTTTTAGGTTTCAAAAATCACTCTGCGGGGTACGCAGGTGCCCTAAGGATGCCCTGCGTCCCCCGACTTTTTTCCACACAGGAAAAAGGTCGGGGTACGCAGCCCACCTTTAGGCCAGCTGTGTCCCAACGCTCTGTGTCCTGAACGCGGGGTGCGTCCCCCGCGAAAGGCGGAATTTGAAACCCCAAACTCCACAAACAACCATCTGAAATTTCCCAAATCAATTCTAACCTTCATTTCTTGGTGTGTAGGGCACTCACCATGTTGGATTGGAGAGAAAGAGAGCACGAGGACGTTGATTTAGCCGCAATTAATCATCAACCTTCCATTGATGCCCTAAAAGCATGCGGACTATGTAAATACTGGGCCATACCTGGCATGAGGGCTCAGGTGAGATTCTTGGAGTGGCTGGTTGAGAGATGGAACATTCATGAGAAATGCTTTTACATCGGAGGGCACCAGCTCGAGATAGAGCCCTCTGACATATACTTTCTCACTGGCTTGCCAAATAGGGGTGAGCAACTCAATCTAGCCGAGACTAGGCCGGGTGGCCAATCCCTTGCTAGTCTCCGGGCAGATTGGTGCATACCCAATGCACACCATGCGAAAGGCGTAGAAATCAAACACATCTCTCTGCGTGAACTCAAGGTTATAGCTTTCACGGTTACCAGAATTTGCGGTGCAGCCGCTTTACATATTGCCACTGGGTCCCAAATGCGGATGGCGATTGACTGTTTCCAAGGCACCATTTTCAACTGGTGTGATGCTGTGTCGGCCAATATGAAGGGCCAACTGACTAGGGTAAAGAACGGACAACTAAAGACCTCTGGATATGGGCCTCTAGTTGTGAGCTTTGCCTTAGAGAGAGTTCTGATGCTGATCCCTCAGCACCTCACTGTTGAAATCTTGGGTCCTCGGGAGCCAAAGCTGATACGATGGGTTACGGTGATGGCCCGACATCCTGACGAGGGCGCGGCGGTTGTTCGATTCCCTGATTGTTATTTTCACTGGTTAGAGGACCAGGTTTTTTCGATCCAGGACTTTCCGTATGCCAGAGTAGATTTTCGAGGTGATTCGGACATGGTTCTTCCACAGGGAGAACAATGGGATGACAGAGGTACTTTATTTTTCACAAGTTTTCAAATTATATATATATATTTTTGTTTTTTATATATATCGTCTCAAAACTGACAGTAAAATTTTTTAAAATGCAGATGTTGGTCCACAGCGCCCAGCCAACCTCCGGCCTTTTGAGAGGAGACATCCAGTTGCACCGGTACTGGCTCCACAGGATGCGGCTGCAGAGTCACTAGCTGAGTTGGAGCAGGATCTAGAGCGCCTGACGGTGGATATACCTGAGACTACCATAGATGATATTTCTATCAGACTTCAGCGCTATGTAGTCGCAGTCCCTGGGCCGTTTAGGAGGTTCTTGTGTAAGGTAGCCCGTGCAGTGGTGTCGTATAGAGAGCACCACCAGTGATTGGCTAGTCACTTTGTAGACACATATGACATTTTTGACTTTTTGTACTTATCATTTTGCCGATCATAAGGTGTTTTTCAACCTATGATCGAAGACGATGTATATTTTTTGACACACTCCTATCTATATATATATCACTATTAGCGGCTTATCTTGTTTAACATATGTGATGAAATGCTTTTAAATTTACTTGCATGATTATCGTAAATGTCTGTCCAACATTCAAGAAGCAATTGCATCTGCTAATGTATTTAAAGACCTTGGAATATGCTGATATTCAATGTAATCAAATTCACGTTCCAAGAGACGCACTCTCAAAAATAACCTTAATAACACAAGATTTCTAATGGCATATACTCTATTAAGTTGTAATACAACAAGTTCAGAATCTAACCTCACTATCAAACGTCGAATTCCAAATGAAATAGATTCGGATAATAATTCAACCACTGCACTGTATTCTGCAATGTTGTTCGTTGTTTGACCGAGGCTTACCCCATGCATAGAAACTAACTCGTCAGAGGGCGAATAGATAACCCAGGCTGCGGAAGAGATATTCTGTGTACTACGACAAGCACCATCAGCAAATCCGATGTATGTTTGGAGAGGCGTCGACATCTGCAATATCAAGAGTAAAACCAAGATAAGCCAGAATAACGACGAAAAACACACTCTCTAAGCTAAGCACACTGACTAAACTAACAAACATACTAGCTGGAAAGAAAACCTAACCTAACTAAAAATTCTCCATACCCACCATTTAAGCATAATACCTCTTTAGGTAAAGTCCATTTCTAGGTTTACCCAAAGAGTCCCCATCAAAATCTACCAGCTCATAAGCCCCTTTTGTTAGCTTTCGCTTTACAATGTAGGGTCCGTGCCACATAGGAACGAATTTTCCAGAACCTAGCTTATCGTTAGCTTGATCATATAATAGCACTAGGTCTCCCTCCGAAAAACTTCGAGGAGTCACATTTCTATCATACTGAGCTTTCATTCGGTTCGCGTGAGTCTCGATTGCCAATGTAGCGTCACGTCGAGTCTCATCTAATTTAGCTAAGTATAATAAACGCTTCTCCTCTTCGGAAGTAGCTGGAAGTAATTCGACAGCCATTTGAAGTGATGGGATTTCGCATTCAATGGGTAACACAGCTTCCAAGCCATAAACTAGCTGGAAAGGAGTGAACCCTGTTGAAGTTTTCACTGAGGTTCGGTATGCCCATAGCGCTGAAAATAACATGTTATGCCAATTTGACCGATGAATACCAATGGTTCGTCGGATCATGATAACCAGAACTTTGTTGATAGACTCAACCAAACCGTTGGCTTGCAGATAATAAGGAGTAGAACTATCATGGCGCAAACCAAGCTGGCTTGTAAGCTCAGTCATCATGATGTTTCGAAAATGGCTCCCATGTTCAGTAATGATTGCTTGTGGGACACCAAACCTAGTTATAATATGATTGAATACGAAAACTGCAGCTGTTTTTCCGCTTGCGTCGAATGTAGGCATCTCCTCGGCCCATTTAGTAAAATAATCAACCGCGAGGATGATATACGCATGCCCCCCGGCCGAGTGAGGGTTACAAGTAATAAAATCGATACCCCATTTGGCGAATGGACCAATGGCAATTATAGGGTGGAGAGGAGCAGGTGGTGCGCGCATCTTGCGATCAAACACTTGACAGTTGTGGCACTTCCGGACTGCGATGATACAATCTTTAAACATAGATGGCCAGAAGTAGCCAGTGCGCAACACCTTCTGAGCTGTGGCATAACCAGACATATGACCACCACATGCTCCAGAGTGACAATCATTCAAAACCCTCTCAGCCTCTTCGTGAGTTAAACAACGTCAAAAAACTAAGTCTGCCCCCCGGCGATAAAGTGTATCTCCAATAATCTTGTATTGCTGGGATTGAAACCGAATTTTTCGACGTTCCGACTTGGAAGCTTCAGGCCGAAAGGTTTGAGTTTGGAGATAGATGATTATATCCCCGTACCACGGATCTAAAGTACTGATAAGAAACAAAGATTCGTCCGCAATGGACTCCTCTGCCACAGTTTCTCTGTCAGCACGCGGGAAATCACACATCAATTCCGCAAAAACTAAGGATTTCTTAGACTTGGACTTCTCAAACTCCAAGTCGAACTCTTGCAGGATAGCGATCCATTTAGAGTACTTGCCCCCTAGCAGTTGTTTTGTCAAAATATAAATCATAGGGTTGCAATCCGAAATGACTGTAGTTTTACGGAGAAGAATGTAGTGACGAAAACGCTGGACAGCTTGAACGGCTGCCAGGGCCAATTTCTCCACATGCGAATATTTTAGCTCAGTGGGATTTAATGTCCTACTAAGATAATATATCACATGTTCCGCTCCGAATTCATCTTCTTGAACTAACACCATTCCAATGGTGGAATGCGAAGCTGCGAGGTATAAGAAGTAGTCCTGGTTGTAGTTGGGAGGATGCAACAACGGTGCATGGGTCAACGCGTGTTTAAGTGCATCAAAAGATTGTTGGGCAATCTCATCCCAAAAGAATTGAGCGTTCTGTTTCAACAACCGTGTAAAACCTTTAGTGACCTCGGCGTAGTTTGGAATGAATCGGCGTAAAAAGTTCGCTTTCCCTTGCAAACTTTGGAGTTGGCGCAAACTCGAAGGAGGAGGTAATTTGATGATAGCTTCAACCTTCGAGGGATCGACGCGAATGCCGGCTTTTGAAACAACAAATCCCAGCAATCGACCCGTCTCTATACAGAAAACACACTTGTGGGGATTCAACCGAATTCGATAATGCCTACACCTCATAAAGATTGCTCGTAAGTGGACAAGGTGATCAGCTCGATGTAAAGAATGAGCAGGAAAATCATCGAGGTACGGTTGCACAATGTGCTTGATGTCATGAAATGCGTAAGACATCGCCCGTTGAAAAGTGGCTCCGGCATTCTTCAGCCCAAAAGGTAATTTGCAATAAGCAAATGTCCCCCATGGACAAATCAATGTCATTTTTGGTTGGTCGGCAGGTAGAATATTGATTTGATTATAGCCCGAAAAACCATCCATGAAGGAAAACATCTCACTTCCGGCATAGTCATCAATAATTTGATCGATATAAGGCGTAGGATAGTTGTCTTTTGGACAAGCTCGATTTATATCTCTATAATCGATACAGATTCTTATTGTTCCTTGTTTCTTGTTGACCGGAACAATATTCGATACCCAATCCGTTAACGGTATTGGATAAATGAAACCTGCTTTCAACAGCTTTTCGACTTCTGCTTTAATCGCAGCCGCTTTCCGAGGGTGAATCTGACGCAACCGTTGCCGGACGGGTTTAGCATCCGGGTAGGTCTTTATTTCATGAACAACAATGGCAGGGTCGATTCCCGGCATTTCCTCGTAAGACCAGGCAAACACATCGCGGAATTCTTGGAATAGGGCCTTGTAAGTTCGGATTTCATCTTCTGTACATGAGGCACCTATATGAATGTTCTCCTCAATTCCGGGCTTCACTGAAATATCAATGGGAATAGTACGTGAAATATTCCCTAAATTCAACTCTGAATCAGAATGTTTCATTGGATTCTGAGCGTCTTTGACATATTCAGCGGTAAAGATAGATGAAAAATCATTTTCAAAAGCATCATCCTTAGGTAAAAACGAATATCTGTGATGAAGATCTTCCCATGGTAGATCGTCTACACTTAGGATTTCGCGAAGTTGTTCGTCAGATGACACGACTTCGGGAAACGCTATCCGTTCTAAGGTTGATGTGAAAAGTGATTCTTCACTGACCACATTCATTTGGTCGATCTCGGTTGAACGCGAGTCGGTAAAAGACATGACAGCTTCATAAGCAATTTCATATGGACTTAAAGGCATAGCATCCCCGAATGAGTCTATCTCAGATTCAGATGGGACGATCCAAGGATCATCATAAATAATGTTTTCTGATGTAATCATATGAATTGATGCAAATGAAGGGTCTGCGTTGATTGGAGGGAAAGGAAAAGTTCCCAGTAAACCAAAATCTTTAACTAAACCTACGCCAACATCCCTATAAGGGATTGTCGTCTTACCGACATGCTGGATACTCTCTGAAGAGGCTGGGTCGGATGAAAAGTATGTCAGTTGATCAATCGTCAAGATCTTACCGTTATGTGGAAACTTGATTACTCTGAAGACCGATGACACGACTGTTGTCATAGCATATGACCAAATTCGACCCAAAAGAAGGTTGTAGTCTAGAGGGGCATCAACCACTTCCACATCCAGACTAACGGTTTTACCTTCTACCCCTATAGGCAATTCCTGTAGAATACCAAACGGACGAAACCCACGGCCATCAAAGGCCTTAAGGATGGTCGGGGATTGGTTCAGTGAAGGAGAACCAAGCGATCTCCAACACTGAATTGACATAATACACGTAGAAGCTCCTTCATCAATCACAGTCCGATGAATAGGCCTGTTTTTGACTATCACTGGAATCTGGAAAGCCATCTGATGAGGGAGACGCGGTGTACTATTTTCTAGATCGAAGATTATCAGGTTCGGGTCCTGAATATCAACAGCTCCTATAGCCGACAAAAGTAATTTTCATTGTGCTGGGCATGATTGCAGCACTTCTAAAGCCGACATTGCTGAGGGTGAAACAGCTAAGTCCTCAACAATGTTGTAATTCTGGGCTGCTCTCGCATGTGGATTGAAAGCAGACCTCCAAAGTACACCCTTGGCGGGCGGTTTGATTACTAAGTCCGGGTTAGGATTTTCGATCTGTAGTGGATCTCAACCAGGAGCTGAGGTTGATAGATTAGAATGAGAAGATTCTGCTTCTTTACCATCAACAGGATTCTTACTACCATAATCTTGCGACCGAGTCGCAATCCTCACATGAGACATCATCAAAATGGGTTCTTCACTGGCAGTCGAGGAAGAACCTATCATCTTACTCTCCTGCTTTGGAAAAGGATCTTTCAACACAGCAGGAGTGGAAGAACCTTTGACTATTTTCGCAACCTCGGCCCGATGCGGGCAATCTCTTGTAAAATGATCTTCTTCACAAACAAGACAAGGATATCTAGGTTTGCGCTTTTCGTCATTGGTTTCCCACTTTTCCATTTTCTCCTTTGGAGCCTTGTCAGCTTTAGCCTTCTTCTTTCCTTTCTTCTTTCCACCGTTTTTTGATTTGGCCGTAGATGACTCTACAGCGTGAATATCGGCGGAAAGTTCAGGAGAAGACTCTCCTGTCGGGGAATCGGGCAAGGTGATTATAGGAGTAGTAGAATTCTTGGAAGATTTCTTCTTGCTCTTTGTGTTCACCATACCAATCATACCATCAGCAGCATGAGATCCCGAAGGAGCAATAGCGATTTGATTTGATTTTGGAAGATCTGGGATCTTCTCGTGTAACGTACCCGACTGAGTATAAACTAAGTCAAGATACTGGGCTTGAGCAATGACTTGCTCCTCAGTAACTACTCCGGCCTTAGCTACATCTTCAGTAATCTTCGGTAATAATGATTTGACAAACCATTCAGCTAAGATTTGGTCCGGAATAAAAACTTTCACTAACCTTCTTCGACGTCTCCACTCATGAATGTGATCAGAAATATACGTGGACGTCGATTGGTTTAGTGAAGTTAATAATTCCGTGCCATTATCGTATCTGACCGGCAACTGAAAGTGAGTTAAGAACGAGGTAGCTAACTGGCTAAAATTGTAAAAAGAGGCCCGTGGTAACTCAATGTACCACTTGGCCGCGAGACCAATGAGTGTACGCTGGAAAAGACGTAAGCAGATCAAATCATCCGAGATAGAATTTGAAGCACACCAGAGGTGGTAAGTCATCACGTGATTTGATGGATCCTCTCCAGACTTACCTTCGAACTTGGGTATATCGTTGGGCAACTTATTGGGCATTGGCGGCCAGAATGAAAGATAATTTATTGGATCGTTCGTTAGGCGCGTCAAGTCGGGTAAATCCAAAGTTGCAATGAACGGCAATTGCCGGTTAGGATCTCTAAAACTCTTAGTCACAAGACCAGCTCCAGGAGGGGGATACCCAGGATAACTTGGAACAGGAATCGCATTCGGGATATTATACCCTCCTGGAAAACCAGGATTAACCGGACTGTATTGGGGTTGCTAAGGTTGTTGATAAGCATATCCAGGATACGGTTGATACTGGTAAACCGGTTGTTGGAAAACAGGCCCGTATTGGTACTGTCCCTGGTGCTGTTGATACGTATACTGTGGTTGAGTTGTTACAATAGTACTTAAACCAGGTTGCCCTACAGGCATCTGGACCATGGTTTGAATCGTGGATCCAGACAACGGTACAGATGTCTGAGGGGTGGTTGCAGAGACAGTAGAAACCAGAGCTGTCGATACTCCAGAAGTAAGTGTGGTAGATGTTGCGGTAGTTGCAGCAGCCGTTTGAGATGGAGTACTAGGTGCGATTGGCGGCTGAGTAACTACCGAAGTTACAGAAGTTTGAACGCTTGACTGGACAGGTTGCGGTTGCTGGGGTGGACCAGAAACTACAGGTTTTCCAGTTTGAGGTAACGACTGTATACTTGGCTGCAACACCTGTTGACCTTGCGAAGGATTCCACACTATCATTCCGGGGTATTGACCCATAACAGGTTGAGGATACTGAGATCCATAACCGGATTGAGGATAGGATTGATAATTGAAAGGTGCAGTTCCCATACCTTGAACATATGACTGACCTTGAGGCGGTTGATAACCTTGACTCGAGTATTGACCTTGAGGTTGATAACCTGGAGGTAAATACTGATACTGGGGTTGACCTTGACCTTGAGGTTGAAACCCTTGAGGTTGATACCCTTGGGGTTGATACCCTTGAGGTAAATATTGATACTGAGGTTGACCCTGGGGTACATATTGAGGCTAGGGTTGGCCTTGAGGCATGTATTACACCATAGGTACATACTGACCTTGAGGTTGCCCCCCAGACGCAATTTGTGTACCTTGAGGTTGCCCCCCAGGCGTTAATCGAGGCTGCCCCCCAGGCGGAAATTGACCACCTTGAGGTTGGGAAACGGGAACTGAACCTGCTATCATGCAAATGTCTCCTACACCCAATGGTATATTACCATTGTTTCCAGCTAATAACCCATGATCAATGGGTTGAGGAGATGCTCCCGCAAAGGTACCAGAAAGTGATTGATACCCAGTAGGAACAGAAGGACCACCATACAAGAAAATTTCAGGAGATGGAGTAGACACGGACGACGAAGTAGACATATTTACAAGAGTATAAATACCTCTGGATGGATAAGGAGTATGAGGTGGAGAAAAACTTATCCCTAATTTGTCCAGATAATTAGTTAACGAAAGATACCAAGTAGTACTCCTAGGTGGACTGTAAAAGATAGATTCACGCTCTCTTAAGTCAAGAGTAGGTTGATCTTCAAGAACAGGGCCTACTTCCTCTTCTGGAATAAGTTCTTCAATAGCTATCAAACCAGAAGGAAGATTCTCGGTTATGACTCTTTCAATCCTAGGTGAATCAGGAACACTAGAAGTCGGAGTAACAGGCTCAGATATTTCAGGTTCTTCGCCTATATCACTGGTAGACGAAAAACTACCAACAAGCTCAGAAACTGCAACAGCTTCAGGATTGTAACCTGTCTCTAAACCTTGGTAATCCGGATGGACTACCAACGAAGACTCTCCTTCTTCAGGTGAACCTACTCTACTGCCACTAGGAGGAGTTACGAGGACTTTCAAACCTTCGTGATGACCTGGGACGTCTTCAGGAGGTCCACCCCGCGATCTACGGAGTTTCCTCAACAAATCAGTTCCGGTAACAATCTCAGGTGACTTGCCCCGAAGTCTACGATACTGTCTCGGTAATTCCGCCACAGCTAAAACTTTTAACTACTACACACGAAAACAAAGTAAAATCTCACATCAAACCACCTAAAGTCTCTAAAGAACCAAACAAATTTGAATCACACGCCTAAAGAATCTAGGGCCTCAAACCAAGCACAAACAGTAGCCTTCTAGACCGAAAGCGCTAGTTGGTGATGAAACCCAACATCGCCGGATTCAGTACAGAAGTGGCGGGTGGAACAGTTACCCCGGCAACCTGCTTAATGAATAGACCGGCACAAGTTCCTCCACTTTAACCGTCTCGAGTGAAGTGAACCCCCCGGAAAATCCAAGTGAGTCTAGCCGACGTCTGCTCCAGGTACAGTGGGATCTTCCCTCCACCGTCACCTCAGTAGAATCCTAAAGATAATGGTCACTAAGGTTACCAACCGCAACAAATGCACCTGGGGGAACAGTCTACACTCCGACAGCACGCAAGGGCAGAGTATCAAGCTCAATCCCCTTGCCGGTTCCTTGACAATAATCCAAGGTTTACCGACAAGTGACCCCTGGCTCCTCGACAAT
The DNA here is from genome assembly GCA_031772625.1 of Pinus tabuliformis. Classification (NCBI taxonomy): domain Eukaryota; kingdom Viridiplantae; phylum Streptophyta; class Pinopsida; order Pinales; family Pinaceae; genus Pinus; species Pinus tabuliformis. Next base: position 1,634,753,617 of record CM062816.1, read on the forward strand.
GGTTAATCCGAGGTTTACCGTTTGTAATACGTGCGTGTCTGGCATCGTTCCCAACGAGGGAGTATTGATCCCCTCACTGGTTCGGACACGAGCTCGTGCTTCTCCTTTAAGAGGAGCTTTCCCAGAGTACAAATGAGACAATTGGATTTATTCTATCACAAGATAAGCTACTTGTTTGGTTTTGTTGTCTTGGAGAGTTAATTACTCTCCTATTCCAAGACACTAGCCTGATCTAAATTGGTGTTTCAGAGCCCTAGTAAATAAAAGTTACTACGTCGATTTTACTTTAAGCGTTAATTTTATGGTTTTTCTTAAAGACAAAAGGTAGCGGAAGTGAAACCAATGGTGTGTAGACTCGACTCAAACCACTACAAAAATGCACCTAAGATGATTTATGCTACTTTCCTTTTTCAATGAAATTCCTAACTAAGAGAGTTGAGAGATGCAAATTTTATAGAAAACAACTTTCTTAGTAAAGACAATCAAAGAAACAATTCTCTTTATCTTTCCAAGCATACAAACATGACCACTCCTTACGTGCACGAAAAAATCTTTTTCTTTCAAAACTCTTCAAAGCTACTTGAAACAAAACTTTTCAAAGGAGATGTTTTTGTATTTTCTCTTATTTAATAAAGCATATAAATCTATTTTAACGAAAATCAATCTCAAAAGCTATAAAATCTATGAAAACTTGACTCACAAGCAAACCAAAAAGAAATTTACTTTAAGCAAACCTAACGAGGCAAAAGCCTACAAAGATGATTCTAGGATGTTTTACTTGACCAAAATCAAGTCAAGGACCAGCTAATGCAGAATCAAAAGACCAGTCAAAACAAAACTCAAATCTTTTTGTTCTTTTCGTAAAATGGAATTCAATACTCAATCAACAAGCACTTCGAAATTTGCCAAAGAGACAACTCAAAGGTAAGTTGCTCTCACAGGTAGACTTTGTGACAGGTCTGACTTCTAAGAAGGCTGACAAAACCAGAGAGATCTAAGGCTTGACAACTTCTACCGCCAAAGTCACTACAAGACCTACTCAAAAATCAAACCCTAGGGCTTAAACTTCTATGAAATCCACTAAAACACTCAATGCTATCGAAACAAGTTCAGGTGAAGATCTTTGACAAGAGACTAATGGATCTGGGTAGTAAAAACTAAGAAAAAGCAAAATCTAAGAGAAAAAATGCAAAAAATGGAATTTTTTTAAATTTTAGCAGGGGACGCAAGCAACCAGTTAAGACAGGTGCGGGCCCGCTCTGTGCGCACAGCAACAGTGCGTGCAAGGACGCACTGTGCAATACTCAGAGGGTGCGTCCTACTGGAAAATTCAAGAAAAACTAAATTGAATCTAACCCTAAGCTAACCCACCCAAAAACAAAGTCACAGAGCCAAAAACCAGAAAATAAATGACTTTTCTCAGAGCAAAGTTGCATACAAAGGAAAATACTTTCACATCAATGGAGTCCCCAGCGGAGTCGCTAATTTGTCAGGCAGAAAGAGTCGATAGTGCGGACACAAATCAACCTCCCTAGGAGCCTAAGACTCTCTAGTGACAAACAAGACAAACAAGAGCAATCCTTCTCTAAACATGCATTTACTATATAAGAAATCAAGTGTTTAGATCCTACCTGTAGTCTCACGCTGTTGTAGCAGTCCAGCTTCGCTGATCCGGATGAGCTCCTCCTTCACTTTGAAACCTGCATCCACTAACAATCAAACGATTAAATAGCACTTGATAATCTCATAGAATAAAACATATTTAACATATAGACCAAGGAGTACATGAAACAACTCATAAATAACAAGTTATTGAGAAGAATGGACTCATTTGCATTAATAGGTAACAAAAGGAACAATTACAACCTGAGCCTTGGTGTTGTGCAAGTCCCTCCCAGGGTCCATCAAGAGTTCTCCTTTACTTTGACAAAGCTCACCCACTTCCAAATAGAATAAGAAAAGATGGCAATCTCTCCTCACAAGCTTCTAAATGGGAGTCCTAATTCCTGCAGCATCTACCCTTAGAAATGTTTGGCTTCCAACCTCCTCTCCTTCTGGCCCAATACCTGTATTTATAGTGCTCAAGAGGAAGTTAATCAGGTCCACCATCAATGGGATAATCCCCTCTTTGGATGGGATAGCTCCCTTATTGATGGGATAAGTTCCTCTTTGGTAGGGGTACATGAACCATCTGGAGGCGCTCAATACACGTCGAACAACTTTCTAGAATGCTCTAGAAATGACCACAAGTAACTTTTTAAAGATGAAACTTGCGCATTTTGACCTTTACAGGGGGACGCACCTGCCCCTTTACATACAGAGCGTCCAAGGACGCAGCTTTTGTGAACATTGGGTGCGTACCCGCAGGTAAGGTTGAGAGAACCTGCGTACCCAGAGATAAATACATTTATAAAGACTTTCTCTCTTTTTGGAGTTTGACATGGAGAGCAGAGGCATAAGACTTGCCTAAGAGGATAGCATGACTGTTGATAAAGCCATACTAACTGTAAATAGCCATGGTGACATTTTTTAGTGTAAAACTACCATGCCGATACTGTACTCAGTTTGATCACGCGATAGAAGACTGCCATGTATTAATAGCTAAGATGTAGGAGAAGAGGGTGCAGCCTCAGCAGCCTACCCAGAACCTGCAGATGATGAGGGATGAACCCCGCGAAGAAGATCCCAATGTAAATATCGTGTTGGGAAGCGGAATGACGATTAGTGAAGAAAACAAAAAGAAACCTGAAGAAATTGAATGGGTCCACAAGGCTCTAGAAAAAGAATTTGGGTTTGATTTGGAGCATGCAAAAGAAATGTTCATGTAAGCAAAGAAAATCTTCGCTGAGGCCTCTACCTCAGGGAGTCAGGATAAGATTTCTGAAGAAATGGACCCCTCTATGCTTTCTACCTTTTTGGAAACTTGCATGAAGCTGTTGCAGGATAGAAAGGTTGTGAAAGGGTTACAAGAGTTGATAAATAAGTGTGCCGATAAAGAAAATGTTCCTCAAGGACCTCATGCAGTTAGAAAAATTGGTAAGCATAAGGTGAGAACATGGCATGTGATGTGGCTCACTACACAGATAGGAGAGTATGAAATGGATCAAGTTATTCTAGACTTGGAGTCGAATGCAAACGTACTGCATAAACAAACGTGGGAAAGAATGGGGAGACCTACGCTGTAGTGGTCTTCGATTCAATTGAGGATGGATAATGAAAAGAAGATTATCCCCATTTTAAGATTGTAGGGAGTGATAGTCGATATTGAAGGCACGAGCGCATTGGATGATTTCGAAGTGATAGATATTATTGATGAAAGCAATCCCTACCCCACACTCCTTGGGATCAATTGGGCTATTAACATGAATGGGGTGATCAATTTGAAGAAGTGGGAAATGCCATTTGAGAGGAAATTGTTCTGGATAGTAGTTGTTACACAACATTTTGTCACTGTCCCTATACTCCGTGTCCACGATCCTGGAGGACCTCTACAGTGAACCCTACATGCTTTCCCATCATGAATAAACTCCCATTATGTCCCTCTTCATGAGTAGAATGATTCCCTTTTGCATCATCTCCCAAGAATCTTCCTTTTACCCCAATTTACAAGACTGACGCTAATGACCTGTTTCCTCCTCATGCCTATTTTCAGAAATCAAAACCAGGTCTAGCACTGTATGATGATACTAAGCCTTTTCTTAGTCGTGTTGATCCTCTTTTGGCAGGTTTTTAAATATGGAGTCAAAGCTTCCAGGTCTAGAAGCTTCCTAATGGAAGTCTAGTAAATGGTTGGGCTGGATGGAACCGAGGAAGTCAGTTTGGGCTCCTTTCTCCTATTAGGATGGAACCAACCCAAGAGATAAAGCATTCTCCCATCATAAGAGGAGTCATCTCCCCTCTATCCAAGCTATATAAACCCCTCCTTTTACAAAGCTTCAGTAGTTTTTCAGTATTGGTATTTTTGGAGCTTGAATAATCAGCAAGACATCTATAGCTTGTAGCTCTCTAGTTTATGTTTGATGGAGAACAATGTGTTTGGTTTGGTTGGAGACTAAAGAGAAGAGGCCTTAAAACTTCCATTGTTGGGGCTATCCATGAGATGTTAGCAGAAGTGTGGGAACCCAGATATGTCGGAGGAGATCAACAACGTCAAGGCATTGGTTGTAATCTATTTCTGAATTTATATGAATACAACTGTTGATTGATTTCCTAGATTGAAGTTTTATCTTACATTTGATGGCTTATTGTTACCTGACCCGTTAAGTAGGCTGAATGCAATTTGTATGCTATCATGTTTGTTTTTGTTTTTTTTTGCTTTTTTCAGGTATTTGAAGGAAGGAAACGGAAAGTAGTTGGAGTGAGGAAACAAGATCACCACCAAGAGGAATAGCATTCTAAGAGGTAGGACCTCTTATTTGATTCTATCTTAAGGAAGTTTTCCATAGATTGTTTTTTTGTGGCTAGACCCGCTCTCTTGGGCTAGAGAAATTGTTTGTGTCCACACTAATAATTTACCTACACCACAAATTGGCAACCATACTGGGGAGCCAATCCTTCTATTTGATTGATTGTCATTTTATGGTTTTGTGTGAACTTTTCTAGTGCCACCATTTCCCTTTAGTTTTCTATGCTTTTCCTAGTTTACTACTCTGAGCTTGAAATTTATAGTGGCAAGTCTGGTTTCAGCCTTTGAAAATTTTCATTTTTTTCCTTGAATTCTTGGTCAGCGCATTTATTTTTTTGATAGTCACGCCGATCAGCACAAGTTTCTAAAAAACAGTCACGCCGACCCCCTTCTGGTGCTTGTTGTTAGTTGGTCAATCACATCGATTCCTGTAGGTGAAGATCAGGGTTTCCCCTAGATCATAACCAATGTGTCTTTCCCTTCTGATTTGTGTCTCTTAGCTTGTTTTGACTGTGTTCTCCCTGACTAGAAAGTTCTATTAGCTTGGTTTATATGCTTGTTTGGTTTGCCTTTTCTTCACTTGGTTTCTTGAGTTCTTGGATGGTTTGTAGCCCTAGGGAATCTAGGTCGTCATCCATTCACCTGTTTTTGTGTTTAGCAGGTCAAGTTGATAGTTAAGTTGCTCCTTGCATTGTGTTTGTTAGTCCTTTTGTTGCTTTTATTTCCATTTAACAAGTTTGAAAAGTTTCATTTGCTGATTGAGCATCTCTTTTTTGGCATAGATCACATTGCTCATCTTGTTTTTGGTTGAGTCTCTGAATCATTAGTTTGGAAGGAATTATCTTTTGAGCTTTGCATTTGCTTGAGAATTGATTGTTATTAAAGTTTTTCGTTGAAGTTTTTGTGAAAGATTTGTTTTATCGTTTTATTGAAAAATACATAATTCTAGTTTGTTTAATCAATATGTTACATTAGTTAGCATCATTGAAGACTAGAGTTGCATCATCATTTGCATTGGAAAAGAAATGAATTCTCTTTACTAGTGAAAGGACTACTTGAAGTGCGTTTGATAAGAAAGATAGGAATTGGAAAGAGTTTTTCATTATTTTGTTTTCAAAAAGCGAAGTAGTGAAAAAGTCATTTTTCTTTCAATTACTTGTTTTGTTGCATTGAGTATGTTTTCTACTCTCATTAGTGTAAACAATTAATCGAATTGAAAGGGTCTTGTCTCATTTAGCCACATATAAGAGTTTTTTTGAGTCACATCGATAAGGCCTGAAAATTGAGACATAATTTCAAGATAGACTTTAAAATGTATTAAATTAACCTAAGGCACAATTGAAACCTAACGTTCACATTTAGAAGGTCTAGGCTAGAGATGTGTTCCGATGTCTTTAAACCTAGCAGCTGTCATTCGCTTTGACACTAGACAACGTTAGTACGGACTTGTGCTCCTCGTACTTTTGAGTATATAAAGGGAGACCCCGCTAAGTTGCAATCCTTTATCCATAGGAAGCCGACTCTACCGCCTTGTAAACGTGATACACCGAACATAGCATTCGGGGAGATTGCCTGCCCGTACTTCTCGGTTCACAGAGAGGTATTCTGCAGTTCACTGTTACTTGGTATTCCTTTTTTCCTAGATTATCCTGAGTAGTCTTTTTGATCTTTTTGACTCCCTAAATATAAAATATCATCCGAGCAGTTGTCCTTTCAAGCTCATTTCAAACCGAAAGTGATAGAGTCACCTTTGCTTCTTTCTCGACTCTTAAAACATGAAAGAGCACCCATGGAATCAGAAGGTGAAATCTTAGGTTCTTCTCCGGGTCACTCGAAGGTTTCCACACCACGCACATTCGAAGAGCGGGAATATCATTTCCCTCTTGAAGGCTTCCCTTACACGGGAAGCATTCTAACCAGTGTTCATCTTGAGTTACCGCATAATTACGTGACTTTAGCTCAGTTGGTTTCAGTACACCTACTGCCTCATCACTATATCACAACCCTATCTAGGCATATAGTGTTATGCATACCTCAAGTCTGTTCATTTAGAACCTAACTTCCCAACTGATGGTGCATTCTGCAGTTACTTCAGCTCCGGTGCAACCCACCATTCTGAATCCTCTTGTTTTGTTGGTCCAAGTAACCCGTTTGGTTCAACCGAAAGTCTCACGTCATGTCTCTGTCAGTTCTTCAATCCATCCAACAAGTGGACAGGTTGTGCCACTGCCTGTGGAAAATTTTTGAATGTTTCTATGATGTCTGGCACAACCAATGTGAGTGGCTCACAATCTCACATGGTTGGAATGAACTAGCCCTCTTCAGGTGCCCTTCTAAACCCTGTTGGTCCTGCTGGATTGAGTAATATCTAGTACCAACAACTAAACCTTGTTGGTCCATCTGGGTCAAGTAACATCTAGTACAAGTAGCCTAATATGGCTCAGATTCAGTACCAACCTTCTTATGTTCCATATGGTTCACAAGTGATGGTTAATCCTCCCTACATCCCTCAGCATGGACCTTATGTTTAGCATGGTCCATCTGTCGATCCTGGTGGATATGACCAGATACAGTTTGCGAACTTTCAAGGTGTCATTCCGAGAATTGTTCAAGTACCCTTGCAGCAACAAGGAAAACTTCTGCAGCAGCAAGGGCAACCTTCGTTGCAGCAAGGGCCATCCATGCAGCAGAAAGGGCAGATAATTCCGCAACAAGGATAACTGCAACAACCACAGGGGAAACCCTCGTAAGTGTTGCAAAAAACCATGTAGTCGTGAGTGCAGTATGTGTTGCAATCCTCCCAGCCTATGCCTTCACAAGGTCAACCTCTACAGCAACAACGTCAACCCAGGCAAAAAAAACCCTTATACTGATATCAACATGGTCAACCTTTGCAAGGGCAAGTTCAAGGTAAAGTCCTGCAGCAGCAGGCGAAAAATCCTTATGTCCAAGGGCAACAGGTTCAACATCCTTTCGTCTAAGGGAAGTAGGTAAAAAATCCTTATGTCCAAGCGAAACAAGTGAAAAGTCCTTGTGTCCAAGGGTAGCAAGTCCAAAACCCTTATGCTTAGGGACATTAAGTGAAAAATCCATATGTCCAAGGCTAGCAGGCTCAACAACCTTTTAACCCGTATGTTGCTTATCAATAGCCTATGGCTTGACAATTTCAAGGCTTTCAAGGTCAAAATCCTCCCCACATGCAAGGTAACCTACAGTGGGGGAAAACTCAAATGTCGTATGGACAAAACCCTCCACTATGGGGACAAAATCCTTACCAGCAAGGATGGGTCTCGCCAGTTGGCTCCCCTTATCGACCTCAAATGCCTTTCAATACCCAATTGCCATTCTTGGCTACACTGGAATTGCCATATGTGTCTAGACTCACAAATGACCCAATTATTCATTCGCCATACTGGCCTTCAATTGCATCCAAGATCCTGAGCAATTGTCTGAAGTTTGAAGGAAAAGGGAGAGAGGATCCACAAGCCCATGTGATGACATATCACCTCTGGTGCTCCTCAAATTCCTACATTGAGGATTCCATTCATCTTCGGCTTTTCCAACGAAATCTTATAGGTGTTGCATCCAAGTGGTATATCAAGCTACCTCGAAATACTTATCATGACTTTAACACTCTCGCCATGGCCTTTCTCACACATTTTCGGTTGGCAGTTCACTATGAAATTGGCACTCATCTGCTAATGTCACTCAAGACACTACAACCCACATCTTCGATCACATCCATGAATGGAGATGTAGGTGTCACCTGATTAAGTTTGAGATTATTGATCAGTTGTTGACCGAGTGGTTCACCAAATCATTCGTCAGCAAAATTGCAGAGGATATTGCTATTGGTGGATGTGTCATTGAGGAACAAGCCATCATGCGTGCCCAATATCTAGACATTTTCTATTCATAATATGGCACGTTATATGATATGTTACCTGATGAGCCCATAGCATCATCTGATCTGACGACATCTAAGTCTCCAGCTACACCTCATGTTGATGGAGTAATTGGTTTAGTGAATCATACTCCTGCAAAATCTTCTTCCAAATAGAAGTCGGTCTCCAACATTACTTCCAATGATTCCTCTCACAATTCACCTGGCCCTGGTAAAACCTCAAAGGTTCACGCTATCCAGTCTACCACAACAGAAAAATCCTCTAAAGGTAAGAAGAAAGGAAAAGGCAAGGGTAAAGTCAATGCCCCAAAACAGGTCCCTCCTAAGTCATCTACTGGTGATGCTTCTCAATGGAAGCCTAAATATCCATGCCTCATATATGAGGAGGATCACTATACTAAGGATTGTCCCAGATGATCCAAAGTTAGTCGTTTTCTCAAAGGGACCCTAGCTGTCCTGAAAGATCCCTTTCCATCCCAACAGACCCAAATGGTAGACCAGCCTCAATCCTCCACTTCCACAAGTTCACAAGTGTTCATGATGAATACAATGATTAACGTGGCTACCAGGTCAAAATATTATCAAACGCCTACCCCCACAACAGGGAAATAGAAAGAAGGTACCCCTTCTTCTTATACCTCGTCCAATTCTGGTCCTCTCCATATAGAGTGACCTAATCCTGATTCGGCCATTCGACCACCTTCTTGCAGTGTGCTATGAAAGTCCTTGTACAATCGAAACGCTCAAGCTGCTCAACATTATAACATTTTTGAAGATTTGGCTCAAGCGCCATCAGCTATGTCTACTCTCGAGGTCCTTCAAAGTTGTCCTTCTCAGCAGAAATCATTACTATTAGATATTGGGGGTACTGATCCAACTGACCCTAATCTCATTTGTTTTGATCTAGAAAACCATGTTCCGCATTTACCTCATCAGATTGTTGTGTGTGGAGCATGATTGTTCAAAGGTCTTTGTTTCAGCCGAATGTATACCCCTCGAAGTTTGTACACCCCTCCACGTGGGGAGGGTGCGGGGGGGCCGATCCCCCCTGACTGGGGGTTCTGGGGGCCAGTGGTCCCCTAGCGGGGGCTTGGGGGAAGCGCCCCCGGAGCTAAAAACAGATGTAAAATTTCCTTGTAAAAGTATAGTAATTTCTAGTCAATCTGGGCCATTCATTAGGCAGATGATCTGACGGTAGAAGTTATGTTTAGTTTAGGGTTTTTTTCCCTAGAAGGCAACCCCTCTCTTCATATGAGGGAATTGTATTTGATGATGTGTAATAGATGTGTATTCTGCGAGCAAGAAACAGAGAGGTGAGACTGTGAGAGAAAACAGAGGATATTACAGTGGATTTGCTGTAGGTTGTGTCTCTTCATTTTGCTGGATAATAGAAAGGAAGGACTGGCTGTTCGGGGTGGACGTAGCCCAAACTGGGTGAACCACATATATCTGTGTCTCTCTTGTTTTATGCGTTTTCTGTGTTTATATTTCTAAAATATTTTATGTGTTCCATTGCTCCGTAATATATAATTTTATAACAACTGGTATCAGAGGCGAAGGTCTATTTGGCTGATAAACTCGCAGGAAAGAAGGGTTCCTCGTTCGAGTGGGAGCAATGGCGGAAGACGGTAAGTTTAGGGTAGAGAAATTTAACGGCCAAAACTTCTCGCTGTGGAAGATGCAGATGGAAGATTATCTGTATCAGAAAGATCTATACCTACCATTGGGTGGAAAAGCAAAGATGTCGATGGGTATGATAGATGAAGAATGGAACCTTCTCGATAGAAAGGCACTCAGAACAATATGGTTGTGCCTCGTAGCATTGGTCACCTTCAACATTTCGAAGGAAACAACGATAGAGGGTTTGATTAAGGCGTTGGAGAAACTATATGAAAAACCCTCGGCCTTAAACAAGGTATTTCTTATGAAACAGTTATTTAATATGAAGATGTTGGAAGGTGGATCTGTTGCATACCATTTAAATGATTCTAATACTGTTACAAGTCAGTTATGTTCTGTAGGGGTAAACTTTGATGATGAAGTTAGAGCTTTGTTATTCTTGTGCTCATTACCAGAAAGTTGGAATGGTTTAGTAATGGCCATTAGTAACTCTACGTCTCGATCTAGTACCTTAAAGTTTGATGATGTTGTCGGTGCTATCCTTAGCGAGGAAATGTGACAGAAAAGCTCTGGTGAGACATCGGGTAATGCTTTGAGTGCAGAGTCTAAGGGAAGAAAAATGGAAAGAGGAAAGAGCCCAGGATATCGCAGTAAATCAAGGAAAGGTAGATCCAAGTCCAGATTGGGGATAATGTGCTAGAAATGTGGAAAGAAAGGACACCTAAAGAAAGGCTGTAGATCTCGGAAGGGAAAAGAAGGAGATGCACAGTAAGAAAACAATCATGAAGCAAATGTGACAGGTGAGGTGTTACAAGATGCTTTGATTCTTTCTTTTGAAAGATTACTGATTCCTGGGTGGTAGATTCAGGGGCCTCATTCCATGCCACACCTGATAAGAAATAATTTCATGACTATGTTCAAGAAGATTTTGGACAAGTTCATTTGGGTGATGCTAAACCCTGTAAAATTGTTGGAATGGGTAAGGTTCTTGTAAAACAGCAGAATGGAAACCAATGGCTACTAAAGGAGGTAAGGCATGTTCCAGATCTAAAGAAAAATCTGATTTCAACAGGGCAGTTAGGCGGTGAAGTTTGTGTGACAACTTTCATAGATAAAGCTTGGAAGGTCACCAAAGGAGCCCTGGTAATAGCAAAAGGCGAAAAGGTTGGTACATTGTATTTATGCAATGGTATTTCTAACTCTGTTAATGCTTTAACTTCCAAAGGAGCAGATGCAACATTATGGCATCATAGGCTTCGACACATGAGTGAAAAGGAGATGAAGATTCTTCACTCAAGGAATTTGTTGCTGGGTTTGAAGAATGTTGATTTGGACTTCTGTGAAAATTGCATTTATGGAAAACAAAAGAGAGTCAGATTTCTCAGAGTTGGGAAAGAAAATAGGAGAAAAAAATTAGAGCTTGTACATACAGATGTATGGGGACCTGCTTAGGTATCATCTCTTGGTGGCTCTCATTATTATGTTACTTTTATTGATAGTGCAACTAGAAAAACTTGGATTTATTGTATTAAGAATAAATCTGATGTATTTGATACTTTCAAGAAATGGAAAGCTTTGGTTGAGATTGAGACAAGAAAGAAATTGAAGTGTCTTAGATCACACAATGGAGGGGAATATTGAAACAAAGAGTTTGATAGGTACTGTTCAAAGCATGGAATTCGCATAGAGAAGATAGTTCCAAGAACACCAGAAGAAAATGGTGTGTCAGAAAGGATGAACAGAACAATCATGGAGTGTCCAAGGTGCATGAGATTGCATGCAGGATTACCTTTACAGTTTTGGGCAGATGGTGTAGATACTATTGTTTATCTAATAAACAGAGGGCCTTCAAGTTCCTTGGGTGTTCTAGAGGAAGCATGGACAGGTAAAAAGGTAAACTGTTCTTTTTTAAAGCCTTTTGGTTGTGAGGCCTTTGTCCATATTGATAAAGAAAATAGAACAAAGCTTGAGGCAAAGTCAAAGAAATGTACCTTTATTGGATATGGTGTTAATGATTTTGGTTATCGCTTATATGATTACGAAAATCACAAAATCATTAGGAGCATAGATGTAATATTCAATGAAAAGGTTTTGTATAAGAATCAGTTGCAGGAAAAGAAACAGGAAAAAGAAAATAAGGACTACGCAGTTCTTGATGAAATCACTGAAAAAGTAAAGGTGCCTGAAAATAATAATAATCAACAACCACAACAACAACAACCACCACAACAACAATAGGCACCGCAGACACCTGAAAGTGGTGTTAGAAGATCTACCAGGATAAGTAGACCCCCTGAACGATACTCTCCTTCATTATATTATTTATTGTTGACTGATTCTGGTGAACCCGAATGTTATGAAGAAGCAATGCAGGTTGAAAGCAGGAAGAAGTGGGAGGTAGCCATGGAAGAAGAGATGGAGTCCTTAATGCATAACCAGACTTGGGACTTAGTCAAGTTGCCTGCAGGAAAAACTACATTGAAGAATAAATGGGTTTACAGGTTGAAGGAAGAAGATGGAGGAAAACAAAGGTACAAAGCTAGACTTGTGGTGAAGGGGTTTGCACAGAAGAAAGGTATTTATTTTGTTGAAATATTTTCTCCTGTTGTTAAAATGACTTCAATCAGAACTATTTTAAGTCTAGTAGCAGCTGAAGATTTGCATCTTGAGCAGTTAGATGTAAAGATAGCCTTTCTGCATGGGGATTTGGAGGAAGAGATATATATGCAGCAACCACAAGGATATGAAGTGAAAGGGAAGGAGAAACTGGTGTGCAAGTTGAAGAAGAGCTTGTATGGCTTAAAACAGGCTCCAAGGCAGTGGTATCTAAAATTTGACAAGTTTCTGTCAGAACAAGGTTATACTAGATGTCACTCTGATCATTGTGTTTAACTGAAAAAGAAAAATGATGGTAGCTATATTATATTGTTATTGTATGTAGATGACATGCTTGTTGCAAGGTCTAACATGCAGGAAATAAATGTGCTCAAAAGAAAATTGGCAAATTCATTTGCAATGAAGGATTTGGGAGCTGCAAAACAAATCCTTGGTATGAGAATCACTAGAGACAGGAAAAATCGTAAATTAACATTGTCTCAAAATGAGTACATACAAAAGGTGTTGAAAAGATTTAATATGCACAATGGAAAACTAGTTAGTACACGTTTTGCTAGCCATTTCAAACTTAGTAAGGAAATGTGCCCAAAGACCCAAGAAGACATGGATTATATGTCTAAAGTTCCATATGCATCAACAATTGGAAGCTTAATGTACACAATGGTCTGCACAAGACCTGATATTGCACATGCAGTGGGAGTTGTAAGCAGGTACATGAACAATCCAGGAAAGGAACATTGGATGGCTGTGAAATGGATTCTCAGATATTTGAAAGGTACCACAAATCAAGCATTATGCTTTGGTTGTTCAAACATTTCCCTACAGGGATATGTTGATGCAGATATGGTAGGTGACAGAGATAACAGGAGGAGCACTACAGGATATGTATTTACTGTTGGTGGAACAATTTTCAGTTGGGTTTCAAAAATCCAAAGTGTTGTTGCACTTTCAACAACATAAGCGGAGTATGTTGCCGCTACAGAGGCTAGTAAAGAAATGATTTGGTTACAAAGGTTTATGGGTGAATTGGGTAAGGAGCATGATATGGGCACGTTATACAGTGATAGCCAAAGTGCCATTCATCTTGCAAAGAACTCAGAATTTCATTCCAGGACTAAACACATACAACTCAAGTACCATTTCATACGATCAGTGTTGGAAGATGGAGAATTGAAGCTGGAAAAGATACACACTAGCCAGAATCCTGCAGATATGCTAACAAAAGTTGTAACCAGGGAGAAACTGAGAATATGATCAGTTTCAATTGGTCTTCAAGGATGACGATGAAGATGAGAAACAGCTAGGTCCAAAGAGGATTCATTGTCCAGCAAATGAAGCAGCAGTGGAGTTGCTACAATCATTCTCCAAGTGGGAGATTGTTGTGTGTGGAGCATGATTATTCATAGGTCTTTGTTTCAGCCGGATGTATAGCCCAGGAAGTTTGTACACCCCTCCACGCGGGGGGGGGGGGGGGGGGTTGTAGGGGGGCCAATCCCCCCTGGCTGGGGGGTCCTGGTGTTATAGACATTTTTGTGCCTCACAGCATGGAGCATGAAATGTCCATAATCATAGGGATCCTCAGTCCCTAAACATGTTGTTCTTACCCCTAAAAGAACAAGGTCATCAAACAACAGCACTTCCAATCAGTTCTCCACCTGAAAACACTTCAAAACAGGCTTATTTTGGATCATGTCAGCTGCTCCACTGAGCTTCTGCGCTGGAATGCATCTGTCCCTCCTTGTACCTGCGCTGGAAGTCAAGATTAATGAAGGCTACCTGCGCTGGGCGAGATTGGCCAAGTGGCACAGTCATCCTGCAAGGTGTCAACTGCCCAGGAAGCTTCCAAACTGACACTTGGTTCATGAGATTCGCCCTGTGATGAGTAAGAGGTACTTGATCACCATGTGTAAGCAAGGATCTCCAAGTGGACTCAAGAACTGAAGATTAACTGAAGAGGGAGAGGACACAAGGCAGCTTCATGTCAGTCTCAAGCTGACTCATCCTTTCTTCTTCTATCCTATATATAGAGCTCTTCTATGAGGTCTAAGGAGGCTGGAATTTTGTGTAAAGCAAGGAGGTGCTGTTGGTTTACAGTTAGAGCTATTGGGTGATTGTTTTACTAGAGGTGAAGAGGAGAGTTCTTGCTGCTGGGGAGGTGCTGCTGGATTGGAGCCATCAATGGTTGTAACCTTCTCAGAACCCTGTTACTTCTATCAATAAAGTTTTGCATGTTCTCCTATATACTTGTATTGCATTGATGTATTGTATTTACTTGTATATTTGATTCACTCTAATCCATGCATCAGTTATGAGTACATGTATCTTGTAGTTTCCTCTCTTGTTCTGTGACGGATCTGTGTGTAGCTGGACCGGCAAAGTGAGCAAGGAGCTGGGAACAAGAGACAAGGAGAGAGGACAAGGATCGACTAAGCGAAAGACACCAGGTTGGTTGGCCTTCTTTTCATTCTCTCTGTACTTTCATAAAGGAAATCATCAAAGCTTTACTTTCAGTTGTTGCTAAAGACTGTCACCTTTAGAGTAGGGATAGGGTCATCCGCATCGGATACTTTTCCCCACAACAAACTGGCGACTCCGCTGGGGAGCCTAGTATCTTGTTGGTGTTTGTAGTATTTTGCTATTCATTTCTTGAAGAAAAGAGTACCAAATCGAAAAGCTTTTGACTATATCAAAAGCGAAGTAGAGGGACTGCTACTCTTGCTCATTTGCTGAGCAAATTCAAGATTTGAAGAGCTTATCTACAAAAGACTCTTTACTCTTTGTGATAGATCTTCATCCTCTTGATCATCCCTTAGCCTGTACTTGACCTATAGCTTTTTATTTCAGCAAAAACAGTGCATTTTTGAGCTTTTTATGACCCGGAAAACTTTGTAGACGTAACTCTCGTGTCCCAGTGCAGGCTGTCCACAGGCAGCCTACATTACAGCGCAGGCACTCCCTTCAGGAACTGCGCTGAGAGTCAAACTGACAGACCAGAGCCTGCGCTGGTCCAGTTAGCCATTGTCTTGCTCAGTTTTCCCATTGTGTCTGAGCCCTGTTTTCACTGATTTTTTGCTGATTGCTTGCTGGTCATTATACTTGCTGTAAACCACTTCTCCTTGACATTATTCCGCCTCAGTTGTGTGATGAAACTGTGAATGTTCTTTCAGTATTTCTTGCTTCAGTTACAGTTTCCCATTGTGAAAAGCGAACCAGTATAGCTGTGGCCTCTTAGATCCTGAACTGTAAAAGTGTCTTTGTGATCTTAAGAGCTAGTTTTATTACTGTTCATGGCTGTTTGAGTTTGTTTGTTTTTCATTTTATGGTTTGAATCTATACATTTCCTGTGTTTTAAACAAGTCTATCATAAGGTGTCTTTTTTATTGTGGACAAGCTTATTTATTTCTACTTGAAATTAGATTCAAAATCATACAACAGTTTCCTTTCTATCTAGCATCAACATTAAGGATAACGAAAATAAATACATGCATTGTGCATTTTGCATTTGACTGTATGCTTGACGATTTAGGAAGATGTGCATTTTAGTGTGTGTTCTTTGATCTGTGGAAAAAGTTGTGTCTTTCTTTTCCCTCAAGTAGATTAAGGTTTTCAAAGTTGAAAGATTGAAAAGATTTGCTTCTCATTCTTAGATTGCATATAGGAAGTTGTATATATACATCTCGTGGCGAACCTGAAAGGCAAACTGTTAAGAAAGATCAACATTAAAATAAACTCAATTTACATAACAATGCTTTGGAATTTAACGCAAACATCTAGAGGTGTAGGTAGAGACGTGTTCCGGCGTCGTTAAACATAGTGACTGTCGATCTCTACGAAGGTGGGTGATTCCTCCCGAGAGTCGGTGGCACTAACACGGACTTGAGCTCCCGCGTACCGTCGCGTATATTGGGAGACCCCTATAGGCTTTTATCCTTTATCCTTAGGAAACCGTGTCGGCCGCCCTACTAATCGCGATGCAGTGAACACAGCATTCACGAAGATCGACCACCCGTACCGTAAAACGTATTCTGTGGTTTCGCGAAAGGTTTGGCACACCCTCTGCCTAGATCTCCAGAGCAGTTTCTTTTGGCCTTTTTCAAACTCTATAACTGAAAAAGTCCAACCGAGCATTTGTCACTTCGGGCTCGTTAAAACATCGAAGGCGACTAGAGTCATCTTTAGCTTTTTCTCGACTCTTAAAATATGAAAAAGCAAGTTTGTGTCTAAAAGCGTCGTTAATAAAATTTATTTTAAGCGGAACATAATCACCTGTTATTCCCACGTTGATCTTTCAGTTGAAAAGTATGGAGCCCACCAACCAAGGAAGTAACCTTGGCGGAAGTCCAAATCCCTTCTCCTCTTGGGGAGATGTTGGTGCGCCTCATATGGCCACATTGTCACTTCCAGGGTTGACAATTGGCCTCCCTGTATGGCTTTTTTCAACTAATGTAGTCCAGATTGCCACTAATCCTGAGCAGTCGAATCAACAGTCAGAACAATCTAGAACTACCCACCAGCCTTCCACTTCTTATGATACTTCCTCTGATCCTTCATCTTCGCAAGGTAGAGCTGGCAAAAGCCAGCCTCCCAAGGAGAAGAAGGAAAAGAAGAAGAGAGAAAAGAAGCAGAAGGAGCCTATGGCGAAGGCGACTGGGGGCAAGCAGAAGAAAGCTGACAAAAACCCACACACTGCACCGACCGGGCCTAAATCGCCATGTGTCATTTGCAAAGGGATCCACTTCCATCATGATTGTCCTTGTATTCCCCGAATACTAAGGGACTGGTCCCCAAGGTTGCACAATCCGGTAGCATCAACCTCTGGTTGTCATGTTGATTGCAATCCGTCAACTAACGAGAGTGAAGGACGAAGAAGGGGACCAAGATCACCCTGTCTATTGTGTGAAGGCAATCATGCCATCCACAAATGTCCATTCTTAGATAAGGCAAAGAGAGTTTTGGAAGATCGTCCGGTATCACCGTTACGACTTCCTCCTGGATACCAAAAACTCGTGCCTAATCCCTCGATAGTTGAAAATCCAGCTGGCCCGCTCAAGTGGTCAGCTGAAGTGTCGGTCATTGAGAATGAACCTACTGAATCTAGACCAGACGAAAGTCTAAAGGTCGAAACGGCAGTTGACCCGGTTCTTCCTTCAGAGGTTCTATCGTCCAATGACTCCGTCATTGAAGACCCGTCTTCAAATGACACCGTCGCTGAAGAGTCGTCTTCATGCAACACCCTCACTGAAGAGAATAAGGATGACACCATCCAGGTTCTTTTCATCAGCACCGACTCTGATGAGTGTCAGGGCAATGCGCCCATTCCTTTATCACAGGAAGGAACATCATCAGAGTCATATCCGGCCGTATATTCGGTCCCACCACCAAGCAACCTGGTTGTATCCTTTGATTGGAATCAACTAGGCAGACCCCGGTTACCAGCCAGTGTACCATTCAGAATCATTGTCCAGATCTATAGAATGATTATGGCTGGTACTATCATTGATGAAGGGGCGTCTGTGAGTATCCTTTCCTCTGTTGCTTGGAAAGCACTGGGTTCCCCAGCGCTTTTACCTGAGTTGAGAAATCTCTCAGGTTTTGATAAAGGAACCAGTCGACCATTAAGGATCCTCCCCAATGTACCTGTTACATTGAAAGGGAAGACCGTCGAGATGAACGTGATGGTCGTCCAAGGACCTTTGGATTATAACCTACTCCTTGGGCGGGACTATATTTATTGCATGGGAGCGATAGTCTCCTCACTCTTTAGAGTAATGTGTTTTCCACACGAAGGAAGGGTGGTCAAGCTCGTAGACCAACTTTCGTTTCCGGGATCTCGCATCGCAAATAGTCAAATACCATTCCTAAATGGTCTGTTCACTCAAGATTCACCTCCACCCGCAGTCCTTATTCCCGATGAGTGCGAGTGATTCGGAAAGAAAGACTGGAACCCAGGGGGCATGCACCCTGGTCTGCTTCGGGCAGAAGAAACCCCGGGTATAAGGAAGAATTTCCGCAGAAGAATATGACTAGTCCGTACCCCGTCCGTGGAAGGAAGTGGGGTTGTTCTGGAATAGTGTTCTTTTGTTAAAGTTATGTGTTTGGCAAAAGAGTCATTCACCTTTGTCTAAAAAAGTGGGCGATGCCCAAGTAGGAATTCCCTTATCGCGACGAATAGTAACCATCTTTGAATTCAAGCCTCGCCCATTAAAACATATGTTTTGAAGGATAAGCAGGGGCAGCCTACAAAGTAGGGGACTATATTGTTGTGACAGAGGGTAACCATCTTTGGACAACCCAATGATAGACACCGCCAAAGAAAGAGATTGATTTGCGGCAGCAAATCGAACCGTCTTTGGAATAATAAGAAAGAGGCAAGCCTCCCTCAATAATACCAATGTTTTATCTTTGAGTAGTGTTATTCCATTGTCACAAATAGCTGTTTGTTAAAAGTGGGCCGACGGGAAGCCTGAGTACTGCGTAAGACCCCTTAGAATAACGAGAAGACAAGTATCGTTAACATTAGATTGGCAAGATGACAAGTAACTGTGAACACCCAAAGAAAAGTAGAGGTAGGGGAGAGGAGGGGCAGCCTCGAAATTCTATCCTATACCTGGGGGCATGCAAACCTTCTGGAGTGCAAGCTAGGGGCGGTTATTTATCTGGTTTTAAGATTAGCCGCTTCCAAAATTGCATGAAAGAAGCCTGTGGGGCAAAAGTAAAATTTGCCAAAAGTGAGCATAGCTGTGGTAAGGCATAAGCTCTATAAAAATTGGTCCTTACGGGAGGCGTTCTTTTTATGACTGGTATATCGAGCAGTTTTAACATATAGTTCATGCTCGTTAAAAAATAAACGCAAAATTCGAGCAGTTTTATGACTGAATCTATGCTCGTTAAAAAATAGAAAAGTGTGAGCAAAAGTTTCCCCCAGAGTTCAAGCTCATGGAAAAAATGAACCGGTAAATAACCTTTTGAGATCGCGAATTCATCAGCCATAAGAGCCTTGATCGTGTTGTCATCCATCACCTCCACCGTTCATTTGGCCGATCATTCACTTCCATTTGTGTGTTTACCTCTTTTGAGAAACAGCTGCAAAGAGTGATTCCACCTAGCCATCCTCGTAACACTGCCGTGATTGGAAAATTCCAACCTGTACCTGGAATCTGTAGCTATCCCTGTTTATCACTCGTTCCTCAAAAGACGAGTCTTCTTTCAGCTCTTTTCACTGACTCGTAAAATATGAAAAGTTTGCCAAGTTTTGGCCTTCCAGCTCGTTAAATGACCGGAATGTTATCCCTCCTCTAAATTTTAATCTTTTTGGACCTGAGGGATTATTGCACAAAAGGATCGAGCGCTTGTCTTGTTCGGCTCGTTAAAAGTACCGAATAGCCATCCCTTCTGTATTGTTTTATACTTTTTCGGACTTAAGGGATTTGCTGACGAAAAAGGAATTATGGAGTTGACTTTCCGTACCTTTTCAGACTCTCTAAAAATGAAAAGGACCGAGTTTTCTTTGTCGTTAGACTCGTTAAAATGATTAAATAGCGACAAACTTGTCTTTAGATGAGAACGAGTTTCCCTATCGCTAGGCTCGTTAAATCATAGCGATGGGCTTGCCCGAAGGGCAGGTTATAGAACAAGCATATGTTATCCTCCTCAAGCTTGACAAAAATAAAGAGGTACTGGTCAGAAATGACTGGGGAAAAATTGGGAGAACATCAAAGTTTAAAGGTAGCAAGTCACTCTTGAACATGACACTTTTCCTCCGTACCGCATCGGGTTGGGTTGTTTCATTCACCGGTCTCATCGCCATGGTCCTCGCCAAACCATCCACATTTGTGGTAATGCTACCGATCCATCGCATCAGTGTCGTTATATGTTCAAGAGGGGTCATTCTGAAAGTGTCAACCGTGTCCCATCCACTGCCATACATTATCCTTCATCCATTCATGATCGCCACCCTGAATCATATGTCACAGTTTGTTTTCACCTCCACTAAAGTCATTAGCTCCGTTCCGTGTCATTGCTGTGGGATTCATTAAGGCCCTCCTTTGACGGATCGCTTCTTGTCGACTTCAGCTCATTATCCAAGAAGTTGATCTAGGAACAACCCCCATCAGTACTTTGAAGCTTGCATGCCTCAATGGCAAGTTTCTCACTTCCGGCGACAGGTATACATCAATGACCTTCGACCAGAAGATTTTACGTGGCGTTCGACGCCAAGTCCTTTATTCACGCCACGTGAATTGTACTGCAGTACCTTGAGGGTCATCGTCATTATTGGTGATTCCTCTCGCGCTTGTTAACGGTTTTCATTATTAACCGGTAATCAAGCGATGTCTTTCCATGTTCGACTTCAGCGCAATTCTCACATGGATCGACTTGTACTTAGAGTGAAGATCGAACGAGTTTGAAGACCCCGGATCTAGTTTCATCCATCCGGGCTGCGATATATATTCAGGAAATATAAAAGCATTTGTCATGTACATCATTGCAACAGATGATCATCCTATTCAAAGGATGATAATTTCAGCAGAAAATTATCAGTCTACCTTCAGACGATCGTCTGTCATATGTACCAAAATGTATTTATAAAAGCTGAGCATGGGAATGCCCGCCTCAGCTAGATCATGAAAATAGAATGAAAAATAATGTATTGTATTGTATTGTATTACAGGGCGCCTCCTCAGCACTGGAATGAACTTCGGACCCTCTAGATAAAGCATTTCACCCGATAAACGGCCTCATACTTTAGGGGGCAACTGTTATAGACATTTTTGTGCCTCACAGCATGGAGCATGAAATGTCCATAATCACAGGGATCCTCAGTCCCTAAACATGTTGTTCTTACCCCTAAAAGAACAAGGTCATCAAACAACAGCACTTCCAATCAGTTCTCCACCTGAAAACACTTCAAAATAGGCTTATTTTGGATCATGTCAGCTGCTCCACTGAGCTTCTGCGCTGGAATGCATCTGTCCCTCCTTGTACCTGCGCTAGAAGTCAAGATTAATGAAGGCTACCTGCGCTGGGCGAGATTGGCCAAGTGGCACAGTCATCCTGCAAGGTGTCAACTGCCCAGGAAGCTTCCAAACTGACACTTGGTTCATGAGATTCGCCCTGTGATGAGTAAGAGGTACTTGATCACCATGTGTAAGCAAGGATCTCCAAGTGGACTCAAGAACTGAAGATTAACTGAAGAGGGAGAGGACACAAGGCAGCTTCATGTCAGTCTCAAGCTGACTCATCCTTTCTTCTTCTATCCTATATATAGAGCTCTTCTATGAGGTCTAAGGAGGCTGGAATTTTGTGTAAAGCAAGGAGGTGCTGTTGGTTTACAGTTAGAGCTATTGGGTGATTGTTTTACTAGAGGTGAAGAGGAGAGTTCTTGCTGCTGGGGAGGTGCTGCTGGATTGGAGCCATCAATGGTTGTAACCTTCTCAGAACCCTGTTACTTCTATCAATAAAGTTTTGCATGTTCTCCTATATACTTGTATTGCATTGATGTATTGTATTTACTTGTATATTTGATTCACTCTAATCCATGCATCAGTTATGAGTACATGTATCTTGTAGTTTCCTCTCTTGTTCTGTGCAGGATCTGTGTGTAGCTGGACCGGCAAAGAGAGCAAGGAGCTGGGAACAAGAGACAAGGAGAGAGGACAAGGATCGACTAAGCGAAAGACACCAGGTTGGTTGGCCTTCTTTTCATTCTCTCTGTACTTTCATAAAGGAAATCATCAAAGCTTTACTTTCAGTTGTTGCTAAAGACTGTCACATTTAGAGTAGGGATAGGGTCATCCGCATCGGATACTTTTCCCCACAACACCTGGGGCCAGTGGTCCCCCGGCGGGGGCTCGGGGGTAGTGCCCCCGAAGCTAAAAACAGATGTAAAATTGCCTTGTAAAAGTATAGTAATTTCTAGTCAATCTGGGCCGTTCATTAGGTGGATGATCTGACGGTAGAAGTTATGTTTAGTTTAGGGTTTTTTCCCCTAGAAGGAAACCCCTCTCTTCATATGAGGGCATTGTATTTGAGGCTGTGTAATAGATGTGTATTCTGCGAGTGAGAAACAGAGAGGTGAGACTGTGAGAGAAAACAGAGGATATTATAGTAGATTTGCTGTAGGTTGTGTCTCTTCATTTTGCTGGATAATAGAAAGGAAGGATTGGCTGTTTGGGGTGGACGTAGCCCAAACTGGGTGAACCACGTATATCTGTGTCTCTCTTGTTTTATGCATTTTTTGTGTTTATATTTCTGCAATATTTTATGTGTTCCATTGCTCCGTAATATATAATTTTATAACATAGATTGCCTTTCTCATTCAGGTGATCATAAATGAGAAAACCATTCATAGGACCATCATCAATAAAGGTGTTTCTACCTGCATCATGTATGCCACTTGTTGGACAGCAATTGGTTCTCCTACTCTAAACTAGTCCCCTAACACTTTGGAAGCTTTTGATGGATGTGATTCGCAACCATTTGATGTTCTTCCCAACCTTTCCATTAATTTAGAGGGCAATATAGTACACGTCGAGGTAGAGATCGTTGACACTAATCTTAACTATAATCTTCTACTTAAACGGAGTTGGACCCATGCCATGTATGTTGTACCCTCCTCCCTTTTCTATGTGATTCGTTTCCCTCATCAAGGGAATATAGTCATAATTGACCAACTATCCTTCTTTGCCTCTTCCTCCTCAGATGGAAATGTTCCTTATGTTAAGCATACCAGTGCTCCTTATGAGAGTGTGGGGGCATGAATCTTTAAAGATCCTGCCTTGATGGCTATTTTTCCTCTCTGACCTCCTCATGTTGCCTCTTTCAACATAATCTCGGTCAAGTTTGATCCTTGGGTCATTCCCTCACCAGATATTATTGATACATGGGGCGAGGTTATACCGTTAAGCCCTGCCAAAATTAATTATGTGGATTTTGTTTTGGATTCACCTTCAGTATCCTCTAATTGTCCTGTTTCAAGAACATTTCTTGATGTGTATTCTCAATCCCCATGGCTTGGTTCTTTGGAATCTTCTGATCCCTTAGCTGAGACTTTTCTTTTCGATGAAAGTATCATGGAAGTAATCTCTCTGGAGGAAGCACCTTGGAATGACTCTCATCATCATTCCTTGTTCTTGCCTGGCCCGATGGTCATGTCTACTTGTCTCGATAAGTTCTCTTCTCAGTTCCCGACCCTACCACTTCAGACGCCAATCATGACTCATGAAGTTTGGTCGGAAGGGAACATGGGTAACATTACCAAAACGATGCCAACTGACATTTCTGTCAAGCCTAGTGTCATTGAAAATGTCCATATCAGGGTAACTTGATATCCAGATGAGATCAAGCTCTATACTCATTTGTTCCAAGAGTTTCGAGATGTTTTTGCGTGGTCATATGAAGAAATTCCTAGAATTGACCCAAGTATAGTCGTACACGAGATTCGAACTTACCCTCATGCAAAGCCCATTCGCCAACGACTTCATCCAGTGCACCTTAGAAAAGCGGCCACTGTCAAGGGTGAAGCTGGAAAAGTTCTGAAAGCTAGCTTTATTTATCCAATCCCTCTTACAAATTGAGTGTCGAATATTGTACCGGTGACAAAGAAACAAGGCACTGTTCGCGTTTGCGTCGATTACTATGATCTCCATCGTGCATACCCAAAGGATAATTACCAGACTCCCTTCATTGACCAAATCATTGATGAATGTGCTGGGAGTGAATTCTTTTCCTTTATGGACGGTTTTTCTGGTTACAACCAGATAAACATTGCGCCAGCTGATCAAGATAAGACAACCTTTATCTGTCCGTGGGGAACCTTTGCATATAAAAATCTCCATTTTGGCCTTAAGAATGTTGGGGCTACATTTTAGAGAGCGATGTCTTATGTGTTCCACGACATTTGAAACATTGTTCAACCTTACTTGGATGATCTCCCCACTCATTCTTGTAAACGCCATGATCACCTTGATCATCTCCGACAAATTTTTCTTCGTTGTAGACACTACAACATTCGGTTGAATCCGCATAAATGTGTCTTCTATGTCAAATCCAAATGAATCCTCGGCTTTATTGTTTTGAAAGAAGGAATTTTCCTTGATTCTCTTAAATTTTAGGCCACTATTAATTTCCCCCCCCATATTTGTTTCATCAACTACAGACTCTACAGGGAAAATAAAATTTCCTTTGTCGTTTCATACCGAACTATGTTGAGCTAGCTTCAAGGTTCACTCGGTTGCTCAAGCAAGGCACCCAATTTATTTGGGATTAGGCTGCCCAAAAGTCTTTCGATGACCTAAAAGATGTCCTCATCAATTCTCCTTTGCTGCACCCTACGAACTATCATCACGATTACTTCCTTTATCTAGCTGCAACCTCTAGTACCATTGCTATGGTGCTGGCACAGGAGGATGACAAAGGCAATGAACATGTTATTTAATACCTCAGCCACAACCTCCTTGACACCGAGACACATTATGCTCACATTGAGAAGTTGGCTTTGGCTGCCGTATAGGCTGTTCAACGCTTTCGACGTTACATTCTCCTCCGCACTACCACTGTGACTTCCGAATGTAACCCCATGACCTACATCCTGACTCGTCAGTTGATGGGGGGCAAGTATTCAAAGTGGATTTTCATCCTCCAAGAAGTCGATTTGGTGTTCACTCCTGCCAAATCTAAGAAATCACTGGTCTTTGCTGAATTAATTTTCTCCCTTCCCTCTACTTCTCTTCCTGTTGGTGCTGATGAGCAGCTCCCAGACGAGACTCTTTTCTTGATTATCACTTTTGACCCCTAGTATGTTGATATCATCATGTATCTCCTGACATCCACCTTCTGGTCTTCATTGACCAAGGATGATCGCTGACACATTCAACATCAATCCCAACGTTACCGTAGCATTGGAGATACCTTATATCGCATCGATGTCGATTCAATTCTTCACCGCTATCTCACTCTCGAGGAGGCTAAGAGAGTCTTGAATGATTGCCATTCTGGTGCCTGTGGTGGTCATCTCTCTGGATATGCTACTGCTCAAAAAAATCCTTCGCCGTGGTTATTTTTGGCCCTTTATATTCAAGGATTGCATCCTTGCTGTTCGCAAGTGCCATGAGTGCCAAATTTATCAGCGAAAAATGCGCGCCCCACCCGCTCACCTACACCTCGTTATTATTGTTGGTCCTTTTGCTAAATGGGGCATCAACTATATGACATGTAACCCTTTTTCAGCCTGGGGGCATGGGTATATTATCGTTGCTATGGATTATTTCACCAAATGGGCCGAAGCAATGCCTACATACTCTGCGGACGGTAAAATGGCGGCTCAATTTCTATTCAATCACATTATTTCCAGGTTTGGAGTGCCTGAGTCCATTGTCACCGACCATGGCTCCCATTTTCGAGATTACATGATGGTTGAGTTGACTTCTACTTTGGGTTTGCACCACGACGGCTCAACCCTGTATTACCCTCAGGCCAATGGCCAAGTTGAAGCTGTGAACAAAGTCTTGGTTACGACACTTCAACGCACCATTGGGATGGACAAGTCAAATTGGCATATCATGATCTTTTTAGCTCTATGGGCTTACCGAACCTTGACTAAGGATGCAACTGGATTCACACCATTTCAACTAGTCTACAGTCTTGAAGCAACTTTACTGATTGAGTGCGAAATTCCATCCCTCAAGCTAGCTGTCAAAATTCTCTGTTATGCTCTTAACCTAGAAAAGATACCCAAATACAGAATATGCGAAGAAAGATACCCAAAACATAGAACAATGAGAGACAACAACAAATATTTTATTATTCAAAAAGCAATGTTCACTGGCCTCTTCGAGGGGGCAACCTCCGATAGAGCAGAGCTCAATACAAAAATAAGACATGATGCTCCTCGCAAGGAGTCTCTATCCTTTATATATGACTCATAAATGCAATACCAAGGATCAATACCATGGGTTTTATTAATACCATCTATCTAATACTACGACCCATTTGCAACTAACTGTGGTCCCGTCATTAATTGCGGGTTAACCACTTACAATTATTAATATGGGCTTTATTGACTCTTGACTATGACTCAATCCCATTACATAAATAAGGGGGTTAGGGTGGGACCCTAACATGCCCTCCCCCTTAAGACTAGCCTTGTCCTCAAGGCTGAAGCTGCGGAAACTGCTGAAGAATAGTGGTTGGTTCCCAAGTTGCATCTTCTGGAGAGGTGTCTTTCCACTTGACGAGGACTTCCCTAATCATGCGGCCTCACAAGTGCCTGTCTCGTGTTTCTAGGATCCATTTAGGTTGGAGCTAGATTGACCCTTCTTCGTCCAATTCAGGTAGACTGGTTTGAATTCTGCAATTGTTCCCAATCACTTTCTTGAGGCATGAGACATGGAAAACTGGATGGATTTTTGCAGTAGGTGGCAAAGCCAACTTGTAAGCCACTTCTCCAATGCACTGAAGTACTTGATATGGTCCGTAGAATTTTGGAGATAGTTTCTGACAACCCTTGTCTTTGAGTGATGTTTTCTTATATGGTTGCAGCCTCAAAAAGCCCTGATCCCCTTCTTGAAATTGGTGCTCTGAGTGATACTTGTCTACCTGTTGCTTCATGCGGTTTTGAGCTTGATGAAGATTCTCTCTAAGATGGGCGAGCATGGTTGCGCAGTGTTGTAGGAGTTGATCCATTGCTTGTACTTTTGAGCACCCCTTGAGATAAGAAGTAGGGGAAGGAGGGAGTTGACCATATACTGCTTCATAGGGAATCATTTTGGTGGTGGCATGATAGTTGGTGTTATACCACCATTCAGCCAGAGGTAACCACTATACCCAAAGATGTTGCTTTTTTGAAGTGAAACACCTAAGGTAGGTTTCCAGACATTTGTTGACGGCTTCAGTTTGACCATCTGTTTGCGGATGATAGGAAGTACTGAGTTTTAGTTGAGTGCCTTGTATCCTGAAGAGTTCCTGCAAAAAATTACTGGTGAAGATCGGGTTGCGATCGGACATAATAGAAGTGGGCATGCCATGCAATTTGAAGATCTGATCCATGAAAGATTGAGCGACCAAAGTTGGTGTAAACGGGTGGGGTAGGGCACAGAAATGAGCATACTTCGAAAGTCTATCCACAACCACCATGATGACTGACTTGTTTCTTGACTTTGGAAGACCTGTAATGAAATCCATAGAAACCTCCGTCCAAATTGATGTCGGGATGGGCAACGGTTGTAATGTGCCTGGTGTGTTGATGGTCTCCCCTTTGTGGCGTTGACAGACATCGCATTCTGCTACAAACGTAAGGATGTCCTTTTTCATGCCTGTCCAAAAAATTGATCTTCTAGTGCGAGCATATGTCTTCTGAAAGCCTGAATCTCTTGCAATGGGGGATGAGTGCAATTCTGCCAAAATGCGACTTTTGAGGGTGGATGTTGGTGATATTACGACTTTGTCCCTGTAGCGAAGAATATCATCCTACCACGAGTAGCCCTTGGTGGAATTTGGATCTACCTGCAATTGAGAAATGAGTTGGGAGAGCTCGAGATGTGAAAACCATTCCCTGCGAGCCTCTTCAATCCATTCTGGAATGGGGAGGGAAATTGCTAGCAGAGTACTTTCTTCCTCGAATTGGCGAGATAATGCATCTTCTACACTATTGTCTTTCCCTTTCTTGTAAATGATCTCATAATCATATCCCAAAATTTTGGCGAGCCATTTATTTTGTTGTGGGGAGGATAGGCATTTCTCCAAAAAATATTTAAGACTGTGATGATCTATGTGGATTTGGAAACGTCGCCCCAATAAGTAAGGTCGCCAGGTCTCTACTGCATTTAAGATGGCCATCATTTCCTTCTCGTAGGTAGATTGGCCCAGATTCTTCCCACTTAGTTGTTGGCTTGTGAAGGCCAAAAGTATCCCTTCCTGTATTAAGACTGTCCCAATACCTGTACCCGAAGCATCACATTCAATGACAAAAGATTTGGTGAAGTTAGGGAGTGCTAAGACTGGAGTGGAACACATGGCATTTTTTAGAGCTATAAATGCCTGTTGTGCTTCCTCATTTCAGAAGAATGAATTTTTATTTAGGAGTTGAGTGAGGGGCTTCACTATGCGACCATAGTTGCGGAGAAATTTACGATAATAGCCTGTGAGACCCAAAAATCCTCTCAAGCTCTTCAAGGTCTTAGGTTGAGGCCAATCCTGCATTGCTTGGATCTTTTTGGGGTCCACCTTGACACCTTCACGCCCCACAATGTGGCCCAAATACTCAACTTCTTCCATGCCAAACGAACACTTGGACATCTTGACAAATAATTTATGCTTGCGGAGCAGTTGCAAGAGTAGATCTACATGCTGAAGATGTGCGACCCAAGTGCAACTATAGATGAGGATGTCATCGAAGAAGACAAGGACAAATTTCTTGAGATATGGTTTGAGAATGTGGTTCATAAGGCTCTGAAAAGTAGAGAGGGCATTACAAAGACTGAATGGCAGGAACTCATAATGGCCTTCATGAGTTTTGAAAGCAGTCTTTGGAATGTCGACTTCCTTCATGCGAATTTGGTGGTAGCCTGAGCGAAGATCCAACTTAGTGAATAATTGAGCCCCATTGAGTTCATGCAGCAAATCGTCAACCACCGGGATGGGAAATTTATCTTTGACTATCAACTTATTGAGGGCCCTGAAGTCTGGACACATCCGCCACTCCCCATCTTTCTTGAGCACCATGACCACCGGTGATGAATAAGGACTAATGCTGGGACGAATGATACCTGCTTCCAAAAGTTCCTTGATTATTTTTTCTATTTCATTCTTTTGGGTGAACGGATATCTGTATGGGCGCACATTTGGGGGTTGGGCCCCTAAAACCAAGGTGATGCTATGATCATGTTCCCCTCTCGATGGTGGAAGCTCATGAGGCTTGTCAAAGACCGGCATATGGTTATTTAAAATCTATTGCATCTCAGGATGAATTGGCAGAGACTTGGTTTCGACTGCCTGGATGGCATTAAATTGAGCTATAACTCCATGATGGCCCTTTTTTAGCAATTTTTCCATCCTATGCAAGCTGATGATAGAGGGATCTCCCGCCTGGAGTCCACGGAGGGTATGTGTGTAGGTGTTCTGCTTAAAACTCATATATAACTCCTGGAAATCCATTGTGATTGGCCCAAGAGTGCGGAGCCATTCAGCGCCGAGGACAATGTCGCAACCTCCCATGTGTATGGCAAACATGTGGGTTTTCAACTGATAATCGCCCATTTGAAGTTTGACATTTTCACAACGGCCTTCACATTTCATTGTGCCCCCATCCGCAATTTGGACTTGGAAGTTAGAAACTGCTCGTGCAAAACAATGCACTGCTTCTGCGACTTTTTGATGGATGAAATTATGTGTACTTCCACTATCAATCAAGACTACTACTGGGTGATGTTTAATAAAACCTTTAATTTTGAGAGTTTGAGGTGAATAAATCCCTACCAAAGCATGCAGCGAAATAACTGGTTCGTCAGAGACATTGTCCTTTTGGTTGTCCCCTTCGAGCGCCTCATGTTCCTCAAGTGGTGGATCTTCCTCTGTTGAGCTGTAGTCAGTGGCATCAATTTGAAAAAATTTGGGCTCCTTGCATTTATGACCTGGGGAGTATTTTTCATCACAGTAGTAACATAATCCTTGCTTTCTTCTTTCGGCCATTTCCGTAGGTGACACCTTTTGGACCTTAAGTGTTTGAGTCGTGTTGTGAGCCTATGGGGGGCCACCTTTAACGGAGAAATTTGGGCGACTGTACTGGGCTGCTAATGCATGTTCCACATTACGAGCTACCTTGCAAGCCTCCGTTAGTAGGACTTGGGCTTTGATGGCTTCTTTAAGACCGCTGATAAAACATTTCGTGTAGAACACATCTGAGAGACCCCAAGTGCGGAAGGCTAAGGCTTCAAAAGCTGTAATATATTCATCCACTGTGCCAGTCTGTCGGAGCTTAGTAAGATGACCCAAAAAAGAAGATTCCTGGTCAAAGCAGTCTGTAAGAGCTTTTTTGAATATGGTCCAAGCCAGAAAAGGTCCATTGCAATGTTGATACCATTCCCACCATTGCCACCTTTCATTGTCCAAGTACATGCTCCCCACCATAAGATGAGTCGCATCATCTAAGATGTTATTCAGATTGAAATACTGCTCCATTTGTGCTATCCATGCTGCCGAGTGAGAACCGTCAAATTTATGCATATCCAACTTGGGAGGTCGTTGACGGGATTTTTGGTGGGTGCGCCAGACGTGAGGAGAGTGGCTAGACTTACCCTCACTGTGTCCATTGCCATTATATGCCTCCTCGTGGGCTTCCTCCTTGCCCTTCGGGATTATGCTCAGGATCAGTCTATTTAGTCGGTCAAGCTGAATGTGGAGGGATTGCAAGGATTCTTCAAGTTTGTCCATCCTTTCATTGGCCATAGCTTGAGCTCTAGTTTCTACCATCCACCGACCTGATGTTTTTTAAAATTGGGACCGCCTAAAAAAAATTTTCACTAAGAATTGAATGGTACCACTGTGCTCAGCTCGTCGTCCTGATTCTGATGGGCTAGATCACTAATAAGCACCCTGGGAGATCTCAGACCCTTTTTTTTTTTTTTTTTTTCTGAAAACTCCTAACGGAGTTTTACTCCTTCCTTATGAATACTGCAGTCACCAAATCCTCAAAATGTTAATGCGGCCAAAAGTCATGCGAAAATTATACCCCGGTATAGGAACCCCACACAACTACTTAGATCTGGTGGATCTGAGAGATCTGAATGGCGGATCGGATAGCTCTGGGCGGCGGAACAGGCTGCTGCTGCAGATCTGATGGATCTAATAGATCGGAATGGCTGGTTTGCTAACTCAGAACTGTAGGACTGATGTCTGCTACTGATGCACCTCTTTGCGCGCTGAACTGGTAGATATGTTGTGTGATCCCCAGATAGGAAAGGGAACTATGGTCTCGAGGATTGTCAGGTGCTACAGATCGCAATATACATAAGGGTCTGATAGTAGTACTCGGCCCAATGTTTCAGGGTTCTAACTAAGGAGGATCAACCATACCCTTAGCCGTACAACCCGACTACCCTATCGTACGGGCGAGTAATCTCTCTGAGTGCTGTTCTTGGTGTACTGTAGCAGCAAGACGGCCGAAGGTTTATCTATGGTGAGGTTGCAGAGGAGCTAAGGGGCTTCCGATATACCTAGAAGGTACTTGGAAGATAGTCCATACGCGGTTTTGTCTAATGCGCTACTACTCAAAGGGGTACCCACAGGGGTTACAAGGGAGTCCAACAAGCGTGACCACCTCTTGTATTTCCTGCATGCATGCCTCCCCAAATCTGCAGGTTTATGCGCTCAATGACAGATCCCGTGGTTTAAAGACGCTAGAACACGTCTCTAGCCAAAAAAAAAATATTTGCTACGAAATGGAGATCCCACCAGCCCTAGAAAGTGCTCTGATACCACTTGTTATGCTCTTAACCTGCAAAAGATACCCAAATACAGAATATGGGAAGAAAGATACCCAAAACATAGAACAGTAAGAGACAACAACAAATATTTTATTATTCAGAAAGAAATGTTCACTAGCCTCTTCGAGGGGGCAACCTCCAATAGAGCAGAGCTCGATACAAAAATAAGACACGATGCTCCTCACAGGGAGTTTCTATCCTTTATATATGACTCATACATGCAATACCAAGGATCAATACCATGGGTTTTATTAATACCATCTATCAATACTACGGCCCATTTTCAACTAACTGTGGTCCTGTCATTAATTGCGGGTTAACCACTTACAATTATTAATATGGGCTTTATTGACTCTTGAATATGACTCAATCCCATTACATAAATAAGGGGGTTAGGGTGGGACCCTAACATTCTCCCTGAGACCTCACCTTAGGAAGAGCGGCTCTTGTATTTAGAATGACTAGATGAGACTCGTCGTCTTGCTGTTGTGGTCATTGAAGCACAGAAAAAGCGGTTCAAGTCCCATTTTGATCAGTCTGTCTCTCCTCGAGCTTTTTCTAAGGGCGATTTGGTTCTTCTGTATGATCAGGCTAATGATAAGTTGGGGGTAGGTAAATTCAAACCCATGTGGCATGGGCCCTACATCGTTAAACGTGTGTTACAGAAAGGGGCCTATGAACTGATTGACTATGAGGGAAATCCATTAGACAAGCCCCGTAATGGGCTTTATCTCAAAAATTACTTTGCTTAGGTCATCTTTCATGGCTACTTTTGTACAATAGTGTGTTATTCATTTTTGTGCGGTGTGGTTTGGTGTGTTGTTTTGCAAGCAGCTTTCTTGCTTATTATGTTTTTACCTGCTTTGTAGATGTTTGTGTGTCCTCACATCGGTTTCGCTGACAGTGCTTGTCGTAGTACTCAAAATCTTTCATTTGCAGCATGGGCCATTTATGACCCCCATGATGAGTTGATTGATCTTTAAGGTATTTGTTTAGGTCGAACAACTAATAAAATCGTTGAGTATAGTGCAGTTATCAAATTGTTGTCAGAAGCTATCATTCTTGACATTTGGGAATTGGTTGTCAACCTTGATTCACAACTTGTTGTTCTTCAACTCAATGAGTAATATTCCATCAGAAATCCTCAGATATTGAGAATGTATCTATGTATTCGTCTATTGGAGATAAAATTTTGATTACATTACATATCATCATATTCCTAGACATATGAATACATTGAAAGATGCATTGGCTAATTATGTGTTGGATAGACATTTGTGAAACATGTGAAAAATAGAAAACAAAACATTTGAACCATAGTATATATATATATATATATATATATATATATATATATATATATATATATATATATATATATATATATATATATATATATATATATATATATATATATGTCGATAATGTTTGTCATACATCAAAACCCCAAAAAATAATATGTGTGTTCAAATACATCCGTGGCTCGCAGGCCTCAAAAATGTGGAATGCTAGACCTATGAACTAATCGGCATGGTGCTCATGGTAGCATGTAACTGCTTGTACTACATGAGTCAACAGTCGGTGGATCTGATCTGATACCCCCACTGTGTGCCTCTGATACTGGCGTGGGATGTCTCCCACCCAGGCATACTCTGGGATACCATGGGTCAATCCCTTGAGGTTTCACCCGATCTCCTCAACATTATTTCTTCCTTCCTGAGAAGGAGCGATATCAAATTTCTAAGCAACGCACTTGGCAATCAGGGACATCTCGGTAGGATGCTATAATCCCACATTTGCATTTACAAAATGGAAATGTCATGAATGCATGTATTTCAAAAACAACAAAAAATAAAAAATTTAAATTGTTTGTTTTTACCTCCATCGTCATAATCTTCTCCCCCTGGGAGTGGCATATCTAGATCACCCCAGAAGTCGGTACCACTATAGGGCCAATCCTCTACTACGATTAGCTGTTGTCCTAGCCATGAGAAGAAAGTGGGCTTATATGACTCCTGTTGACCCCCGATAATCCTAGGCATCAATGCACTTCAACGGACCATCCGTGGGTCTCATGGTAGTGGCAGTTCCACCTCAGCAAGCTGGTAGTGAAATAGCAGGTCCTGCTCCAAAAAGAAGGTCACTAGAATGGAACCTTAGCAGAATTTCTTCAGGTTTCTTTCCTTGGCTTTAGATAGCTGGCGCTTCATGTTTACCTTCATGGCTTCCGCCCAGTTGAAGATAGTTAGCGTTGTACAGTCGATAACATACTGAAAGTTTGACTTGTTGGACTCATGATGTGCTTAAGCCCCAAACACTCAATTGATGGTCAACAACAACACTTTCAGCACAATCTCCTGAACACTCATGATCTCTATCTTGCCGCTCTTTGGTTTTAGTGCTTCTGGGCAGTGTTCTGCAAGCAACATGTTTATTGCCTTAAGAGGCTTGGAACCATACAGATTGACTGGTTACCCTCTTCAGGACAGTCCTGTGATGAAGTAAATGTTGGAAGTTTCCAACTACAATTCTTGGTCCTGGATCATAAAAAATTCCCGATTGACATCCTAGAGACTGATCAGATACCATAGCAATTCAGGTTGAGCTCGAAGACCTGGTGTGAGGAAGAATTTGAGGAGCCCACAGTTCCTTAGAGCATTCAAGCAATTTGGGTTTGCCATTTCTTGTGTGTCAATGTCCACATGCTCGCATTCCTTCCAATCAACCATTTTTCGCGATGTTTTCCCTAAAAAAACCATAAAATCAAGTCAATAATCATCCTTGACTAGAAAATTTTGGATCAAATCAGAGAAATTGGGCAAAATTTGAAAATTTTATGTTCATGGCACCAGTGCGACTGTTTTAAAAACAATAGTGATGATGGAATGCTTGACAGTGTTAATAACCCCCGGTCGACATGATTCTGTGCCCCAAAATCACGTTGAACGAGGGTGATTTTTTTTGCTAAATCCTCCTCAATAAATCCAAAAAATGGTTAAAAACAGGCAAAACAAGCATTAAAATGAAGCTAAAGGTCTCGGCTCTTACTTGCAACTGATAGATCATCGAATAGCCTCCCGGATCTCCCACAATCTACTCCCAAAAATCTAGGGCACAAATGGGTGAAAAGTTCTTCACACAAGGTAAAATGGTAAAATGGTAAAAAATAATTACTTTTTCCTCCTTTTATTAATTTTTCATGAAATATTAGGTTTTTAAATGTATTTTTTGACCTATTTTGCCTCATAAATTGGATAATGCATTTACCTTTTGTGCAACAACAGGTGACAGATTACTAATGATGGTACTGGAGTCACGTTTAAGCTCTTTTCTCGACTCGTAAAACTCAAATGAAAAGATTGCCGAGTATTTTTCCCTTTTTGACTCATAAAAGAGAATAAAAATGGGGGGTCTGCTTTCAAGCTCTTTTCCGACTCTTTAAACACAAAAATGTTGTCGAGCTCTTGTTGTTTTGAACTCGTTAAAGGTTGTGAAACGTTGTTTACCCAATATACGTTTACCTCTTTTTCGAGCTGGGATAAACTATTTACGAAAAAGGTACTCCTTGACTGAAATGGTCAAGCGGTTCTCTCAAGTATTGTTTTCTACCTTTTTGGGCTAGAGAGACACAAACGTATGAAAAGGGACCATGTGGAGTTTTCTTTTCTGTATCTTTTTCAAACTCTCTAAATATGAAAAAGATACCAAGTCACACCTTTGTCGGACTCGTTAAAACATTAAACAACATTGGATTTGTCACTATGAAGGATGTGAGCTTCTCCTTCCTTGGGCTCATTAAACTTACTAGGTCAGATTCATCCGAAGGATGGACTTACATGCAAGCACATGTTATCCCCTTCAAGCTTCCGATAAAAAATAATTGCGGTACCTGCCAGAAATGGTGGGGGGAAATTGGAAATTTTATTAGTTGTGTCGGCAGCTCACTCTTGAACATGACACTTTATGTTTCGTGTTAGGTTGGGATATCCTCCTTTTCATCATTGACCTTCCTGGGTTGGGTCGTTCATTTTTGCCTTGTATTTTATCTCTGCCACATGATCATGACCATCGATCCTATGGATCCAAAAGCTGCCAAACTCTGGAGTCGTGTCACCGATATGTTCAAGAGTTAGTCCCTCTGCAGTTACACTTACTCTTGATTCTCTGTATCATCTGAAATCATTTGCATCCCTTTGTCTCATGTTGATGATGTGGGATACATCATGGCCCTCCTTTGACACGGTCACTTCCTATTGACTTCATCTCATTATCCAGGAAGCTGGCTGAGAGACTCCCTTCCAATACCTTAGAGCTTGCATGCCCTAATGGCAAGTTCTTCACACTCGATGACAAGTTCACCTCATTGGCTTTCGATCGGGTGATTTTACATGTGTTCGACTTCAATTCCTTTACTCACATTACATGGATTGTGTTGTTAGTACCTTGAGAGCCATTGCCATTATTGGTAGTTTCTCTTGCGCTTGTTAACGGTTCACATGATTGACCGGTAATCAAGTGACTTTCTAGCATGTTCGACTTCAACACATTCATTCACATGTTAGGATTTGTACTTTGATTGGGTCGTTTGGAGCGCAAGACCCTGGGCTCAGATTACACAAGTCTAGGTTGCAAGGCGATGTGACAAGATCATGTTGATATACATGTATCTTTCAGATGGATGGTCACGACCATACCATGAGTTGTTGTATGTGATCCTTCTCATTATTGGATGGTTGCGACCATACCTTGGTTTCGTTATGATCCTTTCTATTGGATGGTTGCGCCCATGCCTTGGATCCATTTACATGATCATTCTCTTGATGGCTGCGTCCATACCACGATTCATGTATCATTTGTCATATTTTTCAATGATGTATATGTATCTATGCTTGCTTGCAGGTTTTCTGATGACAGACTCTGGTTCCCCGCATCTACTTGTAGAGCATTTTGCCCCTCACTCTAGTTCGGCCTTCACACTTTAGGGGGCATCTGTTACATAAAATTTTGTCACTGTCCCTATACTCCCCATCCACGATCCTGGAGGACCTCTACAGTGAACCCTACATGCATTCCCATCATGAAGAAACTCCCATTATGTCCCTCTTCATGAGCATAATGATTCCCTTTTGCATCATTTCCCAAGAATCTTCCTTTTACCATAGTTTACAAGACCGATGCTAATGACTCATTTCCTCCTCGTGCTAATTTGTAGAAATCAAAACCAGTTCTAGTGCCATACGGTGATACTGATCCTTTTCTCTGTTGCGCTGATCCTCTTTTGCAATGTTTTTTAAATATGGAGTCGAAGCTTCTAGGTCTAGAAGCTTCATAATGGAAGTCTGGTAAATGGTTGGGCTGGATGGAGCTGAGGAAGTCAGTTTGGGTTCCTTTCCCCTATTAGGATGGAACTAACCCAAGATATAAAGACTTCTCCCATGATAAGATGAACCATCTCCCCTCTGTCCAAGCTATATAAACCCCTCCTTTGACAAAGCTTCACTAGTTTTTCAGTATTGGTAAATTTTGAGCTTGAATAATTAGCAAGACATCTATAGTTTGTAGCCCTCTAGTTTATGTTTGAGGGAGAATAGTGTGCTTGGTTTGGTTTGAGACTAAAGGGAAGAGGCCTTAAAACTTCCATTGTTGGGGCTATCCATGAGATGCTAGTAGAAGTGTGGGAACCTGGATATGTCGGAGGAGACCAACAGCGTCAAGGCATTGGTTGTAATCTCTTTCTGCATTTATATGAATACAACTATTGATTGATTTCCTACATTGAGATGTTATCTTACATTTGATGGCTTAATGTCCCTTGACATGTTAAGTAGGTTGAATGAAATTTGTATGCTATCACGTTTGTTGTTGTCACTTGTTTGCTTGTTTTAGGTATTCAAAGGAAGGAAACATAAAGTAGTTGGAGTGAGGAAACAGGATCATCACCAAGAGGAATAGCATTCTAAGAGGTAGGCCCTCTTATTTGATTCTAGCTTAAGGAATTTTTCCATAGATTATTTGTTTGTGGCTATACCCGCTCTCTCGGGCTAGAGTAATTATTTGCATCTACATTGAGAATTTACCTTCACCACAGTAGTACCTTTGGACCCTGAAGAAGGACCGCGCTATACTGAACCGGTCTGCGATTACGAAAGTGGCGATGATTTGGACCAGATCTATAAAATAACAGTGCAAGACCAAGATTGGGTGAATCTAACAGCAGATGGATGCATTGCATAGGACTGCGAAATTTTATGAACATCAGATTCAGATGAGGAGTTGGAACACTAGCAGAATAGGTTGCATGAAGTATCTATGTTGCGTTGTAACATGATGATTAAATAGTTGCACTATGTATCATCTGAGGTAAGAATTTTTCCTTATTATGATGGTCTAACTGATATAGATAAAGTTTTGGATGCATTTCAAAGGGAAGTGCCTGAGAATCATTGCTTCCAAGCATTGGATTTGGCGCTGCACTCTACGCTTGCAAGGTGGTGGGGTATGCATAAAGACAATTTTGATGGATGGCACAAGTATAGAAAAATGATGCGATTGTGGTTTGGTCACCCAAAAGTCTAGTTAACAGAGAAATACGATGGAAGGAATGATCCACGTGATTAGTTAGCAATTCTGTCATACTTTGGATGTAATAGCCATGAATTGGTACTTGGAAATAGTACTAAGGAATGGAACATTTTTAGATAGGGATTCTTAATGACATTCATCTTTGAAGATGGGTTCAAACGTATTGATGAGGCATTGCAGGAGGTTAAGGCAGCAATCTTTAGAACATCGCAGGATCCTTTGGATTTGATTCAACAAGATGGGAGCACCCAGCTGCGCCATGCGCTTGAATGATATAATGTGACTACTGAAGAAGAAGATGAGGATCCAAGGAACATTAATATCCCAGAGACAGAAGGCCACCATGAAGTTTAGGAACCACAGATAGAGAATCAAAATATCACCGCACCACTGAAAACCAGACAAGTGAACATTGGTGCAGAGGTGAAGCCAAAGTTTGCAAATATAGGGGACTACTGGGATGATGCTACGGTGGATAAGGTCGTCGAGTTGCTCCAAGAATATTAAGATTTGTTCCCACAAAATCTTCAGACTTAAAAGGAATTATAGGCGATTTCGGAGTGATGAAAATAACTTTGAAACCAGACGTGACACCTATTAAGCAGAGGCCATATCGCCTTAATCCCAAGTACAAGGAAAAGGTCCTCTTGGAGTTGGATAAGATTCTTGCAGCGGGTATTATTGAACCAGTGGATGAATCTGATTGGGTGAGTGCAATGGTAGTTCAGGAAAAGAAGAAGAAGGATGAAATCAGGGTTTGCATAGATCTCAGGAAGATGAACAATGCTTGCATTCATGATCCTTTTCCAGCTCCGTTCACAGATGAAGTACTGGATAATGTTGGCGGGAAGGAGGCCTATTCATTCACTAATGGGTTCTCTAGATACCATCAGATAAAGATCACTCTAGAAGACAGGAGTAAGACTACCTTCATGATTGAGTGGGGATGATTTTAGTATATGGTAATGTCTTTTGGAATTAAGAATGCACTGACAATCATCTCATGCGTAGTCATTGCGACGTTCAAAGAGTTCATTCAAAAGTTTTTGCAGGTATATTTTGATTATTGGACAATGTTTGGATTGGTAAAATGCCATGTAGCTAGTTTGCGCTTGATGTTGGATACGTGTCGGAGGTATTAGATTGTGCTAAACTTGAAGAAGTGCTCATTTTGCATCCCTTTCAGAATCTTTGTTGGGTCATGTAGTGTGGAGACAAGGATTAATGGTGGACCCTACAAAGATCATGATTATTATTAATTTGGAGGTGCCAAGGAGTGTTAAACAGTTGCACACAACACTAGGTCATACTGGATACTATCATAAATTCATCAAGAGTGATGCCCAAATTACCGCGTCGATGGAAAAGATACTAAATAAGGATGCTACATTCTGTTGGGATGAACAATGTCAATGGAGTTTGGATGTATTGAAGGAGAAAATGGTCACCGCCCCGATCCTAGTGTTCCCGAATTGGAAGAAGGAATTTCATGTGCATGTGGATGCGTCATGTATTGCGTTAGGAGCAGTGCTGACACAGGCCAATGAAGGAGAATTGGATCACCCCATAGCGCTTGGGAGGAGGAAGTTGTCTAAGACTGAAAATAACTACTCAACGACAGAGCGCGAAGGGTTGGATATGGTGTATGCGCTCTAGAAGTTCAGACATTACGTACTAGGTGGACACTTTAAGATGTATACAGACCATTTTGCATTAAAGTACCTAGTCAACAAGCCTGTGTTGGGGGAAAAACTATGCAGATGGCTGCTATTATTTCAGGAGTATGATTTTGAAGTAATTGTGAAGCCAAAACAATTGAATGCAGGGCCAGACCATCTGTTTCACATTCAAACAAGAGAGGAGCCTACCAATTTGGAGGAAGGATTGCCTGGCATGTGGCTCTTTGTGGTGCGTGTATCCGAAAATCACTTTGCGTACATTATCCACTTCCTGACTACAGGAACCACTCCAAAGGGATACACTAGTCAACAGAAGAAGGAATTAGTGGTGCGCACGACAAACGTTTTTTTTAATTACAGGCCATTTGTATAAAATGGAATCAGACAAAATATTGTGATGCTATGTGCGTGATTTTGCATGGAATAGTATCCTTGCTGAAGCTCATGGAGGAGATGCGGGAGGCCACTATGCGGGAAAAGCAATAGCGCATAAGATGTTACGGGTTGGGTTGTGGTGGCCAATGTTGCATAAGGATTCCAAAGCCTATTGTAGGGCTGTGATGCATGTCAGAGAATGGGTAGGAAATCACAAAAGGATGAGCCACCTTTGAATCTGCAGGTATCATTGCAGCCATTTGAGAAATGGGTAATTGATTTTGTAGGACCGATTCAAGCTCTAGGCAAGAAGACGGGTGTGCGGTATATCATCACCGCGACTGAGTATTTGACTAGATGGGTAGAGGCACGACATGTGAAGGACTGTATAGGGGCAACAACAACAAAGTTCTTATTTGAGTATGTGCTAACCAGGTTTGGTTGCCTGAAAATTTTAATGACTGATCGCGGTATGCATTTCCTCATTGAACAATCAGCGCGTTGATAGAGGAGATCCAGGTATATCACCAAAAGAATACGCCATATCATCCTTAGGCCAATGGGATGATTGAGGCATTTAATAAGATATTGGAGAACATGTTGAGAAAGGTTTGCAATGCACAAAGGAATGATTAGGATGTGCACATACCAGCCGTGTTATGGGATTATAGAACTACCTATAAGAAGCTTACTGGCCAGACACCTTTTAGGTTGGTCTATGGCATAGAGGCTATGATTCATATGGAATACATTTTTCCTAGTCTACACATAACGTCATTCAGAGGAATGGTAGACCATGGAGCCTTAGAAGAGAGGCTCGTGCAGCTGATAGAGCTCGAGGAAGATAGGTTTTTGGTTGGATTCCATCAGCAGTTTCAGAAGGAACGCGAAAAATCTTGGCACGATCGACACATCAAACTGTGCACCTTCAAGGTAAATGATTTAGTTTTATTATATGATAGTAAGTTTGATACGTTTCTAGGAAATTTTCAGATGCATTGGCTGGGGCCATACGTTATCAAAGAGATTACTGATGGTGGGGCAGTTCAGCTAGTCAAATTGAATGGAGATCCATTTTCGGGAAAGCTAAATGGAAACTGATTGAAACCATGCACAGGGGATCCAACCTAATGACTACATGATGGTAGCATAGTCTTAGCACTCCAGCCAGCTGCAAGGAGGTACGAGAATATAAACTACACTGCCCAGTTTGTAGAGTTGTGCGATAAGGGGTCTGTGTGAAACAAGAAGAAGAAGCACGAAGGGAGCTGCGCTATAGGGGGAGAGAACATGTAGCATAGCCAAAAAGTGACCATTATCGTCACTGTTCATGATTGGACTGCTAGGAGACGGCTAAAAGGGGGGGGGGGGGGGGGGGGGGGGGGGGGCGACATTTAAGGCAATTTAGGCTGAATTTAAGAGTAAAATTTTGGGAAATCTACTGCCAATATAACATTTATGGACAAATTTTGGGAGGAATGATTGAATTTGAATTTGAATTTTCTTATAAATTATGCGTGGTTGTCCAGCTAAAAACACTTTGCGTTCCTAGAAATTATGCGTTGAGCTGTCAAGTGTGTATGAATCCTCAGTTTTACATGGATTTGGTCGTTGCTTACATATTTGATAAGTTACCTGCAGACACCCAACAATTTATCCACAACATAATGTTCACACCTGCAAAGATCGCTAGCATTGGAGGGACTATTGCCTCTAAGAGAGCTGCCCCGAAGTTGTGAGTATGGAGGTTGTAGCAGCAGTGCCTATGGTACTGAGGTCTCATAGGCTGAAGCCTATGCTGGTGAGAGAGGTCCCCAAGCTGAAGAAGGATAAGAAAAATAAGCCAATGTTGGTGCGTGAGTGATCGAGGAAACATGCAGCTACACAGGCTCATAGAAAAGAAAAGTTGAGCGTGAAGGAGAAGGGGAAAGTGGTAGATCTGGAGCTAGAGGAGGGCGTAGAAGGTATCGACATTGAGGGGTTCGACCCTATTTATAGGTTACCAGAGTATATCCCTCTGCGCAAGGGAAAAGTGAAGGTCCCGAAGGACCTAGATGAGGGACATTTCCTCCTTAACACACCCCTGCTACCGGAGAATATAAATTTTGAAGATCTTCGCTTGGTGCGGATCCTGCACTTGAAACTGGAAGATTGGGATTTGGTCACCCATGAGCAGTTCCCCCACCTCGCTACCAACACCTTCATGTGGAGGGCTTTCTACAACGAGTCTGGTGTCACTACATTGGAACTGGTGTAATGGATTCGCGGAGTCAACAAGTCGGGTTATTGAACCTGTTGTGGATGCCCCACTACCACCGTCCCCCGATAAACCTTTTCGTCATTAAGAAGTTGTTGTACCTGGTGCATGACGGGTGCTTATGGCTGAATGATTCGATCCCCATCACTAATATGCTGATCCATCGAATCACATTATTACCACATTCTGGACTGAATCCGGCCAAGGTGTTTGGCAAAAAGACGAGCGAGTGTGACCTCTTTGAGAAGATGAATGACAAGTTTAAACTTGTCAAAAATCCACGTTGGGTATTGATTACCAGCATTACTGACCCCATGGTGAAGGTTTCCACGCAAAATTTGGTTGGAAAGGTGATGAGAAAGTGTCACGCGAATGAGGTGTCGGCACCAGT
This sequence comes from Pinus tabuliformis, assembly GCA_031772625.1. NCBI lineage: Eukaryota > Viridiplantae > Streptophyta > Pinopsida > Pinales > Pinaceae > Pinus > Pinus tabuliformis. The sequence continues at coordinate 1,634,796,924 of CM062816.1, forward strand.
GGTTTCGTTAGCAGCTCAGTGCGCAGAGAGCGTATAGTTCAAGTGGGCACGTTACTTGTGTAGCGAGTTCCTGATGAACTACAGAGAGGCACAGGACGATAATAAGACCTTTCACTATCTATGTATCTTTCTCTCAATTGTGCTCATAACATGGGATTTTCTAGAGTATAGCCAGTTTCCTCCTATGGAGAAGGATTTACCAGAAGCAACAAAGTTTGCATCTCTCTGGGCCACCAAAGATGTTGCGTGGTCATAGAGAGAAAAGTATTTTGGGTGTTGATGGGGGCTAGCATTCGCGTGGACATCAACTAGAAACCCTGGTTGTCACTAGCCGTGTTCGAGAAACTTAGTTCAAAGCGGACTTCCACCATGTCTACATCCGGGCGTGAAAGGACCCCGAGCAGAAATGGTTCGACTTACCCTACCTGGCTATGGATGATGCTATTTCAGAGGTCATCAAGCGTTGGCCAACAGAGTGGCATTCCGCATTTGATGTGGCTTTCGGGACTAGCACGTCTGTAGAGAAGAAGAAAAAGGAAAGCGCCAGATAGAAGGTTCAACATTTGGATGAGAAGAGGAAGAAAGAGGCTGAGGAGAAGGTCCGCGTAGAAGCGGAGCGCGCCGTGAAGGAACAAGCAGAGCAGGAAGAGTGTGGCGCCGAAAGAAGTCAGAAGTCTCCTTTGTCTCAAATGGAGGAAGAAGAGCGGTTAGAGTAGGGCGGCGGAGATCAGCAAGAGAGCACTCCCTTCCGAGTGAAGTGGTACAGGGAGAAGGAAAAGGAATGATAGTGAAAGAATATGAAAGCCACCAAATCATCACTAGATCCGATTACCTTGATGGATGGTGAATTGGATGAAATTGGTGACAAGTTGCGGGATATAACAGCAAAACTGTTGTAGTAGTTTGAGAGACAATAGAAGCAGGCAGTGAGCACCATACAAAAGGATCTGTCTGAGCTGCAGATCCAGACAACGAGAATCCAGTTAGGTGCAGGACAGAGAAGCGCTGCATCAACAAGTTTGACACTAGGGACCACTCAAGCAGCAGAGATGGTTCAGTAAATGGATCTCCAGGCAGTCGCGCTGCCTAATGGAGCTTTGAGAGTGGAGGCAGCCACTAACAAGGCTATTGTTGGTACTTTGAAGAATATTGGCCTCAACCTAGCCACACTCCCTAGTGAGTTTCTTCACACACTGCAAGTAGGTGTGATAACAGAAGTTAAGGCTTGGGAGCAGCGTGTGTTGAGCATGATCAACGAGTACAAATTCAACAACTACAAAATGTTCGTGGAGAAATCAACAACGCTGGAAGAATGGAAGAAATTTCAGGTGTAAAATGAACAACTGAAATCCATGGTAGCTGAGGCATGTAGAACAGTCTCTGAACTAAATATCCCAGAGGAAGCACCATCGGACGCGAAGATCAGGAAGTTGGCTATAGGTGTGTGCGACGTGAAGACGGAAGTGGCCAAGGTTCAGTTTGAACTGAACTTGAAAATTACAGAGCTAGAGTTGAAGTCACAACCTTCAACTCCGCTAGAGGTTAGGGAACAAAGCAAAGCATCTATAAAGGATGGAGTCACAACAGTGGATGTTGCAGTGATGGATTGCACCGCATGTTTCGAGCAATCCATGGAGGTTGTAACGACACTGTAGGAAGATCCTAACCTGCAGAGGTTAAACACAGAAGCCCTTGAATTGCAACAACAGTATGATGAAGCAAGAGTGACGATGTGCATCATCACTATAGCACAACGATTGGCTAAGATGCATGAGACAAAACAGTTTTTTGAACAGGTGGAAGAAGTGCAGAGGAAAGAGGTAGTACTCAAGGTAAGATTGGGGCCTTAGCTGGATGAGGCCTATGTTTTCTTTGCAAACATTGAGGAGAAGTTGGAAACCCTACAGAGAACACAACAGAAGATCAAGGAAGACAATGCAGGACCACCAACAGAGCAGCTTGTGGATTAGATCAAACAGGAAGTCACACAAAGTGCGGTTGAGGTAGCGGTGGCACAAGTAGAGTTGGGAGGTCTCCGCAGTAAGGTCCCCGTGCTAGTAGAGTGACTTGAGGGTGAGTCACGATATTTGTGTCGGGGGCCTATTGGGACAGGGTCCCTTAGGGTCAATTTTGGGGCAAAAGCCCAAGTTTTTTTTGTATAAAATGTAAAGTATCTGCAAGTTGTGGTCACGAAGCGTGTAGATAGTAAAGTGTCATAAATGGTTTTACCCTTCTTTTATGTAAGTTGTGTTGGCTTGGATTGTATAAGTATGAGAGTCATAGAGAGTCTAAGGTAATGAAGAGGATGAAGACGAATGTAATGAGTCAATAAGAGAAAGAGCGAATAGGTCTTAGAGTATAAGAGAGGCTACGATGCTGGCTGCGTAGATGCCTAGAGTAGATTCCATAGCTGAGTGCGTGGACCCCTGCAACTGAGTGCACGAACCCCTGTAGTTGAGTGTGCAGGGAAGTCTTAAGTATGTAAGAAGAATTGAAGTATTAATAAAGATATTATTCCAGCAATTCCCGTTTTTGATCTATTTATTTCTGCTATGAATGAATGCGCTTTTATGCTGTGATGAATGATGGGTTTATGAAATAACACTGTATTGATGTGCGGCTTTACATGATTTATATTGTTATATGAACACAAGTAATAGTAACTATTTACGCGAAGAATATCTTGTTGCATGCTAAAGCTATCAAACACTCAAGCTGATCTGGGTGAATACGGAATTACGAGTAATCACAGAGGCACGTAAGGGGTTGATCCACCTATTTAGGGCTTGTGAAAGATAGACGTAGACCTTCGCAGAGGTCTAAAGGTTGGTCAAAGGAAGTTACATCGATAAGCCTTAAAGGCTTATCGATCTGCGTGAAGGCAGGTTTAGGCCATAAAATGACATTACACTAATCTCTGGGTGTGGAAACTTGGTTCCACCATCCCCCCATACTGCTTCGAGTGAGACTTCAGCTCGTGCTCTGCGGGTTGATGCCAAAAGGGCCAGTAGTGTAGGGATTTGTTTGGCAAACTTAACTTTGAACCTGGGTCAGGACCCACTAAGCCAACAAGAAGTACCTATTGAGGTTTTCTCAATGATTCTATCATCCCATAAAGATAATATTAAAGCTTTGTGCCAGTTCTTTTGATTTTGGTCAATAGTTCATTTGATGATCCTTATAATATTTTTATTAGTGGATTCCACTAAGCCATTTCCCTGAGGGTAATAATTTGCAGAATACTTAAGTTTAGATCCTCTTTTTAAAGCAAATCCAATCATTGGATTTCCAGAAAAATAAAAAGCATTATAAAAAATAAGATCATAAGGGATACCAAACCTGGTAATAATAAATTGATCAATGAATTCAATGATGCTCTCAGAATTGACTAGCTTCAGAGGTATGTCCTCTACCCATTTCGTCAAAAAATATGTTGCAGTCAAAATGTACCTTTTTTGTTTAGAATAATGAGAAACGATCTCACCTATTATGTCCAGTCCCCATTGCTCAAAAGGTTGTTCGATGTTGATTGGTTGCAAGGGCATGGAAGGTTTCCTCTGCCTTCCTGGAGTAGTTTGAATTTCTTTTCATCTTCTTACATACATGTGGGTATCTTTGAATAAATTTGGCTAGTAATATCCAACATGCAGAATTTTGTGAGCCATTGTATCTCCACTATAATGTCCACCTGCCGGTCCATCATGCAGTTCCTGTAAGACCTTTTCTACTTCAGTTTTTTCCAAACATCTTAATAAAACATAATCATATTTTTCCCTAAATAACACATCATTTATGAGTTGATATTGATTGGCTTTCAATCTCAAGGCTCTCTTTTTCTTAACATCTAGTTCAAGTGGAGCATAACCATTTTTCAAATAAAATATTAAGTCAGCATATTGAGACTAAGTACTAACAGGGAGTACCTTTGTGATTTGTTCAATATTACTTGTTACTTCATCTATTGATGTATAATTCACTCGTGTGACTAACCTACAAAATCCTTGACCTTTTACAATTTTAGTGGGTTTGATTTCTAGATCATATTCTTTTAATGCAGTAACCTAGTTAGCTCTCTTTTCTCCTAACTCCTTTTGAATAAGAAATTCCCTGACTACTGAGAATGGAACAATAAATTTAACATGAGTTTTTAGGAGACAAGATATAAAATATTTGATAGCTTTGTAAATTGCAAAGGTTTGCCTTTCTACTCTTTAATAATTTAATTCAGCTCCTTGAAAATTTGAGCTGAAAAAAGCAATATGAGCCTCAACGTTCTGTTCATTTGGTTGTGTTAAGACCGGTTCATATGATAAATCAAAGGCAAAAGTATATAAAATAAATTGATTAGAAAAGTTGGGGGTTGATAGAGAAGGGACATCAATTACGACTTGTTTGATTTCTTTAAATGCTTCTCTTTCATGATCACCCCATTTAAAAACTGTATCTTTTTTTATCATTGTTTGTAATGGTAGGAAAATTTGAGAAAAATCGGGGACAAATCTCTTAACAAAATTGATTTGGCCAAGAAAATATTGCATGGATTTTTTGGTATGTGGTAATGGAATTTCTATGGTCGTTTTAATTCTTTCCGGATCAATAAAAATTCCATGTTTAGATACAATAAAACCAAGGAGTTTACCTTCACTAAGAGCAGAAAATGATTTCTTGGGGTTTAGAGGAATTCCATACCTTATGCATCTTTCAAAGATATGCTTTAAATCATGTGAATGGTTATTTCTCTTCTTTGAATATATGGTAGTATCATCAAGATATACCACAACAGTTTTATTAATCAACCCTTTGAAAGAAATACCCATCAATCTCTAGAACGTAGTTCCTGCATTCATTAATCCAAAAGGCATTTTCTGATATGCATATGTTCCCCACTTCATTCTGAATGTAGTTTTTAATTGGTCTTCTCGATGAACAAGGATATGATTGTATCCTGAAAATCCATCTACAAATGACATTAATTCAGAACCAGCAATTGATTGCAGAACTTGTTCCATTTATGGGAGGGGAAAATTGTCTTTTTGACATGCCTTATTTAAATTCCTGAAATCAATACAAATGTGAATATCACAATTCTTTTTCCTAACCGGTACAAGATTGGAAACCCATTTTGAATGTCTCACTTGACAGATGATTTTGGCTTTTAAAATTTTATTCAATTCACTTTTAATCTGAGTTTCCGAATTCGGATGTATCTTCCTAAGTTTTTGCTGAATGGGTTTAACATCTGGTACCATTGGGATGATGTGTTGAATGATAGAGGCATCATAAGTTTTTAGATATTGATAATTCCAAGCAAAGATGTCTTTATTTTTCTTCAACAAAGGAATAAATGCATTTCTTTCTTCAGATGAGAGACCAAGGCCTATGTTAATAATTTTGGGCTTTACATCAGATTCTACGTTAACTAATTCAAACGTCAAAGTTGAACTTTGAAGTTTGCAGTTGTTGAACTTTTTAAATCTGTATTTAGGATCATAAAGATCCTCAAGCTTAGATATAGTTTTGGCAGATCATTTTTTTCCTTTGATTTATTCAATTGAGAATCATGTTCGTCCTCATCAATTACTTGGTCAAGATAGGATTCTTCAGATGTTAAGAAGTCTAGGATATCTCTATCATCATTGAATACTCACCAATTGGTGACATTGTCGAGAATGGATGGGCGAAAAATAAACTATATAGAAAATCTATCTGGACTAAAATCTTTAGATGGGATTAATTTGGATGCAACTTTGGCCAAAATATCAACATTGGCATTCTATATTCTTGGTATTGGATAAATATTGAATGCTATAAAATGTAAAGTAAGATTTGAATTAAGGATCGATAATGCCTAAGCTAATTTGAAACACAATGGATATTGTTTCTGACTTATTTTTATAACAATTTTAGAATCACCAAAGACTTGAAGATATTCAACACCAATCTTTATCACTTTATACAATCCCTATACTAATGCTTCATATTCTGCAATATTATTAGTACATTCAAATGCAAGCCTACATGCTAGCATAGTTTTTTCACCAGTAGGGATTATTAATATACATCCAGCTCCTGCACCTTCACTAGATTTATAAACATCAAAATAAAGCGTCCAAAATGGATATTCATGTTTATTTGCAACAATATCTACAACATTAATACACTTAGTCAAATCTGTTTGCAAATAATTTTCAATTTGAGAAGAAACAAAGTTTGCTAAAAAAGGAGATTCCTGAGCTGTAAAACTTCCAAAGAAAGATTCTGAAGAATAATTTCCAAGGATGTTATTCGTAAATATTACAGGCTCATTCTCTTCATCCAGATTAGTAACCGAGTGATTCATATGCTTTTCTCTGTCTACCTGAATCTGGTTTGGTTTGTCGTTGTAAGGAAGCTAGATATGCAACTAATCTGTGGCGAAATAACCATGTAATTTCTCAGACCAATCCCTGCTTAAGATAAGACCATAGAGTTCAGGAATATCAACAATAAATATATCAATAATCTAACAAAATCTTGAATTTGAGGATAATATTATTAAAACAAAGTTTAATTGTCATAAGACCTTGAATTTGGTTCTATCTAATTGCATAATTTGCATAGCAATTTTTTTAGGTGTTATGTTCAGTTTGAGTCAAACTAAATATGTCATTATATTTGAAGAAGCACCTAAGTCTATAAGGCAATTGGGAACACTTTTATTGAAAATATAAAAGGTCAATAAGAAAGGAGCGATATTAGAATTGGACTGATCTCCAATTAGATTTTCATTTGAGGCATCAATCTTGTTAGGAATATCATCTGGAGGCTTTCCTTTTCCTAATGAGGCTTTTGCAGTTGCAAAAGGAGAAGTAAGGACAACATTTAATTATTTGAGCAAAAACTTTTGCTTCTGCTTAAGTTTACTTACCTCATACATGGAAATATTAGCTTTTACTTTTTTCATATCATCCAAAATAATATACTCTATATCTTTATCAGAAACAATAAGAGTTTTTGATGTAGAAGGAGAATTAGAAGAGGATGGGATGGATTCAGTAGATTTGGGAGGAGAATTCTTCATTTTGTTTTTATCCTTATTTACAAGAGTGACTAGTCTTTGTTTTACACTTGAAGAAGGTGAACCAATGGATTTTTTACTTCTAGTCTCTACAGGTAAGGCTTCTTCTTCCTCATTTTCTAATGTAGTGAGGATGAAATCCCGTAATCCATGTGCTTCGACTAGCTCTTCTTCTTCTTGGAATTCATCGGTAGATAATGTTATTTATTCCTCTTCCTCGTCTTGATCAGATTCAACATTTGATATGACATTAGGAGGTGGAGGGTTTGATGTTTAGGATCTCCTAAAAGATCGAAAATGTTTTTAGAAGACTAAGCTACCTATTTTTTGATATCTACCATGTCATTTGGCATAGATTTAAGAATTTTTTGTAATCCTTCAAGATCAAAAGGATATTTAGGAATTTTCTTCTTTGGTTCCTCTTTGAAAGTCAGTTTCTTAGATTTTCTTTCTTCTTGAGCAATTTTCTTTTCTAAAGAAAGAAAATTTTTTTCTACAACTATTGACTCTTTAATATTATCAACTAAAGTGGCTCTATTAGCCATGTCTACAAAAATTGTGATATTAGAAGGAAGAGAAGAAATATACCACTCAATTTGAACATCAACACCAGGTTTAGAGGTATCTGGAATTTTATTTAACAATTTATTAAACCTAGAATTGAAATATTTGATTTTCTCATTGGGGTTGGCTTTAAGATTGGATAGATCATTGATTAGAGTAGCAATTGTGCAATCATCACCAAAATTAATAAAAAATTATTCTTCAAATATATCCCAACTAGTGATAGATGTTGGTGGAAATGAGAAGTACCATGAACTTGCTGATCCTTCAAGGGTATATGGGAATAATCTCACTACATAGTCTTCTTCTACTACTCCATTAATATTAATGGCGAGCATGAAATTATGGAGATGTTGTTCAACATGAATTCCATCATTAGGATTAAACTTTGGCAACCATATTTTAGGATGTTTAGGTAGAGGAAAGCTATGTGTTTCCATCTGAATAGCTCCAGGACTAGTCCATGGTCTAGCTACTGGTGGGTTTTGTTATCTTCCTCCAATTATTGGAATTTGAATAGAAGAAGGTGTAGTAGTAGAAGAGGTTGGCTGTGTAGATTAAGTAGCCTCTATACTAGTACCACTTGAACTATCACCTGCTGGTTGGGAATGGGTGATAGGGATGAATGGATCAGTTGGATGAGAAGAAGCTAATGAGGCAGAATGAAATAAATGTGTTTTTGGTGGAGAAGAAGACAAAATCTCATTAGTGGATGATTGGAATTTATACTTTTGGGTCCTTCTTCGGTGGGAAGGTAAGGGAAACTTGAACGGAGTTATCCTGAATTTCTCACTTTGAGAATGAGTCAAAATACGTGAAGTGGGAAAGATGAGGATACACTACCATCAGATAAATCAGAATATTGAGTCTTTTCTTGGGAAATAAAGATTCCATCTAATTTCTCAATTAAATTCTAAAATTTAGGTAACTCCTGTAAAGGAGGATGATTGGTTGTCTTATGGCATGTACTAGAAGATTTGGTTACAACTTCCGGTCTAAGGGTTGGAGATTTCGAGTGAGATCTAAAAGTTGGGGGAGATTTCAAGGGCGAATGAATCTTTAGATGAAATTTTTATTTGGGATTAGAATTTATTGCCATTCATAGTCAAGGGCCCTCCTTCTAGTGCAAAAAATGTTGAAGGCTAGAACACCACCCGGCCGAGAGCTTAAAGAAACTCCATTTTCGTTGAAATTTGCGGGTCCGATTGGGTATAAAGGGACCAATTTCTTGTTTTAAAGAGATTTAATATAGTAACAGAATGAAATGATGAAATGATTTTATAGCTAATGGTAAAATTACCAAATAAACTTATTCTACTTATTTCTTGGGATAACACATCTTTGTATGTGATTCAAAGAAATATTTCACAGAGTAAATAACAATATAGATCATTCAATACTTTAATGAAAAGAAAGCATATATGATAAACTAAATTAATTAAATAGTTAATTAATTTAGTTAGTTAAAATGCAATCACATAAAAATATCTTGGTATCTCATACACAATCACAAATAATTCAATCCTGCACATCAATAGTGATAATGACTAATTGTTTTCAAAAAACTTATATAACTAAATAATGCATAAGAGATTCTCTATCTAATTCAATAATACATAACAATATCACAAAGATAATACTACCCAATGCATTAGTGCTCTGCTTATGAAAAATATAGCTTTTAGTCTTAACTTCTCAATTAGATAACTTTGGACCAAACAATAGCGCAACTTCAAAGTTGTCTTCTCAAAATTATGGACCCCTTTCTAAATGCATGAAAGGGGTTTAAATAACCTATTAATATTACAAAAAATAGTAAAATTAAAATAAAAGTCTTAAAAAAGCTTCAACAAACTAAGCTAAGATAAATGACAGCTAAATTAGTGATCTGTTGTAACAAGAACTCTTGACTAAGTTCCAGATTGATTCTTCATATACTCTCTGACATTGTATATGTCCGTGATCAACTTTAGCTGGGGGGATGTAACGGTTTCATGCACATTTGTCCCGGAAACACTGCATCACTAACTGCTGGGAGAAACTATACTGTTGCATTCGAGAGACACCACAGCACGAGCCACTCGCTATGAGGCTTCACTAGAAAATGCCAATAACTTTCAATGTTCTCTTGAGATAAAATTTGAATGTTTTGAACCTTCCCTTTAGATTTTTCCTGCCAAGATTGTTTCAAAGCTTTGACATCTGGCAAGGTGTCCTTTGGGCATTCCTAAATTAGATTGAATTGCAATAAGGTATCTGTGATGTATTCGGTGAAATTTGAGGCAAGATTTATGGCTTAGATAATAGCCATTTCTGCCCATTTCATTTTGATGTCCCAATCACCAAAAATGATATGCTTCTATGACTCTTTAATCCGAGGAAGATTAGATGATCTTCCCTTAGCACTATCTTGCCAATCTATATACTCAGAAATTTTCTCATCGTTATCTTCATAAAACATCCTCAAATCAGATAGTTGATTTACTAAAGAATCGTTGGTCTTTGACAAGTCATGAATTAAAGGCAATTTGTGACAGAAGATAGCCTTCTTCTTTGTTAGGAGTATGTCTAGTTCTGATGCTTCCTTGTGGAATTCATTTATATCTGGATTTTTCGTTAGCAAGTTTATCCTTTGTTGTAGATGCAATATCTGTTCATCCTTGTCCTTCACTTCATATTCAAATTGTATCTTTAAATCATTAAAGTTTTTCTGCAACTCAGTGATATTTGCTTGCCATTACTTCTCAATCACTTGCTTTTCAATCTGGAAAGTTTGTTCTAATTGAACAATCCTTTGATCCTTTTCTTTCATTAGCAGTTGTATTTCTGCGGCTTTATCAATGGTAGAACTAGCATAAGCTCCTACGAACTGAGATAATCTGTTCAATTCCTCGTCAAGGGTTGTTTGATCTCCTTTCCAAAGAACTTGAAAAGGAGTCTCATTTGTAACTACCACTTACTATTTTTCTAGATTTCTTTTATTCCTTGACCTTCTCATTACTACTTTATGCTTTGGATTGTAAAATATGTCCAAAGATGGGATTTATTCAATCTTGAGGACTATCTCTTTAGCAAGGAATGAAATAATTATTTCCATATCATTGACAACTGTTGATTGATTGAAAATCTTGGAATTAATGTTATTCATGGGAGTTTTAGGAATAATATTCCCTTGGGAAGCCTAAATAGTAAATAAGGTTGTCCTTGTAGTCTCTCAAACCTATTCTGATTCTCTTTTGATTGTAGCTTGCTCTACTTGTATATAGACTGAGATACCTATAACCCAAGTTTCTTATGTTGTCAAAATAAAGTTGAACTCCTCCCATACTTCATCTAATTTCTACTCCTCTTTAATTTTTCTTTTTTTCTCAAAAGCTATAGTAGTTATTTTAGCGACTTGGGAAACAATTGGAGCTTTTGAGGAGGAATCTGATTCATTTGAAACTTTTGAGTTCTGTCGAAATTGCTTTAACAGGGATTCTGGCAAATGGGCTATTCTTAGCTGATGATATTGATTGAATCTAGTCATTTCGTCACGGCTTAGACAATATGCTGCTAATTTCTCTACCATATAATACTCTGGAACCATTTCAAACAAATCATCAAATTTTTCAGGCTCGCTTGAAAACAGTTTGAGCTTAGCCTGTGTTGTAACATCTTTCGCTATGCCATGAGGGTCATATGGCCTGTTTTGTATGGTTGGAAAACTAAAGGGTTTTAATTGTTCAATTTGAATTAAGGAATTATTGAAATTCTCTAAGGCATAGGTACCACAGCAGATGGGAAAGCATGGCTAGGCGAATTTGTTGGCATCTTTAAGGACTTTATTTAAGCCCTTATCAATTGTTTAATAAGTGAATTCCTTGGCCAACAACTTATCTGGGACAAAAAGGAGCAAAACATGAGAATGGACAAGGCTACCAAAAACTCGAATGTAAGTAAATGACTCTTCCCTAAACCACTTTCATATAGGCTTTAGGTCTTTATTGGCTTCAACAGTAAGTCTAGGGTATTTTCTTCCAAAGACCTCTTGGTGGATAGGGAGCATAACCTCATGATATATTTTTTAGAAGTGAGCATGGTATTTGGTTCCCCAAAGGATATTGAGATAAATAGATATAGGAATAGGAAATTGGTTTGTCCATTTCCATCCAAGAGATGGAAAATCATAAGAAAAACAAATTATGCCCATGACATAGGCACTCATAAAGAAAGGAGGAGTCGTTATTTCAAGAAAATTGTGCTTTTGTCTGTAATTGCGGGTTTGGGTGGCCAAATCATTGGATTATATAGTCATCCAATCCATGATATAGCCATCAGTAGAGGCTTCTATCATTGGCACCCATCCTTCATAGAATTTATGCGTATTTGGATAACCATAGAGGTGACATAACATAGTAGAAATATGAGAGAAAGGGCCAACAATAGAGGCTAATGAATACATACCCCTTATTAGAGTCGGCCTGGTCAGTGCTCCGTCAGAGATCAAAACAATTTATGAATTTCATTTTTAGGAGTCCCGCTCCATTTACCCAGCTGCATTCCGCTAGGAGCATGCCATAATCTGACGGAAAAGCTCATGCTAATCATTTCCCCTCATGTCTGGCTCCTGCTGGCTTAGGTCTTTTGTCAATGATCATTAAAGTCCATGACAGTCAAGGTCTGGTTCTTTAATAGACAAAAGTCATTTTCGATAATTAGGTCTAGGGACTAATCAATTTTGTCTTCAACCATGTCCAATAAAGCCATGCAGGCCAGAGTGGGTCCCTTACAAGTTATGATTCAGAGAGTTTCATCGTCATGTGGACAAATTTCGATTGTTCTTCAAAACTCTCTTTTGAAGAAAAAGTCAAACAGTGTGTCATTTGTGATAAAATTTTCAAAAGGTCGTCAATTGATTTCTTCAGATGCAGTCATGGTTTCCGTGGCCAAATGCCTTGTCATGCAACCCCTACAAAAAGTGCCGAAAATTTCATCATTCTAGCTAAAAATTCAAAGGGAAGAAAGAAATTCAGTGTTGCTTTAAGTCAGTGAAAAGTGTCAAAAGGAAACATTAGCAAAGTGGGTTTTTGAAGAAGAAAAAATTTAACCCATGACTTCAAAGTCTTTATATAAGAATTTCCACAAGGAAACAAGGTCATTGTGCAAATCAAGGTTATTGAGAAACATAGCAAAGTGTTTGAGAGTGCAAAGCACGCGTTTGGAGGGAGTTGGAGTCGTTTTCAGGAGCGCGGCGCACACACAGAGGGGCGCGGCGCACATACAGAGTGCGGCGCACACAGAGCCACCCCACAGTGCAAAGTTTACAAGGGCGTGGCGCACTGGGTTTGTCGCACGACGCACACCCACAAAGGCCCGAAATCGTGCCAAATTGCCTCAAGTTGCCTTTGAAACCCCTCAAATCGACAGGTAGGCTCTAAATCTCGATGGCTCATGTATTTTTGTGAAGGTTATGGTGGTTCATGGCTAGTTATAGTGGCAACTAAAATTCATAAAACCAACCACTAGAAAACACCAAAGCCATTGTTGCTAGGGTTGCAAAATTGTGGTGTTGATGCCAAGGCTCCTCTTTCACCTCTCATCTTTTCCCTCCTCTCCATTTTTCCCTTCCCCCCTATCTCATTTTTCCCTATTACCCCTACCCTAAAATATTACCAAACTCCATTCCCTATCCCCTCCTCTTATTTGTCAACATAACACCCCAAAACCCTACCTTATCAAATCCCCAAACCCCCCTACATATCCCTAAACAAAACTTCTCCCCATAACCCCTATTCCCATCATATTATTCCCCTCCTAATACTCCCTTTTTTCATTGTTCCCCTTGGTGGCAGATATCACAACAACACCTAGTTTCACACCATCATCAAAGGGCAGCCCAAGTACAATACACACAACAGTCATGGCATCTGAGCATTCATCAGAGTATGAGATGGAGACACAAAGTGATTCATCCTCAGAAGAACAGGCTCCCAGGAGACATCACAAGAGTGGCAAACATGTTAGGGATGAGCCAACCACCCTCACTGAATTGCAGGCCTGCCCTCTTGCCATGTCATGCTTCCAGCATCTATCATGTTTTGAATTTTGTCAAAGAGTGGCTAATGTTCGAGTTCATCATGAGTTGGCCCATATTTTTGTGCTTCACCTACATGGAGATCACTCTATCTTGGCCAGGGTCACCTTCACACTGACACCCAAAACTGTCTCATTAGCAACCGGTATACCGAATGTTGGAGAACCATGGCACAAGAAACAGAAAGTTGATCGGAAACATTATGAGCCTTACATTAAGGCTAGTTGCTTGAGGCATCTCACAAGAGTCTTTCCATTCAGATATTTGAAAGATGAATATGCTCCACTCATGAAGTTGATCATGAAGTACTTCAGCTGTGAGGGGAGGTTCTCTCGTCTATATGCCTATCACATCAGGTTGCTCATGCACTTTACTAGGGTACGGATGATGAACATCCCATTTTTCATTTGTAGGAACATAGAGAGGATGAACACCTTCATGCAGCACAAGACCCCTCAGCAGCAACTTAACAGTGTTTATCACTTTGCTCTTATTAAGATTTTGGTGGTTCATCAGCTGGGATTACAGAGAATTACTTGGGATGATTTCATCTCCCACGACTTCTTCAGCACTTCACAGGTATTATCAGAGGTTAAGCATGAGGGTGAACCTTCTCGTCGGTATGAGCACCATGAGACTGCTAATGTGCCAGTTTTCATCACATATCAGAGGGGTGCTAGACATTTGTTTGCAGCAGAAAAGCGAGTGTTATCTCCACCCGGGGTAGAAGGGGCCTTGCTTCCGACATCAACACTACAGGTATAGGATAGAGGTAAGGAGCCAATGCATGATGAGGGGCCTTCAGGTGAGCCGTAAGGTGAATGAGAGACTGAATTCGTTCTCCTTCATGATGATGATACAGATACAGAACCAACAAGTGCACAGCTCAAAGAGATCATCCAGGAGCAAAAATCAGAGATCGAAGCCTTATCCCTTGACTTGGAGAGGGATAAGTGGAACATGAAATATCTGGAGCAGAGGAACAAACAGCTTGAGGCTCAGCAAGAAATCATGGAGCTACAAAACATTCGTGAGCATCGCCAAGCTGCACAAAGGAGAAGAGTTGAGCTCACGTCATTGGAGCAAGAGATTAATGAGGATTGGGAGGTCAACCTCGAGAGAGTTAACATGCACTTGGATAGGTTGCTGGACAAGGCTGACAAGGACTGTGCACTACTGAGACACATGGATTTCCACTACATGGCGTGAAACAAAGTATGCAAGGCCCGAATCAGGAATTTGAAGGCGAAATTGAGGAAGGCAATCAAGAAGCAAAAGAGGCAAAGGGAGCTCGATCGACTTCAGATATTGGCTGAAGCCTCTTTGGCCTAGCATAACACTTGATAAGGAAGCTCCAGCCCAAATTTCAAGAAATTTGGGGCAATTTTGGTCACATGGCAAATTTTTGGTCACAACACAGGTTTTTTCTCCCTGTGCGCCGCGCCACTGGCGTGGCGCTTAGGATTGGGAGCTCCAAATCACAAATGGTTTGCATTTTTGGATTCATCATGCGAAATAACAACTACTGGTGCTTGGAAAAGAAATTTTGGCATGATTTGAGTCTCTAGGAGGTCAAAAACACTCAAAAAATGACCTCTCTGCCCCTATTTTGACACATAGGAAGTAGTCTTGGGAGAATGAAGATTTGGAGGGGAAAATGAGCACCAAATTAAGAAATTCCACTTGGGTTGGAAAGTAGATTGGCCATGCTTTCCAAAAAGCACAATTTGGTACATTTTGGACTCCTACATGTGCCTCAAAACAGCCTCCAAAGTGGCGTGGTGCATATAGAATTGGGAGCGTGCATATAGAGAAAAAGGCCAAACGTTTCGCAAAATTTCGATTCGCGACTTTCTCCAAGTGGGCTCGCTCATTCACACTATATTTTTCTCGAAAACTAAGGCAATGTTTAAAAAATATTTTCACTGAAGGTGGGCTTCTATCCAAGTGACAAAGGAAGGCGAGCAGTCACCCAAGCCATTTGTCATTTTTGTAACGCTGCACCTGTAAGTAATGGTTGGCTTTCCACTTCCACTTTGTAATGATTCGAAAAACTCCCCAACTCTTGGTCGTTCTATTTCCTCATGGAATAGTCTATTATTGTATGAAAACCAGTTGCAAAGGGTTGGTTGGCTTGTAATTTCTGTGAGACTGTGGGAAAGAAACTCAGTTCTTCATTGTATATTTTGATAGAGGATTAATGAAAGGCAGCGGCTCTGTTTCATGAGATTCATGTGGTTGTGAGTGTAGAAAATGTGTCTCTTATGTTTCATATGTATTTCGTAATGTTTCACAGTTCATTTCATATTCATTTCCAGTGAAATTTTCTAAGTTAGATAAGGTAGAATTCATTTTTATTGCTCTGCCTGTGGGAAAATTTCATGTTCAGTGTTCTTCTTTTGTTGAAAAGGATTCATGTACTTATGCCCTTTTCACCCTCCTAAGAAATTCCTCCACTCCGCGTTATTTCAAACTAAATTGCTATACTTTCCACCTGTCTTGCCTCACGAAGTAATCTGTGCCTTTGTATTAAATTCTCTGCTCATTGTTGTCCGTTGGTCCCATACCATCCCAGAAACTCAGTCATTCATAAAAAATTGCTTCTTGTATCCATATTTACTTACTAGCCTAAGATAAATATTTCACTGTTAGTCATCTCAGACCATTCCATTTACTTATTCGCTAAGCGTGACTCGGAGAGAGCCCTCTCCTGTTCTGGTAGGGCTAGCTACCAGACTGAGCGTGGTTTGTGGTTACCCTGAATTTTGCCTTCCTTCAGCCTAAGGCAGATTTAGGTGCTAACACCCCTATCCTCTCACTTGTGTTTGTTCGGGTGCCTTCTCCATTCTCTGTTTAGATCCGCAGGGTTTGGATTCTCTTGCATGAATTTTTGGACCAATTGCTTATCATATTTCTTCTGAGGTTGAGGTAGATGATACATTTTCCTTAAATCCTTAGCTTTAAAGACCCAATAACTGTCTTCTTCAGAGTTATAAACGTTTTGTCCGTAATGTCTAGATGGTCAACAACCCATCTCACCATATCTGTATATGGTAGAATTTTGGGGCGGGCAACAATTTTGTGAAGAAATGAATTGGCCACGTCATTCCATGCAGAGCTGTTACTTGGAGGAGAATCATCAATAGTAGTAGTTTGTTTCACAATTATTCTTGTATTTTCATCCTCAAATAGTTTGTATATCACCTCCCAGGATGCAAAACCTACATCCGGAGGGCATGTAGTATCTGTAAACAATGGAGACATCTCAGAAACTTCTTCAGGGGGCAAGATTGGTTCTTATTGTATTATGTACTTCCTCCTCACCTTGATTATTATTGGCATGTCCTTTAACTACTCTTTATTAGAATTCACCTATAAATAAACAAACCAAGATAAGCAACAATAGCTTCGAAGGATGCAAAGAGTCATATAAGTTCAATGTGAGTTTTATGGAAATCCTTTCACATTAACTCAAAATTATTACAAATCATCAAAAAATCTTGAAATTAGAACTATGTAGAATGGTCGTTTATTTTCCAAAAGTTTGTTCACATGACGATGACACTTGTCATTATATTGGAAAATATTTTATTGATGTTCAGTATCAGGGGGATATAACATAGCTCAACGATTTTCGATTTCCGAAAAGTATATAGACGCGAGATCTATATTAGAGAAATACTGGAGTTTAAAAAAATGTGATATCGACATCCATCAATTAACATAATAAGATATCGACTTTTGACGTGTTATGATATTGGTTTGGGCATTTCACATTTCAACTCTTTGGCATTTCGCATTTCGGCATATCGACTTTTCGCATTTCGGCTTTTCTCTTTTCGCATTTCATTAATATTTCTCCTAATTCTAAAGATAATGCGGGGTTGTTAAGTACGAGATCACATATTCAACCACATTTTGTAATGTCACATTATGGTATTAATTAAATTGCAATGTAATGTAAATTGCGACAATGTTTGTCACATTGTGACGTTGGATAAATTTATGTTCCATTTCAACATGAGAATGTGATTATTATTATTATGATTATTATTCAACTTTATTAATATTAATTTATTGAAACTAAACATTTTTAAATCTTGATTATGACCAACCAAGGATGACCTTAGTTGACTAAGGTTGAAAATGTTTGGCGTTGGTCAATCATGGTTGACTATAATCGAATATGGTTGAGTTGCATTGATTGAGGATGACTATGAGTGAACAAGGTTGACTATTGTTAAATATGGTAAACATAAGGTTGACCAAGTTTTATCATGGTCATCTATTTAAACACTGACTATAAAGATTGGCTTTGTTTGAATATGCTTGACTAATGTGGTTGACTATGTTTGACTATTGATATTAATCAATAATAATAATAATAGGCGATTATGTTTGACTGAAGTTGAAGAGTGTTGATTTTCAAACATAGGGAAACATAGTTGAACAGAGTCCAAAAAAGTCAACCACGTTAGTAAACCAATGTGTTTTAAACCATATGAATATTAATATTAATATTATTAAACATTCACTATGGGTGACCATAGTTTAACCATGGGTGAACATGGCTATGTGTAACAATTATTTGACTATGGTTGAGCACAATTGACTAAAATTGTCCATGTTAACCATGTTTAAACATCACTAACTATGCTTTAACTATGAATGACAAAGGTTAAGGATTGTATGACTATGATTGACCATGGTTTGACTATGGCTGATCATGAATGACTATGGTTGAACATGGTTTAACCATGATTAACCATCGTTTAACCACAGTTTTACTATGTTCAAACATAGTTGAATATCTATTAGGTGTGTGTCATATTCTTTCCACGACTAGCCCAACAATGGTGGGCAGACCCAAATATGTTGGGCGAACCTACCTATGGTTTTGTGCATGGGTTTTGCAGATGTTTTTAGGCATAATGGTTTTCTTCCCATGGTATTTTGTAGATCTGGTCAAGGGAACTACGATTAAGTTCTAATCAAGGGTTAATCGATTGGAGTTTATGAATTCTTAGACATACATATATATAATGAAAAATCAATTTGGTAGTCTTGGTTTTAGGATCTAGGGAAAAATCTCTTTGTATAATTGTTTTATGTTCTCACCATTGTATATTTTTATATTTGAAGAATTCATTTGTAGTTAATTTTTGTACAGGGTTAAAACCTACATTTGGTATCAGAGTTGTTTCGGCTTCAAGGGGATGCCTTTGATACCTAATGGTTTTGCTCGGGTTTATGGTAGACCCTGTTACAATGGGAGATCTTCGTGATTGATTCTTGTGGTGAAAGAAGAGGGAAAACAGTGGAAATATAGAGATCGAGAAATTCAATGGAAAAATTTTTGAGCTGTGGAATCTCAAGATGGAGGATCTATTGGTGGATAAAGATTAGTGGATCACCATAGATTCAGGTACTAAACCAATGACAATGTGAAAAAAAGACTGAATGAAGTTGGATAAGAAGGCAAAGAGTACAATATGGTTGTGTATCCTAGATTCAATATTGTTTAATGTATCAGGGAAAGCTACAACGAAGGCTTTGTGGGACAAGTTAAGGACTTTCTACCAATATATTAGGTCTCTATACTACTAGTGTAACCCCTTATTGTTATTATTACAACCCCTTATTGTATTGTTATGCCCATGTAGTCCCCATATTGTTATTATTTTGCCCCATAGAAGCCCACTATTGTTATTATTGTGCCCTTATTATTGTTATGTTGGCTCTGATTATATTATGACCCCTTAGACTCCTATATATAGAAAGGAGGTCTTGTCATTTGAATCATCCAAGAATTGTTCATTTGTGTAATGTAAAAGAGGTTTCCCCCTTGAAGAGGCTTATTTCTAAGGCATTCATCTATCCTTTCTGTCCTTTTGTTAGCTGGTTTCATAACATTTTGTATCAGAGCTTTGGATTCTAGGGTTTCGCTGCTCCAAATAGGTCATTGTGTAATTTTCACTATAAATTTTTGTCTGTAATGTTCAGAAGCTAAACAAAAAACCCATTTGAGCTGAAATCGGTCTGAACCTCAAGCCAAAATGTTAGATCTTTTATCGCTATATTGTAGGATATATGATCTATGGAAGTTAGGGTTTTTGCAAGCTCCAGAATTTCATATCAAATAGGTCATCATGGAAATTTCGCTATAATTTGTTTTCTACAATGGTTCAGACTTTGAAATTAAAATCCATTTGAGTCGAAATCATGGGGAATCTCAAGCTCGAATTTCAGATCTTGTTTTTCTATATTTGCGGAGATACAGTATAAGACATTTAGGGTTTCTGTAGGCTCCCTAATTACATCCCAAATAGGTGACCTGGGGAAAATCGTCATAACTATCTCTCTGAGCATCAGATTGAAATTTCGTAGGAAGTTGCAGAAAGAGAACAGACTGTAGTTTTCTATGTATATCTTTAAATCCAAGGTCAAAACAGTGACACATGGCACTTCATACAAGTTCGATCTTCTGAAAAGGTATATAATCACGTCATCTTGGGAGATTGTTCATAACTCTTTCTTGGAGAATCAAATTTTGATCAAACTAGTGGAATTGGAAAGAGGATCAGAGGGCTACTGTAGGTCATGATTTCAGAATTGGAAGATCTGAAATTATAGAGTTACAGTTGTTTCAAAATCGAGCTCCTAAAATCAAGAAAATGCAATATGAGGAAGTTTGATGGCAAGGATCTGGTAAATTGGATACTATAGATGGAGAAATATTTTGATCTACATGAGGTACAACTGCTAAAAAAGGTACGCATTGCATCTTCATATTTAGAACCAGATCAATTTTTATGGTATAAAGGGCTTTGTTCTCATAAACCACTTGTTACGTGATCAATTTTCACGGAGGAAATGATAGCATATTATGAGGATACAAAGAGAAACACCTTCTTCAACCACTTGATAAAGCTCAAACAAAAGTGTTCAATGGAAAAGCACATTGAGGACTTTCAAAAATTGAATATAAGGAAAAATGATATTACAAAGAAGCAGAGGATTGATGTCTCCATAGGGACTTTAAAGGATAACATTCAACGTGAGGTTCATCTTTGGGAACCTAATTCATTGGAGAAGGCATTTATGTTGGCAAGAAAAAGGAAATAAAAATTATGGCAACAAGGAATTCTACCCCTCACAGCTATTGGCATTATGATGTATGTGTTGTACTTGATGGCAACACACTTGTAGCAGAACAACTCACTTGTATATGGTAACTAGATGAATCTACGGAAGATATATCAGAAGTGACAGAATGCATGGCGGCTATGTTTATAGATTTGACAAAATGCAGGAATAAGTTCAGAAGTAATGTAAAAGAGAAACTCTCTCAGATAACAATTCACAGTGCAATACGTTAACAACAAATATTTACAGATCATAATACAAAGAATGAAGAAAGAAGGGTATATGCAGTTTCACCTTGACCAAGCTGTGTATACATGTAGGTTAATAGACCAAAAGGAGCGTATAATGTACACATGCACTTTCATAGAAGTGAAAGCGTGTACATGTTGGAAAACTAAGTTTTTGGTCCATGGCATTGGTCCATGGTATCTGGTCCGAAGTATTTACCCTAGGTATTTTGTCCAAGGTATTTGTCCTAAATGGTTTTGGTCCATGGTATTGAAAAGGCCTAAAACTATATAAGGAGGAGAAGATCATTAGGCTAAGGGAAGCAAGTTCTGAATATTTGATGAAGTGTGAGATCCAATATGTAGGTTATGGGTTCATGATGCTTTGCTTGATGTGAGCCAAGGAGGAATCTCAGCTGTTGATGGAGGACAAGATCTAATGATGGATCGGGATCTTAAGGTTTGGAATGAATCATCTCTATATAGTTTGATCATGCTTATTCTAGATCTGTATACTAACGCATGTGTTGTTCTGTAAATATTATGATCTGGGTATAACTAAAGTCTGGAATAGCTACAAAATTATGAATGAATATTTACAGATGTATACGCTGGTTGAATTTGGTAAAAGCACATGTACACGCATGTTTGATACATCGAAGTAGCATATACCTTATGATGTTTGAAGTTAAAATTGATTCTTGTTGTTGATACAGAGTTCTGGGTTTTGCTTCATGTTCAGATGACTGCATTCTGATAATAGTGTTCAGATTGATTGATTTTATTTAGTGATGATGGATGAGATTTAATAATGGATCAGGATCATAATGACTTATCTTTATGTGATTTGATGGACTAGATCTGGTTGCTAACACATGTACTATCCTTTTGTATGTGATGATCTGGGTATGTCTAAAGTTGGGAAGTGCATTGAAGTTATAAGTAAGTATTTGATGACATATACGCCGGTTTGCTTTGGTGAAGTTGCATATACACGCTGGTTTGGATCTTCGAAGTAGCGTATGCACTCTAATGCATGGTTTTTGAGGAAACAGTTGGTTCTGAATATTTTTGCAGAGTTCTGGGTTCTGCTCTATGTTCCGATGACTGTGTTTTGATGACAGGGCTTCATTGATTTAGTTGCTGGATGATTCAGAGATTGATGATTGAGTATTCAATGATTGGGTAATGCAATAGTTGTATTGCAGTGGTGATTGATTTTGTGCTTCAATGTTTTTGATGGGTCCAGTAAGAAAATTGGATGAAACGTGGCCTTCAGATTATGGTGTTGTGTTCCAAGAGTATCCAGTTTGAAAATTTATGAAACGTGGTACCTGGAGGAAGAAAGAAGGTCATAGCCTTCTATAGGTCGGTGCCTGTGTACTAGTAAACATATCGGCTAGTACAAGAGCTAGGGGGTTGTAGCTCCCTTCCAGTAGAAGCTGGAGAATGAGAGAAGGTTGTAGCCTTCTGCAGGTAGAAGCCTACGCATTGGTATGAGTCTGCACTAGTACATTGTTGTAACCAGATTTTCTCATTATTAAAAGAAGACAGAGACGGCAATAGCAGGTGGTTTTTACCCACATTGGGTTTCCACCTTACATCTTGGTGTTCATGTGTGATGCTTATGTGTGATGGTACTTTCTATTATTAACTGCACATGGTTATTGTTTAATGTTTAATAAAGTACTGGTGCTCATATTAAAGATCAACATATGATGAATTAACATAATCATTAGTTTGTTGGATATACACTTGTTTCCTTAAACACAATTGCGTGCACACGCAAGTTACCTTCATTGAAGTAGCGTATATGAATTTCAGTAAGATAAGAAAAATATTATTGACTTGACTAATATTGATTCACCTCCCCCCTCTCAGTATTATTTCCAACAATTGGTATCAGAGCAGGTCCTTTGGCAGAAGCTTGATTGCTTGAAAGAGATCCATAGAACAATGGGAAAGAAGCTGAGGAATAAAGCGCCAGAGAAGAAGAAGACATCTCAAAGGAACTATGACAGTGGGAGAATCGATTGGGGAATATGTGGAAGCAACTCGTTAGATTTAGAATCACCCCAGAATGAAGATGAACAAGCAAAAGATCTATTAGGTATCAATTTGTTATACTCTGGTGATGCATTTCTCCACCCATTTGAAGATGATGAAAGTGATAGCGAAACAACTGGATTTGTGCTTATGGGTGAGGAATAAAGATATCAAATATAGGCAAAATTTAAAAGGCTTACACAAAAAATTATAGATCAACAAGATCTATTGAACAAAAGGGAATGTGCCTTCAAAGAAGAAGCTACCAAACTAAAAGCTCAACCAGAGGAAGGAAACAAAGTAAGGAAGCAATTCAAGGAAAAGGAAGATCAATGTCAAAAGATGCAGGATAAATTGACATCATTAAGAAATGAAGTAAATGAAAGGAACACAACAATCAAGAAACTCAGAGATAGATCCAGTTGCTATGAAAGTCTTGAAGCTAAGATCCTATCGCTAAAAGAAGATCTTGAAAAATCAAATAAGCAGAATAAAGAACTACTCCAAGCTCTTGAAAAATAAGAAAACAAAGTTCTTGAATTAAGGCAACAGATGTAAGAAGGAAGAAAAGTGGAAGAAATCATGAAGAAGCAGTATCTTGAAAAGGAAGAGAAATGTCAGGTTGAGGTAAATATACTAAAAGGTAAATCAGAAGAAAAGGATAAGCTTTTACGATTTCAAGATGCTACTAAGATTTTGGATGATATTCTTAGTAGTCAAAGGTCTCCTACCATCAAATCTGGTCTTCGTTTTCATGTATCTATTGAGGGTGAATATAGCTCACAAGCTAAGGCAAGGAACTCCAATGAAAAACCTGAAATGCTCAACAAGAAGATTAGAGGTCAACCCCATCAACAACCAAGGAAATAATTTCTTCAAAGAAAATCTCTTACTCCTAAATGTGGAAGTGAAAGTCGGTTATTTCCTCAAATTAATAATGTTAAATTTTTTACATGTCATAATCTTGGACATGCTGCAGCAAGATGCAGAAGTAGAATGGCTCAAAATCACCACTCAAAAAGATCATCAGCTTCCAGGTACTTTAAGGGATATTGTTTTTCTTGCAATATGTTTGGTCACAAAGCCATTGACTGCTATAGAAGAAATATGAAACATGTAAGACGTCATGCATGTAAAAAGTTTGGACTCATAGCAAAGGAATGCAGGAGAAAATATCGGGCACCATACCAAAAGGAGAAAACATCATCACACTCAAAGATATGGAAAAAGAAAGCAATACGGTTAGAAAAATGTGGCATGGAACAATGTACAGACATGACAGACTCAGGAGAACCTGAAAGTATGAAACTTCAATCTTCTAAACCTCATATGCAAGTTTCATGAAGACAAGTCGCGTATATACGTGAGTTCAAAGCTGCACAATCGCGTATATGAAGTTTGAGAAAAATGTTGTGGGACAGTCACAAGAAAACTGATGTGATATGATTCAGACAATTATCAATTATATTCTCTGTCTACAATTTGTGGATATTATTTAGAAGTGTTTTGATCCTAACAAGTTGTTGATAACTTGATGTATATCTGATTGATGATGATGCCTTGATACTTCTTATTGATTTATGCAAAGATCAAATATGACAGTGAACAGGTAGAACAGGTTCAGGGGGAGAACATGTTATGCTTCTAATAAAGCATTGTTGGCATTATGATTAGAAGTGTTTGGTACCTAATCAATAATGATGATGCTCATATGGCTAAATGATACACCTTGCTATGTTACGGTTATGAATTGCCCATGATGAAATCTCATATGATACTTTGGGTCACATAGTTGGTATTCAGATCAGATTTATGGATGATTGTGGATGACTTTTTGATTATGCATATAATACATATATGTTGCTTACATGGTGATCTTCATAAGGACAAGGAGAAGTACAAAGCTTGAATACACAACTTCATTATTTGATGATGAGCCACTTATTTCTTTTATGTTGTTGTCATCATGTCTTCAAAGATGCATAAAGATCATATGGTGCAGTTATGATGCAGGATTCCTATAGTTCTTGGCTCTCACAAGTTTGAGGATTGTTGATGTTGATGATATCAAGAAATATTGACAAATGACCATGAGCTCATGGTTTTCTAGATACATAGTGCTATCTCTTTGATGGATATACAGTATGATTACTCAAAAGTTGCATTGTTGGTTGGCCAAGATAATGGTGTTATTGCAGGTCGCATGAAGACATAGCTAGTTGAAGACATGGCTTCCTTAGACACATAATGATGATGAGTTCTTACCTATATGATGATTGATGCTTATGAGGTGTGGGATGTTCCCTAGTGATGATACATGGTTGATATATTAAGGGTCCTTGTGAAAGATCATGCGATCTTGATGATGATATGATGACTATGGTGTTTTTCACATATGATATGATGTGAATGATTTTGTATGACATATGCAGAGTTGATTCATGGAAGGTTATGATAAAGCTCTTTCTACTAAATGAAGTGAGTTGACCTTGATGAGATCAAGAGGATGAGTTGATATCTATATGCATACATACATTGTCACAGGTTGATGATATTTTCACTAATGAACATATACAGGTTGTTGGTCTGGATTTTGTTGACAGATGCTTATGGAGCAGATCAAACATTGTGTATGATAGTTGTTGATGACTGTCATGGTCTTGTTTAGATATTTGGTCTCTGTTATAAATGTCATGTATATCATTTGATGTAAAAGATTTATAAATACCCATGATGTAACAATTTGTCTCTGTCTGTTGTAGTATTTTGATAAGTCCCTGATGTAATTTGTAACCCCACTATGCATGGGAAGGATGATGTTATAATTGATATATTTCAGTGATTTATGTCCCCACTTAGTTGGGAGGATGAGTCAAATTCGGTATATCCCCACTTGGTTGGGAGATGGATGTATGTATGAGTCATTGGTGATAGGAAGGTCATCCTCACATATTTGAGTTATAGCGTCATGTTATTCTTTTATAAAATATTTCTTGCAAACTCTGCATGTGCTCAGGGGGAGCATGGATGATATAGTGCATCTCAACATGTACAAAGGGGGAGTTTAATCAAAAAATTCATCATGTGCTTAGGGGGAGCATGATCAATGTCTATATTCAGCTGTTCAGATATGAAATTCTTCTTCTTGGTCAACTCTTTGCCCTTGATGTCAAAGGGGGAGAGTATTTTGGTGTTGCTTGTTATCTCTAACGGTTTCTACAGCTTACAGTAAACAACACCAACATGGTTGCCATCAAGTCCAAAGGAGGAGATTGTTGGCATTATGATGTATGTGTTGTACTTGATGGCAACCCACTTGTAGCAGAACAACTCACTTGTATATGATAACTAGATGAATCTACAAAAGAGATATCAGAAGTGACAGCATGCATGGCGGTTGTGTTTATAGATGTGACAAAATACAGGAATCAGTTCAGAAGTAATGTACAAGGGAAACTCTCTCAGATGACGGCTCATAGTGCAACAGGTTAACAACAAAGATTTATAGATCAGAATAAAAGGAATGAAGAAAGAAGGGTATACATAGGTTCACCTTGACCAAGCTATGTATACATGCAGGTTAACAGACCAAAAGGAGCATATAACATACACATGCACTTTCACAAAAGGGAAAGTGTCTACATGTTGGAAAACTAAGTTTTTGGTCCATGGTATTGGTCCATGGTATGTGGTCCGAAGTATTGACCCTAGGTATTTGGTCCAAGGTATTGGTCCTAAGTGGTTTTGGTCCATGGTATTGAAAAGGCCTAAAAATATATAAGGAGGAGAAGATCATTAGGCCATGGGAAGCAAGTTCTGAATGTTTGATGAAGTGTGAGATCCAGCATGTAGGTTATGGGTTCATGATGCTTTGCTTGATCTGAGCCAAGGAGGAATCTCAGTGGTTGATGGAGGACAAGATCTAATGATGGATCGGGATCTTAAGGCTTGGAATGAATCATCTCTATATAGTTTGATAATGCTTATTCTAGATCTATATATTGACGCACGTGTTGTTCTGTAAATATTATGATTTGGGTATAACTGAAGTCTGGAACAGCTACAAAATTATGAATGAATATTTATAGATGTATACGTTGTTTGACTTTGGTAAAAGTGTGTGTACACGTAGGTTCGACACATCGAAGTAGCGTATACCTTATGATGTTTGAAGTTACAATTGATTCTTGTTGTTGATACAGAGTTATGGGTTTTGCTTCATGTTCTGATGACTACATTCTGATAATAGTGTTCAGATTGATTGATTTGCTTTAGTGATGATGGATGAGATCTAATAATGGATCAGGATCATAATGAATTATCTTTATGTGATTTGATGGACTAGATCTGGTTGCTAACAAATGTACTATCCTTTTATATGTGATGATTTGGGCATGTCTGAAGTCGGGAAGTGCAGTGAAGTTATAAGTAATTATTTGATGACATATACGTTGGTTCTCTTTGGTGAAGTTGCGTATACATGCTGGTTTGGCTCTTCGAAGTAGTGTATGCACTTTGATGCATGGTGTTTGAGGAAACAGTTGGTTCTGAATGTCGTTGCAGAGTTCTGGGTTCTGATATGTTTTCTAGTGACTTTGTTTTGATGACAAGGCTTCAGTGATTCAATTTTTGGGTGATTCAGAGATTGATGATTGAGTATTCAATGATTGGGTAATGCAATAGTTGTATTGCAGTGGTGATTTATTTTGTGCTTCAATGTTGTTGATGGGTCTAGTGTGAAAATTGGATGAAACGTGGCCTTCAGATTATGGTGTTGTGTTCCATGAGTATGAAGTCTGAAAATTTATGAAACGTGGTACCTATAGGAAGAAAGAAGGTTGTATCCTTTTGTAGGTCAGTGCCTACATACTAGTAAACATATTGGCTAGTACAAGATCTAGGGGGTTGTAGCTCCCTTACAGTAGAAGCTGGAGAACAAGAGAAGGTTGTAGCCTTCTGCAGGTAGAAGCCTGTGTACTGGTATGAGTCTGCACCAGTACATTGTTGTAACCAAATTTTCTTATTATTAAAAGAAGACAGAGACGACAACAACAGGTGGTTTTTACCCACATTGGGTTTCCACCTTACATCATGGTGTTCATGTGTGATGCTTATGTCTGATGGTTCTTTCTGTTATTAACTGCACATGGTTACTGTTTAATGTTTAATAAAGTAATGATGCTCAGATTAAATATCAACATATGATGAATTAACAGAATCATTAGTTTGCTGGATATACGCTTGTTTCCTTAAACAAAGTTGCGTGCACACGTGAGTTACCTTCATTGAAGTAGTGTATATGAATTTGAGTAAGAAAAGAAAAAGATTGTTGACTTGAATAACACTTATTCAGTGCCCCCCCCTCCCCCCCTCTCTCAGTATTATTTGCAACAACAGCTATAAATATGAAAGCGTTGTTTCTCCTAGCCTTCCACAACCTACAAGTTTGACACCAAAACAATTGGAAGGAAAAAGAGAAAAAGGACTTTGTTACAATTGTGATAAAAAAATACATTAAAGGTCATAAGTGTGCTGAGAAGAAATTATTTTACATTGATTGTGAAGAGGAGGAAGAAAAGGATCAAGAAACATCAAAAGAAGAGGATATACACTAGGAACCAATCCTAGAGAAAGAAGAAATGAATCCAACCATATCTTGTAAATCATTTGCAAGAATTACCACTCCTCAAACTCTCAAGATAGAAGGACATATCAAGAAGAAAAAGGTTCAAGAAGTGAAAGATCACATCGATAAAGAAGAAATGAATCCGACCATATCTTGTAATGCATTGGCTGGAATTACCACTCCTCACACTATCAAGATAGAATGACATATCAAGAAGAAAAATGTTCCAGAAGAGAAAGATCACATCAAGCGTGAAGAAATGAATCCGACCATATCTTGTAATGCATCGGAAGAAATTACCACTCCTCAAACTCTCAAGATAGAAGGAGATATCAAGAAGAAAAAGATTCAAGCAGTGAAAGATCACATCGAGCATTAAGAACAAGTTCTCCAACTTATAAAGGATAATGCCACTTTGGTGTAGAATCAAATGAAACAACTGGCATATCAACGTCGCAGTGAAAAAAGTTTTGATGTAGGTGATTGGGTATTCGGCTACATCTCAAGAAATCTATTTATGAGAAGGAAATGTTGGAAATACTACATGCACTTAATAAATGGCGACCTTGCCTAATAGGAAGATACTTCAAGGTAATAATGGATCATGATAGTCTTAAATACTTTTTAGAACAAAGATTATCTTTAGATGAACATAAAAAATGGGTCACAAATATGTTGGGTTATGACTTTGAAATAATCTACAAAAATGGGAAGAAAAATGTTGTTGCAGATGCACTCTCAAGAAAGGATGAGGATGTGGAAGCATTATTTTGTGATATTTCTATTATCCAACTAGATTGGATAAACGAAGCAAGGGATGAATGTTAGAAGGATGAAGAAGTGTGGCCTCTCATTCAAATGTTGCAGAAGATCCCAGTTCAAGCAATATTTCTAGAACTTGACGGGGAAGGAAAAATCATATTGGAACCTAGAGTAGTCACATAAACAAGAACCCGACAGCTACGAAATCAATCAATTTCAGAGTATCTCATCAAGTGGAAGAACTTACCCGCTGAATATTCCACATGGGAGGACAAGAATTTTATACAGAAGCATCGAGAACTACTCAAGCGTTGAGGACAACACTTTTTGAAGGAGAGGGGCTTGTTAGGTCCCTATACTACTAGTGTAACCCCATATTATTATTAGTACAACCCCCTTATTATCTTGTTGTGCCCATGTAGTCCCCATATTGTTATTATTGTGCCCCATAGAAGCCCACTATTGTTATTATTGTTCCCTTACATTATTATTGTTATGTCGGATTTGATTATATTATGACCCCTTAGAATCCTATATATAGAAAGGAGGTCTTGTCATTTGTATCATTCAAGAATTTTTCATTTGTGTAATGTAAAGGAGGTTTTCCCCTTGAATAGGCTTATTTATAAGGCATTCATCTATCTTTTCTATCCTTTTGTGAGCTGGTTTCATAACACAATCTAAGTCTCTGGTGAATAAACTATTATTGTAGAAAAATATGTATAACCTAAAGGTGAAGGATGGATACTCGGTAACAGAGCATCTGAACGCCTTTAATATTGCGATAAGCCAGTTTTTCTATGTTGATAAAAAATTTTAGATGAAGATAAGTGCATCAGTTTGTTGTGTTCTCTACTAGATTCATGAGATAGTTTGGTTGTTGCAATAGGTAGCATTACAAATACCTTGAAGTTTGATGAAATGGTCTCTGTTATGCAACCAACTCACAAAATAGAAGAAAAGATAGATAGTTTGGTTGTTGCAATAGGTAGCATTACAAATACCTTGAAGTTTGATGAAATGGTCTCTATTATGCAACCAACTCACAAAATAGAAGAAAAGATAGATCCTCTTCGAGCGAGAAACCTCCTTTACATTACACAAATGAAAAATTCTCAGATGATACAAATGACAAGACCTCCTTTCTATATATAAGAGTCCAAGGGGTCACAATATAATCAGAGCCAACATAACAATAATAATGTAAGGGCACAACAATAACAATAGAGGGATTCTATGGGGCACAATAATAACAATATGGGGACAACATGGGCACAACAATAACAATAAGGGGTGACAATGACAATACTAATAAGGGAATACACTAGTATTATAGGGACCTAACATGCCCCTCTCATTTAGAAAAGTGTTGTCCTCAATGCTTGAGTAGTTCTGGATACTTATGTATAAAATTCTTATCCTTCCATGTGGAATCTCCAGCAGGTAAGTTCTTCCACTTGATGAGATACTCTAAATTGATCAATTTCTTACCTATCGAGTTCTTGTTTTTGTCGCTGCTTCAGGTATCAATATAATTTTTCCTTATTTGTCAAGTTCTGGAAATATTGTTTGAATTGGGAGCTTGTCACCTATAACCTTCTTTAAGTATGAAACATGGAAAACTGGGTGCACTCGGGAAGCTGTAGGAAGTTCCAATTTGTATGCCATAGTACCAATCTTTTGCAACACCTTGTACGAACCATAATACTTTGGTGATAATTTATTATCCTTCTTATCTTGCTTTAGGGGCATTTGTTTGTATGATTATATCCGTAGAAATACCTAATCGCCTTCATCAAAACTTCTTTCACTGCGATGTTGATCTACCTGTTGTTTCATTCTATTCTGCGCCAAAGTGAGGTTATCCTTTAAGACTTGGAGAACTTGTTGTTGATGCTCGATGTGATATTCCACTGCTTGAACCTTAGAATTTTCTCTTAAATATGATGTGATGGATGGTGGATGATATCCATAAAGTGCCATAAATGGGGTCATTTTTGTTGCAGTTTGGAAGGAAGTGTTATACCACCATTCATCTAGAGGCAACCATTTGACCCATTGTGTTTGTTTATCAGATACAAAGAAACGAAGATATCCTTCCAAACATTTTTTTACTATCTCATTTTTCCCATTAGATTGAGGATGATAAGATGAGCTATGAGCTAACTGAGTACCCAGGCAAGAAAATAATTTTGTTGAAAAATTTCCAATGAAAATGGTATCTCTGTCGCTTACAATAGTCTTTGGGTTTCCATGTAGATTTTGAATTGTTTCCATAAATGCAGTAGCAACTATACTGGATTTAAATGGATGAGATAATGCACAAAAGTGTGCATACATGGTAAGTCTATCAACTACCACCATGATGACACTCTTTCCTTCGGAATTGGGTAAACCTGTGATAAAATCCATTGCAACCTCCTCCCAACGTTGACTTGGAATGGATAAAGGTCATAATAGACTTGGGGTTTTAATTGTTTCAACTTTATATTTTTGGCAAACCAAACATTTTACCACAAACTTTTGAATATTATATTTAAGGCCATCCCAAGAAAAATACTTCTTAATCCTATGGTAAGTTTTTTAAAATCCTGAGTGCCCTCCTGTTGTGACTATTAACAACCCCCCCCCCCCCCCCCCCCCCAATTTATTAGTATTATTAATAACATTAATAAAAGGGGACCCTTCCAAAAAATCAAATCTTAGCATTTAATCATGCCTTTCTTATTTTTAGAATAAAATAAAAATGTCAAATTATAACTTGCTAAAACATGGAAATTTACCTTTTCATACTCCAAGCGCATAAAACTTCACAAACTACGAGTTTCCTTATAAAAGGCGCTACATGACCATAAGGCCTAAGAAAAAATTTATAACGGAAGGTCATGAACATTAAGGAAAACATGAAAAACCTGCTTTAGAAAAGATTATTCTCGCATCGCAAAAGGTTACAATGGACATCCCTTATAAAAGTTACTCCTTGAAAATGCGATCCGCGAGAATGCGAGATCATGAAGCTTACAACCTCATCACATCACAAATTCCAATACCGCGGCGCTACTTTATGTAACATAACCAAATATCGTGAAATGTGATAGCATCTCGCAAATCGCATATCGCAACAGCTCATGTAACGATGGTTTTTAATGAAAATAGGTTTTGCGATATAGCGATCTATGATATTGCGAAGCAAATCGCAAAATTGCTTTTATCGCAATTCGAAGGGCTTAGGGTTCTAGGAGAAGTACTTTCTGACATTCGATGCAAAGTTATGAACATTAAAGTTTAGCATAACGGTCCATTAGTGGTCATTTATTAAAAACGATTAGGATCAGTGTAAAGGACTATTTGACGCAAGTTGATATCTTTTGATGTGATTCAGAATTAAAGACCTCCCGTCACCTTATTTTCGTCCTTCTATTGATTATTCATGTATTAACTATCATCTTTATCATATTTTTTCTCTTTGCTTGCAACATTTAAGAAGAACACAAAGCATAATACACGAAGAAATGGGGAAGAAAGGTAAGGCTCCCATGTCTGAGAAGTCAGAAATGACCCCATTATTCACAGACACTACCTGTAGTCGGGATGCAGGGACATCTACGTGGGAAGCTATGTATCAGTTGTTGGAAGAGGAGCAACCAAGAATTATGGAAGTAATAGTTACAGCGGATGGACGCGGCTCTTCTGATGCATCCCTAACTGAACTTGCATGCTCGTTTCTACACTGCATTGCTACAAGGCCCAAGATACTCCCCTACACTGACATGGTGAAATGGATTATAGATCACGTAGACATATCCAATAGAGAGTTCAAGACGAAAAGTCAGGAGGTCATGGGGTCATTTACTACAAACAATCTGAGGCTTATGTACCACTTACCAGAACCCCAAGCCATCTACAACAAGCAATTTGTCAAGAAATTCGCCAAGGAGAATGAAGACTTGGCAGAATGCACAAAGAATTGGTCTGCCAATGAGGAAAGACTGAAGAAAGATAAAAATGGTATGTACGCCACTGGTTCTCTTTCTTCCCCTTACTGTTTTTCCGCCGCAATGTTATGTAGACTGTTTGGTAAACCAGACATCAACAAATTTTCATCATAATTGTTACCTCTAGTGGATGCGGCCATCAACACCATAATAATGAATTGGGCTCAAATCCTGTTAGACAATTTAGCCACTGCAATTTTAGGATACAGAACTAAAAGAAGTTTTGCTTCGAGGGTTTACCCTCCATTTTTTATGAGTGCCTATGTTATGGACGCAATTTGTTTTGGTTCCAAATTCCCTATTATGGGATGGAAATGGACTGCCCAGAGCCCACTTCCCATTCAGATATATCACAAAGTATTGTGGGAATCCAATTTCATCCCATATTTCTTCAAAATTTGTCACGGAGTTATGCTCCTGATTTATAAAATGCTCTACAACCGAGATGCCCCAAGGTTTTCCCCAGAAGCTAAAGTGGATATTGTCCCCGTGCAAGATGGTTTGGGGAAGAATTTTTCACATATATCAGAGTGTTTGGCATCATTACTTCACCCCATGTGCTACCTCTTTACGTCCCTGACAAACTGATGGATAGGGAGATAGCCTATCAGACCTGCGGTATGGGGGGAATGAGCAAAGTACTGAAAGATTCCAAGAAGGCCATTTGGCCCCAATTTCCTGTAATATGCAGAGCATTTGCATTGCATGACTTAGGTCATGCTTTCAAAGAAGTTGATAATGTATTATTTTTACAACTACCAAAGTTCCTAGGGAGGCAATATGATCCCTTTGGTGTTGTAAGTAATTTTACTACAATGGTTAAAATAAAAGTATTTTCTCATGAAGAAGATCCCTTTGATGATGTTTTTCTGCAAAAAAACACCTTCAGAGAGGTCCAACATACAACACGAATTGTTTTTGACCAAGAAAGTCTCCAAAATTTTGACAATTACAGAAAATAGAGGTTATCTAAGGTCCCATTAGACCAATTACTTGTTGAACCATTAAGGGAGCCTACTCTTAGTGTTAGCATAAGTGAAGGTTCAAAAGAGAAGTCCAAAACAATTTTTGAAAAAGAATCAGCTAAAAAGTCTGGAAATCAATCTGAGGGCGAACACAGTAAGAATGAGGAGTCAATAAAAGACACAGCTCAGTCTACAGCAAGGTCTGATCAGCAGGCTTTGTCTACAAAGCAAGCTGAAGTTCCCACTCCTATTACAAAGAAAATAAAGCCACTCGTAATTGATCTAGAAGGGGAATGGGAGAATTTTAATAAGATACTTAACACAGAAGAAGAAAGCACAAATCCATCGACAAATCCAAAAGAGACAACCACAAAAATGGTAATAGAAAGGGCTATCAATACTCAGGAAACGGAGCACATTCCTATTGCTCCCTCATTTGAGATTGTAGACATATTCTATAGCCCTAAACATAAGGCTGTCGTCAGAAGGCAAAGAAAGAAAAGAAAGTTGGATTTTGTGCTCGCTCCCAAGGATGAACCTCTGGATGTTCTTTGGAAAGACCCCACTATAGACCCATCAGCAAATCTAACTAGGCTCTCATAGGTAGCAGGTGCATATGCTTCAACAACTATTGATAAAGCAACAAAGGTTCAATTATTACTTAAAGAAAAAGAAGGTAGGATTTTGTTTTTGGAACAACAGTTACAACAAGTCAGCATCAATCAACAAGCGGAAACCCGGTTGGCAAAACTCCAGTAAGACTTCCAGCAAATGTAATTGCCACTTCAAAGCAATTTGACTAGTAAAGAAGAACAGTGACAGGGTATGATAGAACCGCATAAAGACAATCCCAAAATTGGGGAGTTTATCACAGAGGCACTTGCTCTCAATTCCCAGTTCTTGCAACAGAAAGAACTACTATGCCAAAATATTTCGCAATGGAATTCCCATTGTGAAATGAGCGATAATATTACAAATCAAGTCATAGAATTACGACTTGAATATGATTCAATTTTTAAGAAGGTCTCAGACTTCTTGAACTGGCAGAAATCCGAAGAAGGAAAAAGAGCATACATGCCCAGAATTGATGAAACGCACAAGGAAATTTTATTTGCGAAATGGGATTCTCGGCTAAAGGAAGCAGAACAGGCAATGGAAGATGCAGCAGCAGCAGCGAACAATGTCATTGAATGCATAAATGAAAATCTGCACAAGGCCAATTTGGTAGCAGAAACCACCTCGGGCTTCCTTCCAAAGGCACAACAGCTTCAAACAATGTGGAAACAAACAGTAGAGGAAAGGGCATAGGTGATTAAACAAGTAAACAAATTAAACTGGGAAACATACTGGAACTACCTGGTAAAACCACATAGCCAATGGATGACCCTGAAGTGCCTCATAACTTCTGCCGAGAAGATAGTGCCAACTCTTACCAACACCGTATTTGTAGGACAGTTAAAAGTTGAAGTCGGCCAATCGACACTCTTGAAACCAATGTTGGATAATTGCGATCGAAGGGATCAGATGTAGGATTTATCATAGATATAATTTATTTTTAGTTTATTTTTTCTTAAAATGGGGCAAGTCGTTTAAACCTCCTCATCTATTTTTGTAATATTTATTTTTAGATTTCATAGAGTAGTATTTAAACCCCTCTCAGGCATTTAGAGAGGGGTCTAGAGTTTTATCAAAAACATTCTTCAGAACGTGCATCTTGCCCCCCACTGAGGATGTTTTGATAAAGTAATGGAACGAGATTTAGTTTTTGAATGAGTGTAATATTTGCTACTGAAATTGCACTTTTGTACTCTTAGTTGATGTTAAGTGATTTGAAGATAGATCTATATTGCTGCAACTCATGAGTAGAACTTATTACAAATGGTATTTTTATCTCCTAATACTTTTTACTTATGTGTCAAGCAATAAATCATTTTCAGTCATTTATATATGAAAGTTTGAATGGTTAGTTATCATTATTGCACTTTTGTATGGTGATGACTTACTCTTTATGTTGAATATGCGAATGACTCTTATGTGATATATTTCTCATATTGTTTCGGCTAACCTTTTATACAAAACAATCATTTTTAAATGGATTCTATTCTCATGGTGATTGAATGATCTTCATTATCAATCGCTTTTAGAAATTATTTTAGATCGCATAAGTAAACGTTACTCCTGGGATAGTTTTAGAGTTAGATGTTTTCTTTGATTATAATAAGATTGCATATAATAGTTAGAAGATAGATTAGATTTAGAGCAAGTATTCGCCCCATAAAACCCCAAAAAGGAAAACATCATCCCGTTAGTACACACATCATAAATAGATTGGGAAACTGCTCCCATCATCCCCAGTTGGAACCACTATTCGAAACAGAAAAGGAGCTACAGTAAGGTCTGGACCGGGTGGTTATCCCCCTTGTTGGAGACCTGATTTTTGGAGCCTTCAACATATTTGGTGCTAGAAGGAGGTCATGACTGTGAATGGAAAGTAAATCTACATCTTCACGCCATTCTAAGAATAAAACTCCCTCACTATCACCCTCAACTTCTCGTTCACATTCTAAATCTTCCATCTCTGAACCAGAAGTGGAAAATAAAAATACAGAGCACATTATTGAAATCCCAAACAAACCAGGTCATTCTTCCTCAAATCCCCCTAAGTTACAAACTTTAGTTCATAAGCTACAGGGAATTCCTATATCTTAAGAGGAATCTGAGTTATCTCAAGGTAGTGTCACTTCCCATCTGACCCCATCTCAACGACTGACTAGAACACAAAGCAAAAAGCTAGTAATCCCGCCAGTTGAGTTTCCTCTACCGAGTCATAAGAAACCTAGGAAAACACCAGTAGAATCTCAGAGTGAGGTTCTATCATCATTTTCATCTACC
This sequence comes from Pinus tabuliformis, assembly GCA_031772625.1. Lineage (NCBI taxonomy): Eukaryota > Viridiplantae > Streptophyta > Pinopsida > Pinales > Pinaceae > Pinus > Pinus tabuliformis. Next base: position 1,634,834,280 of record CM062816.1, read on the forward strand.
ATCCCATCCATATCACCACAAGTTCATTCATCCATCCCTCAACTCTAGATCGTGGTTCACACAGGTACAAGGGCAACATCCTCCTCTACTCAATCACCTTCAAATACTGCCACACCTCCTCTTACTCATACTCCAATGATGGCAGGAAATCCACCACCAAGGCCATGGGCCAATCCAAGAGTTGTAAGAATGCCTGCACCTTTATCACAATTACCAGCTCATCCTAAGAAATGGTTGCCCAAATTCAATCCTGATAATGGCCAACTAGTTGAGGAACACATAAATAATTTCATGTTATCCATTAATTTGAATGGAGTAATAGAAGAGGACGCAGTTGTACGATTATTCCCCTATACTTTACAAGGAGTAGTAGGATCCTGGTATTTTTCTTTACCAGCAGGCTCCATTAATAACTGGGATACGTTTCAGGATCAATTTTTAACAAAATTTGGGGATGATAGGTCAAAAACAACTTTAATCAATGACCTCTCCAATTTAAAAGCCGAACCAAAGGAACCGATTAAAGATTTCAACTCTCGCTTCAATAAATTGTTGAACAAAATACCAACAGCATCTAAGCCTAGTGATGAAGTCCAAAATGAGTGGTATATTTCTGCTTTACCGTCAAATTCAGCTATCTTTGTAGATAGAGCTGCCAAGCCAATGCTAGTAGAAAACATGAAAGAGGCAATAGCTGTAGAAAAACATATCCTAGCTGTAGAAAAGAAAAACGTTGTAGATGAAAGAAAGTCTAAAAAATTTCCTTTTAGAGATGATCCTAAGAAAAAACAATCCATGTTAGAAAATTATATATTACAGAGCAATGGAACATATAGAATATTGCATAAATATAAACATAGAAAATGCATAAAACCAGAGAGACACAGATATACGTGGTTCACCCAGTTTGGGCTACATCCACCTCGAACAACCAGTCCTTCCTTTCCATTACCTAGCAAAATGAAGAGACACAACCTGCAGTAGATCCATTGTAATATCCTCTGTTTTCTCTCAAATTCTCACCTCTCTATTTCTCGCTCAGAGAATACACATCTATTACACAGCCTCAATACAATGCCCTCATACAAAGAGAGGGGTTTCCTTCTAGGGCAAAAAATTCTAAACTAAACATAAGTTCTACCGTCAGATCATCTGCCTAATGAATGGCCCAGATTGACTAGAAATTACTATACTTTTACAAGGCAATTTTACATCTATTTTTAGCTTCGGGGGCGCTGCCCCCAAAACCCCGCCGAGGGACCACTGGCCCCCAGATCCCTCAACCAGGGGGGATCAACCCCCCCAAACCCCCGTGAGGGGGACAAGTCACCCCCGCACCCCCTCGCATGGAGGGGTGTACAAACTTCCTGGGGTATACATCCAGCTGAAACAAAGACCTCTAAATAATCATGCTCCACACCCAACATTCTCCCACTTGGAGAATGATTGTAGCAACTCCACCACTGCTTCATTTGATGGACAATGACTCCTCTTTGGACCTGGTTGTTTCTCATCTTCATCATCATCCTTGAAAACCAATTGAAACTGAGCATATTCTCAGTTTCTTTCTGGTTACAACTTTTGTTAGCATATCTGCAGGATTCTGGTTAGTGTGTATATTTTCAAGCTTCAACTCTCCATCTTCCAACACTAATCGTATGAAATGGTACTTGAGCTATATGTGTTTAGTCCTAGAATTAAATGTTGAGTTCTTTGCAAGATGAATGGCACTTTGGCTATCACTGTATAACGTGCCCATATCATGCTTCTTACACAATTCACCCATAAACCTTTGTAACCAAATCATTTCTTTACTAGCCTCTGTAGCAGCAACATACTCTACTTCTGTTGTTGAAAGTCCAACAACACTTTGGATTTTTGAAACCCAACTGATAGATTTTCCACCTACAGTAAATACATATCCTGTAGTTCTCCTCCTGTTATCTCTGTCACCTACCATATCTGCATCAACATATCCCTGTAGAGAAATGTTTGAACCACCAAAGAATAATGCTTGATTTGTGGTACCTTTCAAATATCTGAGAATCCATTTCACTACCATCCAATGTTCCTTTCTTGGATTGTTCATGTACCTGCTTACAACTCCCACTGCATGTGCAATAGCAGGCCTTGTGCAGACCATTGCATACATTAAGCTTCCAATTGCTGATGCATATGGAACTTTAGACATATAATCCATGTCTTCTTGGGTCTTTGGGCACATTTCCTTACTAAGTTTGAAATGGATAGCAAAAGGTGTACTAACTAGTTTTTTATTGTGAATATTAAATCTTTTCAACACCTTTTGTATGTACTCATTCGTAGACAATGTTAATTTGTGTTTTTTCCTGTCTCTAGTTATTCTCATACCAAGGATTTGTTTTGCAGCTCCCAAATCCTTCATTGAAAATGAATTTGCCAATTTTCATTTGAGCACGTTTATTTCCTACATGTTAGACCCTGAAACAAGCATGTCATCCACATATAATAACAATATAATATAGCTGCCATCATTTAGCTTTTTCAGATAAACACAATGATCAGAGTGACATCTAGTATAACCTTATTCAGACATAAACTTGTCAAATTTTAGATACCACTGCCTTGGAGCTTGTTTTAAGCCATACAAGCTCTTCTTCAACCTGCACACTAGTTTCTCCTTCCCTTTCACCTCATATCCTTGTGGCAGCTGCATATATATCTCTTCCTCCAAATCCCCATGGAGAAAGGTTGTCTTTACATCTAATTGTTGAAGATGCAAATCTTCAACTGCTACTAGACTTAAAATAGTTCCGATTGAAGTCATTTTAACAACAGGAGAAAATATTTCATCAAAATCAATACCTTTCTTCTGTGCAAACCCCTTCACCACAAGTCTAGCTTTGTACCTTTGCTTTCCTCCATCTTCTTCCTTCAGCCTGTAAACCCATTTATTATACAATTTAGTTTTACCTGCAGGCAACCTGACTAGGTCCCAAGTCTGGTTATGCATTAAGGAGTCCATCTCTTCTTCCATGGCTAGCTCCCACTTCTTCCTGCTTTCAACCTGCGTTGCTTCTTCATAACATTCGGGTTCACCAGAATCAGTGAACAATAAATAATATAATGAAGGAGAGTATCGTTCAGGGGGTATACTTATCCTGGTAGATCTTCTAACACCACTTTTAGTTGTTTGGGGTGCCTATTGTTGTTATGGTGGTTTCTATTGTTGTGGTTGTTGATTATTATTATTTTCAGGCACCTTTACTTTTTCAGTGATCTCATCAAGAACTGTGTATTCCTTGTTTTCTTTTTCCTGTTTCTTTTCCTGCAATTGATTCTTATACAAGACCTTTTCATTGAATATTACATCTCTTCTCCTAATGATTTTGTGATTTTCATAATCATATAAGTGATAACCAAAATCATTAACACCATATCGAATAAAGGTACATTTCTTTGATTTTGCCTCAAGCTTTGTTCTATTTTCTTTATTAATATGGACAAAGGCCTCACAACCAAAAGGCTTTAAAAAAGAGTAGTTTACCTTTTTACTTGTCCATGCTTCCTCTGGAACACCACCATCCAAGGAACTTGAAGGCCCTCTGTTTATTAGATAAACAACAGTATCTACAGCATCTGCCCAAAATTGTAAAGACAATCCTGCATGCAATCTCATGCACCTTGCACGCTCCATGATTGTTCTGTTCATCCTTTTTGACACACCATTTTCTTGTGGTGTTCTTGGAACTATCTTCTCTCTGCTATTCCATGCTCTGAACAGTACCTATCGAACTCTTTGCTGCAATATTCACCTCCATTGTCTGATATGAGACACTTCAATTTCTTTCCTGTCTCAATCTCAACCAAAGCTTTCCATTTCTTGAAAGTATCAAATACATCAGATTTATTCTTAATACAATAAATCCAAGTTTTTCTAGTTGCATCATCAATAAAAGTAACATAATAACGAGAGCCACTGAGAGATGATACCTGAGCAGGTCCCCATACATCTATATGCACAAGCTCTAATTTTTTGCTCTTCTTTTCTTTCCCAACTCTAAGAAATTTGACTCTCTTCTATTTTCCATAAATGTAATTCTCATAGAAGTCCAAATCAACATTCTTCAAACCCGACAACAAATTCCTTGAGTGAAAAATCTTCATCCCCTTCCTCCTTTGGAAGTTAAAGCATTAACAGAGTTAGAAATACCATTGCATAAATACAATGTACCAAACTTTTCTCCTTTTGTTATTACTAGGGCTCCTTTGGTGACCTTCTAAGCTTTATCTGTGAAAGTTGTCACAAAACCTTCACCGCCTAACTACCCTGTTGAAATCTGATTTTTCTTCAGATCTGGAACACGACTTACCTCCTTTAGTATCCATTGGTTTCCATTCTGCTGTTTTACAAGAACCTTACCCATTACAACAATTTTACAGGGTTTATTATCACCCAAACGGACTTGTCCAAAATCTCCTTAAACACAGTCATGAAAATATTTCTTATCAAGTGTGGCATGGAATGAGGCGCCTTAATCTACCACCCAGGAATCAGTAATATTTTCAAAAGAAAGAATCAAAGCATCTTGTAACACCTCACCTGTCACATTTGTTTCATGATTGTTTTCTTGTTGTGCACCTCCTTCTTTTCCTTTCCGAGAACTACAGTCTTTCTTTAGGTGTCCTTTATTTCCGCATTTCCAACACACTATCCCCGATCTGGACTTGGATCTGACTTTCCTTGATTTACTGCGATATTCTGAGCTCTTTCCTTTTTCCCTTTTTCTTCCCCTAGACTCTGCACTTAAAGCATTACCCGATGTCTCACCGGAGCTTTTCCATCGCATTTCCTCGCTAAGGATAGCACCGACAACATCATCAAACTTTAAAGTACTAGATCCAGAAACAGAGTTACTAATGGCCATAACTAAACCATTCCAACTTTCTAGCAATGAGCACAAGAATAACAGAGCTCTAACTTCATCTTCAAAGTTTACCCGTATAGAACTTAACTGACTTGTAGCAGTGTTAAAATCATTTAAATGGTCTACAACAGATCCACCTTTCAACATCTTCATATTAAATAACCGTTTCATGAGAAATACCTTGTTTGAGGCCGAGGGTTTCTCATATAGTTTCGCCAACGCCTTAATCAAACCCTTTGTCGTTGTTTCCTTCAAAATGTTGAAGGCGACCGACACTGCGAGGCACAACTGTACTGTTCTGAGTGCCTTTCTATCGAGAAGGTTCCATTCTTCATCTGTCATACCCGTCAGCATCTTTGTTTTTCCGCCCAATGTTAGGTACAGATCTTTCTGATACAGATAATATTCCATCTGCATCTTCCACAGCAAGCAATTTTGGCCATTAAATTTCTCGACCCTAAACTTACCATCTTCCGCCATTGCTTCCACTCGTACCAAGAACCTTTCTCTCTTGTGAGTTTATCAGTGAAATAGAACTTCGGCTTGGATACCAGTTGTTAGAAAATTATATATTACAGAGCAATGGAACACATAGAATATTGCATAAATATAAACACAGAAAATGCATAAAACCAGAGAGACACAGATATACATGGTTCAACCAGTTTCGGCTACGTCCACCCCAAACAGCCAGTCCTTCCTTTCTATTATCTAGCAAAATGAAGAGACACAACCTACAGTAGATCCGCTGTAATATCCTTAGTTTTCTCTCAGAGTCTCGCCTCTCTATTTCTCACTCAGAGAATACACATCTATTACACAGCCTCAACACAATGCCCTCATACGAAGAGAGGGGTTTCCTTCTAGGGAAAAAACCCTAAACTAAACATAAGTTCTACCGTCAGATCGTTCGCCTAATGAATGGCCCAGATTGATTAGAAATTACTATACTTTTACAAGGCAATTTTACATTTGTCTTTAGCTTCAGGGGCGTTGCCCCGAAACCCCCGCTGGGGGACCATTAGCCCCTGGACCCCCCCACCCGGGGGTGATTGGCCCCCCCGAAACCCCGCCGTGGGGACAAGTCCCCCTATCCCCCCCCCCCCCCCCCCCCCCCCCGCGCGTGGAGGGGTGTACAAACTTCCTGGGGTATACATCCAGCTGAAACAAAGACCTCTAAATAATCATGCTCCACACCCAACAATCCAAGGACCCGTTCGACCTGGAAGGGTTACTGAAAGTCTTGAAAACCATGTCCAACGAAGTGGTTGATATAAAGAAACAAGTATCAAAAACCTCTTCCAAGAAACCTTTTAAACCCTTTATAAGAAATCCTTCAACTAATCCTAAACTTCCAAATGCTATAACAAACATAGAATCAAAAGGGGAAGAGGAAGAAGTTTTGAATGAGGAACAAACCGATGATGATGAAGTCGTATAACTACAAGGAATGTGGGATTTCATTCTTCCAGATGAAGAAGATCAAGATGCATTACCTATTGCTACCAGAAGTAGAAATCAACTTGATCCTCCACAATCTAGTGCTAAACAAAAAAACCCAAGTCCAACTTCCAAGGATAAAATCATAGGTAAGAAATCCTCACCAAAGTCTACTCAGACAAACCCAATCCAATCTGATTCAACAACTCCATCTAAAATGCTTATCATCTCTGATGAAATGGAGTATAACATTGTTGAAGATATGAAGAAAACCAGGGCAAATATCACTTTTCACGAGCTCAGCAAGTTAAAGCATCAACAAAAATTGCTCTTGAAAGAGTTGAACGCAGTACCTATTACGCCTCTACCTGCCGCTGTAATTTCACAAGCTACCAATGAAATGGGGAGACCTCCGACTGGCATTTCAAATAAAGTCGATCCAAATGACATTGCTTTGATTGGGGAAATATCAAAATCCCATACTCCGCCATTTCTCCTTACCTTCAAAGTTTTCAATAAAAATTTGCATAACTGTCTAGTGGATTCCAGTGCCTCATCTAACATTTTACCTAAAACAGTTTGCGCAAAGTTAAATGTCCAACCTCAGAAATCTGCAGTACAAATAGTACAACTAGATCAGTCTCAAGTAGAGGTCATCGATGAACTTAATCAAGTGACCATAAGGCTTTCATCAAACCCAAAGGTATGTCAAGTTATTGATATACTTGTCACAGATATCCCTGAATTTTATGGACTAATCCTTAGCAGGGATTGGTCAGAAAAGCTTCACAGTTACTTTGTGACCGACTGGTCTCATATGTGGCTCCCTTACAACGGCAAACCAAATCAGATCAAGGTTGAACGAGAAAGACACCAAAAGTATATAGTGACGGAGTTAGAAGGAGAAAACGAGCCTATAGTGTACAACAACAACATAATTGGAAAATATTCTGTTGATTAATTCTTAGGGAATTTCAATGCTCATACTTCACCTTTTTTTGGAAAATTTCATTTTATCTCAAATAGAAAATTTCTCTCAAATATACACTTCTAGATGCATTAATTTTGTAGATAAACTTGTAAATAAAACTTTGTTTTGGAAATTATTTTTTGATGGTTCTAAGTCTAATGATGGAGCAGGAGCAGGTTGTATATTAGTCAGTCCAAAAGGAGAAAAAACCATGTTAACATGTAGACTCAAGTTCGATTGCACAAACAACACTGTTGAATATGAAGCATTAGTTCAAGGGTTATACAAGGAAATCGGGCTTAATATCAAATACCTGCAAGTATTTGGAGACTCTGAGATTGTTATCAAACAGGTAAGAAATACTATACATTGTCTGTCAGGACACTTGAAACACTATCAAACTTTAGTACAAGACCTGACCTCACACTTTACAGCATTCAATATTTCATCCATTCCAAGGCTCCAAAATGCTAGTGCTGATCTCCTTACTAATGTAGCTTCCAAGCTTATTCCATCAGAGGACTATAGCCCAGACAGATTCTCGATTGAATTAATCTTTAGACCCTCCATTCCTGATAACATTACCAATTGGAGAGTTTTCAACAATGACCCTGATATTGTGAGTTTTTTGACATCAGAAGGCTCTTACAATAATCAGATGGTTGATGAAGACCAACACGACAAGAAGTTGGAACAAGGTAACAGCCATAACGCTATACCAAAATCCATAGTCAAGTTAGAGGACCTATATGACTTAAAGGACAGATTCAAATGGTCCACCAATTCAAAACTTCAGAGTTCAAATCTGAGATATGAATTAGTGAATCTGGGGACTGACATAAAACCACAGAATATCAACCTAGGTCTTCGTCTAACATTCGAGGAAAAATCAACTTTTATTCAATTATTGAAACAATACAACAGTGTCTTTGCATGGAATTATGATGACCTTAAAACCTACGACACTTGTATTATCCAGCATACAATTCCGATGATCTCTGATGAAAATCCGGTTTAGTAGAAATTGAGGAAAATACATCCTAATTTGGAAAGTCGAATTAAGTCTGAGTTGAACAAATTACTAAAAGCCAAGATTATTTTTCTTATTAGGCATTCCAGATGGGTCTCCAACCTAGTCCCAGTCAGAAAGAAAAACGGTGATATCCAGATTTGTATTGACTTTCGAAATCTCAATAAAGCTTGCCAAAAGGATAATTTTCCACTGCCCCCTATGGAACAGATATTACAATCGGTCGCAAGGTTTGAATTAATTTCCTTTTTAGATGGCTTTTCAGGGTATAATCAAATCTTGGTCCACTCGGATGATCAATTGAAAACTACATTTAGAACGAAATGGGGCACTTACGCGTATCAAAAGATGCCATTTGGGCTGATCAATGTCGGTGCCATGTTTCAAAGGGCCATGGACATTGCGTTCAAAGGATTAGTGAACAAGTCAATGGTGATTTACTTAGATGACATAACAATATATTCTAAAAAATGCAGTAATCATCTTAGAGACTTAAAACAGATCTTTCAACGTTGTCAAAAATATGGAATCTCACTTAATCCCAAAAAATCCTTTTTTGCGTTAAGTGAAGGAAATCTTTTTGGATTCATAGTGTCTAAATCTGGAATCCATATTGACCTAGATAGGATTAAAGAAATTTCTGAGATATCTTTACCCCATAACAAAAAAACAATGCAGTCTTTCCTTGTCCCTAACTTCTCAAGAATCGTGTCACCTCTCCAAGCCATGATAAAGAAAAACTCTCTCTTCAAATGGGGTCATGCAGAACATGAAGCATTTGGCTTGATAAAACAAGCGATTATAAATGCCCCATCTCTAGCGACTCCAAACTTTTTCGATCCTTTCACTTTATATACATTCGCCTCTGAGAAATCGTATGCTACCATACTCACACAAGCAAATCAAGATAAAGCTGAAGCCCCAATTGCCTTCTTCAGTTCAAACTTGCAAGGAGCTGAATTAAATTACTTTGATGTTGAGAAACAGGCTTATGTTGTTTTCAAAGCAATCAAACACTTCAGACCTTTCCTTCTCAAAACTCACACCAAAATAATAGTTCCATTTCCAGCTGTAAGAAATATTTTGGTATAGAAAGATGTGGGCGAAAAGAGGGAAAATTGGGTCACAGCCCTGCAAGAATATGATGCTGAAATTAAACCAGCAAATATTGTAAAAGGTCAAGGTTTTTGCAGGATGTTGGCAGGAGCATCACACATATCAGAAACGCAGTCTCCAAGCAGTGAGGTAAAAATGTATGAGGTAAGCCTAAACGACTCTGAATCAAGATACGCTGATATCATGTTCTACTTAGAAAATGGATGTGCTCCTCCACCATTTGAATCACACAAAGAAAAGGGCCCTGAGGCTAAAAGCTAAACAATATCAAATTGTCAATTATGTATTCTTTAGGATGAATTATGATTTTGTTCTCCTTAGATTCCTTGAGAAATATGAAGAAGAAAAAGTATTGCAGGAACTTCATAACAGACCAGCAGGCAGACACTATGCAGGAGATGCAACAGCACACAAAATCTTGTGCGTTGGTTACTACTGGCCAAAATTATTTAAAGATGTGCATAGCTATGTAAGGAGATGTCAGATTTTCCAGACCGCTGCCGGAAGATAGAGGAAACCATCATTTCCATTATATCCAGTCAACATCGATCAAACATTTGAACAATGGGGATTAGATATAATAGGTGAGATCATTCCCCATTCTTCTAAACAACACAAATACATCCTTATAGCTACCGACTAATTTACCAAATGGGTAAAAGTAGTTCCACTCAAGATAGCCAACTCTGAGAGTATCATCGAATTTATAGATCAATTCATAATCACCAAGTTTGGCTTACCTTCTGCTTTAATGTTTGATAATGCATCATATTTCTCAGGTAATGCTATGACTGAATTTGCACTCAAAAGAGGTTTTAAGCTTAAATATTCTGCTAATTATTATCTACAAGGAAATGGGTTGGTTGAATCAACAAACAAAAACCTTATTAGAATCATTAAATGGACTATTGATCAAAATCATAGAAACTGGCATAAGTCTTTAATGTATGCTCTCTGGGCAGATCGAATAACTCAGAAAACCTCTATTGGCACTTCTCCTTTTAATTTAGTTTATGGGAAAGAAGTGGTCTTACCAATAAATCTAGCTATTCCTTCTTTAGCCTTAGTTCAATTCATTGAAGAAACCCCCTCCTCATCCTTGCAATTAAGACAATTGCAGATCCTTAAGCTTGAAGAGGAACGAGAAAAGGCCAGAATTACCCATGCGCATCATCAACAATTAGTAAAAGCTTCTTTTGATTCAAACTCGGTGTCTAGAAAATATTTTCAACTTGGAGACTTAGTATTAAAATGGGATAAAGCCCATGAAGAGAAAGGAAAGCATACTAAATTCCAATGGATGTGGCTTGGACCATTCCAGATTGTCGAACTCATCGGTCCATCAACTTTCATGTTACAAGATTTAGCAGGGAAAAGAGAGTCTTTACCTGTTAATGGACAGATCCTAAAGAAATATTTCCCATAGAAGATGATCTCTTCTACTTTTCTGTAAATAATAGTCTAGTTTAATTTTCTTTTGATAATAAAACAAGTTGAGAACGTTTACTTTTGGTTTCCATGAAAAGAATAGTATCTCGTGTCAATTTTGTTTTTCGCTTGTATAAGTGGGAGTGGTTATGAAAATTAATCTCCATTTTTGAAACATAGGGTCAAGTGCTATTATTCTGAAAATTTTACCTGTTCTTTTGTTTCAACTATACAAGTTTTGGTTAGAATCAACCTTAGGAAGAAGTTTTCCTTACATCAGTCACAAAAGGTAACAATAACAAAACAAAGATTCTCTGCGGAAAAGCTATTTTTAAACTCTACAATTGTCATCTAGAAGAATTCTTAAGGAACCAATGACTTCCCCCCCACTCGAGGAAATTGCAAGATTCAAAGAGTAATCCAACTATGCACTTTAAACTTAAAGAATAAGAGGTCTCATCAAGAGTCGACTTATCATGATCATAAAGATTATAACTAATTGACATTGCCATACTGCATATCAAAAAACAGGGTAATGGCTCGATTTTGTTTCAATCAAAAGACAAGGGGTCCCATCACGAGCCAGCTTGTTCAGTTAAGTTATAAATCAAGTGAATGGCACTGCCAATTTTGGCCACCAAACCAAGACATTGTTCTTTAAGAATTAAAAGATAAATAAGAAAAGAAAAAGCAATAAGTGTATATGAGGATTTATCTTTGAAAATTGCATGCTTCTCAAGTAGGACACTGGATCATTGCTGGGTAACAGGTAACCCTGTCGAGGCTATGAACGCCTGCTGGCAGCAGAGGCTCTACCTACGACAAATGAGTACACATAAATTGATCTAAAGAGATGTCTTTGTTTTCATCTTTACAACCAAGTAATGACTGATGTGAGTAAAATGACTAACTCTGGAGAGAATATAATCAAAATAAAGATAGTTAGAAAAAGATGTTGTTATTAATAAATAGCACTATTTACCTTATATTTCTACAATGAGGTTTCATTTTCAAAACAATTTCTATTTTGAAAGTTTTAGAAATTCAAAAAACTATCAGAGATAACTGGTTCTTCCAAGTGAATCGCCAATTGTTGTGACTATCAACAACCCCCCCATTTATTAGTATTAGTAATAACATTAATAAATGGGGACCCTTCCAAAAAATCAAATCTTAGCATTTAATCATGCCTTTCTTATTTTTAGAATAAAATAAAATGTCAAATTATAACTTGCTAAAACATGGAAATTTACCTTTTCATACTCCAAGAGTATAAAACTTCACAAACTACGAGTTTCCTTATAAAAGGTGCTACATGACCATAAGGCCTAAGAAAAACTTTATAACGGAAGGTCACGAGCATTAACGAAAACATGAAAAACCCGTTTTAGAAAAGATTATTCTCGCATCGCAAAATGTTACAGTGGACATCTCTTATAAAAGTTACTCCTAGAAAATGTGATCCGCAAGAATGCGAGATCATGAAGCTTACAACCTCATCACATCGCAAATTCCAGTACCGCAGCGCTACTTTATGTAACATAAGCAAATATCACGAAATGTGATAGCATCTCGCAAATCGCATATGGTAGCAGCTCATGTAATGATGGTTTTTAATGAAAACAGGTTTTGCGATATAGCGATCTGCGATATTGTGAAGGAAATTGCAAAATCACTTTTATCGCAATTCGAAGGGCTCAGGGTTCTAGGAGATGTACTTTCCGACGTTCGATGCAAAATTATGAACATTAAATTTTCACATAATGGTCCATTAGTGGTCATTTATTAAAAATGATTAGGATTAGTGTAAAGGACTTTTTGACGCAAGTTGATATGTTTTGATGTGATTCAGAATTAAAGACCTCATGTCACCTTATTTTCGTCCTTCTATTGATTATTCTTGTATTAACTATCATCTTTATCATATTTTTGCTCTCTACTTGCAACTTTTAGGAAGAACACATAGAGTGTAATACACGAAGAAATGGGGAAGAAAGGCAAGGCTCCCGTGTCCGAGAAGTCAGAAATGACCCCATTATTCATAGACACTACCTATAGTCGGGATGCAGGGACATCTACGTGGGAAGCTATGTATCAGTTTTTGGAAGAAGAGCAACCAAGAATTATGGAAGTAATAGTTACAGCGGATGGATGTGGCTCTTCTGAATCATCCCTAACTGAACTTGTGTGCTCGTTTCTACACTACATTGCTACAAGGCCGAAGATACTCCCCTACACTGACATGGTGAAATGGATTATAGATCACGCAAACATATCTGACAGAGAGTTCAAGACAAAAAGCTAGGAGGTCATGGGGTCATTTACTCCAGACAATCTGAGGCTTATGTACCACTTACCAGAACCCCAAGCCATCTACAACAAGCAATTTGTTGAGAAATTCGCCAAGGAGAACGAAGATTTGGCAGAATGCACAAAGAATTGGTCTGCCAATGAGGAAAGACTGAAGAAAGATAAAAACGGTATGTACGCCACTGGTTCTCTTTGTTCCCCTTACTGTTTTGCAGCCGCAATGTTATGTAGACTGTTTGGTAAACCAGACATCAACAAATTTTCATCAGAATGGTTACCCCTAGTGGATGCGGCTATCAATGCCACAATAATGAATTGGGCTCAAATCCTGTCGGACAATCTAGCCACCGCAATTTTAGGATACAGAACTAAAAGAAGTTTTGCTTCGAGGGTTTACCCTCCATTTTTTATGAGCGCCTATGTTATGGACGTAATTTGTTTTGGTTCCAAATTCCCTATTATGGGATGGAAATGGACTGCCCAGAGCCACTTCCCATTCAGATATATCACAAAGTATTGTGGGAATCCAATTTCATCCCACATTTCTTCAAAATTTGTCATGGAGTTATGCTCCTGATTTATAAAAAGCTCTACAACCGAGATGCCCCAAGGTTTTCCCCAGAAGTTGAAGTGGATATTCTCCCCATGGCAAGATGGTTAGGGGAAGAATTGTTCACGTATATCAGAGTGTTTGGCAGCATTTCTGCACCCCATGTGCTACCTTTTTATGTCCCCAACAAACTGATGGCTAGGGAGATAGGCTACCAGACCTATGGCACGGGGGGAATGAGAAAAGTACTAAAAGAATCCAAGAAGTCCATTTGGCCCCAATTTCTTGTAATATGTGGAGCATTTGCATTGCACGACTTAGGTCATGCTTTCAAAGAAGTTGATAATGTATTATGTTTAACTACCAAAGTTCCCGGGAAGGCAATATGATCCCTTTGGTGTTGTAAGTAATTTTATTACAGTGGTTAAAATAAAAGTATTTTCTCATGAAGAAGATCCCTTTAATGATGTTTTTCTGTAGAAAAACACCTTCAGAGAGGTCCAACATACAGCACGAATTGTTCTTGACCAAGAAAGTGTCCAAAATTTTGAAAATTATAGAAAACAAAGGTTATCTAAGGTCCCATTGGACCAATTACTCATCGAACCAATAAGGGAGCCTACTTCCAATGTTAGCATAATTGAAGGTTCAAAAGAGAAGTCCAAAACAAGTTCTAAAAAAGAATCAACTGAAAAGTCTGGCAATCAGTCTGAGAACGAACATAGTAAGAATGAGGAGTCAATAAAAGACACAGCTCAGTCTATAGCAAGGTATGATTAGCAGGATTTATCTGCAAAGCAAGCTGAATTTCCCACTCCTCTTACAAAGAAAATAAAGCCACTCGTAATTGAGCTAGAAGGGGAATGAGAGAATTTTAATAAGATACTTAACATAGAAGAACAAAGCGCAGAGCCATCGACAAATCCAAAAGAGACAACCACAGAAATGGTAATAGAAAGGGTTGTCAATACTCAGGAAATAGAGCACATTCCTATTGCTCCCTCATCTGAGATTGTACTAAGGATAGAGGAAATTCCTCCTCTAGACGTATTCTATAGCCCTCAACATAAGGTTGTCGTTAGAAGGCAAAGAAAGAAAAGAAATCTGGATTCTGTGCTCACTCCCAAGGATGAACCTCTGGATGTTCTTTGGAAAGATCACACTACAGACCCATCGAAAAATCTAACTAGGCTCTCACAGGTAGTAGGTGCATATGCTTCAGAAACTATTGATAAAGCAGCAGAGGTTCAATTATTACTTAAAGAAAAAGAAGACAGGATTTTGTTTTTGGAACAACAATTACAACAAGTCAGCATCAATCAATAAGTGGAAACAAAGTTGGCAAAACTCTAGCAAGACTTCCAGTAAATGCCATTGTCACATCAAAGCAATTTGGCTAGTAAATAAGAACATTTACAGGGTATGATAGAACTACATAAAGACGATCCCAAAATTGGGGAGTTTATCACAAAGGAACTTGCTCTCAATTCCCAGCTCTTGCAATAGAAAGAACTACTATGCCAGAAGAATTCGCAATGGAATTCCCATTGCGAAATGAGCGATAATATTACAAATCAAGTCATAGAATTACGACTTGAATACGATTCAATTTTTAAGAAGGTCTCAGACTTCTTGAACTGGTAGAAATCCGAAGAAGGAAAAAGAGCAGACATGCCTAGAATTGATGAAATGCACAAGGAAATTTTATTTGCGAAATGGGATTCTTGGCTAAAGGAAGTAGAACAGGAAATGGAAGATGCAGTGGCAACAACGAATAGTGTCATTTAATGCATAAATGAAAATATGCACAAGGCCAATTTGGTAGCAGAAACCACCTTGGGCTTCCTTCTAAAGGCACAACAGCTTCAAACAATGTGGAAACAAACATCAGAGGAAAGGGCAAAGGTGATTAAACAGGGAAACAAATTAAATTGGGAAACATACTGACACTACTTGGTAAAACCACATAGCCAATGGATGACCCTGAAGTGCCTCATAACTTCTGCCAAGAATATACTTCCAACTCTTACCAACGTCGTATTTACAGGATGGTTAAAAGATGAAGTCGACCAACTGACACTCTTGAAACTGATGCTGGATATTTGCGATCTAAAGGATCATATGAAGGATTTATCATAGATATAGTTTATTTTTAATTTATCTTTGCTTAAAATGAGGCAGGTCGTTTAAACCTCCTCATCTATTTTTGTAATATTTATTTTTAGATTTCATAAAGTAGTATTTAAACCCCTCTCATGCATTTAGAGAGGGGTCCAGAGTTTTATCAAAAACATTCTTCAAAACGTGCATCTTTCCCCCCATTGAGGAGGTTTTGATAAAGTAATGGAACGAGATTTATTTTCTATATGAGTTTAATATCTGCTACTGAAATTGCACTTTTTTACTCTTAGTGGATGTTAAGTGATTTGAAGATAGATCTATATTGCTGCAGCTCATGAGTAGAACTTATTACAAATGGTATTTTTATCTCCTAATACTTTTTACTTAGGTGTCAAGCAATAAATCATTTTCAGTTATTGATATATGAAAGTTTGAATGTTTAGTTATCATTGTTGCACTTCTGTATGGTGATGACTTACTCTTTATGCTAAATATGAGAATGACTTTTATGCGATATATTTCTCATATTGTTTCGGATAACTTTTTATACAAAACAATCATTTTTAAATGGATTCTATTCTCATGGTGATTGAATGACCTTCATTATCAATCGCTTTTAGAAATTATATTAGATCGCATAAGTAAATGTTACTCCCGGGATAGTTTTAGAGTTAGATGTTTTCTTTGATTATAATAGATTGTATATAATAGTTAGAAGATAGATTAGATTTAGAACAAGTATTCTCCCCATAAAACCCCAAAAAGAAAAACATCATCCTGTTAGTACACACATCATAAATAGATTAGGAAACTAGTCCCATCATCCCCAGTCGGAGCCACTATTCGAAACGGAAAAGGAGTTGCATTAAGGTCCGGACCGGGTAGTTATCCCACTTGTTGGAGACCTGATTTTTTGAGCCTTCAACACCTCCTAAGGGAGAGGTGTGCAATTCCATAAGAATCTTTAGTTTGAGTTGGGAATTCATATAGACGTATAAGCAATCCTTGTAACATGATGAATCATTTTTCTAGCTAAATTTATCAGATGTACTCGGATCTTATTGTAAATTTTGAATGAGTGCCCACACTTCTTCGTCATTCTTCCATTCATCCCTTGCTTCGTTTATCCAATCTTGTTGGATAATAGAAATGGCACAAAACAATGCTTCCACATCCTCAACCTTTCTTGAGAGTGCATCTCCAACAACATTTTGCTTCCCTTTTTTGTATATGATTTAAAAGTCATAACCCAACATCTTTATGACCCATTTTTTCTTCTCTTCTGAAGATAATCTTTGTTCTAAAAGGTATTTAAGACTATCATGATCCGTTTTTACCTTGAAGTGTCTTCCCATTAGGTACGGTCGTCATTTCTTAAGTGCATGTAGTATTGCAAACATTTCCTTCTCATAAATAGCTTTGTGTAAATACTTTGCTTTGATTGGACGACTTTCGAAAGAAATGGGTCTTTCTTCTTGCATTAAAACAACACCAATTCCATTTCCAGAGGCATAAAATTCCACAATAAATGTTTTTGTGAAGTCTTGCATAGCTAAGACCGATGCTTGGCACATTGCCTCTTTAATATGTTCAAAGGCCTTATTTGCTTCTAGAGTGCATGAAAATGCATATTTATTTAATAATTTTGTTAGAGGTGCTGATATTCTCCCATAATTCTTAAAAAAATTGTGATAATACCTTTTCAAACCAAGAAATCCTCGCAGATACTTTATGGATGTGGGGATTTTCCATTCCTTAATGGCTTTAATTTTGCTAGGGTCTACCTTAACACCTTCATGAGATATAATATGACCCAAATATTCCACCTCTTGTACTCTAAAGAAACATTTTGATGCTTTTGTGTATAATTGTTTCTCCTCCAATATTTTGAGCACCCCATCAACATGTTGAACATGATCCTACCAAGGCTTGCTATAGATTAGTATATCATCAAAAAATACTAACACAAATTTTCTAAGGAAGGGTTTGAAAATGGAATTCATCAAACCTTGAAATGTAGAAGGTGCATTTGTAAGGCCAAAAGGCATGACCAAAAATTCATAATGACCCTCATGAGTTCTAAATGTGGTTTTCGGAATGTCTTCATCTTTCATTCTGATTTGACGATATCCTGAACGAAGATCCAACTTGGTGAAGTAAATTGATCCATGCAATTCATCCAATAATTCATCAATGACAGGAATGGGAAATTTATCTTCAATGGGAGCTTGTTGAGCTCCCTATAATCTGGACACATGCGCCATGATCCATCCTTCTTGTGCACCAATACTACTAAAGCAGAGAAAAAACATTGACTAGGTTGAATTATACCAACCTCTAGAATTTTTGCAACCATACGTTCAATTTCACTCTTTTGGGTATATGGATATATGTAAGGATTGATGTTTGGAGGAACACTCCTTGGAATAAAATGAATAGCATGATCATAATCACGAATATGTGGGAGGCCTTTGGGAGTCTCAAATACCTTGTAATGTTTGGGAGATCTAGAGAAATAGATGATTTCAATGTGGGAACTTCTAGTGAACATAATTGTGCAATTATGCCTTGTTGTTCTTTCTTTAGAAGCTTTGCCATGTTGTTAGAGTTGATTATATTTCCTGGTTTCCCTTCGATACCCCTTAATTTAACTTCCTTTCCTTCCGAAAAAAAATTCAAGAAAATTTCTTGAAAATTAAAAGCTATCGTACCTAAAGATTGTATCCATTGGACTCCTAGTACAACATCAACACCACCCATTGGAATGGAAAGCATTGGACTATTCAATACATATTCTCCCATGGATAACTTGATATTATGGCACTTTCAGAGCAATTTATTGTTCGTCCATTTGCAACCATCACTTGACACTCTGGTGTTGGATATAGGAAGCAATTCAATTCCTTGGCTATCTTGCAATGAATAAAATAATGGGTATTGCCCGACCAACACTATTACTTTTTTCTTCTTGATATGTCCTTAAATCTTGAGAATTTAAGGAGTGGTAATTCCGGCCAATGAATTACAAGATATTGTCAGATTCATTTCTTCTTTCTCTAGGGTTTTTTCTTGGTGTATATCCTCTTCTTTTGACGTTTCTTGTTCCTTTTCTTCATCCTCTTCACAATCTATGTAAAATAATTTCTTCTCAGCACACTTATGACCTTTAGTGTATTTTCTATCACAACTGTAACAAATCCCTTTTTCTCTTTTTTCTTCCAATTTTTGTGGTGTCAACCTTGTAGGTTTTGGAAGGCTAGGGGAAACAACACTTCAATATTTATAGTTGTGAGTGGTAGGCTTCCTTGTTGCCATAATTTTTATTTCAATTTTTTCTTTCCAACCTGAATGACTTCTCTAATGAATCAAGTTCCAAAGGTGAACCTCATGTTGGATGTTATCCTTTAAAGTCTCTATGAACGCATCAATCCTATTCTCCTATGGAATATCTTTTACTCCTATATTCAATTTTTGGAAGTCCTCAATGTGCTCCACCATTGAACCCTTTTGTTTGAGATTTATCAATTGGCTAAAAAAGGTGTTTCTTTTTGTATCCTCATAATGTGCTATCATTTCTTCCATAAAAATTGCCCAAGTGACAATTTATTTACGAGTGAAAAACCATCGATAACATAAAAACTGATTGGGTTCCAAATATAAAGTTGAATTGTGTACCTTTTGTGTGTTTGCACATTATGGAGATTGAACTATTGCTCCATCTACAATACCCATGTTACAAGATCCTTGCCATAAAACTTCCTCATATCGATCTTTGGAACATGGTGGGTCTTAAATCCAATGTTAGAGGCTATTAGATCATGATCAACATTTATTTTGTTCTCATCATGAGTTTCCTTTACTACCCTTTCACTATTAGTAATCATTTCTTGTAACAACTTTGTCAAATCTATCTTCAAATCTTCCATGTTTCCTTTAAGTTTTGCTTCTATACCATCCATATTTGCTTCCATGCCATCCATCTTATCTTCCATGCCATTCATCTTAGCTTCCATTCCTTTCTTTAAACCACCCATCTTAGGTTCCGTTACTTTTTGTGAGAGTGAAAATTGTTGCACTTGGTCTCATAATTTTGATATATCATGTTGCATTTCTTCCTCTTCTTCATGAATCATGGTAGAGATTTCAGGTTGCTTTTTAGGTGTTTCCATTTTCTTTCTTTGGGGCATCAATTAATGATAATTATGCCTCACTATTCCATTTGAATCACTTCAAACTAATTTTTCAAACCAAACTTATGCAAATTAAAAAAAACTACACACCTTTTTTTCTCTTTGTAGGCGCTCGATATTGAATCTATTATATCTATGTAATTTAATATCTCCAAGGTATGAAATCACATCCTGTGGTAGCCCTCTGAGTCCTATTTTTAACCCCACCATTCTAATCAATATTAGATTCTTCAAGAAAGAGTTATGCCAAATCTCCCTTGATGACATGATTATAGACTAGTTTAGTAGAGCGGACTTGTATGACCTTGTCATTGTTTTGATATTCATACATGAAAGTGACACAAAATAACTACAGTTAGTCCTCTTTCTTTAACTTCTTACAAAATTTCAATCAGATGCTCAGAGAGAAAGTTATGACTATTTTCCCAAGGTCTCTTGTTTGGGATG
Organism: Pinus tabuliformis; assembly: GCA_031772625.1. Classification (NCBI taxonomy): domain Eukaryota; kingdom Viridiplantae; phylum Streptophyta; class Pinopsida; order Pinales; family Pinaceae; genus Pinus; species Pinus tabuliformis. The sequence goes on from CM062816.1 coordinate 1,634,854,789, forward strand.
TAATTTGGGAGCCTACAAAAACCATAACTTCCTTGGATCATATCTCCGCAAATATAGCGAGAAAAGATCGAAAATTCAGACCCGAGGTTCATCAAGCATTTGGCTCAAATGGATTTTAAGTTTAGCTTCTGAAATATCGTAGAAAAAAATATATAGCGAAAATTCCACGATGACCTATTTGGAGTAGCGAAACCCTAGAATCCAAAGCTCTGATACCACATGTTATGCAACGAACTCACAAAATAGAAGAAAATATAGATCAATGACTTCAAAATCAACCTCTTCAAGGGGAAACCTCCTTTACATTACACAAATGAACAATTCTTGGATGATACAAATGACAAGGCCTCCTTTCTATATATAGGAGTCTAAGGGATCACAATATAATCAGATCCGACATAACAATAATAATGTAAGGGCACAACAATAAGAATAGTGGGCTTATATAGGGCACAATATTAACAATATGGGGACAAAATGGGCACAAAAATAACAATAATGGGCTACAATGACAATACTAATAAGGGAATACACTAGTATTATAGGGACCTATCAGTCTCATCCTTGCTATTGGAGGGCATGAAATGGAAAAATATGGAGAGACATAATAGAGATTCCCTATCTATACGAGGATGCTCCCAGAATCGAAGGAAAAATAAGTCCTCGTGTGGGAGATCTAAATCTCCAGGAAAACCTATAAAGGTGTGCTAGAAATGTGAAATGGAAGGGCACTACAAAAAGGGTTGTAGATCTAAAGTTCCTGAGAAAGGAAAGGGATCTAATGATGCTCCTTCTGAAGAGGCGAAAACCACCTCAGATGAAGGTGGGTATGTGTACTTGCCTTCTTCTAGTACACATGTAGATCATGAGGCATGGTTGATTGACTCAGGTGCATCCTTTCACTTCACTCCCTATAGGGAGTGGTTCTGCGAGTACGATAAATATGATGGTGGTGATGTCTTCTTAGGGGATGTCGGGAAGGAGAAAATCATCAGACGCAGAAATGTCAAGCTAAAGTTGCAATTTGGAAGGATTAGAACACTTATTGGTGTTCTCCATATTCCTACATTGTCCAGAAATATGTTTTTTGTAAGAAATATGGATTATGCAAGTGTAAAAACAGTGTTCGAGAAAGATGCCCACAAGATGGTTCGTGGAGCATTGGTATTGATGTGAATAGTTTTGATTAGAATTTGTGCAAGCTTCTAGGCAGCACTATTATTAATAGGTGCAATAATTCCGTGGTTCTTGAAAGTGGACCAAAAAACCTTGTGGTCTATGGAGAAAGTACCATGTTATGGCATCAAATGATTTGATATATTAGAGAGAAGGGCCTTTGAATACTGCATGGTAATGGTATGGTAGAAGGTATGCCTAATTTCTCTCTAGATTTTGATTTATATGAACATTGTGTATATGGGAAGGAGAATCGGATGAGTTCCCCCTCTCGTGCTGAGAGGGTGAAAGGGATATTAGAGCTTGTGCAAAAGGATGTGTTTGGACCTATGTCGGTTCCATCACTGAGTAAGTCTGTGTACTATGTCTCATTTATAGATGACTTCTCAAGGAATACATGGATATATTTCCTAAGAAAGAAATCTGAAGCCTTTGACAAGTTTAAAGAATTTAAGGCTCTGGTGGAAAATCACATAGAGAAGAAGATCAAGGTGTTGAGGATAGATAATGGTGGAGAGTTTTGTAATAAGGAATTTGAAGAGTTTTGTAAGGGGTGTGGTATAGCATGAAAGAAGACTAGTCCATACACACTTCAGAAAAATGGAGTTGTAGAAAGAATGAATAGGACTTTGATGGAAAAGGAAAGATGCATGCTTAGTGGTTCCAAGTTAGGACAAGAATTTTGGGTAGAGGCAGTGAAGACTACATGTTACATGTTTAATAGATCGCCTCCATCAACATTGGAGGATAAGACTCCACATGAGGTATGGACTGGTAAAGAACCCTCTCTTTCACATCTAAGGGTATTTGACTATGATGCATATGTACATGTTCCAAAGGAGAAAAGAACCAAGTTGGATAGTAAATATGAAAGGTTAATGTTTATTGGGTATAAGGATGGTTTAAAATGTTACAAGCTTTGGAACCCAGAAACAAGGAAGGTAGTGTACATATGAGATGTGGTGTTTAGAGAGGTGAAAGATTTTTTTAAACATGAAGTCCTACCAAAGGAACCTAAGAAGGTAGATTTTGAGCTAAAGGAGGAAAAACGAGACTCTACAACACAATAGGAATCAGAAGAAGAAAATAAACAAACTCTAGTTTTAAGAAGATCAGTTCAAGAGAGAAGGTAACCAAAAAGGTATAGTCCATCTGCTATTTATTCAAATTTTATTTTATATATTATTGATGGTGATCCCAAAAATATCAGGGAGGCAGTGATACAGAGGATGACAAACTCTGGAAAGAGGCCATTGCTAATGAAATGGAATCTTTGGACAAAAATGAGGCTTTGGATCTGGTGAAGTTGTCAGCTAGAAGGAAACCCATTGGAAGAAAATGGGTGTTTAAGAAGAAGATGAATGCAGAAGCCAAGGTGGAGAAATACAAATCTCGATTCATAGCAAAAGGTTATTCCCAAGTGTCAAGAATTTATTTTGGTGATATTTTTCTCCTATTGCCAAGTTAGATTCTATTATTTTACTTTTATTTTTTGTTGTTGCTTTTGATTTTGAGTTAGAACAGATGGATATGAAGACAACATTTCTTCACAGGGATCTAAAAGAAGAGATCTACATGAAGCAACTTCAAGGATTTGTGGTGAAGGTAAAAAACAACTGGCATGAAGGTTAAAAAAGTCTTTGTATGGGTTAAAAAAGTCTCTGTATGGGTTTTAGAAATTTGATACATATATATGGGGATGTGGCTTCAAAACAACCAAAGTGAATCACTGTGTGTATTTTAAATTAATTGATGACCATATTATTTATTTGGTCTTGTATGTGGATGATATGTTGTTGATTGGAAATGACAAATAAATTATCCAGGATTTAAAGACCTAATTATCCTCCAAATTTGACATGAAGGATTTTGATGCTGAAAACTATATTTTGGGCGTGGAAATTAAACAAGATCGGGCAAAGAGGAAGTGCTAGTTAAACTAGACGAAGTATTTCGAGATAATATTGTAGAGGTTTAATATGTAGGATAATAAACCAATGAAGGTTCCTATTCTTGTAGGTGTAAATTTATCTGTTGAATAGTGTCCCAAGGCACAAGGAGAGGAAGAGGACATGTCTCGTGTTCCATATGTGAGTGCGGTTGGTAGCCTGATGTATGCAATGGTATGTACTAGATTAGACATTGCACATGTAGTGGGAGTATTGAGTAGGTTTATGTCAAAACAAGTGAAGGAGCATTGGACATCAGTGAAGTGGGTTTTCAGGAAGTTGTGTGGCACATTAGGGGAATTTTAAGGTCTAAAATGGGTCTCATGAGGAAAATATAAAACAATAGTGTAAATAATAACATAAGATTAGCTTACATCATCAAATTTTAGAGGAAAAAAAGAAAAAACTAATTTTTCAAGTCGTATTTGTAGCTTATCTCCCTATGGGTTTACTCAAATTTTGAGCGGAAACACTCGTTGGATGCAAAATTTTATTCCTCATCCAAGGAATATCCATGTTGCATACTTTCGATGGACCCATCGAGCCTATTACACGAAAAATGAGAAATACATGAAAAAAACGTGATTGCAATCACGTTTTTCATGTATTTCTCATTTTTCGTGTAGTAGGGTCCATCTAAAGTATACAACATGGGTACTCCCTAGATGAGGAATTAAATTTTGCATCCAATAAGTACTCCTGCTTGAAATGTGAGTAAAACCTTAGGGGGATAAGTTGAAAATACGAATTGAAAAAATAGTTTTATTATTTTATTATTTTTTAACCTTTTTACTTTTTGACTCCAAAAATGGTGAATCATCCCCCATGGTTGATATCATCATCTTGAATCCTATTGGCTCTTATAAAGTTTATTTTGGTTGTAAATTTTTCTTAGGAGGCCCATTTTAGACCTCAAAATTCCCCTAATTCTAATGATTATGTTTTGTGCTACCAAGGAAGACCAGGATTGGACATAGTTTTAGAAATCCATGGCTTTGTTGATGCATACTTGGCTAAAGATCTAGATCAAAGAAGATCTACAATTGGATACGTGTTTAACATATTTGGAGGAGTAGTTAGTTAGATGACCAAGAGACAGTCTGTAGCGCCTCTTTCAACTACAAAAGTTGAATACATGACAACCACTCATGCAAGCAAGGAAGTAGTTTGATTGCAAATATTGCGTTCAAATATGGGGTTGATACAGTGGGCTATCATTAGGGGAATTTTGAGGTTTAAAATGGGCCTCCTACAAAAAATGTACAACCAAAATAAACTTTATAAGAACCAATAGTATTCAAGATGATGATGTCAACCATGGGGTATGATTCACCATTTTTGGAGTAAAAAAGTAAAATGATTAAAAAATAATAAAGTAATAAAACTAGTTTTTCAACTCGTATTTTCAATTTATGTCCCTAGGATTTTACTCAAATTTTGAAGGGGAGTACTCGTTGGATGAAAAATTTAGTTCCTCATCCAAGGAGTACCCATGTTGCATATTTTTGATGGACCCTGCTACACGAAAAATGAGAAAACATGAAAAAACATGATTGCAATCATGTTTTTCATGTATTTCTCATTTTTCGTGTAGAAGGGTCCATCGAAAGTATGGAACATGGGCACTCTTTGGATGAGGAATCAAATTTTGCATCCAATGAGTGTTTCCACTCAAAATTTGAGTAAACCCATAGGGAGATAAGTTGACAATACGAGTTGAAAAAATAGTTTTTTCTCTTTTCTCTCTAAAATTTGATGATGTAATCTAATATTATTTTATTATTTCAACTATTATTTTATAATTTTCTTAGGAGGCTGATTTTATACCTCAAAATTCCCCTAATGAAGGATAGCATGTGACAGCCAAAGTGTAATTTTCTTGGTAAAGAACCGTGCTTATCATTCAAAGACAAAGCACATTGACATTCAGTATCACTTTGTAAGGGATATGGTTGAGGAAAAAAATGTGTTGTTGGTAAAGGTGGACACTTTGAAGAATGTTGCAGATGCATTGACAAAGTCTATGAGAACTGAAAAGTTTTATTGGTGTAGAAACATTGGGCATTGCAGGGTTGGACCAATGACTAAACTCTCCTGTGACCGCATGTGTGGAAAGAAAATAACAAGTGGGAGAATGTTGAGTGTGTGTTATATTTTTTCTACGACTAGCCCAAGAATGGGGGGCAGACCCAAAGATGGTGGGCGAACCTACCCATGATTTTGTGCATGTGTTTTGCACATGGTTTTGGGCATGACAGTTTTCTACCCATGGTATTTTGTAGATCCGGTTAAGGGAACTATGTTTATGCTCTAATCTAGGGTTAATGGATTGGGGTTTATGGATGCTTCAACATATATATATATATATATATATATATATATATATATATATTAAAAGGAATATAATGAAAAATCTATCTGGTAGTCTCAGTTTTGGGATCCAGGGGAAAATCTTTGTGTATATTTGTTTTATGTTCTTGCCATTGTATACTTTTCTGTGTGAAGAATCCATTTGCGGGTAATTTATGTACTGGGTTAAAATATATAATATGATTGACTATAGTTGGTCATGGTTTGAATATGGGTTGACTATGATTGAGCATATTTTGACTATATCGTTTATCTATAGTTGTCCATAATTTGACTATGATTAAAATTGCAATGGTGTTTGTTGATGGTTAACCATGGTTTGACTATGGTTAACCTTGACCATTCACTATAGGGCTCCATGGTTAACACTTGGAAATATGTTTTGAAACCGAAAAAGGACGTTGGTTAAGACAAATTTGAGACCATTATAAACTATACTAGAAACATTTAATAACTATATTAAAAACATATTATTATGAAGATGTTTTTAATATTAATGCAAATGTTGTTGTGGTTATTGATATATATTAAGATTAATGTTTTTAAATGTAACTAATAATGTTATCAATGTTATTGTTGTGTTACTGAAGGAGGTGTTCAGGATCACAGATAACCCACCTTGCAAGACGACTATATGATTGGGGCATGATGTGAATCTAGAGCAACACATGGAAGTGGCTCACCCTCAGCAAGAAGATTTCGGGCAACGAGTGGAAGAGGATAGTCTATGGCAAGTGAATAGTGTGCAGAACGGGGAAAATGGGTCCTCTAATATGGAACAATCTGGTTATGGTTAGCACCCTAAGCTCTTGTGAATGCATTGTAAGTATATATAATATAATGGTGTTTTTCGGAGGTCTTACAGGTTAAGTATAGTTAGTATTGTAAGTAGAAGTAGGGAAGATAGAAATAAGATCCTTTTTGCGAATCTTTGGATTTATTAAGAAGAAGAACATGGTATGAATGTCAAGGCATTGATTTGTTTACCAGTTAATTAATTTAAAAATAACCGGTCTCGCTAGAAAAAAATAAAATAAAATAAGTATTAGTATTAATATAAAAATGAGTTGCTACATATAATATTATTATTACATTAATAATATATTTATGTTATAATTAATGTAATATTTGTTAATGTAATAAAGTGTTAATACAACAACACTATTATATTTTCTACTAATAATAAAATATTCTTAATACTAATATTAATCTTATTAATATTTTCTTGTAAAATATTGCGGATAATTAATATTAGTGTTATATAATTTTTATTAATCTTATAGAAATATTAATATTAATAATGTTGAGTTTAATGATTAAAATAATATTTTAATATAAAAAATAAAACTAATATAAAATTAAAGCTATTATAAAACTTACTGTGAAACAAAAATATAAATAAAACCTAAAATTATTAGAAACCTACCCATATATTATCAAATGAACTAGTGTATAAAGTTATTGGTATAAATGAAACTAAACCAACAACTCCTCACTATAATTAATATTAGTGTTATATAATTTTTATTAATATTATATAAATGTTAATATTAATATTATTGAGTTGAATGTTTAAATATTATTTTAATATAAAAAAATAAAAATAATATAAAATTAAAGTTATTATAAAATTTAATGTGAAACAAAAATATAAATAAAATCTAATATTATTATAAACCTACTCAATTGGTCATGTAAATAAAGTATTATATGTAAATAAAGTACCCCAAATTCGCTCGTGCTTGTAGATTATGAATTTCACAATGAAATGAGTTATGGTTTTTTTGGGCATATAGTATTCATAAGTCCTTATATTGACCCATGGTATTGTAACAAGGTCTATTTACTAGTTAAGAAACTCTATAATAAAGTGAGTTGAATCTCAATAGTTAAAAATATTGTTACACAATTTCTTAAATGTATATATGTTTAAGCCATACATTAATTATTTTTATAATATAAAGTTATAACCTAGTTAACTTTTATAAAAAAAAATTAAGCTTAGTAATGTGAGATGTATAATGACTATATGATTTTTTAACCATTTAATTTATGTGGCTACATAAGTCTTATATTTTTTTAAGAGCATTGTTCGCATACACTAGCCTAGAACCATTTTAACTTTGGATCTACCAAGTGCAGAGAGGGATTAAATCTCTTTTCACTCTAAAAAGAGGTTTGCATCTGAAGAGATTTGATCCCTCTTAGTGCTTAATAGATTTGGACTTAAGATGAATCTAAGTTAGTTCAATTATTAATTATAATTAATAATTATTTATTTTGAGAGTTTGGATATTCTGCGGTGAGGATTTTGATTATGAGATTTTCGAGTAACCACAATGTTCATTTTTTCTTTGAAATTTCAAGTCAATACCATGACTCATGATCGGGAAAAACCTGCCAACAAGAGAAGGAAAAGTAGGAGCTAAATAGGGTTTGGAAAGAGTAAAAGATGAAGGAGGGAGCTGACCAACAATCTAACTAAATGAGATGAAAAATGAGCTTGTTGCAACCATTAGACATTACTCGTGGGCTATCATTGATGCCTCAGCCACTCTTAAAGCAGACAGGGAAGGGAGCCTAGCTCGTGAGAAACAAAATAAGAATATTATCAAGTTAAAGTCTCAGTGGGTGGGTTGTGGAAATTCGATTGCTGCAAACACAGAAGATAATGAATGCAGAGAATTGTAGGCATGCTGCGTTACAAAAACCAACAATAGTAGGAGGGTATCCATCACAGAAAATGCCACTGAAATTAACGTAGGAAATAATTTCAACATTATAAGGGTGAACTCTTATGAAAACACAAAAGAGGATAACCATACCAACATTAACGCAGATAACCATTCTAGCATTAGCGCAGACCATACCAACATTAACACAGCTGAGGGTAGCATTAGAATGGTGGGCTTGAACGCAGAAAGCATAAATATGGACTCTTTTGAGAGCGCAACAGAGGACGACAGTAGTACGATAAGCTCTATCATAGAAAATGCTACCACAAGCTCTTCTGAAAACATGACAATGAGTATAGTTGTCAACAACTCCATTGACCCTTGTCCTTCAACAACCCAATGCATTAACTTCGAAGTTCGGGACTACACAACTTCCAATAACATAAACCCGAATTTATTGAATAATGATAATTGTCATTCTCCCTCCCTTTGCATTAGCGTTAATAATAATAAACATGAAGAGCCCTCTCCTATTATCCCATGCCCTAGCCTTTATAGTAAAAAATTCGTTAACATATCCAAGTATAAATTAAGAAAAGAGGAGTTGGAAGTCCTTAATAAAGGTCTTAATTTTTCCATCGCCCCCAAACGTATCCCTTTTGAAGAAATAATTTGTAATATTGAAGATGGAATTCAAGCCCTCAAGGATGAGGATAAAGAGCAGGTGAGATAGGACTGTGCCATTATTCTAAGAAAATCTAGACCTCTGAAAGGTAATTTAAACCATGAAAAATTAATGGCCCTAAAGAGTTTAAGGAACAATGAAAACATTGTCATTCTGAGAGAAGACAATGGAGGAGCTAGAGTGGTTATGGATAGAGATGAATACACCACTAAAATGAAAGACCACCTTTATAATAGTGGCAGCTACAAGAAGCTCAAGGATAACCCTATTTCCAAAATTACCAGAAAGGTTAAGAAAGCCATCAAAGACTCCAACCTAGATGAAAGAGTGAAGAAGCGCTTGTCTCCTGATAGTGAAATCACCCCTCGAATTTATGGAGCCCCAAAAATCCATAAAGCAGGTGCCCCCCTTCGACCTATTGTTAACACTATTGGGGCACCCACATATGAATTAGAAAAATATGTTGCTAGCATCTTGGCCCCTCTTGTTGGCAATACTAGCTCATTCATAAAATATTCTAATCATTATGTGGAATTCATTAAGAAAGAAAAATTGGAGCCTGGTGATAAAATTGTAAGCTTTGATGTTGTCCAACTATTCACAAAGATCCCTTTAGAGGAAGTTGTGCAAGTCGTAAAAGAGGTCATGGATCCCCAAACTACAAAACTTGTCGAAATATGTCTTCGATCCACCTTCTTCACATTCCAAGGGGAATTATTTGAACAAACAACTGGGGTAGCTATGGGATCGTCACTATCTCCCATAGTATCTAACCTCTTTATGGAGAAATTTGAAAAGAAAGCTCTTGACACTTTCCCCTTGAAACCTAAATTTTGGATTAGATTCATTGATGACACCAATGTCAATTGGCCCATGGGGACAAGGAATTAAGTGATTTTCTAGATCACCTCAACAACATATATAATGACATCAAGTTCACAATGGAGGTTGAAGAAAACAACAAGATACCATTTTTAGACATTCTCCTCATAAGAAATGAAGATGGATCGCTTGGAAATAAGGTGTTTAGAAAGAAAGCACACACTGATAACTATCTACATGTCGACTCTCACCATCACTTGACTCAGAAGATGGGGGTACTCAGGACTCTTTTCACTAGGGCCTTCAGAATATCGGATAGCTCACATACGGAAGACGAGATCAAATACTTGGAGAAAGTCTTTGAAAACATTGGATATAAAAAGTGGGACATCATCAAGACCATTAGAAGAGCTAGATCCAAAAATAAAGACAAGCCTCTTATAACAAGCACCCAAGTTGCTAACAAAAGAGAATATCATTCGTACATTTAGGGAGTCGCAAAATAGTTGGCCAAGGTTGACAAAAAGAAGGACATTGAAACCTCTTTCAAACCCTTGTTAACCATTATACAAAGGATGAAATCAGTTAAAGATAGCCTTGATCACCTCCAGATGAAAGGTGTCTACAAGGTCATATGTTCATGTGGAAGTTGTTATATCAATGAAAATGGAAGGTCATTCAAAATTAGACTAAAAGAGCATGGTGTTGACATCAAAAATGGTAGAACTTGATCCTTGACACTGGCAGATCATTTAGCAAAAACCTGTCACCATATCTGCCTTGAAAACATTAAGGTCATCGCTAATGAAAACCATAAATATAAAAGGAAAGTGTGTGAAGCCCTTGAAATTATTAAACATCCCCAAAATCTCAATAGGGATGGGGGCTTATAAGTAAACAGAAATTGGATTCCCTTACTCTCTCAGAATTATACTCTGTCACCTTCCTCCCCCCATTAAACCCTCCCCTCTCTCTCCTCTCTTACCCTCCTTTCCCTACCCTCCTGCCTCTTTCCCGTTCCTCCCTCTCCCTTCTTTTCCCTTAATTTCTCCTTAATCTATTTCTTCATCCATTTTTATCATACCCCCTTCCTCCTTGCCTCTCATTTTCTTTGGTTTCCTTTGCATTTCATTCGTTAAGATTTTTATATTTTTCACCTTTTTTTCATCTCATTTGGTTAAACTGTTGGCCGGCTCCCTCCATCTTTTACTCTTTCCAAACCCTATTTAGCTCCTACTTTTCCTTCTCTTCTTGGTAGGTTTTTCTTGATGATGAGTCATGGTATTGGCTCCAAATGTCGAAACAAAAATGAACATTGTGATTACTCTGAGATCTCATAATTTTATTTTTATGGAATTTGGCTATGTTCAATAAAACATTTCATTATAACATCTCTAAAATTATTTTATAATTTCAATAAATTAATGTTTTTTATATGTAAATATTATTTTTTGGATAAAATATTAATTTAAAATTTAAAATCATAAAAAAATTCTATTACAATTAGATTAAAAAAAACAATAACTATTACATTTATATTAAACAACCTCAATAATAATATAGACAGTTTCCACCCTCTTAAATTTTACAAAATTGATAGAATAAGAAATGCACACTTCACTCTATCAAAACAAAGAGAGATTTCAGATACCAAAATAAACCATTGCCATATATTATTATATTAATAAATTAAAACCATTACCAAATATATAAAAAGAATCAAATATTTCTAAAACCCTAGTCTTTAGTTTTAATTCTTTATATATATATATATATATATATATATATATATATATATATTAGTAATATATTATAATTTAATTGAATATAGTTCAATAAAAATATGATTAGTTATTTTTTGATTATTATATTCATAAATTTAAAACCATTACCAAATATAGCCGTTAAATAATATATATTTTTAATAAAATAAACAAACAATAAATTAATAAAAATTATCTAAATATTATTAAACATTCCCCTATCCCTCCCCCGATCAAATATAGTTGTTATCTTCTAGCTGTTAGGTTGACCTGTCTCCCTATTTAACCTTCTTCCTAGATCTGATTCTTCATCGTGTCTTGAAGATGAACCACACTCACTAATTTGAAATGCATCGACCAAAATCTTCAATGTGATTTCTTTCGAAAAATTCTCTATACATTCCGATTTCTAATCTTAAAACTCATCTTCCTCAAATTTAACTTTAAAAATTTCATACATGACATGATGGTCATTCAAGAAGGAGAGACATGTGACTCCCATGCGCATGGGAACTGTTCACCCAAATCAAAAAGGGTTTAGCCCACGAAAGTTGAATTTAAAGTCATAGGTTACGAGTTCGAGTTGCATCCTCGACCTCCTGCACATTCCCAAATTTTCACAACCTGCAAACCCCACAACTAGTTGATCTGTCAGATCATGGTTCGGTGTTACATGATCAGAGCCTAGGAGGAAATGTATGAGAATGGATGTATGTGTGTCATCTATTCTCATTGCAAAATGACAGATTTTTGTAATGGATCCATGAATTCATGTGAACCCATAACAAAAATGCTTGGCAATTTCCAAACACTAGTGTGCCCATCCCATAATGTATCTGTGTTTTGAAATTTCCCAGTAATAGCATACCACATTGTCCAATTTAAGGAAACTAGGCGTGCCATTTTCGAAACCTGGTGGTCAGTCATCCCACTATGCTTTAGAACTATTACCATTATCAAATGACATATGGAAAATTTTAAGGGATAATATTTGTTGGAAAGGTAGAGGAGACAAAACACTAATTCACACACAAAACACACGAGCTGCAGCTCTTCTATTGATCACACAAAAACTTCATTCTTACAATGAACCTAGGGAAGGGTACTTAAACCTCTTCAACTAGTGACTTGCCCAAATATATTGACATGCAACCACATACTAAAAGTCGTTTATCACTTGACTTAACTCAGCATTCAACACTCAACACTTAGTTAACTGACTCTCTAATTTTAGCCAACTCCTCATGCAGGAGTAATTATCTTATTTTAACACTCCCCCTTAATTATGACCACTAACCTAAAACATGACTCATGACAACTCAAACATGCATGTCGGTCTATGTCTCAGCTAGGATTACAACACCTAAGTTTCTTTTGTGAAACTCAAACACATATTTTGGTAATAACTTATTAAATATATCAGCCAATTGATCACTAGATTTACAAGGCTTCAAGTGAACTTCTCCATTACTCACAAGTTCTCTAATAAAGTGATATCTAATATCAATATGCTTTCTCTTATGATGAAATACATTATTATTGGATAGCCCAATCATTGAGGTGTTGTCACAATAGATCATTGTTGATCCTTGTTGTTTTTTCTTGAGTCCATCAAATACTCTTCTTAACCATACTGCTTGACATGCTGCTACATATTATGCTTCTTCTGATGAAAGTGTCACAATAGGCTGCTTCTTAGATGCCCATTGCATCACACCTAAACCAATATGGAATTCATAACCGGAAGTGCTCTTCCTATCATCCAAACTATCTGCAAAATCACTACCTTTGTATCCAATCAAATCCTTCTTTTCTATGCTTGCATACATTATGCCACAATCTATAGTTCCTTCTATGTATCTCAAAATTATTTTTCCTGCACTCCAATGTGTGTCTTTTGGAGTCTCCATAAATCTGGAAATCAGAGTTACTCCTTGCATAATATCCAATCTTGTAAATGTGAGATACATGAGGATGCCAAACAATCTTTTATATAGAGTTGGATTGAAATTTTATCCTTCATCGTCCTTTCTTAACTTTGTACCTGTTGCAACTGGTGTAGGGACAAGTTTGCAATTTTCCATCCTGAATCTTTGCAACAAATATTTGGCATATTTATTTTGAAAAATACAAATTCCTTTTTTAGATTTCTACACTTCTATGCCAAGAAAACATTTCGTGAGACTAAGATTTGTCATCTCAAATTATTTTATCATGGCTGCTTTAAATTCATCTAACTCAAAATCACCTATAAAAATCATGCCATCAACATATAAGCAAACAATCAAAATTTTTCCATGATCATTTACCTTTGTGTACAAGGTAGGCTCAATGTTGCTTCTGCAAAATTCATTCTTAATCATGTAGCCGTCGATTCTTCTATACCAAGCTCTAGGCACTTGATTGAGTCCACAGAGCACTTTCTTCAATCTATAAACTTTATCTTCTTTACCTTCAACTTCATATCCTAGAGGCTGCTGCACATAAATTTCTTCTTCTAAAATTCCATTCAAGAAGGTTAATTTCACATCCATATGATATGATTTCCACTTTTTCTGAGCTATTGTTGCTATAACTACTCTTACATTATCCAATCTGGCTACTAGAGAAAACATTTCTCCAAAGTCTATTCCCAGTTGCTGCGAGAATCCTTTTGCTACAAGTCTTTCTTTAAATCTATCAATTTAACCTTTCTCATTCAACTTTGTCTTGTACACCCATTTTATACCAATGAGATTTTTATCCTTTGTCAAATCAACCAAATCCCATATATTATTCTTTTCAATAGCTTCAATTTCTTCATCCATGGCTTGCACCTAATTTTCATCTTTGATTGCTTCTTCAAATGAAGAAGGTTGGAATGACAACAATGCAAAATTTGAACTAACATCCAAATCATCATAAATATCTTTCAGAATTCTCATCTTTCTCTTACCATTGCTTGATTCATCACCTGATTGACAGTTGATAGAATCTCGATCTGTTGATCTTCTTGAAGATCCATGCTTCTCTGAAAATCTTGGAGTCCTTGTTGGTGTGTCTACGTTTGGTGTCTTCGCCTGTGATTCTTGTTGCTCATTTTCTGCTACATCATCTTCTTCCATCAGTGGCACTTGTGCATCAATTGTTTTGTCTACAGTCCCATTCCATGACTCTTGTTCTTTGAACACAACATCTCTACTAATTATGGTCTTCTTGGTGACAAGGTTATACAATTTGTAAGATTTTGATTGCTCACTATAACCAGTAAATATGCAATTTTCACTTTTATCATCCAATTTGCCTCTTTTCTCCTTAGGAACATGTGCATGAACTACACATCCAAAAACCCTGAGATGAGATACGCTGCAATACATACCTAACTATGCTTGTTCTATTACTTTGTTCATCGCACTCTTTGTAGGAGATCTATTGATCACATAAATAACACATGCAACTGCTTCTGCCCAATACTCATTAGACAAGTTTCTTCCTTTCAACATGCTTCTTGCCATATTCATAATGGTTTTGTTCTTTCTCTCTACTACACCATTCTGTTGCGGTGTGTACCTGGTTGTAAACTATCTTCTGATTCCATGTTGTTTGCAGTAATCATGGAATGCCTTTGAATCATATTCTCCACCACGACCTAACCTCAATACATTGATCTTTCGATCACTTTCATTCTCTGCTAAGGCTTTAAATTCCTTGAAATTCGCAAAAGTTTTAGGCTTTTTCTTCAAGAAGTAAACCCAAGTCTTTTTTCTGTAGTCATTAATGAAAGTGAGGAAGTAACAACTTCAACCAATCGATTGTGTCCTCATAGGTCCACACAAGGTTGTATGCACTAACTCAAGAGGTTTCTTTGCTTTGTATGCAACGCCCTTTGGAAAATTTTCACGGTGTTTCTTCCCAAGATGCAACACTTATAAGTACTAGCAGGTTCTTTGATGGGAGGTAATCCTCTAACATCTATTTCTGTTGCAACAATCTTAAGCCAGAAACGTGCAAGTATCCAAACCGAAAGTGCCATAACCAATAATCATTAGAACATGCAATTGTAAAAGAACTGACGTGATCACTGAAATTCATAACTAGAGGAAAGATTTTGTTCCTTGTTATCTACACCTTTTATATCAACTGCTTTCTTGGGGGCTTGTCATATATAACACACTCTTGTCCTTGAAACATAACTTTGTATCCTTTCTATGTAAATTGACCAAAACTTATCAAATTGTGTTTGAAACTAGGGACATAATATATCTATGAGATTGCCTTCGGCTCCCCCTAATTGGTCAGAATGTTGACCACTCCTTTTCCATCTACATCCACAGTCTTGTTAGTCCCTAACTTTACCTCTGTCTTCACGAATTGATCCAAATTTGTAACCAAATTCTTATTTCTTGACATGTGGTTACTGCAACTAGTGTCCAATAGACACACATTATTAGAAGGTTCATGCATGGTATGGAAAGCTAGGAACATGGAGTTAGTACTCTCTATAGTGACATTAGCTCTCTGGTTCCCTTGATCAGCTATCCTCTTCCTGCAATCATGGTCATAGTGGCCAAATTTATTGCAATAATAACATCTCACCTTTTATTTGTGAACTCTTTGATTATTGTAGAATCTTTTGTAGTTGCTTCCACTTTCATGTTCATGCTCTTCTCAGTCATCTCTCTGACCACCATGTCTTATGGCTCATCATCTGCCTCTCGATCTAATTCTACCTCGACCTTTGTCTCTTGGAATAAAGACTTGACTTTTGAAAGCAATATCTAAAGTGGAATCCTTATTTCTATCTATCCTTGCCTCATCTTATAGAAGTGATCTCATCATCTCATCAACTGTCAGTGATGTCAAATTCTTGGCTTCTTCTATGGCTACTACCACAACATCAAATTTGGTAGACAAATATTTTAAGACCTTCACAACCACTATTTGATCTCTAATTTCTTCACCGTACATTTTTAATTGAATTACGATAGTCATAACCCAATTCATGAAAGAATCAATGTCCTTTGTCTCCTTCATCTGCAGACTTTCAAAATCTCTCCTAGTATTTTGCAACTTAACAATATTGACTTTGGCCATACCTTTATAGCTTGTCACCAAGGTGTTTCGTGCTTCCATTGATGAAGGAGTGATCATAATCTCTTGGAACACTTCTCAATCCACTCCCTACCAGATAAGTTGCAATGCTTGTGCATTCTTCTTTTTGTCTTTCTTCCATAGTTCCCTCTCCTCATTAGTGAGGGTTATTTCTTCTTCTTCAATTTTAGATTATGAAAACCCAAACTGGACATAATCCTAAACATCATTATCCTACAATGTGGTTGCCATCTTAATCGCCCACACATCATAATCCTTCATTGTAAATGGTGGGAACTGGGGTTGGAAATTTGAGAAATCCATCTTTCTCTAAAAATACTCTTCAAAAGAACCCTAAATTTATCTTTTGTAAAATTTTATTTTTCAAAAAGGCTCATTTCAATAAAACCCTAAGCTATTATTTTATATATAAAAAAAAAAAACCTTAAAAAAAAACCTTTTTCAAAAAAACTTTTCAAAATCCCTTTTGAAAAACTTTAATACATTAATTTTTTTTTATATATTTATATTGTGAAGCCCCTTTATAAAATCAATCCTTTAAAAAAAACCACTTTAAAATAAAACTTACATGACTTCAAACCTCTCAACATATAAACAAAGTGAACTTGACTTCGCAATTTTTAAAAGTATGTGGTTTTCTCTATTAACGTGCCTCTCGTAATTATGGCATGCGGCTAACGCCCTACATGATCGGGAGAAAAACGTTAATCACTAACGATTTGAAATACCACGAAACCCGGGTGTTTGTAATGCGGTGATTTCTAACACCGACATGCATTATAACGCCCTCTATACAATTTACAAGGTGCATGATAGTATTAACCATGAGAAAAAAAAGTTTCTTTCCTCTCACACAAACGGTTGCTAATCAGTTAGCTCTTTGTAACGTCGCTTTGATATCAGTTTGTTGGAAATGTAGAGGAGACAAAACGCTAATTCATGCACAAAACACATGAGCTATGACTCTTCTATTGATCACACAAAAACTTCATTCTTATATTGAACCCAGTGAAGGGTATTTAAACTTTTTCGACTAGTGACTCACCTAAAATATATTGACATCCAACCACACACTAAAAGTCATCTATCACTTAACTTGACTTGACTCAACACTCAAAACTCAACACTTAGTTAACTAACTCTCTAATTTTAGCCAACTTCTCATGCGGGAGTAATTAGCTTATTTTAACAATATTCATAGGTGGGCTAATTTTCTATGCTTTAAAAAAAAATCATGATTTCATTGATTTTATTATGAGTATGGTGTTAGTAAAGCTGTATTTCTCACACAAGTCCACAGAGGAACATGTACACTTGCACAGTCTGATCCCCAAACAAAGTTATTCACCATGCAATGTATCTACATAAATTTGTGGTTTTGGAAACAATGATCTATTTTCTAACCATTGTGAGGACTTTGCAATATACTGCAGGACAAGATACATTGTTTAAAGAAATGCCTCATAAAGAAGTGGTTTTGATATTATGTCCATTAACTCCCATCAAATCTCATCGAATCTCGATTCAAGTTCTGAATTGGTATGGTGAAATAAAGAAACTATAGTTATGATGACAAGAAATGGAGAAGGTAAGGAAAGAATAGGAAACAAGGATGAAGATGAACTAGAGTAGACTTGAACACTAACCAACTCCTCTTGGAATAGAAGATGGTCATGATTATAACAGTTATACATAGAAAAAATATGATTTTGGTATGTTTCCATTTATATGAGAGTCGGTCTCATGTGAAGAGTAGAGTGACAAAGATCATTTGTTTTGTCTCCTCCATAGGTATTCTTTTTGGATTTTGAAGCTTCTAGGTTCCAATGATATTGATATGGTCTAGATAGACCCTTGGTAAGGGTGTATATGCAGAAGGGTACCATCTTTAGTTTTTTGGTATTTCTCTGGTGGACAATTTTCTTGAGTTGCTTAGGAGCAGGATCTGTCTTTTTTAATAATCTAGATAATTAGGTTTTCGTTGGGTGGTTTGTACGTTATGGGAGTCTGACGATTCAATCATAATTACAGGCTACATATTCAAACATGGATCGAAAACAAGGGGTAAATCAGGACTATTTCAAATAGTCAGCATTAATTGCTTTCGGCGGGGGTGGCAGTACAAATAGTGTGTAGTACTGAGACCTGAGTCTCAGTGGTCGGTGGGTCATTTTCCTTCTGATTGGGTTTGAGGGAATTAATGACGTTTTTTCTTCGAATCTTAGTGGGTTTGATGTGTTGGCTCTTGGAATTAATGTTTATTTTTATTTGGATCTCGATGGGGTTGATGTGCTCACTAGTGGCACAGGTGGCATGATCCCGTGGGGTTTCTTGAACCTTTTTGTATTACCTGCGAGTGGTTTATTTATGTTGTAGCCCTATTTAGCCATTTGGTCCAAGCATTGTGTTTGGAGTTTGAAGGGGGTTTTAATACAATTGATTTTGGCTTTTGGACAATTTTTTTGGGATTAGAGTTGTGAGATTCGTCTAGAGGCAGTAGGCCATGGTAATTAGGAAGATGTGGTGGAACTCAAGTCTTTAGGTACAAGTGGAATTCCTTGGAGGGGATATCAAGCTCAGTTGGCACTTTACCTTGTTTTGTTGTCTGCTTTATCTATTTTCCCACCCACATTTGTGTCCCCATCGCATAGTGTCTTCCAGCTGGGAGGAGGCTACTATTTCTGATTGGACAGATGGTGGACATGCGCGAGTTTCTTTCTATCTCCCTGGAAAGTTTACTCAAAGCTACTTTGCTAGCCAAGAAAAAATCTCTTTCTTGATTCATCCGTCCTCTTTCTGATTTAGTTACACAACTAGGAATTTTGTTGGTGTTTAGTAGGATGGTTTCAAGGACTTCTCTTCATGGTGTTAATAAGGATAGTAGTAGAGAAAACAATCGAAAAAGGTCCATATTTTGGCTCTGCGAGGAGAAACTCCTTTGGTGATGGGCATTGATTCATACCAGGATAACATAGAAAGACTAAGGCATAAGGCTTTGATTAGAAAGTGGAACCACCTACAGATGACAAGAGAACAATTAAAGAAGTCGGTAGTGCTTAAATGGTTCCCGATTTTGCAATATCGGTTGAAGGTTAGCATAATATACAATGGTTGGACTTGTTCTCATTGTTTGGAGCTAGAGGACACTATTCCAATTCTAAAGAGGCTTGGATAAAGGGTAGGCGATTCCTTATTCTCCAGCAAAGGAAGGCGGGTTTCGACCCTTCCAAGACTGTTCAGAGTTAGAACTTGATTTGGGAAAAAATTCCTAGTCTTTCACTGGAACAATGGAACCAAGTGGCCATAAAGGAGATAGATAATCAAATTGGGAAATTTTATTACTGGGATGAAGGTAGTTTTGGGCAATTGGATAAATGCATGGTGTGGTTCTTAGTGGTGGTTGAGATGGGATGGGGGTTTCTCATGGAATTAGACATCTAATGAAGCAATTTTTCCTCCAGGTTATCGATTGACTACTGGGGGGTCCCATATCAGTGTTTACAGTGCCATTATACAAGACATTTGATTCAACAATGTTCGCAGTTGTTCGATCCTTAAAAGGGCTACAAATTTAGCGGGGTAAGCAATTTCAGTAATTCCTATCTTTCGAAGATTTCGATGGCAGTCAGAAGGAAAAATGTTGGCAGACTATCCCCAGGTAACTCTTTTCCCAACAAAAAGGTTTTAGATGCTTGCCACATTGAATCTTCATATAATAATTCAGATTCCTTGAGGTCTGTTTCCGAGGAATTACTTGTAATTGATATGCCTTTTTTTGCCTGTAAATCTCGTCATGACTCATTACTTATTGGAGGTATTAAGAGGGTCTCAGGGTCACATTTGCATATTTCTCATGACCAGGGTAGTTCTCTCGCTCTATCGAACTAGGGTCCACTGTCACGATCTCCCTCGACTGATTCCCTTGGGGTGTCGATTAATAATTTTTTGAGTTCCCCGGACAGGGAAATTGAGGCACTTATTACTTCTTCAGAAGGGTTGGAATGCCTTTCGATTAAAATATCATTTTTTCAGGGCATGCCAGTTTCACCTAGTCATTCATCCCATCGAAATGTGACTCACCAAAAAAAGAAGCCTCCCAGATATAGGAAGGTTTCGACATACGACAAGCCAGAGTTCTCCACAACTTCAAGGTCTGGAGATGCGGATGAACATTTTAACATTGATACTTCCTATACAGTGGGGAACATGTCCATTTCTGATGTCGATGGTCACCGGGTCCTTAGAGGGGATACACCCATTTTAGTGGTGTCCCCATGGTAGTGTTATCCATGAATAGCAGAGGGATGGGGGCGACACATAAAATTCACTCCATTAAGGGTCTTATTAGTTTTATAACTTGTATATGATTCTCTTATAAGAAACTATGATCTTGAAAGAAAACATTTGGGGAGCCATGTTATCTATATGTTCTGAGTGGAATGTTTGCGCCACTGAAGCGCTGGGATTGTCTGGGGGACTTGGGATTATGTGGAATCCAAACAAGATTGCGTTGAAATATTATCAATGTGTTGTAGGGATTTTATGCATTGGCCATCAAGTGGGATCCGCTCAGAGGATCCTTATTATTAATTCATATCCTCCTTACTCCAACAAAAAATCATTTTGGGAAAGTATTTCTGTATCTGGGATCCTGGGACTAAGTTCGTTGATCCTCGCTGGAGACCTCAGTTTTTCTCTAGGCCCGGGAGAGATTTGGGGGGATAGAGCTCGGGTGGATGCCTTATCACATTTTTCATTGGTTTGATAGTTGCACATGACCTCATAGACATTATTCATTCACTTATCGGTCCTACTTGGCGAATTGCGCATGAAGGGGTGGACGTGATATCTAAGAGGTTGGATCAATTTCTGGTAATTCATTCTCTGTCTAACCATCTGGTGGGCATGAGATCAGAAATCATTCCATCTTTTATGTCTGGTCATCGACCTATTGTTCTGAGGTGGCAGGGTAGGAAAAAGGGATCTATATACCCTTTCAAGTTCAACTTGAAATTGCTTCAGATGGATGTTTTCTAGATTTTGGTGAATAGGTGTTGGAAAGAGCCAAAAAACATACAGGCACCATATGGGTTAGCTCATATCTGCCAGAAACTTAATAGGTTGAAGAGAGATTCTCGATCTTGGATTAAGACGATGCAAGAGGTAGAAATTAAAGATTGAAGAGAGATTGAGGGAAAATTCAGGATCCTTAATGACCCAAGGGATCCATTGATGTTTTCGGCTATGTACAAGGATCAGATCATAGAATTAGAAGACAAGAGGAAAAGGATTTTGTGTTCATGGGGAGATGATATTAGAATGAAAAATAGAGTTATCTAGATCAAGGTAGGTGGTAGGAATACCATATTTTTCCACTCACAATTCAATCTCAGAAAGAAGCACAATGTGATCAAGAATATTCTGGACTCGATGGGTAATATCCACAATTCTCAAATCCTAATCGAAGAGGCGGTAGAGGACAATTCTCAGTGCAGGAAAAAGGCTTCTCGACATAGATGGAATTCATTAATTTAGTGCCAAGTATGTTCAATGAGTTGGATAATGCACTTCTTGGTCAGTCGATCACTGAAGTAGAGATTTCAAATACTTTATGGGTTTGTGCAAAAGAAAAAATTATGGGTTCGGATGGGTGGGGGATAGAATTTATTGCCACTTCAAATATTTTATGAAGTCAAATTTACTGGCGGTAGTAGAAGAGTTCCAAAATAAAGGATATATCTTGGGCGATGTTAATGCAATTTTCATCGTTTTGATTCCCAAAAGGAGAAGCTGGAAACATTTATGGACTATAGGTTGATTTCTTTATGTAACTCGATTTGTAAATTGATTTCTAAGTTGATTGCATGTAGAATTAAACCTATTTTGTCGAGGTTCATCACAAAGGAACAATTTCAGTTTTTGGAATGTAGACAGATTCAAGACATTGTTGGTATTGCTTAGCAACTCATGCATTCTATCAAGTCCTGGAAAATGAGAGCTTGTATGATTAAGGTAGACCTCTCTAAGGCTTATGATTGTATCAACTGGTATTTCCTGAAAATGGTTTTGATAAAATAAGGTATGTCACAAATACTCATCATTTGGATCATGTCTTGCATTCAATCTACAAACTTCGCAGTCATTATTAACGGGTTGCCAAGGCGATTTTTTAATGCTCAAAGAGGGCTAAGTCAGGGATGTGCCCTCTCGCCATTAATTTTCTTATTAGTTATTGATTGTCGTAGCTAGAAGATTCAAGAGGCTAAAGAGAACAGATTTATCTCTGGGATTGAGGTATCCAGACATTAGTGGTTCACTCATATGATGTTTGTTGATGATCTTCTGTTTGGGGGGGAAGGTGGGGGAGACTTCAATGACTTAATGGCATCATATCCATAGGATTCTAGTCGGTTTTAGTTCAGCTATAGGCTTATTTAAGTCACTGTTGATACATGATAATATAGATCGGGTAGTGGAATCATAAATTAGAACACTATTTTGGATTCTGTCTAAACACATTGACGAAGGGTTCAGTTATCTTGGCTATAAAATTAAACCTTCTGGATATTACATTCGGCACTGGGAATGGATGATAGAAAGGTTTTAGAAGAAACTGGAATGTTGGAAACATAGGTGGTTATCCATGTGGGGCAAATTGATCATCCTGAAAGTAATTTTATAGAATATAGTAGTTTATTAGATGCATTTATATCTATTGCCAAAGACAGGATGAAGTCCATTATGGGTCATTTTCTCTAGGCAGGGGTGTAGGATAAGAAAAGGTACCATTTGATTAAGTGGGAGGTGATAGTGAGGCCGATAGAGGAAGGAGGGTGGGGAATTATTGATATATCCATATTTAACAAAGCTCTAATTATTAAGAATATGTGGAGGGCTACTACAAGTCAAGGTATGTGGTCTCTAATCATAAAGGATAAATATATGTTTGATAATTGTTTTATGTCTTGGATAACACAGGGGGCCAGGAATAAAACAAAAAAATCATACATTTGGCATTGCATGATGAATTTACTTCCCTGTATGATGAGTTTCATTAGATGGGAGATTGGTGATGGGCATAGGAGTAAGATCGGTTTAGATGTTATGGCAGGTGTAATCGGACGTCACTCACTATCGACACTGATTCTGAATTTCATTCACAATAAGGGATTTCATACTTTACATTAGATTTACATAGCACATCTTGATAATATTGTTGGTCATTCTTAGAGAGGGGCAATAGAATTAGATTTTTTGGATAAGCACGGACTGGAATGGGAGGATTATATAGTTAAACTAAATGATATAGAGATTTTTTTACAAGATCAACAAGATAAAATGTGTTGGAATGGGAAGTTACATAAAGGAGCTCCAAAAGGTTATAAAGGAGATTATATATATATGAATCTGAATTGTAATCCATAGGCACAATTTAAAAACAATTGGTTTCAATTCATTTGGAAATGGGACATACCCTTCTGTTGGAATTTCTAAGTTTAACCTGTTAGAATTTTTTCCTTTATTATCTGGTTTATTTCTTCCTACTTGTTCAATTACTTAAAAAGTTGTTTACCATGTACATAGTGAAAATAAACACAAGTACAGTATCAACATCTACGGATCATCAACTGAAAGAAAATAAGCACACAAGTGACACCGTTATTTTTGGACCAATGTCTACAAAAAAACTCAATGCAGGGAAACCGGTGTAGCTATTCAGAGGGTTTTATTATTATGCAATTTTTAGAATACAACTAGGGTGCTAGAAATGGCTCACCCAACAGAGAATTCCCTTGACAGTGGTACCTCTTCTCGGAGACAGATATTCTAGCTGATTTATCACCGGATGAATGATCCCACAACAACAATTGCATCTTGCACTGCTATGCATCACTCTGATAGGGATTACATCACCCTATCTGGATCACCAAATCCTAGTCTGTCCCACGAAATCCTGCCAATGATGCCTCTTGGCCCTGCGTCAGCTCTATTAGCCTCTACGCAACTTCTGAAGCTTCTGCATTAGCCACTAGGCCCTCTGCATCACTGACGCTGGCCTTTCCTGACTCTACGCAGCTCCTGGTTGCCTCTACGTAACACCCAATTTCCTCTTCGTCAACCTCTCCGGGCTCTACGCTATCTCTCTGGTACCAACTCTGCCTCTCTTCTATGTATTCAATGCCCCTCGCTGCAACATATCACTCACTTGATTTCCTCAACAAACCCTACCCCAGAAAATCGAATTCTTGATCTCTCTCGGTGTGTTCTCCAACTGACCCTCAAGCCTCCTCTTATACTTTTCTCGTTGGTCCATCGATGACTAAGATTAAATCTCCAATCAATGGCTAATATTAGATTTGGCTTGATCCATGAATTTTGGACCCTTCTAACCCAGTTTTATATTAATACCCATTAATATTTTATTTTTCCTAAGTTTAGACTTATGAACTCCATTAAAAATATTAATTATTTTAATATCTCCCAAACCGGGTACAATCTATCCAAACCATTTCTGGGTCTTGGATATCTCATGTTCTTTAGCCTCTCCACTAATTTATATGGCTAGATCACATCCGATGCTACCAAAAATCAACACTCCCTCTTAGCGAGGACTATGTTATTGTAATACTCCACACTGAGCATCATCCTGATTATTCGGCACTGGTCCCTGTGTTGATGCTAGGCCTCCCCACCCAACATCCTCTACACTACTACATCCTGTACTGCTACCCATGGCCCTACCATTGCGACTATTGCATCCATATGGCAGCTCCCTCTGCATCCGTGTTGTTGTTGGTCCATCCTCCTAACACTGCATCTGCACTGCATCCCCTTCTCCTCATGTTCCATCGTGCTACTGCATATTCCTACTGCACTGCAGCTCATTTATTGAGAAGTAAGTAATTGATCCACCCAACTTCTAACATTCTTGTCAGGCTAGAAACACTCCCGATGTTGAAGCTCCCTCTGCTGCTAACAAGTGCTCCCTTTACTGACCTCTGCACTGCTACAACAACTCCCCACATCTTGCACCATTGCACACCTCTCTATGCCATCCTGCATTGGTGCAACACTCCCATGCCTCTCGCAATGTTGCAGCATGCTAGCCTCGCGCTGTACAGGGACTCCTGCACTGTAACACTCTCTGTTGCTTCATCTGCATTAGTCTCTACCTACATTTGTCAGAGTTACTACTCCTCTTCGGGGCTCCCATAGCAAGGTATAATCCAAGAGGTTGGGTGCCTCAAGGATCTTGCCCCTCATCGCCTATAGTCCTCCTAACTACAGCTCGATGTCTCCCCACTTCTTCTCAAGTGGCACATGAGCACCCATGGCACAATCGTCATCCTCCTCGACTTCTTTCTCCACCCTCATTGGCATTGCCTTGGTCTTAGAAGCCTCTCCCTAGCTCTTCTTCCTAGGACAGTGGTTCACAAAATGACCTAGCTCCCCATAATGGAAGCACTTGACCTTAGAGAGGTCCTTCTTGAATGGAGTTCGGATTTTCCACAGTGTTCATGTTTTGAAGTCGACGTTTCGAGTCTGCAACTAGACTCATCATCAGGACAAAGTGTGAGGAGAAAAGAAGGAAATCTTAGGTATAAATATGAAAACCCAGGATGTGAAGTCCAATGGCCGACTCTTTTCATTATTGATGATTTTATTTATTATAAGCTTTATGTTTTTTCATTATACATATTTTTAATAACTACCTTGTAATTTATTTTTAATTATTTTATTAATGTTACAATTTTAATCAATTAAGAATAACATCATAAACATCAACAAGCATTAACCATAATTAATAAACAAAATTTAATTATAAGGCAAAAAAAAACAAAATAAGACATATAAAGTGGAGCATTAATAAATATCATAATAAATATCAATTATAATAGATAACAATAAGTATATATAGAGGAGCTTTAACTAATAGCATAGTAAATTTCATTAATAATAACATAGATAATAGGAGCAAATAACATTATAGAATTAAAATAGCATTAACAATAACAAATAATAAATATAAACAAAAATGCATTAAATATTAAAATACTAATAAGAATAATACTAAATAATCTTAGAATTACTAAAAGAGATTTTAATAACAAAACATATGATTTATAAGAAGACATAATAAATAACTTTCTTAACAATAATAATAAAAAAATCACATTCTAATCAATTAAGAATAACATATCAATAAACATAACCATAATTAATAGAAAAATTTAATTATTAGGCATAATGACATAATAAGACAAAATATAAAATTGTAACATTAATAAAATAATTAAAAATAAATTACAAGGTAGTTATTAAAAATATGTATAATGAAAAAACATAAAGCTTATAATAAATAAAATCATCAATAATGAAAAGAGTCGGCCATTGGACTTCACATCCTGGGTTTTCATATTTATACCTAAGATTTCCTTCTTTTCTCCTCACACTTTGTCCTGATGATGAGTCTAGTTGCAGACTCGAAACGTCGACTTCAAAACATGAACACTGTGGAAAATCCGAACTCCATTCAAAAATCACACCACAGTAATCTGCAAACTAAAAAAGAGGTCCTTCTTCTTCCTTCTCTCCAGCTTTTCCGCAGATGCTAGAGCTGCATCCTCTTCTTCCTCCTTGATTCTGACCCCTTTGTTGCTACTCCCTGCCTTGGTCGTTGTCTGATATCTTCTTACCGAAGATCCGCCCACAGTTCTTCCCAATTTGGAAGCTTCAACCTGCCCAGTATGCTCTATAAAAATACTTCCCAATCCTCAGAAACTGTGTTTAGTGCGGTGCTCACCATCAATTCTTCATCTGGTGTGACCCCTGTAGAAGTTAGTTTATCACGGATCTCCTTCAACCAACTGAGGAGGACATCTATCTACTCTCCCTTCTGCATCTGGTATGACTGCAGTTGATTTTCAAGTAACATCTTCCTCTGCATAGAAGTATGCCAGTACAATTTCTTTAGGGCCTCCCACATCTCACTTTCCGTGTCCTTTTCGGTAATATGAGGAACCACATGATTCTTGACCCCATCAAGAATGATGCACTTTGCCCTAGCCATTTACTCCTTGTACTTCTCATTTTCAGCTGGGTCAACTAGGATCGCTAGTATTTTCAAGGTGAAGTCATTGATGCAATATTTGTCTAGAATGGACAATATCCCGGCCTTCCAGACCACGAAGTTGGATGCTCCGTCCAACCTATCCTGATCTCTCAGCCCATTCATGACCATCTCGTTGCTCTTCTGTCAACTCCTCTGAGTTTCTCTACTTCCCTCCTAGAAGCCCTATGTTCGACTCCTACTAAATCTCTCAACTTCCCATCTAGAAGTTCTCGGTTCGACTCCCTCTGAGTCTCGATTTCTCTTCTGGAAATATCTCTGCCAATGTCGAGTTACCCCCCTCCGATTGTGTATGAAAATACACCACTGATCCATATTCCTTGGCTAGAAATCCACCTTGGCAGCAACTCCCTCCTCCTTGGTCTTGCCTTGTTAGGTATTGTTATGACCACAGTACCCCACCAGCTTCGCTCCACAAATTACCCACAACCTCCTATGCCCCAGCAACTGAACGGTTGAGCCACTTGGCTTTGTGCAATACCGACACCGGAAAATCAGCTTCCCCAGCCAACTGCATCAGCCCTCCTAGCCTCTAGGTGGCACGTGAGCCTGATTCTGCCTCCCTTAGCCTCTGCGTTGTCTCTCTTTGGCCCAGAATGATGACGTAGTCCCTCTGCATCACTCCTTCTTCTGTCGCCTTCTGAAATGATCAGATATGTCACTTGGAACAGTTGAATTCGCTGCAAATGCTCTGCTCGACTGATGCCTTCAGTTATCTCGTGATCTAAAACCATGCTCTGATGTCATGTTGGAATTTCTAAGTTTAACCCGTTAGAAATTCTTCCTGTACTAACTGGTTTATTTCTTCCTACTTGTTCAATTTCTTAACAAGTTATTTACCATGTAAATACTACAAATAAACAAAAGTAGTATCAACATCTATAGATCATCAAGTGAATGAGAACAAGCACATAAGTGACACTGTTATTTTTGGACCAATTTTCGTGGAAAAACCCAATACAGGAAAATTGGTGCAGCTATTTGGAGGGTTTTATTATTATGAAGTTTTCAGAATACAACTACGGTGCCAGAAATGGCTCACCCAACAGAGAATGCCAGTGGTACCTCTCCTCGGAGACATATTTTGGTTGATTTATCACTGAATGAACGATTGCACAACAACAATTGCAGCGTGCACTGCTCTGCGTCACTCTGATAGGGACTGCATCACCCTATCCGGCTCACCAGCTCCTAGTTTGTCCCACGAAATCCTGCCAGTGCTGCCTCTTGGCCTTGTGTTAGCTCTGCTAGCCTCTGAGTAGCTTCTGAAGCTTCTGCGTCAGCCCCTAAGCCCTCTGTGTCACCCACGTTGGCCTTTCTTGGCTCTACGTAGCTCCTCGCTGCCTCTATGTAGCACCCAGTTGTCGCTGCGTCAACTTCTATGGGATCTGCGCTGTCTCTCTGGTACCAACTTTGCCTCTTTGCTATGTATTCACTGCCCCTCACTACAGCGAATCACTCACTCGATTTCTTTAGCAAACCCTGCCCCAAAAAATTGAATTTTTGATCTCTCTTGGTGTGTTCTCCAACTGACCCTCAAGCTTCCTCTTATACTTTTCTCATTGGTCCATCAATGCTCGAGATTAAATCTCTAATCAACGGCTAAAATTAGACTTAGCTTGATCCATGACTTTTGGACCCTTCTAACCCAGTTTTATATTAATACCCATTAATATTTTATTTTTCCTGAGTTTAGATTTATAAACTCCATTAAAAATATTAGTTATTTTAATATCTCCCAAAGCGGGTACAATTTGTCCAAACCCTTTCTGGGTCTTGGAGATCTCATGTGCTTTAGCCTCTCCACCAATTTTCATGGCTAGAGCACATCTGATGCTACCACAAATCAACACATTAAATATTAAAAGTTTTTTCTCGCCAGCGATTAATGGCAAAATTACGACTTGGAACAATCTACAAAGAAGAGGTATGACTAACTCGGGTATTTGTGTATTAGGCAAAAAAAGCCTAAAACACTGAACATCTTCTACTCGCGTGTTAGTATGTGGTGGAGGTATGGGTAGGGACCCTCCAAACATTGAAGATTAAACGAATACTGAGAAGTAGAACATTGGACAATTATATTAAGAGGTGGTTTTTTACTAAAAAGGAATTACAAGACTCTTCCACTATTTATCTTATGGACTATCTGGCGCAGTAGGAAAGAAACTACTTTTGATTAGAAATGTGGGCTGGTGCGAAATGACATAAACAAGATTATCTCAGTGTATGGAGAGATGGGTCCGAGCATAAAGAACAAAAGGATGAGGAATAACAAACACACAAATATATGGGGTAACTATCCGGTGAGGTTTTTTTGACGGAGCAAGCAAAAGGAGGAGGTGTGGATGTAAAGCAGTTATAGTCATAAACCCTAAACCCCAGAAAATACTTCCGTTTTTAGTGGGAAAGAGGACATGGAACAAATAGTAAGGATGAACTCATTGCATTATAGGGTGTTCTCATAGTGGCAAAATGGTTGAGAATAGTTTGTATTAGATTTTCGGAAATGCAAAAGGTATTATAGATTGGGTACAAAACATTCAAAACACTACATGTTTCAGTCCCCCTATTCTCAAAACTTAGATGTGCAGAATTTGGGTTCGGGTGGTGAGTACCTTTCAAGTTGTTAACTTGATCATATTTTCAAAGAACGGAATTGGATGATGATGATGTCAGAAACCAACAGGTAAATTTTACTTTTCTGCTCATGGATGGTGTTCGTTCTGCTTCAGGTTTCGCCGATGACAATCGAGATATGTTTAATAGCTCACTAAGTTTTGGATTGGTGGTTGGAACTTACTTTTTAAAGAGATATGCACCAGATATTGGCGTTCGTGTTGATAAAGCTAAGGCGCCAGTCGAAGATTTGGCTACATTTCTTGATTCTTCAACTCGTATTGGTCCTGATAAAACCAAGGTACCAGTGGAGAATTCGTCTGTATATCCTGCTTCTTCAACTGACAGTCGCGTTGATAAAGCTAAGGTACGAGTGGAAGATGTGGTTGTATTTCTTGATTCTTTTACTGGTGAGAAGCTTCTAGCGGAAGATTTGGCTGTATCTCCTCACTCTTCAATTGGTATTCGCTAATCGGGTTGATAAAAGTAAGGTATAGAAGAAAATTCGGCTGTAAACCTTGAATCAGCTAGTATTCGTGTCGATAAAATTAGTAATTATGGCTGAAAGTTTCTCATCTCCAACAATAAGCAGAAAAAGAAACTCCGTCAGCAACAAAGAAGGAACTGTCAACCAATGGAATGCCCAAATCGTAGTGGACCCTGCATTCTCCAAGGAAATTGAATTTTTTTCGTGGGACAAGAGCATTACATGTCGGCCATAATCACGATTATGACATGGCGATGGTAATGCTGTCATCCTTCTATCATCTATGTATGTGCGATGCTAGATGAGTTTGTGTCTTGGTAGAGCTAGCAATAGTGTAAGGCGATAGATGCTCCGAAGAGGGTAGTTTACTGTATAAAAAAATAAAATAAAATATATGTATTTGTAAATTAATTAATTCCTATGATTTTTAAACGTTAACTTGTATATATGGAAAAGTTTTAGATTATAAATTAATTTATAATTAAAAGGGAAGAGTATATCAAAAATTAAAGTTTTAGACGAGTAAATTAATTTATAATTAAAAAAGAAGAGTATGCAAAAACAATTAAAGGAAAATTGATATTGATTAAAAAGTAATAAATATTGATTAAAATAGATAATATTATAAAGTTAGGGGAATTGGGATGATAAAAGAAAGAATATTATAATATAAAAATTAGTAAAGGTCTGCATTGCCTTAGAAGACGGGTCCTAATTTTTGAGGGGATTTTATATATCTATATATATATATATATATATATATTACTGATCAGGATGAAGATTTCTATGTTTGTTATAAGAAGTTATTTCTATGATAAATGATTTTGTTGTGATTTTTGATAACATAATTATTATTTCATATTACTCTGATAAAGCAACTAGAGTTTATGGTGGAGGTGAAAATGGTTGTGAACAAAAAAATAATATTCTTACTTTTATTTTACTTTTGTTGCAATATCATTTATTTGTGGAAATAGTATTGAAATGCAAAGTCTAAATATCACTCTTTTTCTCTTTTGAAAAAGTGTATACATAATTTTATAGATTAAATATAATTATTTTGATAGTTGTTTTTATTTTAAAATTTTAATTATCTATTTTAAAATTAAGATTTATATAATTTTAATTTATTTATATAAAATAACTTTCAGGATTATTTATAAGTGTATTGACCAATCAAGATTTATATTATTTTATCAGTTACGAACTTTAATTTCTGATTTATATTATTTTATCAGTGATGAACTTAAAAAAATAATTTGAAAATATTAATTAAAATAAAATAGCTGATATTACGTATCCCCTTTTACTGATATACTGATATTCTAATCTACTGGAAAGACTCTCAACCACCATGCGTTACCGTGAATTCATAAGTTAATTATTCAGATGGTCGTCTGGTCTGGCATTGCGCAGAGTTTGCCAGGAAGAACAATAGCTGGATAAGATGTCGCCAAAGCATGGGTACGTATGAATAAATAACTGTGAATCGATATGCACATGACGTGCATGATACGACGGCTGGGGCGGTTGGCTTTCGCACCTTCCAGTTGTGTTCGAGTCCTGCGGGGTCCCTCGCTTGGTGATTTGTAACGGCTAAGCCGTATTCTGCTGGCTTCGGCCATATGAAGATTTCTCTCTGAAAAAAAAACCGCGTTGTTTAAATAACTGTCCATATGAAGATTTCTCTCTGAAAAAAAACCACGTTGTTTAAATAACTGTGAATACATTCTTACGTTGTTTATTAGGTCACAATACAGAGAAGATATGCCAAGGCAAGGACTGGGAGAGCGTGGGGGTTGGAGGGAATATAACGAATGAATCCCTCCTCCACCATTCCAAGCACATAAAACCGACAACTCTTCTGGTTATCTTCGTGGATTGAAGCGGCAACCAGACTGGTGGGAAAAGGAATAGATGAAGCTATTTAATTTCAATTTAATTATTAAATTAAACATGTCTATGTAACGCACGAGAGCACAGGATTTGTTTGGTAAAATCACGAATAATGTTCGACTGACATGAAATTTAGTCTATTTATTTAAAAATAAATAAAAATACACAAGCCTATATCCATCGTCAGTTTAAAAATATAATATGTGGTTTATGGTTTTAATTAATTTTTTTATTATAAAAATAAAAAATATTATTATAAATAGTTCCAAGGGTTAGTTTAGTTGGTCAAAATAGCTATTGGGAGATTACAGGGTCAGGGTGTCCGTGAACCATTTTAAAGAAAAAAAAAAATATTATTATAAATAAAGTTATAATTTAGGTAATTTTTAAGTTTTTTAATTTTAGCAATTTAAAATGTGATTAAATAATTATTTTAATGTTTATAATAGATTGATATTTATTAATATTTACTATTTATTTAAGTTATATAATTGTACTAGTTGTACATACAATCAATATAGAACCATCTTAATTCTAGATTTACAAAAGAACAAGAAGATCAAATCTCTCAAAATATATACATTTATTCAATCTAAAATTTGAAAAAAAAATCGCTTTAAAAAATTTGATTTTTTTGATACTTAATAAATTTAAAATTAAGATAAATTTATATTACTTTTTAATAATATTACTTTATATATATTAAGTATTTTTTTAATATAATAATTAAAATATAAATAATTATCTTAACTTATATTTTATATATTTCATATAATGAAATATTCTTCTCAAATCTACATTACATTAACGTTAATTTTTTGTTGTTGTTTAACTCTTAATCTAATGCTAACACAATTTTTGTTATTGTTGTTTAACTCTTAATCTAGTGCGAACACACAACGACGACATTTCCCATACTAGAGTGTAATGTGCATCTCAGTGCAATTGTAAATATCGCGGTCTTGTTTTTTATAAGAGCCATTAGTTTTATGATGTTAAATATATTTCTTTAATATAAATATTGATGCTTTTCTTTCTGAAAAAAAAAATTGCAATGTGTTTCTTTATATATATAATACTTATATATAATCTATTTTCCTAATAAGTTTAACCATAAAAACTTTAGGGGAGAAACAAACATATTGATGTAGTTTAGAATTATGATTGATATATATGTTTGAATATTCACATAGAGTTCTATAAATCTGCAATTTTATTAGGGATTGAAATATAGATCATTTTAAAACCTTAAAATATAAACAATAAAGGAGCATTTTGCTAGTTTATGTAGTTGAAATTTAAGTTCACCACTTGAAACTAAAATAAAAATAGCTTATTAGGGATTGAAATATACATCATTTTTAAAAACCTTAAAATATAAACAATAAAGGAGCATTTTGCTAGTTTATGAAATTGAAATTTAAGTTCACTACTTGAAACTAAAATAAAAATAGCTAATTGATTCAACATGTAGAGGAAAAATAGTCAATCCATTTTTCCTTTATTCATTTTATGAGAATGCATTAGAGCGTATGTGTCATTTTTATATATAATAATAATTATGTGAAACTCTTTTACTTTAGCATTTTGCTTTAGCATGTTTGAAAAGAAATATCTAATACTAATAACTTATTTTAAGGGCCCAAGACTTATTATCTTCACTTAGCAGTAGTGAAGGCCTAGTTTGGCTACTCACTTATTCCATTTGGATCTCCGAAACTATTTTTTATCAGTTTCATATTTTTTAACATAATTTCCAATTTTGCCAGTTTTTTTTTTGTCGATTTTTAGGTTTCAAACTTCCATAATCATTTTAAGTCCCTAGATATCATTTTTTTGGGAAACAAGAAAACATGGGTATTAACTAACATTTTTATTTGAAAGTTGCTCTACTCAAATAGATATTTCTAACGAGCCATCATGCAAGCCAAATGGAGATCGTATGACAAAGTTATGACCCCAGAAAGTTGACGTTCAAACTAACCTCATCGGGGCCCATAAGCTTTTGGTGCTTCATCTCTAGGGATAGGTTTTTGGATGTTTAGGGTTTCTTATTCTTGATTCATGATAAAAAGGCCTCAAAGCCTCATTATAACATAGTTTAGAAGACATATAGTCGTCATATCTCTTCTTAGAAATAAACTACCATCGCCCAAGCTAGTTTGCTTTCTACATGTAAACAATTTTCAATATTTGCTATTTATTAATTGAAGTTAATTTTCACTTTATCTCTATGTTTATATTTTAAATTTATATTTAGTTTCACCCCTTCGTAAATCTATATCACATCCCCTTTACAAAAACCACCTAATGGGGCCTAGAAAACACCATAAGCCGAAATAATCAATAGAGAGTGTGTAGAAATTGCAGGAAATTTATTACTACTAATGAAATCAAACTAAATTCAAGAGACACAAATTTATTCTACTATTCTATGGAAAGGAAACACATGCAACAACATGAAACCATTAAAACACAATGAACACAATGATTTTACAGGGGAACCCAACTGTTAAAACCCCTCTACTACTTTGTATTAATTCATATGAGAATATGGATTAATTATGATGTCTTGCTTCAATCTTGAAGCACACCGTGCACTGCAATTATGATCTCCTACTCACTGACTTGCTTTGACCAACACTTAGCCAAAACAGGCCTGAACCTTCCTCCTATTTCCTCACGCAATCCTTGAGGAAATGAGCCCCTAAAAAATAGGATAATTCCCTATTTCCTTGTGCAAATATTGAAGGAATTGATCACCTAATGCAATGAAAGACCTTTACACTCAAATAGTATACCACAATAAATACATTGATGCATTTTTTCTCCACTCAACTAGGTAATTAGAATTCCATGCATGACTAGGATTGTTTTTGGTAAGTTGATCAATTGAGATATTAGTGAGTTAACAACAATCATTACTAAACTAAACTCCTACTAACTCTACTAATGACTGGAGCTTAGATAACTAAGTTTAACTAACAATAACTCCACTAGATTGCTAGATTTTAGCAATCAACGTGTACACAATTCTTCTTCTAGTGTACAAACTTGAATTTACTGATTTAAATAGGAGACAAGGCCAGGTCACTCCTGCTAATTGTAATTAAATTCATCTCGCTAATGTGATGTTGACGGTGTTGGACCCGCCAACATGTAAGGGGATCACCCCAGTAAGAAGTCCCAACTAGACCTCAGACTGTTTGGTGTAGGAGTCCCAGCAGTGGGTCGTATGGTATTGCCTTGATTGTAGTTGTGAGAAGAGGCAAGTAAGATGTCCTTGTTGGTAGCAAGGGTGTGATATGCGCAACAAGCCAAGGAAGGTGCATGAATGGTTCTAACACACGGAAGGTGGAGTGAGTGCACCCGTTGGAAACTTGTGGAAACACACATCTTGGAAGGGAACACACAAGCAAAGATGCATCACGAACTGGAAGGCAAGCAAACCAACAATCTAAAGTGATGGTTAAACCAACAACACATATTAGTAAGATTCATACATACATATACAGAAAGAGTCTATACATACATGTGTAAGCAAACAGATACATATATCATTAGAGTAACCAAGTTAATTGAAATACAATAATAACATATGCGTGAAATGTGTTAGCTTTGTTATATTAAGAAGTGAAAGCTCCAATCATACAGTACAACCATGACCAACCACTAGTCCCGAACACAGAACGTTACAGTCACTGCTTCTTGCTCCTCCAAAGAGATGTACTAGCTCTGCATTGTGGAGAAGCCAAGGCTTGTTACAATACTCTCCAAACTTTCTCTAAGATATTCCTATTGGAAGCTTGGCTGCCCAAAAGCCCTTACAATGAGTTATGAGGTTCTATAAATGGAAAAGGGCGGGGTCGCCCTTGACATTCCCCTTTGTGACTCTTCACCTACCCTCATGACTCTTCACCTACTACATGATTGTTACATCAAACTATTGACACTTGGACTTTCACGTTAAAAGATGTTACATACAATCTACACATGTACCCATGTGAGAAAAAATAGGCTTGAGCAAGCCATCCAAGCTATCACTAAGACTCAAAAAGTTGTCGGAAGACCAAATCTTCGACATCCTTGTGATGATTGACGATGGCGAACTAATGCTAAGCTTGGTCGTCCGTGTGCTCAATGGTGACATCCTATTGTAAACGAACTCTTTCTTCCGTTGCATCTGGGTACAATGATATGGATCCTCTGTTCAACTCATCTGATAGCACGTGTGTCATCCTCTTGAGTGTAGCTGGACCAGCAAAATAATGATGCATAGTGTCTGCGTTGATCTTCAAGTGTGTGCCGGTGACTATGCACATCAACCTGTCGAAATACATGTTCATCTACGGTTGAACCTGGTTCTTGTCTTCGCCTGAGTGAGTGTGCTAATGGGTGGGACCACATGCGTGCGCATGATGACATCCATGCTCCTGAACAACCTTGCATGCAATCGACGACACCACTCACCCTGTCTGCTTTGCGCTAGCTGCTGGGTTGGGTCTATAGCCTGTATGGATGCAATTTCATCATTCTATGCATGTTGTGCCTCCTGATGTACCTGTTCCTACTGCAACTCCTCTCGTCTGTGCAGCTCATGTTCTTCCTTGAGTTTCTGCTATAGCATCTGCAACTCCTTCTCTGTTTCTCTCTATGCCTTCACACGATCCTCTTGTTGCGCCGTCACCTCATAGCCTCAATCTCAAAAGCTTCTTTCATCACGAGTGGATTTGCTTTGAGCTTGTAGCTATGCTCTACCTCTGTGATGTAAACAAATTTCCTCTTGCATTTGTCGCATGCAGGTGTGCTACCTTCTACTGTTGCTGATGGTGTTACTCGATGTGATGCCACTGCCATTTCATCTTGATATCCTTGTCCATGAACAACTTGATTTCTTCATAGATAGGCAAGTTCATATACACTTGATTGGTTGCATCTTCAGTTGCGCTCTCGACATTGTCTTTGACTCTTCTCTCCTGGAAGCCATTGTACTTGTGCTATTGAGAGGCAGACGAACACCTGTGATACCTGGGGACATATCAACACTCATGGCAAGAAATATGTCAGTTGAAAATCAAAACAAACTGGAGGATTAACATGCAACATAGCTATGTGACTGTCTATGAAGATTGTACAATTTTCACCAGGAGGGTGGGAGACTGACTGCCAAAACTGCACAAGGCATAGTTCGGGCTGTCGGTAGGCTGACTGAGTGCTGGAATTGCGCAATGGAAAGTCTATCTTGGTTTGTTGAGGACTAAAATTGTGTAATGCGCAATTTCAGTCAGCAGTGACATGTAAACCAACAAACTTCATTGCACAGTTTCTGGGGCAACAAGGCACTGCCTTCCAGAATTGTGCAATGCAAGCCTGGAGGTTAGTGTTGGGCCAGACTTTTTCAATCTATGGAGGAAAGGTAGAGCCTTCACTTCTAGAAATGTGTAATGCTAGCTGAGAAAGGCATGGTCCTGGCCAAGGCAGCCCAGACTCACTGACGAGCGATTAAAAACATGAGAAGTCTGAATGCATGGTGAAACTAAGTGTAAACAAGAGTGAATGGTCATGCATGCAAACAATAAGTGCAGGATTCAAAAAATGAGAAAGCGTGCATGTGTGTGAAGTGGGTTGCTGCAACTACGACTATTGGTGCAAAAACAGTGTCATGCATGCGAAAATAATGAGATGCAAATGAAAAATGAAACGTTACTTCTACAAGATAACATACATTAAAATAACAACAAGCACTCATTGAAATCAAGCATACAACACTTACACAAAGCGAAACACAAAAAGCGACAGAAACGCAATGCAAGACATGAGAAGCAGACTTACCCTGAAACAGCTAAGTTGAAAGTGCCGAAGACTCCTGGATGCAATGTTGGATGTCAGAGCTACAAGATAGATGTGAGGAATGAGCTATGTGGTGTCCGGTTTATAAGTTTTTATAAGATCAAGGTTATGACGTGGATGCCACAAATCTAGGAAAAAGCGACACTTAGCGAGAGGTTCCTAAAATGATCTTTGCATGTAACCTCTAGTTGCTAAAAATAGATCCCTCAAATATAGGGATGCCTTTTGCATGTTACCTTTTGCGATTTCGAGAAGAGAAACCCATGCATGCAAATCAGTTCTTCTTGGTCCCAGAGGGAACCGATTAAGCTAAAGGCACATGCATCAGTCTGCGAGCCTGGGATGAAAATTTACACAGTCTCTGGGTTGAGCAGAGCTGGCTGCCTGACAAGCATTGCACAATTTATGTGCTGAGCAGGTCACTGCCTCCTAGAATTGCGCAATTTCTGGGCTGAGGCCCAGTGCTGGGTCAGATTGTGCAGTTTTTTGAAGGAGGGCTCCCTGATTGTTCTGTTCAATTCTGGAGCCAACAAGCTGCCCAGCTGATTTGTGCAATTTATTAAGGGAAGGATGGTTCCCCTCGAGAATTGCGCAATTTTTTGGGGGAGTGTCTCAATGAGAAAATAGCCTAAGTCCGAAATGTCAGCCTCCGGGAGGGAGACAAACAAGCTGACATGCATAGGCTAGTAGATCACTGAAGCTCATCTAAATCCTATGTACTTGACAGTGCAAGACATGCTACTAAGGATGGTTGGTAGGGAGGCTCCAAAACAAAGCTAAGGCAAAATTTTGGAGGGTGGTTGTAGCCGCTACAACACTCGGCAACACACTGTTAGAACTCCAGCTTTCTGAATGGACCTTGTTCGTGAAAAGAAAGTCTAACACCTTCAGAAGTATTGTTCAGTTCTTTGTTCGTATTGGTTCCCACACTTTCTTGATTGTAAGAAGTAGCATCTGCCAAGCTCTTGGTCGGTCGGACACATTCCAAGCCAAGCCAATGCAGTTGTTTTGATTGGGGATGAGGGGTATATTGGTGCACAAGACATATGGTCGTCATAGTTTTAGTTTCATCTCTGGTGTTGCTCCGTTGCCAGCAGGCCTGGACAGTATCCCGACGAATTCATGCAGGAACACAAGAATCACTCCATTGCCAGTGAGCTTTGTTAGTACCCTGGTGGAGTTACTTGCATCACCTCTCTGTGCAGGAAGCTTTTCTCTTCTTTTTCCTTATTCATTTTCATTTTCATAACTGTGCATAGCACTTATTCATTTTAGAGGTGGAAGAGGGATCCCAACTTATGGAGAGTAGAAGAGGTTTTTCCTGTAGAGAAGTTGTTTGTATATACCTCTGATGTGCTTGTTAAGGTTTTCCCCCTCACCTTACTATACTTGATTGAGCTGACAAGGATAAACACAAAACAATCGACTCCAGTAGGTGATACTAGTTAGCGCGCAAGCGTTGTGTTTTCACTAAGGCTCACTTCGATTAGAACATATTTTCCATTGATGTATCATGGATTGAAGACAACAGGTTCTTCATACAGAGGCAGGACGACAAATAACTAAGTATTGATAACTGCACAAGTCCTCTTGTACTTTACCCTGCTTGTTTCAAGAGTCACACATAGTTTCATGCGAAAAAAACCTATGAATGCGAACGAGTAAAGAAACAATAGAACAAAGAAAAAGCAGAAGTAAATGTGTAAGCAAAGCGAGTAAGAAAACAAACAGGTAACAAACAAACATGCAAAGTAAGAAGGAAATGTGCATGAAAGCAAACAAACCAAAAGCAAACACTACTCCTACTCCTAAGCTAACGGTGCATGGGTTTGCTCACGTAAAGTGATACTTGCAATGCAGCCATTAGTGCATTGGTCGACCCATGTTGGTGAAGGCATGGTTCGTGAACAACACAATTGTGCAAACCAACAAACATGAAAGATATAACAGTGAAGCCAAACACACTTCGGGTTTAAATGTGTCCACAAAGCATAAGCGAGTGCAAACACATGACATGCAATCTGTGGACTTACCATGGTGTTGTGCTACACTGCTGCAAATGTTAAGTGTACACATTCTCTTGATTGTGCCATGCAAGAAAACATGAGGTAGACCACTTACGTTGCACAACTGTGCTTGCTATGTAATATTCCTCCAATGCATGAGCGATGGGATCGTGTAGTTCAAGTGGAGGAAGCGAAATATGGGTGTTTGGTTGATATTGAGTGCATACAAATGAGTGATGAGGAGCCATGCGTGTTTCAACAATTTCCTGATCGTAAGTGAAACCAACCTCATGAAAATGAGGGCCTGACATAACCATAAGCTTAGGTTGAAGTGCCTTGACAGTCTGCGAGGTTTCGACTTCTTCGACAAATACATCATCATAGACCACTATCTTAGATAGACTAACAATGATTGAATCATCGAATGAAGAAGTAGAGAGATCACGAAAACCAAGATTAGAAAATTCAGTATGTTTGTCATCATCCTCATGATTTGATGAATCACATAGAGGGGTAGATGAGAAGCAAGAATGTTCACCCTTTGCGTTTCCGGAAAAAGCGAATGAAGAATCAAGTGGATGTTCAATGAATGATTTGTCCTCTTTGTTATCGAATGATGGAATTACATCTTGTGTGCGTTGCGAGTGATCAACAATAGGTGCATCCATAGATGGAGATACACGAGCAAAATCAGGGATGGAAGAATCACCGAAGATGTCAGGGAAAAGTAGAGGAGGCGCAGATGGAAGGGAATCATCCTTCGCCGCAGGTTGATGTTTAGGCTCCCATTCATACTTTTCATGAATGACAACACAGGTTGGTTGTGCAACACCAACTCTGTTGATGGCTTGATCCTCGTTCACAATAGGTGTAGAGTCTGGAATGGAAGAACACAAGATAGTGCAATTTGGAGGATCAACAGAATGCGAAGATGGAGGTTGAGGTAAGACATGCATGTGACAACCCATGGGCTTCACAACCAAATTTGCAGGAAAATTGAGAGAATCGATGTTGGGAGGATGTGACAACTGAACAGATGCATGTGCATGTTCTCACATCACTCTACGATGGTGAAGCTATTTGATGAGGGGATCGCGGATAGTCACTTGTGATAGTGACCGTGTCCATATGTGATTGTGCAGATTCATCACTGAAGTATGTTGACTAGGGTTTGAAGTTCAACTTCATCTTGGGATGGAATGATTTTTTAAGGAAATATTCAAATTTGTCCATGAGATATTGGAATTTCATCTGACTTTTCGGAGCAATAGACAGAAGCGCTCTGAAAAACCCAAAGGTGATTCATGCGGGGCCTTCCATTATTTTAATAATTTTCTATCAAGTGCTTCAGGATCAAAATGGTGAAAAACAGATTCAATTAGATCACTGAATTGCTTAAATGAGTGCACGGAGTTATGAGGCAGCGTGCCACACCATCGCAATGGGTGTCCGCGAAGTGGGTGTGCAAGCAATGAACATACCTTTGTTTCATTGATATCTTACACATTATCCATGAGCACATGGAAGCCATCTAAGTGATCAGGCCATGCCACCTCGCCTTCACCATCATATGTGATTCGTGACAAGTGAACTATAACAAAATCCATGATAGATGTATGAAGATTCAATACAGATTGTGAGGACTCAGCTTGTCATCTGGCCCTCCTTCTAGCACCAAAAATGTTGACAGTGTTGGACCCGCCAACATGTTAGGGGATCTCCTTGGTAAGAAGTCCCAACTAGACCTCAGACCGTTTGGTGTAGAGTCCCAATAGTGGCTCATACATTATCACTTTGACCGCAGTTGCGTGCAGAGGCAAGTAAGATGTCCTTGTTGGTAGCAAGGGTGTGACATGCGCAACAAGCCGAGGAAGGTGCATGAATGGTTCTAACACATGGAAGGTGGAGTGAGTGTGCCCATTCGAAACCTGTGGAAACACGCAGCTTGGAAGGGAACACATGAGAAAATATGCATCATGAACTGGAAGGTAGGCGAACTAACAATCCAAAGTGATGGATAAACCAACAACACATCTCAGTAAGATTCATACATACATATATAGAAAGAGTCTATACATACATGTGTAAGTAAACGGATACATATATCATTAGAGTAACCAAGTTAACTGGTATACAATAACAATATATGCATGAAACATGCTCGCTCTATTATATTAGGAAGTGAAAGTTTGAATCATACAGTACAACCATGACCAACCACTAGTCCCGATAACAAAACTTTACAATCACTATTGCTTGCTCCTCTAAAGAGATGTATTAGCTCTGAACTATGGAGAAGCCAAGGCTCATTACAATACTCTCCAAGCTTTCTCTAAGATACTCCTATTAGATGCTTGGCTTCCCAAAAGCCCTTATAATGAGTTATGAGGTTCTATAAATAACAAAGGGTAGGGTGACCCTTGACATTCCCCTTCGTGACTCTTCACCTACCCTCATGAATATTCACCTATTACATGACTATTACATTCAACTATCGACACTTGGACTTTCACTTTACAAGATGTTACATACAATCTGCACACGTACCCATGTGAGACAAAATAGGCTTGAGTAAGACATGCAAGCTATCACTAAGACTCAGACAATTTTGGGAAAACCAAATCTTCGACATCCTCGCGATGATTGATGGTGGAAAACTGATGCCAAGCTTGGTCGTCTGTGATGGTGTCTATGCGCTCAATGGTGATATCCTGTTGTAAGTGAACTCTTGTCTCTGTTGCATCTAGGTACACTGATATGGCTCCTCTGTCCAACTCGTCTAATAACATGCGCATCATCGTCTTGAGGGCAGCTGGACCAGCAACATACTGATGCATATTGTCTACACTGATCTTCAAGTGTGTGTTGGTGACTATGTGCATCAACCTATCGAAATACATGTTTAGCTCTAGTCAGACTTGGTTCTTG
Organism: Pinus tabuliformis; assembly: GCA_031772625.1. Lineage (NCBI taxonomy): Eukaryota > Viridiplantae > Streptophyta > Pinopsida > Pinales > Pinaceae > Pinus > Pinus tabuliformis. Next base: position 1,634,898,237 of record CM062816.1, read on the forward strand.
TCTTCACCTAAATGAGTGTGCCAATGGGTGGGATCACATGCATGCGCATGATGACATCCATTCTCCTGAACAACCTTGCATGCGATTGATGGAACCATCACCCTGTCTGCTCTGTGCTAGCTTCCAGGTTGGGTCTGTAACCTATATGGGTGCAGTTTCATCAGTCTGTGCATGTTCTGCCTCCTACTATACTTGTTCCTGCTCCAACTCCTCTCATCTGTGTAGCGCCTGTTCTTCCTTGAGTTGTCGCTTCAACATCTGCAACTCCTTCTCTATTTATCTCTATGCCCTTGCGCGATCCTCTTGTCATGCCGTCGCTTCATAGTCTCAATCTCCAAATCTTATTTCACCACGAGTGGATTTTCTTTGAGCCTGTAGCTATGCTCCACCTCTGTGTTTTCAACAACCTTCCTCTTCCATTTGTTTCACACAGATATGCTTTCTTATGCTGCTATTGATGGTGTTGCTCAGTGTGATGCCATTTCCATTTCATCTTGATATCATTGTCCATGAACAACTTGACGTCTTCATAGATTGGCAAGTTCATAGACACTTGATCATCTATATCCCCAGTTGCGCTCTCAACGGTGTTTTTAACTCTGCTCTCCTGGAAGCCATTGTACCTTTCCTGATGAGAGGAAGACAAGCGCCTGTGATACTTGGAGACATAGTAACACTCATGGAAATCAATCTGTCAGTTGAAAACCAAAAAAAATCGGAGGACTGACATGCAACATACCTGTGTGACTATCTGTGAAGATTGCATAATTTTGAGTGGGAGGCTGGGAGACTGACTGCCAAAACTTCACAAGGCATAGTCCGGGCTGGCGAGAGGCTGATTGACTGCTAGAAATATGCAATTCACAGTCCAACCTAGCCTACTGAGGATTGAAACTATGCAATGCACAATTTTAGTTAGCAGTGACATGAAAGCCAACAAACTGCATTGCATAGTTTCTAGGGCCAGTAAGGCACTGCCTGCCTGAATTATGCAATGCAAGCCTGGAGGTCAGTGTTGGGATAGACTTGTGTAATTTCTAGAGGGAAGAAAGAGCTTTCACTTCCAGAAATGCGCAATTCTAGTCGCGCAAGGTGAGGTCTATGCCAAGGTAGGCCAGACCCACCGACGGGTGACTAAAAACATGAGAAGTCTGAATGCATGGTAAAACTGAGTGTAAACAAGAGTGAATGGTCATGCATGCAAACAATAAGTTGCAAGATTGAGAAAATGGGAAAGCATGCATGTGTGTGAAGCGGGTCGCCGCAACGATGACCGTTGGTGCAAAAACAATGTCATCCATGCAACAACAATGAGATGAAAATGAAAACTGAAACGATGCTTCTACAAGCTAACATACATTAAAACAACATTAAGCGCTCATTGAAATCAAGCAGAGAACACTTACAAAAGTGAAACAAAAAAGTTACAGAAACACAACGCAAGACATGAGAAGCAGACTTACCCTGAAACAGCTAATTTGAAAGTGCCAAAGACTCCTGGATGTGATGTGGGATGTCAGAGATACAAGATCGATATGAGGAATGAGCTTTGTGATGTTGGATTCATAAGTTTTGATAAGATCAATGTTATCATGCGCATGCCACAAATTTAGAAAAAACGACACCTGGCAAGAGGTTTCTAAAATGGTCTTTGCATGTAACCTCCAGTTGCTAAAAATAGATCCCTCAAATCTAGGGATGCCTTTTGCATCTTTCCTTTTTCTATTTTGTGAAGAGAAACCCATGCATGAAAATCAAGTTTTCTCCATCCTAGAGGGAACGGTCAACCTGATGGCACATGCATTGGTCTATGAGCCTGGGATGAAAATTTGTGAAGTTTTTGGGCTAAGCAGAGCTGGCTACCTAATAGGCATTGTGCAATTTCTGGGTTGAGTAGGTCACTGCCTCCTAGAATTGTGCAAGTTCTAGGTTGAGGCCCAGTGCTGGGTCAGATTGCGCAGTTTTCTAAAGGAGGACTGCCTGACTGTTCTGCTCAATTTTGAAGCCCAGAAGGCTGCCCAGCTGATTTTCACAATTTCTAGAGGGAAGGTTGGTTCCCCTCCAGAATTGTACAATTTTTTGGCAGATTTTTTGAGCTAGTAAATAGCCTAAGTTCAGAATTCCAACCCGCGGGAGGGAGACAAACAAGCTGACATGCATAGAATGGCAGGCCACTAAAACTTAATTGAATCCTATGTACTTGATAGTGCAAGACATGTTGCTAAGGATGGTTGGTAGGCAAGCTCCAAAATGAAGCTAACGAAAATTTTTGGAGGGTGGTTGTAGCTACTACAACATGTGGAAAATCAAAATTCTCCATTTGACTAAGGCATAATTCAAATGAAGCCTTTTCTTGCTACAATTTCAACACACCCTCTTAGCAAGAAAAGGATTTTGCACAACCCCATTCGTACTCCTGTAGGAATGTACTATAACAAAACTCCTCTCACTGTCACTGTTGCTAATATAATAACTACAAATGAGAAGCATCCAACATACTAAATCAACTGATTCTCTAAGTTGCAACTGTCTCCTAAGTCTCTGACTGCTACTAGTCTTCAAATGTCACTCAATATTTCACTGCATCAACTAACACTAATCCTTCTACTACTGAATACAGTGGGCCCTTATAGCAAGGGTAATTACCAAGGAGAATAGTATACTAGAACTATTGATACTCTCCTATGGAACTTACCCAAATATTTGCAACTCTAAGACTAAGGCTCTACATCGCCCCACCTCACTCCTGGAGGTATAACTGCATGCATGGTGAAATGTACCTCTAGCTTGTAGAGATTTTTAACTTGAACACCAATTTGTTTTACTTTTCTAATAGTAACATGCTTTATAAAATCTTTCCTCTTACTGAACAGGGCATCATATCCACTGTCTTCAACTACAAAAACTAGATTTTTCTTTAGACCAGGAACATACATTACATCCTTTAGATGAAGATGGGAGCCTGAATCCTTCTTATAGGTGATAGTGAAAAATCCCTTTGGTACTATACGTTTCTTCATCTCTAAGTTCTATGTGTAATTATAGGTCCTTCTCCTCCAAGTTGCCATAGAAATCCTTACTTCATGCCATACGATATGAGGAACCAAAATCTAAGTACCACTCGATCCCTCTTACTTTGCTTTCCATGCAAGCAATGAGGGTGAATTCCAACTCGAATTGTGATGTGAGGGAATCTCCTCCTGCTCCTGCTGCAGGTTCCTTACTGGATTTCGTGTGTGGACACTTGGTTGCATAATGTCCATACTCATGGAAGTGAAAGCATTTAATTTTACTGAGGTCTTTCTTCTTGCCATGGTTCTAGATGAATTTTTCCTTATCTAGGGCCTTCTTGCCTTTGGAATTCTTTCCTTTTCCAACTAGAGAACAATATTATTCCTCATCATATCTGGATGTGACACAATCTCTAGTGTTTCTTCTAATCTCCTCCTACACCAAATTAGACCAAAGTATCTCCTAATTTGGTAGCTTGTCTCTTCCATTAAATGAATCCTGATAGTTGTGTCAAGATTTTGGAAGGCCAAGTAGTGTTGAGGTCACAAGTTCAGATGATGGCACATTTTCTCCTACTCCTCCAAGTTCATCTCGAACATGAGTGAGCCTGGATAGGTATTGAGGAATAATTTCATTTTCTTGCATTCTAATGTTTTTGAGTTTATCTCTTAATGCCAATTTCCCTAGATCATTGCTTCTCTAGAATAGATCGGTGAGACTTTTCCACATTGAAAAAGGAGTCTCCTTTCCATGCAAGTTCAAAGCCACATGACCTCTAACACCCTCCAGAATAATCCTCCTGTATTTTGTTGTGTCTGTTGTCACTCATTGGTAAATTTGTTTTCAGTTGTTAAAAAGGTGAAAAAGAACAATGAAGTTTGAAGTTATCTCCCAAGCCACAGAAGCTCCCAAAGCTAAATTAGACCCTCTCCATTTCATAATGCTCTAAATGAGCTTTCCAACGGTATATGGAAGTCTGAAAATGAACTTCTGGATCAGAAGTTAGAGTAGATTGAAGTTGCCTTTTGAAAGCTAGAAAACTAAGAGAAAAGAACCAAAGGCAAGACTCATCGCAAATCGCAATCAGAGCTTACTAAAGTAGCAATAGCGAAGACATTAAATATGTGATCATAAATCTCCGATATCACAAATCACATTTCATAGGTCCATGACCCATAGTCTATCGCATATCAGAGGTCCCAACAGTGAGGAGATATCGGCACTCGCAACAACGTATTGAAAATCGGCAAATCGACGAGTTGGCAGGGTGACAACACTAAAATATTGTGATATCACGAGTTGCAATATGATAGTGTAAATCACTGGGGAAGGCTTAAAAGAATTTAACAAAGAAATTCAGCGAAAAACCAAGGGCAGGTAGGCCCTTTCTCTCTCCTCCAGTAGGGACACGTGGCATGAAAATTCAACATTTTGAGGGGTCATAAGGGGCCAAAATAGGGTGACACATGTCACCACTCACAAGGTGACACGTGGCAGTGGATGATGTCACATCGGCAATCACAAATTGTAGGATGAGGCATGTTGTTATGTCCAAGTTAAAACTTCGATTGCGATCATGTGATAAAGGGGCTCCGATAAGGGGGCTGGCCCGCGGTCACATAAAGGGCCAAAGAACCAAGGTCTAAGCACTAAAGGGGTATCGACAATCAACAATCGATGAAGTTGAAATGTCATAGCTCCAAGTTAAAATTCCCCGATTGCAAGCCACCGATAAGGTACCTCCTATATTTGGCTGATCCCTAGGTCACAGCTCATGGTCTTATGATGCAGAAACACTGAAAGGGGTTAAACTGTATGGGGCCAAAGGAGATTGAGATTTGTAGTTTATAAATCCTATTCAGTTTTAAATCCCCCGATCTCTAAGCTCTGATACACTTGTATTGACTACTTCAAAAGGAATATTTGGCTCTGATAAGTGTAGTAAAGAGCTTTGAAGATGGATGGGTCGACAACTTAGGTATTAAATGAAGGCATGGTGTAGCGACAAATCAATATGGGGGGGGGCTGAGAAAGATTAATGGCCTAGCATGGATCTCCACTTAGTCGTAAAAGTAAAGGACTTCCCTGACAAATTCTTCTTCTACTTTGTAACATGCAACCACAGTCGATCGTTATCAGTTCCAAAGAGTTGGGAAGTTGGGCAATTAAGATGAAAGCAACAAGAACCTACCATGAAGAAGGAAAGGCACAGCATGGCAGAGACATGGCCTGATCAGGGGCCTTCACAAGATCAACATAGGGATACTTCCTCCATCATATTTCCATTTTCCTTTCTTTTCATTATTTTGTAATTTCTGTTTGTTTTCAAGAAATGAATCAGATCCTTGGAAATCATTTTGGGCAGCAGAGCTATCGCAGGCCTAGGCAGCTAGTCAATAGCTAAGATATTTTGTAAATGTGGACTCAAAGCCCCCTTCTCTGTATAAATAAGGGGGAGAAACACTTAATACAGGTTCTAGAATTATGCACTTGAGGGTCCAAATTCTATGGTTCCACTTTGGTTCTACGAAGCTTGTTCATGAGGCATTAGAGCGATGCACATGCTAAATGTAATGGACTGGTTATTTGGACCTTTCAAGGATTAATGAAATTATTTTGGTGATTCCGAAGAATATCAATGTGCAGTATGTTTTCCCCTCTATAATCTCATTCCATATATGTTTTTCTTTCTCTAAAGTAGTGTGATGAAGTTTTTAGTTTCTTCCTTGTTCATGATTGTATATATGTTACCAAGTAGCAACAGTATCTGTGTTAGCTACAGATTTATGTAAGCACCTATAATGTGCACATATTTTCTTGAGCTTTTGCATACAAATGTGCCCATGGGTGTATTGCCTGAAAAGCTGACTAGCGCTCCACTCATTTCACTCTTGCATATTCTCCCTCTTCCATATTTTTGCTAGAACATTGTTTCTTAGGATTCTATTGGGCGCCCTAAGCATTGATTTCCCTTCTTTCTTTCCTCCTCTTCAGTTTACTGCAACATCAATATTAAGCTGCCTGTTGTTGTGTGTCGGCCACCAGAACCAAGAATTTCTCTTTGAGGTTGGCCCGATTTCCCCGTTGAGCATTCAGATCCATTTATCGGCCTGAGTTTACTTTCATGAAGGCCTAATGAACCAAGCCCCCTTTTATTCTCTCTTCTTTTTAAATTTCATGACAAGTGGAGTGCAACTAATCCATCAGATAATCTTAAATGCACTCCTCTATTTAAGATGTCCTAAGCATTGGTCTACAATCAACCCAGAGGTTGTCTCTAGGAAGCTTTATATGTCTCTCGAAGCACTCGTGCTGCAGGTGCCATAAAAATCCACAACATCTTTCTGGCGTTTTTGTCGGGGAACGAATTAGAATATTTTTCCCCAGGTATGACAAATTGTGACAATCCCTTTATTAAGTGAGCAAGGGAAATGTGGGTTGAATATCTCTCACCTTAGCGACCCCACTATCCATATATCTTTTTGATCATCCTGGCATTCCAACAACCTCATCCTCACTTTGATGCTAAAGCAACAAAAAACTTTCCCTACCTTTTTAACTGAGATCACTCACCTAGGGGGGTTTTCAAAATGGCTATTCCTCCATTCCTGGCCAACAAATTTGCCACACTAGATTTTTCTTCTATTGTTGGTTATCCCAATCACGTCCCTTCAGTGCATGAATGGAATACCTATTTGCCTAGATTTAGTGGAAACACAGATAGAAGTTTGGACCAACACATTAAGGATTTTCATGAATGCATGGAACAACAGGGTATTATTTTGGAATATGTACGAATGAAATTTTTCGTGTACTTGTTAGCAGAATATTTTAGAGTTTTGTACAGAACAATACCTTGTGGTAGCATATCCTCCCTAAAACATTTTCATAAAGAATTCCATCTTTATTGCAAAAGATTATATCCACTCAATGCTCTGTTTGAAGATTGTGCACACATTTAAATGATGAAGATATTTCTAAGGTTGATGCCCTTGCTAAAGATTTTTGTGGAGGTCCGCTCTAAGAAAACATCTACGGACATCAAGAAGAGTTACCTAATGACCAAGAAAGAAAAGGTGGAAACATCATTGAACTGCCAATAAGGCCTCAAAGATCTTATTTGACTGAATTTGATGTTTCTCCTTCTTATGATGTATATGACTTTGACAAAGATTCAAGTGATGTAGAGCTACAACACTCTTAGTCATGGGAAGTTGTGAAAGAAGAGGAGGCCCACCAGGAGGTCAGCAAGGAGACTCCAGTTTACAATGCACATCCTTCACCTAAAGAAAAAGATCAAGAACCTCCTCCAATTTATGATTCATATCATTCAGAGGAGGATGAGATGGTCAAGGATAGTCAAAAGGATCTGTTTACCAGCAAGTGGGGAGAAATCTTCCAAGGACAAGTTTTTCTCAAAAAATATAAAGCTGAGGAGCTGAATCATATTTGTGACTGCCCTGACCAAGAAAATACTGGTTAGTAGACTTTGAATGAAAGAAAGGCAGCTGGAAATATTTCTTGTCAATTTTGTGACCTTGTAGCTGACTACATGACGAAATTCTTAAGACAACAACATGGGTTGTTCCTACAACATGTATCAGACTTTTTGTTTGAAGATTTTCCATGATACATGCTTGTTTTGATGTTTAAATTTTAGCAACAAGGATGCATTAGGTCCAGCACCCAAATGCTGGCCTGGCTTCATTGGAGGGTTGAACTCACTTAGGTGAATCAAACCTTGTACATAGGTAGGAGTTGTATATAAATAAGCTCACTAGATGAGAATTTACTTTTTAGTGCGTAGAATTTATTTTTTTGCATTTCTGTTTGATGAGGAAAGGGCTCTCTGTGAATAAAGTTTCATGGAGATTTTCTGGTTATATAAGTTCATTATATTTTTTACTCCATGCCCAATGGTGAAGGCTACTGGTCTGCAGGTTCTCAGCACCTTGCCAGCAAGGCATTGTCCCTAGTTGGAGCCAATGTTGTCACTCACTGCTAAATATGTTTTCAGCTGTGAAAAGGGTGAAAAAGAGTAGTGAAGTTTGAAGTAATCTCTGAAGCCACAGAAGCTCCCAGAGCTAAATCAAACCCTCTCCATTGCATAATTCTTAAAACAAGATTTCCAACAGTATATGGAAGTTTGAAAATGGACTTTTGGATCACAAGTTAGAGTAGATTGAAGCTGCCCTTTGCAAGTGAGAAAACAAAGAGAAAAGGAACAAGGGTAAGACTCATCGCAAATTGCAATCAGAGCTTACTAAAGTAGCAACGGGGGAATATGTTGAAATCTATGATCAACAATCATCGATATCACAAATCGCATTTCAAAGTTCTATGGCCCATAGTCTATCACATATCAGAGGTCCCAATAGTTAGGAGATATTAGTGATCGCAACAGTGTATTGCAAATCGACGAATCGATGCGCTGACGGGGTGACAACACTAAAATATTGTGATATCACAAGTTGCAATATGATAGTGTAAATCATCGGGGAAGGCCGATAATAATTTAACAAAGAAATTTAGCGAAAAACCAAGGCAGGTGGGCCCTTTCTTTCTCCTCTAGTGGGGACATGTGACATGAAAATTCAACATTTTGAGGGGTCAAAATAGGGTGACATATGTCACCACTCACAAGGTGACACGTGGCAGTGGACAACATCACATCGGCAAACACAAATCGTAAGTTGAGGCATGTTGTTACATCAAAGTTAAAACTCTGGTTGTGATCATGTGATAAAGGGGCTAGCCCACAGTCACATAAAGGGCCAAAGAACTAAGGTTTAAGCACTAAAGGGGTATCGGCGATTGACGATTGTCGAAGTTGAAATGTCACAGCTCCAAGTTAAAATTCCTCGATTGCAAGAAGTCGATAAGAAACATCTGATATTTGGCTGAGCCCTAGGTCACAACCTGTGGTCCTATGATGCAAAAACACTGAAAGGGGCTAAACCGTAGATGGCCAAAGGAGATCGACGTTCGCAGTTTATAAACTCTGTTTAGTTTTAAAGCCCCCAATCTCTAAGCTCCGATACACTTGTTATAACTTCTTCACAGGGCATATATGGCTCTGATAAGTGTAGTATAGAGCTTTGAAGACGGATGGTTCGACAACTGAAGTATTAAATGAAGGCATGGTGCAACAAAAAATTAGTATGGGGGGACTCAGAAAGATCAATGGCTCAACATTGATCTCCACTCAGTCATAAATGTAAAGGTCTGCCCTGACAAAATTTTCTTCTACTCTGTAACAGGAAACCTTAGTCAATCACTATTAGTTCTAGAGAGTGGGGAAGTTGGGAAATCAAGATGAAAGTGACAGGAATCGGCTGAGCAGCAAGAAAGGCACATCATGGCAGAGACATGGTTTGATTAGGGGCCTTCACAGGAACAAAAGAGGGACACTTCCTCCATCATATTTCTATTTTCCTTTTCTTTTCGTTATTCTTTAATTTTTTTTTTGTTTTCAAGAAATGAATCAGATGCTTGGAAATCATTTTGGGTAGTAGAGCTATCATAGGCCTAGGCAGCTAGTCAATCTGACAGTTGGCCCCGAGCTGAGATATTTTCTAAATGTGGGTTTGAATCCCCCCTTCTTTGTATAAATAAGGGGGAGAAACACTTGATACAAGTTCTAGAATTCTGCACCTAAGGGTCCAAATTTTGTGGTTCCACTTTGGTTCTATGAAGCCTTTTCATGAGAGACTAGAGCGATACACATGCTAAATGTAATGGACTGGTTATTTGGACCTTTCAAGGATTAATGAAACTATTTGGGTGATTCCACGCAGATCAATGCACAATATGTTTTCCCCTTTGTAATCTCATTCCATATATGTTTTTATCTCTCTAAAGTAGTGTGATGAAGCTGTCAGTTGCTTCCTTGTTCATGATCGTATATTTGCTACCAAGTAGCAATAGTACCTGTGTTAGATATAGATTTATGTAAGTACCTGTAATGTGCACATATTTTCTTGAGATTTTGGATACAAATGTGCCCATGAGTGTATGGCCTGAAAACTTGACTAGCCCTCCACTCATTCCACTCTTGCATCTACTCCCTCTTCCATATTTCTTCTAGAACATTGTTGCTTAGGATTTTTTTGGCCGCCCTAAGCATCGATTTCCCTCCTTTCTTTCCTCCTCTTCACTTTATTGCAATGCTAATATTAAGGTGCATGTTGTTGTGTGTCGACCACCGGAACCAGGAATTTCTCTTTGAGGTTGGCCCGATTTCCCCCTAAGCATTCAAATCCATGCATCGACCTGAGTTTACTTTCATGAAGGCCTATTGAACCAAGCCCCCTTTTATTCTCTCTCTTTTTTTTTTAAAATTTCATGACAATTGGACTGCAGCTAATCCCTCAGATAATCTCAAATTCACTCCTTTATTTAAGATGTCCTAGGCACTGGTCTACAATCAACCCAGAGGCTGCCTCTAGGAAGCTTTCTATGTCTCCCGAAGCACTCGTGCTACAGGTGCCATAAAAAGCCACAACAATGTCTTTATTCCACTGAGCAAGTTCTTTTGCATCTAATGTTGCTAGTTTTGAAATATCAGTTTGTGTATATTACCATACCCCATTATTATCCAGGAAAACTTCCATCCTGTCTTTCCAAGAACAAAAATTTGAGGTTCCCTCTAATGCGTACTCAAGCCTTAATCCATTTAAAGACATTTTTCATGCACTAAAGAGAATCTGCACCAAAAACTCTAAAAATCAAAATTTGTCTGAGGGAAGATCTAGAACAAGGTTTCTATATAACCTTTTGTAGCTTTGATACCATTTATAAATTGCAATAATTTTTCTACTACTAATGAAATCAAACTGAAATAGAGAGGCACCAATTTCTTCTACTATTCTGTGGAAAGGAAAACACGTGATAGAAACACATGCAATAACATGCAACCATTAAAACACAAATAACACAATGATTTTATAGGGGAACCGATTTGGGAAAAACCCCTCCACTTATTTGCATTAATTCAGATGAGAATATGTGTTATGCAACTAAATCACAAAATAGAAGAAAAGATAGATCAATGACTTCAAAATCATCCTCTTTGAGGGGGAACCTCCTTTACAATACACAAATTAACAATTCTTGGATGATACAAATGAAAAGACTTCATTTCTATATATATGAGTCTTAGGGGTCCCAATACAATCAGAGCCTACGTACCAATAATATTGTAGGGACACAACAATAACAATAATGGTCTTCTATGCAGCACAATAATAACAACATGGGGGTTGCATGAATAATAATAAGGGGTTACACTAGTAGTATAGGGACCTAACATGCACCTCTCCTTCAAGAATTTTTGTCCTCAATGCTTGAGTAGTTCTGTATGATTCTATATAAAATTCTCATCCTCTGATGTGGAATCTTCAACAGGTAAATTCTTCCACTTGATAAGATACTCTGAAATTGATCGATTTTATAGCTATCGATTTCTTGTTTCTGTGACTGCTTCAGGTTCCAATATAATTTTTCCTTCCTCGTCAAATTCTAGCAAGATTGTTTGAACTGAGATCTTCTCACCTACAACCTTCTTTAAACATGAAACATGGAAAATTGGGTGCACTCGGGAAGATGCAGGAAGCTCCAATTTTTATGTCATAGTACCGATCTTTTGTAACACCTTGTACGAACCATAATACATTGGTGATAATTTATTATCATTCTTAGCTTGTTTGAGGTAAATTTGTTTGTATGGTTGTAGTCGTAGAAATACCCAGTCACCTACATCAAAACTTCTTTCATTGCAATGTTGATATGCCTGTTGTTTCATTCTATTCTGCACCAAAGTGAGGTTATCCTTTAAGAGTTTGAGAAATTGTTGTTGATTCTGGATGTGATATTCCACTGCTTGAACCTTAAAATTTTCTTTTAAAGATGATGTGATGGATGGTGGATGATATCCATAAAGTTCCACAAATGGGGTCATTTTTGTTGCAGTATGGTAGGAAGTGTTATACCACCATTCAACTAGAGGCAACCACTTGATCCATTGTGTTTGTTTATGGGATACAAAGCAACGAAGATATCCTTCCAAAAATTTGTTCACTATCTCAGTTTTCCCATCAGATTGAGGATGATAAGATGAGATATGAGCTAACTGAGTACCCAAGCAATAAAATAATTTTGCCCAAAAAATTTCTAGTGAAAATGGGATCCCTGTCGCTTACAATAATATTTGGGTTTCCATGTAGCTTTTTAATTGTTTGCATAAATGCACTAATTCCATTTCCCGAGGCATCACACTCCAAAATAAAGGTTTTTGTGAAATCTGGTGTAACTAAGACTAGTGCTTGGCACATTGCCTCTTTAAGATGTCCAAAGGCCTTTGTTGCTTCTGGAGTCCAATAAAATGCATATCTCTTTAGTATTTTTGTTAGAGGTGCTGCTATTCTCCCATAATTCTTAACAAACTTGCCGTAATACCTTGTCAATCTGAGAAATCCTCGCAGATGCTTTATGGACGTGGGAATTTTCCATTCCTTAATGGCTTTAATTTTTCTAGGGTCTACCTTAACACCTTCATGAGATACAATATGACCCAAATATTCCACCTCTTGTACTCCAACGAAATATTTGGAGCTTTTTGCATATAATTGTTTCTCCTCCAATAGTTTGAGCACCCTGTCAACATGTTGAACATGATCCTTCCAAGACTTGTTGTAGATTAGTATATCATCAAAAAATATGAACACAAATTTCTAAGGAAGGGTTTGAAAGTAGAATTCATCAAACCTTGAAATGTAGAAAGTGCTTTGGTAAGGCCAAAAGGCAAACCCAAAAATTCATAATCACCCTCATGAGTTCTAAATTTTGTTTTTGGAATGTCTTATGTCTTCATTTTGATTTGATGATATCTTTGTTGGGTGTGGAGCTTGATTATATTCTTTATTCAGAGGTATCGCCGCATTGGACCCCATTTTGTAATGTGGCGGAAACCCCTCGCCATATATGAGGGAATTTTATTGCATCTATGTAGATTTTTATTCTGAGCGAGGAAGAGAGAGGAGATTGAGAGCGAAGAGGGAATTACAGTGGATCTGCTATAGGTTGTATCTCTTCATTTTGCTAGATAATATAAAGGAAGGACTGGTTGTTTCTCCGTGGATGTAGCCCAAATTTGGTGAACCACATATATCTATGTCTCTCTTGTTTTATGTGTTTTTTGTGTTTATATTTCTACAATATTTTATGTGTTCCATTGCTCTGTCATATATCATTTTCTAACAATCTTGAACAAAGATCCAACTTGGTGAAGTAAATTCCTCCATGTAACTCATCCAATAATTCATCAATGATAAGAATGGGAAAATTATCTTTAATAGTAAGATTTTTGAGCTCCCTATTGTTGGCATTGTGGCTAAAGTGTTGTCCTTGATGGCAACCCATTCAGGTGATAGATCACAGTACTTCAAGTCAGCAGCAGAGATTGATGATCAGCTATCAAATATTGAAGAAAATAAGGGGTACGCAGGTACACCTTACATAAGGTGGGTACACGCAGGTCGGTGTTACATAAAGTGCATACATACCCGCAGTTATCCCATTCAGGAGGTGCATACCCCCAGTGCACACATTTCAAGGCAAAGAAATTCACATGTGGGGTTTCTTATGTTTTACCCTTGGTATTTAGCCGACGGTATTTGTGTTATTATGGTGTCGGCCCGTGGTATTGATCCATGATTTGAGGAAGAGCTTTCCTATATAAAGCAAAGGAGATCATTTGGCTTGTGCATGTTTTGGGTTGAACATCTTATGAGAGCTAGATCTGAAATATTATGATCTCTTGGGAGTAATGTCAAGATCTGAATAAGGCGAATCTACTGATGGATTGAGATCTCTTCGGCGCATGAACAGATCTATAGATCTGACTGTCTGGGTTATTCTTGAAGTCTTGAAATCATCTATGCCGGGAGGTACGCAGGTACAGTGAAAGAAAAGTGCGTACATACGCAGGAACGAAGCGTTTCAGGTGCGCCGGTACGCAGGCACAGAAGGGTTGCAGGTGCGGAGGTCCGCAGGTAGTTCAATGGACTCAGATCGAATTACGCAGGTGAGCAGTTGACTACAGTTCATACGTAAGCAGGCGAGCAGTTGAGCAGGATGTGTACGTAAGCAGGCGAGCAGTTGAGCAGGGTGCGTACGTAAGCAGGCAAGCAGTTGAGCAGGGTGCTTACTATAAGCAGGCAGTACATGGGTGAAGCTGCTTACTTCTCTTAAAATCTTCGTTTATCATTGCTGTGTTCTGGGTTTGGTCCTATTATTGTTGATCTGGTTACTACAGTTGACTGGGTGATTCTCTTATACTTGATGATCATTTGATGCTTATGGATCCAGTTTGAAAATTTATGAAAAGTGGTCCTTGTAAGAAAAGAAGTAGGGGGTTGTAGCTCCCTTCCAGGAGAGACTTGAAAACGAGAGAGAGAGAGTTGTAGCTCTCTGCAGGTTGCAGCCTGCGTACTGGTAAATGACTGCACCAGTACATAACCATTGTAAAAGGAGTTTCTAATTTGAAAGAAGATAGAGACATATTGCAGCAGGTGGTTTTCACCCACATTGGGTTTCCACCTTACATCTTGTGTTCTTTGGTGTGACTATCTGTTTTCTTTGTTCATGTTCATTATTTTATGGTACTGACATGCAAAAATAATTCAAGGAACAAATAAGGAAGATTTAAATAAAAGAGTTAGATAATACTGATTCACCCCCCCTCTCAGTATTATTTCCAACACCTATAATCTGGATACATGCACCATGATCCATCCTTCTTGTGTAGCAATACCACTAGAGCAGATAAAGAAATTTGACTAGGTTGAATTATACCAACCTCTAGCATTTTTGCAACCATATGTTCAATTTCACTCTTTTGGGCATATGGATGTCTGTAAGGCCTGATGTTTGGGGAAAAGCTTCCTGGAATCAAATGAATAGCATGATCATGATCATGAATAGGTGGGTGGCCTTTGGGAGTCTCAAATACCTTGGAATGATTATCTAAATTTTTTTGGAGATCTAGAGAAATATATGATTTTGATGTAGGAACCTCTAGTGAACATAATTGCGCAATTAAGCTTCATTGTTCTTTATTTAGAAGCTTTGTCATGATGTTATGTTGGAATTATGATACAAGTGTTGTCCTTGATGGCAACTCACTCACAGGTCAGTTCAGTTTTGATAAAAGGCAACTCTCAGTGTAACAGGTCTATTCAGAGGTAACAGGGCATTGGTACAGAAGAACAGGAAGATGGAACTAAGGGCTACTGATCAAAATAAAGAAGTTGAAGGAAAAGGATGGTGTAAAGTAGTTTAATATGTATACGCAGGTCCACTTAGTCAAAACAACGTATACACGCTGGTTCACAGAACAAAAAGAGCGTATACGTATACACACACTTTCACAAGAAGAAAAGCACGTATATGTTGGAAAATCAAGGAAATTCAAGAGTAAACAATACCAGGGGTCAATACCATGGTATTAGCCCACAATATTGAGCGGAGTAATGACTATTTGATCCTGTCCAAGAATACTATGGGTCCTAAGTGGTTTTGTTCTAAGGTATTGAGAAAGGCCAAAAACTATATAAGGAGGAGAAGATCAAAAGGCCAAGGTGTGCAGGTGAAAGGGTTTCTTAGGAATACTTCTATCTGAAGTATATGTTACGAGGGCTATGTATGTGATATGATCTAAAATATTTTTTGCACCTTATATTCAATGTTGGATCAGGATCATGAGACCTGAAATGACTTATCATTGAATGATCTGATATTGGTTGGTCTAGATCTGTTTGCGTACACCTGTTTTATTCTTTAAATATCATGATCTGGGTTTGTCTAAAGTCTGGAATATCAGCAAAGTTGTGAGTTAATATTTTCATATCTATACGTTGGTTCGCCTTGGTAAAGGCACGTATACACGCAGGTTCGACTCTTCGAAGTAGCGTATATAAAGGAAAATCCTATTCTTCATAAATGATTGATCTATCTAATCAGTTATGCTATCTTACTATTGTTTGTCAATGAAGTCTTCTTAGATTTGAATGAGAAACTGAATGCATAAGGAGTTTTGTGTATGATTGATTGACTTTTTAAGTGAGAAGGGTTATCTCTACTACTTCCTGTCTAAAGCTCTGTTAATTGATGGTAGATGTTCAGTATATTGCTGGTTGTTACAGACTTGATTCAAAAGTTTTATGTTTCAGTACTTTTGAGGGTATACGTAGGTTTGGTGAAAGGAAGTAGCCTATACACGAAGGTTGGGTTCATTAAAGTAGCATATACATTATGATGCATGATTTTGAGGTTATAACTGGTTCTAAATGATGATGCAAGTTTTTGGGTTCAGCACAACGTTCTGATGACAGTGATCTGACTGTTAAGATTAACTGATTGTTGGTTGATGCAGTTTGAGTTTCAAAGTTTCTGATGGGCCTAGTATGAAAATTTTATGAAACGAGGCCTTCATTTTTATTGTTGTGTACCAGGAGAATCCAGTCTAAAAATTAATGAAACATGATCCCTGGAGGAAGAGAGAAGGTTGTAGCCTTCTGTAGGTTGGCGCCTACATAATAGTAAACTCATTGGCTAGTACAAGAGCTAAGGGGTTGTAGCTCCCTTCAAGTAGAAGCTGGAAAATGAGAGAAGGTTGTAGCCTTCTGCAGGTGGGTTCCTGCGTACTAGCATGAGTCTACACCAGTACAAGATTGTAAACAAATTTTCTTAATATTAAATAAGACAGAGACGACAACAACAGGGGATGTTTCTCCTGCATTGGGTTTCCACCTTAAATATTAATGTTCATGTGTGTTTCCTATGTGTGATGGTTTATTATGTTTTTACTGCACTGTTTAACAAGTTAGTGATACACTGATTAAATATGAACACATGATAAATTTACTAAATCATAAGTTCTCTACATATACGATGGTTTCTCTAATCACAGTAGCGTGTACACGCAAGTTCACTTCACAGAAGTAGCATATATAAATCTGTTTGGGAAATGAAAAATTATGGAACTGTAAATACTGATTCACCCCCCTTCTCAGTATTATTTCCAACATGTTATAGCTGATTAATTTCTTGGTTTCCCTGCAATACCCCTTAATTCAACTTCCTTTCCTTTCCAAAAAAAATTCAAGAAAAGTTCTTGAAAATTAAAAGTTGTCGTACCCAAAGATTGTAGCCATTGGACTCCTAGTACAACATTAGCACCACCCATTAGAATGGAAATCAATGAACTATTCATTACATATTCTCCCATGGATAACTTGAGATTATGGCACTTTTTAGAGCAATTTATGGTTCCTCCATTTGCAACCATCATTTGGCACTTTGGTGCTAGATATAGGAATCAATTCAATTGTTTGGATATATTACAATGAATAAAAATATGGGTACTACCCGAATCAATCAACACTATTACCTTTTTCTTCTTGATATGCCCTTCTATCTTGAGAATTTGAGGAGTGGTAATTCCCGCCAATGCATTACAAGATATGGTCAAATTCATTTCTTCTTTATCTAGGGTTGGTTCTTGGTGTATATCCTCTTCTTTTGACATTTCTTTTTCCTTTTCTTCCTCCTCTTCAAAATCTATGTAAAATAATTTCTTCTCAGCACACTTATGACCTTTATTGTATTTTCTATCACAACTGTAACAAAGCTCTTTTGCTCTTTTTTCTTCAAATTTTTGTGGTGTCAACCTTGTAGTTTGTGGAAGGCTAGGGGAAGCAACACTTCCATATTTATAGCTGTGAGTGGTATGCTTCCTTGATGCCATAATTTTTCTTTCAATTTTTCTTGCCAACCTGAATGCCTTCTCCAATGAATCAGGTTCCGAGAGGCGAACCTCACATTGGATGTTATCCTTTAAAGTTGCTATGAACACATCAATTATCTGCTCCTTTGGAATATCTTTTACCCTTATATTAAAATTTTGGAATTCCTCAATGTGCTCCACTATTAGACCCTTTTGTTTGAGATTTATCAATTGGCTAAAGAAGGTGTTTCTTTTTGTATGCTCATAATGTGCTATCATTTCCTCCATAAAAAATGACCAAGTGAAAATTTGTTTATGAGAGAAAATCCATCGATACCATACAAACTGATTGGGTTGTAAATATAAAGTTGCAATGTGTACCTTTTGTGTGTTTTGCACATTATGGAGATCGAAATATTGCTCCATCTGTAGTATCCATGTTACGAGATCCTTACCATCAAACTTCCTCATATAGATCTTTGGAACATGGTGGGTCTTCAATCCAACATTATATTCTATGGAATCATGATTAACATTTCTTTTTTTCTCATCATGAGTTTCCTCTACTACCTTTTCGCCATTAGGAAGCATTTCTTGAAGCAACTTTGCCAAACCTCCTTTCAAACCTTCCATGTCTTTCTTCAAATCTTCAATGTTTACTTCTAAACCATCCATATTAGATTCCACGCCATCAATATTAGCTTCCATGCCATTCATATTATCTTCCATGCATTTCTTTAAACCATCCATCTTAGCTTCTGTTAATTTTGTGAGAGTGAAATTTGTTGCACTTGGTCTCGTAATTTTGATATATCATGTTTCATTTCTTCCTCTTCTTCATGAGTCATGGTAGAGATTTCAGGTTGCTTACTAGGAGTTTCCATTTTCCTTCTTTGGAGCATCAATTAATGATAATTGTGCTTCACTATTCCCTTTGAATTACTTGAAACTAATTTTTCAAACCAAACTTATGAAAAATTTTAAAAAGATTACACACCTTTTTTCACTTTCTAGGAACACGCTATTGAGTCTATTGTATCTCTATAATTTTAGATCTCCAAAGGTCTGAAATTTCCTCTTATGGTATACCTATGAATCCTATTTCTAACCCCACAAATATTATCAATATTGGATTCTCCAGGAAAGAGTTATTTCAAATATACCACGAAGGCTTGATTATAGACTGGTTCAGTAGAGAAAACGTGTACGAAGTCTCACATGTCACTGTTTCGCCCTTCAGACCTGGAAATGATACAAAGAAAATATGATCCATCCTCTTTTTGTAAAATCTTACGAAATTGTAATTTGATTCATAGAGAGAAAATTATGATGATTTTACCCAGGTCACCTATTTGCGATATAATTCAAGAGCCTGCAAAAACCCTAACTTCCTCGGATCATATCTTCGAAAATATAGTGAGATAACATATGAAATTCGGACCCAAGGTTCATCAAGATTTCCTCTCACAAGGTTGTTAATTTCAGCATCTGAAATTTCGTAGAAAAAAAGTTATAGCGAAAATTCCACAATGGCCTGTTTGAAGCAGCGAAACCCTAGAATCCAAAGCTCTGATACCAAATGTTGTGCAACTAGCTCACAAAATAGAAGAAAATATAGATCAAGGACTTCAAAATATTTCCCTTTGAGGGGGTAACCTCCTTTACATTAGACAAATGAACAATTCTTGGATGATACAAATGACAATACCTCATTTCTATATATAGGAGTCTAAGGGGTCCCAATACAATTAGAACCTACATAACAATAATATTTTAGGGGCACAACAATAACAATAGTGGGCTTCTATGGGGCACGATAATAACAACATGGGGGCTGCACTAATAATTAATAAGGGGTTACACTAGTAGTATAGGGACCTAACAATATGGGTCAATTACAATGTCTTGCTTCAATCCTGAAGGACACCTTGCACTGCAATTCTGATCTCCTACTTGTTGACTTACTGTGACCAACACTTAGCCAAAATAGGCCTCAACCTTCCTCCTATTTTCTTGTGCAATCCTTGAGGAAATTATCCCCTAAAAAATAGGATAATTCCATATTTCCTTGGGGAAATCCTGAAGGAATTGATCACCTGTAGTAATGAAAGACTTGTACACTAAACTAGTATACAACAATAAATACATTGATGCCTTTTTCCTCCACTCAACTAGGAAATTCGAATTCCATGCATGACTAGGACTATTTTTAGTAAATTGATTAGTTAATTGAGATATCAATGAGTTAAAAACAATCATTACTACTCAACTGAACTATTACTCACTCTACTAATGACTAGAGCTTAGATAATTGAGTTTAACTAACAATAACTCCACTAGATTGCTAGATTTTAGCAATCAACCCATGCACAACTCTACTTATAGCCTACAAACTCGAGTTTACTGATTTAGCCAGGAGACAAGGCCATGTCACTCCGACTAACTATAATCCAATTCATCCTGCTAATGTGGAAAATCAAAATTCTCCATTTGACTAAGGCACAAGTAAAATGAAGCCTTTTCTTGCTACAATTTCAACAATGTATGTGCCATGGTTAAAATATTTGTTCACAAATCTTAGAAGGTTCATTTTTTCCATGCAATTCGTTGTTTTCTTTTTATCATGGTTTATGCCCTTACACCCATCAGTCTTAAAAAAAATTTAATCGTGAGCATATCCAACTTATAGGTCAATAAACTCATGAAAGTGTCCTTTGTCAGATTTTAGTACATATTTTACAATGTTTGAACTTGACAAGTTTTATTAAATTATTAAGGACCTTGTTATCCTTCCTTGACCATTATTAATACCTAAAATCCTATTACTCTTATTGGAAGAATGAAAATTTCTCCTGTTAAGGCACTCATAATAAAAAATCTCCAAGAGAGAATCTCTCATGGGTTATACGTTCTTTTGATATAAATGTATCATGAGAATAATCATTTAGGGGACAAGTTTTCTTTGTGTTTTTTATGGTGCTTAAGGTAAAAAAAAAATTGTTAGGGATTAATGCCAATTTTTCCCTTTAATGATTTATATGCCTTAACACCTATTTCAAGTGCAAAAGGTCTACGTGTAGTGCTTGTATCCCTTTTGGGGGAGACAAACCCTTTACAAAATTCTCATGTGTTGGTTTGAGGAATTTTTAAGGCTTTTGGATTAAATAAGCTTCAATAAGATCCTAAGGCACTTTTTTTCCTTATTTGTTGATGGCCAAGGCCCCATGACCCATCTATAGTGCACAAAACCTTTTGATTGTGTTTATATAACTTAAATGCCAAACACCATCTAGAGAGGCGTAATTCGATGTTGTTTTCTGTGGTGTTTGATTTCGAGAATGTTTATTCAAGGCAAGGGCCTTCTTTTCTCTCGTATGTTGGTTGGAATTTAAAAAACTATTGTTAATGATGAAACCTTATTCATGGAACCCTTAGTGTAGCCTTGTGTGATGGTAAGGATGCATTCATGGTACCAAAGCCCAAGAAGTTAAGTTTAGGGAGTAAGGTTGTTGTTACCAACTCTTTATATTTTTCCCATTTATACCATGTATCCTATTTTATTAAGATAATAAATTAAGAGAAGGAAAAAATGTGTTTTTTAATTGAATAAAATATGTTACATGTTTTTAAAAATATTATTTTTTTATTATAAAGAAGTGGCTATATTAACTATTGAAAATAACTTTATCTGTATTAGGGGTCAATGAAGGGACATGTGGGGGTAGGTGAGACCACTATCCCATCAAGAGAAAATGATGGAGATGTTACCATCCCTCCCCCCATTTCATTAACATAGGAGATTGTACACGAGATGGTAGAGGATTTCAATCTATGTGGGTTGTAACAACCCTGGTGAAAATTCCATGTAATAAAAGTTAATAAAGGAAAAATAATAACCATGATTATGGGACACTTATTCCAAGCTGAAAGTTGGGTAAAACATCCTAGTGTGTGTTCATTTGGTTTATTATGGCTAAGGAAATTGGTAAAGGCAATGGAAAAGACATTTGAAAAGGAAAAATGACATTTTATTTATGAAAATAATGGAAATTAGGAGAAAAGTAAGGTGAAAAGTCATAGGTTGCATGTGATGAGGAAAATAAAGGAAAATTGAATAAAATAGAGACCTCATTAATAAAAATGCTTATGAGGATTAGTTGGTACTTTTTGTCAGTTTAGTTTTAGAGTCCTCTCTATTCTCTCTCTCACACACTATTGGACACTTAGAGTTTTCTTGGAGCACTCATTGGATCAAGAAAAGAAAAGAATGAAAAGAGGAAGTAAAGATAAAGCAAGGAAGATTAGGATCAAGTAGTTACACCAAGATTACTTGCAGGTATCGAGTTGAATGTATGATTTCCTTGCTAGTTTTGGCATGCATGGTTATGCATGTGTGTTCTTGGTTCTCTTGATATCATTGGCATGGGTTTTTCTAGATGTGACAGTGTTTTTTAGCCTTGCCTTTCCATTTCTAGATAGCCATGGTGTGGTGGGTTCTCTTGTATTTGGTTGAGCTGGATTTCCAGATGGACTCAAGGTTGAGTGGGGTGGTCTCAGGATTATTCACAAGGCCTAGGAATCTCGAGATAGGATACACAATAAACCTAGATGTGAACACCTCGATTGAGCTTAGGAATCCCTTGATCAGTGAATGTCAGGATACATGGTAAATCTAATTGGTGAGAACCCTTAATTGGGCCTAGGAATCTCGGGATGGGATACATGATAAATTCCAGAGGGTGGATACGTTGTAGGCATAGGAATCCATTGAACATGGCGAGATACATGGTAAAGCCGAGAGGTTGAGAATGACAAATTTCTCATGGTTTAGGTGGAGATATTTGGAGGCATCCATGCTTGTTTAGGGCCTAGTGATCTGGTTTGGATTGTGGTAAAGTCTGGTTCTATTGATGAGGGTGAGGTGGTGTAGCATAAGGAAACTATGGCTGATTTTTGGTTATGAGTCCCACATTCATGCTTGGAATATGGCACAGGGGTGATTGGATGAAGAGATATTTCATTCAACCAATCTATGGTTGAGTGGAATGTGGAAGTCCCGAATATGGTTGGCCTAACCATTCATTAATAAGAGTTTCTTCTCCTTGGTATTTTATGTGCAAATGTACTAGTTTATATGTGGTATTTATGATTATTAGATCCATTTTATTTTTATTGTTTATATGTTGGTTAAGAGTATATTTTATGACAATGATGATGTATGGCTCTCATCATGTTTTGATTCGTAAATGAATGAACAATGAATATATGACCTAATAGATGATAATGAAACTAATGTGATAAGGAATCAATGCTTTCTAGCAAAATAAGTATGAGACCCATATACTCATATATGTTGTTATAACATGTAGGATGCATATTTGTGATGTGTTTGATGAAATTTTTGTCATGGCTAGTAGGGGTCCAGTCAATTCCTTGATCAAGTTTGTTATCAAAAGCATTGTCTTCATGTTCTTTATGAATTCTGGAAGTTTCATTAGTTTCTGGGCAGTGACTGGGTCCTAGCCTTGGAAAATATTCTTAAATCTCATAGTCGCTAGCATAAGACAGGAAAAAAAGGCTACAGTCACACTCAAACATGCTCATGGGAGCGACTGATGCTCTCAGTCACTTGGAGGGCCTGGAAAGGAAGTGAATGGGGCTTCAGGTCAATAAAAATGTTGAGTTCCCTCGTGAGTTGGTCACCTGGAAGGGTGGGTTGACTCCTAAAGGATTTGTAGCATGTGTAGAAGGTTAGTTTGGTTCAGATCCTCCGGTTCCACTTCCCCAACTATACATGGGGAGTCAAATCACATCATAGTAGCCTCTAGTCACATGTTTACCCCAGTGGTCCAGGTAACTTGGGTAAATGTGGGAGGAAGGTTTTAGAGGGTGGTATCAGATTATGTTTCACCCCTTGGATTGGATGGTCAGTGTGTTGGTCATGCATTAATGTTGATTGCATATGTGTTACTTATACTTTTGGTCTATGTGTTTGTTGCATATGCATGGTGTTGGTCATGATCGTAGTTGTTTCGCCATGTGAAATTTGATGGTATTGTTGTTGAATGTGTCGGCATGAGTGTATGTCGGTTAAGCATTGTTTATGCATGACAATGTTTACATGTTGTTAAGCATACATTGATATGGTTCTAATTGTCATGCTTGAGTTCATGATGTGTTGTTGGTATGGTCATGCATTGATGACTAGACTATGGTTAGGATGATATCTATATGTTGTTATGATTATGATTATACATGTATCATGATAATATGGTTGATCTTGAAATTGAGATATCCTCCCCTGAACTATATTGATCAGGTATGTTGATTATGTTTCTGCTTTTTTTAGCTAACATGGTATACTTGCAAGAAAGAGATCAAAGATGACTAGCAAGATGGTAGACTACAGTTCATGAGATTCTCCTTATGGATTAGATGAGTAGCATGGTGTTAGTAATTCTTCTGACTTAACAGACACATTGAGAAGTTTGAAGGAAGAAATAAGAAGTTGCAAAGCATACAATGATAGAATCATGTAGGAACAGGAGAAAAAAGCAGAAGTCAATGCAGTAATCCTTCAGAGTTTGTTAGAATTGCAATGACAGGGGCCACTTCGGATCAGCCATGGGTATGAGGATAATACTAATGGGGCATATTGCAGTAGGTCTCATGGTGATCACAGGTTGGATACTGATTACATAGTTAGAGATGGTAGGCTCTTGGATACTCTAGATAGGAGAGGTGATGGACACAAGTACTATTCTAGTTATAGTTCTAATAGACACTATTATCATCATTGTTATTACCATTACAAGAACAGTGATAGGGGATACTTTCCAAAAAATTTCAAGAAAGATAAGCCACCTACCTTTGAAGGAGATTTGAAGAAGTTAGAGGATGCATATGCTTGGTTACTTGGGGTGAAAAAATTATTTGAGTTGCATAACTACACAAATAATATGAAGTCCAGAGTAGCTATATTTAGCCTGAAAGGTAAAGAAAATATATGGTGGGAAGATGTGAAGTGGGTCAGAGACATCAGGACATAAGAGGTTATTTGGCATGAATTCAAGAGAATTTTAAGGAAGAAGTACTTTTCAGAGAGGTACTACGACAACAAAGCCAAGGAAATCTATGAGTTAAGAATTGGATCAATGAAAAATGAGGAGTATACGACCAAGTTCCTAGGGTTGTTGAGGTATTTATTGTACCTTAAAGATAAAAATACTAGAGTTTAGAGGTTTTTTAGTGGATTTCCATTAGCATTTAGATATTGGATTAAGTATGATGAACCTCCGTCGCTTGAGGATGTCATTGGGAAATTGAAGCACTTTAATGAGCATTCAAAAGGAAAGACGGAATCTCAACAAGGTTGGAAAGGGAAAGACAAAGATAAAAGTAAATGGTAGCTGAAAAGAACAAGGCCTTAGAATGCGAGGAGAAATAAAATGTTGCACCTTACAAGAAGTTCAACATAACTAGATAGGGACGTGGGTCAGAGCTTGGAGGGCAGCAAAATAGAGGTGATGGTACCTGACGGTTGGAGTGTTGGATATGTAGTAAGGAGCATATCAAGAGAGATTGTCTGCACTATTAAGATGGTAGGCCTCATATTTATAGTGCATAGGAGGCACATACTGTTGGATATCTCGGAAAGATAATTCCTCGTATCTGTGCAACACTGGATAATAGGCACACAAATCACCAGACGTCTATCATTGAGATGGACAATAAGCTTTGTGATCAAGTTGTTTATATTTTGATTGACCCTGGATATAATTATAGTTATGTTAGTCCTAACTTGGTGGATAAGTGTGGTTTAAATAAAGAAGTGCATGCATAATCTTGGTTACTACAGTTGCCTACAGGTATAAACAAGAGAGTTCATCATTGGGCAAGAGCTTGTGCATTTGAACTGAATGGTATGCCTACATCAACACATTTGAATGTATTGTCGTTGGGATCATATAGTATGTTTTTGGGAATACACTGGTTCTATATTTATAGGACTAAGGCACTAATTTCAACCAGACTGACAAGAATGTGTGTTGCAACAAATGCATGGCTTAGAAGGACTCCTATGGTAGTTTCAGGTTTCATGTGGAGGATCATCATGGTGGGTGTGATTTCATACATCCAAAAATTCAATGAGAAGATAAATTTGCAGTCATATTCTAGGAAGCAGAAGGAATACAATCCTACATTGGACTCTCTCCTCTGGAAAGTTCTCAGAACAAGCTTTCCAATGATATTTGGAAATCCAAAAATGGACTCCTGGCTCAAAAGATATGGTCTACTAAAGTTTCAAGGATTTGAAGCCTTAGGAAGGAAGGAATATCGAAGGTCCAGAATATCGGAGATCGCAATATCATAGGTCTAGCACATCACACATCACAATATCGAAGGTCTGATACATCAAGGCGGTATTAGAGGTTGGAGGAGCATCGACACTTCAGAACATCAACGTATCACATATTCAAAACTTCTTAAATTGAGAACCTTTAAAATTTTGTGATATCATAAAGTGTCGATAGTACTAGTAAGAGCTGGGGAACATTGATAAAGTATTAATGAAGGATTTCATTACAAAACCAAAGGTTAACAGGCCATTTTCTCTCTCCTCTAGCCGGACAGATGTCAGCATACAATTGGCTCTGATAAGGACACATGGCAACATACGATTGGTTCCAATAAAGCTATAGTGGCATCTGATGTCAGCATGATGTGACAGTATGATAGGACATGTGGTAGGTAGTTTTGGTATTTTGAGGGGCCTAAGGGCACAAATCTGGATTACATGTGTCACCACTCATGAGGTGCCACGTGGAGTGATGATGTCATATCAGAGGTTGGCATATCGGAGGTTGAGGACGTCGGAACTTTAGAACAGTTGGTGTTTGAAAAACTTCCGATGAGAGGGGCTCCGATATTGGGCTGGAACATGGCATCTGAAACACCACTAAGGCCACCACGGTTGATCACTCCCATCTCTAGAAAGTGGGGAATTCAAGTGGTTAAGGGGAAAGGGACATGCAAATTGGCCAAGTACTTAAAGAGGAACATTTTGGTAAAATATGTGGCATGAACAGAGGCACTCATAAGCATGGCATGGATATATTTTTCTCAGCCATCATTCAATTGTTCCATTTTGTTATTTTTGTAATTTTTTGTATTTTAAAGAAAGGAATCAAATTTGTTTCAATGATTTGGACAACAGAGCCTTCGCAGGTGGAGACAACTAATTGATCAGACAGCTGGATCTCAGCTGAGATATTTTGTAATTGTTTCTCAAGCTCCCCCTCTCCTTATAAAAACAAGGGAGAAACACTTAAAGAAGGTTCAAATTTTTTGAAAGAACTCCTAGAAAGGACCTTTTCCTTGTTTCATGAAGACAATGTTATGAGTTTCGATGTATGTATATTTTTTAGAAAATTAATGCAAGATTTTTGGTGATTCCAACTTATTGGATTGCAGTATGTTCATCTACCTTTGTGTTTTCGTATATCTTGAATATTATTCTCATATTTCATGTCAAGTAGCTGCCATATATATTTCTCATTAGATGCATATTCATTTTGATTAAGTTATTGATGGATAATGCATGTATGGATGTGGAAATTAAGTCTTTAAAAAGAGCTCCATGTATCTTAGCATTCCATAAACATTTCCTTTCTCTTGTTTCTCTCTAAATCTATATATACATAATTCTTAAGGTTTATGCTTTGTATGATGGATTTCTCCTTTACTGTCTTCTAAAATTACATCTTTCTTAAAAATTGATTTTCTGCAAGATCTCAATCTGATTTCGCCACTACAGATCGAGGATCATTTCCTGTGTATTCTTACATGTGTGTTGGTTCATACATTGTATCTTTATGAATGGTTTTGAATCAATCTTATTTTTTTACATGAAAAAATATGGTGCTACATGTCCTTAAGAAAAATTTGATAGCTCTAATTAGGATGTCCTAGGCATCGGTCTCCTATCAACCCAGAGACTGTCTCTGGGAGTGACAATAGACTGGTTGTATATTCATAGGACTAAGGTGGATTGTTATGAAAAATCCATTGAGTGCATGGATGACAATGGGGAACAGAGAATTTTGTAGGGAAAGAAGAAAGAAACATTAGTTAGAATGGTGACAACTATGCAAACGCAGTCCCAGAAACAAATGTGTGCTATTTTCAATGCATACTTCTAGTGATAAAGGTAAGGAGGATGAAGATGGAGAGATATTAAGTAGGTACCTGATTTTACAGTAGTTTCAGGATGTATTTCCAACAACGATTTCAAAGTTTCCGCCTCACATATAAGTGGAATTTTCTATTGAATTGGTACCAAGGGCAACACCATCATCAAAGGCACCATATAGGATGAGCACTCCACAGTTGGTAAAGTTGAAGTTGTATTTGAAGTAAATTCTTGACAAGGGATACATTAGGCCAAGTGTATCACCATGGGGCGCACCAGTTTTTTTTTGTTTGAAGAAGGATGGTACTCTCCGGTTGTGCATTGATTATAGGAAATTGAACAAGGTGATCATCAAGAATAGGTATCCATTACCGAGGATTGATGATTTGTTTGAACAATTGAAGGGAGCGACAATGTTCTCGAAGATTGGTTTTAGATTGAGATATCATTAGGTACACATCAAGGAAGAGGGAATTTACAAGACAAATTTCCAGACCAGGTATGGGAATTATGAGTTTGTTGTAGTTCCATTTGGTTTGACTCATGCCACAACTACCTTTATGTCCTTGATGAATAATGTGTTGTAACCTTATTTGGACAAGTTTCTTATTGTATTCATATATGAAATCTTGATATATTCTAAGAATGAGGAAGAACATGTTAAACATTTAGCAGTAGTGTTGAGATTGTTAAGAGAGCATCAATTGTATGCCAAGCTTAGAAAATGCAGTTTCTTTCAGATACAGGTACATTACTTGGGATATGTGGTCTCCAAGGAAGGTATAACAATGGATCCAGAGAAGATAAGAGATATCACGAAGTGGGAAACTCCTAGAAATGTTGATGAGGTAAGATCATTTATGGTGCTAGCAGGTTACTATAGGAGGTTCATCAGGAACTTCTCTCAGATTGCATATCATATTACATCACTATAGAGGGAAGGTAAGAAATTTGAATGGACAGAGGAATGTGCAGTGAGTTTTGAACAGTTGAAGTAGTTACTGAAAAATTATTCAGTGATAAAATTTGCAGATTTGGACAAAGCGTTTGTGGTGTGTACAGATGCTTCTAAGAGAGTACTTGGCAGATTCCTTATGCAGGAAGGATAGGTAGTATGCTATGAGTCACAGAAACAAAATGAGCATGAGTAGAATTATCTGACACATTATCTTGAGTTGGAAACAATCATCCATGCATTGAATATGTGGAGGCACTATCTTCTTGGAAGAAGGTTTGTACTGATGAGTGACCACATTGGATTGAGGTATCTATTTGACTAGTTGAATCTGAATGTTAGGCAAGCTATATGGTTGTCCATGACTAGTGAGTTTGGCTTTGAGATCAGGTACATCAAAGGTAAAGAGAACAAGGTTACATATTCTCTTAGTAGGAGGATACAGGTGAACCATATAGCAGCTATGAGTTACTATGGGAAATACTTACATGATCATATCTTATAGCGAGGACAATGAGATAGAAGGTATATGGAGGTTATGCACAGGTTGTAGTAGGGTACAAGTAGTCAGGATGTGGATTATCGTCTTACAACAAATGGTTCGATTAGATTTAGGGACACAATATATGTACCAGATAGTAATAAGCTCAAGAATACTATCTTGAGGGAATTTCATGTGAAACCATATTCAAGACGTGGCAGAGTTTGTGGCTAGATGCTTGGATTGTCAGCAGGTAAAGGAAGAGTGTAAATATCCAAGTGTATTGCTACAACTGATCCTGATTCCAAAGTGGAACTGGGAGGTCATTTCCATAGATTGCATCGCAAGTTTGCTGAGGACATCTAGATAGCATGATTCCATCATGGTTGTAGTAGACATGTTGACAAAGGTAGTGAATTTCATTCCAATGAAGCCTACATGTTGAACTAATGATGTAGCACAGGTATTCATCAGAGATGTAGTGAGGTTGCATCTTTTCCCGAGGAAGATTGTATCAGATAGAGATGCTAAGTTCACTTCCAAGTTTTGGAAGGAGATGTTTGCAGGTTTGGGGACAACGTTGGCCTTCAGGACAACATATCATCCGCAGAAAGATGGACAGACATAGAGGGTCAACAAGATATTGGAGGACATGTTGAGGATGTATGTGATGCATCAACAACATAGGTGGGAAGAGTATCTTCCACTGGTTGAGTTTGCTTACAACAATGGTTACTAGGAGTCACTGAGGATGAGTCTGTTTGATGCATTGTATGGGCGGAGTTGTAATACTCCCATTAGTTGGAGTGATCCAATGAATAGGGTTTTAATAGGACCAGATATGTTGGTAGAGATGGAACAAGAAATTCAAGTAATCAAGAAGAATCTAAAGGAAACATGGGACAGACAAAAAATCTATGCAAATTAGAACATGTTGTTTAAGGAGTTTCAGGTTGGAGGACAGGTGTACTTGCACATCAAGCCCAAGAAGATATCCTTGAGCATTGGATCATGTGCTAAGTTGGCACCTCAGTTTTTTTGACCTTTCAAGATTCTTGAAAGGATTGTACCAGTAGTCTATCGACTTGCATTGCCTCCAACAGTGAAATTCCATGATGTTTTCGATATGTCATTCACTAGTAAAAAATGGTGAAATTAGTGACTAAAAACGTTAGTCACCACAACTTTTCCAAGTGAAATACTACAAAAAATTAGCAATATTAAGAGATCCAACTAAAAATGACTAACATAAATGACTAATTTAGTCCCAAGTTAAAATATACGACTAGCTAATAAGTAATACTACTAAAAATCACTAACGTGAATGACTAATTTAGTCTAGGAACAAAAATATGACTACCTAACAAAAACTACAATAATATGAATTAGTCATTTTAATTGCATCACTTCAACAATCTAAACTTACAAGTCATAGGGAATTCAAAGGCTGTTTTAAATTGTTGAAAGGTTATACTTCCTTGTACACTTCTTTATTGGATCAAAGGATGATTAAAATTATGGAGCTTATTATAATCTTTAGGGTCATATCATTTGATCACATTCATAGGGAATTAAATTCAAAGGTTGACAAATTATTGAAAAGGGGAGTGGGCCAACACCTCCTTTTGTAACACAACATGACCACCTATATATGTTGCAACAACCTTGCCAACTTATTTAGTTGGTTGCACATATATTTTTCATTTCTTCTTCGTCTTGCAAAGTGTTAGTGCTAAGGACAAGGTATGAACTTTGATCAAAGAATGTTCACTTAGTACCACTGCCAAGTTTCCTTCATGCAACTTGTCAAATTTCTTAAGTTAATTTGCTTCACAACTTCTCATTGTGCTTAAATTACTTTTCTAAATATCTAATTGAGACTACAACCCTCCAACATATCTAACTATTCAAACTCTTCAACCTTTGTTAGAGTCTTATTAGACGTGCACTCATACTTAGAGTAGAACCTAACACTAGCATCCCCAATGTGCATGCTCACTCCCTATTTTAATGCTTCACTGAAACCACATTATCACACTACTTAAAATGAATGTTCACATCTTAAGGAAAAAACCTACTTTTGTTATAACAACCTAAACTATGCGAATGACTAGGAGATAACTCTATTTTCTTAAGATGAAAACATAAGGTCTTACAACCCCATTGGCGCAACAAGTTGAATATATTTAACCTAAAGAAAAGTGTGTATTCTACTCCTTCCAAATTTTAAATATGAATTTTAATAAAATAACAGTTTTTTAGCTATTAAATCTATTTATTATATACTCTATTTTATTTTTACCCACTTAATATGCAAGAACACCTAAATGTTTTCAATTCAACTAGGCTAAAAACACTTGTTTCCTTCAAACATCTCACATTTTGCCTCCTTAAACTTTAATAACAAAATCATTACATAAAAACATCACCTTAAAATTAAATTATTTTTATTTTTATTATTATGATAAATACCACCTAATATTTCAACCAAAAACATGTAAAATCCTATTAGTTTCTCAAGTACAACTAAAATATGTAAAAGTGCAAATAAAATATTATATCTATTTTTTGAAAATTGGAAAATTTAATACTTTTAAAAATTTAAACATTAATTTTGTTTTACAATACCCCTCCCAACCACAAACTTTTCATAGTGTGGGAAAATGACATCCCAACAAACTTTTCATAATGCCCATGGGAAAATGACATCCCGACAAACTTTTCATAATGCCCGAAAATGACATCTGAGAGAATTGTGAATGATAGTTTTACTAGTAGCGGACTAATGAGCCCTAGAAATGGGTAATTATATGGACTCATTTAGCCTCCTAATTTGACTTAATCCACCATTATCATTAGTTTATTGCATGTTTTTTATTACATTTATGCTAATAGAGTAAATTGGGTTAGTCATTATGCCAAAAAGTCTAGTGTGCTTTATGCAGATTTTTGGTCAATTTTGAGACAAAATCAAAGGTTTAATGAGCACTTGGCAGCTAAATTCGTGGAAGAACAAAGGAGAGGATTTGTAGGAAGGTGTCCCCTTCATTTATGAGCCCTTACCTCGAATTCTCCATCAAAAACTCAGAGCACAAGGGGCAGCCAAGCAAGTCAAGTAGGACTGTTGTTAACTGCAAGTTTTGGTAGCTGAGTTCCTAAAGTTTAGGAGGACTGTTGGGGTCCTCAATTTGTATAAATAAGAAGGCTTAGGGCCTCAGTTCAGTTAGTCAAATGTTAGTCATATTGTAGTTAGATTTTAGTCAGTAGGTTAGTCATTTTGTTAGTCTATTTTCGCACTTTAGTGCAGCTCTGTATCAACACATTTTCGAGTTTTTTTATAGACAGTTTTTGGCATGCAACTATTATTTTTTTATCAATAAAGATGAATCTAGCTTTGCACCAGCTCTAATCTTTCTTAGGGGGCTGTAGCTCTTGGGGTTGGGCCCAACCCAAGTGTCAGTACCTCCTTTGTGTACTTTTATGTGTCTTTGCTGCATTCATAGAATAATTTCTGCTATTTAGGTTAAAATCTTGTTTTGTTACTTAGGTTGTTTTTGATGATTAAAGTAGCTTTTCATACTTCAGGTTAATTTGACAGTTTGGTAAAGAAAAGGATATACAAAAAGGCCATCGAGCAACTCTTGATCCCATCTCTCCCTCCTTGGGACCATGAGCTGAGACTAAGGCATACTTGCTGCCACAAAACATTGTTTTTACCTCTTCATGCAATTGCTAGTGTTAGATTTTTAGTTAGGAAAGTTGACACTAGTTGTACTTGCATGTTTAAGATCTATTCTTGCTTAGTTTCCATATTTATGTTGCATGATTTCCTGTGTATAACCTTCTTTTCATCATGTTTCTGGTTTTTAGGTCAGATTAGGTCAAAATAGCTAGATCTTTGGTTTTCCTAGTCTTTGGTTGATCAGTTTTGGAAAATAGTGTGCAGAACACCTGTAATACCTCCCTGCCTATCCTTCCTCCATCATACAACCTGCTCCAACCCCTAATCCAAGATTCCTTCCCTTCATTTTCACATTTTCCCACTTTGCCCTCATTTCTACATTCTTGTGCATCATTGCTCCCTCCATCCTTGAACAAATCCAATCACCTTGTGATGCAGGAAAGTGTTCCCTTTGTGGACAGAGGCAACCCCTCTAGCCCTAGAGTGGGTCTAGTCACAAA
Organism: Pinus tabuliformis; assembly: GCA_031772625.1. NCBI lineage: Eukaryota > Viridiplantae > Streptophyta > Pinopsida > Pinales > Pinaceae > Pinus > Pinus tabuliformis. The sequence goes on from CM062816.1 coordinate 1,634,931,844, forward strand.
CAAGGACAGATCAACAATAGCTTTCCTTAAATAGTCAAAGTTGGAGGCCTACCTCAACCAGTGGTCGATGGAGTTCTGTTGCGTTGCTCCAGCTTCCGCTTCCTTCTCAATGAGTGATCAACCTGAAACAAAGCAAAGGAAATACAACAAAGCACATAACCGAGAAACAATAATGAACTATTTACTCACAAAGTCAAGAATTCATGAGCTATCATGTACATTACATACAAGACATAAGAAAACATCATTGATTGCATTAATAATGAAATAAGAGTAAGCTTACAACCAAAGTCTTGACGTCACAAGCCTTCTCAGAGGGGTCCAGCCAGCATGTTCTTCAAGCATTCCCTCTTTGAAGATGGATGTCCCAACATACAGGTCTCTCTCTCTCATTCACAAGTTTTACATGAAACCAAGAGCTCTTCACAACCTTCCCCAAACTAGAAACACTCTCACACTTATCACACTCTGGTTATCTATCAAAGCACTAACAGCACTGCTCAATCCAAGAATTTTCCAACTAGTTGATCATATCAAAGGTGAGTGTTTAAATAGGAGAAGGAGCCTCCATTAAAGGTGGAAGAGAGAGCTTATCACTAAGGAAGGTAGAACAATTGACGGAACTGCCACACCAGGGAAGGAAGGGCGACACAAACTATGCCAACAACCAGGTCTGGAGTCATCCAGAAGGCCGATTGTTGGAACAAATTTGCCCAATCTGGATCATCGCAGGTACATAACTGAGCTTCAGTGCTGAAATTGCTAGTGAGCAATGTAGCCAGTCAGATCATCGCCAAATATAACAAATATCCCTGCGCTGGTGTATGAAATCGGGCCATCGCGGGAATCAGATGTACTTCCGTGCTGACATCGTGGCTGGACTGTTTATGTGCGCCTTTCAGCGCGTATATTAAGCCAACAGTCACGATGAGGCAGATAACTTAGGAAAAGTGGGTCAATTGGCAGCATAAGAGAGCATTTGTTCAGTATGAGCATGTTTGACTTGGACACATGACACAGTGAAAAGACCAGGAGTGAAGGCGGTGATAAATTACTGTGTAACAGATGCCCCCTAAAGTATGAAGCCCGAGAGAGTGGGAGGGGTGAAATGCTTTACAAAACGACTGAGCTGGAACACCATCTGGAAGAACCTGCAGGCGCAAGTACAATATCTCTGATAGTGAAATACATGTAGTCTAGGCATGGACGCAGCCATCCAAAAGACATATAAACTAGGTTTGTGGTATGGATGCAGCCATCCAGCTAATGAGACCATGATAATGATAAAGGTATGGTCGCAGCCATCCATGAAGACTCAGGTATGGTCACAACCATCCATCAATGAGTCATGTAATCACGAACCAATCCACGCAGCTCGAACATGTGTAATCTGAGTTCGGGGTCTTGAACCCAACCGACCATAGTACAAATTCTAACATGCGAATAGAGGTGTTGAAGTCGAGCATGAGAGAAAGTCGCTTGATTACTGGTCGATGATGTAAACCGTTAACAAGCGCGAGAGAGGTAACCAATAATGCCAATGGTTCTCAAGGTACTGTCTAGTATAATCCACGAAGTGTGATCAATGAGTTGAAGTCGAACACTCGTGGAATCACCCAATCGACGACCAATGATGCAAGTCGACCGTCAGGTGCGAAGAACTTTCCATTGAGGCATGCAAGCTCCAAGGTACCAAAAGGGGTCTCTAGATCAATCTCCTGGATAATGAGCTGATGTCGACAGGAGACGACCCGTCGCAAGAGGGCCATAATGTTTCCCCCATCAACGACACGAGACGAGGAACAAGAGGTAGATGGTGAAATAGAGTATCAGAGAAGGAGACAGAGGTGTAAACTGCAGAAGGATTATACTCTTGAACATGTCGGCGACATGACTCCGGAGGGTGGCAGCATTCAGGTACCAAGGGATCAGAGGCTTAATGGAGATAGCATGGATTAGATGGAATGAGGCTAAATGACAACCCAAACCCATGGAAGGCCAAATGACGATGTATGGATATCCCAACCCAACAAGAAGCAAGAGTGTCGATGTTCAAGAGTGACTAGCTGCCATAGACAATCAATGATGATTTCCAAATTTTCCCCCACCATTGCTGGCGAGTACCCCAATTATTTTTGAAAACAAGCTTGAAGGGGATAACATATGCTTGAATCCAACCTAGTAATAGTTTAACGAGCCCTAGGGAGGAGAAGCTCGAGTCTCGTCATGGTGATGAGTCCAATGTCGTCAGGGTTTAGCGAGTCCGACATCGGTAAAACTCAGATTATTTTTCATGTTTAGGGAGTTTGGAAAAGACATGGAAAAGAAAAGTCCAGGGGGGTCCGTTTTCGTAAATTTGTGTCTCTCGAGCCTGAAAAAGTATAAAACGATACTCCAAAGAACCTCTTGACCATTATGATCAAGGAGTAATTTTCGTGATTAGTGACCTCGACCTGAAAAAGTAGAAAAGTAACCGAAACCACGTCGTTTCGTAACCAATAACGAGCCCGAAATGACAAAAGCTTGGCAATATTTTCACGTTTACACGGTCGGAAAAGAGCTTAAAGTAGACCTCCATTTTTATTCTCTTTAACGAGTCAAAAAGGGAAAAATACTCAGCAATCTTTTCATATTTTATGAGTCAGAAAAGATCTTAAAGGAGACTCGTCCTGGAGGAACGAGTGGTATAAAGGGTAGCAACTGGTTCTGGTAATGGTGGAACTACTCAAAAAATGTAATGGTCAAGAGGTTGGATAATAAAACCACTCATCGCTGTGGTTCCTCAGGAAAGGAAAACAACCAAGTGAAAGCATATGATCAGCCAAAGAGATGGTGGCAATGTAATGAAACAACCAAGGCTCATCTAGCAGAGTTTAGCAGATGAAAACGGCAATCACGAGATGTAAATCAAGTATGGGTTCATTTTTACACAAGCTTGAACCATGGAGAACTCTACTTGGATTCGGTTTCATGTTTACACAAGCTTGAAATGAAAAACTATGCTTGTTATGAGTTCACATGCCCCCCAGAATAATGATGCAAATCGAGGTACGTGCCCCCCAAGCTTCATTGCATTCAACAAGGTGGATGGAATGAAGGTTCACTTTCAAGGCTTTGAAAAGACTCGACTTAGATTTTACGAGATCTTAATCAAAGACTCGATTTGGAAAGGGAGGTGTTTCATTTTTGTAATGAGGTTGACACAGTAAAAGAACTGTCCTCATAACCCTTGTTTCATTTTTTAACGAGCTTGACACAAGACAAGGAACTATGCTCATCATCCTTGTTACTCCTCGGTTCATTTTTAACGAGGTTGACACAGGAACAAACTATCCTCGTAACCCTTGTTTTCATTTTTTAATGAGGTTGACGTAGGAAACGAACCATCCTTGGCATACCCGGTTTCATCGGCCATATGAGAACATGGCTCCCAAGAGGTCTTCGCAGGATGGAAGGGACGCACTCTGGGAGGAATACATGTCATGAGGCACTAATGACAAATTGGGTTCCAATGCCCCTAGTACATGATGTATGAGTCCATCTGCATGATCATCAGCAGAGGCGGAGATAGAACAGGTAGCCACATAATTGACCTGTGGCAAGGAAGGTACTGCTTGCAAGCAAGAACCGATAGGGGATGACGGCTACACAGGAGGCACCGGGGGACTAAAGAATGATAATTGATTGATGGTCACAATTCTTCCATCATGCAGAAAACAAACCACATGGAAAAGTGAAGAAACAAGAGCTCCCATGGCATAAACGTAGTCACGACCAAGGAGAAAACTGAAATCTAAAGCACCTTGGACAATCAGTACGTCTATATAGATGGTTTTGCCTCCTAAAGTAACAGGGAACTTCGGAAGGATCCCTAATGGTTGACTAGTTCCTCCGTCAAATGCTAACAGATTCTGTGTGACCGACACAAGCTGTGGGGAGCCCAAAGCTTGCCAAGTAGTGGAAGGCATAAGACTGACAGATGCACCCTCATCCAAGATAGTGCCAGGTACTGCCTTATCATAGGCATGTACTGTAATCTGGAAAGGCACATGGGATGGAAGGCGGAAGGCGGTCAAATGACTCCAGTTGAAGGAAACAACTGAACTACTCGGTGGGGGTATCATATGATTGCCCCCCTCCTCTATAGGAACCGAAGAAGGACCCTCTTGACCAGCAGGGATAGGAGGGTCGTTTTTGGACTCAGGAGAATCTGATGAGACGAGAAGAACATGAGCATGACGCTCTTCCGAAACAGAGTGATCAACAGGTGGTGAACCCAAGTCGACACTCTCTCCGACCAATGGTTGGTCTAGAACAGGCTTAGCACAGCCAGGTTCGGAAAGAGGAGGATGGACAAGAGAAGAATCTAAGTCAATCTCTTGGTCAACGGGGAGAGGGTCTGAAGAGAGCCTCTGATAACCAACAGGAAGTTGGGGTGAAGAAGCTATAAGACTTTCCAAAACGGCGGAAGCTTTATCCATGAGCGGACAAAGGTGAAGGGGATGGTTGCCTTCACATAGCCTACAGGGGAATCGAATCTTCCCTTTCTTCTTACCATTTCCAGTTGATAGGGTAGCATCATCATGAGCTTCAGAGGACGATGAGGGATGAGCCAGATCGCAAGACCATACTTCTAAGATCCTAGGAATGCCAGGACAATCACGAAGAAGATGGTCACCCTTGCACAATTTACAAGGAAACTTAACCTTCCACGGAGGAGCAGAAGGTGTTCCGACCTGAGATGTACTTGGAGTAGTAGCTACATAGGTGGCCTCACATTTATCGGACTTCTCCTTCTTCTTCTTCTTAGTCTCCTGGTTACTAGATGTGAAACTTTCACCAGGCGAAGGAGGAGAGGAGGAGGAAGAAACAGGGGAAGAAGGCGTAGGCTCAACCTTGGAGTCAACGTGCCATGATTCAGACGAAGGAGACGGTGGAACAGGAGTCATGACGCTTGGGACCAGTGAGGTTGAAAATAACCATATGAGCAAACCAATGGTTAACCCAGGCAAAGACAATGTTTCCATATACGGAGCACCAACATTTCCAAAAGGCGGAAATGGACTAGGATTTCCATCTAGGGGAAAACCTTGGCCAGTAGACTCGGGGAATGTTACCATCGAGAATGAGCCTGGAAAACACTCTTATCACAACCAAGAACTCAAACTATTACCAGGAATATTTTGTGGGCAGTAAATTTTATGACGCAGGAACAAAACTTGACCTTTTCATGTTTCAAGAGTCGAGAAAAGGTGGCTCTATCTCTTTCGAGGTTTAATGAGCCTGAAAGGACAAGTGCTTAGATGGACCTTTTCTTTTAGGGAGTCTGAAAAGGAATGAAAGTGACTACTCTAGAGAACTAGACAAAAGGTTTACGAGACAATCCGTAAAACTGCATATACACCTTGGCACTCATATGAAAACCAAGGACTTTCTGTACGACAGTCAATCTTCCCGAATGCTGTGTTTGGTGTGTTATAGTTTGTAAGGCAGCAAACATGGATTCCTAGGGATAAAGGATGAGAAACATAGTGGGGTCTCCCAATATATACTTGATGGTACATGGGAGCACGATTCGGAACTAGACCACTATTGAGTCACAAAAGGAGGAATCACCCAACCTTGAGTGAAAACAATAGTGACTAGGTTTAACGACGCCGGAGCACGTCTCTAGCCTAGACCTCTAAATAATGAGTGTTATGTTCCAATACGTTGCTAGATTTATTCAGTTCGTTTTAAGGTTGATCTTGAATTATGTTTCAGTTTTCAGGCCTTACCGAATGTATTCAACAAATCCTAGGATGCAGCTAGAATGAATGAAATATCTCTTTCCTTCAATGAACACCTACCTACGAGAGGGTAGAGAGATCATTCCTAAACCAAGAAAACCAAGCCTAACAAATGCAATCACACAATGTATACAAACATCAATTCCTACAGTGCAATGGTACTACTAATGAGAGATTTTATCATTCGCTTTTCAATATGCAACCTTGAAATGCAAATTCACTTTCACTTTTGCACACTAAACAAATGCAATCTTTTGATTTTTAACGTTTTAAATCCAAAGAATCAAACAAGCAAGTGTGAAAAAAACAGTTGACCCGAACAATTGTGATCTATGTTCGGTAGCGAAAAGAGATCGAATCAATATCAAAGATTGGTTCAATAACTATTGCTAACAATCAACCAGAAACAAAGAATGAGGAAGGCTCAATCAAATCAATAAGAGAGTTGCAAATGAATCTTGAACAAACCAGCAACCAAGACAATTGATTCAAGGAACTTGAAATAATGAACTAGGTCACACGGACAAAAAGGCAAGATTCATCCAACAAAGCCAAAGAAAGAGTGCCTTGACCATAAACAGTGAAAAACAAGTGACTGAGCAAGCAAAAAGGCAAAGGGATCAATAGGACTGGCAAACTCAGGAGACAGAACTGAGAAAATCAATTCTACAGGTATCGTCGCGAGTAGAACACTAGCAACTAGCGCTGATAAGGAGCTAGCTGTAGCAACAGAGCACTGTCAGCGCGGAAGTACACGTCTTTCCTGCGATGATCTGATTTCCAGGATCGTCGTGACTGTGTGGCGTTATTCCGCGATGCACAGGATTTTACAAAAGAGTGATTGCGATTTCAGCGCGACTGTTAGACTAAGTTCCGCGATGATGCAAAAAACAAAGGCAAACGAGCCAAAAACTCCCAAACAAAAACCAGCCAAGCTAATAGACAGTAGAGGGACCTCCCAGATCAATCCAGGTGATCCAAGAAACTGATAATCAATCCCCAAAAGAAAAGAGAGACCAAATCCAAAATCAAAACAAGAGCAAAGAGAAGAACATAGGATAGACTCCCCAGTGGAGTCGCCAATTTGTGATGCATGAAAGTGTTCCCTCTGCAGATGGAGGCAACCCCTCTAGCCCTAGAGTGGGTCTAGTAACAAACAATGACAGATCAACAATAGCTTTCCTTAAATAGTCAAAGTTGGAGGCCTACCTCAACTGGTGGTCGTTGGAATTCCGTTGCGCTGCTCCAGCTTCCGCTTCCTTCTCAATGAGTGATCAACCTGAAACAAAGCAAAGGAAATACAACAAAGCACGTAACCGAGAAACAACAATGAACTATTTACTCACAAAGTCAAGAAGTCATGAGCTATTTGTAGGTTTTAACCCCGTACAGAAATTACCTGCATACGAATTCTAAATCACAGAAAAATAAACAATGTGAGAGCATAACACATAAAACACATATACACAAAGATTTTCCCCTGCATCCCAAAACTGGGACTACCAGCTTGATTTTTCATTATTTTCCTTTCTGTTATCACTCAGGTTGTCCCTTTTGACTCCTAAAGGGATACGGCCGAGGTAACCACAAACCAACTTTGGACTGCAGACCCTAGCCTGCCTGCAGTCAGAGAGGGCTCTCTCTTTATGATTTAGCTTTGTTGAAGGGGGTGAGTTTAGGCTAGATATGATGCACAAGGGTTTTGATTGAGTTTTAGTGGGAAAACTGACACTTTCAGGTAGAGAGGCTGAGTATAGTCTGAAAGTTTCAAACCATTGGGCGTGGAGTCGAGGAGGGGAAATGCTGGTGTGTTTCCTTAATAACAGCGAGGGAACATGGAGCAAGATAACTGAGGTTGAAGCAATTTTCAAGTTTAATGGATGAACTGAACGCTAAAGAAAGAGAGGCAGTTAAGAATCTCTCCAACAGATTAGCAGAGAAAGTAACAAGGCGCTACCTAGGGGCAGTTAAGAATCCCTAGATAATAGGCCAGCACAGGTGAACTGGGGCAAACATGAGCTAGAAAGAATTCAATGTTCATAGCCAATTCACTCAGAAGAAAACATCAAGAAACAACAGGAATTGAGCATAGAGAGTATTTAAACTAATTCTAGGCTATTCTTTCTTCCTGCTATTTAGATAATGGCAAACACATAAACAGAGATAAGAGGCACTTATTGCTTCAGGCTGCAGCGCAGGAATTCCATCTTCAACTCTTCAACACATTCATCAACAACAGACAGTTCGCTCTCCAAGCTTTAAGCAATCTTTGATTACAGAAAAGTTCAGGTATACACAGCGAGTCTCTAGTGAAAAATATCAATTGACCAACCCTTAAAACTATACAAAGGGTGGTATATATAGGGCAAAACTCTCTGCAGAGTTCCTTTATTACATCTTGACCTAATTAGGTCTTAAAAAATGACTACTTGACCTAATCCTATCCTAAAATAAATACAAAAAATATCTCGGGCCATGCTCAGGGCCGATGTGTCAAAACTGAATGAATGATGCTGTCCTCGGTGGCTTGCTGCAGTGTTTTCTGCAATAAAAGGGTATGGGTCTCTGCTTCCTTGCTGTCTTGGTGCCTTGAATGTCTTGACGGTGATTTGAAGGCAAGGATGGGCTGATGCTTATCGATTTGACTCTCTGGGGTCTTCATCAATGTTCAGGTGCCTTGAACCCCTAAAAAATCATGACTGACTCTCTATGGCGTCTTTTCTTCCACTGATACTCTCTGACAAAATCTGGGCTGCTGATCTGATGTGCTGCGGGTCTAATCACCAGTAAATGGCCGCTGTTCGGCCTCTGTATCATCTGGAATTGTCTTCTGATCCTTTTGATATGCTCTGTGAAGAAAACGGATCATTTTTGCGCCTTTTCGGGCTTCCTGGGGCTGCATGGAGCGAAGATTCCTTAAAGATTCCCTGAAGATTCTCCATTTTGGCCCAAAAAATCTTGCGATGAGCGCAAATCGCTCATCAAAAACTGCCTCAGAATTCGATTCCAGGGCTCCGAAGTGCGATTTTTGCGCCTCTGCGCCTAAAAAGTGCTGGTGACGTCAGCATTGTACGGTGGGTGACGTTAGCATGACGTCAGCATGGAGATGTGGCAGGATGACGTCAGCATGATGTCATCTCGTACGGGCGGTGACGTGGGAGGTACGGTGGCGGGGACATGTGGCAGTGACATGGCAGGAGGCCACGCAGGCGGGTGACTCATCGAGTGACTGGGTAGGGGTGATGACGTGGGCATGACTGTGCAGGGGGTGACGTGGTGGTGACATCACCTGGCAGAAGGCGGTAAGCGGTATGTGGCGCACCGCTTATGGGGGATGGCGGTTTCGGAGGGAGGGGCTCCGCCACAACCTGGCGCCTGACGCGTGGCGGGAGTACGGCGGCAAAACCGCCAAACTCCCGGACGTTAAAGGCCGGGCGCGTTGGGGATGAGGATGCCTGCCAGCCGTAGATCTGCGGGGCTGTGGATCGGACAGCTGGCGGCGGACGCGACGGGATAGGGGGTTAATGGGCGAGAATATTCGCAGGAATATTCCGAATTTAATATGCGCGGCAGATGGGTTATAAACTTTAGGAAAATGGTTTTACGGGGTTAAATAAAGGCGCGGGTTAATATTTATGCACAGGAACTTTTGGGTTAAGGGCGGAATGTGGGTTTTTACAGTGGTGGGGTGAAGTTTTGCAAGGGGGAAGGTGAAATCATGGGTTTTTTGGGGGTTAAGGGTGAGGTTACTAGCTGACTAGATGTCAAACTAGTTCCTTGATGACTCGGATGGGCTAAAAACAGTCCTAGATGGACTGAGATTTCCCGGACTTGATAGAATTATGGCTATAATGCCAGGGAGGGGTATTTACATAGGGGGATTTATATACATGATTTTAATAGGGGAAGGGAAAAAGTAGTAGGGAGTTATATAATAAGGGTGATGAGAAAAAGAGAGATGTTAGTGAACTCCAGCCTGAGTACCTCCAACTGAAAAAACTGCCTCGGACCGAAAAATGGACTGCTTATCAAAATTGGAACACAGCAGTGGCCTTTGGAGTAGCACAATCCTATGAAGACTTCTTTTGGCCATCTGTAGCAAATATGGAGCATTGCAGCATGCATAGCACGACATATTTGGCATGAAAAATGTCGATCATGAAAGATGATTAACCTGCTGCAGCAGGAGGCTAACAGTGGCTCCACTTGGGGATGGCTTTTCCTTGTGAAAAGTCAAGAACAGCAGGTCAGACTGCCTTGTATTCAATTATTGTTATGTTCTGCAAATTTCTCTTGGCTGGCTGCCTTATTGATCCTACCTACCTACCTACCCTAACCGGCACTTACTTTGCTGTTAGGTGAAGTGAAATAGCCAATGCAGCCACTTAAGTAATAATAACATGAGTGGGCTTTGCTGCTTGTGCTTGCTAGTGACACCAACTGAGATTTTGCAATTTTTTATGGCTTTGTCAATCTTTGAGAAGATCAGGAAGCTACTGACCTCCTTTGCGGTGTTTAAATACTGTACAAAACTGTCCTGCAACATATATATACAATTTTTTGGCTGAATTAAAGAACTGTACAAAGGTTCAGGATCACTACCATGCCTTGGAGTCGGGAGATCATTGACAACTTGATACTGAGCCTTGCAGCCTGTTGATGGCGTCGTGCATTGATCTCTTTCATCATTCTTCCTGCCAGCGGATAGGTCATTCAGAACTTGCAGAGGTGTCTGCAATTTATTACAATCTGGCTCGAATATGACTTGACTGATCTGAGCAGGCTGCTGGTCTTCTTCTTCTTTGAATAACTCAGATGGCTGAAAACAAAGAGGCAGGGGATCCACTTGGATCATCTGGTCATATGCTTCTGCTTCTGGGTCCTCCTCAATCTGATATTCAATGGCTCTTTGGGGCTGCAAAACTAGAGGCGATACCTTTGGAACAATATCTTGATTAACCTCCAGACGGTCAATAGCAACGCGTGGTGACACTTGATCATATATAGCATGATAGTTATCCTTGATAAATTGAAAAGATTCAAAACAAAAGGGTAAAGTTCCTTCACTGAAATCAGCGCACTCCGCGTTTTCTTCCTTTTTTTCATAGCTGAGACAGGCACGCTGATCATTGGGTTCAGGTTGTTGAACCTGAATACTACTCCCCGCCAAAATAGGATCTTATTCCTCTGCAAGGCTGATTTGGTCGTTAGGCTCATAGTCATCATCATGCAGATCGTACTTGGGCAGACAGTTGAAAGAAGAGAAGCTGTTATATTCACACAGTATATCAGGAGACTGCTCCATCATGTATGGCTGGATGAATATGTCATCTGTTTTGTGGCAGGTTTGTTCGTGAATGTCACTACTTTCCTGTTGTGAAACAGATCTATTCTGGTGCTCTGAACTTTCTACTTTCATTGTGATCAGCTGCATCATTTCCTCTGTCTTTTGTAACACACTATGAAATCTTTCTTCTTGCTCTGCTTTGCGTTGTTCTCCCCTCCTTTTTAGATTTGCCTCTACGTCCACAGCTATGTCCTACATCTGTTTCAAAGTGGACAGGCATCTTTCTCTTAAACAGAATTCCATTTCTGCATCAAATGCTCTAGGATATTGCAATAGAGCTAAATCAAGGGGAGTTCTTACATTTAGAGGCATGGCTTGATAAACTTGATTGAATCTGTCTGAAAACTGCTGAACAGATTCATCTGGATGCCTTTCTAAATGGTTTTATTCTTCGATGAGCAAGAAGAGATTACCTCTGATCATCCATCTATCAAGGAAAAGCTTGGCACACTACTGAAACTTAGAGATGCTCGCCTCAGGCAACGCTTTAAACCAAGTCCTAGCTTCGCTTTGCAAAGAAAGGGCAAATAGTCTAAGACTGACATCTTCATCTTCTACTTCAAATGTATTAAGATAATCTTCGAAAGCCTGGATGTGTTTCTGGGCAGTAGTGCCATTCTCTCCATCAAAGCTAGGGAGATATTCAGGATGATTTGCCGGCAGAGGACCAAGCACAGGAGGCAAAATGAGCGACTTATATCTTTCAGGAACTTTACGAGGCACGGGAGTATGTACAGGAACTAGAAGACTGGACTCTATTTTTGGTTCCTCCTTGACTGTATGATGATCTTCCACAACATTTGGAAGCTGCTGCTCTGATGTGCAAGGAGGCTTTTCAACAATCTTTTCCAAAGGAAAAACACAAAAATCTGACATAAAATCGCTTTTAAAGTACAATATGCACAGCAAAATTTGGTGCAAGAGAAAGAACATGATCTCTTGGATGATAGTCCAAGTCGAGAGCCTGATCTGCTTATATAATTCCTTCGGGTTCATTTCTCCAGCGGAGTCTTTATTATGAGGATGATGTGGAGTCGCCAGGTGGATGAATCAACCTTAAAGTGCCTGATCTCTGTCCACCATCACAGATCAGAGCTGAACATGAAAAACCCTGAAGAAAAGGAACCTTTTCTCCAGAAAATGAGGCGAACTGGTCAAAATTGAGGATTTACACTAATAAACACATGATTCATCTCCCTAGTGGAGTCACCATTATGTTATCACTCAGGTTGTCCCTTTTGACTCCTAAAGGGATACGGCCGAGGTAACCACAAACCAACTTTGGACTGCAGGCCCTAGCCTGCCTGCAGTCAGAGAGGGCTCTCTCTTTATGATTTAGCTTTGTTGAAGGGGGTGATTTTAGGTTAGATATGATGCACAGGGGTTTTGATTGAGTTTTGGTGGGAAAACTGACACTTTCAGGTAGAGAGACTGAGTATAGTCTGAACGTTTCAAACCATTGGGCGTGGAGTCGAGGAGGGGAAATGCTGGTGTGTTTCCTTAATAACAGTGAGGGAACATGGAGCAAGATAACTAAGGTTGAAGCAATTTTCAGGTTTAATGGATGAACTGAACGCTAAAGAAAGAGAGGCAGTTAAGAATCTCTCCAACAGATTAGCAGAGAAAGTAACAAGGCGCTACCTAGGGGCAGTTAAGAATCCCTAGATAATAGGCCAGCACAGGTGAACTGGGGCAAACATGAGCCAGAAGGAATTCAATGTTCATAGCCAATTCATTCAGAAGAAAACATTAAGAAACAACAGGAATTGATCATAGAGAGTATTTAAACTAATTCTAGGCTATTCTTTCTTCCTGCTATTTAGATAATGGCAAACACATAAATAGAGATAAGAGGCACTTATTGCTTCAGGCCGCAGCGCAGGAATTCCATCTTCAACTCTTCAACACATTCATCAACAACAGACAGTTTGCTCTCCAAGTTTTAAGCAATCTTTGATTACAGAAAAGTTCAGGTATACACAACGAGTCTCTAGTGAAAAATATCAATTGACCAACCCTTAAAACTATACAGAGGGTGGTATATATAGGGAAAAACTCTCTACAGAGTTCCTTTATTACATCTTGACCTAATTAGGTCATAAAAAATGACTACTTGACCTAATCCTATCCTAAAATAAATACAAAAAATATCTCGGGCCGTGCTCAGGGCCAAAACTGAATGAATGATGCTGTCCTCGGTGGCTTGCTGCAGTGTTTTCTGCAATAAATGGGTATGGGTCTCTGCTTTCTTGCTGTCCTGGTGCTTTGAATGCCTTGACGGTGATTTGAAGGCAAGGATGGGCTGATGCTTATCGATTTGACTCTCTGGGGGCTTCATCAATGTTCAGGTGCCTTGAGCCCCTAAAAAATCATGACTGACTCTCTCTGGCGTCTTTTCTTCCACTGATACTCTCTGACAAAATCTGGGCTGCTGATCTGATGTGCTGCGGGTCTAATCACCAGTAAATGGCCGCTGTTCGGCCTCTGTATCATCTGGAATTGTCTTCTGATCCTTTTGATATGCTCTGTGAAGAAAACGGATCATTTTTGCGCCTTTTCGGGCTTCTTGGGGCTGCATGGAGCGAAGATTCCTTAAAGATTCCCTGAAGATTCTCCATTTTGGCCCAAAAAATCCTGCCGCAAATCGCTCATCAAAAACTGCCTCAGAATTCGATTCCGGGGCTCCGAAGTGCGATTTTTGCGCCTCTGCGCCCAAAAAGTGCTGATGACGTCAGCATTGTATGGCGGGTGACATCAGCATGGCGATGTGGCGGGATGACGTCATCTCGTACGGACGGTGATGTGGCAGGTACTGTGGCGGGGACACGTGGCAGTGACGTGGCAGGAGGCCACGCAGGCGGGTGACTCATCTTGTGACTGGGCAGGGGTGATGATGTGGGCATGACTGTGCAGGGGGTGACGTGGTGGTGACGTCACCTGGCAGAAGGCGGTAAGCGGTATGTGGCGCACCGCTTATGGGGGATGGCGGTTTCAGAGGGAGGGGCTCCGCCACAACCCGGCGCCTGACGCGTGGCGGGAGTACGGCGGCAAAACCACCGAACTCCCGGACGTTAAAGGCCGGGCGCGTTGGGGATGAGGATGCTCGCCAGCCGTAGATCTGCGGGGCTGTGGATCGGACGGCTAGCGGCGGACGCGACGAGATAGGGGGTTAATGGGCGGGAATATTCGCAGGAATATTCCTAATTTAATATGCATGGCGGATGGGTTATAAACTTTAGGAAAATGGTTTTACGGGGTTAAATAAAGGCGCGGGTTAATATTTACGCACAGGAACTTTTGGGTTAAGGGCGGAATGTGGGTTTTTACAGTGGCGGGGTGAAGTTTTGCAAGGGGGAAGGTGAAATCATGGGTTTTTTGGGGGTTAAGGGTGAGGTTACTAGCTGACCAGATGTCAAACTAGTTCCTTGATGACTCGGATGGGCTAAAAACAGTCCCAGATGGACTGAGATATCCCGGACTTGATAGAATTATGGCTATAATGCCAGGGAGGGGTATTTACATAGGGAGATTTATATACATGATTTTAATAGGGGAAGGGAAAAAGTAGTAGGGAGTTATATAATAAGGGTGATGAGAAAAAGAGAGATGTTAGTGAACTCCAGCCTGAGTACCTCCAACTGAAAAAACTGCCTCGGACCGAAAAATGGACTGCTTATCGAAATTGGAACACAGCAGTGGCCTTTGGAGTAGCACAATCCTATGAAGACTTCTTTTGGCCATCTGTAGCAAATATGGAGCATTGCAGCATGCATGGCACGACATATTTGGCATGAAAAATGTCGATCATGAAAGATGATTAACCTGCTGCAGCAGAAGGCTAACACTTTCAATGTTACAATACATATTTATACATGCCGAAGCATCCAATACCATGGACCGCAAACCATCGCATCCAAAACCATGGACCAAAAACCATAGGTAGGTTCGCCCAACCTAATATAGGGTCCAAAAAAAAATTTCCCGGGGTGCTGCCCCGGACCCCGTAGAGGGGGGCTACCCACCCCCCTCAAACCCCCTGGACAGGGGGGGTTGCCGCCCCCCTTGTGACCCCCCCACTATGCAACAAAGGGGGGGCTCCGGCCCCCCCTCTAACCCACAGTTCACTACGTGGGTTAGTCGTGGAAAGAACATAACACAACCCCCCCTTGTGACCCCCCCGCTGCACAATCGGCGCAACGAAGGGGGGGCTCCGCCCCCCCTCTAACCCCCCGGTTCACTACGTGGGTTAGTCGTGGAAAGAATATAACACAACCCAACAATCTCCCACTTGTTGTTTTCTTTCCATAGGGGGCCATAGGAGAGCTTAGTCATTTTTCCAGCCCTGAAATGCCCATTGTTTCTCTACACCAAGAGAACTTCTCAGAGCTCACAGATTTTGTCAATGCATCTGCAGTATTCTTCAAAGTGTCCACCTTTACCAGCAACACCTTTTTGTCTTCTATCATATCCCTCACAAAGTGATACTAAACATCAATGTGCTTTGTCTTCGAATGATAAGCAGGGTTCTTTGCCAAGAAAATTGCACTTTGGCTGTCACAGTCTATTCTTATAGCTCCCTGTACTAACCCCATACTTGAACACAATCTCTGCAACCAAACTTCTTCCTTGCTTGCATGAGTGGCTGCCATGTATTCTGCCTCTGTAGTTGATAGTGCCACTACAGATTGTTTCTTACTCATCCAACTGATTGCACCTCCAAATAGGTTAAACACATACCCACTTGTAGATCTTCTCTGATCCAGATCTACAGCCCAGTCTGCATCAACAAAGCCACGAATATCCAACACTCTGTCCAATCCTGGTCTTCCTTGGTAGCACAAACCATAATCACTAGTGCCACACAAATACCTGAAAACCCGCTTCACTGCTGTCCAGTGCTCCTTCCCTGGTTTTGACATAAACCTGCTCAATACTCCCACTGCATGTGCAATGTCTGGTCTAGTACCGACTGCACTCGCATATGGAACACGGGACATGTCCTCTTACTCTTCTTGTGTCTTGGGACATTGTTCAACAGATAACCTCACACCTACAGGAATAGGAACCTTCACCGATTTACTATCCTGCATATTAAACCTCTGCAGTATTGTCTCGACATACTTCCTCTGGTTTAACCAGAGCTTCCTCTTTACCCGATCTCTTTTAATTTCCATGCCCAAAATATAGTTTGCAGCACCAAGATCTTTCATGTCGAATTTGGAGGACAATTGGGTCTTCAAGTCCCGGATAATTTCTTTGTCATTTCCAACCAGCAACATATCATCCACATACAAGACCAGATAAATAACACGGTCAACAATTAATTTAAAATACAAACAGTGATCTGCTTTGCTTCTGGTGAAGCCAAGTCCCCGTATAAAGGTATCAAATTTCTGATACCACATCCTTGGTGACTGTTTTAACCCATACAGAGACTTCTTTAACTTGCATACCAGTTCCTTCTTACCCTTCACCGCAAAGCCTTCAGGTTGCTTCATGTAGATTTCCTCTTCCAAATCCCCGTGAAGAAATGCTGTCTTCACATCCATCTGTTCTACCTCAAAATCAAAAGCAGCGGCAACAGATAAAAGTAACCTAATAGAAGTTAACTTGACAACAGGAGAAAAAATATCACCAAAATCAATTCCCGGCACTTGGGAATAACCTTTTGCTACCAACCGAGCTTTGTATTTCTCCACCTTCCCTTCTGCATTTGTCTTCTTTTTAAACACCCATTTGCTGCCAATGGGTTTCCTTCCAGCCGGCAACTCCACCAGATCCCAAGCCTCATTTTTGTGCAAAGATGCCATTTCATCAACCATGGCCTCTTTCCAGAGTTTTCCATCCTCTGAATCTACTGCTTCCTTCACAGTTTTGGGATCATCATCAGTAACAAACAAAGCAAAATTTGAACAAAAAGCAGAAGGACTATACCTTTCTGGCTGCCTCCTTTCTCGAACTGATCTTCTCACAGCCAGAGTTTGTGGCTCTTCATCTTCTAATTCCTCCTCTGCTGCAGAGTCTGATTCTTCCTCCTTTAGCTCAAACTCTATCTTCTCAGGTTCCTTTGGTTGGAATTCATGTTTAATAACATCTTTTACCTCTCTGAACACCACATCTCGGCTGTACACAACCTTCCGTGTGACTGGGTTCCAAAGCTTATAACCTTTTAAACCATTCTTATACCCAATAAAGATGCACTTTTCAGATTTACTATCCAACTTGGTTCATTTCTCCTTTGGAGCATGTACATATGCATCACATCCAAATACCCTTAGATGTGAAAGAGAGGGTTTCTTACCAGTCCATACGTCTTGTGGAGTCTTATCCTCCAATGCTGATGAAGGTGACCTGTTGACCAAGTAACATGCAGTATCCACCGCCTCTGCCCAGAATTCCTGTTCTAACCCAGCACCACTGAGCATGCTTCTTGCCCTTTCCATCAACGTCTTGTTCATTCTTTCTGCGACTCCATTTTGCTGAGGTGTGTATGGAGTAGTCTTCTGCCGTGCTATACCACACTTCTTACAGAATTCTTCAAATTCCTTGCTGCAAAACTCTCCACCATTATCTGTCCTCAGCACCTTTATCTTCTTCTCTGTCTGATTTTCCACCAGAGCCTTAAATTCTTTAAACCTGTCAAAGACTTCAAATTTCTTCTTAAGGAAATATATCCATGTATTCCTTGAGAAGTCATCTATAAATGATACATAGTACACAGACTTACCCAGTGATGGAACTTTCACAGGTCCAAACACATCACTGTGCATAAGCTCTAATATCTGTTTCGCCCTTTTAGCACCAGAGGGGAAACTCACCCGATTCTGCTTCCCATATACACAATTTTCACAGAAATCAAAATCCAGGGAGCTATTGCTCATACCTTCTACCATACCTTTACCATGAAGTATTCGAAGGCCCTTCTCTCCAATATGTCCAAGCCTTTGATGCCACAGCATGGTCTTCTCTCCAGAGACCACTAGATTTTCAGCTCCACTTTCAGGAACAACCTATAGAAATTACCCGCATACGAATTCTAAATCACAGAAAAATAAACAATGTGAGAGCATAACACATAAAACACATATACACAGAGATTTTCCCCCCCATCCCAAAACCGGGACTAACAGCTTGATTTTTCATTATTTTCCTTTCAATGTTACAATACATATTTATACATGCCGAAGCATCCAATACCATGGACCGAAAACCATCGCATCCAAAACCATGGACCGAAAACCATAGGTAGGTTCGCCCAACCTAATATAGGGTCCAAATTGTTTTTTTCCGGGGTGCTGTCCCGGACCCCATAGAGGGGGGCTACCCACCCCCCTCAAACCCCCTGGACAGGGGGGGCTGCCGCCACCCCTGTGACCCCCCCGCTGCGCAATCGGCGCAACGAAGGGGGGGCTCCGCCCCCCCTCTAACCCCCCAGTTCACTACGTGGGTTAGTCGTGGAAAGAATATAACACAACCCAACACTATCATGTACATTACATACAAGACATAGGAAAACATCATTGATTGCATTAATAATGAAATAAGAGTAAGCTTACAACCAAAGTCTTGACGTCACAAGCCTTCTCAGAGGGATCCAGCCAGCATGTTCTTCAAGCATTCACTCTTTGAAGATGGATCTCCCAACATACAAGTCTCTCTCTCTCTCATTCACAAGTTTTACATGAAATCAAGGGCTCTTCACAACCTTCCCCAAACTAGCAACACTCTCACACTTATCACACTCACACCAGCTATCTATCAAAGCACTAACAACACTGCTCAATCCAAGAATTTTCCAACTAGCTGATCATATCAAAGGTGAGTGTTTAAATAGGAGAAGGAGCCTCCATGAAAGGTGGAAGAGAGAGCTTATCACCAAGGAAGGTAGCACAATTGACGGAACTGCCACACCAGGGAAGGAAGGGCGACACAAACTATGCCAACAACCAGGTCTGGAGTCATCCAGAAGGCCGACTGTTGGAACAAATTCACCCAATCTGGATCATCACGGGTACATAACTGAGCTTCAGCACTGACATCGCTAGTGAGCAATGTAGCCAGTCAGATCATCGCCAAATATAACAAAGAGCCCCGCGCTGGTGCATGAAATTGGGCCATCGTGGGAATCAGATGTACTTCCACGCTGACATCATGGCTAGATTGTTTATGTGCGCCTTTCAGCGCGTATATTAAGCCAACAGTCGCGATGAGGCAGATAACTTAGGAAAAGTGGGTCAATTGGCAGCATAAGAGAGCATTTGTTCAGTATGAGCATGTTTGACTTGGACACATGACACAGTGAAAAGACCGGGAGTGAAGGTGGTGATAAATTACTGTGTAACACACCTTAATCACTCCTTAGCCTCATTCACTAGGGCCTAGACCCCTTAACATCCTTATCCAACCTCCATTTCCACTTTCCCACCGTTTTTCCTCCATCAACCCTCCAAAATCCTCTTTCGGATCTTCCTATAGAACATCTTGTAGAACCCCTGCAAACTTCCTGTAGAAGTTCACGTGAGCGGTTTTTCAAGATCTGAACACTGTGAAACTCTCTAGAAGGGTGCTAGGGACCCCTTAGACCCTCTTCTCACCTTCCCAACCTCCTGCAAGCACCTACTCCATTTCCTTTCGCCAATCAACCTCTGCACAGTAAAAAATAGTTAAAGCACATGCATAATAATTCTGAAAGATTACTCAAAAATACAAAAAGATTCTTTTTCCATATTTTCCTTCAGAAGTAGCTTAGTCACATGCATTTTACCTTTCCAAGAGTCAATGGCATCCATTTCCACCACTTTCATCTCTTTTCTTGCACCAGTAGGGCTAGTCGGTAAAACTAGGGTTTGCTAGGGTTTGCGTTTCTTTTCAGCTTTCAGCTTCTTTCTGCAAGTAGACTAGCCTCCTTTGAGTTAGCTTTCATCCATCACAGTTAAAAGATTCTTCTAAGAGCTCATAGAAGTTGGCTTAAGCTCCTAGCGGACTTGTGCCAGCTGATCAAGTGACAGCCTGCGGCAAGAGCTAGTACTTGTGCATATAGCACCGTCGCTTCCAAGTTTGTTACAAACAACTGGGTTGATAAAAGTAAAGAAGGGAGTCACAGGAGTTGCAGCATCATTGCTGCAATACTAGAGCTCACCATATTTTTGGCGCCGTTGCCGGGGAAGCGTCAGAGTATTGGTGATTGTTGCTTTTCTTCTATTTTCTACTACAACCTTCTGCTAAGTAGTTTATTTCAGCAAGAGTAGAGTAGTTGTTTCATTTCCATTCTGCAATTTCATTTCCACAAAAGTAGATTAGACATTTCCTGCTTTCATTTCATTTCAGAAAGTGTATATTAGATATTTCCCACTTTCATAGATTAGCATTTCAATTCCACAATTTCAAATTCTGCAAGCATATATTAGCATTTCAATTCCGCAATTTCAATTCTGCAAGCGTAGTTTAGCATTTCATTTCTGCAATTTCATTTCAGCAGCATAGATTAGTCCTTTCTTGCTTTCATTTCAATTTTTCATTTTCATTTCAACAAGATAGATTTTAGTTAGTTGCAGTTCAATCTATTTCAGTTTTGCAGGTACAAGCAGAAAAAAACAAAAATCAACGAAAAAGATTTCCTTTCATGCCTTGTAGGAGTAGAGATAAGTTAGAAAAATGTTTGCACAACACCCCCACTGCTTCACACAGCCAACCTTCTCTCTTCTTCGAGGGTTGTGATTAAGAAGAACCCCTAGGTGGACAACACGACATATTTTGAAGAACGTCTAGGGGAGAAGAATAAAAAAACATTCCTCCAAAGCAAATGGCTGAAAACAGAAATGTTGGGAGCAGTACCTTTTCTTCCAACTCAATCCTTAGAGGTGAATGTGAGAATCTGATGGAAGATCTCAAGAGCAAGGTGAGGCAATTTCTTGCCATGCAACTGGATACCTTGCGGATCCAAAGGAAGCAAGAGGAAGTCGAGAGGGCTTTGGCCATATTTTGTCCGAGGTGCACTAGAAAGCATCCTAGGAACGAATGTCCATTGCACTCCATAGAAGTGTGTTTTGTCTGTAAAAGAGACCATCCTACGAACCAGTGCCCTTCCTTGCTCGGAATTAAAGCTGCATATCAGAGGGCCAAAGGAGCCACTGAACCACTTTATTATATGAACCAAAGGAGGCCACATGGACCCATAACTTACCAGCAGGGAATGCAAGGGACATCTCAGACTTATTACAACCCCTATCAAGCCACTTCCATGCCTTCTTGGGGTCCTCCTGCTCATCCTTCCTGGTTCACGCCCCCTCCTTGGTCGTATCCATCTCAATATCATGCTCAACCAGCTACTCATCCATTTCACCCCTATGCTCAGCCACAGGCTCAATGGAATTCACCTCATCAGGGGTGGAGGCCCCAGTACAACTCTCCTACGGCTCCTTTGCCTCCACGACCTGCCCAACCACAACCCCATCCACATCCATCTCAAATATACACCCCCACTCAACTACCCGTACCACCATTTCCAAATCTGCACATTGGAGTAGCTCAACCCAATTACAATACTGAGGCACAACATGTCCAAACAACTCCTCTTGAGTTCAATGATATTCACCATAGGTCAGGAAAAGTATTGCAAAACAGAGATTATATTGATATCATTGAAGGATCTCATCCAGTAGACGAAGATGCGAAAGAGAAGATCAAAGAACCATGGGCTACACTTGATGAAGAGAAGACATCAGAATCAGAGATCGAGAGAGCTCCCTCATGGTTACCATCAAATCCTCCATGTATTCAAGAGAAAAAACAACAAAAAGAGGAAGATGAGAAGGTCATGATAGAAGGTGACATGAAGAATGATCCAGATCAGCAAAAGGACCAAGGATATCAAAGCTATATTGAGATATGGTTCCAGATGGTCACTAAGTTGCAACAATACTCTCTTCCTTAGCCTTGCTTGATCCTTTCAAAGTCAAATCATTTGGTCTCTGAAATCTGGATACCTGTCAAAGCATGCATTTCAAGCCTCGACATCATTTTGTCTCTAATCTCGATGTGCACATGGCCCCATTGGAAGTATTCTTATACTTGAAAATGATTTTGTTTTTCAAGTAGGTTAGGGTAGGAAAAAAGAAAAAAGAAAAAAATGAAAATAAGAGGAAAATAAAAATCTAAGGTGAAAACTTCCTCGGAGGCGCCTCAGATTGGATCATTGATTGAAAACATCCATGAGGTGGTCAATGGGTTGGAAAGAAGAGAAAAAGAAAAGAGAATAAGATCCCTTGGTGAAAACCTCCCTTGGAGGTGCCCAGGGTAGGCAATTAGGGTGAAAACCTCTTTGAGGCGCCCTAGTTGTTTTCAAAAAAAAAAAAAGAAAAAAAAAAAGAAGAAAAGAGAAAAAGAAAAATAAACCTAATTTCTGTTGAATAATTGCAGGTTGCAGGAAGGACATTGCAGGTTAGGAGGATCGCACAAAACAAAGATAGAGGTCAGCACCAGGCTACAAGCATCCCTCACAATCCATTCCTCCATGACCACTACCCTTTCCCAAGATTTGGTCTCATTCGGACTGAGATTTCACCTTCTACAGGAAGTTCTGTGTCTTCTATAGGAAGATCCTATAGAGCCTACAAACAAGCCAAGATCAATCTCCGAGGAGGACCTGAAGGTTGGGAATCTATCCATGAGGCCTGTAAACATCCCTGCTTCCATCCATCGCCATATGTCACCTTTTTCCATCTCCGTACACCTCCATTGCACTCATTTTTTTATGTTCCTGCACAGTCACACACAGAAATCTTGTTTTCTTCATACTGCCAGCAAAAACTCCTTAATGACAAATCAAGCAGTAGTTTTTCACTCACCATACCTGTTACCCTCCATCTAGATTCCTCATCAGCCGAGACCCAAGTCTGCATTACAGCCCAAGCTCATTTTTTCCTTACTGTGCAAAAACTGCAGAATGCTCTGATACAAAAATACATAGAGCAGAAATTTGTTTTTTCCCTAACTTGAAAACCGTGCATCCATTTAAAAAATTGTTTTATGGGGAGTTGTATAGGGATGATGGCAACATGCCCAAGCAATTTTAGCCAATTCTAGTGCACGGTTTCCAAGAAATCAACCTCCATCACCTTCAGCCATTTTTACATTTTCTCCATATCCGTGCATCCATTTCAAGCCTGTTTCATGGGGAGATGCATATGGGTGATAGTAACCTGCCCAAGCAATTTCAGCCAATTCCCATGCACGGTTTCCGAGAAATTGACCTCTGTAACCTTCAGCCATTTTTAGTTTTTTTCAAAATCTGTGCATCCATTGGATACAATTTTGCTATGGGAGGTGCATAATGATGATAGAAACATGCTCAGAAAGTTTCAGGTCAATCCGATCTATCGTTTGGGAGCTATGGGCAAAACAAGTCACTATCCTGCAAAAAATCTAGCATCAGTAGTATGAGGGTGCAAATCTGAAGGAAGAAACAGAATTTTGCAGCTTAGATCCAACTAGAGGATACCTGCACAAGAAAAATAGCCACACATCAGATAGAAAAAAGCATATAGCAGAAGGGATCTAGGCATGCAGCAATGGAATATGAGCATGCAGCAGCAAAAGAACCAAGTAGCACGTCGACTTACAGGTAAGTGACTAAACCCATTCCTCTGTTGCATGAATTTAATTTAAGAACTGCGTGGATAGTGAGATGTTTGTGATTAAATAAGATCAATGGCTAGCTAATTGGCCACCCTCATCCAGTTCAGACAGGGCCTCGTCTAGTTCAAACAATGCTCAGTGGGTGCAATCGACACGTGTGCTCAGCCATCTTGGGAAGAAAACTGAAAACAGACAGTGGTGGCTGTTTAAACTCCAACGTAATTGATGGAAGTGATTACGGGAAGGCAGCATACAGTTTCATAACAACACTGCAGTCTGCATGGGGCCAACGTACATCCGGCCACCTCATCTCCTCACCACGAATCACGCTAGTAGCTAAAAGACAGCTCAGTTAACGCATTCACCACTCTTTGTTAATTGTGCCTTCATGACGTTCTCGACTGGAGTACACATCTACCACTTCCAAAGATGCTAACCAATCGTCCTCTGCCAAATTTCTGCCTGTTTTTTTGAAAATCTCCCACCTATCGGGCTCTACAGGAAGCACAGTTTCATTCTACAGGAACACTGTCTATAGGAAGATTTCTACAGGAAGGGCAGAGAGCAGTTCTGCAGCCAGAAAATTTGAGATTTTTGTCAAAATTCGAGCTTGAAAAGAGGTAGGCTCAGGAAACTGCTCTGCATATGATATATTTATATAAGGTGGAGGATTAAAAACACAGTATTGGGTTGAAAGAAACGAAAGTGAAGCTTAAAAGTCTACCTATGTTTTTTTCCTTCTCTGAGTTCTACACAGTCTGTCCGTTTTTTTGCTTTGCATCCAAAATCTGCCTTTTTCTTTCTCACATTCTTCTGAAAAAAGGGATGCAACCAAAGAAGCCAACTTGTGAAAAACCAAATTTGCGAGACTGTCCACTCTCTAAAGAAAAAACACTGTTTATAAATATTCTCTATTCTGTCAAAAGTATTGATTTTTCTCAAAAACTGAGAAGCAAATTCAAGTTGGAAACAGTTTGAAGAAAAAATTGCAAATTGATGTTGTGAAAAAGAAGAACATGAGAAATTCCTAATTCCAGAAAGACAAACCTCAACCATTTCTCTATTTCCGGTTTTGAAAGTTTGTTTCCTCCCTCCTCACCTGAACATTTCCAGCAGTCACTACATATCATGATAGGGAGAATTTTAGAAATATGGCAGGGGAAGATGAGGAGGAAATAGAAAAAGAGGAAAAGACCAAAATGGAGAATGAAGAACTTGAAACAGAGGAGGAAATCAAAATAGAAGATGAGAAGGAAGACCCAGACTAGAAAAGAAAAAGACTAAAGCAGAGAAGGCAGAAACTAAACAAGATGAGAAGAAAACCAAAACAAAGCATGAGGAAGCAAAGCTAATAGAGGCAGAGAAGACAAAATAAGAGGAAAAAAAGGAAGAAGAGACATCCCCTGAAATCTTGGCAAGGGAGGCAACAACTGTGCTTGCTGCATTAAGCACACCTACAAAACAAAAAGGAAAAAGAAAAAGGCAAGCTTCCATGTATTTTAAGGCCAGGAAAAGCACAAGAATTCAAACAAGCAGAATAGGAGGAACAATGGAAGGACATGGACAAGAAGGCAGAATTTTATGGCACACATGAGTAGACCACATCAGAAGCTTGGGATGATAAGGAGGCCACCAGGGCCATCAAAGATGAAGATATAGATTAGTTGCTCAGAGGATGAGAAACACTTTCGGTAGGGGGTGATGATGAGCCCTAGAAATGGGTAATTATATGGGCTCATTTAGTCTCCTAATTCGAATTAATCCACCATTCTCATTAGTTTATTGCATGTTTTTTATTACATTTATGCTAATAGAGTGAATTGGGTTAGTCATTATGCCAAAAAGTCTAATGTGTGCTTTATGCAAATGTTTGGTCAATTTTGAGACAAAATCAAAGGTTTAATGAGCACTTGGTAGCCAAATTCGTGGAAGAACAAAGGAGATGATTTGTAAGAAGGTGTCCCCTTCATTTATGAGCCCTTACCTCGAATTCTCCATCAAAAACTCAGAGCAGAAGGGGCAGCCAAGAAAGTCAAGTAGGACTGCTGTTAACTGCAAGTTTTGGCAGTCGAGTTCCTAAAGTTTAGGAGGACTGTTGGGGTCCTCAATTTGTATAAATAAGAAGGCTTAGGGCCTCAGTTCAGTTAGTCAGATGTTAGTCAGATTGTAGTTATATTTTAGTCAGTAGGTTAGTCATTTTGTTAGTCTATTTTCGCACTTTAGTGCAACTCTGTATCAACACATTTTCGAGTTTTTTTATAGACAGTTTTTGGGATGCAACTATTATTTTTTTATCAATAAAGATGAATCCAGCTTTGCACCAGCTCTAATCATTCTTAGGAGGCTTTAGCTCTTGGGGTTGGGGCCAACCCAAGTGCCAGTACCTCCTTTGTGTACTTTTATGTGTCTTTGCTGCATTCATAGAATAATTTCTGCTATTTAGGTTAAAATCTTGTTTTGTTACTTAGGTTGTTTTTGATGATTAAAGTAGATTTTCATACTTTAGGTTAATTTGACAGTTTGGTAAAGGAAAGGATCTACAAAAAGGCCATCAAGCAACCCTTGATCCCATCTCTCCCTCCTTGGGACCATGAGCTGAGACCAAGGCATACTTGCTACCACAAAAACATTGTTTTTGCCTCTTCATGCAATTGCTAGTGTTAGATTTTTAGTTAGGAAAGTTGATACCAGTTGTACTTGCATGTTTAAGATCTGTTCTTGCTTAGTTTCCATAGTTATCTTGCATGATTTCCTGTGTATAACCTTCTGTTCATCATGTTTCTGGTTTTTAGGTCAGATTAGGTCAAAATAGCTAGATCTTTGGTTTTCCTAGTCTTTGTTCGATCAGTTTTGGAAAATAGTGTGCAGAACACCTGTAATACCTCCATGCCTATCCTTCCTCCATCATACAACCTGCTCCAACCCCTAATCCAAGATTCCTTCCCTTCATTTGCACATTTTCCCACTTTGCCCTAATTTCTACATTCTTGTGCATCATTGCTCCCTCCATCCTTGAACAAATCCAATCACCTTAATCACTCTTTAGCCTCATTCACCAGGTACTAGACCACTTAACATCCTTATCCAACCTCCATTTCCACCTTCCCATCAACCCTCCAAAATCCTCTTTCGGATCTTCCTGTAGAACATCCTGTAGAACCCCTGCAGACTTCCTGTAGAAGTTCACGTGAGCGGTTTTTCGAGATCTGAACACTGTGAAACTCTCTGGAAGGGTGCTAGGGACCCCTTAGGCCCTATTCTCACCTTCCCAACCTCCTGCAAGCACCTACTCCATTTCCTTTCGCCAATCAACCTCTGCACAGTCAAAAATAGTTAAAGCACATGCATAATAATTCTGAAAGATTACTCAAAAATACAAAAAGATGCTTTTTCCATATTTTCCTTCAGAAGTAGCTTAGTCACATGCATTTTACCTTTCCAAGAGTCAATGGCATCCATTTCCACCACTTTCATCTCTTTTCTTGCACCAGTAGGGCTAGTCAGTAAAACTAGGGTTTGCTAGGGTTTACGTTTCTTTTCAGCATTTAGCTTCTTTCTGCAAGTAGACTAGTCTCCTTTGAGTTAGCTTTCATCCATCACAGTTAAAAGCTTCTTCTAAGAGCTCATAGAAGTTGGCTTAAGCTCCTAGCAGACTTGTGCTAGC
This sequence comes from Pinus tabuliformis, assembly GCA_031772625.1. Taxonomy (NCBI): domain Eukaryota; kingdom Viridiplantae; phylum Streptophyta; class Pinopsida; order Pinales; family Pinaceae; genus Pinus; species Pinus tabuliformis. The sequence continues at coordinate 1,634,959,280 of CM062816.1, forward strand.
TGATCAAGTGACAGCTTGCGGCAAGAGCTAGTACTTGTGCATATAGCACCGTCACTTCCAAGTTTGTTACGAACAACCGGGTTGATAAAAGTAAAGAAGGGAGTCCCATGAGTTGTAGCATCATTACTACAATACTGGAGCTCACCACGGACCCAATATTGAAAGCCACCATTTAATCTCCAATGCATTGATGGGGGCAGAACCAATATCGAATGCTACAATCAAATCTTCAGTCCGTTGCAGTAGATGCAATATCTAATGCCACCATCGAATCTTCATGGATAAGAATTGATTCTGGTGGAGGATATGAGGGGATTTATTCATACTATACTTTAGCATCTGGACCTAGCTAGCTAGATATCTCTGTCTGTTGGCCTCAGGTATCTCTCTTCTTTGCATCATGGCTGCAAGTAAACATTGTTCACTTTTTTTCTAAACTACCATCAGAGTCAAACTACCATCGAAATAGGAAATTACAACGAACCCTGTGTAGAGGAGCGCAATTTTTGGCCTCGAAAATCAGTGATGGAGTTCAGTCCAAGAATGATACGAGCATGTTTGTTGTATGAAGTTTGATCCAAATTTCAGGTCACGTGATCGACTCCGAGACAATCTCAGTTCTATCAACCAACTTATAGAGACTATATTTGGTGCCAAATAACTAAACTTCCAGAGCTCTATAGAGAAATAAGGCAGCTCTACAGGGTTTTCCAGAGCTAGGAACTGTTATCATTCAAAAACTCGGAGACATATATTCTTGTTGTCGTTGGTAATATCCATCTTCCTGAAGCAACTTTCCTCTTCTCGATATATTCAAAACCTGGTGAGTCATTCCCAACTTTAAGTTCATCTTTAAAAGCATGAGCCTATCATTCAAATACAGATTAGAGTTTGATTTATACTATAAAAACTATCCCATTCTCGCTTCGAGACATGAAGCTGCATATAAATACCAAATATCACTTTTGTACATTCCATTTGGAGCCCAATCTGACACTCCAAACTATTTTTCTATGGAAACCAAATCCAAAAAACTGAAATTTCCATCACATTATGATCCCATATTGGTTGAATCCTCCTCTCTCTGATAAAATCCTCATGCTTGTTGAATTCATTGCTAGTCTCTTCCTAGAAGAGTGAAAGTAGATCGTCCCTTACTTTCGGGATAAGTTGAGGGTGCTTTGCATTCAGATGTTGTCAGTGGAGGTTGTTGCAGTGATCCCTTAGGCGAGTCCAGCCTTTTATGCAGTGAAAGCTGAGGAATCACATGTGAGGATTGCCCTTTTGGTTGGGCTCCGTTCCTCTTCATTTGGAAGGGCCTTCATGCCTGTTATAGACATTTTTGTGCCTCGCAGCATGGAGCATGAAATGTCGATAATTACAGGGATCCTCAGTCCCTAAACATGTTGTTCTTACCCCTAGAAGAACAAGGTCAGCAAACCACAGCACTTCCCATCAGTTCTCCACCCGAAAACACTCAAAAACAGGCTATTTTTGGATCATGTCAGCTGCTCCACTGAGCATCTGCGCTGGAATGCAACTGCTCCTCCTTGTACCTGCGCTGAAAGTCAAATCTAATGAAGGCTACCTGCGCTGGGCGAGATTGGCCAAGTGGCACAGTCATTCTGCAAGGTGTCAATTGCCCAGGAAGCTTCCAAACTGACACTTGGTTCATGGGATTCGCCCTGTGATGAGTAAGAGGCTGGAATTTTGTGCAAAGCAAGGAAGTGCTGTTGGTTTACAGTTAGAGCTATTGGGTGATTGTTTTTCTAGAGGTGAAGAGGAGACTTCTTGCTGTTGGGGAGGTGCTGCTGGATTGGAGCCATTGATGGTTGTAACCTTCTCAGAACCCTGTTACTTTTATCAATAAAGCTTTGAATGTTCTCCTATATACTTGTATTGCATTGATGTATTGTATTTACTTGTATATTTGATTCACTCTAATCCATGCATCAGTTATGAGTACATGTATCTTGTAGTCTTCTTCTCTCTGTTGTGCAGGATCTGTGTGTAGCTGGACCGGCAAAGGGAGCAAGGAGCTGGGAATAAGAGACAAAGAGAGAGGATAAGGATCGACAAAAGCGAAAGACACCGGTTGGTTAATCTTTTCTTCCTTCTCTCTGTACTTTCATAAAGGAAAATATCAAAGCTTTACTTTCAGTTGTTGCTAAGGACTGTCACCCTTAGAGTAGGGATAGGGTCATCCGAGTCGGATACTTTTCCCCACAACAATGCCATTCCCAAGCTTTCCAAAAATAATATGGAATATTTTCTATCGATGCTAAGTGCATGCCGATTAGACAAACATACACACACACAAGTATGTATATATATATATATATATATATATATATATATATATATCTATATATATATAGATATATATATATATCTATATATATATATATATATATATATATATATATATATATATATATAGTGCTCCATTATAGGTGTGATCTGATAATGATCTTGCATGCAGTAAAAATATTTATAGCCTTCATTAACTAAATTTGCATGGCTGCATGTAGATATAACACTAAGGTAACATGATCCGGGTTCATCCCACAATGGTTCATTTTTTCAAAGAGTTTTAGTGCCTCCTTTCCCTAGTCATGCATTTTGTATCCTACAATCATTGCATTCCATGAGACTATATTTCGTTGAGGCATTTTCTCAAATAATTCAACTTACTTATGAATGCACCCACATTTTGCATACATTTCTATCAAGGAATGCACCCCCATGACATCAAACATGAATCCATTTCTACTTATTTTATCATGGATCTTCGTACCCTATTCCAAAGCTTTTAAATTGACAAATACTAGAAGTTTTTGAGTCCGGCTTCATACTTGCAGATTGCATATGTTGAAAAAGCTCCAAGGCTTCTGTACCATGCCCATTCTATGGAAATCCCATTATCAATGCATTCCATGAGACTACATTCACATCAAGAATTTCCTTAAAGAGTTCCAGGGCTTCCTAAACAAGTCCATTATGTGTATAGCCTGTAATCATTGCATTTCGTGACATGAGGTCTCTATGATGCACTTTTCCAAATAATTACCATGACTTTCTTATCATACATTTCAAAAATTGCAGTCATCACCACAACATCGAAATTGAAATCCACTTTGAATTATTTCTTGATGGATTTCGATACCCTGCTCCAAGCCAGTACAAGCTAGAAGAAGACTAACAAATGTTTTTGAATTAGCTCTTATGCCCATCAATTTCATTTCAAAAAATAGCTTCAGGGCTTCCTTACAATGCCCATTCTGTGCAAATCCTGCAATCATGGCATTCCATGAGACCACATTCTGTTGAGGCATTTCCTTAAAGAACTTTAGGGCTTCATCAATGAGTCGATTTTGTGCATATCCTGCAAGCATGGTTGTTTGTGAGACAATATTTTGTTGATGCATTTTGTTAAATAATTCACGTGCCTTCCATATACTTCCACATTTTTCATACATGTCTCTGAGGGAATTTGCTACAACCACATCATACAGAAATCCATTTCTAATTATTTCTTCATGGATCTCCACACCTAGTTCTAGGGCTGCCACGTTATTGCAAGATGGAAGAATGCTGGTAAAGACAAAGGTCTCTAGCATTTGTCAATGACATTGAGGTTGTCTTGGCCCCTAATGGGTTGATACCAAAGAGGGCTCTGCCTATTTAACCTCTTGTGGATGGCTAGGCACTTTATGACATAGCTCTGGAGATAGTCTATACGATTAATATGGGAGGAACTAAGATTGATTCTAGGAATGATACTTTGTGAAGATTTTTGGAGACCGTTCAAAAGTATTTGAAGACAAAAAATACTGCTAAAAGTGCTTCTATTAATCCCAGCTTTATCAAATATAATTCTCTTGCTAGTGATGTAAGCTCTCCTAACATGGTCTATGCAACAACACAGGAAATGGCTGTGAGTGCATCCAGTACTGTAAACCCAAAATTTCAACATTTCTTAGACTTTTAGTGTGGACTCTATTCTCACATATTTTTTTCGGATGCATTTCTATGATATTGGTAGTTGAGCTATATATATGTTGATTTGCAGTGTCTATATCAGTGTCCAATCTGCATTAGTGGAATTTGATATGTCTAGCAAAGCAAGGGGTTTGGATGTGTCTTTCTATCGAGACTTTGTTGCCAACAATTCAGCTGGGGCGAAGATGGTATAGATCCAAGTTGGGCCGACAAGTCCTCTATATGATAATACCAATGTTAAGGCTATACTAAATGGGTTGGAAATAATGAAGATAAGCAATCTTGCTGGAAGTCTGGATGAGTCCTATCCTATTCATGACAATAGTCCTATGAACTCCAAAGGAAAAAATAGGAAGATGGGAGCTATTATTAGATCAATTTTTGGAGATTTTGTTGTACTTAGACTACTAGAAACAATGTATTGCATGTATATCCACCCAAAATCAAAGTGAAAAAACACCCCTCCAACCTAGTTGCCTCTTCCTTTGCATGGTGGGAATTCGGAAACTATGGCTAGAAAAGTTTCCCCAGGTTGCCACAAGAGTGGTACTGGTAGCTATGTTTCGTCTGCACCTTCAAGTATGGGCCAATTCTTTACATTTGTAGAGATACAATAATCCACCAACAACTTTGATGAAAATTTTATACTCAACATGAGAAGTTTTTGTGAATTTTATAAAGGTGAACTAGAAGATGGGACAATGTTTTTCTAAGGGATTTTGTCAAACATATCACTTGCAATTTATATGCTTCCCCATTTCACATACATGCTTACAAAGGCATTTCATACAAACATATTCATCTCAAAACCACTCCCTTGATTCGTTCATGAATCTCCATGCCCTGTTCTAGAGTTTCCAAAGTGGCACACATGAAGAACCGTATAAAATATTTTGGATTCTAGCCCAATACCTTTATGTTGTATCTTTTTAGAGTTTCAGGGCCTCAAGAGCATGTCAATTATGCATATCAAGCAATGATAGTGTTCCATTAGACCATGTTTAGTCAAACAATTACCATGCCTTCTCTATAGTTCCACATTTCACATGCATGTCTATGAGGATATTTTCCACAAAGCCATCCAACTAAAATCTACTTATAATTATCTTCACACCACCTTCTAAAGCTTTCAATTTGGCACATAATCAGAGCAATTAAATGCACCTTTTTCATTTTAATTATGTTTTGGAGTTATTTTTTATGCTAGTTATCAAATTTATATCTTAGTCATATATATGATATTAAGTTGTAGTTTGTGGATTTGGTTAATGGTGGTTAGAGGTAGCTGGTGAATTTTCAGGCCCTAGTTCAATGAATGGTGTGGTCTCTTTTGTGACCCGAAATCAGTCCAAGAGGTCTTAAAATCCCATACTTTAGTTCCTCCATAGAATCACCTGTCTTGGAAAATAATGGACTGCTACAACCTGCTCTATTTTTCTCCCCTTCATTGCCAAGGAAGGTATTAATTTTGCATCATTGACATTAACTTTTGTTGCAAGACTTGGAGTCTTCATGCCTTCACCAATTTTGCAAAGTTTGTTGCTAGTTTTCTAGAACAAGAATAATGAACAAATATGTTTTTCCTTTCAATGCAATCTAGACCAATATGGAAAACATTCTTTCACAAAATCCTATCTCTGGTTAATAAAAATTTATTGTTTTGAGATGCTTCTATATCATCAAAAGTTGTTACCATGATCATGTATTATGGTAGCAATCCTTGAATAGGAGATCTACATAAGAATCTCTACAAAAAAATGTACTTGCAGTGAATAGATGAAGGGATTTTATACAGAAATTGATGCTAGTTCCACCATTTCATTCAAATCTGGCAATGTTGACTGCATGGTGCATGTTGATGTACACTGTGGAATGTTATTAAGAGGACCTTTGCATGAAGTCTTATGTTCCTATTTAGTGTTGTTGCACACTACTACTAAATGAACAAGTCCTAAACTTTCATTGTTGTACTACAAATAGTTGCAACAAGGCATAAACAAATGACTCTATTAGTACCAAATTTTTGGTCACAACTTGTAGATTCCTTCTTTGACTTCTTAACATTAATTGTATGAATTATTATCTTTTCACTAGGCACTGATTTAGTTTTAGCTTCATTCAAGCCAAAATTACAGTTCTAGAGTATTGATTTTTTATTAGTGATTGAAATATTTCTCTTAATGTTAGGTCCCTACAATACTAGTGATTACCCCATTTCTATTGTAGTTGTATCCCTTATTAATATTGTTGTGCCCCTATTGTCCCCATATTGTTATTACTGTGCCCCATAGAATCCCTCTATTGTTTATTTTGTGGCTTTATATTATTATTGTTAGGTCGGCTCGGTTATATTATGACTCCTTAAACTCCTATATATAGAAAGGAGGTTTTGTCATTTGAATCATCAAGGAATCATTCATTTGTGTAATGTAAGGGAGGTTTCCCCCTCGAAGAGGCTGAATTCTAAGGTGTTGATCTATCTTTTCTATCTTTTTGTGAGCTGGTTTCATAACATTTGGTATCAGAGATTTGGATTCTAGGGTTTCGCTGCTCCAAATAGGTCATCGTGGAATTTTCGCTATAACTTTTTTTCTGCGATGTTTCAGAAGCGAAACAAAAAACCATTTTGAGAAGAAATCGTACTAAACCTTGGGTCCGAATTTCAGAGATTTTCGTGCTATATTTGCGGAGATATGATCTGAGGAATTTGGTCTTTTTACAGACTCCTAAATTACATTCCAAACAGCTGACTTGGGAAAAATCGTCATAACTTTCTCTCTGAGCATCAGATTGAAATTTCATAAGAAGGTGCAGAAAGAGGACGGACTGTAGTTTCTTTAATATATTTTTCATAGCCAAAGGTTGAAATAGGGACATGTGGCATGTCGTACAAGTTCGCTCTACTGAACTAGTCTATAATCAGGTCACTGTGGGAGATTTGGTATAACTCTTCCTTCGAGAATCAAATTTGGATAAGACTGGTGGAATTGGAAAGAGGACATAGAGGGCTACTGGAGCTCAAAATTTCAGAACTAGATGATCCGAAATTACAAAGATACATCAGAGGCAATATCGAGCTCCTACAAACTGAAAAAAGGTCTGTAGATTTTTTTAAATTTTTGCTTAAGCTTGGTTTGAAAATTTATTTTGAAGGAATTCAAAGGGCATAGTAGAGCATTATTATCAGTAACTGATGCCCCGAGGAAAGAAAATTCAAACACCTAGCAAGCAACCTGAAAGCTCTAGCATGACTCATGAAGAGGAGGAAGAAATACTACATGATATATCAAAATTACAAGACCAAGTGCAACAAATGTCACTCTCACAAAAGCTAACAGAAGCTAAGATAAATGGCGTGGAATCTAAGATAAAGGGCGTGGAAGCTAAGATGAATGGCGTGGAAGCTAAGATGGATGATTTGAAGATAGATTTGAAGAAATATTTGAAGACAGACATGGCAGATTTGAAGACAGACATGGTAGATTTGAAGACAGATTTGACAAATTTTCTACAAGAAATACTTACTAATAGTGAAAGGGTAGTAAAGGAAACTCATGATGTGAAAAAAAGAAATGTTAATCATGATTTCATAGACTCTAATGTTGGATCGAAGACCCACCATATTCCAAAAATCGATATGAGGAAGTTTGATGGCAAGGATCCCGCAACATGGATATTACAGATGGAGCAATTTTTTGATCTCAATAATGTGCAAAACACACAAAAGGTACGTATTGCAACTTTATATTTGGAACCAAATCAGTTTGTATGGTATCAATGGCTTTGCTCTTGTAAACAAATTATCACTTGGGCAATTTTTACGGAAGAATTGACAACACATTATGAGGATACAAAAAGCAACACTTTTTTTAGCCAATTGATAAGTCTCAAACAAAAGGGTTCAATAATGGAGCACATTGAGGAGTTCCAAAAATTGAACATAAGGGTAAAAAATATTCCAGAGGAGCATAGGATTGATGTGTTCATAGGGACTTTAAAGGATAATCTCGAACATAATGTTCGCCTTTGGGAACCTGATTCATTAGAGAAGGCATTCAGGTTAGCAAGAAAAATGGAAAGCAAAATTATGGCAACCAGGAAGCATACCACTCACAACTATAAAGATGGAAGTGTTGTTGCCCCTAGTCTTCCACAACCTATAAGGTTGACACCAAAACAATTGGAAGAAAAAAGAGCAAAATGGCTTTGTTACAGTTCTGATAGCAAATACACTAAAGGTCATAAGTGTGCTGAGAAGAAATTATTCTACATAGATTGTGAAGAGGAAGAAGAAAAGGAGCAAGAAAGGTCAAAAGAAGAGGATATACTCCAGGAACAAAGCCTAGATAAAGAAGAAATGAATCCAACCATATCTTGTAATGCATTGGCGGGAATTACCACTCCTCAAACCATCAAGATAGAAGGACAAATCAAGAAGAAAAAGGTAATAGTGTTGATTTATTCACGAAGTACCCACAATTTTATTCATTATAAGGTAGCAAAAGAATTGTATTGCTTCCAATATCTAGCACTAGAGTGTCAAGTGATGGTTGCAAATGGAGGAACAATAAATTGCTCTGAAAAGTGCCATAATATCAAGCTATCCATGGGAGAATATGTATTGACTAGCCCAATGCTTTCCATTCCAATGGGAGGTGCTGATGTTGTACTAGGAGTCCAATGGTTACAATACTTGGGTACAATAGCTTTTAATTTTCAAGAACTTTTCATGAAATTTTTTGCGGAAGGAAAGGAAGTTGAATTAACGGGTATTACAGGGAAACTGGGAAAGATAATCAGCTCTAACGGTATGACAAAGCTTCTAAAAAAGGAACAAAGAGGTGTAATTGCACAATTATGTTCACTAGATGTTTCCACATCGAAATCATCTATTTCTCCAGATCTCGAAAAAGTCTTGGACAATCATTCCAAGGTATTTGAGACTCCCAAAGGTCTCCCACCTATTCGTGATCATGATCATGCTATTCATCTGATTCCAGGAAGTGTTCCTCCAAACATCAGGCCATACAGATATCCCTATGCCCAGAAGAGTGAAATTGAACGTATGGTTGCAGAAATGCTAGAGGCTGGTATAATTCAACCTAGTCAAAGTTCTTTCTCTACTCTAGTAGTATTGGTGCACAAGAAGGATGCATCATGGCGCATGTGTCCGGATTATAGGGAGCTCAAAAAGCTCACTATTAAAGATAAGTTTCCCATTCCTGTAATTGATGAATTACTGGATCAATTTACTTCACCAAGTTGGATCTTCCTTCAGGATATCATCAAATCAGAATGAAGACTGAAGACATTTCGAAAACAGCATTTAGAACTCATGAGGGCCATTATGAATTTTTGGTCATGGCTTTTGGCCTTACCAATGCACCTTCTACATTTCAAGGTTTGATGAATTCCATTTTCAAACTCTTCCTTAGAAAATTTGTGTTAGTATTTTTTGATGATATACTAATCTACAACAAGTCTTGGAAGGATCATGTTGAACATATTGACAGGGTGCTACAACTATTGGAGGAGAAACAACTATATGCAAAAAGATCCAAATGTTTCTTTGGAGTACAAGAGGTGGAATATCTGGGTCATATTGTATCTCATGAAGGAGTTAAGGTAGACCCTAGCAAAATTAAAGCCATTAAGGAATGGAAAATCCCCACATCCATAAAGCATCTGCGAGGATTTTTAGGGTTGACAAGGTATTATCGCAAGTTTTTTAAGAATTATGGGAGAATAGCAGCACCTCTAACAACATTATTGAAGAAAGATGCATTTTCATGGACTCTAGAAGCAACAAAGGCCTTCAAACATCTTAAAGAGGCAATGAGCCAAGCACTGGTGTTAGCTACATCGGACTTCAAAAAAACCTTATTGTGGAATGTGATGCTTCAGGAAATGGAATTGGTGCTGTTTTAATGTAAGATGAAAGACCCATTACTTTTGAAAGTCGACCAATCAAGGGAAAGTTTTTACACAAAGCTATTTATGAGAAGGAAATGTTGGCAATACTACATGCACTTAAGAAATGGCAACCCTACCTAATGGGAAGACACTTCAAGGTAAAAATCGATCATGATAGCCTTAAATACTATTTAGAACAAATATTATCCTCTGAAGAGCAACAAAAGTGGGTCACAAAGATGTTGGTTATGACTTTGAAATCATCTACAAAAAAGGGAAGCAAAATGTGGTGGCAGATGCACTCTCAAGAAAGGATGAGGATGTGGAAGCATTATTGTGCACCATTTCTATTATCCAACCAGATTGGATAAACGAAGCAAGGGAGGAATGGAAGAATGATGAAGAAGTGTGGGCACTTATTCAAAAGTTACAACAAGATTCCAATACATCTAATACATTTAGCTGGCAAAACGATTCGTTATGGTACAAAGATCGCTTATACCTCTGTAATAATTCCCAACTCAAACAAAAGATTCTTATGGAATTGCACACTTCTCCCTTAGGAGTGCACTCAAGATTTTTAAAAACTTATCACAGGGTTAAGAAGGAATTTTTTTGGGATGGCCTTAAATCAGATATTCAAAAGTTTGTGGTAGAATGTTTGGTTTGCCAACAAAATAAAGTTGAACCAATTAAGACCCGGGTCTATTACAACCTTTATCCATTCCAAGCCAATGTTGGGAGGAGGTTTCAATGGATTTTATCATAGGTTTACCCAAGTCTGAGGGAAAGAGTGTCATCATGGTGGTAGTTGATAGACTTACCAAGTATGCACACTTTTGTGCATTATCACATCCATTTAAGGCCAGTACAGTTTCTACTGCATTTATGGAAACAATTCAAAAGCTACATGGAAATCCAAAGATTATTGTAAGTGATAGAGACCCCATTTTCACTCGAAATTTTTGGACAGAATTATTTTCTTGTCTCGGTACTCAATTAACTCATAACTCATCTTATCATCCTCAATCTGATGGGAAAACTGAGATAGTAAACAAATGTTTGGAAGGATATCTTCGTTGCTTTGTATCTAATAAGCAGACACAATGGGTCAAATGGTTGCCTCTGGCTGAATTGTGGTATAACACTTCCTTCCATGCAGCAACAAAAATGACCCCATTTATGGCACTTTATGGATATCAGCCACCATCCATCACATCATATTTAAGAGAAAATTCTAAGGTTCAAGCAGTGGAACATCACATCGAGCATAAAAAACAAGTACTCCAACTCTTAAAGGATAACCTCGTGTTGGTGCAGAATAGAATGAAACAACAGGCAGATCAACATCGCAACGAAAGAAGTTTTGATGTAGGTGACTGGGTATTCCTACGGCTACAACCATATAAAAAAATGTCCCTCAGGCAAGCTAAGAAGGATAACAAATTATCACCAAATTATTATGGTCCGTACAAGGTGTTGCAAAATATTGGTACTATGGCATACAAATTGGAGCTTCTTGCAGCTTCTCGAGTGCACCCAGTTTTCCATGTTTCATGTTTAAAGAAGGTTATAGGCGACAAGCTCCCAGTTCAAACAATATTGCCAGAACTTGATGAGGAAGGAAAAATTATATTGGAACCGGAAGTAGTCACAGAAACAAGAACTCGACAGCTACGAAATCAATCAATTTCGGAGTATATCATCAAGTGGAAAAACTTATCCGCTGAATATTCCACATGGGAGGATGAGAATTTTATACAAAAGCATCCAGAACTACTCAAGTGTTGAGGACAACAATTTTTTGAAGGAGAGGGGCTTGTTAGGTCCCTACAATACTAGTGATTACCCCATTACTATTGTAGTTGTATCCCTTATTAATATTGTTGTGCCCCTATTGTCCCCATATTGTTATTACTGTGCCCCATAGAATCCCTCTATTGTTATTTTTGTGGCTTTATATTATTATTGTTAGGTCGGCTGGGTTATATTGTGAATCCTTAGACTCTTATATATAGAAAGGAGGTTTTGTCATTTGAATCATGAAGGAATCATTCATTTGTGTAATGTAAAGGAGGTTTCCCCCTTGAAGAGGCTGAATTCTAAGGCGTTGAATGTGAAATACAATAATCCTTGATTATCTATCAGAATCCTCTTCTCCATCCTCACTGTTAAAAAATTCTAAAGAAGCATTGAGAAAACACTTTCAAATTTTTACAGCACATGAGCTATGAACTGGGATGTTGACTTCATCTTTACAATTCTCAAGATGACCTACATGTTCCTCATCACCTACCAATTCCACTTCTGTAGAATTTTCAAGTTCATAGCATCTCTTCTAAGCTTATTTGTATTGCATTTTCAAATTCTAGAGCATTTGACTTCTGAACTAGGGTGTTCAAATCATTTTTATAGTCCTAAACAACATCTACATGTTCCTCATAATGTGAATATTTCCTTTTTGTATAATATTGTAAGTTCTTAGAGTCATATCTTCTTCATAATGCTGAATATATTTTGAGAAATATTATTGAGTAGATTCTTTAATATAAGATTTAGATAAGCCTAATAATTGATTGATAAGGGATAATAAGCATTCTTCCTCTCCTATTATAATTTCTTTGCATCTAGAAAAGAAACCATTGATGATGTGCACCTATGAGCCAAGAATGGTTCGAATGTTCTCAGGTAGAAAGTAAGCAACATCAATTCTCTTTGGATACTGATTAGGTAGACAATGGCCCCATTAACGAGTATTTTAATTCTATCATCAATCTAGCACCAATTTTCTCCTTTTGCAAGAACTGCGGCAGAAGGATTGCCACTAAATAGACTAGAAACAAAGTTTTTACCTGACTGCATTCCATTCGATTTCTGTTGTCTTTTATGAAACATTATCTGGTCCATTGGGCTATTTGTAGTTGTAGAAGAACTTGGAGATGATGAACATGGAAAATTCATTATTAAGTAAGTTGAAAGGAGAATGCACCATTATTGAGCGTTTGGTGAGCAAGCACACAAATGCCAGATGGCTCCTACATTGGTTATGATAATCTGGAAGACTTGTCACTTGCGCACCTGCTTCCATTTCTATTGAAACTAGAACACTAATTGGGTCCCAGATATCCAATAGCAAGGGCACACTTCTCCTTGGTTAGTATTCATTCCCCCCTCTGCCTCCCCTTTCTCTCTATAATTCGACTTGTAGGGGTTTGATGTTCAGTTTTCTTTCTTCCCATTCAAATATGTGTGCCAAAATTGCATAATGTTAGAGATATTTTTAGATTAATTCTACTTTTCTATCATAAATTTTAATCTCTGGGTCATTTATAACATAGGAATGGTTATTTACTGAAAGGAGAAAATTGCATCTAGCATTGCTTTATTTTTGGAGGGAACTAGTTGAAATCAATGATATAATGGAAAGTTCAACTAGTGTATGAAGTTATCTCCTTGTTCTAAAGTGTTAAGGCTATAGAGAGGTTTCAAATTTTCAACAATGTAATTTTTAAAACTTGAAGTAAAATAGGTATAATGTTATATATGTGGTTTCCAAGAAAACTCAACAAAATTGTTATCATTTGGAGATTATTTCAAACGATTTCTTGCTCAACTCTTTCATCTTTGGCATCAGATACTTCTTTGGCAATGTTCTTAATGAAAAATGGCATAATGTAGCCTATTGAATTACTTTTGCATTCATATGTTCCAAAACTCATTTAAGTATTCAAAGTTGTGGTCAATCTAGCATTTTCTTTTGATGCAGCGGCATAAAAAATGCTCACAAAGGAAGTCATGAAATCCTTAAAGTTATTGTGCGCTCACAAGGAAATGAAGGCACGATTTCTCAAAAAGCCTAGCTTGTATTTGACATGTGTTTGAATAGTGAAGATAATGAAAAAATATTTTATTCAATATGACATCTTATTGTAAATCGAGTCTGTCACTAGGCTCACATGGTTCAAATGTTATTGTTTTGTCAGCATCATGGGAAATTTATGTCTATCTTGCATACCAGAGGACTTGGAAATGTTTTAACCATATTCTTGGGGAAACTTATGAAATGGTCAATCATGGAGGGATAACATTTATCACAGAGTAGGTGTTTGGGGCTTTATTTGTTCTCAAAGGTGTTAGTTATCTAGAAAAGACTTCTAGGTTGGTCTGGATGATTAGGTATCTCTTGATGTAGTATACAATTCTCTTTTTTTCAAATCTCATTGCTTCCTAGAATTTGTTAATTCAAGAGATACAAATTTTCTTCTGGTTAAATAGGCTAGCCACCATCCTCCAATGGGCCTAGCCTATGCAAAAAACATACATTTTGCATACATTCTGTCCTCAAGTAAAAACAAAGTTTCTTGGAAACTTTGTGGTATTTATCCACCTGGAAGGTCACTTCTCAGAAATATTTTTCTCTCTTTTCTGATTAGATAATCGTCCTTTCAGATATATGTATCATGCATGTTTGTAAATTGGTTGTTTCTGTTGACTAGCAGTGGTATTTCTTTTGTTTAATTTTAATTTTTAATTTTTATTCTGTAATTCATTTCTTGGGAAAATCCATTGGCTACTTCCCCCCATTCTGAGGATGATGCCTAGGGTAAGCCAGATTCTATAAAATCTTGGAGCTTTGTCATGTCACTTAGGAGAAGAGAACCTAGGTGGGAAGTATAACCTTCTACCATGCAACCACTTGGGCTAGACCCAATCTACAATTGGAAGTGGTATTTTTCTTTATTTTTGGTTATTAATAAATACAATACCTTGGTTCTAGCTTTATTTTCCATTTTTGTATTCAGCTACAAAATTGTCCTTGAGGTTGTTGCTTGGATGAAATTCAAAAATGGTATTTTTTGTAAAAAGTTCTAAAAGTCTTGGAAATACATGATAGAGTTATTAAGTCCACTAAGCCTATTTCTTTGCAAAGAACTTTATAGATTTTCTTGAGTATGGCTTGAATTGTCTGAAGGATAGCATAACCATATAGAAGGATAATTTTCATGTATACAAGCTTGAGTTTGATTATATTATTCAAGGCATAGTCAGTTACAGGAAATGCTCTATGTACTTCTCTTGATCTCAAGTTCCATCATTCTAGAATATCTCTTGTCATTTGCAAATCATATAAGAGGACTTGTTTGACCAATGAAAAAGTCAAACCAACATTTATTTGTTTCACTACGATATTAAAAAGGTGATATTCTCATGAAAATTGATATTTTCAATCTCTTTTAGTTATAAAAAATGCATGAGTTGTATTTTCAAGCCAACTATTTTGTTCTAGAAGGGAAAAATTTAATCATAAGTTGAGTTTCTCTCTGCAATGTTAACTATAATGACATTCATTTAAAAACGGAATCATAATATTGCTTTAGATTGGAGATAACCTCCAAAGGGCTATGCAACACTCCAAGAGGCCATTTAATGGATAAATTTTGCATTACACTTTGGAGGCAATGAATATCTTATCTGAATTGACTTGGACAATTGGTGTTTGTTTGCAACCTATGATTTTTATGGTGATAGAACTTGCTAATTTGTGTATGCATGGGTTTTTCAGGATGTTTGGTGCTAAAGAAATCTGGAGAGGTTCTAGATTTGGTGCTACCTCCATCTAAAGTTCATAACCTAATTTTTGGACGAACTTGGATTGATTGACCAGGTGAGATGGTGTTACAAATTTGACTATAGGAGATAAAGTGTTGTTGTACTTTCAACCTTGTGGTTGGTTTGGGCATGAAAATCGATCCTCTTTATTTTTCACTTTCTTTATCTATAAAGAATTGAAAGTAAGAAGCGATGTTTAATATTTTCTACATATTGGTGTTGTCCTATTGCAATGGTATTTACTATTTATTGATTATGAAAAAGGTATTCCAAGTCTATAATACTTCTAGAGCTCTGTACATTTGTTAGTCTTGATATGATATTATTGAATCTACTTAGTTATCAGAGGACTTGTTGGGAAGATACCTACTTTTTTTTTTGTAAACGTGGAAGGTCTCTATTCATATCTATTTTCCAAAACTTTTTACATCCATGTGCTTCGGGTAGTCACCTGCCCAAAGGAAACCAAGTGACCATCGGTCAACTTTAAAACAAGTCCAAAATTTGAATAAGTTCATAACAATCCATCCATTGTTTCTATGTTGACTGTCTCTACTGCTATCTCTAAAGAAAAAAATAAACATGTTTGTTTTCTTCATCAAGTTCAAAATTCAAAGCATTCTGGTTTGCTTGATCATTCCTCATCTGAGGATATTACCAGAGCTAGTGCCTTAGCGTTGGATCCTGGCATCTTGCTTCTCTGTTCCATTTTCCACTTTATCTCTTTCAGGGTCTGTTCAATCCTTCCCAAGGCAAGATTGTTCCGGTAAGTCTGTATCTGTATGGTTGCTATTTCCCTTAGAAGTTCAGCTCAGACTGGGTCCTTCTCCTTCTTGTCTTCTTGTTTTTCGAATTCTTCCCCTTCCATGTGCTCACGGTGGAGGGTCATGGCCCGTGCCACTACATTTTTCATAACCCAGTATTGGTGCAGGGTTTTTCTGAACAAGGATTGTCTTCCATTAGTAGTCCCGGGGTCTTGCACCATTCTTTCCCATTCATCCATAGGTATATCTCTATACCTAAGATTATCTCTTAGGTCTCTCTCCCAGCTTGATATCTGGCCTCTTACTTCCTTCGGGTTTCCTTCCATCTAGGAGTCAATAATTCTCTTCATTTGGTCTCCATCTGGCTTCCTGCCTCTTTTCTTTGTCTGACCACTTGTTCCTTCCGCCTTCTTAGCTGCCCTCATTCCTCTTCTAGGTGCCATTCTGCTTTCATCTTGGTGATTATTGCTTGTGATCTTTTGCTTGCTGACCTATTCTAAGTGCCTACCTTGTTTTGAAACTGAACCTATCACAGAATCAAAGCATATGTCAGACATATTGTTTTGGTTTAAAACATTTTCCCCGATTTCTTTCTCCTTCCTCCTTCTTGATTTTCCATCGCTTTTTATTCCTAGGGTCATGAGGAAACGTTGGGTTTCTCTCTTATCCCATCCCACACAGAAGTTCAACTCCTGCCTTTTCTGCCTCCTCCCTCCCGGGGGCTCACCCTTAGATGATGGTAGGTGGAAGAGGTATCCCCTGGACCCGGTTTTCTCAGGCTTTCTTACAGGGTTTCTGCTGGCTGCACTCCCACCCCTCCCCCTAAATTGCAGTGTCGCCACACTGGACATCGAGAATTTCCTTTCCCAGCTTCCTTCTCTCAGTTCTATAGGCATTCTGCCTTTCACACCTATGGGGCTAGCTATGACCCATATTCTGAGTGGGGAGCTGATGAATTTTTGCTCAGGGTGGCCCTCTTTCTCATAGGTTTCTATGCCTCTCCTCTCACTCTCTCTGGCCAGGGTAGACGAAATCTCTTCAGGGTTTTTCCCCATACCACTGGAACTTCTATAGGAATTGATATGAAGATGCCAGATTCGATTACAGTACCTATATCCTAAAGGCCTACTTCTCAAACATTTAAAGCTTTCAAAGGTTTGGGCCAGAGGTGTTACATACCAGCTTACCAAGCTTTGCCTTTCTTCCACCTTCTGCGTCTTCTCGCTTCCTCCACTTCTGTTCTCGTAACCTTTCCTCATCTTCGTCTGCATGAATAATGCCTCTTTCCTATTTTCCTTGAGATTTATCTCCTTTTTGTTCCTGGCTCTTGTCTTTACCGCAAGCTGTCCTATTTTATTCCAGGCACGGATCCCTTCCTTCCTATCTTGGGATGCTACCCTCCTGTCCTGTCTACCATTGTCTTTCATTAATTACTTTCCTCTCCCGGATACTCTTGCCATAGTAGTTCTGAATCTGATCTGCCACTTGTCTTTATTCCTTTTCCCGTTTTCATCTTCTTTGTCTTGCCCTTTCCTCTGACATTACTTTTTGGCTCCTGCCCCGTGCTCTCAGGAGGTGTACCTCCTCTACCCTACTCTGTCATCCTTCTGATCACCTGTCTGATCCTACCTTGTTCCTCTCCGATCCTGTCCTATATATGTGCTTTTCCCTCTCCGCTCCGGTCATCTCTCTTCGATTTCTCTAGATGTTCACTCGTATTCCTATCTTTTCCTATGAGTTGTATCAGTTGTGCCATTTCTTCCTTTTGGTTTAGCTCTGCTCCGCTTACATCCATCTGTTGGTCTCCATTGTTGCATCCCCAATTTGGTAGGCTATCGACTGGTGCATTACCTCTTCTTCTCACATGGGATGGTAGTATGTATGCTATCTTTCTCCGCAGTTTTCTTATCTCCTCAACTATCCAAGCGCTCCGCCAACTGTGGCTCAACTTTTTTGCAGGGGTTTTGTTCTGTAGTTGTTTGAATATGTCTATAACAAGCTTTGAATCTCCTTCTACCTGAATTTTATGATACCCCTCTCATATGGATATTTCTATTCCCCTTTTTAGCGCTTGGAATTCTGCTTCATTGTTCGATGCATTTCCACAGTCCATCGCATATACCCTTAGTGTCCTTCCTCTGTCATCTCTGAATATTCCTCCAATGCCTGCCTTCCCTGGGTTTCCTTTTGCAGCTCCGTCTAAGTTTAGCTTTATGAAGCCCTGCTGTGGAGCCTTGTAGTAATTGTTGTCCTCTACGTCTTTGGTCTAGGTTTTCCTTGTAGCCATATCTATTTTTCTTTTTTTTAGTTGCATACGGTTCAAAATTCGTGTCTCTGTTTGGTCCGCTTTCCAGTCTTCGTCATCCCACTTCTCTATAATTATGGTTTCTCTTATGTTATGGATTGTTTGGTTCCATATATCATTTGTTACTCTTCCTTCTTCCTTAAAAATGAACCGATTCCTTTCTTTCCATATGTTCCACAGGATGAACCTTATGGATAGATTCCAAGCTCTATTCACGACTGCATTTTTGTACGGTCTTCTCCTCCATTTTTCTATTGTTAATTTTATACTGTTTGTGTCTCTATCGCTGATCTCAAAGAGTTGTTGGTGGTGTCGCCACAGGATGTTTCTGATTCGGTAGGTGTTGGTCAGGTGTTCCATCGTTTCTTCCTTTTCCTGATAGAGAACGCAGCGCGATGGGCCTTGCGTCCCATTCTTTTGCAACTAGTCCCAAGTTAAAGCTCGCCCATGGGTCATAATCTAAGTGAAAAATGCTATCTTCTGCCAGGTTTTCATTTTCTAAATTATGTCCCATTTCTTTGTTTCGAGGTTGCTAGTACTACCTACTTTTGTGTAGTATCCTTCTACTATCATTAACATCCCTTTAGTTCTTTTTCCCCATATTATGATGTCCATCCCTTCTTTGACCGCTATTTTCCTTGTCACCATCTCTTTTTCATAATTTTCCCATTGTTTTGTTTCTGGTGCTTCTTGCCAGTCTTCCTTTTTTCCCCATTTTCTCCAGTATCCATCCCTTTTGGGAGCTAGTAGTTTTGGACTTCATCTTCCTCAGTTTGGGTGGTGAACTATTGAATTTCTTGGAGTTCAGGTTGTTGACGAAGTTTTTCTCTTTGTTGCCATGCCTCATCCCAGAAATTCGCTTTGTCCCCCTCCCTTATTTTCTAGAAGCTATGTTCTCTTATCAAATCCCTATTTGATCTTGCCAAGTTCCATATTTCCAAGCCTTTCTTTTCCGATTGGCTTCTCATTTTTCCTTTTGGAGATCTAGCCATCTCGTATTTTTTCTCCCACAGCTTTTTCCACAAGTCTTCTCCTCCTTGTATCCATCTTCACCACAATTTTTCCCCCATTACCTAGTTTAGAATATATGGATCTCGCAGCCCTAGTCCTCCTTCTGTTAATGTTTTACTTAGCCATTTCCAGGATAGCAGCGCCCACTTTTTAGCTTTGTTTGCCCCTTGCCATAGGAATTTTTTGAAAATCTCCACCATTTTTTGAAATATTATTTTTGGTATAGCTTGGCTAGTCATTTGATAAATTGGGATGGATTGGAGAACTGATTTGAGGAGGATGATGCGGCTTGGGGTGTTTAAAGCCCTAAAAGTCCAGCTGTCCATTTGTTTCTATATCTTTCCCATTAGGCCTCCCAAGTTCACAATTCTATTTTTCTTATCACTTAGTTGAATGCCTAGTTACTTAGTGGGGAGTTTCCCTGCTCTAAATGCCATGGTTCTTGCCAAGAATGATTGGGAAGTCATTTGAGTGTTGAAGAAGTAGATTTCTGATTTTTCTTTGTTTATCTCAGTACCTGATGCTTTTGTAAATTCACCGAGGATTTCCATTAATTGCTTTGCTTCTTTGAGGTTGGCTTGTCCATACAGCATAACATCATCCATGAATTGTTGATGGGTTAGGGGTAGTTCATCTCCCCACAGTTTGAGTCCTTTTAGTTGTCCGCTATTCACTCTAGCTTTTATCAGTCTTCCCAGACCATCAGTAGCTAGGATGAACAGAAACAGGGATAGTGGATCCCCCTGCCTGAGTCCTCTGGATGGGTTAAAGGCTTTTGAGGGTGTCCCATTTAGCAGTATGGACATGACTGGCATAGTTATCATAGACATTACCCAATCTATCCATCTGTCATCGAACCCATAAGCTTTGAATATTTTCTGGAGATATTCCCAGCTTAGCTTGTCATATGCTTTAGCTAAGTCTAGTTTGATCATCATCCCATTATGTTCTGAGTTCGTCAGTGAATGTACTGATTCCTAAGCTACTATAATTCTGTATAGTAGACAAATAGTGGACGGAATTATAGTAGCTCAGCTCTGGGAATTATAGTAGCTTAGCTAAAATCTATACTCAGGAAGACAAATAGTGGACAGAATTTTAGTATGTTTACCATTATAGTAGCTAGGATTTTGTAAATTACATTACACAATGCTATTGGTCTGAAACCTTGTAGTTCCTCAGCCTTTTCCATCTTTGGGATTAGGGCGAGGAAGGTAGCATTCCAAGCCTGGTGCATTCTTTTCCTGCATCTAGATTCTTCCACTGCATTTACAATATCTTGACTCATGAAGCTCCATGTGGCTTGGAAGAATTCTGAGGTATATCCATCCGGTCTTAGTGCTTTATTCTTTGCCATCACCTTCACTGTCTCTTCTACTTTTTCTTCTGTTATAACCCTTAGGAGTGCCATGTTCTATTCTCTATTCACCATGTTGGGTATGTATTGGCTTATTTTTGATATATCTTCCTCTCTATTTCCTTGTGTTTCGGTCAAGATTCCTTTGAAGTGTTGTACTAGCAAATTCTCCATCTCCTCTTTCTGAGTTAACCTGTTGCCTTGGCTATCTTTTAGAGAGAATATCCTGTTTTGTTGTCTGTGCTGTTGCATAGCCTTATGGAAGAATTTTGTATTTCTCTCCCCCTCTTTCAGCCATTGTATTCTCAATTTTTGTCTCCATAAGATTTCCTCTTGCTTTCTTCTTTCCTCTAGCTTGTTTAGTACCTTTCCTTCTTCCTCTGCTAATTCATTTGTTCTCCCGTCTTCTATGATTTTCTGTTGGATTCCTTTCATTTATATCTGAAGCTTTTCTTAGTCTTTTTGAATATTTCCAAATTCCTCTTTATTCCACTTCTTTATTTTACCTTTGAGATATTTTAATCGTAGCTGTAGAGTGTGCATTTTGTTTCTTCCATTTATTCCAGTCTCATTCTCCTTCCATCAATTTTCCATTTTTCTTATGAAGGTTGGATCTCTCAACCAGAAAGCCTCAAACCTAAAGGGTCTATTATGATTCTGTTGGTTCATGACGATTTCCAATTTTATGGGCCAATGGTTGGACCCATGGCAGGGTAAGATTGTTGCTTCATAGAATATGTCCTTCCCTATGAAATGTTCTGTTGCAAGGAACCTATCAAGCTTGGAAGCTGTTTGCTTTCTTCCTCCTCTACTGTTGTTCTAGGTGTATTTGCCATTAATGGTATGGATGTCTATCATTTTTAGTTCTTATTGTATGTCCTTGAATCTTTCCATGTCTGGATCTTCTCTTTGTAGTCCACCTTTCTTTTCACCTTTTTAGGTTGTCATATTAAAGTCCCCGACTATTAGCCACAAATTTTCTTTGTGCAGGTTTCCTAACTGTTGCAGTTGAAGGAGAAAGCTTCCTCGTTCCACTGGTAGATGAGGTCCATATACAGACGAAACCAAGAACCATTCACTGTGGCCTATAAGGTAGAACCTTTTAGTGAGTATCCTTTTCATTCCGATCCAATAATCTACTGTGACTTCCGCGGGGTTCCATAAGACTGCAATCCCCTCATGCTGCCTTTTGCATCAATTGTCATACATACATATGTAGGTTTGATTTTGGTTAAGATCTCCTCCATTTTCCTACTTGTTATTTTCGTTTCCTGTAACAGCATTATTTGAGGTCTTTCTCTTTTTATCCTTTCTACTAGGTATCTCTATTTACCTTTGCTATTAAGTCCACGTATATTCTAGGATGTAATTATCATTGGGTGGTTGGGTTTGTTTGGTGGAATACCGCCGAGATCGGGACTACTCTGCCAATGTTTACTAACATCTCCCCCATAATCTGTATCGATTCCTGAATATTCCACCTACCTCTTTTTTTTCCTCCTTTCACTTTACTTTGTTGATCTTGATTATTTTCTGGTTGAATGCCTAGTTGTTCCACCATTTCTGTGTTTCCTTGATCTTGTTTTTCTTTGTATTTTTGAAAGGTTTCTCTATATAAAAAAAAATTTCCTCTTCTGGGATGAACCTTTCATCCAAATGTCTCCATTTGTCTAGAAGTTTCCTTAGGATTTCTTCTTCTAACATTGGATCTTCCCCTCTGCTGATATCAATTTCCATTACTTCACTTTCCATATTCTCTCCTTTTTCCTTTCCTTCATTTTCCATTGATTCACTTTGGGTTTTTCTCTTTGTATGTTTTGTGTCTTGGCTTGTGCTACCCTCCTATTTTTTTCTCCTCCTGATAGTCTATTATTCGAATTTCCTTATCTTCTTCTTCTTCTTCTTCTTGTAGAACCTCAAATCTGCTTGATTTATTTGGTTTGGTTTGTGATTCCTTTCTACCTTCCTTGGGGTTTTCCTTTGTAGGCCTCTTTTTTGTTTTTTATCTCCTGGAACCCTTCTATATCTTCTTGATTTTTCCTCTATTACTTGTTTCTCCATTCTTCCTCTTCTGTGTTAAGAGGACATTCTTTGAAGAGATGCCCATATTCATGACACCTTCTACATCTGAAAGGGATATGCTCGTAGTCCAACATTTGTTGCTAGACTTCCTCATGGTATTCTAACTCAACTAACCCTGGGATCGGGTCGACTATGTTCATATAGACACAGATTCTTGCATATGAAGTGTATCTTTCCTTCTTTGTTGATTCAGCTATTTTGACAAAGCTTCCTATGGTATTTCCTATTCCCTCTAGGATCTCTGGATCCCAGAAGTCCATTGGTAATCTGAATAGTCTTACCCAAACTGGGGCCGCTAGAAATTTTTCTTTATCAGGGTTATAGCATTCCTCCCAGTACCTCATGAGAAATCCTGCAGTATAATGAAAATATGGATCGTTTTCAAAAACTCTTTCTTTATCTTGCAGGTTTGAGAAGATTACCGTAAAGAAGCCTCTTGCACCCAACTTTAGCTCTATATGGCCTCGAGGCTACCATTTTTTCTAAATCCACCTGGTGAGGTCCTTCTCCGACAACCATACTCATATAAACTTGCATATTAATGCATGGTCCTTCATGTAGCTTCTATAGCACTCCAGTTTATTCATTGGAATAATGAATCTCGGTTATTCCACTACGCACGGTAAGCACTTTCCTCTGCTTCCTGCCTGCCATCTTGCTCTGAGAATAGATCCTGGTATCTTCATTTCCTCGTCTGGTTTGCTATTGCTCGGTCCTTCTCCTACCATTGCATTTCTATAGGAGGGGATCTCTCCCCTCCTGTCTTCCTCTGTCATTGCTGTAATTTCTTGGTTTCAGTGTTGCTTTCTGACTATTGTTTGTGGTTTTCCGTGCTGCCTACCTCATGGCCGCATGACCATTAGGGTTGCAGAGCTCCAAAAAAACCTGATAAAAATAATAGACACATTGTTTTGGGAAGATACCTACTTGTTGTAATCTATATTTAGTATTTACTTTTCAGAGCCTAGGTGGGAACATAAGTATTTTCCATGCTAAAATTATCTTTCCTATCATAATATATAAGTTTCGGGGATTTGGAACATGCCCTAATCTTATCTTTATTATCTTTCTTATCCTACACTTAGTTTCAGGGATTTGGAACATGCCCTAACATGCATGGACACCTAATAAGTGTAATAAGTGTGGAGCTATGTTTGAACCTGAAGTCAGACGAGGTAAAAATAATATCAAATTCACACCCTAAAATGAGGCATATGTTACAATGGCCCAATGCTGAGGCCTCCACAAATAAACACTATGACTACAACATAAAATGGAAACAAATATTATGTTACAAGTTGTACATATGAGATGCTCATTCTCAACGGACTAGATCAAAAACCACCTCTTCAATCAACTCATTGAAGATTAAACTATCAACTTCAATGCCCACTATTTCAATATCATCCTGCATTTCTGGCCATGTCAATTCTATTGAGATCCTTTGCTACAAGATTCTCAAATGTACACTAAAATTCTGATTGTAGGTAAAGATAATAGGAAATTTTCCTCCATGTCTCTTCCAACAGCTGCTTACCAACAGGCATGTGACAAACACTCTTTTTTTTATTGTCTCACCCACGGATGGGCATTAATGAATGGAGCTAGCATTTCCAACAACACTTCATTTATGCAGCAAAAAAGGAGACATTTTTCTTATTTTCTCTCATGAATTCCACTGTCATAGATGGAACATAAGTGGCTCAGTTCAGTATCAAGTTCCTTTGTTTAAAATTACATGTCATCATTGTAACATTCTTCTATTTTCTCATATAGAGAGGGGTCCAATGGATGAGTTGACGAGTACCATTGTGCAAAAATCATGTCAGCATTCCCAAAGAAACCACTAGCCATGAGTACTTTGTGAGGTACAACAAATCAGCACATCTCTCTCTTGGATGTGAAATCTCATTTAATAGCACAAATCCTATATCTACATTCTTATTTATAGAAACTAGAAATCCTAACAAAGGTGAACCTTTAGTCTCAGATTGTAAGTTGCATTGCTTTTCATCATCAATGTTAGTTTTTTCAGTATCGAGGTCCTCCAACTCTAATCTTTGCTGCAATAAAACATCTCTAGATGCATGACTTGGTTTTCTAGGGCCATGAAACTTGAGAAGGTCAAGGCATAAATGAAATTCTAAAAAAAACATGCAAATCAAAAATATTGTGTCAATTCAAAAACATTATGCCCATATCAAAAAAATAGCAGATGAACATGTGATCTAAACTAATTGGACCCCTAAATCTCAACCCCTGATTATGAAGAGCAGCATCCTCAGCCACCGAACTTTCATATTTGAACTTATTTCTTTGAAACCCCTGTGGCTAGGAGTTTCTTCTTTGATAGGAAAGTCCATATCTGATACTGGACTTGGACGTCCACCTTTTGTTTTGGTTTTTTTTGAGTCACATGATTCATTTAATTCATTTCTAGGAACTTCATCTATTGCACAACAAGATGGAACACCCAACAACTCTCTAGGTAAAATTTCCTAGAATACATATACCAGTAAGATCATTCAAGAAAATAAGCCTGATAGTTCAAGTGGAAATCATAAAATGCATAGACAATGTGTAGAGTCAAACAGAACAATGGAATGCTTCTTACACCTATCATGTAGTCAACACCAATACCAGACAATGTTTCATTCTCTATTGTTGTAGGGACCAAAATTGATGCTTCAAGAACACATTCTTCAAATCCTTTCTCATCTACAGGTGAGACTTTATGTATGTTGCATGTGCTCTGCAATTGTTTTGTTTCCATGTTTGGAACATCTCTTGATTGTGGAGGAGTTTTCTACTGTGATACAACCGAGAGATTAGATAATCTCTCCTTGAGAATTCTTGATTCAAAATTATCTTTGGGCACTAAATCATATCCCTTATCCAAGTGAATTTCAAGATAATTGTTTGATTGCAAGGTACACAAAGAATCCATTTTCTTGTTGCTTGACCTCCACTTTCTCAGCAGAAATCTACCTTTCAAATTTAAAACTTTAGCTTTAAACCTAGATATTTTTCTCCTATATTTTATTTATTCCATAGGTAGGGTGTCACCTCATATGTCATGGTCAATTCCATTTTCAGTTGCCCTGTTATCACAAGAAGCATTACCATTCTTCCCAACACTACCCCTCTCAAAACTTGTGGCAGATACTGGAAGAGACTGGGATCTCAGCAGGCTACTGGGTGAAATATATGTTTTATTATCCATATTTTTGTTGTCTAATTATATCCATCCCACTCTGCATGCATGTCCCATCTACTAGGCCTTTTAATCTTGCTACTTGGTTCATGCATATCACAAAAGAATTCATAACATTCCTCATCACTCACGTTAGCTCTATTATTTTGTTGGTATCTTTTTGACTGATACACTTGTTTATTTTCATCAAGAAAAGCAAGGAGTTTCCCTAAGGAATATTGAATTTGTCTGTTGTGTTGCTTCTCTTCATGCCCTTGAGCAGCTCTCAACCTTTTTGAAATTGTCTTCGCAACTACTTTGTTTCCATATTTAGGTGAATCAAAAGGTTTGCAAGGGGAAGATGACAAGGATGAGCCTAACTTGGTTTTGTAATCCCATGAATATTTGGTACTAGAGGTGGAAGATTCCAGGGAAGTATTAATGCACACATATGGAGAAGTATCTGTCAACCTATTTGGTGAACATTTTTTTCAGAAAAACCCATCAGAGTTGGAACTTAAACCAAACTAGATGAATCGTTTTTCATATCTCTCGTCGCATTTTCATTTCCTTGTAATCTATCAGGAGATTTTCCTTGGATGCTTAGGAACATCAGGAATTTCATCCAAGAAAACTTCTTTATTAATCCTTGACTCATCTTTTCTCTTCTCCACAAAACCCATTTTAAGCCTGTGACTCACTTCTTGAAGAAAATCTTGAGTGTTATCCCTCACTTCTTTTGGATCCCTGAATCCAATTTGAGATCTGGGGAGCAACTTGGTGATGGACTGGGACTAAAATTTTTGACACCTTTCTAGAGTAGGCTTTGAGACAACTATCCTTGTTGGTACAAAGCCTATGGTACAAAGCTTTGGATTTTTCAAAGCCTATGCTGTCACCGTGTTTGTTGCATTTTCTTTTGTGATTGTTTTGTGATATATTATCATTTTATCAAGGTCAATATTTTTCCCTTGTTAGATATGTGACATGGTTACAATTATCTCAATGTGACTGTGGTTGTCCCAAAGCTCGACAAGGCTTCATTGTGGGAAGATCCCAGGTGTTTAACTTCAATATTCCTCCTATTTGTTAACAAACCTTGAGTATGTTTTATTGATTCATTTCAGTATTGGGTATTGCATGGCATTAATTACTTGTGGGGGTGGTTTATCCTTCATGTTTCCTTTTGCAAAAATTAATCTTTAATTTTATGTGAACAGTGAATTTGAAGACATTTTTGATGTGGATCAGTTTGTCACATCTCTCAAAGGGAAGTTTCAAATAGTAAATAAAATTCCTTCAAAGATGAAGGCAAAGGCAGAAGATGGGAGGTAAAGGTAGAAGATGGGGTAGTCTTCACCATGCCTCATGTGAGCTGGTCAAACATGTCCTATTACCTACATCAGGTTGTGTATCGAAGACTGTCATTTAATACCTTGGGCTTTTCATGGAAGGGTACTAAAAAAGTTTCCTACCATGATACAAATCCTTCCTCTCATAAGAAAGCACAAAGTTTTTCATTTGAATAAGACATATGCACATCTGGAAAATAATAGCCTGCCACTTGAGGTTTAAAATCTATGTTGTCATGTGAATTACAACACTTTGCTTTTCACTTCAAAAATTGATGAATTGGGTCAATTTTTTTTTTTTTAATATTGCAACAACATGGTCCTTTTGTGGCTCTTCATCTTTTTTATGAAATGGATATATTGGTTTTTTCTGGTTGCACTCTTGGCTATATCGATGAATAAGTTGAGGAACTCATCAGACTGAGGTATATTACATGTTTGGAAATCATAATATTTTGCTGGTCAAGTCAAAATATTTATTTTTAACAATATTGATCTTATTATCTTTTTGTATTTCTTTCAGAGGCATGCCCACCCTTAGTGGAAAGACGTCATAATTTCTTAAATGAAGAGGAAGGACAGACTGTGTCCTGTAATACCAGAGGAGACCCCATTAGTACTGAAAGCTTTTTATTTTGATAGAAATATTCAGGTATATATTGCTGCTGAAGAAATCTATGGGGGAGAAAGAAGGATGCCTGCCCTCTATTCAACCTATCCAAATATTATAAGTTGACCGATTCACTCACTTCAACTCATTTTCCTTTGAAGTTGGATTTTCTTATGTCAAGCACTCATGCTGATCAACAAAAATCTGCAGGTGAGGAAGGATGCTTTTCTTATTCCTATGGATTTAAAGCCATTCCAAAATCATTCATATGAAATGGCTACACTGGATTACATGATGTCTTTGGCTAGCGATGTGTTTATTCCTACATATGATGACAACATGGAAAAAGTTATGGAAGGGCAGCATGACAAATTTAGTTCTCTTAGAACAAACCTTTGTAAGTAGCGTTAAGAAGCCTTGGGAATCGGGTGACAGGTATTGTTAGTAATTTTCTAGTCAGTTGTCTACATTATTTATTATATGTTGCCTTTTTCTTTCTTGATTTTGTTGGATACTTTCTTGATTGAGTTTCATTTCAATGTAAATTATGGAAATGCTTTGGATGTGTTAATCTTGTTATCCTAGTGATGCATCAACATTATTAGAATTATTGTTATGTTAAAATTTTAGAATAAATATACCTAGTTGTGAAATCCTTAAATGAACCTCTTAGAAGCCCATTTCTAATCAACCCTAAAGGGACTCAATTTTAATTTAGAAAGTCACTCTGAGTTGGGATTATTTTTTGAAGTGTGACAAATGCCTTGGACATTTATTGAGGGCTCTCTTAGAAAGCCTTTGAGTCTCCATCTCAAAAATCCTTGGAAGCAAAGTTTCATGGTATTGGGAGAGGAGTACATGCTGGAAACATGATCCCTACCTCATCCCACATCAAAAAAGTAAAAAGACAAAAAAAATGAAATAGGGAAACAATATATGTCTGTCTATCTATAAATATAAAATAGCATAAGAAGAAAGGATAACTGAGTAAGAAAATTTAAATGTAGCCTCCAATAATATCCATGTTGTCCAAAATGCATAGAGCATGCTTGTTGTAGCTGTAGAAAACACTTTTGCCTAAAAGTTGTTGAAGAAAATGTGAAGAAATGAAGTGTGGAACAATGTTGTTGCTCACAACTGTCTTCTAGTTGTGACTACAAAACCAAATCACAATGCTTCACACACAACAGAAGTGCTTCTTGTTTGTGTAGGAGATACCTTTGCTCAAACAATCTGGAAGAAAGTGTGAGGAAATAATAAGTGGTAAATTTTATTTAGAACAAAGACAGGGTGTAAGGGTTTTCTAGAAGCTTATTCAATGTGAAATTAGTGTCAAAATTTATGTCAATGCCAATTTAAAGCACTTGGGCAGGTTCCTATGGTCAATTTCCCTGTCAAAACACAGTTAAACTAGATTAAGACATGCCCATTTTGCCTTGAAATGCCACTTGCCATTTTAGATGGAATTTTAGAATTGTGAAACATTATTTGAAATTTTTTATGGCATTTGAAAGGCATAACTTCTTGATATTTGTGCTAAGAACTGAAAAAGGTTACAATCATCCTTATATCTAGGGCATTCCTTAAAAACCTCCAGTGGTATATTAATATTAAATTACCCTTGTATCCCTCGGGCATGGAGCACTTTACTTCTTATTGACTCTTTGACCTTGGAGAATATGCTAGTTGCCTTGTATCCCTTAAAGCTTGGGTATTCTTCTTCATGTTAACCAACTCCTCATAAAAAGGATCTCAAGTGCAAGCTACAACTTCCTAAAAATGTGGCCAACTCTAGGATCCAAAAGAGGTGCATTAAATTAGTGATCCATGTGCACAGGATGAAGTATCCTCTAATGTGTTCCTTCAGGATTTTTAACCAACCAACCTTCAAAAATAAGAGACCTTCAAAAATGAGTTATTCCTTTGCAACCTGATGAAAATGTTATTTTCAAATCTAGGTATAGAAATCAGATCTAAACCAGTGTTCTGATATAATTGTTGGCTAAAAACAATATCTCTACAATATCATCATATCGAGGCAATGATAAGGTTTGCTTAACACCTTTGCATATTGTCACCAATATCTAAAGAAGGTAACTTCTTTAACTTTGTAAGTCATTTTTGTAGGCTGTAAGCACCACTAAATCATGATTATAGACTTGACAGGGGTCACAACCCTTCTAAAGAAGGGTTTTTCCCTATTACTATATGATGGCTTGGTTAATATCTCATAGAATTCATTTTCCATATGATGGATGATAAAATAGGAGTGCTGGCATAAACTAGAAATTTGTACCATGTGTAAAGGTCCACAGGATCCACTTTTGTATCTGCTCTTGCTGATGTGAAAGAGATGCCAGAAGAAGGTACAAAGTGAACAATTTCCAGCAAAGTGTATCCATGTGGACAGATTGCACATCATTATAAAAGCTACAACAATAAGGTCAGCTCAAAAACAAATCTTGGACATTATTTCAGTTCAACAATCATTCTACAAATGACCCCCCCCCTTAGCCAGTGATGTTCCTTGGTCAAGCTTTCTGGAGTAAGGTAAAACATAACTTTCTTAAGTGGTAGTCATGACCACTTGCACACCTAATCATAGAATAGTCGGGCCTAACATCAACTATGGAAATGTTTGGATGGAATCTTGAGAAGAGGATAGTCATGACAACTTGCACACCTAATCATAGAATGGCCAGGCCTAAAATCAACTCTGGAAATGTTTGGATGGAATCCTGAGAAGAGGATAGTATATGTGATGTAATTATGTAAAAATAGTTGCACCGGTGCATTGACTTCCATATTATGGTGCTTTTTATACCTTGAAGCCCGGAAAATGGGACATCCCTTGCAAGGATGGAAAAATAATTAGTGTAAAGACCTCAAAACCCTTAAGCTTTGTTGGTGTCCAAGTGTGAATGTTGTGATTCAACCCTTTACCACATTAATATGTCAATCCAAGTGCATACACTTTTCAAGTTAACATGCAAGGTATATGGAGGAGCAAGGTTACAATCTTACATTGACCAAGGGTTCGTGACTAAAAAATTAAAGAATCAATGTAACAGTAATGGAAATTAAATTGCAGAAAGAAAAGCATTCACAACAATCTATGGAAATATGTAACAACAATAAAGAAAATACAAGAAGTAAAAAATAAACATAAAAAAGACACACGCACAACACCTGATCAGAAGAGTGGGCCCAACTCCCTGGTCAGGGCTATGCTTAACTCACATATTGAGGAAAATATCAGAAGGTTGGAAATTTCATTAACAGGAGTTCCACTGTTACAAGGCTCGATTCTTACATCATCTAGCTCCCCCTTTCTCTCTAAATTGTGTCTTTTAAATATACAAACATCCAAAGGAAACTTACAACAAATTGATCTCAATATTCAAGATGAGATCTGAGAGATCTGTCTATCATGATTCATTTGGAACAAGTCAAATTTGGTTATTACAATTGGGAAATTCTGGAAAACGTTCGCAATAGAAAATCTGCAAATATGTCCTTCGAAGAACCTTGCTTTTCTCCCAATACAAACTGAATTTCTAAAAACTGCTCATTTGAAAACTGACTTGGTCTGTTCTTAACAAAACCCATGTCTCAGATTTTCCAGATTCGCTTTAATTTTCCTAAAACATCCATTGAAAAACTGTCACTTCTTATCCCAACGAATTCCTGAGTTGGAATATCTAATTATCTGTTGAAGACCAAATTTGCAATCTGGAAGAGATCTTGGAGGCTAAAATCATGAGTGAGGTTATAACAAATGAATAAACCAAAATCATGCATAATAATCATTAATTATTAAACATAAATGAGATCAGATATTATTTATCCACAAGAGCATAAATGATTATGAAATGGAATTATATAATAAACTATGGTAATAATGTGATAAAAGGATAGTGGAAATAGATGAAATGAATGTTAAAAAGTGTAATAATACTGACAAATTAAGAGCCCAACATTCCCCCAAATTGAATATGTTGCATGCTCACATGCAACCCAATGCCTCTGTATAAAGTACAAGAAAAAATGGTTTGAAAAATATGAGTGAATAATGCCGAGTGGTTTATTTATTTATTTATTTTATGACATTCTCCTAAACATTTAATAAATCAAATACTCATGTTATTTCACCTCAATTGTTACTTTCAACAAAATAATGTGGAATGACAGCTATGGATTAACATTCGTTGAAGCTAATGTAGGTTGAGCTTGTGTAAGTGATGCAGAAGGTGAAAGCCATGCAAGCTCAAAGAAAGTAATCAAAAAGTGTAGCAGGATTTACTTCCCCCAAACTGATTAGTTTCCCTATCATCAAGATTTCTATAGCACATCTCATGAGTATCCTCAATCAGTAATTCATCAGGATTCAAAATCATAATTAGGCCTCTTCATCCTTCCCCAAAATAATAGTAGTGTTGTTAAGCTAGGATTAAATAGAGATTGATTGGGTAAAGAAACTATCTTTGGTTAAAGATATTAAACTTGTAGCATAAAGGAATGATAGATGAGATGATACAAAATGCCAAATATCAAATATCCTAAAAGTTTCATCCCTAACATGTAAAGTAAATATTTATAACTCAATAATAGATATAAACCATAACCACCATTATCTAAGAACTAATTAAATATTACCCCATGAACCATGAGTTCTAGCAAACCTTATATATCCAACAGTGGATTTATCAGCGGTTAGTTTCGAGAAAACAAGGTAACCAGTTATATCATAGTATTGAATTAACTTCTATACCATAGGCATGGCCACTGCTCCCAGAAGGCATCCATAGCCTCGACAGGGATGCCCTTTTAACCCATTGAGATGCTAGTGTCCCATCTATTAGAAATAAGTTCATAGCTACATAATCATTTCAATTTACTTAGATGTCTACTGAAGATTATTGTTCTAGATTGGTAACCAGTTAATAACAATGCCATTCACGGGAACTAACAAAAGTGAACAAGTCGGCTTGTGATGAGACCTCTTGTCCTTTAGTTTTATGACTGAAGGCCATTACCCCGGCTTGGTGACCAGTAGTGGTAATGTTACTCTATTAGGACCTATGATCATGGTAGGTCGGCTCATGATGAGACCTCCTATCCTCCAGTTGACTATTTATGTTTAAAATTTAACTATGGTTATTGTTAATCAATAAAATATCACTTAATAGATGGGGTGGCAAGCCAACTCCTTAAGAGATATGGATGGCGTAAAACGTTTTGTAGTAACTATTTTCAACTCATGTAATTTTGCTTCTCAAATACTAATAACCTTTTTTTTTTCTCGGTAAAAACTAATTCTATTAAGAGGAAGTATGGTACAATATGAAGTTACAACCAAGAGAAGCAAGAAAATGGGCAGCCGGAAAGGATTGACTATCCACCTCGGCCCCAAAGAGAAACCAAGAAGAGAGCAGTGCTAAGCAAGAAGTAACAACAAGAATAGAGAAACAAGAGCAGAACAGAGGATTCTACCCAACGTGGGTAGAATCAACTATTCGGCATTTTTTTCCTTTCTTTTTACCAACTTTGACCCAATCAAGATGACTTTACTGAGCTGGCATGATTTGCAAACTGAGCTGGGCCGACGGAGAGGTATCCTTGTCTGAATCCGAGGGGGAGGACTCATGAGTTCTTTTCTGTGAGATTGGTGGGACAAAAGAATCCTCAGGACCAGTCGAAGGCGGATCCTGTGCCTGCTTTGTATCCATTCCTTCCGCATCCCCTTCCTCTTCATCTGAGCTGGAATCATAATCATCCATGGGAGAAGGATCATGAGGTTTCCAGCTTTTGGATTTCGGCTTAGGATTGGCTTTCTTCTTTTGGGCATGCATCGAGGGACAAGAGCTCTGAAGGTGCCCTGTGTGATGGCAATTTCGGCAGCGAAAGGCTGTGTTCTCGTAATCTAGGGACTGAGTCCAATGGAAGTCTCCAATTTTGAGATTTATCTGATCCGGTAGACCTTTGCTCATGTCTATTTCTACACAAATTCTGGCTAGAAAGCAGCCTAGAGTGTCGCTGATTCCTTGGAATACAACAAAGTGCCATAGATGCGCCGGGAGATTAGGAAGTCTGACCTAGATGGGGAGCTTGGTGATGATTGCTAAAGAAGGATCGAAATCTGGGAACCAAGGGGTGAGGAATAAACCTGCTGAGCCCCAAAACCATGGGCCTTCAGTTAATGCTTTTTGGTAGTCTTCACTGAAAGCAAATAATACAATGAAGAAAACCTTTAAGCAGAGAAAAACCTTGCAGTTGTTGGTCCAGTTAGAGTGAATCCATTGGTAGAGATCTGCTGTGTGAGGCCATAGCCCATTGAACCTGCAAATAATGGCATGCTCTGCATACTTTTGGTTTTGCTCATCCAGCGAAGGATGCATTATTTCAATGGAGGGGGTTTCCTCCAGTTTGTCCACCAAAAAAGGTTTGGGAGCCTGAGCTGGAGGAGCTGTTTTCTTGGGCTTCTGAGCATTGACAACATCTTTGTAAGAAAAAGCCGCAGCTGAAGATGACTGTCCAACAACTCCCCCTCTCAAACAAAGGGTAAAAAATATGGAGACATTTCTCTTAATGCTATAAAAAGAAAGGGGATAAGGATCCTCAAGTTGTTTACCTTTGTGGAGGAGTTGTTGAGAAGCCGAGGGAATCCCTAGCCTAAATTCCAGGATTTTCTTGAGGTCCTACACTAGATCCGAAGAGCTTGCCCATTGTAGCAGAGTTTTTCTAGAAAGGAGCACGATTTGGATCTGAAACGAGGCAGAGTGATCAGACTGCTGCTTTCCGCTGCATATCTTCTCCACCGAAAAGAGGGCTGTTGCAAATCCTTGCTCCAGAGCTGCTAAGTTGGCACATGCCGGGAGAATACTGGGGAATGTCTTCGGTTAAAGAGCTTCATTGCCTCCTCGGCATGCCCATTATATGCAAATCCTGAAATCATTGCATTCCACGGGACTACATTCGGCCAAGGCATTTCCTTAAGCAGCTTCAAGGCTCTGTCAACAAGCCCATTCTGTGTAAATCCTGCCATCAACGCAGTCCATGAGAACACATCCCTGCAAGGCATTTTTCTAGAGAAACCGCTGGCCTTGTCCACATGCCCATTCTGTGCAGACCCCGCGGTCATAGTATTCCACGAGAATGCATCATGCTGCGGCATTTCCCAAAAAAGTCTCAGGGCCTCGTCAACAAGCCCGACCTGTGTAAACCCCTCAATCATTGCATTCCATGAGGCTATGTCCCGCTGGGGCATTTCCTCAAATGGTTTCCGGGCCTCGTTAGCGCGTCCATTCTGCTCGAACCCCGTAATCATTGCATTCCACGAGACCACGTCCTTCTCAGGCATTTCATTAAAGAGCTTCAGAGCTTCATCTATAAACCCATTCTACGCATATCCAGACCGCATAACCGTCCAGGATATGACATCTCGTTCCGGCATTTCGTCAAACAATTCGCGTGCAATCTTTACCCTCCCACATTTTGTATACATATGCAGAAGGGCATTCGCCACAACAACATGAAGCTTATATCCTCTCCTTCTGATTCGGCCATGGATCTCCATACCATGTTGCAGAGATGGCAAGGCAGTACATGCCGGAAGAACACTGGCGAAGGCGAAGTGATTCTGCTGGACGCCTGTTCCCATCATCTGGTGGAAAAGATACAGGGCCTCCTGGGGAGGGCCATTCTTTGCATAAGATCCAATCATCACAGTCCATGAACATACATCACGCTTAGGCATTTGAACGAAAACCCTGCGAGCGACCACCATGCTTCCGCACTTCTCCATTTCTCAACAAAAGAGAAATACTAATAACCTTCAAATGGCTATTGATAAATATATTTTTCTTTATTAAGATTGGGGTTTGAGGAATAATTCATTAGATAGTGATGGAAATATTTAAGTATAATTTTGTGGTCACCATCATAAATTTGACAAGATCAGGGACTTGACAAATTAGGAAAGTTGAAAGTTGCCATGATGAAATCATCTTTTCATAATTATTCCTTAAAAAATAAAATTATGTTTATAGATAAACAAAGATAAATTTACTACCCAATCATTATGTCAAAGAGGACCTAGACAATTAAATGTATTTCCCCATTCACCAAGTTAATGTCGTCGTGCATGATTCAATTTCCAATGTGTGTGGATAAGTGGGGGTTACGGATTGTTATGGATTATGGTGGTAATAATCGTGAGATGTATGAGTTGACGTGAAATTTTAATAACAATGCTGACATGACATCATTGATATTAAATACAATACATTTCTATCAAATGCAACACCTCCCCCCAACTAAGATATGACCATCCTCGGTCACAATTGAAACATCAATAAAATACACAAAGTTGATTAGGGACGTACTTGAAGACTTACCTTGGCGGAGTATCAACATGGATGGAGTAATAGCACTGGGTACTTAGAAAAAAATTTACCACGAAGTAGCAGCACCAGAGGAGTAACATCACTAAAGGAGTAACAACACCGAAGGAATAACAGAACCGGGTACTTAGAAAAAATGTCACCACGGCATAACAACACCAAAGGAGTAACATCACCGAAGGAGTAACAACACCGAGTACTTAGAAATTTTTTTTGAGTAACAACATCGGCGGAGTAACAGCAGTGGAGGAGTAACAACATTGGCTGAGTAACAACACCGACGGAGTAATAGCACTGGCGGAGTAACAACAACGACAGAGTAACAACATCGATGGAGTAACAACAACGATGGAGTAACAACACTAACGGAGTAATAGCAGTGACAGAGTAAAAACACTGACGGAGTAACAGCACTAGTGGAGTAACAGCACTGGTGGAGTAACAGCACCGGCGGAGTAACAACAGTTAGATCTAAGGAAACCATATACTGATAAGACTCGGGAACAACTGGATAGATATGGAGAGACATCATGAAACCTGAGAACTTCCTTCATTTATTTTGAAAACAAAAACAACATCATAAAATAAATCAGAAAAGAAACAACAATTTTATTGAAAAACAGTAAATAAATAAATAGCTCAAGTTGCAACGGCTATGATTTTAATTGCAGCAATGTTGTTCCTAAGAGAATATCAATCTATTTCAAGAAACAACAATCTGTCAATGGTAAATGAATAAAAGAAAATTCTTTGACATCAGCAAGATTAATATTTAAATAGAAATAAACTCTCCATTTGAATCCATTAGGTAATGAATTGGATGAAATTCCCTTGTTTCATTAACATGTCTTTCAAGAATCACTCGTTCATAAATTAACATCTTTTATTCTCCTGGAACCTGCAAAAAATGAGTGTCTACCTGCAATAAAACATTAAATCGTGGAAGAAGAGAGGTGTACGGGCTCTCCTAATCCAATAAATATGAAAAGAAAAAACACAAGTAGTTACTCTGTAAAACAAATCCACATAAGGATAAAGAAAAATGTGTTTGTTACCTGCGGGAAAGCAATGGCCAGTATACTAACCAACAATTTTTTATTCATAACTCTATTTTTCATCCGATTTGAATGATTCCAAAGGAAAATGAAAGTGGATTCATAGGAATATCTCAAATTTAAATAGGTTTTGAATGAAATAAGAATTTATAGGTCAAATATGCAAGTGAACAGCGAGAAAAAACAGAGTTTTAAAAGTGCAGATTTATGATAGACAGTCAGTATTTTGGTTATAACTTTTCCGTTTCAAGTCCAAATTGAGTGATTCAAATTGCATTGTAAACTATATTAATAGATTAATATACCATAGAATTGTTTTTTCAAAATCTAGTCATTTAGGCCTCCAAAAACTGACTGTCCCAGCTCTGTTCCTGAGCTGCCTACTAGACATACTGTCAATGTTTCAGTCATAACTTTTTCGTTTCAAATCCAAATTGAGTGATTCAAATTGGATTAGAAAGTAGACATAAAGGGATATTTAGGATAGAAATTTTTTTTGAAAATATTCCCATTGGTTCCTCAAAGCATGACTGTCCCAACTGTGTTTTCAGTGATTTTATCAAGCCCACACACCATAAGATATGATAATCAAGCAATGTTTTCGAAATGATGATGAGTGTTTGCAGAAATATGATTTTCAATATAATACATCTACATACATAAATAAATTCAAATATTTACCATTGATATTGATATACTCAGCAAGGTTTGTAGCAAACACAACTCGTTCTACATATAATAAAAATTATTTATATACTTATTTATTCTATTTTATCCACTAACCTCTTCTACCTTGAAAAATACTAGAAAACAATTCACTTATTGCTGGTAATATACTAGAAAATGAGACTCAACACCCATGCCAATAACATGTTGGGAACAAAAATTTTTGTGCCCACCTCTGCTTTTTGTTGAAATGTAACATTTTCTTAATTCTTGCATTCAAGTGGACAATGTCTAAATCTAGAAAGGTGTGAAAAGTTGAACTCATTGTGACAATGAAGGAAGAGATGAATCAAGACTAAACAATTGGTTAATAATTGTCATTCTAAACTTGATCAATGACTACTCGTGCGTAAATAGTTAGGCATTATTTAGTGACAACCATCAGACTAAAATTATATTGGGCTGGTGCATTATTAACAATGGTGGCATAAAAAATTTGACTTATAAGACCTATTTCAACAATAATGCTTGCCCCAAATTGCCATCCACAACCATATACACTAAGAGCAATTATATAATGCATGCCAGAAACATCAAATCATATTTTTAATTTGAGGAAAATGGGAGGCTGAACCTTGGTCCTCCATGAACATTTTAGAGGGAACCAGTTGAAAATGGCTTCTATTATGGAGTCTCTATAAATGATGGCTAGGTGCACATTGGTTCACTTCAACTCCACCTAGAGGTTAAGCAATCTCCCACTCTCAACTTAAGAAACAACTTTGTAGACTCTACCTCCTCTGGCCCACCTCATTCTATGGATACACCCTAAGTGGTCATATCTCAAAGCTACTGGAAAGTCACACTGAAGACAATTATGTGGCTATATACATTGATACTGGCTCCACAATTGTGAAATATGAAGTCCTGGCATGTCATGTGGACCAAGTAACTAAAGCCCAAAATGAGCATTACATTTTTACCTTTTTTTTTGTAACCTAGTATGTTTTGTTGAGTACTATTTTTATTATGCTAGTATGTTATGTAGTATACTTGTGGAATTCTAAGAAGCAGATATAGGTAGGCCTCCATAGTATTTTGATTGGTTCATCCTTACTAGAGATTCTAGGTTATACTTGCCCAAGACTATATATTTTTATTAAACATAAGTTGTATCGTATGGCCACAAATTTTTTAATATAAGCTCTACTAACCCCCACCCCCCTCACCTTGAAAAAAAACATAAAAAATAAGTAACCTAGAAAAATTTGAAATTAACGATATCCCTTAACCATGAATAGGGATAATGTTTTTTTTTTCTTTTGGGTGGGTGGGGGGGGTGGGTAGGTTTAGGTTTAGGGTTTTGAACAGTGCCCTCAACTAATACAAACTTCACCCAACCCATTATATGGACTACAAGCTTGCCTGGTTAACCATGAGTTTCCAACAATGACAACTTCAAGTAAAGGTCAATATATACTTCAAAGGAATCCAGAAGTAATGGAATGTATCAATTTCTATACTTAGTACCTAGAAACAATTGCAAAAAGGATTCTAATCAAGTCAAAACATTTAGATCATATTACTTCATATTCAAGAATTGGATATTCTATGAATGCATCTAGATAGAACCTTTATGATATCATTGTTACTTTGTTTTATTCATTTGTAACGGTGAGTGCCAAATTTCTTTTTAACCTAGAGATCTATTTTTTTTTGTAAATGATTGTGTGTGATCCTAAGCACAATTGTACTTTTATTTCTATTTGTTTTTATCTCTGTTGGGCAAGAAATGTGCCGAAATAATCATAATAGAATTTGTGCTTCTATTTCTTTACACCAAATACTTTATCAACAAACTCTATTGTTGTCTCTTAGTAAATGGATTTATTCCAAGTTGAACTTTCTCAAAAAGCATTTTTTTTATGGTAGTAATAGCACAGTTTTCATTGAATTTTTGTAGTATGCAATGTCAGTGGCAATATGTAATTCACAATAAGAGCAGAAGATGGTAGGCTCTGTAACATAAGCAGCTACAAAACTTCTATGCAATCATATTTTGTGATCATTTTTCATACCCTCTATTTTGGTAACATTATTAAAAACTTGAAACTTTGCAACCATTTTTTGCATGATCCGTAGAACACCAAACTTATTGCGATAGGTCCAGAGGCAATTATCTTCCATCATTTTGTACTTGCACTAAATCAAGCATTAAGTAAGTATTACTCATAGCAGTGATGGTGTATGATACATAGTAGAAATCATTTTTGACAATAATTGCTAACTACTGTTCCCTTAGCAACCTTTCACCTTCCTCCATATTTCCTGTGAATGCCCCATAAGTAGTACAACTCAGAAACAAACCCCTATTCAAAATTTATTTCAATTGGTTGTTTGCATCTTGAATTTGGCTAGCCTTGCAGAGGTCATAGATCATAGAAAAACAGATGAATGAAAACAACAATCTTTAAGAGAAATATTCCATCACATTATTAGAATGAAATTTCCTCTGGCAGATCAGGAAACCTTCCTGACATGAAATTTGTGTACTTGGACTTCAAATCATATATTGCATTTTTTTATGACTTTTTCCCTTTACTTGATGGCAATTTCCCTGAAATATTTTCTTCCACCAATTTCAAGTCTCCTCACTTGATAGATACTTCTCCTCGACATTGACATTTTTGAGAAAGGAAGAAATATTATTTTTTGTTAACTGAGAGGAAAGCTCCTTGGTAACTACGATAGGACCAAGAGACACTGGACCTAACTCATATGTAGGTACAAAGTTTCCATTTTGGTGTCCAACCAAAAAGTGATAGGAAACTTGACCAGGTGTGAGGGCGTTAGCTTGATTATGTCATTTTATTATTTTGAGTGCTTTATGTAGCTAAGTGACTCTTATTGTTAATCCTATCTATACTGATAGAGATTGGATGCACAACCTTAGGATTCCCCTTGGTTCATTCAGTGTGGGCTCCCACTAGTTTTGGTTTGAGATAGCTCACGACATCACACACCTCAAAGGAATTTTCAGCTATGCGACTTACAAGAGATCAAGTTGGGGGAGCACACTGTCTTCAAGTGTTCCATCTAGTAGGAGATAACACTGTTACATATTTATTGGATCTATTCTTGACTGATAACACTTGTTGTTTGGTTGTTTTGTCATGACTCACATCTTATTCATCAATTTTAAAGTTTTGTTTGTTGCTTAGAGTCTATAGCCCAGGGACCAGGCACTATGTCTTGCCTAGCTTTCCATTTCAAATCTTAAAAGACAAAAACAATATCATTTTGCAAATATGTTTTTTTAGCATTTGAAGGACAAGTTTGTAGGCTTATCATGGATTCCTCCCTTATGTTGGAGGAGAGCTAGCCTTATGTGACAAGGATGATCACCATGGTGACAATGGGTGATGTTTTCAAGTAACTTTGGGGTTTATAATTGATAATTGAATCTATATTTCAAAGCACAGATTTTAGAGGTAACAATGAAGTGATTTTCTCCTTGGATTGATGGAATGAGTTTAAGCACTTATTCCATTTCTTAACAAACCATCATTTGGATGATGTTATGGCTCTTTTTCTTTTGAGAAAGAAGCTGCCACAAGATATTTGAAAGCTTTTGTGGCTACCTCAAAGGCTGGATCAAAGGAGGAGAGGGAGCCACCCCTCCTTAGGGAAGTCATGGCTACCCCTAAGAATAGAGAACTTGAGAGAGAAAACCTAGTTGTGCAAGATGTCATCTATATTAATTGTAGGATTTGAACAATAAAAGTTATCTTTGACATCATATTTAACTTTGAACAATTTGCATGCTTAATATAGGTGTTTTTTTGTAAAGTAACAACCTGCAGTACTTTGTATTAATTGGGACATTACTACATTCTATAAGTTAAAACATTCTTTTAGTTATTATGGCATTCATTTTTACCATTTAGAAAGACATGACAATTAAGGTGATTAGACATTTGTGTCAATTGTGCCATTTTCCTGAATGCATATATTTGTAATATGTTGTAGTTTTCATCTGTAGTGTGATCTTCCACTTAGTCTCACCTAAGAAGGGATCAAATTGCCAGTTCTACAGTTTGAAATAAGCCATTTGGAAGGATATGAAAAATAATAATTGGTTTTATATGTGAGAACCATTGCAACAAAACATCTTGTTCTTTTTTCTATCTGGAGCCTTTTCTTTGTAATATTGTAGACATTTACTCAGACATCTATATTAGTCGGGCTTCAGCATGCCCCATAATTTTGATCATAAATAGTCACAAGGTTATCTACTTGGTAAAATTTCATGCTGGTATGTTGTGATAAACACAATGCTTAACAACATTCTTGATGTTTTATAGTGATAAAAATAATTTTGTAATTTTTTTTGACAGATTACACTTTAACTTTGCTTACATTATATATTGTAAATTTGATAGGTTGAGATTCAATATATGCATGATTATGTAGGGGTCAATACAAGCATTGTATTGACACCATCTCCAATAACACATTTCTCAGGAGTAATTGGAAACGAGAATCTTTCTGTAGGGGGTGAAGTTGCTTTCTACATTGCATCAGGAAACTTCTTGAAATATGATGAAGGCTTGAGTATTTCAAAGCTTCATTTTGTTTCTTATTTGACCTTGTAAGACTTGGCTTGCCATTCTTGTAAACTAAAATAGTAAATTTTAGTGGGTTTTTTGGTAAGATTTAGGGGCAATTGCAAACTATTTTATGAAGCATTGCATAGAAATTTTTTTGGTGTCATACTGAAAGTGACTCATGCTTTGCAAAACTGGTAAGGGTGATACCTTGAAGGCATCTTACTTACACACTGTTAGTCCTCTAAAAAATATTGTTGTTGGAGCAGAGATATGAAATAGCTTTTCAAGGAACAAGAATATGTTCACCATAGGCACTCAACATGCTTTGGACCCACCAACAACAATTAAGGGGTGCCTCAATAATTATGGAATGAAAACTACAATACTTCAGCATGAGTAGAGGCCTAAAAGTTTTGTTACTCTTTCTGGTGAGGTGGACACCAAAGCCTTTCACAACCATGTGAAGGTGGGGTTATCTCTGGTTTTGAAGACTTGAAGGATCTGTCATGGATATGCACTATTTGGTACAGATTTAAGCGAAGGTCTGCGCCAAATTTTGATTGGAATTTTTGAGTTTTTCCTTTCAGAATAATTATTTCAGTTCATGTGTTTTCTTTTGAGGCACAAAGTAGCTCAACACCTTGAATTAATTAGCAATATAGTTTTGTGAAGTTAGATGTTGTAAATTTTATAAGGCATATGCTCTTGAAAATGGGTGTTTCCAAACATGGTTTGCCCGAGCTTCAATCTGGTTGCAAAGTTATGAAACAATTTTGGTTTATGTAATGGTAAAATTATTAACTGAGCTCTTTAGTATTTTATATGGGTGGGGTTTTGTTCAGGCCCTTCATTTCATATTGTTTTAGCATTTGGATGAGGGCTTAGACCTTCCCATTTTGATTGAATTAATAATTTGAGGGTGTGTTGGCTTGCCCAAATTTGTCGTGGACATCAGTTAGCATCAGTGCTCGACCTTCAACTGATCCAACTGGTTGTCTTTTTTCTACAAGAAAAGGAGCTGGCACTATTGTGTGTGTAACACATTCATTTTTAGCCAATAATAACTTTTTGTTGGGACTAATATTAACACCATAGTTGATATTTCTGCTTTATTTCCATCTGATATTCAAAGTTGATTTAATGTACTTTTGCATAGGTTTATGTAAGTGCCATAGAAAAGTTTGAAGAAGAATATTTCTTTGAATCATACGAGGTCACACATTCCATGCATGACTTGACAGCTATAATAGCAAAGGTATTTTTCCATCCAGTTTAGGATCTTGTGATATTATTTTTTACAGTTGGAAAAAAGGAATTTTGTTAATGAATTGGGCTCTACCTTTTCTTAGAGGCCATGGCAAAGGGTATCTCTTCCATTAAATTCATCCAAGGTTGCATCTTTCCTTGTCTTTTGAGATATGCCATAACCATGGGCCATCAAGGTTGCTAAGACTTCCACCCAATTTTGGATGGGGTAGATAACTCTGTTGGCCACATTAAATTCATCCAATACTTGCATCTTTCCTCGTTTGTTGAGACAGACCACAACCATGGGCCATTAAGGCTGTTAAGACTTCCACCCACTTTTGGACCACTTTTGGATGAGGTAGATAACTTCATTGGCCATATTAATTCAGTAACATGTCTTCGGGTGGCTTTGAACCCAGTTTTGTGCACTGAAAGTGCTTTGATTTAACCACTTGACCACAACCCACCTAAGAGGATTTTGAGCAGTTCGCTTTGATTTGTTTTAATATACAATTTAACTGTTTATTTACTAGATAAATTGTGAGACTCTTGTGAAAATATCCTTGATAGACCCTGGGTGAGGACCAGATCCAGGTTTACCATGTCATAACCTAGGTTCATTAAGATGACGACCTTGGTTTGAAGATATCCACCATGCAGACTAGGACCACCCATATTTATCATTTCCATCTCTCTGTCATCATCAAGAGTAACATACGGAGGAGTTGTAATAGGTGGAG
Source organism: Pinus tabuliformis (assembly GCA_031772625.1). Taxonomy (NCBI): domain Eukaryota; kingdom Viridiplantae; phylum Streptophyta; class Pinopsida; order Pinales; family Pinaceae; genus Pinus; species Pinus tabuliformis. The sequence goes on from CM062816.1 coordinate 1,635,004,200, forward strand.
GCCCATGGTAGTCATTGCAATGCAATTTATTAGAATACATTCCATGTCCACAAGTTTTTATATTTAATCTCTACATCCAATGTGGCCATTTCTTATTATGAGATTTACCACATCTGAAAATGGCATCATTCACATCATTTTGAAGAAGTCTACAAAGGTCAACATAATTTTTTTCACATTTACAACTTCCCTCACATTTGTTGGTTCCTGAAGCTTGAGCACTTTCATAACAAAAATAGGCAAAGTCAAGAGGCAAAAATGGTCCACTCTCTTTTCATCTGCTGATATTAGAATGAAGTTTTATTAGAGGCACTATTTGCTTCTTTGTTTTGGTTAGAAAAGGGTTTGCTCTTGGTTTTATGTGACTTTTAAGTTATCATATGTAGCATGTTGAGAAATGGGAATGAATAATGTGTGACATTTATCTTGCGAAAATTGATGTTGAATGAAAGGATATCGAGTTTAACCAAACTACAATTTTCTTTGATAAATCCGAAGGAACATATTAAAAAAATGCCTAAGAATACACCATATACAGAGTTTGAACATAAGTAATTTATGTATTTTTCTTTTGCAAATATATTCTTTTTTATACCCAAGATATCATAGCAAGAAAAATATTTTGTAGAAATTGTTAGAGGACCTCATTGAGGTTGATTTTTCTAATGTCATGCTTGATTGGTACCTTCTCATATGTCAGGAAGACTTTAAATATGAATTAATATGTTCTTGAAACAATTCAGATTCAAATTTTATAGATAGAAAAGATAAAAACAAATGTCAATGTCTTTGTTTGATTGTTACTTGACTCTGTTGTGGGCATGTTACAGGAAATGTGATTGGAAAAATGATGGGGAGACAATGCAGAGCATGTATTGGATATGATTCATTTGCTGTTAGAGGTCCTCTAGGCACCTGAGCCATCGATTTTGGAAATTTTTTTAGTAGGCATTCCTATGGTTTTTAATCTTGTGATTCTTTCACCTCATGGTTATTTTGGTAAAGCAAATGTTTTAAGAATTCCAGACAAGACATCGGTGGACAATTAACAAATTTTTTATAATTGCAATGTCCATTCCATGATATCCTCTCTTTATTGTTAACTGTATTTTGAACGTTTCTTATGATTTTTTTTGTCTTTTAACTAGGAAATTGAAAATACTTGGTATCATGTCAATTTAAACAACAACCAAAGCTTGAAAATGAAATCAGTATTACACGATATTGATTGGAATCCTTATAACTATTTTTGTGTTAAAAGATTTTCATGACTATCAAAAAAGTTTACATTCATGTTGTTATTTGAGCACATATTGTTTATTTACTTGACCAAGTTCATGCATTAGAAAATGAAATGTTGTTGCGAATAGAATGACAAGGATTAAAAATCACATCTTAGATTATTTGTTTTCACAAGTTACCTACAACTTGAACTTTTTAGCATGTAACTTAGTTGGCATGATTGTGCTTAAGCTTTCCCTGAAGGTTGAATACTAAGTTACTAAGGTATTATTTTATATGGTGACATTTTGTTTTCTTTGTTTATACAGGTCATCTGGCCTCATTATAGTGGCCACTATCGCCCAACTGAAGAAAACTTGTTCGAGTTTCTTGCTTGTATGGGGAAAATTGATTTGATATTACTGATGTTGAGGTATATGGCATATAAACTTTTTATAGTCTACTTTAGTTTAGATTTTACTGCTCATTGTATTTCATGTCTTACACTCTGCATTGTATCATCTTTTGTTTTGGGAAAATTAACTTAGTATCGATGCTAAGAAGCAGGAATTGAAGAAAGAGGTTGAGAGCAAGAACACTGGAGTGACAAATGCAAAAATAGAGAGAGAATAGAACCGGTCTAGTGATATTCTTAGATTCAATATCCCACATAAGACACACACATAGACATTGATGGTCAAGTCTTCAGAGTTGGTGAATTCACTTGTAATGCCTTGGAAACACAATGATAATTTTTGAAGTGATGAAACATCATTTCATGTGTAAATTGTAGTTCAAACAATATTAAGTTGGAAACTATGTGGTTGAAATTATTTATAGATGCATTTGATATTGTTTAGTATTATAATTAACATATGAAACTTTGCATTTTCATATTAGATGAGCATGCACATTGTATGAAATTTTTTAAATTTAGTTGCAAAATCATACTAATTAATTTATGTTGATTAACAATGAACACATAAAATCAATTTAAAACTAGTAAACTAGTAGTTTATATTGATTAATGATGAACACAAATAAAATGAATATACGACTAAATTAGTCATTTAAAATCATTATTAATGAAATTAAATTAAATGAATATAAACTACTAAATTAGTCATTTATATAATAAATATGAAACTACAAAAAAAAAAACTACTGCAAATGGTAAATATGTGATTCCAAAGGACAATTAAATTTTGCATATATATGACTAATAGTAGCTAATTTACAGTATCTTTTAACACAACCAAAATTTAGTCATATTTCTCTGGTCATTAATTGGTTTCAAACGATGACTAAAATATGCACATATATGCCTATTAGTAGCTAATTTACAGTATCTTATAACACGACCAACATTTTGGTCATATTTCTTTGGCCATTAATTGGTTTTCTCGAGCAACAATATAGTAATATATTTTGTTGTATATTTGGTCATTAATTGTGGCAATTAATGACTAAATCAATGACCAAATTTATAACTAAATATAATACTAGACGATAAAATTGAGAAAACCAATTAATGACTAAGTTAAAAACGACTAAAAGTTGGTCGCGTTATAAGATACTGTAAATTAACTACTAGTGGTCACTAACTGAAAATTGGTCATTTATATGCAAATTTTAGTCATTTTTTTAGTAATTAATTAGCCATTTTGTACTAGTGATTGCTTAAGAAGTATGTTAAATATGTTTATCATGTGATTGTACTAGTGATTGCTTAAGAAGTATGTTAAATATGTTTATCATGTGATTGACTTGTCTTTATTACAGATGGAGCCTGAAGGAGAATTTCAATTGAAACCACAATGTATATTGCAAAGAAAGATTCTCATACTCTGGAACTGAGCAAACGAGCAGGTTAAAGTTCAGTGGAAGAACTTTGGGCCCGATGAAGCCACATGGGATATGGTGGATCAAATGCGGGCTATGTATCCTTCTCTATTTTTTGGTTGAGTGAATGCCCTTGATATATGTTTTGGTATATGATTTGGTATATGTACAAATGTATATGCATGTAAATGCTACCACGAGTTGTGTTATAAAGATCAAATAAGCGGTATCGATTTCATGTCATTATGGTTGTCATGTTGTTATGTTGTCATGTCAGTTTTCTTCTCAGCAGGTTTATCATTGTAAATACTACAATGAACTAAGTTATATAGTTCCATGGGCAGTTTGATTTTCTTTCAGCACTCTTGTTGGTTGTAGGTGTCATTGAACACTAAGGACAGTGTTCCCCAAGGGGGAGGGTTTTGTAACAACCCTGGTGAAAATTTCATGTAATGAAAGTTAAGAAATGCAAAATAATAACCACAGTTATGGGAGTATTATTCCAAGCTGAGTGTTGGGCAAAACATCTTAGTGTGGGTGTTCATTTGGTTTATTATGGATAAGGAAATTGGCAAAGGAAATGGAAAAGGTATTTGAAAAGGAAAAATGGCATTAATTAGCATTTTATTTATGAAAATAATGGAAATTAGAAGAAAAGGAAGGTGAAAGGTCACATGTTGCATGTGAAGAGGAAAATGAAGGAAAATAATGGAAAAATGAAGAAAATAGAGGCCTCATTAATAAAAAGGCTTCTGAGGATCAGTTGGTACCTTTTGTTAGTTTAGTTTTAGAGTTCTCTCTCTATTCTCTCTCTCTCACACTCTTGGACACTTAGAGTTTTCTTGGAGCACTTCAACATTGGATCAAGAAAGGAAAAGAAGGAAAAGAGGAAGCAAAGATCAAGAAAGGAAGAGTGGGATCAAGAGGTTACAGTGGGATTATTTGTAGGTATCGAGTTGCATGTATGGATTCCTAGCTAGTTTTGGCATGCATGGTTATACATGTGTGTTATTGGTTCTCTTGTTGTCATTATCATGGGTTTTGCCAGGTGTGACAGTGTTTTCCAGCCTTTCCTTGCCATTTCCAGATAGCCATGGTGTGGTGGGTTCTCTTGTATTTAGTTGAGTTGGATTTCTAGATAGACTCGAAGCTGAGTGGGGTGGTCTTAGGATTATTCATAAGGACTAGGAATCCTAGTAGGATACATGGTAAAGCCTGGATGTGAACACCTCAATTGAGCCTAGGAATCCCTTGACCGGTGAATGGTAGGATACATGGTAAATCTCAGTGGTGAGTGCCCTTGATGGTGTCTAGGAACCCAAGGATGGTATACACAACAAAGTCCAGAGGGTGGAGACCTCATAGGCCTAGGAATCCCTTGACTAATAATGGTGGGATACACGATAAAGCAGAGAGGTTGAGACAAAAAAATTCCTCGCAATTTAGGTGGAGAAGTCTGGAGGAATCCATGCCCATTTAGTACCTAGTGATCCAATGCGGATTACGAAAAAGCTTGATTCTATTGAAGAGGGCGAGATGGTGTAGCCTCAGGAAGCCCTGGTTGATTTTTAGTTATGAATCCCACATTCATGATTGGAATATGGCACAGGGGTGATTGGCTGAAGAGAAATTTGGTTCATCCAATCTTTGGTTAGGTGGAACATGGAAGTATCAAACCTGGTTGGCCTAATCATTCATTAATAAGAGTTTCTTCTCCTTGGTATTTTATGTGCAAATGTACTGGTTCATATGTGGTATTTATGGTTGTCATATCTATGTTATTTCTGTTGTTTATATGATGGTTAAGAGTATGTTTTATGATAATGATGATGTATAGCTCTGATCATGTTTTGATTCATAAATGAATGAACATTGAATATATGACTGTATAGATGATAATGTAGCTAATGTGATAAGGTGTCAATGCTTCCTAGAAAATATCAGATAAGTATGAGACCCCTATACACAGATTTGTTGTCATAACCTGTAGGATGAATATTTGTGATATGTTTAATGAAATATGTTTCATCGCTAGTAGGGGCCTAGTCAAGTCCTTGATAGAGTTTGTTATCATAAGTTTCTAAGAAGTGACTCAATCTTAGCCATGGAAAATAACCTTAAATCTCGCAGTCACTGGCATAACAATGGCAAAAAAAAGCTATAGTCGCACTCAGGCAGGCACATGGGAGAAACTGGGGCTCTCAGTTGCTTGGAGGGCTTGGAAAGGGAGAGACTGGGGCTCTAGGTCAGTAAAAGTTTTGAGTTCCCTCAAGGGTTGGTCATCTAGAAGGGTGGGTTGGCTGCTAAAGGTTTTGTAGCATGTGTAGAAGGTCAATTCAGTTCAGTTATGTTGGTTCCACTTCATTAATTGTTCATGGGGAGTCAAATCACATCATAGTAGCCTCTCGTCACATGTTTACCCTAGTGGACCAGGTAACTTGGATAAATGTGGAAGGAGGGTGTTACAACCACTTCTTTAATATAGCCACTTATTTAATGTGGAAGGATTACTGCATTGAATTCTGCTTTTTTCTCCTATGACTACATGATTCTATCAATTTCTACTTTGCAACTTCTTATTTATGCCTTCAAACTTCTCAATGTGTCTACTAAGTACGAAGAATGCCCAATAATATGTTGCACATATGATCCATAAGGATAATCTCGTGAACTGTAGTCCACCATCTTGATAGTCATCTTTGATCTCTTTCCCGAAAGTATGCCATACTAGCTAAAAAAACATAAACATAACCAACATACCTCAATATAATTTATGGGAGGATATCTCATTTGCAAGATCAACCATATTAGCACAATACATGTATAATCATAATCATAACACCATATAGATATCATCCTAACCATAGTCCATTCATCAATGCATGAACATACCAACCACACATCATGACCTCAGGCATGACAACTACAACCATATCAAACAACATGTAAACACTATCATGCATAAATAATGCTTAACCAACATGCACTCATGTTGACACATTCAACAACAACACCATAAAATTTCACATGGTGGAACAACTGTAACCATGACCAACACCATGCATATGCAACAAGCTCATAGACCACAGGTATAAGTAACACATATGCATCTGACATGAATGTGTAACAAACACACTACCCATCTAGTCCAAGGGGTGAAACATGCTCTGATACCACCTTGTAAGACCCTCCTCACACATTTACCCAAGATACCTAGTCCATTGGGGTAAACATACGATGAGAGGCTACTATGATGTGATTTGATTTCCCATGTATAGTTAAGGAAGTGGAACCGATGGAACTGAACCAAGCTGACCTTCTACACATGCTATAGAACCTTCAAGAGCCAACCCATCCTTCTAGGTGACCAACCCTAGAGGGAACTCAACATTTTTACTAAAGTGGACATACTAAATTATTGAAAATAATTTTATCTATATTAGGGGTCAAGGAAGGGACACATGGGGGAGGGAAAAGCCACGATCTCATCAAGAATAAATGATGGATATGTGGCCATCCCTCCCTCCATTTCATTAACATAGAAGATTGTATGCGAGATGGTAGAGGATTTCAATCTATGTGGACCCAAGGATTATGTACTATTAAGGATTAATGCTGTATGCAATAGAATATGTCCTAGAAAATCGAGTATTTCATTGATGCAAAGGTGGTGCCTTCTGTGGCTTGTTGGGTTTTGAATACCAACCACACCCATCACTGAAAAATATTTACTTAAACACTATTGAATTATTTTGGCATATAAAAATGCTATCTGGAAAAGTCCTCCTTGAGAGGAATTAGGCTAAGAGAGTTTCTCCTTCAGCTTGATGACCTCTAAGCATGTCATAGCAACATGGCTCTAGAACACCATGATATGGCTCTAAAACTAACTTCCATTGAGGCCATCCTTACACATGGGAAGGCCCCAGTGTATCTTGGCACTTCGATGGGTCCAATTCAAGTCTCCACCTCCTTTTAATTTTATTCCATATGGATACATGTTATTGTTTGAATAATTATCTTTCCTCTAATGTTCTCACTGTTGCTAAATTTGGTGTAGGTAAAAAATTCCTTAAATTACTTTATAAATGGTGTTGTCAGTTAATTTTATTTTGTATTAACAATAGTACTAAGGACTAACTAATTAGATGGTTTAGGTTCCTTATACTTTGAACTAAAATTCTTTTATTTTATTGTTGGTCTAATTTCTCTATTGAAAAATTGGAACGAAATCAAAATTTAGACTAAAATTATACTCAAAATTATACATTAATATAGAGTTCTATAAACTTAATTTTTTTTAAATAATAAATTAATATTTAAAATCGATAATATCAAAGTTTCCATTATAATTATTCTAGTATGTGATTCTACTAATGGTTATTGTAATATACTTTAATCCAAGTTGATGATCACTTGTTAGTATATATTATTACATCATATTTATTATAATATATAAAATTATATTTCATTTCTATTGATGTGCTTGGTATATATTTATTTTTTGTTTATAAATAATAAGTTTAAGAGTTGGTTTTGTAGATAATATAATATCACTAAGAATTTATATAATGATTGATACTATTAAACAAGGGAAGTTTCAAATTAGCAAGTCCCTACCAATGAGTTGGGCACAGATTCCAGGCTCACATATTCATGATTTTGCAAGGGCCAACATGCAAATTATATTGTTGAGATTGTTGTAATGGTTGTTGCTGTAATTGAGCTCTTTGTTTTGGAAGCACGTGTAAACATTGTTGATACTATTGCAAAATACATTACATAATGTGTTGTTAATTCATATGTGTTACTTACAGTTGTATTTATTGATATGGCTTCTTTGAGAAACAACAGATTGCAGAATAAGAATTATTGTGGATTGTTGTCTCATTTTGCTACTAATTTTGGTGATCTCATCCTTTGGCCTTAGCTTTGTGGAAGGGGAGAAGGGGAGAGATGAGATTAAAATTAAAAGTGAGCCATAGGAAATAGAGAATATCTACGGCCTTAGCTTTGCGGTAATGTAGAAGGAGAGAAATTAGATTGAAATTGAAAGTAGGATTACATTTTTGCATGACAACACTATCATGACCTGAAAGAGATATCATGAACAACCTAAAAGCACCATCCAAGAAGGAAGAAATTGCAATTGTTGCGTTAGGTGAATAACATAGTCCATTTAGTTGGATAGATTTATAGTTGGAACCTACTCCACATGCATAGTTCATAACCTACTCCAAGACTAGATTTGGCATAGTAGGTTTTTCTACACACTAGAGGGATTGACTTGATGGTGTAAAGGGTGTGCTGGGAGGATAAGGTGAGTAGGGAGTAGTTTATGGGGGACTGGGAGTGTATGGAACTCTGGGATTTGAAGGTGAATATGGCATAAATGAAAGCGTAGTAATAGGTGTTGTAGGAGAATGTGTATAGGGTGCATGGTTAGGAGGGTAGGACATACAGGGGGTGGATAGTTTACAATAGGGAGACGAAACATAGGATGACTTGTAGAAATAGGATATGGTGAGTATGGTGGCATAGGGGAAGTTAGATGAGGATTAGGATGTGCATAATATTTTTGAGAACTGAATGATATATTATCAACACCAGGTGAAGCCACTAGATAATTGACTAATGTAGGGGAATTAGATTAATATGAGGGAACATGACTTGGATAACTTCTAGTTAAAGGGGAAGGCCTATTAATAGATGAGCTAATAAGAGTTAATTGGGTAGGGAAAGGCCTGATGGACTTGAGGGATTCAAATTTTGAATCAATAAGTTTTCCAATCATGTCTACAGGAGATACCTAAGACCCATTTGGGTACAACAAACCTAGTTTATTGTTGTGCCATGTTTATTATTATCTTCATTAGAAATAAAAGTTCTAGGCCTTTTAGGAGTACCCAAAGGTGGATTTTCAAGCATTCTTGCAATTAACCTTCTATTATATGTGGCTTTTGAATCAACATTTGCTCCTAGACCTCCTAATGTAGCCAACCTATTTTACCGATTGCAATTTCCACATTTGGGTATCCAATCCATGGAAGGTAAATTGGCATCCAATTGAGCGGAAAACATGTTTGTATACTTTAATCTTCTGTCTTGGAATGTTTCCTTAGTTTCTCCAAATATAGCAATTAATCTATAGGAAATTTATTTCTATTGGCTACCCATGCAAAATATGGATAAGCTTTAACAAAATAGAAGGATTTTGAATAGGAGATAAAGCATAAAAGAGGCTTCATCACACTTTCAGCAATTCCATCCCTAAACCTTGATAAAGAATGAGTTTATAAGGAGTTAAGGGAATCCATAGATACAATTGTAGGCACATTAATCCATTTAATAAGATTCCAATGTACAAGTGAACTATGCATGTTCTACAAAGTAGAAATCAACTTAGACCATCTATCCCGATTATTGTAGTCCGTGAGGATTTTGTTTCCAACATTTATGGTATTAATACTTGTTGCATAATAGTGTGCTAAAAAACTGTGTTTAACCCACTGATCAACATTCAATATGTTGGAAGCAACGATCAAAATGTCCTCATTCTTCAAAACTATTATAGTATATAAAAATCCTAAACAAATATTATGATTATCATCTATTGATCAATCATCCACACAGTCAAGCATTTTAAAATAGGAAAAGACAAAAATCATCATAGAAGGCACAAAATATCCAATAATGGAGTTTAACAATAAATATGCTACAAATATTTAAAGTCCAGAGCTAGAAGTAAACTTTTGGCTCGTGTTGCTTTAGGGATTTTCAAGTAAATCCCAATAAAAAATGGATAATGATGGAACATGGGATGGTTCTAGTTAACTACCCTTAGTGTTGTCATTCTGTATTTTTGAGGTTGAAGGAGCAAACACATAGGAAAACATCAAAATCACTTTGGAAGTTGGGATCTAGCCCTGCCAGATTAAGAGAGGGATCTCTCTGTAAAATTTAGCTTTGTTTGATGTGAATTTTAGGCTAGTTATGACTATACTTATTGTTTTTTATTGGATTGCTTGGTTGATTAAATTGTTATAATTCCATTGGGCTATGGAGTCTAAAGATTAACTAAATTTGCATCAAATTTTGGAGTTTCATAGGGCAAGTTAGGTTGCACTAGTTGGATCTTTCATAATTTTAAATGGATTATGAAATAGAAGAAATATAAGATTCAATAGAAACTAAGGAACAATGAAGAATTCCTTAATTTGACTTCAGCATAAAACATATAAATTACTAACATATCCTATTCATCACAGTTTTTGTTATGTAATTAAGCTTTTCAGAAATGATAGAGAAAAGGAGACAATGATTAAACACATGAACAAAAGAAAAACATCACCAATTTGTACCCCACATGAATCCTGTGAAAATGTCCTTGTATTATTGATGCTTCCAGCAACTAGAAAATTACAATCTGTTGGTGAAGGAAAATTATATGCAAAAATCAATGTCTCTTACTTCAAATGATGAAGTATTTATAAAAATCCTAAACTAAAATATCTTGAAAAATTATCAAGATTTATTACAAATATCTCCAACTGTATTACACAAACAGAACTAAAATATAGTACATTAAAAACTAATGAATCTACTTGGCACTATCTTTATGGATTTTTGGTGACAAAGAAGAGAAATTCAAATTTGATTACAACACTTATTTGATGAGGTGGCATCCAAGTCACTAATTGTTTTTGAGCTTTTTCCTCTCAAAATTTTGAAAAATAGGGTCCTGTAATACCTTTGTTTCTCCGAAACCATAATATATGTTAGAAAAATGAGAGACACTTTTGTAAATTATTATGCAGGAAACAAAAAACTCTTTCTGTTTTTGAAAATTCATTTCCTCTTGCTCGGAAAATGCTTTTGAAAACACTGACTGAAAACACCGACTAAAAACAAGAAAATCTGAGAAAATATACCTGCCATGATTCATCCGAATCTCTCAAACCATAATAGTTGTTACAAAAGTGAGAGAGGGTTTTTTACATGAGGATATTATAAAATAAAACCTCTTTCAGGTTTTAAAAGTTCGTTCTTAGTTGTCTGTAAACGATGTTTGAAATTACTGTTTTGTATAGGGAAAAAGATAGTTTGACTTGACCATGAAACAGACATATGACGTGGAGGTGGGAGGTGACATGGAGGCACATGGTTGGAGGAAATATGATTAGGTGGAAAAATAGGAGTGGAAGATGATGAGGTACATGTCGGGTGGACGTGGCGGTTGACGTAACTAGGAAGGCGGTTTACGGGAAGGAGCGGATATCGCTTTTGAAGGTGGGTAGAGGGCAAATTGTGGTATTAGTGAAGGGGGTTCTAAAATGTTTAGGAGAGGACACGTATGGGTGGGGTCGATGATGAGGAAACCATTTTTGGACACCCCCCGCTAATAAAGGTAGGATGGCAAGGGGGGATTGCAAAACCCTATTGATCTGATGGAGTGACGATCAGGCGGTTGGATGATGCACGAGACTTAACCATAAGCAACAAACTCCTTTTGTCATTTTTGACCCTTATGACATGAGCAGAAAGCTTTGGTTATAATACATAATGCCTCCGAACTTTGGATAGAGACATAATGAACTCAAATATTAGGATTACATGTAAAATTAACCACATTTTATCTTTTTGACCACCTTCTTGGAAATAATTTGGAGGATAAAATATTATTTACAACATTTCAAATATAATAATCATCAGCTATAATCAAGCGACCCTATAAAAATTATAGGACTCTAACACTTAGAACATAGCCCAATTGACATTAAAATAGCCCGAGGCAAACATTGGATGGGCTTGGTTCCATATAACTTCTCTTTGACCTGCTTTAAGTTGCAAGAATTACTGTGGACAATGGGAATGTAACATGGATATTAAAAATGGAATGCAAGTATGGAATGTATTTTATGATATTTAAACCCATTTGAACCTTGACCAAGGGTGTGAAACTCCACTATCTATGGTCAATCCTTGAACCTTGACTAGTAAGGTGTGAAACTTTTCATTCCCATCATTAGTCTCAAGTCCATTGGATAATAAGATACTAATATTATTGTATGTTATAGATCAAACTCCAAACCAAGAATTGAGGACAACCTACTTGTAAATATAGGTGTTTTTAAGTCCTTGCTAGTAGGTACTTCTATATAGAGCAAAAGAAAACCAATTTTAGGGCTTCAATTTGGACTAGAGTTGTCTAATAAAAAAACATGGAAGATACAAATCAATTACAAGCTATAGAAAATAATGAGGTACTCATTATGCTACTTTGGAAACAGGCCAAGGACTAAGATTAAGTAGCTACTTTTCTAGAAAAAAATATAAGAGAAGTTTCTTCCTCTAAAAACATTGCAAGGCTGGACACATAAATAAATGTGCATGCAATACAATGGACGTATTCCCTTCCACCAAAACCCAGGGAAATAAGACCCCATATTAGAAATATACTGAAAATAAAATTAGATTTTCTAAGTACATTTAACATTGTTGTCAAATTGAAAGATCCCATACCAAAGATCATCCAATGTAGTTCCAACATTGTAATTAGGTGAGACACTGAAAACTAAATCCTAAGACCCCAACCCACACAAGGTATCTATCAATATAAATCCATGTATCTTTCCATTTATCAGTAAAGATAGAGAAAAAAAAGTAAGAAAACTTGTATTTTTCTTGGAGGTGTTTTTTTTTCAACTCATTGTTCACTTTTGTAGAATTGAATTCAAACTTGCAAATGTTGCAGTACTTGGAGAGTGACGAAGAAATAAATTGTTATACATATATATTACATGGGGAGTTCGAGCTATAATGCTAATATTGTTTCATTTGTTGGATGCAAAAAGAGTTTAAAACATAAATTTCTTGAAGGGGGCATAATAGGTTAATGTGAATATGGGTACGAAACGCAAAGAAGGCAACATTTGAATGCATTTTTCCTAAAGATGAACGTGGGAATTAGTGATTGTGAAATAAGCAAATCTAAAACGTGATAAAAGGAAAAGAGGGGCCAAGATTAAGAATTCCTGAAACCCAAAAGAAATGGAAATGTCTAACTGAATACAAAATGCATTCAGTCCTTGCAGGTGTGATTTAATACAATCCATATGTGCCCATTTCGAAAATTGTGAGCCAATGTCATTCCTGATCAAATTTTTGATAAAAGTAAATTTGCAAATACCTACACACAACACATAATGGGTTATTTTCATTTAGAATATAAAAAAATGCATTTATCAAATGCACATTTTAATACAAAACCATAGATATTAAGAATTTGAAGGAAAAAACAATATAACAGGTACAACAAATAATGGGTTATTGTCATTCAAAATCTAAACATGCCAGTGACCCCATGTAGATTCCAATACAAAACTACATATATTAAGAATTTGATGGGGCGGGGGGATAATATAACAAAAATTTCCATGAAAACATGCAAGGATATAAAGATGGGATCAATAACAACCCCAAACTTAGTCTATCTCTTTTTATTTCATCACGAAATATAACTCTGTTGATTCCTCTTGTATGCAAAAGGATCTTTGTATTTTGAATAAATGTCAATGAAATTTGAAAAGGCAGACCATTCCACATATTCATGAAGCTTTTCATGAGGAACATGATTACATGTTTTTATCTTTAAAATATTTAAATCGTGCAATACTACAATTTGAACATAAGACTCAAACAATGGATGTATTCATTGGTGAAATTCATAGAAAATAAGGCATTCGTGCTACTGGAACCATGATAATGGTGCTTAAAAAAACACATCACAAATGAGTCTAATAAGGAAGCACTTTAGATGCATTTAAATTGAATAAGATCATAAATGGTATAACGAAAGAATGGTAGTAAGTGAATTGGCCTCAGATTGCAAAAACATGCAGATCTAAAAATACATAATATGAGAAAACCTTTTCCGTTGTTTGCATATAATGAAAAAAACCACTAAGATACTCATTTGAGAATTGCACCAATAAATTAAACAAAGTTGCAACAGATGAAATTAATCTCATCATGAGTCCACTTTGAGCTCAATCAAGGAAATAGTAATGCAAACCAATTTTAATTTCAATTTTGTGTAGCATTACATGACAAAAGAGTAATGAATGTTAATTAGTTTGCAGTCTAAGATATGCCATGTTTTCCACGTGTTTATAAGATAGGCCATGTTATCCACCAAATTATATGGGTATTTGTACACATATTTCAGAGTTGTGAATGCAGTCAGTCATGATTGAAACAAGACCTATGCTCAACAATATCATATATGTGAAAACAAATTATATGTGAATGGATTAAAGCTATTGAACTAGATTTTGGTCTTGATAAACTACTTGATGTGAACATTGGAATGTTGTTGTTGAGGAGGACTTCTTCATGCACTGCTTCAAAAACCACAGAGATTGATTATGAAGGCATGGAATTTTATTCAACCATAAATAAAGCTAGGTCTAAAGAACTGAATATAGATCTATTTAGAAAGTGCATGGAGCATGTAGAAAAGTGTTTGAGATGCTAAGATGGTAAGAGCTTCATCTATGATGTTGTTTTGGTTTATGGAAATACTGAATCAATCCCGATGAGGTTGTTGCTTACAGAGCTTGTTGGTGGCTAGATTTGCATACTTTTTCTCACCCTTTTACCCTGTTCTTTTTACCCATTTCACACCATTAATGGTTAATCGATATCTTAAGATGCACATGTATACCTATTGACATGTCTTTATGGATTATTGGTCAACGAAGCATAGTCATAGGGATTATTACCTAAGTGGCTTGCTAATTCAGTTATTTATGGAGATTTGAAGGAAGAATGACCAAGACCATGATTCACTGAATGATACCATCAAAGATGGCAGTGCTATCCTTGAACATTGGCTGCAATGGTGAATCAATATCTCGATTGACACACTGTTATCTTTTACATTATTTTTCGTTCTGAAAACCACCATGTAATTAAAGGCAAACAACACCGTAATTCTAGGAACTATATTATTGACGAGATGTATAAAGTAACGTTGCGGGCTGTGAAAGCTATCGTTGTTAAGATTCATTAAGTTTATAGGAGAAATACTCTAACTTTGAGTCTGTAACAACATACTTGTAATATTTCTTTAATTAATGACAATTTGATCTTCTGAGCATATTGTGATTCGTTGATCTCACCACAACCCTGATTAGGAAGTTGGGCCCACTCTCATGACCAGGTGCTGCTAGATTAAATGTGTGTTTAGGTTTATTTCCATGACTTTATTGTTGTTGTGAATGTTTATCAGTGTGTTTCTATGAGTCCTAATTATTGTTACTCTTATTGTCGTTACAGTTATTACTTGTTGTTACTCTTATTTGTTGTTACAGTTATTGCTTGTTGTTACACATTGATGAATTTATAATTAATGTTCAATGTTGGGTAGGGAAACTGTGGCTTGCATATACAATGCACAATAGCCTTGAAATAACTAGTAGAACCCCGGTTTAAAAATTAAATGTGGATTGTGTGAATTGCATGATTCATACTTGAACACCAACAAAGCTGCATATTAATGGAAATCAAATTTACTTTCAATTTTGTGTAGCATTGCATGACAAAATAGTAATGAATATTATTCAGTTCACAGTCAAAGATAGGCCATATCGTCCACCAATTTATAAGATACACCATGTTATCCATTATATTATATGGGTATTTGCGCACAAATTTCAAATTTGAGAATGAAGTCAATCCTGATTGGAACAAGACCTATGCTCAATATCATATATGTCAAAAAAATCGTGTGAATGTATTGAAGCCATTGAACTAGATTTTGGTCTTGATAAATTGCTTGGCATGAGCATTAAAACAATATTTCCGAGGAGGAATTATTCATCCAATGCTCATACAACCACATAGATTTATCATTATATGAATGCATGGACTTTTATTCAACTATAACTAAATCTAGGCCTAAAGAATTGAATATCGATATATTTAGAAAGTGGAGGGAGCCTGTAGAAAAGTGTTTGAGATGATAAGATGGTAAGAGATTCATCCATGATGTTGTTTTGGTTGCTGGGAATTCTTAAAGTATAACATTTATTGCAATACTTCTTTAATGGGAATGAGCTTGGCAAAAGCATTAAGCCCGATGAGATTGTTTCTTATGGAGTTGCATTGCAAGTTTCCATTCTAAGTGGAGGAGGAAATGAATATACAATACTTCTTACATCTTTCTCCTCTATCTCTTGGTCATGATACATCAGGAATTATTATGATTGTTTTGATTCCTAGAAACACAACCATTCCTTCAAAGAAGCAACAAGTATTTTCTACATACTCAATTGACAAGCTTGGTGTTCTCATCCAAGTGTATGGAGGGAGAGTGTTTTGGTTTTGTTGATTATCCTACTGCCACAAACTCAAGGAGGAAACATAGTATTATTTCCCAAATATTTTTGCAAAGTGTCTGATGTATGACCTTGACATAACTAAGGTTCCCATATCTTTAATTTCCAGATGCACATCATATGTGGTGGGCTTCAAGCTAGAATTCATGGAGGGATGCCTATAACATGTCAACATGTATCTAGTGAAGTAACATGTTCAAGATTTCATGGTGCCAATAAGCATGCAAGCAACTAATCACTTAAAGCACATCAAAACATTAATAACAACTTGAATTTACAAAGAAGAAAACCTATCATCTACTGTTTGACTTGAAACATTTGAGAATGAGGTACTCTTATGAGGTTGTAAATACACCTTTCAGACCCATGTCAAGCACCTTAAACAACCAACATTTATGTCTTAGTTTTTCCACAGTCATGTACAACTGGTAGTAGATTGAATCTTCGAGATTGTTGATGTTGCATGGTTATGAGAGATCCATATTTGACTAAGAATATGGAAATCTGAAGATGCAAATAGTTTTAGGGAGATTCAAGTTTGGAAGAGAGGTCATAGAAAATGAGTATTGCTTCACATATCCTTGCAATACTCGAGACCACTACTACCTATAAAACATTGAGCCTATTAAAATAGCATATCCCCTTATTGACATTTGGCATTAAAGGATGCTAATTCATAGTTTGAAATTTGCAGCAACACCTCCAGTATTTGTAACTCGAAAATATTCACCTAATTTGGAGAAGATATTGAATCAAGGGAAGCACATTAAAGCATTCAGAGGTGGAACTATATGGTAGATTGATCTTTAGTGGTTTATGACCCTTGTTCATCATCAAAACAACAGTTGATAAGGGGCATAGTGCAAAACATCATGCAGAGAAGTAGTTAACCATCCATTATTATATTATGCAATAAAGTAACAATTAACCATAAATTATTGTATTAGCTAACTTAAATGTGTTGAGAGGTATTATTTAATATATATTACTAAATATTAATGTGTACCATGTAATATTTATTTATGTGTTTATTTTTGGTACATTCCCTCAACAAATGCCTTTTCTGGAGAAACGAAACATGTCAAGATGCACAAAAGATCCAAACAACAATCCATAGCATTTAAATTGCAATATAATTATCTTAAAATGGTACCATCTGCAGGCTTCATTCTAGGATACCATCACTATAGATGAATGACAAAAATACATAATTTTTAATATCAATTTACCTTCTTCTCTATTTTCATAATTTTTTCTAATTATTCAAAGTATTATTCTCATGATCACCCTTACTGTCAATATCAATGACACCATTTACAATTTCATATCAATGGAGAACTATTTTAATAAACTATCAAAGATTAGCACCACAAGTAAACATGACTTCTAAGAACTTGAAACAACCAGCAATCATAGTACTACAAGAGATTATGATGTACTATGAGGAAATTTCAAATAACAACTGTCAAATTAGAAGAGTGCCTTTGAAAATAGTGGTTCATACAACTTATGATCTCTAGCTTCCATTGCTTCTCTTTCCTCAAACAATTTTTCTTCAAGTTCATCATGTTTGCTCTACACTATCAAAATATTTTAGAAACTCACATAAAAAACAAAAAGAACTCTTGTCAAGAAAAAAATGTTGGAAACAATGAGAACCTATGACATGGGCACCAGAAAGAGAACCAATAGAGTCATATTCTTCTCAGAAGGGATAGTTTTATGAGATGGGTTGTGATTGTAGACAAAATAACACAAATAAACAACATTACTATGCCGTTCTTCAATCAAAAATTCCTCTCCACACACTTCAAGCTTCTCATTATCAATGGACATGACTAGCTGAAAGGAGTACTGGGTAACATTTATTTTCCTATAAATGGAGAGAGGGTGAGGTATACACATGTGATGCATGCACCAATTTATTTTATATCAAATTTTCAATTCGAGGAAAATTAATTTAAAAATAAAAAACTAAATATTGAAACTAATATAAAATTAAATAAATAATAAATAAATAAATAAAACTTGCCCCGTAGCGACATGGGGCTTGCATGCAAGTCCCACGTACCCCTTAGCACTAGTAGCTTTGTTAAAACCATCAAAAAAGGCATCGAGCCCTCATAAATTCCTATGTGTAGGTTGCAAAATTTTATCCCATGTAGGTGAACCCATGGACCCATTAATAGGTGAGAAGTCTTCAATTCTTGTGGAAGTGAATCCATGGGATAATGAAACTGATTTGAAACAAATTAGAGGAAACAATATGCAACATCAAGATGGATGACATTTTATGTTTAGATATAGCATGGAACTCCCCCCCATTCAAGAATAAGTGTAAGCTGAAGTACATCAATCAAAACCACTCATCTCTGCACGAAAACCACGATAGTGTAAGGCATGAGGAACTCCCTACTTAGATTCTTTCAATAGTACTTTTATACCAACCTAGTTGGCTTGCATAACTAGTAAGGTTGCTACTATGGGTGTTTAAACGTGTTCTACTGGTGTTGCTGGTAGGTAAACTACAATCACTTTTTATTTTTGGTGCTTTCGCCTATGCTTCTAAGTAAGATCATGTCTTTCTTACAATGGGTTAGTACCCGTGTAATGCTTCGTGGACCACAAATTCAAGTTGGTTTAGATTTGTGCTTCTGATCCTGTCAGACCTAATAAATTTCCAAGACCCTATCAAGCTTGCTAGGGTAGGGAGAGTAACTAGCGAATGAGGTGATGTGCCAGGAAAAAATTTAAGAAAATTCTCAACTAGAAATCCTGCTTACAAGAAGACAAGGCATCCTTATGCAACTACTATGCTCTAGAAAGTGAGTAACTAGCTAGGGTAATGAAAGGACAATCAGGCTGGGGAAGGAAAGGATGAGGGCCTTCCAAAGGAAGGATCAACAGGAAGCGAAGCCATAAAGAGCTAGCCAAGCCAACTTATGTACCACTACGAGAGCTAGTTGTATGATGTGAAATTCAAATGAAGGAGAATGTACTCTCTCAGGCAACCTAAAGAATTTCACTTGGAATATGACCTATGGGATCACACAAAGAATTTGGTATATTTTTTCCATCTTGGTCATGTAGTTTTCTCATTATTTCTTCAATCTCTTTCACTACTAGAAGCAATACTTTCATGACCATAATACTTTGATGACCTTAATGAATGCCATATTTCACATACTTTCAATTATTTTTTAATTCAATAACTTTAAATGTAAAATGTCAAAATATCTCTATTAAAATGATAAAATTTTTAAGAGGGCTTATACATACCTAAAAATAGTTATTTTTGTTAAGTTGTCTAAATTATAATCAACATATTTTACTCTGGCAACGTTTTCTAAGGAGGATTTCTATGGAAGATAGTAGTTTACTCTGGCAATGTTTTCTGAGGTGGCTTCAACCTTTGAGATCTATATGAATGACCAATGGACAGGGTGTGTAATCCAACTAGAAAAGGAGCTACAACTAGGTAAGTATATATTGTTATATGAATCCATGATTGGGTAGTGGTTTCCACCCTTTCGTCTCCCCTTAGCTATATTAGTGATAACAAGAAAGTAGAAACAACAACATGGAAGATGGATGTGTGAAGCATTAGATTACCCATGAGTGCTACTTAAATGACCTAAAGTAAGTAAGTATTTCCCTTGTAATGAGCCACTAATTCTATAAGCTAATAGCCAATTATCTGATTCTTAGCTAGTGGTGATTGAGTAATAGGTGACACCAAACTTGGCTATCATTTTTTGGGAACTACTGAAACTTGCACCTTTGCTTTACTAGTCATCGGAACACGATTCCCTTTGCACCTTTGATTTACTAGTAACTGGAACACTATTCCATTACTTCTATTGATGCATGTTATTTGAATGTGTTCTAAAAGATGACAAAACCCCTGCTACGAAATGGTAAGAATAACTAGGAGCTTGGGCAGTTTTCTCTAGCAACAATGAGTTCTGAAGAAGCTAGTTGTTTACTCTGGCAATGATGAACACCAGTATTGCAGCAAGACTGTTTCAACTCTTGGGGCTACCAATTTTACTTTATCAACCCAGGGTTCGTACAAACTTGGAGGTGACAATGTTGTATACAAAAGTAAATGTGATGGGTGTACTCTTTGTCACTGCTAATATGGCAATAGACCACTAAGGTTTTTCAAACCAGACTTCTATTGATCCAAAAGAAGCTTGATTACCAATGAGGAAAAGGGAAATATACACTAAAAGAAATCTTGTCTACTGCAGTAAGGAAAAGATTGAAAATCAAATGCTTAAACACACCATTCATCTAATCTAACTGTTAAGAGGCTTTGCTTCATGAGAATGCTAAGTTATCATATGTGCAATCCTACTATCCTAGGCATGCACTTTGAAACATCAAGCATTCTACTATTATGCATGTAAATGAACAAAATGACTTCTTTTCATTTTTGTTTTTTTTTTTGTGTGAAAGTGTGAATGCTAGCTTCTTTTGGTGATGTGGCATGTGGATTAGGGATAATGGTGGATGGTCAGATGGCTTGGAGGCAAGTAGGGGTCCTTTTCTAGCTTCCTAGGTAATTTTTCCACAATTCAGCCTCAAAACAGGCCACTACAGGTCAACCTTCAAGATGTCCTAATGCATCCTACACGATGTCCTAATGCTCCTACAGGATCCCCTGTATTCCTACAGGATACAACCATGAGCAACAGGAGGGATTTGGAAGGTGATGTAAGGCTTAGGGAAGGTGAATGGTGGGTGAAATGAGGTAAGGGAGTTCCTAGGACTCCTTCAAAATGAAAAAAAAAAGAGTTGTGAGATGGTTGGATTTGCTCAACAAGCTTGGAGAAGTATTCTTGTGGGATGATGAATTTAGTGAGAGATCTAGTGAAAGAAATTGATAACCATGTATGGATGAGGTTAGGATGGGGTTGTTGATCATGAAATCTCTCCGCACTGTTGAAACTCCTGCACTGCATCAATCATTCATATTTATCCATAAATCATGTAAACAAGAAGCTTTTCAATTAACTAAGGAAAACATAATTTCATGAGCTAGTTACCTATTTCATGCATGGGAAAAATTGTAGAATAATATGAAACCTTGATGAGATCTAATGTAAGACTGAAGATAACAGAAACGATAATTAAATCCTATTCTTGAAAACTAGTAAAATGCTGACCTAAGTAATAGAAAACCCTAAATTCCATGAGAAATCAGAATTCTGTCTTTTAGGGCTACACAGGAGTTCTTTCCTCAAACCATGCTCCCTGAAGGGAGGAGTGAGGCCAAATCCACATACTAACATATTTTTGATATTCCTTTATATTCCTAAGCTAATGCTGAAGCAATGCACAAATGGAAGCAAACTAATCAAATCCACAACTACTTGTATTGAAATAATGCTAAATACAATTTAACCATTAATATATGAAATAAACTAAGCATACAAATACAAGAAGAGGAGCCTTTGCTGCTAGGGTTGGGCCCTAACCCAAGAGCTTCATCCCTCTGATTCAACTCAGTGCTAGATGAAGGAAATGCTCATTCTCATTATCAAAATAGAAAATTACCTAACAATGTCTTCCACAAGTCTTGAACTCGAAACTTCCTAGTGTTTTTACATCCAAAATTCAAATCCTAATGAGGCTCTAGGCCTCATTTATACAACTAAAGTCTCCAACAACTTCCTTAAATCTAGGGACACTTCGCTCCCAAACTCAAGATGAATTGGCTCTTTAACTGTCACTGGCTCAACTGCCTTTTGATCTTCATGACTCGGCTGCTTGCAACTCCAAGCTAGTGTGATTTGATGGAGGAATATTTGAATGAGTGAGGAGTCAATGAGGAGGATCTATCTCCTACAATCTCTCCTCCTTGTTTCATTTGAGTTTCTGCCCTTAATTAGCCAAAATTGTCATGATTTGCTCTCAAAAACCTGCAATCAATGCACATAATTCCGCTAGGCATAACATCTCATTAAGCAAAATATAATCAAGATATGTAAGGAATTATGAGAAGAGTTGATTTAAATAAGCTTGGAGGTGTGTTAAGGTACATATAGTTACCCAATGATGAGGCTCATCATCACCCCCCTATTGAAAGTGTTGCTCATCCTATGAGCAACTCAATCTATATCCATGTCCTTCATTGCTCTAGTGGCTTCCTTGACATCCCATGCTTCTACTGTAGTTTCCTCTTCCTATGAATAGAATCATTCCTTCCTCTCTATCTCCTCCCATTGCTTTCTTTTTTCCTCTTCCTTTCTTCCTTCCAACATTCCTAAGAGCAGTGGTGGACTGAGTCTCAAGGTAATGAAATTGACTTTGAGTCTTTGGAGATCTTGCTTATACATGGGTGTTCTGTTTAGTGCCTCTCGCATTCTCTGAGGAGAATGGTACTATCTGATTTTCAGGCTGTAGGGAAAAGTGTTCCATCTCCTTTGATAAGCTTGTATGTTGTCATCCCCTAACAACCTGAACATGTCTTCAAAGTGTGTGACTGCTTGCTCTTGGGTAGCAATGTACCTAGGTGCAAGTTTATGGTCATTTGCAGTCAGGTTGTGGGTGTTGATGACAACCATTGGATTTGATTTCTCAGCTCTTATCATGAGGGGTTATGTATCTTCTCTTGCCATTAATTTCTTCATCTCTGCAGCTCTTGCCTCCTCATTATTCATTCATGATGCCAAGGCCATCAATTGCAAGTCCCCTAGTTTTGAATTTGGGTCCCACACATTCAGATCTGTCAAAGCCAAGTTGTGTAGGTAAAACTTAGACTTTTTAGCTCTATCCTCCAAGGTGATTTGATCACAGAGATCAATTAGTTTCCTATAATATTGGAAGGGAATATTTCCTCTTTGTGCTAAAGTTTTGATTTGGAACTGCAACCATTGTTCCTTAATATACAATGCATAGGACTTTGCTAGCATCCTTCATTTGATTGCCTCTAACGATAGACTGACCATGGATGCTAATTGATTCTCTCTCTCTTGTAGTTGTTCCCTTAACCTTGCATTCTCTTCCTCCAACTGAGATTTCATCATTTCCTATCTGTCCCTGAGGCTGCTCAGTTCTCTGCCCATCTCCTTTACGTCGTCCTCCATGTGACCTATGTCCCCCACTCCTTTAGATTTGGCAATTTTCATCCACCTATGTGTTCTTTCCCTTTCTTTCTCAAGATAAAAGAATAAGGGGATGGAAAATTTCTATGGAATGACCCTACCCCCTTTAATGAACCTGTAGTAGGAGTCAAGGTTGGGTTGAAGACTAGGTTCCCTTAGTTCTGGATCCTCCTTCTTTGTTTCTTGCTGCATGATACCTTCTTTGTCCAATTTTTGAGTTTCCTATAGGTCTGGAAGAACTTCATGTAGGATGGCCTCTGCTTCCTGTAGGTCCTTCTGTGTCTCATGTAGGATACCTTTTCCTTTGGATGAGGCAGATCTAGTGATAGGCCTCCTAACATAAGTGATAGGAGACTTGGGAGAGGCTTGTCCTAATGATCCTTCCCCTTGATTTTTCACAAGAGGAGCTATCTTTTCCTACTGTTTTGGTGAGTCTTCAATGATAATAGGAACTTTGGTGGGTGTTTGAGGTTTTCCTTGCCTGATCCTTGTACTTTTTCTTATCCTAAAGTACAATGGAGTTTGTCTCTGTCTCTTCCCTTTTTTCTTGATAGGGGTACTTAGGGCAGTGAGGGCAGCTGTTGCCTCTTTCTCAGTGGGTTCTAGAGATACCCTGGGTGAGTCCTCCCCTTCTTTGCCTTGCATTGTAGACCTATGTTCTTTCTTGTCTTTTGTCTCCCCTTTTCCATTCTCCTTCTCACTCTTGTCTTTCTCCTCTTCTTCTCCCTCTAGTTCCTCACTCTGTTCATTAGTTTCTTCCTTTGCATCTTCTTTTGTCTCTTCACCACTTTCCTTCTCCTTTTCTTCCTCTTCTTCCTCCTCTGTTTCCTCTTCATCCTTCTTTATTTCTTCTTCATCCCTCTATTTTTATTCTTCATCCCTTTCATTGGTAGTGGGGCATTTGTCATATTGAAGGGCATTTATGTCTTCCTCTATCTGCATATCTTTGAAAGTTTCCCATGTGATAGGGAGTCTTAGGTTTTGGAGGGAATATTCTATGATAAGTCTAATTAACCCATGATGGGCTAGTTGTTGATGGTTTCCTCCCTGCACCTTAATGCTCATATCTATCATTGATTGAAGAAGAAAGTAGGGTATGCTTAGTCTGTTTTGAGGAGGTGTGTTTGCTCCAAACCTCAGCTCTTGGAGAAGCCTAAAATGGTACCCATATACCACACTGTACCTACATTCACATGATATATACTTAATGAGGTGGTAGCTAATATCATTCCAAGGATATGGCAGGCTTGCTCTTTTGACTCCATTTTTGTCTTCCATTGCCTCCTCTGCTTCCAAAAAGAATTTCTTCTTTGCAATTTGGCTGTTGTCCTTATCTTCCTTTCTCCAAGGCAACCCTAAAGGAAGTGTGGTGATTCTGCTTATGATTTCAGGGCTCTGGCCACTTCATCATCATATCCCCTCAATTTTTAAAAGAAACCCATCCAATTGTGCGTTGTGAATATCTCTAGTACAGGAGGGTGCTGATGAAGTCTCAGTGTGTTTGTGAGATCCCTCTTGTTAAATTCCCCTGTCATTTTTCTCTAATGGGTGTGGAGGGTTATATATGTATGCTACCAAATTCTAATGGATGAGGAATTTTAAATGAAAATTATGTGTATAATTCCCCTAGACTGCAATCTTTTCAACAAAATAGAAGTCTCTTATATATAGTTTTTACTTGGAAAAGGTGGGAAGGTATAGCTCCTACCTCCTTGTCACTGCCTGATGAAGCCAAATTTTGGTTTTTCCCTTTAAAAATGCTCACTGCCAATCCTGTAGGTGACTATTTCGTATCTTGTGGGATCTCCTGTAGGATCTTGTAGGTGCTCCTGCGCTGGAAAAACCACTCATTGTCTTTCCCATAGATTGCTTCAGGGGCCGAGAGAAACTTTGCTTTGGTGTAGCCTTGAGATTGTGAATGCCTCCTGTTATCCCTTAGGTTGTCCCTCAGGTTGGAGTAAAGGGATACGGCCGAGGTAACCACAAACCAACTTTGGACTACAAGTTCTAGCCCACCTGCAATCAGAGAGGGCTCTCTCTTTCTGATTTAGCTCTGTTGATGATGATTTTAGTCTAGTTATTGGGTTCAGGGGTTTTGTTTGTGTTTTGGTGGGAAGATTGATATTTTCAGGTAAAGAGGCAGGTATAGTGTGAAAGATTCAAACCATTGGGCATGGAGTCAAGGAGTAGGACTGCTGATGCGTTTTCTTGGTCACAAGAGGAAAAAGGAGCAAGGTAGCTGCACATGGAACAATTTTTCAAGTTTAAAGGATGGAAAGAATGCTAAGGAAGGAGAGGCAATTAAGGATCTCTCAATCAGTTTAGCAGAGAAGGGTGAATGAGCTCTATCTCGGGGCAGTAAAGATTCCCTAGATAACTGTCAAACACATGTGAATTAGGGTAAATATGAGCCACAGGGAATTCATATTCATGTCCAATTCAATTCAAATGAAAAAACATAAAGAAACAGCAGAAATTGAGCCTAGAGTGCGGTTAAACAAGTTCTAAGCTAATCTTTCTTTTTGCTATTTAGATGGTGAAAGATGGAAAACAGAGGTGAGAAGCACTTATTGAGTCATGTTGCAGCACAAGAATTCCACATTCACTTGCTCAGATCATTAGACACAGAGCAGACAGTCATTCCTCCAAATCTCTTCAGCAATCTTTGATTAAGTAAAACATATCAGGTATACAGTGCGAGTCTCCAGTGAAAAATATCGATCGACCAACCCTTGAAACAATACAGAGGGTGGTATATCTAGGAAAAATTCTCCAAAATTTGTTTATTACAACTTTGACCTAAACATGTCTGAAAGTAAAAGATTACTTTAACCTAAACCTACCAGAAATAAATGCAAGAAAATATCTATGGGCTGCGCTAAGGTCAGCCATATCAAAACTGAATTAATGCGTTGTCCTCGGTGGCTTGGTGCAGTGCTTCTGCAATAACTGTGCATGGACTTCTGCTCCATTGTAGTTCGGTGGCTTTAACCGCTTTAACTGTGATTTGAGAGTTGGGATGGGCTTACACCTCCTGATTTGACTTTGCTAGAGGCCATTCAATGCTGACCTGCTTTGGGAACTGAAGATTTCCATTAAAAAATTTAACTGATACCCTTTGCCGCTTTATCTTTCCTCTGATACTCTTTGACAAATGAATCGGGCCAGTTCTGTCCTTCGCTATGGGTCAAATCAAAATTTAATGGCCGTTGTTCGGCCCTCTGTTTCCTTTAGAACTGTCTTTTGATCCTTTCTGTATGCCTTGCGAAGAAAAATGGGTCATTCGGCGTTTTTTAGGCTTGTTGGGGGCTGCACAATGAGGGGTTTCCCATTTCGGCCCATTTCCCGTAGCCATGCGCGATTAGCGCTAATCGCGCATGAAAAACTGCCTCAGAATTTGAATCTGGGCTTCCTAAGCATGATTTTCGCCTTTTGCGCCAAAAACTGATGATGACATTAGCGAGTGGGACCATGGTACGGTGGATGATGTGGCAGGATGACGTCAGCAGGGTGATGTCAGCATGTACGGTGGATGATGTGGCAGGGACACGGTGGAAGTGACGTGGCATGGGTGACTCGGTAGGAGGCCGATGTGTGCAGATGACGTGGTAGTGTCCTGTGCAGTCATCAGGGGGAGGGACAGAAGGCGGTTTATGGTTTTCATCGGACCGCCTTCTGTACGAGGGCGGTAACTGTCAGAGCGGCTCCGATGCAATCATAGGCAGACGCGCGTCCTCCTGCATGACGGAAAAACCGCCAAGCCATCGGGCGCTAAAGGTCGGGGGATGGGATGGCTCTGAAATCGCCGAGAGCCGTCAGATCTAGGAGGGGCGGATCGGAGGGCTGACAGAGCGCGGAGCTGACGGCGGGTTTATACGGGGGATCTGCGCGGATATTCGGATCTTCATAAAATGCCGCGGGGAGGGTTAAACTTTGGTTTTGTGGGTTTTATGGGTTTATACAAGTGGGGAAAAACAAAACTTAATGTTTATTAAAACTTTTAAACATTATATTTGTGCAAACGATTGCGGAGGGGTAAAGTTACAAGGTTCTGAGGACAGAGATGTGGGTAAAGGTTCTTGGTCTAACCAGAGGTTTAGACCAATCCCAGCTTCATGACACGGATGGGTTCACAATAGTCTCAGGTGGACTACTATGTCCCAGGACTGAAAAATACATAGCTATAGTGCTACAAGGTGGGATATGTACATAGGGGAGTTATTAACATAGATTTAGTAGGGGAAGAGGGAAAATAAATGGGGATTTACATAATAGAGTCAGTAGTTAATATGAAGATGATGAGAAAGCGCTAAGGTAAAGAACCTTATGCTATTTTGGGGGAATAGAACTTTGTAAAAGAAGAATGGAAATCCTTGAGTGAGGCAGATTTTCACCAAGGCTAATGTTATGGAACATGATGAGACTAAGAGGCTCAAGCAGATCTTGACCTCTTTGGGAAAATTAGTGAGTGATTTGGGGAATAAGAAGAAAGGGGAGTTAGTTATGTCCAGCTTGAGTTCCTCCAGATGAAAAACTACATCATGACTGTGATCTGAAAAGATATAACACTTAGAAACACAAAATTGATCATGAATCATCATTCTGCAACCTCAAAAACTACCTACCCAGCCTACTTTCCTAATATGTTTTCTTCTTTTCGGTTTCGGTGCACTTAGACTTGCAGACCCAGCTTTACAATTTTTTCTTTTGATTGCTTTCCTATCTAAATCTACACTTATTTCTGCCAAGGGCCCAGATTAAGCAATTGGGCTCCTTTGATTCTCTACCTATCTACCAATCTGCCAAGATTAAGCTGTTTGGACAGATATTATTCTCTATATTCTAAAACAGGAAATTGAAAACTAGGGAGACCAAGGTTAAGCTGTTTGGCCCTCCCTTTTATAGAACATTCTTCAAAAATGGTTAAGTCATCAAAATTGGAATTCAGCAGTGGCATTTGGACTAGCACACTTTTACAGCTTCTTCTTTGACCTGTTTTTGGAAATATGGAACCTTGTAGCATGAAAGATGACATATTTGGCATGTAAAAATGTCAATCATGAAACATGAACACCTGTCGCAATAGGAGGCTAACAATGGCTCCACTTGGGGATGGCTTTTCCTTGTGAAAGGCCAAGAACAACAGGTCAGACTGCCTTGATCTTCTATGGTTGTTGTGGATTGAAGGAACTTCTTTATGCTGGCTGTTAGATAATTGAAACTTTGTAATATGAACAACCTTCTCCTCAACTGAAATATTGTGAAATGCATAGCACTGCCTGCTTTCTTCTACGTGCTTGCTATTATGTAGAATGTTGCTTGAGCATTGCCTTTGAAACATTCTCAAAACATGGATCAAAACTGATGTGTTTGCTTTACTTTTGCTTTGACCAAGGGTGCTGATGTGAAACTAAAACACTCCTCTGTTTTGATATTTTTGACTGAAGACTGCAAACAGCTTCCCTTTACCATTAATTGTTGTGATGTGACTGTGCTACTCTTGTTGTTTTGTTGAAATTAGTGCCGAGACAGAGCTTTTAATACTGGAATACTTGCTTTGGTTGTGTCTTCACAAGATTTATTGCTGCTCCTCTAACCTTCAGAAAAATAAAACAAAACTTTGATATATACAAATATTACTGTACAAAAGATATATACAAAGCTGCACTGTATCCCTTAAAACGGATCATGGTAATGTTTCAGCATACGGCCATTGACGGGGCCTTCTTCAGCAGAACTATCCTCTACATATTTGAGAAAATAAGTGTTATTTCCCTGAACAATGGCCCATTCCATAAAAAATCAAACTTTGCATGTTTGCCCTTGTCTTCTCTTCGTGAGTCCCACCTTAGAACTTTGTCACCAATGTAGAAATCCTCAGCTTTAACTCTCTTATCAAACATCTTTTTGAGTTTTTCTTGCAAAATTTGAGCTCTGTCATAAACTTGCTCTCTGGTTTGCTGGAGATGAATGGTCTGATTAATCCTTCTTTGAATGTCATTTGGTTCAGCCTGAATTTCCTGTAACAGTCTGATAGTAGGGATGCCCAAGGATGAAGGAAATCTAGCCTCCATGCCATATACTAGCTCATAAGGGCTCATCCCAATGGACCTCTTAGTTGAAAGTCTGTCTGCCCATAGGGCGTTTACCAGCTTTTTGTGCCAGTTCTTTTTGTTCTCTTCTAGTACTTTCTTTATGATGTTGATGAGGCTTTTGTTAGATGATTCGGCCAAGCCATTACCTTGAGGGTAATAGGCTGTAGAGTGGCCCAAGGTAATATCAAATTGGTGGCAAAAATTGATCATTTTTTGGATTTGAAGGTAGCGGAATTGTCAGTGATGATTTTCTCAGGGCAGCCAAATCTAGAAAGGATATTTCACTCAAGGAATTGGGTAATGATGGTGTCATTTGCTTGCCTACAGGGAATGGCTTCAACCCACTTAGTGAAATAGTCGATGGCTGTTAAAATCCATTTGTGCTGGCCTGAGGAAGAGGGATGGATTTCTCCAATGAAGTCAAGACCCCATTGTTGAAAAGGCTTCTCGGTTGATATGGGTTTCAGGGGCAGGGGCAACAACTTTCTTTTGACCTCAAAGATTTGGCATTTGTGACATGACATGGCAAACTTCTTTACATCTGCAAAAAGAGAGGGCCAGTAAAAACCAGCTCTTAAAATTTTATCAGCAGTGGACTTCCAATATAGATGTCCTCCACAGTCACCTGCATGGAATTCTTTCACGACTTTGTTAGTTTCATTCATGGTTAAAAAATTAAGCAATATACCTTCATGATTTCTCCAAAATAATGCATCATCTATGACACAGAACTTTAAAGCCTTCATTTTCAAGAATCTTTTCTTGGTTCTGGACAATCTTGGTGGAGCAAACAGGTTTAACAGTACAAAACATATATCAGCATACCATGGAGATTGCAAAAAGGTCTCACTGATCTGTGGAGTCGCCAGCTCTTGTTCATTGTCCAGCTGGTTAATGTCTAAGGCTTGAAAGTTTGTTTTAGACATCAATTTGGCTAAACCTTGTCCCTTTATCAGTTTGGTTGGTTTTATTTCTATGTCATACTCAAGGATGTTTGCTATCCACTTGCCTCTTTTGCCTTCTAGTCCCTCTTGGGTCAATATGTCTTTTACAGCAGCGTGTGGGACATAGGCAATCACATGTGAATATAAAATGTACACTCTGAAATCCTTGATGGCATTAACAAGTGCATAGGCCTACTTTTCCATGATTGGGTACTTCAAAGGGGCATCTCTTAAGGCTCGGCTAAAAAATGCAATCGGCTTTTCAGTTCCCTGTTCATCCTTTTGCAAAAGGACTGCAGCTATAGTATGATCAGATGCAAAAGAAAAAATGATGAAATCTTTGTCAAATTGTGGGCTAGTGAGGACAGGGGTTTGGGTTAAGGCAGATTTTATACTCTCAAAGGCCTGCTTGGTCTCAAGAGACCATTTTACCTTGGCATCCTTTTTTAACATGTTGCTTAATAATCTTATCAGCTCGGCTAGATTTGGAATGAATCTCCTTAGGAAATTTATTTTTCCAAGGAATGCTTGCAGGTCTTTTATGTTTCTCGGATATGGGATTTGGAGGATGGCTTGGATTCTTTCAGGATCAATTCTAATCCCATCTTTTGATATGATGTGGCCAAGTAATTTGCCTTCTTCAAGGCCAAAGAGAGACTTCTTGGGATTCAAGGAAATGCCATATTTCCTGCATGTCATGAATATTTGCCTAAGATGCTTGAGGTGCTCTTCATCAGATTTGGAAAAAGGGGTCAAGCAGTCAAGGTAAACAACTAGGAAATCATGTATTTCCTTGGCAAATGCAATATCCATTGCTCGTTGAAAGGTTACACCAGCGTTTTTAAGTCCAAATGGCATCTTAACATACTTAAATGTTCCCCATGGTGTGGTAAAGACTGTCTTGTCTTGGTCATCCGGGTGAACAAGTATTTGATTGAAACCTGAAAAGCCATCTAGCAAAGAGATTCTAGATGACCCCACTACTCTTTGTAGGATGTTATCCATTTTGGGCAAAGGATAGTGGTCTTTTAGGGAGACTTGGTTTAAATTTCTCACATCTACACAAAGTCTAATTTTGCCTGTCTTTTTCCTTGTAGGAACAAGATTGGATACCCATTCAAAAAATCTGATGGGTGCTATTATGCCTGCTTCAAACATCCTCTTTACTTCCTTCTCAATCATGGGAAGAAGCATAGGGTTAATTCTTCTAAGTTTCTGTTGAAGGGTTTCTGGTTTGGTTTTAAGGGAATTGTGTGTTGGATCACCGAGGTGTCATAGGATTTCAAATCCTCATAACTCCATGCAAATACATCTTGGAATTCTTTGAACAAATCAATGTACTTGGGCTTTTGATCAGGTGGTAAATTTTTGGACAATTTGATCATTTTGGGATTCTCTGCTGTCCCAATGTTGTGTTCTTCTATAGCAGCATTCAATGGTTGTAATTTTGGCTTTCTGGGAACATCATTGGCGTCAAACATGTCTTCTAATGGGGTTAGGCCAGCAAGCAGAAAATTGTCCTTTAAGTTAATGATCTCTGCCTCTGTTTTGGCAATTTCTTCCAAATGCATTTGTTTCAGTTGTTCTATGTTTGTTGTGTTAAAAACAGTTGGGTTTAGAATTTGTTTGGTTGTTGCATTTGTCACAGCCTGCTGGTTTTCATTTGTTTGCTGTTGGGCATCGTTCATAGCATCCATGTCAATGTTAATATTCAAAAACTCATGCTCAAGAGTGAGGAAATTGTTGATCTGGGCATCATTTTCAAACACTTGCCAATCTTTAACATTATTTGGGACAGCAGGCCTATGTTTTATTTCAGCTGTGAAGTGATGGTTTGGGTCAAAAGGAAGTTTACATGTACTTGCAAAGGTGGCTAGACTGTGTGCATGAATGTTATGATTTCTTGAAATCTTGGTAAGCTCGAATTCAGTGAATGCATTGAGTATATTAGTGGCAGCAGTCCTATAGGCCCTCATTCTATTGTCATTGGTAACAAAATTACCTTTCATCTGCTGTATGATTAAATCAGAGTCACCTAGAATGGACACCTTTGCAGCTCCTAAAGCTTTGAGCAGTTTAAGACCTAAAAGCAGAGCCTCATACTCTGCCATGTTATTTGTGCATTTGAAGTTCAGTCTGTAGGAATGGCCTTCTGCATGGTTGTTATATGTATTGTGAATCCATACACCTGCCCCTGCTCCTAACTTGTTGACAGAGCCATCAAACTCTAAATACCATGTGATTTCTTGCTTGTGGTTTGTGCTAAGAGTTTCAGCTATGTTAGGATTGGGCAGATTTGAAATTTCGGTTTGGGGAGTTTCTTCTAGCATGCTGGTTGCATTGACTGTTGTGACAGTCTCCTGGGTGTGGGCAACTGACTCTTCGTTGATGTGTGGTCGTTGTTCTAGAGCCAAAGGCTCATCATCAGTTGGGGAATTTGTATCATCATTAAACAAAATAAAGGAATCCATATCAGAATGGATTGAGTAAATGGGAAAATTTTCAGGCTTGCTCTCACTACTTACCACATATTTCATAAGTGTTTCTCTGTACAACCTCTTTGGTTGCCCAAAGACTGAAATAGTAGCATAGGAGAGGTCTAGTTGAAGGGATCCTTGGAGCTTTGCTCCCCATGATCTTGACAGGAGCATACCATATTTTGGTGGGATGTCAACCACCACCACATCCATGAGGATGGTTTTGTTGGGATATTGGACTAAGGAGACACACAAGTCTTTGATGAGGCCCAAACACTTGACTTGAATTGAGTCAAATGAGTACAAAACTTTGTAGGGTCTTGTAATATCAAGGTTCAGCTTTTCCATAACTGCTTTGGGCATCAGATTGTGTGATGCTCCTGAATCAAACATAGTGTTGTGCAAAACTTTGTCATGTATATGCAAACTGACATAAAAGGGTGGAATAGGTCCATATGTTGATTTTTCATTAACTTCTGGGCCAAACAACAGTTCAGGGATATCATCCAAAACATTTACATCGTCCTTATTCTCTGGGATTTGAAGTGATCTTTGAATTTGTTGCCTATATACATCATGTTTGGCGAGTTCTGAGAGGGGGATGGATATCTTCAACTTGGCTATTTCTGCCTCTAAATTAAATGGCTTTTCCAATGGAGTCTTGGTGTTGATAATGGCAGTTTTTTCTGTTTCATTTGAATTATCTGCTATTTGCTCTTGTTTGTCAGCGTTATGGGGATTTACTGTTTGCGGGTTTTCAGTTTCAGGAGGGCTTTTCGGAACGTTGTTCGAATTTTCTTCAGAGGAGGGAGGTGGCAGAGGCTGATCAATAGAAGGCTGCATTTCTGTTATGTCCTCTACAGTCACATGATGTGGGTTTGGGATAGGTATATCAGCTGGTTCTGTCATGACAGCCTTGCCTTTAATCTTGTTGGGTTGTTTGCCATCCTTTGGTTTGCTAGGTTCAAAAATATCAATGGTCCTAGTTCTCAGCTTATATTGTTTGTGTACTTCATACACAATAGTATCATAACCTTGTTTAAAATCAAAAGACTCACCAGACTTAGTCTGAAATTGACTAAAGTTATGCTCATCTTGGTCTTCTTGGCTCAGAAAAGTTTGATGGTCACCCTTTAGATCCATCAGGTTCATGTGAGTGTCTTCTATAGGTTCACTAGAAGTAGATCCTTCAACATAGTTATCTTGAAAAGGGGGTCTTATGTCATGATCTGGGCTTGACCTACCAGCATTTGTGTTCTGCGTTTTCCTAAAGTTTGGGTTCCTTATGGTATTGGACTGTTGTCCTTCCCATGATGATCTCCTCTCAACACTTTCTACTCTGTCTCCCAGCCTTTGCATGCCACTGGTGATAGCATCAAGATTTTGTTCTAAGGCTAAGGGTTCTTCCTTAAAGGTGGTTCTTCTTTCCATTCTAGCTATGTTTCTTTTGGCAATTAGGTTGGCCTCTACGCTAACAGCAACATTTTGCATGTCCGCAAGGGTCTGAGGAGCTCTTTCTTTTAACTGATATGCCATATCCGGGTCGAATCCATCAGGGAATTTATACAAAGCAAGGTCAGGGGGCAGTCTTAAGTTCTGCGGTATTGCATTATAGACATTATTGAATCTTGCACAGTACTCCAAAACGGTCTCCTGAGGACCTCTTTTAATTGTATCATATTCAGCTAGTATGTGCAAGGGGTCTTTCTTTTTCTCCCATCTGTTGGTAAAGGATTGGTAAAGCTCATCAGGGGTGGTTATAGAATTTGTGGCAAGTGATCTGAACCAAGTTCTTACATCACCTGTTAGACTTTGAACAAAAATTTTCATTCTCACGCTATCATCATCTATTTCGTAGTTTTCAAAATAATCCTGCATCTTCTTGGTATGTTGAAGGGCTGTGAAAGGACCGGTACTATCAAAATAGGTAACTTTAGATTGGTACTCCTGAGGTAAAGCCCCAGGATTAGCAGGCAGTTGCAGGGGTGCATATCTATTAGCCATATTGGCAGGGATAAGTGGGACAACGAGGACAACAGGGATAACAAGGGTAACTGGAACAGCAGTAGTGGTAGTTGTAGTATGTGCAGTGAATGGAGGTGTGGATGGAGTGCTTTGAGATGTGGATGATGAACAAGGGGAAGTAGGGGTTGAACGAAATAAAACCTTAACAGGAGTTGGAACACAGCTTGGGAGAGCTGTTTCAGGACTCAAATCAGCAAAATCTTCTCTTTGCTCTTGCTTCCTAAGGATCTTTGGGATTAAGTTTAGATTTTCAAAAGCAGCTGGTGCATTAGGATCTGGATTTGTCCTTGTATATCGTGGATTCCTTTTAGGAGCCAGCTTCTGAATTTGTTTTTTGGTATTTTTCTGGGAATGTTTTTAGAATTAGCAAGGAACTGATCAAATTTTGGAACAACTATCTATAGCTTAAAACTAGCATGAAGATTGACTGAAGCAGCTTTTATTTACTTCTGCCAATGCAAAGCAAAGACAGTTTAAAAGGCTACTTGGCTGACATTCAGGCTTCATCTGTAGTTTTAAGGAATATACAGCAATTAGAAAATTGATTTCTCAGTGGATTCTTCCAACTTGTTTCGTGAATTTAACTGAGGATCTCCCCAGTGGAGTCACCATTATGTTATCACTCAGGTTGTCCCTCAGGTTGGAGTAAAGGGATACGGTCGAGGTAACCACAAACCAACTTTGGACTGCAGGTTCTAGCCCACCTGCAATCAGAGAGGGCTCTCTCTTTCTGATTTAGCTCTGTTGATGATGATTTTAGGCTAGCTATTGGGTTCAGGGGTTTTGTTTGTGTTTTGGTGGGAAGATTGATGTTTTCAGGTAAAGAGGCAGGTATAGTGTGAAAGTTTCAAACCATTGGGCATGGAGTCAAGGAGTAGGACTGCTGATGCGTTTTCTTGGTCACAAGAGGAAAAAGGAGCAAGGTAGCTGCACATGGAACAATTTTTCAAGTTTAAAGGATGGAATGAACGCTAAGGAAGGAGAGGCAATTAAGAATCTCTCAATCAGTTTAGCAGAGAAGGGTGAATGAGCTCTATCTGGGGGCAGTAAAGAATCCCTAGATAACTGTCAAACACATGTGAATTAGGGTAAATATGAGCCACAAGGAATTTATATTCATGTCCAATTCAGTTCAGATGAAAAAACATAAAGAAACAATAGAAATTGAGCCTAGAGTGCGGTTAAACAAGTTCTAAGCTAATCTTTCTTTCTGTTATTTAGATGGTGAAAGATGGAAAACAGAGGTGAGAATCACTTATTTAGTCATGTTGTAGCACGAGAATTCCACATTCACTTGCTCAGATCATTAGACACAGAGCAGACAGTCATTCCTCCAAATCTCTTCAGCAATCTTTGATTAAGTAAAACATATCAGGTATACAGTGCGAGTCTCCAGTGAAAAATATCGATCGACCAACCCTTGAAACAATACAGAGGGTGGTATATATAGGAAAAATTCTCCAAAATTTGTTTATCACAGCTTTGACCTAAACAGGTCTGAAAGTAAAAGATTACTTTAACCTAAACCTACCAGAAATAAATGCAAGAAAATATCTATGGGCTGCGTTGAGGGCAGCCGTATCAAAACTGAATTAATGCGTTGTCCTCGGTGGCTTGGTGCAGTGCTTCTGCAATAACTATGCATCGACTTATGCTCCATTGTAGTTCGGTGGCTTTAAGTGCTTTAACTGTGATTTGAGAGTTGGGATGGGCTTACACCTCCTGATTTGACTTTGCTGGAGGCCATTCAATGCTGACCTGCTTTGGGAACTGAAGATTTCCATTAAAAAATTTAACTGATACCCTTTGCCGCTTTATCTTTCCTCTGATACTTTTTGACAAATGAATTGGGCTGGTTCTCTCCTTCGTTGTGGGTCAAATCAAAATTTAATGGCCGCTATTCAGCCCTCTGTTTCCTTTAGAACTGTCTTTTGATCCTTTCTGCATGCCTCGCGAAGAAAAACGGGTCATTCGGCGCTTTTTGGGCTTGCTGGGGGCTGCGCGATAAGGGGTTTTCCATTTCGGCCCATTTCCCGTAGCCATGCGCAATTAGTGCTAATCGCGCATGAAAAACTGCCTCAGAATTTGAATCTGGGCTTCCTAAGCACGATTTTTGCCTTTTGCGCCAAAAACTGATCATGACGTCAGCATGATGTCAGTGGGTGGGACCATGGTACGGCAGATGACGTGGCAGGATGACGTCAGCAGGGTGATGTCAGCATGTACGGTGGATGACGTGGCAGGGACACGATGGAAGTGACATGGCATGGGTGACTCGGCAGGAGGTCGACGTGTGCAGATGATGTGGTAGTGTCCTGTGCAGTCGTCAGGGGGGGGGACAGAAGGCGGTTTATGGTTTTCATCGGACCGCCTTCTGTACGAGGGCGGTAACTGTCAGAGCGGCTCTGATGCAATCATAGTCGGATGCGCGTCCTCCTGTACGACGGAAAAACCACCAAACCATCGGGCGCTAAAGGTCGGGCGACGGGATGGCTCCAAAATCGCCGAGAGTCGTCGGATCTAGGAGGGGCGGATCGGAGGGCTAACGGAGCGCGGAGCTGACGGTGGGTTTATACGGGGGATCTGCACGGATATTCGGATCTTCATAAAATGCCGCGGGGAGGGTTAAACTTTGGTTTTGTGGGTTTTATGGGTTTATACAAGCGGGGAAAAACAAAACTTAATGTTTATTAAAACTTTTAAACATTATCTTTGTGCAAACGATTGCGGAGGGGTAAAGTTACAAGGTTCTGAGGACAGCGAGGTGGGTAAAGGTTCTTGGTCTAACCAGAGGTTTAGACCAATCCCAGCTTCATGAAACAGATGGGTTCACAATAGTCCCAGGTGGACTACTATGTCCCAGGACTAAAAAATAGATAGCTATAGTGCTACAAGGTGGGATATGTACATAAGGGAGTTATTAACATAGATTTAGTAGGGGAAGGGGGAAAACAAATGGGGATTTACATAATAGAGTCAGTAGTTAATATGAAGATGATGAGAAAGCGCTAAGGTAAAGAACCTTAGGCTATTTTGGGGGAATAGAACTTTGTAAAAGAAGAATGGAAATCCTTGAGTGAGGCAGATTTTCACCAAGGCTAATGTTATGGAACATGATGAGACTAAGAGGCTCAAGCAGAGCTTGACCTCTTTGGGGAAATTAGTGTGTGATTTGGGGAATAAGAAGAAAGGGGAGTTAGTTATGTCCAGCTTGAATTCCTCCAGATGAAAAACTGCATCATGACTGTGATCTGAAAAGATATAACACTTAGAAACACAAAATTGATCATGAATCATCATTCTGCAACCTCAAAAACTACCTACCCAGCCTACTTTCCTAACATTTTTTCTTCTTTTTGGTTTGGGTGCACTTAGACTTGCAGACCCAGCTTTACAATTTTTTCTTTTGATTGCTTTCCTATCTAAATCTACACTTATTTCTGCCAAGGGCCCAGATTAAGCAATTGGGCTCCTTTGATTCTCTACCTATCTATCAATCTGCCAAGATTAAGCTGTTTGGACAGATATCATTCTCTATATTCTAAAACAGGAAATTGAAAACTAGGGAGACCAAGGTTAAGCTGTTTGGCCCTCCCTTTTATAGAACATTCTTCAAAAATGGTTAAGTCATCAAAATTGGAATTCAGCAGTGGCATTTGGACTAGCACACTTTTACAGCTTCTTCTTTGACCTCTTTTTGGAAATATGGAACCTTGCAGCATGAAAGATGACATATTTGGCATGAACACCTGTCGCAACAGGAGGCTAACACCTCCTATGCATGGGAATCATTGTTTTATTTCCTCATATGGTTGACTTGAGTGGGATGGTGTGCTAGCAACTGAAGTACGAGTATCCATTTTTGGACTGTTGGTCCCACTACCACATCATCATTCTCTTTACATCGTAATCAACTCCCACTTCGGGCATCCGTAACTTAACCAATTTTGACCTCATCTCTTCCTTCTCCTAACTTGACTGATGCCACATGTGTAATGAACTAACTTTATTCTCCTTGTTGACTGACTGAAGGTGGCCAAAATAACTAGACACATTTCGCTTATAAAACCAACTCTTTCACAAATCTACATGTTTGATCATATTATGCTAACGAGAGAGTGGAAGCGAGATACATACCTATGGTAAGATGCCTTGATGTTGCTTGTTGGAGAGTGAAGTCCTTACTATGTATTGGCTGCATGTGTTTTTCTCTTCTTTTTTTTATTGTCCTCCTTTGATGTTTTTCCTTGATGTGCAGGTACTGGATGGTGATGCTGATGATCCTATTGCTACTGCTAAGATTTGGAGGAGCTTCTTTGACCTCTGGATCTCCATGTTGAAGCTGACTGCAACTTGTGATTTTTTGTTTTGTGGGATAGGCTGCTACAAGATTTCCTACAGGATGTCCTGTAGCTGCCTCTCCCTCAATTTTTTTAATCAATCCTTCACTTCTGGAGCATGAGGATGGTTGGCATGGGTAGAGAAGGGGTCTAGGGATTGGTGAATGAGAGGTATAGATTTCAGGGGTTGTCTCCTTGTTCTCTGGCTTTATCCTCTTTTATTTTATTTTTATTTAATTAATTAATTAATTAATTAATTTTATTTATTTATTTATTTTTTAATTAATTGATTAATTAATTTTATTTATTTATTTATTTATTTTTAAAGTTGTAATATTTTTGTTTTTGAAACTGTCTTTATTGGATGAATGTAGGGGTGATCATGGTGGAGAGAGACATGGTGATGATATGTTGAAGTAAACACTCATTTTTTTACATAATCATGTCATCCCCTTGCTATAGGGTTACTTTCCTTGGGATTCCCAAGCGACTGTAATTCCTACAGGATCATCTTGTAGGTTTTTAGGGAATCCTGTCGGTTTACAGGAAATCCTATAGAAAACATAGAACCCTTGCAAACCAAGCTAGATGAGTTCAAAAATGGAGGGAATGATGGAATGATGAAGGATATAGAATGGAGGAATGAAAAAATGAACTGTATAGGTCCTTTTGATCCTCTCTTATTGCTCTGATCCTCCTCCTGCTGACCTACAAACAAAATTTTGAATGTTATTTTATCTCTTCTTTTTTTCATCTCTTTTTTTCTTTTCTTTTTTTCTTTTGAAAACAACTAGTCTGTCCCACAGAGGTTTTCATCCTAGCTACTTGCCCTGGGTGCCTCAAAATAAGTTTTCACCCAGAGATCTTTTTATCTCTTTTTTTTTTTTTTTTTGATACCATTAGGCTGCCTCAATAGGTTTTCAACCCAACAGTGGGGCTCAGGTGCCTCATGGAAGTTTACACCTGAGTCTCCTTATTATTATTTTTTTTAGTGATTTGATCGGGCAGAAGCTGAGATTTTCTCCACCACCATTACTGTCTTGTTGATGTCATTAATGAATTCTTGATTTGATAAGGGCTGCTTGTAGACCCTCAATCTGTGCCCATTGACAAGTCAAGGAATAGCCTCTACATCAATGGTTCTTATCTGCACTAAACCATTATCATGACATTTCTCTATGATATAAGGCCCTAACCATCTAGTCCTTAACTTTCCTTTAAAATCTTTGTATCTGGAATCATACAACAAAGCCCAATCACCTTATTGAAATTGTTTTTCCTTTGTGTTCTTGTCATGCCAAATCTTCCTTTGAACTTGAGTCACCTCTGTGTGTAGGAGGGCTTGCATTCTAAACTCATATAACCCATTCAACTATAGCAATCTCTCTTGTCATGCACTAGTGAGATCTAGATCTAGTTGTGCTGCCATTCTGAATGTATTGTACTCAAATTAAATGGACAATAGGGCATATTTCCCATAGACCAACTCATAGGGAGTGAATCTAGTGGTGGTTTTCTAGGTGGTATTGTAGGTCCAAGTGGCCTCAACTAATTTATCTGCCCAATCTTTTCTGCTGCTGCTAATCACTTTGATGAGAATTCCCTCCAACACTCTGTTGGTCACCTCCACTTGCCCATTAGCTTGTGGGTGGTAAGGAGTGGATTTTCTATGCTTGAACTTGTGCTAGATTAACATTTTTTCAATCATGTGTGATGTAAACTGGCTGCCTTGATCAATGGCTAGTTCTCTAGGGTACCCAAACTTATAAAATACATTTTCCCTTAAGAATTCAACCACATTCTCCTTTGTTGCTGCCTTGATTTCCTTGGGTTTAGCCCACTTGGTGAAATAGTCAGTGCACACAATGATGTACTTCTTTTTCCTAGATGGAGGGTCAATAAGTCCAATGAAATCCATGCCCCACTTGTCAAATGGCTCAAAAGTCACTTGAGGTTGCATAGGAATTTCATCCCTTGGACTAGGCTTTCCCATCCTTTGGCACTGATCACACTGACTAGTATATCTTCTCACATCCTAATGAAGAGTGGGCCAATAATACCCAGCTTGTAGCACCTTGAATGTTGGCCTCTTGGTTGTAAAGTGACCTCCACATGGCCCATCATGACACGTCATAAGGATGTCAAAGACTTCCTCCTCCCTGACACATCTTCTCAGAATTTGATCCAGGCCTAGTTTGTATAGGTTGCCCCCAATCCAAGCGAATGGGGTGCTCTTCCTCACAATCTTGCTTTTCTTTTTGGAGGAAAAATTCAGTGGGAACTGTGCAAACACCAAGTAGTTTTCTATGTCAGCAAACCGTGGAGAGAGAACTAAAATGGTAAATAAGTGTTCATATGGTAACTGATCATCAACCATTTCTTCCTCCCCTGCAGGTAAAGTTAATGTGGATAAAAAATCTACAACAACATTCTCCTCACCAGGCTTATCAATAATAGTTAGATCAAAGTGTTGTAATAAAAGTAACCATCTAATAATCTAGGCATTTGCATTAGGTTTATTGATCAAGTATTTAATTGTAACATGGTCAGTTTGTAAAAATGTTTGGTAACCTATAATGTAATGCCTAAATTTGTTCAATGAATGCACAACATCTAGGAGCTCCTTTTTGGTCACTGTGTAGTTCAGTTCAGCCTTTGACAGATTCTTACTGATGAAGTAAATGGCATAAGCTAACTTGTCATCTATCTGACCTAGAGCTGCTCCTACGGCTTTGTGAGAGGCATCAGCATGTATATGGAAAGGAAGGGCCCAATTTGGGCCTCGGAGAATAGGTGCAGTGGTCAACTTTTCCTTCAGGGTGTCCAAGGCCTCTTGACAACATTTTGACCATAAAAATTCAGAGTCTTTTTCCAATAACCCAAATAAAGGAGAAGCTAACTTGCTAAAGTCTTTTATAAAACTCCAATAGTATCCATCTAAGCCTAGAAAACATCTAACATCTCTTTGTTTTTGCAGAGGTGGGACCCTTTGGATGATGGCTATTTTATTTGGGTCCACCTTCAGTCCTTTCTGGGATACTAAATGACCTAGAATAGTCCCTGCAGTCATCAAGAACACATATTTTTCGAGACTAAGTGGTAGGTTCATTTCAATGCATTTGTTCAGCACCTTACCTAAGTTGGACAAAGCCTCCTAGAAGTTACACCAATAGGGTGTAAAATAATCCATATAAATTTCTACTATATCATGGACTAACTCGGAAAAGGTACTCAAGACTGCTCTCTAGAAAGTGGCAGGGGCATTGCATAGGCCAAAAGGAAGGACCCTATAGGCGAAATTACCCCAAGGACAAGTGAAGGTGGTTTTATCCTAGTCTTCCAGGTTGATCTGGATTTGATTGTACCCATTGAACCCATCTAGGAAAGAAAAAATATTTTTCCTTGCTAAGCCATCTAGCACTTGGTTAATTAAAGGTAGATGGAAATGGTCCTTCTTTGTTTTTTTTTTAACTCTCTATAATCGACACAAATCCTTCACTTCCCACTTTTCTATGGAACCAACACTCACTGTCCGAGATAGGGTAAATGAATCCTGCATCTAGCAGCTTTTGCATTTCATCTTTGACTATATCCTTGAGAGTTGGATTCATTCT
Source organism: Pinus tabuliformis (assembly GCA_031772625.1). NCBI lineage: Eukaryota > Viridiplantae > Streptophyta > Pinopsida > Pinales > Pinaceae > Pinus > Pinus tabuliformis. The sequence goes on from CM062816.1 coordinate 1,635,047,270, forward strand.
TCTTTGGGGTTGTCAGACTGGTTTGCAACCTTATTTGATATAAATGTGGTAAGTACACATCGAGTGGTGCACTCCCTTCATTTCCTTGTAACTCCAAGCAAAGGCATCCAGATGTTCCTTTAGCATGTTGCACAACTTTTCTTCTCGTTATACATAAAGAGATGGGTTGATCTTAAAAGTTCTCTTAGGGTCGAATTCTATGGTTTTGACATGGATATGGTTTGAATCAGCTAAGCATAGATCAATCTGATGGTTATTCTGGGTTTCCTTTACTACTTCCTCTAAGGACAAGGTGCTAGGAGTTGGACTTGGGAGTATGTGTTCAATCAAATCATCTTCATCCACTTGTCCTCCTCCCATGGTTGTTTCTAAGGTATAGAGTTGGGCTGAGTAGACTTTATCTTCTTCCTTCTCTTCTAGCCATAAAATTAAGTCATGTTCTAGAGATGGCTGAGCAGGAGGGTACAAGACTAACTTCTTGTACATACGCCCATTTTTTATAATCTTATTTCCAGCCCTACAGCTAATGTAGGCATCGACAGTGGCTAACCAGGGCCTCCCAAGGATGAGAAGATAACCAGTAAGATTTTCCTTAGACTGGAGACCTAGTAAGTCTGAAAAGTACTCGCAAGAGTCAATGGAGACCATCACATCCTCCACAATCCCCTCAGGGGTCATTGTGGAATAGTCTACAAGTTGCAAGACTGTTGTGGTCTTTCTCAATGAACCCTAGAGATTGAGCTTGAGCATGGTGTCCTTAGTCATTACATTAATGGTAGCCCCAAGATAAATCAAAGTGTATGGGATAATGGTGCCATTATTGTGCACATATACTACAGGGCTTCCAGGTTCTAAGTATTTTTGGCAGATTACCTGCCCCAACATTAAGTTGGATAGCTATCCATTGAGAGTAATGGTAGGGGTGTCTCTTTTTCGCCTCCCTGAATGTTTGAAGCACTTCTCCTTAATCAAGTTGTTATAAATAGGTACATCCTTTATGGCTTGGAGAATTGGAATTTTGACACATAGATTTTTCAATTCACCCAAAAGTTCATTCTCTTCTGGGGTAGGTTGGACTAGTTGAGTTAATCTCTCAGGAAAGGGTAGTGAATTTACTCTAGGCATGCTTTCCTCTCTTTCCTTCTCATTCTCCTTAGGTAGAGGTGGAGGTTGGTTGTTTGGAAGTACTCTCCCAGATCTCAGGTTGATTTCCTGAATCTCCATAGCATAAGCAGGATAGGATGTCTCTCCATTGTACACTTGTTGTGCCCACCTATTGTTCAGGTTCGGATTTTGCTGGGCAGGCATCTAAGGTTGTTTAGGTGGAGCAGGGTGTAAAAGATTTGGTTGAGTAGGTGGTGAAGGCAATAAATTTGGAGCATTATTGTATGGGGGCCTTCACCCCTGGGGCGGTGCATTCCACTGAGGCTGTGGTGGAGTATATGGATGAAATGATTGGCTGGTCGGCTCGGAATGGTGCCGAGCTGCAAAATACCATGGAGGAGGTGTAGACTAGGAGGGATGAGTAGGGGGGCCCCAAGAGGTAATGGATGTCATCTAGTTAGGGTTATAATATGCATGGGATGACCCTTGCATGCCCTGCTAGTATGGACAAGGTCCATGAGGTCTCCTTTGATTTATGTAGCAGAGCTATTCAGTCACCCCTTCATTTCCCTGATACACGACTTTTAGTCCAGGTAGAGAAGGGAACTTGTCTGTGGTGTGGTTTTCTTCACAAACCAAGCAGAATTCAAACAAATTCAATGGCCATTAACTCCTAAGGTGCCTCCATGTGCATCTAGGGCAGAAAATGGCTAAGGATCTCTCTGCTTCCTCCTACTTTCTCTTGATGTGCATAGTGTCCATCTGTAGGGCAAGGGTTTTGTTGAAAATGGCAACACTAAAAATAGAATTGTTATAAATAGCATTTCAGGATATACTCCAACTCTGTTGGAAATAGAAAAAAATAGAAATGCTAAAAATAGCATTTCAGGATATATTCCATTTTTAATTAGTCCCTGAATTAAAATTGATAATTAAAATTCGAATTTAGTCTTAGTAGCTGTTTGAAAAATAATTAATTAATTCATATTGAGTTAATTAGTTGTAGGAAATCAAACATGAAGTCTATGTGCAGACATGCAACAATTTCTCCATTGATTGAGGAAGTTATCCCCTGATTAAGGAGATTAGGATGAGTTGTAATTAGTTAGCTCAATTAACTGAGTTAAGTCTAGTTAAATTAGTTCCAAACAGTTGGAGGAACTAATTGTGAGTTCAGACAGTTAATGCATGCAAGCATGCAACTAGTGTTCTCTAGATAACTGAATATTCTCTCATAAATAACTCATGCATGTCAGTTCAGTTAGAGACCCAGTTGAGATCAAAGGAAAGGACAGTGTACTATCAATTGGAGGAATTTTCCTATAAAGGAAACTCATCAATGCAGAAGGAATTATCTCCTTCAGGATTGCGCAGTTACTACTGAGACAAGTGAGCAGTGTGAGGTGGGAATTCACACTTGTGGAAGCACTGGACCCCAGGAAAAACTTCCCAAGGAAATAGGAGGCTTGGGGGGAAGAGGAGAAGGTTTGTGAGAAGCCTTTGACTGTTTATGAGCAGCAGAGGGATTGCAGAGAGATCAAGATAGCTTGTGAGTTGATTCTTTTTGTAATCTGAACTATTTTCCACTTGTATGATATTACAGAGATTGGGATTTTACACTGAGGCTTTCCCCTGGATAATTCTTATGTGTTCATGTGTGATTTCTTTCTCATTCTCAGTTATATGTGTTCTTATTGATCTTGGTCATATTCGATCAAGCTTCTGCAAAGTTTGTTGTAGAAGTAGATCTTGTATTTTGCTTTAGTATATTGCACAATCTGTTGATCTACAGTGGGAATTTCTACATGGTATCAGAGCAAAGGTGATCAAGGAGAGAACAGTTTACAATAAGGTAGAAGTTTGAAGTTTGTGGTTCTTGAATATTGAAATCGAGTTCTTATCACATTTCATTTTCACCAATGGCGTTCAACGGTTTAAGACTCGAATATGCTCTTGATGGCAGTTCGAATTATATAGCCTAGAAGGATTGCATGGAAGCAATATTAGAGGATAACGGTCTAAAGGACTTCATTGACCAAGAAGTCCCCAAGCTGACTGATGCTACTGAATTGGCGGAATGGAAGAAATGTGTGGCTAGAGAAAGGAGAATCCTTCAGGAGGGAGTTCAAGATCACATAGTCTCGAGTCTCCATGGGAAGGAGACTCCATTTTTGATGTGGAAAACATTGAAAGATCTATATCAGAATAGTAGTGACCAGAGGAAGCTATCGCTGAAATACAAGCTTCGGAAAATCAAGTGTGAAAAGGGTGACACGATCTCTACATATCTGAACAATCTCACCACCTATAGGGATGAGCTTGGAAGCATAGGGATCACGACAGCCGATGATGACATGGTGAGTCTTGCACTCCTCGGTCTTCCTAAGAGCTGGCATAGCTACCAAGACTTGGTTAATGGAAGAGAAAAACTGCCAGATTGGGAATGAATTTGGTCGGATTTGATGTAGGAGGAAATAAGAAGAAGCACCAGAGATGGATCCTCATCGAAGCAAGATGATGAGGAAAATATAGCCTTAGCGAGTAAGGCAAGGAAGGGGAAAGGGAAGGTGTCCCAATCCAAATCCAGTTCTTCCCATGGTTGGAAGAAGTTTGACAAATCAAAAGTGCTTTCATTGTCATGAAGTGGGCCATTATGCTATGAATTGTCCACACAAGAAATCCAAGAAGGGTTCCTCTAAGGGATGGGATGGTGAAGCACTGGCCTCACAGTTTGAGTTGGATTTAACCCTCTTCGCATGCATGGTTTCATCCATGGTAGGATGTGGTTGGTTTCTTGACAATAGAGCTTCTTTCCACATGACCGATGACAAGATTTTTTTCAGTACCTTGGAGGAGAAATATCTCTAGATACTCATAGCGATGAGTAATGATGAAAAGTATAGTGTCTCAGGTGTAGGCATGATTTTTTTTTCAGAGGGAGCATGGAGCTCGCATTACCTTGACTGATGCCAGATATGTACCAGGACTGAAGAGAAATTTGGTGTCGATCGCAATGTTGGAAGACAAAGGCTATGATGTAGTCTTCATTAAGGGAAAGGTTTTCCTTCGACACATCACCACGAGACAAGTGAAGCAAATCAGTTAATGTGTCAAGAACCTATATGCTCTTGAGGTTCAAGATGCATGCAAAGCCTTGAGGAGCAAGGAAACTAATGGAAACTTGGTGGTTGAGAGACAGAGTACATTACCTCTCATCATGCAGCGCCAGAAGAAGTCTCAGACAATTGTGGAGGAGCCACAATTGGTGAAGCAGCTTCAGGAGTTTTTGGAGCAACTGCAACTAGAGACGCTGAGAGGAGATTGAGTAGAGACATCTACTCATCCAGAGACCTCTAAGAGGGGGAAATTTCGAGCCAAGTGGATAGAGGGATCACATGCATCCATACCTCCAGGTTGGAGGTGGGTGATGTGGAGTGACAGTCCCAAGAAGGCTGGAATGGGGGCCGGATCATTGAGGTACCCAACGTCTTTGATTATACCTTGCTACGAGAGCCCCAAAGAGGAGTAGCAGGACTGGCTGAGTGGGTAGAGACGGATGTGGATGGAGTGGCAAAGAGAGCTACAGTGTAGGAGTCCCAAGACTGTGCATATCTAGCAAGCTGCAGAAATGCGAGAGGCACAAGAGTGTTGCACCAATGCAGGATGGCATAGAGAGGTGTGTAATAGTGTGAGATGCACGGAGTGTTGCAGTAGCTTAGAGGTTAGAGAGGGAGCACTTGTCAGTGGCGGCGGGAGCTTTAGCATTAGAGGGTGTTTATAGCCCAATAGGGAGGTCAGTTGGGAGATCAGTTACTTACTTCTCAGTAACTGAGTTGCAATGTAGCAGTGGTTAGCAAGATGCAACATGATGAGAGGAGGTGCAGTGCGGATGCAGTGCTGGGAGATAGGACCAGCAGCAGCATAGATGCAGTAGGAGGAATGAATGTGATTGATGCAGTGAAAGATTAAAGTGATAGAGGCTAGAGTAGTCAAATACTAAAGAGCACAGAGGTGCAGAGTTTTCAATCGATAGGGGCAATATCAATGAGAGACTTTGATGACAGAGGCATCATTCTGATTCAGGTTGGATATCTTTTGTTTCTGGAGTTGCTGGAGCAACAACACTTGAGAGAAGTGTTGCATGCAGAACATTCCAAAGGTTCAGGATCGGGTTCGAGTTGAATGCCTTTCTTGTTGAGAGGGAGTGTTGAAAATAACAACAAGAAATGCTAAAAATAGAAATTCTAAAAATAGCATTGCTATAAATAGCATTTCAAGATATACTCCAACACTGTTGGAAATAGAAAAAAAATAGAAATGCTAAAAATACCATTGCTATAAATATCATTTCAAGATATATTCCAATTTTAATTAGTCCCTCAATTAAAATTTGAATTTAGTCTTAGCAGCTGTTTGAAAAATAATTAATTAATTCATCTTGAGTTAATTAGTTGTAGGAAATCAAACATGAAGTCTATGTGAAGACACGCAACAGTTTCTCCATTGATTGAGGAAGTTATCCCTTGATTAAGGAGATCAGGATGAGTTGTACTTTGAGTTGTAATTAGTTAGCTCAGTTAACTAAGTTAAGTCCAGATAAATTAGTTCCAAACACTTGGAGGAACTAATTGTGAGTTCAGTCAGTTAATGCATGCATGCATGCAACTAGTGTTCTCCAGATAACTGAATATTCTCTCATAAATAACTCATGCATGTCAGTTCAATCAAAGACCTAGTTGAGATCAAAGGAAGGGACAATGTACTATCAGTTGGAGGAATTTTCCTATAAAGGAAACTCATCCATGCAGAAGGAATTATCTCCTTCAGGATTGCACAGTTACTACTGAGCCAAGTGAGCAGTGTGAGGCGGGAATTCACACTTGTGGAAGCACTGGACCCTAGGAAAAACTGTGCAAGGAAATAGGAGGCTTGGAGGGTAGAGGAGAAGGTTTGTGAGAAGCCTTTGAATGTTTATGAGTAGCAGAGGGATTGCAGAGAGAGCAGGATAGCTTGTGAGCTGATTCTTTTTGTAATCTGGACTATTTTCCACTTGTATGATATTACAGAGATTGGGGTTTTAGGCTGAGGCTTTCCCCAGGATTATTCTTCTGTGTTCATGTGTGATTTCTTTCTCATTCTTAGTTATATGTGTTCTTATTTATCTTGCTCATATTCGATTAAGCTTCTGCAAAGTTTGTTGTAGAAGTAGATCTTGTATTTTTCTTTAGTATATTGCATAATCTGTTGATCTACAGTGGGAATTTCTATAGGTTTGCAGCACTTCACTCTTGAAATATTCTAGCATATTTCCAATTTCACCTTTGATGGATGTATTGGAAGAGGATGGAATGGCCATTGGTTGACTACCCCTATGCTTTTTCCTAGCTTCCCTAGAATGGTTCCTAAAGATAGTCTTGATATCTTCATAGGGTAGTTGGTAGATGTCCCCTCCTGCTAGCAGGTTTAGGGTATCCAAAAGATCTTCCCTTACCCCTCTAAGCAGGACTAGCTTCAGTGACTCAGGATCAAGTGTGCACCTGGCCCTTTTGTAGCTAAGCTGGAATCTTTCTTCATAATCCTCTAGGGATTCATCATGCCCTAAGGTCATCCTAAAAGTTTCCTCTTTAGTGTCTTTGGACCTACAGTAATCTCGATACTTGTAGTTGCAGGCTTGCTACATTTGAGCCCAGGTTGTGATGTTATCCCTAGGTAAACCCATGAACCAACGCAAAGCTGCATCCTTGAGAGTGGATGGGAATAGTTTCAACTTCTGTTCATCATTGGTGTAATCATAGTTTCTGCATATGACAACAAACTCAAACAAGAAAGTGTCTGAATATTCTGAGGTCAGGCCATGGAAATGTGGAAGAGCAGAGGGGCTTATGTTTCTCATCTTGGTATCCCCATTAGTTTCTCTGATGGGAAAGGAACCCTCAATTCTTTCTCTATCTCCTCTGTCATTTTTGCTTTCAGCCATTAGGTCAGTTGGAATGGGTTCTCCTTCTTCTTCTCCCCCTGTGGGCTCTTCAAATATCTTTGGTTGTTCACCTAAGGGGTCCTCCAATTTACAGCCACTGAAGAAGAGAGAAGGTTGGCTTTTTGAAGCGGTGGGGGTATTTGGTAGAATATTTCCTAAGTTATCCCTATTCCTATGAGGCATGAAAGAAGTGTTTGTTTTTCAAGCTTTAAGAATACTTGCAGAATTGAAATCACAAACTGAATGGAAACTAATTGACTGAATGAAAACTAACTACTTGAATGAAATCTCACTTGCAGAATGGAAAAGAAAGAAAACTAAATTACTTTTGCAGAAATGAATCTAATCGCAGAATGCCAGAGATAAGAAATGGAAGAAAGAAAGCAGAAATCATATATTACTCAGACACCTTCCCAGCAACGATGCCAAAAAGTGATGAGCACCAGTATTGCAACAAGAATGCTACAACTCCTTGGGCTACTAAATTTACTTTATCAACCTGGGGTTTGTACAAACTTGGAGGTGATAGTGCTATATACACAAGTAAATTGATGGGTCCTCTCTTTGTCACTGCTAAGCTGGCAATAGACCACTAAGGTTTTTCAAACAAGACTTCTATTGATTCAGAAGAAGCTTGATAACCAATGAGGAAAAGGGAAATCTACACTAAGAGAAATCTTGTCTACTGCAGTAAGGAAAAGACTGAAAATAAAAAGCTTAAACACACCATTCATCTAATATAACTACTAAGAGGCTTTGCTTCATGAGAATACTAAGTTATCATATGTGCAATCCTACTGTCCTAGGAATGCAATTTGAAACATCAAACATTCTATTGTTTTGCATGTAAATGAACAAAATGACTTCTTTTCCTTTCTGTTTTTTTTTGTGTGAAAGTGTGAATGCTAACTTCTTTTTGTGATGTGGCAGTTGGATTAGGGATGATGGTGGATGGTCAGATGGATTGGGATGCAAGTAGGGTTCCTTTTCTAGCTTCCTAGGTGCTTTTTCCATAATTCGGCCTCAAAATAGGCCACTACAGGTCAACTTATAGGATGTCCTAATGATTCCTACTAGATGTCCTAATGCTCCTACAAGATCCCCTGTATTCCTAGAGGATACAGCTGAGAGCAAGAGGAGGGATTTGGAAGGAGATGTAAGGCTTAGGTAAGGTGAATGGTGGGTTTTCCTGTAGGGTCTTGTAGGTGCTCATGCACTGGAAAAACTGCTCACTATCTTTCCTGTAGACTGCTTCAAGGGCTGAGAGAAACTTTGCTTTGGTGTAGCCTCAAGATTGCGAATGCCTCCTATGCATGGGAATCAACGTTTTATTTCCTCATATTGGTGATTTGAGTGGGATGGTGTGCTGGCAACCGAAGTACGAGTATCCATTTTTGGACCGTTGGTCCCACTACCACATCATCATTCTCGTTACCTCGTAATCAACTCCCACTTCAGGCATCCGTAACTTAGCCAATTTTGACCTCATCTCTTCTTTCTCTTGACTTGACTGCTGCCACGTATGTAATGAACTAACTTTATTCTCCTCATTGACTAACTGAAGGTGGCCAAGTTAACTCGCCACCTTTTGCTTATAAAACCAACTCTTTCAAAAATCTACATGTTTGATTATATTATGCTAATGAGAGAGTGGAAGCAAGATACATACCTATGGTAAGATGCCTTGATGCTGCTTGTTGGAGAGTGAAGTCCTTGTTGTGTATTGGCTACATGTGTTTTTCTTTTTTTTTATTGTCCTCCTTTGATGTTTTTCCTTGATGTGCAGGTATTGGATGGTGATGCTGATGATCCTGCTGCTACTGCTAAGCTCTGGAGGAGCTTCTTTGACCTCTGGATCTCCATGTTGAAGCTGACTGCAACCTGTGATTTTTTGTTTTATGGGATAGGCTGCTACAAGATTTCCTACAGGATGCCCTGTAGCTGCCTCTCCCTCAAATTTTTTAATCAATCCTTCACTTCTGGAGCATGAGGATGGTTGCCATGGGTAGAGAAGGGGTCTAGGGATTGGTGAATGGGAGGTATAGCTTTCAGGTGTTGTCTCCTTGTTCTCTGGCTTTATCCTCTTTTATTATTTATTTATATATTTTTATTTTATTTTATATATATATATATATATATATATATATATATATATATATATATATATATATATATATCTTATTTTATTTTTTTTATTTATTTGTTTATTTATTTATTTATTTATTTTTATTTTTATTTTTTATTTTTTTATTTTTATTTTTTATTTTTTATTTTTTATTTTTTTATTTTTTTTCTGAAAACTATAATAGTTTTTTTTTTTTTTTTTAAACTAACTTTATTAGATGAATGCATGGGTGATCATGGTGGAGAGAGACATGGTGATGAGATGTTGAAGTAGACACTCATTTTTTTGACATAAGTCGGTCATCCCCTTGCTCTAGGGTTACTTTCCTGGGGATTCCCAAGCAATTGTAATTCCTACAGGATCATCGTGTAAGTTTTCAGGGAATCCTATAGGTTTACAGTGATTCCTGTAGAAAACACAAAACCTTTGCAAATCGAACTAGATGAGTTCAAAAATGGAGGGAATGATGGAATGATGAAGGATATGGAATGGAGGATTGAAAAAATGAACTATATAGGTCCTTTTGATCCGCTCTTATTGCTCTGATCCAACTCCTGCTGACCTGCAAACAAAATTTTGAAAGTTTTTTTTCTCTTTTTTTTTTCATTTCTTTTTTTTTTTTTTCCTTTTTTTTTCTTTTGAAAACAACTAGTTTGCCTCCAAGAGGTTTTCATCCAAGCTGCTTGCCCTGGGTGCCTCAAAAGAGGTTTTCACTCAGAGATCTTTTTATTTGTTTTTTCTTGTTTTGACACCATTGGGCCGCCTCAAGAGGTTTTCAACCCAACAGTGGGACTTAGGTGCCTCATGGAAGTTTTCACCTAAGTCTCCTTATTTTTTATTTTATTTTTTTTAGTGATTTGATGGGGTAGAAGCTGAGCTTTTCTCAACCACCATTAATGTCTTGCTGATATCATTAATGAATTCTTGCTTTGACAAGGGCTTCTTATAGACTCTCAATCTGTGCCCATTGAAAAGTAAAGGAATAGCCTCTGCGTCAATGGTTCTTATCTACACTGAACCATTATCATGACTTTTCTCTATGATATAAGGCCCTAACCATCTATTCCTTAACTTGCCTTTAAAATCTTTGTATCTGGAATCATACAACAAAGAACAATCACCTTCTTGAAATTGTTTGTCCTCTGTGTTCTTATCATGCCAGATCTTCCTTTGAACTTGAGTCACCTCTGTGTGTAAGAGGGCCTACATTCTAGACTCATCTAACCCATTCAACTGTAGCAATATCTTCTGTTGTGCACTGGGGAGAGCTAGATCTAGTTGTGCTACCATTCTCAATGTATTATACTCAAATTCAATGGACAACAAGGCCTTTTTCCCATAGACAAACTCATAGGGAGTGTATCCAGTGGTGGTCTTCCAGGTGGTATTGTAGGCCCAAGTGGCCTCAACTAATCTATCTTCCCAATCTTTTCTGCTGCTACTAATCACTTTGGTCATAATTACCTCTAGCACTCTGTTGGTCACCTCCACTTGCCCATTAGCTTGTAGATGGTAAGGAGTGGATTTTCTATGCTTGATCTTGTGCTGGCTTAACAAATTTTCAATCACGTACGATGTAAACTAGCTACCTCGTTCAGTGACCAGTTCTCTAGGGTACCCAAACTTATAAAATACATTTTCCCTTAATACCTCAACCACTTTCTCCTCTATTGCTACCTTGATCTCCTTGGTTTCAGCCCACTCGGTCAAATAGTAAGTGCATACAATGATGTACTACTTTTTCTTGGATGGAGGGTCAATAAGTCCAATGAAATCCATGCCCCACTTATCAAATGGCTCGAAATTCACTTGAGGTTTCCTAGGCATTTCATCCCTTGGAGTAGACTTTCACATCCTTTGGCATTGATCACACTGACTAGTATATCCTTTCACATCCTGATGAAGAGTGGGCCAATAATACCCAGCTTGTAGCACCTTGAATGTTGTCCTCTTGGCTGCAAAGTGACATCCACAAGGCCCATCATGATAGGTCAGAAGGATGTCAAAGACTTCCTCTTCCCTGACACACCCTTTCATACTTTGATCCGGGCCTAGTTTGTAGAGGTTGCCCCCAATCCTCACCATCTTCCTCTTCTATTTGGAGGACAAATTCAGTGGGAACTTTGCAAACACCAAGGTAGTTTGCTATGTCAGCAAAACATGGAGAGAGAACTGAAATGGTGAATAAGTGTTCATCCGATAACTGATCATCAACCATTTCTTCCTCCCTTGTAGGCAAAGTTAATATGGATAAAAAATATGCAACAACATTCTCCTTACCAGGCTTATCAATAATAGTTAGATCAAACTATTGTAATAAAAGTAACCATCTAATAATCTGGGCATTCACATCAGGTTTATTCATCAAGTATTTAATTGCAACATGGTCAGTATGTACAAATGTTTGGTAACCTGTAATGTAATGCCTAAATTTGTTCAATGAATGCACAACAGTTAGGAGCTCCTTTTCAATCACTGTATAGTTCAGTTTGAACTTTGATAGATTCTTACTGATGAAGTAAATGGCATAAGGTAACTTGTCATCTATCTGGCCTAGAGCTGCTCCTATGGATTTGTGAGAGGCATCAACATGTATATGGAAAGGAAGGGCCCAATTTGGGCCTCGGAGAATAGGTGTAGTGGTCAACTTTTCCTTCAGGGTGTCCAAGGCCTCTTGACAACTTTTTGACCATAAAAGTCAGAGTCTTTGGCCAATAACCCAAATAAAGGAGAAGCTAACTTGCTAAAGTCTTTTATAAACCTCTGGTAGTATCCATCTAAACCTAGAAAAATTATGACATCTCTCTATTTTTGCGGAGCTGGGACCCTTTGGATGATGGCTATTTTATTTGGGTCCACCTTCAGTCCTTTATGGGATATTGAATGACCTAGAATAGTCCCTGCAATCATCAAGAAATCAGATTTTTTGAGACTAAGGGACAGGTTCATTTCAATGCATTTGTTCAACACCTTACCTAAGTTGGACAGAGCCTCCTGGAAATGACACCCGTAGGGTGTAAAATCATCCATATAAATTTCTACTGTATCATGGACTAACTCGGGAAAGGTAATCAAGACTGCTCTCTAGAAAGTGGTTGGGGCATTGCATAGGCCAAAAGGAAGGAACCTATAGGCAAAATTACCCCAAGGACAAGTGAAGGTGGTTTTATCCTAGTCTTCTGAGCTGATCTAGATTTGATTGTACCCACTGAACCCATCTAGGAAAGAAAAAAACTTTTTCCCTGCAAGGCCATCTAGCACTTTGTCAATGAAAGGTAGAGGGAAAAGGTCCTTCTTTGTTTACTCTCTATAATTGACACAGATCCTTCACTTCCCATTTTTCTTTGGAACCAACACCAAAGGAGAGACCCACTAACTATCGAAGATAGGGTAAATGAATCCTACATCTAGGAGCTTTTGCATTTCAACTTTGACTATATCCTTGAGAGCTGGATTCATTCTCCTTTGGGGTTTTCAGGCTGGTTTGCAACCTTCTTTGATATAAATGTGGTGAGTACACATCGAGGGGTGAACTCCCTTCATTTCCTTGTAACTCCAAGCAAAGGTATCCAGAGGTTCCTTTAGCATGTTGCACAGCTTTTCTTCTTGGTATACATAAAGAGATGGGTTGATTTTTAAAGTTCTCTTAGGGCCGAATTCTATGGTTTTAACATGAGTAGGGTTTGAATCAGCTAAGAATAGATTAATATGATGTTTATTCTAGGTTTCATTTACTACTTCCTCTAAGGACAAGGTGCTGGGAGTTGGACTTTGGAGTATGTGTTCAATCAAATCATCTTCATCCACTTGTCCTCCTCCCATGGTTGTTTCTAAGGTATAGGGTTGGCCTTAGTGGACTTCATCTTCTTCCTCCTCTTCCAACCATAAAGGTAAGTCATGTTATAGAGATGGCTGAGCAAGAGGGTACATGACTAACTTCTTGGACATATGCCCATGTTTTATAGTGATATTTCCAGCCCTGCAGCTGATGTAGGCATCGACAGTGGCTAACAAGGGCCTCCCAAGGATGAGAGGATAACCATTAAGATTTGCCTTACGCTGGAGAACTAGGAAGTCTATAGGGTAATCCCAAGAGTCAATGGAGACAATCACATCCTCAACAATCCCCTCAATAGTCATTGTGGAATGGTCTGCAAGTTGCAAGACTATTGTGATCTTTCTCAGTGAACTGTGGAGATTGAGCTTGAGCATGATGTCCTTAGTCATTACAATAATGGCAAGATAAATCAAAGTGTATGGGACAATGGTGCCATTATTGTGCACATCTACTATAGGGCTTCTAGGGTCGAAGTATTTTGGGCAGATTACCTGCCCCAGCATTAAGTCGAATAGTTGTCCAATGACACTAATGGTAGGGGTGTCTCTTTTTCGCCTCCCTGAATGTTTGAAGCACTTCTCCTTAATCAAGTTGTTATGAATAGGTACATCCTTTATGGCTTGGAGAAGTGGAATTTTGACACATATATTTTTCAATTCACTCAGAAGTTCATTCTCTTCTAGGGTAGGCTGGACTGGTTGAGTTAATCTCTCAGGAAAGGGTGGTGGATTTATTCTAGGCATGATTTCCTCTCTTTCCTCCTCACTATCCTTAGGTAGAGGTGGATGTTGGTTGTCTGGGAGTACTCCCCTAGATCTCAAGTTGATTTCCTCAATCTCCACAACATAAGCAGGATAGGATGTCTCTCCAATGTACACTTGTTGTGCCTGCTTGTTGTTCAAGTTCAAGTTTACCTGGGCAGACATCTTAGGTTGTTTAGGTGGAGTAGGGTGTAAAAGTTGTGGTTGAGTAGGCGGTGAAGGCAATAAATTTGGAGCATTGTTGTATGGGGGCCTCCCCTAATGGGGCAGTGCATTCCATTGAGCCTATGGGAGAGCATATGGATGAAATGACTGGCTGGCCGGCTGGGAATGATACTGAGCTGCAAAAGACCAAGGAGGAGGTGTAGACCAGGAAGGATGAGTAGGGGGCCCCCAAGAGGGAATGGATGTGGTCTAGTTAGGGTTATATTATGCATGGGATGACCCTTGCATGCCCTCCTAGTATGGCCAAGGCCCATGAGGTCTCCTTTGATTTATGTAGTAGAGTTATTCAATCACCCCTTCATTTCCATGATGCACAACTTTTAGTCCTAATAGAGAAGGGCACTTTTTCGTGGAGTGGTTTTCTTCACAAACTGAGGAGACTTCAATAAAATTCAGTGGGCATTAATTCCTAGGGTGCCTCCTTGTGCATTTAGTGCAGAAAATGGTTAAGGATCTTTCTACTTCCTCCTACTTTCTCTTGATGTGCATAGTGTCCATCTGTAGGGCAAGGGTTTGCAACATTTCACTCTTGAAATCCTCTAGCATATTTCCAATTTCAACTTTGATGGATGTATTGGAAGAAGATGGAATCGCCATTGGTTGACTACCACTACCCTTTTTCCTAGCTGCCCTTGAATGGTTCCTAAAGGTAGTCTTGATATCTTCATTAGGTAGATGGTATATGTCCCCTCCTGCTAGCAGGTTTAGGGTATCCAAAAGATCTTCCCTTACCCCTCTAAGCAGGACTAGCTTCAGTGACTCAATATCAAAAGTGCACCTGGCCCTTTTGTAGCTAAGATGGAATATGTCTTCATAATCCTCTAGGGATTCATCATGCCTTAAGTTCATCCTAAAAATTTCCTCTTTAGTGTCTTTGGACCTACAACAGTCTCGATACTTGTAGTTTCAGGCTTGCTGCATCTGAGCCCAAGTTGTGATTCTATCCCCAGGTAAACCCATGAACCAATGCAAAGCTACATGCTTGAGAGTGGATGTGAATAGTTTCAACTTTTTCTCATCGTTGGTGTAATCATAATTTCTGCATATGACAACAAACTCAAACAAGAAATTGTTCGGATATTCTGAGGTCTGGCCATGGAAATGTGGAAGAGTGGAGGGGCTTATGTTTCTCATCTTGGTATCCCCATTATTTTCTCTAATGGGGAAGGCACCCTCAATTCTTTCTCTATCTCCTCTGTCATTTCTGTTTTCAACCATTAGGTTAGTTGGAATGGGTTATCCTTCTTCTTCTCCCCCCGCGGGCTCTTCAAATATCTCTGGTTGTTCACCTCAGGGGTCCTCCAATTTACAGCCACTGAAGAAGAGAGAAGGTTGGTTGTTTGAAGCAGTGGGGGTATTTGGTAGAAATTTTCCTAAGTTATCCCAATTCCTACGAGGCATGAAAGAAATGTTTTTTTTTTTCAAGCTTTGAGAATAATTGCATAATTGAAATCACAAACTAAATGGAAACTAACTGACTGAATGAAAACTAACTTCTTGAATAAAATCTCACTTGTAGAATGGAAAAGAAAGCAAACTAAATTACTTTCGCAAAAATGAAGCTAATAGTAGAATTCCAGAGATAAGAAATGGAAGAAAGAAAGTAGAAATCACATATTACTCAGACACCTCCCTAGCAACGATGCCAAAAAGTGATGAGCACCAGTATTGCAACAAGAATGACGCAACTCCTTGGGCTACCAACTTTACTTTATCAACCTGGGGTTCGTACAAACTTGGAGGTGACAGTGTTGTATACACAAGTAAATTGATGGGTCCTCTCTTTGTCACTGCTAAGCTGGTGATAGACCACTAAGGTTTTTCAGACAATACTTCTATTGATTCAGAAGAAGCTCGATAACCAATGAGGAAAAGGGAAATATACACTAAGAGAAATCTTGTCTACTGCAGTAAGGAAAAGACTGAAAATAAAATGCTTAAACACACCATTCATCTAATATAACTACTAAGAGGCTTTGCTTCATGAGAATACTAAGTTATCATATGTGCAATCCTACTGTCCTAGGCATGCAATTTGAAACATAAAACATTCTACTTTTGTGCATGTGAATGAACAAAATGACTTCTTTTCCTTTTTGTTTTTTTTTGTGCGAAAGTGTGAATGCTAACTTTTGTTGGTGATGTGGCAGCTGGATCAAGGATGATGGTGGATGGTCAGATGGCTTGGGAGGAAATTAGGGGTCCTTTTCTAGCTTCCTTGGTGCTTTTTTCACAATTCAGCCTCAAAATAGGCCACTACAGGTCAACCTACAGGATGTCCTAATGCATCCTACAGGATGTCCTAATGCTCCTACAAGATCCCCTGTATTCCTACAAGATACAACCGAGAGCAAGAGGAGGGATTTGGAAGGTGATATAAGGCTTAAGTAAGGTGAATGGTGGGTGAAATGAAGCAAGGGAGTGCCTAGGACTCCTTCAGAAAGCAAAAACAAAGTTGTGAGATGGTTGGATTTGCTCAACAAGCTTGAAGAAGTATTCTTGTGGGATGATGAATTTAGTGAGGGATCTAGTGAAAGAAAGTGATAACTATGGATGGATGAGGTTAGGAAGGGTTTGTTGATCATGAAATCTCTCTGCACTACTGAAACTCCTGCACTGCATCAATTATTCATATTTATCCATAAATCATGTAAACAAGAAGCTTTTCAATTAATTAAGGAAAACAGAATTTCATGAGCTAGTTTCCTATTTCATGTAAGGGAAAACTTGCAGAATAATATGAAAACTTAATGCGATCTAATGTAAGACCGAAGATAACAGAAATGATAGTTAAATCCTATTCTTGAAAACTAGTAAAATGCTGACCTAAGTAACAGAAAACCCTAAATTCCATGAGAAAACATAATTCTGTCTTTTTGGGTTGCATAGGAGTTCTTTCCTCAACCCATGGTCCCTAAAGGGAGGAGTGAGGCCAAATCCACCTACTAACACCTTTTTGATATTCCTTTATATTCCTAAGCTAATGCTGAAGCAATGCATAAATGAAAGCAAACTAATCAAATCCACAACTACTTGTAATGAAATAATGCTAAAGACAATTTAACCATTAATCTATGAAATCAACTAAGCATACAAATACAAGAAGAGGAGCCTTTACTGCTAGGGTTGGGCCCTAACCCAAGAGCTTTAGCCCTCTAAGTCAACTCAGTGCTGGATCAAGGGAATGCTCATTCTCATTATGAAACAGAAAATTTCATAACAATGTCTTCCACAAGTCTTGTACTCGAAAATGCCTAGTGTTTTTACATCCAAATTCGAATCCTAATGAGGCTCTATGCCTCCTTATTTATACAACTGAAGTCTCCAACAAATTCCTTAAATCTAGGGAGGCTAGACTCCCAAACTCAAGATGAACTGGCTCTTTAACTGTCATTGACTCGGCTACCTTTTGATCTTCATGACTTGGCTGTCTGTAACTCCGAGCTAGCGTGATTTGATGGAGGAATATTCGAATGAGTGAGGAGTAAATGAGGAGGATCTATCTCCTACAATCTCTCCGCCTTGTCTCATTCGAGCTTCAGCCCTTAATTAGCCAAAATTTCCATGATTTGCTCTCAAAAACCTACAATCAATGCACATTAGTCCACTAAGCATAATACTTCACTTTGACTCATCTCATTAAGCAAAATATAATCAAAATATGTAAAAAATTATGAGAAGAGTTGATTTGAATAAGCTAGGAGGTGTATTAAGGTCCATAAAGTTACCCAATGATGAGGCTCATCAATCAACAAGGAAGATGAAGACCTTCAAAGTGGAAGCCAAAGACCACACCACATTGTGACTCAAGGATCCTTGCATCTTTGCTTGCCACATGTTTTTTCCACTGAATACAAGTGTCTCCCCATAAAATGACATATATGGTTGTCTCCGAGAAAATGAGCTATATGTTTTTGGGAGTTTAAGAGGTAAAAATTATCATAAACACTAAATGTTTCAGAACTAATGCTAGCATTAGTTATTCTTTATTTAACACATAAATTTATATGGAACTTCTAAACTTTCATGCCTTGATATGAGGCCAAATAAGATGTCGAAATTTTTCACTGCATAGAAAAGATATTTTATAAGTCTCGAAAAATATTTCTTTTTTGATATAAAAGAAAAATATGATTAAAATGGAAAAAAAAAATCATTTGTTTCAATGCCTAACTAATATACACTAAAAATGATTACTATAGTCCCTACAACCCCAAAGGGGCAGGGACTAATAAGGATGAAAGTTAAATCGATAATAATTTTTTAAATTGTTAAGAGTTATAAATGTTAGATATAATTGCTCACATTAATATGTATTTATGTTATAAGTTTGAATCCCCGCCTTAGCTAGGGATTATTATTTTGGATAAGAATTTTAGTTATTTTGATTTTATATTAATTTACATATATTTATACCAATTTGTAAATTTTTCTATGTATTAATGTTATTATTTTGAATCCCTACTTTATCTAGGGATTATTATTTTCAATAAGAGGTTAACTTATTTTGATTTTGTATTAATTTACAAATATTTTTCACCAATTTGCAAATTTTTCTATTTTTATTAGAATAGATTTTGTGAAGTATTTTAATTTTTTTTAATTAAAATTAATTTGAACTGATTTAATTAAGTCATAGTTTATTTTAATTTTTAATTTTTCATCTTTTTAAACATATTTTTAAGTAGAATTTGTTCAGAATCTGAAAGGAATTTGTTGGAATCACAAATTTGAGTTGTAAATTATCCACAATTCAAGTACTCCAAAAGTTTTTGTGTTAAATCTATATAAATATAGGGAAAAACACATTTTAAACAACACAAATCGACAAATTATTTCAACTAATACTAGTTAAAACCTCCAAAATGTATAATGATTAGACAATGTTATATGGGATACGATCTAGTTATCCTTGGTGTGCTTAATTTTATTACTTTGAAAGGTATAACATATGAAAATATGCCACATGTTTTTCAATCTCCAATTACAATTCACTGTGTCATTTCCTCAAACATTGGTTAACACGAAATTCTATAAAGATTTCCTTTATCGTTGGAGTCTTTTCTTATTTTTTGTAACCATAGGAATTAGCTAGTCTCGTACTTATGTGACATGGGGTCAATTATGGCCACTAACACTATACCTATGGGGCTCATCTCTATACCTCTGGGGCACGACATATCCTCCTCTACGTAGACTTGGTTACATTCGGGGGAATTGAACCTTCGATCTCTTAGTTTCCACAATAGTTCATTTTCACGACGATTGTCAATTGAGCTACACCTTGGGGACTTTAACACTAGCCTCTTTATTTATTTCAATCACACTTATTTTGTTTTTTGGAATCACATGAAAAGAGTGGATCAAAATTCTAATTTACAATTGAGGATGAAAAATGGCACTAAGATATTTGGACCTGATCCATTTCTACACGATCCTCTTAATATTGCATGATTTAGAAGAGCAGAGCAGAGTTGTATGTGGTTAGTTAAACTTTATATTTTCCCAACTAGAAAAAAAGATAAAAAAAATATAGCCTCTCATGCAAATCTCTATAGCTTTTCGTTTCCACATAACTTCTTGGTTCCGAGTCAGGCCTATTTCGGCTCAGGTGCAACTCAAAATCATTCATATAGCCGTTATCAAAGTTTCATTTACCATTATTTCTATATAATGAAGTCTTTACAATAAATTTATGTTTCCTCCTTTTCCTTTTCTCTATATTGTCATGAAAATTTTAAATCTTTCGCCCATTTACTTTAATTTTATGAAATTACTATGGATTTTACCCACTGAAAACTAAAAGTTTTCTATTGACAATTTGTATCAAGGGGGGATTTCACCTATGACCATTTGTATAGAAAGAAAAATTAATTCTTATCTATTGGTGATTGAATTTCATAAGTTTATGTAGAAGTGATCATCCATTTCGTTTTATAATTTTAAGTATTTATGAAGCTTATATTTTTCTTACTTCGAAGTTTAATATATAATTCTTTGTAGTGAGTAAAATATCCCACTGTGGGTTGTACCATTTCCATTACTTATTTCATTATTCCCTTTTGTTTAACACACTATATCATAGACCTGGTTGGATATTTTAATGTTTTTTATAATACAAAAAAATTACATTTCATATTCGTGATTTAGAAATCATGGTGAAAATTATGGAATGGTATCAACCAAAAATCAAATACTTTCACATAGTCTCCTAAATACAACTTACCAAGCTTATTCAAATATTTGAATTATCACAACCTTACTATAAAGAATTGGAGTTGGGGGTGCCTTTAATTGGAGCATGTGCCATGAGCGACATCCCCATTATGCAATTTGTGACAAAGATATTGCAAATAATGTGACGATAGTTGATGTTGGGGGAACACATACCAACATGTGGAGTCATGTGAGTTGTGAAATGGTATGGTCTTAGGAGGAGTTGTGGAAGGGCACAACTGTGTGAAAAATTCATGTGATAAGCTCATGTGAGACAAGTCATCCCGAACAAGCGTGGGATCACACTGTCATGTGAAATGTGCAGTCGCTCGTATGAAGTGGTTCAGTCCAGCACGATGGATATAGATATATATATAGATATAGATATAGATATATATATATATATATATATATATATATATATATATATATATATATATATATATATATATATATATATATATATATATATATATATATATATATATATATATATATATATATATATATGAGAGTTTGTTTTAGAGGAGGATCAATGAATAGACGAAGGGACAGTTCTTTTGGGAGGGTCTTTAGTGAATAGAACTGGGCTAGCCATGCGAGTGGGAAAGGAAAGTTGTGTGTGAGGGTTGGGAAAGCCATGCAAGAATTCAAGAAAGTCGTACGAGTAGACATGGTGAGTCACGCGAGTAGTCAAATGGGTCTTACAAGCCAAAGGACATAATAGTTATGCAAAATGCATGTGAACGAGCATTAGAATGACTATAAGTCATGCACAGTAGTCCTATATAACTAGACACGTGGGCTTGGAGTTAGGCCACGCCTGGGGGCATGTGGGCCAACAATTATTGTGGATATTTTGGTCTCTTTATGAGATGGCATAAGGACATGCAATATCATAGAAAGAGAACACACATAGGTTTCATAAAGATTGCACCAAGGGCCAATACAATACTATAAATTGGAAGAATTGGAAAAAAATTGCAGTTAATCTGGTGGACGAGAATTTGGGTGATTGAACCAAATTGAGGGTTTCCACCACAAATAAACTCAGCATTTGATAGACAGAAATGGTTTCATATAGATCTTCCCATTTAGTCATGGAATGTAGCAGGGATACATGAGACTTGCACTTTAGGGAGTCTTGCGATGACATGTAGGTGTGAGATTGCATCAATTGAGCATTTAAGCTATTTTGGGCATGACTGCAAGATGAGTTATTGTATTTAGCCAAGTGCTGGGACCTATACATTGTAAATTATATTGTTCTTATATGATGGTATTTTTTAGATGCCAAGATAACTGTTTCCCTCCCTATATTCTCTTATATATTCATTGATGATGTTGCATGATTATACTTGTATTGCATATTATTAAAGACGAAAATTGGTTAAGTTGATATTCTTCTAACACTTAACTAAGAGAAGAAGTAGAGGCATAGTCCAGGTGAACTAGCACTATCTACACAAAGAAATTGTGAAATAGGTTGATGTCATACACTAGGGGTCACAATTCCCTAAGTGAACCTTGTAACCATGTGAAGCCCCTGGGCATGGAAAATTTTAGGGGCTAATTGTCCATGATTTTTCCACAAAAAAGATTCGCCAATTTCCGATTTTATAAAAGATGATTCGCTTAAATTTTAGAATATAAAATTATTTTACCTTAAAAATCGTCATCACTATATAGAGACTATATATAAAATCATTATAAATTTGAATAATTTTACAAATATATCAATAAACATTTTATAGTTTCCATATTAGGGATTAGTGAGATTAGCCAATGTTTTTAAACTTCAAGAAAATTTTCCATCCATAAAATTTTCCTTGCCCCTGGGGTTGTGACAGGTGGTATTAAAGTTGATATCGTTGAAGTGAAGCAGTTTTAGCTGAAGTAGTTTCACAACAATTTTGTGCTCTTCACCACACTATCCCTGATGTGATAGGTGTTATTAGAGGCAAAGAATCACAAAAGGGAGGAAAGTTTAATTCTTTTCATCACATTGCCCCTAATGTGATAGGTGGTATTAGAGCATAGATCAGAGTGGGATGCACACAACTATGACAGTTCATAGTTATAGGTGTAGACTTGAATATTTTGGTGACGAGACGGGTTGGTAGTTCTGGTGACTTTGCAGAGAATCTGGTATGTAACAAAACATTGTGTCGAGACTTTCTGTCACTATGACGAGAGTACCATAGATATCTTGTAGTAGTCTAGTGCATGGATGCCTCCTAGACTTTAACAGGACCATTCATGTGCATGGTATGTGACCTTGGAGAAGACGACATCTAGGGTGATTTTTTTGAAATCTAGTGCACATTGTTGATTGTGATGAGTTCCTATTCATGTATGAGCCATATAGCATGGAGTGATATGGAGGTTAGTAAGGGGGTAATCGACCCGAGGTTGGAAGGGGTTGATGCCTTAGATAAGGGTGGTGGATGATATAGATTTGCAGAGGATGAGTCGTGGTTGGCCATGAGAAATATTGGCCAAGCTTCCATTATGACTTGAGGATTGAGATTGCTTGGGTGAGAACACTCAAGATGGAAGGAAATGGCAGTAGAGACAAAGGATCATCATGAGGATTGGTTGTATCTTCTTCATCTGGACTTCATTATGATTTTAGATGAGGTCTTGGTGACTCAATGTAGTACATGGCCCATGGGAGTGGAGACATATTAATGGAGACAAGAGCTAGCGAAGGTGAGAGCATGATGAGATGATGATGCCTTCAGTAGTAGGAATCCAAGATGACAAAATGTTTCAGAGTTGTGACCCGAAATGACTTCATGCGGATGTATAAACTTGAAAGTTTGAGATCAGGTCTTATATACATAATTCACATGATCTAACAGGTGGAGTTGGGTAGATTTGGTTGCAACTATGAAGAGGCCTTAGTGTAGAACACTTGGGAAGTTTTTGGGTTGGGTCATGGAGGCTTAGTCATTGCAGCAAGAGTTGCAGAGTGGGATGGATAAGGAGGATGGCCATTCCAAGGCAAAGAGCCTTCTTGAGGAGGAGTACATGGTCAGTCTTTGAGGCAACTTGGCTTAACTGTTGTGGGTAGTACTTGGATTGTTTAATGAGACGGGTGAGAATTACCTCCATTGCAAAGATGTGAGCAATATGATTTAATATCCAAGGAGAGATGAGTGGAGAGACTTAGCCGATGATAGGATTAATGGATCCAAATGATGTGATGGAGAACCTTTTCAGTTGCAGACATTGGATCATCACAAGAGGATTGAATGATTTACTTGGTGAATTGTGAGTTTTGGATTCTCTTTATGGACTTGGATGTGGAACAGATAGTATAGTTGCTAGATGGAATTCATTTGGATGTCTTTGTAGTGAGTAGGACCTAGGATGTCTTCATTCAAGTTGGTTGTTTGGATGGATCGATGTTCTGAAGGCACAACACTTGGACACTATGAGGGATATTTTTTGATGCAGTTTGGACAATGATGACAATGTATTATAGATGATTATGTGATTGGCAAGGAAAATTTTAAGGATGGAAAATTTTCTTGAAGTTTAAAAACATTGGCGAATCTCACTAATCCCTAATATGCAAACTATAAAATGTTTATTGATATATTTGTAAAATTATTCAAATTTATAATGATTTTATATATAGTCTCTATATAATGTTGGCGATTTTTAAGGTAAAATAATTTTATATTCTAAAATTTGGGCGAATCGTCTTGTATAAAATTCGAAATTGGCGAATCTTTTTTGTGGAAAAATCATCGAAAATTAGCCCACTGGGCGAACATTAGCCCCTAAAATTTTCCATGGTGATTGGAGTTTTGGGGAAACAACTAATGGCAATGTGAGCATGTGGATTATCATGAGTTGGGTGCAATGGTTTGGAGTGATCACCCAATCAACTAGAGTCATGGGGGAGAATAGTGTGTAAAGACATGTTAGATTTATGTGGAAGTACAACAATATAGTTCATAGATGGCCCATCCCTTGTAGAGTTAGGTAGTTTTGATGATCAACATGATTGTAATCGTAGCTTGAAGAATTGTGGACAAATAAGGAGGGTGTAGTATTTCCATGATGACTTTGGATAGTGAGGAGGGTTGTGGCATATTGTGTTGATCGAGAAAATCAAAGACCTTTGGAGTTTTCATGGAGACTTGGAGATGGGTTTCTATATCATGTTTTAGTTAGCGACATGTTGAGTATGGAGTTGTTAGTTGGAGCACTTTTGAGGACAATAATCATTCCAATTGGTGGAGGATTTCAAGCCCCAGAGTTGGGTAGGCCTTCAAATGAAGCACGTGCCATGGGTGGTATCCTCATCACACGATTTGCAACAAATATATCACAAATAATGAATTGGAAGTTGATGTTGGGTGAGGTTGTGCCAACATGTGGAGTTGTGCAAGTTATGTGAGAGTTTAGCTGTGTGAGGAGTCCTACTAAAAGGTCATGCTAAAGAGTCATGTGACACGAGCTAACCTGAATAGGTGTGGTATCACATGAATCTGCGCATCTATATATCTATATCTATATATATATATATATATATATATATATATATATATATATATATATATATATATATATATATATATATATATATATATATATATAGATATATATATATATGAGAGTTCATTTGAGAGGAGTACCAATGAATGACCAAGGGGACAATTCTTTCTGGTAGCTTTGTAGAGAGAGCAGAAAACACAAAATAGAATCAAGCGATTTGTGCGATCGGATTGGAAAAGTTGTGTAAGTTGGCTATGTGAGTAGTCACATGAGATGGAAGGGTGAGAAATCATGTGAATGAGACATGTGAGTCATGCGAGTCATGCGAGTGAGCCAAGTAGTGTAGGAAGTCTAGTGAGTCATTAAAGTGGGATGGTCAAATCAGATGAGTGGGTTGGGAGAGTCCTGTGAGAAGTTACGTGGGTCATGCAAGCCAAAAGATGGAACAATTGCGCAAAAGGCATGTGATCAAGCCTTAGAATGACCGAAAATCATGCAAAGTAGGCTTGTATAACTTGACAAAAGGACTTGGAATTAGGCCATTCTTGGGGGTGTGCAAGCCATGGATTCTTGTGTATATTTTGGTACATTTGTGAGACAGTGTCAGGAAGATCAATATTGTGGAGAGCGAATGCACGTGGATTCTATATAAAGAGATCATACTAAGAGACCATGTGATATTACAAGTTGGCAGAGTTGGGCATAATTTTGGAGTTTGGTTGAGTTGATGAAAAGTTTGGTGATTGGGCCAAAATTGGGGTTTCCACTACATAGAAACTCATATTTTGGAAGGGATCAATGGTTTCATATAGAGTTTCCTATTTGGTAATGGAATGCAACAAGGGGGCTTGAAACTTTCACTTCAAGAACTCTTGCGATGATGTGCGAGTGGGACATCACACTAGTTGAGCTTGTAAGATATCTTGTGCATAATTGCAAGCCAAGTTGTTTTATTTAGCTAAATGTCACACCTTCTCCATTGTGAATTATATTATTCCTATATGATGATGTTTTATGGGTGTTAATTTGATTCCTTCCTACCCTATATTCTCTTGTATATGCATTGATGATGTTGCATGCTTATACTTGCATTGCACATTGTTAAATGTGAAAATTGGTTAAGTTGATATTCCACTAACACTTAACTAAGAGAAGAAGTGGCAACATATTATGGGTGAAATAATGTTGTGATTTTTAATTGATTGTGTATTACATAATTGGTAGTATATTTATATGATTTTTGTTTCAATTGAAATTTGAGATACACTATGCACTTTATTTTGTCAAACCAGGGTCAGTAATCTTGTGAGGCACTCTGTGCAGTATACACAAGAAAGAGGATCTTCACCAAATTCCTAAATGACCTATGTTGCAAAAAAGAAATCCTAGTAGTAAAACAAAATTGCATGGAAGAAACACACTTGCATGAAATTAAAAGTAAAATAATATAAGAAAAACCGGAAACTATGATGCTTTTGATACAACACTAAGTGAGAAGCTATGAGAGAGTTAGGGCCTTTTCCACCAAGAGACAATGGATAATGCTCTTTGTCCCTTTTTTAGCTTATCAATCAACTTGTATTCAAAAGAAACAACTACTCTATGATAATATGTTCATGAACAACACACAAGTACAAGAAATAATATGCAAGAAGTAAAATTACATAAAAATGAAGTATGCAATGGAATAAAATGCTACCACAATCCATTTCTTCTGAGAAAAAAAGTAACAAGCTATCCCATAATACTAAACTAAAGCACTCTACATATAAACTAGAGAATGGAAATATGAGAAAAGAAACTTGATACTATTCCATCATAAGTTGGACAATTTCTCTAAGAGTCCCTCACTTTGGAGTGGAGAAGGTTCTCTTATTTATATAAAAACTTGCTTGAAACTAAAATGCAACTTGAGGATAAAAGATTCCCAAGTGGTTACAACAATTTTCTAAATATAGATCCACTAGATTAGGTGTTACGTTTGATGTCGATCCCATAGGGTCCAAACCCTTTGCTTCCTCCCAAGCGAGCAAACTCACAATATAGTTCAAAAAATCATATACATAGTAATTAGTTCAAAGTGAATGCATAATAAACATGTTGTATCATCAAGAATAAACATATAAATAATGACATATTACACATGAATGATAAAAAACATGAGATCATAACATATCGGAAATGAGACAGATCTTCTTTATTGATATCAACAAAGAGTAGTGGAAAGTTACAACCTAAACCAACCACGACACGAACGAAACCTTCCTCTATATCCTTCCAGCCTAAGCCTCAAAGATCACCTCCCAAGCATGTGCAAAAGGATGCCATATAATGGAACATGAGCATCTCTACAAGGAAACAAGGGTTTCCTATGATTGGGAGTGCAGGAGGCAAAGGAAAAATCAAACTTAATCTGGGGACTGAAAAGACTATAATATCGATATCCTATCTCCTTGACGTTATTATGCCTTCCCATGAAGTGTATAAATACCACTAGAAATCAGTTGATTCAGTTAGGCCACTGGCTCCTATAGGTGGGATTTTGGTGAAACTCGTAAATCTCACCCAAAGAATAGGATATTATTTTATTTTTTCATATTTTAAATCATATATGTAGGTTCTATATTATGGTACCTATGTGTATACATGATTTTTAAAGGGCAGAGTCATGTATGTAATTCAAAATATTGTTTTTCAATAAATGATCAAGTTTGTATAGGAAAGGATTGCCTAAGCCCATAACAGAGCATCAGAACTACAAGAGTATTGAATGATGTTATAACAGATGCCCCCTAGTATATGAGGTTAGAAGGGGTACATGATGGCCGAAATGTATTAAGTAAAAAGAGAGGTCATTTTAGGACTTGAGAGGAGATCACCAGATCCCAGCCCATGGAATACCTATGGAAGGAGTCAGAAGGAAGACTCATGTCTAAGGTGGGCATACCCATGCTCAGATTGGATCCAACATGTATATATAAGTGTACAAAGAAGACTGAACAATACAAAGTGGATCATTTGATCATAGCTGCAAAGGAACACAATGGAGCTATGTCTCAATATCACATATAGATGAAAATATGATCAATGATGCTCGAAGAATGTGGGATCGTTGATGATGCATAACTAATCCTCATAATAGTACCAAGTCATATACGTGGAATAGTGGTACTGCATAAAATCGGGTGTCAACATACATGATGATGCTATGATGAAGTGCAACATATAAGAGTGGCTAGTAACACTGGTAGAAAAATGAAGGAGATGACAAGTGGACCAAGATGATGACACAACCCAAGGTCTTCACCAACTGTAGATGGTACATTTCTACATTATGGGAATAAATGAGCTGAAGTCTACCATATGAGAAATCATTTGATTACTGGTATTAATGTACCATTAACAAATGTGAGACAAATCACAGATAATGATGATGAGAGTCAAGGTACCCCAGTACAATCTAACAAGTGTGAATAAATGTGTTGAAGTCAAACACTTGAGAGAATCTATCAATCAAGAGAGGTTGATGCATTCTCATTGTCGATAGCCAAGGAGTCTACCACTAATGGCTGCAAACCCTAAGGTACTGAAAAAATGAATCTAGATCTTGTTCCCAAAGAAATGAGTTGGAGTTGATGGGAAAAGATCTACTAGAAGGAAGACATCCCACATCAACCAGCGTGATTGTAACCTGCAGGCCAATAATTTGGAAGAATGCAGATGAAAAGAGATGAAGTAACCATTTTGAAGTATGTTTTCGGCACACACAAGATGTGACTAGCGCATGGCATAAACCCTCTGAATCAACCAATAATGAGAGTTGACATAGAGGCGAGGAATCCACCAATATGGTCAAATGGAAATCAAGATACTTCACGAATCCAAATGTGTGATAATTTAAGATGGCATCCAAAATGAGGGAAACCACTCAGTCAAAGACCCATGATACTAATCAATGATGAGCACAAGGTCACCTATCAATGATGTAAATAGGGCTATGGTGCTGCTATAGGCCTACTCTCAGAGAAATTTGTCGAAGTCAACAAGAGAAGACCCACCAACTAGAAATAAATGGATACCTTCTTAACCAGTATGAGCGAAGGAACAAATAACTGATGTGATACTAAAAATAACTTGACAGACCAGGTATGACCGAGTGCAAATGAGTCAAGAGACACCATATAATGGTTGGCATAGGATGAATTCCCTTGAACAAAACCACGACTCAAATGTGACTCTATGGCAATATAAAATAACTTTGTATAAGTTTGCAATGCAAGAGGCATTAGCAAACTCTCCATATGATTGGAATAGATAACCAACCGGAGGAGGTCTGACTCAAGAAAAGGGTTATGGATACTCAGTTAATCTAAACAGTGAAATCACTATCACCAGAACACTTGTGATGAAACGAGGCCTTCATGTGTATTACAATGTACCAGGAGCATCTAATCTGAAAATTTATGAAACGTGGTCCCTGGAGGAAGAGAGAAGGTCGTAGCCTTCTGTAGGCTGGTGCCTACGTACTATTAAACACATTGGCTAGTACAAGAGCTAGGGGGTTGTAGCTCCCTTCCAATAGAGGCTAGAAAACGAGAGAAGGTTGTAGCCTTCTGCAGGTGGGTGCTTGCGTGCTGGTATGAGTCTACACTAGTACAAGATTGTAAACATATTTTCTTATTATTAAAAGAAGACAGAGACAACAACAGTAGGTGGTTTTCACCCACATTAGGTTTCCACCTTAAATTTTGGTGTTCATGTGTGTTTCTTATGTGTGGTTTCACTATAAGAAAAAAGGTCATTGGTGAGGGTCATGCATGTGACGGACCTTTAAGGTCCGTCACCAATGTCACATATGGTGATGGTCTTTAAAAAAGCATTGTTGTAAGTGTATATAGTGATGGTCCTTTAAGGTTTGTCACCAAAGCCATTTTCAATGACACTTTTGGTGAGGGTTGTTAAAGTTCCATCACTAATTCTCTCTTTGGTGACACTTTTGGTGAGGGTCATTAAAGGCCCATCACTAATTCTCTCTTTGGTGACACTTCTAGTAACGATCTTTTCTTGACCCTCACCACTGCTCTTTTTGGTTACTTTTGGTGATGGTCAAAAAATGTTCGTCATCATTGATCATTCCAATGAGTTTTTGATGACGCTTCATGCTTGTGACGAACCTTTAAGGTTCGTCACCAATGTCGCATATGGTGACGGTCTTTAAAAAAACGTTGTTTTAAGTGTATATAGTGATGGTCCTTTAAGGTTTGTCACCAAAGCCATTTTCAATGACACTTTTGGTGAGGGTCGTTAAAGGCCCGTCACTAATTCTCTCTTTGGCAACACTTTTGGTGAGGGTCATTAAAGGCTCATCACTAATTCTCTCTTTGGTGACACTTCTAGTGACAATATTTTATTGACCCTCACCAATGCTCTTTTTGGTTACTTTTGGTGATGATCAAAAACTGTTCGTCATCATTGATCATTCCAATGAGTTTTTGATGATGCTATGTACCTATTACTATATTTTTTTCAAAAGATAACGATTTAAGACCATTGTTGTGGAGTATTTTTCATTATGTGTCCAAGGTCATAGTGGTTATAGTATGATCTGATAGTCACCCTATGAGTGTCATCAGTTGAAGATTTATTAGAACATAGGTATTATAGACTCATGTGATGGTGTGTGTTCTGTGTTATTTAAGCAACGGATCGATCAGATTGCCAATACACAGACATTTAAATGGAAAGACAGCAAAGAAATACAGTAAGCAAAAACAAAGACACAAGAATTTTAATAAGGAGTTCACCCTATTCTCCAGGGCTACATCTCTAGTCCAGCTTTCAGTGGTGGCCTTGTTTTATTATGTCTTTAAGTAGAGAATTACAATGCAGGGACTCAGTGTGAGTTCTCCTGAAGTAGGTTTTCTTGGCAGGGTGGTTCTTGGATTCCCCAAGCCACTGGAGTGCACAGACTCTTCTTCTTCCTACTAGCTCTGTGACCCTCACGTCTATGATGGAAAGAGCCAAATATGATGCTCAGTCTGGACAGATTCCTCTATGGGATGGCTTGAATCTTCAAGCTCTGGTGCTCAATGCTGCTACTGGTCAGCTCGACCCTCTGTCTCTTCTGCTTTGCTTTGTTGTTCTCTGTGTTCAGTCCTCCTCTCAGGGTTCACTGTTCCACTTCTTCATCTCTCGACTCTCTCTGTGTCTAACTTCTGATTTGACTGTCTCTGTTCATGGCTTTAGCCATTTGACCCTTATGCCTGTTCGGTTCTTCTTCTGCCTCTGTCGATTCACCTTCTATAGTTGCACTTGGAGTTCCCTGTTCGGTGTCATCATGAACGCTCAGGGAGTGGCCACATGTCCTCCTCTAAATAGCGCCAGCTTGCTTGTCGATTCATTTCTTCAGTTACATCGTGGATGAAGTCTTTCCTCCACCGTGGTAGTCAAACGGACCTCAAATCCTTACAAACGCGGCTTAATCCTTCGTCGATTCCACTTCCTCCATCGGGTGCAATTTCAACCATCCGACTTGGGTCCCCCAGATCCAACGTCGTACGCACGTCCTGCGCGGTTGATCTGCTCGACTGATAACACATGATCAACAGTGGTTTTCTCTCACCTCCGCCACCAAGCGTCGATCGTTGAGTGGGATTGCTCCACTTTCTCCAAAATCGTTTACCATTTGAGGGCGCCCCAATCAATACCACTAGTTTCCAGAGCGCGGGTCTTGCCTTTGTACGTTTAGCACTTTTTCCTTTTTCGCCCACAGTTCTCCGGTTCGCCATGCGTCCAAGTGCTCAGGCTTTCCCCACTTTGGCCCTGTTTACTTAGCGATGCACAAATCCACCTCCTTTTCCTGACTCGGGGGTCCCAGGGGCTATTTTGACCTCTTGTGTAGTCTCCATGGGCCTCGGTTAGCGCACTTTGACCAAGGTCCTCGTCATTCCACGCTGGCTGCCATTTCCACTGGTTCAGGGGTGTTTTTGATCACAGTTCTGAATTCTTTGAGATTTGTCCCGACCTGATACAACCATGGTTCTTTAACAGTCTTTTATGGATCCAATTCAGATCATGGCCTTCCCATTGAAAGAGCTTTTGGACCACCAAAAGTTGGTTTTCTTTCAAGCATCGACTAAGTGAGGGTATCGCTTTCTCACTTGTCCAATCTCAATCCACTTCGCACTGCTCGGTTTTGAACCTATGAGCCCAATCCTGAGGTATTCCACTTCTCCACTGCGTGTCGTCCTTACCTTCCTATCTAGCACTGTGTCTTCTCGCAATTCATTAAGATATTCAGGTAGCAGGTCATCAACAGAAGGTAATTGACTCTGTTCTTCAGGGTTCTCAATCATTGAAGGTTCAAACAACCTCAAGAAATCTGCATTTACGGCTGAGTAGATGTGCATGTAAACTGGTAGATCAAGGCGAAAAGCATTTTCACCAATCTTCTCAAGTATCCTGAAGGGTCCATACCTGATAGGT
The DNA here is from genome assembly GCA_031772625.1 of Pinus tabuliformis. NCBI lineage: Eukaryota > Viridiplantae > Streptophyta > Pinopsida > Pinales > Pinaceae > Pinus > Pinus tabuliformis. Next base: position 1,635,079,513 of record CM062816.1, read on the forward strand.
TTTAGCTTTTTACCTTCACCTTACCTTATGTCCTTGCTGATATACAGCTAGACTTGGTCTCCAACTTGAAAACTATGCTCCACTGATGCTTATCATGCCTAACCTTGTACTTTGCCTGGCTCTTTTCCAGCTGTTCCTGTACTGCCCGGTGGATCTCCTGGATCTGTTCAATGAACCTATTTTCCTTGTCCACATCATTGTGTCCATCAACCATGGTATCTTTACCAAAGACAAAATCGAAAGGAGACCTTGGTGTGAACTCGAAACAGGTCTCAAAAGGAGATCTCTGTGTAGAAGAGTGTTTGGCTCTGTTGTAAGCATGCTACACATAACAAAAGTGTTCATCCCAAATCTTAGGATGTTTGCTGCAATATCCTCTCAGTAACTGGATCACTGTCCTATTAACTACTCCTGTCTGGCCATCGGTTTGTAGATGAAAAGCCGTGCTTTTCTTCAATTGGGTGTCCATCAATTCCCATAGACTTGACCAAAAGTTCCCCACAAATCGGGTGTCTCGATCAGATATAATAGAACTGGGTAATCCAAAATGAACTCATACATGTTCAAAGAATAATTTTGCAGTTTGTTCAGCTGTAATCAGTTTACCACAAGGTATCAAAATACACATTTTGCTGAACCTATTCACATTTTGGGAGTTTAACATAAAGTTTTTCTCTTTTCAAAACGTTTAATGTCTGCTTAACATGCAAGTGTTCTTCCCACGTTTTACTAAAAATCAGAATGTCATCCAGATACACAATAACAAAATCATCAAGAAAAGGTCTGAGTACATCATTCATTAAACTCATGAAAGTAGCAGGGGCATTGGTCAAGCCAAAAGGCATAACCAACCACTCATACAATCCCTGCTCTATTTTGAAAGCAGTCTTCCATGCATCTTGCTCTGCAACTCTGACTTGATGGTATCCACTGTGCAAATCCAACTTGGTAAAATAAACAGCTTCCTTTAATTGATCTAAAAGATCATCTATGCTAGGAAGGGGATAATGATTTTTGATTGTTATCTTATTCAGTGCTCGGTATTCAATGCACATTCTCCATGAGCCATCTTTCTTTATCAACAAAATGATTGGTGACCCACATGGCGATGTTCTAGGCCTAATTAACCCTTTCTCGAGCAACTCCTGCACCTGCTTCTTGATTTCAACATTCTCTAAAGCAGACAACCTGTACATCCCAGTGTTAGGCAATGGAACATCTTGCTGTAAAATAATATCATGTACTATTCCATTTTTGGGTGGTAGACCTTTAGGTTCTTGAAACAAGACATCATACTCTGAAACAATCGTTTCTATATTAGCTTGTTGATCAGCATTACAGCCCTCAAATACATTGGTTTTATCAGGTTTCTTTTCCTTTACAACCATCAGTAAGAACTGTTTGCATGAATTTATCATTCTTTTCATCTGTCGTGAGTTTATGAGAGTATAATTATTCTTGAGCTTATGAGCTCTTACAAAGTATTCGATTCCATCTTTAACAAGTAGATACTTGTTTTCAGCTCTATAGAAAATAGCCTTTCTATCATACAAGTAAGGGCTTCCTAAAACAATTCCACATATATCCAAAGGAATTATATCTAACTCAACCTCATCTACAAATGTTGTCCCAAAAGAAAACTTGATTTTGCACTATCTAGTCACTTGTAGTTGTGCTTTATCATTCAACCATCCTAATGGGTATGGTTTCTTGTGAGGTGTAGTTGCTAATCCCAATTTCTTTACAATTTCTTCAGAAATCAAATTTACTTGTGAGCCACTATCAAACAAAGTATCAATCTTTTGATTTTTGGAAACAACTCGAATATGAAAAAGCTCATGTCTTTTTCTCTCATGTTCTTCATCAATAACAGATTGAGCAAAATTACTAGTAGATGCTTCAGAATTCTTACCTTTTATACCTGTGGCTGCAATGATTGTTTCATCTCCCAAGTCTGACACCAAATCTTTCTGAATAGCTGCAACAATATTCTTCTTCTTGCCCTTGGACTTCTTAGGTCGAGGCTCTGGATGCAGAATCCAACAGTGCTCATCATCATGCCCCTCCTTTTTACAGTGAGTGCATGAAGCTTTGTCTTTTTGTGCAATGTTAGCCTTCCTTGATTTCCACTTTTGTTTTCTTTTCTCCTTGCTCTTGCTTACAATGGGCTGGGATGGTCCCCCAACTTCTGGATTTCCATTCTTTCCTCTAGCTTCTAGATGAGTAGCTTGTACAGATACCTCACCTATACTAGTGGGATTAAACATGAGGATGGTATGCCTCATGTAGCTGTGTAGACCACCAATGTACTTCAGAAGAGTCTCTGGTGAGTCTAATGAGATACCCAACATCAATGCTCTCTTTCTAAACTCTTGAGTATACACTTTCACACTTTGTCCTTTCAATTGCCGAAGAGTTTGCCAACTCATCATGGCTTGTTGCATGTAGGCCAATGGATAGAACTGCTTTTTGATTGCAGCAACAAATTCACTCCAGACAGAGATGGTCTTACCATGTCTTTTCATATCATCTTGGGTTCTGCCTTCCCACCAAAACAAGGCAGTGCTTCTTAGGCGTAGGCTTGCTAGCTGAATCTTACTCTTGTTTGAGTCTATGTTCTGTACCTTGCAATACACATCAATTTGTCTAATCCAATTGTCTAACTTTTCAGCATTTAGCTCTCCATCATATATAGGATAATCAAATTTAACATCTAGCTTAATCAAAGATGTTTTCTTATTATGTATAGGGCTAATAGGAGGTGCGAGAAAGCTTTCCTCCTTCCCCTTTCCTTTTGAGTGGTCATGGGACGGAGACTCATCTTCTTCTTTATGTTGTTTAGAACCTGAAGAATCTTCATCCTTGTGCTTTCTAAAGTCCCTATACATTTCTTCTACCATAGACTTTATGGCTAGGAAACACTCTATGAATTGAGGGTCTGGCCCCACAGAACCTTCCTCTGACATTGTCTTCCAAGAATAGACTCTCCCAATTTCAGGATTAGTTTCCACCAACTCTCCTTCTCCTAATTTGAGCTTTGATCTAGTGAGCATTCACAGCTAAACCAACACAAGCTTGTCTAACCTTATAGCCTCAGGCTTTGATACCACTTGATCTGATAGTCACCCTATGAGTGTCATCAGTTGAAGATTTATTAGAACATAGGTATTATAGACTCATGTGCTGGTGTGTGTTCTGTGTTATTTAAGCAACGGATCGATCAGATTGCCAATACACAGACATTTAAATGGAAAGACAACAGAGAAATACAGTAAGCAAACACAAAGACATAAGAATTTTAATAAGGATTTCACCCTATTCTCCAGGGCTACATCTCCGGTCCAACTTTCAGTGGTGGCCTTGTTTTATTGTGTCTTTAAGTAGAGAATTACAATGCAGGGACTCAGTGTGAGTTCTCTTGAAGCAGGTTTGCTTGGCAGGGTGGTTCTTGGATTCCCCAAGCCACTGGAGTGCACAGACTCTTCTTCTTCCTACCAGCTCTGTGACCCTTGGGTCTACAGTGGAAAGAGCCAAATATGATGCTCAGTCCGGACAGATTCCTCTATGGGATGGCTTGAATCTTCAAGCTCTAGTGCTCGATGCTACTACTGGTTAGCTCGGCCCTCTGTCTCTTCTGCTTTGCTTTGCTGTTCTCTGTGTTCAGTCCTCCTCTCAGGGTTCACTATTCCACTTCTTCATCTCTCAACTCTCTCTGTGTCTAACTTTTGAATCAACTGTCTCTATTCATGGCTTTAGCCATTCGACCCTTATGCCTGTTCGGTTCTTCTTCCACCTCTGCTGATTCACCTTCTGTAGCTATGCTTGGAGTTCCCTATTCAACGTCATCATGAACGCTCAGGGAGTGGCCACATGTCCTCCTCTAAATAGTACCAGCCTGCTTGTTGATTCGTTTCTTCAGTTACATCATGGATGAAGTCTTCCTCCACCGTGGCGGTCAAACGGAGCTCAAATATTTACAAATGCGGCTTAATCCTTCGTCGATTCTGCTTCCTCAATTGGGCACAATCTCAACCGTCCGATCTGGGTCCCCTAGATCCAACATCATACGCACGTCCCATGCGGTTGACCTGCTCGACCGATAATGCGTGATCAAAGGAAGTTTTCTCTCACCTTCGCTGCCATGCGTCGATCGTTGAGTGGGATCGCTAGGCTTTCTCCAAAACCGTTTACCATTTGAGGGTGCCCTGATCAATATCGTAGGTTTCTAGAGTGCGGGTCTCACCTTTATACGTTTAGCACTTTTGCCTTTTCGCCCGCGGTTCTTCGGTTCGCCATGCGTCTGAGTGCTCGGGCTTTCCCCACTTTGGCCCTGTTTGCCCAGCAGTGCATCAAAATCCACCTCCTTTTCCTGATCTGGGGCTCCCAGGGTCTATTTTGACCTCCTGCACAGTCTCCATGGACCTCGGTCAGCGCGCTTTGACCGAGGTCCTCGTCGTTCCACACTGGCTGCCATTGCCACTAGTTTAGGGGTGTTTTTTATCACGGTTCTGCATTCTTTGAGATTTGTCCCGACCTGATACAACCATGGTTCTTTAACAGTTTTTTATGGATCCAACTCGGATCATAGTCAGTCAATTTGTTAAGAAGTAATTAATGTGTATCATTTCCCTCAAGTCATAAGAATATAGTTTTCCTATGAGTCAACACATGATTAATCTCTATTAGGTTTATTATCTAGCAAATTTCCTTTAAATAAAGTTCCATTAGTGTGTGTAGGAACTATATTATTTAATACATAATCAAGCTCTATCAATTCTATTAATGAGAGAGACCTAGCACTCCTCAACACTCATGTCACACCTTAACATGCTTTGGAACAATACACTAACATTCCTTGCAACACCTCGCATGTCTTGGAACATCTTTGTACCTAGAACATATTGCCATGAGTAGGATGCCCAAGCACATGTTGGCATGCCCTAGCATAGCATAGCACTCCCCTATCATGTGTTGGCATGCCCTATAGTCCCTAGCATGCCTTGGAACACCTTGGCATAATATTTCATTGACAAACATTAGCACTTGGCACACATTGGCACTTGGCATGTATTGGAACATATTATTAGTGTGCCTAGCATGCCCCTTTTGAAAAATATAAAGTCTCGAATTATTAATCCTCTTATGTGTTCATCTCCATACATTTTAGCTTGGTTATTCCTTTTGTTGCCTTGAAACTCCTTGACGCATATTGGCATACTCTGGCACCCTACACATCCTAGCATGTCTTAGCACCTAGCATCCCTTGGCACTATATGGCACATGTTAGCACACCCCAGAACTACCTAGCACACCTTGACATGCCGTGATTTTCCCTGGCATGCCTTACCCATGCTTAGCATACCTTGTCACTCCCTCCTTGGCATGACAACTAGCACTCACTGACACTCCTCGACACACCCTCATATTCATTCACTTCCATGCATTTTGACCTAGTGTTCCCTTGTTTTTTTCTAGTACTCCCTAACACTCCTCAACATGTATTGGCACTCTCTAGCACACCTTAGCACTCTTCGATATTATTTTCCACTTCATAGCATGCATCACACTCCCTGACGCACATTGGCACTTGGCAAGTCTTAGCATGTTTGGCATGCATTGAGATGACTTGGTATGCTTTGGCATGGTTTAAATTTTAAATCTAATTGAGATCAATTATTGGAAACTAGATGAGAAGAAATGGAGGAAGATTTGGCACTTAGAATGCATTGACACTTGGCACTTGGCAACTATTGGCACCTAGTGTTGGTGTGCCTAGCATGCCCCTCATGGAAAAGGTAAATTGATGACTTATTAACCCTACTATGTGCTCATTTCCTTGTAGTTTAACTTGTTCCTCCCTTTTGTTTCCTTAAGAGTGGCTGGCATGCATTGTCACACCCTTGTATATCTTGGCATGCCTTATCACTTGGCACATCTTAGCTTGTTTGAAATTTCTTTGTACTATCAGGCACATGTTAGCATGCCTTAGCATTCCCTAACACACCTTGGCAGTCATGACCTCACAACTAGCATTACATTTTTCCATGACTTTGGAACCTTACATTCACTAGAACACCTTGGCACTCCCTAGTTGTCATGCCCTCTGTTATCCTCCACAATGTCCCAAGCTTATGAGGAGATTGATGGAGGTAACCACAAACCAAGCTTTTAGTTTGGTAACTAGCCCTACCAAACCATAGAGGGCTTTCTCAATGAAATCACATGAAAGAGATGACTAGAATGTAAAACATTTTAGGCTAGATAGCTAGGATCGGGTGGGTTTTGGAAAATTTAGGGTTTTGTTACTGGATACGGGACGAAAACCAGGTAGCTAGGTCAGAGGATCAAAGGGTTACATCAGAAAACATATAAAGGAGAAAGGTAGCATTAATTTTCTGATCGGATCTTAGGGTTTTTCGGTGTAGTGTAGTGTTTAGAAGAAGCAAAACGTCTTAATGAGCATGAAATGTGAATTCATTAAGCAAGAAAGAAAGTAACACATAATGATTTTTCCATCAAAACAGAGCTTTATGCAAAAAATTATTTTTATAATCTGTAAGGAAAACCATTGAAGAATTGATGAATGGAAAGAGAAGATGAATATCTTTCATATAAAGCTATAATAGAGAAAAAACAACATCACAAACTTACTGCACATGAATTCGTAGATAATAGCTGCAAACTGTGTCCTCTGATTTCCAGAAAATGTCCAAGTACAAGCTACAATAGTTCTCTCCTCTGAAATCCAACCCATACTATGACTGGGAAACTAATACATAAAGACAAAAAAAACATCTCTCCACTCTCTAGGGTCGAATCCATGACTCTAGGTACTGTTCCATGAGTTGTTCTAACCAAACCCTAATGTCTAGGGAAGTTAAAAACAACTTCTACAGTTAACTTTGGCTCCAGCCTCTCTCATAAATGAGGTCAAATTTACATCAAAACAACTTACAAATACTAACCACCCATTATTTACATTTAATTTTACCCCTCACATTCATCTACTTCACCCTTTTTACTTTTACCAAAGTCAAACTAGGAATTACAAAAAATTACACAGTGAAAATTTTACAAAAATCTCATAAATTTCCAGGTGCATAGCGAGCTGTTGGAGGCCATTTTTGAGTGCCTTTCTGAAGTCCAAATCTAGATTTGAAGCCTTTTCTGGAAATATGGGAGAGTTTAGATGTCTTTAGAGTATTTTTTCACTCAAAAGGACCCATTTTTGGCTGATATATGGCCATTCTCCCAAGGTGTCTCCAGGTGCGCAGCGAAATGGAAAAAGAGGGGGAAAAGGTGATTTTTGGCCTCATTTTTGCAATTTTTTCAAAAACTGAGCCCTAGACCAGGAAAGTGGGAAAATGGGTTTTGAGAGGGGGTAATAATCTTTCCAAAAATTCTGATTTTCCATCATTTGGAGCCCTGAGGAAGAAGCGCAGTGTGAGCTCGCTATGCTCCTAGACAAAAAATTGCCAAAAAATTTCAAGTGTGCACCAAAACACAATTTTTTCTCCAAATCCTCCCAAAATTTGTCCAGAGATGCCTAATGAGGTATGTTATGCAATCATGGATGCATCAAAAAACAAATCTAACTTACCCTTCTCCTCTTGGCTGATTAGGGTTTCCTTGAGTTTTTCCTTCAACTGCTTGATTTTGACCTTGGCAACTTAATTCCTTGTGTAATAATGGATGGCCATTTTCTTTTGCAAATTTTTATCCCTATTGGCCTTTTCAAGTTGATTCTAAAGGTGTCAATTGACTTTGTCAAGCCAAAAATCTTTGTCCTCATTTATTTCCATGGAAATCTTATCTTCAAAGGTCAATTCTTCCATTGGTGGCTTTTGTTCTCTTTCCCTCTGAAGTGCCTTCCTAAGACCCATTTTCCTTGGTCTCTTCCTTGCCACATTTCCTTAATGATTCTTAGTGTCATCATGGTCCACCACTTCCTTTCCTTACATATCTTGTTTCTTGGCTTTGAATTTCTCTTTCCCCATGACTATTTGTTTTGCCTTAAGTTGTCCGTTTTCTTGCTCAAGGAATGAAATGATGAATTTGGCCCTTTCCAAATTGTATTTGAGCTCCATGATCTGATAATCCTTCTCTTTGATGACTTGTTGCAGGGTTTTATGCTCATCATGTGCCTCCAAATAAACTAGGTAAAATTCATGCTCAATGGGCTCCTCATCATGCAAAGAAGCTTCGTGATGTGATGGTGATCCTTGTTATGTTGATGTAGTAGGCTTGGCCCCTTCCTCAATTTGAGGAGAAAACACAAGCCTTTTTCCTCTATGATATGTCTTAGTCACCTTGAGCCTAGGTGCCTAGGAAACCTCATCATGTTTTCTTGATGACCCCACCTCCATGGGATGTGCTAACATGGTTTGGTGCTGGCTTGGTGGAGTGGTTATATGTGTTTTCAAGGCTGCCTCAATGAAGGTGTCCCATGTCACGTTCTTCTCTGTCAAATGATGGAGTACTATAACCTTTATTAGGCTATAGTGAAAGAGGTTGGGATAATGCACTTTTCCTTTCAATTTCACCCTTTCAAACATTTTGGTTAGGCTCCTATACAAGTAGCTGGACAAATTTAGAGACTTGGCAGCTATAAAGTGCATGAGAAGTCTTATGTGGTATTGATATAGCCTGGAAAATCTGCCCTCACATGTGAAGAAATTCATGACAGCCTTCATCAATGGTGCATATCTCTCCAACAAGTATCTGAATGGGAAAACATGTGAGTGAGCTCTTTTGTATTGTGATTTCAAGTAGGGTTTTTACTCTTCTAGGTCTAGGTTCATGCTTTTGAACTAGTTCTCAGCATGGTTTGGTATGCATGTAGCTTGAGGGATGGCATCCACTGAAAACATGAAATCAGTCCTTCCAATGGTGATCTTGTCTTCCTTCAAGGTGAGGGAAAATATACCTATGAGATGCTCATGGTAACCTACTTCCTGCACTCTTTGAAAAAACGTTAAACAATTGACATATTCAAATAATTTCATGAAAAATGGGAAGGAGGTGATTTAATTGCAATTAGAGGGCTCAAAACTCAGTATCTTTCCCCCCTTGTTGTACTTCCTCTTCTCTGATGGTGATGAGTCAGGATCCATACTTCAAACCCTAGGTGAGAGGTAAGCAAAAACAGTGAAATTTGCTGTTGTGAGGGAATGAGGTGGTATGATGGACTTAGGAGTTGCGTAAATTTGTAAGGAAATTTTGGAGGGTAGGGGATGATGTCAGTGAGTAGCGGAAAAAGGAATTTTGGGAAATGAGTGAGGGGAGGGGCTAGAAAAGGCAAAAACACAGACCTATCCTAGAAAGAGATAGGGTAAATCAGGGTTTAGAGGAAAATGAGGGGATAAGGCTTTGTGATGGATGGAAATGGTGTATTAGCTGCAAATAGAGGTGTAGGGACAAGGAAACAAGGGTTTAGGGCAAAAACTCATCATTTGAGGACCAAAACCATGAAAATAATGTAAACCATAGAAGAAGAAATATTTGATCATTTTCTTGACATATGAGGCAAAGGAGGGCGTGAAAATGATTAAACTTACTTGCTATAGAGCTTGGAGGATGAAATGACTGAAGAGGAGCTTTGAAAAATGAATTTTGGTGGTCAAACAATAATTTTGGACAACTCTGCCCCGTGCACAACGAAAGCTTCCTGTGCACAACGTGCTGTGTAGGTGCACATCAAAGGCTCTCTATGCGTAGCGAGAGTCAATTTTTTCCAGTGAGGGCTATGGAATCACAATTTTTTGCAAAGGAGAGGGGGGAGCTCAATGCTAGGATGGTAGACAAGTGCAAATGAGTGTGAATGATCTCCTCCATGTGCTTTTATAATTTACTTTTAGTGTCTAAGTGATTAATGAGGTAGGATGGCCCACCTCACTAATTCACTTTATTTTTGAGTTTTGTAGCCTTAGGACCTCTTCTTGTAACTTTAGAACCTTAGGAACATGATTACATATAAAAACATAAATTACATTTGAAATCAAGTGTTATCGAACAAATTTACCTATTGCTACTCCTCATTTGCCGGATTTATACATGGACTTACTTATTTTGTGACCTTAACCCTAATGACCTAATGGTGACACTAAGCTGAATGAAGACCATGATGATGTGACTGAAGTGATATTAATGATTTTTTCATGATGGTAGACTCAACTAAGTGATGAAAGTGACTGACATATGAAATTCTTGAGAGAGTGGAAATAACCCTAGACACACTAGCCAATGACCAAATTTTTATTTGAAGACTCACTGAAATGACAAAAATTTGACTTGACACCCTAACAACACCTTGTAAGAGCATATTTGATCATTGGTGATAGGCTAAACTAATTGACACTAACACCCTCACATATAACCTTACTTTTTTTGCGACTTGGGAACCCAACCAATTCATTAGCAAAACAATATTGTGCCCAACCCAAAGTCTCCCTTTCTCCAACTTGAGGTCAACAATGCCAAGTTGGAGGTCCACCAAGTTGAATTTCAAAAAGTTCTAGAAATGAAAATTTTTATATTTTTATATTTTTTAAGTTTGAAATAAGAAATTTCTATATTATTATTGGACCAAAGCCCTAAAATTGACTCATTTAAAAGAACCCAGAAAATACAAATTTATTGGGCACATGCCATTTGTTTAGCCTTCTTTTGCGAATGTTGGTTCCACACATTCAAAAAACAGAGGTAGGTATTCAAAACGATGTGGGTGTGCTAAGGAGATCACCTACCTATTGATTGCACATGACTTATGCATGTTAGATGTGTAACGCCCAACAACGACATATTTTTATCTCATGAGGAGAAAAGTTGCTATAATACAGTAGGGCTCATCTTGGGACACTACTAGCAGCTCTACTATGGGATGGTGCTTACTAATCTCATCAAGGACACCTCAAATAGGTCATCTATATCACATATATTTGGAATTTCTCTTTTTGATTATGGGATATCCCTAGAGATCAATTTTAGGAAATTCCATTCTAACTAAATAAAAAGAATCTTCTTTTTTTATCCTCAATGAAGAAAAATAATGGTCATCAGATACATCGAAAATAGATTTTGGCTATTGAAAAATGCCAAATGATAAGGGTTTTGATTTAAGATAAGATGATCTAGTCCCACTGATGGATTCTTTTCATCATAGTTGTAAGGATGAGAAGAGGTTTGCACTGCGAACCTTAGCTAGTAGGAAGGAATTCTTGGTTGAATCTAATCAACTAGTAGTGGTAACATCATCCCAATTAGCTAATTCTATATTTTGGATGAACTTGTTTGCACCCCTTTTTGGTGCTTATCTTCTTTTATGCCTTCTTTTATTCCATAACATCTTATTGTTGTCCCTTAATGGAAGACAAGTAAAACGTAGATATCAGGCAAGCTCTATCTTTGCCTATCGCAAAAGGTTAGAACAACATCCACACACACATAGGAGGACTACACTCATTCCTAACATATATGGTATGGGTTTCTTATGCATAGGCCAAGGAGATACTTATCAGTGATGTAAATTTGCTTTGATGTGGAGACTATGAAAAAAAAAAATATTATATGGCACATTAGACACACTGAACGGGTTTGAAACCCTCCTCTTGCATAGATACACACTTTACGACAGGCTGAAACCCTCATAAATCAATAGGAAACACTTAATGGCTCTGACGAGCCTCCAACCTCCCTCCATATAACACTTGATGGGTTGAAACCCTACATCTGGAAGTAAGGAACGAAGGATGGGTTTTCATTTTGGTTTTAGACCATAATTGTTGGATGGGGAAAGTTCAACATCTCGATGCAAGTTTCATCAAGCCTCTCAATCAAAGGCATCCTGCCACTATTATGGAAACCCCAAGAAATTTCAGTTTTCCCATTTAATATTGCCAATGTGGGATTTACTCATTGAACAACTCAAAATTATATTTTGACACTATGGCAAAATGTGAAATGAGAGGAATCTGCTGGAGTAACTATCATGCTAACTATTTACAACGAAGGAGGGGTTCACATAATGAACCATAACAATAGGCAGGAAGGAATTGGTGTTTGCATAGCTCTCAACCATAACTATAGAAATTTCACTTGTAGAACAAATCGATACATGCAATGTCCTAAAGCATAATACTTGTTCTACTTCTACAAAACATTAAGCGGAAGCATAATCGAATTCATGAGCAACATCAAGTAGAAACAAGCATAACTGATCAAGAGAAATAATCACACATAACACAAGATATATCTAGGGGAAAGCACCAGCATAAAACCCCAACCATGTATTATCAATCAAGTGGAAATCCTCTTCACAATACAAAAAGAATTAGCTCTCAAGCTATTCAATTCTCAATGAACTATGAAGATATGAAGATATGTCTCATGAACCAATCAAGCCCTGTTTATATAGGCTTTTCCTATGGTCCTTACGTAGTTTTCTTAGGAAATAATAGCAAAAGCATATGCTATTAATTCCAACATACCAAAAACAACCAATGGTCCAACTACGTATTCCTTGAGAACACTAGTTCCTCAACCATGCAAAAACTACTTACTAGAAATAGTTAAGCATCTAATAGTACATTGTCCCACATCTGATCTCAACTGGGTCTCTGACAGAACTGACATGCAACAGTTATCCATGAGTGAATCCTCAGTTATCTAAAATAATAGTTGTCACATGCATGCAAGCATTAACAAACTATATTTTATTATTTTAGAAACTTGTTAAAATAATCTAACTGGACTTGACTAGTTAGAACTAAGTCAACTGATTATCTCATTATAGAACTAAACCTTATCTCCTTTAATCAAGGGATAAATTCCTAAATCAAGGGAGAAAGTAATCGCATGATCTCACAAAGACTTCAAGTTTAATTTTTAATAATTAATTAACTCATGGAGATTAGTTAATTAATATTTTAAACTGTTGTTAAGACCAAAATTAATTTTACTTCCTATAGATAGACTAGGGACTGCTATAAATTGGAAGGGACCCAGAAATGCTATTTTTAGAACTTTCTATTTTTAGCAGTTTCACCTCTCACCTAATGTGGCCAATGACCTCACTGGCCAAACAATTATTTTTAGACACGCTATTTTTAGCACATTCTAAATTTAGAATTTCTCGTTGCACACTTTTCAACACTCCCTCTCAACAAGAAAGAGATTATCAGCAACCCTGATCCTGTCTCTATGGAACTCAAACTTGCCCTTTGAAAATGCCTTTTTCAAAATATTTGCATCCTCTTCCTCGGTCGAAATATATTGCAACATCATGATCCTCTTGATCACACAATCCCGTAGATTATGATAGAGGATATCTATATGCTTGGACCTGTCATGAAACACTGGATTCTCAGAGAATTTAATGCAACTCTGATTATCACAATATATCATCGTCGGATCCATCATTTGACCAAACAATCCCACTAGGATCTTCCGCATTCAGATGGCCTCACATGCAGCCTGACTTGCTACCATGTACTCTGCCTTCACTGAGCTAAGTGCAACTAATCTTTGTTTCCGGCTATACCAAGAGACTGCAGCCGACCCAAGGTTGAAGATCCCTCCAGAAGTGCTCTTCCTGTCTGATGGACTACCTGCCCAATCTGCATCTGTGAAGCCTTGGAGCTTCACTCCCTCTGTTCGCTTGTACTATAATCCATTCTGTGTAGTGCCTCTGAGATATCTCAGCACATGCTTTGCCACCTTCCAAAATAACTTGGTTGGCTGAACCATAGCTTGACTCAGTTGGTTCACTGCAAAGCATAAATCTGGTCGAGTGTTCACTAGATACATGAGTGAACCCACAAGTTGTTGATAAACGGTAGCAACTACTACCTCACCTGAAGTAGCATCCTCCTTCCTCTAGTTACCTGCTAGAGGAGTCTCCATGGGCTTGCACATATCCATGTGGAAGCGCCTCAATATCTCATTGGCATACTTGCCTTGAGAAACAAATACTTCCCCATCTCTTTGCCACACCTCCATGCCTAGAAAGTAGTGCATGAGGCCCATGTCCTTCATCTCAAACTCTCTTGCAAGATCCTTCTTGCAAGACTTGATCAACTCATCATCACCTGTCAAAATCAGATCATCGACATAAAGTACAATAATCAATAGCTTACCATCTACAATGATGTGGTAGAGGTTTGCATCCACTTCACTCTTGGTGAAGCCCAACCCGGTGAAATAGTTGTCGATCTTGGTATACCAAGCATGGGGTGCTTGCTTCAGCCCATACAATGCTCGCTTGAGCCGACACACATGTGACTCATGATCGAAGGTCTCAAATCCTTCGGGTTGCTTAATGTATACCTCTTCCCCAATCTCCCCATTGAGGAAAGTCGTCTTCACATCCATCTGATGGATCTTCCAACCCATCTGTGCCGATAGTGCTAGAATCAATCTGATCGATGAGTACCTTGTAACAGGAGCAAAGGTCTCATCATAATCAATCCCCTCAACCTGTGAGAAATCACAGGCAACAAATCTTTCCTTATGTTTCTCAATACTACCATCAGCTACCTGCTTTACCTTCTAAAGCCATCGGGAAGTAACCACTGACTTGTCCTCCAATCTAGGAACAACATCCCATACACTGTTCCTCATGATAGAATCATACTCCTCTACCATCACATCCATCCAAATTGGCTGCTGCACTGCCTCCTCAAAAGAAGAAGGCTCGGTCGCTACACACTCCCCAACCAGGGCCATGTAGCCAATGTATCTATTGGGAGATCTCCTTTGTCTACGATGAGAGGATGGCTGCCCCACATTCTCTCTTGCATCCTGCATCAATCTGTCAGCTTCCCGAGAGTGTTTCTGCCCCTCTCTGGAAGACTCTCCAGTAGTGGTGATCTCCACCACTGGAATCTCTGCATGTGGCTACTCCGCATCATCAGGAGGCTCCTCCTCCTTAGGAACTAATAGTTCCTCATCATCACCATGCAACTTGAGCTCCCTCTCAAGTGACTCTCACATGGCTCGTTGCTCATCAAACTTCAGATCCCTGTGCACTACTGTCCTCTGACTAGTAGGTAGAAACACCCAATAGTTATGAGGTGTATCCGTATACCCCACAAGTATTCCTAACTCAGTTGTTGGGTCTAGCTTCTTCCGAGCATCTTTGGTCACATAACAGTAAACGGGTTATCCAAAGATATGGAAGTGACTTACATCTGGCCGCTTCCCGCAAAAAGCCTCTATAGGTGTCTTCATCCCCAAAATACAATGAGGACTTCTGTTCTAAAGATACACTACTGTATTGCATGCCTCAGCCCACAGATGAAGTGGTAGACTTTGGTCACGCAGCATCACTCGAGCTGCTCCCACAATAGATCTGTTCTTCCTTTCGGCCACCCCATTCTGTTTTGGGTTATGAGGTGCTTTGAGTTCCCTTTTAATTCCTTCTGAAGCACAGAAGTCTTTAAACTGCCGGGAAACATACTCTCCACCATTATCACTCCACAAGGCCTTTATCTTCCTCCATGATTCTTTATCTGCCAAAGCTTTGAACTCACAAAAATTCAAGAAGGTTTGATCCTTATTTTTCATGAAGTAGATCCAACATCTACGAGAAAAATCATCTATAAAAATAAAAAAGTACCTTTGCTTTGCGGTGGAGGCTATAGAGAAGGGCCCACATACATCTGAATGAACTTGATCCAGAACTGCTCCTCCTCTACCATCCCGATCATGAAACGAAGACTTTGCATACTTACCCAGAGTACAACCTTTGCATGTGCTTGTCTGCTCCAGTTTGCACTTGGGTAATCTGGTAGAAATTTGCTACATGATCTTCAAGGCCCCA
This sequence comes from Pinus tabuliformis, assembly GCA_031772625.1. Classification (NCBI taxonomy): domain Eukaryota; kingdom Viridiplantae; phylum Streptophyta; class Pinopsida; order Pinales; family Pinaceae; genus Pinus; species Pinus tabuliformis. The sequence goes on from CM062816.1 coordinate 1,635,095,330, forward strand.
TGATGCAAGTGGCTCAGTCTCCTATGCCATAACTCACCAATATATTGGCCATGCACCACTTCTGCCTTGGAACTGAGAGCAGCACAATCTTCTACCTATAACTTGTAGAGATTCTTAATTCGAATCCCAATCTGTTTAGTCTGTCCAGTGCCGATATGCCTTAGGAAAACCTTTCCCAAACTAAAGACTACATAATAGCCTTTATCCTCAAGCATAGAAATAGACACAAGATTCTTTTTCAGCCCTGGTACATACATAACATTAGAAAGAGTGAGGGGAGAACCTTGCTCCCTTTGAAACATAACCATACCTCTACCCGAGACACAGTACTTTCTGTCATCGCCCATCTCGATTCGTATTTGGAGATCCTTCTCCTCCAAAGTGCTAAAAAGATTCTTGTCACTTGACATGTGGAAATAAGCTCCATTGTCCAAATACCAAACATATCCCATGCTGGATGAAACCATGCATGCAATAAGCAAGAAATCCATCTCAAATTGTGACGCTAGTGCATCACCATCAGATTCCTTGGAGGAACATTTATTCTTGGACTTCCTCTTTGGGCAATTATTAGCATAATGACCCAACTCATGACAATGAAAGCATCTCACCTTCGACTTGTCAAACTTCTTCCCTCCTTGAGAAGACTTGGAATCGGATGCCTTCCCTTTCCCTTTCTTAGCTTTAGAAGCTAAAGCCAAGTTGTCTTCATCATCATGTTTTGATGAAGAAGCTCCATCCCTAGTGCTCCCTCTAATCTCCTCCTGCATCAAATCCGACCATAGTTGTTCCCAATCTAGCATTTTGTACCTCCCATTCACTGAGTCCTAATAGCTATGCCAGCTCTTAGGAAGGCCAAGGAGTGCTAGACTCACCATATCCTCATCAGCTGTAGTGACTCCTACGCTTGCAAGCTCATCTCTGCAGGTGGTGAGCTTGTTCAAGAATGTAGAAATAGAGTCACCCTTCTCACACTTGATCTTTCGAAGCTTGTCCTTCAATGCCAACTTCCTTTGATCACTGCTATTCTGATATAAATCTTTCAATGTTTTCCACATTGCAAATGGAGACTCCTTCCCATGGAGGCTTGAGACTATGTGATCTCGAACACCCTCCAAGAGAATTCTCCTAGCTCTAGCCACACACTTACCCCATTCCACCAGCTCAGTCTTGTCAGTAGGCTTAGGGACTTCTTGATCAATGAAATCCTTAAGACCATTATCTTCCAAAACTGCCTCCATGCGATCCTTCCAAGCTATATAGTTTGAGCTGCCATCAAGGGCATACTCAAGCCTCAAACCATTAAATGCCATCGATGAAATATATGTGATAAGAACTTGAGATCTATATCCAGAATAAGAAACTTCGAATTTCTCCTACTAGTATACTATTCTTGCTTGATCACCTGTGCTTTGATACCATGTAGAAATTTTCTACAAATCAGCTAGCTCTGATACCATGTAGAAATTTCACCTATAGAACAAACCGATATATGCAATGTCCTAAATCATAATACTTGTTCTACTTCTACAAAACATTAAGCGGAAGCATAATCGAATTCATGAGCAACATCAAGTAGAAACAAGCATAACTGATCAAGAGAAATAATCACACATAACACAAGATATATCCAGGGGAAAGCACCAGCATAAAACCCCAACCATGTATTATCAATCAAGTGGAAATCCTCTTCACAATACAAAAAGAATTAGCTCTCAAGCTATTCAGTTCTCAATGAACTATGAAGATATGAAGATATGTCTCATGAACCACCCAAGCCCTGTTTATATAGGCTTTCCCTATGGTCCTTACGTATTTTTCTTAGGAAATAATAGCAAAAGCATATGCTATTAATTCCAACATACCAAAAACAACCAATGGTCCAACTACGTATTCCTTGAGAACACTAGTTCCTCAACCATGCAAAAACTACTTACTAGAAATAGTTAAGCATCTGATAGTACACTGTCCCACATCTGATCTCAACTGGGTCTCTGACAGAACTGACATGCAACAGTTATCCATGAGTGAATCCTCGGTTATCTAAAATAATAGTTGTCACATGCATGCAAGCATTAACAAACTATATTTTATTATTTTAACAACTTGTTAAAATAATCTAACTGGACTTGACTAGTTAGAACTCAGGCAACTGATTCTCTCATTATAGAACTGAACCTTATCTCCTTTAATCAAAGGATAAATTCCTAAATCAAGGGGGAAAATAATTGCATGATCTTACAAAGACTTCAAGTTTAATTTTTCATAATTAATTAACTCATGGAGATTAATTAATTAATATTTTAAGCTGCTATTAAGACCATAATTAATTTTACTTCCTATAGATAGACTAGGGACTGCTATAAATAGGAAGTGACACAGAAATGCTATTTTTAGAACTTTTTATTTTTAGCGCTTTCACCTCTCACCCAATGTGGCCAATGACCTCACTGGCCAAACTGATATTTTTAGACATGTTATTTTTAGCACATTCTAAATTTGGCATTTCTTGTTGCACACTTTTCAACAATAACTCCTCTCATGGTGGTGCCCTTTCATGGTGGATAGTTCAGTTTAACCACCTCATCAACTATTCAATTACTAAAAGCCTCTCCTATTTGTTTTGTTGAACCTCACTAACTTCATGGGGAACAACAAATTTGGCTATCCAAACAACCATACGAAAAAATCTTCGGCTCGCTCGAGCTCAAATAAATCCAAGGGGAAACTCCCTAACACTCCCTGGCACACATTGCCACACTCTGGAATTTGGCACAATCTTGCCTTGTCGTCTTGGAACTCTAGCATTCCTTAGCACTACCTAACATACCTTTTCACTCCCTCCTTAGCACACCTATAACTCACTGGCACTCCCTATCACACACTCTTATTCATTCATTTCCAAGCATTTGAAACTAACACTCCCTTGTATTTCCCTGACACTCCATGATACTCCTTGATATACATTGGCACACCATAGCACCTGACAGATCTTGGCATGTTGCTTTGGACTCTATATTGTGAGGAGTGATTAAATTTGTAACACAATTCAAGTAATTTACACATCCAATGTAAATGAAATCATTATATGTTTATGTTAGGTTGTTAGAGAGGTTATTTATAGACAATACATTTAATGTACTTAGACTTCATCTTTTCAGGGCCTCAACTCTAACACGGATTTGTACCAGGAACACTTCATGCAAATTAAGGGGGGCCTTTTTGTTTAACCACATATGCATAAGAGCACCAAATGTTTCCCTTAAGATCTCCCATGGTGTGTTCAAAGTGGGTTTACATTCGCATCGAGTTGAAACTAATCATAATGACCTTCCTCTTCTTAATATCGACGACAACAAACTCATCTTTCACCTTCGACAATCTCGTCAGTTATGATGTCACTTCTTCACCCTGTATCATCTTGGTTTACTTCAACTTATCTGCCAATACCAGTACCCATTTCTCGTTCTTCATCTGGAACAAATTTTGAAGAGCCACCCACATCTCATGTGCAGTGTTCTTCCTAGACACTTCCAGCTCCTTTAGATCAGTTGGCTTCTTGATGACTTTCTCAGTGAACTCCCAGATCTTGTTGACCTACAAGACCAACTTGACCATTTCCTTCCATGGAATATAGTTGGACAACCCCTCCAACTTGTCCTCATGCTGGAGACTAGCCTGCAATTTCAACTTGCTCTCTACATTCTCAGCTGCTCTTGTTCTCCCTGCCACCTTTTCACAACTGTTGAACCACTTCTAGTTCTCCCCCCCCCACTCTGTTGTCGGCTCCGCAACTCAACCGGTCATCCCCACCACCTGTTATTATCTTGTCTTCCCGCAAAAACTCAAAACGAAGGCCCCAACAACATACCTAACATGCGTTGGAACTGTCTAGCATGTGTTAGCACTTCTTGGCATTTCCTGGCACATGTTGGCACTCCCTAGTTTTCATGCCCTTATAGATTTTCTTACCTTTCTGGCAACTTGGGAAACCAACCAAGTCATTGAAAAATAATGTAGTGTCTAGCCCTAACATTCCCCAACACTCCTTGGCATGAATTCACATTGTCTAGCATGTGTTAGCACACCTTTTCATTCCTTAGCACGACTGGTACTCCTTAGCTATCATGCCTCACAACTACCCTTAAATTTTTTGCAACATGGGAACCCAACCAAATCCAGCCTCAACTATAACACCAACTTGCAAAATATAACAACATATTGACCAAGTTACAATTACTACAATTATACTATGCCTTGTTCACCTAATAAATTCCTATAACTCATCTTAGGCTACTCGTGTTGAATATCAACTCATACAACTTAACAAGTTATGACTACAAGGCTCACATCCAACTGTAGTCATAAACAACTAAGCAACAATGTTTACATCTTGACATGCCATAACATCTGGCATGCTTAGCAATCCATTGGCACTATGTAGCACGTGTTAGCATCCCTTTCATTTCTTGGCATGCTTTGGCACTCCCTATCACATCCTAGCACTCCCTCACAGTTATCACACCTATTATGTCCAATATGTACTATTTTTATTGTGTTCACTTAAACACTATGTTCTAACTCTTAATGCTTTGGCTATAAGTTTTAATCTAAGTTGTTCTATGGTGTGTCATAATTTTTCTCATAGAAATGTGTCATCTTGATGGTTTGGGTATATTCTTTGTGATTTGAGTAGGTGCTATACATTGATCTTATTGTACCCCTTATTTCTTTTAGTCAAAATTTATCCCATGTCTCACTTAACAACACATGTGAAGGCGTTCTAAGCTATGGCTAGCTTCTAATAGGATATTTTTAAGCTCTAAGTGAACTTCCTAAAAAATAATGGGCTACCTATAAATATTTAAGTTTATTGATAACATTTTTTACATTTTTCAGCATATTTTTCACCTCCTTAAAGATTGATAGATATTTCCCTTATGTGTAAAAATCATATCCATTTTCCCTCCTTATATGAACATACTTACATATATTAGAGAGGCGTCATATAGTTTTTATTGATGCCCTAATTAGACTAACATTATTACTTATCTTCAACATCATTATATATAACTTCTATGTGAGATGACCTCCTTTTGCTCAAATAAAAATAAACTTAATGAAAACCTAAGTGACCATAGAAATTGATTTATAAGATTTTACTACCTATTAAAATCTAATTTGGCGGCTACTCTAAAATCTAAATGGACCTATTAAAATTTATTTTCCCACCGCTATTCTCCCTTGCCAGCTTTGGGACTTTGTTTGCTCTTTCTCTGCTCATAATATTTATGAGTTCGCAGTAGATTTCGTACCCTTCTATGATATTCAATTCTTTGGTGCCTTATTGATTCGACTAGATTTTTTACGTGTATTTATTATATCATATTTGGGTTCTCTCTTTTTCAAGCTTTAATTAAGATATTCTTCTCCTGATTTGGATTTGGAGGCTTTCGCTGCAATTCAAAGCAGAAAACATGTCATCTGCATATGAAGATAAAATTACGAGCTTCAATAAATCTGAGGTGTGTGGATACATTTGAAAGGTTAGATCATTTTCCCCTTACAAATTGATTTTCCACTTGTCAATGGTGCAATGTTAGCATAAAACCTCAGATTAGAGAGAAAGTGGCAGTGTTTGGCCATTCATTTCCAAGCATGAAAACTCATTAGATGTTTGAAAAGAAGTGCTTGAGTTTATTTATGCTTAGAGTTAGATGAAAAGCTATGTGCAAGGAAACCAAATCAAAAATTCATTTATGCTAAATTCAAATGATAAACCTTGAGAAAAACTATTAGCATGACAAGATCTAAGTTCAAAAAATTGAGCAAACACAATAAATCCTTATATCAAAGAAAAAGAAGGTAAGCCAATTTGGAATCAATCCCTTTTAAATGGACGACCTGTAGATAATATCATACAAACAACAAATCAATCTAGAGATTATGCCATCTCTTATGGTAGACCTAGAAAACAAAATATGTTGGTAACAAAAGATGAAGAAATTAGCTCATTGAAATAGGAAAAAGGAAACTTAGTTCTAAAGGTAAAGATACACAAGTCCTAGGCTGCAAGTAAACAAAAGTTAGAGGAAAATGTAGAAATTTTTGAATAATATGACACTTATTCACATAGATTATCCTAATTATACACTATTGCAGAATACATGCATAATACATAATCTCCTCTACGTTGATCATCAATTTAGCAGCATTAAAAACAATGAAACATCAATTGCATGCACACATTAACACAGTATGTAACCCGAGGAAAGCATACAGCTGAAAACCCCACACTATCTAATATTATAATGATTGAGAACATGTAACAATACATAGTACAATACTCCTTGCAAGTACTCAGTACTATCTCCACCTGTTACACACAAAATAGCTCAGATCTAAAGCCTCAAAGCTCCTCCACTATTTTCTTGCCTCCATTGCGCAATCCTGCAAGAGAATGATGAGAATGGCTGAAGAAAACTCGTCTTTTTCTTGGCTGAATCACGCAATCCTCATTGGCATAACTCAATCCCATTGATTGTGCAAATCTCATGCACAACTGTAGTCACAACTGACAGCTGTCTTGCCCTTTCACTGACCTTTAACACCTGTCTCCACTGAACTCTCCATGCACTGAGTTAACTGATGTATTCTTCAGTTGCTTTATGAGTTAATAATTAGTTAATTAATTAATAATTAATTCACACAACTCATCACTAGTGTATTCTTTAGTTAGACTAAATACAACTAGTTCAACTAAGTCAAACTGAACACCACTCCATCAACTCCACATCCAACTCCACAGAACTCACATGCATGAGTTATAATTGAAGTCCTCCATGCAATAGCTCAACTAACACATAAGAAACCACGTGATTCCTTCTGTCAGCTGCATGTACCACATCCATAGCTCGAACTGAAGTGCTCCAAGAGAATAAGATAATGTTTAGAGTCCAAATACTACTAAGGGCTAATAATATTTGACTGTTTCTATTTTTAGCCTGGCAGTCTAAAAATAGACTTTGATCACTCCGCTGTGAACCAAAAATAGAAGTCCATATATTTTTCCCAACATGACCAATCATCCATAAACAACATCCTGCAACTCATAGACCATGATCCATATGTCTAAAAATAGACTTTGCGCCAAAAATAACCTGCGGTCCAACTTAGTGAAGGCGACTCCTTTCCACTAAGTTCCATCATCTTGTTGCATTTTTAACACTCCCTCTCAACAAGATATGGATTATCTGCAACCCCTATCCTGTAACTCTGGAATGTTCTGCATGCAACACATTTGCCCGGTCCACTTGCTCCAACAATACTTGGAACAAAAACACTCCCAGCTTACCACTCTGTTGGGCTAGGAACATACTCTGATGTTGAAGCTCTACCTGCTGCTGACAAGTGCTCCCTCTCTAACATCTGCGCTACTACAACATCTCCATGCATCTCGCACCATTGCACGCTTCTATGTGCCACCTAGCACTGTGCAAAACACTTGTGCCTCTCGCATTGCTGCAGCCTGCTAGCTATGCACTGTCCTGGGATTCCCTGCACTGTCACTCTCTTTGTCACTCCATCTGCATCTGTCTCTACCCAATCAGTCAGTTCCTGCTACTCCACATCGGGGCTCCCGTAGCAAGGTCTCATCCAAGGGGTTGGGTACCTCAAGGATCTTGCCCCTCCTCCTTGGGACGATCACTCTATATCACCCCACCTCCTACCTGGAGGTATGGCTGCATGTGATCTCTCAGCCCACCTGGCTCGAAGTTTCCCCCTACTGGAGGTCTCTGCATGAGTAGATGTCTCTACTTGATCTCCTCTCAGCTTCCCTTGTTGTGGCTGCTCCACAACCTCCTGAAGCTGTTGCACCAAACGTGGCTCCTCCACAATCATCTAAGACTTCATCTGGCTCTGCATGTTGAGAGGTAATATATGCTCCCTCTCAACCACCAAGTCTCCATCAGTTGCCTCGCTGCTCAAGGCTTTGCATGCATCTTGAACCTCAAGAGCATACAAGTTCTTGACCCGTGAACCAATCTGGTTCACCTGTCTATTGATGATGTGTCCAAGGAAAACCTTTCCCTTACTGAATACTACATCATAGCCTCTGTCTTCCAGCATCGCGATCGACACCAAGTTTCTCTTCAGTCCTGGTACATACTTGACATCGATCAAGGTAAGGCGAGCTCCATGCTCCCTCTGAAAAATAATGGTGCCTACACCTGAGACACTATACTTCTCATCATTACCTATCGCTATGAGTATCTGGAGATCTTTCTCCTCCAAAGTACTAAACAAACTCTTGTCACCGGTCATGTGGAAAGAAGCTCTACTGTCAAGAAACTAACAACTTCCCATCATGGATGAAACCATGCATGTGAAGAGTGTGAAATACAACTCAAACTGTGAAGCAAGTGCCTCACCTTCAGATCCTTCCCCAGATACCTTCTTGGACTTCTTCTTTGAGCAATTAGTAGCATAATGGCCCAACTCATGACAACGAAAGCATATCACCTTCGACTTGTCAACCTTCTTCCCATCATTGGAAGAACTAGATTCGAAAAGAGAACCCTTCTCCTTCCCCTTCTTCACCTTACTCGCTAAGGCACAGTTCTCCTCATCATGCATGGATGAAGAACTGTCTCTGGTGCTCCGTCTGATCTCCTCTTGCACAAGATCCGACCAAAGTCTCTCCCATCCTGGCAATTTCTCTCGACCATTGACAGAGTCCTGATAGGAATGCCAACTCTTCGAAAGACCAAGGAGAGCCAAGCTCACCAAGTCCTCATCATCGACAGTCACCCCCACACTTCCCAGCTCATCCCGGCACTGGGTGAACTTCGTGAGATACCTGGGCATACTGTCTCCATTCTCACACTTAATGTTTATGAGTTTATCCTTGAGTGCCAACTTCCTCTGGTCGCTCTTGCTTTGGAATAGATCTGTCAATGCTTTCCACATCAAGTATGGAGAAGCCCTTCCATGCAGGCTAGACACAATGTGATCCATCACGCCCTCCAACAGAATCCTTCGACACTTTGTTGTCTTCTTTTGCCAAACCACAACTTCAGCAACATCAGTAGGTTTTGGGACCTCAGCCTCTATGAAATCCTTCAACCCATTATCATCTAACACCGCCTCCATCCTGTCTTTCCATGTAATATAGTTCGAGCTGCCTTCAAGAGAATACTCCAATCACAATCCGTTGAAATAAATTTCAACTTTGACACCAAGAAAACACTGCTGCAAATTCGAATTCCACCAGCTCAAAACTCAACCGCTTCTGATCTAAAATTCGTGAGAACAAAGTATTTCTTGTACAGAGATCGACTGTATGGGCATTCACCGGATATATCACCTTCCAAAGGAAGGATGAATCTAGAGGCTACCTGGCCCGATTATAGACTCTGCCTGAAGAAATAAAAAGTAATCACTTTCTGAATAATAGATCTGATGATCAACTTCGCTCCGATATCCTGTAGAACTTTTTCTACAAATCAACCAGCTCTGATACCATGTAGAAATTTTTGAATAATATGACACTTATTCACAAAGATTATCCTGATTATACACTATTGTGGAATACATGCATGATACATAATCTCCTCTACGTTGATCATCAATTTAGCAGCATAAAAAACATTGAAACATCAATCGCATGCACACATTAACACAGTATGTAACCCAGGGAAAGCATACAGCTGAAAACCCCACACTATCTATATATTATAATGATTGAGAACATGTAACAATACATAGTACAATACTCCTCGCAAGTACTCAGTACTATCTCCACCTGTTACACACAAACTAGCTCAGATCTGAAGCCTCAAATCTCCTCCACTGTTTGCCTGCCTCCACTACGCAATCCTCCAAGAGAATGATGAGAATGGCTGAAGCAAACTCATCTTTTTCTTGGCTAAACCACACAATCCTCATTGGCATAACTCAATCCCATTGATTGTGAAAATCTCATGCACAATTGTAGTCACAACTGACAACTGTCTTGCCCTTTCACTCACCTCTAACACCTGTCTCCACTGAACTGTCCATGCACTGAGTTAACTAATGTATTCTTCAGTTGATTTATGAGTTAATAATTAGTTAATTAATTAATAATTAATTCACACAACTCATCACTAGTGTATTCTTTAGTTAGACTAAATACAACTAGTTCAACTAAGTCAAACTGAACACAACTCCATCAACTCCACATCCAACTCCACAGAACTCACATGCATGAGTTCTAACTGAAGTCCTCCATGCAATAGCTCAACTAACACATAAGAAACCACATGATTCCTTCTGTCAGCTGCATGTGCCACATCCGTAGCTCGAACTGAAGTGCTCCAAGAGAATAAGATAATGTTTAGAGTCCAAATATTACTAAGGGCTAATAATATTTGACTGTTTCTATTTTTAGCCTGGCAATCTAAAAATAGACTCTGATCCCTCCGTTGTGGACCAAAAATAGAAGTCCATCTATTTTTCCCAACATGACCAATCATCCATAAACAGCATCCTGCAACTCATAGACCATGATCCATATGTCTAAAAATAGACATAGTCTAAAAATAGACTTTGCGCCAAAAATAGCCTGCGGACCAACTTAGTGAGGGCGACTCCTTTCCACTAAGTTCCATCATCTTGTTGCATTTTTAACAGAAACCCTCAAAGAAACAATTGGAAAAGAAAAGAAAAGGCCCTAAATGCGTCCACTGGGCATGAAGTATTATCTTGACCCTCAAGAAAAATCCCTTTTGCCTTGTATTTATGAAGTTTCTACACATTCCCTGGTGAATGCTTGGAAAACATCACTCTAGGAAGCCGGATTGTATAGAAATCAAAGAGAGCCTATACTAGTATTAGATCTAGCATAAGTAATGCAACTAAAAAAATTAAAATTTTTAAGCTCAAATGTGAAGTAAAGAATTAAATTATGAAAATAGTCAACCCCAATAATAAAAAATTAGCTTAAATATTTTCACAATGAAACAACATAGGAACACTCCATATCTTAGTTACATTTGTTGATGTTGCACTAGCTCCTTCCTTCAATGTAATGTGCATGCCCAAAATCCTTTCTATTTCTAACTTGGGACTAAATGTTTAAGACACAAGAAAAATTTCATACCAATAGTGAGAAAATTAGAGTTTTATTCCATTTCCAACCATGTAGAAATGAGAGGAGTGCCATCTGTAGAGCTATAAAAAGGGTCTCTTTCACCTCTAATTACCTCACATTAATATGTCAATCCGTGAGCGTTTTGTTATTTCAAAGAGTGTCTCAGTCTGAGACTATCATTTGTCAGAGTAATGCTAGTAGTATAGTGTTCAGAAATACAAGAGTAAACGGATGCTTGTCTACAACTAAGCTACTTCAAAAGAGTAAATCACACACTCAGAAGACTAGGCAACTTATCAGTCAAGGGTTCAGTAGCAATAACCCGCGGATCTGGGAACCAGATGGAAAGGAAATTAGAGAACAGACCGCAGATCTGGGAACCAGACAGTAAATGCCAAGGCCCACTATAGCCTTAGATCGTCTCCCACACCAAAATAACAAACACTAGCAAATGGAACGGCAAATAAGAAAATGGAACAACAAATAAGAAATCGAACATCAAATCTGTAATGGAACAACAATTCTTAAATGGAACAACAGTTATGAAATAGAATCGACAACTAAGTCTTGCGAGCAGCAACAAACTTAATCTACCAAATCAAAGGCATTAATCATAATCAAACAACAATCTTTCACTCTTAAGGCAGATCGAACAACACACACTAATGGAACAACACTGAGTACTGATAAGTTATGGAACAGCGCTTACAAACCATATACCCACACAACATGCTTAAAGAGTAATCTGATCCAAATATTAATCTCGGTTAGAAGGAATATGACTGAATTTCAAAATAGAACAGCATCATTCATCAATTGTAAAGAACATAACTCCCAGGATAAATTCTGTAACATGAATGAACAGATGCATAGCACAAAAGCTCTGTAATAGGATAGTAACAGTATTCTGTTAAGACTAATAATATTCAATCAAATCTTAAAGGAACAGTAATATGATGCAGATTCAATACAATAGTTCTGTCTGTAGGAATCTTAATGAATTAAACTTAACAGAGCATGTGATGTAAACTTATAAAGCATATCAGATTACCAAATAATGACGATAAGCAAACCACGCAGAAATGAAATCGTAATAATACAGGAGCACGTGTCCTCCAGGGCCGGGCCCTTAGCCTCCAGGGGTACACCACTTGAGGTTAATCCAGACTCAGAGATGAAATAATCACCAAGTTTGTATTAATGCATGAAGCAAAATTATAATAAACCAGTTCTTATCGAGACTCGATGATCAAAGTTTTGATCTTAACAGAAATTACATAAAAGCATAATCATCTCCTCCTCGAGCTAACAATGTTGTCCCTTTTATAAGGGTGACGGCGGAGATGTCTAAGTATAAAAATAGATAAAGCAGAGATCCCTCAGGATCAAGGATCCTGAGGGATTCGCCGAACTATTAATCCTTAATCATCTCTTTTCCCTCCTGCGCTGAGCTAGTGTCTTCACCTCCTTTTCAGGGCCGATTTGCTTTGATCTGCTTAGCCTTGTTTGCATTCGGTCTCCCGTGAAAGGGACAGCGGTTACCTCGTCCTTGTCCTTTCCTTTAGAACAGCAACTCCTCGTTTTCACCCCTTCCTGCATGAGGGAATGGCAATTGTCAACGGTTAAGTCTTGCATATTAATCTCACATGTTTTGTTATAATTCTTTATCGTTTTCTAAGTTCATTATGCAAAAAGGTTTAAAAGTTCTACTGAAAAGTCACTGAAATGATCATCAAAAACATACCTTTTTAGTGCTCCACACACCCCGCTGCTTACCCTGTTTCATGCCCTCATGAAAACGTTGTAGTTGACATGCAAGGCAGTGAGAGAATAGGTTGGAGATGGAATCTCATGCGGAGGCCTACAGCCATGATGAGTAACTAGGTAGCCAAAGAAATAGCCTGTTTAACCCTCAGGCATCTCATACAGAGCTTGGTATCCGGGTGCAGGGTGCCAAATAATTGGACTCCGGAACCTATATCCTAACCAGGATGGCCCTGCTCTCAAAATGCTTTCGCCATAAAGGTGCAAACGATTGGTAGCTAATTTAAAATTTTCATACTTAAACGGTTCCCTGAGCTGGATATTCGGATTAGAGATTTGATACCGAAACTTAGCTGCATCAATGGCAAGGTCTTTAATAGAAAGAAAGAATTCTAATCCCTGTCGAATGAGTGCCTCATGCATGGGTCCTAATGCTTCAATGACACCCAGAGTCTTCATGAGGTTTCTATGTGCTTTCCACAACTGTATTGGGTTCCTAGGCTCAGCCCTTACCCACAAATCTAAGCCGTTTTCTTGCCTCTGGAAAGTATTATAGGCTTTGAGCCATTTAATCTGATTAACCCTAAATGAGATGAATGCCTGCAATTGGATGTCTCCAACAAAGGGGCTAGGGTTCAACTCAATCTCCTGGTCTAATACAAGGTTATGCAAATAGAACTCGCATAGCAGTCTCTGGACTTTTACCCTGTAGTGTTTACAGCAGTCTATAAAATCATTGACAGTGCTAATTTGTATGGGAGCACCTGCTTTAACAACTTTTATTTTTAATTGCAAATACCGTTCCAGTAAGAACAGGGCATAATTTTTGGCAGGGGCCCTACATGCTAAGATGTCATTGTATAAAGAACACAAGGTATCCATCTGCTTGATAACAATATCTAGTCTACGAGTTACCTTTGCAACTTTCTCTTGTTCCTTCCACCAACCTTCAAAAGCCTGGCTTTCAGATTGATTGACGTTCCTAAGTTGCTACTGTAGCTCTTCATACTTTTCGTGAGGGACCGTTTGCTCTCTAAGATTTTTTGCTTCTTGCTGAGCTTGCTTCAACCCCTTGTGCAAGGTTACTACTTTTGGATCTCTTCTCCATGCAGCAGTGGAGGCCGGGAGTTTGACCTGAACTTTCTTATTGCGTTGCTTTGAGTTCAGAACCCTTATCACTCCTGAAAGTGGTGCCTCCGTCTGAATTTCCTTATCACAGGTCATCATATTATCCATTTCTATTTTAACGTGGATATCAGTCTGTTGCTGTTCCTTTTCAAATGGAATAGCTGTCTGTTCCTCAGCATCATTTGGAACAACAGTTGGATTTTCGACAGGGTTTTGAACAGCAGGACGAATTATAATCCTCCGCCTCTTTGCCTTGCGGGGTTTTGCTGGAGTGGTCACCTTTTTCTTTCTTGAAGCCCTTTTTACCCTCAGCCTTACTTTCAGGATCCTAATCTGCTGGTGGAGTTGGGCTATTATGCTCAACAATCTTTGTTGTTCCTTTCGCAATTCTTTAATTTCCAAAATTTTGTTAGAAGGAACAACAAGCTGTTCCCTGTGGTCTGGGCCGTGACTAGTCCCTGGATCTTCCTTCTGGGGTGTTTCTTCATTGTTCTACTCTAGCTGTTCTGGGGTAGGAACCCTAACTGGTTCTGTCAATTCTTGGGCAACTTCTTTTTCTGCCCCTGCTTCCTCCAGAATTTCTTCCGGTGTCTTCTGGTTAGGAACAGATTGTTCCTGTTCAGTATCTCTTATTGTTTCTTTATCATGAACAGGCAGATTTTCTTCTTCTGCCTCTTTTGCATGTGGTTTTTCAGGTGCATTTTCCTCCTGGGGTTTGTCATGGAGGTCTGATGGACTGGAAGGTTGGCCATATTCACCCATATTGGCCAAGACTTCGGCCAATTCATCTTCTCCCACTGGGTCCTGTGATGGGCTACCTTCCTACTGTTCCATTTCCTCCTCCTGCTTGGATTGTTCGGCTTCTGTTTCAGAATTCTCAGCTTCTGTTTTAGACTGCTCGGCTCCTTCCTCATTTTCTTCTTCGGATTGCTCGGCCTCCTCTCGAGATTGCTCGACCTCTTCTTTCTATTCTCCTTCAAATTGTTCGGCCTCTTCTTCTGGCCGTGAGGGTTGCTCATCTTCAATTTCTACTGGCTGGCTGATGTTTTCCTGGATTTGTTCCAGCCTCCCTCGTATTCGTGCTAACCGGACCGATTTCCTGCATTTTTCTGGCTGTTCGGGTGTACCGGTGGCATGCTTACGCTTTGTCGATTCCTTGTGTTTTTCTGGACGCTCGGATGTACTAGTGACATGTTTCTGTTTTGCTAATTCTCTGCGTTTTTCTGGACGCTCAGGTGTGCTGGTGGCATGCTTACATTTTGGGGATGGTGCTGTCAACCCCCCTTCAATCATTGCAATTAGCTCTTCCCAGCTGCTCTGCTGCTGGGTGAGGCTATGACTGACAATTAATCGAATTAACCCATGATGACTAACAACTGACTCTACATGTTGTGCCTTTTTTAAGCTCCGTGCAACGTCATGAAGTAACGAATTCAAAAGTGCAGGTAAATTTACAGAGCATTTATGTTTTAAAACAGCTAAGAGTTTAAGATGTCGTATTCTTACCACATCTTTTCTACCCTCGCAGGTGATGTAGCTTTGCACGGTCCTTGCCAATTCTGCCCAAGGCTCTCCTAGCGTTGCTGGCAGAACTCACTTCCCTTTAATTGCCAAGCTCTGGCCTTCATCCTGGAAGATTTCTATAATCTTCTTAATCTCTCCTTTTTTAACGTCCATATAGGTCCGGTGGCTGGTAGTCCCGAGACTTCTGCGATTATGTCAGCGGTGACTGTTATCTGTCTCCCCCTCACTATGGAGTAATCCTCCTGCAAATTCTGTAGGAATTTAATTGCCACTGTCTCGTTAGACTCCTGCAAGTGGTTGAGATAAGTCAGCCACCCTGCTCTTGCCAGGATTTCCCGGGCAGCAGCGGAGACTGTCAACACCTGCAGTTCCCATCGGATCGCTCTTCCTCCCATGGTTTCACTGTGAATTCTCAATAGAACAGCAACTGTTTGTGTTGTTTGAAACACAAAGAGGGTAATAGACGTAAGACTTGTTTGGAAAAAACAGAGTATACAACAGAAATGGCTTATGAACAACAATTCGTGTAACAAAAATAAAAATAGCATGCTGTTAAGCCATGCCATACCGTAGTACACAACTTTCCCGAATAGTGAGCTGACACGTAATCCAGGGAATAATGAGGTCAACCTCCCCCCCCGCAATGTGATAGGCTATCCCAGCTGTCAAATAAAGGAGCAGCACCCGATCTGAAACAAAGTCATAAAGGAATAACGTATGAAAATATGCCACGTTTAGAAAAGCAACAAATTACCGAAATCGAGGCGTAGAGTTGGATCACGTATTACGTAAGAGGCTGCTGTGATATGATGCGAGGCTGAGAGGAGAGGACATCTGTCATACTTTCTAAATATCCTGTGGTCATTGTCAATTACTCTGCCATGATTGGTGATAATAGATTTTCATGCGCTATATATAATTCGGGAAATGATATATGATTAATTACCAAGGTGTAAGAAACAAAAGGGTATTAATAACTCATCTATTGGTGTAAATAATGTGACTTCGATACCATTAACAGTGCTCTGCTACCGACAGGTGTCCATAACCTTGGCAGATTTGTTTATTTCACCCATGGAACCATGATCCTTTGTGTATACGTTAGGGAGTGTAATGTCAAAATGTAAGCCATTATTCTAGCTTGGTAACCAGTTAACCATAATGCCATTCATGAGGAAGGAGCGAAAAGTGGGTAGGTCGGCTCGTGATGAGACCCCCTGTTCCAAGGTTTGTTTATTTGATATACCTTTTGGACCATATCCCTGGTGTGGTGGCCATAGTGGGAATGCCACTTCGCGTTCGTCCTCATGATCATGGTAGGCTGGCTCTTGATGAGACCCCCTATCCTACATTTGACAACTTATAAGTCATGTTTACTTTTTTTTTCTTTTTTCTTTTTTTTTTCAAGTACCTTCCCTTTTTTATACACAAGGGGTGGTTCAACACTCCTTAAGAGTAGGAATGGTGGAAGAAGTCTTAACATCTCAATAGGAAGATATAAACCCTTTGCTCTTATTCCTAAATAATAATCAAAGAGGAAAAAATGGTCGTCATGATGAAGATGAACAATCATAGCAGAATTAGTAAAACAATGACAACAAAAGATGATAAATAAGTGTGTCCTTCCTTTTGTCCTCTTACCAATGCAGAGCCTTATAAAGATAGCAATTTATGATTAGCAGATTTCAGTATGTTGAGGTTTTGTATCCATTGCATAAATGCATCGTTGTATTCTAAAAGACTTGAAAGAACAGGAGCAATAAGCATCCTTAATTTAGATCAGCAAAAGGGACAAGCTGCTTCATAAGGAGAGCAAAAGTATGCAAGTGATGTTCTTTTTGGAGAAAGGACCAACAAGAGACCTCAAAATAGCAGAAAATGCAAATTCCGTTCCTTTGAAAAAGGAACAGCAGAACATTCCAATGCCGTTCCTTTGAAAAAGGAACAACAAAATCAAAAATATGTTGTTCCTTTGGAAAAGGAACAGCAAACACATGGAGATGCCATTCCTTTTGAAAAAGGAACAACAAAATCAAAAATATGTTGTTCCTTTGGGAAAGGAACAATAAAATCAAAAATATGTTGTTCCTTTCCCAAAGGAACAACAAACACACAGAAATGTTGTTCCTTTTGAAAAAGGAACAGCAAAATCAAAAATATGTTGTTCCTTTGGAAAAGGAACAGCAAAACACATGGAAATGCCATTCCTTTTGAAAAAGGAACAGCAAAAATCGAAATGTTGTTTCTTTAGAAAAGGAACAGCAGAACAGGCAAATGTCGTTCCTTTGGAAAAGGAACAACACAAAATCAAGAATGTTGTTCCTTTGGAAAAGGAACAGCAGAAACACACAAATGCCATTCCTTTGGAAAATGAATGAAAAAAATCGAAAATGTTGTTCTTTTGGAAAAGGAACAGCAAAATACACAAAAATAAAGAAAAAGATCCTAATTAAAACAAGATGACGGCTGATCCAATGGAATTTGCTCTTTTTTTTGAAAAAGGAACAGCCGGAAGAAAATGATGTTCTTTTGAAAAAAAGAAACAAAAAATTACTCAAAGAAAAAGAACTTATGTACAATCTTGTAAAAAGAAATGAATTCCTTAATGAATTATAGGTGAGGACAACTTCTCTTCCTCTCCCAAATCTCCATATCAGTGTCTCGGCGTAGCTGCTGGCAGAAGGACTCCCGGGCGAGTGGTTTGCGATAGAGACGAACTCGGTGGCCATTTACCTTGAAGGCATATCCACAACCGTCAATAGTGATTAGAGTAAGGGTCCCATTGTCATGTACCTTCTGGATTTCGTATGGTCCCAACCAACGAGTCTGGAGTTTCCCAGGGAAGTCCTGAAACCTAGAGTCGTACAACAGAGCCTAGTCTCCCTCGTGGAAGACTTTGTTTTTAATGAGAGCATCATGCCATTTAGCTTGCTACTGTTGGATCAGGGAAGTATTTTGAAGTGCAGAGAGCCTAATTTCGTCTAACTCATTGATCTGTTGCAATCGATTAATCTGTGCCTCGCTTAAATCTAATCCAAATTCGTGTGTTGTCCATAATGTTTGGATTTCGAATTCTATAGGGAAAATGGGTTGTTTTCCAAACACTAATTGATAAGGTGAGTAACCATTGGTGCTTCTCCATGTTGTTCTGTAAGCCCATAGTGCTTCGGGTAGTCTGGCAGCCCAATCACGTCTATGGGATGCAATGGTTTTCGTTAAAATTGCTTATATTATTTTATTGCTGCTTTCTACCTGTCCATTCCCGTGTGGGTGGTATGGAGTAGTGATTTTATGCTAGACATGATAATTGTTGGATGTTGCAGCTAATCTGTTCCCAGCAAATTGTGGTCCACTGTCTGTAATTATTTCTCCTGGAAGACCATAACGTACAAATAGATGGAACAGGAACTGTATGAGAGAGTCCTCTGTAGCTCTAGGCAATGCTTCTGCTTCAACCCACTTGGTGACATATTCTGTTGCCACCAAAATATATGTTTTCTGATTTGATGATGGGTTGATAGGTCCAACAAAAGCAAGAGCCCATCGCTCGAATGTTTCAATGACTAACTATGGTTTCAGGGGCATCTCATCAGATTGACCAGGACGTCTTGCTCGCTGGCAGCTGTCACAGGCTTGGACAAATTTCTTTGCGTCTTTGAAAATCGTGGGGCAGTAATACCCTATCTGCAGCACCTTATGTCCAGTTCTGCACTCAGCGAAATGTCCACCACATGGTCCATCATGACAGGCTTTTAAAATGTCAAAGATTTCATCTTCTCGAACGCATCTCCTAATATGCATGTCTACCCCTATGTGAAACAAATAACCCCCGATCCACGAGAATCGAGCACTCTTCTGAACAATCTACTTCCACTCATTAGGGGTTAGGTGTTTTGGTAATTTACCTACTACGAGGTAATTGGAAACATCTGCATACCAGGGTGTTTGAACAGCAATAGCAAACAGATGCTCGTCCGGAAATTGATCTTCAACTGCTGCTGCATCAATTGGCTTCGGCATTCTTGAGAGAAAATCGGCTACAGGGTTTTCTTTGCCAGGTCGATCCTTGATTGTGATATCAAATTCCTGCAATAGAATCAGCCATCTAGTTATTCTGTCGTTTGTGACAGGCTTATTTGCTAAATATTTTATGGCAGAATGATCTGTATACAAGATAACAAGATATCCAGTAATGTAATGTCTAAACTTATTGACAACATGTATTACAGCTAGGAATTCTTTTTCAGTAACAGTGTAATTTAATTCAGCAGGGGATAAATTTTTGCTGATGTAATAAATAGCATATGGTTTTTTATCCTCTTCCTGCCCGAGGACTGCTCCAATGGTTGTGTCTGAGGCATCAGATGATATCTGGAATGGCAAATCCCAATTTGGTCCTCGAAGGACTGGGGCTGTGGATACGAGCTTCTTCAGATCCTTGAAAGCACGTTCACATTTTTCTGTCCAAAGAAAATCAACGTTACCAGTTAGTGCATATAGAGGTGCAGCAATGTGCGAATAATGTTCTATAAATCGCCTATAATAACCAGAAAATCCAAGAAAACTACGTACCTCTGTTTGAGTAGTAGGAGTGGGAATAAGCAAAAGTATTTGGATTTTGGCTGGGTCTACCTGAATGCCAGCTGCTAAAACATAGTGTCCCAGGATAAGTCCTTCAGTCATCATCATATAACATTTTTCGTGGCTTAAGCAAAGCCTGGTAGCAATGCAGCATTGTAGGCCTTTTCCTAGGGTGTCTAATGCTGGATCAAAATCATCTCCATATGGTGTAAAGTCATCCATGTATACTTCAAGCCCATCATTTATTAAATCTGCAAAAATACTAAGAAAAGCACTTTGGAATGTGGCAGGAGCATTGCATAAACCGAAAGGTAGAACTCGATAGGAAAATGTTCCCCAAGGACAAGTAAAAGTAGTTTTGTCTTGGTCTTTAGGGGCAATCTGAATCTGATTGTATCCACTGAAGCCATCCAGGAAAGAAAAGAATTTCTTTCCTACTAGAGTATCTAATACTTGGTCTATAAATGGGAGAGGGAAGTGGTATTTTTGTGTTGCTTTATTTAGCTCCCTGTAATCCACACAGATTCTCCATTTCCCATTCTTTTTTGGTACCACCACATGCGGAGAGACCCATTTACTATCAGAGATAGGATAAATAAAATTGACATCTAAAAGTTTTTGAAGTTCAGCTTTTACCACATCTTTTAGATGAGGATTAAGTCTCCTTTGAGGTTGACGAACATGTCTGGCATCCTTTTCTATATAAATGTGGTGTGTACATAATTGGGGGTCAATTCCTTTCATATCAGGGTAATCCCATGCAAATGCTTCTTTATATTTTGTTAGCAACTGGATAAGCTTCATTTCTTGTTCAAGTGTGAGGTTGGCATTAATGTTTAAGGCTTTTCCCGGTTCAATTTCCACAATTTTACTATTTGCAAAAGAAGTAACAGGTATTGTTTTATCATGTGTATCTTTCAGAGGATCTTCTTCTAATTCATTATCAAATGCTACTTCTATCATGTGACACTGTGTGCAGGATCTAGTTTGACTAATAAAATTATTAATGGCATCATCTTCTGTTTGGTCTTTAAAATCAAGTGCCTCTTGTATAGTTAATGGAGATCTAATGTTATCAGTAAGGTATGATACAGGGTGCTTATTAGTTTTGAGTATTGTGACACTTGGCTGCGCTGGAGGATATAGAACTAAATTCTTGATATTTGGTCCTTTGGTTATGGTCATATTTCCTTGCCGGCAGCCAATGTAAGCATTGGCAGTAGCAAGCCAAGGTCTTCCTAAAATTAGCGGGTGTCCATCAAGTCGAGTTTTGGGGTTTATTATCAGGAAATAGGTTGGATATTTCCAGGAATCAACAGATACCATGACATCATGTAGAGTACCCTCCAGCCTAACCACAGATCGGACAACCAATTCTAGCAAGGTAGAGGTGGGTTCTACCGATGTAATGCCCAACTTTTGGAAAGTAGTGGTTGTTAAGATATTAATTGCAGCTCCTAGATCAACCAAGGCATTAGACAGGGTCTGACCATAAATTTGAACAGTTACAATTGGATTTCCTGGGTCTTCATATTTAATGGGTGTTTCTTTCCTTGATAGTAAGTCAGATAAAGTGTCGACTACTTGGACTCTTGGATTATTTGTTAGGTTCCTCCTTGGTTTCTTTATGCACAATTCTTTGATAGTTTTTGCGTATATGGGGATATCTTGAATGGCTTGGAGGAATGGAATTTTTAAGTACAGATTTTGTAATTCTCCCAGAATGTCAAAGTCAGGATATTGTATAGGTCGAGGTATGACTAGTCGTTCTGGGAACGGAGGAGAGGGTGTGGTTGCTTGATTATGAGTTTGTTGTTTATTCACATCCTCTTGTGGTGACAGATGTTCTCTGGGTAACTGATATTTAATCTGAATTGTCTTATCTCCCTCGGTTTCAATAATACGCCCAGATCTTAACTGAAGATCATTTCACTCCCTTAAATCAGCTCCTATTTCTGGTGTTTCTATAATTTGGAGAGATTGGACCGGTCTGTTATTTGGATTGGGGTTGGGTTGGGCTGGGAGTTGCGGTCTCAGATTAGACTGGGGATTCTGTTGTAAGGCTAGTAGTGTAGGTTGAGGGAGTGGAATAGTTCCTACTGGCTGATGCATCGGTTTCTGCCAGTTTGTCTGCCAAACTGAACTTTGTGAAGTAGGGGGAGTCCATTGTGGAGAATATGGGTTACCTTGCCAATATGGTGGACTATAAGGGAAATTCGGCCAACCAGATTGGCTTGCCTGATTCAGCCACGGGTTTGAAGAAGGAAACGACTGTGGTGACTAGTTTGGAAACGGAGGTTGGGATTGACTTTGCCACATATTATATTGTTGAGCATTATATTGTGGAGGCTGAAAAGAAGAAGTTGGGTCTGAAAACATACCAGATTGTCTCGGCTGCCACTGACGGCGCTGGTTGATCAAATACACTGATTCTGGTTCTTCTTCCACTTCTTTATATATCACCTTCAATCCAGGAAGTGAGGGGCAGCTCTCCGTAAGGTGATCCTTTGTACAGATGGCGCATGTTTGGACTGTATCCAGTGGACACTCTTTATGACTATGCTTTTTCCTACATCGGGGGCAGAAGATCGCCAAATTCTGTTTTGCCTCCATTTGCTTCTGTTTAGCTTGCATAATATCAAGTTGTGTAGTTAGTGTCCCTAGAATATCAGTTTTAAAATTTTCCAATAAATTTCCAATTTCTACCCGTGTTACTCCTTCTATTGAAATTTTATTATCTCTTACAAACCGATCATGTTCTGCCGGTTTTACTCTTGTGTTGCCTCTCAAGCTCCTGATACATAAATCAATAATGTCAGCAAAATTCTCTTGATAAATATCCCCTTTTCCCATGATGTTTAATGTTTCGATCCATTGTTCCTTCATGCCCCTTATCAATGCAGTTTTTAACACATTATCAGGTAAAGGTAGTGATGCATAAGGAGATCTTTGTAGGTTGTACTGGAAACGTTCCACATACTCCTCTAATGTTTCATTCGGTCTAGCTGTCATCTGGAATATTTCATCCTTTAGTTCTCTAGACCTGCAGTAATCCTGATATTTTTTTAGGAAAGATTCTTTCATTTGATCCCAGTTATTTATAACCCTACCACCTAATCCCATAAACCATCTTAAAGCAACCCCTTTTAATGTAGAGGGAAATAGTTTTAGTTTCTGGGGGTCAGTGGTGTAATCATATCCCCTGCACAACACATCAAATAAAAATAAAAATGCATCCAGGTCTTCCGATGTGAGACCATGAAATGTAGGGATATGTTGAAGAGGGATTGCTTTCATAGGCGCATTTGCTGCAGAATCCGCTATAGGGTATTGTAATGTAGAGGTTTGAGTGTTTGGCTGATTTTGAGCCATAGGGTCGAATATATGCCAATAAGCTTCTAGGATATCTAGGAGGTTATTCCTAGGTTGAGAGGGAATGGCTTTGACAGGAATAGTTTTAATAGCACTTCCTCTATCTGGGATAATGAGAATGCCTGATGTCTGAGGAGATTGGGTTCCTTCAACAACGATTTTTGCAGCACTCCCCTTGTCTGGGTTGTTTAATGGCTGATTTGTTCCAATAGGAGATCTTCGTTCCTCAGTCTCACCTGTTTCTCCTTCTCCTTCACAAAGATTGCTGAAATTCCCTTCCTGTAATAGTTCTGGAGTAGAATTTTCAATCTCTTGAAAGTCCTACTCTTCAGTTTTACTATGCACCTCAGCAAAGGCTACAGATGGTGATCCTGTGGCCTGAAGGGAACTAGTAGGCTGTTTAGAAATAATTCTCCTGGGTCCTATGGATGGCTGAGATTCTGCTTTCTTGTAGATTTCGTCTATGAAGGTCGTTCGGCCAAGGGTCACCGACCCCTTAGCTTTTTCTGGCTTGGGTGGAGGTTTGGTAATTTTTTTTGGTTTTTTCTGCTTAGTCATGCACTCAAATGAACTACTAAATTCTATTCAAACAAAGCAACAGCAAATCTGTTAGGAAAGCGGACAGAGGAGCAGGGCTTTTACATGCTCCGTACGTAGGTTCTTACCTTCTGTTTTTAAAATCCAACTCTTCCCTAGCAGATTCGTACACTACTCTGAAAAAAGGACAAATGGATACACTCTTTCCCCGGCAACGGCGCCAAAATGTAGAGCTATAAAAAGGGTCTCTTTCACCTCTAATTACCTCACATTAATATGTCAATCCGGGAGCGTTTTGTTATTTCAAAGAGTTTCTCAGTCTGAGGCTATCATTTGCCAGAGTAATGCTAGTAGTACAATGTTTAGAAATACAAGAGTAAACGGATGTTTGTCTACAGCTAAGCTACTTCAAAAGAGTAAATCACACACTCAGAAGACTAGGCAACTTATCAGTCAAGGGTTCAGTAGCGATAACCCATCCCTTTGGAAACTGATGGAAAGGAAATTAGAGAACAGACCGCGGATCTGGGAACCAGACAGTAAATTCCAAGGCCCACTACAACCTTAGATCATCTCCCACACCAAAATAACAAACACTAGCAAATGGAACAGTAGATAAGAAAATGGAACGGCAAATAAGAAATCGAACAGCAAATCTGTAATGGAACAGCAATTCTTAAATGGAACAGTAATTCTTAAATGGAACAACAGTTATGAAATAGAATCGACAACTAAGTCTCGCAAGCAGCAACAAACTTAATCTACCAAATCAAAGGCATTAATCATAATCAAACATCAATCTTTCACTCTTAAGGCAGATCGAACAGCACACACTAATGGAACAGCACTGAGTACTGATAAGTTATGGAACAATGCTTACAAACCATATATGCACACAGCACGCTTAAAGAGTAATCTGATCCAAATATTAAGCTCGGTTAGAAGGAATATGACTGCATTTCAAAATAGAACAACATCGTTCATCAATTGTAAAGAACATAACTCCCAGGATAAATTCTGTAACATGAATGAACAGATGCACAACACAAAAGCTTTGTAATAGGATAGTAACAGTATTCTGTTAAGACTAATAATATTCAATCAACTCTTAAAGGAACATTAATATGATGCAGAGTCAATACAATAGTTCTGTCTATAGGAATCTTAATGAATTAAACTTAACAGAGCATGTGATGTAAACTTATAAAGCATATCAGATTACCAAATAACGATGATAAGCAAACCACGCAGAAATCAAATCGTAATAATACAGGAGCAAGTGTCCTCCAGGGTCGGGCCCTTAGCCTCCAGGAGTACACCGCTTGAGGTTAATCCAGACTCAGAGATGAAATAATCACCAAGTTTGTATTAATGCATGAAGCAAAATTACAATAAACCAGTTCTTATCGAGACTCGATGATCAAAGTTTTGATCTTAACAGAAATTACATAAAAGCATAATCATATCCTCCTCGAGCTAACAATGTTGTCCCTTTTATAAGGGTGATGGCGAAGATGTCTAAGTATAAAAATAGATAAAGCAGCGATCCCTCAGGATCAAGGATCCTGAGGGATTCGCCAAACTATTAATCCTTAATCATATATTTTCCCTCCTGCGCCGAGCTGGTGTCTTCACCTCCTTTTCAGGGCTGATTTGCTTTGATCTGCTTAGCCTTGTTTGCATTCGGTCTCCCGTCAAAGGGACAGTGGTTACCTCGTCCTTGTCCTTTCCTTTGGAACAGCAACTCCTTGTTTTCACCCCTTCCTGCATGAGGGAATGACAATTGTCAGCGGTTAAGTCTTGCATATTAATCTTACATGTTTTGTTATAATTCTTTATTGTTTTCCAAGTTCATGATGCAAAAAGGTTTACAAGTTCTACTGAAAGTCACTGCAATGATCATCAAAAACATACCTTTTTAGTACTCCACACCATCCAATTATAGGAAGAAAGTCCTCCTAACCCATCATTACAAAACCATGTGCCATCATGAAATGATGTGCTCAATACAAGCAGTAAATAACTAACTCCCAACTAACTTCCTCACATGTGTGGACCTCTCTTCGATGGTAGGTGGTGCACTCCAACCCTTTCCCACGCTTGTGGGTCAAAATAGTCAAACACAAGAGTCTCTTACTCCCTTTGGCCAACAAACATATAAATCAAAAACATAAGATATATTAAATCAATATATAAATCTAAACATAATATATATTAAATCAAAATATACATTTATATCATAATATAATAAATATATACATATCTTAACACAGTAACATCAATCAATATATATATATAAGTATAAAAATAAATAAACATAATACACAGTGAATCAATATATATATATATATATATATATATATATCATAATATAATAAAACAAACCATAATATATATAAAAATCAATACATATTAAATCAAATTATAACATATATTAAATCAGAAATATATATATATCATAATATAATAAATCAACATATACATATCTTAATACATTAATCCATCAATATACATAACATTTATATACAAAAGGAACTAAGTCTATTCATAACTAAAAAACATGATTAGGTTAAACATATTTAAACACAATTCAAATAAATAAAATGATAAATGAAAATATTAGTAAACTCTAAATCTAATTAATAAACCTCTTATCCGGATCTTGTCGGTCATGCACTATCCCTCATCTTCACCTATTTATTCACCATCACCCATCTCTGACTTCTTCAATAATTCTCATCCTGATGATGAACCACAGAGGCTGGTTCGAAACGTCGATGTACTAAAAACAACAGATGCGATGAATCCGGAAGATACAACCACACAAAATACAAATCGCAGAAGTCTCAAATCCATAAACCTTGTTTTTTTAAATGTTTAAAATTGAATTTGCTCTTACCTCTTTGATGATAGAATTTAATAAATATAATGATATTTGGGAAACCCTAACCCCAATTTGAAAGCCCCTCCTACTTCAAATGACCCCCAATTTATAATTTTGGTGTAAACCTAAAACCATGAAACACAGAGGAAATGTTTCAACACCTTAATGTAATAAATGAGGGCTTGCTAAAGGCACCACAAACTATTGGCAAGCATCCTCTACTCATTCAAACACCTCAGTGCACAAGAAGAACCCAAACAAATTATATGAGGGAAATTAAGGACTTTCATAGTCACTTCTTAGAAAAAAAAAAGAGATGGAAAGCATGGGGAAAGCTATCCACTAAACAAGGAAAAATTGTCCAAAGAATATTAGGAAGAAGAGTTCAAAGATTACATTTATGACCCCAGGTACTTGATAACTCATGAAACATAGATATTTAACGTGTATGAGTTGTATTGGATGGATAAAATATTCACTGCCGAGCTGGTGGTGGAGAAAGGTAGGCAATGTCAATTTGTTTTGCATAAATTGAGTGTGATGGAGAAAAAAATTGACGTTTTTTGAGAAGATTTCAACACAAATATTACAATGCACAATGATACAAAAAAATAAAACAATACACTAGAGGAAAATGACCAAGTCCTAAATTCCAAAGGGGCTCCATTGAATCCCATTATCATGGATGAGCAAAGAAAAGTCTAAAGATCAACAACCATGACAAACATGGAGATTGTTGAAGTATGTAACTCATGTGTAGTGTCACCATGCATGTAGAAGAGAAATTTACCATTGCATTAATCTAGAACCAAGGGTTTGAGGATTAGGTTCAAGTTTTAGATTAGATAAGAAGGCATTTTGTTTGCACCACAATCATTGGCTACAATGTGGACTTGTTGGAGTTCCTACTGACATTGTAAATTGTGCTATGCATAGAAAGAAGAGTTGTTTATCTAGTGAGAGAGTTTACTAGAATACATATTTTCTCCAGTGGCCATGTGGATATTGAGTCAGGTAGAGATATTGACCACTAGTTCTCCTCCACCCATTACTATGCTATTGAAACATGAAGTGCCAAATTTCTCTATTATTCATGGTTATAGCCTCATAGAGATTGCAAGGATGAAGGACACGAGAATGTGGATTTTATATATAACTATTATCGTATAAAAAAATCAAAGAAGGTTGCGTCATAGTTCATAGGAGAGTTATCATTCTGTTTGATAGGTTAAATTTGTGTGTTGATTGAAGAAGATCATTGACAATTGCATTAGTTCAAGACAATGTGCATGTCCGTTAAGATCCATGTGCAAGTTTATTTATCAAGAGAGAGTAGTGTACAAAGGGGTTAGGTTGCTGGAGTATTTTATGGAGGACATGGCTATATGCAATCTCCAAACCACATTGTGAGTGTGTTGTGCAACATAGTGATTGTCCTGGATGTTAACATTGTGTGCCCATAGAAAATGATGCCCACAAAGGTTCAATTTTGAAAGTAGAAGAAGTGCATCACCATTTTTTGCACCAAGGTGAGCGTTATCATTGTGGAGGTTTTCAAGCTAAGCATTATCATTATGGAGGTTTTCAATGGCAAGTTCGAGAGGCCCAAGCGGGTTTTCAATTTCATAGATTGAAATTTGTTTCAAGTTTGAATTGTGTCAAGGTAGTGGAAAAAGCTCATGGTAGTGACATGGATTTGAGAGGCCAAATGATGAGGAAAGGTAAAGAATGGTCGACATTTGTGTGAATTAGAAGGGATGAATCAAAAGTGAAATTTATGAAGAATTCCATGTCAGATAATAAATGCACAACTTACAACAAAAGTGTAAATTTTAATCTCTTTCATGGCATATGCTATCTTATGTTTGGTGATAGTTTTGATGACATGTTTTGGAAGTACAAAAAACATGAATACATGCTTAAGTGATAAAATCCCAAGCCTTAATTTCATCTAATAATTTTTATCAATGGTAAAACTTTTAGTGGATTTGGCCTCATAATTTCATGAATGGTCCCATGGATTACATCAATATGTTTGGTGATATTTTGGAAGATGTGTTTTCGAAGATTACATGCATATGTGATAAAAGCCCAAATCACATCCAACAAATTTCCTCAATGGTGACTTATTTAATGGCTTTGGTCTGATAATTTCATTAGTGGTCCCATAGATTAAGTAAATAATCTTTTTGGTATCTCATTTATATGGTATTGGAACATATTGTTCATAGGAAATTGATTACAATAGAGCTTGTCACATTTAATTATAAGAATAAATTAGATTTAAGTGTTACCTTTAAGAGAGTTTATTTAAATGATTTGTGTGGATACCGTATCTTTATAATTTTGAAGTTCTGAATATACGCACTCTTATTGAATTTTTCTACCTCAAAAGGATATAGAATTATTTTGCTAGAATTTTTCACTTTAACAATTGATGGGTGAAATAATAAATATTGAAGACCAATATTGAATAGAGATGTTAAAGAAGCAAAGGTCAAAGACATAGTTGAAGATACTAAGCATGAAGAGGAAGACAATATTACTATCACGTGTCTTACTTTTTTTTATTGATAACATGTAGTCTTATATAGCAATATTATGTGATGTAAAATAATTCCTAATCTTGCATGCTAGTTAAAAAAGTATTCCCGGTGAACTCTTTGTTGAATGGTGCACCATAAATCCTCATTTCATTAATAAGTATAGAAAATTGAATATTGAAATAAATACATTTGATAATCTATTATTCTAAATAACTCATAAACAACATAGTTAGTTCCCTAGATTTCTTATTAGACTACATCCAAGAAGATTTTAAAACATTAATTTAAGAAGAAATACCATTTATTCTCAATGGTAACCTTTTTTCTATTTCTTATTTATTTTAATTAATATTTATTATATCTCTACCAACATAGCATAAATCAATCGATGGCGGTATCAAAATGCGTTCAAATCTTAATTTGGTTTTGGCGGTATCGTTCAAATCTTAATTTTGGTTTTGATATTCCAACGCTCAAGTTTTGTCCTCCATCATAATTTGTCTGGGCTTTGTCTGGGCCAGATCGGGACTGGGTGGATATGAGATGAGATGTCTGGGTTAGATCGGGGCCGGGTCAATATGAGGTGATCATTGTTGCTTCAATGGATTTCATGGAAGTGGTGAAGTGCACTCTGAATAGATTGTCATTGCGCCTACTAGTACAATATTTATGGGCCACAATAGAAGAAATGTCATGTGCATTTCCCAAAAATGTCATGTCAATTCAGGTTGTGGCAACCCATCCAGTTTCATTCATCCCGTCTCTCAGAATTTTATGCATTGCTATTGAACTTCAGAACCCATTTAGTTTCATTCATCCCATCTCTCTGAATTTTATGCATTAACTTTGAGAGTGCAGATCTAAGACATCAGCTGTTGAGCATGAACCAATAGATTCCAAATCCCCTTGTCTGTCTTGAACGTCGCTTCTGTCTCTGGAGACGGAGAAAAATGGTCAAGCAACCTATTGTTCCTTCCCACATTCAATTTCCTTGATAGGTAGAGATAGATTTTGCGGACCAGACGATGCATCCGAAGCCATGGAAGAGTCCTTTTCCTTGGCTGTAATGTTTAATGGCTGATATGTTCAGTATTTTTTAGCATTGTGTTTATACTTCGATATTTTTGTTTGCTGCTTCTCAATTTCAAGACTGCTATTTTTTCTTCACTCCATCTATCTACAAACACATCTAAATGCTCCGTCTAGCCAGACTCAGAGATTTCTGTAGAAACATAATTCAGTAGCTCTACAAATTTGGGAAAGGCCGGTCTCTGCAACATATGATCCATATTATTCCCCATCCCTTTTCGCCATTCAAAGCCACCCATATCCCTTGTGCATTTCCCAACAAACCTTCCATTCAATGAGCAGAGACTGGACTGATGGGGTGCCGTTGAGAGATTAAGAAACCAGAAATTAGTGAGCAAGCCAATTCCTGAAGCAGGGCCTCTCCAGCGACTACACCTACGTGAAACTATTTATCATCATTCTTTGACTTCCAGGTATGTTTCACTTGGATTAGGGGGTGAAGCTTTCTACGGGTTGTTTCGACTGTTTTATCTGGTGCATGATATGCTCTCCCATAGGCTATTATTGTTGGGTTTCTTTGCATCTGGTGTTGGTTTTAACACTGTACAGAAATTACCTGCATACGAATTCTAAAACAAAGAAAATAAACAATGCGAGAGCATAACACATAAAACACATATGCATAGAGATTTTCCCCTGGATCCCAAAACCGGGACTACCAGCTTGATTTTTCATTATGTTCCTTTCAATCTTACAATACATATTTATACATGCCGAAGCATCCAATACCATGGACCGAAAACCATCGCGTCCAAAACCATGGACCGAAAACCATAGGTAGGTTCACCCAACCTAATATAGGGTCCAAAAAAAAAATTTCCCGGGGCGCTACCCCAAACCCCGTAGAGCGGGGCTACCCACCCCCCTCAAACCCCCCAGATAGGGGGGCTGCCACCCCCCCTGTGACCCCCCCGCTGCGCAATCGACGCAACGAAGGGGGGGGCTCTGCCCTCCCTCTAACCCCCCGGTTCACTACGTAGGTTAGTCGTGGAAAGAATATAACACAACCCAACAATCTCCCACTTGTTGTTTTCTTTCCACAGGCAGCCACAGGAGATATTAGTCATTTTTCCAGCCCTGAAATGCCCATTGTTTCTCTACACCAAGAGAATTTCTCAGAGCTCACAGATTTTATCAATGCATCTGCAGTATTCTTCAAAATGTCCACCTTTACCAGCAACAACTTTTTGTCTTCTATCATATCCCTCACAAAGTGATACTGAACATCAATGTGCTTTGTCTTTGAATGATAAGCAGGGCTCTTTGCCAAGAAAATTGCACTTTGGCTGTCACAGTCTATTCTTATAGCTCCCTGTACTAACCCCATACTTGAACACAATCTTTGCAACCAAACTGCTTCCTTGCTTGCATGAATGGCTGCCATGTATTCTGCCTCTGTAGTTGATAGTGCCACCTCAGATTGTTTCTTACTCATCCAACTGACTGCACCTCCAAATAGGTTAAACACATACCCACTTGTAGATCTTCTTTGATCCAAATCTCCAGCCCAGTCTGCATCAACAAAGCCATGAATATCCAACACTCTGTCCAATCCTAGTCTTCCTTGGTAGCACAAACCATAATCACTAGTGCCATGCAAATACCTAAAAACCCGCTTCACTGTTGTCTAGTGCTCCTTCCCTGGTTTTGACATAAACCTGCTCAATACTCCCACTGCATGTGCAATGTATGGTCTAGTACAGACCATTGCATACATCAAGCTATCGACTGCACTTGCATATGGAACACGAGATATGTCCTCTTCCTCTTCTTGTGTCTTGGGACACTGTTCAGTAGATAACCTCACACTTACAGGAATAGGAACCTTCACCGGTTTACTATCCTGCATATTAAACCTCTGCAGTATTGTCTCGACATACTTCCTTTGGTTTAACCAGAGCTTCCTCTTTGCCCGATCTCTTTTAATTTCCATGCCCAAAATATAGTTTGCAACACCGAGATCTTTCATGTCGAATTTGGAGGACAATTGGGTCTTCAAATCCTGGATAATTTCTTTGTTATTTCCAACCAGCAACATATCATCCACATACAAGACTCGATAAATAACATGGTCACCAATTAATTTAAAATACATACAGTGATTTGCTTTGCTTCTGGTGAAGCCAAGTCCTCGTATAAATGTATCAAATTTCTGATACCACATCCTTGGTGACTGTTTTAACCCATACAGAGACTTTTTTAACTTGCATACCAGTTCTTTCTTAACCTTCACCACAAAGCCTTCAAGTTGCTTCATGTAGATTTCCTCTTCCAAATCCCCGTGAAAAAATGTTGTCTTCACATCCATCTGTTCTACCTCAAAATCAAAAGCAGCAACAACAGATAAAAGTAATCTAGTAGAGGCTACCTTGGCAACAGGAGAAAAAATATCACCAAAAGCAATTCCCAGCACCCGGGAATATCCTTTTGCTACCAACCGAGCTTTGTATTTCTCCACCTTCCCTTCTGCATTTGTCTTCTTTTTAAACACCCATTTGCTGCCAATGGGTTTCCTTCCAGCCAGCAACTGCACCAGATCCCAAGCCTCATTTTTGTGCAAAGATGCCATTTCATCTACCATGGCCTCTTTCCAGAGTTTTCCATCATCTATATCCACTGCTTCCTTCACAGTTCTGGGATCATCATCAGTAATAGACAAAGCAAAATTTGAACAGAAATCAGAAGGACTATACCTTTCTGGTTTCCTTCTTTCTCAAACTAATCTTCTCACAACCGGAGTTTGTGGCTCTTCATCTTCTGATTCCTCCTCTGCTGCAGAGTCTGATTCTTCCTCCTTTAACTCAAACTCTATCTTCTCAGGTTCCTTTGGTTGGACTTCATGTTTAATAACATCTTTTACCTCTCTGAACACCACATCTCGGTTGTACACAACCTTCCGTGTGATTGGATTCCAAAGCTTATAACCCTTTAAACCATCCTTATACCCAATAAAGATGCACTTTTTAGATTTACTATCCAACTTGGTTCGTTTCTCCTTTGGAACATGTACATATGCATCACATCCAAATACCCTCAAATGTGAAAGAGAGGGTTTCTTACCAGTCCATACTTCTTGTGGAGTCTTATCCTCCAACGCTGATGAAGGTGACCTATTGACCAGCTAACATGCAGTATCCACCGCCTCTGCCCAGAATTCTTGTCCTAAGCTGGCACCACTGAGCATGCTTCTTGCCCTTTCCATCAACGTCTTGTTCATTCTTTCTGCAACTCAATTTTGTTGAGGTGTATATGGAGTAGTCTTCTGCCGTGCTATACCACACTTCTTACATAATTCTTCAAATTCCTTGCTGCAAAATTCTCCACCATTATCTGTCCTTAGCACCTTTATCTTCTTCTCTGTCTGATTTTCCACCAAAGCCTTAAATTCTTTAAACCTGTCAAAGACTTCAGATTTCTTCTTAAGGAAATATATCCATGTATTCCTTGAGAAGTCATCTATAAATGATACATAGTACACAGACTTACCCAGTGATGGAACCTTCACAAGTCCAAGCACATCACTGTGCACAAGCTCTAATATCTGTTTCGTCCTCTTACCACCAGAGGTGAAACTCACCCGATTCTGCTTCCCATATACACAATTTTCACAGAAATAAAAATACAGAGAGCTATTACTCATACCTTCTACCATACCTTTACCGTGAAGTATTGGAAGGCCCTTCTCTCCAATATGTCCAAGCCTTTGATGCCACAGCATGGTCTTCTCTCCAGAGACCACTAGATTTTCTGCTCCATTTTCAGGAACCATAGAACTATTGCACCCATCAACAACAGTGCTACCTTGCAGGTTGTACAGAGTTCCAATCCGAACTCCCCGCATCAATACCATTGCTCCTCGAACCATCTTGCAGGTATCCTTCTCGAACACTGTCTTTACACCTGCATCATCCAACTTGCTTACAGAAATCAGATTTCTGGCCAATGCAGGAATATGCAGAACACTCGGAAGGGTTCTAACCCTTCCACCTTGCAACTTCAACTTTACTTTTCCACGACCAATGATTCTAGCCTTCCTATCATCTCCTAAGAAGACATCACCACCATCGTATTTCTCATACTCGTAGAACCACTCTCTATGGGGAGTGAAGTGAAAGGATGCACTTGAGTCAATTAACCATGCCTCATGATCTACATGTGTACTTAAAGAAGCCAAGTACACATCCCGACCTTCATCTGAGGTGGTTTTCGCCTCTGCAGAAGGAGCATCATCAGATCCCTTTCCTTTATCAGGAGCTTTAGATTTACACTCCCTTCTGAAGTGCCCTTCCTTTCCGCATTTCCAGCACACCACCTTTATAGGTTTTCCTGGAGATTTAGATCTCCCTCTAGATTTAGATCTCCCACTTGATGACTTATTTTTGTTTCTGTTCTAGGACCATCCTCGTACATACAAGGCATCACCATTCTGGTTGTCCATATTTTTCTGTCTCATCTCCTCCATCAGCAAGGCTGAGACTATTTCATCAAACTGCAAAGCAGTTGCATTGCTACCTATTGCAATAACCAGACTATCCCACGAAGCTGGTAGAGAACACAACATACTGATGCACTTATCTTCATCTGAAATTTTAATATCAACAGATGATAACTGACTTATCACAGTATTAAAAGCATTCAGATGCTCTGTCACCGAGTCTCTGTCTTTCATCCTCAGGTTATACAACTTTTTCCACAGGAATAGTTTATTCACCAGAGACTTAGATTGGTACAAAGTCCCTAACTTGTCCCACCAAGCCTTCGTTATAGCTTCTCCTGATACATTAAGCAATACTAAATCTGAGACACACAATCGTATTGCGCTCTTTACCTTCCGATCCAACTTCTTCCATTCTTCATCGGTCACTCCCATTGGCTTAGTACCCGAATCTACCACGATCCACTGATCTTTATCCACCAACAGATCCTCCATCTTGAGTTTCCACAACTAAAAACTATAACCATTGAACTTCTCAATCTCTATCTTTCCGCTGCTTGCCATCTTCTTTCACCACCAGAATCGATCTCGCAGATCTCCCACTGAACAAGGTCTACCACAGGCCCGAGTGTAACCCCTCAGCAACAAAGGCGTACCCTTGAAGCCAAAACAGCTCTGATACCAAATGTTGGTTTTAACCCTATACAAAAATTACTTGCATACGAATTCTAAAACAAAGAAAATAAACAATGTGAGAGCATAACACATAAAACACATATGCACAGAGATTTTCCCCTGGATCCCAAAAATGGGACTACCAGCTTGATTTTTCATTATGTTCCTTTCAATGTTACAATACATATTTATACATGCCGAAGCATCCAATACCATGGACCGAAAACCATCGCGTCCAAAACCATGGACTGAAAACCATAGGTAGGTTCGCCCAACCTAATATAGGGTCCAAAAAAAAAATTTCCCAGGGCGCTGCCCCGGACCCCGTAGAGAGGGGCTACCCACCCCCCTCAAACCTCCCGGAAAGGGGGGGCTGCCGCCCCCCCGCTACGAAATCGGCACAACGAAGGGGGGGCTCCGCCCCCCCTCTAACCCCCCGTTCACTACATAGGTTAGTCGTGGAAAGAATATAACACAACCCCAACATCTGGAAGGATTGTTTGGGTATCTCATCTCCTTTTAGCCTATTTGTATCTATTTCTGCCCTATACCATCTCTTCCTAGGGCATATAGGGGTGTATAGCATGTTTTTTTACAGTCTCCTGTTTTCAAAACTCTGTGATGTTCTGCTGATATTTTCACCTGTTGTTTTTAACTGTGCAAGTGTCTTTCTTCTATTTCCGATATTGTGCTCAGATCAGGGTTGGTGGAAGTAACTTGTAGGTTTTAGTATACTACACATGAAATTAGAATTTTGACCTGAGAAGATTATTCATCCCTACTGTTATCACTGAAAATTCTGTTGCTAAAAAAATTTTAGCCTAGCTTAAAGACAGGGTGTTTTCGCAGCGCATGAATTCTTTTTAGCAGTTTCGCAGTGCTACCTGTTTAGGTGATTTCGTAGTGTGCTACGAAATTGGGGATTTGTTCGAGTTTTCAGTGGAGGCCCAAATCCTGTCATGCCTATTGTACACGGGTTACAACTGCTGTAGATGAGGTTGATCTGCTTAAAAGGTCTAATGTCAGATTTTTCAGATGAGATTGAAGATATCAAGGTTTACAAGGTTGTTCGTGTATTAGTTCTTCCATGTGATTGTATCTGCCAGAGGCAAAGCAACGGATACGTAAGCAGATTTTATTCTTGTATGTTATACCCCATGCCATCCTCAACTAATTCAGAACTCCGAGCCTCTGTTCTGCCATATACATTTCCCGAAAGTGGCTCTGAACAAAACAATTCAATGGGTTCAAATGAATGTCATTTTGATTCTTCTTGTTACTATGTCCCTTACTGACCTGAGCATTCTGTTTCATCTTCTCATGTAAAAACTTCTGGCAAGTTGAGGGTGCATAACCATTGCCCCACTAGCAGACATGAACTGGGGAATATAAGATGTTTGGCTCTTGAAAAGGTTGCAGAATCTCTGGAACTTCCTTGCAGACATCAAAAGCTTGGTTGTCGCGACATATTCCCATATTATAGCAAGCTCAAGCATGAACGACAATGCATGTTCAGGCCTTACAGTTGCCCTTACGCAGATTCTGAATGCTCAGTTACTGGGGACATTCCAGCGCTTGTGACTCACTTGAGAAATGATCACAAGGTGGATATGCACAATGGCTGCACCTTCAATCATCAATATGTAAAACCTAATCCTCAGGAGGTGGAAAATGCAACATGGATGCTGACGGTATTCAGCTGTTTTGGTCAACAATTCTGTCTTCATTTTGTAACATTCCAGCTTAGAATAGCCCCTGTGTATATGGCCTTTTTGCGCTTTATGGATGATGATAATGAAGAAAAATTTGGCGTGCGGGCAAATGGACAAAAGCTGTGTTGGCAAGGCTGAAACTGAGGGTCACGGGCTGTATATGGAAAGAACAGAGATGATGCTATGGAATTGTCTTTTTTGTAAATCCTACTAGTTAGTTGGTCCATGACTCATCGTAGTCTAATCTACCTCGAATGTGGAGTAAACTTATTAATGAAGGGTTTGATGTGTTCATCTATATTGAGTCTGCAGGTGATGGAAGCTTTTGGTGTTCGCATGCTCAAGTCTGATGCAAAAATGTAGTGTTGTGAAACATACGCATTTCAATCATCTATACATACAGGTGTACATGATTGTGGGATCGCGTACGTGTCAGTTATGAGTTTTGACAAACGAAATGTTGAAGATGTGGCAAACGATATTAGCTGTTCGTTTATTAGCTCTGCCACCGACAAAAGACAGAGACACATGGTCGAAATTAGTTTATCGTTACCAGAAAGGTGTTCATATTATTTAAGACCTATTGTGCATATCTGGAACAAAAAGTTGCTTTAGGAGGCGGCATGATAGAGAGAGCTTCATCCTCAATTAAACGCTTCCACCTCTTGCGAAATATGGCAGATCAATTAAAGAAGAAAAGGCCGAGAGAAGAAAATGAAAAATTTATGACATGGCCGCAACCAAATATAGTTCTGAATGCAGTGATGTCTTCGTCAGAGTTACTCACGAATGGAAACAAACCTCAAATACAAGAAGAGCTGATAGAGCGAGATTCATACTTCCACAACTTGCGTCTCTGAGAGTTGGGCAAGAAAGTGAAGCTACCAAAGTTTTATAGGGATTACTATGTACACAACTTTGAGTTTCTTGACATTGGCAGTATTCTGTTTATTGTCCCTGGGGATGATATAATATTTGTTGTCTATTCCATGGCCTCTATTGTGTTCTTCAGACGACATGGAGATCAAATCTCAGCTATTAGGGATGACAAAGGAAATCTCATCGAATGCGCCCTGCCGGGGAAAATCAGATCTGCTTGTTACAATATTCGTAATAATTCCTTCTTAGTGGACACTGAGTTGAAAAAGCCAGGAAGTTATGTGTTTGACAAAGTACAGATAATAAGCTTCGAAATTGCATCCATGCAAGCAGGACAAAGTCCTAACCCCACAGAGCTTTTTCCATGAGAGTCCTGCATACTACACTGGGATTTTGATAGTTCCAACAAGCTGGGCATCAGTAAGCTAGAGGGTAATAATGTTATTTGGGACTGTAAAGAATGGGAAATGATTTTGGCATCTCTTATAGAAATTGTCAAAATGAAACCAAACGCAGATAGACAAATATCAAATTAAAACAGAGAGTATGGAGAAACTTGATGCATCTGCTGTGTCTGTGAAATTGACACACTATTTGTTCCATGTAACCACAAGCCTGGTATTCGGTGTATTTCAAGGAAGTAACCAGCACTGTTTTTTCTATAACTCCATTGTTTCTGAGATTTGTTCTATGTCAAATACCCTTTCAACAGATGATAATCAGTATAGAGGCTCAAGTGGAACAGATACCTTGGTGATTTTTATAGGGAATGTTAACCGCTTGGATGAAGTTGAAATGTCCAACCTCATCAGCGCCAATATTGCAATTTGAAGACATTGTAGCATCTCTTATGTTCTACAACCTTGTTTCAATGATTTCAAGCGGGAAAATGAAAGCTGTTTCAGGGTGATACAACAAACATGGAAAGTATTGGAGACATGCGGTGATAGAGATGAAGGGTTACAAAACCTTAGGAAGAAGTTTCGCATAGGCAGGGATCTCAAAAGCTCAGAGGAAGTACAAGACTGTGTTTTTTAAAATCACACAGCAGTTTCGTAGCGCACTACGAAACTGCTATAGGTGATGATTTTAAACGCAGAGCAGCTATGTTGGTGAGATGATTGAGAAACTTGAAAGAGAGACACCTGTCTATCAGTATAGCCTACAGCACATCCAATATGTGGCAGTTCGCTCTATTCTGGTCAATTAAGGATAAAAGGCAAGCTCTTTTGGATTCGAATATGGTGAGGCAAATCAAAGACCGACAAACAGGAACAGTTTCCTATATTTCAGGGTGATGGAAAACATATTATATTAAGGGCCAACAAGCAACTGCAGACACCTGTTCAGTTCACTAAGCATCCAGATCATAAGGCATATGGTGTTATGCGTGGTTATTAAAGGTATTAAAGAACTTGGAGTGTGCTCTTTAAATGGTAAAGAAAAATGGAAGACAGGGACCGTGAAAATAGGGTGGTCAGGTTTGCCAATTTATGAGTCATCTATACAGCTAGCACTCGAGGGTTAGCTCGTTCAGTGAATGTTCCTTAACATGTCTCAGCCACAACAGAAATTGTACAGCTGTCAAGGATCCAAGGAGAATCATGCATACGAGGAGATGGAGTTGGATTTGAAATATTTCTATGTATTTACAGCCCAACACTTCATGTATTTAATTAGTTGGTTTAGAAATAGATAAGGGTAATTAATGGTAGATCATCGAGTTCTCCCTTCATGCTTGTTGAGGAGACTCAAGATAGGGATAGTTTTGGGTTTTCCTATATATGGTGAAAACTAGGATGTAATAGGGGTTGGAGATTTTATACAAAAACAGAGTTTATTTGGGCCAATGTAAAGACTTATTACAGTAATAGTAAAACAGTGGTTGTTTCTTCTCAAGATTCTCAATGGATTATATTGTTCAAATGTGATAGTGTTTTATTTTCTTAATGTTCTTTTACAGCCTTGTTATAGCACAATCACTCAGAATTCATATCTTATGCTCTGACTTCCTGTGTGTTTGGCAAGCTGTGGTTTTTGTGAAGTATGTTTGAACATCTAATGCAAAGAGCCTTGACTTCCATGAAATGACTGTGCTTTTGTTTACTAAGTGTGTGAGACTCCATAGCCCAATGAAGACTAATTTGATATGTGTCCAACCAGCTTTGTTTTTATAAATTTGTAAAGAGTTAGCCATCTGTTGTTGTGATTGATTTTTATCAAAAGTCTGTGAGAGAGCCCTCTCTGATCAAGGAGGCTAATCCTTGGTCTAAAGTCTGGTTGAAAGAGTTACATGAAATCTTGCTTGGCTGCAGCCCTTAGTACTGATTTTGTGATAACACCTACTTTGAAGAATGTGGTATATAACAAATAGGCTATGCAACAACAAGAAGCATGAAGTCTGATGAGTTTTGTCAAAGTAATATCCATAGACAACAGTGAATTCTTATAGATGCACATATCTTAATCAAGTTACTCGAACTCTAGTATCACTTCCTCTAATGTTGTTGTGAGAGATATTGAACCCCAAAGCTAATGCCAAACACATTCCTTTTTATGGTCGTGATTTCTTCTTCTACTTTGTTTCCCCTTGTGCTTAGTCTTTGGGATCTGAGCTGGGGCTGTGGATAAGGTGTTAACTCAGCTTTACCACTTAGTAAAACCTCTAATTGAACCACTTAGTAGCAGAACAATTACCCTAGGCTCGAAAGGATAGATTGATTTTTACCCTGGTGAGAAAAGATATATCCTTTGCAGATTCACATTGGACACTTATTTGAAATTGGGAACACATGTACTTTATGTTCTTAATACTTATATTAGATAAAATTGAATAAACTGTACATTTATTTTGGGACTGTCCTACAAACAAATGGTAACTTCATCCCAGAAGGTTTGTCAGAATATGCTAATAACTGTTGGTACTAGGAATTTGCCTTGTTAGCTAGTTTCTATTTATGATTAGAAATAGAGATTTATGCAGGACATAATTTCCTGTATGTTTATCCCCCTAGCTTGATTTCTATGGGTGAATGTTTTTGGATACTTGGACAATAAGAAACATGTCACCTTCCTGCAATTTCTTGTATGTGATTTTTTTTTAAAGGCAGTTGAGGGGTGTATATGGTTTTGTTGATCATGTAATCATTCTTCCAGGGTGGACTTGGGAATCTTATTTCTGATGTCTTTCACTATTTTGGTGTGAAACTGATTAAATATATCTAGATATTGTTTAGAGCTATGACAGACTTGAGTCATTCATGCAAGGACAAACTACAAAATTCCCTCGGTACCATGGATCTATACAAAGGAAAAATATACCCTGACCAATTTCACATGAGATAACTCCCTTTTGTGTAAACACTAAATACTAGACAATTTTACGAATTAAATTTAAACAATGCTCTGATACCATCTATATGTACTTGTGTTTCCAAGGTTGCATCCCCGTGAAGATGTGATCTTGTGTCTTGCCATTGTGGGGACACATATCTCCATCCCTCCTATGCCCAGGTGTGGGATGATTTCCTTGGAGAATTTCGAGGCATGCCCCCCCTAAAATAATCTGAAATTTTCATTTGTATGGTCTAATCAAATGCCCAGTTTTTGTTTTTTAAGATTTGATTTGTGTTCTCCATGCCAAACAACTTGATTTAAGGTCTGATTTACATGTTCTATTCCCCGTGATCTGTTATGTGACTCCATCCAGTAAGCTAACATATGCACTTGACCTCCATATTTCATGCCTCTCTAGCTTATATAGAGGTTTAATATGTCTATTTTATGTCCAATAGCCATACAGAGGTTGGATATGTGTTTTCTTTTGCCTGGTAAACCATTACAGAGACCTGACCATTATGTCTAATGCCCAAATATACTTATGAACACCAGCTAACGTTCCTGAATATTTGTACTTCCCACAATTGTGTACCCTTGCCCTGTGTTTTGGGACAACCATATAAATTGCAATGTGCTGCTACTGCTGCCCAATGGTACAGAATTTGTTTTACAGTTTGGATCACAGTGTCTCATGTTTTAGCACTAGTAAATTTTCCTTTTTTTATTAGCTTTTTTCAATATTTATATGATTTTAATATTTTATATTTTGCATACACATGTATGTTATGTTGTCCCGTGCATCCCTACTCTCCCTGATTTCAAAAATGACAATCCATGTTCCTGCACACATGAACCCTGATTACTTAGATATATTGAAATGGTCATTTAGATGACATATTAATTGATTGTTAAGAAAGACAGAAGGCAAATTTTTATTACTTCTGCCCTTTTCAGTTTCATTTGTTAGCAGGCAAAGTAGACCTATGCCCTGCATGAGATTGATATATTGGGACATGTACTGAGAGGATTAAAACAACTGCGGTTACAATCTTGGATCAAACTTTGGAGCTCCAGCTACTGAACTCCAAATAACAAGAATGGATACAAGTGGTTATTCTCAAAAAAATATCATCATGCT
The DNA here is from genome assembly GCA_031772625.1 of Pinus tabuliformis. NCBI lineage: Eukaryota > Viridiplantae > Streptophyta > Pinopsida > Pinales > Pinaceae > Pinus > Pinus tabuliformis. The sequence continues at coordinate 1,635,138,067 of CM062816.1, forward strand.
AAAAAATATGGTCAGGTAATTGCAACTCATATATAGCATGTTGCAGCGTTGTTGGTTTTCAATGAGAGGGCACCATACCTCAATAATGCCAATTTTTCAGTTCTTTACTAGACTATAGTATGCAAAGGAAACTTAACAACAGTTGAAAGTGAAGAATAAATAAGGTGTGACAATCATTTCCTCAGGAATATATATGATTAATAATAATTTTATTAGGCCAGGTCAGCGCAGACTAGCTTCTTGAAATCAGTGTCTCTATGATAATCAAATCAGTGCCAAGTGGATATTTAGTGTGCTGAGTATCATGAAACAAAGTTAGAAATTGCTTGCATGGCTTATATGGCATTAGGATTTATTTGGTGAATCTTCTTGTACACTATTATGCAACATTCTTTTCCATTCTATGACGACCTCAAATTGTTGGGTATATCAGTAAGATTTTAGAACTTCATTGTGAATTTTAACAAGAGATTACCTTAGCTGACCAAGAAGTCAAACCTATCTATCGAGTAATTGGCCAACTTGGTTCCTAGATTAGATGAAGTCAAGTTTGTGATAAATAAATTAGATTCACATTTACTTCAGCTAACAGTTTTAGAAGTTGAGGAAGAATTTTATATGATTGAAAGGGCACTTTTCACTTTGGCTGAGATGTTCCCTTAGTGCTTACCTCAGTTCTCACCTTTCGTATCATACAGTATGACATATACATCGCTAATACCTTATTCATTGTGTCATGGCTAATATAGGACGACCAAGAATTGCCATTAACAGAGTCTAGAGTGCTGAAGATATCATGGATAGAGGTATAACGAGGCATTGCTAATATAGTGATGCTTGTAGCTTGCTTTTGAGGAAATAAAATGCTGCCTGAAGTGAACCCATAATTTCCAAGGTTAAGTGTGAATGCCAATTCCTCTTTCAAGTCCATTACCGCAATTCAACAATGCCTTTTTAATGTTCACCTTCAATCAAATTCTTATATACTTTGCCCTCAAAACCACACATTTTGGGAGATATCCATTCACTTGTGTGGAAACAAAAGCAATTTAACTTCAGGCTTTGCTCGATTGTCTCTAGATTTTTAGGTTCCTCTAATAAGTGGTCAGCATCGTACCTAAAGACTGATAAAAAATACGATATAACCTTGAGTAGGTCTAGAATAAATGTGGCCCTTGCAATCATATACCAGCAAAACAGTGGATTGCACCAACATAAATACACCATTAGAAGGTTCTATCACATTTGATGTGTCATTATATAGGGCTGCTAATTTTTTGTTACAAATCTAGTCTTATTTTCAGCAACATCTATCTTTAGTTTACTTGTGATCTATCTTTAGTATCAACTAACTTATATAGTTCTTTGTAAACGAAATTTCAAAGGAGCTTGGAACATATTATCAAATGGACAAAAGAAATTGGATGAAATTAGAAAATAGATATAGTTTTTGTATTTGATTATTCATTGTGATATGCAAAAACTGTATCAGTGGTAACTTGTGCTCAATAAAATTTATATGACTTGAAACTGGTTATGTGTAGGACACTAAAGGAATATAGAGATGGGGTTGAGGAATTCTTAAATTTTTCCGAGGAGCATTCAAGGAATAAGATGTCCACAAAATGTCCATGTAATAAATGTGGCATAGTGAAAGTACAAACATTTAATAAAGTACGAGAGCACTTGATTTGTGATGGTATAATAGAACAATATAACATTTGGTATTTGCATGGAGAAAGTATTCTCAGTCAGGTATCTTGAAAAAAATTGAATTGATCTAGTTTCAACCTTATATGTTTTACAGTAAAGATATCACTTATTTTTATATGTGCAAACTCCAATTTTTTTCTTTGTCTCCTTTAGATTCCATCTATTATTGATAAGGACAAGCAACATTCTGAAAATGAGCTACATGAGGTTCTCGATCATATTTCATCTCAACTGGCAAGCCATTTCATATTAGTTAAGGGCCCTATTTGACTAGGTTGACCAAATGCTATTGATTTTAATTTTCATAAAAACCATAAAATTATTAACATCAATTTTAATTTTCTTATTAATATGGCTATGAACATGTTATGGAACATGATTATGATAATCAGGTTCATGAGCATGAAACATTGTTTAAGAACAATAGTGAACCTCTAAATGATGATGATGATGCAACCATTGTTGGTGATCAAATGCTTGAAATGGTGAATGATGTAAATCGATGACTTAATCAAAACATCAATGACAGTTGTGATAATGAGGGGTTGGCATCAACAAATGTACTAAATGAACTTAATGAATATAAGAAGTTTATTGAAGATGCCAAGAGGCCATTGTACCCAGGTTGTGTTGACTTCACAAAACTATCAGCCACTGTAGAATCATACAATTTGAAAGTGAAGAGTGGATGGTCTGATACAAGTTTTGACCAAATGTTAGAATTGCAAAAAGACATTCTTCTTAAAGATAACACACTTCTAGATTCTGCATATGCTGAAAAAAAGTTGATAAAATCATTGGGATTAAACTATGATATGATACACGCATGTCCAAATCATTGCATTTTATATCGAGGAAGTTATGAAAGTAAATATCAATTCCCAACATGTGGAAAATCTCGATAGAAGGTGGATGCTCAATCTTAAAAGGTGCAGAAAGGTGTTCCAACCAAGGTGTTAAGATATTTTCTCAAAGCACCAAGGCTAAAAAGAATGTATAGGTATGATCTTGAACACTATAATTTTATTCAAGTTATCCCCCTCTTGTATTATACTTGCCATTTGTCGTAGTGTTATTATATGATAATATATTATATAAATGATAAAAATATTTTTCATTATAGCTTTGCAAACATGTCACAAAAAATGAGGTGGCATCATGAGGTCAAATGCGCCACCCTGTTGATAGCCCAGCATGGAAAAATATTGATGACAAACGGCCTAGTTTTTCTAGCGAACCTCGCAATGTACGACTTGCAATGGCAGTAGATGGATTTAATCCTTTTGGAGACTTGAGTAGCACATACAGTGTTTGGCATGTAGTGTTAGTTACATACAACCTTCCACCATGGTTGTGCACAAAAAGGAATTTTTGTATGCTAACATTGTTAATACCTGGTCCCAAGCAACCAGGTAATGACATTGATGTGTATTTGGAACCCTTGGTAGATGAACTAAAGGAATTATGGGACCAAGGGGTATGGACATATGATGCTTATAGTAAGACATGCTTTAACATGAAGGAAATTCTTATGTGGGTGATCCATGATTTTCCTGCTTATGGGAATATGGATGGTTGCACAACAAAAGGCTATAATGCATGTCCCATATGTGGGAGGAACACAGAATCAGAGTACCTTAGTTGTAGTAGGAAATGTGTGTACATGGGACATAGGAGGTTTCTTCCTCAACATCATAAGTTTCACTCACAAAAGGCACCATTTAATGGGAAGGAGGAGCATCATTATGCCCCTCCAATTGTAAAAGTATCAGATATTTTGAAGGAAACAAAAGGAAAGGAAGAAATTTGGGGGAAGATTGAATCAAATAAAAGGAAAAGAAACAATAAAACAGGTGAAAAGACTGATGTTGTGGTGTGGAAGAAACAATCAATTCTATTCAATCTACCATATTGGGAGGTATGTAGACCCATCAACCATGCCTAATTATTGGACACAACTTGCTTAGTTGACCTCATTGTTATTAGATTTCTTGGTTGAATTTATTGTTTATATATTTGTACATATTAAATATTGTTATGATATTCTTGATGTGTTGGAATGAAAAAACTCCTAATATGCCAAAATTTAGATGTAGTGCATGTGGAGAAGAATGTGTGTGAAATCATTTTTGGAACTCTTTTGGATATAAAAGGGAAGTCCAAAGATGGAAAAAAATCACATGATGACTTGCAAAAAATGGGTTTGAGGAAATCACTATGGCCAAAAGTTAAAGGACAAAAAATATTCCTTCCACCTGCACCACATACTCTTTCAAAGAAAGAGAAACATACCCTATGTCATGTTCTTTTCATGTTAAAGGTGCCAGATGGTTACAACTCTAATCCAAAAAATCATATATCTATGGAAGATCTTAAGTTCCATGGTATGAAAGCACATGATTGCCATGTTCTAATGCAACAACTCCTCCCAGTGGCTTTGCGTCATGTGTTGCCAATTGTTGTCTGAAAGATGCTTTGTAAGCTTTGTTACTTTTATAGGCAAATCTGTGCAAAATCAGTTTTAGTAGAGTGTCTTGACAAGTTGGAAAATGATATTGTGGAGACAATGTTCTTTCTTGAAAAGTAATTTACTCCATTCTTCGATATAATGTTGCATTTGAATGTACATTTGGTACGTGAGCTTCGATATTGTGGCCTGATTGCATATAGATGGATGTACCCCTTTGAGAGGTACGTGAAACTTTACTTTTTATCAAGCACAACAACAAGATGAATTTTTTTGAAAGCTTTTGACATTACTTAATTCTCTTTTGTTCATTTTGTAGGAACATGAAAGTATATAAGAGTTATGTTAAGAACAAAAATAGGCCTGAAGGATGCATTGCTAAAAGCTATACTATGGAGGAATTAATAAAGTTTTGTTGAGGATACTTGAAAGGTATGGAAACTATTGGATCCACACATGGTCGAAATGAAGTGTGGGATAAGGAAGTTGAAGAAGTTATATGTTCCATTTCCTTCAGAACTGGATGACATTAGTTGGGAACAAGCCCATAGGTGGTTTCTATTTCACACAAACGAAGTTGATCCATGGATAGAGTAAGTAACATATTTGGCATGTAATTTTTTGTTTGTTTGTTTATGGTTTAACAAAACATAGATCCATGGATAGATTAACATATTTGACCTTTAAAAATATTTTATTCATATTTTATCAAAACACATTAACCACCATATCTATTGTCCATAATTGTTGAATTAGGATGCACAAAATGGAGATTGCCAACTCAATTACCCAAACAAAAAAAGATGAAGCTCTATTGTAGAAACTCCACACCCATAATTTTACTAGTTGGTTAAAACAACAGGTAACAATATTATTTATATTATAAGTGTACTTAAAAATCAGTATATGGGAATATTTTCATGTAGGAAATTAAATATTTTTTTCAGAGGTTGAATGTATGAATTCTAACTACATTTAAAAATCTAAAACTATACAGGTGGAAGGAGATGGAAAGGTGTCTGATACACTTAAATGGCTAGCGTGTGGCCCCAGGAAATTCGTGAATAAGTACAAGGGATTCCTAATCAATGGCTATAGATTCCATACAAAAAGCATAGAGAATGAGAGAACCACTCAAAATAGTGGCATATGTATGGAAGCTCAAATAGTGATGAGGTCAAGTTCCAAAGATGCAAACCTTGTACTTCAAAAGAAAACATTTTTATGGAGTGGTAGAAGAAATAATTACATTGGACTATTTTTGTATGGAGTACACATTGTTAAAATGTAATTGGATTGATGTATACAATAAGAGAGGGATCAAAACTGATGATTTGGGTTTTACAATGGTGAATATAAAGAAATGTTGAAGTCAAAATCATTGGCAAGATGATCCATTTATTCTAGCATCGCAAGCTAAACAAGTATACTAACCTTGTTTTGGGTACTTAATCATTACCCTAAAGGGTAACAAAAATTGGTATGGACTTTGTACAAGATCCAGTTGAGACTGACTAGTATGTATTGTTAACATGTCCTCCAAAAGGATTGAGAAATAATACATCATATGAACCCGAGTATGCAAATTTGTCACGGGTTGTAGACTTTCAAGAAACAAAATGTGTAAGTGAAGAACATATCAATGATATCAATGTCAACGTTGACATGAATCTGGATTATTTCCATTTAGATTGTGAAGGAATATGGTTGAATATTAAGAAATAAAAGATATCGATTTTGTTATTTTGTTTCGAGAACTCCAAAATTGATATTTGGTTATGAAGAGAGATTCCTTTGTGTCTTATCTATAAAATGTTTTAGACCCATTTAGTAGATCTATTTTTAGTCCCTACCTACGACAGAGACTATGCCTCCAAGTCCTGGCCTCCTCTTCTTCCATATGTTATCCACTTATGACATTTCCTTTGCAATATTTGGTTCATTTGCTAGTTATAGGTCATTTATAGGTTATAAATGTCTTTAGAGTTTCACTTCTAATTGAGTATTCAACTAAACATATTGATTCTCTTATACATAACTATTTTTCCCTCCACCCACTTTTCATAACTTCAATAACCATTAGGTAGGGACCTGAAGCTTCGATGTTGCCTTGTTTGTTTAGTAAAATATTGCCGAGACTTTAATTTATTGAATGTTGTAGAATTTACAATTTACGAAGTTTCAAGGTCTAATTTAGAAGTATAATTCTTTAAAGGTTTTCAACTCAATGGAAGAGCACCTACTTTACAAGTAGGAGGTTGGTGGTTTGATTCCATCCTGCCTTGACATCCATATGGAATGGTTATGATCAATTTTTGGTGACGGAGGCACTTTTGACCGTCACCAATGAGCTTTGGTGACATTTTTCGATCCTCACCAAAAATATGAAATGGTGGCGGTCAACAAACACCACTATATATACGCATAAATAGTGACGACCCACAAAGGTCCATAACCATAAATCGTTGTTGTTGATATGAAATGGTGATGGTTGTTGTTCGTCATTATAGTCATTATTATTGATGGACCTTGAATGTCACCACAACACCTATACTTTTGGCAATGCGGCTTTTGGTGACGGTCAACGAACATCACCATATATATGCACCAATACTGATGACCATTAAAGATCCATCACAATAATTCATTGTTGTTTATATGAAATGGTGACAGTCACTATCTGTCATTATAAACAATATTCCTGATGGACCTTGAATGTCACCATAACCCCTTTGGTAATGTTTAGTTTTTGGTGACGGAGGCTATGGTCCGTCACAATTTCTCATATGCAATGGTGATGATCGTTATCCATCATTATAAATCATTATTGGTGACGAACTTTGAATGTCACTACAACACCTACACTTTTGGCGACGCCGCCTTTGGTGATGTTTAGTTTTTGCTGACGGAGGCTATGGTCCGTCACCATTGCTTATATGAAATGGTGACGATCATTATCCGTCATTATAAATCATTATTGGTAACGGACTTTGTATGTCACTAAAACACCTATACTTTTGACGATGCCACTTTTGGTGACGTTCAATTTTTGGTGACAGAGGCTATTGTCCGTCACCATTGCTCATATGAAATGGTGACGGTCGCTATCCATCATTATAAATCATTATTGGTGACGAACTTTATATGTCACTACAACACCTATACTTTTGGCAACGCCACCTTTGGTGACGTTCAATTTTTGGTGACAATTTCTCTTTTGACCATCACCAATGGGCTTATGGTAACATTTTTTTCCCCTCACCAATGTCCTTTTTTCTTGTAGTGTTTATTTTGTTTTTTTCTTATTTGTTTAATAAGATATTGATGCACTGGTGAAAGCTTAAAACATGATAAATTGACTAAATATCAAGTTCTCTGAGTATACGCTGGTCTCTCGAATCATAGTTGTGTGTACACGCTAGTTCAATTCACAAAAGTAGCATATATAAATCTGTTTGGGAAACGAAAAATTATTGATCTGATAATACTCATTCACCCCCCCAGTATTATTTCCAACAATTGGTATCAGAGCAGGTCCTTCAGAAGAAGCTTGATTTCTTGAAGGAGGATCTTTGAAGATGAATAATCATGAAGGCATGGGATCCATAAGACCACCAATCTTCAATGGAAGCAACTTAATATATTAGAAAATAAGAACCAGACCCTATCTACAATGGCTTGGAGCCGATGTTTGGGAAATTGTGGAAGGAGGATATCAGTTTCCAGCAGCAATTCCTACAGACTCTGCAGGTAAGAAGTTATAGAAGACCAATGCCAAAGTTGTCAATACATTATTGGGAAGTCTGTCAGAATCAGAATTTGTCAAAGTCATGCAGCTCAAGACAACCAAAGAGATATGGGACAAAATCATTCAGAGCTACGAAGGAGACTCTCAGGTAAAACATGTTAAGCTTCAAACTCTTAGAATTTAGTATGAAACTCTTAAGATTCATAGTGATGAGAGTGTTGCTAGTTAATTTTTACGTATAGATGAGATTGTTAATTGTATTAAGAATCTGGGTGAAGAGATAAAAGAAGCTACTTTAGTTGAGAAAATTTTGAGATCTTTGTCTTCTAAATTTGAGTCAAAAGTGTCTTCCATAGAAGAAAAACATGATCTTCAAACTATTACTGTGGCTCAACTCCATGGAATCCTAACTGCCTTTGAAATTGGAAAAGGAGGTCCATCAAATATGAGAGAAGCCACTTTTAAAGCGTCATCAAAGGGAAAAGAAAAGGAAGAGCACAATGAATCAGAACACATTTAAGAAGAAGAAGATGAGGTAAATTTTGTCAAGAATCTTCAACGAGGTTCTGGAAGATTCATAGGTAATCTACCTTTCAAATGATTCTCTTGTGGTAGAGTCGGCCATTATGCTAGCAAATGTCCTCATAAAGATAAATATGAAAAAGGAAAGGAATATGCAAAAGGAAATAGAAAATAGGTTGTGAATAGAAGGAGTTACTATACGCATGAATATAGTGATGGCTTATCCAATAATGATGAAGAAGAAACTGAAGAAGATAATAGACTAATCATGTCTTCTGAAAATGATGATTTTCTGGATGCGTTAGAAGAGGAAGACTTTCTTGAAGACAACACTGAACTCAAAATCTGTTTAGAAGAAAAGAATATGATCATAGATACGTTGACACACCAAATAACTGAAAGAGAAAAACACAATGAAAATCTAGAATATGAAATTGTGGGTCTGTTAGCCTCCTGTTGCAACAGGTGTTCATATTTCATGATTGAAATTTTTACATGCCAAATATGTCATCTTTCATGCTGCAAAAAGAGGTCAAAGAAAAAGCTATGAAAGTGTGCTAGTTCAAATGTCTCTGCTGAGTTCCAATGTCGATGACTTAACCATTTTTGAAAAATGTTCTATAAAAGGAAGGGACAAGCAGTTTAATCTTGGCCTCCCTAGGTTTCAAGTTCCTGTTTTAGAATATAGAGAATGATATCTGTCCAAACAGCTTAATCTTGACAGATTTTGTAGATAGCTAGAGAATAAAAGGAGCCCAATTGCTTAATCCGGGCCCTTGGCAAAAATAAGTGTAGACTTAGATAGGAGAACAGAAAAAAGAAAAATTGTAAAGCTGGGTCTGCAAGTCTAAGTGCACCCAAACCAAAAAGAAGCAAAAAATGCTAGGAAAGTAGGCTGGGTAGGTAGTTTTGAGGTTGCAGAATGATGATTTATGATCAAATTTTGTGTTTCAAAGTGTTATATATTTTCATATCACAATCATGATGTAGTTTTCCCTTTGGAGGAGCTCAAGCTGGATATCTCTAACTTCCCCATTCTCACTTATTCCCCAAATCTCTCACTAACTTCCTTGAAGAGGTCAAGATCTGCTTGAGCCTCTTAGTTTCATCATGTTCCATAACATTGGCCTTAGTGAAGATCTACCTCACTCAAGGATTTCCATTCTTCTCTTACAAAGTTCTATTCCCCAAAATAGCCCAAGGTTCCTTACCTTAGCGCTTTCTCATCATCTTCATATTAACTACTGACTCTATTATGTAAATCCTTATCTGTTTTCCCCTTCCCCTACTAAATCTATGTTAATAACTCCCCTATTTGAATATCCCACCTTATAGCACTATAACTATGTATTTTTCAGTCTTGGGACATAGTAGTCCACCTGGGGCTATTGTGAACCCATCCATGTCATGAAATTGGGATTGATCTAACCCTCTGGATAGACCAATGGCCTTTACCCTCCTCTTCGTCCTCAATACCCTGTAATCTTACCCCCCCGTAGTCATTGTACAAAGATAATGTTTAAAAGTTTTATTAAACATTAAATTTTGTTTTCCCCCGCTTGTATAAACCCATAAAACCCACGAAACCAAATTTTAAACCTCCCCACGGCATTTTATGAAGATTCGAATATTCCAGCGGCTCCCTCGTATAAGCCTAACGCCAGCTCCGTCGCCCGTCAGCCCTCCGATCCGTCCCTCCCCGATCCGACGGCTCTCGGCGATTTCGGAGTCATCCCGTTGCCCGACCGTTAGCGCCCGATAGCCCGGCGGTTTTCCTGTCGTACAGGAGGATGCGCGTCCGCCTGTGATTGCATCGGAGCCGCTCTAACAGTTACCACCCTCATACAGAAGGCGGTCCAATGAAAACCACAAACTGCCTTCTGTCCCTCCCCCTGATGACAGCACCAGGATTACCACATCATCTGCACACATCAGCCTACTGCCGAGTCACCCTTGCCAAGTCACTTCCACCGTGTCCCTACCACGTCACCCGCCGTACATGCTGACGTCACCCTACTGACGTCATGCTGACGTCATCATCAATTTTGGTGCGAGAGGCGAAAATCGTGCTTAGGAAGCCCGGATTCAAATTCTGAGACAGTTTTTCAAAAGGGCCAAAGTGGAAAGCCCCTCATCGCGCAGCCCCCAGCAAGCCCAAAAGGCGCCGAATGACCCGTTTTTCTTCGCGAAGCTTTCAGAAAGGAGCAAAAGGCAGTTCTAAAGGAAACAGAGGGCCGAAAAGCGCCATTAAGTTTTGATTTGACCCACAGCAAAGGAGAGAACCGGCCCAATTCATTTGTCAAAGAGTATCAGAGGAAAGATGAAGCGACAAAGAGTATCAGTTCATATTTTAATGAAAATCTTCAGTTCCCAAAGCAGGTCAACATTGAATGGCCTCCAGCAAAGTCAAATTAGGTGGTGCAAGCCCATCCCAGCTCTCAAATCACAGTTAAAGCACTTAAAGCCATCGAGCCACAATGGAGCAGAATCCCATGCACATTTATTACAGAAGCACTGCACCAAGCCACCGAGGACAACGCATTAATTCAGTTTGGTACGACTGCCCTCAGCGCAACCCATAGATATTTTCTTGCATTTATTTCTGATAGGTTTAGGTTAAAGTAATTATTTACTTTCAGACCTGTTTAGGTCAAAGTTGTAATAAACAATATTGGAGAATTTTTCCTATATATACCACCCTCTATATTGTTTCAAGGGTTGGTCGATTGGTAATTTTCACTAGAGACTCGCACTGTATACCTGATATGTTTTACTTAATCAAAGATTGCTGAAAATATTGGAGGAATGACTGTCTGCTCTGTGTCTAATGGTCTGAGGAAGTAAATGTGGAATTCTTGTGCTGCAACATGACTCAATAAGTGCCTCTTACCTCTGTTTTCATTTTTGCACCATCTAAATAGCAGAAAGAAAGATTAGCTTAGAACTTGTTTAACTGCACTCTAGGCTCAATTTCTGTTGTTTCTTTATGTTTTCATCTGAAATGAATTGGACATGAATATGAATTCCCTATGGCTCATATTTACCCTAATTCACCTGTGTATGACAGTTGTCTAGGGATTCTTTACTACTCCTAGAAAGAGCTCATTCGCCTCTCTGTTAAGCTGATTGAGAGATTCTTAATTGCCTATCGTTCCTTAGCATTCTTTCCATCCTTTTAACCTGAAACATTGTTCAATGTGCAGCTACCGTGCTCCATATCTCTCTCTTTGACCAAGAAAACTCACCAGCAGTCCCACTCCTTGACTCCATGCCCAATGGTTCGAAACTTTCACACTATACCTGCCTCTTTACTTGAAAATATCAATTTTCCCACCAAAATCAAAACAAAACCCCTAGAACTCAATATCTAGCCTAAAATCATCTTCAACAGAGCTAAATCGGAAAGAGAGAGCCCTCTCTAACTGCAGGTGGCCTAGAATCTGCAGTCTAAAGATTGGTTTGTGGTTACCTCGGCCGTATCCCTTTACTCCAACCTGAGGGACAACCTGAGTGATAACATAATGGCGACTCCACTGGGGACATCCTCAGTTAATTTTATAAAACAGGTTGGAAAAATCAATTTTCTAATTGCTGTATATTCCTTAAAACTACAGATGAAGCCTAAATATCAGCCAGGAAGCCTTTGAAACTGTTTTTTGCTTTGCATCAACAGAAGTAAATAAAAGCTGCTTCAGTCAATCTTCATGCTAGTTTTAGGCTATACATAGCTATTCCAGAATTTGATCGGTCCCTTGCCGATTCTAAAAGCATTCCCAGAAAAATACCAGAAACAGTTCGGAAGCTGGCTCCCAAGAGGAATCCACGATACACAAGGTCAAATCCAGACCCAAATCCCCCAGCTGCTTTTGAAAATCTGAACTTAATCCCAAAGGTCCTTAGGATTCAAGAAAGACAAGAAGATTTTGCTGAGTTGAGTCCTGAAACAGCTCACCCAAGCTGTGTTCCAACTCCTGTCAAAGTTTTATTTCGTTCAACCCCTACTTACCCTTGTTCATCATCCACATCTCAAAGCACTCCTTCCACACCTCCATTCACTGCACTTACTACAACTACCACTACTGTTGTTCCTGTTATTCCTGTTGTTCCACTTATCCCTGTGAATATGGCTACTAGATATGCACTCCTGCAATTGCCTGCTAATCCTGGGGCCTTGCCTCAAGATTACCAATCCAAAATTACATATTTCGATAGTACGTGTCCTTTTACGGCACTACAACATACCAAGAATATGCAGGACTATTTTGAAAACTACGAAATAGATGATGATAGCGTGAGAATGAAAATTTTTGTTCAAAGTCTAACAGGTGATGTAAGAACTTGGTTCAGATCACTTGCCGCAAATTCTATAACTACTCCAGATGAACTGTACCAAGCTTTTACCAATAGATGGGAGAAGAAGAAAGACCCCTTACACATACTGGCCGAATATGATACAATTAAAAGAGGTCCTCAGGAGACTGTTTTGGAGTACTGTGCAAGGTTCAATAATGTCTATAATGCAATACCACAGAACTTAAGACCCCCACCGGACCTTGCCTTGTATAAATTCCCTGATGGATTCGACCAAGATATGGCATACCAGTTAAAAGAAAGAGCTCCTCAGACCCTTGCAGACATGCAAAATGTTGCTGTTAGTGTAGCGGCCAACCTAATTGCCAAGAGAAACGGAGCTAGAATGGAAAGAAGAACCACCTTTAAGGAAGAACCCTCAGCCTTAGAACAAAAGCTTGATGCTATTATCAGTGGCATGCAAAGGCTGGGAGACAGAGTAGAAAGTGTTGAGAGGAAGTCATCATGGGAAGGACAACAGCCCAATACCATAAGGAACCCAAATTTTAGGAAAATGCAGAACACAAATGTTGGTAGGTCGAGCCCAGATCATGACATAAGACCCCCTTTCCAAGAAAACTATGCTGAGGCATCCACTTCCAGTGAACCCATAGAAGACACTCACATGAACCTGATGGATCTAAAGGGTGAGCATCAAACTTTCCTGAGCCAAGAAGACCAAGATGAGCATGACTTTAGTCAATTTCAGACTAAGTCTGGTGAGTCTTTTGATTTTAAACAAGGTTATGATACTGCTGTGTATGAGGTCCACAAACAATATAAGCTGAGAACTAGGACCATTGATATTTCTGAACCTAGCAAACCAAAGGATGGCAAACAGCCCAACAAGACTAAAACTAAGGCTGTTGTAACAAAACCAGCTAATATACCTGTCCCAAACCCGCATCATGTGACAGCAGAAGACATAACAGAAATGCAGCCTTCTATTGATCAGCCTCTGCCACCTCTTTCCTCTGTGCAAAATTCGACCAATGTTCCAAAAAGCTCTCCTAAAACTGAAAAACCGCAAGCAATCAATTCCCATAACGCTGACAAACAAGAGCAAATCACTGATATCAATACCAAGACTCCATTGGAGAAGCCTTTTAACTTAGAGGTAGAGATTGGAAAACTTAAGATATCCATCCCCCTCTTAGAACTAGCCAAACACGATGTATATAGGCAACAAATTCAAAGATCACTTCAAATCCCGAAGAATAAGGACGATGTAAATGTTTTGGATGATACCCCTGAACTGTTGTTTGGTCTAGAGGTTAATGGAAAGTCAACATATGGATCTGTCTTGCCCTTTTATGTTAGTTTACATGTACATGACAAAATCTTGCACAATGCCATGTTTGATTCAGGGGCATCACACAATCTGATGCCCAAAGCAGTTATGGAAAAGCTGAACCTTGATGTTACAAGACCCTACAAAGATTTGTACTCATTTGACTCAAGTCAAGTCAAGTGTTTAGGCCTCATCAAAGACTTGTGTGTCTCCTTAGTCCAATATCCCAACAAGACCATCCTCATGGATGTAGTGGTGGCTGATATCCCACCAAAATACGGTATGCTCCTATCAAGGTCATGGGGAGAAAAGCTCCAAGGATCCCTTCAACTAGACCTCTCCTATGCTACTATTTCAGTCTTTGGGCAACCAAAGAGATTGTACAGAGAAACACTTATGAAATATGTCGTAAGTAGTGAGAGCAAGCCTGAAAATTTTCCCATCTACTCAATCCATTATGATATGGATTCTTTTATTTTGTTTAATGATAATACAAATTCTCCAACTAATGATGAGCCTTTGCCTCTAGAACAACAAGCACAAATCAATGAAGAATTGGTTGCACATACTTGTGAGACTGTCACAACAGTTAATGCAACCAGCATGCTAGAAAACCCTCCCCAAACAGAAATTTCAAATCTGCCCGCTGCAAGAATGACTGAAACTCTTGGTACCAACCACAAGCAAGAAATCACATGGTATTTAGAGTTTGATGGCTCTGTCAACAAGTTAGGAGCAGGGGCAGGTGTCTGGATTCACGATACATATAATAACCATGCAGAAGGCTATGCCTACAGACTGAATTTCAAATGCACAAATAATATGGCAGAGTATGAGGCTCTGCTTTTAGGCCTTAAACTGCTCAAAGCTTTAGGAGATGAAAAATTATCTATTCTAGGTGACTTTGATTTAATCATACAACAGATGAAAGGTAATTTTGTCACCAATGACAATAGAATGAGAGCCTATAGGACTGCTACCACTAATATACTCAATGCATTCACTGAATTTGAGCTTACCAAGATCGCAAGAAATCATAACATTCATGCACACAGCCTAGCCACCTTTGCTAGTACATGCAAGCTTCCCTTTGAGCCAAACCATCACTTTACAGCTGAAATAAAACATAGGCCCGCTGTCCCAAATAACGTTAGAGATTGGCAAGTGTTCGAAAATGATGCCCAGATTAATAATTTCCTCACCCTTGAGCATGAGTTTTCAAATATTAACATCGACATGGATGCTATGAATGATGCCCAATAGCAAACAAATGAAAAACAGCAGGCTATAACAGCTGCAACAGCCAAACAAATCCTAAACCCAACTGTTTTTGACAAAACAAACATAGAACAGCTGAAACAAATGCATTTGGAAGAAATTGTCAAAATAGAGGTAGATATCATTGACTTAAAGGATAATTTTCTACCTACTGGCCTAACCCCATTAGAAGACATGTTCGATGCAAATGATGTTCCTAAAAAACCAAAAATGCAACCACTGAATTCTGTTATAGAAGAACACAACATTGGGACAGCAGAGAAGCCAAAAATGATCAAACTATCCAAAAATTTGCCACCTGACCAAAAGCCCAAGTACATTGATTTGTTTAAAGAGTTCCAAGATGTATTTGCTTGGAGCTATGAGGATTTGAAATCCTATGACACCTCGGTGATCCAACACACAATTCCCTTAAAACCAAACCAGAAACCCTTCAAACAGAAACTTAGAAGAATTAACCCTATGCTTCTTCCCATGATTGAGAAGGAAGTAAAGAGGATGTTTGAAGCAGGCATAATAGCACCCATCAGATTTTCTGAATGGGTATCCAATCTTGTTCCCACAAGAAAGAAGACAGGTGAGATTAGACTTTGTGTAGATCTGAGAAACTTAAACCAAGTCTCCCTAAAAGACCACTATCCTTTGCCCAAGATGGAACACATCCTACAAAGAGTAGTGGGGTCATCTAGAATCTCTTTGCTGGATGGCTTTTCTGGTTTCAATCAAATACTTGTTCACCCGGACGACCAAGACAAAACTGCCTTTACCACACGATGGGGAACATTTAAGTATGTTAAGATGCCATTCGGACTTAAAAACGCTGGTGCTACCTTTCAAAGAGCAATGGATATTGCATTTGCCAAGGAAATACATGATTTCCTAGTTGTTTACCTTGACGACTTGACCCCATTTTCCAAATCTGATCAAGAGCACCTCAAACACTTAAGGCAAATATTCATGACATGCAGGAAATATGGCATCTCCTTGAATCCCAAGAAGTCTCTCTTTGGCCTTGAAGAAGGCAAATTACTTGGTCACATCATATCAAAAGATGGGATTAGAATTGATCCTGAAAGAATCCAAGCCATCCTCCAAATCCCATATCCAAGAAACATAAAAGAGCTGCAAGCATTCCTTGGAAAGATCAATTTCCTAAGGAGATTTATTCCAAATCTAGCTGAACTGATAAGATTGTTAAGCAACATGCTAAAGAAAGATGCCAAGGTAAAGTGGTCTCTTGAAACCAAACAGGCCTTTGAGAGTATAAAATCTGCCTTAACACAAACCCCTGTCCTCACCAGCCCACAATTTGACAAAGATTTTATCATTTTTTCTTTTGCATCTGATCATACTATAGCTGCTGTCCTTTTGCAAAAGGATGAACAGGGAGCCGAAAAGCCAATTGCTTTTTTCAGCCGAGCCTTAAGAGATGCCCCTTTGAAGTACCCAATAATGGAGAAGCAGGCCTACGCGCTTGTTAAGGCCATCAAGGATTTCAGGGTGTACATTTTATATTCGCATGTGATTGCCTATGTCCCAAATGCTGTTGTAAAAGACATACTAACCCAAGAGGGATTAGAAGGAAAAAGAGGCAAGTGGATTGCAAATATCCTTGAGTATGACATAGAAATAAAACCAACCAAACTGATAAAGGGACAAGGTTTAGCCAAACTGATGTCTAAAACAAACTTTCAAGCCTTGGACATTAACCAACTGGACAATGAACAGGAGCTGGCGACTCCACAGATCAGTGAAACCTTTTTGCAATCCCCATAGTATGTTGATATATGTTTTGTACTATTAAATCTGTTTGCTCCCCCAGGATTGTCCAGAACCAAGAAAAGATTTTTGAAAATGAAGGCTTTAAAGTTTTGTGTCATAGATGGTGCATTATTTTGGAGAAATCATGAAGGTATATTGCTTAATTGTTTAACCATGAATGAAACTAACAATGTCATGAAAGAATTCCATGCAGGTGACTGTGGAGGACATCTATATTGGAAGTCCACGACTGATAAAATTTTAAGGGCTGGTTTCTATTGGCCCTCTCTTTTTGCAGATGTAAAGAAGTTTGCCATGACGTGTCACAAATGCCAAATCTTTGAGGGCAAGAGAAAGCTATTACCTTTTCCCCTTAAACCCATCTCAACAGAAAAACCTTTTCAACAATGGGGTCTTGACTTCATTGGAGAAATCCATCCCTCTTCCTCAGGCCAGCACAAATGGATCCTAACAGCCACCGACTATTTCACTAAGTGGGTTGAAGCCATCCCCTGCAGGCAAGCCAATGACACCATCATTATCCAATTTCTTGAGTGCAATATCCTTTCTAGATTTGGCTGCCCTGAGAAAATCATCACTGACAACGCTGTTGCCTTCAAATCCAAAAAGATGGTTAGTTTTTGCCACAAATTCCATATCACCCTGGGCCACTCTACAGCCTATTACCCTCAAGGTAATGGCTTGGCCGAATCATCCAACAAAAGCCTCATCAATATCATAAAGAAAGTGCTAGAAGAAAACAAGAAGAACTGGCATAAAAAGCTGGTAAATGCCCTATGGGCAGACAGACTTTCAAGCAAGAAATCCATTCGAATGAGCCCTTATGAGATGGTATATGGCATGGAGGCCAGATTTCCATCATCCCTGGGCATTCCGACCATCAGACTGTTACAGGAAATTCAGGCTGAACCAAATGACATTCAAAGAAGGATTAATTAGACCATTCATCTTCAGCAAACCAGAGAGCAATTTTATGACAGAGCTCAAATTTTGCAAGAAAAAATCAAAAAGATGTTTGATAAGAGAGTTAAGGTTGAGGATTTCTACATTGGTGACAAAGTTCTAAGGTGGGACTCACGAAGAGAAGACAAGGGCAAACATGCCAAGTTTGATTTTTTGTGGAAAGGACCATTCATTATTTCTGTTGTTCAGGGAAATAACACTTATTTTCTCAAATCTGCAGAGGATAGTTCTGCTGAAGAAGGCCCTGTCAATGGCTGTATGCTGAAACATTACCATGATCCCTTTTAAGGGATACCGTGCAGCTTTGTATATATCTTTTGTACAGTAATATTTGTATATATCAACATTTTGTTTTATTTTCCGAATGTTAAAGGAGCAGCAGTAAATCTGCTTCTGCACTAACCTCAACAAAATAGCAAAGAGTAGCACAGTCACATCACAGCAATTCATGGTAAAGGGAAGTTGTTTGCAGTCTTTGGTCAAAAATATCAAAACAGAGGAGTGTTTTAGTTTCATATCAGCACCCTTGGTCAAGGCAAAAGTAAAGCAAACACATCAGTCTTGACCCATGTTTTGAGAATGTTTCAAAGGTACAATGCTCAAGCAACATTCTACATAATAGCAAGCACACAGAAGAAAGCAGGAAATGCTATGCATTCCAAAATATTTCAGTTGAGGAGAAGGTTGTTCATATTACGAAGTTTCAATTATCTAACAGCCAGCACAAAGAAGTTTCTTCAATCCACAACAACAACAGAAGATCAGGCATTCTGACCTGCTGTTCTTGGCTTTTCACAAGGAAAAGCCATCCCCAAGTGGAGCCACTGTTAGCCTCCTGTTGCAACAGGTGTTCATATTTCATGATTGACATTTTTACATGCCAAATATGTCATCTTTCATGCTGCAAGGTTCCATATTTCCAAAAGAGGTCAAAGAAGAAGCTGTGAAAGTGTGCTAGTCCAAATGCCTCTGCTGAGTTCCAATGTCGATGACTTAACCATTTTTGAAAAATGTTCTATAAAAGGAAGGGCCAAGCAGTTTAATCTTGGCCTCCCTAGGTTTCAAGTTCCTGTTTTAGAATATAGAGAATGATATCTGTCCAAACAGCTTAATCTTGGCAGATTTTGTAGATAGCTAGAGAATCAAAGGAGCCCAACTGCTTAATCTGGGCCCTTGGCAGAAATAAGTGTAGACTTAGATAGGAGGACAGAAAAAAGAAAAATTGTAAAGCTGGGTCTGCAAGTCTAAGTGCACCCAAACCAAAAAGAAGGAAAAAATGCTAGGAAAGTAGGCTGGGTAGGTAGTTTTGAGGTTGCAGAATGATGATTTATGATCAATTTTGTGTTTCAAAGTGTTATATATTTTCAGATCACAGTCATGATGTAGTTTTCCCTTTGGAGGAGCTCAAGCTGGATATCTCTAACTTCCCCATTCTCCCTTATTCCCCAAATCTCTCACTAACTTCCTTGAAGAGGTCAAGATCTGCTTGAGCCTCTTAGTTTCATCATGTTCCATAACATTGGCCTTGGTGAAGATCTACCTCACTCAAGGATTTCCATTCTTCTCTTACAAAGTTCTATTCCCCAAAATAGCCCAAGGTTCCTTACCTTAGCGCTTTCTCATCATCTTCATATTAACTACTGACTCTATTATGTAAATCCCTATCTGTTTTCCCCTTCCCCTACTAAATCTATGTTAATAACTCCCCTATGTAAATATCCCACCTTATAGCACTATAGCTATGTATTTTTCAGTCCTGGGACATAGTAGTCCACCTGGGGCTATTGTGAACCCATCCGTGTCATGAAATTGGGATTGGTCTAACCCTCTGGATAGACCAATGGCCTTTACCCTCCTCTTCATCCTCAAGACCCTGTAATCTTACCCCCCCGCAGTCATTGTACAAAGATAATGTTTAAAAGTTTTATTAAACATTAAATTTTGTTTTCCCCTGCTTGTATAAACCCATAAAACCCACGAAACCAAAGTTTAAACCTCCCCGCAACATTTTATGAAGATTCGAATATTCCAGCGGCTCCCTCGTATAAACTTGCCGCCAGCTCCATCGCTAATTGGACATGAATATGAATATGAATTCCCTATGGCTCATATTTACCCTAATTCACCTGTGTATGACAGTTGTCTAGGGATTCTTTACTGCTCCTAGATAGAGCTCATTCACCTCTCTGTTAAGCTGATTGAGAGATTCTTAATTGCCTCTCGTTCCTTAGCATTCTTTCCATCCTTTTAACCTGAAACATTGTTCCATGTGCAACTACCGTGCTCCATAT
The DNA here is from genome assembly GCA_031772625.1 of Pinus tabuliformis. NCBI lineage: Eukaryota > Viridiplantae > Streptophyta > Pinopsida > Pinales > Pinaceae > Pinus > Pinus tabuliformis. The sequence goes on from CM062816.1 coordinate 1,635,158,472, forward strand.
CTCTCTCTTTGACCAAGAAAACTCACCAACAGTCCCACTCCATGACTCCTTGCCCAATGGTTCGAAACTTTCACACTATACCTGCCTCTTTACTTGAAAATATCAATTTTCCCACCAAAATCAAAACAAAACCCCTAGAACTCAATATCTAGCCTAAATCATCTTCAACAGAGCTAAATCATAAAGAGAGAGCCCTCTCTGACTGCAGGTGGGCTAGAATCTGCAGTCTAAAGATTGGTCTGTGGTTACCTCGGCCGTATCCCTTTACTCCAACCTGAGGGACAACCTGAGTGATAACAGGGTCTAAGACAAGAACCTGAGAAGAAAAAATATCTTAATCTTAGATTTGCTAAAGGATCCGAAACTTTAAATGAAATCATTAAAGTTCAGTGTTCCCCTCTGATAAAGACGAGTCTTGGATATACTGAAGAATCATCTCAATCACAGAAGTCGTCAGCCTCCACCAGAAGCTATCTTGATGCAGCAAAGACCAGTGAACAGTATGTCAATCATCAGCAAAGGCCTAAAATTACTCATCAAGTAAATCATACCCAATTTACTCCAAGGATGAATATCAGTAGAAGCTTCAACCAACAGGTAAACAATGCCAAAATATTTTATGATCGTAGAAACTTCTTTAATGGGCAATGTTTTTCATGTCATAACTTTGGGCATAAGGCTACTCAATGTGTTTCTTACAAAACCATAATGACTAGAGAAGCACGAAATCAAAGGAGTGTAACAGGAATCAAGAAAAGTTCCTATAATAACTTTTCTCCTCTTGAAAATGAAGTAGAATGTTCGATTTGTAACAACTTTGGTCATGAAGAATCTGAATGCAGGAGAAAATTTCGGCCATCACTTCAAAAGGAGCAAACATCATTAAATCCAAAGACATGGAGAAAGAAGGAATCTCAATTAGAAAGATGTGGCATATCTTTGTATGCAGAAGGACAAGAAAATCAGTGGTACATCGACAGCGGATTCTCCAAACACATGACAGGTGATAAAGAGAAACTTCATTCATATAATGCTTTAGAAAAGGAAAATAATGTCTCATTTGGAAATGACACTCCGACTGTCATTAAAGGTAAAGGTTATGTCATCTTGAAAGAAAAGGTTCAAGTTGGAAATGTCATGTATGTAGATGGTTTAAAGCATAACGTGTTGAGTGTCAGTCAAATGTGTGATCAAGGAAATGAAGATGTGTTTTGATCAAACAGATGTGTGGTTCATGAGCTTGATACAAGAAAGATCATGATCAAAGGAACAAGAAATCCAAACAACTTATACATACTCAAAGGGGGACAATAACAATGCTATCTAAGAAAAATAGATTAAAACTGGCTATGGCATAGAAGATTGGGACATCTAAGCTCTTCTCAAATAAGAAAATCATTTCGGCTCAAGGCAGTTCATGATATTCCAGATATCGGCATCCCAGAAAATACCATATGTAAACCATGTCAAGTCAGTAAGCAAACTAGAGTCCACAGCAATGAAAAAGAAGGATCAACAAGTAAGCCTCTTGAACTCATCCATACTGATTTATGTGGACGAACAAGGAAAAAATCACCTCATGGATAAGAAAAGTTTATTTTATTTATTGATGATTTTTCCAGGATGTGTTGGATAGAACTACTAAAGCATAAATAAGAAGCATTTGAAAAATTTAATGCCTTCAAAGCTTTAGTAGAAAATGAATCAGATCGAAAAATGAAATGTCTCAGATCTAATCGAGGGGGAGAATTCATATCAGATGAATTATTTGACTTTTGTGAACAACATGGAATAAAGAGGCAATTCTCCATTGCAAGAACTCCTCAGAAAAATGGCACAGTGGAAAGAATGAACAAAACAGTTCAACAAATGTCTCGAGCTATACTTGATGAATCTGGAACTCCTGCAACCTTCTGGTGTGAAGTTGCATTTGTTGTCGTGACTATTCTCAACAAAGCGAATGTTTGGTCAAATAGCAATCAAACTCCATATGAAATTTGCTATGGTAAGCTTCCTACTGTAAAACACTTTAGAGTTTTTGGAAGCAAATGTTTCATCAAAAGGGCTGATGAAAAACTTGGTAAGTTTGAACCTAGAGTAGACAAAGGAATTCTTCTTGGCTATTCATCTAGAAGTAAAGGATACAAATGTTACAATAAAAGACTTCGGAAAATTGTTGAAAGCATTGATGTTGTAATTTATGAAGCATGCAAAAATCCAGAACAAATGAAATCAACAGAGGAATATGAGAATGAGGAATATGGGGAATGATTTCCCGTTTCAAATCAAAATGATATAGAAGAAGAAACCAATGAAGCACTAGAAGAAAATACAAAAGACAGGGAAAAGACTCCATCCAGGTTTGTTCAGAAGAATCATCCAAAATCTCAAATTTTAGGAGAAAAAGGGTTTGTAGTACAGACAAGAAGAACTCTTAAAGGGACCTCAAGTTATCTAGCATTACTATCCTCCACAGAACCTCAGAATATAAATGAAGCTTGCAAAGATGAATGCTGATTCAAGGCCATGGATGAAGAACTGGACCAAATTGAAAATAATGATACTTGGGAGTTAGTTCCTAGACCTCATAATAAAAATGTTATAGGAACAAAATGGATATTTAAGAATAAGATGAATGAAAATGGAGAAGTTATTAGAAACAAGGCAAGACTTGTTTGCAAAGGGTATGCACAACAAGAAGGTATAGATTTTGAAGAAAATTGTGCACCTGTTGCCAGATTTGAAGCCATAAGGATGTTTCTTGCTCTTTCTAGTTTTCAAAAATTCAAAGTATATCAAATGGATGTAAAATCAGCCTTTCTTAATGGAGATTTAGAAGAAGAAGTTTATATTGAACAACCAGAAGGATTCATTCTTGGAAATTATGAAAAACTTGTATGCAAGTTCAAAAGGCTCTCTACGGTCTAAAACAGGCTCCAAGGGCTTGGTATTACTACCTTGACAAATATCTACAACAACAAGGTTTTACAAAAGGTTATGCAGATAGAAATTTATACACAAAGATTGAAAATGATAAAATACTAATTATTGTTGTTTATGTTGATGATATCATTTTTGGTAGCAATGAAGAATCCATGAGTCAGAATTTTGCTTCGGTAATGCAGCAAGAATTTGAAATGTCCTTACTTGGTGAACTTACTTATTTCCATGGTCTACAAGTACATCAAACAAAAGATGGTATCTTTCTTTCACAAACCAAATATCTCAAGCAGATCTTGAAGAAGTATGGAATGGAAGAGCCTAAACCAGTATGTACTCCAATGGCAATAGGATGCAGTCTCAATTCTAACGATGAATCACCTAAACCAACCAACTTACAAATCTATGATTGGAAGTCTGCTTTATCTAACAGGCACCAGACCTAATTTCATGCATGAAGTAGGAATTGTTCGAAGTTTCCAGGCAAATCCAAAGGAATCACATATCCAGGCAGTCAAAATAATTTTGAAATATCTTCAAGGAACTCAAGACCTTGGACTATGTTATCCTAAAGATACAGACCTTACTCTTCATGCATATACAGATGCAGATTGGGAAGGAAATGTTGATAATAGAAAGAGCACTAGTGGAGGTGCATTCTATATGGGTTCTTAGTTGGTGTCATGGTTCAACAACAAAAAAAGTTTGATTTCCTTATCTACAGATGAACCAAAATATGTGGTTGCTGCATCTTGCTGCAAAAGACTACTTTGGATGATGAAAACACTACAAGACATTCAGATCACTTGTACTCCACCCATCTCCATTCTATGTGGTAATACAACTGCCATCAGTTTTATGAAAAATCCCGTCATGCACTCCAAGACCAAGCACATACACATTAAGTACCATTTTCTACGAGAACAAGTGCTTGAACAAAAGGTTAAATTGGAGTATGTTCCCTCCAAAGAACATGTTTTTGATATGTTCACTAAATCGTTTCCCAGAGAAACATTTGAATATCTCAGACAAAAGCTGGGAGTAGTTGCTGCATCATCCTACTGTTAAAATTCAGTTTTCATAGGAAGGTTATTATACGCGGGTTTTATGAAGTATAGTCGTGTATACACACAGGTTTCTATGGTTTAAGAAGTGCATATGTTTTTCTGACAGAAAAATAGTGGATTAGACTCTGATATGGTCGCTCTGTCTGATATTGATGATTACACTCTGACGATATGCTTTGTTCATTGATTTTTATTTGATTGACAAATATGACATGATGAATGACTTATTGAAAATGCACAGGTTCAAGGGGGAGCAATATTATCCTTCACACACATTCTTCATTGTTGGCATCATGGTTGTTGAGTTTAGATATGGCTTCAAATACTTATATCATTTGTTGCATAAGTCATGTAAATATCTAGGGTGTGATATGATTTCTTCTGTCATGGTCTATGTTTGAATGAGTCATATTGGACATATGATGTAATTTGTATCCCCACTTTACATGGGATGGAAAATGTAATACTTGTTGTATTTCTGTCATGTATAAACAATTGGTATATCCCCACTTGGTTGGGTAGATGAGTCAAATATGGTGTATCCCCACTTGGTTGGGTGATTGATGCATGTATGATTCATTGGTGATAGGAAGGTCACACTCACTTAGTTGAGTTATAGAGTCATGTTATTCTTTTGGAAAATATGTTTTATAGACTACATGTGCTCAGGGGGAGCATGGATGGTTTAGTGCATCTCAGCATATACAAAGGGGGAGCTTAATCAGAGAATTCAACATGTACTCACGGGGAGCATGGACAACATAATTTATATCAAAGGGGAAGAATATCATTGGTCCACCCTTTGCCCTTGATGTCAAAGGGGGAGAGATTCTTGGTGTTGTTGTTGCCATCAAGTCCAAAGGGGGATATTGTTGGCATTATGATATAAGTGTTGTCCTTGATGGAAACTCACTCACAGTGTAACAGGTCTATTCAGAGGTAACAAGGCATTGGTATAAAAGAAAATGAAGAATATGGAACTAAAGTCTACTAATCAGAATGAAGAAGTTGAAGATAAAGGATGGTGAAAAGTAGTATAAACAAGTCCACTTAGTCAAAACAATGTATACACACTGATCCACAGAACAAAAAGAGCGTATACGTATACAAGCACTCTCGCAAGAGGAAAAGCGTGTACATGTTGGAAAATCAAGGAAATTCAAGAGGAGAAAATACCAAGGGTCAATACCATGGTATTAGCCCACAATATTGAATGAGGTAATAAATATTTGATCCCGCCCAAGAGTACCATGGGTCCTAAGTGGTTTTGGTCTGAGGTATTAAGAAAGGCCAAAAACTATATAAGAAGGAGAAGGTCATAAGGCTAGGGTGTGATATGATTTCTTCTGTCATGGTCTATGTTTGAATGAGTCATATTGGACATATGATGTAATTTGTATCCCCACTTTACATGGGAAGGAAAATGTAATACTTGTTGTATTTATGTCATGTATAAACAATTGGTATATCCCCACTTGGTTGGGTGATTGATGCATGTATGAGTCATTGGTGATAGGAAGGTCACACTCACTTAGTTGAGTTATAGAGTCATGTTATTCTTTTGGAAAATATGTTTTATAGACTACATGTGCTCAGGGGGAGCATGGACGGTTTAGTGCATATCAGCATATACAAAGGGGGAGCTTAATCAGAGAATTCAACATGTACTCACGGGGAGCATGGACAACATAATTTATATCAAAGGGGAAGAATATCATTGGTCCACCCTTTGCCCTTGATGTCAAAGGGGGAGAGATTCTTGGTGTTGTTGTTGCCATCAAGTCCAAAGGGGGATATTGTTGGCATTATGATATAAGTGTTGTCCTTGATGGAAACTCACTCACAGTGTAACAGGTCTATTCAGAGGTAACAAGGCATTGGTATAAAAGAAAATGAAGAATATGGAACTAAAGTCTACTAATCAGAATGAAGAAGTTGAAGATAAAGGATGGTGAAAAGTAGTATAAACAAGTCCACTTAGTCAAAACAATGTATACACAGTGATCCACAGAACAAAAAGAGCGTATACGTATACAAGCACTCTTGCAAGAGGAAAAGCGTGTACATGTTGGAAAATCAAGGAAATTCAAGAGGAGAAAATACCAAGGGTCAATACCATGGTATTAGCCCACAATATTGAATGAGGTAATAAATATTTGATCCCGCCCAAGAGTACCATGGGTCCTAAGTGGTTTTGGTCTGAGGTATTAAGAAAGGCCAAAAACTATATAAGAAGGAGAAGGTCATAAGGCTAGGGTGTGCAAGTGAAAGGGTTTCTAAGGAATACTTCTATTTGAAGTATATTTTATGTTTCAGGGGATATGTTTGTGATTTGATCTGAAATATTTTATGCACCTTGAATTCAATGTTGGATCAGGATCATGAGACCTGAAATGACTTATCATTGAATGATCTGATATTGGTTGGGCTAGATCTGATTATGTACACCTGTTTATTCATTAAATGTCATGATCTAGGTTTGTCTGAAGGCCGGAATAGCAGTGAAGTTATGAGTTAATATTTGCAGATCTACAAGTCGGTTCGTTTTGGTAAAAGCACATGTACACGCAGGTTCTACTCTTCCAAGTAGCGTATACAAAAGAAAATCCTTTTCTTCAGATCTGACTGATCTATCTAATCAGTTCTATTTGTTAGAAAATTATATATTACAGAGCAATGGAACACATATAATATTGCAGAAATATAAACACAGAAAATGCATAAAACAAGAGAGACACAAATATACGTGGTTCACCCAGTTTGGGCTACGTCCACAGAGAAACAACCAATACTTCCTTTTATATTATCCAGCAAACTGAAGAGATACAACCTACAACAGATCCACTGTAACTCCCTCTTTGCTCTCAATCTCCTCTCTCTTTCTCACTCAGAATACAGTTCTACATAGATGCAATACAATTCCCTCATATATAGTGAGGGGTTGCCTTCTAGGGCAAAAAACCCTAAATTAAACATAATTTCTACCGTCAGATCTTTGCCTAATGAACGGCCTAGATTAACTAGAAATTACTATACTTTTACAAGGCAATTTTACATCTATTCTTAGCTTCGGGGGCGCTGCCCCTGAAACCCCCCGCCAAGGGGGGGATCCCCAAAGGTCGCAGCCGCCCCCCTTGGACCCCCCCTACAACGAATATTTTACGGGGTCCAATGTGGCAATACCTTTGAATACAGAAGATAATCAGGCTCCACACCCAATAATATCCCACTTGGAGACTGATTATAGCAACTCCACCGCTACTTCATTTGCTAGACAATGACTCCACTTTGGATCTGGCTATTTCTCATCTTCTTCATCATACTTGAAGACCAATTGAAACTGAGTAGATTCTCAGTTTCTCCCTGGTTACAACTTTTGTTAACATATCTGCAGGATTCTGGCTAGTGTGTATCTTTTCCAGCTTCAACTGTCCATCTTCCAATGCTGACCGTATGAAATGGTACTTGAGTTGTATATGTTTAGTCTTGGAATGAAATGCAGAGTTATTTGCAAGATGTATGGCACTCTGGCTGTCACTGTATAACCTGCCTAACTCCATATTTTTACCCAATTCATCCAGAAACCTTTGTAACCAAATCATTTCTTTACTAGCCTCTATAGCAGCAACATACTCTGCTTCTGTTGTTGAAAGTGCAACAACACTTTAGATTTTTGAAACCCAACTGATAGTTGTTCCACCTACAGTAAATACATATCTTGTAGTGCTCCTCCTGTTATCTCTGTCACCTGCCATATTTACATCAACATATCCCTATATAGCAATGTTTTAACCACCAAAGCATAATGCCTGATTTGTGGTACCTCTCAAATACCTAAGAATCCACTTCACCGCCATCCAATGTTCTTTTCCTGGATTGTTCATGTACCTGCTTACAACTCCCACTGCATGTGCAATATCAGGCCTTGTGCAGACCATTGCATACATTAAGCTTCCAACTGTTGATGCATATGGAACTTTAGACATATGAGCCATTTCTTCCTGAGTCTTTGGACACGCCTCCTTACTTAATTTGAAATGGCTAGCCAAAGGTATACCAACAGGTTTTGCATTCTGCATATTAAGCCTTTTCAACACCTTTTCTATGTACTCACTTTGAGACAATGTTAATTTGCGATTCTTCCTATCTCTAGTTATTCTCATACCAAGGATTTGTTTTGCAGCACCCAAATCCTTCATTGCAAATGAGTTTTAGAATTTCCTTTTGAGCACATTTATTTCTTGCATGTTAGAACCTACAACAAGCATGTCATCTACATACAATAACAATATAATATAGTTGTCATCATTTTGCCTTTTGAGATAAACGCAATGGTCAGAGTGACATCTAGTATAACCTTGTTCAGACATAAACCTGTCAAATTTTAGATACCACTGCCTTGGAGCCTGTTTTAAGCCATACAAGCTCTTCTTCAATCTACACACTAGTTTCTCCTTCCCTTTTACCTCATATCCTTGTGGCTGCTGCATATATATCTCTTCCTCCAAATCCCCATGGAGAAAGACTATCTTTACATCTAACTGCTCAAGATGCAAATCTTCAGCTACTACTCGACTTAGAATAGTTCTAATTGAAGTCATTTTAACAACAAGATAAAATATTTCATCAAAATCAATACCTTTCTTCTGTGCAAACCCCTTCACCACAAGTCTAGCTTTGTACCTCTGTTTTCCTCCATCTTCTTCCTTCAGCCTGTAAACCCATTTATTCTGCAATGTTGTTTTACCTGCAGGCAACCTGACGAAGTCCCAAGTCTGGGTACGTGCTAAGGAGTCCATCTCTTCTTTCATGGCTTGCTCCCACTTTTTCCTGGTTTCTACCCGCACTGCTTCTTCATAACATTCTGGTTCACCAGAATCAGTCAACAATACATAATATAATGGAGTATCGTTCAGGGGGTCTACTTATCCTAGTAGATATGCTAACACCACTTTTAGGTGTTTGAAGTGCCTGTTGTTGTTGTTGTTGTTGTTGTTCTAGCTATTGATCATTATCATTTTCAGGCACTATCACTTTTCTTGTGATATCGTTAAGCACTGTGTATTCTCTGTTTTCTTTTTCCTGTTTCTTTTCCTGCAACTGATTCTTATACAAGACCTTTTCATTGAATATTACATCTCTGCTCCTAATGATTTTGTTATTTTCATAATCATATAAGCGATAACAAAAATAACACCATATCCAATAAAGGTACATTTCTTTGATTTTGCCTCAAGCTTTGTTCTATTTTCTTTATTAATGTGGACAAAGGCTTCACAACCAAAAGTCTTTAAAAATGAGTAGTTTACCTTTTTACCTGTCCATTCCTCCTTTGGAATACCACCATCCAAGGAACTTGAAGGCCCTCTGTTTATTAGATAAACGGAAGTGTCTACAGCATCTACCCAAAATTGTAAAGGCAATCCTGCATGCAATCTCATGCACCTTGCATGCTCCATGATTGTCCTGTTCATCCTTTCTGACACACCATTTTCTTTTGGTGTTCCTAGAACTATGTTCTCTCTGTGAATTCCATTCTCTGAACAATGCCTATCAAACTCTTTGTTGAAATATTCACCTCCATTATCTGATCTGAGACACTTCAACCTTTTTCCTGTCTCATTTTCAACCAAAGCTTTCCATTTCTTGAAAATATCAAATACATTAGATTTATTTCGAATACAATAAATCTAGGTTTTTCTGGTTGCATCATCAATAAAAGTAACATAATAACGAAAGCCACCAAGAGATGATACCTGAATAGGTCTCTGCAGTCAAAGCATTGCCTGATGTCTCACTGGAGCTTTTCTGTCGCATTTCCTCGCTAAGGATTGCACTGACAACATCAACAAACTTTAAAGTACTAGATCCAGAGACAGAGTTACTAATGGCCATAACTAAGCCATTCCAACTTTCTGGCAATGAGCACAGAAATAACAAACCCCTAACTTCATCATCAAAATTTACCCCTACAAAACTTAACTGACTTGTAACTGTATTAAAATCATTTAAATGATCAGCAACAGATCCACCTTCTGACATATTCATATTAAATAAATGCTTCATAAGAAATACCTTATTTGAGGCCGAGGGATTTTCATATAGTTTGGCCAATGCCGACATTAAACCTTCTGTTGTCATTTCCTTTGAAATATTAAATGCTACCGACGCCGCTAGGCACAGCCATATTGTTCCAAGTGCCTTCCTGTCAAGAATATCCCATTCTGTGTCTGTCATATTTGTCGGCTTCTTTGTCTTTCCGCACAATGGTAGGTACAGATCTCTCTAATACAGGTAATCTTCCATCTGCATCTTCCACAGCTGGTAGTTTTGGCCATTAAATTTTTTGACCCTAAACCTACCGTCTTCCGCCATTGCTCCCACTCGAATCAGGAACCCTTCGGCTATGATACCAGTTGTTAGAAAATTATATATTACAAAGCAATGGAACACATATAATATTGTAGAAATATAAACACAGAAAACGCATAAAACAAGAGAGACACAAATATACGTGGTTCACCCAATTTGGGCTACGTCCACAGAGAAACAACCAGTCCTTCCTTTTATATTATCCAGCACACTAAAGAGATACAACCTACAACAAATCTGTTGTAACTCCCTCTTCGCTCTCAATTTCCTCTCTCTTTCTCTCTCAGAATACAGATCTACATAGACACAATACAATTCCCTCATATATAGTGAGGGGTTGCCTTCTAGGGGAAAAAACCCTAAATTAAACATAACTTCTACCATCAGATCTTCACCTAATGAACGACCCAGATTGACTAGAAATTACTATACTTTTACAAGGCAATTTTACATCTATTCTTAGCTTCGGGGGCACTGAAAGGTCGCAGCCGCCCCCCCCCCGAACCCCCCTTGCAACGAATATTTTACGGGTAGAGTTGCCGCCCCATTTCGAACTGGGGTCCAATGCAGCGATACCTTTGAATACAAAAGATAATCAGGCTCCACACCCAACACTATTGTTTTACTACTATCTGTAAATGAAGTCTTCTTAGATCCTAATGTAAAACTGAATGCATAAGGAGTTTGGTATTATTGATTGATTGTATAAGTGAGAAGTGTGGTCTCTGTTACTGCCTATGTAAAGATCTGTAAATCGATAGTAGATATTGAGTATATTGCTGGTTGGTACAGACTTGAATCAAAAGTTTTATGTTTTAGTAGTTTTGAAGGTATACGCAGGTTTGATTGAAGGAAGTAGCGTATACATGCAGGTTGGGTTCATTGAAGTAGCATATACATTCTTATGCATGATTTTTGAGGTTGCAGCTGGTCCTGAATGTTAATGCAGATTTCTGGGTTCAACACAGTGTTCTGGTGACAGTGGTCTGACTATTCAGATTAACTGAGTATTGGTTGATGCAGTTTGAAAGTTCTGATGGGTCCAATATGAAAATTTGATGAAATGAGACCTTCATGTGTATTGATGTGTACTAGGATCATCCAATTTGAAAATTTATGAAACATGGTGACTAGAGGAAGAGAGAAGGTTGTAGCCTTCTGTAGGTTGGCACCTATGTACTAGTAAACACATTGGATAGTACAAGAGTTAGGGGGTTGTAGCTCCCTTCCAATAGAAGCTGTAAAATGAGAGAAGGTTGTAGCTTTTTGTAGGTGGGTGCCTGTGTACTGGTATGAGTCTGCACTAGTACAAGATTGTAAACAGATTCTCTTATTATTAAAAGAAGACAGAGAGGAAAACAACAGGTGGTTTTCACACACATTGGGATTCCACCTTAAATCTTGGTGTTCATGTGTGTTTCTTATGTGTGATGGTTTATTCTATTTTTTTCTACTCTGTTTAATAAGATACTGATGCACTGGTTAAAGATCAACACATGATAAATTGACTAAATCTGAAGTTCTCTGGGTATACGCTGGTCTCTCTAATCACAGTTGTGTGTACACGCTAGTTCACTTCACAGAAGTAGCGTATATAAATCTGTTTGGGAAATGAAAAATTATTGATCTGATACTCATTCACCCCCCGACTCAGTACTATTTCCAACACTTTTTTCAAGGGCAACACAACTGACTCTTGATGCCATCAAATTCAGAAGTAAATGTCCCATTCTGGCTCTTTTTTGGAATATATTGTTGGCATTATGATGCATGTGTTGTACTTGATGGAAACCCACTTGTAGCAGAACAAATAACTTGTATAAGGTAACTAGATGAATCTACGTAACTAGATGAATCTACAGGAGAGATATCAGATGTGACAGAATGCATGGCAGTTGTGTTTATAGATGTGACAAAATGCAGGGTAGTTCAAAGGAGTCATTTCAGAAGTAATATGGAAAATTACAATGTAACATGTCTATTCAAAGGTAACAGGCATTGGTACAGAAGAACAGGAAGATGGAACTAAGGTCTACTAATCATAATAAAGAAGGTAAAGGAAAAGGATGATGAAAAGCAGTTTAAGAAGTATACACAGGTCCACTTAGTCAAAACAACGTATACACTTTAGTCTAGAGAACAAAAAGAGTGTATACATATACACGCACTCCCACGAGAGGAGAAGCGTGTACATGTTGGAAAACCAAGGTTTTGGTCTGAGGTATTTGGTCCAAGGTATTGGTCCTAAGTGGTTTTGGTCTGAGGTATTGACAAAGGATCGAAGTATATAAGGAGAAGATCAAAGGGATAAGTGCACAAGTAATGAATATCTTATGAGGTGTTAGATAAAAAGATAATATGCATGTTATGGGTTTCTAATGCTTTGCTTGATCTGAACTAAGTATGCACCTGAGTGTTTGATGATGGATGAGATATAATGATGGATCAAGATCATAATGACTTATCATTATGAAATTTGATAATGGATAGACTAGATCTAATTGCTAACACACATTTTAACCTTTATAAGTGACGATTTGGGTATGTCTGAAGTCTGGAATTGCAGCGATGTCATAAGTAAGTATTTGCATTTCTATACACTGGTTCACTTTGATGAAGTTGCATATGCACATTGATTCGGCTCTTCCAAGTTGCGTATGCAAAAGAAAAGCTTGATGTTCAAGTATGACTGATCTATCAGATCATTGTTGTTGTTTTACTGTTGTTTGTGAATGATGTATTCATAGATATGAAAGTAGAACTGAATGAATAAGGAAATTAAGTCTGATTGATTGAGAAAGAAGGGTTATCCTTGTTTCTATATAGAACTTTGTAATATGACAGTACATCCTCAGAATGTCACTGATTGGTATAGTTTGTGGTTTATAGGTTTTATGATTCAATATATTTAGAACTGTACGCAGGTTGGGAAAATGGAAGTAGTGTATACATGTAGTTTTGCTTCATTGAAGGAGCGTACACACTATGATACATGTCGTTTGAGGTTACAGTTAGTTCTGGTTGTTGATGCAGTGTTTTGGGTTCAGATCTGTGTACCGGTTACAATGATCTGTTTGTTCTAGTTGACTGATTGAATTTGATTAAGTTTGAATGAATGGTTGATTCAGTTGTGTCAGAGGTTCAATGATTATTTTATTTAGTTGTGTCAGAGGTTCAGTGATTGTTTGATTCAGTTGTCTCAAAGGTTCATAGGTTTCAGTGCTTGATTGTTTTAGTTATATCAGAGATTAATGATTGGGTTTCAATGATTGGTTGATGCAAATGTATTTGATGGTTGTATTGTAGTGGTTATTGATTTTGAACTTCAATGTTACTAATGGGTCCAGTGTGAAAATTTTATGAAACGAGGCCTACATGTGTAGTGTTGTGTACCAGGAGTATCTAGTCTAAAAATTCATGAAACGTCGTCCCTGGAGGATATTGAGGGTTGGAGCCTTTAGTGAGGAAGTCGAAGCTTCCTGCTAGTAGTAGTCGGTGATTTGATCAGGGGTTTGGAGCTTCCTTCCAGTAGCATCTAGAGAACGAGTGAAGGTTGTAGCCTTCTGTAGTTCAGAGCCTACGTACTAGTAAACATATCAGCTAGTACAAGAACTAGGGTGTTGTAGCTCCCTTCCAAAAGAAGATGGAGAATAAGAGAAGGTTGTAGCCTTCTGTAGGTGGGTGCCTACATACTAGTATGAGTCTGCACCAGTCCAAGATTGTAAACAAATTTTCTTATTATTAAAAGAAGATAGAGATGACAACAACAGGTGGTTTTCACCCATATTGGGTTTCCACCATAAATATTGGTGTTCATGTGTGTTTCTTATGTGTGATGGTCTATTCTGTTATTAATGCACATGGTTACTATTTAATTTTTAATAAAGTACTGATGCACTGATTAAAGATCAACATATGATGAATTAACTGAATCATAAGTTCACTAGATATACGCTGGTTTCCTTAAGAATAGTTGTGTGCACACGTGAGTTCCCTTCACTGAAGTAGTGTATATAAATCTGATTATGGAAATAAAAAAGTTATTGATTTGTAAATATTGATTCACCCCCCCTCTTAGTATTATTTCCAACAATTGGTATCAGAGTAGGTCCTTTGGCAGAAGCTTGATCGCTTGAAGGAGATCCGTAGTAACAATGGGAAAGAAGCTAAAGAAGAAAGCACCTCAAAAGAAGAAGACATCTCAAAGGAACTGTGACAGTGGGAGAGACAATTAGCCTTTATGTGGAAGAAACTCTTAAAATTCAGAACCACCTCAGAATGAATATGAACAAGTAAAAGAACTATCAGGTACGAATTTGTTGTCCTCTGGTGATACATTTCTCTGTTCATTTGAAGATAATGAAAGTGATAGCGAAACAACTGAATTTTCTCTTATGGGTGAAAGAGAAAGAAATCAAATAGAGGAAGAATTTAAAAAGCTCATAGACACAATTAGAGATAAAAAAGATCTAATTGATAAAAGGGAATGTTCCTACAAAGAAGAAGTTACCAGATTAAAATATTAGTTGGAGGAAGGAAACAAAGTAAGGAAGTAGTACAAGGAAAAGGAATATCAATGTCAAAGGTTGTAGGATGAAGTGACATCATTGAGAAATGAAGTGAATGAAAAGGACACAACAACTAAGGAAATTATAAAAAGAACCAGCTCATGTGAAGGTCTTGAAGTTGTGGTCATTTCTCTAAAAGAAGATCTCAATAATTCAAATAAGCATAATGAAGAACTACTCCAAGCATTTGAAGAACAAGAAAATGAAGCTCTCGAATTAAGGCAACAAGTGGAAGAAGGAAGGAAAGTTGTAGAAATCATGAAGCAGCAATATCTTGGAAAGGAAGAGCAATATCAGGTTGAGGTAAATACCCTAAATGGTAAATTAGAAGAAAAGGATAAAATTTTATGATTTCAAGATAGTACTAAGATTTTGGATGATATTCTTAGTAGTCAAAGGTCTCCTACCATCAAATCTAGTCTTGGTTTTCATGAAACTATTAAAGGTGAATCTAGCTCAGAAACTAAAGCAAGGAACTCTAATGCAAAATCTAAAATGCTCAACAAGGAGCTAAGAGGTCATCCCCATCAACAACTAAGGAAAGAAAGTCTTCAAAAAAAATTATTTACTCCTAACTATGGAAGTGATAATCAGTTCTTTCCTATGATGAATAATGTTGATTGTTTTATATGTCATAATTTTGGACATGTTGCAGCCAGATGCAGAAGTAGAATGGTTCAAGCTAATAACCGTCACAAAGAAAGACCATCAACTTCTAGATACTTCAAGGGATATTGTTTTTCTTGTAATATGTTTGGTAACAAAGCCATTAACTGCTATAGAGGGAATATGAAACATATAAGATGTTATGCTTGTAACAAGTTTGGGAATATAGCAAAAGAATGCAGGAGCAAATTTCGGCCAACATACCAAAAGGAGCAAACATCATCACACTCCAAGGTATGGAAGAAGAAGGAAGTACAACCAGAAATATGTGGCATAGCTCAGTATGCAGACAAAAAAGACTTAGAAGGAACTAAAAGTATGAAATTTCAGTGTCCTAATTCTCATACGCAGTTATCATGAAGACAAGTTGTGTATATACATGAGTTAGAAGCTGCACAATCATGTATATGTTGGTTTAATGAAGAAGTACTGGGACAGGCTCAGAAAAATGATGTGATATGATTCAGAAAATTATCAATTATCCTTTCTGTCTTGATGATAAATGATTACAGTCTGTGGATGTTATTTAGAAGTGCTATTGATCCTCATAATTTGTTGATAACTTGATGTATATCTGATTGATGATGATGCATTGATATTTCTTACTGATATATGCAATGATCATATCTGACAGTGAACAGGTGGCACATGTTCAGGGGGAGAATATGTTATGCTTCTAATAATGCATTGTTGGCATTATGTTTAGAAGTCTTTGGTACCTAATGATTATTATCAATGGTGATGATGCTTATGTGGCTAAAATGTTTAAATGATACATCATGCTATGAGTTGCGTATGATGAAGTCTCATATGATACTTGTATTGCTTGGGGTTACATAGTTGTTATTCAGATCAAATTTATGGATGATTGTGGATGACTTTTTGATGATGCATACAGTACATATATGTTGCTTACATGGTGATCTTCATAAGAACAAGCAGAAGTACAAAGATTGAGTACACAACTTCATTATTTGATGATGAGACACTCATTTCTTTTATGCTACTGTCATCATGCCTTCAAAGATGCATAAAGTTCATATGGTGCAGTTAAGAATCAGGATTCCTATAGTTCTTGGCTCTCACATGGTTGAGGATTGTTGTTATTGATGGTATCAAAAAAGATTAACAAATGACCATGAGCTCATGGTTTGCTAGTTGCTATCTCTTTGATGGATATAGAGTATGCTAGATACATGGATGATTACGTAAGTTGCATATTGATAAATATTGTTGGTTGGCCAAGAAAATGGTGTTATTGCAGGCATAGTTATTTGAAGACATGGATATTCGAAGACATGGCTTACTTAGTGACATAATTATGATGACTTCTTACTTTATGATGATAGGTTTGATATTCACATATGTTGATTATCATGGTTGATGTTTATCACATGTGGGATGTTCCCTAGTGATGATACATGGTTGATATATTAAGGGTTCTTGTGGAAAGATCATGCAGTTCTTGATGATGATGTTATGATCATAGATAATGACTATGGTGTTTTCACATACATATGATGTGAATGATTTTTTGTTACTATTTGGACATGGAAGGTTATGATAAGGCTCTTTCTTCTAAGAAAACAAAGCAAGTTGATCTTTATGAGATCAAGAGGATGAGTTGATATCTATATGCGGCATACTTTGTCACAGGTTGATGATATTTACATTGTCATATCTTGAGAACTGATAATGGACATATACAGGTTGCTTGTCTCGATGCTTCTGACGGATGCTTATGGTGTAGATCATCTATGATGTATGATAGTTGTTGATGACTATCATGATCTTTTTTAGATATTTGGTCATTGTTAGAAATGTCATGTATATCATTTAATGTCAACGCCCATGATGTAATAATATGTCTTTGTATGTCATAGTATTTTTTAGTCATATGATGTAATTTGTACCCCCACTATGCATGGGAAGGATGATGTAATACTTGCTATATTTCAGTCATGTATAAACAATTGGTATATCCCCACTTATTTGGGTAGATGAGTCAAATTTGGTATATTCCCACTTGGTTGGGAGATTGATGTATGTATGAGTCATTGGTGATAGGAAGGTCAAACTCACATAGTTGAGTTATAGAGTCATGTTATTCTTTTGGAAAATGTTTTGGCAGACTCTGCATGTGCTCAGGGGGATCATGGACAGTTTAGTGCATCACAACATGTACAAAGGGGGATTTTAATAAGAGAATTCAGCATGTGCCTAGGGGGAGCATGATCAATATTCAACTGTTCATATATAAAAGTCTTCATTTTGGTCAGCCCTTTGCCCTTGATATCAAAGGGGGAGAATATCTTGGTCCGCCCTTTGCCCTTGATGTCAAAGGGGGAGAGTATTTCGGTGTTACTTGTTATCTCTAACAGTTTCTATAGCTTGTAGTAATCAACACCAATATGGTTGCCATAAAATCTAAAGGGGGGATTGTTGGCATTATGATGTATGTGTTGTACTTGATGGAAACCCACTTGTAGTAGAACAACTCACTTGTATATGGTAACTAGATGAATCTACATAACTAGATGAATCTACATGAGAGATATCAGATGTGAAAGAATGCATGGTAGTTGTATTTACAGATGTGACAAAACGCAGGGCAGTTCAAAGGAATCATTTCATAAGTAATATGGAAAATTACAATGTAACAAGTCTATTCATAGGTAAAAGGGCATTGGTATAGAAGAACATGAAGATGGAACTAAGGTCTACCGATCAGAATAAAGAAGGTAAAGGAAAATGTTGATTAAAAGCAGTTTAAGAAGTATACGGAGGTCCACTTAATAAAAACAGCATATACACGCTGGTCCATAGAACAAAAAGAGCATATACGTATACACACACTTCCACAGGAGGAAAAGCATGTACATGTTGGAAAACCAAGGTTTTGGTCCGAGGTATTTGGTCCAAGTTATTTTGGTCCAAGGTATTGATCCAAGGTATTTGGTCCGAGGTATTTGGCCTGAGGTATTGGCCCTTAGGTATTTGGTCCAAGGTATTGGTCCTAAGTGGTTTTGGTTTGAGGTATTGACAAAGGATCTAAGTATATAAGGAGGAGAATATCAAAGGGATAAGTGCATAAGTAATGAATATCTTATGAGGTGTTAGATAAAATTCAAATATGCATGTTATGGGTTTTCAATGCTTTTCTTGATTTGAACTAAGTATGCACCTGAGTGTTTGATGATGGATGAGATCTAATGATGGATCAAGATCACAATGACTTATCATTATGAAATCTGATAATGGATAGGCTAGATCTGATTGCTAACACATGTTTTATCCTTTATAAGTGATGATCTAGTATGTATGAAGTCTAGAATTGCAGCGAAGTCATAAATAAGTATTTGCATATATATACGTTGGATCGCTTTGATGAAGTTGTGTATACATGTTGGTTTGGCTCTTCCAAGTAGTGTATGCAAAAGAAAAGCTTGATGTTTAGGGATGACTGATCTATCAGATCAGTGTTGCTGTTTTACTGCTGTTTGTCAATGATGTCTTCTTAGATCTGAAAGTAGAACTGAATGAATAAGGAAATTAAGTCTAATTGATTGATTGATTGAGAAAGAAGGGTAATCATTGTTGCTATCTGTATAGAACTTTGTAATATGATAGTAGATCTTCAGAATGTCACTGATTGGTATAGTTTGTGGTTCAAAGGTTTTATCATTCAATATATTTAGAACTGTACGTAGGTTGGGAAAACAGAAGTAGCGTATACACGCAATTTTGCTTCATTGAAGGAGCGTACACATTGTGATACATGTCGCTTGAGGTTACAGTTGATGCAGTGTTCTGGGTTCAGATCTGTGTACTAGTTACAATGATCTGTTTGTTCTAGTTGACTAATTGAATTTGATTAAGTTTGAATGAATGGTTGATTCATTTTTCTTAGAGTTTCAGTGATTTTTTGATTCAGTTGTGTCAGAGGTTCAATGATTGTTTGATTCAGTTGTGTCAAACGTTGAGAGGTTTCAGTGATTGATTGTTTCAGTTATATCAGAGATTGATGATTGGGTTTCAGCGATTGGTTGATATAGATGTATTTGATGGTTGTATTGCAGTGGTGATTGATTTTGAGCTTCAATGTTACTAATGGGTCCAGTGTAAAAAATTCATGAAATGAGGCCTACATGTGTAGTGTTGTGTACTAGGAGTATCCAATCTAAAAATACATGAAATGTGGTCCCTGGAGGATACTGAGGGTTGGAGCCTTCAGTGAGGAAGTCGAAGCTTCCTCCCAGTAGTGGCTGATGATTTGATCAGGGGGTTGGAGCTCCCTTCCACTAGCAGCTGGAGAACAAGTGAACGTTTTAGCCTTCTGTAGGTCGGAGCCTATATACTAGTAAGCATATCGGCTAGTACAAGAACTAGGGAGTTGTAGCTCCCTTCCAAAAGAAGTTGGAGAATGAGAGAAGGTTGTAGCCTTCTGCAGGTGGGTGCCTACGTACTAGTATGAGTATGCACTAGTACAAGATTGTAAACAAATTTTCTTATTATTAAAAAAAGACAGAGACGATAGTAGCAGGTGATTTTCACCCACATTGGGTTTCCACCTTAAATCTTGGTGTTTATGTGTGTTGCTTATGTGTGATGGTTTATTTTGTTATTATTTCACATGGTTACTATTTAATGTTTAATAAAGTACTGATGCACTAATTAAAGATCAACATATGATGAATTAACTGAATCATAAGTTCACTGGATATATGTTGGTTTCCTTAAGAACAATTGCCTGCACATGTGAGTTACCTTCACTAAAGTAGCGTATATAAATCTAATTATGGAATGAAAAAGTTATTGATTTGTAAATACTAATTCACCCCCCCTCTCAGTATTATTTCCAACATATACAATTTTTTTCCTTTTTCATATTTAAAGCCTAAAAAATAATAAAATAATTCCTATAATACAATGGAAAGAATGAGTGTTAATGGAAGATGCAATAGTTCCTAGGACTAGAACATTCCTATGCTCAATGCAAAGTGGGAAATACTAGTTTTCAACACTCAAAGGAATGTTCTTTCCATGGATAAAAGGTATCATGTTGTAGAGGCTAATGAATGCATGGTTTGAACTTGTAGAAAGGTCATGGTCACAAGTGAATTATACATGAGTCAAAATGAAGTAGGGTTAAGGGAAAATGGGTACAAGTAGTCAATATGCAATGCAATAGTACAAATTAACACATGGGAGCCTCTACGGTATAAAGACAAAATAATAGTGAAGAAGAAGAGGAATGAGGCTTCATCACAAATTCATGGCGGGACTAAAGAGTATTCCCAAGCCTAAACAATTCTTGCAGCATGGGCAACATATGCTAGCAAGGATATAACTAGGAAGACCATGGAAAGAGTGGCTCTACCACTATGTTACAATTTTATAAGATGATGAGTGAAAGTGGTTTGAAAACCGCAACATAATGGGTTCGACCCTATGGAAAAATATCACAATATGAGATTAAGATGCATAATGGAGTAGAGAAAGTGATATGTCTTAACCTATATTCTAGTGACGAAATCAATACCCACCATGATAGGCCTATGATCGTGGAGTCAAAGTGGTGAAAAATGTCATGAAGTCTTCATTTACCATGGAAAACAACCTCACCCAACACTTCAAGCCAAAAAAGTTAAAAATTTCATGAAATATTAAAGTTAAAAATTATGAACTTTATAAAAGTGGGTTTCAAAATTTTAATATAAAAAGACATTTTGACTCACCAAAATTCATTTAAACTTTGCATGTGTTGAGAGCTTCGGATAAAACTTGGGCAACTTCAATTTCCTCAACCAATTCGTCAACCGAAGCTTCCACATAATTCTAAGTTCTGAATCTTGTCCATTTGATTTCATTTTACATGAATTCATTTGATTTTAATGATAGGATTTTTGTTTTAAAAAATTTCCTTTGCGTGTACATGGATTGGATCTTTGGAAACCACATATAAAAATACCTACACACGAGTTTCCAAAATAAAATCTACGTGTATATGCGACTCTCTTGAAAAAGTCGCATATGCGCAGAGAAAAATGAAAAATATGATTTCTAATGGATGAATTCTCTCAAATTTGCAGAATGGAAGTCATTTGGAAAGAGAGGGAGCACACTGATGTTGAAAATGAGGTTCTAAATGATCCTTTGGATTTGGATGCATTGAGAAGATGTCGACTGCTAAAGTTTTGTATGATACCAAATATGAAAAACCAAACTCGATTATTAGAGATGCTTGTTCATTACTAGGATCCAGAGCAAGAGCTCTTCATAATTGATCATATGCCCTTACAGATTGAGGTGGAAGGTATCCACTTCGTCACAAGACTTTCTTGAAGAGGGGAAGTAGCCAATTTGAAAGAGAGGGCATGGGGAGGCCTAAATATTTCATATTACATAGATCTCTATTGTATACCAATACTAGGGACAGATAAGGTTGGGTCACAGATTCCGATAAAAAATTTAGGGAGCCTACCAATTAAAATTATCCTCTTTACCATTTTCAGGGTAGAAGACTCAACATCAATACATCAGACCTCTCGACATGCCATGTTATTTTTAGTAGAGTGTCTTCACTTGATAATTTTTTATTAGTGCACAATGCTTTTGGTATGCATGAAGAAACAATTGTGTTCAGTGAGACGAGGGAAATGAAGCATTTTGGCTATGGAAACATACTTTGTTCATTTTTCTTTGAGAGAGTCCCAACATTTTGACCCAGATTGTCTATATCCATTAGAATTACTAGGGATTCGAGGATGGTTATATGGGAAGACTTGATCAAGCGGCTTGGTGGAGGCGAAGTCACTCGTGCAACCCTTGATGATGAGTTCTTCCTTTGGTGGGAGAAACAAGTCATAGCTATAGATGACTACCCTTATGCAGGCATAGATTATTGAGAGGACCTGGATCTAGCACTTCCCGAGGGCACTGCATGGGGCGATATTGGTAAATATATCTATCTAGATATATATATCTATAAATATCTATATCTATATATATATATATATATATATCTATATATATATATATATATATATATATATATATATATATATATATATATATATATATATATATATATATATATATAATATATATATATATAGATATATATATATATATATATATATATATAGATATATATATATATATATATATATATATATATAATATTTTTTTTTGGATTTTAAATATGATATTAAGAAGTTAAAATTATTTTTTCGTGAAACAAAAATCTTACAATATTATTTAATCATGATGCAGATGTTGGAATAGTGAGACCTGAGGGTCTACCTAGGCACATGTGGCACGAAAGAGACATGAAGAGATCAGTAGCAGAGTCTGAGAGAGTTTATGCAGTCATGAGGAACTTGGAAAGTTTGACTCGCTAAGTTCCCATGGAAGCCGTAGAGGATCTCCCTGAGGCCATTTAGAGATGAGTGGTAGGAGTACCACAGGAGTGGGCGTATCTCTTCTGACAGGTGGAAAATGCCATTGTTTTTTTTCGTGATGCTCATCTAGGGTAGGGCCCAAAAACTTAGATTAGATGGCTGATCTTTTTACGGACATGATCAGGCTTAAGCCCTAATTTTGTAGGACATGTGTCCACTTTTTGTAATACTTTGGACATATTATTCCTATCTATATACAAATGATTTTGTGATGATTTGATCATATATAAAAATGATTTTATGATATTTTTGGTTTTAATGTGATGAATGATTAATGTACCAATCTAATAATTGATTATCTATAGAATCAACAAGTGAATTTTCTGATCGTGGAATATGAATAAAAGTAATAAAATTAAATGATATTTATAATAATCTCACTCTTAGTAATTAGTGAAGTAAAAAAGGATATCTCACACTATATATGTTTTTTAATTGGGACACCACCAGTTGTGAATCCAAATAAACCACTAACAATTCCATACCAAAATATATTGCTTCAAATAGTAAATTAATGACAACCTTGTATTCATCCATATTGTTGGAGGCAAGACCAATACATATGCCTCTTGGGACTAAAAACTAACCAAATGGATAATGTATTACCCAAGTGGTAGAAGCTAAGTTCTGAGTATGTCTACTAGCACCATCAATGAATCCTAGATACACCAGATCACCCATCGAAACCTGCCAAAGCTAATAAAAAATACCAATATCACAACAAGAACCATAGAGAGAAAAAAACAACTATGTACAATATTTACAACATAAAGAAAATGCTAGGAAACAACCTAGGCATAATACTACTTGAAAGAGAGCCCATTTCTAGGTTCCGACTGCACGTTTCCATCAAATTCAACCAACTCATATGAACCTTTGTTCAAGACCTATTTGATGATAAAAGGACCATACCACATGGGTTTTAAATTGTCTAGCCTGAAGGTGTCCTTATCTTGGTCATAGACCAGGACAACGTCACCTTCATAGAAAACCCTAGGATGCATAGTCTTATCATATTGGACCTTTACTCTCTTTTTACTAGCTTCATTCATTGTGGCTACATCCCGGTGCTACTCATCGAGATGTTCCAAATGAATAAGGCGTTCTTCAAGACTAGAGGTGTCTGGAAGAAGTTGAACCACTAATTTAAGAGATGGGATCTCACATTACATAGGGAAGATTGATTCCAAACCATAAACTAGTTGAAAAGGAGTAAAACCTGTGGTGGTCTTGACAAACATCTGATATGCCCAAAGCACAGCATATAGCTTGATGTGTCAGTTGGATTTAGCTTTATTGATTTTCCTTTGCAGGATAGTTTCAGGGGATTTGTTTACGACTTCAACCTTTTCATTAGCTTGAGGGTAGTACGGAGACAAATGCTTTTGCCGAAATCCCAATTTTAAAGCTAACTCAGACATGATCTTATTCTGAAAATGACTACCATGATCAGTGACAATCTCCTTTAGAATACCGAAATGTGAAATGATTTGGTTGAATAGTAAAATATATGTTGTCTCATCATATTTATTGAAAGTAGGCATAACTTCGACCCACTTCATAAAGTAGTATACTGCTACAGTAATGCACTTTTGACCCTTATCCAAAGCCGGGTTACAAGTCGTAAAATCAATACCCCACTTAGTGAAAGGACCGACAATGATGACAAGGAAAAGCAGAGCTGGGCGAGTGCACATTTTCCAAGTGTATACTTGACAAGGATGGCACTTCTTGATTGCTTCAAGGAATTTTTTCAAAATCGAGGGCGAAAGACAGCCTGCACGCAAGATTTTTTGGGTTGTATCCAACCCAGATATATGACCTTCATAAGCTCCACTATGGTAGTCATTTAGAATAGACTCAACTTCTTCTAGGGTTAAACAACACCTAAGTATCGTGTCAATCCTGCAATGATACAAAGTGTCACAGATAATAATATAATTTCTAGCTAGGTGACCCAATTTTCTACATTCATCCTTCGAAGAATTCTAAGGGAACTTCAAAGTATGGAGATATACTATAATGTATCTATACCAAGGATCCTGTGAAGATATTAGGAAGAGATGTTCATTAGGAAATGACTCTTCATAAACAACATCCTCTTCACAAGGAAACTTTGAAATAAATTCTATGAATACTAAATATCTTTTAGACTTCACTGACATAAATTCGAGATTGAATTCCTATAAGATGACAATATATTTATTATACTTGCCCCCAATCACTCGCCTACTGAGGAAAAACTAAAATGGATTGACATCAAGAAACACAAAAGTTTTTGTAAGAAAAATATAATGATGGATCCACTGGACAATGTGAACTACTGCCAAAGTTGATTTCTCTATATGAGAATACTTAAGTTCAGGGCTGACAAAGCCTTGGATCAGATAATAAATCACATGCTCTCTAAGAGCATCATCTTCCTGAACCAGAACCATACAAATGGTTGATTCTACAGTAGTGAGATACAAGAGGAAATCCCTGTTATAATTGGGTGGACTCAAAAGAGGACCAGAGGTCAATGCCTTTTTCAAAGAATCGAAGCACTGAGAAAAATCATCCCAAACAAATGGAACTCATTTCTTTAATAATCGCATAAATCCTTTCATAATCTCAGCATAATTTATGATAAATCTCCTTAATAAATTGGCTTTTCCTTAGAGACTCTGAAGTTAACGAACAATCGACGGGGGAGGCAACTGTATTTCCTCAATCTTGAAGGTATCAACATGAATCCCTTCGTTGGACATGACAAATCCCAATAATCAACCGAATGTGACTATGGAAACACATTTATTAGGATTCAAATGAATCTTATAGTGACAAAATATTTCAAAAACCAAACGAAGGTGTTTTGGATGATCTGTTCTCTTTCGAGAACGAGGAGCTAGGTCATCCAAATATGCCTCTATTATGTGCTTGATGTCGTGGAAAGCATAAGACATGGCCTGCTGAAAAGTAGCTCCAACATTTTTTAGGCCAGAAGGTATCTTCTTGTACGCAAACTTACCCCAAGGGCAAACAAATGTTGTCTTGTGTTGATCTTCAAGATGGATAATGATTTGATTATATCTTGAGAAACCATCCATGAAGGAAAATATCTCATTTTCAGCAAACTCATCAATGATATGATTGATAAATGGAGTGGAAAAATTACCTTTTAGACAAGCCTTATTCAAATCCCTAAAGTTGATGCATACCCGTATCGTTCCTTGCTTTTTATCAATAGGGACTGGATTAGAGAACCATTCAGTTAGAAGAATGGGGTATATGAAACCCACCTTAAGAAGGTTTTCAACCTCGACTTTAATAGCTATAATTTTTCTAGGAATTACCCGTTGAATCCTTTTCTATATAGGCTTAGCATTTTTGTATGTCTTGATCTCATGTTGAACTATTAATGGATCAATTCCAGGAATTTCTTCACAAGACCAAGCAAACACATCTCAAAATTCCTTAAATAGGTCAATATAAATCTTGATTTCTTCAGGGGAACATTCAGCTCTGATGAAGAAATTATCGATAATATTGGGATTCATGGGAATGTTCATCGGAATGGTTTTCGAGATATTAGAAATATTAACTTTGGAAAAAAATCACGATGGGGCCAAATGATTTAGAATTTTATGAACACTTCCAATTGAGGAAGGAATGGACAATTTTGATTCAACTTCATGTAAATTAGGGAGAAAATATGATCGATGATGCAAATCATCCCATTGTTTTTCTGTACTAGTGATTGCTTCTAAAATTTCCTCTTAATATGGTAAGACAATGTTAAGGAAATCCGGTAGAGTCAACAATCCAGACCGGAGCCACAACACCATCTAAATCCTTTGATGGGGGAGGAATGGGGTCAAAATTTGCATAATTCACAATAGATTGGTATGTGATTTCTGTTAAAGATATAGGATATTCGTTCCACCTACTTGCTCCTTTTCTATAGTGGTAGTAGGTGGGGTAAGGGCCAAGGATATGAAAAATAATGGGTTCTGAACGAACCTTTTCGAGGAGAGATCCTAGAGGACAAAATGACATTAATATGAGTGTTAGGAGGAGGAAGATCAAAAGTACCCATCAACAAAGAATGCATTCCAACTCCCAAATTATTGACAGGCTACTTAGTGTTCTTCACCAAGGGGGTGATAGAGTTAGAAGATGCATTGGGATTGTTAGGAGAATAAGCCATTTGATCAATTGTGACAATTCTCCCTTCAAGAGGGAAGAACAAGATGTGAAACCACGATGAAACAATGACATCCATTGCACAAACCCAATTTCAACCCAATAAAAGATTATAATCAAGTTTGACATCAACTATCTCTACCTCGACATTGACAATCTTGCCCCCAACATAAGCGGGAAAGGCTGGAAGAATTCCATGAGGCCTATGATAATGACGATCGAATGTAGTAAAGAGAGTAGGGGAAGGAACAAATTTTGGGCACCTGATATCCTTCCAACATGACATTGGCATGATGTAAATCGAAGCCCTTTCATCAAATACAGTTCGAAAGGTAGTCTTCTTTCAATATGTATATTTAATCTGGAAAGACATGTGATGAGGGAGTATCTTCTTAACACTTGACATATCAAATTTAATAACGAGAGCATTGTTTGGATCTACTACTCTGATCATAGTGAGAAATGCACTCCTTTGTGCAAGACATGATGGGTGTACCTCTAATGCTAACATCGCACAGGGGCTTTGACAAAAATATCCGACAATAGAATAGTTCTAAGTAGCCCTATTATTGGGATTGATAGTCAAATGTTTTGTAGAGCCTTTCAACATCCAAGGTATAGACTCAAGTGTGGGCCTCTCGATATGGAGTGGCTCTAGGATATCAGAAGCAACCTTAGTCATAGAAGATTTTGTCTCACCATAATCATGTTATGTTGTAGAAAAATCAACATGAGACCTTACCATGTATACATTCGATGTGGGCTCCCTATCCTAGTTGCCCCCAATGGGGGTTCCAGTACTAGCATTAGTGACATCAAGAATTTGCTGCCCTTGGGGAAAAGGGTTAGTCAACACAACCTGGGAACTTCAAGAACCCTGTTGAGCTAACAAGTGCTAAGAATCCTAAATCTTAGGGAAAACATGGGTAAGATGATCCCCATTGCATAAATTGCATGGGAAGTTTACTTTCTTTTTCGATTCCTTTTTTCCCTCCCTAGTATCATTACTGGGCTTGTTAGAATTTCCCTTCCCAACCTTATATTTATTCATACCATGTCCGTTCTTCTTCACATTGGATTTTTGGTTTCCTTTGGGATTTGAATATTGGAAAACATTAACTACTAAAGGTTGGGAACGAATAGACACTCACATCATAGCCTGAAAGGGAGAAGAAGATTGTAAATAAAACTGCTACAATTGATTCAATGGGTTACCCATACTATTATCGGTTAAACCTACTATTTCATCGGCATGGGGTCCTGTATTAGGTTTGGATAGATCAACATTCAATCGAGGAGCATCAGGAAGAATCTTGTAAAGGACTCGAGACTAAGAATAGATGAGTTCTAATTGCTGGGCTCTAAAGATGGCCTGTTCTTCAGTGAACACTCTAGAGAGTGACACATCCTTAGAAATCTTCGGCTGCAAATATTTCAAAAACCATTCCAGAAGAAACTCATCAGGGATATATGCCTTGATTAGCCTCTTCCTTCTGCGCCACTCTTGGATGTGGTCAGAAATGTGAGTTGCCTTGTCTTGTTCAAAATTGGCTAGAAGCTCAGTTCCAACATCATATCAGACATGAAACTAAAAATGATTTAGAAACATAGTAGCCAATTCACCAAACGTAGAAAAGGTACCCCCTCTAAGCTCAATATACCACTTTACAATGTTTCTAGTTAGGGTGCATTGAAATAATATCAACCTGATCGAATCATCGATCAAGGAGTTAAATGAGCACCACAAATGGAATGTGGTTATATAATCAGCCAGATCCTCTCCAAACTTTCCTTTGAATTTCAGAATATCAGATGGAAGTTTGGTGGGGACCGAAGGCCAAGCCAGATTGTATCGGATCAGATCATTTGTCAATTTCAAAATATCTGGAAAGTTCAAAGTTTCTAGGAATGGTAAGCACGAAGGAACAAGAGAATTCCACCCACTAAGAGAAGAATTTTCGACATTAGAAAAAGAGTATCCTGGATTTGGAGAGGCACCAGGTTGCCCCGGGTTACTCGTAGAAGGACCTAAACCATAAGGAAACCCTTGTGGCCTAGAAGTATTTGGAGGGTATCCACCCCCTGCTGTAGTAGGGTAATCATGCATATGGTATTTTCTTCCTAGTGGAACATTGAAAGAAGGGGAAATCCCTTGATAAGGATTCCATGCACTAGCTAGCGGAGGAAAGACTTGTGAGGTCATGTTAGAAGGGAAGGGTATACTCCTCTATTGACCAAATAGATGGGATAAGTTCCTAGCCCCTAAACCACTAATGAAAGGATTTTCCCATCCTTGACTTACTTGGAAAGGATTAACATTCTAAGCCTGATCAGAGAAAGGTATTGATAATAAGTTCAAAGATAGGTTGGAAGGAGGAATATGACCACTATCAAAAGAAAACCCCAAAAAATATGTTGAACCACTTGGCATAGAAGTCATGGACATGGAAACAATAGATGGGAAGGTTGAAGGAACCGAAGGAATCCCACTGGATGGATTCCTAAAAGAATAGGCACCAATGAATGATGCGGAAGATTGGGTTCCCCCACTCATGCCCGGAATGGAGGTAGAGCCAATATCTATTGTACTAGGTGTAATAATAGAGATAGGAATATTACCCCCTCCTACAACTAAAGGAGGGGTCTACACACTAGAAGTATTAGTAGTCATACTTATGCCATTGACATTAGCCAATATTGGAAAAAAAGGAGAGTAAACAAGTCTTACCACCCTGTGAGTTGGGGTACCCACATAATCCACAAGGTAAGGAAGATCAGAAGGACGATGTCTCGCGAGATTCGTGAGGGAATTAGGGATGTCTTCAATATCACCCTTGTCTTCCGATTGGAAGAGCACCCTAGCAAGGACTAGAGAATTTCTGTCCAAATTAGG